>JAIOJX010000028.1:123573930-128373930 GCA_022376925.1 Tragulus kanchil
GAATTTTCCACAATTGAGTTTCACTATTTCTATAAACTTTTATATCTTGCCCTTGATTCCAAAAGAAAATGTTGAGTTTACACAGCTTTAGTACATACCTAGTGGGTAAAGGGTTTGGGCAAGTGCAGACAACAAGGAAATCAAATATGAGCTTTTTTTTTGCCCAGAGTTCTAATCACATAGTAAACAGTTAGAATTTACATAAGTCTTTATTTAATTAAGCCTGAGAACCACTATTTAGTTGCAACTGGAGCAGACTCTTGGCACAGAATAGGGTAGCCTTTAACCTTTCCCCTTTTAACTATGCTTATAAGAATGCATGTGTTTCTTTAAGAAGGCGCTGCGTATCTTTAAGCACTGTTTGTAGTCTTTGATATAAGGATAACCTCATAGTGCATACATTTTAAAATCCAGTGGTAAAGAGAACAGATGAAATAAAGACATATATTTAACTGGACTCTTTATAATCTACAAGGTTGAAATAATTTACCCATACGATGAATTTTCATATTTGAAAGCTTTTCTGGTAGTTTTTTACTGAAGACTGCGTATGTGAGACTTTGACACCTGCTTTGCTGTTTCATGGATCTTTTCTCACTTCCACACTTTCTTGTTGAATATGCTTAAGTAACTTTTTGAAATCAGCAAAGGCTAAATAAAAACAATGAAAACAAAAGAATGACAGTGGCACTTTCACTGTTATTCATGCTGAGGTGATAGAATTAAATAGTATCCCTACCAGGTCTCAAACTCTTGTGAGAGTTGCTGATATATACAGGCTCAGCTAACCCAATGTGTAAACCAAACAAGCAAATAAACACGTAAACCTTACACAACAATCCAAGCTTCCGACTTCTCTTATAGTATCAGATTATCTGGCCATACCAGGCCAGTTTTTTATTAATACATGACATCAATCTATCATCATTGAAGGGTAGCTGTCCCCCTTGGGTGAGGCAGAGCCTCTACAGTTCCCTCGTCTTTACCATGAATTTTCTTTTTTGCCTAAACTCTAACCCTGGGTGTTTGTACTTTTAACAGGCACCCTAGATGATTTTGCCAAGCATACAAACTACTTCTCTCGATGTTACTTGAAGAAATGTCAACATGACATAGGGTGTAATTATAGAGAATGGGGTTTTTAAATTCATTTAAAATGAATTTTCCACAATTGAGTTTCACTATTTCTATAAACTTTTATATCTTGCCCTTGATTCCAAAAGAAAATGTTGAGTTTACACAGCTTTAGTACATACCTAGTGGGTAAAGGGTTTGGGCAAGTGCAGACAACAAGGAAATCAAATATGAGCTTTTTTTTTGCCCAGAGTTCTAATCACATAGTAAACAGTTAGAATTTACATAAGTCTTTATTTAATTAAGCCTGAGAACCACTATTTAGTTGCAACTGGAGCAGACTCTTGGCACAGAATAGGGTAGCCTTTAACCTTTCCCCTTTTAACTATGCTTATAAGAATGCATGTGTTTCTTTAAGAAGGCGCTGCGTATCTTTAAGCACTGTTTGTAGTCTTTGATATAAGGATAACCTCATAGTGCATACATTTTAAAATCCAGTGGTAAAGAGAACAGATGAAATAAAGACATATATTTAACTGGACTCTTTATAATCTACAAGGTTGAAATAATTTACCCATACGATGAATTTTCATATTTGAAAGCTTTTCTGGTAGTTTTTTACTGAAGACTGCGTATGTGAGACTTTGACACCTGCTTTGCTGTTTCATGGATCTTTTCTCACTTCCACACTTTCTTGTTGAATATGCTTAAGTAACTTTTTGAAATCAGCAAAGGCTAAATAAAAACAATGAAAACAAAAGAATGACAGTGGCACTTTCACTGTTATTCATGCTGAGGTGATAGAATTAAATAGTATCCCTACCAGGTCTCAAACTCTTGTGAGAGTTGCTGATATATACAGGCTCAGCTAACCCAATGTGTAAACCAAACAAGCAAATAAACACGTAAACCTTACACAACAATCCAAGCTTCCGACTTCTCTTATAGTATCAGATTATCTGGCCATACCAGGCCAGTTTTTTATTAATACATGACATCAATCTATCATCATTGAAGGGTAGCTGTCCCCCTTGGGTGAGGCAGAGCCTCTACAGTTCCCTCGTCTTTACCATGATCTATTGCCTCATACCTTATTTACCTTTTGTGTTTGGCCCTTGTAGGGATTTATATATGCAAACACTAATTCATTAGAATGAACAGATATCCTAAATATAATAATCTGAAAATCTCAAACCCATGCCTATTTGAGTTTAGAATTTATGGCAGACGAGCCTACCCAACTGTATTCACCTTGGCAAATGTTGGCATTAGTTTGTGAGACCTTAAGTCCAACTGGGGGAATAAATCAGGAAATCTGATTGGGACTTACAAATTACCAGGTCAACCTGAGCTCGAAGTTTAAACTATAGACTTTCCCCCCACATTTGTTGGAAGAGACTTTTATTTCTTCTGAATGGATCTTAGAATCCTATAATCTGGAAGATGCTGGTCTTGATAATGTTCTACTAGCCAAGCTAAGACAGTGGGCAGTGCCAAGTTTAGAAAATAATTATCAAGATATCTAAACATGGTATTCTAGCCTCTTGGTAACTATAGGAAATCCCCCGTATCTCTTCCACAAGCCTGAGTTTCAAGGCTGACAAATCCCAGCTACTCCCTTCCTACATCACCCACTTTAAGAAAGGCCATAAGTTCAGATTCCTCTATCAACTAACAGCTCTGGGTTTGTCTAACTCCACCATAAGTCATTTCGCTTAGTATAACTGCATCTTTCAGTGGATACATCTTTTCTTTTTATAAACAAACAGGATGGCTTAGAAATGACTTTATAGGACATTTGCTGGAGCATAATTTAGTCTGACTAATTTCCCATTATATGTAAAGACAGTGACAGAAACAGACGAGGGGAAAACCAAACCCAAGAACACTGTTGGAAACTTGCACTTGAAAATGTGTAAATTTCTGCTGAAGCTGAGGGATTTAGAATGACTTGGCATTCGTTGCTTGGATGCCTAAATAAGCCTTGTGATACCATTTTTGGCCTCACTTTAGCAAATAAATATACAACTCTTTTGAGAGTTGCTGATATATACAGGCTCAGCTAACCCAATGTGTAAACCAAACAAGCAAATAAACACGTAAACCTTACACAACAATCCAAGCTTCCGACTTCTCTTATAGTATCAGATTATCTGGCCATACCAGGCCAGTTTTTTATTAATACATGACATCAATCTATCATCATTGAAGGGTAGCTGTCCCCCTTGGGTGAGGCAGAGCCTCTACAGTTCCCTCGTCTTTACCATGATCTATTGCCTCATACCTTATTTACCTTTTGTGTTTGGCCCTTGTAGGGATTTATATATGCAAACACTAATTCATTAGAATGAACAGATATCCTAAATATAATAATCTGAAAATCTCAAACCCATGCCTATTTGAGTTTAGAATTTATGGCAGACGAGCCTACCCAACTGTATTCACCTTGGCAAATGTTGGCATTAGTTTGTGAGACCTTAAGTCCAACTGGGGGAATAAATCAGGAAATCTGATTGGGACTTACAAATTACCAGGTCAACCTGAGCTCGAAGTTTAAACTATAGACTTTCCCCCCACATTTGTTGGAAGAGACTTTTATTTCTTCTGAATGGATCTTAGAATCCTATAATCTGGAAGATGCTGGTCTTGATAATGTTCTACTAGCCAAGCTAAGACAGTGGGCAGTGCCAAGTTTAGAAAATAATTATCAAGATATCTAAACATGGTATTCTAGCCTCTTGGTAACTATAGGAAATCCCCAGTATCTCTTCCACAAGCCTGAGTTTCAAGGCTGACAAATCCCAGCTACTCCCTTCCTACATCACCCACTTTAAGAAAGGCCATAAGTTCAGATTCCTCTATCAACTAACAGCTCTGGGTTTGTCTAACTCCACCATAAGTCATTTCGCTTAGTATAACTGCATCTTTCAGTGGATACATCTTTTCTTTTTATAAACAAACAGGATGGCTTAGAAATGACTTTATAGGACATTTGCTGGAGCATAATTTAGTCTGACTAATTTCCCATTATATGTAAAGACAGTGACAGAAACAGACGAGGGGAAAACCAAACCCAAGAACACTGTTGGAAACTTGCACTTGAAAATGTGTAAATTTCTGCTGAAGCTGAGGGATTTAGAATGACTTGGCATTCGTTGCTTGGATGCCTAAATAAGCCTTGTGATACCATTTTTGGCCTCACTTTGAACCTAGTGTAATAAAGAAGGAAATGAAAGCAAAGGTAAACTTAAAGTATTGTTTTACTCTAAATGCTTTCAGTAAAGGATCTTGTTATCTAATGATTGGTACTAGATGGCTCATATAAATCGTACAGTCCGTTCTTTGCACTCATGGCTAAAGGAGGTGAAGGCAAAGGAAATCAATTGGAACTAGCAGGTAACAAATGACCAGTCTTAGGCAAACATAGCAGGTGGGAAAATAGACTTGTGGACAAAGATTACTAGGAAACAGTGAGTGAAGACTTTTTCTTCTCTTTTAGAATGCAGTGTAATTATACAAAGTGACTAATTGCACAGTTATTGAAGATAGCGCTATTTAATCTGTTACCACTGTGGGCTGAGAGCTTGGGGGCTACTAATTCTTTAAGGGTCTCCTCAAAATATTTGAGCCTTGAAAAAATTACTAGCTTCTAAATATGAATGAAAGGGATAAAATGCAAGTCACTGAACATTTATCAGTATAGCACTATGTTGGCCAGCCAACTACAATTAAACTTAGGTTTGTGTTTGAATTATACTGAATATAGGATGTGGGTACATTTAAAATTTTGATATAAATTGCAGCTTCTAAAATTAAGTAGCTGGGACAAAAGTCTTCAAGTGGCCCTGCTGGTTACATTCTATAGCTATATAGCATTTTCTGCCAGAGGCCATCCAGAATAATGGAAAAGAGGATTTATTGAAATGCAAATTACTTATAGGTAGTTCTATGAATGGCATGGACTTGTTCAAAGGCAAATTTTGCTGGGGTTGACATCACTGGATTTTCCATTTCTGACTTGAAACTCATGCTATTCTTATTTATTTTTCAACATTTGTTATGTTTTACAGTTAAGGGTTCCTTTGAAGTCTCCAAAGTATGAGTTAAGCTTTATCTCCGAACTTTGAGGTCTGAGAGAGACAGTGGAGCTCTTTGCAACATATGGACAGCCTAATTGTGCATTTGTATCATTCATCTCACCTTGTGTTCAAGGAATTTTTATGCACATTATTTGATATTCAGACAATCCATTGACATATAGAAGGTTTTGGATCACTGACCAATTATGACAAGGAGACTGAGAGGTGTAGTAACACAGTGTAGGTTACACAGCTATTGAGTGTGGAAGGCCCTGCCTGGAACTCAATTCTTCTTATGTCAAATACATTCAACCTGTTCATTAAAATATTCATGCAGCTTCTGGACATGTGTAAATTAAGATATTTCTGGAGCTACATATTCAAGATGTTTTCTGCTCATAAATTTTACATATGATCTGACAGCAGAATATTTGTTGAATATGTGCTATGAGCTGGATATCATGCTAGGCTCTGGATTTGTGGTAGAAAATAAGAGATTCTGTCACCCTTGGAATTTAATTTTTTTAATTTATTTATTTTTATGATTTTTTTAATTTTGCTTTTTATTTTTACAGAGTTTTGTTGTTTACAGATATGTATAATCCCACATTGGTCATATGTATATTCCTGGCAGCCTCCCAGTCCCCTGCAACCCACCCCTCCAGGCCTTTGCACAGCACCCCTGCAGGATCCCTTATTCCCACAGCACAATGACAATAGCTATCTTTTTCACATATGATAGTATAAGTTTAAATGCTACTGCCTCTATGCCTCCCACCCACTGTTCATTCCCCACAATGTTCATATGGGGTTGCATTCACTGCTGAGGCTAAATGTGAGTCAATTTGTTTTGCTACAAAATTATTTAAATTATGAAAATGAAATATCCTCCATATCACTCCTAAAGGAGACACACAAACACACACACACACACAAACACGCACACATCTCTCTGGTGGCTCAGATAATAAGGAAACTGCCTACAATGCAGGAGACCCAGGTTTGATCCCTGGGTCAGGAAGATCCCCTGGAGAAAGGCATGGCGACCCACTCTAATATTCTTGCCTGAAGAATTCCATGGACAGAGGAGCCTGGCAGGCTACAGTCCATGGGCTGGCAAAGAGCTGGACACAATGGAGTAACTAACACTTCCACTTTCACCACATCACTCATAAGGCAGATACGCACATATACACACAGACACACACACAGAAACACACACATACACTGTGGCTTGATAGGAGGTTTGATTGACTTGTATAGCAGTTTGGAATTTTATAGCTGGAATATCACAAAAAGCTTATACATAGCATATCTGATCAAGTATTTTGACTGCTCATTCTGTTATTAACTGCCAAACCCAATTAAAGTTGAGGAATTTCAGAGTCATAGAAATCTGTACTTAGAAAGAATGTTAGAGTTGACTCCAGTCTCTCATTTTGCAGATGTCTTTAGATGACATTAATTATACTCTGCCTGTTGTTCCCATTAGTTTTTGACTTTGTTTTATAGTTCTCCACTAGTTTGGCTCTTTGCCTAGACCATGAGCTTCTTTAAGATAGGATTTCTCTTTATTTCCCGTTTATCTTTCTTTCTTCTTTTTTTTTTTTTAAACCTTTATTTTACTTTTAACTTTTACAGAGTTTTGTTGTTTATAGATATGTATGTTCCCAGATTAGTCATATGTATATCCCCCCCTTCCCTCCTCTCCCGACCATCACACAGCACCCCTGAAGGATCCCCTTTTCTCACAGAGCAATGACTAGAGCTATTTTCTTCACTTATGATAGTAGAGGCCTTCATGCTACTTCCTTTACGCCTCTCACCCACTGTTCCTTCCCCACAATGTCCATATGTCCACTGCCCATGTCTGTCTTTCTGTCGCTTCACTGCGTGTGCCATCATCACCATCCTACTAGATTCCATATATATGTGTTAATATATATGGAATTTCTCCTTCTCTTTCTGACTGACTTCACTTTTGATGATACGTTCTAGATCCAGCCACCTCATTAGGGTTGATTCTTCTGCATTTCTCTTTACAGCTGTGTAGTATTCCATTGTATATATGTACCAGAGCTTTTGGATCCATTCGTTCATCGATTGGCATCTAGGTTCCTTCCATGTTCTAGCTATTGTATAGAGAGCTGCAATGAACATTGGGGTACAGGTGCTTCTTTCAGTTTTGATTTCGTCAGGGTATAAGCCTAAGAGTGGGATTGCTGGGTCATAGGGTGCTTCTATTTTTAGTTTTTTAAGAAATCTCCAGACTGTCTTCCATAGAGGCTGTATCAATTTACACTCCCACCAGCAATGCAGGAGTGTTCCCTTTTCTCCGCAGCCTCTCCAGCATTTATTGTCTGTCGATTTGTGGATGATGGCCATTCTGACGGGTGTGAGGTGATATCTCATTGTAGTTTTGATTTGCATTTCTCTAATTATTAGTGAAGTTGAGCATCGTTTCATGTGCTTTTGGGCCATCTGTATGTCATCGTTGGAGAGGTGTCTGTTTAGGTCCTTTTCCCATTTTTTGATTGGGTTGTTCGTTTTTCCAGTGCTGAGTTGTCTGAGTTGCTTGTAGATTTTGGAGATTAATTCTTTGTCTGTTGTTTCATTTGCTATGATTTTCTCCCACTCTGTGGGCTGTCTGTTGAGCTTTTTTGTAATTTCTTTAGCTGTACAAAAGCTTTTAAGTTTCATTAGGTCCCACATGTTCATTTGTCTTTTTAGTTCCACTATTCTAGTAGGTGGGTCAGAGAAGATCTTGCTTTGATTGATGTCCTTGAGGGTTTTGCCTATATTCTCCTCTAAGAGTATATCCCCCCCTTCCCTCCTCTCCCGACCATCACACAGCACCCCTGAAGGATCCCCTTTTCTCACAGAGCAATGACTAGAGCTATTTTCTTCACTTATGATAGTAGAGGCCTTCATGCTACTTCCTTTACGCCTCTCACCCACTGTTCCTTCCCCACAATGTCCATATGTCCACTGCCCATGTCTGTCTTTCTGTCGCTTCACTGCGTGTGCCATCATCACCATCCTACTAGATTCCATATATATGTGTTAATATATATGGAATTTCTCCTTCTCTTTCTGACTGACTTCACTTTTGATGATACGTTCTAGATCCAGCCACCTCATTAGGGTTGATTCTTCTGCATTTCTCTTTACAGCTGTGTAGTATTCCATTGTATATATGTACCAGAGCTTTTGGATCCATTCGTTCATCGATTGGCATCTAGGTTCCTTCCATGTTCTAGCTATTGTATAGAGAGCTGCAATGAACATTGGGGTACAGGTGCTTCTTTCAGTTTTGATTTCGTCAGGGTATAAGCCTAAGAGTGGGATTGCTGGGTCATAGGGTGCTTCTATTTTTAGTTTTTTAAGAAATCTCCAGACTGTCTTCCATAGAGGCTGTATCAATTTACACTCCCACCAGCAATGCAGGAGTGTTCCCTTTTCTCCGCAGCCTCTCCAGCATTTATTGTCTGTCGATTTGTGGATGATGGCCATTCTGACGGGTGTGAGGTGATATCTCATTGTAGTTTTGATTTGCATTTCTCTAATTATTAGTGAAGTTGAGCATCGTTTCATGTGCTTTTGGGCCATCTGTATGTCATCGTTGGAGAGGTGTCTGTTTAGGTCCTTTTCCCATTTTTTGATTGGGTTGTTCGTTTTTCCAGTGCTGAGTTGTCTGAGTTGCTTGTAGATTTTGGAGATTAATTCTTTGTCTGTTGTTTCATTTGCTATGATTTTCTCCCACTCTGTGGGCTGTCTGTTGAGCTTTTTTGTAATTTCTTTAGCTGTACAAAAGCTTTTAAGTTTCATTAGGTCCCACATGTTCATTTGTCTTTTTAGTTCCACTATTCTAGTAGGTGGGTCAGAGAAGATCTTGCTTTGATTGATGTCCTTGAGGGTTTTGCCTATATTCTCCTCTAAGAGTTTGATGGTTTCTGGCCTTACATTTAAGTCTTTAATCCATTTTGAGTTGATCTTTGTGTATGGTGTCAGGGTATGTTCCAACTTCATTTTCTTGCATGTAGCTGTCCAATTTTCCCAGCACCATTTGTTGAAGAGGCTGTCTTTGTCCCATTTTATAGTTTCTCCTCCTTTTTCAAAAATAAGGTACCCATAGGTGTGTGGCTTTATCTCTGGGTTCTCGATCTTGTTCCATTGGTCGATATTTCTGTTTTTGTGCCAGTACCATACTGTCTTGATGACTGTTGCTTTGTAGTAGAGTCTGAAGTTGGGGAGGCTGATCCCCCAGCTCCATTCTTCTTCCTGAGGATTGCTTTGGCTATTTGAGGTCTTTTCTGTTTCCATATGAACTGTGTTATTTGTTGGTCTAGTTCTGTGAAGAATGTCATTGGCAGTTTGATAGGGATCGCATTGAATCTATAGATGACATTTGGTAGTATGGTCATTTTCACAATATTGATTCTCCCGACCCAGGAACATGGAATATTTCTCCATCTGTTTAACTCTTCTTTAATGTCTCTCATGAGTGTCTTGTAATTTTCTGTGTACAGTTCTTTTGTTTCTTTGGGTAGGTTTATTCCTAGATATTTGATTCTTTTGGTTGCGATGGTGAAGGGGATTGCCTCTTTGATTTCATTTTCTGATTTTTCATTGTTTGTGTATAGGAATGCCAGTGATTTCTGTATATTGATTTTGTATCCTGCGACTTTGCTGAATTCGCGGATTAACTCTAGTAGTTTTGTAATAGTGTCTTTGGGATTTTCTATGTATAATATCATGTCATCTGCAAATAGAGAGTTTGACTTCTTCTTTTCCAATCTGGATTCCTTTGATTTCTTTCTCTTCTCTTATTGCTGTTGCTAGAACTTCCAGGACTATGTTGAATAAGAGTGGTGAAAGTGGACACCCTTGTCTTGTTCCTGATCTTAGAGGGAATGCTTTGAGTTTTTCACCATTGAGGATAATGTTCGCTGTGGGCTTCTCATATATGGCTTTCACTATGTTAAGATAAGTTCCTTCTATGCCCATTTTTTGAAGAGTTTTTATCATAAACGGATGCTGTACTTTGTCAAAGGCTTTTTCTGCATCTATTGAGATGATCATGTGATTTTTGTCTTTCAATTTGTTGATATGGTGTATCACATTGATTGATTTGCAGATGTTGAAGAATCCTTGCATGCCTGGGATGAACCCAACTTGATCGTGATGAATGAGCTTTTTGATGTGTTGCTGAATTCTGTTTGCTAGGATTTTGTTGAGGATTTTGGCATCTAGATTCATCAGTGAAATTGGCCTATAATTTTCTTTTTTTGTGTTGTCTTTGCCTGGCTTTGGTATCAGGGTGATGGTGGCCTCGTCGAATGTGTTTGGAAGTGTTCCTTCCTGTGCAATTTTTTGGAAGAGTTTTAGAAGGATAGGCATTAGCTCTTCTTTAAATGTTTGGTAGAATTCACTTGTGAAACCATCTGGCCCTGGGCTTTTATTTTTGGGTAGATTTTTGATCACAAGGTCGATTTCTGAGCTTGTGATTGGCTTGTTCATAGTTTCTATTTCTTCCTGGTTGAGTCTTGGGAGATTAATCTTCTCTAAGAAACTGTCCATTTCTTCCAGGTTGTCCAGTTTGTTGCCATAGAGTTGTTCATAATAGTCTCTTATAACCCTTTGGATTTCTGCATTATCTGTTGTAATCTCTCCTTTTTCATTTTTGATTTTGGTGATCTGGTTCTTCTATTTTTCTTGATGAGTCTGGCCAGTGGTGTGTCGATTTTATTGACTTTTTCGAAGAACCAGCTTTTTGTTTTATTTATCTTTACTATTGTTTCTTTTGTTTCTTTTTCATTTATTTCTGCTCTGATCTTTGTGATTTCCCTTCTTCTGCTGGCTTTGGGGTGTTTTTGTTCTTCTTTCTCCAGTTGTTTTAAGCATAAGGTAAGGTCGTCTGTTTGAGATTTTCCTAGTTTCTTGAGGTGGGATTGAATTGTTATAAACTTCCCTCTTAGAACTGATTTTTCAGTATCCCATAGGTTTTGCACTGTTGTGTGTTCATTGTCATTTTCTTCTAGGAATTTTTTAATTTCTCCTTTGATTTCCTCAATGATCAGTTGGTTTTTTAGGTATGTGTTGTTTAATCTCCATGTGTTTGTGTTTTTAGCGGTTTTTTTCCTGTGGTTGATCTCTAGTCTCACTGCATTGTGGTCCGAGAAGATGGTTGATAGAATTTCAGTTTTCTTGAATTGACTGAGGATTGATTTGTGGCCCAAGATGTGGTCTATCCTGGAGAATGTTCCGTGAGCACTTGAGAAGAAAGTGTATTCTTCTGCTTTTGGATGGAAAGTCCTAAAGATATCAATGAGGTCCATTTCTTCTAGTGTGGCATTTAAGGCTTGTGTTTCTTTATTAATTTTCTGTTTGGATGATCTGTCCATTGATGTGAGAGGAGTGTTAAAGTCTCCTACTATGATTGTGTTGCTGTCAATGTCTTCTTTTATGTCTGAAAGTGTTTGTCTTATGTATTGGGGTGCTCCTGCATTGGGAGCATAGATATTTATGATTGTTATGTCTTCTTCTTGGATGGATCCCTTAATCATGATGTAGTGACCTGCCTTGTCCCTTAGAATCTTCTTTACTTTAAAATCTATTTTGTCTGATATGAGGATTGCTACTCCAGCTTTCTTCTGATTTCCATTTGCATGGAATATCTTTTTCCAGCCTCTCACTTTCAGTCTATGAGTGTTTCTAGGTCTGAAATGAGTTTCCTGGAGGCAGCATATGTATGGGTCGTGTTTTTGGATCCATTCAGCCACTCTGTGTCTTTTGGTTGGGGCATTTAGTCCATTGACATTCAAAGTAATTATTGATACAAATGATCCTATTGTCATCTTCTTAGATGTTATGATGGGTTTATTTCGTGGGTCTTCACCTTTTTTTCTATATAAGTCCCTTTAACACTTGTTGTAAGGCTGGTTTGGTGTGACTAAATTCTTTTAATTTTTGCTTGTCTGTAAAGCTTTTGATTTCTCCATCAATTTTGAATGAGATCCTTGCAGGTTAGAGGATTCTTGGTTGCAGATTATTCTCTTTCAGCCGTTTAAATGTGTCCTGCCTGCAGTTTCTGTTGAAATACCCATAGGTTTATGAACTTCCTCTTAGAACTGCTTTTGCAGTATCCCATAGGTTTTGCACTGTTGTGTGTTCATTGTCATTTTCTTCTAGGAATTGTTTAATTTCTCCTTTGATTTCCTCAATGATCAGTTGGTTTTTTAGGTATGTGTTGTTTAATCTCCATGTGTTTGTGTTTTTAGCGGTTTTTTCCTGTGGTTGATCTCTAGTCTCACTGCATTGTGGTCCGAGAAGATGGTTGATAGAATTTCAGTTTTCTTGAATTGACTGAGGATTGATTTGTGGCCCAAGATGTGGTCTATCCTGGAGAATGTTCCGTGAGCACTTGAGAAGAAAGTGTATTCTTCTGCTTTTGGATGGAAAGTCCTAAAGATATCAATGAGGTCCATTTCTTCTAGTGTGGCATTTAAGGCTTGTGTTTCTTTATTAATTTTCTGTTTGGATGATCTGTCCATTGATGTGAGAGGAGTGTTAAAGTCTCCTACTATGATTGTGTTGCTGTCAATGTCTTCTTTTATGTCTGAAAGTGTTTGTCTTATGTATTGGGGTGCTCCTGCATTGGGAGCATAGATATTTATGATTGTTATGTCTTCTTCTTGGATGGATCCCTTAATCATGATGTAGTGACCTGCCTTGTCCCTTAGAATCTTCTTTACTTTAAAATCTATTTTGTCTGATATGAGGATTGCTACTCCAGCTTTCTTCTGATTTCCATTTGCATGGAATATCTTTTTCCAGCCTCTCACTTTCAGTCTATGAGTGTTTCTAGGTCTGAAATGAGTTTCCTGGAGGCAGCATATGTATGGGTCGTGTTTTTGGATCCATTCAGCCACTCTGTGTCTTTTGGTTGGGGCATTTAGTCCATTGACATTCAAAGTAATTATTGATACAAATGATCCTATTGTCATCTTCTTAGATGTTATGATGGGTTTATTTCGTGGGTCTTCACCTTTTTTTCTATATAAGTCCCTTTAACACTTGTTGTAAGGCTGGTTTGGTGTGACTAAATTCTTTTAATTTTTGCTTGTCTGTAAAGCTTTTGATTTCTCCATCAATTTTGAATGAGATCCTTGCAGGTTAGAGGATTCTTGGTTGCAGATTATTCTCTTTCAGCCGTTTAAATGTGTCCTGCCATTCCCTTCTGGCCTGCAGAGTTTCTGTTGAAAGATCAGCTGTTAAACAGATGGGCTTTCCCTTGTATGTCTCTACTTGCTTTACCCTTGCTGCTTTGAGAATTCTATCTTTGTGTTTAATTTGTGTTAACGTCATTAATATGTGTCTTGGTGTGTTTCTTCTCGAACTGATTCTGTATGGTACTCTTTGTGCTTCTTGGACTTGACTGGCTATTTCTTTTCCCATGTTGGGGAAATTTTCAATTATAATCTCTTCAAAAATTTTCTCATAGCCTTTCTTTTTTTCTTCTTCTTCTGGAACCCCTATAATTCGAATATTGGTGCGTTTGATATTATCCCAGAGGTCTCTGAGGCTGTCCTCTGCTCTTTTCATTCTTTGCGCTAGAGTCTGTTTTTCAGCAGTTACTTCCACCATTTTATCTTCCAGCTCACTTATCCGGTCTTCTGTCTCAGATACTCTGCTCTTGATTCCTTCTCCAGTGTTTTTCAGTTCAGCAATTGAGTTGTTTGTCTCTGTTACTTTTTTGGTAAGTTCTTGTATTTCTTTATTCAGTGTGTTAGTTGTATCTTGCAATTTCTCTGAAATTCTGTTTTCAGTGTCTTTGATCATCTTTACTATCATTCTTCTGAAATCACTTTCAGAAAGTTTGTCCAAATTCTCTTCATTAATTTGATCTTGTGTGTTTGTGGATTGTTCCTTCACTTGTGTGGTATTTCTCTGCCGTTTCATTGTTATTATTAATTTTTTAACACTGACTCTGTTTGGGATTTCCTTTTCCCAGACTTTGAGTTACGTCTGTTGGTGTTTGTTGTTTGGATGGGGCTTCTATTCTGGGTGATGCTGGTGATTGGGTGATGTCAGGACTTGCATACAAGTGATTAACTTTGTTGGCGTTCTCACTTGTATACTGCTCTTTAGTGTTAGGCGTTCTCTAGTATTGTAGAGTTTTGGAGTCAGTGCACCCTCCTTAAAACCCCGGGGGCTTGTTGCCTGACCAGGGAATGAAGGTTTCACAGATGGTTTGTTATGGCATTAAATGATATTAAAACATATATATGCAAATGAGAAACAGAAGGTATACCTTTGACAAATGGCAATTTAAAAATTATGCAAGTACTATCTAGCATATTGAATTATACACATAAATATATACAGCTATAACATAACCCAAGCATTCCAATCAAAAATACAGTACAATACGTTAGCACGGCGAATAGAGAAATCCAAGAATGATATCCACCAGTTAATAAGCAAACTAAGTAGAGCACCAATTGGAGAATAACGCTAGAGCAGGATCCCCATTGGGGATAAGGCAATGAGGACAGAACAGACTAAGAAATATGGTGGGGAAAGGGAAAAAGAGAAAGGGAGGATAGAAGAGAAATATAGAATAATATTGCAAAGTTAAATATAGGGAGATAAAGATTTGTATGTATTAGAATTTAGTGCTATAGGAAAAGAGCTTCAGAGAAAGCAAAGAATTATAGAGGAAGTAGTAGTATAAATGAAAAATTATTAAAAATTAAAAGATCTAAATTTTATAGAAAAATATAGAAAAACAAAGCAAAAATAATAAAAACAAACAAAACCCCCACAGAACCACAAAAGGCCAATGTAGAATCAGAAGTATATAACCAAAATAAAATGTGTGGTTTAAAAGGAAAAAGAAAAAAAGAAAAAAATTATGTAAACTTGAATATATTCAGTCTTACTGATAAGATTAGTAGCTTCAATAGAATTCAGTGAAGGAAATGAACACACCCACTCTCTCTCTCACACACACCCCCAAGAAAAGAAAAAAAAAAAAAAAAGGCGGTGGGTGCACTGAGTGGGTTTGGAAAAAGGAGAAAAAAAAAAAAAATTGAAACAAAGTAACACAATACAAAAAATGAAATTTTAAAGTCCAGCAGTAACTCCAGCTTCAGACAAAAGGTGAAAATAGTGTTTATGTTCTTCTGTTTCTTGCTGACTATTCAGGAATTATCAGTCTTTTTCTTGCCTCTGGCAGTGGTTGGATCTGAAGACCTCTTTGACTGCTTGTTTGTTTCGGCCTATTCCAGAATTAAAAGGCCCGCCCAGGCTGGCCCTGGGAGTTTCTTAATCCAAATCCCTTTTCTTGCTGGGTGGAGGAGCTAAGTTCCCTCCCTGTAGCTTGACCAGCAGCCCTGCAGTTTGACCAGCAGCCAAACTACAGTAGGGAAAATGGCGTCTGTGTCACAGAGGATTTATTCCCACACGCTCTATGGGAAGCACTTCCGCAGTGACCCCGACCCTGCTGCAGGCCACCGTCGACCCCCGCCACCGCGGGAGACGTCAGGTTACTCAGAGGTGAGTCTGGTTCAGTCACATGCAGGATCGCTATTCCTCTCTCCCGGATCACAGTGCGTAAAGACTTTCCAGTCCTCTTCGGCGACTCTGTGATCGGGTTAATGGTAACCTCCTCCAAAGGGAACTGAGTGCCGCCCTCCCGAGGCCTGCTCAAGGGCACTTCTAGCTCAAGGGGGCACCTGGACCCTCCAAAGCAGGTCTGGCTCAGTCCCTTGTGGGTGTCAGTGCTCCTCTCCCAGGTTTTGATCTGCAACAGGCTTTGCGCCTTTGGCCCGCCCAGCCTCTCCGGCGGGTATGAGATTTGACTTTTAAAAGTGCGATTGCGCCCCTCCTACCATCTTGATGCGGCTTCTCCTTTGTTCTTCGATGTGGGGTGTCCTCTCTGTGATCAGATCCAACCTCCTTTTGTCGATGGTTTCCCAGGAACTCGTCGCAATTCAGGCGATTTTGCAGGAGAGATGAGCGCACGTCCTTCTACGCCGCCATCTTAGCTCCACCCTTATCTTTCTTTCTAGGTGGTGACAGAGTAAAAATTCAGACCCAGAACTTCTGCCTTTGATTCCAATGCATTTCACTACAAAATCCTCTCATTATTTTGGCTTGTTGGTCCAAAAGAATAGATAAAATCTTTAAGAGCTTTGTTTTAACAAATTTAAAAATTTGGCTTGTTTTGGTTTTCCCAAAGAATAGCATGAAAATAGTGTTTATGTTCTTCTGTTTCTTGCTGACTATTCAGGAATTATCAGTCTTTTTCTTGCCTCTGGCAGTGGTTGGATCTGAAGACCTCTTTGACTGCTTGTTTGTTTCGGCCTATTCCAGAATTAAAAGGCCCGCCCAGGCTGGCCCTGGGAGTTTCTTAATCCAAATCCCTTTTCTTGCTGGGTGGAGGAGCTAAGTTCCCTCCCTGTAGCTTGACCAGCAGCCCTGCAGTTTGACCAGCAGCCAAACTACAGTAGGGAAAATGGCGTCTGTGTCACAGAGGATTTATTCCCACACGCTCTATGGGAAGCACTTCCGCAGTGACCCCGACCCTGCTGCAGGCCACCGTCGACCCCCGCCACCGCGGGAGACGTCAGGTTACTCAGAGGTGAGTCTGGTTCAGTCACATGCAGGATCGCTATTCCTCTCTCCCGGATCACAGTGCGTAAAGACTTTCCAGTCCTCTTCGGCGACTCTGTGATCGGGTTAATGGTAACCTCCTCCAAAGGGAACTGAGTGCCGCCCTCCCGAGGCCTGCTCAAGGGCACTTCTAGCTCAAGGGGGCACCTGGACCCTCCAAAGCAGGTCTGGCTCAGTCCCTTGTGGGTGTCAGTGCTCCTCTCCCAGGTTTTGATCTGCAACAGGCTTTGCGCCTTTGGCCCGCCCAGCCTCTCCGGCGGGTATGAGATTTGACTTTTAAAAGTGCGATTGCGCCCCTCCTACCATCTTGATGCGGCTTCTCCTTTGTTCTTCGATGTGGGGTGTCCTCTCTGTGATCAGATCCAACCTCCTTTTGTCGATGGTTTCCCAGGAACTCGTCGCAATTCAGGCGATTTTGCAGGAGAGATGAGCGCACGTCCTTCTACGCCGCCATCTTAGCTCCACCCTTATCTTTCTTTCTAGGTGGTGACAGAGTAAAAATTCAGACCCAGAACTTCTGCCTTTGATTCCAATGCATTTCACTACAAAATCCTCTCATTATTTTGGCTTGTTGGTCCAAAAGAATAGATAAAATCTTTAAGAGCTTTGTTTTAACAAATAATTTGAGGTAAAAAATTTTGTGAATGCAAAAATGTACAATATAGGTACTGCTACTTCATTGGCATATTCTTCAACAAATTTCCAGCATTTACCTTTTCATGTTTTAGGACTGCCATAATAAAATACCACAAAAGAAGTGGCTTAAACATCAGAAATTAATTTTCTCATAGTTTTGGAAGTTCAAGATTGAGGTGCTGGCAAGTTTGGTTTCTCCTGAAACTCTTACCAGAGCCTGTAGATGGAGGATGCCTTCATGCTGTGTCCTCATATGGTCTTTCTACAGTGTACACATATTGTCTATGTCCTAAATTTATCTTTTTATGATGACGTATTAGGGCCTACTTTAGTGATCTCATTTTGTAAAAATTTTAATTACCTCTTTAAAGACCTGTTCTCAAAATATAGTTTCATTTGGAGGTACAAGAGGTTAGGGCTTCAACATATGTGTTTGTGGGGGACACAATACAGCTTGTAACATCGATTCCCCTCTTCATGGATTTTCTTCTGCCCTTCGTTGCTATGCCAGGTACCATTTAAACACATAAAAAAGATAATAACAATTCCCAAACTTATTTCTGTGATAGTGATGCTATTTATATTAATGAATATTATCTCCCTGGCTATCCATCTTCTGTTAAAGATGTGTTGCAAATTACTTAGAACGTGGTATACTCACACTTCATTTGAGCTGTCTATTAGCTTAACAATGTCAAGATCAGTACAATTCTTTGGTCAACACAAGGTTGCCTTTTTGCTTCCCAGGTGGCACTAGTGGTAAAAAGAAAAAATCCTGGCTGCTAACGCAGGAGATATAAGAGTTGTGGGTTCCATCCCTCGTCAGAAATTCCCCTGGAGGAGGACATGGCAATCCACCCCAGTATTCTTGCCTGGAGAATCCCATGAACAGAGGAGCCTGGTTGGGCTACAGTCCATAGGGTCGCAAAGAGTGAGACATGACTGAAGCTACTTGACACACACACACACATAGTTGATTTACATTATTAGGTTAGTTTCAGATGTACAGCATAATGATTCAATATTTTTATAGATTATACTCCATTTCAAGTTATTATAAAATATTGGTCATATTTCTCAATGCTGTACAATACATTTTTTGCTTATCTGTTTTATACATAGTGGTTTGTATCTCTTAATCCCATATCCTTATCTCATACCTTCCTGCTTCCTTCTCCCTACTGGTCACCATAAAGTTGCCTTTCTTTTAATATCCAAGTTGATAAGATTTTTATCTATCCTTTTTTTTATAGTCAATAAATGCAGTGAATTTCTTTTGAATAGCTGAAGAGGTTTCCTTTTGTTTTGGGCAGTGAACAAATATGTGAAAATACGTATTAGTAGCATACATCACACTGAGGTCAGTTCCAGACCTAACTAAATGAAGTGAAAATCTTTTACCCTACAAATCATAAGGCTGTTATACTGCATTAAGAACTAAAAAGAATAGCATTTGATAAAGAAAGTATAGATGAGCATAAATCTGTGACTTTAAATGATAGTATATATTTAAATATCATGATTTTTATGAAAAAAGAAAAGGAGAAAATCTTAAAAATTATGTATGTACTAGCATGTGTGTGTAACATCTAAAGAAAAATGAGTAGTGAAAAATTTTTCAAGTTTTTCAAAGAGGAGTCAAAAAGAGTTCACACCTTGAGAAGCTCTCTTTTGTGTATGCATGCTTATAATAGAAGAAATGTGGCCCATTGGAAAGACTAAAGGCACTGGGTATAGAGCTTCCTGGTTGCTAATATCCTCATCTATAAATTAGAGGTTGATTAATATCTTTCTAATGAGGGATGTCACGAATATTTAATTTATGTACAGGAATATAGTGTCTGGCACATAGTAGGCCCCTATGAAATGCCAGTCTCTTCCTCCCACCATCTCCACTTGCTTATGTTACAAACTTGATGGTTGCATGAGATCAACATTTTATGGTTTCACATTTAGAAGAGGGAATCTTAAGCCAGCCTTGTACAATTTCTCTGTTCTGTGTGCAGCTCAATTAATCTCATATTAACTTCAATTACTCTTCTAGCCCTTTTTACTTCAGTAATTACTAAACTTGTGACTGCCATAAACTGGCTCTCATATGTTTCATGCTATTAGTGCAGAAAACTATTCATTTGCTTCATATCAGGTGGATTTTAAAAGGTGAAAAATACTTTTCAGCATGACTGAACTGAGAAGGAAGGAGGGCGACCATCAATTTACCACCATGTTTGGAAGTTTTGGGGTTTTTTAAAATTTTTTTTTTTTGGCCACTTCTATTGGTCTTTCATTCATTTGTTCTTTGGCCTGTGTGGGCCTCCCATCACAGTGGCCACAGAACACTGACTCTGGGCGTATGCGCTCCAGAGCTCCGGCTTGGTAATTGGACACATCGGTCCAGCCGCTCTGTGGTACGTGGGATCTTCCCAGGCCAAGGATTGAACCGGCCCCCCCTTGCACTGCAAGGCGGTGTCCTTATACACTGGACCACCAGGGAAGCCCCATGTTTGGAAGTTTTAGGCATCCACTGTGAACAAGTGACATCATTAACCAATCACCCAGTGAAGTGTCTGAGCATCAGGAGGCTCCTTCTTCATGTCTAGGTGTCCGCTATCTTGAAATTGGGCTGTTTTGAGTCTGGGGTGTGCCTCAAGACTTTAAATGACTTTCTAGTAGAACTGTGTCCCCAAGGTCTTTCTAAAGAGTATGCACTTACC
Source organism: Tragulus kanchil (assembly GCA_022376925.1). Classification (NCBI taxonomy): domain Eukaryota; kingdom Metazoa; phylum Chordata; class Mammalia; order Artiodactyla; family Tragulidae; genus Tragulus; species Tragulus kanchil. Next base: position 123,594,113 of record JAIOJX010000028.1, read on the forward strand.
CAGAAGTACCATCAGAAAAATGCAGTTGACATCTTTCTTATTATTAAAATCTGTTAGCTGATATTTTCACCTGGGCTTTTAGAAAACCTGTGTTAACAATGAATAGAACAGACTCAATAAAAATGATATTTTGTGTTAGTGGAGCTTTTTAGAGAGTTTACTAGGTAATGGCTGATTAATATCTTTCTAATGAGGGATGTCACGAATATTTAATTTATGTACAGGAATATAGTGTCTGGCACATAGTAGGCCCCTATGAAATGCCAGTCTCTTCCTCCCACCATCTCCACTTGCTTATGTTACAAACTTGATGGTTGCATGAGATCAACATTTTATGGTTTCACATTTAGAAGAGGGAATCTTAAGCCAGCCTTGTACAATTTCTCTGTTCTGTGTGCAGCTCAATTAATCTCATATTAACTTCAATTACTCTTCTAGCCCTTTTTACTTCAGTAATTACTAAACTTGTGACTGCCATAAACTGGCTCTCATATGTTTCATGCTATTAGTGCAGAAAACTATTCATTTGCTTCATATCAGGTGGATTTTAAAAGGTGAAAAATACTTTTCAGCATGACTGAACTGAGAAGGAAGGAGGGCGACCATCAATTTACCACCATGTTTGGAAGTTTTGGGGTTTTTTAAAATTTTTTTTTTTTGGCCACTTCTATTGGTCTTTCATTCATTTGTTCTTTGGCCTGTGTGGCCTCCCATCACAGTGGCCACAGAACACTGACTCTGGGCGTATGCGCTCCAGAGCTCCGGCTTGGTAATTGGACACATCGGTCCAGCCGCTCTGTGGTACGTGGGATCTTCCCAGGCCAAGGATTGAACCGGCCCCCCCTTGCACTGCAAGGCGGTGTCCTTATACACTGGACCACCAGGGAAGCCCCATGTTTGGAAGTTTTAGGCATCCACTGTGAACAAGTGACATCATTAACCAATCACCCAGTGAAGTGTCTGAGCATCAGGAGGCTCCTTCTTCATGTCTAGGTGTCCGCTATCTTGAAATTGGGCTGTTTTGAGTCTGGGGTGTGCCTCAAGACTTTAAATGACTTTCTAGTAGAACTGTGTCCCCAAGGTCTTTCTAAAGAGTATGCACTTACCCAGAAGTACCATCAGAAAAATGCAGTTGACATCTTTCTTATTATTAAAATCTGTTAGCTGATATTTTCACCTGGGCTTTTAGAAAAACCTGTGTTAACAATGAATAGAACAGACTCAATAAAAATGATATTTTTGTGTTAGTGGAGCTTTTTTAGAGAGTTTACTAGGTAATGGCTGCCATTTTATTAACTAATTTTTTAAATGGAAAAGCATTTCTGCAATATTTATTGTATAATATTATTAAATACAAAAAGTAGCAAGGAAAAACATCACACATAAACTTATCCTCAGGGATAACAACTTTCAACATCTTTTCATCTTTGCATACATCTTATGATGTGACCAAAAAGGCATCACTTCATGCTATCTGTTTTGAAAACCTGTCACTCAGTATATCGCAAACATTTTCTCATATTGTATAATACCATTCTTCAACCTATGGCCCCTTTGAATTCCATTGTGTTTTTTCCTCAAAACTTCTATTGTTGGATATTTGACTTTGAAGACTTTTTTTCATTATTATTAACAGTGCTGTAACATTCACATTTATTTTAGCTGAGTGGCTAAGAGTGTCAGCTTTTGGATATGAGCTATTGCTTGCTGCTTGACTGAGGGACCTTTACAAAACTTCCATGTCCTCAGCCAGTGTGGATATAGTGATGACACGTGCTTCTTAGTGTTGTGTGTATAGGCTGGATATAGAGTCTTAGGACAATGCCTGCTTCATAACACATGCTCAATAATTGTTATGCATAATTGTTCTTTATTAAATACATTTTTCACACGTGGTCTTATTTATAGAAATGGAATCTCTGGATCAAAGTTCATAATACTCTTTTATCTTTTTTTGTGGGGTGGGGGAGGGTTTGGGAGGGAGAGGGGTGGGCAGGCCACTTCCACTGGTCTTTCATTTGTCTAGTTTCATCCATCTTTGTTCTTTGGCCCCTGTGGGCCTCCCATCGCAGTGACCTCTGTTGTCGCAGAGTGCCGGCTCTGGGCGCATGCGCTCCTGTGCTCCGGCTCGGTAATTGGACATATCGGTCCAGCTACTCCGCAGCACGTGGGATCTTCCCAGGTCAGGGATCGAACTGGCGCCACTTGCACTGCAAGGCAGTGTCCTTACCCACTGGACCATTAGGGAAGCCCACTGTTTTATCTTTTGATTCAGATGAGTAACTGTAAGCCAGAGTTGGATACAGTCTGAGGGAATACCTATATTCTAAATACAGGTTATGTTCAGGGATAACTCGAGTTTGACTCAGAGGTCTGTTTTCTACTGGAAAAAGCATGGAGATGTACATTCCTTCTCTCTTAATTGATGAGTTTTTTGTGTGCCATTGAAATCATCTGTGCAGGACATAAAAAGTAGAAAGTGCTTCAAGGTCCTCTGAGATGAGAGAATTATATTTTTATTCTGTAAGCTTATACATTTTCATTGATTCCAACTGGTTATGTGGGGTTGTATGGAAGCAGGGACTTTCTGCAAATGAACATTAAATTTTTACTTTCCTTCTTTTCCTCTGTTTAGTTTGGGACATCTGGGTCTGGCTTTTCTTATTGTAGCTAAGCTGAATATATGGTATAGGGTGTTTCTGTAGTATATAACAGAGCTTTTCCTTCAACTGGATCTGAAACTCTTCCAAAGTCAGAAGGAGAAAAAAAAAATCCTAACCCTGAAAGAAATCACTTGTTTGACTGTAATAATCTACTGAAACTGGTTAAAGCATTAAACAAAAAATAAATGAATCAGATAGTTAGAACTAGTACGTCAGGAAAATAGACAGAACATAAAATGCCTCTGGAATCTGTAGGATATTTTCTGGTACAAGGGGGTTTCTGAGTCATGGTTCATTTACAATGTCTGTTTCCTCACTCAGGGAAGGGTTTCTAATAGATTCAAGGAGACGCTAAGCTTTGCAAATGTCTTGCTCAAATAAAGGCAGCTCTGTGAGGGATAGATTTGTTCTGTTTATGGAGAAAACTTGCCAGTCATGTTTCACATTGTGTACTCTTCAGAAGAACAACCGTCTTCTTTCACGTCATGGTGAAGATGGAGGTTTGTACAATCGTGACTTCGAGGTCTCAGATCAGGGGGATCATGAGCTGTGAATTTTTTAGACTAACTGGAGATTGACCACCAACTTGTTCCGGAAGTTGTGGTAGACTTAGAGAAATGTACTGCTGCTCAGATTAGAAAGACTTTGAAAGCCATCTTGAAGTTTTACTACTATGAAATCTGATGGAGGGTTTAGCTGTGCCACTGAAAGGATACTGTTTTCAGCCTTTAAACCAGAGCATTATGGTCTTTGCACAGTAGGAATCTGACAAAACCCCAGTCGTCTTGAAGATGCTTGTCTTAGTTTTCAAGGTTAGACTAAGAAATTAAGCTCTTAAGCCAGTCCTACAGGAGGTGATCTCTCAGAAAAATGAGTTTTTCATTTCAATTGGAATAGCTACAGGAATGTTGAGAAGATGATGAAATGTCACAGGCTTAATGGATGTGTTCAGCATTTGACTATAAATTCTGGCAGAGAAAAAGGTACATTTTTGGGCTTATTTGTGTCTTAGACTAAATCTCTGGGACCATTGAAAACCATGTAAATATCATCTGACTACATCAGGCTACATCTGTCTTCTACATATATACCAATGTGGTTTTTGGTTCAGGGTTAGATATTACCTCTTTGATAGTCAATAATGATTTAATTATTAAACACAGTGAGAATTCCTTGTCAGAAAGAAGTATCCAAGACCTATGAGGCACTTTGGAATTAGAAACTCTTCCAGAGTCAGAAGGAGAAAAAAAAAATCCTAACCCTGAAAGAAATCACTTGTTTGACTGTAATAATCTACTGAAACTGGTTAAAGCATTAAACAAAAAATAAATGAATCAGATAGTTAGAACTAGTACGTCAGGAAAATAGACAGAACATAAAATGCCTCTGGAATCTGTAGGATATTTTCTGGTACAAGGGGGTTTCTGAGTCATGGTTCATTTACAATGTCTGTTTCCTCACTCAGGGAAGGGTTTCTAATAGATTCAAGGAGACGCTAAGCTTTGCAAATGTCTTGCTCAAATAAAGGCAGCTCTGTGAGGGATAGATTTGTTCTGTTTATGGAGAAAACTTGCCAGTCATGTTTCACATTGTGTACTCTTCAGAAGAACAACCGTCTTCTTTCACGTCATGGTGAAGATGGAGGTTTGTACAATCGTGACTTGAGGTCTCAGATCAGGGGGATCATGAGCTGTGAATTTTTTAGACTAACTGGAGATTGACCACCAACTTGTTCCGGAAGTTGTGGTAGACTTAGAGAAATGTACTGCTGCTCAGATTAGAAAGACTTTGAAAGCCATCTTGAAGTTTTACTACTATGAAATCTGATGGAGGGTTTAGCTGTGCCACTGAAAGGATACTGTTTTCAGCCTTTAAACCAGAGCATTATGGTCTTTGCACAGTAGGAATCTGACAAAACCCCAGTCGTCTTGAAGATGCTTGTCTTAGTTTTCAAGGTTAGACTAAGAAATTAAGCTCTTAAGCCAGTCCTACAGGAGGTGATCTCTCAGAAAAATGAGTTTTTCATTTCAATTGGAATAGCTACAGGAATGTTGAGAAGATGATGAAATGTCACAGGCTTAATGGATGTGTTCAGCATTTGACTATAAATTCTGGCAGAGAAAAAGGTACATTTTTGGGCTTATTTGTGTCTTAGACTAAATCTCTGGGACCATTGAAAACCATGTAAATATCATCTGACTACATCAGGCTACATCTGTCTTCTACATATATACCAATGTGGTTTTTGGTTCAGGGTTAGATATTACCTCTTTGATAGTCAATAATGATTTAATTATTAAACACAGTGAGAATTCCTTGTCAGAAAGAAGTATCCAAGACCTATGAGGCACTTTGAATTGAACTTAGGGGAACTGAGTCTTTGTTTTTGTTTATGTGATACTATTGGGTTGGAACAAGTCACAACCCTCTTCTGGGCCTCAGCTTTCTCATCTGAAATACAGCGGAGCTGTATTTGGGGGTTCCTTTATGTCCCTTATACTGCTAAGGCATCTTATTAGGAGTCAAGTTCAAAATTCTCATCAGTGTCAAAGATCTTTAAGAATTCCCATCAAAGATAAGCCTGTATGATTAGTTTCAGCACGTTTTCCTAATGTATCCTTATTGTATTTGTCGAGTTGGGCTGCTACAACAAAACATCATAGATAGGAGGCTTAAACATTTATCACATTCCTGTGGTCTGGAAGGGCAGAGATCAGGGTGTCAGCATATTCAGGTCCTGCTGAGGGCTGTTTTTCTGACTTGCAGATGGCTATTTTGTTGCTATATCCTCTTATGATGGAGAGAGAGATGATGGTGGGGAAATGTTCTAAGGCTCTTCCTCTTCTTTTAAGACCACTAATCTCATCATGAGGACATCAGCCTCATGATCTCTTCTAAATCTAATTAATTCCCAAAGGCCCCATCTCTAAAATTCTACCAGATTGGGGGTTAGGATTTCAATGCTTGAATTTAAGGAGGATACATCAGTCTGTAAAACTCATCTTTCAAAACAGGGTGAGATTTCCTATTCACTTGGTTTTTGTTTATGTTTTGGAGGGTGTTTCTTTCTTCCTGGGAAATACCACATGGCATGTGGGATCTTAATTACAAGGCCAGGAATCAAACCCATGCCCCCTGCATCAGAAGTGCAGAGTCTTAACTTCTGGACCACCAGGGAAGTCCCTCTATTCACTACTTCTTAATATTTGTGGAATATCCTATATAGTTTTACCCTTGCAGATAATTAGAAATTTCAAAGTGAAGTATGGTTATGAGCTCTAAGGAAGCATAAATTTTTTTCAATGTAAAGGAACTTTAGGCAAACTCTTCCCTATAAACCTAAAGAGGTTAATTGGTTTTTGGACTGTACCTTTCTTTTTCCTCTTGGAGCCTCTATGTATGAAGTCTTCATTTAAGAAGCTTTTGATAGAGAACTGATGTATGGACATTATGGGGAATGAACAGTGGGTAAGAGGCATGGAGGAAGTAACATGGAAACCTATACTATCATATGTGAAAAAGATAGCTGTTGTCATTGCGCTGTGGCAATAGGGGATCCAGCAGGGGTGCTGTGAGATGGCCTGGAGGGATGAGACAGTGGGGGCGGGGGGACTGGGAGGAGGCGGAGGAGGGATGGGGGCCAGGGATATACATATGACTAATCTGGGATTATACATATCTGTAAGCAACAAAACACTGTAAAAGTAAAAAGTAAAATAAAAAAGAAAAGAAATCATTTCTTTAAAAGAAAGAAACTTCTGTCTGTTATGCATTAAGGACATTGTAATGATTCATAATGCCTAGATATCATAGTCAGCCTTGCTACCCAAAGCATGGTTCATCAATGAGCAATATGAGAACCCTCTAGGAGCTTGTTAGAAATTCAGGATCTCAGACCTCCTCAGATCTACTGAATTGGAGCTTGCATTTTCATAAGACCTCAGGTGACTTCTCAGCATATTACAGTTTAAGAGTCACTCTTAGACCATGTAGATTATAGACTTATGATCCCAATTTAGTTATTGCTTCTGCTTACCAGAGAACTCTTTTGAAAAAATAATGAAAATAATTATAATTTGTTGTGTACTTTCTCTGTACAGTGTCAAGCATCTTATTTTGAAACTCTATAGCAAGATTGGTGGTATTTTATTTTACATATAAAAACATAGGGCTTATAGAGAGGTAGAATAACTTGTCCAAAGTTGCATGCTTGTGAATGATAGAACTTGGATTTAAAATGAGGATTTTTCTTACTGTAAAGTCCATATATTTTTCACTAGGCCTTATGGTTTAAGCTTTATTTAATGCACATAGATGTATTAGAAGCCTGGGTAGGTGAATCTCTGCTAAAAGTCAAATTTACTTTTTTTAACAGTTCTTTTTATTTATTTATTTTTGGCTATTCTGTGTTTTTACTGCTACCACAGGCTCTTCTCTAGTTGCAGTGAGTGGGGGCTTACTCTCTAGTTGAGGTGAGCAGGCTTCTTGCTGTGGCAACTTCTCTTGTTGTGGAACTCGGGCACATGGACTTCAGTAGTTGCAGCACATGGGCTCAATAGTTGTGGCTCTAAGGCTTTAGAGCACAGGCTCAATAGTTGTGACTCATGGGCTTAGCTGCTTCGTGGCATGTGGGATCTTCCCGGATGAGTGATCGAACCCGTGTCTCCCGCATTGGCAGACAAACTCTTTACCACTGAGCTACCAGGGAAGCCCTCAAATTTAATTTTTAAGGTAGAAGATTTAGGGAAGATTTTAGTATTAATATCTTAGCCCTTGAAAATGAAAATAATTGTCCTTTTAAATTTCATTCAGTGAAGTCAATTTTCTTAGACATTAGGCAAAGGCTTTTTGGTTCTAGGTCAAGGAGAAGTAATAAAATTTCACAACTGTAAAAAGAAAATTTATTTTTTCTCTATGAGTTACTTTACTTTGGGAATAATATTGTGTTTCTGATATAAACTCAGTTGCATTGTTTATATTTTTTCCATATTTTCTACTCAGTTGCAATTTTGATAATATTAGACACCATTCAGGAATGTAAATGATGGTGTCTATTTTCTGTTATTGAAACATATCAATTTTCTCTTCATTATTGCACTGACAACTTAGGCAACAAATAAAATTTAAAAAGGGATATAACTCTGACCCTCAAACATATTGTTGGAAATATTTATTGGTGCAAATGAGCTTTCCACTGGTAACTATTTTTTAAAAAAATGGGAACCAATATGAACAGTAAAATAAAATACTTATAATTCATGTTTGTTTGTACAACATAGACTATTCTATTATAAGGCATACATCCTCTTCCTCTTAAGGTTGTTTAGGTTCTTTACAACAAGTTAATTGCCTAGTTCTTCACTGCCTGCTTATTCTTTTTAATAAGCCTAGACTCTTTCTTGGATTATTATAGATAATATATATTAGAGAAATGACAACTTTAGAATATTCAGCTATTTATTGTTCAGGTTCCCCACTAACCTTATGGAGATGTTGTTAACTTAGAAACCCCTGAGAATTTCTGCATCTGAGCAGTGACATCTTCTAATCTTAATTCAGAGAAGAGTTGTAAGAATTGGAAGCACACAGAAGAAAGAAATGAAATGATTGTTTTAAAACGGAAGATATTTGGTTTACCAGCAAGAAGAAAGGAGTACTCTCATTGGTTGGTATAAGCTATAAAAACAGTGCGAACAGGAAGCAGGAAGAAAAGATAGGGTCAAACAAAGTAAGAGTAATATAGGATTTAAGCCATTGTGGCATCATGTAGATCATACTAAGGAGATGACAATAATTAGACATATGACAATGAACCATTGAGGAGCTGAAAGAGGAGACTGGGAATAGACATAGGGGAAGAAAGAGAGAGATACCATCTAAAATGGCACACCAATCTGAAAATACTCATTGTAAGACAAACTACTCTGCATTTTTAATGGTGTCCTGAAGCAACTGTAATCTCACATGGTACAATACTTATGTTCCCCCAAAAAGAGTAAAGAAGAAGATAATGCACTTTAAGAAGGCCATTCATAAGCAGTGATTAACATTTAAAAGCCACCAGAACCTAGTAATTTAGCCCTGAAGAATCTAGAAAACTTACCCTCTTTTCTGGTTGTGATAGAGTATAGACCTCTTCTTGTTAGACCATGTCCCCTCACAGTGAGTTCTCTGAACCGCTTTCCAACAGAATTGGAGTGTGTCATGAACTGTACATGCTGTCTCTGCCAGATTTGCCTGCTATGTTATTTCTATGGTATGTCAAGATTCTTTTAAGGAGAGGAAAACCTACCCTGAATAAAACTGTGTTCATTTAAGAAGTACTCTTTATTTTAGTTGTCTTCAAATTTCTCCTATACACAGCAATTTCATTTCAAAGTGTGTGCTCTTTTCCAGGTAAAGCCTCTTCTTGCAACTTTTCAGTGACCATCTTATGTTAAAATGTCATGTTCTCAGGAATTACGGGCTTGATTTGTACAGTTGCAAATTCTTCATTTTTGAAGGAAATTGGAACTGAAAAGCAAGTCACGTGACAAGCCTATTCCTTGAAAATGATTCATAGTTGAGTCCAATGAGTGGTGCTGTCTTCTGCCCTTTCACTACCTGTAATTGGTTCCTTGGAGGAAACTGTCTCGCATCAGTCCTGCAGACTAGGGTCCTGTGAGGAAATGCATTTGCTAATGGCTTAATTGTTCAGAAAGGAGGACGCCACTGCCACTGTTTCTTCTCTTTCTCCATTTTCCACACTTACTCCATAATCCAAATTTCAGATTTGTGGATTCTTAAAATTAGAAGAGGATTATCCAACTCTCTTACATTAAGATATTAAAACTATTGTTGGCTATTGTTGGTTTGCTGCAGGGGTTGGAGCTAGAACCCAAGACCCATGCTTCCCAGGCCAGAGCACTCTTCTAGGACATCATTCTCACTATGCCTGGGGCAGCTGCTGAACCTGCCCAAGGCCTGCTGATTGTTGAGAGAACCATGAATTTGGAGAAACGATTTGATGCTTGATTTGGCACCAATCTGAAAATAATCTCAACCAGAACTGCTAGTACAATACTTATGTTCCCCCAAAAAGAGTAAAGAAGAAGATAATGCACTTTAAGAAGGCCATTCATAAGCAGTGATTAACATTTAAAAGCCACCAGAACCTAGTAATTTAGCCCTGAAGAATCTAGAAAACTTACCCTCTTTTCTGGTTGTGATAGAGTATAGACCTCTTCTTGTTAGACCATGTCCCCTCACAGTGAGTTCTCTGAACCGCTTTCCAACAGAATTGGAGTGTGTCATGAACTGTACATGCTGTCTCTGCCAGATTTGCCTGCTATGTTATTTCTATGGTATGTCAAGATTCTTTTAAGGAGAGGAAAACCTACCCTGAATAAAACTGTGTTCATTTAAGAAGTACTCTTTATTTTAGTTGTCTTCAAATTTCTCCTATACACAGCAATTTCATTTCAAAGTGTGTGCTCTTTTCCAGGTAAAGCCTCTTCTTGCAACTTTTCAGTGACCATCTTATGTTAAAATGTCATGTTCTCAGGAATTACGGGCTTGATTTGTACAGTTGCAAATTCTTCATTTTAAAGGGAAAATTTGGGAACTGAAAAGCAAGTCACGTGACAAGCCTATTCCTTGAAAATGATTCATAGTTGAGTCCAATGAGTGGTGCTGTCTTCTGCCCTTTCACTACCTGTAATTGGTTCCTTGGAGGAAACTGTCTCGCATCAGTCCTGCAGACTAGGGTCCTGTGAGGAAATGCATTTGCTAATGGCTTAATTGTTCAGAAAGGAGGACGCCACTGCCACTGTTTCTTCTCTTTCTCCATTTTCCACACTTACTCCATAATCCAAATTTCAGATTTGTGGATTCTTAAAATTAGAAGAGGATTATCCAACTCTCTTACATTAAGATATTAAAACTATTGTTGGCTATTGTTGGTTTGCTGCAGGGGTTGGAGCTAGAACCCAAGACCCATGCTTCCCAGGCCAGAGCACTCTTCTAGGACATCATTCTCACTATGCCTGGGGCAGCTGCTGAACCTGCCCAAGGCCTGCTGATTGTTGGAGAGAACCATGAATTTGGGAGATGAAAAGTCTGGATTTGATGCTTGATTTGGCACTGTCGTTTTGGGTTTTGGTTGTTGAGAAGAGGATCAGATTTGATTAAAGTAACTTGATGGGTCCCTTCCAATGCTTGGTTTGTTTTCCCAAACAAACTTTTGTTTGTTGTGACGAAAAGAAATATTGTGACTAAAAGAAATGGGGACTAAAAGAAATGGGGACCAATGGGGCTCAAGGAAGAAAGACGTGTAATTATGAGGATGCTTCTGTTTCTGAACGTAATGGGTGAAGTACATGGAGGGCTGTCTGTGGTTGAGTGAACTCTTCTTGGATACTATGCTGACCTTTTCAGTGACTCACATTCACTTGGGGGTTCTTCAGGTTTAAACCAGAATCCTCACATCTGGCCTCTGGTATTAGTTATTTAAAATACCCTGAAAATATGCACCATCTATTCACTGCTGCCTTTCCCTTACTCTCATAATATTGTAATTCTTTCCTGAGAAAATACCCTGTAAATGGTTAGCTCCTGCCTTCTGCGTATAAGTGCCAGGGTTAAAAACAAGTATTAGAATTGGAAAGTATTCACACACAAGTGAAAAGCTTTTGATGGTTATCTAAACACCTGTTTAAAAAACCTGTTTCCTTTTTTTTTTTTGCTGATGAATTGCTAGAGGATTTCTCAAATTATTCTGCCATTTTGTCTTCTCACCTGCTTAGTGAGTTTGGGTGTTGATGGCCTCTTGTGGCATCTCTGCCTGGTTTGATGAACCCAAGTCCTTGTTAGGCGCCCAGCCCCATGAGGTCTCTGGCTTCCTAGAATGCACCACCTTTGGCATAGTCCCTGTTGAACACAGGGAATACCTTTCCTCAGAGCTGTCACTAATTTTTCTATGGCTGAGATTGTTCCTGTTACTTCCTTGTAGCCCATGTTCTTTATTAACGCAATTTGGATAAAGCATAGAGGTGTTAGAGTTACTGGTGTTTTCTTGAGCACAAATAAAACATAAAAATAAGTGCTCCATTTGTGTGTGCTCCGTCATGTCTGACTCTTTGTTATCCTGTGGACTATAGTCTGCCAAGCACCTCTGTCCATGGAATTTTCCAGGCAGCAATACTGGAGTGGGTTGCTATTTCCTTCCCTAGGGGATCTTCCTGACCAAGGGATCAAGCCCCCATCTCCTGCACGGGCAAGAGGATTCTTTACTACTGAACCACCTGGGAGGAAACCCAAGTGTTCTATAGTAGATAGTATTTCAGGAGTTGAACTTCAATAGTCACTGAACAGTGGAAACTTTCTAAAGAAAAAAATCTCTGACCCAAATTGAGAGGTTATTCCAGTCCTTTGAAAAGCCCACAGTTGGTTTGCAGTCAAATGATTAGTGACCTTATATATTTTGATGACATCACGTTGTTGAGGTCATAAGGTTCCTAATGTTCTTCACACCCGACTCAAACTTTTCCTTTTTGCCTTTCTTTTAAAGTCAAACATGATCATAATGAATATTTAAAAAGAGATTTTTGCTAGGAATCAATGAGATACTTGGTATTTGCCTTCATTTTCTTTGGAAGATACTTATTTTTCTTGTCAGCTATAGGGAAAGAAATCTGCTGTGAAAGCTCATAGACCTCAGCCGTCAGGAGCATTTGTCTAGTATTATTTCGATGTGCTGTCACATGGCATTGCCAACGGAGTGTCACAGAGGCTAAGTAAGAAACATAGGGAACATTGTCTATTTTTCATGGATATGTCATGGGTTTTTCAAGAGTATTATCACTGTAACAAATATAACCCAAAGATATTCCTTAGCATGACTATTTATGTGAGGTATGGATGATATATCTGGCCTTACTGCTTTTGGGTACTTCAGTATTTTAACAGAAAGCATTGTCCTTTTTTTTTTCAAAGAAATCTTTTATTTTGTATTGGAGTATAGTCAGTTAACAATGTTGTGATAGTTTCCGGTGTGCAGCAAAAGGACTCAGCCATGTATATATATGTGTATCTGTTCTTCCCCAAACTCCCCTCACATCCTGCCTGCCACATTACATTGAGCAGAGTTCCCTGTGCTATACAGTGGGTCCTTGGTGGTTATCCATTTTAAATAGAGCAGTGTGTACCTGTCCATTCTAAATTTTCTAACTATCCCTTTTCCCCATCCTTCTCCCTAGCAATCACTTGTTACTGCAAATTACATTATTTCATCCTATGTAATATTACATTATATATAATGGACTATTTTATATATATCTATATCTGTATATAGAGAGAGCATCTTCTTTATCCATTCTTATGATGATGAACGTTTGGTTGCTTCCATGTCTTAGCGTAAACTGTGAACACTGGGCTGTATGTATCTTCTTAGGCCATGTTTTTCAATTTGAACACTGGAAACTTTCTAAAGAAAAAATCTCTGACCCAAATTGAGAGGTTATTCCAGTCCTTTGAAAAGCCCACAGTTGGTTTGCAGTCAAATGATTAGTGACCTTATATATTTTGATGACATCACGTTGTTGAGGTCATAAGGTTCCTAATGTTCTTCACACCCGACTCAAACTTTTCCTTTTTGCCTTTCTTTTAAAGTCAAACATGATCATAATGAATATTTAAAAAGAGATTTTTGCTAGGAATCAATGAGATACTTGGTATTTGCCTTCATTTTCTTTGGAAGATACTTATTTTTCTTGTCAGCTATAGGGAAAGAAATCTGCTGTGAAAGCTCATAGACCTCAGCCGTCAGGAGCATTTGTCTAGTATTATTTCGATGTGCTGTCACATGGCATTGCCAACGGAGTGTCACAGAGGCTAAGTAAGAAACATAGGGAACATTGTCTATTTTTCATGGATATGTCATGGGTTTTTCAAGAGTATTATCACTGTAACAAATATAACCCAAAGATATTCCTTAGCATGACTATTTATGTGAGGTATGGATGATATATCTGGCCTTACTGCTTTTGGGTACTTCAGTATTTTAACAGAAAGCATTGTCCTTTTTTTTTTCAAAGAAATCTTTTATTTTGTATTGGAGTATAGTCAGTTAACAATGTTGTGATAGTTTCCGGTGTGCAGCAAAAGGACTCAGCCATGTATATATATGTGTATCTGTTCTTCCCCAAACTCCCCTCACATCCTGCCTGCCACATTACATTGAGCAGAGTTCCCTGTGCTATACAGTGGGTCCTTGGTGGTTATCCATTTTAAATAGAGCAGTGTGTACCTGTCCATTCTAAATTTTCTAACTATCCCTTTTCCCCATCCTTCTCCCTAGCAATCACTTGTTACTGCAAATTACATTATTTCATCCTATGTAATATTACATTATATATAATGGACTATTTTATATATATCTATATCTGTATATAGAGAGAGCATCTTCTTTATCCATTCTTATGATGATGAACGTTTGGTTGCTTCCATGTCTTAGCTACTGTAAACAGTGCTGCAATGAACACTGGGCTGTATGTATCTTCTTAGGCCATGTTTTTCTCTGGATATGTGTCCAGGAGTGGAGTTGCAGGGCCAAAAGTTAGCTCTACTTTTAGTTTTTTAAAGAATCCCTATACTTAACTCCGTAGTGGCTATAAGAGTTCAGAAGGCATTGTTCTTGTGTTAGAAATATGAGCCAATATGTAACGTGGAAAAGTTAGACCCTTTCTCAGTGATTTCAGGAAACTAGGCATGGCTTCTTCATACAGAGGAAAATTCGCATTGCAATGTTGTCCTTGGGTTTTAACTTGCACACAGAATGAATCTGTGATTAAGTGATGTTCTTTACAGAAGGCTTTTTCACAGCATGAACTATCTAACAAAGAGAATTGCAAGAAAGTCATTTTTATAAACATCCTTATTTGTGGTTAGTTTGGGAATCTGGATTCTTTGGAGAGCAATATCTTTCCTTTTGATTTTATGACCATCTTTTTCTTAATACTTAGAAAGAAAAGAGCTTTGCCAAACATTTTCTTTTCCTCTGGCATTAGTGTCCTTTGGAAAATGAAAATGGAAATGGCCCAGTTTCTCTTACTAAAGTCTTCAGATATTTGTATATATTATTTTAACAGTTTCATCCTGAAAAAATATAGCACCTTCCCACATTTTTTAAAGGATAGAAATGAAAAGTTACCAGTTTACTATTGATGGAAAGTAGAACTTTCCACTTTATAGTGACATACACATGCACAGACACAGATATTTGGATGAGCATATAGTCAACTCGATGTAAGGAAGTGCCTGCCACATTACATTGAGCAGAGTTCCCTGTGCTATACAGTGGGTCCTTGGTGGTTATCCATTTTAAATAGAGCAGTGTGTACCTGTCCATTCTAAATTTTCTAACTATCCCTTTTCCCCATCCTTCTCCCTAGCAATCACTTGTTACTGCAAATTACATTATTTCATCCTATGTAATATTACATTATATATAATGGACTATTTTATATATATCTATATCTGTATATAGAGAGAGCATCTTCTTTATCCATTCTTATGATGATGAACGTTTGGTTGCTTCCATGTCTTAGCTACTGTAAACAGTGCTGCAATGAACACTGGGCTGTATGTATCTTCTTAGGCCATGTTTTTCTCTGGATATGTGTCCAGGAGTGGAGTTGCAGGGCCAAAAGTTAGCTCTACTTTTAGTTTTTTAAAGAATCCCTATACTTAACTCCGTAGTGGCTATAAGAGTTCAGAAGGCATTGTTCTTGTGTTAGAAATATGAGCCAATATGTAACGTGGAAAAGTTAGACCCTTTCTCAGTGATTTCAGGAAACTAGGCATGGCTTCTTCATACAGAGGAAAATTCGCATTGCAATGTTGTCCTTGGGTTTTAACTTGCACACAGAATGAATCTGTGATTAAGTGATGTTCTTTACAGAAGGCTTTTTCACAGCATGAACTATCTAACAAAGAGAATTGCAAGAAAGTCATTTTTATAAACATCCTTATTTGTGGTTAGTTTGGGAATCTGGATTCTTTGGAGAGCAATATCTTTCCTTTTGATTTTATGACCATCTTTTTCTTAATACTTAGAAAGAAAAGAGCTTTGCCAAACATTTTCTTTTCCTCTGGCATTAGTGTCCTTTGGAAAATGAAAATGGAAATGGCCCAGTTTCTCTTACTAAAGTCTTCAGATATTTGTATATATTATTTTAACAGTTTCATCCTGAAAAAATATAGCACCTTCCCACATTTTTTAAAGGATAGAAATGAAAAGTTACCAGTTTACTATTGATGGAAAGTAGAACTTTCCACTTTATAGTGACATACACATGCACAGACACAGATATTTGGATGAGCATATATTCAACTAGAGACAGACAAGACTGGTAAAATGAATAAAGGGGAGCATGTAGGAACTATGCTTGCAATTCATGACTGTGATTGATTTAATCTAAAGGTAAGACTAAACATTTTGTGTTTTTGTTCGTGGCGGGTAAGTACTTTTACGTTTTGCTAATAATGGGGCAATTCTGCAGAAGATAAAAATAATAACAATGTTTTCATTGTCTACTGTTTATTCTGTGAGTTCGTGTGAAACATTTAAAGAAACTTGAGGTAACCCAAATATAATCAAGGAGAGAAGAGGCTATGTTTTGTGAGCATACAATGCAAGGGGATGGTTCAGTCGAGTCTGTGATATTTTTATTCATTCCTAGGCACAATCCCATGACTCAACTTCCTAAAGTGCAAAAAGATGTTTCTTATTTGTCTGGTATTTTTCTTCTCTGACAAGACATTGCTCATGCTCTGTGTTATAGAAACTGTGGGAGCTCCATCTCTACTGGAAAAGTTGGGACATTGTCACAGGCCTCCCTTCTTGCCCTTCCTCATAAGTAGGCATCAGTGTACAGAGGAGACAATAAACGAGAACAGGTCTCATAAGCTGCCAAAGACCATGTCAATGAGATTCCAAAACAAAAGTTGGCCTTTATTCTATCACACTGTCACATTCAAGAAGGGGTTGCTAGTAGACGACAAACATTTGATATTTTAAAAACTACCAGACAAAGACCCAGTCTTTTCTGCACAAAGTTCTCCAAAAGTATTAGGAAACAAATTAATGCAAATATAATTCAAGTTAACGTACTATTTTAGCATAGTTGTTTTGTCACATCTCTTTTTCTGATGGCCATTCTTTCGATAATTTTTGTGCTAAGCCATTTGGATTGCATCTGACATGTTGATGGCAAAGTGGTGTGTCCTATGTGCATGGAAAATAAACGTGGAAAATGACTTATTGTTGCTGTCTGAAAGCTCTGCAGTTTCTGAATTCTAAGGCAAATTAGATCTCTATAAAGTAAAAACCAGTTTACTATTGATGGAAAGTAGAACTTTCCACTTTATAGTGACATACACATGCACAGACACAGATATTTGGATGAGCATATATTCAACTAGAGACAGACAAGACTGGTAAAATGAATAAAGGGGAGCATGTAGGAACTATGCTTGCAATTCATGACTGTGATTGATTTAATCTAAAGGTAAGACTAAACATTTTGTGTTTTTGTTCGGGGCGTGTGAGTAAATTTACGTTTTGCTAATAATGGGGCAATTCTGCAGAAGATAAAAATAATAACAATGTTTTCATTGTCTACTGTTTATTCTGTGAGTTCGTGTGAAACATTTAAAGAAACTTGAGGTAACCCAAATATAATCAAGGAGAGAAGAGGCTATGTTTTGTGAGCATACAATGCAAGGGGATGGTTCAGTCGAGTCTGTGATATTTTTATTCATTCCTAGGCACAATCCCATGACTCAACTTCCTAAAGTGCAAAAAGATGTTTCTTATTTGTCTGGTATTTTTCTTCTCTGACAAGACATTGCTCATGCTCTGTGTTATAGAAACTGTGGGAGCTCCATCTCTACTGGAAAAGTTGGGACATTGTCACAGGCCTCCCTTCTTGCCCTTCCTCATAAGTAGGCATCAGTGTACAGAGGAGACAATAAACGAGAACAGGTCTCATAAGCTGCCAAAGACCATGTCAATGAGATTCCAAAACAAAAGTTGGCCTTTATTCTATCACACTGTCACATTCAAGAAGGGGTTGCTAGTAGACGACAAACATTTGATATTTTAAAAACTACCAGACAAAGACCCAGTCTTTTCTGCACAAAGTTCTCCAAAAGTATTAGGAAACAAATTAATGCAAATATAATTCAAGTTAACGTACTATTTTAGCATAGTTGTTTTGTCACATCTCTTTTTCTGATGGCCATTCTTTCGATAATTTTTGTGCTAAGCCATTTGGATTGCATCTGACATGTTGATGGCAAAGTGGTGTGTCCTATGTGCATGGAAAATAAACGTGGAAAATGACTTATTGTTGCTGTCTGAAAGCTCTGCAGTTTCTGAATTCTAAGGCAAATTAGATCTCAGATTTTATTTTTGTAGCTGTAGTATCAGTGAATGATAAAACCTAGAATGTCCGAATTTGCCTATATCCACTTTTCATAAGAACAAGGTTAAGCAGTTGTTTAGAAAACCTCAAAATATTTCTACTTCTTGCCTTTAAGTTACTTTCCTTCAAGTGGCTTTAAGATTATTATCATCAGCCCAGCTGCAATTGGAATGGAGGTTCTTCTATCTCATGAACCTAAAGACAAATTCTTAGCTAATTCAAATGGTATTTGCCATGGTCAGTGAAGAAAATTACCCGTTTAAGTGCTGCTCACATCATGAGGGTGCAGTTAGGAGGGTTAAATGCGTGCACTTGAAAAGCTGTTCTTGCAGTGCATCTGTTTGGAAAGCAAACATATTTAAAATGAGATAAGTGAAAAATGAAATATTGCATCACACAGAGCTATTCAGTTTAAAGCAGGTGGTGGGATCTTGAATTATAAGTAGCATGAGTGGATGGTATTACAAAACATACCCACCTGTGGTTTGGAGCTAGAAAATTTGGAGCTGAGTTTTTAAAGCAATCACTACCATCAACCATGCAAGCCACACCATGAAAATCCTGCAGACTTGATATGTGATTTTAAGCAGAGGACACACATGATTCTTCTTTGGAAAAATGGAAAACACAAGCAAAATAAAACAATAGAATCCTTTCTGAATTCCTGAAGGGATGTAGATTTCGGAATTGAGTTGCTTTCTTGTTGGTTTTGTCACGTGGGTGCCTGAGATAAAGTGAACCAGCAACAGACAATTTGCAGTTTATTAAGGAAAAGCTGAAAGAAATGTGGTCCCTCATCTCAATCTCAGCCCTACAGGTTGGTGCAATACTATTTCTCCAGTTTTACGAATGAGTTGACTGTGACCCAGAAAGATTGGGTGGTTCTTCTGTGACCATACAGCTAGCATGGTAGAGAGGCAGTTCAGTCCTGGGTTATCTGCCCCCTCTTATCCATGTCTGAAACTATGATATTGTGGCCTGTGAGATTATTATTTAATGTATATGAGGATATCACCACATTTCTTAGGTACTTTCAAGGATCAAAGGAGTTAGTTACAAGGAGACTGGGATTGCCAGCGCTTCCTTTGTTGAATACAACCTTTTACCCACTTTAGGTTATCACTGAAGCCATTCTATTTCTTTTAATTGTTATAAAATATCCTATAAAAGCATTCCTCCAGGAGATCTTCCTGACTCAGAAATCGAACACGCATCTCCTGCAATTGCAGGCAGATTCTCTAACTGCTGATCCTTCAGGGAAGCCCCTTAAAAGTGTTACTCTATTTTTTGCAGATGAATTCAGCCTGAGGCCCAACCTGGTTAAATTACTTGCCTGAAGTTGGTGTTAGCATACAGTCAACCAGGACTGGAAGCTCACCTTGTTTATGTCTGTAGTTACTGCTACATTTATAATCTCTGATATCTTCACAGGGAGGGAGAGTAAAGAATAGGGCTGTGGTTTCTAATTTAAAATTGTCTAGTATCTGACTAGAGAAAGACCCAAATTTAAAAAAAAACCAGATGGGGAATCCTGGGTCATTTCTTAGTAGCATGAGTGGATGGTATTACAAAACATACCCACCTGTGGTTTGGAGCTAGAAAATTTGGAGCTGAGTTTTTAAAGCAATCACTACCATCAACCATGCAAGCCACACCATGAAAATCCTGCAGACTTGATATGTGATTTTAAGCAGAGGACACACATGATTCTTCTTTGGAAAAATGGAAAACACAAGCAAAATAAAACAATAGAATCCTTTCTGAATTCCTGAAGGGATGTAGATTTCGGAATTGAGTTGCTTTCTTGTTGGTTTTGTCACGTGGGTGCCTGAGATAAAGTGAACCAGCAACAGACAATTTGCAGTTTATTAAGGAAAAGCTGAAAGAAATGTGGTCCCTCATCTCAATCTCAGCCCTACAGGTTGGTGCAATACTATTTCTCCAGTTTTACGAATGAGTTGACTGTGACCCAGAAAGATTGGGTGGTTCTTCTGTGACCATACAGCTAGCATGGTAGAGAGGCAGTTCAGTCCTGGGTTATCTGCCCCCTCTTATCCATGTCTGAAACTATGATATTGTGGCCTGTGAGATTATTATTTAATGTATATGAGGATATCACCACATTTCTTAGGTACTTTCAAGGATCAAAGGAGTTAGTTACAAGGAGACTGGGATTGCCAGCGCTTCCTTTGTTGAATACAACCTTTTACCCACTTTAGGTTATCACTGAAGCCATTCTATTTCTTTTAATTGTTATAAAATATCCTATAAAAGCATTCCTCCAGGAGATCTTCCTGACTCAGAAATCGAACACGCATCTCCTGCAATTGCAGGCAGATTCTCTAACTGCTGATCCTTCAGGGAAGCCCCTTAAAAGTGTTACTCTATTTTTTGCAGATGAATTCAGCCTGAGGCCCAACCTGGTTAAATTACTTGCCTGAAGTTGGTGTTAGCATACAGTCAACCAGGACTGGAAGCTCACCTTGTTTATGTCTGTAGTTACTGCTACATTTATAATCTCTGATATCTTCACAGGGAGGGAGAGTAAAGAATAGGGCTGTGGTTTCTAATTTAAAATTGTCTAGTATCTGACTAGAGAAAGACCCTTAGAATATGTTTAAGAAAAAGAAAACCAGATGGGGGAATCCTGGGTCATTTCTTAGTGAGAACGGCAGCCTTACTCTGTTGTTTTACTTGTTAGGGGTTTTCCTTTATTGCGTATTAATTCCTCGTCCCTGTGGTATGAGAAATTTAAGGAGCAGGAAAGGGCTGTCTGGCTCCCTGGGACCAGGCTGCTATTTAGTCTGGCTGTTTCCTACCCCGCATGTCGATTGATTATCCTGCCTATCGTGTGTTGACATATTTTGCTTGCTGTACTGATTATACATTGGGAGTGCTAATTCTTTTATTGGGTTAGAGTTCAAAGGTGCTCATCTGTCAGCAGAAAGTCTCTCATTTCATGGCGTGTGCGGTCTCCTCTTATATCTGTCATTTTTATACTGTTCTCAGAGGTTTTCCTCTAATTTCTGGTCCTAGTTCAATAGCAAAGATCTTGAAGGAGTTTCCTTTGTAGTGGACTATTTTGTACGGTTTTTGGAGACAGATTCTACTCTTTGAAGATATGCAGGATATTGGCATTTCACAGACTCTGACTGAAGCAATGGAAATCACACTATATCCTACTCTTTGATTTTTACAATTCTGTGGGTACAGATCTCCATATCTTGGACTTTTCTCAAACATGGTAAATTTCTGAGACCAGCAAATAAAGAGATCCAAACTTGAGTTTTGCATGTCAAGATCACAGCCTTCTGGCTAAGCATCAGGGAATAGATTCCCATGAAGAAGAATCTGAGGATTAGAGAATAGCATAAAAGCTCATTTAATGTAATAATGTTTTCTTCATCACATCTCTAAAAATTATAATGGTATGCAAATATTTGGGTTTACACCATATACATATATATATACACACACACATACATACATATATAATTCTGGCTTCTGTGGTGGCTCAGTTGGTAAAGAATCTGCATGCAATGTGTTCACTCCCTGGGTTGGGAAGATCCCCTGGAGGAAGGCATGGCAACCCACTACCATATTCTTGCCTGGAGCATCTCCATGGATAGAGGAGCCTGGCAGACTACAGTCCATGGAGTCCCAAAGAGTTGGACATGACTGAACGACTAAACATATCTAAGCACACAGCACACATACATAATTCTGAACTGGAATCACAAGTAGAAATATCCTCCAAAGTCATCGTTTTCATTACCTATTATGAGGTATTTGCAATTAGTTTGAGGTATTTGACACATAAATTGCTTGCCCTTCTTGATAGGATTGCCAGTATGTCAAGAATATGTTTTGTTATAGCTTATATTTTAGTTTATATTTTTCTTACATGTTGTGTTTAGAAGTTGATCAGAATAATAAAAACAGGTGACATGGTAATCATAGATTAAAAAAGTGATCTTTATGAATTGATAAGATAAGCAATGATGATTAGTGTATGTTCTAAATAACTTAGGATGTTTGAAAAAGTTAGTTTTCAATTTTCATATAAAGCATGGACAAAGCCTGATTTAGAGAAGTGGCTGGAGTTTGTTTTTAAGCAACGGGGCCATGCATCCAGAAGGGAGTAAAAGCAAAACCATAGTTTGAAAGAAAATAGAGGAGCATGGGAGTTATTGTCACATTTTAATGACTTTATTTATCTTTCAATAATGTGGGCGCTGTAAATGATAGGAGGTGATAGAATTATTAGAATAAAAGGAAATAGAATGATATGGGAACATTATGTCTGGGTGCAGGAAGACTGGGTTCCTGGAAGACCCTGAGTTAGACACATAAACTCTCTGAGTCTTAGTTTTTTAACCTGTCCAATGGGTTATTACCTATTTACACCTGTTTATAGGGTGTTTTGTCAGAGATTAAATGTGATAATGGTGTAAAGTGCATAACATCATAGAAGTCTGGCATGTACTATTCCATAAGAACAAAAATTTTATTACTTATCATGTTCTCATTGACCTTCTCCAAGCCAACTTCATAGTATTAATTTCTTAATATCGTCATCAGTCTTCAATGGTATTTCTTGAATTTACATGCATGTGGTGCTATACTGATTATGGCACAAAACAAGCTATGTAGATGTGACTCTTTCTAGTAATTTACTTACACAATCACAGAGGGATTGATGGATTCATGGAATATGATCTAGAAGGCCTGAGGTCTCTCTGCATTCAATAACTTTACTGATGAGGAAATAGATTCCCAGAGAGATAAAAGGACTTGCTCAGAATGTCCCAGGTAGTTAGTGACAGTGCTAGGAACAGGGCTTGGATTTTTAGAACTCTCATCTCTTGTTCTTAATTATTCATCCTTCTTATTTAGGAAATAAAGGATATGGTTGTAAGTTCTAAGAGTTGTTTATCTAAAATTTAAGATTATGTTTAAATGAATAATAGAAGTCCCCAATTTGTCTATGGCTTATATTTTAGTTTATATTTTTCTTACATGTTGTGTTTAGAAGTTGATCAGAATAATAAAAACAGGTGACATGGTAATCATAGATTAAAAAAGTGATCTTTATGAATTGATAAGATAAGCAATGATGATTAGTGTATGTTCTAAATAACTTAGGATGTTTGAAAAAGTTAGTTTTCAATTTTCATATAAAGCATGGACAAAGCCTGATTTAGAGAAGTGGCTGGAGTTTGTTTTTAAGCAACGGGGCCATGCATCCAGAAGGGAGTAAAAGCAAAACCATAGTTTGAAAGAAAATAGAGGAGCATGGGAGTTATTGTCACATTTTAATGACTTTATTTATCTTTCAATAATGTGGGCGCTGTAAATGATAGGAGGTGATAGAATTATTAGAATAAAAGGAAATAGAATGATATGGGAACATTATGTCTGGGTGCAGGAAGACTGGGTTCCTGGAAGACCCTGAGTTAGACACATAAACTCTCTGAGTCTTAGTTTTTTTTTAACCTGTCCAATGGGTTATTACCTATTTACACCTGTTTATAGGGTGTTTTGTCAGAGATTAAATGTGATAATGGTGTAAAGTGCATAACATCATAGAAGTCTGGCATGTACTATTCCATAAGAACAAAAATTTTATTACTTATCATGTTCTCATTGACCTTCTCCAAGCCAACTTCATAGTATTAATTTCTTAATATCGTCATCAGTCTTCAATGGTATTTCTTGAATTTACATGCATGTGGTGCTATACTGATTATGGCACAAAACAAGCTATGTAGATGTGACTCTTTCTAGTAATTTACTTACACAATCACAGAGGGATTGATGGATTCATGGAATATGATCTAGAAGGCCTGAGGTCTCTCTGCATTCAATAACTTTACTGATGAGGAAATAGATTCCCAGAGAGATAAAAGGACTTGCTCAGAATGTCCCAGGTAGTTAGTGACAGTGCTAGGAACAGGGCTTGGATTTTTAGAACTCTCATCTCTTGTTCTTAATTATTCATCCTTCTTATTTAGGAAATAAAGGATATGGTTGTAAGTTCTAAGAGTTGTTTATCTGAAAGAACTATTTCAAAGTATTATGCTATTTACAGATGCACAACTAATCAGAAAAAAGTCCCCAATACCTACGTGTATGTATGAAGTGAATAAACATGACTTCGGTATAATAGCATGGGCAGTAGTGTCAAACCAAGGCTCAGGAAGTCTTCCCAAGTTAACCTATAATCTTCACCATTTCCCCTTTATTGGATAAGTCAATTGACTCTTTCTTATTCTTATGCAAATACTCTGTAAACACAACTTCAGCCCATTCTCCCTCCTGTGGTCTAATCAAAATCATTTCCATGACTTCCTCCAATATAAAAGTTTTAGAGCCACTTCTGATAGGTATGGCTAACCTTTCCCTCATTTACTTATGCATATTTTGAGAGATTTTTAAGAATTTAAGAGGTAGGATATTTGGGTGTGTGTGTGTGGAAAAGGAATAGATTCTCAAGCATTGAACACTGGTTCATGATAAACATCTAAAAGGACTGAAAAGTTATATTCTTTGCTGTAAGCATACCAGATATTTCTAAATGTGGCTGATTTGTAGAGTTTTATACACATATATGGTACTTCTGTGGTGGCACAGTGGTAAAGAAACTGCCAGTGCAGGAGATGTGGGTTTGATCCCTGGGTCAGAAAGATCCCCTGGGATAGGAAATGGCAATCCACTCCAGTATTTTTGCCTGGAAAATTCTGTGGATGGAGAAGTCCATGGGGTCACAAAGAGTTGAACATGACTGAGCAACTGTGCACACATGCATGTACTATTCATTCTGTCTGTCTTGATCTGGAGCATTCCAAGAGGCCAACAGTAGTCACTGGAAATTTGTTCTATAAGACCCAGAATTTCTTCCTAGTGCACAAGCTGTAGGCTTACAAAGCAAATAAATGACCTAAGTCAAAAATCCCCAACATAATTAAAATTAGTAGTACTGTACTTTTCTTTTTAGTATCCTTCATAATTACCACATTTGCAATTCAGTGATGCATGTCAAGGTCTAGTCATAATTTTATTAATCTATTTTGAATAAATTCTATAATTGTGCCTTTACTTTGAAGAGTGATATCTCCTGGAGACCTCTATGGTTTAAGACTGATCTAAACAGATGCAGAGACAGAGACTGACATAGAGATGGAGACAAGAGAGGCATAGAGGAGACCAGATAATAAAGAAGAAAGCCTTCTGACCGTATAGTCTAGCAGAGCAAGAGAGCATTAGAAAAGCTGTGACCTGAAAGCGTGGGTAAACTGTTATCTCCCCCGGGAGAAGCTGGAGTGGCCATTTCACTGTGTTATAACTCTGGGTGTTCATTAAAAATTCATTCAAGGCTAAATCATATCACTGAACAATGAGTGTGGAGGCCCAGATCTGTGTGTCTGAGACAGGAGGCCATATCAGGGCCAGATTCTTTATGTAGTGAGGTCTGTGTCAGGCAGACAAGCAGAATGGGAGGTTTCCTTGGAGGCTTTTGTAAAGCTCTGTGCTTCTTCTGGGGGCTCGATTAGAATAATCAGCGGCCTTGGGAAATTCACACGGTTTTGGTGGGGCTGTGATC
Organism: Tragulus kanchil; assembly: GCA_022376925.1. Classification (NCBI taxonomy): domain Eukaryota; kingdom Metazoa; phylum Chordata; class Mammalia; order Artiodactyla; family Tragulidae; genus Tragulus; species Tragulus kanchil. Next base: position 123,619,843 of record JAIOJX010000028.1, read on the forward strand.
CATCATCATCCATCATACTTGTGTGCTAGGTGACTGAGGAGCCAAACACCAGGCCTGGGGGGTGGCCAGAGCCCTGCTCTGCATGAGAGCATTTAAAATAAAAGTATACTACATTTTATGTGGCTGATTTGTAGAGTTTTATACACATATATGGTACTTCTGTGGTGGCACAGTGGTAAAGAAACTGCCAGTGCAGGAGATGTGGGTTTGATCCCTGGGTCAGAAAGATCCCCTGGGATAGGAAATGGCAATCCACTCCAGTATTTTTGCCTGGAAAATTCTGTGGATGGAGAAGTCCATGGGGTCACAAAGAGTTGAACATGACTGAGCAACTGTGCACACATGCATGTACTATTCATTCTGTCTGTCTTGATCTGGAGCATTCCAAGAGGCCAACAGTAGTCACTGGAAATTTGTTCTATAAGACCCAGAATTTCTTCCTAGTGCACAAGCTGTAGGCTTACAAAGCAAATAAATGACCTAAGTCAAAAATCCCCAACATAATTAAAATTAGTAGTACTGTACTTTTCTTTTTAGTATCCTTCATAATTACCACATTTGCAATTCAGTGATGCATGTCAAGGTCTAGTCATAATTTTATTAATCTATTTTGAATAAATTCTATAATTGTGCCTTTACTTTGAAGAGTGATATCTCCTGGAGACCTCTATGGTTTAAGACTGATCTAAACAGATGCAGAGACAGAGACTGACATAGAGATGGAGACAAGAGAGGCATAGAGGAGACCAGATAATAAAGAAGAAAGCCTTCTGACCATATAGTCTAGCAGAGCAAGAGAGCATTAGAAAAGCTGTGACCTGAAAGCGTGGGTAAACTGTTATCTCCCCCGGGAGAAGCTGGAGTGGCCATTTCACTGTGTTATAACTCTGGGTGTTCATTAAAAATTCATTCAAGGCTAAATCATATCACTGAACAATGAGTGTGGAGGCCCAGATCTGTGTGTCTGAGACAGGAGGCCATATCAGGGCCAGATTCTTTATGTAGTGAGGTCTGTGTCAGGCAGACAAGCAGAATGGGAGGTTTCCTTGGAGGCTTTTGTAAAGCTCTGTGCTTCTTCTGGGGGCTCGATTAGAATAATCAGCGGCCTTGGGAAATTCACACGGTTTTGGTGGGGCTGTGATCCATCATCATCCATCATACTTGTGTGCTAGGTGACTGAGGAGCCAAACACCAGGCCTGGGGGGTGGCCAGAGCCCTGCTCTGCATGGAGCTCCTGGGTCTGGGGCAGGGTTCCAGGAAGGCGGGCAGTGGGAAGGGAAGAGGAGGCTGTAGGAGAACTAGTCTGCGCTTGGGATGGGGGTGTTCCCAACTTCTGCAGCCCCCACAGGCAGCCGTCTAGGAACAGGAAGTAACTGTACCGCACTTTGGAAAATTTGTGGATTGTTTGCTTTGAATTTCCTCAGCTTACTTTGTGTTTGGCTGGGTTTGTTTGGAGTTTATTTCTAATTTGTTTTGAGTTTGTGTTTGTTTGCAGGGTTTAACAATTTTGAAAAAGTTCTCTGGAGTGTTTGTTGTTGACCTTCTTTCTGTGTGTGTTTGCACTGTGGGAAGGATTGGGTTTTGTCATGTCAAAGAAGGAAAGACTGTTATGGTTTGTGTGTGTGTGTGTGAATGTGGATTTGGGGGGAGACAACTAATAAAACCCTCAATACATAATCCTTGTGTGACTTTGTTTTTTCAAACTCTAACTTAGGAAGAAATGATGTTTTTGATTATTTAAAAAAATGTTTTAAGACTCCAGAATTAGGAGAGTTCTGAGTAGTTCTATAGAGAAGCATTTATTACAATATGATCTCAGAGTCAGTCTGCTAGAGAGCCCTGTGTAAGATTGAAGTGATCAGTAATGACAATTTGGTCTCTTAGATCCTAAGAAAAATACTGTAGAAGCCAAGAATGTAAATTTTCACTCATTTTCCATTTTGACTTTTCTAGGACCCTAGGAAGAGAGTCAAATCTAGGTGTATGTACACATTATTACCAATTATATACAATATAACCATAAGTCCCAATTTTATGTTTATCAGTTAAGAAAATGTACTTAAAATTTGTTTTCTGTTTAAGGACGTTATCAGGGCCAGATTCTTTATGTAGTGAGGTCTGTGTCAGGCAGACAAGCAGAATGGGAGGTTTCCTTGGAGGCTTTTGTAAAGCTCTATGCGTCTTCTGGGGCTCGATTAGAATAATCAGCGGCCTTGGGAAATTCACACGGTTTTGGTGGGGCTGTGATCCATCATCATCCATCATACTTGTGTGCTAGGTGACTGAGGAGCCAAACACCAGGCCTGGGGGGTGGCCAGAGCCCTGCTCTGCATGGAGCTCCTGGGTCTGGGGCAGGGTTCCAGGAAGGCGGGCAGTGGGAAGGGAAGAGGAGGCTGTAGGAGAACTAGTCTGCGCTTGGGATGGGGGTGTTCCCAACTTCTGCAGCCCCCACAGGCAGCCGTCTAGGAACAGGAAGTAACTGTACCGCACTTTGGAAAATTTGTGGATTGTTTGCTTTGAATTTCCTCAGCTTACTTTGTGTTTGGCTGGGTTTGTTTGGAGTTTATTTCTAATTTGTTTTGAGTTTGTGTTTGTTTGCAGGGTTTAACAATTTTGAAAAAGTTCTCTGGAGTGTTTGTTGTTGACCTTCTTTCTGTGTGTGTTTGCACTGTGGGAAGGATTGGGTTTTGTCATGTCAAAGAAGGAAAGACTGTTATGGTTTGTGTGTGTGTGTGTGAATGTGGATTTGGGGGGAGACAACTAATAAAACCCTCAATACATAATCCTTGTGTGACTTTGTTTTTTCAAACTCTAACTTAGGAAGAAATGATGTTTTTGATTATTTAAAAAAATGTTTTAAGACTCCAGAATTAGGAGAGTTCTGAGTAGTTCTATAGAGAAGCATTTATTACAATATGATCTCAGAGTCAGTCTGCTAGAGAGCCCTGTGTAAGATTGAAGTGATCAGTAATGACAATTTGGTCTCTTAGATCCTAAGAAAAATACTGTAGAAGCCAAGAATGTAAATTTTCACTCATTTTCCATTTTGACTTTTCTAGGACCCTAGGAAGAGAGTCAAATCTAGGTGTATGTACACATTATTACCAATTATATACAATATAACCATAAGTCCCAATTTTATGTTTATCAGTTAAGAAAATGTACTTAAAATTTGTTTTCTGTTTAAGGACGTTAACTCTCAGAATTTAAAAAAGAGAGAGACATCTATTTAAATAATAATAATATGAAAACCTGTGTCTTAATCGCTCAGGTTTGTATAAACTAATCTAGAACCCCTGCTATTTGTTTTTATTTTACTTTGTATTACTTTATTCACTTTTGATGACCATAATATCATAAGCACATGCCCTCCCTAATATAGATGTTTACTTCTCTTCTCTTTTGGCAGGGTACAGATAAGTCAGTAATCCAAATAGTTGTCTTCTAGTTCATTCTTCCTTCTTTTATATTTATTAAAATGAAAATCCAAAGCAGAATACCTAGAAGTATATTGCAATTTGACAGGATTTGCTTTGTGAGCCTGTGAGAAAATATGACTAGTAAAAAAGGAAGTAGACAGATATAGTATGTGTGCGTGTGTGATGCTATTTTATTGCTATCTATTGCACCCATTGCAATGAGACTCCTGGAAGGTGGAACCTAAATTAAAATAATCATAAATAATGTCAAACAATAATAAATAAAACCCAACTTCCACCCTCTCTGTGTTTTCCTTTTTTTTTTATCACTGTGAAAATGCACAAGTAAATAATGTCAAGCAGACTGGCCACTTTTGGGAAAGGAGACACCTGAGCTGAGAGATGTGTGAACTGGACATACCCCCCTCCATATGCTTGGAGTTTTAGAGTCCAGGGTAGAGGGCAAACAGAGAAGGTCCTGAGTGGAGAATGTAGATTTTCAAGACTTCCTGTATATTCACTTACTGGGTTTAAAAAATTGTATGAATAAATTAGATTTACTGAAATTTAAGTAGTTTATCTTAAATGTCTCAAATGTGGGGACAAAATTACATCTAAGTTAAATTTTGCCTAATAAATTTCTGTCAAAACCACTGAGATAAGGAGTTGTTTTGGAGCCTTTCTCTTGGAATTCCTTCTCGAGCAACATTGAGCAATAAAGGGGTTCTGTATCTGGCAAGCACCTAGAAATTTCTAACTCATTTTCCATTTTGACTTTTCTAGGACCCTAGGAAGAGAGTCAAATCTAGGTGTATGTACACATTATTACCAATTATATAAATATGTAAAACAGTTAAGAAAATGTACTTAAAATTTGTTTTCTGTTTAAGGACGTTAACTCTCAGAATTTAAAAAAGAGAGAGACATCTATTTAAATAATAATAATATGAAAACCTGTGTCTTAATCGCTCAGGTTTGTATAAACTAATCTAGAACCCCTGCTATTTGTTTTTATTTTACTTTGTATTATTTTATTCACTTTTGATGACCATAAAATCATAAGCACATGCCCTCCCTAAAAGAGATGTTTACTGCTCTTCTCTTTTGGCAGGGTACAGATAAGTCAGTAAAACAAATAGTTGTCTTCTAGTTCATTCTTCCTTCTTTTATATTTATTAAAATGAAAATCCAAAGCAGAATACCTAGAAGTATATTGCAATTTGACAGGATTTGCTTTGTGAGCCTGTGAGAAAATATGACTAGTAAAAAAGGAAGTAGACAGATATAGTATGTGTGCGTGTGTGATGCTATTTTATTGCTATCTATTGCACCCATTGCAATGAGACTCCTGGAAGGTGGAACCTAAATTAAAATAATCATAAATAATGTCAAACAATAATAAATAAAACCCAACTTCCACCCTCTCTGTGTTTTCCTTTTTTTTTTTATCACTGTGAAAATGCACAAGTAAATAATGTCAAGCAGACTGGCCACTTTTGGGAAAGGAGACACCTGAGCTGAGAGATGTGTGAACTGGACATACCCTCCATATGCTTGGAGTTTTAGAGTCCAGGGTAGAGGGCAAACAGAGAAGGTCCTGAGTGGAGAATGTAGATTTTCAAGACTTCCTGTATATTCACTTACTGGGTTTAAAAAATTGTATGAATAAATTAGATTTACTGAAATTTAAGTAGTTTATCTTAAATGTCTCAAATGTGGGGACAAAATTACATCTAAGTTAAATTTTGCCTAATAAATTTCTGTCAAAACCACTGAGATAAGGAGTTGTTTTGGAGCCTTTCTCTTGGAATTCCTTCTCGAGCAACATTGAGCAATAAAGGGGTTCTGTATCTGGCAAGCACCTTGTGATGCCAAGTATCTGAGCTAAGATTACCAGGATATATTGAACAACTTAACAGTTCAGGAACTTAAGAGTGATCAATGTGTAAAAGTACAGCTACTAATTTGAAGGAATGAGGCTTTATATGGTAGCCACATTCCCTAAGACACTGTTGGACCTCGTGAAGGTATCTTAGAATACCTTACTTGGCTTTTTCTCTATTTTACTTGTTAGTATGACATTTTTTTTCTCCTGTTCTTATGTTGATCATGTGTTCTGCATGGAATCTTCTATCAAGGGAAAAGTCACTTGGTTCTACAATGCCTCGACTCTCTAGATACCGAGTTATCTTGTTGCCTCCTGGCTGCCCAGGGCTCCTACTTCAGTGCTTGGCAACCCAGCCTCTGTGTTCTCCTTCTTTGTGTGTGTGCTATTCCTCAGCATGGCCGATTCTATTGCCAGAGATTCTATTGTAAACTAACTCATGATGTAGTATATTGGTTTATCAGGGTTATTTTATGCCCCTCTTCCCCACTCCCTCACCAAATTCTCTCAGTTTTACTCCCCAAATCTCTCTCTCTTATTCTTCATCCTCCACTGGTCTTTCTCATGGATTTTTGAAGTGGCTCCTGACTGATTCATTTATGTTCTGTCACTCCTCTTACACGTCTCCTACCCTAAAAACACAGCTCCAACTTTTCCTTTCTCCTTCCTGAGACTCTCCAATAGCACCATATTTATATAGGAGAAAGTTCAGACTCTCGAACATGGCATAGAGATCTTCGACTCTTCGGCTGTTCACTGTTTCTTTTTTCACATGTCTATCAACCTCCTTTCTTGCTATGGAGCAGGTGGTACTGAGAACCATTAGTCTCATGCCCATACTAAAGTGGGCACACTTTAAAAAATATACCCCTTCTTTCTGGAATGGTTTTTGCTTCTTTTGTCTTTTCTTTGGGAAACTCCTTTGAAATTATCTTTATTCTTTCATTCTTTATTCTTTCATTCCTTCTTAGATGTTACCATCCCTGGGCAGTCCTTCCTAACTTTTCTCACTCTCAGAATGGATTCCTTTCTGTTCTGCACCTTGTGTGTAGTTTGTTGATCATGGGTACTGCATTTTATTCTCACAGTTTCCTTCTCTCCTGGACTGTGACTCTTTGAGGCCAGGAATAAGGTTAGTCATGTGTGGACAATAGGATATTTTTAAATGCATTTTGAAAGGAGCAAACTATCAATAATTAGGAGGACTCTTGAAGATGGTTTTGCCTTAACCCAAAGGAACGATGCTTAGAGAGAGGGGTGGGGAGGGAGATTTTAGGTATGAAAGAAAGTTGGATCAGGAATATATTTTCGGGGTGGAGGACACAGTTTAAGACAGGCGTTGGTCTACCACATCCATGGAGTGGAGGGGAGGGATTGCATGAGCATCACGTGTTGTCTGGGGTTTGGCAGAGTGGAGACATCAGTGCTGATGGTGGCCAGATCCCCACACTTAACAGCAGACCTCATAGGTTATTAAAGGCGAGAGCCTATCTAGGAAGATTAGCTGGAGGAAGTGCTTTAGCCACGGAGCAAACAGGCAGTCACTTGATTAGTGTCTCAGACATGGTATGGCATGGTGGTGTTGGATTTCCATCTGAACCATTACTTGGATATTTGAGATCAGGAGCTTCGGTTCTAACCTGACCTTGTATTTGATTTCTCAAATTCATATGTCAGAAATAGGCCTTGTTCACTTCTCTCTGATGGCATTTCCCGGCAGTAAGTTCTGTATCCTTTGCTTTTGAACGTATGAAAGGGAGGCTGAGCATTAACCCATGTGGTGTTTGTTTAGGTGGGGAATCCTAAATAGCTTCTCGCACAGGGAGAACACAGTAGCAAATATATCTTTACAGTAATGTGTTTTAAATCAGAAGGGCTCCATATTTTCCCTTGTGTTTGAATGTGACATTCTTGACCATTCCAGACCCACCTGTCTGAGAACACAGGAATCAAAAACAGGAGTCACTCTCAAATTTCACCTCTATTTAATCCATCACAGGAACATACTGGCCTTTCATTGTATATATAGAAAAAACCACACCAGAACATTTAAACAAAGTGACACAGATCATCAGCAGATCAACTGGGAATGACGGCTCAATCAAACAGATGTATGTTGAGAATTTCCACAGGGCAGCTCTCGCAGCAGCCAAGCCAAATTTGTTTAGTATACATGAGTTGGCTGCTTAGGAACATTTGCTATGCTGCATGCCAGATGATGACTTTTCTATGTAAACATCCATTTAACAGCATATACCCATCCATGAACGTGTTGGTGTGATTTTGAGTTATTCTCCTGGACTCCTGAAATTATGACTTCATTCCACTGGCAGCTAAGTACCAAACCCACACATGGACCATTTAGGATTTAAAAAAAAGGAGGGGGAGATGGGCAAGCTATGCACTTATTTAAAAATGTAATATAAGCATCCAAAATGTAGGAGAAACTCCATAAAATTGACAGGCCATTTCACTTTTCTGACAAGTAATAAAGCAAGCATCATTAAAATAGATGTCAAATTACAGAGCAGGGATGCAGCAGAGAAAATACTTACCTTGTTCTTGGTATTTGAAATAGAATGTGGCATATTTATTTTACCTTAGTCTAAAGTTGGAGGCATTTCTTTTTAGGATAGAAGGTTGGGGGCTTATTTATTAAATTGGAATTTCAGAATCAGATCCCATAAGTAAGAACACCTGGATTCTTCAGAAAAAGACATTTTTAAATTTCTTATTAACTTTTGTATTTGAGAAATTTACTTATTTTTTTAAAGATGTCCCTTAAAGAATAAAAGACTCCATTTAGCATGATCTTTAAACTCAGAACAAGAGTCAAGAGTCTGTTTTTAAAAAATAGAGAAATAAAATCCAAAACTTTCTGGTAGAATTTTCAAACTCTGTGCTTATTCTCACTGGCTGTTGTGAAATCCTGCTTGTGTTGTGCAGAGGTCAGTTTGATGTTCTAGTTTATTAACCACAATCTCTCTTTCTGATTCTTTTCATCTAGGAAATTCTCGACTTGAGGGGATATTTTCAAACAGAAAGCTTAAGAATTTCTTTTTTGGTTCAGTTGCCTGAAATTAGTTGGAAAAGATCATTGTTTCCAAACTTTATCCTCCTCTAGAGGAGCACTTGGCAATTATCATTTGATGAGCAAGTATTGTGAATGGTCACTAGTTTAGAAATTCTCTAAAAACATCTCTTCCAGTAGTGGCAGTGACTTCTTTGGATAATAACTTCCTTTAAAAGTTGCTTAAGATTCAGAGCTAGGGGAGCTACAAAGTACAGCTTTTTTTAAAAAGAAACTTCACATAATTAGCATTTTCTAAAGTTGGTTCAACTTGAATTTGAGCATCTACTGTATTCATAGCACTGGATGAATGTATAACAATAACTGAGATGTAGCCCTTGCCTTCAAGTAACTGAAAGTCAAAATGGGGAAACAGACATGAAAACAACTAATTATAATAGCACCAGGGTAAATAAGAGAAGAATATGTTCTGTGGTACCTTTTATATTTTCTGGGGTCCAAAAAGGAAGATGCTCACTCTGGTTGGGAAAGCGATGGATATGTAGATGGTAAATCCTTAGCAGATGAGATGACATCTAAACTGGATCTGAGATCAATATATAAATCTTAAATGCTGCTTCCTCTGTGAAACCCTCCCTATCTAAAATAGTCACCCACCCCCGCATTTCTGTTTCATTTTCTCCTCAGCACCTAAGACTCTCTCAGATTGTCCATCTATGCATTGGTTCCTTTCTCCCTTTGTGTGTTAGTCGCTCAATCATGTCCAACTGTTTGCAACCCCACCTGCCATACCCCTCTGTCCATGGGATTCTCCAGGCAAGAATACTGGAGTGGGTTGCCATGTCCTCTTCCAGGGAATCTTCCCAACTCAAGGATGGAACCCACGTGTCTTATGTCTCCTGCATTGCAGGTGGGTTCTTTACCATCTGAGCCACCAAAGAAGCTCTTTCTCCTCCACCTACCAGGTTAAAACTTCTTGTGATCAGGGGATTATTGAATTGCTCACTGCTTGCTCTTAGAACAGGAGTATGCTTCACTAGGAGCAGTGGGATGGAGAAGTGGGCATCGAGAACAGAAGGTTGTCAGGAAAGCAACACAGAGAAATCAAATTCTACAGGATATTTATGAACACTTAAATAGATGATTTTGACTAGATTATAAAATACTTTAAAGGTATAAATGGGCAAAAGATATTTTTTTTTGAATGGTTAAACTAGTTTAGAAATTCTCTAAAAACATCTCTTCCAGTAGTGGCAGTGACTTCTTTGGATAATAACTTCCTTTAAAAGTTGCTTAAGATTCAGAGCTAGGGGAGCTACAAAGTACAGCTTTTTTTAAAAAGAAACTTCACATAATTAGCATTTTCTAAAGTTGGTTCAACTTGAATTTGAGCATCTACTGTATTCATAGCACTGGATGAATGTATAACAATAACTGAGATGTAGCCCTTGCCTTCAAGTAACTGAAAGTCAAAATGGGGAAACAGACATGAAAACAACTAATTATAATAGCACCAGGGTAAATAAGAGAAGAATATGTTCTGTGGTACCTTTTATATTTTCTGGGGTCCAAAAAGGAAGATGCTCACTCTGGTTGGGAAAGCGATGGATATGTAGATGGTAAATCCTTAGCAGATGAGATGACATCTAAACTGGATCTGAGATCAATATATAAATCTTAAATGCTGCTTCCTCTGTGAAACCCTCCCTATCTAAAATAGTCACCCACCCCCGCATTTCTGTTTCATTTTCTCCTCAGCACCTAAGACTCTCTCAGATTGTCCATCTATGCATTGGTTCCTTTCTCCCTTTGTGTGTTAGTCGCTCAATCATGTCCAACTGTTTGCAACCCCACCTGCCATACCCCTCTGTCCATGGGATTCTCCAGGCAAGAATACTGGAGTGGGTTGCCATGTCCTCTTCCAGGGAATCTTCCCAACTCAAGGATGGAACCCACGTGTCTTATGTCTCCTGCATTGCAGGTGGGTTCTTTACCATCTGAGCCACCAAAGAAGCTCTTTCTCCCTCCACCTACCAGGTTAAAAACTTCTTGTGATCAGGGGGATTATTGAATTGCTCACTGCTTGCTCTTAGAACAGGAGTATGCTTCACTAGGGAGCAGTGGGATGGAGAATGATGGAAGGACATTCGAGAACAGAAGGTTGTCAGGGAAAGCAACACAGAGAAATCAAATTCTACAGGATATTTATGAACACTTAAATAGATGATTTTGACTAGATTATAAAATACTTTAAAGGTATAAATGGGCAAATTGTATATAACCAACCACAAAAGACCTTTTTGAGGTCTCCAGAGTGCTGTGACCAATTTTTGAGAAGAAAATTGATAATCCCTAATCCTTTGAATTTGTTCTAGAATGAGTGTCAGTCTTGATGACCCAGCATAAAATTTTCTTGGGGAAAATGATACACCTTTAGCAGAATATACTCATTCAGGAGGGCTTCCCAGGTAGCACTACTGGTAAAGAACCCTCCTTCCAGTGCAGGAGAAATAAGAGATGTGAGTGTGATCCCTGGGTCGGGAAGATCCCTTGGAGGAGGACATGGTGATCCACTCCAATATTCTTGCCTGGAGAATCCCACGGACAGAAGAGCCTGACAAGCTGCATAGGGTTGTAGAGTCAGGCATGACTAAAGCAACTTGGCATGCACTCAGACACTCATTCAGGAAAGCAATTGTAGTACATGTTCTTCAGTCCCTTTATCCATGCTTTAAAATACAATAAAGAGAATTTTTACATTTTTGTTATTTATGAATGTACCCCCAAATGTGAATAAAATGGAGACCATCATTAAACCCATAGAGAAAACATTGATGTGAGTATACATAGAGCATTAGTAAACTTTAGTTTGGGACAGAATAATTTTAGGGATTGTGGTAAACAAAAGATTTTCTTTAAATATAAATAAAAATAAGAACAATAATCTGCCATGTTCCCACATGTATATTTTACATAGTCCCAAGGATACTGTTTATCAAAGCACCTCCCAGGTACTGGGATGAACCAGAAGCTTTCAAAGTGTTGATTGATCACTCTTTGCTAGCAGTCCACTAGGCTTACACAGCCACTCCAGAGTCAACAGCCTGGAAGAAAATGACACAAGACTTGAAACAAAGGCTGGAATGTTAGGTTAGCAACTTCTTTATGTTACAGTAAATATGTCAATTAATATTCATATGTAATCAGAGACATGATCTGGTAGGTGTACAGAATAAACTGCATATGACTCTTCCATTTTCTACCCCAAAGGAGCCCTGGTTACTCTTCACTTTTGCATAATAGAGCTTTGAGAGAACTCTGGCTGGGTTTGCCTGTCTTCCTGCTGCTGGACTTCTTAAAAGTTTTGGTAATGTTATCAGGGTAGTGTGATGTATTAACAGCCGAGTACCTGTCTCCATCTTCATTTATCAGCTGAGACTTAAGAGATGTTTTTGGATGTTCACCAATTACACCATAGTACTGGAAGAACAACAAGAAAATTCTTCATGTTCTTTTATTGTATTTTACTTCTTGGGGAAAATGATACACCTTTAGCAGAATATACTCATTCAGGAGGGCTTCCCAGGTAGCACTACTGGTAAAGAACCCTCCTTCCAGTGCAGGAGAAATAAGAGATGTGAGTGTGATCCCTGGGTCGGGAAGATCCCTTGGAGGAGGACATGGTGATCCACTCCAATATTCTTGCCTGGAGAATCCCACGGACAGAAGAGCCTGACAAGCTGCATAGGGTTGTAGAGTCAGGCATGACTAAAGCAACTTGGCATGCACTCAGACACTCATTCAGGAAAGCAATTGTAGTACATGTTCTTCAGTCCCTTTATCCATGCTTTAAAATACAATAAAGAGAATTTTTACATTTTTGTTATTTATGAATGTACCCCCAAATGTGAATAAAATGGAGACCATCATTAAACCCATAGAGAAAACATTGATGTGAGTATACATAGAGCATTAGTAAACTTTAGTTTGGGACAGAATAATTTTAGGGATTGTGGTAAACAAAAGATTTTCTTTAAATATAAATAAAAATAAGAACAATAATCTGCCATGTTCCCACATGTATATTTTACATAGTCCCAAGGATACTGTTTATCAAAGCACCTCCCAGGTACTGGGATGAACCAGAAGCTTTCAAAGTGTTGATTGATCACTCTTTGCTAGCAGTCCACTAGGCTTACACAGCCACTCCAGAGTCAACAGCCTGGAAGAAAATGACACAAGACTTGAAACAAAGGCTGGAATGTTAGGTTAGCAACTTCTTTATGTTACAGTAAATATGTCAATTAATATTCATATGTAATCAGAGACATGATCTGGTAGGTGTACAGAATAAACTGCATATGACTCTTCCATTTTCTACCCCAAAGGAGCCCTGGTTACTCTTCACTTTTGCATAATAGAGCTTTGAGAGAACTCTGGCTGGGTTTGCCTGTCTTCCTGCTGCTGGACTTCTTAAAAGTTTTGGTAATGTTATCAGGGTAGTGTGATGTATGAACAGCCCGAGAGTACCTGTCTCCATCTTCATTTATCAGCTGAGACTTAAGAGATGTTTTTGGATGTTCACCAATTACACCATAGTACTGGAAGAACAACAAGAAAATTCTTCATGTTCTTTTATTGTATTCTTTTATCTTTCAAGATGCATGATCTTTTTGAAGTGTTGAAATGGATATTTGTGGGAGGAATTGAATTGGCTTACCCAAGACCTAGAGAAAGAGATAATTAATCTCATGGCTTTGGTGGGGGGATTTCTGCAATGAATTAGGTATTATGCTCCCTGTCCTCAACATCCTATAATCCAAAGGGATTTTGGTGGTAGCATGCTTTCATAGGTGAAACAGTGGTAAAGAATCTACATGCCAATGCAAAAGGCACAGGAGATACAGGTTCTATCCCTGGGTCAGGAAGATCCCCTGGAGGAGGAAACGGAAACCCACCCCAGTATTCTTGCCTGGAGAATCCCATGGACAGAGGAGTCTGGCAGGCTACAATCCAGTTGGGTCGCAAAGAGTCAGACACAACTGACCAACTGAGCGTGGGCTTTCCTAGCCTTTGCTGCTTGAACTCACTTGAATTTGGAGTGTACCAATTGCCCGATCCTCATATGACTTGCCACATGTTTACAGTGTTTATTTTTATTTTTATTTGTAAGTGATTTGACCTGATGTAAATAATACTGTTTTGGGAAGAATTTACAATGCACCTCTTTTCCACCTAGAAGAAAGAAATTCTGCTCAGCTGGTTTTTCTTTAGCCAAATATTTTCATTTGACCCTCTTAAGCTGGCGAAACTTTGAACAAAAACACAGATATACCCTACTGTTTGAAATGGTGTAGAGATTTAGGAGGGTTAATTTAAAAATTCATAAATCCTTTGCACTATGCAAATTAATGACCTGTAACCTTTATTTTCCCAGGTGACTTATTTTGACTTAACTATGTCCAAATAAATGTGTTTATTTAGGAGAGCTCAATGCTCCCCAAACCTGACATGCTAAGCATCTCCTGTGGCTCATAATATGCATGAGAGATGTGGACCACCCTCTGTTTTCTCATTATGCCAAATAATGGAAAGTGGAAATCACTCTAATCCTTTCTTCTGTGTCTGCTGTACCTCTGCAAATATGATAAACTCAATCCAATTAAAAGTCATTACCTCTCCAAGGCTCAGCCGCAGTCTATAACCTTCTGTTTCACAATCCTCTTGATTATCTGTCTTCATCACAGGTAGAATGTTTAGCCATCTTCCACTTCAGTTTTGTCATAAGAAAGAGTAAAATCACTTTTGCTGTTCATTATTGTAGTTTGTGTTTTCTGGACCATTCACTTGACTCTATCCAATGAAGCTTTATATTATACATTCTTCCTGATGTATTATACAAGTCTTATCTCCCTGGCTAGATTGTTAAATCCTTTGAAATCAGCAATTTCACTTTATTCTTTTTTGTGACACCCCCACGGTGCTTTGCATATAAAAGTCTTATTGACTAAATGATTAACAGTTGTGGTATGTGTCAGATCATAGTTGCTAAGATTTCATAGTGGTCATGAGCATTAAAAAGTTGAATGAAGTATAGATTGTAATATAACAACAATAGCAACAAAAACAGTAAAAATAAAAATAGCACAAGACTTGTTAAGTTATTGTATGATTATTTCTTATACAGGAAATAATTCAGGAATCTCTCCTGTCCCTCCATGGATTTTCTTAACATCATACACCTCTGAAAGTATGATAACATTTACAATATTTCCTCTCAAACAGTCGTAGTTTATAGGTTTTCATGGACTGATCCACAATAGATTTGACTCAGCAAGCATCTTGGGTGTTTAGATGAGTAAATTGATAATTTTCTGGCTTCCTTAGCTCTGAAATTCTATGGATATTTCAATCAATTATTATATCAACTAAGCAACATAATTTTATTTAACTCAACTATATTTAATAGCTCAAATATTAACTCAGCTATACTTAATAGCTATAACCTATTTTAAAAGCAGTTTGTTAAAGAGGATTTATTAGAATAAATCCACTAAATGATCAGCAAAAGAATCACTGAAATTTTGCTTATTCTTAATAATATTAATGCCTAGATCTAAGTAAGAGTAATTTTATACAATTTTGATATAAATAAGCAGCACAGTATCTTACGTATATACTACAAAATATGAAGTTACAAATATTTGGTTTATGTTATTTGTTTTTTTGTGTGTAGTACCCTGATGAATAAATAGATTCTTCAGGGTTTTTTTTTCACCATATAAATGAAACTTTCTAAATTTATTTTGCTACTTTGCTTCTGGTTAAGTTTCTTTCACCATCATATGTGTATGCAGATATTATTTGCGAAA
Source organism: Tragulus kanchil (assembly GCA_022376925.1). NCBI lineage: Eukaryota > Metazoa > Chordata > Mammalia > Artiodactyla > Tragulidae > Tragulus > Tragulus kanchil. The sequence goes on from JAIOJX010000028.1 coordinate 123,635,050, forward strand.
GGTCCATCATCTATCAAGTGGTGTGGGACACCAGAAAATTGTAGTTCTGCTGTTTTCTCTGACAACCCTTGCTTTAGAATGGGGGGTCCTGGGTGACCTGGCCAATCTTCCCTCTGAACACTGCACTGTTCTGAGGTCAACCAGGACTATCTATGTCTGTTTGGCACAACTTTCAATTCAAACTGGAAGATAAATGTTGTGGTTTGGGCCATTTATAGACTGGTGGGTGTTTACTGCCCCTCTTTGCATATAAAAGTCTTATTGACTAAATGATTAACAGTTGTGGTATGTGTCAGATCATAGTTGCTAAGATTTCATAGTGGTCATGAGCATTAAAAAGTTGAATGAAGTATAGATTGTAATATAACAACAATAGCAACAAAAACAGTAAAAATAAAAATAGCACAAGACTTGTTAAGTTATTGTATGATTATTTCTTATACAGGAAATAATTCAGGAATCTCTCCTGTCCCTCCATGGATTTTCTTAACATCATACACCTCTGAAAGTATGATAACATTTACAATATTTCCTCTCAAACAGTCGTAGTTTATAGGTTTTCATGGACTGATCCACAATAGATTTGACTCAGCAAGCATCTTGGGTGTTTAGATGAGTAAATTGATAATTTTCTGGCTTCCTTAGCTCTGAAATTCTATGGATATTTCAATCAATTATTATATCAACTAAGCAACATAATTTTATTTAACTCAACTATATTTAATAGCTCAAATATTAACTCAGCTATACTTAATAGCTATAACCTATTTTAAAAGCAGTTTGTTAAAGAGGATTTATTAGAATAAATCCACTAAATGATCAGCAAAAGAATCACTGAAATTTTGCTTATTCTTAATAATATTAATGCCTAGATCTAAGTAAGAGTAATTTTATACAATTTTGATATAAATAAGCAGCACAGTATCTTACGTATATACTACAAAATATGAAGTTACAAATATTTGGTTTATGTTATTTGTTTTTTTGTGTGTAGTACCCTGATGAATAAATAGATTCTTCAGGGTTTTTTTTTCACCATATAAATGAAACTTTCTAAATTTATTTTGCTACTTTGCTTCTGGTTAAGTTTCTTTCACCATCATATGTGTATGCAGATATTATTTGCGAAAGGTCCATCATCTATCAAGTGGTGTGGGACACCAGAAAATTGTAGTTCTGCTGTTTTCTCTGACAACCCTTGCTTTAGAATGGGGGCTCCTGGGTGACCTGGCCAATCTTCCCTCTGAACACTGCACTGTTCTGAGGTCAACCAGGACTATCTATGTCTGTTTGGCACAACTTTCAATTCAAACTGGAAGATAAATGTTGTGGTTTGGGCCATTTATAGGCTGGTGGGTGTTTCACTGGCATTACAGCAGTCCCATCTGGTTTACGGGGGAACTTTTAATCTTTTTTTTTTTCAGTGAAGTAGACCAAACAGAAATACATTTTTTACTAGTTACATGACAGGGAAACCGTCCACTTCTCCATGTGGTTTTTGTAATGAAAATGTGGGTAATGCTGTTTTAGAACCTGTTGGTTTCATCATTTGATGAGTTATTCAGAAGCTGTGAGAGTAAATCATGCCTTGTTTGAACCTTACATTAATGTGAAGAACTTGGTGTGTCTCAGAAATAAATGTAAATGACAGCTGCATTTCCACCAAGAATTGAAAAAGACGTTTATTCTTATCTTTTTTTTTCATTTTAAAATTAACGTTTATTGACATATAATATTATATTAGTTTCAGGTGTACTGATTTGATATTTGTATATATTGCAACGTAATCACCACAGGAAGTCTAGTTAACATTGTCATCATACATAATTACACATTTTTTTGTAATGAGGACTTTTAAGATTGAGTGTCTTATCAACTTTCAAAATTGAAATACAGTATTATCAACTATGCTATTATGAGCTAGTCACCACGCTGTACATTATATCGCCATGACTATTTATTTTATAACTGGAAATTTGTACCTATTGGCTCACTTCACCCAGTTCATCTATTTTGGCAGATTGGCCTTTAAGTAGTTATGTTCAACATTTTAACGGCTATTACTCTTCTGAACCTCATTTTAGATCTTATTTTCCGGCATAGTCATATACCTGTTGCTATCTCTGTCTTAATTACTCAGATGGTTTCTTGAGGGCAGAAATTTGATATTATTCAAGTCTCTACCTAGCCATAGCACCTTGCACAGTTCCAGATATAGCATGGTGCCACATCATTGTTCTGGAGTAGGCAAATGACTCAAGTCTGAGAAGTAGCATCTTGGGCAAAGAATATTGCCCCAAACCCTTCAGTTATCTAAATCCTCTACCAATGCTAAAAAGGACTTTTAATCCAGGCACTTTTGTAGTCTATCTATCACAAAATTCCAATTGGAATGTGCAACTAGAGCAGTAACACAAAACTGGTAAAGTCTAGGACATCAGGTTAATCCTTCACATTCACAGTTTGGAGCCCACGAAAAATTTTGGAAGTCTAAATGCATATTTATTCCACAGAGGAAACTTTATCAACCAGTGCAAAAGTTTACTGGCACTAGCTGGTGATATAATGGGTAGTTTAAGTCCTGCTAACTGCAAATAATTTTTCAACAGTGTTTATGATTATAGTAGAGTTTAGTGAGGCAGAAGTACAGATAACATAAATATTTCCACAAAAGCCAATTGTACTGGAGCCATAAATAAATTAGGCCCAGTTTGTAAATAAATTTAGTTTTTGCCAGCAAACATTTATAATCCTCTCTTGCTGCAAATGATAGTAATTTATATAGAAGAGGCCCTGAATGCCTTTCTTTAAAAGTCAGTTCGCATTAGGAGGCAGTGCCTGGTGCCCGTCAAGTGTCTCAGACTGTGGCACTCAATTAGACATGAAGGATACTGTACAGACCACCTAATGCTACTAGTTATTGTACATGTTGATAATGACAGTTTCCAGAGACCATACATAGTTTGGTAGTCTATGAAGTTGTCATATTATATCATTCCTTTAAATACCTAGCTTGTGTTACCACTTAACAATGTTGAAATTACCCCCTCTCAGATCATAAGTGCTATTTAGTGTATGTATACACACATGCATGCACATCTGTTCATATTTTTCCTGAAAACATTTTTTATCAAAGTATATAATGTTTTCTCAAATTAAAGAAAAACTTTCGCGTTTTTCAATGACGTTCCACCCATCCCCGCAGTTTAATATGATACAGTGTTGGAAAGCTCAAAATGGGGGCCTTTAGAGCTTGAAACGGGGGCAGAAAATAGCACTTCTTGGAACTATCTAAACTTATTTTATATTGAAGATACATTATTTGCAGTGGGGTCAGAATCCAGATTGAAATCAGCTGAATCAAGGAACTTCACCCACAAAATCACTTTAAGATCAGATGTCATTCTTGTCTTTGTTACCAAGCCTTGTGAGAACAAGGACCATTGTTCATTTTCAAATAAAACCTAATTTTGAGACTAAAAAATCTTCATTCTTTTGGGCACTCTCTGCTCTTTATCAAACTCAGGGTGGTTAGGTTAGCCGTCTATTACTTGTTCACATTTCCTTTTATCGGCAAGCTTCTGCTACAACTCCCTCTTCTGCCAGACATGCATAATTATTTTTTTTTCTTTATGTAGAAATCCTGGGTATCAACCAGTGCAAAAGTTTACTGGCACTAGCTGGTGATATAATGGGTAGTTTAAGTCCTGCTAACTGCAAATAATTTTTCAACAGTGTTTATGATTATAGTAGAGTTTAGTGAGGCAGAAGTACAGATAACATAAATATTTCCACAAAAGCCAATTGTACTGGAGCCATAAATAAATTAGGCCCAGTTTGTAAATAAATTTAGTTTTTGCCAGCAAACATTTATAATCCTCTCTTGCTGCAAATGATAGTAATTTATATAGAAGAGGCCCTGAATGCCTTTCTTTAAAAGTCAGTTCGCATTAGGAGGCAGTGCCTGGTGCCCGTCAAGTGTCTCAGACTGTGGCACTCAATTAGACATGAAGGATACTGTACAGACCACCTAATGCTACTAGTTATTGTACATGTTGATAATGACAGTTTCCAGAGACCATACATAGTTTGGTAGTCTATGAAGTTGTCATATTATATCATTCCTTTAAATACCTAGCTTGTGTTACCACTTAACAATGTTGAAATTACCCCCTCTCAGATCATAAGTGCTATTTAGTGTATGTATACACACATGCATGCACATCTGTTCATATTTTTCCTGAAAACATTTTTTATCAAAGTATATAATGTTTTCTCAAATTAAAGAAAAACTTTCGCGTTTTCAATGACGTTCCACCCATCCCCGCAGTTTAATATGATACAGTGTTGGAAAGCTCAAAATGGGGGCCTTTAGAGCTTGAAACGGGGGCAGAAAATAGCACTTCTTGGAACTATCTAAACTTATTTTATATTGAAGATACATTATTTGCAGTGGGGTCAGAATCCAGATTGAAATCAGCTGAATCAAGGAACTTCACCCACAAAATCACTTTAAGATCAGATGTCATTCTTGTCTTTGTTACCAAGCCTTGTGAGAACAAGGACCATTGTTCATTTTCAAATAAAACCTAATTTTGAGACTAAAAAATCTTCATTCTTTTGGGCACTCTCTGCTCTTTATCAAACTCAGGGTGGTTAGGTTAGCCGTCTATTACTTGTTCACATTTCCTTTTATCGGCAAGCTTCTGCTACAACTCCCTCTTCTGCCAGACATGCATAATTATTTTTTTTTCTTTATGTAGAAATCCTGGGTATAAGAAAGCTCTTCTGTTTTGTAGCAACCGGAAAGGGTCTGCATCAAGTTAGCTGTAAGATTGAAGTCAAATTTACATGCCCACTGTCTATTCAGTTCTCCTGCACACCTATCTTTGCCTATTGTATGGTAAAAAGTGGAGGAAATCTCATTTACTTTTTTGATCTTCATCTTTTTTATTAATATTTTCAGTCAGTTTATATTCAAATTTGGTCTCCTTGCTTAAAAACACACTCTCCAATATTTCCTTTAACTTGTAGCTCCTGAGTTTTGGTCTCTCCTTTGGAGGCAAGAAGGATCTCTGCCAAAAGCCACCAAGCCACACTTAGGTAATTATAATAAACAAGTGGGGGCTCTCATTTCACATGCAGAGCTGAATGAAGCAGAGCTGTGGTCAAAGAGATCCCAGTTGTTCCTCCATTAGCACGGGCACATTAATACACCCACATACTCCCCTCCGTCCCCCAACTTTTTTTTTTTTTAAGAAGCAAATCAGGTCAGTCTTTCTCATGTGAAGGGTGGCAGCTTTCTTCTTAAACCACCATCAACAACATAAACAAATTAGAGGTAGTAAACCACACATTCTGCCCACACATAAACCACAGTCCTCACCAGAGGGCAGTCTACTTAATGTGAGAATAACAGCCCAGTTTTATAAGCCTCTGCTGGGAATAAATTCCAGTTTCACTGGTTAGAACAAAGTTGGGCAGCCGGAGTATAGTCTCTCCTAAGTTACATGTTGGGAGAGACCAAAGTATCTTTCCAGGAAATATATTTTATAAGCTTCTGATACACCCAACTTGGACCATCCTTTGGTTTTCATTATGTAGAACTGGGATTGTTTCAGTGGAATGGATCTGGAGCTGACCTTGTTGAATGTGCTTATTTTAGGGAAGGGGAGGTGGCGACTTCCAAAGGGTAGGACTCTCAGACTCTGACTCTCAAGGTTACTCTGAGCAGGGGAGACATATTGCCGAACCCAGACCTCCACGTGGGAATATGAGCCACTCCTGCTTTTCCTGAGTGCAAATGGCAGAATTTATAATCCCTAACTTGACCCATATGGGAGTTATAAAATATTCCCTATACCTTCCTGATGCTGATATGCTTCCTTTCCTGACAATGGTTAGTCCTCAACTAATGTGTCCAGCCCTAAACTAATGTGTTCCGTCATCAGTAAATTCCTGCCTGTGATAGTCTTTTCTTAAATACCTGTTTAAACAGTAATTTAGATAAGAGTGTCCCATTTGTGTGCAACAGGAAATGCCTGCCTTCTTTTAGATACGCTGGCAAATAATTACTGTAGATATGGCTTGAATACTCTGGTCATTTCAGACTGCCTGAGAGTAACCACCCAGTCTGCTGAGACATAATTTCAGGGCATTTCTATTTTACTCTAAATGAATCTGAAGGAAAATCACTTTGGGGATATAAAAAGCTTAGGAGAAAAGCCATCAGGTCAAAGGTTGCCAAAAGACTTTTAAAACGTTGTCTTACTAAAAGAGAGTCAAGGCACAAAGTTATAATGTAAGAGAAACAGTATCTGATATGTGATAAGTCTTTTCTTACCTGGTCGCTCCAATGGGTATTGGTGATCACGTTGCTCTTAACAACAGAATAAGCCAAACATTAACCAGGTTGTGTTTTCCCTTGGAGTAGCATCACAGCTTTAATGTCTTTATTTTAACTGTTTTAGATCTGTAAGTAGATACCAAAGGGCTTTACTGTTACCTCAACTATGAATTTTCTGGCAATTTATTTCCATAACTCATTGCAAAAAGCTTAGTTTCATCTCTGATGAGAAACTTTTGGAAGTGAAATTTTTGTAAGTTTTTTGAATACCAAGAGGGAGAAACTTTCCTAAGTTACATGTTGGGAGAGACCAAAGTATCTTTCCAGGAAATATATTTTATAAGCTTCTGATACACCCAACTTGGACCATCCTTTGGTTTTCATTATGTAGAACTGGGATTGTTTCAGTGGAATGGATCTGGAGCTGACCTTGTTGAATGTGCTTATTTTAGGGAAGGGGAGGTGGCGACTTCCAAAGGGTAGGACTCTCAGACTCTGACTCTCAAGGTTACTCTGAGCAGGGGAGACATATTGCCGAACCCAGACCTCCACGTGGGAATATGAGCCACTCCTGCTTTTCCTGAGTGCAAATGGCAGAATTTATAATCCCTAACTTGACCCATATGGGAGTTATAAAATATTCCCTATACCTTCCTGATGCTGATATGCTTCCTTTCCTGACAATGGTTAGTCCTCAACTAATGTGTCCAGCCCTAAACTAATGTGTTCCGTCATCAGTAAATTCCTGCCTGTGATAGTCTTTTCTTAAATACCTGTTTAAACAGTAATTTAGATAAGAGTGTCCCATTTGTGTGCAACAGGAAATGCCTGCCTTCTTTTAGATACGCTGGCAAATAATTACTGTAGATATGGCTTGAATACTCTGGTCATTTCAGACTGCCTGAGAGTAACCACCCAGTCTGCTGAGACATAATTTCAGGGCATTTCTATTTTACTCTAAATGAATCTGAAGGAAAATCACTTTGGGGATATAAAAGCTTAGGAGAAAAGCCATCAGGTCAAAGGTTGCCAAAAGACTTTTAAAACGTTGTCTTACTAAAAGAGAGTCAAGGCACAAAGTTATAATGTAAGAGAAACAGTATCTGATATGTGATAAGTCTTTTCTTACCTGGTCGCTCCAATGGGTATTGGTGATCACGTTGCTCTTAACAACAGAATAAGCCAAACATTAACCAGGTTGTGTTTTCCCTTGGAGTAGCATCACAGCTTTAATGTCTTTATTTTAACTGTTTTAGATCTGTAAGTAGATACCAAAGGGCTTTACTGTTACCTCAACTATGAATTTTCTGGCAATTTATTTCCATAACTCATTGCAAAAAGCTTAGTTTCATCTCTGATGAGAAACTTTTGGAAGTGACCAAACTCATTTTGCTAAGAGCCTAGAAGCTACTGGTTTAAATTCACAAAACACACTATTTTAGTGAAACACCTGTGAAATTCCAAGGAGAGTGGAGAAACTTTTATTTTTTTGGCCACTTCTGTTGATCTTTCATTTCCATCTTTGTTCTTTGGCCTGTGTGGGCCTCCCATTGCTGTGGCCTCTGTCGCTGCTGAGCACCGGCTCCAGGCACATGCACTCCAGAGCTCCGGCTCGGTAGTTGGACGCATTAGTCCAGCCACTCTGCAGAACATGGGATCTCCCCAGGCCAGGGATCAAACCAGTGTCCCTTGCACTGCAAGGCAGTGTCCTTACCCACTGGACTACCAGGGAAGCCCGAGAGTGGAGAAACTCTTAACCCAAGCTAAACCCCCAGGACAAGAGAGAGCTATGCCACAATGCTATGAAGAAGGTAAATGCTTATCATGGATCTGGTCCTTTACTTTCAACTCTTTTGGTATTTTTTTGCCACCTTCCTTGCTTGCCTCCCAATACTTTCTTATTTTTAGGGTCTTTTTTTTGACAGTCCATAAAGATAATATTTTTCGGAGACACTGGAGAAAAAAATTTCCTCAAGGAAGAATAGTCAGCACAAGGAAGCTTAAAAAGTCATTAAAAAAAAAAAAAATGAACCACATGCCAACCCATGTTGGTACATATTTCACAATAGTCAGTGGTCTCTTGAGACATGGAGTCTACAAATGCAGTTCAGAGTCAACAGATTCTGCCAGGTCTACTTCTTGCCCCTCTCTAGAGGCAGTGCATTTTATAGCCCAGTTCCGTCAGCAGCCTCCATCCTATACGTGCATACTAAAAGTCCCGCTTCAGTTGTGGCTGACTCTTTGCGACCCCATAGACTGACTGTAGCCCACCAGGCTCCAATGTCCATATGATCCTCCAGGGAAGAATACTGGAGTGGGTTGCCATGCCCTCCTCAGAGAAACTTCCCAACCCAGGGATCCAAACTGCCTCTCTTGTGTCTCCTGAACTTGCAGGCAGGTTCTTTATCATTAGTGCCACCTAGGAAGCCTATGAGATAACTCTGTTGGTTTTTCCCAGCCTGTGTCTCTGACCCTTATACGGTCCTTCAAAGCTAGTTTAAGTCAGTTTTCTGGAAATTTCGTTTCCCTTACTTTTACTAGTTTCCTCTCTTCCTTTCGTTGGGATCTTGAATTTCATTATCTTGGGGCCATTCTCACAAACTACTCAGCTGGCCAATGCACAGCCCCCTTCTTTGTTCTGTTTGTGCATCTGGCAGGACTTGGGCTCCACCCTTTCCCCAAGCCCAGTGGCACTGTGATTGGTTGCGTCGCTGGTGCAGAAGCGCTGGCTCCCAGGTCCTCTGCTTCCTCGCCAACAGGCCTGGGTCACCACTCTGGAATTGTCTTAACAAGGGAAGAAGAGCATGTCCGGTTTGAATTTTGGAAGGAAATTGATGTCTTCCCCCTCCCTTCCCCACCCCGCCGTTAACAGACACCGACTCATGGACTCGTGTTCATGCGCTCACGTCCTACCAGGAGGTCCCTGGTGGGGACTGAGGTTTGGCAGCGCCTGGTCTGCTCGCGGAGCTGGGCACGCATCCGCGGATCACAGCCACGTGTAATCCTTCCTGTCTGCTCTCAACTTGGGCACAAAGTCCCGGCGCTCAGGCCCACCCTCTTCTTTAGTAGCAATTAACCTTTACTACAGAGCTTCCTTTGAAGTTTGCTCATGTTTTTATTACAAAACTGCAATGAGGAACATAATGGGGGGAAATGTCTAAATTTCTGAGTTACCTAATCTGTTCAATTCCCTTGCTGGTCTCCTCCTGGCAGTTGTTTCATGTAGTTATGATCTCAACCAGTCTGCCTGAGATTTCAAACCATGTTTCTGTCTCAGCCTATTTTTAAGATTAGTGAGCTATTACACACATGCACACTACAAACTCACATGGATGTGTCTATTATAGCCCCTGGCCCACCAGGCTCCAATGTCCATATGATCCTCCAGGGAAGAATACTGGAGTGGGTTGCCATGCCCTCCTCAGAGAAACTTCCCAACCCAGGGATCCAAACTGCCTCTCTTGTGTCTCCTGAACTTGCAGGCAGGTTCTTTATCATTAGTGCCACCTAGGAAGCCTATGAGATAACTCTGTTGGTTTTTCCCAGCCTGTGTCTCTGACCCTTATACGGTCCTTCAAAGCTAGTTTAAGTCAGTTTTCTGGAAATTTCGTTTCCCTTACTTTTACTAGTTTCCTCTCTTCCTTTCGTTGGGATCTTGAATTTCATTATCTTGGGGCCATTCTCACAAACTACTCAGCTGGCCAATGCACAGCCCCCTTCTTTGTTCTGTTTGTGCATCTGGCAGGACTTGGGCTCCACCCTTTCCCCAAGCCCAGTGGCACTGTGATTGGTTGCGTCGCTGGTGCAGAAGCGCTGGCTCCCAGGTCCTCTGCTTCCTCGCCAACAGGCCTGGGTCACCACTCTGGAATTGTCTTAACAAGGGAAGAAGAGCATGTCCGGTTTGAATTTTGGAAGGAAATTGATGTCTTCCTCCCTTCCCCACCCCGCCGTTAACAGACACCGACTCATGGACTCGTGTTCATGCGCTCACGTCCTACCAGGAGGTCCCTGGTGGGGACTGAGGTTTGGCAGCGCCTGGTCTGCTCGCGGAGCTGGGCACGCATCCGCGGATCACAGCCACGTGTAATCCTTCCTGTCTGCTCTCAACTTGGGCACAAAGTCCCGGCGCTCAGGCCCACCCTCTTCTTTAGTAGCAATTAACCTTTACTACAGAGCTTCCTTTGAAGTTTGCTCATGTTTTTATTACAAAACTGCAATGAGGAACATAATGGGGGGAAATGTCTAAATTTCTGAGTTACCTAATCTGTTCAATTCCCTTGCTGGTCTCCTCCTGGCAGTTGTTTCATGTAGTTATGATCTCAACCAGTCTGCCTGAGATTTCAAACCATGTTTCTGTCTCAGCCTATTTTTAAGATTAGTGAGCTATTACACACATGCACACTACAAACTCACATGGATGTGTCTATTATATGTGTATGTGTATATGACGGAGTATATAGAACTTGTTTTTTCTTTAATAGGGAAATTTGTTTTACTTTAGAGACAAACTAGGTATATGCACTTTTAATGTTAATGTTAAATCCTAGTTGCTAAATATTTTCTGTCAATGGACTCATGTGAAGAAGAGTAGAGTGGAAAATTATTTATGTTAGTATCACTAATGATAATGCTGAGTGATAAGTATTATGACAGGTACTGAATGCTATTAACGGTGAAACTCAGGATTTTGAATGGCATCTGCCCAGAAGATTTGCAGTTAAGCTAGGCAGAGGGGCCAAGTGAAACAAATGGTGAGTTATATAAAACCCACAAAAGAGACGGCATTTTAGGCCAGCCTTGCAAATAAGAACCAAAGAATTATGAGTGAGATGGCATTTTTTTTCTAGGCTGCCGTTCACAGGAGCTCAAATAAATGAAATCATTTTTCTCTGCTTTTCACTCAGCAGTAAATCATTGGTAATCTAAGGTTGGTAGAAAAGCAACTGTGAAGCTCAAAGAAAATACAAGAGAATCTTTTTTTTTTTTTCTTAAGATGGGTAAGGACTTTCTAAGAAAAATGAAAAGATCACAAAGGAAAAGTAGACTTCATTCCATCGAAGTTAAAAATTTAGTACAACAAAACCCCATTAAAAAAGCAAATGATAAATGATCTACTGGGGATAGTAGCAAAAAAAAAATCTGTATCAAAGGGCTCATTTCTTTATCATTAATAAGACAGACCAATAAAAGCCCAGTTACAACTGGACAGAAATAATGCGTAATTTGCAAAAGGGGAAATAGGAATGACAAAATATTTACTCTTAGTAATCACTGAGATGTGAAATAAAGTAACAATAGATATACAGTCTTCTATGTTGTATTAATACATTTTAAAAACAAGACATAATAGTAAATACCAGTATGATGGCTAGGAGTATAAAGTGGTATGCATCTCTGAGAAGCAATCTGTTAATACTTACTTAGCTTTCTTCTAACCTAAATAAAATGGGTGAATATAAATAATCTAATGAAAGATTAGTTTATTTTAGTGGTATTTATGGTATCAGAAATTTAGGGGCAACATAAATAAATACTGTGGAAATAGTTCATTTATTATGGATTTATATTATGGAACATTATGCAGCATTATGCATTAAAATATAGTTTAATGTTTTTAAAACCATAAGCAAGTGTTCATAATATCAAGTCAAAAAACAAAGTATTCAGATAGTAGGACCACAATTTTGAAAAAAAAACAAAAACAAAAACATTAAAATATATCTTTAAAGAAAAAAAGCAAGTTGCCTAAGAGTTAAAGGGAAGACTGGATTTCAACACCTGGGTTCTAGTCTCAGCTGACTTTGGATATACCAGTTCCCATCCTGGGTATCAGGTTGCATATCTGCAAAATAGAAGATTATTCTTCTCACTGTAGTTTTCTCCATGGATTGTGGGAAAATATAGATACATCTGTGGAAGTTATTATTATCAGTATTATTTCTACAATTTCCTCTTTGTAGATTCTCATTTTCAAATTGTAGCTCTCCTCAAGTGGAAACCTTGTGTTAAGTTATTCAGAGAGTCATAGAAATAAATATAATCCAATACAAATGGGACCTTGGTCTCTAGGGATATTAGAACACTTAAAAGCTGAATTGAAGAATTTGATTTCCAAGAGCATTTGCCAAGCCATTTGCCTCATATCCAACAATAAGCTTATCTTTCTGTCCTCATTCAATTAATGACACACCTAAAGGATGCAAGAAGCAAATTCCAGTAGCAGGCAGTTCAGATCCAAGAAGTTACAGGGGTTATTTATCTTTATGGGAGCACTGATGTATATAGCACTTCTTACCTGATACTTACCTATTGTAAATGTGCCCAATCTGTCAATATGATATCTGAGCAATGCTGTAATTAACTGTAGTTATAGCTTAGGAGAAAGGTCTACCAATTTTTCCTCAATAACACAGATTTAATGGAGATATGATAATTGAGGTAGTTTGTCATTGAGACGAAATGTTTCAGCAGCTTTTTGGATAGTTCTTGAGTAATGTACCTGGAGACATTAGTTTAGTTTATGCAAATATTCAATGCAGTCTGATAAACTACATTTGCTGTTGTAAATTTTTTAATGCTAGATTACACTGAAATATTGTTGCATGTTTTGATGTGTAAGACTCAGCAGTTTTATATTTCCTTTTTTTATCACCACAGCCCTTTTTATATTTAATTCAGATGATACAAGATTAACAGTGGCGGGAAAACAAATTGCCTGGCTTTGCATATACATTTAATGCCCGTGTGTGGATGAATAGGACCATAAGTCTTTCTCCTCGATTTGCCAGACCTATATAAGTTCTTCTATAAGCTTAATTGGAATATTTTTGCTATTATAAGCAGAATTGCCTTCCAGCTTTAAATTCAAATTCTTCTGTGCAGCAGCCTGGGCACACATGTATTCGTCTCTGTAGAAATTAAAATCCAAACTCAGTAGTTTAAAAATTATGCATTGGGAAAGTTTGTGGGTAACTCAAAGGTCATGGGTCAGCTATGGCATTGGTGAGGGGGAACCAGATGCGTGTGTCTCTAATCTTTTTTAAAGGGTTTTGGGGGCACTTTGATGGAACTGACAATATGACTAATTTAACCCTTTCAGGAAATAGGGGAGATTTTACTGACCGTTAATGGATAATTATTGGAGGAAATAGTTCTGTTCACTTGGTTGCACTTTTTGTTTCCTGCTGCTTAAATAGATAAGTCTGTAGATTACACAGTGTCTTCCAATTCTTAGCACTTCTTGAAAAAGCTAAAATCTTCACTATGGGTGATAAATCCCTTTAAGGATCTTTAACTGCATTTGCAGTTAGTTAAATGTTACAATTCTAGAGAGATGTTTTTGTATGTTTTTAGCTGTGTCAAGTGTGGTAGTGAACTTTTGACTCTAAGGTTGAAGTGCAAAATCTTTCTAAAGAATAAAATTAAATAGACTTTGTCAAAGATGTTTGGACCCGGAAGTATATTTCTCTGATACTATTTCTTTGGGGCATTATAAAAATTGTTCCTTTTGATGCTGGATTTGGAGAAATGTTTCTAATCTGTAGTATTCCATTTCTGTGGGTTTAAAGGTGCTTTCCAGGATCAAAGTAAATTTCTAAAATTTAGGAGAAAAATATTGATTTGGTTTAATAGTCAAAAAGATTGCATGTTAGGTTAATTATCTATTTAACAAGTGTTCTTTAGTCAACTTTGTGAAGATCACTTGGAGAATTCCTAAAGTATGAGTCTTGAGTCTTCCCTTTAAAGATCTATTTCCTAGTTGGGAATAAAAGATTATTCATATTAAACTCTATCCAGAAATTTTTAATGCTAGATTACACTGAAATATTGTTGCATGTTTTGATGTGTAAGACTCAGCAGTTTTATATTTCCTTTTTTTATCACCACAGCCCTTTTTATATTTAATTCAGATGATACAAGATTAACAGTGGCGGGAAAACAAATTGCCTGGCTTTGCATATACATTTAATGCCCGTGTGTGGATGAATAGGACCATAAGTCTTTCTCCTCGATTTGCCAGACCTATATAAGTTCTTCTATAAGCTTAATTGGAATATTTTTGCTATTATAAGCAGAATTGCCTTCCAGCTTTAAATTCAAATTCTTCTGTGCAGCAGCCTGGGCACACATGTATTCGTCTCTGTAGAAATTAAAATCCAAACTCAGTAGTTTAAAAATTATGCATTGGGAAAGTTTGTGGGTAACTCAAAGGTCATGGGTCAGCTATGGCATTGGTGAGGGGGAACCAGATGCGTTTGTCTCTAATCTTTTTTAAGGTTTGGGGTCACTTTGATGGAACTGACAATATGACTAATTTAACCCTTTCAGGAAATAGGGGAGATTTTACTGACCGTTAATGGATAATTATTGGAGGAAATAGTTCTGTTCACTTGGTTGCACTTTTTGTTTCCTGCTGCTTAAATAGATAAGTCTGTAGATTACACAGTGTCTTCCAATTCTTAGCACTTCTTGAAAAAGCTAAAATCTTCACTATGGGTGATAAATCCCTTTAAGGATCTTTAACTGCATTTGCAGTTAGTTAAATGTTACAATTCTAGAGAGATGTTTTTGTATGTTTTTAGCTGTGTCAAGTGTGGTAGTGAACTTTTGACTCTAAGGTTGAAGTGCAAAATCTTTCTAAAGAATAAAATTAAATAGACTTTGTCAAAGATGTTTGGACCCGGAAGTATATTTCTCTGATACTATTTCTTTGGGGCATTATAAAAATTGTTCCTTTTGATGCTGGATTTGGAGAAATGTTTCTAATCTGTAGTATTCCATTTCTGTGGGTTTAAAGGTGCTTTCCAGGATCAAAGTAAATTTCTAAAATTTAGGAGAAAAATATTGATTTGGTTTAATAGTCAAAAAGATTGCATGTTAGGTTAATTATCTATTTAACAAGTGTTCTTTAGTCAACTTTGTGAAGATCACTTGGAGAATTCCTAAGAAGTATGAGTCTTGAGTCTTCCCTTTAAAGATCTATTTCCTAGTTGGGAATAAAAGATTATTCATATTAAACTCTATCCAGAAATATGCAGTATTATTCGATTATCAGACAGAGGGAGGAAGTTATGTAAGAACTCAAAGAAGGGAGATACTTATGTTAAATGAGGTGGCAAGGAGATAAATTGGGAATTGACATGGAGAATTACTAGAAGATGGATGGGCAGAGAGGCAGAGAGGATGTTATAGAAGAAATGCTAAAAAAGAAAAAGAAATGCTTACTGAGCCCAGAAGGTAGGGATACACTTATTCTGGCCTGAGACTCCTACTAAGGATTGTTGAGATTGAAAGAGAAAGAATGGTTCCAGAATGAGAGAGATTCTTGTCCAAGTTTAAGAACTTTACTTGTAAGCATTGGGAATTATTGGAGGCTATTGCATAGGAAAGTTAATATACCAGGAAGGTAAACTCAGCAGCACAGTACAAGCTCAGTGTTGAGGGATACTGGAAAAAGGTTAGAGGTCTACAGACCCATTTACAGGATTGTTAAAAAATTCAGGAATGAAAACATGGATTGAAAGAATGGGGTGAAGGTAAAAATCTTGCAAGAAGAATGGACAGTATTTAATGACTGAATAGGCAGAAGATAAAAGAAAGTCTCCATGTTATTTTAGAACCTTGAACATGGATAATTTGGGGGAAAATATTTTTAATGGAAATGGGAAATGGGAGAACACTTGATTTGAAGGTAGATGATAATGTGTGAGATTTTGCATATGCTAAACTTCAATTGAATGATAATGAGCTTATTACAGTGATATCAAATATCTCATAAGAACAAGATAGGGTCCTGAAATTTCTGATACTATTTCTTTGGGGCATTATAAAATTGTTCCTTTGATGCTGGATTTGGAGAAATGTTTCTAATCTGTAGTATTCCATTTCTGTGGGTTTAAAGGTGCTTTCCAGGATCAAAGTAAATTTCTAAAATTTAGGAGAAAAATATTGATTTGGTTTAATAGTCAAAAAGATTGCATGTTAGGTTAATTATCTATTTAACAAGTGTTCTTTAGTCAACTTTGTGAAGATCACTTGGAGAATTCCTAAGAAGTATGAGTCTTGAGTCTTCCCTTTAAAGATCTATTTCCTAGTTGGGAATAAAAGATTATTCATATTAAACTCTATCCAGAAATATGCAGTATTATTCGATTATCAGACAGAGGGAGGAAGTTATGTAAGAACTCAAAGAAGGGAGATACTTATGTTAAATGAGGTGGCAAGGAGATAAATTGGGAATTGACATGGAGAATTACTAGAAGATGGATGGGCAGAGAGGCAGAGAGGATGTTATAGAAGAAATGCTAAAAAAGAAAAAGAAATGCTTACTGAGCCCAGAAGGTAGGGATACACTTATTCTGGCCTGAGACTCCTACTAAGGATTGTTGAGATTGAAAGAGAAAGAATGGTTCCAGAATGAGAGAGATTCTTGTCCAAGTTTAAGAACTTTACTTGTAAGCATTGGGAATTATTGGAGGCTATTGCATAGGAAAGTTAATATACCAGGAAGGTAAACTCAGCAGCACAGTACAAGCTCAGTGTTGAGGGATACTGGAAAAAGGTTAGAGGTCTACAGACCCATTTACAGGATTGTTAAAAAATTCAGGAATGAAAACATGGATTGAAAGAATGGGGTGAAGGTAAAAATCTTGCAAGAAGAATGGACAGTATTTAATGACTGAATAGGCAGAAGATAAAAGAAAGTCTCCATGTTATTTTAGAACCTTGAACATGGATAATTTGGGGGAAAATATTTTTAATGGAAATGGGGAAATGGGAGAACACTTGATTTGAAGGTAGATGATAATGTGTGAGATTTTGCATATGCTAAACTTCAATTGAATGATAATGAGCTTATTACAGTGATATCAAATATCTCATAAGAACAAGATAGGGTCCTGATTTGGTTTTGTGATTAGTTTATATTGTTTTATCTCAGTTGACTCAAGAACCAAGCACTTCATTAGAAAGATACTTTTGCATGTACAATCACTTTGCACTTCACAAAACTGTGAGAAGTTAGTACTTGATGGACAATTATTAGTGACTATTATAGTTTATTAATTTCCATTAATGAATTGAAGAAGGAATTTAGGGTAGAACTCAGGTTTTATACCTTCTAGCCCAATACACTATCTTGGAAGATTTTAATAATAATTCATAGAATTGTAGGATTGGTAGGATCTAAAGGGTCATCTAGTCTAGTCATTGACCTGAAGCTATAGTTCCTCCATATCATTCCTAATTCATGGCTATCTAGGCTATATTAGTGCCCTTGTGCTGGGAAATTTAACCCATTTACCTTTGGATGGCTCTGATTGAAATGTCTTTTTGTAATTTTAATTCATTTTTCTTACTTGCTCCCCTTGAATGTCTGCAAATTGAACAGATTAGGTGTGGCTTTCATTCCATAATCCTAATGGGAACATGTGTTTATTTTCTTTAAGGTAACAAATCCCCTTCAACTGGTGGAAAACTCATGTTTAGTGATTATTCTTTGTGCGTCCTCCATCCCCCTACACAAAGATCTTAAGGCTGATACATTGTGATCGTTTACTTCAGGTGCGGGGCTGTGAGGCTCCAAGGGAGCCCTTTTAGTGCTCTTCTGTTGAGTGTACAGATTCCTAGTTACTCTGTTTCACTCTCCTCTCAAAGACAGATCTTGCAGTCTCTCTCTCAGCAAGACCTAGTCTACTCCATGCAGAGGCCCTCTGATTTCTACCATTTCTCATTCTGGAGGAAATTCACTCGCTGGTGCACACCAAGACAGTGTCTTCTCTTTTTTCCAGCTGGAAAACTCACCTAATTTCTTCAGTGACTTTTGCTATTATCAATGTCCAGAGGAATCACTAGCAACAAGTGACTTTAACTCTATTCTGTGTAAGTTATTGAGGCAAAGAAATACCAAGGGCTCAACAGTCTGTATGAAATGGGAAAGGAAAAATGCAGAGAGGGAACCAACACAAATATTTCAATAAATAATCTTACCATATGAATTTAAGCATTGTTGCCCATTGGAAGCCTTTGGAAATCTCTGATAACTCTTCTACAGTTGTATCTCAGTTAAGTTTTCCATGTACAATCACTTTGCACTTCACAAAACTTGAGAAGTTAGTACTTGATGGACAATTATTAGTGACTATTATAGTTTATTAATTTCCATTAATGAATTGAAGAAGGAATTTAGGGTAGAACTCAGGTTTTATACCTTCTAGCCCAATACACTATCTTGGAAGATTTTAATAATAATTCATAGAATTGTAGGATTGGTAGGATCTAAAGGGTCATCTAGTCTAGTCATTGACCTGAAGCTATAGTTCCTCCATATCATTCCTAATTCATGGCTATCTAGGCTATATTAGTGCCCTTGTGCTGGGAAATTTAACCCATTTACCTTTGGATGGCTCTGATTGAAATGTCTTTTTGTAATTTTAATTCATTTTTCTTACTTGCTCCCCTTGAATGTCTGCAAATTGAACAGATTAGGTGTGGCTTTCATTCCATAATCCTAATGGGAACATGTGTTTATTTTCTTTAAGGTAACAAATCCCTTCAACTGGTGGAAAACTCATGTTTAGTGATTATTCTTTGTGCGTCCTCCATCCCCCTACACAAAGATCTTAAGGCTGATACATTGTGATCGTTTACTTCAGGTGCGGGGCTGTGAGGCTCCAAGGGAGCCCTTTTAGTGCTCTTCTGTTGAGTGTACAGATTCCTAGTTACTCTGTTTCACTCTCCTCTCAAAGACAGATCTTGCAGTCTCTCTCTCAGCAAGACCTAGTCTACTCCATGCAGAGGCCCTCTGATTTCTACCATTTCTCATTCTGGAGGAAATTCACTCGCTGGTGCACACCAAGACAGTGTCTTCTCTTTTTTCCAGCTGGAAAACTCACCTAATTTCTTCAGTGACTTTTGCTATTATCAATGTCCAGAGGAATCACTAGCAACAAGTGACTTTAACTCTATTCTGTGTAAGTTATTGAGGCAAAGAAATACCAAGGGCTCAACAGTCTGTATGAAATGGGAAAGGAAAAATGCAGAGAGGGAACCAACACAAATATTTCAATAAATAATCTTACCATATGAATTTAAGCATTGTTGCCCATGGAAGCCTTTGGAATCTCTGATAACTCTTCTACAGTTTAGTCCAAGATACCACTGGATGATATAGCTTTCTAAGATGTTTTATAATGCTCTCAGCTCTCAATTTGGGATGGTTTGGAGAGTTGTAGATACACATGTGTTTACTCTTTATCTCTACATTATTCATAATAATAACTAAGTTGCTGATTATGTCTCAGCTGGTTAATAGACTGAGGTGGCCCATGAGAGTACTGAAGTTAAAGATTAGCTCATTTGATTTATGGATTCAACTCGCCAAAAGAGGCAATAATCCCTTCTCCCTCCTTCACTTTAGAGATTCTAATGTGGGCATATTTTAACAATGGTCTTTTCTGTTTTCGTCTTTAGAAAGCAACTGCAATATAAGGTGAATATTGAAATATGGAGTTCTGTCTCTTGTATGTTAGTAGAAACTTATAAAGTTTTTATTTATTTACAGATAATGAGTGTGTATATGGCAGCTACCCTGAAATTCCTTTGGAAGAAATGCCAGATGCAGATGGAGTAGCCAGCGCTCTGTCCCTCAATATTCAAGAGCCGTGCTCTCCAGCCACATCCAGTGAAGCGTTCACTCCAAAAGAGGGCTCTCCTTACAAAGCCCCCATCTACATCCCTGATGATATCCCCATTCCTGCTGAGTTTGAACTTCGAGAGTCAAATATGCCTGGAGCAGGCCTTGGAATATGGACCAAAAGGAAAATCGAAGCCGGTGAAAAGTTTGGGCCTTATGTGGGAGAGCAGAGGTCAAACCTGAAAGACCCCAGTTATGGATGGGAGGTAAGAATATCTTTTAAGTGAATACATGTATGTATGCGAAGATGTGCAAAGAAGAGATTACATTTGAGAATGTCCATAACATAAGCAAATTCCATTTGTTGAAAAATATCTTCAAATAGAGTTTTAAGGATGAACCTCCCTTATAATTTCACTGTCCAGAGGAATCACTAGCAACAAGTGACTTTAACTCTATTCTGTGTAAGTTATTGAGGCAAAGAAATACCAAGGGCTCAACAGTCTGTATGAAATGGGAAAGGAAAAATGCAGAGAGGGAACCAACACAAATATTTCAATAAATAATCTTACCATATGAATTTAAGCATTGTTGCCCATGGAAGCCTTTGGAATCTCTGATAACTCTTCTACAGTTTAGTCCAAGATACCACTGGATGATATAGCTTTCTAAGATGTTTTATAATGCTCTCAGCTCTCAATTTGGGATGGTTTGGAGAGTTGTAGATACACATGTGTTTACTCTTTATCTCTACATTATTCATAATAATAACTAAGTTGCTGATTATGTCTCAGCTGGTTAATAGACTGAGGTGGCCCATGAGAGTACTGAAGTTAAAGATTAGCTCATTTGATTTATGGATTCAACTCGCCAAAAGAGGCAATAATCCCTTCTCCCTCCTTCACTTTAGAGATTCTAATGTGGGCATATTTTAACAATGGTCTTTTCTGTTTTCGTCTTTAGAAAGCAACTGCAATATAAGGTGAATATTGAAATATGGAGTTCTGTCTCTTGTATGTTAGTAGAAACTTATAAAGTTTTTATTTATTTACAGATAATGAGTGTGTATATGGCAGCTACCCTGAAATTCCTTTGGAAGAAATGCCAGATGCAGATGGAGTAGCCAGCGCTCTGTCCCTCAATATTCAAGAGCCGTGCTCTCCAGCCACATCCAGTGAAGCGTTCACTCCAAAAGAGGGCTCTCCTTACAAAGCCCCCATCTACATCCCTGATGATATCCCCATTCCTGCTGAGTTTGAACTTCGAGAGTCAAATATGCCTGGAGCAGGCCTTGGAATATGGACCAAAAGGAAAATCGAAGCCGGTGAAAAGTTTGGGCCTTATGTGGGAGAGCAGAGGTCAAACCTGAAAGACCCCAGTTATGGATGGGAGGTAAGAATATCTTTTAAGTGAATACATGTATGTATGCGAAGATGTGCAAAGAAGAGATTACATTTGAGAATGTCCATAACATAAGCAAATTCCATTTGTTGAAAAATATCTTCAAATAGAGTTTTAAGGATGAACCTCCCTTATAATTTCACTGGTTTATAGAAACAAAGTATTGCTTAACGGTATGGTGTGATAGAAAGGTACTCAACTAGTGAATGGTCAGAGGATAGTGTCTTGAAAACATATTAAAGGATACAAATAGAGTTTTTAAATTAACATTTGGAAAGGTGGCCATCCATAAGGTATGTGGCATAAGCAAACAAAATAGTCATATGACATGTTTATTGTATTTTATCCTTTTTGGAGAGAGAAGGAGGCTTGGAAGATTAGAGGAAACATTTGTTTTCTCCATTTTGTGGCTTTGAGTTAATTTGGTTTTACTTTTATTCTACATGTCTATTTTTGTTCTGTGTTCTAATATATTTTGCCCCGCTTTGATAATCCTGCTCTGATTATACATGTCTCTAGGATGTGTGTTCTCTACTAAATCTTGTGATGATTATATGCAATTGATGAGTAATTCATGTATAAACATGGCAGCAAAGAACAATATGAAAATCAGTTGCTAGATTCAGGCATTCTTTATTATTTAATTTTATTTTTTAAAAAATTTTACAGAGCTTTGTTGTTCATAGTCATGTATGTTCCCAGATCAGTCATATGCATATCCCTGGCACCCTCCCTGCTCCCAGTCCTCCCCATCCCATCCCTCCCGGCCATCGCACCCTGCCCCTGCAGGATCTCCTATTCCCTCAGGGCAATGACAGTAGCTATCTTTTCCACATTTGATAGTATAGGTTTCCAGGTTACTCCCACCCACTGTTCATACCCCACAATGTCCATATGTCCATATGTCTGTTCTCTATGTCTGTTTTTCCGGTTCACTGCGTGTGTTATCATTACCCTCTTACTAGAGTCCATATATATGTGTTAGTATACAGTACTTGTCTTTCTCTTTTTGACTGACTTCACTATTTATGATAGGTTCTAGATCCAGCCACCTCATTAGGGCTGATTCTTCTGCATATCTTTTTTACAGCTGAGAAGTACTCCATTGTATATATGTACCAGAGTTTTTTTTATCCATTCATTCATCGAAGGACATCTAGGTTGCTTCCATGTTCTAGCTATTGTATAGAGAGCTGCAATGAACATTGGGGTACAGGTGTTTCTTTCCGTTTTGATTTCATCACGGTATAAGCCTAATAGTGGAAATGCTAGGTCGTATGGTGTTTCTACTTTTAGTTCTTTAAGGAATCTCCATACTGTCTTCCCTAGCAGCTGTATCAATTTACATTCCCACCAGCAGTGCAAAAGTGTTCCCTTTTCTCCTCACCCTTTCCAGCATTTATTGTCTGTAAATTTCTTGATGATGGCCATTCTAACTGGTGTGAGGTGATATCTCATTATAGTTGTCATTCATATTTCTCTAATTATAAGTGAGGTTGAGCATCGTTTCATGTGCTTTTTGGCCATCTGTATGTCCTCCTTGGTGAGATGTTTTTTGATGTCTTTTTTGTGTTTTTTTTCCCTTGATAATCCTGCTCTGATTATACATGTCTCTAGGATGTGTGTTCTCTACTAAATCTTGTGATGATTATATGCAATTGATGAGTAATTCATGTATAAACATGGCAGCAAAGAACAATATGAAAATCAGTTGCTAGATTCAGGCATTCTTTATTATTTAATTTTATTTTTTAAAAAATTTTACAGAGCTTTGTTGTTCATAGTCATGTATGTTCCCAGATCAGTCATATGCATATCCCTGGCACCCTCCCTGCTCCCAGTCCTCCCCATCCCATCCCTCCCGGCCATCGCACCCTGCCCCTGCAGGATCTCCTATTCCCTCAGGGCAATGACAGTAGCTATCTTTTCCACATTTGATAGTATAGGTTTCCAGGTTACTCCCACCCACTGTTCATACCCCACAATGTCCATATGTCCATATGTCTGTTCTCTATGTCTGTTTTTCCATGGGTTCACTGCGTGTGTTATCATTACCCTCTTACTAGAGTCCATATATATGTGTTAGTATACAGTACTTGTCTTTCTCTTTTTGACTGACTTCACTATTTATGATAGGTTCTAGATCCAGCCACCTCATTAGGGCTGATTCTTCTGCATATCTTTTTTACAGCTGAGAAGTACTCCATTGTATATATGTACCAGAGTTTTTTTTATCCATTCATTCATCGAAGGACATCTAGGTTGCTTCCATGTTCTAGCTATTGTATAGAGAGCTGCAATGAACATTGGGGTACAGGTGTTTCTTTCCGTTTTGATTTCATCACGGTATAAGCCTAATAGTGGAAATGCTAGGTCGTATGGTGTTTCTACTTTTAGTTCTTTAAGGAATCTCCATACTGTCTTCCCTAGCAGCTGTATCAATTTACATTCCCACCAGCAGTGCAAAAGTATTCCCTTTTCTCCTCACCCTTTCCAGCATTTATTGTCTGTAAATTTCTTGATGATGGCCATTCTAACTGGTGTGAGGTGATATCTCATTATAGTTGTCATTCATATTTCTCTAATTATAAGTGAGGTTGAGCATCGTTTCATGTGCTTTTTGGCCATCTGTATGTCCTCCTTGGTGAGATGTTTTTTGATGTGATGTTGAATCCTGTTTGCTAGGATTTTGTTGAGGATGTTGGCATCTAAATTCATCAGTGAAATTGGTCTATAATTTTCTTTTTTGGTGTTGTCTTTGCCTGGCTTTGGTATCAGGGTGATGGCGGCCTCATAGAATGTGTTTGGAAATTTTCCTTTCCATGCAATTTTTTGAAAGAGTTTTAGAAGGACAGGCATTAGCTCTTCTTTAAATGTTTGGTAGAATTCACCTGTGAAGCCATCTGGCCCTGGGCTTTTATTTTTGGGTACATTTTTAATCACAGATTTGATTTCTGAGCTTGCGATTGGGTTGTTCATAGTTTCTATTTCTTACTGGTTCAGTCTGGGGAGATTAATCTTTTCTAAGAAACTGTCCATTTCTTCCAGGTTGTCCAGTTTGTTGCCATATAGTTGTTCATAGTAGTCTCAATCCTTTGGATTTCTGCATTATTTGCTGTAATCTCCCCTTTTTCATTTTTGATTTTGTTGATCTGGTTCTTCTCTCTTGTTTCCTTGATGAGTCTGGCGAGTGGTTTGTCAATTTTTTTTTATCTTTTCAAAGAACCACCTTTTCGATTTATTTATCTTTACTATTGTTTTGTTCATTGCTTTTTCATTTATTTCTGCTCTGATCTTTATGATTTCTCTTCTTTTGCTAACTTTGGGGTGTTTTTGTTCTTTCCAGCTGTTTTAAGTGTAGTGTTAGGTTGTCTGTTTGATATTTTGCTTGTTTCTTGAGGTACGATTATATTGCTATAAATTTCCCTCTTAGAACTGCTTTTGCAGTATCCCACAGATTTTGCACTGTCATGTGTTCATTGTCATTTTCTTCTAGGATTTTTAAAAATTTCTCCTTTGATTTGCTTGGTAATCAGTTTGATTTTTAGGTTGTTGTTGTTTAATGTTGTTGCTTAATCTCCATGTGCTTGTGTTTTTAGCGGTTTTTTTTCCCCCTGCAGTTGATCTCCAATCTCATTGCATTATGGTCAGAGAAGATGACTGTAGATTGTCATATTTCTCTAATTATAAGTGAGGTTGAGCATCGTTTCATGTGCTTTTTGGCCATCTGTATGTCCTCCTTGGTGAGATGTTTTTTGATGTGATGTTGAATCCTGTTTGCTAGGATTTTGTTGAGGATGTTGGCATCTAAATTCATCAGTGAAATTGGTCTATAATTTTCTTTTTTGGTGTTGTCTTTGCCTGGCTTTGGTATCAGGGTGATGGCGGCCTCATAGAATGTGTTTGGAAATTTTCCTTTCCATGCAATTTTTTGAAAGAGTTTTAGAAGGACAGGCATTAGCTCTTCTTTAAATGTTTGGTAGAATTCACCTGTGAAGCCATCTGGCCCTGGGCTTTTATTTTTGGGTACATTTTTAATCACAGATTTGATTTCTGAGCTTGCGATTGGGTTGTTCATAGTTTCTATTTCTTACTGGTTCAGTCTGGGGAGATTAATCTTTTCTAAGAAACTGTCCATTTCTTCCAGGTTGTCCAGTTTGTTGCCATATAGTTGTTCATAGTAGTCTCAATCCTTTGGATTTCTGCATTATTTGCTGTAATCTCCCCTTTTTCATTTTTGATTTTGTTGATCTGGTTCTTCTCTCTTGTTTCCTTGATGAGTCTGGCGAGTGGTTTGTCAATTTTTTTTTATCTTTTCAAAGAACCACCTTTTCGATTTATTTATCTTTACTATTGTTTTGTTCATTGCTTTTTCATTTATTTCTGCTCTGATCTTTATGATTTCTCTTCTTTTGCTAACTTTGGGGTGTTTTTGTTCTTTCCAGCTGTTTTAAGTGTAGTGTTAGGTTGTCTGTTTGATATTTTGCTTGTTTCTTGAGGTACGATTATATTGCTATAAATTTCCCTCTTAGAACTGCTTTTGCAGTATCCCACAGATTTTGCACTGTCATGTGTTCATTGTCATTTTCTTCTAGGATTTTTAAAAATTTCTCCTTTGATTTGCTTGGTAATCAGTTTGATTTTTAGGTTGTTGTTGTTTAATGTTGTTGCTTAATCTCCATGTGCTTGTGTTTTTAGCGGTTTTTTTTCCCCCTGCAGTTGATCTCCAATCTCATTGCATTATGGTCAGAGAAGATGACTGATATAATTTCAGTTTTCTTGAATTGACTGAGGTTTGATTTGTGGCTCAAGATGTGGTCTAGCCTGAAGAATGTTCCATGAGCACTTGGGAAGAAAGTGTATTCTTCTGCTTTTGGATAGAAGGTCCTAAAGATATCCATGAGGTCCATTTCTTCTAGTGTGGCATTTAAGGCTTGTGTTTCTTTATTAATTTTCTGTTTTGATGATCTGTCCATTGGTGTGAGAGGAGTGTTAAAGTCTCCTACTATTATTGTGTATTGTCAACTTCTATGTCTGAAAGTGTTTGTCTTATGTATTGGGATGCTCCTTATGTGTTGGGTGCATACATATTTATGACTGTTATGTCTTCCTCTTGGATCCATCCCTTGATCATGATGTAGTGACCTGCCTTATCTCTTGTAATCTTCTTTATTTTAAAGTGTATTTTGTCCTATATGAGGGTTGTTATTCCAGCTTTCTTTTGATTACCATTTGCATGGAGTATCATTTTCCATCCTCTCACTTTCAGTCTATGTGTGTCATTAGGTATGATGTGGGTTTCTTGTAAACAGCATATATATGGGTCTTGTTTTGAATCCGTTCAGCCAGTCTCTGTCTTTTGGTTGCAGCATTTAGTCCGTTTACATTCAGAGTAATTATTGATACGGATGTTCCCTATTGTCATTTTCTTAGATGTTTGGGGTTTGATTTGTAGGACTTCTCCTACTCTTGTATTTATTGGCTATCTCAGCCTCTTTAACACTTGTTGTAGGGTTGGTTTAGGTGGTACAAAATTCTTTTAGCTTTTGCTTGTCTGTAAAGCTTTTGACCTCTCCATAAATTATGAATGAGATCCTTGCTGGGTAGAGAATTCTTGGTTTAGGTTATTCTGTTTGATATTTTGCTTGTTTCTTGAGGTACGATTATATTGCTATAAATTTCCCTCTTAGAACTGCTTTTGCAGTATCCCACAGATTTTGCACTGTCATGTGTTCATTGTCATTTTCTTCTAGGATTTTTAAAAATTTCTCCTTTGATTTGCTTGGTAATCAGTTGGTTTTTTAGGTTGTTGTTGTTTAATGTTGTTGCTTAATCTCCATGTGCTTGTGTTTTTAGCGGTTTTTTTTCCCCCTGCAGTTGATCTCCAATCTCATTGCATTATGGTCAGAGAAGATGACTGATATAATTTCAGTTTTCTTGAATTGACTGAGGTTTGATTTGTGGCTCAAGATGTGGTCTAGCCTGAAGAATGTTCCATGAGCACTTGGGAAGAAAGTGTATTCTTCTGCTTTTGGATAGAAGGTCCTAAAGATATCCATGAGGTCCATTTCTTCTAGTGTGGCATTTAAGGCTTGTGTTTCTTTATTAATTTTCTGTTTTGATGATCTGTCCATTGGTGTGAGAGGAGTGTTAAAGTCTCCTACTATTATTGTGTATTGTCAACTTCTATGTCTGAAAGTGTTTGTCTTATGTATTGGGATGCTCCTTATGTGTTGGGTGCATACATATTTATGACTGTTATGTCTTCCTCTTGGATCCATCCCTTGATCATGATGTAGTGACCTGCCTTATCTCTTGTAATCTTCTTTATTTTAAAGTGTATTTTGTCCTATATGAGGGTTGTTATTCCAGCTTTCTTTTGATTACCATTTGCATGGAGTATCATTTTCCATCCTCTCACTTTCAGTCTATGTGTGTCATTAGGTATGATGTGGGTTTCTTGTAAACAGCATATATATGGGTCTTGTTTTGAATCCGTTCAGCCAGTCTCTGTCTTTTGGTTGCAGCATTTAGTCCGTTTACATTCAGAGTAATTATTGATACGGATGTTCCCTATTGTCATTTTCTTAGATGTTTGGGGTTTGATTTGTAGGACTTCTCCTACTCTTGTATTTATTGGCTAT
This sequence comes from Tragulus kanchil, assembly GCA_022376925.1. Lineage (NCBI taxonomy): Eukaryota > Metazoa > Chordata > Mammalia > Artiodactyla > Tragulidae > Tragulus > Tragulus kanchil. The sequence continues at coordinate 123,663,074 of JAIOJX010000028.1, forward strand.
CTCAGCCTCTTTAACACTTGTTGTAGGGTTGGTTTAGGTGGTACAAAATTCTTTTAGCTTTTGCTTGTCTGTAAAGCTTTTGACCTCTCCATAAATTATGAATGAGATCCTTGCTGGGTAGAGAATTCTTGGTTGTAGGTTATTCTGTTTTAGCCATTTAAATTTGTCTTGCCATTCTCTTCTGGCCTGCAGGCTTTCTTTTGATAGATCAGTGGTTAAATGTATGGGGTTTACTTTGGAAGTTACTTATTGTTTGTTCCTTGCTGCTTTAAGTATTCTGTCTTTATATTTAGTCTGTGTTAGTTTGAGTAGAATGTGCCTTGGTGTGTTTCTTCTGGGGTTTATCCTGTATGGAACTCTTTGTGCTTCTTGGACTTGGTTGACTATTTCCTTTCCCATGCGGGGAAGTTTTCAACTATAATCTCTTCAAGAATTTTTTCATAGCCTTTCTTTCCCTCTTCTTCTTCTGGGACCCCTATATTTCTAATGTTGGTACGTTTGATATTGTTCCATAGGTCTCTGAGGCTATCCTCAGTTCTTTTGATTCTTTGTGCTTCGTTCTGTTCTTCAGCACTTATTTCCACCATTCTGTCTTCCAGCTCACTTATCCGTTCTTCTGCCTCTGATACTCTACTGTTGAGACCTTCTATAGTATTTTTGAGTTCAGCAATTGAGTTGGTGGTCTCTATTTGTTTATTTTTCATTTCTTGCATGTCTCTTCTCAGTGCACTAATTTCCTCTAATATTCTGTTTTCAGAGTTTTGAATCCTCATTAGTGTCGCTCTTCTGAATTCTCTTTCAGATAATTGGTCTATCTCATCTTCTGTCATTTGTAATTGTGTCTCTCTGATTTGTTCCTTCATTTCTATGGAGTTTCTCTGTCTTTTCATTTTTATGTTGATTTTTGATTCTTTGTGTGTGTCTGTGTGGTTTGTGTCTTAGGTAGTGCTGGGTCTTGTTTGCAGGTGAATAATCTCTAATGTTGTATGTTCTTTGATAGTGTAGGGTCTTGGAGTCAGGGTTTCCACTCCGAGGATACTTGGTTTGACCTCTGGCTGGGGAGTGTAGGCTCATTGTCTGGTTTGCTATGGCGTTCAGTGGAATTAGTTCAAATATAGGCATATGAGGGACAAAAAGTGCATCCCTGATGGGTGACAGTCGTAAAATCATGCAAATATTTTCTAACATAATGGAAAAATATACATACATACACACCAGTAAACCCAACTGAACAGTCTTAAAGGAATAAAGTAAAGGGAATTTTTCTGGCAGCCAGTGCAATCAAAGTTGGTACCTCACTGTTAAGCTCTAAATTAATTAAAACACTGGCTGGAAAAACAGATACAGAGCAAGATCTCAGCTGGGGATATTGTAATGAAAGCAGTTTTTAACTAAGACATGTGTTGGGAGAAGGAGGAGAGTGTATAGGTAATAAGAAGGAATTGATTGGTTTTGCAAGGATTTTGTAGGGTTAGGTAACAGAGATTAGTATGTAGTAGAGTTTAGTACAGCTGGAAGAGAACATTAGAGACAGCAAGGTAGGAAGTAATTATAGAGAGGATAGTAGTAGATATAAAAAGATTTTACAGTTAGAGCATAGAGAGAGGACGCTGTGGTATGAGAAAAAGAAAAAAAAAACTTTTTAAAAAATATATTTTTAAATTATTTTTGAAAAAATTACTGTCCCTGGTTTCATCTTCTCATCTGCGTGTGAACCTTCTACCAGTTTGCTCTTGATGCTGTCCCAGATTTCTCTAGTCTGTCCTGGTGGGGGTCGGGTGTGGGGGCTGGACGGCTGCTTATGTCTTAGGTTTCAGTGAGGGTCAGGTTTTTTTTGTAGTCAGGACCCTTGCAGAACTGGTTGCTCTGGTTTCTGTTTTAGCTTCAACAAAACGAAGGCAAGGCTACCCTGTCTCTCCGCCCCTGATGCTGGCGGCATGGATTTGTTCCTTCATTTCTATGGAGTTTCTCTGTCTTTTCATTTTTATGTTGATTTTTGATTCTTTGTGTGTGTCTGTGTGGTTTGTGTCTTAGGTAGTGCTGGGTCTTGTTTGCAGGTGAATAATCTCTAATGTTGTATGTTCTTTGATAGTGTAGGGTCTTGGAGTCAGGGTTTCCACTCCGAGGATACTTGGTTTGACCTCTGGCTGGGGAGTGTAGGCTCATTGTCTGGTTTGCTATGGCGTTCAGTGGAATTAGTTCAAATATAGGCATATGAGGGACAAAAAGTGCATCCCTGATGGGTGACAGTCGTAAAATCATGCAAATATTTTCTAACATAATGGAAAAATATACATACATACACACCAGTAAACCCAACTGAACAGTCTTAAAGGAATAAAGTAAAGGGAATTTTTCTGGCAGCCAGTGCAATCAAAGTTGGTACCTCACTGTTAAGCTCTAAATTAATTAAAACACTGGCTGGAAAAACAGATACAGAGCAAGATCTCAGCTGGGGATATTGTAATGAAAGCAGTTTTTAACTAAGACATGTGTTGGGAGAAGGAGGAGAGTGTATAGGTAATAAGAAGGAATTGATTGGTTTTGCAAGGATTTTGTAGGGTTAGGTAACAGAGATTAGTATGTAGTAGAGTTTAGTACAGCTGGAAGAGAACATTAGAGACAGCAAGGTAGGAAGTAATTATAGAGAGGATAGTAGTAGATATAAAAAGATTTTACAGTTAGAGCATAGAGAGAGGACGCTGTGGTATGAGAAAAAGAAAAAAAAAACTTTTTAAAAAATATATTTTTAAATTATTTTTGAAAAAATTACTGTCCCTGGTTTCATCTTCTCATCTGCGTGTGAACCTTCTACCAGTTTGCTCTTGATGCTGTCCCAGATTTCCCTAGTCTGTCCTGGTGGGGGTCGGGTGTGGGGGCTGGACGGCTGCTTATGTCTTAGGTTTCAGTGAGGGTCAGGTTTTTTTTGTAGTCAGGACCCTTGCAGAACTGGTTGCTCTGGTTTCTGTTTTAGCTTCAACAAAACGAAGGCTCTGCAGTCAACGTAGCTGACCCCTGTCTCTCCGCCCCTGATGCTGGCCAGGGAAGGGCATGGCAGGCGATCCCCCGTCGATCGGGCAGGCGGAGGTTGAGCCCCTGGACTCTGTGCTGGAGGGGGTTCCCTGGTTCTGTTGCATACCCCCTGGTAGCCTTCAGTCTCCGCTTTGTTTCCGGCGACTCTGATGTGGCTCTGCTGCTGGTGGGACAGAGCACTTCTCGTCCCGAATCTCGTCCCGGATGCCCGGCTTCATTGCGGCAGCTCTGGGGCTGCGTGGGCTAGTTCCAGCAGCTGGCGCACTCCTGTCCCACTGGAGTAGAGCTGACTGCTTGCCCCAAACGCGGGCAGCAGCTTCCCCTCCGGCTGGAGCCAGGCTCCTGGACTGTGACCCACGGGAGGTTTCCCGTTCTGTTTCCCACGCCCTGCTAGCATTCAGTCTCACACTCACCTGGCGCGCCCCTGTCACAGCACTGACCCCGGCGGGACTCTCACGCTGAGCGTTGCTTTCTGTCGTCCCGGGAGTCGGCGTGTGGGAGCTGGGGTCCGGGAGCTCTGGGATCCATGGGAGCTCCGGGAAAGTTCGGGCAGCTCGCTCTCCCTCCCTTGTAGAACTGAGAACTTCTTTTGTCTTCTAGAGGCTGATTTCTTGGTGGTGTTTCGTTTCTTGATTGGTTCTGGTGATTCTGTTGTGGGAGCTGGTTCAATCCTCTGCTCATTCCTCCGCCATCTTGCCCCCCTCCCAGGCATTTTTTTTAAAGAACTCATCTGGAAATATGTAAGAGTGGGAAGTTATGGTCTGATTACAAAATCTAAATTAATCTTATTTTAATAAGTACAGATAACTATTCTTTTGAATTTATAATTTTCATACAAATTCAGTATTTATATATGTTTTCATGTATATATATTTCCCACTTATTTTTATAACTTGAAAGCTTTTGTGGTTACATTATAGTATCATATTTTCTGGAACAGCTGACCTATACCTGAAAACTTGTAGGCAAAATTTCAGTAGGGTCAGGTTTTGTAGTCAGGACCCTTGCAGAACTGGTTGCTCTGGTTTCTGTTTTAGCTTCAACAAAACGAAGGCTCTGCAGTCAACGTAGCTGACCCTGTCTCTCCGCCCCTGATGCTGGCCAGGGAAGGGCATGGCAGGCGATCCCCCGTCGATCGGGCAGGCGGAGGTTGAGCCCCTGGACTCTGTGCTGGAGGGGGTTCCCTGGTTCTGTTGCATACCCCCTGGTAGCCTTCAGTCTCCGCTTTGTTTCCGGCGACTCTGATGTGGCTCTGCTGCTGGTGGGACAGAGCACTTCTCGTCCCGAATCTCGTCCCGGATGCCCGGCTTCATTGCGGCAGCTCTGGGGCTGCGTGGGCTAGTTCCAGCAGCTGGCGCACTCCTGTCCCACTGGAGTAGAGCTGACTGCTTGCCCCAAACGCGGGCAGCAGCTTCCCCTCCGGCTGGAGCCAGGCTCCTGGACTGTGACCCACGGGAGGTTTCCCGTTCTGTTTCCCACGCCCTGCTAGCATTCAGTCTCACACTCACCTGGCGCGCCCCTGTCACAGCACTGACCCCGGCGGGACTCTCACGCTGAGCGTTGCTTTCTGTCGTCCCGGGAGTCGGCGTGTGGGAGCTGGGGTCCGGGAGCTCTGGGATCCATGGGAGCTCCGGGAAAGTTCGGGCAGCTCGCTCTCCCTCCCTTGTAGAACTGAGAACTTCTTTTGTCTTCTAGAGGCTGATTTCTTGGTGGTGTTTCGTTTCTTGATTGGTTCTGGTGATTCTGTTGTGGGAGCTGGTTCAATCCTCTGCTCATTCCTCCGCCATCTTGCCCCCCTCCCAGGCATTTTTTTTAAAGAACTCATCTGGAAATATGTAAGAGTGGGAAGTTATGGTCTGATTACAAAATCTAAATTAATCTTATTTTAATAAGTACAGATAACTATTCTTTTGAATTTATAATTTTCATACAAATTCAGTATTTATATATGTTTTCATGTATATATATTTCCCACTTATTTTTATAACTTGAAAGCTTTTGTGGTTACATTATAGTATCATATTTTCTGGAACAGCTGACCTATACCTGAAAAACTTGTAGGCAGTTTCTATATGGACAAGAAAGTGTTTTTTAGAGATGTGATTAGCCTTTGGTTTTACAGTATTTCAGTTAGACAGAAGTCAGATAAACTAGATTTATTTTAGTATGTTCTCTTAATATTTATGATCATTAATAGAATATCTGGTTAGCTTTTAAAATAGAAATAAACATGCAGCACCTTCAGGACTTAATTTCAAATTTTTGTCCGTTTGCTTTTATATGTGTCCCATTATGAAATCTGCTCAAAATACCATATTAAAAACAATTCTTGTTTGAATTCTGAAATGCTAAATGGTAAAATCCAGATCTGACATAATTACAAGTGAGAAATCCTTCCTTAGTTTTGGTCTTAGCCACAGCTCTGGTAAAATGGTTCAGCTACATTGCCTCTAGACATGTCTATTGATAAGAGATTTTTTAAAAAATCACTGTACCATTAACTGATATGTGAGCTGAATACGATTTAAACCAAATGCGTACAAACTTTACGTCACTGTTGTTCATCTTAAAATAATGGCCATGAACAGTCCACTAATAAGTAACTCATTAGACTTTTATTACAAAATCTCTAAAGTTAAACAACAAATGCAGTACTTCTCAAGATTATCCAGAAGGCTTGGAATGAACCAAGACTTAAGGAAGAAATCATTTTGCAATTACAGGGCTGGTAAATGCAGGTCTGTGCCTTTTTAAATAGGATACCTGTGGATTCAGGGATGGACTTGGGGATAGTTCTGCCTTCAGAGGAAATTTAAAAGTAATTAATTGTTTTCTTCTTGGAGTAAAATGTCTTTTATTTATTTATTTTTCTCTTTTTTTTTTTTTTAATCCTCCCTTCCTCCCCACTCCACCAACCGCACCTGATGCCTCTACTCCCAACCCAATGGAGTAAAATGTCCTAAACATATACCTGAGCAAATACTTACCGTGAGAAATGTGAAATAATTCTTTTCATTATGTCAAAACTGAGTTGTTTGATTGTGTGGAGTTCAAGATAACTTTATAACAAGTTCATGATTCCTTGGCTACAAATTACTTGTTTCCTATCCTTCACAAATTCAGTTGATGATCAGTTTAGTGGTTTTCTTCACGGCGTTAATGGTTGCCCTGGCTTTTAGTTTTTATAATTTTGCTTATTTATTTTTGGCTGTGCAGGATCTTTGTTGCTGCTCTAGCTTTTCCCTAATTGTGGTGACTGGGGGCTACTCTCTAGTTATGGCACCCAGGGATCTCATTGCAGTGCTTCTCTTGTTATAGAGCACAGAGTCTAGGGTATTCAGGCTTCAGTAACTGTGGCATGTGGTCTCAATAGTTATAACTCTTGGGCTCTAGAGCACAGGCTCAATAGTTGTGGCCTGTGGGGTTAGTTGCTTCACGGAATATGAGATCTTCCCTGAGCAAGGATGGACCCATGTCTCCTGCATTGGCAAGTGGATCCTTAACCACTTAGCCACCAGAGAAGCCCTTCCTTGCCTTTGAGTGTGGATTTTCCTGACTATGAGCCTAGCCAGAGAAAGGACTTTTTTTTTTTTTTCCGAGTGTAATTTTGGCAAACTCATTATCCACAGAAGGACAGTTGAGTTCTTGACTTTAGTATATTTATATTTTTTAATCTTACCCTGGTTAATACAAAATCCATATAAAAACCAACATGATATGTGAGCTGAATACGATTTAAACCAAATGCGTACAAACTTTACGTCACTGTTGTTCATCTTAAAATAATGGCCATGAACAGTCCACTAATAAGTAACTCATTAGACTTTTATTACAAAATCTCTAAAGTTAAACAACAAATGCAGTACTTCTCAAGATTATCCAGAAGGCTTGGAATGAACCAAGACTTAAGGAAGAAATCATTTTGCAATTACAGGGCTGGTAAATGCAGGTCTGTGCCTTTTTAAATAGGATACCTGTGGATTCAGGGATGGACTTGGGGATAGTTCTGCCTTCAGAGGAAATTTAAAAGTAATTAATTGTTTTCTTCTTGGAGTAAAATGTCTTTTATTTATTTATTTTTCTCTGTTTTTTTTTTTTTTTAATCCTCCCTTCCTCCCCACTCCACCAACCGCACCTGATGCCTCTACTCCCAACCCAATGGAGTAAAATGTCCTAAACATATACCTGAGCAAATACTTACCGTGAGAAATGTGAAATAATTCTTTTCATTATGTCAAAACTGAGTTGTTTGATTGTGTGGAGTTCAAGATAACTTTATAACAAGTTCATGATTCCTTGGCTACAAATTACTTGTTTCCTATCCTTCACAAATTCAGTTGATGATCAGTTTAGTGGTTTTCTTCACGGCGTTAATGGTTGCCCTGGCTTTTAGTTTTTATAATTTTGCTTATTTATTTTTGGCTGTGCAGGATCTTTGTTGCTGCTCTAGCTTTTCCCTAATTGTGGTGACTGGGGGCTACTCTCTAGTTATGGCACCCAGGGATCTCATTGCAGTGCTTCTCTTGTTATAGAGCACAGAGTCTAGGGTATTCAGGCTTCAGTAACTGTGGCATGTGGTCTCAATAGTTATAACTCTTGGGCTCTAGAGCACAGGCTCAATAGTTGTGGCCTGTGGGGTTAGTTGCTTCACGGAATATGAGATCTTCCCTGAGCAAGGATGGACCCATGTCTCCTGCATTGGCAAGTGGATCCTTAACCACTTAGCCACCAGAGAAGCCCTTCCCTTGCCTTTGAGAGTGTGGATTTTCTGCACAAGGTGTACTATGAGCCTAGCCAGAGAAAGGACTTTTTTTTTTTTTTCCGAGTGTAATTTTGGCAAACTCATTATCCACAGAAGGACAGTTGAGTTCTTGACTTTAGTATATTTATATTTTTTAATCTTACCCTGGTTAATACAAAATCCAACCATGATCAACAAAGGCACATGCACAAAGGCATCTGATCTACTTGCATGTGCTCTTGTAAATTGTTCTTGTGTCCTATTTGCCCTCAAGTATAGCTGATTTCCCTCCTGCTTGGTTGGACACATAGTTGTGATTAACTAGTATGACTTCTTCTTCTAATACTGTTCATTTTTAAAAATAATTAATTGAAGAAGAAAATAATCTCATAGGCCAAAGACAATAAACACAAGTGGGGGAAATCCAGATTCAGCAGTTACTGAGTGTGGCTGTCTGTCAGAGTCTGTACTAAATATTTTCTTGAGAGAAGTCTATTCAGTCATAACTGAATAAGCTATTCCTATTTCCAGTACAATTCTTGCTCTTTTCTCCCTACAAAACTCCCCTTCACATGCATTTCCTGTTTGATAAATTACATTACCATCTGTCCAGTTCCTCAAGCCAAAAAATGGATCATCTTTGACTCTTAGTGTCTCCTACACCAACCATATCTTATTTATAGTTCCTCTGTTCTTTCAAGCCTTCGTTCTTTGCACACACTGGCCACCCTACCTGAAAATCTCCTTTTCCTTCCTGTTCTTAAAAAGTTTCTCTCTATTCCTCAAGTTCTCTTCTTCCATGACATCATCCCTTCCCTTCTAGTCACAGTTTAGTACTGCTTAAGTTTTGTCTCACTATAGCATTGGGTAAATCCACACTAAAGAACATAAAGCACTGTGTAGCATCCAAATTGTTTGCCTACTTCCCCTAATAAAACAACATTTCTGTGAGAGCTGGCATAGCTGTATCCTCTAAGTGCAGTGTCTCGGTGGTGTCCTATCTGTGATTCCTGTGATATTGTCTAATGTTAAATATATTACCCCATATAGGTTTAGTCGACTCAGGCTGCCATAACAATATACTACAGACTAGGTGGTTGAAATAGCAGAAGTTTATTTTTTCACAATTCTGGAGATTAGAAGTGTGAGATCAAAGTTTTAGCTAACTTTGTTTCTGGTGGGGACCCTCTTCATGGCTAGCAGATGTTGTCTTCTTGCTTTGTTTTCACATGCCCTTTCCTAGGTCCATGAACATGCACAAACACTCACACACCCAAAGAGAGAGAGGAAGGAAGGGTGGTGGTTAGCACACTCTGGTGTCCTTTCTTCTTTCTTGCATACTAAGTTGCTTCAGTCCTGTCCAACTCTTTGGGACCCCATGAACTGTAACCTGCCAGGCCCCTCTGTTCATGGGATTTTTCAGGAAAGAATACTGGAATAGGTTGCTCTTTCTTCCTCCAAGGGATAATTCTGGACCATGGGATCTAATCTGAGTCTCCTGTGTCTCCTGCATTGCTGGTGGATTCTTTACCTCCTGGGAAGCCCATCATCTCTTTTAAGAACACTAATCCTATTGTATCAGGATCCTACTCTTGTGATATCACTGAATACCTCGTAACACCAAATATAGTCACACTGGGTGCTAGGGCTCTAGCAAGGATTTAGGGGTGATTCAACCATTTTGTCTATAAAACAGATAGTTAACAAGTAATTGTTCAATGGCAAAGTGAGTGAAAGAATAAAAGAGGCAACGAAAGAAAGAATGAATGGATATAGGATTATGCTACTCTGAAAGAGATGGCAAAGAATCAGGGGTAAGGTAAGTTCATGGAAAAAAGCTAGCATCTGGATTTTAGACATGTGAAATAAACCACTTCTCTGTGATTCTAGGGAAACTGCTCAAAATCGATAGGGTCTTGCACTTTTATTACATCAATGGGCTACTAATAACTGCCACACATCATTAGTTGATACATAATTAAAATTAAGTAAAGTGATATGGTAGTCTCTTCAAAGAAAATTTTTAAAAGAGAAAGCTCAAAGATAGCATTGTAATTTTGGCCCACCTCTCTGAGTCCTGTTTGAATACATTTTTAAATTAAATATTTCCTCAATGGGGTACTTCTGGAGAATCATTTAAGCTTGTATTTCAGTGAAGTGGAATATTTTTGAAAATGTGGTTTATAGACCAAAATATATAGCTAGTTAAATTAAGCCATAGACATAAAAAACATCATTTGTATGATTTCTCTCAAAAAAGTACTGATTGAATAAGGAAAATCTTTAAAAATGATATTAGAGTTTGGCAGTGATTTCCACTTTGCAAAGCCTAGGACTTTTCTCTAACAAAAAGATTTTCAAAGACTGGGGTAGTGCTTGATTATCTCTAGGACCCAAATTTGGTGATAGAACACTTTTTCTTAAATTCAGAAACTTACTGATCGAGTGTAGAATAATTTTTAAAAACTCTGTTGGTTCCAAAAATTTATTGTATAGCACATGGAACTCTGCTTAATGTAATGCACCAGCTTGGATGGGAGAGGGGTTTGGGGGAGAATGGATACATGCATATGTATGGCCGGGCCCCTTCACTGTTCACCTGAGACTATCACAAAATTGTTCATTGGCTATACCCCAATAAAAATGTTTTTGGTGTAAAAAAAAGATTCTGTTGGTTCAAGCTGAGATTTTCTTATATGTTTTCTCCTAAGGATGACCAGTAGTGATCACACAGGAACCGCGTGGCAGAACAGAAGCAAGCAGGCTTCAGGAGGGAGACTTCTAGGCTCAAATCCTCCTGACGGATTTGTGTACTAGTTGAATGATTTGGGAAAAAGTTACTAAATTAGCTGTCCCTCCGCTTATTTATATGTCAGAGGGTGATAATGATTGTACTTATCCAGCTAGGGTTTTTATGAGGATAAAATGTGACAATGTGTGTTACAAGCCTACCCAAGAGCCTTCCATGTGGTACAAAAGCTTACAAAAGATGAAAAGTAACAAAAGCTTGACTATAACACAGATCTAGCCCAGGGTCATTAGATAGGGAAAAAAACCAATTATACATGTATTATTTTATTTTATTACTTTTACAGAGTTTTGATGTTTACAGCCACACATAAACCTGAATCAGCCAGGATACACATGTCCTCTCCCACCTGATCTTCCCTCCCATCTCCCTCCCCATCCCACCCCTCTAGGCTGTCTCAGAGCCATAGGGCAAAAGCCAATTATATTTTATCTCTTGATTTTTATAAACTACTATTCTTTCTCCCACTTCTTTTTTTCTAGGCAGTCAAGTACCTTCAGGATGATCTAATTATGTGACTCTGAGTTTATTTGAAAAGGAGACACTGATTGCTTCCTAATTAACCATGAAAACAAGGATTCAGGAGAGATTCATAAATTTATTTTAAGCCAAAGAGTAATTTAGCTGGAACATATTTTAATGGTGAAATGGGTGATTGGAAAAAGATATGATGTTTTGTTTTTTAGGAATATTGCCATTTAGCACATTTTCTTTGCTAACATTTGTTGTCATGGCCATCATAAAACTCTACAAGTAGAGGTAGGTCAGTGGAACTCTTAGGTGCCAAATCCTCTGTTCTATCTGCCTCACCCAGAATTGCTCCAGATTACTTTCATTAGTTAAAATGTCGTGTATGAACTTGGCTTTTCGTTTGTTCCCTTCCAACATACACCTATTCAGACACAGAAAAATAATGATGTGAGTGGATAGTAAATTTTTCTTATGTTCTGTTAAATAGATGGGAAGGAATAGTGGAAAGAGATTTTACTGGAGTAAGAAATTCATTAAATAATTTTGATGCAGTGCTTTGGCAGTGCATTATATTCTAGCTATGCAGTCCTGAAATGTGATATTACAATGAATATGTGCCTCCCTAGATCATTTTAAAAGAAATAGTTCTCACATTTTTAAGTTTGATTTTGAGTCCTGTGGTGATGCCTTACCCATTGAAACATGCAATCTATATGTTAACTGAAACACAGGTATCTATTAAAACAACAACAGCATCAGACTTTCAAGATTCCTAACAACTGAGTTTAGAGTCAGGAGCTGACAATCAAATAATGAATGTTCGGTAATAAAAAAGAATGGGGTAATTTGAGATTTTAGATATATGTACCAGGTATCTTTGAATGGCAATATTTCTCACTGATTTCTTTTTAGGTCTGCTTGGGCCCAAAATGAATTTCCTCTGGTTTGGCATTGATTTCAGAAAAAAATGTTTATTCATTAAGGAGAAAAAGCAAGTTTACCTGACAAGTTGCATATGTTTAAAACTAGATAACTAAGAAAGGAAGACCTTTGTCTTAATAATTCTGAAATGAGTTGATTTCAACAGAATTATTATTTCACCAGTTATCCCAAAGGGTGTCTTTAATAGAAAGTAGGAAAGAAAAATGAATAATAATTTTATCTCTTGATTTTTATATACTACTATTCTTTCTCCCACTTCTTTTTTTCTAGGCAGTCAAGTACCTTCAGGATGATCTAATTATGTGACTCTGAGTTTATTTGAAAAGGAGACACTGATTGCTTCCTAATTAACCATGAAAACAAGGATTCAGGAGAGATTCATAAATTTATTTTAAGCCAAAGAGTAATTTAGCTGGAACATATTTTAATGGTGAAATGGGTGATTGGAAAAAGATATGATGTTTTGTTTTTTAGGAATATTGCCATTTAGCACATTTTCTTTGCTAACATTTGTTGTCATGGCCATCATAAAACTCTACAAGTAGAGGTAGGTCAGTGGAACTCTTAGGTGCCAAATCCTCTGTTCTATCTGCCTCACCCAGAATTGCTCCAGATTACTTTCATTAGTTAAAATGTCGTGTATGAACTTGGCTTTTCGTTTGTTCCCTTCCAACATACACCTATTCAGACACAGAAAAATAATGATGTGAGTGGATAGTAAATTTTTCTTATGTTCTGTTAAATAGATGGGAAGGAATAGTGGAAAGAGATTTTACTGGAGTAAGAAATTCATTAAATAATTTTGATGCAGTGCTTTGGCAGTGCATTATATTCTAGCTATGCAGTCCTGAAATGTGATATTACAATGAATATGTGCCTCCCTAGATCATTTTAAAAGAAATAGTTCTCACATTTTTAAGTTTGATTTTGAGTCCTGTGGTGATGCCTTACCCATTGAAACATGCAATCTATATGTTAACTGAAACACAGGTATCTATTAAAACAACAACAGCATCAGACTTTCAAGATTCCTAACAACTGAGTTTAGAGTCAGGAGCTGACAATCAAATAATGAATGTTCGGTAATAAAAAAGAATGGGGTAATTTGAGATTTTAGATATATGTACCAGGTATCTTTGAATGGCAATATTTCTCACTGATTTCTTTTTAGGTCTGCTTGGGCCCAAAATGAATTTCCTCTGGTTTGGCATTGATTTCAGAAAAAAATGTTTATTCATTAAGGAGAAAAAGCAAGTTTACCTGACAAGTTGCATATGTTTAAAACTAGATAACTAAGAAAGGAAGACCTTTGTCTTAATAATTCTGAAATGAGTTGATTTCAACAGAATTATTATTTCACCAGTTATCCCAAAGGGTGTCTTTAATAGAAAGTAGGAAAGAAAAATGTAATTTAATAATAAATGAATAATACCATAAAACCTTTTATTACAACAAATTAAATTTTTGCAATATTATTTACAAACTGACAAACATAGTTTGGATATTCAGTTATACTTGTGATAAATTAAGAGAAAATGCCAAGAGAAAAAGTGAGGATTTGTTAATAGGACCCTGAACATGACTGTCATTGAGGCCCAAGAATATGTTATGGATTCTTTTAGAACATAATGAAATCAAGAACAGAATGTACAATTTATTTTATTCATTTTATCTTTCCAGACTACATAGGAGAAACTAAATCTTGGGTTGTTCAAAGAAAGTAGTTTACTGTCCTGAAAGACCATGAATGAGTTTTGACCTAAGCTCAAGAGGGATCTCTCTGTCTCTCTTTTTTTTTTTTTTTGATGAAGATATCATAATCCCATTACCCCCACCCACATATGCTATGTCATCTTATACCTTTCTTCATAAAAGGTATTGATGACAATCAGTGTGTCTATTCATCTTACTGTTGTTTTGACAACCTAAAGTATTTCCACAGTATAGGCAAAGATATATGCGAGTCAGATATCAAACATTTTTTTGTTTTGTTTTAGATATCAAACATTTAAAAAAGTTACCCAAATATCAAGTCTTTGATTTTACTCTGCTAGTCTTGGTGATCAATTAGAATTTGCACATGAGTCAATTATTTTTCCAAAGCATATTGGGTATTTTCTTCCCATTGAACGTTTATCTCAGAAAATGGACCAAAGTGAATTTCTTTCTTATTTACTCATCCACCCATCTGCAGATTATTGCTTCCCTCTTTAGTTGCTAAATCCATAGTAAAACTCATGGATTCAGAACATGAAATGTTCAGGAAAGATTCTCAGCAGATTTGACAATTGACTCCAGGATTTGGTTAATCCACAGTCAGAGATTCTTTTTTTTTTTTTTAATTTTTAAAAAAATCTATCCTTCTTTTTTTTTTTTTTTAATTTTATCTTATTTTATTTATTTAGGGTGGGGGTCAGGTTGGGGAGGGAGGGGAGCGGGTGGGCCACTTCTATTGGTCTTTGATTCTCTATTTTCATCCGTCTTTGTTCTTTGGCTCCTGTGGGCCTCCCATCGCGGTGGCGTCTGTCCTTGCAGAGCTCCGGCTCTGGGCGCATGCGCGCCAGGCGCCCCTTGCAGTGCAAGGTGGTGTCCTTGCCCACTGGACCACCAGGGGAAGCCCTCAGAGATTCTTTGTAACGCTTTGTTATTCTAGAACACTTAAAAGTTAGGAATACTGGATAGGATATTCTGTTCTCTAAGCTTTTTTCTCCGAACATAAGTCAGGAAACAGAGAAAAGCAGTAAGTAGTAGCTGGTTCAAGTATGTCTTAGAAGAATAAAAATGTTGGTTCAGCTTCTTTGCTCTCTAGTTTGGTGTAGCAAAATGGAGAACCTTTGTTCAAATAATGATAAATTGGTAGTATGGAGGAGTGGGGACACTGAGATTTGTACACTGTCCCATTTGAGCAATAATAAAAATTTTGTTAACATAGCATCTTAGCTTCTCAAAGTTTTTTACATCTATAGAATCATATAATAATTTTGACAAAATCTTTTTTTACCTAATTCTGTCCATAAATTAAAAAAAGAAATATTATTTCAGCTAATTACTAAAAATTTAGTAAATACTACTCTCAGTTTTGCTCTGGTACATCTTTTGGTTTTTCATGATGTAGCTGAAGATACATCAAATATTGTATACTTTTTAAGAATATTTTATCCATGATAATTAGTAGAATTGTCAAGCCAAAAAATCACAGAAAGCAAGATGTACTAAGTCACCATTATGACAAAGAATGATAAAAAAAGAACTTTGTGTGTGTTTGGAGCCAGTAGTTACCAATAGCTATCTGTTAGGTTATCATTTCTTTTAAGTTGATGTTTGATATAACAAGAGCTTAGTATGGCCGAGAATTTTCACAGTACCTTTGCTATAAAGGGACTTCTGTTTGTACTGATAGAAAGTGAACAAACATCACAAAGAAAGAGCTCACTTCACAGCCCCATACCATCATGTGAACTAGGTTCATGTGACCAAAGGAACAAGTCTCGGAGATGTCTTCTCAGAGTCACGTTCATGGCCTGGAATAAGACATGCAAGTTCAAAAACAATGAAAAGTTTATTCTAGGATTGTTGGTCTTGCCATCTGCTCCCAGTTTCTACTACTTCCATATCCTATCACACTATTAAACATTATCCCATCAGTTTTCAGACCAGACTTTTATTTCACCAGTTAATGCTGCCCAACATTTAGAAAATAATTTATACTTCTCCAACTGATCCTTGGAAGTCAGTTGAAGAATGTCATTTGATCCAGAAACACTTTCTCCAGAACTCAAACTGTACTATCTATACACACACACACAAACATATGGAATTTCAGTTTTGGATTTGGATTTTACATCTGAGCATTTTAGAAGTTTGGCCCCAGGTCTTTCTCTATGAAACCCATGTAAAGTGGGGTGCCTTATGGTTCTGCCTTGGAAGTCACTATTAAAAAGAGGCATAGTAATCCCCTCTCTCCTGTCCCCTCAAACAGTAAAAAACAAAATAAAAATTAAAAAATTTTTTTTCAGAAACTTTAAAGGAGATTCCATTTATAAAGTCCTTTCTCCCTATACATCCCTGTCATTCTCTCTTTTTCAGTATTTTAGGCCTCCGTCAGGTGCTGCTCTGAAACACTCTCCCCTCTTAAGCACCATCCTCACAAACAGTACCTACCTTCTATATTATCTAAATCTATATCTATCTATCTATCTATCTATTTATCTATCTATCTATCTATCTATCTATATATATATATATAAAGAGAGAAAGTGGCAGGGAGAGAGGCCTGGATTTTATTTATATATATATATTTAAATTATATTACATATTTATATATATAATTTATGTAGATGAACTTAATATGGACTTTTCCATTCTTGTGTGTGTGTGTGTGTGTGTGTGTGTGTGTGCGTGTGTGCATGCATGCGCTATGTCCCTTCAATCATGTCTGCCTCTTTACAACCCCATGGACTGTTGCCCACCAGGCTCCTCTGTCCATGGGATTCTCCAGGCAAGAATTACTGGAGTAGGTTGCCATGCCCTCCTCCAGGGGATCTTCCAGATCCAGGGACTGAATAGGCACTTCCTGCATTGGCAAGTGAGTTCTTTATCACTAGCACCACCTAAGAAGCCCCCATTCTAGTATGACCTAGTAAAATTTACCTAGTATCTGGATTTGGTTAATAAACAATGACCCAGACATTGATCCACAAAAAACAAACTTCTCCCACCCTAGGGCCAGGATGGGAAGAGGATGATGATTATAGGTGCCTCTGCTCTGAAATCTCTCTTATTCCTGACACACTGGCAGCTGGAGTTTGCCTCATGCATAGGAACTATGCAGGTACTTTCTGTGGCTATGATTATATTTTCTATGACTTGTATTAATATTACCTGCAGCCAGTGGCCACTCAATTCCTGTCCCAGCCCTAAGTGTGGTGGGCACTTGAGCCTCCTTACAACGGGCTGGCAGCGGTGTCTCCCTCTGATGCTATAGCTGACCGCCCCCTCGCAGCTCCCGCCCCTCACCCCCCCACGCCCAGGCTTCCCAGGTGTGCATGGCACCGCACAGAAACCCCAAGTGCTTGGCTGCTACAGGTGTGAATGATTTGTTTTTTAATTTTTTTCATTTGTTTAGGTTCTTGTGATAGGAATTCATCAGGTGTGTGATGGCAGCATAGACTCCACCTTGGCACAGAGGCTAGCTGCCTTAAAAAAAAGAAAAGATGTTCTTATTGGTCCCACAACACTGTCAACTTAAATCCCTGTTTTCCTGGAAACTTCACCCAAAGGCAAGCCTCTGCCTAAGCAATGAGTTAGGATAAGTTCACCTCAATAGATGAGAAAGAAGAGTCTCCTTATATGAACCTAATCTACAAGCAGGAGCAGGTTACCAGGCTCCGCCCTCTTGGAATTTTTTTTTTCCCTTCTTTTATCTAGGTTGAGCTGGTATCATTCCAATTACAGGGGTATAGGAAACCCTGGACTTTGTTTCCAAGAAAATATAAACCATGCTAGGATGCCTTTGTTGATATGCACATTTCTCCCTCTTTGATTGAGACTAAACATAGGAACACAGATGGAGAATGGCTCTGTGTGGAGTTTTCCACCTACCAGCCATCTCCTGAGGAAGTCACTAATCTAATCTGGGACCCAATCAGATCATTATAGGGCAAGGTAACCTTGGAGATTATCCCAGATCATGTCTAGCATTAGTGAAGGGGTAGGGAAGCTAGCTAACACAGAGGGAACCTGATTGTTAGAGGAGAGAATCAAGACTCACTGCTGTCAGGCTGTCAGTCAGCATGTGGGGCTGGGCCATTTAACCATTCCCTCTCTTCACCCTTAACTTCTCAAAGGTTTGTACTTTGACTTCATTTGGTTAGGTCACTGTATTTAAAGAAATAGATACATCTAAAGAAATAGCTGTGGGTAGTGGTTTATTCACTAAGTCATTTCTGACTCTTGCAATCCTTTATGGACTGTAGCCCACCAGACTCCTCCGTTCATAGGATTTCCCAGGCAAGAATATTGTTGTGGGTTGCTGTTTCATTCTCCGGGAGATCTTCCTGGCCCAGGAATCAAACCCATATCTCCTGCACTGCAGGCAGTTTCTTTACTGCTGAGCCACCATTCACCTTAGATTACTCAATTTCTCTTCGTCACAGACCCTTCCCACCAGTTTTTCTCTTAGAATTAAGCTTGGAGTTTATTTGATGTTGTTTTTACTTAGACTTGTGTACACATAGTATAGGTGAGGGTTTTAGGGGCAGGGAGAGGCCGCACAGTGATTGACCTCCTGGGCCCTGAATACCTCTCTGAATATAGACATTGGTCATCTTTTAGGTAACACAGCATAGACTCCACCTTGGCACAGAGGCTAGCTGCCTTAAAAAGAAAAGATGTTCTTATTGGTCCCACAACACTGTCAACTTAAATCCCTGTTTTCCTGGAAACTTCACCCAAAGGCAAGCCTCTGCCTAAGCAATGAGTTAGGATAAGTTCACCTCAATAGATGAGAAAGAAGAGTCTCCTTATATGAACCTAATCTACAAGCAGGAGCAGGTTACCAGGCTCCGCCCTCTTGGAATTTTTTTTTTCCCTTCTTTTATCTAGGTTGAGCTGGTATCATTCCAATTACAGGGGTATAGGAAACCCTGGACTTTGTTTCCAAGAAAATATAAACCATGCTAGGATGCCTTTGTTGATATGCACATTTCTCCCTCTTTGATTGAGACTAAACATAGGAACACAGATGGAGAATGGCTCTGTGTGGAGTTTTCCACCTACCAGCCATCTCCTGAGGAAGTCACTAATCTAATCTGGGACCCAATCAGATCATTATAGGGCAAGGTAACCTTGGAGATTATCCCAGATCATGTCTAGCATTAGTGAAGGGGTAGGGAAGCTAGCTAACACAGAGGGAACCTGATTGTTAGAGGAGAGAATCAAGACTCACTGCTGTCAGGCTGTCAGTCAGCATGTGGGGCTGGGCCATTTAACCATTCCCTCTCTTCACCCTTAACTTCTCAAAGGTTTGTACTTTGACTTCATTTGGTTAGGTCACTGTATTTAAAGAAATAGATACATCTAAAGAAATAGCTGTGGGTAGTGGTTTATTCACTAAGTCATTTCTGACTCTTGCAATCCTTTATGGACTGTAGCCCACCAGACTCCTCCGTTCATAGGATTTCCCAGGCAAGAATATTGTTGTGGGTTGCTGTTTCATTCTCCGGGAGATCTTCCTGGCCCAGGAATCAAACCCATATCTCCTGCACTGCAGGCAGTTTCTTTACTGCTGAGCCACCATTCACCTTAGATTACTCAATTTCTCTTCGTCACAGACCCTTCCCACCAGTTTTTCTCTTAGAATTAAGCTTGGAGTTTATTTGATGTTGTTTTTACTTAGACTTGTGTACACATAGTATAGGTGAGGGTTTTAGGGGCAGGGAGAGGCCGCACAGTGATTGACCTCCTGGGCCCTGAATACCTCTCTGAATATAGACATTGGTCATCTTTTAGGTAACACAAATGCAACACAATGCAGTAATCTCACATGTCAGAGGGGCATGTATCTCAAAGGGCAGAAGATGGATCTGTAAATCAACTTGAGGAAAAGGGGGTGTCATGTGTGAGGATCAGATAGTAGACCGGGCTTTCATCCTGCATTATAACTTTTGATAGTGCAGATATTTATGTTAACATACATTTAATGTATCAGCACTTGCTGAAGGGAACTGATTGTCATAATCCAGAGACACAGACATTAAACATCATACGAACCATTAATGCCATTTTTACAGCTGCTTTCCTTTTGTGGCAGCATTTCATAGGATTATCTTTAGCTATTGCTAATATATTATTTTAATCTCTTAAAGAGATAATTATTTATCTCTTGAGAATCTAGTTGTTCTATAATAACAAATAAGTGAGATTCAAACCCTTACACTGAACTTTAGGATTGAGAGCGATCAGTCACATGTCCAGTATTTGATTAGAACTTACTTTGTATCCAAGTCAATGTTCCTTAAGAGATGAAGAGGGATTAAAATAGCTCTGTTGCCCAATGGATGATACTCAGAGAGAAAAAGAATTATCATTGTGTTTAATAAGAGAACTGACAAGCAATCATAATTCTTTCCATTAAGTAAATATGTTAGAAAAATTTATTATGAAATGACACATTATGCAAGCCAGGAATCAAAGATGACATACTTGCATTAAATACGGTAGATGCCATTAAGGAAAACAGTCAATATGTCACCAAGCCATGGCCTGTAAAAATTAAATTGATTTGCTAAATGTAAGTAAGATAGATCTGTTTGCTTTCATCATCAATTTTGAGTGGGTGAACAGGTGATGTCACCAACCTGGGAGCGATAAAGATGCAGGACCATCTGGAAAGGCAGGTGATGAATGGGCAACTGCTTTTGGATAGTGACAGTGCTGTGGTACTTTGTCACTTGGGATGCAGTACTTAATAACTTTTCAATACCATCATAATAAATTTCACTGCCTTATTAATATAGAAATGGTGAGTTATTACCATGATGGTGAGTGTAAATAACTGGAGATGCAGCCGTCAGAAGCTGATTGTTTGGGCATGTTTCTTTAAGCAACATAGTTGCCTTGTGATAATCAACCTATGTCTATACCAGTAGAGTTAAACACAAATGAAAATGTAATCTCACATGTCAGAGGGGCATGTATCGCAAAGGGCAGAAGATGGATCTGTAAATCAACTTGAGGAAAAGGGGGTGTCATGTGTGAGGATCAGATAGTAGACCGGGCTTTCATCCTGCATTATAACTTTTGATAGTGCAGATATTTATGTTAACATACATTTAATGTATCAGCACTTGCTGAAGGGAACTGATTGTCATAATCCAGAGACACAGACATTAAACATCATACGAACCATTAATGCCATTTTTACAGCTGCTTTCCTTTTGTGGCAGCATTTCATAGGATTATCTTTAGCTATTGCTAATATATTATTTTAATCTCTTAAAGAGATAATTATTTATCTCTTGAGAATCTAGTTGTTCTATAATAACAAATAAGTGAGATTCAAACCCTTACACTGAACTTTAGGATTGAGAGCGATCAGTCACATGTCCAGTATTTGATTAGAACTTACTTTGTATCCAAGTCAATGTTCCTTAAGAGATGAAGAGGGATTAAAATAGCTCTGTTGCCCAATGGATGATACTCAGAGAGAAAAAGAATTATCATTGTGTTTAATAAGAGAACTGACAAGCAATCATAATTCTTTCCATTAAGTAAATATGTTAGAAAAATTTATTATGAAATGACACATTATGCAAGCCAGGAATCAAAGATGACATACTTGCATTAAATACGGTAGATGCCATTAAGGAAAACAGTCAATATGTCACCAAGCCATGGCCTGTAAAAATTAAATTGATTTGCTAAATGTAAGTAAGATAGATCTGTTTGCTTTCATCATCAATTTTGAGTGGGTGAACAGGTGATGTCACCAACCTGGGAGCGATAAAGATGCAGGACCATCTGGAAAGGCAGGTGATGAATGGGCAACTGCTTTTGGATAGTGACAGTGCTGTGGTACTTTGTCACTTGGGATGCAGTACTTAATAACTTTTCAATACCATCATAATAAATTTCACTGCCTTATTAATATAGAAATGGTGAGTTATTACCATGATGGTGAGTGTAAATAACTGGAGATGCAGCCGTCAGAAGCTGATTGTTTGGGCATGTTTCTTTAAGCAACATAGTTGCCTTGTGATAATCAACCTATGTCTATACCAGTAGAGTTTATTGCACTTGTCAAAGGAAAAAGTAGTATTATTCAAAATTATATGAAGTCGTAATAAACAAGTTTAATATATTATCAGACTTTTCCTGTAAGTTTTCAAACACAAGGCAGTAAATCATTTTTAATAATGTCCTTTCATGTAAAAAAATGTTCTCATACAGTAATAATGTCCTTTTCTAACTATTAACAAAACAGTTGACTTCTTTGTATGTGTTTTAAAGGGTATTTTTATTTGTACTTTTCAATCATTTTCTTTTGCAAATAAAGAGCAAAAGCAGGAACCTTAGAACATTTCATTAATGAGCTCCAAAGTTGCTGAGTACAGGCCATGTCACACGTTTCCATTTTAATTGAACAGATGTACTTGAGAGTAAACCACAGCAAATGCAGTACAGACAAAATTATAAACATGTGTCACTTAGAAGCAGGCAGGAAAGAGTCTCTGATGAGCATCTGTGTGTATTTTATGAAGCCAATGGCTGCCACTTCATAAGTTTGTCACTGATGTCTCCAGTTTAATGAGGAGAAACAAAATATGTAGATAGGTGTAAGTTGAAGATGAATTACTAGATCAGTCACTTAGCACCATTCAGGGTGTCTGCCATTATGCAGTGGAAAAATAATTAGATCTGGGGTGCTGTGCTTATTTATATACCAGTTGTTCAATCTGGGAGAGAATATGGAAAACTTCCTCTTTCATGTCACCATGGTCTTTGTATTGTTTCTCGGCCAGGCTGACTTTTAATTCTGACATTGTCTTTCGGGCTGCAGTCTGCTAGCCTCTTAAATGAAATGCCTCTCCACCATTTCTATTACTGCTGAAAAGAGAGCCAGCAGTCTATTAACAGGCAATAAAGTTCAGGAAGCCCAGGACTCATTTCTTGGGTCAGAGGTGAAAATTGCATATGAAATGAAACAAAGGTGGGCCTTGATCGCTCAAGAAGCAGCACCAGAAAGAACCCACGTGCTGTTTGCCAGAGTCTCCCACTTAAAGGGAAAGGAATAATCGTAATAAAGTTGGCCAATGGAGTTAAGTACTCAGTTGAGAGAAATTATATCAATCTGACAAATATAGCCTTCACAGGAGATAAAGTCTCTAATGACCTTAAATGCATATATTTATCATTTAATTCAACAAGCCAGTTCCCTTGGGCTTTCGACCAATGACATTTCCCCTAAAGTTTAGAAATTTTTTACCAGCCCAGAGAATAATGGCCATTTGTCAGAAGGTTCCAAAGCTCAACACAGTTGGAAGCAAAGAACAGGAGAAGGGAGGGGGGGAAAGGCTAATCGAGTCTTTCCACCTCAGAGAATATTAATACCAAGTTTTATTGATGCAGGGGCTGTAGTATTTTGTGGCCGAACAGTAGGTGGCAGACACTGTAGTGAAGAAAAGAGCAAAAGCAGGAACCTTAGAACATTTCATTAATGAGCCAAAGTTGCTGAGTACAGGCCATGTCACACGTTTCCATTTTAATTGAACAGATGTACTTGAGAGTAAACCACAGCAAATGCAGTACAGACAAAATTATAAACATGTGTCACTTAGAAGCAGGCAGGAAAGAGTCTCTGATGAGCATCTGTGTGTATTTTATGAAGCCAATGGCTGCCACTTCATAAGTTTGTCACTGATGTCTCCAGTTTAATGAGGAGAAACAAAATATGTAGATAGGTGTAAGTTGAAGATGAATTACTAGATCAGTCACTTAGCACCATTCAGGGTGTCTGCCATTATGCAGTGGAAAAATAATTAGATCTGGGGTGCTGTGCTTATTTATATACCAGTTGTTCAATCTGGGAGAGAATATGGAAAACTTCCTCTTTCATGTCACCATGGTCTTTGTATTGTTTCTCGGCCAGGCTGACTTTTAATTCTGACATTGTCTTTCGGGCTGCAGTCTGCTAGCCTCTTAAATGAAATGCCTCTCCACCATTTCTATTACTGCTGAAAAGAGAGCCAGCAGTCTATTAACAGGCAATAAAGTTCAGGAAGCCCAGGACTCATTTCTTGGGTCAGAGGTGAAAATTGCATATGAAATGAAACAAAGGTGGGCCTTGATCGCTCAAGAAGCAGCACCAGAAAGAACCCACGTGCTGTTTGCCAGAGTCTCCCACTTAAAGGGAAAGGAATAATCGTAATAAAGTTGGCCAATGGAGTTAAGTACTCAGTTGAGAGAAATTATATCAATCTGACAAATATAGCCTTCACAGGAGATAAAGTCTCTAATGACCTTAAATGCATATATTTATCATTTAATTCAACAAGCCAGTTCCCTTGGGCTTTCGACCAATGACATTTCCCCTAAAGTTTAGAAATTTTTTACCAGCCCAGAGAATAATGGCCATTTGTCAGAAGGTTCCAAAGCTCAACACAGTTGGAAGCAAAGAACAGGAGAAGGGAGGGGGGGAAAGGCTAATCGAGTCTTTCCACCTCAGAGAATATTAATACCAAGTTTTATTGATGCAGGGGCTGTAGTATTTTGTGGCCGAACAGTAGGTGGCAGACACTGTAGTGAAGAAATGGAGATATTTTAATCTAAGGCAATTTTCATCTGATTTCATTAACTTCCAAATATGTCACCCGTGTACACGATGCATTACTTTGCAAGAAAAAAAAAAAAAAAAAAGGAGCACTAAATAGTGAGGAAATGTATTTGTGAATGTGGAAAAATCAAAAGGATTCTGCAAAAATAGAAGCAAAAGTTCTAACATTTCATCAGGTAAAGTGTGTGTGAAGCAGGAAAAGCCCAAGGAATAAAAAGACCCTTGTGTAGGGTAGGCTTTTCCTCACTGTTATTCTTGGTCTTGACTTGATGAAGTGTATTAGTGATATGCACGAGGCGTCGTGACTCCTGTATCTCCCTTTGTGAGAGTGTCTTTGCCTTTGTTCGTGCTGTCAGTCAGTTGTTCTTTCTCTTGGGCAGCCACGTTGGTAACCGCAGGATCTACTTGCAAATAGATTTCTGTAAAACCATATTATCCTTCAGCCCTGACTCCTTCTCCCCACCCCCTTCCCTCAACAATCTGCCCATTCATGTGGCATGGCTCCCTGGCTTGTTTCTTTGTCATCTGTCTTGTGATTTGTGTTTCAGCAAGGCCTTGAGAGATACTGGAAGAAACACTGACCTGGGTTCCAGGACCTTACGTTCTTGCCCCAACTTGGACTTAGGACCTTGGAAAAGTCACCAGACTTTCTCCTCTGAGGTCTCACTGAGGTCTAGCGTAGCTCTGACTTTGAGTTTCTGAATGCTGTCTCGGACACCCACTCCTTCTTTTTATCTTTGTGGATGTACTCTATGTCGATGCTTTTAGAGATTTTGCTTTTTTTAGGGGCCCATGTACCCTGGGAAGGATACGAATTATGTTAAGTTATGTAGACAACAGATGCTTGTTGTACAATTTTCTCTTGTTTTGAAGCAGTATAACTGTGTTTTGCAAATGTGAAATCAAACACATTTGATATGTGTGTTTTTTTGGAATTTATATTTTAGTAATGAAAGCACTTAAAACCAAAGCCTTGTTTTGAAAGGAAAGTAAGTTGGCTAGAGAGAAGATTCTACTCCTGGCTGTCTTTGAAGAGATACATGTATACTTTTCATTCTGTCCCTGGGGTATGACTTAATTCAGCCCCAACTGTATACTAAGGAAATGTTAAAAACTATGTTGTCCTTGGGCTTCCCTGGTGGTCCAGTGGGTAAAGAGTCCACCTTGCAGTGCAAGGGGCACCAGTTTGATCCCTGGCCCAGGAAAATCCCATGTGCTGAGGAATGACCGGTCTGATATGTCCAATTATGAGCCAGTGCTCTGTGATCAGAGAGGCCACTGTGATGGGAGGCCCACACATGCCAAAGAATAAAGATGTGAGAAAAATAAACAATGACTTAGAGGCAAAAAAGAAAAAAAAAAAAGAGTTCATCCTTTCAACTAAAACACAGGTGTCATGGGTTTGTCTCTAAAAAGGAAAACAAAGAGGTAGTATAACAAAGCACTTGCTCAGGGCACTGGGTCTAAAGACAAATGAACTTGGTTCAAATTCTCCATCACTCACTAGGTTTGTGAGCTTAGACAAGTACTAAATCACTTTTGGTCTCAGTTTCCCCATCTGTAAAATGGTAGTAGCAGTAGGGTCTTCCTGGTAGGATTTTTTTGTAAAGATTACATTGCAGATTATTGTAAAAGCTTAGAGTAGGGCTTGGCAGGTAGTAGTCAGTGCCTCCATTTTCATCAACGTCAGCATTACAAAGTTGAAGATGACCGTTGAGTCCCTTCTTGTGAGAGAAAAATTGGGAAATTCAGTCTTTGCAGCTGGAACTCTTCAGGTTGGCAGAGCCATCACATCACAGAAAAAAAGGTCTCCTTTCTGAGTAGTATGGGCAAGCGACCTTCTTGGATCCGACAGATTTGGAACACTGGTGGATGTTTAAGTAATTCTTTTACTAAAGACTTGAGTGAATATTTCTAAACAGTGCGGAGGAGGAGGTCTTGACTTCCTGTCTGATAAACTTATGCTCTCTTAGCATGGTAGAGTGGAGCTGAGCGACATTAAGAGCTCACTTTTTAAGCCCCCATCACCATAGCTCTCTCCATGTATTCTTCCTTTGAAGAGTCCTCTCTTCTCTTCATTCTTCCTAATCTTTCTTGGCCTTCAACACTCCCATGTCTTGCCAACTTTGCCACCTCAGGTTTCAGCTAGATCGCCTCATTTATGGATTTGAACAAGATAGGTTTGCTTTTATTCCAGTTCATGCTCTTCAGTGAGGACTGTGGTGGCATCCTTTCTGAATAACCTAAGAACAAACACACTTCATGGCAACATGTATCTTGCTAAGGTGGCAATGTCTCATCTTAAGTGAGGAAAGCATACCCTACCTGTTCACAGAACTTTGACCTTGTTCCATGGAGATAACAATCACAACAATTCACATGGACGTGTGAATTTGCTTTCTTCCTGGGCCCTACTACAGCATCAAGGGAATTCCTCATTAAGTGAGAATGGCTCTCTATCACTGAGAATGTCATAACTAAATAGATTGTGATTAAGCATATGGAAGTATTGACATTTCAGATGAGTGAAGATACATATTCTAATCTTTTTTATGTTGTCATTTATTTATTCTTAAATTTTTGAATATTGTTTTTGAATTTGTCTTTTCTTAAAATTTTCTAAAACTTCATTTGGAGATCACACTCCACAGAAAATTCAGTATAATTTCTCACATGTAAAGTTTTACTGTTTACTGTTGCCTCTGAACATTCTGAGTACAAGAAGCATCTACATTTTTTTTTTCTTCTCACAAAGAAATACCAAAATATGTGCTATTGGAAACTGCTATTGGTATGCTCTTTGTCTCATGGGAAATTAATCACTCAGTTGTGTCTGACTCTCTGTGACCCTGTGGACTGGAGACTTCTAGCCTCCTCTGTCTATGGGATTTTTCAGACAGTAATACTGGGGTGGGTTGTCATGCTGTCCTCCAGGGTATTTTCCTGACCCAGGGATCAAACTTGGGTCTCTTAGGTCTCCTGCATTGTAGGCAGGTTCTTTACTACTAATGCCACCTGGGAAGCCCCATTAGAAGGAGATTCTTGAATTATTTGGTTGAGGATTTATGACTGAAAGTAACAATAGCCTGAAGTTGAGCTTGTCTGAGTATGGGTAGAAGCTTCTTGAAGGAAGGCTTGTACAGTAGACCATTGGTAGGTGTCTCTACTTCTGTGGGGGCACAACTGTCTTCTCCCTTCATTTCTGCTGACCATTATAATATCATGTTAATGTCTTTTAACTTCCACAGCATGAACTTAATTTCACTACATTGGCATATACTAATGAATCTTTACTCATCTGAAGGTCTCTCTTCTTGTGGGGACCTTCATTGAGAACAATCTGGATTTAGTAATAGACTTAATTGGAAGGTTTAATAAGAAGTCAGGAGTTTGTTTTCTTTTTTTTTAAGTTGGGAATGGCAGTAATCTTGAGAAAACCAAATGTGAATTTGATTTTTTTTTTTTTTTTTTTTTACTGAGTACAGAGATTCGTTTTTTTTTTTTTTTTTTTAAAGATTTATTTATTTATTTTGGGTGGGGGTCGGGTTGGGGAGGGAGGGGAGCAGGCGGGCCACTTCTATTGGTCTTTCATTTCTCTATTTTCATCCGTCTTTGTTCTTTGGCTCCTGTGGGCCTCCCATTGCGGTGGCGTCTGTCGTTGCTGAGCGCCGGCTCTGGGCGCATGCGCTCCAGAGCTCCGGCTCGGTAGTTGGACACATCAGTCCAGCCGCTCCGCGGCACGTGGGATCTTCCCAGGCCAGGGATCGAACCGGCGCCCCTTGCACTGCAAGGCGGTGTCGTTACCCACTGGACCACCAGGGGAAGCCCTGAATTTGATTTTAACAAGAGAATTTTCACTTTCCTTGTATATTCCCAAGCATGGAAATTCTGCTTTGAAGATACTAATTCTAGAAGAGTATTATCAGCAATGAAAAGGTTGAAAAATAGTTGAGTTTGCCTGTAGATGAGCCAGACTAAAAAATATGGGAAGTAATTCTTGATGAAATCATGAATTGTTATGATTTGAATTACAGAGCTCCGTATGGACTCCTGAGCATTGATTTATCTGGAACATTATAAAGGGTATTTCAGTGAGGAGGTATATAGTGTCACTTGGTGAGCTTGACTCAAAAAGGTGTTCATTTGAAGCTTGATTCTTTAGCCAACCACCATAACTGATTGATAGAGACATGGGTGTCCAAATGGCTTTACTTTCTGTTCTGTAAATCTTCCATGAACCTCATGGAGAGTCTAGGATGCAGTTGTAAAGTAGGTGTCTCTACTTCTGTGGGGCACAACTGCATTTCTGCTGACCATTATAATATCATGTTAATGTCTTTTAACTTCCACAGCATGAACTTAATTTCACTACATTGGCATATACTAATGAATCTTTACTCATCTGAAGGTCTCTCTTCTTGTGGGGACCTTCATTGAGAACAATCTGGATTTAGTAATAGACTTAATTGGAAGGTTTAATAAGAAGTCAGGAGTTTGTTTTCTTTTTTTTTAAGTTGGGAATGGCAGTAATCTTGAGAAAACCAAATGTGAATTTGATTTTTTTTTTTTTTTTTTTTTTTTTGAGTACAGAGATTCGTTTTTTTTTTTTTTTTTTAAAGATTTATTTATTTATTTTGGGTGGGGGTCGGGTTGGGGAGGGAGGGGAGCAGGCGGGCCACTTCTATTGGTCTTTCATCTCTCTATTTTCATCCGTCTTTGTTCTTTGGCTCCTGTGGGCCTCCCATTGCGGTGGCGTCTGTCGTTGCTGAGCGCCGGCTCTGGGCGCATGCGCTCCAGAGCTCCGGCTCGGTAGTTGGACACATCAGTCCAGCCGCTCCGCGGCACGTGGGATCTTCCCAGGCCAGGGATCGAACCGGCGCCCCTTGCACTGCAAGGCGGTGTCGTTACCCACTGGACCACCAGGGGAAGCCCTGAATTTGATTTTAACAAGAGAATTTTCACTTTCCTTGTATATTCCCAAGCATGGAAATTCTGCTTTGAAGATACTAATTCTAGAAGAGTATTATCAGCAATGAAAAGGTTGAAAAATAGTTGAGTTTGCCTGTAGATGAGCCAGACTAAAAAATATGGGAAGTAATTCTTGATGAAATCATGAATTGTTATGATTTGAATTACAGAGCTCCGTATGGACTCCTGAGCATTGATTTATCTGGAACATTATAAAGGGTATTTCAGTGAGGAGGTATATAGTGTCACTTGGTGAGCTTGACTCAAAAAGGTGTTCATTTGAAGCTTGATTCTTTAGCCAACCACCATAACTGATTGATAGAGACATGGGTGTCCAAATGGCTTTACTTTCTGTTCTGTAAATCTTCCATGAACCTCATGGAGAGTCTAGGATGCAGTTGTAAAGTATGACTGAAGAGTGTGTGTTTCTATATATAGTCCAGCTGAGCATCTCAGAGCACCAATCCTCAATGCATTCATCTAAGAAGTGTTGAGAAGGGGGTAAAGACACCTGCCATTTTGCCTTAAGTTTCTGTGGGATAGGATGAAAGATGCTGTAACCAGGTAAAGTAGCACTTAAAGTATTAGGACTTCGAAGTCAAGAAAGTCAAAATCATGATGTGATATAATATGGACATAGATAAACATGCCCTTCTTTAATTGAATTTTGGTAGACTTGACTTAGTGTGTAGGGGAGGGAGCTGAAGGCCTAGTTAATTCTACTAGATCAAAAAAGATGAAAAAAAAGCACTGACTGCCACAATAAGATGTGAGAACTCACTACCCAAGATGGAAGAGGTTGAAAATATAGCATAAGTCAGGGGGTATTTCCATCATCAGCTGCCCCTCAATGAGGCTCTGTCAGCTGTGAATTTATCTGTCATTATTTGAAAACCACTTTTGTTTTCAGCCTTTTTATTACTTTTATAAGTTTTATTCTAGTCTCATGAAAAACTTTACCTGTGTTTATTCTCTCACACATTGATTTCTATTCATTTTAGTCTAGACCCTAAATACTTCTTCCTTGTGAGATCCCTGAGTTTAGGAGTTTAGGAGGGCAGAAAGACTGTCCTTGGACAGTTATCTTTTTGTCTGTGTGTCCTACATCTCTAAACCCTTCCACTGTCTTGGTCTTCTGTTCAGTATAAAGAAAAAGTGATTTTCTGTGACTCTAAGCAAAGCACATACAACTTGAAATAATAATATGGTATATAAAACAGGGCCACTCAGAGACAGATTACAAAAATGTCAGAAGAAAAAAAAATCATGTAGTAATGAAACATGGTCAATTGAGGTTTTAAAAAATGAAAGACCCTGTATTTTTTGGGAGAATGAAAACATCTATTTAATACAAGTTTTTTGGTCACTGAGATGCATCGGAAACCTTACCCTTTATCCTGAAATGCCATTGTGCTAGCATCGAAATGTAAAAATAAACAGCTGACATTTTAGGTACAGACTAAATATCCAGCAAATGACATTACACTGAAGCTCTAGAGAGTTACAAGATGACAAGATGCCAAAGGAAGTAAGGACTGGGTACAAGATCTATTCACAGTGGAGGAACTGACAATATAAACATGGTTTACCTGATCTGCCCAGTTCTTGCATTAAGGAGATTTTACTTCAGTGGAAAATAGTCTTTTAGTTTGAATTTATATGAAGCATTATGAGGGGCAGAAATTAATAAATGGCTCCAAAATGCTTCTTTTTGCTCATTACTAATTAATTGGTATATCGATTCCACAGACACATCCTGTGTGTCTACCTCATGTTCTGTGTCTCAGCAGTAGAGGACAACGTGACTCATGCCAGCTTGCCTTCCCTCCCCTCTTCCCTTTCCTTGATCTTCTTCCTCTTCCCCTCTTTATTTCTCTTTGTTTTCTTTTTGTTTATTTGTTATTTTCTTGCCCTTAGCCAAATTTCAGTCCCATCCTCTTTACCTAGTACTTTTGGTTAAGGTAATTGGTTATCTGTCTAATATGTGTCATTTTCCTTCAGAGCAAATCTGCACAGGATCTGGCCATCTGGGGCACAGTTAGTCATTTTGAGGATGCAGGTGGGGAACACACCTGTAGTTAGTCACTTACAGGGGTTTTTGTCTATACTGAAATTATTTGCAGGTGTTAAGCATGTGCTTATGAAAAAGGGAAATAGGTATTTGGGGTTCAGAAGAAAATTTACCTCTTGATTTAATGTTATTTTCTCTCTTCCTTGTCTCTTGGTTACTTAAGAGAACAAATGCATGGGGTTTCAGCTGAATGTCCTGAATGACAGCAAAAAGGAGATAGAAGTGCAGCTTTGGGCTGTTTTATGTGATTCATAAAGCATTCTATCTGGCTCCAAGGACCCGTTTATATTAAGGCTTTACAGAAACAATGCTACAAAGTTTTCTAGCTTTGAGTACCAAATTACTCATTAGCATCTGTGATATGTAGCATTTTAATGAATTTTTAGCTACATTTTTAAGGCTATGATTAGGTAGCTGTTAGCTTTCCCAGTGTTCCTAATAAAGAACTAAATTATCTGAACTGCTTGATGATTATTAGTGAGCAATGGTAAACTTTTTGGAGTTTTCACGAAAGCCTCTTAACCACACGCCATGTACCATGGCATAAAAAATAGAAACAGTGAGAAATTCAAAAACCAGGATCCTGATGCCCTGTTGACATCAAATTTGGCAGATTTTGAAAATTCTGTGATAATTTTTCTCCTTTTGTGACACTCCTCTTGTTCATTCTTCAAAAACATTTGCCTTAGCTTGGGGAATTATAGATAATTTGATGCAACAGGTTTAAGTTACCATTTTCATAGTGAAAAGAATAGCTTAGCATGATCCCGATTTTCCTTGGTTTCCTCCCATTCTTGAAAGAAGCAGAGGTATTCACGTTTCTTTGTCTAACAGTTTTATAATGTCTTAAGAGATTAACAGTGAGCATGAATGAGGGCCTACGGATTAGACAACAAAAAGCCTGGGACGTCCACTACCTTACTTGCAAATTTTACATTTTCCAGCATTGCCGAGCGAGTATAGAAACTAAGGAAAGATAATAAGTACCAGAGTCTCAAAAGTGTTTAGTGATTCAAAAAATTCAGATGACATGTCAGAACTGACAGACTCATGGAACCGTCTGTGGCAGGGCCCACTTTTTTGTCTTATGCTAAGCTCTCATACTGAGTGAATGCAGATGTTATCACGGTACCCCAGACAGACAGTCAGTGAAATGTGACAAGCTGTCAGCAAAGTTACACTACGTTGATTTTGTTAAAATATCCACAAGCTTTATAGTTTCTCTTTATATATGAAAAAAACCTCTTACCCCATTTAGTCAAGAGAGTGGAAGCGGCTGGGGAGATCACTTGTGCTTTCGCCATCCTCAGACTACCCTGGGATTTTCCTTCAGGGAAATTTCACTTAGCAAATTAAGTGTAATGCACCCCAAATATCGAATCCCAAAGTATCTCCGAGTAATTTTTTTCTCCTTCAGCGAGTTCTTTAATTTTTTGTTCAGCTTACATTGCACCTCAAGACTTTGGCAAAGGATGTTTCATGATCGGAGAGTGTATTTTCCTCATTTGAATTAGGAAGCAAGATGAGAGGTGAAAAATCTAAAGGACCACTCCAACCAAAAAGCCTTTCTTAATGGAGGTCTAGGCGTGCAAAATGAAAATGTGAGCTTAATGAAACATTAAGATCGTTGAGCCCATTCTTTTTTATTTTTAAACACTGAAAATTAACACCAGCAAGAGGAAAATCTCCATTGAAAACGAGCATTCGAGTCGGACATGAAAATCAATTGTTTTCCACCTATGGTTTAGATGTTTACATTTTTCTTGTAAGTTTGGAAAATAAGAGAAATACAGTAGAGAGGAATTTTAGATCATTTTCAATGCTGTAACATGTTTCTATCTAAAGGTAGGCCTTGCTTATTAAGTGATCATTTTTGACATCAATTTTAGGTTCAGTTCAAGAATTTAGAAGTCAAAACAAGCAAAACAATAATGAATTGAGCAAAATTAAAAGAGGACATATGTTTGGAAACTATAGTCTTGACTATATGGCTTTTAGTGATATGAATGCTTTCTTTTAAACTAAGGAAGACATCAGTTTTGACACACTGGAGTTGAACATGGTGGAGTTTATTGGCAGCCTCTGGGTGCAATAATTATTTACCTTTATCCATGTGGAAGGACTCCTGTTACATATAATTTATTTGACTTCAAATTGGAAATTATTTGGTATTTGCAATCCTGGTTCCCACAAATTAATCTCTGTTTATACATTCATTTTTGGAAATTAAAGGTGAAAGGGAAGCACGAACCACGCTTGTTTTGTTCGATTTATATTGTCACCGAGGATATTAACATACAATGAGAAACTGCTCTGATTTTCGTGAAAAGTTAAGACATTTTGAAGATAGCATCTAGCCCAGTGTTTTGTAAAACTCAGTTCTAAATAATCAAACAAAATTATGCTAAAAAAATATTTCAGGAATTCTGCCACCTTAGGCCTTCAGGGAAATTTCACTTAGCAAATTAAGTGTAATGCACCCCAAATATCGAATCCCAAAGTATCTCCGAGTAATTTTTTTCTCCTTCAGCGAGTTCTTTAATTTTTTGTTCAGCTTACATTGCACCTCAAGACTTTGGCAAAGGATGTTTCATGATCGGAGAGTGTATTTTCCTCATTTGAATTAGGAAGCAAGATGAGAGGTGAAAATCTAAAGGACCACTCCAACCAAAAAGCCTTTCTTAATGGAGGTCTAGGCGTGCAAAATGAAAATGTGAGCTTAATGAAACATTAAGATCGTTGAGCCCATTCTTTTTTATTTTTAAACACTGAAAATTAACACCAGCAAGAGGAAAATCTCCATTGAAAACGAGCATTCGAGTCGGACATGAAAATCAATTGTTTTCCACCTATGGTTTAGATGTTTACATTTTTCTTGTAAGTTTGGAAAATAAGAGAAATACAGTAGAGAGGAATTTTAGATCATTTTCAATGCTGTAACATGTTTCTATCTAAAGGTAGGCCTTGCTTATTAAGTGATCATTTTTGACATCAATTTTAGGTTCAGTTCAAGAATTTAGAAGTCAAAACAAGCAAAACAATAATGAATTGAGCAAAATTAAAAGAGGACATATGTTTGGAAACTATAGTCTTGACTATATGGCTTTTAGTGATATGAATGCTTTCTTTTAAACTAAGGAAGACATCAGTTTTGACACACTGGAGTTGAACATGGTGAAGTTTATTGGCAGCCTCTGGGTGCAATAATTATTTACCTTTATCCATGTGGAAGGACTCCTGTTACATATAATTTATTTGACTTCAAATTGGAAATTATTTGGTATTTGCAATCCTGGTTCCCACAAATTAATCTCTGTTTATACATTCATTTTTGGAAATTAAAGGTGAAAGGGAAGCACGAACCACGCTTGTTTTGTTCGATTTATATTGTCACCGAGGATATTAACATACAATGAGAAACTGCTCTGTGATTTTCAAAAGTGAAAAGTTAAGACATTTTGAAGATAGCATCTAGCCCAGTGTTTTTGTAAAACTCAGTACTAAATAATCAAACAAAATTATGCATATGGAGGAAATGATTTAGAATATGTTGGGCTGCTAATCGCACTCATGCTGAAGTTTTAAATTTCATCTGTCTGCTCAGATCTATTGTGAGCCATTAAGTGGCTTCCTTTTTTCCCGACAAATTGAATGCTGCAACTGCAAGGAGCTCTTTTGTTCTTTTAATTCAGTCAGCATGGAAATGATTTTCTCATTTCAGGCCCTTTTCTGTCCTCTCTTCATTGTGTCAATAAAATAGAGTTGTGCAGAGCTGCTCTAATCAGCTTAGAGTGCTAATTCATTGCTCCGGGATGCTATCTGTGTTTGGCTACAGGTGGGCACTCTAAGGGGTCAGTCTCCAGGGGAGTGTAATTGTGTGTCTCCTGGGGCTTGTTTGCAGAATGACCTAAAGTTGAAGTCCCAGCTCGGGAAGGGGAGAAAAAACTGAACAAACATATGCCCACGCAAACATATACAGCTGTATTTTCATGGCGACCATTCACTTGGCCTGATGTTCTGAGACTCTAGCAACATTCCTGACATTCTACCTCTTCTCGGTCTTCTAGGATTTAACCATAAAACATGAATTCTTTTAAATTTTGCGTACATTTCCTAAGGGTATAGCTATATAGTATTTCCAAAATACAAGTTAAAGCCTAGGCTAGGATTTAACATGGGGTAATACAACCACACTAAACTGAAAAAAAGAGAAACAGAAACCACCAATTTTGGAAAATATATTCTTTTGTGTCTTGTGAAAGTAGCTTAATACATAATATGGAAATATTATGAATTAGTAAATTAAGCTTTATAGGCAGTGAGGAATTTCTGGCAACTTTAGAGGAGAAATAATGATCAGTTGTTTGGAACAAGGGGGAAAATTGCTAGGCATGAGGTTTTGGAGGGAATATATCCTTGTCAGTCTAGGGGGATGGCAAATCTTTTGGGGATTATTGTCCATGTGAGTGTCAAAACCATGTTGTGAATATGATCTTATTTACTAGGTTTGATATTTTTGGTGTTCAAATTTAAAATGGTTTAACATCTTTTAATTTTTTCCTAACACTTTTGATCATTAAAAACAAACCTCTTAGTACATTGGGACCTATTCCACTCTCAATGGAAAATCTTCAGGACTTCATTACTCAAGTCATTATATAATAAGCTTAAATAGGTTTACATAGTAGAAAGGAAAGAAACGATAAAAGATTTTTGGCTTTGTGAAGTCTACCAGTAAGCTGTAGAACTGACAATTCTCTCATTTACTTAAGACACTTAATAGTTATCCAACATATTAGAAAAAATGGATCCTGCTTATTATAGATGAATAGGGTGAAATGCTATATCATTTGAATATTTTGAGAAAAAAATTTATAATCTTATTGTTTTTACCAATGTGTCAATTTACAGAATTTATACTGATAATATGAAGTTCTGTGTCAGGACAGTAATTGGTTTGTAGAAATACAAGTTCTTAAGATACTTATGTAAGAAGGAAATAAGACTGCCTTTCACATGTTTAGAAGACATGGTTTGGTTTTAACTTTTTAATTCTTCTATCCATTTCCAGTTAGTATTTCAGCTATATAACAAATCAGGTTTGAATGATCTCAAGCTTTTCAGGACCATACTGGATGTTCTGAGACTCTAGCAACATTCCTGACATTCTACCTCTTCTCGGTCTTCTAGGATTTAACCATAAAACATGAATTCTTTTAAATTTTGCGTACATTTCCTAAGGGTATAGCTATATAGTATTTCCAAAATACAAGTTAAAGCCTAGGCTAGGATTTAACATGGGGTAATACAACCACACTAAACTGAAAAAAAGAGAAACAGAAACCACCAATTTTGGAAAATATATTCTTTTGTGTCTTGTAAAGTAGCTTAATACATAATATGGAAATATTATGAATTAGTAAATTAAGCTTTATAGGCAGTGAGGAATTTCTGGCAACTTTAGAGGAGAAATAATGATCAGTTGTTTGGAACAAGGGGGAAAATTGCTAGGCATGAGGTTTTGGAGGGAATATATCCTTGTCAGTCTAGGGGGATGGCAAATCTTTTGGGGATTATTGTCCATGTGAGTGTCAAAACCATGTTGTGAATATGATCTTATTTACTAGGTTTGATATTTTTGGTGTTCAAATTTAAAATGGTTTAACATTTTTTAATTTTTTCCTAACACTTTTGATCATTAAAAACAAACCTCTTAGTACATTGGGACCTATTCCACTCTCAATGGAAAATCTTCAGGACTTCATTACTCAAGTCATTATATAATAAGCTTAAATAGGTTTACATAGTAGAAAGGAAAGAAACGATAAAAGATTTTTGGCTTTGTGAAGTCTACCAGTAAGCTGTAGAACTGACAATTCTCTCATTTACTTAAGACACTTAATAGTTATCCAACATATTAGAAAAAATGGATCCTGCTTATTATAGATGAATAGGGTGAAATGCTATATCATTTGAATATTTTGAGAAAAAAATTTATAATCTTATTGTTTTTACCAATGTGTCAATTTACAGAATTTATACTGATAATATGAAGTTCTGTGTCAGGACAGTAATTGGTTTGTAGAAATACAAGTTCTTAAGATACTTATGTAAGAAGGAAATAAGACTGCCTTTCACATGTTTAGAAGACATGGTTTGGTTTTAACTTTTTAATTCTTCTCTCCCTTTCCAGTTAGTATTTCAGCTATATAACATATCTGGTTTGAATGATCTCGTAATATTGCTGTTTCGTGGAGTAAGTTCTGAATTTCACTTATTTACATTTATTTATTTAGGATTAATTTGGACTAGCATCAGGAGATGAAGGAAAAAATGAAAATGCAGCAGCTTGTAAAAATGACTTTCTTTTTTTTCCATTTAGACATGTTTTTAATAGGGCTCCAAGATAGAATTCAGATTCCTTAGTCTTCACTAAATTTTCCATTTAAATGATTGCTAATTATTAATGATTTTTCTGATATGACTAATTGTGTTTTCATGCAAAAATAGTTTAATATTATTTTCTGAAGTTGATGAGGTGGTTTATTAATTTTGTCTTTTAAAAATGCCTTTGTTCTTACTTTCTATTTTATTTTCTTAGATTTGGGGTTTTTTTCCAAATAACTGAATTTGAAGTCATTTTAGCAATGGCTATCTCTTATAAATAGCCAAATATTTTGTGCATGCTATAGGCTTATGTAGTATGAATCATTAAATGAGGAAGAAATGAGCAATGTTTCAACAACAAATTGTTTTGGTAATTTTTTATTTTTATAAGAATACATTTTGACTTAAAAAAATTTAGAATTAATAGTACAACCTCCCTTTTTCCAGGAGAGTCTAAATCATGTTAGTACAGTTTGGGTCCAGTAGGAATGCTTTAAGCTTCATTCAGTCACATGCCACCAAAGACATTAGATAAAAGATTTTTGGCTTTGTGAAGTCTACCAGTAAGCTGTAGAACTGACAATTCTCTCATTTACTTAAGACACTTAATAGTTATCCAACATATTAGAAAAAATGGATCCTGCTTATTATAGATGAATAGGGTGAAATGCTATATCATTTGAATATTTTGAGAAAAAAATTTATAATCTTATTGTTTTTACCAATGTGTCAATTTACAGAATTTATACTGATAATATGAAGTTCTGTGTCAGGACAGTAATTGGTTTGTAGAAATACAAGTTCTTAAGATACTTATGTAAGAAGGAAATAAGACTGCCTTTCACATGTTTAGAAGACATGGTTTGGTTTTAACTTTTTAATTCTTCTCTCCCTTTCCAGTTAGTATTTCAGCTATATAACATATCTGGTTTGAATGATCTCGTAATATTGCTGTTTCGTGGAGTAAGTTCTGAATTTCACTTATTTACATTTATTTATTTAGGATTAATTTGGACTAGCATCAGGAGATGAAGGAAAAAATGAAAATGCAGCAGCTTGTAAAAATGACTTTCTTTTTTTTCCATTTAGACATGTTTTTAATAGGGCTCCAAGATAGAATTCAGATTCCTTAGTCTTCACTAAATTTTCCATTTAAATGATTGCTAATTATTAATGATTTTTCTGATATGACTAATTGTGTTTTCATGCAAAAATAGTTTAATATTATTTTCTGAAGTTGATGAGGTGGTTTATTAATTTTGTCTTTTAAAAATGCCTTTGTTCTTACTTTCTATTTTATTTTCTTAGATTTGGGGTTTTTTTCCAAATAACTGAATTTGAAGTCATTTTAGCAATGGCTATCTCTTATAAATAGCCAAATATTTTGTGCATGCTATAGGCTTATGTAGTATGAATCATTAAATGAGGAAGAAATGAGCAATGTTTCAACAACAAATTGTTTTGGTAATTTTTTATTTTTATAAGAATACATTTTGACTTAAAAAAATTTAGAATTAATAGTACAACCTCCCTTTTTCCAGGAGAGTCTAAATCATGTTAGTACAGTTTGGGTCCAGTAGGAATGCTTTAAGCTTCATTCAGTTCACATGGTCCACCAAAGAAAGCAGGAAGCAATGAGACATATGCTTGAATGGGATTTTTTTTTTTTCCTTGAAGAAGTTGCATTCTCTCCTCAAGTCACCTATTTCACTAATTCTCTTCTGCATTGAACAGATGTTAGAGTAGATGATAAGATAAACACTAGTGAAATGATTTGTGCTGATGCCCTGTGGCAGAAAGTACTGTAGGGCTCCAATTCCTATTGGATGCAATGAAGTTGATTTGTTGTTGCTGTTTATTTCAGTTCCAAGGTCAGTTCCAAGGCTTATAATGAAGTTGATGATGTTTTAATCCCTTGAATGAGGAGGGTTTGAACTTAGATATTGAAAGTTTGAGTTGTGGGGTAGAGTAACTTTGTTAGATTGGGTTTTCTTCTGCCACCAGGTTTTAAGGTCGTGGGATGCTTTGGGGAAAAAATACCAGGAATTTTTTTGTGTATGTGCTTTGAGTTGTTACTCAGGAAACTCCAGTTAAACTATCACCATCAGAGTCAAGGAGCTCATTCCATAGTAAAGTTAGTTGATTATCTAGATTGTTTCTCTAATATGTGACTCCTTTTGGCTGTCGACATCTAGCTCACCTGTATCTTTTCTGGTGTAAAAAATTCTTTTCATAATTAAAAAAAAATAACCAGGTTCAAGGAGTTATTAATTTTTTGTGATGTATCAATTTAAATCCTATCTGGTGATTTTCTAGTATTAATAGAACTCAATGATTTGCCAACTTTCAGGACAATCTTCTTGTTTTGAATGTAAGTAATTATAACTGTGTAAAATGAAATATCAATTAAAAGTAAAATTTATCAGGTTTGAATGATTCTCCTCTTCCTATTTTAGTTTTAAAAATTAAATGAATACAACATTTACTTTTGCTTAGTTGTGCAGTTGGAAGAGTATACTCTTTTGAAAAACTTGACTTCCCCAAAACAGTTTCTAGAGTAAATGCTTAGCATTCCTAAATAAGAGATCATCAGTGCAGTTTTCTGTAATTCAGAGATGAATGGAATCTGTCTATTATCAATTCCTCAATCAGGGAAAAAAGGAAATTAAGTTCCTAATTAGGTGAATTTGGACTAAAGAGGTGGGGCATTGAAGGGATGAGGAAAATTGAGAGGCAGTTGATGCCATTTCAGACTAATGATAGGAGAGGAAATGAAGAAGGGGGTGGGCCGGAGTTGAGCCTAAAAGGTCAGTGACCTTATTAGGACAAGAGGAGTAGTAGAGCTTCAAAAGCTTTTACCTGTGATAGTTGACAAGGTGTCGGGTTCTGGGAATGGATAAAGATGCAAAAAGTTGAAAAATAGGCTGGTAAAAATAAGATTGCATATTTTTATAAGGAAAACATTTATATCTTAGAAAGAGAAAATGACACTTATCAGCATTTTAACTATAATTTCTTGCTAATTTTTATTCCTTTCACATAATAACTAGATTTACTTTAGTGTAGGATAGATAATGCTTCTTGTAAGGATTAGTTTTCACTGTTAATACAATGAACACTTACTCTGTATCTACATCTACTTTAGAAAGACAGTATTATAAGTATGCTACAGCCCAGATCTGTCATCTGAAACACAAAACGATAGCTATTTACTGAAATATCTATCATACAGATATGCATGCATTTTTATGTGGCTGAAAATTTAGTTTTTTCTTAATGATCTAAATTATCTAGGTATTTACCACTGACAAAATTATGTAAAAATCTGGTGTATAGTCACAGTGCTTCAGAAGTTCTCAAATGATGGGATTTTCAAGATAAATTGGAAACATCTATCTAAAGAAACAGAAGACCACTTATATATCATTTAGTTAGCTATAGTTTTTCACTAGTGTATTGCTAACTTTTTACTAATGTTGTCAAGGGATTAATGAGCAAAGAATTCAGGTGTTTGGGAATATCAATCAGACTAGTTAGATGAGAAAATTAAATTATGAGTTTGCAGCAATTTTGACAAAGTTATATATATTGATATCTAGTACTGTAATCTTAAGAAACATGCTTTTTTAAAATTTAGCTTTCTTTATTGAGTAGCATGGGTGCTTCCAATATGGCTTTGACGTGTATATTTTTGTCCAAAGAACAAGTGATTGCTCTTTTATTATTATAAACACCTAATAAATGACATAGTTCAGATTCTTTCCATTTTAACCCTATATTTGTCATAAATACACAGTCACATGCCTCTTATTACATTATTGCCCAATAGAAATATAACATGAGCCTAATATGTGATTTAAATGTTTTATAGTTGCATTTAAATGCCTAAAAGGTCAGTGACCTTATTAGGACAAGAGGAGTAGTAGAGCTTCAAAAGCTTTTACCTGTGATAGTTGACAAGGTGTCGGGTTCTGGGAATGGATAAAGATGCAAAAAGTTGAAAAATAGGCTGGTAAAAATAAGATTGCATATTTTTATAAGGAAAACATTTATATCTTAGAAAGAGAAAATGACACTTATCAGCATTTTAACTATAATTTCTTGCTAATTTTTATTCCTTTCACATAATAACTAGATTTACTTTAGTGTAGGATAGATAATGCTTCTTGTAAGGATTAGTTTTCACTGTTAATACAATGAACACTTACTCTGTATCTACATCTACTTTAGAAAGACAGTATTATAAGTATGCTACAGCCCAGATCTGTCATCTGAAACACAAAACGATAGCTATTTACTGAAATATCTATCATACAGATATGCATGCATTTTTATGTGGCTGAAAATTTAGTTTTTTCTTAATGATCTAAATTATCTAGGTATTTACCACTGACAAAATTATGTAAAAATCTGGTGTATAGTCACAG
Source organism: Tragulus kanchil (assembly GCA_022376925.1). Lineage (NCBI taxonomy): Eukaryota > Metazoa > Chordata > Mammalia > Artiodactyla > Tragulidae > Tragulus > Tragulus kanchil. The sequence continues at coordinate 123,705,254 of JAIOJX010000028.1, forward strand.
TGCTTCAGAAGTTCTCAAATGATGGGATTTTCAAGATAAATTGGAAACATCTATCTAAAGAAACAGAAGACCACTTATATATCATTTAGTTAGCTATAGTTTTTCACTAGTGTATTGCTAACTTTTTACTAATGTTGTCAAGGGATTAATGAGCAAAGAATTCAGGTGTTTGGGAATATCAATCAGACTAGTTAGATGAGAAAATTAAATTATGAGTTTGCAGCAATTTTGACAAAGTTATATATATTGATATCTAGTACTGTAATCTTAAGAAACATGCTTTTTAACATTTAGCTTTCTTTATTGAGTAGCATGGGTGCTTCCAATATGGCTTTGACGTGTATATTTTTGTCCAAAGAACAAGTGATTGCTCTTTTATTATTATAAACACCTAATAAATGACATAGTTCAGATTCTTTCCATTTTAACCCTATATTTGTCATAAATACACAGTCACAGGCCTCTTATTACATTATTGCCCAATAGAAATATAACATGAGCCTAATATGTGATTTAAAATGTTTTTATAGTTGCATTTATAAAAACGTAAAAAAGAACCAGGTATAATTTAGTTTAATAATATGATTTTTGTTGTTGTTGTTCAGTCACACAGTTATGTCTGACTCTTGGAGACCCCAGGGACTGTTGAATGCCAGACTCCTCTGTCCTGCACCGTCTCCAGGAGCTTGCTCAAATTCAACCAATATATCTAACATATTACCATTTCAAAACTTAAAATGATATAATAATGATTACTGGAACATTTAACCTTTTTTGGCATTGAAGTCTTTGAAATCTGCATTCTATATTTACCACACACCTTAATTCGGACTAGTCACATTTCAGTGCTTAGTAGTCACATGTGGCTAGCAGCTACTGTATTCAACAGTCAGAAAATCTCGAGGGCTGTCTTTCACAGTGAGATTCAGGTCAATGTTAGTTATCACAGTGAGAGCACTGAAAGCCACCTTAAAGGCCATCTGGTCCAGCGCACTCATACATGAGGACACAGAGGGGCAGCAACTTGTTCAAGATCCCCTAGCTACTTTGGGGAGTAGGCTTAAACTAGGTTCCCAGTCTCCTCTTGAATCTTGGTTTCTTTTGAATTCTATTAAAATATACTGCTTTTGCTGTATAAACCACAAAACAGGTACCAAACATGGTGAGCGTCAGGAGAACAACTAAACAAAACAAAAATAATCAACCAACTAACCAACCAACCAATCAACCACACTGGCAATTGTTAAGAAATAGTCTCAAGACTTCACTGGGAATCTAGTGGTTAAGACTCCCAGCTTCCATTGCAGAGGGTACAGGTTTGATCCCTGGTTGGCAAACTAAGATCCCGCATGCCATGTGGCATGACCAAAAAAACAGGAGATAGTTTCGAAAGTCATAGAAGTACTACTCAAATAATTATTTGATAAGATTTCTTACATGAACTGCATATTACCTTATTAGAATAGACCATATTTTCATAACTTTTTATAGATTGTTTATTTTGATATTTCTCTCAGTCCTAAAAAACGAAATAAAGGTAGGTCTGTCTTTTCATTCTACACTGAGTTACAAGCATTTTTGCTTGTTGTGATTGAAGCCACGATAATAGGGAAATGACTGAGGCATGGCTTGTTTTTCGTTGGCCCATCGACACAAGAGAGAGAACTCAATGTTTAGATTTCTGCATTTTTCTCTTCTTAGACATTATCTGAAATTAAGCCCCACCTGCCAGGGTCAATAAAATGCTACTGATTACTATTTATCTGGAAAGCATAAATGGGAAAGATACAGGTCTTCTTTTACAGAATTGGCAGTTGATGCTTACTGAACCTGAGCTAACATTTCCAAATGAAATGAGGTGGGGCAGTTTGAGTCATATGATAACAATGCTGTCATCCTGGGGAACAGTCTCAGTATGAATCAGCACAGTGTGAAAATTAAACATGCCAACACCACGCAGATGTCAGGGAGCCTCTGCTTCAGTTACACGCGTGCATACCTGTGTCCGTAGGAGGGCTCCCCGCCAAAGCGTGAAGTGGCCAGAAGTTCTCAAAGAAAGAGAAGGACTGCTGTCACCATCTAGATGGGGGTTTGTAATAGTATCGTCCTGTTTTCACTCTCCATAGTACAAAATTTCTACCAGGCTAACAAGACAGAGGGTAATGAGAAACATGCCAAGTTTTTTTTTTTTTTTTTTTTTTAAAGAGCAAGAGTGAGGAGTCCAACCTACCAACAGGAAACAAATGTGATCAATTACTCCAAGTGTGGAGCTCACAGATACCTTATCTTAGGGCTCCTTAAAATAAAAGCCTGATTGTTACCAAATGTGTATAAGAAGTGAGGGAGAAAAACACATTCATGGGGGAGAACCAGGAGCGGGTGGAGGAGGAGGAGGAGGTGGTGGGGCATGATTTTATATTGATGTGAAAAATGCAGTTCTACTGTTTCTCAATCTCCTGAAGTCTTTAGAGAAGTAGTTAACAACCAATCATAGCCTTAACCAAGCAAGCAGTAAAATGACTTAATATTTGAAAAATAAAAATACTCTAAATATGACGAGGAGAGGAGAGGTAGACCTTAAACAGAAGTATATAGTGAGCGATGGCACTATCCTTTTGAAATGTTTGTTCTGGTCTACATAATTATTGGACTAAAATCTTTTAAGGAAAAAATGTTTTTATTGAAATGATTGCAAAGAAAAGATCTTAGACATAAAAATAGAGAATGTATTAAACTTGAATTGAAATATTCATTTTTATGAAATATTTGCAAGGGAGCCTTTTGGATATCTGCAAGGGAGTCTCAGTTTAAAAATGTTTTCTTATTCTGTGAAATAAAGAATAGCAATTGCGGTCATAGTTGAGAACATTCATTTTTAAAAGGACTGTTTTGTTCTACTAGTTCCCAAAGAAGAACAAGACAGAATGTAGTGAAAAGATGTGAGCATATTCTACTCTCATCCTCAGATATGAAAGGCAAGTATGTGGTTCAGGCTAGGAGTAAGAATTTCAGGGCTGGTAGATCTTGGCTACGTATTCCTCAAATTTCCCATAAGTGCAATAGAATTAACACTATCCCTTTCTTGGAGATCTTGGGTCAGTAGGTGTTACAGGATTATGTTATGAGGTGTGACTATAAAGTAGTGAGACTGTTTTTCACACTCCACACCCAGAAACAGCCTCTCTTTACTTCAGTGGGTCAAACATCATCATTTTTCTAAGAGCATTCACCGCATCGGGTGCGTATGCACATGAGTGTGCACTTACACCTATGGGGTTCCCTCCTTCCCTCATTCTCACATCACCTATTATGACTTTCTGGGGGAACTTTGGCAAAACTTGTGCAGAAGAAACATTTCTGTTGGTAGAAATGATTTTTTTTCAGGCTCAGTGTCTCAAAGAGAAGATGCCTTGTAGATAAGCAGAGAGAAATAGTCATCCATTTTTAGAGGACTTCATTAGAATGGTCTTGCCATCCTGTCCTTCCCATATTTTTCCAATTAAGTTCTAGCCTGTTGGAATCAAGTGTCTTCATGGGATGGCAAACTGCTTCGGTAGGCTGTTTTGCACATACTCTGTAGCCTGCTTAACAATTGGGCCTGTCAGTCAGTCAACACGTATTTAATGGGCGTTTATGTGGCGAACCAGACAAATCCATTCCCTGAGCTCTTGCATTTTCAGGGTCCTGACATACAAAGAATTTCTAACTGAGAAATTCTTTTTCCACAGTAGACTCATCAACATGTGAATTAAAAGAAGGAAGGTGGAGCTGTAGGAGAAATAGAATCCTTTTATTATGGGCCACCTCATCCCATTTAAGGATAGATAACTTACCTTGTGGATATCTTTCAATTAACTTGAATAGTATTCTGTTACCTACTTGTCTTTTATTTGTAGTTAATTTGAATTATGAAAGAAACACACACATATGTAGTAGAATTCAAGTAGTGCGTAAGTATGCCATGTTTTTCCTCAGTTTCAGCAATTTCTTATATATCATTCTGAAGAGTTTATCTGAGAACCTTTGTGTATATACATACACACATGCATTGTATGTTTCTGGACAGAAAGCTGTTGTGCAAAATGTCCCTATACATTAATTTATCTGCTTAATTTTTGTAGTAATATTTTGTGGATATTTCCTTATGTCTGTCTACCTATCTATATGGATGTATAGATATCTACTTAATCCTTGAAAATATTTATTTAATTAAACACATCTGTTTCCCATTAGCTCATCTTTCTCCTAGAAGCACAACCAATGTTTTCCTTGAGTATCTTGCTCGAAGTATTATATGCCTATAGAGGCAAATATATACTCTTGTTTTTCTCTTTTATACAAGTTTTATTCTTCCCAGGTGGCACACATGGTAAAGAACCCAGCTGCCAATGCAGGAGGCATAAGAGAGGTGGGTTTAATCCCTGGGTTGGGAAGATACCCGAGAGAAGAGCATGGCAACCCACTCCATTAGTTTGCCTGGAGAATCCCATGGACAGAGAAGCCTGGTGGGCTACAGTCCATGGGGCACAAAAAGTTGGACACGACTGAAGTGACTTAGTACATGTACACTACATATCCCATTCTGTAGCTTGCTTTTTTCTTACTCTACTGTTTTTTTCTTGCAAATCATCCCGTATCAATATATAAAGAACCTATTCATTTTTTTAATTTGTTGTATAATATTCTTTTCAAAAAATTCTTTATTTTATTTTTGGTCATGCAGCACATGGGGTCCTAGTTTCCCAACTCGAAATTGAACCAGAAACCCCTGCAGCAGAAGGTCTGAGTCCTAACCACTGGATCACCAGGGAAGTCCCTGCTGTATAGTATTCTATTGAACGTGTATACCATAATTTAGTATTATTATTATGGTCCACCTCATCCCATTTAAGGATAGATAACTTACCTTGTGGATATCTTTCAATTAACTTGAATAGTATTCTGTTACCTACTTGTCTTTTATTTGTAGTTAATTTGAATTATGAAAGAAACACACACATATGTAGTAGAATTCAAGTAGTGCGTAAGTATGCCATGTTTTTCCTCAGTTTCAGCAATTTCTTATATATCATTCTGAAGAGTTTATCTGAGAACCTTTGTGTATATACATACACACATGCATTGTATGTTTCTGGACAGAAAGCTGTTGTGCAAAATGTCCCTATACATTAATTTATCTGCTTAATTTTTGTAGTAATATTTTGTGGATATTTCCTTATGTCTGTCTACCTATCTATATGGATGTATAGATATCTACTTAATCCTTGAAAATATTTATTTAATTAAACACATCTGTTTCCCATTAGCTCATCTTTCTCCTAGAAGCACAACCAATGTTTTCCTTGAGTATCTTGCTCGAAGTATTATATGCCTATAGAGGCAAATATATACTCTTGTTTTTCTCTTTTATACAAGTTTTATTCTTCCCAAGTGGCACACATGGTAAAGAACCCAGCTGCCAATGCAGGAGGCATAAGAGAGGTGGGTTTAATCCCTGGGTTGGGAAGATACCCGAGAGAAGAGCATGGCAACCCACTCCATTAGTTTGCCTGGAGAATCCCATGGACAGAGAAGCCTGGTGGGCTACAGTCCATGGGGCACAAAAAGTTGGACACGACTGAAGTGACTTAGTACATGTACACTACATATCCCATTCTGTAGCTTGCTTTTTTCTTACTCTACTGTTTTTTTCTTGCAAATCATCCCGTATCAATATATAAAGAACCTATTCATTTTTTTAATTTGTTGTATAATATTCTTTTCAAAAAATTCTTTATTTTATTTTTGGTCATGCAGCACATGGGGTCCTAGTTTCCCAACTCGAAATTGAACCAGAAACCCCTGCAGCAGAAGGTCTGAGTCCTAACCACTGGATCACCAGGGAAGTCCCTGCTGTATAGTATTCTATTGAACGTGTATACCATAATTTAGTATTATTATTATCTGCTATTTCAAACAATGCTAAATGAATAACTTTGTACATGAAATATTTGCAAGTTGTGGGAGAATATCTACAAAGCAAATTCCTAGAAGTGCATTAGATGAGTCAAAGAGTATGTACATTTATAATTATTCCAGGTTTTACCAATTTTCCATAACAGTCCTAACCAACCCTCCCAACAACAGTGTATTGAAAGTTCCCATTTCCCACACTTACTCATCAATGTTATGTATAACCAAATTATTGTACTTTACCAATCATAGGTAAAAATTGACATTTCAGTATGTTTTTAATGTACTTTTATTTTTTTTTTTCTGTGAGTGAGCTTAATCATGTTTTCCCCAGGTAGTTAAAGGCCATTTGCATTATTTTATTTCTTGAACTGTTATTTAAGTGTACTTTTTTTTTTTTTTTCCTGTGCTTAATATAAAATGACTTTTCCATGGCCCCATAACTTGTGACAGAGATAAGAGTAGGAATCAGATCATCTGGTTGTTCATTTGATAAGTCAATTAATTTAAGATACTTCCCACTATTGTACCCAATATTTCCTATTGAATCCTAACCTCAGGTTATTGCAGCAATCATATGGAATACATTAGAATGTGAAAACATTTGCAAAATGAAATAGAGTTCTTCAAAATGCAAGATAATGGTTCATTTAATTTTACAAAGAAATTACAGCATTTACCACTACTGAAAATACACAATTAATAATGAAAATAGAAGAGGAGTAGGCTGCCCCAGCTGCAGACTGAGAGAGGTAAGGCAATTAGGTTGTTATGAAGCCTTCTGGACAAGCAGAGTCCTGATTTTACTAGCTTCGTGCTGACATGTACACTTGTTTTTTTTTTCTCTTTTCCCTTCCCTAAAGAATGGCAAACATTGTACCTTCACAGAGTGATGGCAGTCTTGCTTCGCTTAAAACTTTATCCCCCTCCACATGAGCAATTTGACTTGCTGTTTCAAAAGAGAAGCTAGAAGCAGATCACATTTAAAGTTTCATAGCTATTTAGGTTGACTAACATTTTTTCCTCTGAGTGTTACGGTTTATTAAGGGAAAATTCAACACTTGGGCAATTGGTTTTCATTGTTTGCCCCCATGTTGGTTCTAGATAGACTAGGGGTAATGTGTGTGCATATGTTTCCTTAATTACTAGATCGTGCAAGGCATTTCCTTGTATTTATATTTCATATTGGCTGGGCACGGTGTTTATTAATTTTGCATGCATGCAGCTTAAAGACATTAGCCAGTCCACAGTAATGACTGGCCTAACATCCATGTGCAGAAGTGGAATTCAGGAGATTAACTTGCATTTGACCTATTTCAGCTCTCCTGGTAATGAGGGGTGCAGGGGCACAGAATTAATCTCTCCCAATTTGTGGCTCTCAGGGGGGCTGCTAAGTTTAGAGTGCTTGTGTTTTAAAATTCTCCTGTTTTGCTTAGGAGTTTTTGTTACCCAGTAGAACTGTGTTCACTGTTGTGGTTGAAGTGCTGATTTTATCTGTTTCAATATTTGTGACAAATATTATGAAGTTATAGAAAGTGAGCAAATTGCGTAGTTTGGTTCTGAAAGGAAAATGGGAAAAACTTGGGTCAAACTCGTTGTACGATGATGTTCCTAACCCTGTAAACTCTCACTTTGGCCAAAAAATGCAAAAGGCTTTCAAACTGCTTTGCAAATACATTAGAAGCTGTCTTTTATCGTCTATTTGTGATTCAGTACTCAAACACTGCTGCTGGGAAGGTATAAGTCAAGTTGATATAATTTGGATTGATTTGCTTTTAAAAGCTTTGAAATGACAGTGCAATTATTGCTATGATGCAGGTCCCTTACAACTGGATTAATGTGTTTAATGAACAATTTGACTACGTAATTTATTTCTGTGGCATTAACATTAACTGTTAAATGCTTTCATCCTCTAACAGCAGTATTAATACTGTGATAACGTCAGCAGTAGTCACAGGGATACAATCTAGATGAACCCCTCCATCTGATTTCAGTTCCAAAGTCTCACCTCATTCCCGCCAAGTTTTATTGTGTAACAGATCAGCAGCACAGTCTGTAACATGAGGGTCATCTCTCTAGCTCCTCTTTCATCCACCCTTCAATACAGGAGAAGGGGCCAAGAGTTGACAGGAAGAATGCCCACCAGAAATCAAAAACTAGGTGCGCCCAAATCTGCATAATTGATCCTCAGTTTTCAGAAAGTAACATTGGGTATTCACATATGCCATGGTGTTAGGCTTTGAGCCACTTCATTCTGGCTAACTCATCAATTATGTTGATGGAACCATGCGAAGTCAGTGGTTTCAAACTATGGATAGTCATCGTATAACTCTAGGTCCCTGGAAGGGGTCCTTTGAGAGATCATCCTGATTAACCCTTTGTTATACTGAGGGAGAAAGTGGACCCAGAGAGGTTCAAGGTCATTGGCTAGTTGGTGGCAAAACAAAGTTTAGACTCCAGGCTTCTTTACTCTCAGGGTTTTCCCTGGAACTCTTCACTGCAGAATATGTAATATTACCCCATTTGAACCTAGTATTTGTCTAGGTTGGATATTTCATACTTCTTTGTCAGAAACATGAGAAACACTTGGTGGTTGATGCTAAGTTTAGAGTGCTTGTGTTTTAAAATTCTCCTGTTTTGCTTAGGAGTTTTTGTTACCCAGTAGAACTGTGTTCACTGTTGTGGTTGAAGTGCTGATTTTATCTGTTTCAATATTTGTGACAAATATTATGAAGTTATAGAAAGTGAGCAAATTCGTAGTTTGGTTCTGAAAGGAAAATGGAAAAAACTTGGGTCAAACTCGTTGTACGATGATGTTCCTAACCCTGTAAACTCTCACTTTGGCCAAAAAATGCAAAAGGCTTTCAAACTGCTTTGCAAATACATTAGAAGCTGTCTTTTATCGTCTATTTGTGATTCAGTACTCAAACACTGCTGCTGGGAAGGTATAAGTCAAGTTGATATAATTTGGATTGATTTGCTTTTAAAAGCTTTGAAATGACAGTGCAATTATTGCTATGATGCAGGTCCCTTACAACTGGATTAATGTGTTTAATGAACAATTTGACTACGTAATTTATTTCTGTGGCATTAACATTAACTGTTAAATGCTTTCATCCTCTAACAGCAGTATTAATACTGTGATAACGTCAGCAGTAGTCACAGGGATACAATCTAGATGAACCCCTCCATCTGATTTCAGTTCCAAAGTCTCACCTCATTCCCGCCAAGTTTTATTGTGTAACAGATCAGCAGCACAGTCTGTAACATGAGGGTCATCTCTCTAGCTCCTCTTTCATCCACCCTTCAATACAGGAGAAGGGGCCAAGAGTTGACAGGAAGAATGCCCACCAGAAATCAAAAACTAGGTGCGCCCAAATCTGCATAATTGATCCTCAGTTTTCAGAAAGTAACATTGGGTATTCACATATGCCATGGTGTTAGGCTTTGAGCCACTTCATTCTGGCTAACTCATCAATTATGTTGATGGAACCATGCGAAGTCAGTGGTTTCAAACTATGGATAGTCATCGTATAACTCTAGGTCCCTGGAAGGGGTCCTTTGAGAGATCATCCTGATTAACCCTTTGTTATACTGAGGGAGAAAGTGGACCCAGAGAGGTTCAAGGTCATTGGCTAGTTGGTGGCAAAACAAAGTTTAGACTCCAGGCTTCTTTACTCTCAGGGTTTTCCCTGGAACTCTTCACTGCAGAATATGTAATATTACCCCATTTGAACCTAGTATTTGTCTAGGTTGGATATTTCATACTTCTTTGTCAGAAACATGAGAAACACTTGGTGGTTGATGTAGCTTTCATCAAAATATAGAGAAGTTTTATGTTTAGCTCTGTGTTTATCTGGGAAATATTCTGAAAGATTAAATGCCTGGAAAAACATCTTGCTATATTACAACTTCTAGGTCATTAAGTTTAAAGTGATAATTTTACAAAAAACACACATGTAATCAACAGGCTATAGACACACATGTTTACACATACACAGAGTACTGTATTTCAAATTATACAGCTTTGAAAGTAAATAGTTCCAAGGCTATCAAAATGTAAAATTTGCTTTTATGCACTTCAACTATCAGTCTTTGGATTTTTTCCATGCCAAAGAGGAAATACTAATATTTATAACACCAAAATATAATGAGATTTAATATTAGCTTCAAAGTTTTTGAACCTAACATAAAACCAAGTAATTGCCAATTTTACGTCTTCAAGTTGGAAAAGTTAGGTTATTTTACATTAGAAAAGCAGCAGTTGAGCCTCTCATTTGGTAACTTTAAAGCAAAGATTTTAAGCAGTAAATTTGAGAGTTTATAATGTTTAATAATTTCAAGGATGGTATTGCAAAGTGCTTACTAATTGAAGTATGTTCAGACCAGAGTATTTTATCTAACACATGTCAAATTCGTTCCTTAAAAAGATTTATTGAAATTAATATGTTCTAAAGAGTTGCGTGCCAAGCAGCATATATTTTTACTTATGGAAAAGTAAACTTGAAATTGTGTAGTACATAAAACGTTTTGAAAATAAGTTTTGTTTAGGTATTGATTTAACTTTAAATGAACAGCAGCACTAAGATTTAATTTTCTATTTGTTTAGCTATTAAAGAAGATATTTAACAAAATGTTTTTATAGAATTCAGCTCTTAGATTTTTTTTTTCTTGGTAATACAACATACCCTTTTAATTCTGGTGAGTCAGGAGGAATTCACAGCTCCACGGGCAGAGCCTGAGTGTGAAATTAATGTGCGGCAGTCTCCTCCCTGGACCTTGAGATGCTGGAGCTGCTTGCTGCACTTCTCGAGCAGCTGCCAACGTTGTCAGCACTGATTTTTGTCAGAAACATGAGAAACACTTGGTGGTTGATGTAGCTTTCATCAAAATATAGAGAAGTTTTATGTTTAGCTCTGTGTTTATCTGGGAAATATTCTGAAAGATTAAATGCCTGGAAAAACATCTTGCTATATTACAACTTCTAGGTCATTAAGTTTAAAGTGATAATTTTACAAAAAACACACATGTAATCAACAGGCTATAGACACACATGTTTACACATACACAGAGTACTGTATTTCAAATTATACAGCTTTGAAAGTAAATAGTTCCAAGGCTATCAAAATGTAAAATTTGCTTTTATGCACTTCAACTATCAGTCTTTGGATTTTTTCCATGCCAAAGAGGAAATACTAATATTTATAACACCAAAATATAATGAGATTTAATATTAGCTTCAAAGTTTTTGAACCTAACATAAAACCAAGTAATTGCCAATTTTACGTCTTCAAGTTGGAAAAGTTAGGTTATTTTACATTAGAAAAGCAGCAGTTGAGCCTCTCATTTGGTAACTTTAAAGCAAAGATTTTAAGCAGTAAATTTGAGAGTTTATAATGTTTAATAATTTCAAGGATGGTATTGCAAAGTGCTTACTAATTGAAGTATGTTCAGACCAGAGTATTTTATCTAACACATGTCAAATTCGTTCCTTAAAAAGATTTATTGAAATTAATATGTTCTAAAGAGTTGCGTGCCAAGCAGCATATATTTTTACTTATGGAAAAGTAAACTTGAAATTGTGTAGTACATAAAACGTTTTGAAAATAAGTTTTGTTTAGGTATTGATTTAACTTTAAATGAACAGCAGCACTAAGATTTAATTTTCTATTTGTTTAGCTATTAAAGAAGATATTTAACAAAATGTTTTTATAGAATTCAGCTCTTAGATTTTTTTTTTCTTGGTAATACAACATACCCTTTTAATTCTGGTGAGTCAGGAGGAATTCACAGCTCCACGGGCAGAGCCTGAGTGTGAAATTAATGTGCGGCAGTCTCCTCCCTGGACCTTGAGATGCTGGAGCTGCTTGCTGCACTTCTCGAGCAGCTGCCAACGTTGTCAGCACTGATCTGTCAGTAAGGATTTCTCCTGGCAAAACTCTGAAGCTAATTTCTGACATCTCCAACAAACTAATTGTTGTCTCCTGCCTCTTGGAGCTCTCTGAAGTCCCAACGAGTTAGTGTCTTCTTGAGAGATGAGAAAAAGGACTCACCAAATCAATTTACCAGGCTATTACGCATTGTCATCAACGAAAACAAAAACCTGCTAAAGACAGGAGGAAAAACAGAAGAAATGGGTCTCTGAGAAAAGGTTACAGAACATCCATCTTCTCTCCTCTTCTGATTGTTCCCTTTCTTTGCCCATTTTCATACCCGTTTCCCTCTGCTCAAAGACACTTTATGACAAGCATTGTAATCTCTTTAGAACGGAGGGGGAACCTCTTCTTTAGGACACAGTCTTTGCAAGTTGTGAGTGACAGTGGGAAAGGGTCCAATTGCCACTGAGGACACCAGGCAATAAATCATCCTCCCCTGGCATCAGCTGGCTGGACCAATCGCCACTTCCTGAGTAAGTACCAGGGTCTAGATGTGACAAAACAGCTATTGTCAGCTCCTAGCGGCCACATTTCTATTGAGATTTTCAGTTTACTGAAGACTGTTAGCAGTGCAGAGCATATTGGGAAGGAATATTTAAATAACTCTCATTAAAAAGGGAAATAATCTAGGGTTAAGTAATTATCAAAATATTCATGTCAGGGCATAATTATTGGAGGAGAACCCTCTGTTTTCATTTTATAGATCACTAGGCAGTTACTACCATTATAATATATGTATATTTTAATTAAAAATTATATATGTTGAAATATATAGAGTAATCTTCAAAATAACTTTATCAGATGAAAATTCAATAAGTCATATGGCAAGATAGATTACTTATAGTAATAATTTCATAATTTGGTAGAGTTAGGGCATATTTCAATAGGTGGCCACTTTTCATGGCAGTGATTGAATTTAGATATACTCTTACTATTAATATATTTACAAAATGTTATAAGGGGCAAATTGATTTCCAGTTGGTTTTTATAAATACGGATTAAAAACCAATTAAAATGCCAACTACCACAGCTATTTCTTATGTAATTAAAAATCATATAAAATAATCCAAAATTTAGTAGGTTTGCCTTACCAGATGTTTAAATATTATTCTTATTTCATTAGGAGGTTGGCTAACTGATAAATCATAAAATATGAGAGGATAAATATTGAAATATGAGATTTTTAAGTAATCTCATAATTATTGAATTTACTTTTAAATTTACCTTCAGAAAACATAAAGAATATAGCCCTAGGGTATTCACCACACATTGTTTTGCATGGTAAAAACCTTTCTTTTTATTTTTTGAGAGCTTATATTTTTAGCCCAATTTTCTCAGTGAGGGAGACTGACTAAAAATAGACGAGATTGGAGTAATGAATTGGTCAAATCCTAATAAAAGTGAAAATTCAAAAGCAGAATCTTTAATTTATATAATGATAAAAACTGAAACAATGAAAATATGGTCTATCATTCTAATCTCATTCAGAAACATTTTTGATAGCTTGCTATGTCTCTCCAATGCTCAGAATGAGTCCAGTTTTTGTTATTATATTTACAAAATATCTGCGTAATTGACGGATTTATTTATTTATTTATTTTGGTTTCACCTGCTTGATTTGTGTAGACACAGCTCATTTCTACTTCTCTTTGCAAAAAACTGTCTTCTGGCCTAAGTTACCTGTCAGTCTCTTTTATGATTATGAAGAATACCTTGCATGAGAGGTGATGGATTTCCTTTTACCTCCTAAATCATCTCTAGCTGTCACATTCAAGTTGAAACACTTTCATTATTATAAAATACACACAATGTCATTGATACACTTCTTCACAACTTAGTAACAAAAGGATAACAGTATTTTTAAAACATTTAATTGTGTAGAAAGCTGCCCCTGGTGCTTTTTTCCCCTTTCTCCTGTTGTAACAACCAATGATTAACAGCTACCTTTTAATATTTTTTGGTTGACAATGATAATACTGAAGGCAATCTGGCACTGTGAATTCATACGCAAATGGTGACATCAACCTGACAAGATGATGGTGTACCCAGCTCCATGACAGTTCTATCTCAGTTCATCATCTTAACTAAAAAATAATCCTATCTAACTTGAAATCCACAGCAGCTATAAGTAGAAAATAAATCCAAACCACAGCTCAGACTTGTAACCTAACAGCTATCATAAATAATCAGAGCCTATTTGAAGGTGGAAGATGGGACATTAGAAGCTATTTACACCACTAGAGTGATGCCATCGATCAGTAGCAGCAACCCGTAGATAAGGCTCCTATGATGTCATGGTTATTTATGATGGGCATTGACAGTAAAGCTACTATGGAATTTTCTCCTCAGACAGCTTCATTCATTTTTGTTTGTGATGCATTTTGTTGTGAAAGAAGCAATCAATAGCAAAATCGTGGTGATAAAAGTATAACTTGTTAAATAGGTGAAAAATGTTGCATGTTTGTAGGAATGTGGGACAAAAGATGAAGAATTTAAAAATTTGCTTGTGGTGTTTATGTTTCTCCATTACAAATATACAGTAGATTCATTTCACTTGTCTTGGGCTTTAAAATGTGGTTACTTATTTTGACACTTCCTTCTTACTCTCTTGTGGGAAAACAAGGTTAAAATGATACCAAATATCTGTCTTCTACTGGATAACATAAAAGTTAATTAGAGAAATTGCTTGTGATAAAACAAATGCCTATTGCTTTCTATACAACCACTCTATAGGAGAGACATTATAAATTTTCATTTAGTTTCTTGATGTAATTTTAATTGTTTTATATATTTTTCCCTTCCACAGTTCATCACAGAGTATCTGTTAGACCAGTCCTTCACATGCCTTAATGTACATATGAATCACCTGAGGATATGTTAAAATGCAGTTTCTGATTCAGTAGGTCTGGGGTGGGACCTAAAGTCCAGCATTTCTGATAAGCTCCCAGGTGATGTGATGATGCTGGTTCAGGAATCGCATTTTTAGCAGCAAGAAATTAGGGAAGGTAGTCCTTTCCATACCTTTCAGGTTGCCCTCCAGATTACTTGCCTCTATTTTAAATGGGTGTTTCCTCCATTAGTGTAGAGCAGTGGTTCTCGACCTTAAGCTGTGTAGAGTCTAAGGGAGAACTTCTGATGGTCTGGAATGGGGCCAAGAATTTGCATTGCTAAGAAGCTCCAAGTGACCAGCTTTTGAATACTCTTAGTGGTGTTGTTGTTCATTGTTCAGTCACTAAGTCGTGTCTGACTCTTTGTGACCCCAGGGACTGCGACACGCCAGGGGTCCCGTCTTTCACAGTCTCCCAGAGTTTTGCTCAAACTCATGTCTGTTGAATGGGTGATGCCATCCAACCATCTCATCTGCTGTCACCCTCTTCTCCTCCTGCCCTCAATTTTTCCCAGAATCAGAGTCTTTTCCAATGAGTCAGCTCTTTGTATCAGGTGGCCAAAGTACTGGAGCTTCAGCTTCAGCATTAGTCCTTCAATGAATATTTGGGGTTGATTTCCTTTAGGATTAATTGGCTTGTCTCCTTGCAGTCCAAAGGATTCTCAAAAGTCTTCTCCAGGGCCCCAATCCGGAAGCATCATTGTTTCAGCACTCAGCCTTCTTTATGGACTCTTAATTTAGCACTGGGTTCATTTGACCCTAAAAATGTTGCATGTTTGTAGGAATGTGGGACAAAAGATGAAGAATTTAAAAATTTGCTTGTGGTGTTTATGTTTCTCCATTACAAATATACAGTAGATTCATTTCACTTGTCTTGGGCTTTAAAATGTGGTTACTTATTTTGACACTTCCTTCTTACTCTCTTGTGGGAAAACAAGGTTAAAATGATACCAAATATCTGTCTTCTACTGGATAACATAAAAGTTAATTAGAGAAATTGCTTGTGATAAAACAAATGCCTATTGCTTTCTATACAACCACTCTATAGGAGAGACATTATAAATTTTCATTTAGTTTCTTGATGTAATTTTAATTGTTTTATATATTTTTCCCTTCCACAGTTCATCACAGAGTATCTGTTAGACCAGTCCTTCACATGCCTTAATGTACATATGAATCACCTGAGGATATGTTAAAATGCAGTTTCTGATTCAGTAGGTCTGGGGTGGGACCTAAAGTCCAGCATTTCTGATAAGCTCCCAGGTGATGTGATGATGCTGGTTCAGGAATCGCATTTTTAGCAGCAAGAAATTAGGGAAGGTAGTCCTTTCCATACCTTTCAGGTTGCCCTCCAGATTACTTGCCTCTATTTTAAATGGGTGTTTCCTCCATTAGTGTAGAGCAGTGGTTCTCGACCTTAAGCTGTGTAGAGTCTAAGGGAGAACTTCTGATGGTCTGGAATGGGGCCAAGAATTTGCATTGCTAAGAAGCTCCAAGTGACCAGCTTTTGAATACTCTTAGTGGTGTTGTTGTTCATTGTTCAGTCACTAAGTCG
This sequence comes from Tragulus kanchil, assembly GCA_022376925.1. Lineage (NCBI taxonomy): Eukaryota > Metazoa > Chordata > Mammalia > Artiodactyla > Tragulidae > Tragulus > Tragulus kanchil. The sequence goes on from JAIOJX010000028.1 coordinate 123,721,584, forward strand.
TGTCTGACTCTTTGTGACCCCAGGGACTGCGACACGCCAGGGGTCCCCGTCTTTCACAGTCTCCCAGAGTTTTGCTCAAACTCATGTCTGTTGAATGGGTGATGCCATCCAACCATCTCATCTGCTGTCACCCTCTTCTCCTCCTGCCCTCAATTTTTCCCAGAATCAGAGTCTTTTCCAATGAGTCAGCTCTTTGTATCAGGTGGCCAAAGTACTGGAGCTTCAGCTTCAGCATTAGTCCTTCCAATGAATATTTGGGGTTGATTTCCTTTAGGATTAATTGGTTTGTCTCCTTGCAGTCCAAAGGATTCTCAAAAGTCTTCTCCAGGGCCCAAATCCGGAAGCATCATTTTTTCAGCACTCAGCCTTCTTTATGGACTCTTAATTTAGCACTGGGTTCATTTGACCCTTGGAACTGCCAAGGTGGTAGGCCATAATTAAATAGTGGAGAGGAATGAGCATTTCTTGAGTACCTATTATGTTTTAGGTATTTTATGGTGCTCATGACCTTCATTATCTCATTTATATAACCAAATCCCCCTACTTTATTTGCTATTTATCATAGAACTACTCTATTTATGCAATACTTTACGGAAATCATATTGAATGCAGGGCCTAAGTTGTTGTGATTGCCATAAAAAAATGGAGTTCTCATATCAGTTTCTTCCTACGTGATTCCAAACTTTTACTCTTAAGAATGTGAAAATACAGCTCTCCCTCTATCCCTTTTTTCCTGTTGTCCTCATCCTGATCTACACTAGGGACAACGATCAAAGAAATGGAATGCCTATCTTCTAGGTGTTTCTAATCTGGTGAGAGTGGGGTAGGGATTCTGCAAAGATAGTTGGTGATGTCACAGCAGAATGAAATGTGTGTGGCAACACAGCTCCATAAAGAGGACTGCGATCCATCTCACACCTCTTCTTTTCTTGAAACTCCCTTTTTCCCAACACACACACACACACACACACACACACACAGACCCCCCCCCCCCCACACACCCCATAAACAAAGACAGACTTCTCAAATATCCACAATAGTTGAAGAAAAAAAAGTGTTATCTCTAAAGGTTTTTTCTTGCCTTAAAATTACTCCATTTGTTTCTTGGACCAAGTTGCATTTCAATTCAGTAGTTCTCTATGAAGTGCCTAGCATTCCATTCACTTGGCACCTGGTTGGTGAGGTTCAAAACATTCCAGCTCTTTAGAGTTTACAGTCTAGGTGGGAAGACCTCTAAACCAACAGGCAGTTAGGGCATGCAGGGAAGGAGTGCTTCCCTTGTGACTCAGACATTATAGAATCTGCCTGCAATGCAGGGTTCTGTCCCTGGGTTGGGAAGATTCCCTGAAGGAGGGAATAGCAACCCACTCCAGTGTTCTTACCTGGAGAATTCCATTGACAGAGGAGCCTGGTGGGCTATAGTCTATGGGGTAGCCAAGAGTCAAACACGACTGAGCAACTAACACACACATGGGACAGAGCTTCATTTCTTAGGTATCTGGGATACTTTTTGGAGGAAATAATGTTGCAGCTGGTAGAATGAGTAGAAGTTGAAGGTATCAGGGGTGAGGTGCAGTGATAGAAAGTGAGAAGGGCAGTCGGAACAATTTGTTGGGAAGTCCTGGATGCTGAAAGTATACGAGGCATGTGGAAACTGCTCAGGTTGTTTGGTGTGGCTGAGCACTGGCACCCTCTGATGCCATCACTACTAAATTTCTCTGTTTTAAACATAGACGTTTTGTGAATATACAACATCTGTGAATTCTTTGGGTTTCTGAAAAGCTGTTTTCCTTTGGTAAATCATATCAAAAATAGACACAAAGGACAGATATGCAGCATTGCCAGCTGATACCATCTTTACGTTCCTGTAATGACTGAGCATAGATGATATTAAGCATTAGTCACTATGTGAAAAGTACACTTGGACACATAGCTACATCTTTTCACATCTATTTGTGTAGGAAACTGCAGGTCAAGCAAGGGGCAGGGTCCTGTTTTAACAATGCTCTCTTATAAGGATTCCCTTCCGAGAGCACATCCTGGGCATCTTCTGACTCAAACATAGGGTTTGACTCAGACCTCAGAGTAGGGGAGGGGCATTTAGAAGACAGGGATTTTGTTCACAGAGAGAGTACATTCCTAGACAAGGTATACACAGATAAAACAACAAGAAATCATTCCAGGCAACCATGACCCCCTTAGGGGCTTATGTCAGAGACATTGTTGTTTTTTTTTTTCTCTTACAAAAATGACATTTTGAGCTAACAGATGGAAGTGAATACTAATATCCGTAAATGTGTTCTTGAAACTAGTAAAGGATGCATGTGTGTATGTGTGGAACTGATACATACATGGAAATCCCCTCCAAGCATAGGAGTTTGAGTCATGGGTGTGAGAGGTCTTGTTCTGATGTGAATCACACAGGCATTAGAAGTGCCAGTGAAGAGATGTCCTTCAATAGCAAGGAAACCAAAGTTAGTTATTTTTCTTACTTAATTTCCTTCTTGCTCAGAGATTAAACATTAGCAATGGTGGAATTTTATCTCTCTTCCTATGCTACCCTTAGGTATATAATTTAATTTATAACTAAATTAAAACTAAAATAATTCTTAAACAGTGATGCTACATGTATATTTTTTCCCTAGGGAGGACAAATCTTATACATGGGAGCGATCATATGTGAAGACAGAATCACCTCCTCTTTCACTAAAATTTACAAATAAGACTCTACTTTGTTCTCTCTGGCATAATTGTTCTAGTCATTTTCAGAATATTTTGCATTGAGTTTCTCTAGGTGAAATCGTCTGCAGTTACGGGGTTTTTTTTCTTTAATCAAATCTTACTCTGTGGTGTTGTATCTCAAATCTTTTATGGGTTCCTGATTTCAAAATAATAATGATATCTTTTAAATGGAATGTTGTATTCCTTTTCAGTCCTTTTTATTAAATTTGTTTATTCTAGAGGTCATACTTAATCATTTTCAAGAGCATTGTCAAGCTTGTAACAATAAATATTGGAGTTAATTTAAATGAGTCAAAGTTCATTCTCATTTAGCAGCCATCTATTTAAGTAAATCACCTGCCCAGGCATTCTCTTTGTGTAGCAATAAACGGATATGGCTAGAAACCTATCACAAAACTTTTAGGGAAGAAATACAGTGTTTTAATGGAGAATCTTTAAAAAGCATAAGATAAATGGTCAGCAACTGATGTGCATTAAACACATATTTTCCTTTAAACATTGGTACATGAGTTATATTGAGCGTCTCCAGAACTATCCTTACCCTCAGTATAAACCCATACCCTCAGTGTAACTTTTTATGTTTTCATTGAGTTGCTTTAAGATAATAAATAATTCCTCTCTAGATTGTGAGGCAGTTCTTTGTTGGTGAGCTTTTCTTCAATGAGAAAGAAACTGTTTTTTTCCAGAAGGCTCTGCTTCTATGACTTCATGTGGTCCCCTGAAAGCTCCTAGATTGTACTCAGGAAATGATACATACATGGAAATCCCTCAAGCATAGGAGTTTGAGTCATGGGTGTGAGAGGTCTTGTTCTGATGTGAATCACACAGGCATTAGAAGTGCCAGTGAAGAGATGTCCTTCAATAGCAAGGAAACCAAAGTTAGTTATTTTTCTTACTTAATTTCCTTCTTGCTCAGAGATTAAACATTAGCAATGGTGGAATTTTATCTCTCTTCCTATGCTACCCTTAGGTATATAATTTAATTTATAACTAAATTAAAACTAAAATAATTCTTAAACAGTGATGCTACATGTATATTTTTTCCCTAGGGAGGACAAATCTTATACATGGGAGCGATCATATGTGAAGACAGAATCACCTCCTCTTTCACTAAAATTTACAAATAAGACTCTACTTTGTTCTCTCTGGCATAATTGTTCTAGTCATTTTCAGAATATTTTGCATTGAGTTTCTCTAGGTGAAATCGTCTGCAGTTACGGGGTTTTTTTTCTTTAATCAAATCTTACTCTGTGGTGTTGTATCTCAAATCTTTTATGGGTTCCTGATTTCAAAATAATAATGATATCTTTTAAATGGAATGTTGTATTCCTTTTCAGTCCTTTTTATTAAATTTGTTTATTCTAGAGGTCATACTTAATCATTTTCAAGAGCATTGTCAAGCTTGTAACAATAAATATTGGAGTTAATTTAAATGAGTCAAAGTTCATTCTCATTTAGCAGCCATCTATTTAAGTAAATCACCTGCCCAGGCATTCTCTTTGTGTAGCAATAAACGGATATGGCTAGAAACCTATCACAAAACTTTTAGGGAAGAAATACAGTGTTTTAATGGAGAATCTTTAAAAAGCATAAGATAAATGGTCAGCAACTGATGTGCATTAAACACATATTTTCCTTTAAACATTGGTACATGAGTTATATTGAGCGTCTCCAGAACTATCCTTACCCTCAGTATAAACCCATACCCTCAGTGTAACTTTTTATGTTTTCATTGAGTTGCTTTAAGATAATAAATAATTCCTCTCTAGATTGTGAGGCAGTTCTTTGTTGGTGAGCTTTTCTTCAATGAGAAAGAAACATTGCATTTATTAATATTTCTCACTTTTTATAGAAGGCTCTGCTTCTATGACTTCATGTGGTCCCCCTGAAAGCTCCCTAGATTGTACTCAGGAAATGTTATTACAAGTCCTTCTGTCATATTTTTTGAAAAGATGGCTTCCTGTGACTTACATAGAACAGTATGTGATTTCGCTGGAATTTTAACATCTCTGTGAAAAGGGTAAAGAGGTCAGAGGAGTTACAATTACTATTTTATATTAAACCATCAGTAGAAACAGTAACACTCAAGATGAATTCAGAAAATTTTCTAAAACTTTTGTGTAAATTCTGTCAGTGCCTATTTCTCTGAAATTATTAAGTAAGAAATAATACGTAAGGACACCAAAATTAAATTTTTCTTCTTGTGAAAGGATTGAAGTCATATGAAATCATAGTTTAATAGAAATAGACTATTTTTTAAAATAAATTCTTTATACATATATATAAAATATATATCACCCTAATGCATCAAATGCCAGCATGAATTATCAGTAAAATTGACTATTATGCTCCTCTTCTTCATGTAGTTTCACATTACCTTAGATTAAAGCAAAAAAAAAAAAAAAAAAAAAAAACAAACATAAATAAGGAAAAGACCTGACACATCATAACAAAATTAAGGTACTTCAAAAATTTCCAGTTACATGAGCTGTGGGTTTCTGAAGTTATCTTCTTTTAGTGTAAAAATACAAGTACTTACATTGAACATTTACTCATAGAATATTCAAATGTCTCCTCTGTTTTCATTGGAATGAACTTTTCCTATCATAAAAATGTCTTTCCCCAAGCTGCAAGCCCTTGCTGAGCTCACCTCCATTTTTGGCACACTGAAGGAGCAGTGAGGGCCAACAAGGGAAGAAAAAATTGTGTCTTATTTCAGAAAAAGGACTGAGGAAGATGACCACTAGGAAAAATAGCAGAGGAAACACAGAAAATGTCATCTTTCCCACTTCAAAGTGAAGTTTGTGTGTGTGTGTGCTCAGTCATGTCCTACCCGAAAGAAAACTGTAGCCCAATAGGCTCCTCTGTCCATGGGATTATCCCACCAAGAATACTAGAGTGGGTTGTCATTTCCTCCTCCAGGGGATCTTCCTGACCCAGGGACTGAACCCAGGTCTCCTTTGGTTTCTTGCAGTGGCAGGCAGATTCTTTACCACTGAGCCACCTGGGAAGTTAGTCTTACCATCCCAAATGCTGAGCTCTTGGAAAATCATTCTGAGCTTTTTACTAGTACAGTTTCCTTGATGCCTGTTTTCTCTTATTTTTTTCTCAAGATTTGTCTGATATGTTTGAGTGGTTCTGTCCTGTGGCCAATTTAAACCTCCTTGTTCAATCCAGCAGTAGGCAGAATTCAATATTCACATCAAAGCATGAAATGATTGTCACTTAAACACAAGGAAAAGACATACCCCAGAGAAAATAATTGTGCTTTGTGTAAATCTGTGGGGTCATTCCTTTGTTATTTGCCACAGGCCAGCAAAGCAGTGTTAGAATTGCAATATAATTTTTCCCTTTTTGAATTCTCTGTTATAGAAGCAAAGAAGTATAGTTGAAGAAGGGAAGTCAAAGATTGGGTTAGTTTCATAATTAACTTCCAAAGACAGACCCCAATGATAGCTTCACCAATCTTAGCTGAAGAGCTGCATATTCTTCATTAAATGGCTCATTTTGTCCTCAGAAACCACCTTTAGAGGGTCACTGGTTCCAAGGGGATACTTAATCATTATTTGTTTTCCGTCATTTCCTTCCATTGACACCCCCACCCCATTAATTCAGCAAATACTTTTTTGAAAGTCATAGATGACTTGGAAATGTTTGATTCTCTTCCCAGTGTACTTGTATAAGATCAGCATCCTTCCTGGACTCAGCCCTTTCTTTCTTGCAATGATTCTCTTCGCCAGTTCTAAAATATCTCATTATTTAAAAATGAAAAGGATTTTTGACACTGAAGGAGCAGTGAGGGCCAACAAGGGAAGAAAAAATTGTGTCTTATTTCAGAAACAGGACTGAGGAAGATGACCACTAGGAAAAATAGCAGAGGAAACACAGAAAATGTCATCTTTCCCACTTCAAAGTGAAGTTTGTGTGTGTGTGTGCTCAGTCATGTCCTACCCGAAAGAAAACTGTAGCCCAATAGGCTCCTCTGTCCATGGGATTATCCCACCAAGAATACTAGAGTGGGTTGTCATTTCCTCCTCCAGGGGATCTTCCTGACCCAGGGACTGAACCCAGGTCTCCTTTGGTTTCTTGCAGTGGCAGGCAGATTCTTTACCACTGAGCCACCTGGGAAGTTAGTCTTACCATCCCAAATGCTGAGCTCTTGGAAAATCATTCTGAGCTTTTTACTAGTACAGTTTCCTTGATGCCTGTTTTCTCTTATTTTTTTCTCAAGATTTGTCTGATATGTTTGAGTGGTTCTGTCCTGTGGCCAATTTAAACCTCCTTGTTCAATCCAGCAGTAGGCAGAATTCAATATTCACATCAAAGCATGAAATGATTGTCACTTAAACACAAGGAAAAGACATACCCCAGAGAAAATAATTGTGCTTTGTGTAAATCTGTGGGGTCATTCCTTTGTTATTTGCCACAGGCCAGCAAAGCAGTGTTAGAATTGCAATATAATTTTTCCCTTTTTGAATTCTCTGTTATAGAAGCAAAGAAGTATAGTTGAAGAAGGGAAGTCAAAGATTGGGTTAGTTTCATAATTAACTTCCAAAGACAGACCCCAATGATAGCTTCACCAATCTTAGCTGAAGAGCTGCATATTCTTCATTAAATGGCTCATTTTGTCCTCAGAAACCACCTTTAGAGGGTCACTGGTTCCAAGGGGATACTTAATCATTATTTGTTTTCCGTCATTTCCTTCCATTGACACCCCCACCCCATTAATTCAGCAAATACTTTTTTGAAAGTCATAGATGACTTGGAAATGTTTGATTCTCTTCCCAGTGTACTTGTATAAGATCAGCATCCTTCCTGGACTCAGCCCTTTCTTTCTTGCAATGATTGGCTTCTTCCTTTTCATCAACCAGTGTTGTCCATCTGTGGTTCCTGGCTGCACATTGGAATCAACTGGAAAGTTCAAGAACTTCTGATCCCCAAAGTCCACGCTGATTAATCAAGTCAGAGTCTTTGGGGGTGGGGTGGGCGTCAGTACTTTTTAAAACTTCCTGGATTATTTCAACGTTGACAACTATTTTACAGACAAAATGACCAAACTCTGTCAGTTTTTTAATCTTATTTTGCCTACTGGTTAATTTTAACTCAATTGTGTGTGTGTGTGCTAAGTCACTTCAGTTGTGTCTGACACTGTGCGACCCTAAGGACTGTGGCCCTCCAGGCTCCTCTGTCCATGGAATTCTCCAGGCAAGAATACTGGAGTGGGTTGCCGTTTCCTTCTCCAGGGCATCTTCCCAATGCAGGAGAGATCAAACTTGCATCTCATGTCTCCTGCATTAGCAGGCAGGTTTTTACCACTAGCACCACCTGGAAGCCCCAGCAAACTCAGTTTGTCAACAAAAATAAAACTCTTAATTATATCGCCTTTATGTATAATTTCCCTTTGAGCAGCAGATCTGATTCTAAAGCTATGATGCATTGGTGTCGCATGGAGAAAAATCCAAGAGTAACCAAAAATAGTTATGCAAATTGACTGGATAAATTAGGATTAAAGAAAGCCAATACAGTACTTCTTTATATATTTAATCCTATGAGAAAGCAGATAAGGGTCAGCAAAATTTGCCCATTCCTTTCTAGGAAATTTTTGGTTTTTTTGTTAATAGTTACAAAAAAAGGAAAATACTCAGAGGTGAGGTTTAGAGAGCATAAAAGAGTAAATGAAATTCCTACTGACTGGATTTGGTTTTAGGCTTTAAAAACAAAAATGAAAGGAAGGGAGAAAAGAAGGAAGGGTGGAAGGAAGGGCGAGAGGGGAAAAAGTAGTGAAAAGAAAAGCAATGGGAAACCACAATCATTTTATAGAGCTTCTTTTTCCCCAAACAGTATGAGAAAATGGTTTGTTTGCTTGTCTGTTTTATTTTGACTTTTTTTTTCCTGCAACAATTATTTCTAAAATATATTATCATAATAACAAACAAGATAAGTTAAAATTTTGTATCTAACTCTACTATGGGAAAGAAAGATTCTTTAACTTTTGTTTAATAAGTGAATTACTTTTCACTTTTGGAGGGTAGTGGAAGTGGTGCTAGATCTGTTTATTTTGGGGGGAGAATCTAGCCTTGAAAATAAAAGAGATCAAGCTGGGGGGAGGGTTTCAGCCAAGCAACTGATCAAATAAAAGTTCCTCTTTCTCCTTAAGGTCTATTGTGGGTAATTACTATGTCAGTGTCCAGTTATTTATCCTATACTTTATTTAATTCCTAAAATATAAGGGCTGCTTTTCTCATTGGCTTGGCATATCCCAGCTGTTTGCAGCTTTGACACGGTGCAGTCAATGTGGTTGATGGATTACTTCTTTGTGTCTCTTGTCCCTCCTTTCCCTCCCCATCTTGCCTGAGTTTCCCCAGGCTTTCTTCTTTTCTGCTTCAACTGAACCTGATGAACAGTTGATGTTAGATTTGTGCTTCATAAACATGTATATTTTGTGAGCAGACCCTTATGTTTTTCTGAATATTTTCAGTGGTCAGGCATAAATAGAAAGAGAATATTGTTAATTTAAATTTCATAAAATAGAATGTTATGCTTCTGTTAGAACATTAGATTTTTCCAGAAAGCTTTTTGTTAAGAAAAGATTTTTTTCCCCTTAATGCCAGTTTTTTTTTTTTTTAATTTTCTCATTGTTTCAATTTAAAAGGCATTTCTTACTAAGTTTATCCTCCATGATTGCACACATTTAGTTGATTTGCTTTGCCAGTGAAATGAACTCACCACCAGGTACTGAATGAATTAATTACGATGATTTAAATACAGTATAGGTAACCAAAAAATCCATAAATTAATAATCAGTGTTTACTCTGTGTGTGTGTCATTTCACAGACATATGGGTATCTACTCAAAATTTTTTAGCAATTTTGGAGGTGGATTAAAAATCACATAAAATGCCCCTTGTGATATAGATGCACAAAATGTGTATACATGTACCCGAGAATGTAGTAAAGTTGATTGTGTTTTGCCCTGATATTGTGTAAGCACATACCAAGACAATCTTCTACTTGTTATATCCCTTCCTTTGCCTGCTCATTAATCACGGAGCACTAATAACACATTTTTTGTCATGGTACAACAGAAATTCTGGCTCTGACTCTTGTTCTGGCTCATTTACATTGGCCTGCCTGTCAGTTCAAAGCTTCAGGGAATTAATATTGTGAGATTAAAAAGTGAAGTCCTTTAAAAACTACTCAAGCTGGGGAGGGTTTCAGCCAAGCAACTGATCAAATAAAAGTTCCTCTTTCTCCTTAAGGTCTATTGTGGGTAATTACTATGTCAGTGTCCAGTTATTTATCCTATACTTTATTTAATTCCTAAAATATAAGGGCTGCTTTTCTCATTGGCTTGGCATATCCCAGCTGTTTGCAGCTTTGACACGGTGCAGTCAATGTGGTTGATGGATTACTTCTTTGTGTCTCTTGTCCCTCCTTTCCCTCCCCATCTTGCCTGAGTTTCCCCAGGCTTTCTTCTTTTCTGCTTCAACTGAACCTGATGAACAGTTGATGTTAGATTTGTGCTTCATAAACATGTATATTTTGTGAGCAGACCCTTATGTTTTTCTGAATATTTTCAGTGGTCAGGCATAAATAGAAAGAGAATATTGTTAATTTAAATTTCATAAAATAGAATGTTATGCTTCTGTTAGAACATTAGATTTTTCCAGAAAGCTTTTTGTTAAGAAAAGATTTTTTTCCCCTTAATGCCAGTTTTTTTTTTTTTTAATTTTCTCATTGTTTCAATTTAAAAGGCATTTCTTACTAAGTTTATCCTCCATGATTGCACACATTTAGTTGATTTGCTTTGCCAGTGAAATGAACTCACCACCAGGTACTGAATGAATTAATTACGATGATTTAAATACAGTATAGGTAACCAAAAAATCCATAAATTAATAATCAGTGTTTACTCTGTGTGTGTGTCATTTCACAGACATATGGGTATCTACTCAAAATTTTTTAGCAATTTTGGAGGTGGATTAAAAATCACATAAAATGCCCCTTGTGATATAGATGCACAAAATGTGTATACATGTACCCGAGAATGTAGTAAAGTTGATTGTGTTTTGCCCTGATATTGTGTAAGCACATACCAAGACAATCTTCTACTTGTTATATCCCTTCCTTTTGCCTGCTCATTAATCACGGAGCACTAATAACACATTTTTTGTCATGGTACAACAGAAATTCTGGCTCTGACTCTTGTTCTGGCTCATTTACATTGGCCTGCCTGTCAGTTCAAAGCTTCAGGGAATTAATATTGTGAGATTAAAAAGTGAAGTCCTTTAAACATCCCATCTTATAAACTTGTGGTTACTTTTTTCAAGGAGAAAAAAAATTAAGTCTTTGAAGGGCAAGGAGCCTAAAAGTTTCTTGACCAAGACTTCCTTTTGCCTTCTTCCTTTCCTTCCCCTGATGACTGGAAGCCTCAGAGCCTTCATGACAATGTTGTAGATGCTAGTAAAACCTTACTTTCTAAGGAGTTGCCCCTAGATACATGATCTAAACTGTGATGAGCTGCCTGATTATTCTGGATGCCATTTCCTAGTAGGTCACCTTTGATATGCACTTTTCATCCATCTGAGAATAAGAGGCCATAGAAACACCTCAATAATCCATTGATTTTTTTTTAAATAAAAAAGAAACATTTTGCACCACCATCTGGTTTCCATGTAAATCTTTGCAGTGACTCTGGAGCCATCCAAATCCCAGGGTGCATCGCACTTCCTCACTGACTCTTTTTTGGTGAATCAGAAGAATCAAAAGCCTCTTTGAGGATTACAGAAAAGGAATTCCACATGTGTTAGTGTGTGCATGTATAGGCAATTTATTTTAGAGAAAAGCTTCACTAAAATCCAATGAATATAATCTAAACATGCTTTTAAAAGATTAAAATGAAAAAAGATGAATCTGACAAGCCCTTTGAATTTTTATAGTAAGGTCAATTTATGTGGTCCATCCTACGTATTTTGAGATCAGTCTTAAGTGGGACTTAAGATAAATGATGTTTTTAAGGTCTCTATCATCTTCCAGTGTGTTATGACACTTGTAAAACAATAAGAAACACTTGCAGTGAACTATCCCTGCCTTCTATTATCATTTACTCTTAAGTTATTTTGGGGTATATGTTCTGTCTTCGAGTTTTTTATTACATAAATCCTTTTATCACTTTTTCATGGGGATGATAGTTAAAACTTTTATGGCCGTGTATATTTTAGAAGTATTTTTACATACAATATTAGATTCCATATTCAAAGCCACTCTCTTGGGTAGATATGTTGTCTGTTCCCAATTTTTAGATGAGGAAACCAAGGTTCAGAGAGGTCCAAGTTGGGAGCTTGAAGTCACAAGTGTATTTAGAGGCCTCCCTTTTAATAGCTTTGTGGCCAGTGACTGCATAAACCTTGCTTAACTTTTGTAATCTCATTGCAAATGGAATTAATATTTTTATCCTGATGGTAAACATATATATATATATATATATATATATATATATATATATATATATATGTACACACACATATATATACACACATATATGCAGACATGATGTTTGTATATTTCCTGGAACATAAGAAACATGAAAAATGATAAGAATGGTGGGGTAGTAATTAATAGTACTTCATTAATAATACTGTTAGAGGCAGAAGTAGTATTTGTGATGATACCATAACCAACATCATTGTCTTAAATGTACCTACACTTAGCTATAAATATATAGGTAACTGAATGCTACCATCTGCTATATTACTTATATATGTAGGCATAGGTATATATATATATATATTAATATAAATTTGGAGCCTATGCATGTAAGTGAAAGGATGAAATTAAAGTTTTATTACCCAAGTTCAGTAAAATATATATAATGGAAGCCATTATTTAAATGCAAATATCACTTATTTGGTATTATGAATGTATTTTTCTGTGGGTTTTATTTAGAATTTTGAAAAAAATCAAAAATATATTTTCCCTAAGACCTTATAGAAATAAAAACATTATTTTTGCTCAACCATTTTAGATGTCAATGTGATCTTCATGGAATCAGTCATAGGTATCAATTATCATCAGTTCATTAAGATCATTATTCACTTTAGTCTTTTAGACACAGCATTATGAAAATACTAATAATATTTTCTATAGGAGTTCTGCTATGGTAATGTGTACCTTTTTTTAAAACTTGGTCGCAGGCTTGTACCAGGTATAATTATGTTGTTTTCAAGTTCTAGTTAAGTGATAGCCAAACAGATTCATTCCTCTACTTGTAATGCTATGTCTTGCATTCTTCTTTGTTCAGCTGATTTCTAATCACCCTTAAATATTTCACTTGGTCATGCCCTCTTTTAGAAGTCTTGACTTCTTTTTTTTTTAATTGCAATATAGTTGCTTTAAAATATTGTGTGAGTTTCTGCTGTACAACAAAACAAATAAGCTATCTATCTAGATGTACGTAACATACATACATACATATATTCCCTCCCGCTTGAACCTCCTTCCCACCCAACCCCCATTTCCATACCTCTAGGTCACTGCAGAGCACCAAGGGGAGCTTCCTGTGCTATATAGCAGGTTCCCACTAGCTACCTATTTTACACATGGTAGTGGATATATATCAGTTCCAAATAGATTCAGATGTTCCTTTTCTTTCTGGCGTACATACAATTTTGTGAATTTTTTCTGTCCTGGTGCTTGTCATGTTGTATGATAATTTTTCACTTACTCATCTACATCTCTGATTCTTGTGAGTAGATACGTTTTCTTACTCAACTTTAAATACTTACTGTCTGGCATGTAGAAGACATACAAGGAGTTCTTTGGATGAGTGAGCAGTAATTGCACTTTAATAGTGTCCTCTGTATACAAAATTCTACAGAATTCTAATTCAAAATTTCCAATTCAATTTTCTCTTTAAAATATTGCAGTAGAGAACCTCTTACTCACCTATGTATTTTCAAAAGAATATCGGGGCAGGGCAGGTTACAAAATCCAACTTCACTATAGACAAGAGCTGGCTTGTTAGGCTAAATACAAACTGGTGAGAGAGAAGTTACAAGGTTTAATTAAATGAATTCCAGCAGCTCTCCAGACTTAAGGTATCCTGTTAGTGCTCTGGGCTTCCCAGGTGCCACTAGTAGTAAAGAACCCCCCTGCCAATGCAGGAGAAGCAAGTTTGATCCCTTGGTTGGGAAGAATCCTGGGAGGAAGAAATGTCAACCCATTCCGGTATTCTTGCCTGGAGAATCCCATGGACAAGGGATCCTGGTGGGCTGTGGTCCACAGGGTCACAAAAAGTCATATACAACTGAAGTGACTTAGCACGCACACACTCAGAGCTCTAGAAAATAACGCATAAATGATGCACTCCTGCCCATAGTCAAACAGGTGATTTTCCACACTTTGTACATGGTTTTGAAGGTAAAAATATTGCAGGTTATTCTGAAATATTACCTGAGTTAACTGGCACTGTGAAAGTATAGAACTGCATTTGGAAAATGGTAGAAGGGCTCTACCCATCCCCTCACACACACATAGTATGAAACCTACAAGGTGGATAGAAAGTATTCAAATGTAAGTACCATCATACTTGACATGCTGAAACCTGTGATTCCTTTTCAAACTTGTACTTTTCAATTGCCTGTATTTTTCAAGTACTTTTCAATTATTTTTTACCTGGAACATCTTGAAGGAACAAATTTTTGACTTTTTAAAATTTTATTTTATTTTTTTTTTAGTAAAACTAGAGATAAAAGTCATTGGAGGGAAACCATCACAGATGCATGTGTGAAAACTGATGGATCTGCTCTGTGGGAACCTGGTTTGTTGAAAGATTTCGTTGAGCTAGGTGGTGTTAATTGAACATATAATGAGATAGAATATACCATGTGTTGCAACACTTCATTAATAAATAATTTATTAATCATATTTTCCTATATTCACAGTCTTCATGGATACCCAATGGAGGTAGGTGCTCTTGGGCTGGTGCAGTGTTTCCATGAAACCATCAATGAATGACTGATGTACTTTCAGCCTTTCTGCCTTATCCTTGGTTGGTGACCATCCTCAAAAGTTTTCTTAGAGTCACAATATGGCCACTGGAGCTTCAGCAATCACATCTAGATTACAGATAGGACAAAAAAGTAGGACAGGGCAAAAGGCTCAGCCATTTGGAAATTTCACACAACTATTTTTGCTTATATTTCATTAAGTGGATTTTAATTTCACATGATCATCATAATCTCAGAAATGTCATTTTTCAGCTGCGTACATTGCTGCTCTCCTTAAGGTGAGAGGGAGTATAAAGGATCTTAGTTAGGAAACTAGCCATCTATGTGAAAAGACATAGAGGAAGATTAAAATGAGTTCACTGGTAGAATGACTCATTCCCTCAAATCCTGTTGAATTCAAGTTTCTACAAGAATCCTACCAGAGTTTTTCCTAAGAGGATGGATAAGACACTGCAACAGCCAATTTTCTTTTCTCTCTGGTTATTAAGCTATAAAGAAAACTGTAATGAATGTAAAATATAAATAGGTATGGAGGGAAGTAAGAAATGGAAAGATTTTCTTTGTATGCTGAAGTTCTCTAAGACAGGAAGTCACTCAGTGAACACTAGGCTTGTATGTGAGTTCATCTGTTTAACTGTAAACTGTATGAAGGTCAGTGCTAAGTCTGTCTTCTTTTTTACCCTCTTTTCAGATTACACCAAAGAAACTGGCACTTGGCACCCTACTGGTGCTTGTTGATCTTTTGGGATGTGGGCAAGGATAGAAGCCTTGGTCTAAGATGGCTCTGAATTAATCAGTTTAAGCAATTCTTTCAATAGGTAGTTCTCTTTCATGTTATCTTCTGAAGAGCAGCCCTCATTATTTGTAATCAGATCTGCATCTGAAGTCCATATAATATACCATTGTAATGTCTGTAGGAGGAGGCAAACATGAAGTCATAGAAATGTTGCGTTTTGTATCACTGCTGTTGAGTGCATGGTCAGTGTTTAATTATTGGACGTCTTACAGAAAGAGTCTAGATTCTGACTGTATTTGAAGCTTTAAAAAATGCTGACCACGCTGGGCACACTCTGGCCAGGCCATTGTCCTCATCTGCCTGGCCCCTTAGGACATCTGTGTTTTTGTCCCTGCTCTAAGGCCCAGATACTTCCTATATATGTAGGTAAGTGCTCTGTTCACCAGTTAGGGTTTAACTTGTATACTTATTAATAGTTTTTCTTGCAGGTGATTCTCCTTCTTGCCAAGTTTGGTTTGTTTCATTTAACAGAGCAAAACAGCTTACAACATAGAATATTATAATCTTATTCTAACCCAGCAACTGAATGTAGCAAATGGCCTAATTTGTAGACTGCCTGCCTGACTTACTTAAGTACTTTTGGAATCATTAGGAATCTTTTATAAGTACATCTTTAATTAAAAAAATATTTTGAGGGGGTATAAAGGATCTTAAAACTGGAAAAGAATGAGAAGATTAAAATGAGTTCACTGGTAGAATGACTCATTCCCTCAAATCCTGTTGAATTCAAGTTTCTACAAGAATCCTACCAGAGTTTTTCCTAAGAGGATGGATAAGACACTGCAACAGCCAATTTTCTTTTCTCTCTGGTTATTAAGCTATAAAGAAAACTGTAATGAATGTAAAATATAAATAGGTATGGAGGGAAGTAAGAAATGGAAAGATTTTCTTTGTATGCTGAAGTTCTCTAAGACAGGAAGTCACTCAGTGAACACTAGGCTTGTATGTGAGTTCATCTGTTTAACTGTAAACTGTATGAAGGTCAGTGCTAAGTCTGTCTTCTTTTACCCTCTTTTCAGATTACACCAAAGAAACTGGCACTTGGCACCCTACTGGTGCTTGTTGATCTTTTGGGATGTGGGCAAGGATAGAAGCCTTGGTCTAAGATGGCTCTGAATTAATCAGTTTAAGCAATTCTTTCAATAGGTAGTTCTCTTTCATGTTATCTTCTGAAGAGCAGCCCTCATTATTTGTAATCAGATCTGCATCTGAAGTCCATATAATATACCATTGTAATGTCTGTAGGAGGAGGCAAACATGAAGTCATAGAAATGTTGCGTTTTGTATCACTGCTGTTGAGTGCATGGTCAGTGTTTAATTATTGGACGTCTTACAGAAAGAGTCTAGATTCTGACTGTATTTGAAGCTTTAAAAAATGCTGACCACGCTGGGCACACTCTGGCCAGGCCATTGTCCTCATCTGCCTGGCCCCTTAGGACATCTGTGTTTTTGTCCCTGCTCTAAGGCCCAGATACTTCCTATATATGTAGGTAAGTGCTCTGTTCACCAGTTAGGGTTTAACTTGTATACTTATTAATAGTTTTTCTTGCAGGTGATTCTCCTTCTTGCCAAGTTTGGTTTGTTTCATTTAACAGAGCAAAACAGCTTACAACATAGAATATTATAATCTTATTCTAACCCAGCAACTGAATGTAGCAAATGGCCTAATTTGTAGACTGCCTGCCTGACTTACTTAAGTACTTTTGGAATCATTAGAAAATAATATCTTTTTTCCCACAGAATCATTTCTAATAAGATACATCTTTAATTAAAAAAAATTAGGTTTTCTCAAATAAAATTCAAAGTTTCTGTTATACCACGTGTATACTCAACAGTATGTTTCCATATTGATATCAAATAACATTCCCTCACATGGGAATGGGTAAATTCGCCAGAAGGGAATTCTGTATAAGCCTTGTGAGGTTAGTTAAGTAACTGACAATATCCACTGGCAGCTTCAGTTTCAACAGTAAGGGATCTTGTTCTAAAGTCAGACATTCAGATGTAAATGACCTCAAATTCAGCATTTTATATTAACAGAGTTAAATAGCGTATTCCATGAAATATTTAAATACACGGTGCTTAGGGCTCCAGGCAGGAGGTACAACAATCTTTTACCTTGTGGGCGGAGAATAGGAGACTGACCCTGTTTTCTGCTACATTGAACTTGGAAGCTATGCCTCCTCCTCCCATAATTTTAATTTAGCAAGTGGGCACCTCTTACAGGAGCCACATCTGTTTTCTCTACCACATTGAATCCTGTTGCATTCAACTCTCTAATAATAATTTTCATTCCAACATATTCTCATAGACATTGGTTAAATGTCTATCAAATTTAAGTATATTTTAACAAACTAATAGCTTCCTTTTCTCTAATAGAATGTTTTAAAACACTTACATGGTGCTGAATAATTTAGTTCAGTTATATGATGACAAGACTAAACAAACTTTCTCTAGAGTTCTGAGTTTTTCATTTTGATCCTCTGCTCTGAGCAAGCAAATAGAGATGAGCTATGAAATCTTAGGACTTTGCCTTGAAACTTGATCTAGTTGACTTATAAAATTCGAGATGTTGACAAAATGTGCAGTCAATAATCAAATAAATGTACTTACTTCATTTTATGTCAACAGAGAGGGTGAAAAGTGCAACTTAACTGGCTTGGTAGGATTGGAAGGAGGGGCTGGGAACGCACAAGAGACAACAAAGAGATAGTTGGTAAGATTTAGTGGCTTGCTTCAGCAGGGGTGGTGAGAAGGCAGTGTGACAAAGTTCAGTCGGGTCAAACAAAGTGCAGACACTTCCTCATAGACACTGAGAGGAGGGCTGTAGTGTGGACGTAAAATGTTCAAATGTAATCTAGAGACAGTGAATATGATAGTTGATGTGCTGTTTCTGTCTAATCCTGCTGTTCCTTTTGATCCAGGAAGTAGAGAAATCACCTTATCTCTCATGTACCAGGATGATATAACTAAAATTGGACATGTTTTTGAAGTGAGGTATTTAAGGGCTTCAAAGAAGGTGTAGAGTGTTAGAGGATCAGCACATGTCTCCTTCTCAAAGGCATCTTGTTCTAAAGGATGTAAATGACCTCAAATTCAGCATTTTATATTAACAGAGTTAAATAGCGTATTCCATGAAATATTTAAATACACGGTGCTTAGGGCTCCAGGCAGGAGGTACAACAATCTTTTACCTTGTGGGCGGAGAATAGGAGACTGACCCTGTTTTCTGCTACATTGAACTTGGAAGCTATGCCTCCTCCTCCCATAATTTTAATTTAGCAAGTGGGCACCTCTTACAGGAGCCACATCTGTTTTCTCTACCACATTGAATCCTGTTGCATTCAACTCTCTAATAATAATTTTCATTCCAACATATTCTCATAGACATTGGTTAAATGTCTATCAAATTTAAGTATATTTTAACAAACTAATAGCTTCCTTTTCTCTAATAGAATGTTTTAAAACACTTACATGGTGCTGAATAATTTAGTTCAGTTATATGATGACAAGACTAAACAAACTTTCTCTAGAGTTCTGAGTTTTTCATTTTGATCCTCTGCTCTGAGCAAGCAAATAGAGATGAGCTATGAAATCTTAGGACTTTGCCTTGAAACTTGATCTAGTTGACTTATAAAATTCGAGATGTTGACAAAATGTGCAGTCAATAATCAAATAAATGTACTTACTTCATTTTATGTCAACAGAGAGGGTGAAAAGTGCAACTTAACTGGCTTGGTAGGATTGGAAGGAGGGGCTGGGAACGCACAAGAGACAACAAAGAGATAGTTGGTAAGATTTAGTGGCTTGCTTCAGCAGGGGTGGTGAGAAGGCAGTGTGACAAAGTTCAGTCGGGTCAAACAAAGTGCAGACACTTCCTCATAGACACTGAGAGGAGGGCTGTAGTGTGGACGTAAAATGTTCAAATGTAATCTAGAGACAGTGAATATGATAGTTGATGTGCTGTTTCTGTCTAATCCTGCTGTTCCTTTTGATCCAGGAAGTAGAGAAATCACCTTATCTCTCATGTACCAGGATGATATAACTAAAATTGGACATGTTTTTGAAGTGAGGTATTTAAGGGCTTCAAAGAAGGTGTAGAGTGTTAGAGGATCAGCACATGTCTCCTTCTCAAAGGCAGTTATGAGGACACATTTATTTAGCAAAGACAGCCTTTTGATAGAGGAACTGCCTCTGCAATGATAAAGTACCCATGTGTCAGTTGCATTCTACCCATAGCCTAAAACATATGCAGTTCACTCCCTCACCTAGATCCTGGCAAAAATATGGATCAAGGTCTGGATGCTATTTATTTTTTTTCCGTTCTTTGAGAAGATATCATCCAACTGACAGAAAATCCCATAGTTTTCAGTATGTCCCCAAATCAAGCTAATCAAGCTTACATAAGATGCAAACAACTAGTTTTTCTTTTGCAAGGTCGACTGTTTCAGATGAGCTGATGTCTATGATGTTTGCATATGTAGCTATTTGGCATGCTTTTTGTTTCTGACCCTATAGTTGACCTTGGAAGTGACTTGCTTTAACCATGATGGATGTACCCAAAGATTTATTTTTGTCATCTAAGAGTTGAATCTTAGGCTACTGGAGGCATAAAAACTGCTTATTGAAAGTAGGCTTGGCAAACCTTTGCTTTCAAATAATCATCCAGAAGCTCATCTAATTTTGCTAATTAGCTGGAGATAAAATATACCCACATTGTCCTTTACAGTGACTTGAACCCACTGCCCTTCCTTGATGATAATAGTATTAAATACATGTGTACTTACTGCATTGAATATTAATTAACAAGAACTGAAAACAGATTTTGTTACATACCAGTAACACTTTCATGAAATTAATATTTAATTTCATGTAAGCACTTTAAAACCCTTCTGAATTGGTAAAAATAACAAAGATAGCATGATTTTAATTTGCTTATATACCAAAAATCCCTTTAAATAAAAAGTGCAATTTTGTCTAGTGTGGACGTAAAATGTTCAAATGTAATCTAGAGACAGTGAATATGATAGTTGATGTGCTGTTTCTGTCTAATCCTGCTGTTCCTTTTGATCCAGGAAGTAGAGAAATCACCTTATCTCTCATGTACCAGGATGATATAACTAAAATTGGACATGTTTTTGAAGTGAGGTATTTAAGGGCTTCAAAGAAGGTGTAGAGTGTTAGAGGATCAGCACATGTCTCCTTCTCAAAGGCAGTTATGAGGACACATTTATTTAGCAAAGACAGCCTTTTGATAGAGGAACTGCCTCTGCAATGATAAAGTACCCATGTGTCAGTTGCATTCTACCCATAGCCTAAAACATATGCAGTTCACTCCCTCACCTAGATCCTGGCAAAAATATGGATCAAGGTCTGGATGCTATTTATTTTTTTTCCGTTCTTTGAGAAGATATCATCCAACTGACAGAAAATCCCATAGTTTTCAGTATGTCCCCAAATCAAGCTAATCAAGCTTACATAAGATGCAAACAACTAGTTTTTCTTTTGCAAGGTCGACTGTTTCAGATGAGCTGATGTCTATGATGTTTGCATATGTAGCTATTTGGCATGCTTTTTGTTTCTGACCCTATAGTTGACCTTGGAAGTGACTTGCTTTAACCATGATGGATGTACCCAAAGATTTATTTTTGTCATCTAAGAGTTGAATCTTAGGCTACTGGAGGCATAAAAACTGCTTATTGAAAGTAGGCTTGGCAAACCTTTGCTTTCAAATAATCATCCAGAAGCTCATCTAATTTTGCTAATTAGCTGGAGATAAAATATACCCACATTGTCCTTTACAGTGACTTGAACCCACTGCCCTTCCTTGATGATAATAGTATTAAATACATGTGTACTTACTGCATTGAATATTAATTAACAAGAACTGAAAACAGATTTTGTTACATACCAGTAACACTTTCATGAAATTAATATTTAATTTCATGTAAGCACTTTAATACCCCTTCTGAATTGGTAAAAATAACAAAGATAGCATGATTTTAATTTGCTTATATACCAAAAAAATCCCTTTAAATAAATTCCAGTTATTGAATTCTGATTTTAATAAATAATTCAAGAACGAAAGAACCATCATTTCTATGGGAAGCAAAAGGAACCCATTCAACTGGTAGTGACCTTGTCACTGAAAATTAAGCTCTTTCTCTGAATCTAAAAATCAGAGCTTAAAAGGCCACTCTCTCCATAATATTTCATTAACTTTTCAAAATGAAATACCTATTGATTAGATTTTCTTTCAGATAATAAATTCTACATGTCTGCTCTGTCACTTCAATTACAGTATTTACTCGTACACAAGGAAAATGTTTTTACATCTGAAATTAATGTGCTTTTCCAAAACAACACACTGTAAAGGTTCAGGTGGTGTAGTTTTTTCTTTCTCTACATAGAATATTACCCCACATGCTGAAGAGCATCTGTTCTTTCTCTTCCAGTGTTTTGCCTGTGTTATTTTTTGCCTCATGTGCTCTTTCTGTCCTTTCCTTCATAGAGCCTCTACCAACTCTTTTTCACTCTTCAAAGCCTAGTTCAAGTGTTAGATCTACTATGACCTTCCTCAAGCTTTTCATGCAAAATGGAATACCTCTTCCTTTTCCTCCTGCAGGCTCCTGAAGCATTGTTGGCCCACAGTGTTGTGGTGGACCCTTATGTCATGTTGTCGCAGTCCTCTGTGGCTTCCAAGCCACTAATAGCTCTCCATCTTCATCGTTTCACCTCTAGTGCCTGGTCACTGGTAGACCCACTGTGTCGTTGAGTTGAATTTAGTGGTACCCATTTTGGAAACGGCAGTGTTTGTTTTGACCCTTTGGTTTCTATTTCTGCTTTGTCGAAATCAATGTAAGTTTAAGAGTCTTTATCTTTTACTAGTTTACATGAAGTATCTCACATCTGGCAACTATCACCCCCAGACCCAATCATAAATAACATTCAGAGTGGTTAGTTTACTTCTTTTATTAAAGGGAGGCTGAAAGGAGCAGCAGATTTTGTCAGCCGGCTTCTAGAAAGGAAATGCAAGCTGCTCAGACATCAGAAGATTGTATAAACTAGTTGATACAGTGAGTTCAGTGTTTCTGAAGGATCAAAAACCAAGTTAGTATTGAACATTATTTTCTATCTTCCCCAAGAGTGTCTTAGTTCAGATTCAAGGTTTGTTGGTGTTAGAGTGTTTTAAAGCTGAATGTCTTGTGGCTTTATCTGCCCATCAGACACATTTATCCTAAATTATTCCACAGCACTCAATTTACCCTTTTAAAGAGGAAGAATTGAATTATTAAACGCATTGAAAAGTGGTGATGAGGTAGATTTTATTTTTGAGTTTTTATTTAAATTTTTGGAGAGGGTATGTCTGCTCTGTCACTTCAATTACAGTATTTACTCGTACACAAGGAAAATGTTTTTACATCTGAAATTAATGTGCTTTTCCAAAACAACACACTGTAAAGGTTCAGGTGGTGTAGTTTTTTCTTTCTCTACATAGAATATTACCCCACATGCTGAAGAGCATCTGTTCTTTCTCTTCCAGTGTTTTGCCTGTGTTATTTTTTGCCTCATGTGCTCTTTCTGTCCTTTCCTTCATAGAGCCTCTACCAACTCTTTTTCACTCTTCAAAGCCTAGTTCAAGTGTTAGATCTACTATGACCTTCCTCAAGCTTTTCATGCAAAATGGAATACCTCTTCCTTTTCCTCCTGCAGGCTCCTGAAGCATTGTTGGCCCACAGTGTTGTGGTGGACCCTTATGTCATGTTGTCGCAGTCCTCTGTGGCTTCCAAGCCACTAATAGCTCTCCATCTTCATCGTTTCACCTCTAGTGCCTGGTCACTGGTAGACCCACTGTGTCGTTGAGTTGAATTTAGTGGTACCCATTTTGGAAACGGCAGTGTTTGTTTTGACCCTTTGGTTTCTATTTCTGCTTTGTCGAAATCAATGTAAGTTTAAGAGTCTTTATCTTTTACTAGTTTACATGAAGTATCTCACATCTGGCAACTATCACCCCCAGACCCAATCATAAATAACATTCAGAGTGGTTAGTTTACTTCTTTTATTAAAGGGAGGCTGAAAGGAGCAGCAGATTTTGTCAGCCGGCTTCTAGAAAGGAAATGCAAGCTGCTCAGACATCAGAAGATTGTATAAACTAGTTGATACAGTGAGTTCAGTGTTTCTGAAGGATCAAAAACCAAGTTAGTATTGAACATTATTTTCCATCTTCCCCAAGAGTGTCTTAGTTCAGATTCAAGGTTTGTTGGTGTTAGAGTGTTTTAAAGCTGAATGTCTTGTGGCTTTATCTGCCCATCAGACACATTTATCCTAAATTATTCCACAGCACTCAATTTACCCTTTTAAAGAGGAAGAATTGAATTATTAAACGCACATTGAAAAGTGGTGATGAGGGGTAGATTTTATTTTTGAGTCATATGTGATGGTCCTTATTCTGTATTTCTAAATTCCTTTGTGGAGAGTAGAGTTTAGAAACATTTCACTTAGAATGTGACTAGCAGAACAATAATCCACTGGCCCCAAAGACCGTTCCACCCAAATTTCAGTGGTTTCTGGAAAGACAGTCCAAGGTTTTCTTCTACAAGTGAATCTAACCGGACCCTTAGTGGCACTTCTGCTATGTGAATGACCTGCTGCCACATTGTCACCTTGGTGGGGAGGTGGTTTCTGTTCATCTCCTACCTATGCTCAGTGAAGACTTCTCACTTTTCATATGTATGTCTGCATGCTAAGTTGCTTCAGTCATGTCTGACTCTTTGCAACCCTATGGGCTGTGTAGCCCTCCAGGCTCCTCTGTCCATGGAGTTCTATAGGCAAGAATACTGGAGTGGGTTGCCATGCCATCCTCCAGGGGATCTTCCCAACCCAGGGACTGAACCCACTATTCATATAGGCATTCTGAAATCCATGCTAGGCTAGATCCCACACTCTGGTATTGGTCCTTCTGGATAAGTGCTCTTCTGTCTGGAAATACAGGCTGTGCATAGTGTGGAGGGCTGTTCCTGTAGGAGCTATAGTGTGCAAAGCAATTTCAACCTGTACCAGGTACGGATTGATTTTACTGAGTTGACAGGGTTGGCAGCCAATGGAGGAGAGTGGTAGAGCAGAGGATGTGGAAATACCCTCCATAAAAAGTCCCTATGGTTGAATCTTTCAGTTGTTCGAACAAGTTCTTCCTGGCAAACTGAATTAATGGTGCCTACTATCTTTATCCTCCTCCTGTACCTGTAGAAGAAAACTCTTGGTTCTGAATTTCTCTCATGTTCAAGTAGTAAGAGAGAAATTGTGTGAAGTAGACGATACTGCACCAGCTAAGAAGAATCAGATCTGCACCAAGTCTCTTTTGTTTTGGTCATTAGTTGTGAATTTGGCACTTTGCCTAATCTTTCAGTTTTCTCATTTGTCAAATAATAATTAAATCTACCTCCCACCCAGCAGGTTTCTTAAATGAAGTTTACAGAGA
Organism: Tragulus kanchil; assembly: GCA_022376925.1. NCBI lineage: Eukaryota > Metazoa > Chordata > Mammalia > Artiodactyla > Tragulidae > Tragulus > Tragulus kanchil. Next base: position 123,746,607 of record JAIOJX010000028.1, read on the forward strand.
CATTGTCTATAAGGTACTTTAAAAACTGCAAAATAGTTTTTGACAAAACAAATATTATATATCTACAACAGGGCATGTGTTTGAAATTCTCTAGCCACTAAGATCATTTTTATAAAGGACAAACGTGTATCCCCTTTCTCATACTTTGCCTAGCCCTCTCCTTCTGACTACATTTGGGCTGGATTGCTGTGGACAGAGTGTTTGTGTCCACACCAACACATGCATGGTTTCCTTGTCTATAAATTGGGAACAACAGTATCCAACTCTCAGCGTTATTATCAAGATGAAGTGAAATAATTTCAGTGAACACAGAACATGGTGGGAGTTTGCCAAATGTCAGTTTCCGTGCTCCTTCCCTTTTCATTCCCTGGCCTCTATTCCAGTGAAATAAAATCCTCCTTGTATAATTCAGGAAGCCCCAGGAACGCATTCCTGTAAGCCATGAAGGAAAGAAATACTTCCCTGTGTCCTTATGGGGAGAGCAGGGCTTCAGCTGGGTTGATGTCAGAGCTGTACTTCTGGCTGCTTTTTGGTCAAAAGACATTTTAGTGTGCTGAAAAATAGCCAAGAAGGCCTTTTTTCCTATGTCTGGGAAAGAAGACTTTTTTTGTCCATCCTCCAAGTCCTTCCTGCACAGATTACTGTCAAGACCAAGCACTTTATTTATAAAATGCCAACATACTCTGATTATTTGGCGAATAACCATGTTGCTGTCAGTGAAGAAACAGCACATCGAGTATAAAAACAATCTCCATTTTTATCATGCTTGTCACAGCTGGGAGGCCATGGAACAAGGATGCATTGTTTGAAGGAAGGGCTGCCGAGGTAGCGCTCAGGTCCTTCGATGCCTCCTGGGCAGTGGGACTGTGGTCATATTTGGTGAATAGTTACACTTTTTTTCTTTATGGAAAGACATTAGTCTTGCCGTGAATTAATGTCTGAGCTCCATGTTGAGATTGTGACATATTGTTGTTTTTAGATAATCTTTCCTTGGTCTGTCAGTCTGCCTGTCCTATAATTCGTGGGTCCTCCAAATGTCTATGTGCTTCTGTAGTAAGATCCAGTGACTATATGACAGAAGGCAATCCAACATTGACTCATGGATTCCTAATAACTCTATATTTGATTACTAAATATGAATCACAAATAAAGTCTCTAGAAGAGACACACACGCAATACTGGGGAAGAAAGGAGAAAGAGATGCTTCACTGAGCATTGGTTCATGAAGTCCTCAAACCAGTTATTTCGGATGTCAAGATGACCTTAGGGATAGTAACTCGTCCTGTTTTGGTCATGAGTGCATGTGATGACTCTGCACATCTTGAGCCTGATAGATTGTGCTCAGAATATTTTTAAAATCCCGAACAAGATGAAGTGAAATAATTTCAGTGAACACAGAACATGGTGGGAGTTTGCCAAATGTCAGTTTCCGTGCTCCTTCCCTTTTCATTCCCTGGCCTCTATTCCAGTGAAATAAAATCCTCCTTGTATAATTCAGGAAGCCCCAGGAACGCATTCCTGTAAGCCATGAAGGAAAGAAATACTTCCCTGTGTCCTTATGGGGAGAGCAGGGCTTCAGCTGGGTTGATGTCAGAGCTGTACTTCTGGCTGCTTTTTGGTCAAAAGACATTTTAGTGTGCTGAAAAATAGCCAAGAAGGCCTTTTTTCCTATGTCTGGGAAAGAAGACTTTTTTTGTCCATCCTCCAAGTCCTTCCTGCACAGATTACTGTCAAGACCAAGCACTTTATTTATAAAAATGCCAACATACTCTGATTATTTGGCGAATAACCATGTTGCTGTCAGTGAAGAAACAGCACATCGAGTATAAAAACAATCTCCATTTTTATCATGCTTGTCACAGCTGGGAGGCCATGGAACAAGGATGCATTGTTTGAAGGAAGGGCTGCCGAGGTAGCGCTCAGGTCCTTCGATGCCTCCTGGGCAGTGGGACTGTGGTCATATTTGGTGAATAGTTACACTTTTTTTCTTTATGGAAAGACATTAGTCTTGCCGTGAATTAATGTCTGAGCTCCATGTTGAGATTGTGACATATTGTTGTTTTTAGATAATCTTTCCTTGGTCTGTCAGTCTGCCTGTCCTATAATTCGTGGGTCCTCCAAATGTCTATGTGCTTCTGTAGTAAGATCCAGTGACTATATGACAGAAGGCAATCCAACATTGACTCATGGATTCCTAATAACTCTATATTTGATTACTAAATATGAATCACAAATAAAGTCTCTAGAAGAGACACACACGCAATACTGGGGAAGAAAGGAGAAAGAGATGCTTCACTGAGCATTGGTTCATGAAGTCCTCAAACCAGTTATTTCGGATGTCAAGATGACCTTAGGGATAGTAACTCGTCCTGTTTTGGTCATGAGTGCATGTGATGACTCTGCACATCTTGAGCCTGATAGATTGTGCTCAGAATATTGTGTTTTCTTCCCCCAAGAATCATTTCCTTTTTTCTTAAAACATGCTCCATCATTGTATGTGCTTACTGTTAAGTTAAGCTGGTATCATCTACCTTTAGTAGCCATTATTTGGCATTTGCCAATTCTAAGAACTTTTTTTCTGAGGTGGCGGTACATTCTTCTGGAAAGAATTGACCATATGATATTTCACTTCACTTCTCAAAGAGGGAACTTTATTAAGTTGTTCAGTTAATTCTACCTTCATCATCAGTTGTGTGCAGTCTTGGGGGAAATGTTCAAGTGTTGTGTTTTGTTTTGTTTTGTTTTTTTAACAAAGTAGTTCCTTTTACCTAGAGCTTGTTAGTGTAGTGAGATGACTAGGGCTCATTAGGTGTGCAAAATAAAGCAAAGTACACAAGACAAAGGCCTAGATCCTCCTTGTGAATATAAGAAAAGATTTGGTGTTAGCTGTGAGCCTAATCTCTGCTCCTGTTACCTAGGCATTATTTTTATACCTCTATTGGCAAATTTCATCACATCTTAGTTGAGAGTCAGAAGAAAAACATTTGGGTCCAGAGCGCACAGTAGGGCTAGAAAGTATCTCAGCACCACCTAAGAGGAAGCACCAATAGACCCAACTAATCCTCCTGTAAGGTCAAATGTCTTCTTAGGGCTCAGAAATAAATGATTGTGGTGATAGGGAGTGCCACGTGTGGAGAGAAAAGTTTCTTTGTAAGATCATGTCAACAAAGTTGAATGACATATTGTTGTTTTTAGATAATCTTTCCTTGGTCTGTCAGTCTGCCTGTCCTATAATTCGTGGGTCCTCCAAATGTCTATGTGCTTCTGTAGTAAGATCCAGTGACTATATGACAGAAGGCAATCCAACATTGACTCATGGATTCCTAATAACTCTATATTTGATTACTAAATATGAATCACAAATAAAGTCTCTAGAAGAGACACACACGCAATACTGGGGAAGAAAGGAGAAAGAGATGCTTCACTGAGCATTGGTTCATGAAGTCCTCAAACCAGTTATTTCGGATGTCAAGATGACCTTAGGGATAGTAACTCGTCCTGTTTTGGTCATGAGTGCATGTGATGACTCTGCACATCTTGAGCCTGATAGATTGTGCTCAGAATATTGTGTTTTCTTCCCCCAAGAATCATTTCCTTTTTTCTTAAAACATGCTCCATCATTGTATGTGCTTACTGTTAAGTTAAGCTGGTATCATCTACCTTTAGTAGCCATTATTTGGCATTTGCCAATTCTAAGAACTTTTTTTTTCTGAGGTGGCGGTACATTCTTCTGGAAAGAATTGACCATATGATATTTCACTTCACTTCTCAAAGAGGGAACTTTATTAAGTTGTTCAGTTAATTCTACCTTCATCATCAGTTGTGTGCAGTCTTGGGGGAAATGTTCAAGTGTTGTGTTTTGTTTTGTTTTGTTTTTTTAACAAAGTAGTTCCTTTTACCTAGAGCTTGTTAGTGTAGTGAGATGACTAGGGCTCATTAGGTGTGCAAAATAAAGCAAAGTACACAAGACAAAGGCCTAGATCCTCCTTGTGAATATAAGAAAAGATTTGGTGTTAGCTGTGAGCCTAATCTCTGCTCCTGTTACCTAGGCATTATTTTTATACCTCTATTGGCAAATTTCATCACATCTTAGTTGAGAGTCAGAAGAAAAACATTTGGGTCCAGAGCGCACAGTAGGGCTAGAAAGTATCTCAGCACCACCTAAGAGGAAGCACCAATAGACCCAACTAATCCTCCTGTAAGGTCAAATGTCTTCTTAGGGCTCAGAAATAAATGATTGTGGTGATAGGGAGTGCCACGTGTGGAGAGAAAAGTTTCTTTGTAAGATCATGTCAACAAAGTTGAAGCTGTTTGGAGAAACTGGCCCTTGGCAATCCAGGCTTTGGAAGGATGGTCTTGGAAACTAGAAGAATATTCAGTGCCTACTTTTGTTCTTCCAGTAGAGGTCCGATTTCATTAACTTGGTATTGAACTAAGACAACAACCATTGAGAGTGTTTTTCTTCTTTCCTTCTAATTTTGCCTCTTCTGGTGTCACCTCTTCTAGTCCCACACTTCATGTTCTAAAAGCACCCAGCTCCTCGTCATGCCTGGCCAAAGGTGGTCCTTAAGCCTTCTGTGGACCCACCTTCTATCAGACCACATAGCAACCCCAATCCAGATCTCTGTAGAATCACTGCCCCAATCATGAGACTTTGTTCAGCTGTCTTCTCTTTTGGGACACATTTTCTAATTGAACCAGTTAAACCAGATTTAAGCACTTCTTTTGTATTTTAACAGCGTTCTTTCTATCCCACTTAGCATTTCATAGTTTACTCTTAATTTAGTAGTTTACTTTACTTGTTTAAGCTTTTCTTCTTGAGAGTAAAACCCACAAACAGTACATTCCACCTTTCCTCTGTAACTCAGGGATAAACGGTCTTGGCAAACATCTGCATATGTCAGCAGTATCTGCAGATTTCTCCTCAAATTACTTGACAGGTTTCTTACAACACTAGTAGAAATATCAAAATGTATATATACATATTATATATATATACACACACACACACACACATTTATGACTTTCCAGGTGGTGCTAGTGGTAAAGAACTTGCCTTCCAGTGCTGGAGACAAAAGATATGTGTTTGATCCCTGGGTCAGGAAGATCTCCTGGAAAAGGGAATGGCAACCCACTCTGGTATTCTTGCCTGGAGGATTCCATGGACAGAGGAGCCTAGTGGGCTATATAGTCCATAGGATTTCAAAGAGTTGGATATGACTGAAATGATTTAGCACACACATGTATGTGTATATATTGTGTGTGTATATATGTGTGTATTAGAGAAAAATGTAACACAGAAAGGGTAATTTACCCATGTTTGTAAAATAATTTACCAATGGTAAATATGGGTAAAATAATTTACCCATGTTTGTAAGGGTCATGGTGAGGGCATTTGATCATGGGTCTGCATTTCAAAGTTGATATAATTCCTCTTAGCTAGCACAGCCATGCCAAGGCAGAAAGGCAGTCAATCTAATGCAATTCCACCATCTGCTGAGCCCCTGTACACCTGAGCCATTGTGGGGGCAGACAGTCTCCTATATATAATATATATATGTGCCTGGTTATATATACACACACGTATGCACAGAATGTGAAAGGTATGCTCACACAGTGTGGCTATTTCCTTGTCATTCAGTCAGAATTTCTGACCCAGTTTTAGTTTATGTCTTCCTGTGGTGACAAACTAAAAGCAAACACTAAATAAAACAACTTCCTTCAATATTCAAAATTTCAAAATAAATAGGTGGCCAATTAAAAAAAACACATACACTGAATTATATCAACTATGCTTTTCAAACTACAGCTTCCCCCAGGAGTAATGATAGGACATGTTCTGAAATTCAAGTGCCACAGGTTCTTCTCCTCATGGCCAATCCCATGCCCTTCCTCCCCTTCTCATGTATAATCATGCACTAAACTGTAAATTCTCTGAGAACAGGGTTGCCACTGGTTTTCAATCTGTGTCTGGCATATGGAAAAGGTTAACTTTTCTTCTTTTACCCTTGCCTGTTATGCCTCTCTTCAACTCCTGCTTTCTGTCTTTCTCTTCCCTACTCAGGTATCTTGCTTCATCAGCTTTCTTTTGCTTTTTATACCATTAACAACTTCCTTTATCTCTAGGGTCACCAGACTCTGGCTGGCCTGGGACAGCTCCAGTTTATTCCTATTTTCCAAGCATAATTATTAATAGCATCCATCCTCATTCTCAAAAATGTCTGATTTGAGTGATAAATTATCTAGTCCTCCTATTTATATCTGCCCTTGACCTACAGCTATACAAATGCTCAAACTCTCCCATTCTAAAGATACCCAACAGGCACACATGTTCCAAATTCAATACCCTATCCCATATTTCTCTGTCTTTTCCTTCACAGTCACACTTATTGAAATTATTGTTCAGATCCACTTTCTCAGATCCACTATATTGAAATTATTGTTCAGATCCTAGTCTTCTAGACCAGAGGTCTCCAACCTTTTTGGCACCAGGGACTGGTTTAGTGGAAGACGATTTTTCCATGGACTTGGTGGGGGGATTCTTTTGGGAAGATTCAAGCAGATTAAATTTATTGTGTGCTTTATTTCTATTATTGTTGCATCAGCTCCACCTCAGACCATCAGGCATTAGATCCCAGAGGTTGGCAGCCCCTCTTCTAGACATTTTTCTCTCCACTACGCTTCTGAAACTGCTCTGGTGGAATGGCCTTGTACTTGCTATTAATAAATCCTTTGGACATGTGAAAGGTTCTGGTTAGATAATTACATGCTCCTTCTTTTGTGCTGATCAGATGTTACACTTTTAAGTAATTCCTGAATATTATCTCATTAACCAAGATATTTCATTTGTTGACGTTCTATCATCCATGTGCCCATAGACGGGTCCCTTTTATGCTTTTTTTTTTTTCATCTGCACAACAATCCTATGAGGTAGATATCATTTCCCCATCCCACACCTGAGGCAAGGGTATAACTTTCCTGATCTCTCACAGTTAGTAAATGATACAGCTGAGCTTCTTGTTTCCAAATGGATTCTGTTATTTTTTTCCACAACACTCTTCTATCTCCCATCTTCTCAACCAAATTTTAGTATCTGTTATTGTATGACTGACTCATTGTAGGTACTCAAGACTGGTAAGCTGATATTTTAACAACATACAGATTTTGCAAATTGGACTCACCAAAGGCTAGGCATTGTCCTGTGGAATATACATGGGAGTGGTGACAGTTACGGATGTTTAAACCAGGGACAGGGGAAGTGGCTGTTACTGTATAAGCAGTGAGTTTCTGGATTGCAGTAAAATAAACCAGGATTTTGTTTCTTGAAGTAATTATACTCTAGAGAGGGGAAAGAAAGATGGAGACAATTATGAATGACCTTGCATTTCTGAGCTGTTGAGAACTTCTGGATCAGTGGCTGATGTTTTCATAGTCTTTTCAAGTGAAACCTTTCAGTGAAGTCTCAAGTCACAGACCACCAGTTGACAAAAGGAATTCTTTTCTCCAGGGTATTAACCTTAATTTGAGTGTCATATAATGATTGTCATATTAATAAGAAAAAAAAAATCTTCAAACACATTTTCTAATGTTGTTTAGCCTTTCTAAAACCTTTCAAATTTTGAAATATTTAGGATCAATTTTTTCCGGTGCTATCTTTTGAGTATTATCATTCCAATGACTTGTTTAACCTTAAAGCAAGAATTGGCAGGAGTTTTTATAAAGCAAATAAATATTTTCTAACAGCTTGAGTCAGTAATAGTGTTGATATCACTCAAACCATCGTTCCTGGGCCTTGTAGCTCTGAGGGCCATCATAAGTGGAGAGAAATGTTTAATAAACCCTTTGTAGGTAGGTCTTGACCCTGGGAAAATGTTAACTCCGTTTCTGAATCTCTGGAATCATGCTCCTTTTGATCTAATTTATTAAATATTGTGAATGTCAGTGTCAGGAGAGTTCTAAGATAGAAATAAGTGAAAGGGAGGACTTCTTTTTGGCTACTGAAATATGTAATAAGACTTGATTAAAATTATATTTCTTCTTAATGGAAAACATTTGACATACTGCATGTGAATGCATGTGAAACCTCTTGTCTCTGTGACATTTATGTGCCGTGTCTCATTCTATAGACCTGTAGGCATGAAGTATAATCATCAAACTTCATTGATGTCACTGTGTCAGCCACAAATGCATTTTGCTCATGGAATCAAAAGATCTTTAGTTCATTGAGGCATCTTAAGAAACTTAAACATTTTTATGCATAGTGAGACTGTTTAGTATCTGGTTGCTTTTGGCAGGCAGTTTGTACATATTATCTTCCTGTTTAGGGCCACTGCCTTTTTGCAAGATATGAGAGGTAGGTTAGCTCTTCTGTGTTGTTTTTCAGCTGCATATTTACTTAGCAACTTCATTCTCTGAGTAGTTGTTGAAAGAACAGAAGTTTGTAAATTATACAACATTAAACAGTGAATGCCATCCATGGCTTTTAGCCCAGACCCTGTCAAATAGTTTTCTATTTCCTGATCAGACCTTAAAATTACTGTGAATTACAGAGGCATTAGCATTTCTCAATTTAAATATACTGTTTCTTAATTAGTTCCTAAAACTCTCATTAGGAAATACAGACTCTTGTTGAGTATGTTGAGGAAATAATTCTTGAGCAAATAACTGGCTTTAATCTTAAGCATTTGGGTTCATGTTTGACTTTATGTGTGTCAGGTACTTCATGATGTTATGGGGCTAGTGTTTAGGTACAATAGTTTCTAATGTTGTTTAGCCTTTCTAAAACCTTTCAAATTTTGAAATATTTAGGATCAATTTTTTCCGGTGCTATCTTTTGAGTATTATCATTCCAATGACTTGTTTAACCTTAAAGCAAGAATTGGCAGGAGGTTTTATAAAGCAAATAAATATTTTCTAACAGCTTGAGTCAGTAATAGTGTTGATATCACTCAAACCATCGTTCCTGGGCCTTGTAGCTCTGAGGGCCATCATAAGTGGAGAGAAATGTTTAATAAACCCTTTGTAGGTAGGTCTTGACCCTGGGAAAATGTTAACTCCGTTTCTGAATCTCTGGAATCATGCTCCTTTTGATCTAATTTATTAAATATTGTGAATGTCAGTGTCAGGAGAGTTCTAAGATAGAAATAAGTGAAAGGGAGGACTTCTTTTTGGCTACTGAAATATGTAATAAGACTTGATTAAAATTATATTTCTTCTTAATGGAAAACATTTGACATACTGCATGTGAATGCATGTGAAACCTCTTGTCTCTGTGACATTTATGTGCCGTGTCTCATTCTATAGACCTGTAGGCATGAAGTATAATCATCAAACTTCATTGATGTCACTGTGTCAGCCACAAATGCATTTTGCTCATGGAATCAAAAGATCTTTAGTTCATTGAGGCATCTTAAGAAACTTAAACATTTTTATGCATAGTGAGACTGTTTAGTATCTGGTTGCTTTTGGCAGGCAGTTTGTACATATTATCTTCCTGTTTAGGGCCACTGCCTTTTTGCAAGATATGAGAGGTAGGTTAGCTCTTCTGTGTTGTTTTTCAGCTGCATATTTACTTAGCAACTTCATTCTCTGAGTAGTTGTTGAAAGAACAGAAGTTTGTAAATTATACAACATTAAACAGTGAATGCCATCCATGGCTTTTAGCCCAGACCCTGTCAAATAGTTTTCTATTTCCTGATCAGACCTTAAAATTACTGTGAATTACAGAGGCATTAGCATTTCTCAATTTAAATATACTGTTTCTTAATTAGTTCCTAAAACTCTCATTAGGAAATACAGACTCTTGTTGAGTATGTTGAGGAAATAATTCTTGAGCAAATAACTGGCTTTAATCTTAAGCATTTGGGTTCATGTTTGACTTTATGTGTGTCAGGTACTTCATGATGTTATGGGGCTATGTCTGGTACTGACATATGTCTCTACAAGGAATTACAAATTAGTTTCAGTCTTGTGCTCATTATCATGGATTGTGAATAGGTGTCTGTGTATTGTGTTGTGAAGGATTCTGAGGCTGTATTCAGAGTCATTGAAAATATGTAGGGATCAGATAATCATGATTGCTATTGATGCTGGAGAGATCTGTGGTAGTATATGACTGTGAATTTGTTATTCCTGACGTGTACCGATCCAGAAAGTCCAAAGACCCTAAGATGCAAAGATGCAAGACTCTTAGCTTTTTGACAGTTTTTCTTCCAGTGATCATGACTGATTTCTTCTTTCCCATCCTCTTTCAGACAGCAGGAGAAAATCTTCAGAAAGGGTTTCTGTCTGTGTACTTTGGTTCCAAACTTGGGAGCACAACTGTATTTTGAAAGGAATAAACAGATACATCCAAATGAAGTGTCCAGAGAGCAGAGCAGGACAGTGTGAGTCTTGCATGAGTGTCTGGGTCCCATCTGCTTCACATTCAGGTCCTTTGGGTCAGAGAGCTCAGGGCTGTTCCTGGCGGCATGTCTCCCTTTCTCAGTGCTCCTTTGGACTTGGCCTGGGAAGGATGAGATGGGAGAAAGCCTTGTCAGCAGGCTCAGAAGCTCCCTGGCCTTCGATCCTGATGGCAAAAGCAGCATAACAAAGGAGAGATGAGGTTAGCTCTTCTGTGTTTGTTTTCCCAGCTGCATATTTACTTAGCAACTTCATTCTCTGAGTAGTTGTTGAAAGAACAGAAGTTTGTAAATTATACAACATTAAACAGTGAATGCCATCCATGGCTTTTAGCCCAGACCCTGTCAAATAGTTTTCTATTTCCTGATCAGACCTTAAAATTACTGTGAATTACAGAGGCATTAGCATTTCTCAATTTAAATATACTGTTTCTTAATTAGTTCCTAAAACTCTCATTAGGAAATACAGACTCTTGTTGAGTATGTTGAGGAAATAATTCTTGAGCAAATAACTGGCTTTAATCTTAAGCATTTGGGTTCATGTTTGACTTTATGTGTGTCAGGTACTTCATGATGTTATGGGGCTATGTCTGGTACTGACATATGTCTCTACAAGGAATTACAAATTAGTTTCAGTCTTGTGCTCATTATCATGGATTGTGAATAGGTGTCTGTGTATTGTGTTGTGAAGGATTCTGAGGCTGTATTCAGAGTCATTGAAAATATGTAGGGATCAGATAATCATGATTGCTATTGATGCTGGAGAGATCTGTGGTAGTATATGACTGTGAATTTGTTATTCCTGACGTGTACCGATCCAGAAAGTCCAAAGACCCTAAGATGCAAAGATGCAAGACTCTTAGCTTTTTAATTGTTTTTCTTCCAGTGATCATGACTGATTTCTTCTTTCCCATCCTCTTTCAGACAGCAGGAGAAAATCTTCAGAAAGGGTTTCTGTCTGTGTACTTTGGTTCCAAACTTGGGAGCACAACTGTATTTTGAAAGGAATAAACAGATACATCCAAATGAAGTGTCCAGAGAGCAGAGCAGGACAGTGTGAGTCTTGCATGAGTGTCTGGGTCCCATCTGCTTCACATTCAGGTCCTTTGGGTCAGAGAGCTCAGGGCTGTTCCTGGCGGCATGTCTCCCTTTCTCAGTGCTCCTTTGGACTTGGCCTGGGAAGGATGAGATGGGAGAAAGCCTTGTCAGCAGGCTCAGAAGCTCCCCTGGCCTTCGATCCTGATGGCAAAAGCAGCATAACAAAGGAGAGATGAGTCATGGTGGGTAAGAGCCTGGGGGTGTTGGATTTGAGGCTCACTAATCTCATTCACTGTGTGTTTTCATAAGTTACTCAGGACCTCAGTTTCTCCTTTTGCAAAATGAGGATAATAGCTGTAAGGAATTAGAGGCATGACAACTATAGAAGGCTCTGCACCATAATTTTCACATAGGAGGTGCTCAGTAGCTACGGCCTGTTATTACCATTAATAAATATTCATCAGTACTTAGAGGAATAAAGGATTACTAAAAGTAAGTCCAGATTTTTACAGCTTCTTTACAGAATTTCTGAATCCCTTTCAATGCTTTTTAACCAGTATCTTTAATATTCCTGCTTTATGATCGTCTCTGCCTTTTTTCCCACTATTTCTGTTACTGATTCCTTTTCTTTCTCCCCATTTCCTCTTCCCTATTTTCCCCTTTGCCTCTGTTTCATTCCTTTATTTTCCTTTTTTCCTATGTCCCTTCCTCCAATACCATTTTCTTCTTGGATGTCTTTTACTGTTCTTTCTCTGCTCTTTCATTTCTTTTTCTCACATTTTCCTATCAAAAGATATTTATGAGAATTATTAAGAGAATGAAAAATGAATGCAAAAAGAAATAGAAAACCAGTAAATTTATCTTATGAAATAATAATTTTAATTAACCAATTATATCAATTTTGTTATATTGGAGCAGAGCATGGAAGGAGTAATAAGCTATGAACTATGCATGTAATATAAACTTTCTTTTCTCTTAATACATTCTATCTCTAGAAATACATGATTATAGATGAACTCATGGTTAAGAGTTTATTCATTTATCTGTAAACAAATGTTATGTATGTGCCAATTGTGCAGAAATTTGTGGGGAAGATATTTATTGTACAATATGGTCAATGCATGCTTGACCCACTTTTATTGAGGTGATCAATAAAATAATTGTGGGATGAATGACCACGGAAGAGATGTGATCTTTGTCTTTGGGGTTGCCCAGATGAAGAGGTCGGGAAGCGGGAAGCTGTGGGTGCTCTAGAAAACTAATTGTGTATGGCAGATCACAAGGAATAAAAAAAATAAGATGAGACTGGGTCATGAAGAACTTTATACTTTGAATTAGTTAGGTTAGGTTAGGATGAGGTGTCAGATAGATCCCAAAAGACTGTGGCTTAGTAAGATGGAATTTTAGTTTTTGAACAGTGACTGTCTTGGTTAGTTGTTCTGGCTGAGTAGTCTTAACTGGTTTGGCCCATTATTTATGGACACTCTTGCATAAACCCTTAACACCCTTAACTTCTCATCTGGCCAGTCCCCAACCCTAGTTAAATTCAATTCTCTTGCTACCTTACTTCTATACTATTCCTAGAGAAGTATTGTAGAGTCCATTTTAGCTGCTATAACATAATATCATAGACTGGGTGGCTTATAAACAACAAATTCATTTCACACTGTTATGGAGGCTGGAGAGTAAAAGGTCGAGGCCCTGGCAGGTTTGGTGTTTGGTGAAGGCCTGCTTCCTGGTTCCCAGTTGTCTATCTTTCTGCTGTTCCCTCACATGGGGAAGGGTGGAGAAAGCTCTCTGGGACCTCTTTTATAAAGGCAATAAATCCATTCTTGAGGGCTGTATGCTCATGACCTAACTGAATACTTTTCATAGTCCCTACCTCCAAGTATATTGCATTGGCGATTAGGTTTCAACATATGAATTTGGGAAAAAACAAACAAATAGCAAAAGTTTCATGCCCCTTTCTGTTTCTCTTAATTCCTATACCTCTTCTCTTTTTCACTGTCAGCCAATAACCATATTTATTTTATTGAGAAACTAGAGTAGGGTAAGAATTTCACATGCCAACATCACTAAATCAAGGAAGCATCTCGCATTTATCCCTCTCATTCTGCCTTCTCTTCCATCACCCTGCTTCCAATGTCCTTCAGTCTAAGGTGAACTCCTTCCCTTGTATAGAAGATCCCATATTCTGTCACCTACCTACAGTCACACTCCAGCAATTGTCCCCTTTGTCTATAGATCACTCAATTTTCTCTCCAACTTGATTATTCCATTAATACATAAACACACTGTAAATCTTCCATCTTTAGAAACAAACTTGCCTCCACCTATCACTTTAGTTATTGCATTATTTCTCCTCTACTTTGTGGAGCACAACACTGTAATCTACAGTTCCTTTCTCATTCTTTTTTCTCATGTTATCAAAAAGATTCTTTTAAGGCCATCATTACTCCCATATTGGTCAAATCCTCAGGCCTCATGTTAGTCAATTTACTTTAAGAATTTGATTCAGTAAACTAGTTCTTCCTTTCGAAGAACTCTAGTCACTGGAACTCCTGCAAATGATTCAGTCCTACTTGCCCTCTTACTTCACTGGTTGATCCTAAATATCTTTTATTGGTTGTCTGTCCTCTTCCTACCCCTCAGCCCCTTATTGATGTGGATGATTTTTAAAGTATTTATTGAATTTTTTACAGTATTGCTTCTGTTTTATGCTTTTGTTTTTTTGGTTTTTTTTGGTCTCGAGATATGTGGGATCTCAGCTCTCCACCCACCTATACTGGAAGGCAAAAGACAGTCCCGACTACTGGACCACTAGGAAAGTCCCTTTCTATCTTTAGTATTAGAGCACACAGAGGCTCAGGACTTGGAACTCTTCTCATCTTTCTTCATACTCCTCGTGTGCCATTCTTACAGCTTCAAATACCATCCTTACACACATGACTCCCAAGGGGATAGCTCCTAGACATCTTTCTTTGACTCTAGCTTTGGAAACCCAGCTTTCAGTGGACATCTCCATGTGGATATCTAATAAATATCTCACTGTTAATGTATTAAAATCCAAATGCCTGGTTTTTTTCCTTCTATCCCAAATCTGGTCCTTCTATAACTTTCCCCATTCTCTCAGCTATTCAGATTGAAAAAAACCCTGGAATCATCTTTGCCTCTTTTCATTCTCTTACACATGCACCTAATTAATCAGTAAATTACATCAATCCATTTAGTCAAAGTATGTCTAGAATCTATTTGTTTTTTGCCACCTCTACCACCTTGGTCCAAAGCACTGTTGTTTCTGGCCTGATGAACGTAATAGCTACTTAACTGGTCTCCTTGTGTCCACCTTTGTGATATGTAATCTGTTCTCTACATTATAACCAGCATGATTGATCAAAAACCTCAGCTCATTTACTCCTCTGCCCAAAACTTGCTAATGGCTTCTCAGCTCACTCAGAGTAAAATTCAGTCCCTGCTACACTCACAAAGCCTCAAAGGTCCCACATGGTGTGTCCCAGCTCTTCCCTGACCTCATCTCTTTCCATCTCCTCCTCTGTCTTATCAGCTAGAGTGGCCATCTTGCTGCTCCAACATTCAAGTAGTGAATGTCTAGGCCTTAGAGCTTATTTATCTTTTTAAAGTGAACATTTTGTCTTAAACTGTGGATTCAATTTTCTTTGAATGACAGACTTTTTTCCCCCCTTTGTTTTTGGCTGCCTGTAGAACTTGTGAAAAAGCACAACCTTGCCTCTCAGTAAAATATTTCTGAGAGGATGTCACTCTGCAGTATCTGTCTAGTTCCCATTTTAGGTAAATGTAATTCATGAAAAACAAAAGTCCCAAAAAAAAAGTAAAATGCGAGAGAAACACTTTTTCCTTTAAGGCTTTTGACTTGATCAAAAAGACCAGGAACCAGATGAAGCCGTTTCCTGTATTATGTAAACTGTGTCTCAAGAAGAAATATGTTTGTGCTGTACAGGAAAGCATGGCATTGTCTCCATGCCATTTGGCATTTCTTGTACTATGGAGTAATTGATATGTGTATTTCATGCTAATCATTTGGGGAAGTGGTTTTGATTTTTCTTAGATATAGTGTTCAAATTTTAAGAGTTATTCAAAAATATGATATATTCAGCTATTTGCTTATTTTGAGAGAAAGCTTCATTTAAAGAGAGTCCAACTGTGATTAGATATTTTGAACTGTCCATGGTCTTTGTATAAATGTACTGAGTTTTTTCCTTACTGTATAACACTGCAAAGCTTATTATTCACTTTCCTGACAAATATTTTCCTTTTGTAAGGCAAGGTTGGAAATTTACTTGTATCAACTGACATAGGTAGGTGTACTTATGATCCAATGCACAAAGCTCTCTAATGTGCTAGACATACCTCATTTCTGTGATACCGTGATTTCTTTATTTTAGAGTCATTTCAGAGAATAGCTTTTGAACTTGATATGACTGCCACTGCTACAGCATGTGACAGAAAATAACATGGTTGGCAAGAAATGTAATATTTGTTTTTGCATAGTTTTCATGTTTGAATATTACTATATCTCCTCAATCAGATGTCTCTCTTTGTAATTTAATTTATCATTCAGTTGGTAATTTTGTTGTGTCTACTGCATGTTGGACTCTGAGATAGAAGCTATGGGTCATATGAAAGAGCATAGGCTCAGATCCTACCCTAAAGCAGTCTAATAAGCTTTGAGAAACAGTACACACTGATGTCTATTAGAAGAAAATAAAGATTACCTTAAGTTTAGTAAAGGAAACAAGTAATCTTGTATGTGCATCTTGTATGTGCGCACACTTGACATGTAAATAATGCAAGGATATTGTAGATCAATCATTAACTGATTATGGTAAAGGCATTGAAACAAACACATAAGAACTGAATAATTATTAACGCATATTTCCAAACAACAATGACAACAGAAACAAACCCCCTAACAAAGTAAACAATGATAATCCCTGTTAGGAAAATCTCTAGTAAATCACTTAATGACATCACAGTGACTTTCCAGAATTAATGGGAGTTTCCCAAGTGTCTGTAGTAATATTAAAGATTAATCTGATGACACCATTTCTTGCACAACTATATCAGGTTGAGTTATATGAAACTGCCATTTTCTGAGTCATAAAAGGCTGAATATCAGTAATCCTGGACTTCCTAGGTAGCTTATTGGGAAAGGATCCACTTGCCAATGTGGGAGATGCAAGTTTAACCCCTGGGTTGGGAAGATCCCCTGGAGAAAGTGATAAGTGAAAGTCAATTGTCATGTTCATCTCTTTATGACTCTATGGACTGTAGCCTGCCAGGCTCCTCTGTTCATGGAATTCTCCATGTAAGAATACAGAATTGGATTACCATTTCTTCCAGATCTAGAGATAGAATCCAGGTCTTCTACATTGGATGTGGATTCTTTCCTTCCTGAGCCACCAGGGAGAAGGAAATGGCAACCCATTCCAGTATTCTTGCCCAGAGAATCCTGTTAACTGACTATAATCCTTTGGGTATGGTCCATGGGGTCACAAAGGAGTCAGACACCACTTAGTGACTAAACAGCAACTAACATCAATAGTCTCATATGCTCAACCTGGTATAAGTGACTTGACAATAGAGAGAGGGCGTTTTCCTTTATACAGGGTAGCACCTAGCACATGACTTAGCACATAGTGGTGCTCAGCCAGTATTTATGGAAATATGTTGATGGTGTGTTAATACACGATGTATAAACTATTACAGAAATTACTCTAATAGAGATAAAACTGTTTTTAATCTCATAAAGATAAAATGTCCTTGAGAAATGAATTGCAGAATTGCCTAAGTAAATCTTGTGCTAGTTTTGGTTATTTTTAGGAGCTACAAAAAGTTGCGGAATAGTAGGGATCTTATTAAGAATTTTCCGTGGCACTAGCGGTAAAGAATCTGCCTGCCAGTGCAGGAGAGGAAGGAGACAGGGAGTTGACTCCTGGGCCAGGAAGATTCCCTGGAGATCTTATTAATTTTTCAATAAATGTAAAAAGAGAAGAGGGATTGAGGCTCTAGCTGTCCTTTATTTAAAGTGGCTTCTTGTCCTAACTCTGGTATAAAGTGTTCTGGGGTGTTTGGTTTTGGATTGGAGTGATCATTATGACTGCTCCTGTAGTTCTTCATAGGATCACATGGGATGATAGGGCTGCAGACATCATCAGGCTTTGATCCTTACTTTGTAGATGAGAAAACCGAGGCTTCAGGTGATGAGTGACTTGGCCTCGGTAGAGATTCAAGTTCTGGACTCTCAGGCTGGCACTTTCTCCTTTACATCCTGATGCTCCAACAAAAATTCAAGGTGACTTCTGTAAACTGTGGTATCAGTGGTTAGCTGTGCTTAGAGCAAAATTAGAGACAGATACCGAAACAAGACCAATTCTAGTATTTGTGATAAAAAGCCATTAGAATCTTAATTGTAAAGAGAAGATCTATTTCTCTCACAGTCTATATCTGACAGTTTTCTGTTTGCCTGTATGTGTAATTGTCATTGATTTCCAGATGAAATTAATTCTTGGTAGATAAGACTGGAAAAGAAATGTGAGTGTGATGATATCAACAATTTATGTCTTATTATTTATATTATTTAGTATATTCTGAATGTTATCAAATTCTCTGGTATTTTAAGAAGGGTTAAAATTTATATGGAAATGTATTTTTATATTGAATGCCAAGATTACCTTAGTATTTTTGTAATATAAACTTACAAATGTCATCCAAACCACTTAGTACTTCATGAAAAGAATGTACTACTGCTTTGTTTAACATAGTTAGGCGGAATTCCTTTTATATTATTTTTTTAAGTCTTGCATATTTGTGGAATACAGTTTCAGGGGAATTCCTTTGGTAGTCTTCATTGAGTGTCAGCAAAAAATATTATTCTTGGCTTCTATCCTGATTAACCCAGACATTTTAATGTGTGTTATGATGGGTTATTTGATGGATAGTCACCTGTACCCTGTGATCAACTAGAACTTGCCCACTTGAGTTAAACCTTAGTAGCTGAATGTCATAATTTCCCATCTCTTGTTTGATTAATACTTCCTTTTGAGATCAGAAAGGGAAATGTCTGGAGTGTCCTTCGATGTGCAGCTATACTCAGGATGAGAAGGAAGACGTGTCTTTCATGGGGAGAGAATTCTTGGTCATAACAAGCTCATTCAGGACAAAGCATCAGTCACCTCCCTTTTAAAAAAGGAAATAAGAGATAAACACTTCACTCGCCCTTAGAAGTGTTTTTTCCTAAATTTTTATTGACTTAATGTCTTTATTTAGATTAAAAATGAATAGTATGTGCAAAAGTATAAGAAAGTCCTTAAGCAACAAATGACAAAGGACTTTATTTCCAGTACATGAAGTTATATGCAGTTGCTTTAGATTTATAAATATGTTTCATAAGATGTCATGTGAAAATATGTAGTCTTATTTGCCCTTTAGTTTTAAATGTAGAAAATAATTTTTAGCTCTTAGAGACAGATACCGAAACAAGACCAATTCTAGTATTTGTGATAAAAAGCCATTAGAATCTTAATTGTAAAGAGAAGATCTATTTCTCTCACAGTCTATATCTGACAGTTTTCTGTTTGCCTGTATGTGTAATTGTCATTGATTTCCAGATGAAATTAATTCTTGGTAGATAAGACTGGAAAAGAAATGTGAGTGTGATGATATCAACAATTTATGTCTTATTATTTATATTATTTAGTATATTCTGAATGTTATCAAATTCTCTGGTATTTTAAGAAGGGTTAAAATTTATATGGAAATGTATTTTTATATTGAATGCCAAGATTACCTTAGTATTTTTGTAATATAAACTTACAAATGTCATCCAAACCACTTAGTACTTCATGAAAAGAATGTACTACTGCTTTGTTTAACATAGTTAGGCGGAATTCCTTTTATATTATTTTTTTAAGTCTTGCATATTTGTGGAATACAGTTTCAGGGGAATTCCTTTGGTAGTCTTCATTGAGTGTCAGCAAAAAATATTATTCTTGGCTTCTATCCTGATTAACCCAGACATTTTAATGTGTGTTATGATGGGTTATTTGATGGATAGTCACCTGTACCCTGTGATCAACTAGAACTTGCCCACTTGAGTTAAACCTTAGTAGCTGAATGTCATAATTTCCCATCTCTTGTTTGATTAATACTTCCTTTTGAGATCAGAAAGGGAAATGTCTGGAGTGTCCTTCGATGTGCAGCTATACTCAGGATGAGAAGGAAGACGTGTCTTTCATGGGGAGAGAATTCTTGGTCATAACAAGCTCATTCAGGACAAAGCATCAGTCACCTCCCTTTTAAAAAAGGAAATAAGAGATAAACACTTCACTCGCCCTTAGAAGTGTTTTTTCCTAAATTTTTATTGACTTAATGTCTTTATTTAGATTAAAAATGAATAGTATGTGCAAAAGTATAAGAAAGTCCTTAAGCAACAAATGACAAAGGACTTTATTTCCAGTACATGAAGTTATATGCAGTTGCTTTAGATTTATAAATATGTTTCATAAGATGTCATGTGAAAATATGTAGTCTTATTTGCCCTTTAGTTTTAAAGAGTAGATAGAATACTTGTCATGCCTAGAGCAGCTTTTGTGTATAAAACCATGGCATTCTTCAACACAAAGAGCCTTCTTTTAAAAAAAAAAAAAGATCCCCACCTCCTCACTTTTTTGGAGGGGCAAAGGGCTCCTTTTTTATCTTAATCTGTGTGATGTGATTCAGCACCTCTGTAAGTGTAAATATCCAGGAAATATCTATTTAAAGTCTCAGGGTTTATAGATGGGAACTATTCATTCGTTCACGTTAATATTCGCCGAGCCCCTAAGATTGAGCCATTCTTCTAAATGACTAGGTTACCAGCTGCAGAGGGCAAAATAAATGGATTCAGCCTTTGCTCTCCTGGAGTTTAACTTCTAGGGAGAGAGACAGTGTGGTGTGAAGAAATGAACTGATGTATAAGGACAGCTTACCATCAGTTTGCTAAATAAGCAACAGGGGAGAATCTACCACACCCAATGATGGCATTTGAGGAGAGATTTGGAATCTATGCTCAAGTGAAGGAGGAGTAGTTTAGCTAAGGTCGATACCTGAGGCCAAGGAAAGAATTTGTTTAATTCATGAAATTGAAGGCGGTCAGGGGAGTAGAGCCTAGGGGGGTAGGAGGAGCATGGAAGGAAATGAGAGTGAAGCAGGAGGGTCTGCTCCAACTGCACTCAGTAGCCAGGGCAGAGTGTTTGCATCTAATTAAAACTGCAGTGAAGCCTAAGAAATGGGGAGCAGTGTTAACCATATGAAGGAGGCGGATGGAGGGAAGGAACTAGATAGATGGGAACAAGAATGGTAGGAGGGTGCTTTACACTTTGATCTTTTTGTACTCTTATTTAGAAAATTTTGTATGTGTATCTATTCATGGTAAAGCATTGAAAAATTCTTATAATAAGCTTTTTAGTTTTAAGTAAGGATGTATCTTAACATGGTTGTGCTTTTAAAAGACTGTTGGCATCTTTGTGGAGAGTAGATTGGATGGGGCAAGATTAAGAGTGAAAAATTATAGCATAATGTAGGGAAGTGATGATTCAGCTGGGAACAGAGCAATGATTGGGGATTGGAGGGGAGAAGAGGGAGCTACGGTTTATTTGTGAGGAAGAAAAAAATGCTAAGAATTGTGGATAACATTTTAAGAGTAAAGAAGGGGGAGGAAAACTAAGATGTTGTTTCACCAATGGAGCCATGTCTCATGATAGTGAATTTTGAGAGAGAAACCAGTTTGAAGGTAAATCAGGAATTTTGTTTTACGTATGGTAACCAGGTGTAGCTATGAAATTTTAAAGAGATGCTGTTAAACAGGCAGCTGGATATATGAATCCATGCCTAAGTAAGAAGTCTGAATTGGATATAGGAGTTTGAAAGTAAACTCACATATGAAATTTAAAATTTCCATAATTATGTGGGAACCCTACCAGAGGATAAGGAAGAGAAAGTGATGAGAACTGAGCCCTCAGTCTTGCCCACATGAGAGGTTGAAAAAGAAGGAGAAATCCCTAGAGAAAGATAGGGATGCATAGTCAGAACAGCAGGAGGAAAAGCAGGAAGGCGAGGTGACTCAGAAACTAAGGGCAAGAATCCAGAAGACTCTAGTTCTCATCTGGATTCTGCCACTTTTTGTTTCTATTTTGAATATCATATAATTTCTTGGAATTTTTCATTCTTTGTCTATGAGGTTTATCTTGTCTATCCCACAGGTTTGAGATGGTCAATACTGAGAACATACACTGAACTAATATGTCTTAGATATTAATCTATATACATGGTGCATGTGTTTGCATGCTGATATCTGACTCTTTGAGACCCTATAAACTGTACCTGCCAGTTTATGAGATTCTCCAGGCAAGAATGGTAGGAGGGTGCTTTACACTTTGATCTTTTTGTACTCTTATTTAGAAAATTTTGTATGTGTATCTATTCATGGTAAAGCATTGAAAAATTCTTATAATAAGCTTTTTAGTTTTAAGTAAGGATGTATCTTAACATGGTTGTGCTTTTAAAAGACTGTTGGCATCTTTGTGGAGAGTAGATTGGATGGGGCAAGATTAAGAGTGAAAAATTATAGCATAATGTAGGGAAGTGATGATTCAGCTGGGAACAGAGCAATGATTGGGGATTGGAGGGGAGAAGAGGGAGCTACGGTTTATTTGTGAGGAAGAAAAAAATGCTAAGAATTGTGGATAACATTTTAAGAGTAAAGAAGGGGGAGGAAAACTAAGATGTTGTTTCACCAATGGAGCCATGTCTCATGATAGTGAATTTTGAGAGAGAAACCAGTTTGAAGGTAAATCGGGAATTTTGTTTTACGTATGGTAACCAGGTGTAGCTATGAAATTTTAAAGAGATGCTGTTAAACAGGCAGCTGGATATATGAATCCATGCCTAAGTAAGAAGTCTGAATTGGATATAGGAGTTTGAAAGTAAACTCACATATGAAATTTAAAATTTCCATAATTATGTGGGAACCCTACCAGAGGATAAGGAAGAGAAAGTGATGAGAACTGAGCCCTCAGTCTTGCCCACATGAGAGGTTGAAAAAGAAGGAGAAATCCCTAGAGAAAGATAGGGATGCATAGTCAGAACAGCAGGAGGAAAAGCAGGAAGGCGAGGTGACTCAGAAACTAAGGGCAAGAATCCAGAAGACTCTAGTTCTCATCTGGATTCTGCCACTTTTTGTTTCTATTTTGAATATCATATAATTTCTTGGAATTTTTCATTCTTTGTCTATGAGGTTTATCTTGTCTATCCCACAGGTTTGAGATGGTCAATACTGAGAACATACACTGAACTAATATGTCTTAGATATTAATCTATATACATGGTGCATGTGTTTGCATGCTGAGTTGCTTCAGTGATATCTGACTCTTTGAGACCCTATAAACTGTACCTGCCAGGATTCTCTGTCCATGAGATTCTCCAGGCAAGAATATTGGAGTGGGTTTCCATGCCATTCTCCAGAGGATCTTCCCGACCTGTGTCTTCCAAGGCTCCTTTATTGCCAGTGGATTCTTCACCACTGAGCCACTGGGGAAAGCCCATATATGATACATATTAATTTATAACTGGGGAAGGAAATGGTAATCTGCTTCAGTATTCTTGCCTGGAGACTCCCATGGAAAGAGGAACCTAGTGAGCCATATAGTCCATAGGATTGTAAAGAGTCAGGCATAACCGAAGTGACTTAGTATGCATATACATGCATTAATCTATAAACTATCCATTATACTTATGTAATACTCTACTACAATTATATGAAAGCACACAGTAACCTGAATTTCTTTATTATCTGGACAAAGCTTCACTTAAAACACTTGGTTATTTGATTCTGATTGAAAATTTTTGGCACTAAGGTACAAGTGTTTGAATTCAATTTATCCATATTGAATTAACATTTACTTGAAAGGAATGGAGGGGTAGCAATTTACTTAGAAATATTTATAAAAGAAAAGTCTTTAACTGAAGTTTATTATTTGAAATTAAAATACATTTTAAAATTTCTCTTTGTATCCAAGGTAATGTGTGTCTAGGTAGAGAGGCACACCCAGCAACTGTGGTTGTTATAGGGTTAAAATGCTGGAATTAAAGTAAGTCATTGCGAGGGGAAAAAAGAGAAAAGGAAAACAACCTTTACACAGTTTGTTAAAGCAAGAACAAAGAGCTCATGGAAAGCACCAGGTGTGACATGGAAAAGATAAGGAACAACCTCTTCTGTGTACATATCACTCTAAGATTATTTAATGACTCGAAAGATGACCTCCACCAAAAGGTGTGGCATGAAAGTGAGCACGAAACAGAACACTAATCAGGTGTTTCAGCAACTCTGATTTCCAGTGGGCTGGGCCTTGGCGTTGACAGTCAACGTGTCCATTGTAAGACAAGTTTATTTCTTGCAAAAGTTTACCATTATCTTGGAAGCCTTGCTCACTGGCCAGGTCCTTCCTGCCTGCTGCCCTCCGGGTTTTTTTTTTTCTTTATCACTCCTCCCCAACTCCTGTCTCCTGTACAACTCAGTTATCTAGTCTCAGACTTCTGAAGGGCTTTGAGCTTTCCTGTGACTTTTTTCCAGCCCCCACAATTAGGTAATCATTTATTAGTCCATGCCTTGTAATTGAGATGCAAGTTATACCTTGGCTCTTGAGATGACTTGCTGCACCCACCTTTTCCACCTCCTTATATCATGAAATTAAAGCACTAAGTGAGCTCAAGTAATGTAAAGGAGTCTGCTTCAGTATTCTTGCCTGGAGACTCCCATGGAAAGAGGAACCTAGTGAGCCATATAGTCCATAGGATTGTAAAGAGTCAGGCATAACGTGACTTAGTATGCATATACATGCATTAATCTATAAACTATCCATTATACTTATGTAATACTCTACTACAATTATATGAAAGCACACAGTAACCTGAATTTCTTTATTATCTGGACAAAGCTTCACTTAAAACACTTGGTTATTTGATTCTGATTGAAAATTTTTGGCACTAAGGTACAAGTGTTTGAATTCAATTTATCCATATTGAATTAACATTTACTTGAAAGGAATGGAGGGGTAGCAATTTACTTAGAAATATTTATAAAAGAAAAGTCTTTAACTGAAGTTTATTATTTGAAATTAAAATACATTTTAAAATTTCTCTTTGTATCCAAGGTAATGTGTGTCTAGGTAGAGAGGCACACCCAGCAACTGTGGTTGTTATAGGGTTAAAATGCTAGAATTAAAGTAAGTCATTGCGAGGGAATAAAGAGAAAAGGAAAACAACCTTTACACAGTTTGTTAAAGCAAGAACAAAGAGCTCATGGAAAGCACCAGGTGTGACATGGAAAAGATAAGGAACAACCTCTTCTGTGTACATATCACTCTAAGATTATTTAATGACTCGAAAGATGACCTCCACCAAAAGGTGTGGCATGAAAGTGAGCACGAAACAGAACACTAATCAGGTGTTTCAGCAACTCTGATTTCCAGTGGGCTGGGCCTTGGCGTTGACAGTCAACGTGTCCATTGTAAGACAAGTTTATTTCTTGCAAAAGTTTACCATTATCTTGGAAGCCTTGCTCACTGGCCAGGTCCTTCCTGCCTGCTGCCCTCCGGGTTTTTTTTTTTCTTTATCACTCCTCCCCAACTCCTGTCTCCTGTACAACTCAGTTATCTAGTCTCAGACTTCTGAAGGGCTTTGAGCTTTCCTGTGACTTTTTTCCAGCCCCCACAATTAGGTAATCATTTATTAGTCCATGCCTTGTAATTGAGATGCAAGTTATAATTCCCCTTGGCTCTTGAGATGACTTGCTGCACCCACCTTTTCCACCTCCTTATATCATGAAATTAAAGCACTAAGTGAGCTCAAGTAATGTAATAAAATCTGGAATTAATTAACTGCACTGAAGATGATTATATTATGAATTAAGTGGCTCCTTCTTAGAACGCACTGTAACTACCACAATAAATAAATGCATAAAAATGCAGTTTTCAGGGAGTTTAATTTTCAAAAGAGCCCTCTATAATTCTATTAATATTTATTGAGTCCCAGTACCTATTCTATCTAACCTCATTCATTCTGATTAGAAATGTCTTTCCTTTCACAATAATGTAAATTTACTGGTGACAGAATTAACCATCTTATGCTCCCCCCACCCTGCCATAGGCTCTGATTGTAATAATTATTTATTGAGCATTCATTATGTACCAGGAATCCCAACCCAGTGCCCGACCCATCGGAAGGACTTGGTACAAGCTTAAGGAGAAAATTTGACTGGAAAGAGATAACTATTCATAAAAATGATGTAACATTTTAAGAGCCCCAATAGAGGAATATGCAAAGAGATACAGAAACAGGAAAAAAGGATGCCAGAATTTGTTTGTAATCTGCCAAATAACTCAGGAGTTTCCTAATTATTTTAAACTTTACATCATGGTAACAAATGCTTTCATGGTTTCTGAATTTTTAGAGGATTGAGTAGGGTAAGAAGAAATGTTCTATACAGTGGTGTTTCAGGTAGCCTGCCCTCATATCTGTGTAGCTCAGAACACTTATGTTTAGAATATAAGAAAAGTACTTTTAACTTCTGAGTAGTCCAGCAGCTTTCACCACCACTAATTCACATTAAATCCTTTATATTCAATTTACATTTTCATATATTTCATTACCTGTCAATTGGCTCCAACCAGAAGAATAAGAGTGGAGGAACAGGAGCTGAGAATATATAATTTTTAAAGATGTGTTGATTTGGTTGTCTTATTCTTACGGGACCAAAAGACAAAATAAGTCAACACTAAAATTAATCATTTTCTATTAAAATCCCAGCTGAACAGGTGATGTATTGAAATACATGGAAACAGCTTAACAGAGAAAGTTATTTTTAAAGATCAAGGCTGTCACTACATACACAATTGGACTGACCATTACAAATATTTGCTGAGCCAAGTATTGGACTGATTATATGATTCATTGGGGGTGGGAAGACTGGAAAATTCCTCTAAAACCTATCTCTCTTGCATGAAGGGTGATGAAATTCCTTCCATCGGGCAAATATGAAAGTAACCTCAGTGCTTTGTAGTCACTTGGGTTTAACGTTCATATTTTCTGAAAGCAACTACATTTGTTACACCTCTTCATGGGAATCCTGGTGACTCTCTCTAGATAGGAAGCAATGTTCAATCTCATTGTTTAGACATTAAGATCTTTTGCTTCCTGGGACAGGAGTTCATTTGGCATTTGGTCAGTATAACAAAGAGGAGAAGGAAAAAACCTCAAACCAATAAACAAAATCATTTAGCAGACTGGAGACAGTGAAGTAAAAAAGTGCAAGAGAGAAGCATAGAGTTTCCAACTCACTGGATTGCAGATATTGGAAACAGAACATGACTCTTTGACTATTTGAGAGAACTAAGATTTTAGATGGTCTAGACCATAGACTCACAGCCTGTGGGATGCTTCTGGCAGATAAAGTGTTCAGAAGAGAAAAAAAGAAATTGAGCTTGAACATCTTATGAGGGCCATATGTTTTTAGTTTCACACAGACCTCACCAGTCCCTAATACCTTACACTTGACTCTTCACATTTTTTTATGCTCCCTGCCCTGCAGAGTTTGCAACACCTGGTGCATGTCTCCCAACTCTAGTGTTTTATACCTCTCTAGGCCAGACACAGAGTTAACATGTAGTAAATATATGTTGAACAAATGAGTGAATAGTAGTGGAGATATAGATATACCCATTTTAAGTAAATAAAATACATTGGTATAAAAAAAAAAAAGCTTGGCTCCAACCAGAAGAATAAGAGTGGAGGAACAGGAGCTGAGAATATATAATTTTTAAAGATGTGTTGATTTGGTTGTCTTATTCTTACGGGACCAAAAGACAAAATAAGTCAACACTAAAATTAATCATTTTCTATTAAAATCCCAGCTGAACAGGTGATGTATTGAAATACATGGAAACAGCTTAACAGAGAAAGTTATTTTTAAAGATCAAGGCTGTCACTACATACACAATTGGACTGACCATTACAAATATTTGCTGAGCCAAGTATTGGACTGATTATATGATTCATTGGGGGTGGGAAGACTGGAAAATTCCTCTAAAACCTATCTCTCTTGCATGAAGGGTGATGAAATTCCTTCCATCGGGCAAATATGAAAGTAACCTCAGTGCTTTGTAGTCACTTGGGTTTAACGTTCATATTTTCTGAAAGCAACTACATTTGTTACACCTCTTCATGGGAATCCTGGTGACTCTCTCTAGATAGGAAGCAATGTTCAATCTCATTGTTTAGACATTAAGATCTTTTGCTTCCTGGGACAGGAGTTCATTTGGCATTTGGTCAGTATAACAAAGAGGAGAAGGAAAAAACCTCAAACCAATAAACAAAATCATTTAGCAGACTGGAGACAGTGAAGTAAAAAAGTGCAAGAGAGAAGCATAGAGTTTCCAACTCACTGGATTGCAGATATTGGAAACAGAACATGACTCTTTGACTATTTGAGAGAACTAAGATTTTAGATGGTCTAGACCATAGACTCACAGCCTGTGGGATGCTTCTGGCAGATAAAGTGTTCAGAAGAGAAAAAAAGAAATTGAGCTTGAACATCTTATGAGGGCCATATGTTTTTAGTTTCACACAGACCTCACCAGTCCCTAATACCTTACACTTGACTCTTCACATTTTTTTATGCTCCCTGCCCTGCAGAGTTTGCAACACCTGGTGCATGTCTCCCAACTCTAGTGTTTTATACCTCTCTAGGCCAGACACAGAGTTAACATGTAGTAAATATATGTTGAACAAATGAGTGAATAGTAGTGGAGATATAGATATACCCATTTTAAGTTGATTCAGCTACACATTCCACAAGTGCAGTTTTCTGAAAATGCCATCAAAGTGTGTCATTCTACAAAAATGGAGGAATGGCAAGGAATTTTCCTGTCTTGTGGGAAGGGGGAATGTTAAATTTTGGATGACACTACACATTATTGGCTTGGAATTTGTTGAGTATATGGAAAGTTGTTTCTTTTTTTCTCCCAGTCTTTTGGCTGGAAATCTTAAGACCTCTCTTACCCGTACTTAAAACTATCCTGTTATTCATGTGTTCAATTCAACTTTTTAAACCCTTTTCTCTCCTCCATCCTCATCCATATCAGAACAAATTATTCATCAAGGTGATTGGTGATATGAATTAATCAAAGAGTGTCATTTTCCATGTGACTTTTTAGGGTGATCAGTGTCTTAAAAAGGAATGATATACATGTGTATATATAAGAGGGTTTAAGTATTTGCCTCTTCTCTTCAAATAAGAAGTATTAAAAACGGGAAATAATCTGAAAGAGCCATGCACCACCTCATTGTGCTCAGGTTTTGCTTTTGTTAAAAAAAAAATTGAGAAGCTTTTAAACCAGTTCAGTAGATCTGATTTGGTTGATTTTAAAGTATTATATTTTAACATTTCATATTCTTTCACTACTTTCCATTTGCTCAAAGAATGTTTATTTATTCTGAGAGAATATTTACCAGTACCAATAACATGCTAATCATATGAAGTCACCAGATTTTTTTCCTTTCATTTAACAACAGCAACAACAACAAAATGACAAAAGAAAACATTCAAGCAAACAGAATAGGGCTTTGTGAAACAAACCCCACCATTTTCACCCAGTAGATGGTCTAGACCATAGACTCACAGCCTGTGGGATGCTTCTGGCAGATAAAGTGTTCAGAAGAGAAAAAAAGAAATTGAGCTTGAACATCTTATGAGGGCCATATGTTTTTAGTTTCACACAGACCTCACCAGTCCCTAATACCTTACACTTGACTCTTCACATTTTTTTATGCTCCCTGCCCTGCAGAGTTTGCAACACCTGGTGCATGTCTCCCAACTCTAGTGTTTTATACCTCTCTAGGCCAGACACAGAGTTAACATGTAGTAAATATATGTTGAACAAATGAGTGAATAGTAGTGGAGATATAGATATACCCATTTTAAGTTGATTCAGCTACACATTCCACAAGTGCAGTTTTCTGAAAATGCCATCAAAGTGTGTCATTCTACAAAAATGGAGGAATGGCAAGGAATTTTCCTGTCTTGTGGGAAGGGGGAATGTTAAATTTTGGATGACACTACACATTATTGGCTTGGAATTTGTTGAGTATATGGAAAGTTGTTTCTTTTTTTCTCCCAGTCTTTTGGCTGGAAATCTTAAGACCTCTCTTACCCGTACTTAAAACTATCCTGTTATTCATGTGTTCAATTCAACTTTTTAAACCCTTTTCTCTCCTCCATCCTCATCCATATCAGAACAAATTATTCATCAAGGTGATTGGTGATATGAATTAATCAAAGAGTGTCATTTTCCATGTGACTTTTTAGGGTGATCAGTGTCTTAAAAAGGAATGATATACATGTGTATATATAAGAGGGTTTAAGTATTTGCCTCTTCTCTTCAAATAAGAAGTATTAAAAACGGGAAATAATCTGAAAGAGCCATGCACCACCTCATTGTGCTCAGGTTTTGCTTTTGTTAAAAAAAAAATTGAGAAGCTTTTAAACCAGTTCAGTAGATCTGATTTGGTTGATTTTAAAGTATTATATTTTAACATTTCATATTCTTTCACTACTTTCCATTTGCTCAAAGAATGTTTATTTATTCTGAGAGAATATTTACCAGTACCAATAACATGCTAATCATATGAAGTCACCAGATTTTTTTCCTTTCATTTAACAACAGCAACAACAACAAAATGACAAAAGAAAACATTCAAGCAAACAGAATAGGGCTTTGTGAAACAAACCCCACCATTTTCACCCAGTAGATGTAGCACCAGGATATTTCTGTTCCCTGTCTTTGCCTTGAGAGAGCAGTGCAAGCGGTGTGGGAGGGCATGACCTTGGGCCTCTCATTGTCTGCTGTTATCTAACCTGTGCTACCTTTCAAGCAGGGCTTGGAATTTCTTTCTTCCTTTTCTTTTCCCTACTTTGAAGTCACAGATGCAGATTCTATGTGTTCAAGCTCAGCAAGCATTACCAGAGTGCCTAGTCCCTGCCCAGCCCTGAGCTTATTAAACGAGAAAAAGTAGTATAACTCTCTCCGTATTCCACATCCTAAAGAGAACGTTTAACAGCCTTCCCTGTCATTGAGACAGGCTGGTATTCACTAAAAAACCCTTGTCTGACATCTCCTGGGATAACCACATTCTTCTAAATATCATCTGGGTCTTTAAACAAGCTGTACTGAGGTCGACTCCAAGCCCTCTCTCCTTTGTGTCACTCCCTTCGTACCGATTTATACTTGAAGGAAACTGACACAAAAGGATCCTGTGTTTGGGGTTTATAAATTTCACGGGATAGTTAGGTTATAAATGAAGAATTGGTTCATAAGTTTCACCTTGGTACTATTCTGATTAATATAAATCCTGTCCACATACTTTTTGATAAACAGGGGTGAAAACTGTCATCAAAGTTAGCGTATGGTTGACTATAAGAAGTATCTTACCTCTCAGTAATTATGTTACATTGATTTTCCTAGGGTAATGGGGAAGAATTTAATTTTGTTTAAAATATGAATAATGTTCACACCTGCAAGCCATTATTCTGCCTTCTTAAATTTCAGGGTCTCATTCACATCATCTTACATTTCATTGCTTTGTTTGGGGATGGTGCTGAAAAAGGAAAATCACAGGATGTGCCACTATTGTTGATTCTAAGTGAAAAGCCATAGGCTATCAACACTGCTCGTGCTAATTTACTGTATCATGATAGAAAAAATAAAAGACATATTTTCTCCCAGCTTTCCCTTGGGTGGATTGGGTGGCATCTTACTTCACATGATCGAATCATACATTTTTCTTCTCTTCAGAGCTCTATTCCTGTAAACACTTTGTCAACTTTGAGAGGGAAAGGAGAATGTTTTGATTGGAGGAAAAAGAAAATTCTGTTCACTTTGCCTTGAGAGAGCAGTGCAAGCGGTGTGGGAGGGCATGACCTTGGGCCTCTCATTGTCTGCTGTTATCTAACCTGTGCTACCTTTCAAGCAGGGCTTGGAATTTCTTTCTTCCTTTTCTTTTCCCTACTTTGAAGTCACAGATGCAGATTCTATGTGTTCAAGCTCAGCAAGCATTACCAGAGTGCCTAGTCCCTGCCCAGCCCTGAGCTTATTAAACGAGAAAAAGTAGTATAACTCTCTCCGTATTCCACATCCTAAAGAGAACGTTTAACAGCCTTCCCTGTCATTGAGACAGGCTGGTATTCACTAAAAAACCCTTGTCTGACATCTCCTGGGATAACCACATTCTTCTAAATATCATCTGGGTCTTTAAACAAGCTGTACTGAGGTCGACTCCAAGCCCTCTCTCCTTTGTGTCACTCCCTTCGTACCGATTTATACTTGAAGGAAACTGACACAAAAGGATCCTGTGTTTGGGGTTTATAAATTTCACGGGATAGTTAGGTTATAAATGAAGAATTGGTTCATAAGTTTCACCTTGGTACTATTCTGATTAATATAAATCCTGTCCACATACTTTTTGATAAACAGGGGTGAAAACTGTCATCAAAGTTAGCGTATGGTTGACTATAAGAAGTATCTTACCTCTCAGTAATTATGTTACATTGATTTTCCTAGGGTAATGGGGAAGAATTTAATTTTGTTTAAAATATGAATAATGTTCACACCTGCAAGCCATTATTCTGCCTTCTTAAATTTCAGGGTCTCATTCACATCATCTTACATTTCATTGCTTTGTTTGGGGATGGTGCTGAAAAAGGAAAATCACAGGATGTGCCACTATTGTTGATTCTAAGTGAAAAGCCATAGGCTATCAACACTGCTCGTGCTAATTTACTGTATCATGATAGAAAAAATAAAAGACATATTTTCTCCCAGCTTTCCCTTGGGTGGATTGGGTGGCATCTTACTTCACATGATACGAATCATACATTTTTCTTCTCTTCAGAGCTCTATTCCTGTAAACACTTTGTCAACTTTGAGAGGGAAAGGAGAATGTTTTGATTGGAGGAAAAAGAAAATTCTGTTCAGGTTGGACATAATCTAGTCAGACACTCACCTTGCACAGCTGTTTCAGTTTCAAAGAATAGTCACAGCATTGGAGCATGAGGATGAGATGTGTTATTATCTAACAGAATCACACTGATGATAAATTAATTCCATAGTAACCAACAGGATAACATGTTAAATAGCAAGAGATATAGTCAAGGTTAGAATACAGAACTCACAGAATGGTTCAAGAAATGGAATTTAGAAGGATTGCTTCAGGTTAATTCATTAACCAGTAGCAGCATGTGAAGCAGAAGAAAAAGTTCAAGAGTTAGTTTGGTCCATATATTGAGCGAGGCCTTGTCAAATCATAATATAACCCAACAAGGTGTTGGAGTGGCTATAAAAGCTAATAGAACCCCAGGCTCCCGTACAAAAGTACAGTGACCTGATTTAATGGGGGTAACAGTTAGCTGTGTTGTATTCTCCTCTGGCTAGACCCTATTTGGATTATTGTCTTCATTTTGGGGGTAGTTTGCTTTAAAATAGATATCATAGACTGGAGAACTTCCAAAGAAAGGGCATAAGGTAGCCAGAAGTGAATAGAAAAGACTTAGAAGGAACATGGCACTCACTTCAAATATTTATAGGGCCATTATTATGTAGGTAGCATGGTTAGTGTGCATGTGTGAGTGTGTGTGTATGCGCTTGCTCATTTGTGTCTGAGTCTTTGTGATCCCATGGACCATACATAGCCTCTGGACCAAACTCCCCTGTCCATGGAATTCTCCAGGCAAGACTACTGCAGTGGGCTGCCACGTCTTCCTCCAGGGGATCTTTCCGACTCAGGGATCGAACCCACATCTCTTGTGTCTCCTACATTGGCAGGCAGATTCTTTACCACTAGTACCACCTGGGAAGACCCAGTATGGTTAGGCTTATTGTTTACTGGACGAGGTGATATAGGATCAATTAAAACTGTGAATCAAAAACTTTGACAGAGCTGAGTTTTTTGTTTTAGTTCTTTTTTTTTTAAATGTGGACCATTTCTGAAGTCTTTATTGAATTGTTTACAATGTTGTTTCTATTTCATGTTTTGTTTTTTTTCTGGCTCTGAGGCATGTGAGATCTTAGCTTCCAAACCAGAGATTGAACCCATACCCCTGCATTGGAAGGCAAAGTCTTAACCACTGGATCACCAGAGAAGTCCCTGACAGAACTATTTTGACTGTACAGAGCTAACTCAAAAAGTTGTAAGATAGCATAACCATGGGCCTTTAAACAGATGCTGGAAGGCCATTTGTTTTACAAATAATTTTTCTATCTGAATGATTTGTAAGAGGGGATATCATCTAAGAGCTCCTTGTTCTGAGATTCTAAGACTTCTTCTAACTTAGCATGAAACTTTTGATGATTTGATATAAATTACATTTTCTTATTACGAGAGCAGAAGCACAATGTTTAGTGGCTTGCCTTTTCTTTAGTAACAGAGTCAAATCTATAGATACAGCAGTGGCTTGTACTTCCCTTGAACAAAGGTTATGGCTTCGTGGCAATAAGGCAAGAGATAATGATCTTGTGGGGACATAAATCTGAAACACTCCACGAAAATGTTGAAAAATATTGTCAGAGAATCTGGCTAGACCCTATTTGGATTATTGTCTTCATTTTGGGGGTAGTTTGCTTTAAAATAGATATCATAGACTGGAGAACTTCCAAAGAAAGGGCATAAGGTAGCCAGAAGTGAATAGAAAAGACTTAGAAGGAACATGGCACTCACTTCAAATATTTATAGGGCCATTATTATGTAGGTAGCATGGTTAGTGTGCATGTGTGAGTGTGTGTGTATGCGCTTGCTCATTTGTGTCTGAGTCTTTGTGATCCCATGGACCATACATAGCCTCTGGACCAAACTCCCCTGTCCATGGAATTCTCCAGGCAAGACTACTGCAGTGGGCTGCCACGTCTTCCTCCAGGGGATCTTTCCGACTCAGGGATCGAACCCACATCTCTTGTGTCTCCTACATTGGCAGGCAGATTCTTTACCACTAGTACCACCTGGGAAGACCCAGTATGGTTAGGCTTATTGTTTACTGGACGAGGTGATATAGGATCAATTAAAACTGTGAATCAAAAACTTTGACAGAGCTGAGTTTTTTGTTTTAGTTCTTTTTTTTTTAAATGTGGACCATTTCTGAAGTCTTTATTGAATTGTTTACAATGTTGTTTCTATTTCATGTTTTGTTTTTTTTCTGGCTCTGAGGCATGTGAGATCTTAGCTTCCAAACCAGAGATTGAACCCATACCCCCTGCATTGGAAGGCAAAGTCTTAACCACTGGATCACCAGAGAAGTCCCTGACAGAACTATTTTGACTGTACAGAGCTAACTCAAAAAGTTGTAAGATAGCATAACCATGGGCCTTTAAACAGATGCTGGAAGGCCATTTGTTTTACAAATAATTTTTCTATCTGAATGATTTGTAAGAGGGGATATCATCTAAGAGCTCCTTGTTCTGAGATTCTAAGACTTCTTCTAACTTAGCATGAAACTTTTGATGATTTGATATAAATTACATTTTCTTATTACGAGAGCAGAAGCACAATGTTTAGTGGCTTGCCTTTTCTTTAGTAACAGAGTCAAATCTATAGATACAGCAGTGGCTTGTACTTCCCTTGAACAAAGGTTATGGCTTCGTGGCAATAGGCAGAGGGCCAAGAGATAATGATCTTGTGGGGACATAAATCTGAAACACTCCACGAAAATGTTGAAAAATATTGTCAGAGTGCAATCAGTTAGGGCTCCCATCTTAAGCAGAGCATAAACAATGGGGCCCTTAATCTTTGCAAGTTTGAGAGGGATGCCCAGCTCTATTGAGCATGTGGGGGATTGGGGTGGAGTGGGATGGAAAGTGAAGTGAAGTGGAAAGAACAGAGAATCAACAGGTTTGTGACATATGAAATACACAGTCATATTCAGGGATGCAAATTTGAGCCCAGGATCAGGAAGATCCCTTTGAGGAGTGCATGACAACCCACTCCAGTATTCTCACCTAGAGAATCCCATGGACAGAGGCTCCTGGCGGGCTACAGTCCCTAGGGTCATAAAAAGTCAGACATGACTGCAGTGACTTAACACACAGGCATTCCTATTGAAAGTATTCTGTAGCCCATGTATTAGGGAAAAATTATGTTTTATTTTTGCATATGATTTTTGTGGGGAGGCATGGATAGAGAGTAGGAGACCAAATATATTAGCATCAGGACTCAAGGTGCATTACCAGATAAAAAACGTGAGTGAAAATATGGGAATCAGGATTCCCATAATGTGGCTTATTCGTATTGATATTTGGCAGTAAACAACAAAACTCAGTAAAGCCATTATCCTTCAATTAAAAAAAAAAATTAAAAGAAAAGAATGCTTCACCATGAAAACTCAGTCCTCAGGCTCTTCCCATTAAAAAGTGAGACAGAACATAATTCCTTTTCACAGACAGAAATCATGCAGGGTGCGAAAGGCCCAGGAAGAAGGGTGCTCCCTCCCTGTGCTCCAAACTGCCCACTGCAAAAGACTACCACACCACTTTAAAATAAAATAAAATAAAATAAAATCCTCTAGTGCCTAATGCTGGTATATTTGTATGGGGGCATCGATTCAGCAAGTTCTGCAGAAACCAGAAGCCTCTGTGGGCCAGATTCTAATTCTGATTCATGAGGACTTTGAGATGAACTCTGGTCTGACTGGAGTAAACTTTACTTGAAAAGGCCTTAAATGATTTGCCTAATGTTGGGCTGCTAGTAAATGACACAATGGTCACTCAAACCCAAATCCAGTGATCAAATGCTTCCCTTAATTTTATCTCAATAACATTTTGATCCTGGTGGAATCAGATGA
The DNA here is from genome assembly GCA_022376925.1 of Tragulus kanchil. NCBI lineage: Eukaryota > Metazoa > Chordata > Mammalia > Artiodactyla > Tragulidae > Tragulus > Tragulus kanchil. The sequence goes on from JAIOJX010000028.1 coordinate 123,783,000, forward strand.
GGACGAGAAAGCAACCACAGTCTGGGTGGGAAGAGAAATCATGAGAAGCCCCAGGGTAGGTGTGTGTTGGGTGGCGAGCTGCGGCTACATCTCTTTGCCTCAGTTTGGGTGCAAGTTTATAGCCTCTCTTCACACTGGGAGAGAGGCTTTTCGAATCATTACCCATCTGTCTGCCGTAAACGGGCGTCTGGAGTGTAATGTCTTGGGTCCTAATACTTGAGTAATGATTATAGGTGGAAAGTATCTCTGGGGTAATTCCTACTAAGAACTGGGAGTTCTTGGAAAGATCTATTTATTAAAAATCAGCCCACAGCAATTTTCCCTTCAACTGTCTTCTCTGAGTCTTTACTTCTTAAATATTCATGAAACCTGCAGTGATTTCAGATTAAACATCTTCACAAGATGAGTCTTCCCAGAATCTTACATCTATGGTGGTATTTGGATTTCTTTCTAAGTTTCCCCTCTAATAGTTGAAAATCCCTTTGCAAAGCTTGTATTGCTTTCATTTGCTGAAAATGAACAATGCTGAACCAGGCCCAGAGGACATTAAAAACCCATTATAGTTCACTTCCTGAAACCATGAATTTGGTTATCCTACAGGTAAAAATCACTTCCCCGTGTGCACAGGGAAGTGTAGTGTTTCCTTCTCCACACAGCTGCAGTGTCTCTAATGTAGTGCCTTTACCAAGTGTTTGTTGACTGAATACATAAATTCAGATAATTCTATGCTCCATGTCTTTTCATTTTGATTGAATCTGGTTCTTAGAAGAGAGATGGAATCTATGTGGAATATTTTCTACCACATGTCTTTAAATCATTACAGGAAACCTAGGGTCAAAGTCAATCACTGATTATAAATAGTAATGTAATTAAATACTGAAATAATAGTTAAGAGATATATCATGAGAGAAACATCTTATATTGGTTGTCATACCAGTAACACTTTAAATGATTTGCCTAATGTTGGGCTGCTAGTAAATGACACAATGGTCACTCAAACCCAAATCCAGTGATCAAATGCTTCCCTTAATTTTATCTCAATAACATTTTGATCCTGGTGGAATCAGATGAGGACGAGAAAGCAACCACAGTCTGGGTGGGAAGAGAAATCATGAGAAGCCCCAGGGTAGGTGTGTGTTGGGTGGCGAGCTGCGGCTACATCTCTTTGCCTCAGTTTGGGTGCAAGTTTATAGCCTCTCTTCACACTGGGAGAGGCTTTTCGAATCATTACCCATCTGTCTGCCGTAAACGGGCGTCTGGAGTGTAATGTCTTGGGTCCTAATACTTGAGTAATGATTATAGGTGGAAAGTATCTCTGGGGTAATTCCTACTAAGAACTGGGAGTTCTTGGAAAGATCTATTTATTAAAAATCAGCCCACAGCAATTTTCCCTTCAACTGTCTTCTCTGAGTCTTTACTTCTTAAATATTCATGAAACCTGCAGTGATTTCAGATTAAACATCTTCACAAGATGAGTCTTCCCAGAATCTTACATCTATGGTGGTATTTGGATTTCTTTCTAAGTTTCCCCTCTAATAGTTGAAAATCCCTTTGCAAAGCTTGTATTGCTTTCATTTGCTGAAAATGAACAATGCTGAACCAGGCCCAGAGGACATTAAAAACCCATTATAGTTCACTTCCTGAAACCATGAATTTGGTTATCCTACAGGTAAAAATCACTTCCCCGTGTGCACAGGGAAGTGTAGTGTTTCCTTCTCCACACAGCTGCAGTGTCTCTAATGTAGTGCCTTTACCAAGTGTTTGTTGACTGAATACATAAATTCAGATAATTCTATGCTCCATGTCTTTTCATTTTGATTGAATCTGGTTCTTAGAAGAGAGATGGAATCTATGTGGAATATTTTCTACCACATGTCTTTAAATCATTACAGGAAACCTAGGGTCAAAGTCAATCACTGATTATAAATAGTAATGTAATTAAATACTGAAATAATAGTTAAGAGATATATCATGAGAGAAACATCTTATATTGGTTGTCATACCAGTAACACTTTAAATGATGTCTATTCAAGATGTATTTTGATATCTATTCCCATCGCTTTGTACTTTGTAAAGGGGATGGCGTGAAAATACAGATACAATGAGTTCAATCCACTCCTTAAATAAAAGACGTTTTTATAACTCATAGACTTTTCCAAGAAGGAAACTGATTCTTCTCCCACCCTCTAAATTGCTCTTTATTAAAAATATAAGTGCTTGTTCAGTTTTATTTCTCTCAATGCTGGGTGACAATATGACTGTGGATGGTGTATAATCAGTTTTTATGGATGATGTTCCCACAAAAGGAGTGGTTTAGAAGTGAAGGAGTTACTCGACGGTATTCAAAGCTCTCACTTGGTCATACTGGACATTCTGTTTCTCTTTGTGGTTTTAAGTCATAAAGAACTTACGTAAATTTGTTTCAAGCATTTGAGGTGATAATGAGCATTTCAGATTTCTTGTTGAAACTCTCTTGAGAATTTGTGTATTTGCCAGGAAAAGGAATTCCAGTAGCAATCCAGCAGCCTTGTAGGTATCTGACTTTGTTTTTCTGAGGTATTCCTTCCTCTTAAGGTAGTCAGTCAAGCTGGCCATAAAAATTAACACAGATGTCAAAAGCTGATTGTTTTTAAAAATATGAGCATCAACAATGTTTGAGTCATAAAAGAGACACCTCAAGTTGAGCCATAGGGTAAGTTCGCAAACCATCTTAGTGTCATTGCCTCTGTTAAAAAAAAAAAAATCAGTTGCAACAAAAGAAAAACAACTTGAGATATTCCATAGGTGTTTTAATTGCAAAGATTTCCTCTGACGTGAGCGTTAATGAATGTCAAAGCAGTAGCATAAAAAGACATTACTAGTTTAATGATTGATAGACTAAGAAAAGCACAAGGTCTTTTGTCAGATAAATGACTACTGTTTGGTGTTCCTTTACTTTAGGAATATCAAACGTGATCTCAAGAAAGGTAATCATGGTCCGGGAGCAAGGCAACAAGTCATAATGTAACCGGTTATAAAATAACCAAGGCAAGAAGGCTATTATTTTCTTACTTGGTAACTTTGACATTATTTCAATTTGGGTTTTTTTTTTTTTTTTTTGGATTCTCTGTTGAAACATTCTATTTCTGAGGACTTTAAATAAACATATAAAATTTTATGCCATTGACTTTGTACATCTACAATCTTAAATGTTCCACCAAAGAAAATTTAAATATCACTCCAAATGTTGGGAAAGCCCAGTTGGTGGTGTTTGGTTTTACACAGAGGATGCTGTGACACAAATCCATAGGATGGAATGAGAGCAAGAACATCCCACCATCACAAAGTGAGGATCATCAATGAGTTTTCTTTTCAGCAATGGTTTAAACCCCAGTGGCAGCCCATATTTGCCATGACATGCTCTTAGAATTCTGAAAGACTTAATGGTGACACATACGCTACACAATTAAAAAATACACAACTTTTGTTCCACATGTTGTTAAATATGAAAAACTTTGCAGATTAGTTCTCATGTGTATTTCAGGAAAAACCCTGAATTTCAAAAGTACTGTTGATTTTTGTTCTTTCCTTTTCCTCACTCCTCTATGACTCTCATTTCATTACTGGTTTGCAAATCAAGTCATCTTTTGTGTCTTCTAGTTTACTCCAGAAGCTGGTAGGTAATAGTAGAATGAGTTTGGGGGAAACTAGGCATGGATTTCAATGGCAAACACTGCCCATTTGGCTAATTCCTATTTGTTCAAACTATCACTTACCTGCTGATGGTCTACAAAGAACGTATATAGATATAATCTTGCTGGCAAATTCACATCTGATACAAAGTAATCTAGGCATTCTAAGGAGGAAATTAACTGCAGCTGTTGAGGGGCAATGAGACTTTTTTCTTTGGTGTCCTTCAACCTGCCACCAAAAATACATCTTTTCTCCTCTGCTCATTTTGTTCTCCACAGATCTGGGAGTGTTGTAGGGTGTCCTTGATTAGGGCACCTGTTGGTTTGCTCATGTCCTGATCTGCCAACTTAACCTAAGACCATTGCTATGAGCAAGGGGACAATAACTTCCCGCTCACAGAGCCAGAGGAGAAGAGCAAGAGGCACCACATCATGCTGGGAAAGGTTCTCTGTGGGTCTGGAAAGAGAAGCAACTGCGAATGGCAGGGTTCAGGTTTCATTTCCTCCTTCACTCTCCAGGTTCTTCACTTACTGAAACTGACTCCTGAGGGTTAAAGGTATTGTACCTGAACAGAGTATTGTCAAATCAGGCTATAGCAAGGTTAGTGTGGTTAGAATGGACAAAACCAATATAATATATTGCTATTAGTGACAGCTGAAAGGTCTGCGAAGGAAAACAAATCTCATTTTCTTCCTCCACTCCTCCATGAATGTGCTTGTGGTTGAAGTAGCCCTTGTTTCTATTCTCTTTGTGCAATCATTTATAAAGAGCTGTGAGAAGATGTCTTTGCTTTCCAGCTTTGTTTTGCTTTGTTGAAGACAGAGTGTAATCTAGAGGGAATGTTCCATACAGATTTTGTCCAGGAACTGAGTATTTATATTGACTCTAAGAAGAAATGAAACTTTCCCCCAGGTTTCCTCCTCCCCCCAGGTTTTTTAAGACAAGTAACACTGATGTTCAAACATTAAAGCATTAAACAAGAAATATTTCTGCAATTAATAGTTAATTTTATTTTACTAAAATATTAGTTTTAAGGCAAAATGAAGAACATTTTCTGTAAGTAGTATGAGAAAGGGATTCTTTTATGGAATCTTAACTTTCAAATATCACATTGCATTGTGAAAATACTTTGCTTCTTTGTGCATTTTTCATAATTATACTTAATCCTTGACACATTTCTAAGAGTTCTTTATCATTTTAGGAAAGAAGATTCAACTTAACCTTTCTGCTGAAAATTTAAGTTTGTTGAAATTTGGGTGTGCTGCCACCAGGTGGTGGCAAATTCTTTGGGTCATGTGTTATTGTAATTTAAAAGTTTTTTAAAAATTATTTTAAATAAAAGCAGTAAAGATGTTTCTTTGAGCAATACCTTGCTCAGAAGTCTAAATATAAAATAAAGTCAGCGATGGTGAGAATGGGGTAGAAATTTCAAAACCCAATGCTCATTTCTTTAGGAACCACAGGAACAAAGTTTGAAACTTACCAATTTCAATTATAATGTGTTGTTTTTACCTGGCATTGAGATATGAAACATTTTTAATTAAAAGTAACTATTTAAACTATTAAAAGTATAATCTTCTAGAGCAAGAAGGGGAGTAAGTCTAGGAGAGCCCTTTATAAGCTGTGAAGAGGACGGAGAGCACGGGTCCTTTCTAAGAATCCAATATAGTGAGATGAGGGATGAGGCATGAGCAAAAGCGTACATGTAAGGCCAGACTCCTGAGTGTTCTGTTCAAACAGATCAAGCTCTATTTGGGCAGAATTAGGACATACAGAAGATTATGGAAGAAAAAGGGTGTGATTCTTCTGAGAGTCAGTGATTGGCTGAAGTTCTTCACATTTTTAGATTCATTATTTTCTGGCTAGTTATTAATAATTAGTTCCAGAGCTGGAGCCTGAGACACTAAGTGGAAGGTCACCCTCTTCCAGACTGTCAAGGCCTGAGCAGTCTTCTTTCTGTTTTTCTAGGACATTCTGTCCCAGGTGACTACGGTAGACAGCCAGGGAACAAACTACGTATCCACCTGCTTTTACCCACCCTGTGTAATGGGTCTTCCCAGGCTACTGCTGCTGCCCATCTTGGGTCATACATTAACCATTACTTTTGCTTTGCTGCTGCATATCATTTCCTTCCTAAATGATCAAAAAGGAAATAAACATTTTCTGTAAGTAGTATGAGAAAGGGATTCTTTTATGGAATCTTAACTTTCAAATATCACATTGCATTGTGAAAATACTTTGCTTCTTTGTGCATTTTTCATAATTATACTTAATCCTTGACACATTTCTAAGAGTTCTTTATCATTTTAGGAAAGAAGATTCAACTTAACCTTTCTGCTGAAAATTTAAGTTTGTTGAAATTTGGGTGTGCTGCCACCAGGTGGTGGCAAATTCTTTGGGTCATGTGTTATTGTAATTTAAAAGTTTTTTAAAAATTATTTTAAATAAAAGCAGTAAAGATGTTTCTTTGAGCAATACCTTGCTCAGAAGTCTAAATATAAAATAAAGTCAGCGATGGTGAGAATGGGGTAGAAATTTCAAAACCCAATGCTCATTTCTTTAGGAACCACAGGAACAAAGTTTGAAACTTACCAATTTCAATTATAATGTGTTGTTTTTACCTGGCATTGAGATATGAAACATTTTTAATTAAAAGTAACTATTTAAACTATTAAAAGTATAATCTTCTAGAGCAATAAGGGGAGTAAGTCTAGGAGAGCCCTTTATAAGCTGTGAAGAGGACGGAGAGCACGGGTCCTTTCTAAGAATCCAATATAGTGAGATGAGGGATGAGGCATGAGCAAAAGCGTACATGTAAGGCCAGACTCCTGAGTGTTCTGTTCAAACAGATCAAGCTCTATTTGGGCAGAATTAGGACATACAGAAGATTATGGAAGAAAAAGGGTGTGATTCTTCTGAGAGTCAGTGATTGGCTGAAGTTCTTCACATTTTTAGATTCATTATTTTCTGGCTAGTTATTAATAATTAGTTCCAGAGCTGGAGCCTGAGACACTAAGTGGAAGGTCACCCTCTTCCAGACTGTCAAGGCCTGAGCAGTCTTCTTTCTGTTTTTCTAGGACATTCTGTCCCAGGTGACTACGGTAGACAGCCAGGGAACAAACTACGTATCCACCTGCTTTTACCCACCCTGTGTAATGGGTCTTCCCAGGCTACTGCTGCTGCCCATCTTGGGTCATACATTAACCATTACTTTTGCTTTGTCGATGACTGCATATCATTTCCTTCCTAAATGATCAGTATTTTAGTTAAAAGGAATATTTGTTTCTGTCTTTGTCTATCTTTGCCTAGGAAACCCCTGCCTGTAGAAATTGAAAACCCCCTAGAAATGACCTTATTTTTCCTAAAAGCATTGTTTCCTCTCAAAATATCTTTAAATACAGAACCTTTGACCAGAGAAGTAGATAAGGTAAGTATAGTAATATAACTATCCTACAGTACGGAAGCCAAGATTGTGTGACGGTTGAATGGGAAAAAAATGACCAAGCAAACAAACAAAAACCCCAAGAAACAGTTAATGATAAACCAGTAAAACAGGGTATTTTACTAGAGTTGTTTTAAGTTATATAGTTGCTCTAAGAAATGTATATATAGACAGATGAAGGAGAGAGGAAAAGATTGACAAGAGATTAACTTACTGGTAGTTTATAAGAGTGCCTGTTCACTGATTCAATAAATATAAACTGAGTACCTACTGTGTTCAATGGGCTTCCCAGATGCTCTAGTGGTAAAGAATCCTCCTTCCAATGCAGGAGACCTAAGAAATGAGGGTTTGATCTCTGAGTGACGAAGATCTGAAGGAGGGCATGGCAACCCACTCCAGTATTCTTGCATGGAGAATCACATGGACAGAGGAGCCTGGTGGACTACAGTCCATGGGGCCACAAAGAGTTAGACATGACTGAAGTGACTTAGCATGCATATACTATGTTCTATGCACTGTTATGAGTCTGGACAAACTCCATGCTCTCCTGGAATTTTTCAATGGGAGAAAAGACAGTGAACACAAAAATGGCTCAGTATATAATGCTTGGTAAGGAAAACTGCTACAAAGATGAGCAAAGTGAAGATGAGCAAGAGGACAAAGGGTAAATGGTAGCATGCGGGGGAATTGCTTCTCAAGAGAAGGGGCAAGGATAGACCGTATGAGAGGGGACATTTGAGCAGAGACCTGAAGGAAATGATAGGGTAAACAATGTGATAGCTGTTGTAAAATTCTTCCAGGGCTAAGGGAAGAACAGTAAGAGCAAAGAGCCCAAAGATGGAACAAGCTTGTTCAAAGAACCAGTGACCAGCCATGCCAGGCTGGAGTGAATGAATGAGGGAAGAGTGGAGAGGTAGGAGGAAAGACCTCAAAGGCCATGGTGAAGAGCCTGGATTGAGTGTGGTATGAGGACACACAAGCGTCTGATTGCTGTGTGGATATATTTCCTTTTGCCATTTTGTTTAAAGAAATTGAAAACCCCCTAGAAATGACCTTATTTTTCCTAAAAGCATTGTTTCCTCTCAAAATATCTTTAAATACAGAACCTTTGACCAGAGAAGTAGATAAGGTAAGTATAGTAATATAACTATCCTACAGTACGGAAGCCAAGATTGTGTGACGGTTGAATGGGAAAAAAATGACCAAGCAAACAAACAAAAACCCCAAGAAACAGTTAATGATAAACCAGTAAAACAGGGTATTTTACTAGAGTTGTTTTAAGTTATATAGTTGCTCTAAGAAATGTATATATAGACAGATGAAGGAGAGAGGAAAAGATTGACAAGAGATTAACTTACTGGTAGTTTATAAGAGTGCCTGTTCACTGATTCAATAAATATAAACTGAGTACCTACTGTGTTCAATGGGCTTCCCAGATGCTCTAGTGGTAAAGAATCCTCCTTCCAATGCAGGAGACCTAAGAAATGAGGGTTTGATCTCTGAGTGACGAAGATCTGAAGGAGGGCATGGCAACCCACTCCAGTATTCTTGCATGGAGAATCACATGGACAGAGGAGCCTGGTGGACTACAGTCCATGGGGCCACAAAGAGTTAGACATGACTGAAGTGACTTAGCATGCATATACTATGTTCTATGCACTGTTATGAGTCTGGACAAACTCCATGCTCTCCTGGAATTTTCAATGGGAGAAAAGACAGTGAACACAAAAATGGCTCAGTATATAATGCTTGGTAAGGAAAACTGCTACAAAGATGAGCAAAGTGAAGATGAGCAAGAGGACAAAGGGTAAATGGTAGCATGCGGGGGAATTGCTTCTCAAGAGAAGGGGCAAGGATAGACCGTATGAGAGGGGACATTTGAGCAGAGACCTGAAGGAAATGATAGGGTAAACAATGTGATAGCTGTTGTAAAATTCTTCCAGGGCTAAGGGAAGAACAGTAAGAGCAAAGAGCCCAAAGATGGAACAAGCTTGTTCAAAGAACCAGTGACCAGCCATGCCAGGCTGGAGTGAATGAATGAGGGAAGAGTGGAGAGGTAGGAGGAAAGACCTCAAAGGCCATGGTGAAGAGCCTGGATTGAGTGTGGTATGAGGACACACAAGCGTCTGATTGCTGTGTGGAACTCGACTGTGGGGAAGCATGGGAGTACCAGAGTGAGTCAGCACCCTCCTTAGGAATCCCAGGAGAGTTGACGGTGTCCTAGATTGGCAAGTGCTGCTCATGCCAGGGAACACTTCTCTCTGAATCTCTACTTGCTCTGATGATTCATTCCAGCTAACTCCTGCTGGAACTGGTATTCACATATAGGTAGTAGCCATCTGTTTGATAGTCATGGAGGTACCTGCTATGGGTTTTAAGATGGCTAGCAACTGAGGTCTTGTCCAAGTCACTTCCCCTCACTGAGCTTGGGTGGTCCACATAGCATCTCTCTTGGGTCTGACATCCTCTGAGTTCTAATTTTTGTGATTGAACCTTAATGAGCTCTACCACCCATAATGACCACAGGGGTAATGGAAGTCATTAGAATTCCCCGCATGCCTCTGAATTGAATATAATTTGATCCAGATCTTTTCCACTCCTTAGGAACCTGTAAATATTCTGTGATGCCCAAATTCAGATCTTCAATCTCCTATTAGACTGATTTGGGGAAATCTGACAAAAGTGGTCACTGCATAGAGGAGGCCCCACCAGAAATCTCCTCGCCTACTATCACATAGCCCATGACCCATGTGAACTTCTTCAGGGTCCTCCTTAAAATGTTTATTTGAATCTACCCTAGAGGGTCTAGGAGGTTCACTGGAACTAGCCTGTACCTTCTAGCATTAGTGCAGGAATCACAGTAAAATTCTGGCATCTTCTTCAGCAAACAAAAAACAAGAGAACATCAGATTTTAAAAACGAAAAGGAAGAGGACATCAAATGTTAGTCTTGAGTTTCAGAAAGGGAGACTTCAGCAATACTTAAATTTCTTACCTTAGTTCTTAAAATGGCTTCATCCTGTCAGTTCAATCTCTTTAAAATGTAAAATCCTGACCAGGAGGGAACAGTAAGAGCAAAGAGCCCAAAGATGGAACAAGCTTGTTCAAAGAACCAGTGACCAGCCATGCCAGGCTGGAGTGAATGAATGAGGGAAGAGTGGAGAGGTAGGAGGAAAGACCTCAAAGGCCATGGTGAAGAGCCTGGATTGAGTGTGGTATGAGGACACACAAGCGTCTGATTGCTGTGTGGAACTCGACTGTGGGGAAGCATGGGAGTACCAGAGTGAGTCAGCACCCTCCTTAGGAATCCCAGGAGAGTTGACGGTGTCCTAGATTGGCAAGTGCTGCTCATGCCAGGGAACACTTCTCTCTGAATCTCTACTTGCTCTGATGATTCATTCCAGCTAACTCCTGCTGGAACTGGTATTCACATATAGGTAGTAGCCATCTGTTTGATAGTCATGGAGGTACCTGCTATGGGTTTTAAGATGGCTAGCAACTGAGGTCTTGTCCAAGTCACTTCCCCTCACTGAGCTTGGGTGGTCCACATAGCATCTCTCTTGGGTCTGACATCCTCTGAGTTCTAATTTTTGTGATTGAACCTTAATGAGCTCTACCACCCATAATGACCACGGGGGTAATGGAAGTCATTAGAATTCCCGCATGCCTCTGAATTGAATATAATTTGATCCAGATCTTTTCCACTCCTTAGGAACCTGTAAATATTCTGTGATGCCCAAATTCAGATCTTCAATCTCCTATTAGACTGTTTTGGGGGAAATCTGACAAAAGTGGTCACTGCATAGAGGAGGCCCCACCAGAAATCTCCTCGCCTACTATCACATAGCCCATGACCCATGTGAACTTCTTCAGGGTCCTCCTTAAAATGTTTATTTGAATCTACCCTAGAGGGTCTAGGAGGTTCACTGGAACTAGCCTGTACCTTCTAGCATTAGTGCAGGAATCACAGTAAAATTCTGGCATCTTCTTCAGCAAACAAAAAACAAGAGAACATCAGATTTTAAAAACGAAAAGGAAGAGGACATCAAATGTTAGTCTTGAGTTTCAGAAAGGGAGACTTCAGCAATACTTAATGCTTCCACATTAAAGAGTTGGTGCTTCATCCTCTGTCAGTTCAATCTCTTTAAAATGTAAAATCCTGAATTAGTTGTTTAAGCATTTGTGATCTGGTATCAGGGTCATGTTTCACACCCTGTATAAAAAGTTGCGCAGTAAATTAAAAAATAAAAAGCTACTGACCTAAATATCAGCTCTTGAGTTTTGCCTGAAGTGCACAGCTCCCTCTGGCAACAGTCACATGATCCAAATATGCAGATTTGGACACCTGATCTTCAAGGTGACATTGTAGTTTTCCAGAGACTCTAATACCTGATGTGAAACACACAGAATAGCCATCTCCACCCAAAACAAAACAAAATAAACTTTTCTTGGGTCGATGTGTAAGCATTTTGAAAATTTTATACATTTGAAGCTTGAAATAGAGCCTCCTTTCAATACATAGATGATCTGATGAGGACTATGGACTAATTAAGTTGCCTTGTAGTTTTGCAGCTCTTGGTTTAGGTTACAAGAGAACAGATTTCTCTGGTTTTAATGTTTTCCATACCAGACATTTGCCTACTCCTCCGAAGTATAAACTAGTCTCCTCTGTCACTTACACAGAAGATTGAGCATTTCTGAAGCAGGCTGAGGTAGTCAGGGAGAAATCTGAGAATTTCCTGAGGAACTTCAAGGAAGGTATAAGCCAAGTTCTATGGCAATTGTGTTTGCTGTTTAAAATTAATAATCATTATGGTCTTATTTAGTATGTAATGTTATAATTAGTCATAATATATGACTAATTCTCCCAGGAACTCAGTTATCCCTTGATAGTAAGTTGAACATTGAGAGTTACAGAGAAAACCCTAGAGAGTTGGACTTACTCAAGTGAGGGAAATGAAGGATAAAGAGTGATTGATTGACTCTTTGCAGATAATGGATTTTTCCTATAAAGAGATGATGTTGGACTACTGTTCAGAGAAGTTTGAGTAATATGAAATGAGCTTCAACTGAAGGATGCAGGATTTAGGTAAAGTACACAGAAGGATTTCCTTTTAATAAGTGGAATTCAGCATAGATGGATTCCTAGACCACAGAGGTGGTAGTGGTAATAGGAAGGTGGCTGGTAACTGTTGAAAACATGAGAAAACCACGAAAAGTAAATGAAAGTATAGAGTGTAAGGCATGATTTTGTTCTGGTACATTCTACAAGTTGAAAAATTTTCATCAGGATAGAACTTTAAACCACACCATATCCAAGTATAGTCCATGCCCCCATTGAAAGGGGCTCAAAATATAGAGTGACAACTGATGTTGCTCAGCCAGAAACTAAAAATTAATTTTTTAGTCATGATCAAAGGATGTTTATAGATTTATGAATCTGTAAATATTGCTTTATTTCACTTTCATGATGTCATCTATTCAAAATTAAAATATACATTGTCATTGTCATTAAAGTTTGTTGAGTTACCTAGCAGTTTGCAAGAGCCTATTCCCTTATTAGCATCCATGGTATCTGAGACCTGACATTTGTAAAATATGCATATGTGGTTGTCACTAGGGGGTTCATCTCAAGTCCAAGTACCTAATCGTGTAAGTTCAGAACTGTTTTTTTTAATATGTTCTATGGGTACGATTTCATAGACTCCACAAAGTAATTTCTCCCTAAACATTTGCAATTGTGAGATTATATCCAAAGGGAAAGCTAAGAAGTTTGGGTTGAATGTTATTACCTCTTCTTTAAAACCTAAACAGTGTATTAAAAAGCAAAGACATCATTTTGGTGACAAAGGTCTGTATAGTCAAAGCTATGATTTTCCAGTGGTCTTGGACAGATGTGAGAGTTGGACCATAAAAGAAGGCTGAGTGCCATATAATTGCCATATAATTGAACTGTGGTGCTGGAGAAGACTCTTGAGAGTCCCTTGAACAGCATGGAGATCAAACAATTTAGTCAATTCTAAAAGAAATGAATCCTGAATATTCACTGGAAGGACTCAGGTTGATGTGTAAGCTCCTATACTCTGGCACCTGATGTGAAGAGTTGACTCATTGGAAAAGATCTTGATATTGGGAAAGATTGAGGGCAGAAGGAGAAGGAGGTGACAGAGAATGAGATGTTTGGATGACATCACTGACTCAATGGACATGAATTTGAGCAAGCTCTGAGAGATAGTGAAGGACAGCAAAGCCTGGTATGCTGCAGTCCATGTGGTCACAGAGTTGGACATAACCTAGTAACTGAACAACGTCTTAAAAATAATTCCGTATGTGATATCTATAGCCATCCAAATCAACTTTTGATTTCAGTTTAATTTTCCAGCGAATGCATTTTCTTCAAAAGTATCTTGAGTGTGTTCCCCATAATATAAAGAGACTTTGTTAATGTCTGAATATGGATGCTTTCTCTTTTCTAAAGGAAAATTTGGGCAAAAATGACCTATCATCAGGCTGTAGAAATACATCTGTGCTCTCCCCAACATTATTTTCTATGGTGGTATCAGAGCTAATCTGTAAATATTTAAATGATGTCATCTATTCAAAATTAAAATATACATTGTCATTGTCATTAAAGTTTGTTGAGTTACCTAGCAGTTTGCAAGAGCCTATTCCCTTATTAGCATCCATGGTATCTGAGACCTGACATTTGTAAAATATGCATATGTGGTTGTCACTAGGGGGTTCATCTCAAGTCCAAGTACCTAATCGTAAGTTCAGAACTGTTTTTTTTAATATGTTCTATGGGTACGATTTCATAGACTCCACAAAGTAATTTCTCCCTAAACATTTGCAATTGTGAGATTATATCCAAAGGGAAAGCTAAGAAGTTTGGGTTGAATGTTATTACCTCTTCTTTAAAACCTAAACAGTGTATTAAAAAGCAAAGACATCATTTTGGTGACAAAGGTCTGTATAGTCAAAGCTATGATTTTCCAGTGGTCTTGGACAGATGTGAGAGTTGGACCATAAAAGAAGGCTGAGTGCCATATAATTGCCATATAATTGAACTGTGGTGCTGGAGAAGACTCTTGAGAGTCCCTTGAACAGCATGGAGATCAAACAATTTAGTCAATTCTAAAAGAAATGAATCCTGAATATTCACTGGAAGGACTCAGGTTGATGTGTAAGCTCCTATACTCTGGCACCTGATGTGAAGAGTTGACTCATTGGAAAAGATCTTGATATTGGGAAAGATTGAGGGCAGAAGGAGAAGGAGGTGACAGAGAATGAGATGTTTGGATGACATCACTGACTCAATGGACATGAATTTGAGCAAGCTCTGAGAGATAGTGAAGGACAGCAAAGCCTGGTATGCTGCAGTCCATGTGGTCACAGAGTTGGACATAACCTAGTAACTGAACAACGTCTTAAAAATAATTCCGTATGTGATATCTATAGCCATCCAAATCAACTTTTGATTTCAGTTTAATTTTCCAGCGAATGCATTTTCTTCAAAAGTATCTTGAGTGTGTTCCCCATAATATAAAGAGACTTTGTTAATGTCTGAATATGGATGCTTTCTCTTTTCTAAAGGAAAATTTGGGCAAAAATGACCTATCATCAGGCTGTAGAAATACATCTGTGCTCTCCCCAACATTATTTTCTATGGTGGTATCAGAGCTAATGCACTTAAAGGTAGTGATGTTGGCTTCTTGCAGTCTAAGTGCAGACATTTTCATTGGAGGGTAAAGTTACAGTAATCCAAAGTAGTTACAGCTCTCGGAGACTTCACTAGAAGGGAATTGTGTCCTAGAGGATGACTCACAAACTTAAATTATATTTCAATTAAATGATAACTCCAATAGATTTTAACTTCACTCAGAGGCAGGGTTTATTTTCAGGTTTCCATATTCTAGACAGAAAGAAATGACTAGCTGAATATAAGCTACTTCCCCACGTTGGTTGAAAAATTGGAATTCCTACTTATTTCCTAAGATAGATCCTCCCCTGCCTTTGTCCAAGCACTACAGAATTCATCAGGAATTATTGTTTTCCCCTCTAAGTGGCGATCATTTGATTTTAGGCGAACTCCAGCTACCAGTATAAATGCCTGGAGAGACAGGAGGGTTACAGAGCCTGTCGGGAGTAGCTCAAGTGGCTGTTTGTTCAAAGTACTTGCTGAAGCAGAAACAACCCTTTTTTGTTTTGAAAGCATGTTAATGTGATAATGAAATGCACAAAGCAAAAAGGTTCATCCATATAAATGGGTCATTTAAATAATGAACAAGGAGGAAGGATGTGGTTTGGTGTCAGTACTGATTAATTAGGACATAAAAATAAATAACCATCCCTACGTTGGCTGCCTCCCTTGAAACATACTCTATTAGTGGGCAATGAAGTTAATGCAATTGACAATATAATTACAGGTTAGTTAACAGAACAATTCATGAAGAGACTCTTGCTTCTTTTTACTGCTTTAATTAGCTAGATAGCATCGCTGTTAATTTTCTCATCTCTATCTTGCTAATCTCTGGTCCTTGTAGAGAAATCTAGCTTTTTCCATTAATGTCTCAGATTGTGTTAGGTATTAGATACTGATAGATAATATTGTTCTAGGCGTTCAGTTCAATCAGCTTTTACTAAATGTCTTTCATGAGATATTCTCTGGGCATGCATATAGTAGTGAGTTTATAGAAGTAGGCTTCTGAAAAATGCTACAGTGTTGGCCAGTGACTTTTTCTCTGGAATGTTTGAACCTTTCATAGGTAGATGGTCAGATTTATTCCCTCCCCAAGGAGGTGAACCTTGAAGCAACTTTATCCAGTCTATTTTACACAATCATGATTGAGGATAATGTAAGGCAGTTGAAAGTTAATGATCAACTCAAGCTTCAGATACTCAAGGAACACAAACTTGAGCTCTGTTAGCATCACTAGAGGTCATTGAGACTACTGGAAAGGTACCTGGCACACAAACACACCTGCCATATTACATAGAACAACAAAACCTCATATAAAACTACCCAAGGGCGTCCCTGGTGGTCCAGTGGGTAAAGTCCACCTGGAAGTGCAAGGGGTCCCTGGCCCGGGAAGATCCCACGTGCAGCAGAGCATCTGGACCAGTGTGTCCAATTACGTACCAGCACTCTGGAGTGCATGCACCCAGAGCCTGTGCTCTGCAACAAGAGAGGCCACTGCAATGGGAGGCCCACACATGCCAAAGAATAAAAGATGAATGAAAATAAATATAAATAAAAGAGGCATGATTGGGAAAAAGAGAAAAACTCAAGAATTTTTTTATAAAAGTCTACCTGAGATGACTCCCTATCCCCATAGCATTCCAATAAGGCTAAATTGGATCTGGTTAATTTTTCCTTGTTATTGTTAAATGATGAATCTGAGGATGGTTTTTGCATAAAACAAGTTAGCTGTAAACTGGTGGATATTTTCAAAGAACTAATCTTATTCTGATAGAGAGAACCTTTACAGTGTTATTTAACAGAACAATTCATGAAGAGACTCTTGCTTCTTTTTACTGCTTTAATTAGCTAGATAGCATCGCTGTTAATTTTCTCATCTCTATCTTGCTAATCTCTGGTCCTTGTAGAGAAATCTAGCTTTTTCCATTAATGTCTCAGATTGTGTTAGGTATTAGATACTGATAGATAATATTGTTCTAGGCGTTCAGTTCAATCAGCTTTTACTAAATGTCTTTCATGAGATATTCTCTGGGCATGCATATAGTAGTGAGTTTATAGAAGTAGGCTTCTGAAAAATGCTACAGTGTTGGCCAGTGACTTTTCTCTGGAATGTTTGAACCTTTCATAGGTAGATGGTCAGATTTATTCCCTCCCCAAGGAGGTGAACCTTGAAGCAACTTTATCCAGTCTATTTTACACAATCATGATTGAGGATAATGTAAGGCAGTTGAAAGTTAATGATCAACTCAAGCTTCAGATACTCAAGGAACACAAACTTGAGCTCTGTTAGCATCACTAGAGGTCATTGAGACTACTGGAAAGGTACCTGGCACACAAACACACCTGCCATATTACATAGAACAACAAAACCTCATATAAAACTACCCAAGGGCGTCCCTGGTGGTCCAGTGGGTAAAGTCCACCTGGAAGTGCAAGGGGTCCCTGGCCCGGGAAGATCCCACGTGCAGCAGAGCATCTGGACCAGTGTGTCCAATTACGTACCAGCACTCTGGAGTGCATGCACCCAGAGCCTGTGCTCTGCAACAAGAGAGGCCACTGCAATGGGAGGCCCACACATGCCAAAGAATAAAAGATGAATGAAAATAAATATAAATAAAAGAGGCATGATTGGGAAAAAGAGAAAAACTCAAGAATTTTTTTATAAAAGTCTACCTGAGATGACTCCCTATCCCCATAGCATTCCAATAAGGCTAAATTGGATCTGGTTAATTTTTCCTTGTTATTGTTAAATGATGAATCTGAGGATGGTTTTTGCATAAAACAAGTTAGCTGTAAACTGGTGGATATTTTCAAAGAACTAATCTTATTCTGATAGAGAGAACCTTTACAGTGTTATTTTCAAAAACAGATTTCACCCTTCTAGTGTAGACATAACTTTCCTATATTTTGAAATAAAAGAAAAAAATCAAAATTGAATTGTGTTTTGGAGAATAAACAAGAAAAATGCTCTTCACATTGCCGCAGTGATTGATGTCTTCAGATCCCTTCTCAAAGATTTATACTTTTATTTATTTATTTTCCCCTGCATATTCCCCAGGTTTTCAGTTCAAAGTAAATTTTCAGGATTGTCTTAACCAAAAGTTGCCCCTTTCCTCGTTCCCTCTCCTCCCTCCCCCGTCCTCTCTCACAGTGTAAAACAGGAGAAAGCAGAACACTCTTGTTTTTTTCACAATGGTCCATTTGTATTTTCTGAACCCGAGACTAAGGCAGGTTCTAACGTCTAACTGTTTTATATCACCACTGAGGTAGCAGTGACACGCTGGCTGCTGATGAATAAATATATTTATCTGGCTTCTAAACCTGCATACACTGTTGAATAATGAGCAGATGTTAACAATTACTCTAAATGTCCTGGATATTTTGTAAAACTTTTATCAAACTTAGGGTGGTTTATTGATTTTGTCAGAACCATGCCTTGGGCACAAAACATATTGTCATTTGGGATTCAACATGGGCAAAATGGATGTCCATTAACATTTTAAACTCAGACACTAGAGTCTTGCTTCTGGAACCTTCTGAACAGTAGGTTTCTCTAATACGTCCTTACTTTTCCTGCCTGAAACAAAGCGTATCCATTGGCAAATTTTTTATAGCCTCACCTTTTAGAATATAGCACACACACAAAAAAATAGGACTGAGAGGTAATGAATATGAAATTTGGACACCAGCTCCATGCATTTCAGGTAAACATTACAACTCAGCTCACTGAAAACGACCCATGTTTGTTTTTAAAATAAATGAACAAAAATCTATATTCCCATCTCTCTGGGGTTATGTTTTGCTTTTTTGTTCCTTTTTGTAACATCAAGCCATTTGAGTGGAATGATACAGAAAGTCACTTTGGATTCAAATATAAAATAAGGCCATCCATCATGTTAACAATTTAATTACCTGAGTATATATTTTTCCAACAAAAAAAGCCCATTATTTGTTGTGTATCTTATTACTGAGCCATTGCCCCAGGACAACTTGGCTGTCATGGAGCAGGCCTTGTGGTAAGAAGTGGCGAGAGACGGAGCAGATAAGCCGAGCTGTCCTCTGCTACCATGCTAGGACCTCTCAGAGCCCGTGTTTGCTCGAGGCCTCTACCTGTTAGCGTCCCTGTAAGCTTTGCTGCAACAGTGAAATGGTGACTTGTAAAGGAAACCAAGCATGACAGAGAGAGTGAAAGGGTTGAATGAAATAGAAATGTGATATTTTCTATCTTCTGAGGGCTCAGGAAATAGGAGGCCTGCTGCTGAGCTGGGGCTTGTCCTTCACAATCACACTGAGTGCGAGAGAAGTGGGAAGATTTACTGTCTAGGACTTATGGACGAGACTTAGCTCAGAAAGCCAAAGGTTGCTCTGGTTGTAGCATCCGTCTTCCCAAGGTCCTTGACTGGTGAATCCTATGAACAGAGAAGCCTGGAAGGCTACAGTCCATAGTGTGACAAAGAGTTGGACACAACTGATCACACACACGTGCTCCCAGTGATTGCAGATTAAGGAATCATTTCATCATTGAGGAAATGAGAGTGGACCAAGGGAGGCAAAGGAGAAAAAGACAGCTTCTGGGTCTTCTCAGGGCACTGGGATTTCAGGGACCTTCTTTCTTCCTCAGCACTCACCAGGTGATGGGCAAATGTCCATGATGCCAGCCTGTTGTTTACTTTTTAATTTATTTTTTAATTGGAGGACAGTTAGTTTACAGTGTTGTGTTGGTTTTTGCTGTACAACAATGTGAATCAGCTATATATATGTGTGTGTGTGTGTGTATACATATGCATATATATATATGCATCACCTGGTGAGTGCTGAGGAAGAAAGAAGGTCCCTGAAATCCCAGTGCCCTGAGAAGACCCAGAAGCTGTCTTTTTCTCCTTTGCCTCCCTTGGTCCACTCTCATTTCCTCAATGATGAAACGATTCCTTAATATACATATATATATATATATATATATATATATATCCCCTCCCTCCTGAGCCTCGCTCCCACCACCTCATCCCCCATCCTACCCTTCTAGGTCATCACAGAGCACAGAGCTGGGCTCTCTGTGTTATTCAGCAGCTTCCCACCCATTGTCTCTTTTACACATGGTAGAGTATATGTGTTTATGCTACTTTGTCATTCCAACTCAGTCTTTCTTTGCTTTTTTCTTAATCACATGTCTTGTTAAAAATACTTATAACAACATATGTTATAGCAACATAATATGGCAACAGTCCTGTCTGCTTTGGGGGGTTGATGGGCATAAGGTGGCAAGGACACTTTTTCCTGCTTTTATAGTTTTATGCAGTCTGGTGGTTGGCAGTTTGGTTTTGGTCTGCTCCTTTGCAGCAAGAACTGTCAACTGACGAAGACAGAAAACAAAGACCAGACTTCAACCAACCATTTGTACACACTGCCTGTTTCCTGGCTGGATAATGTTACAAGAAAGGGAGGTGTTCTCTTCTTACTAAGGCTCTGAACTGAGGGTACTTCTTGCATTTCGGAGGAGGGGCCTGATAAATGATGGAGACAGAAGGGCTTGGGGGAAAACTCTGAGTATGAGTCTTACAGGTAGCAGGGGGCAAGCTGCTTAGTGGGAAACCTTTGCTTCTGAACCTTGACTAGGTGGCCCTGCTGGACCTCTCTCCCACACCCCCACCTCTGCTCTGTTTCTTTTTTTTTTTTTTTTTTTAACATTTTATCTGATATTGGGGTGTAGCCAATTAACAATGTTGTGATAATTTCAGGTGAACAGCAAAAGGACTCAGCCATACATGTACCTGTATCCATTCTCCCCCAAACTCCCCTTCCATCCAGGCCCCCAACTCTTTCAACTTCATTGAGGAAAAGATTTGAGAAATTCACTCCAGTTTTTGCCTGAAGTAAAACTGCTGATTATTTTAAGCAAACGCATGAAAGTTTCTTCCAAGCATATTTTAGTGGAGATGATTCGGCCGTCACAGGTAATGACAAGGAGTGGGTGGTTTTCCTTATGAGTTCCTTGATAACTTTACAAATGCATCTGATTTTCACAGTGAACCCATGTTTTCATAAATGGAAACAAATAAAACAGTAGGCAAGGGTTTTCTCAAAAGGCTTGCCAAGTACATTAAACACACAAAAGTACATTCACAGTGAAAGCTGGTTGAAAACAGCTGTTTTAAAGGATTTTTGGTGGATGCAGTTAACAGCATCATCATTATAAGGCCTGAAGCGAACGTGTTACTGATTACACCCCATTAAGAAGTTGGAATGTGCTCCCCACAGCACATGCTGTTTGGAAATAACAACCAACTCCAAAACGCTCAGCTCAGATTTTGTTAGGGTTGTGCAGCCTATCTATAAAGATAAACTTCTCAGGAAAATGAAAGTACATCTTATCTTATCCAATCAGAATGTTTTTAACAGCATTGTTTGAGTGGAGCTTTCCTGAACGCCTCTCACCTTTTCCCCAAACCTTCATTGCCTTCTCCAGTTAGACAGACACTCTATTGAAGCTGTACAAGAAGCCAGATATGAAGGAAGTCTGGGGCTTCAATTTGCCACAGCATGCACACCCAACTGGCCATTT
Source organism: Tragulus kanchil (assembly GCA_022376925.1). Taxonomy (NCBI): domain Eukaryota; kingdom Metazoa; phylum Chordata; class Mammalia; order Artiodactyla; family Tragulidae; genus Tragulus; species Tragulus kanchil. The sequence goes on from JAIOJX010000028.1 coordinate 123,804,371, forward strand.
GTCTGAGTGTAAAATGTGATGCAATTCCAGGTCATCCCTTTATAGAATGTGTTTGCCTTGGGAGCAGAGAGCACTCTTCAGAGTGGGTGGGAAGGCCGTGGTGGGGTCTATGGGATATGGAAAATTTAATAAGAACCATGGGATTACTGCTCCAAAAGTTCATGTGTTGAAAGGGCACTGTCAGAACGCCATGGAAGATGCTCTCTCCCACCCCCCCTCCTCTGCTCTGTTTCTTTTTTTTTTTTTTTTTTTAACATTTTATCTGATATTGGGGTGTAGCCAATTAACAATGTTGTGATAATTTCAGGTGAACAGCAAAAGGACTCAGCCATACATGTACCTGTATCCATTCTCCCCCAAACTCCCCTTCCATCCAGGCCCCCAACTCTTTCAACTTCATTGAGGAAAAGATTTGAGAAATTCACTCCAGTTTTTGCCTGAAGTAAAACTGCTGATTATTTTAAGCAAACGCATGAAAGTTTCTTCCAAGCATATTTTAGTGGAGATGATTCGGCCGTCACAGGTAATGACAAGGAGTGGGTGGTTTTCCTTATGAGTTCCTTGATAACTTTACAAATGCATCTGATTTTCACAGTGAACCCATGTTTTCATAAATGGAAACAAATAAAACAGTAGGCAAGGGTTTTCTCAAAAGGCTTGCCAAGTACATTAAACACACAAAAGTACATTCACAGTGAAAGCTGGTTGAAAACAGCTGTTTTAAAGGATTTTTGGTGGATGCAGTTAACAGCATCATCATTATAAGGCCTGAAGCGAACGTGTTACTGATTACACCCCATTAAGAAGTTGGAATGTGCTCCCCACAGCACATGCTGTTTGGAAATAACAACCAACTCCAAAACGCTCAGCTCAGATTTTGTTAGGGGTTGTGCAGCCTATCTATAAAGATAAACTTCTCAGGAAAATGAAAGTACATCTTATCTTATCCAATCAGAATGTTTTTAACAGCATTGTTTGAGTGGAGCTTTCCTGAACGCCTCTCACCTTTTCCCCAAACCTTCATTGCCTTCTCCAGTTAGACAGACACTCTATTGAAGCTGTACAAGAAGCCAGATATGAAGGAAGTCTGGGGCTTCAATTTGCCACAGCATGCACACCCAACTGGCCATTTGTCTGAGTGTAAAATGTGATGCAATTCCAGGTCATCCCTTTATAGAATGTGTTTGCCTTGGGAGCAGAGAGCACTCTTCAGAGTGGGTGGGAAGGCCGTGGTGGGGTCTATGGGATATGGAAAATTTAATAAGAACCATGGGATTACTGCTCCAAGAAGTAATGTTCATGTGTTGAAAGGGCACTGTCAGAACGCCATGGAAGCAGGGCTGCTGCATGTCGGCAGCTCGGCTGTTGTTGTTCGGCCCGTGTCTGCTCTGCCTGGCCACTGTGGCACTCAGGGGCTCCACAGACACTTTTTATAATGGCCCCGAAGCCTCCCCGAGGCCCTGGGGGTTACTGGGGAAGGAATTTAAGTCCAGTATTGGTAAGAAAAAAAGGGGGGCCTTTTCACCTTTCCACACATTTGAAAGAAGGGTCAGATTTCTCTGTGTGATGAAAGAGTCACCCCTGGGGACTAACCTCCTTTGCCTCCACGGGGGCCACTCTGTGGGCCATGTTGGGAGGGGCAGTCTCCCCTCTCCTGCTCCCTGAGTGAGGAGGCGAAACACCCCGGTGTCTGGGGAAGTAGGAGTATCCTACCCCCATGTGAAACAGAGACAGTTGCAGCAATGCTGATGGAAAGTCATGATTATGTAATAAGAATGCTATTATTTCAGTGTGTGAAGCATATTTGAGTCCTGTCAATGGGACTTTAATAAGCTCTATAAATTTTGTGAGCCCTTACGTCCTTATTTTTAGAAAGAGAAACATAAGACCTACCATATACGATTCGTGGGAGTAGGACATACTAAGCAAACATATAGATATGCATAGGTACAGATTTGAATACATGTGCATGTGTACAGGCACCATATATGTATAAATGTGTCCTGTGTGCACACATACCTTATAAAAATGGATTTCAGGATTTTTGCTACAAGAATCCCTCAGGGATTTAGGGGCCAGAGAAAGGTCTCATTGTTTGCTGAGGAGGAGGAGGAGGAAGGTTCCTGGGAAAATCCTTCTCCCCTGACCAATTGGGAACTTTGGAGACCCTCAGGGTTAAGCTGAGGCAAAAATAGACGTTTTCAGCTAGAGCACACGCCTGCTCCGAGTGAGCCGTGATCCTAGTCTAAACACTCAAGGTTCCCAAGGCTGCTAGAATGTGACCCGGGGATTCCTGAAAGGCTATTACACATCAGATTGTAACATCTGCAAGCATGGGGCCATCACAGTGCCATTCCCCATGTGACAACTTTGAATTCATCTTCCTGTATGGCACAGTCCTCAGAGGGAGGAAGTCTCTATTCAGCAGAGTCTTGATGGGGGAGTTCTGACCTCAACTGAGAAGTCTAGTGGCAGAACCTGGCACGAGTCTGTGCACCTGAAGGAACTGTTTCTATTGGGTACGTGTTTTACAAAGCACCCTTTGTCCAAGCCGACAGTGGGGGAAATGAGTGGAAATGGTGATAAGTTTATTACACCAAAACTTTGATGTAACAGATAAATACATTATTGATAACACTGCAACCATGACTCTTAGGAAATGTTTTTGATAACATGACACAAATATTAGTATTATCAAATCAATAGAAGTCATTTGCCACAAAGAAAATACAGTTGATTCTGAACAAAGGGAATGGTTATAGGTGCCAGCTATGAGGCTGTTTAACTCTGTAACTATGTCTATCACCATTTCCTGTTTCAGTGAATCGTAGGCAAGGAAAATAATTTTATGGAACCTATGTGGAAATGCATTTCAAAAACCATTTGGTTTTTTATAGTAAAATTAATTTACTATAAAAAATAAAAAAGACATGGTGCCTAGAAAAATTGTACTCAGCAATTTTGGAGATGAGATTTAGGATCAGATAGTTCAGCTTGCCAAATGGAAGTGAGCTGGAGATGGGTCCTTTCACATATGAACCATAACCTGTTTTATTAATACTATTTTAATAATCAAGATAATTTAATATTTTTTTCTGGGCAAGCAAACTATTTTTTTCTCTTATTGTATATATAATTCTTTTGCTTAATACATATACTCATACTTCCCTTTCACTCTTCATTTCCCCTTTTCCTCTCAATTCTTTAATCAGTTACTGAACATCTGCTATGCCCTAAGTGCAATTTAAGTTACTAGACATGCAAAGAGAAAGTAGTTTGAGTTTCTGATTTTGAGTAACTCCTATCATCTCTTTCTTTTAGTTTCTGAAGGTGATTAAAGTAATCATCTCCTCTGGAAAACATTTTTGAAAATCTCTAAGACGAGTCTAGCAATAGGTTCCCAAGGCTGCTAGAATGTGACCCGGGGATTCCTGAAAGGCTATTACACATCAGATTGTAACATCTGCAAGCATGGGGCCATCACAGTGCCATTCCCCATGTGACAACTTTGAATTCATCTTCCTGTATGGCACAGTCCTCAGAGGGAGGAAGTCTCTATTCAGCAGAGTCTTGATGGGGGAGTTCTGACCTCAACTGAGAAGTCTAGTGGCAGAACCTGGCACGAGTCTGTGCACCTGAAGGAACTGTTTCTATTGGGTACGTGTTTTACAAAGCACCCTTTGTCCAAGCCGACAGTGGGGGAAATGAGTGGAAATGGTGATAAGTTTATTACACCAAAACTTTGATGTAACAGATAAATACATTATTGATAACACTGCAACCATGACTCTTAGGAAATGTTTTTGATAACATGACACAAATATTAGTATTATCAAATCAATAGAAGTCATTTGCCACAAAGAAAATACAGTTGATTCTGAACAAAGGGAATGGTTATAGGTGCCAGCTATGAGGCTGTTTAACTCTGTAACTATGTCTATCACCATTTCCTGTTTCAGTGAATCGTAGGCAAGGAAAATAATTTTATGGAACCTATGTGGAAATGCATTTCAAAAACCATTTGGTTTTTTATAGTAAAATTAATTTACTATAAAAAATAAAAAAGACATGGTGCCTAGAAAAATTGTACTCAGCAATTTTGGAGATGAGATTTAGGATCAGATAGTTCAGCTTGCCAAATGGAAGTGAGCTGGAGATGGGTCCTTTCACATATGAACCATAACCTGTTTTATTAATACTATTTTAATAATCAAGATAATTTAATATTTTTTTCTGGGCAAGCAAACTATTTTTTTCTCTTATTGTATATATAATTCTTTTGCTTAATACATATACTCATACTTCCCTTTCACTCTTCATTTCCCCTTTTCCTCTCAATTCTTTAATCAGTTACTGAACATCTGCTATGCCCTAAGTGCAATTTAAGTTACTAGACATGCAAAGAGAAAGTAGTTTGAGTTTCTGATTTTGAGTAACTCCTATCATCTCTTTCTTTTAGTTTCTGAAGGTGATTAAAGTAATCATCTCCTCTGGAAAACATTGTCCTCATGGAAAAAATTCTCTCTTAGAAATTACACTAAAAGAGGGGCCTCCCAAATGAGTGTTCATATGCCAAGGACTATAAAAGTTGATCATCTTAATAAAAATATTAAGACCTATTTTTACTTTATTTTCATTTTTTTTGTGCTCAGTCTTTACTACCTCTTTGTAACCCCACAGCCTGTAGCCCACCAGACTCCTCTGTCCATGAAGTTTTCCAGGCAAGAATGTTGGAGCAGGTTTCCATTTCCTACTCCAGGGGAACTTCTCAACCCAGAAATCTTCTCACTCCAGAGATCAAACTCATGTCTCCTTCATTGGCAGGTGGATTCTTAATCACTGTGCCACCTGGAAAGTCCATTGAAGAGTGATAAAGAAGCTGCCTGCCAACGCAGGAGAGGCAGGTTCAATCCCTGGGTTGAGGAGATCCCCTGGAGAAGGGAATAGCAATCCACTGCAGAATTCTTGGGCTTCCCTGGTGGCTCAGATGGTAAGGAAACCACCTGTAGTGCAGGAAATCCAGTTTTGATGCCTAGGTAGGGAACATCCCCTGGAGAAGGAAACGGCTACTCACACCAGTATTCTTGTTTGGAGAACTCTTTGAACAGAGGAGCCTAGAGGGCTACAGTCTATGGAGTTAGTTGCATGTGATTGAGCATGCACACATTGTCATATTTTAGATTTGGCTTTATCAGTATTGTGTTACTATATATATATTAGATTAGCCAAAAAGTTTATCTGGTGTTTTCAAGATGTTAAAGAAAAACCTGAATAATTTTTTTGACCAACCCAGTATTAGCACACCAGCATTAGGAATAATAAATACATTGGGAATGTATGATGAGCAAATTTTATTGACAGGGACTGTGACAGTAAACATCTGAGCACTGTTGTTTTAGATTGAATTCTTTGTGAGAGTAGAGAGCCTCCACATCTTACTCAGCCCTTTACTGTGAATGATAATATTTGGCACCTTAGGGCACAATAAATAATCAGCAAAAGAATGAGTAAACAGGGGCTTCCCTGGTGGTCCAGTGGGTAAGGACACCGCCTTGCAGTGCAAGGGGCACCAGTTCAATCCCTGGCCTGGGAAGATCCCACGTGCTGCAGAGCGGCTGGACTGATGTGTCCAATTACCGAGCCGGAGCTCAGGAGCGCATGTGCCCAGAACCGGTGCTCTGCGACAACAGAGGCCACTGTGATGGGAGGCCCAACACAGGCCAAAAGAACAAAGATGGATGAAAACAGATAAATGAAAGACCAATAGAAGTGGCCCACCCTCCCCACTCCATCCCTGCCCCGCCCCCCCAAAAGAATGAGTAAACAAACAAATGGCTTATGTTCCTTTCCTTCAGAATAGCTAAATAAAACCTTCTAACTCTAATAAACCATTACCTTGTGTCATATAAGTTTAAGTTTTTTTTTAAAATCTCATATGGAGATATCATTTTCCTATATTTGAACCTTAGGCTTTTTGAATGAGCAGTGCTCAACAGGATCATTTTTTCTTCTTCTTCTTTGTTTCAGTAAGAGGAGGAGGTAGTTTTTGTGAATTCATGGAAAGCTTGGGAGTGTAGCAGTGCAGTCCAAAGGAAATAATATGCAAAAAGTCCAGAACAAACAGCCCTGGTGACTAACACTCATGTTTTCTTCACATCAGTACTTCTCTGACTGTAATGTGAATGTGTTTTCCTTTGGGCTTTGTTAAAATGCAGAGTCTCACTTGGTGGTTCTTGGGTGAGACTGAGATTCTGCATTTCTAACAGGCTTCCACTTGATGCTGATGTTTTGCTTTTACGCATATCATATCTGAGAAGCAAGATTCTACATCATAACTGTTTCCTATGTGATATGGTTAAAGACACCTTTGCTGAGTTGGTTAGTGTAGCACATTTAGGATAATCAAAGCAAATGTTTCAAAAATGATCACCACTTCTTTTCAGTTGGGCCGTCACAACAATCCCAGACTTTGGTAGTATCTCTTCCCTTCTCTCAACTTCCTCAACTGCCATCAGTCCTTTCTGTATAAAACATAGTATCATCATACCATTCCCAGCTATAAACGCCCACAGTGGACAGCAAGATCAAACCAGTCAATTCTAAAGGAAATCAACCCGAAATATTCATTGGAAAGACTGATGCTGAAGCTCCAGTACTTTGGTCACTTGATGCAAAAAGCTGACTCATTGGAAAAAGGAAAAACCTTGATGCTGAGAAAGATTGAGAGCAGAAGGAGAGGGGGGAAACAGAGGAGGAGATGATTAGATGGCATCATTGACTCAATGAACATGAGTTTGAGCAAACTCTGTGAGATGGTGAAGGACAGGGAAGCCTAGTGTGCTGCAGTCTATGGAATCATGAAGAGTCAGACATGACTTAGCAACTAAACAGTGGTATCCCATTCATTCAATATGGTGAATTACAGCTTTTGAGAACAGCGTATTTGGACCTTAATTCTGCCAATTACCTTTCACCAACATCTCCTGCCACTGGTTACCCCTTGGCCACACCCCTCCCCATTCATATATGGTTTATCCATCCCCCCCCAATACAGCATGCTTGTTCTTTTGCTTCCATGGAATTTCATTTCTAAATCTGTTCTAGTTCTTTATACAATTGTTTGTCTATAAACTTTTTATGTTGAAAAAAGTTATAAACAATTATATTTATAAACTTCTTACAAGGGAATGGTAGTGTCTGAAATTATGTGTCTGTATATGTATGATACCTGGCATTATAAATTACATAATGAACATTCAGTAAAGATTTGCTGAATGGATACACTAGATGCCTGATAACAACCAGGGTTGTGTTGGATTGATATGTGAGATTGGTGACTTGTTATAAAACTTGAAAGAAAGTGAATTAATTAGACTCATAGAGTTCCCTAAATTTTACAATAAATTGCTCAAGATGATAATTTTATGGTTAAAGAAATTCATGAAAATTGCAAATATCACAGAGCAATTATTACAGAATAGCTTCTTTAGCTGGTCATGACCAATGAATGGCTTGTTTAGAGTAGGAGAGAAAGGTGGCTCTAGCTCTAGATCATGTCTCATCTTGTGGCACATTCTGGAGATTTTTCTCCTTTCTGCCAACTTTATTTCACTTAGGAGAGTTATAGTCTGGGTGACTTATGACCAACGATGATAGCTGGCCCATTTGTCTTTCTCCCCTCTACTTCTCTGTTTTATAATTTCTATCTGTGGGACTATTGTTCATTTCAAAGAGATCTCTGTGGAAGAAATTTCGAGGGTGGTGCTTTTAAAAATCTTGACCCTTTCATTAACAACAATGAAACACTAGACTTTGGTCTTGCAAGCAAGATAGCAAAGCATTTGCCTTTGGGGAAACAACAGATATGCCAGTAGTCAATGGGGTAAGTTTGTTCTATTAAAACAGCAGTATTGGTTAAGAAAAGAAACCACTTGTCATTAGGCAACCTTATTGGTTTTTTAGATGGTGAAGGACAGGGAAGCCTAGTGTGCTGCAGTCTATGGAATCATGAAGAGTCAGACATGACTTAGCAACTAAACAGTGGTATCCCATTCATTCAATATGGTGAATTACAGCTTTTGAGAACAGCGTATTTGGACCTTAATTCTGCCAATTACCTTTCACCAACATCTCCTGCCACTGGTTACCCCTTGGCCACACCCCTCCCCATTCATATATGGTTTATCCATCCCCCCCCAATACAGCATGCTTGTTCTTTTGCTTCCATGGAATTTCATTTCTAAATCTGTTCTAGTTCTTTATACAATTGTTTGTCTATAAACTTTTTATGTTGAAAAAAGTTATAAACAATTATATTTATAAACTTCTTACAAGGGAATGGTAGTGTCTGAAATTATGTGTCTGTATATGTATGATACCTGGCATTATAAATTACATAATGAACATTCAGTAAAGATTTGCTGAATGGATACACTAGATGCCTGATAACAACCAGGGTTGTGTTGGATTGATATGTGAGATTGGTGACTTGTTATAAAACTTGAAAGAAAGTGAATTAATTAGACTCATAGAGTTCCCTAAATTTTACAATAAATTGCTCAAGATGATAATTTTATGGTTAAAGAAATTCATGAAAATTGCAAATATCACAGAGCAATTATTACAGAATAGCTTCTTTAGCTGGTCATGACCAATGAATGGCTTGTTTAGAGTAGGAGAGAAAGGTGGCTCTAGCTCTAGATCATGTCTCATCTTGTGGCACATTCTGGAGATTTTTCTCCCTTTCTGCCAACTTTATTTCACTTAGGAGAGTTATAGTCTGGGTGACTTATGACCAACGATGATAGCTGGCCCATTTGTCTTTCTCCCCTCTACTTCTCTGTTTTATAATTTCTATCTGTGGGACTATTGTTCATTTCAAAGAGATCTCTGTGGAAGAAATTTCGAGGGTGGTGCTTTTAAAAATCTTGACCCTTTCATTAACAACAATGAAACACTAGACTTTGGTCTTGCAAGCAAGATAGCAAAGCATTTGCCTTTGGGGAAACAACAGATATGCCAGTAGTCAATGGGGTAAGTTTGTTCTATTAAAACAGCAGTATTGGTTAAGAAAAGAAACCACTTGTCATTAGGCAACCTTATTGGTAATTAAAATGTACATTAATATTGAATAGGATTTATAAGTAGGTATTAACTACTATAAGCAAGTATTAACTATCTACTATTAAGTAGATATTAAATAAGTAGGTATTATTTAATAAATAGTATTATCTTTGACTTTGTTATCACAAACAAACTATGTATTTTCACACCCACATCACATATCCATGTACATGTATAAGCATATAAAATATCTTTAATTTCCTGGAGTGGAATTCTCTAGCATTTCTATTGCTGGGAATTCAGAACTCTCCTTTATTCTTCTTTGTTTTTCTCTTTTCTGTTCCTTCAAATTTCCCTTTTTGTGTCTCTGTCACTATCACCTACTTACCCTTTTTCCTTTCCTTTCCTATATCTCACATATTTCCCACTCAACAACTATTTAACAGGTGACTTGCTCTGGTCTTCCTTTGTGCAGGAGGCAGAGAGAAGGAAAAGTATTATTGAGGAAATTTACACAGTAAATGCCAATGTTCCAGCCAGTGACCAAGACCCTGGATTTGAGGGCCAAGGCATGATTCAACTCACAAGAAAGTTTGGGACTTGTAGCCTGACTCTAGATTGCTGAGGTCTTGGTTATTATGGTAGTGGATGAGGTATAGGGACACCAAGCCCCCAGCCAATTTGGAGGAAATGCTTGGAAATAAAGATCAAGTTAGAAACAGACTTGGGTGAACTAAACCAACACTGAATGAATCACTCAATTTTATTTAAAGTCCTGTCAAATAGTGAGGGCAAAGACCATTTTTCTTTGTCACTGAGAGCCAACTCAGGTAAGTACACCTGAGCCTTACAGGACAGGCCATCAGTGACCCTCCAGTCGGAGGAGTTGGGAGTGGCCGGCAGTGCAACATAATTCTGTGGTTGGAATGTCCATGTTTTCAAAATACTGGGTGTTTCTAAGTGTATTGACATCTCTGGAAAGATTCAGACAGTTTCCAATTTTGACTTGTCTTTCGAGATCCAATAAATATTAGATCAGTGGATGAGGCAAGGAACTGACTGGAAGGAGAGGGAGTGGGTCACTTGTCAGGGCTGCTGCTGGGCCACACTGGCTGAGACTGCTCTAGGCCAGTACCCTTTGACTGCTTAGCTTTCCCCATTTCTTATTTTGTGGTCTGACATTCTAGTATTTTGCTTATCAGGGTATTAGGCAATAGTATGGAAGAAGCTAATGAAACTTTCCATCCAACCTTTGGAAACAATCCTTATAAAGTCATGTTTCTGATTTTATCTATCTATCTAGCTATCTATATGTCTATAACCACCTTTTATTTTCTATGTTCACTTTTATGTTACCACTCTCAAAATACATTTGGAAGCCTACTAAGTATTTCCAGTATTAAGGTAGTGCACTGTAGTTTAGAATTTACATTCAAGCACTAAAAATAAATTGGACTCTGGTTGTAGGTGTTGAGGTCTGAATCTAGAGGAGCTGAACTTGTCTAATATGTAGACTGACCAAATGACCAGAGATTTTGGAAAAGTCAAGACTTGCCTTGGAGTGAGCGCAGAACTGTGATAGCTGTCCCAAGAATGTTAGGAAGCTTAAGGCTAATATGGCCCTTTAAAGAGAGAGTAAGAAACAATGGAGCATTTGCTGACATATTGGTACAGAGCCTAGTGGGAAATATAAATATGATGTACGATGAGATCCCCATAAAACACATTTGTGAACAAGTGCCATCATTCATTTAACAAATACTTCTTGAAAATTTGCTTTGTTCCAGAAATTGTGTTTAGTTCTATGTTTATCAGTGTAGCACCTAGATTTCCTAAAAGAATCTTGAATTTTTTTGACTCAGAAATGCTTTGCACCAGGAGAATAATTAAGATTTCTTCAGGGCTAGGAAAGGAAACTCTGAGACTGACATGATTAATGGAGTGAATCTGAATTTTGCTGTAGCAGATGGCACAGGGGCATCTCTTTGGGAAAAACCCTCCTTGTAAGTCAAGAAGAATGAATTGTGGTATGAGTTCCCTTGTGACAGTCTTATTTAGTAGTTCAGCAGAGTTCACGTCTGGGTCTCCTCCTGAGAAATAGCCATTGTGGAGAACCAAGAACCAAGAGGAAACTGAAGTAATATATATTGAAAGATTTAATCTGATCTCTTGCCTGTCTTCAAACGAAACTTCATTTGTAAAGGACATGCATGATTGTGAAGAAAGAACCCATTAAACACTGCAGAATGAAAGAGTCTGTGTCCAAAGTCTCTGGTCCAGAGATATGCTCTGTGCCCAGTTGAGAGATACGACTTAGGTACCCTTTGACTGCTTAGCTTTCCCCATTTCTTATTTTGTGGTCTGACATTCTAGTATTTTGCTTATCAGGGTATTAGGCAATAGTATGGAAGAAGCTAATGAAACTTTCCATCCAACCTTTGGAAACAATCCTTATAAAGTCATGTTTCTGATTTTATCTATCTATCTAGCTATCTATATGTCTATAACCACCTTTTATTTTCTATGTTCACTTTTATGTTACCACTCTCAAAATACATTTGGAAGCCTACTAAGTATTTCCAGTATTAAGGTAGTGCACTGTAGTTTAGAATTTACATTCAAGCACTAAAAATAAATTGGACTCTGGTTGTAGGTGTTGAGGTCTGAATCTAGAGGAGCTGAACTTGTCTAATATGTAGACTGACCAAATGACCAGAGATTTTGGAAAAGTCAAGACTTGCCTTGGAGTGAGCGCAGAACTGTGATAGCTGTCCCAAGAATGTTAGGAAGCTTAAGGCTAATATGGCCCTTTAAAGAGAGAGTAAGAAACAATGGAGCATTTGCTGACATATTGGTACAGAGCCTAGTGGGAAATATAAATATGATGTACGATGAGATCCCCATAAAACACATTTGTGAACAAGTGCCATCATTCATTTAACAAATACTTCTTGAAAATTTGCTTTGTTCCAGAAATTGTGTTTAGTTCTATGTTTATCAGTGTAGCACCTAGATTTCCTAAAAGAATCTTGAATTTTTTTGACTCAGAAATGCTTTGCACCAGGAGAATAATTAAGATTTCTTCAGGGCTAGGAAAGGAAACTCTGAGACTGACATGATTAATGGAGTGAATCTGAATTTTGCTGTAGCAGATGGCACAGGGGCATCTCTTTGGGAAAAACCCTCCTTGTAAGTCAAGAAGAATGAATTGTGGTATGAGTTCCCTTGTGACAGTCTTATTTAGTAGTTCAGCAGAGTTCACGTCTGGGTCTCCTCCTGAGAAATAGCCATTGTGGAGAACCAAGAACCAAGAGGAAACTGAAGTAATATATATTGAAAGATTTAATCTGATCTCTTGCCTGTCTTCAAACGAAACTTCATTTGTAAAGGACATGCATGATTGTGAAGAAAGAACCCCCATTAAACACTGCAGAATGAAAGAGTCTGTGTCCAAAGTCTCTGGTCCAGAGATATGCTCTGTGCCCAGTTGAGAGATACGCTGGAGCAGGACTAAAATTCATCTCCTAGATCTTTTGCTCAGTAGAGCACAATTCCTTTCTCTTGCTGTAAATCAAGATTTATCTGACAAAATGCTTTCTCATGGAAACAGAAGAGTTAGAACCTAGCAGAGCAGGATTCATGCTCATTCAGTTTAGTTGACTTCTCTCCTTTTCACTTCTTTGTTTTGGAGGGTGAGTTATGTTTGAGTTCTCCACGTGCTTATGGAGTCAAGGACAAAATGAAATATTCTTTAAAGCTACTAGAGAGAAGACCAGAGACACACTAATATATTGGTAATAGCAAAAATTTTATATACAGTGCTCATTCTGTGTCATGTACTTTCTAAGTACTTTAGATACTACAAATTATTTAATATAAACTCACTATATTCTTTTAAATCAGAGTTAGTTTGGTTATTCCCTAAAGGTTGTGTATTTAGGGTGCTTTCATTTTTATTGTTGTTCCTATGAACAATGCTGCACCAAATCTCCTTATGCATGCCTTCTTGGATATGTGTCAGCAGTTGCAAAAGCATAAAAATGATCTTGTACACTTTATAGGGTAACAATAGTTGAGTCTGAGAAGGGAGAGAGGACATGCATGGAGTTGTGGGTAGAGAGGTTTTAGTTTTACATATAATGCTGTTTCAGATTTTCCAAGAAAATGCATTCATATGCTGCTTGTGCAAATAAAACTAATTTTTAGTCATTTGAAACTATGTAACTGGAGATATTACTGCTATACAAAGTTTTCCAAAACAGAAAACCATACTGGTATCAAAAAATGCTGTTTTAGCAGATGGCACAGGCATCTCTTTGGGAAAAACCCTCCTTGTAAGTCAAGAAGAATGAATTGTGGTATGAGTTCCCTTGTGACAGTCTTATTTAGTAGTTCAGCAGAGTTCACGTCTGGGTCTCCTCCTGAGAAATAGCCATTGTGGAGAACCAAGAACCAAGAGGAAACTGAAGTAATATATATTGAAAGATTTAATCTGATCTCTTGCCTGTCTTCAAACGAAACTTCATTTGTAAAGGACATGCATGATTGTGAAGAAAGAACCCCCATTAAACACTGCAGAATGAAAGAGTCTGTGTCCAAAGTCTCTGGTCCAGAGATATGCTCTGTGCCCAGTTGAGAGATACGCTGGAGCAGGACTAAAATTCATCTCCTAGATCTTTTGCTCAGTAGAGCACAATTCCTTTCTCTTGCTGTAAATCAAGATTTATCTGACAAAATGCTTTCTCATGGAAACAGAAGAGTTAGAACCTAGCAGAGCAGGATTCATGCTCATTCAGTTTAGTTGACTTCTCTCCTTTTCACTTCTTTGTTTTGGAGGGTGAGTTATGTTTGAGTTCTCCACGTGCTTATGGAGTCAAGGACAAAATGAAATATTCTTTAAAGCTACTAGAGAGAAGACCAGAGACACACTAATATATTGGTAATAGCAAAAATTTTATATACAGTGCTCATTCTGTGTCATGTACTTTCTAAGTACTTTAGATACTACAAATTATTTAATATAAACTCACTATATTCTTTTAAATCAGAGTTAGTTTGGTTATTCCCTAAAGGTTGTGTATTTAGGGTGCTTTCATTTTTATTGTTGTTCCTATGAACAATGCTGCACCAAATCTCCTTATGCATGCCTTCTTGGATATGTGTCAGCAGTTGCAAAAGCATAAAAATGATCTTGTACACTTTATAGGGTAACAATAGTTGAGTCTGAGAAGGGAGAGAGGACATGCATGGAGTTGTGGGTAGAGAGGTTTTAGTTTTACATATAATGCTGTTTCAGATTTTCCAAGAAAAATGCATTCATATGCTGCTTGTGCAAATAAAACTAATTTTTAGTCATTTGAAACTATGTAACTGGAGATATTACTGCTATACAAAGTTTTCCAAAACAGAAAACCATACTGGTATCAAAAAAATTTTTTTAGAAATGAATCCTGGGCTAGAAGTCCTTAAGGTTATAACTGGATGAATCTGATCTTTGTCTCTTCACTTTTAAGTTACCACCTGCTATTAAATCCTGGATGTGGTGCCATGGCAGACAAATGCAATGTTAAATGTTACTACGCTTTGTAAAATGCTATATTCATACATTCAAGTGAATGTTCCCTAGTTTGACAAAGATGTCGTGTAGATAGAAAAGAAAAAGGAATTTAGATTGCATTAGTAAAGAATCACTTGAACATAACATATAATTTTGAAATTTCATAGTCATTGACATTTTATTTCATTACAATTGTACTAATTAGAATCAGGTATACTTTTAAATGTTTGCACTGAAAACGAGTTTAATCTGTAACTCACACTGGACATGTAGTTTCTGAAGACTTAGATCAGAACAGCTGTTATAACCATGTGACCACCCAACATGTGCAAACATGTGGACCCACATGATCATAATGGGAGCAGTAAAAAGGAAAAAAAAAAGAGAGTGAAATCAAATAGTGTATTTTGAATTGGTATTTGTGTTTCATTGGAAAACTAAGATATTTACCATGATATCAATGTTTTAACACAGAGAATGACCTTGGGATGTTATCAAGCCCTCCAGCTCATGAGATACAGCATACTTTAAATATTCCAGGCAGGACACTTTCCAAAAACAGATGCAATGACAAGACTTGGGTAACCATTTCAATCCTGAGCAAATTTCAGTAGTAAAGACTTCTTTGACTATGTCACTCCATGAAGAAATAATGGCTACTTTCTCTGTTCTGTTTAAGAATGACACTTTCTGTAGCAATCTGTTTTGAGGTCAGATCAAAGGTTGCCAGGTAGTTTTGATTTTTTGTTTTATTTGAAGTCCTTGCCTTAATAATAGAGATGCATACATAGAGAATGGACTTGTGGACACAGGGCGGGAGGAAGGAGAGGGTGGAACAGATCGAGATAGTAGCACTGACGTATATACACTACCAGATGTAAAATAGACAGTTTGTGGGAAGTTGCTGTATAACGCAGGAAACTCAACCCAGCTCTGTAATGACATAGAGGCATTGGGTAGGGGTTGAGGTGGGAGGGAGGCTCAAGAATGAGGGGATATATGTATATTTATGATTGTTTACCAGTTTTGTATGGCAGAAACTAACATAACATTGTAAAGCAGTTATCGTCCAATTAAAAATAGATTTTAAAAAAGGATTAAAAATTCAGTCCCTGAATTTGTGTTATTTATCCTATTATATAAAGAACTAAATTTCTAGCTATTGAATTATGATTCTAAAAATTCTTATTTTCAACCACGAATGAGAAAACTCTTGAGCTGATAAAAATAAAATAATTCTCAGATATCAAAATAAAAGTTACAACATATAAAAGTCTACTGTGGGCCATCCACATCATTTTGGCCAGTCCTAGGATGAACATTTCTCTGTGTAGGTTCATACCTTGGATAACCTATAGGATATTAGCACACGTAAACATACACACACACACACATTATATCCGTACCACTCCAGGACTTAATTGTGAATGCTCCGTCAAACTTGACTACTTCGCCTAAGATTTTCCCTGCCTGTTTTCTGATTTTTATCCCTAAAGATTGAGCCAAAGCAGGAATAAGAGTTTTTATGGTTTGACTATGCTACTCCTTATTGTACACTTTTATGGAGCCATGGCACTTTATTTCAGTTTGTATTGTATATTGATGCTCACTTTAATGTCCACTATGAGCTCTGGAATCTGACCTGTCCAATAGAATGTCCCACAGTAATGAAAAGATTCTATAATCTGTGCTGTCCAATATGGTAGCTTCTAATTCTACTTAGGTACTGAGCACTTGACTAGTGCAAATGAGAAACTAAAGTTACATTTTTCATTGAAGTAGAGTTGACTTACAATATTGCATTAGTTCTAAATTTTAAATTGAACTTATTTTAATAATCTTCAGTATAAATAGTCACATAACATGAATGAATACCGTATTTGACAATATAGCCATAGATCATTTTGTCACATTCATAAAGATATAGAGAAGCTTCAGCATATTGTAGCCTTTTCATGTGAAAAAGCTACACCTTTGTCTCTGTTTAACATTATTTAATTCACTTCTGGAATTTGGATTCCAATCATGTCCTCCAGGATTTATTTTGCCTCAGCCTTTGGACTTTTCTCTACTCCATCCCCATACTACTTTCAACTAGTAGCTATTTTTGAAAACTTACATTATGAATCAGGAACATATGCTTACTCGATGAAATCTTTAACTTTATAGAATGGCTTTCTTAGATTTCTAGTTCTTATGATCATATTTACTTGGATTTAAACCAGTAATGTGTCTTAAACATGTATCTTTCCTTTCTTGAAAATCAGACAGGTTTTTAAATTAGCATGAATCCTCACTCATCTTTAAGGAACTTTGGAGAGGTGTGACTCATTCCTTCCTGCCTGTCCAGATTTGGAATGCACTAGCTTAGCAGCCTCCACACAGTCCTGACTTGACACAGGCTTAATCAGGGACAAAACGCATCTTCCTCCCGAGTTTCCAAGAAATACATTGCCAGTGAGTCGGAATTTCTTGCTGCCCTTGTGGGGCTTAGGATGAGCAATAATTCTCCAGAAGTGGGTTGAATGTTGAAGCAGTAAACATGCAGATTGTATGCTGTCCCCACCCCGTTCTTCACACATGCCGCCTGAGATAATAGTCCTATAGAGAAGCCGTGGTGTTCCCAAGTACTGCACACAAGCTCCTCTTTACTTAGAGACCAACCAGGATGCACAAAAGACAGGGCTGATACCGCCTAGATAATTATTGACTAGTTTTATATTAATGGTGAGGATTGTATTCATTTTCTCTTCCTGGTGGTATTACGCTGATAGAGTTGGCTTATTTCTGTGTAGAAGCATCATGGCTTTCTCTCTTTGTGATGAGAACTTCAGCCACCCAGACAAAGGTAATTAGGACTTTTTCTTTTTGAAACATTCCATTTAAACTTCAGCTGTGTGATTTGGAATATGCAGGTGGGGGACAACACTGTGTAGTATAGTTTGTATACCTCTGCTTTTTGACAGATGTTGGGAATTATAAAGATGCCTTATTTGTGACAAAGGGGTGCTATGGAGATGCGTCTTTGTAAATATTTGAATGATCACATAAAACAGCATGTGGGCAGCTGAAGCACAGCTCACCCAGCCTTGTTTGTTTGGAAGCAGTTTTCCTCTTCTGTAGTTGTCTGCCTCTTTTCATACTTCTGTGTCTTGAGGAAGTCTATGTTTCCAGCAGAAGTTAATAGGGTAAGATATCTCTCTTCATCCAACTTGCTCCCCTCTGCCCCAGCTCATGCTCTTCCTCATCCTCTCCACCTCCCTTCCTCCTGCCTTCACCAGATGTGAGCGAGGGAAAGTTGACCGTCTGCACATGGTGCCCACGCCATGACCCTCTTCTCTCTGTTGGAAGAGTGGGAGGGATGGGGTGTGGGGCATTACATTGCCGGACAACAAGGAGTTGCTCAAAAGTACATGTTGAAGTCAGTGTGTTGCCTCTGACTTCCAAAAGTCATGGGACGGGGGAGTGGCAGCCAGGGATGTAAATGATTTGTGTTCCCTCTCTTAATATTCTTACTCTGAAGTTGCCATTCACCTTCAGCTTCTGAGGTGGTCTCCCCTGTGTCCAGATGTAATTTAAAATTATACCAGGACCTCATCCAAATATATTTTAGGAGTTATGACCCCATGGACTATAACCCACCAGGTTCCTCTGTCCATGGAATTCTCCAGACAACAATACCGGAGTGGGTTGCCATTCCCTTCTCTAGGGGACCTTCCTGACCCAGGGATCAAGCCCAGGTCTCCTGCATTGGAGGCAGATTGTTTACTCTCTGAGCCACCAGGGAAGTCCGGGATTACCTCGATATATAATATTTTATCCTCATTTACCGTTACATTTCTTTAGTCATAAAAGATATTTTCTTTCTCTATAACCAGATTCCCTCTGTCTCTGTGTCTTTCCCAACAGAACATTTTGACGCAGTGAGGAGAAAGCTAGACTGGGTTTCTGTCACTAATTCATTGTGCAGTGCGTTGAAAGGGTTGTGCTAGATGATTACTGTGGTTTCTTTACCTAGAGGTGTTTGCAATTCTGTTTCTTCTAGAACCTATGACTTACTCCAATTATCACCTCAGCCACTTCTTCTCAGTCTCTCATAAATCCTGTGAGACCCCCAGTCATCCTGGAATCCTGCTCTGAACACTAATGTATATTTACCAGCCTCAGTAGGGACTGTCTTTGCATTTACCAATCTGGATTCATACTGCCAAAAGGTTAATCTGAGACTAAGTGCAGATGTGATAGAATAAGAGAAGATCAATCGTTGAGTAGGGTTTTCGATCATGCATGTTTCCAGCCAGATTTCTAGAAATCTGCATCACAGAAGTCACCTGGGTGTCACACCCCGAGGAACTCTGGGTTAATGTGTGGTGAACAGAAATATCAAGTTTATGCCTATAGGGTAGTTTTCATTGGCATGAACTTAAGCACACACACGAAAAATGGCCTTGGTAGTGTTAATTTTTTTTATGGGCAGTTGCAGGATAGCTGGTCTTGGAATGTTAGCAGCGCTGTTGCAGAACTAAAAATGCTACCCTGAGACATTTTAACAGGGCAATAAATATCTGGTTTTAAAACACAGACATTACAAGAAAATTATAAACTTGGAAAGTCTTTTTTTGGTGGTTGTTGTTTTAACTTTGGAGTGTTAAAGCTTCCTTTCCTTCCCAACTTTCTCAATAAGTGATTGTTTGACTTGGTAAGTTAAGGGGATCCTTGATGATTTGACATTGCGATGTTTGTGCTTTGACAGAAAGATGCTTGGTGATGAGACCGCGATCTCTTATCAGGACAATTTGGCTTCACAGGCCATGTTCAGAACTGGGCTTGCACACTCTCTGTGTGCTGTGCCAAGGACAGTCCTTTGATGTGGAGGGAGTGGCTTTCAAGAAGGGTGTATGTCATTTCAGACCTTGAGTTTGACGCATGCTCAGAAAGCCAACTGCTATGCCAGGGACACCTGGGAAGAGCCGTCCTGTGGGACTGACTCCCACTAGAGAAGTGAGACTGGTACCCACCACTGTTCATGTAGAGAGGGGCTCAGGACAAGGAGGGCTGTGCCTCATACTTAATTATACCGTCTACCAAGGTTGTGGTCCAGAAGCCCTCAACTTCCTGTCATCTCTAAAGCCTGACAAGTACAACATAGAAACAGTATTCTACCAAAGTAGAAAAAATGAAGACAATTTTGCTCTCTTAAGCTTTGCTTGACTCCACCTGATTAGCTTCCTCACTGTTTTACCTTTTTCTTAGTTGATAGTTTATTCTAAATATAGACCTATGTTTTCACATTAGCTTCATAATTATTACTGTAGTTGTTTTAGTCTGAGTATAACAGTTTACTTTAATTTCCCCCTATTGTGAGTCTCTTGTGTGATTTATAATTTGATACCATGAAATGTAACAGAACCACAAATAAAGTAACAAATGTAACTTTTACATGTCATTTATATGTATTCAGGAAATTTTAAAACAATAGAATTTTGAAGACAAAAAGTATAAACATCTTAATATTTTGTACATATTATACATGCTTTCTGTATATATTTCTTGCTTTCTCAAAGGGTTTTAGCAGTTTTCAAAGCCTCTAGCATAAGTGTACTGACTTACACTGCATTTAATGTTTAAAATACATTTTCATATATAACATTTTAAATTATAATTGGATATGTAAATTGTGTAAATTGAACTTGTGCATATGTATATACAGGGCTTCCAAGGTGACTCATCAGGTAAAGAATTCACCTGTTAATTTAGGAGCTGCAGGAATCTCAGATTCAGTCCCAGGCTCAGGAAGATCCCCTGGAGGAGGGCTTGGCAGCCCATTCCAGTATGTTTTCCTGGAGAATCCCATGGGGAGAGCAGCCTGCAAGCTATAGTCCATAGCGTCACAAAGAGTTGGACACAACTGATGCACATACCCGTGTGTGTGTGTGTGTGTGTGTGTGTGTGTGTGTATACAGGTATAATATGGAATCTTAAAATTTGTTTGTGATGAGCTTCAACTGTCTTAAAGATTAGTAATATGTTCATGTACTTAAGATTTGTTTTTCTCTTATTTGAGTATCTATTTCTGTTCTCTAGGCTAGTATTTATAAATGTGACTTAGCAAGTTAGTGACATGTAACCTTTTGGTATAATCTATCTTAATTTTATCATTTGTTATCCAGGCTCTGATTCCAGAAACTAGGGTGGAACATTGTTCCTTTCTGATTGAGGGGTCAGTGAGTTTGTAAATATTTTGTATTATCATGTGTATTTTTATCATGTGTGATTGAATGTGCATAGTGAAATAATTCCTTTTTAAATGACTGTTAGGAAAATGCATACAAAACCTATGCTTGGGTCAAATGAGTGTGATTAAAAATTAGATATATGTTTTTAAAAATTAAATACATAAATTTTCATATAGTATATATGTAAATTATATAATATATGCATATGAAGGCAAGAATTAGACAACAGTACGTCTTAGTCTACTTAATGTTAATCTGTGCCATAACAAAGCCTCGTCTCTTTTCAGAGTCCAAGTAAAACTGAAGAAACCAAAGGTCTTATGTAACTAAAAAGAGTACCAAGGAACTAGAATAATTAACTTTAGGTGTCAGAAAAATCTAAACAAATTGAGAACCTACTCAAGATGTACTTGAATGCCAGAAGCAAATGATACCTTCATTTTCCTGACATTAAGTGACGCTAGATTAAGAATTCCTATTATAGAGAGCATGTCCAGGGCTTTTACTGAGCAGGATACCAAAAAATTAGGTAACATGTTCTAATTTGGCAAAAGATTATGCCAAAAGATTAGGAAACCTGTTCTAATTTGGAATTCAGTTGCATTTTCTGCTAGGTTAGCCTGTAAAACATGGTAATAGTTTTCATTTTTCAGTCACACTGTTGAGTATGTTTTGCATTCATCATAACTAAATTCACTGCATTCAAACTAGAGCATTTTGTCCACACAGTATTCCAAATTAGTTACCAAGGGGATTTTTAAATAGGTGACTTCTCTCACAGTGAATCTATCTGCTGATATTTTCCTTTTTCAAGCTGGATACAAGAATACAGGATAGAAAAATAAGAAATCTTTTGAAGTGTTAGAAACTCGGCCCCATGATTCCAATCCTCATTTAATCATTAACTTAACATGCCCATGAAAAATCAGTACTTAAGATTTGTTCTTTTTTTAGGCTAGTATTTATAAATGTGACTTAGCAAGTTAGTGACATGTAACCTTTGGTATAATCTATCTTAATTTTATCATTTGTTATCCAGGCTCTGATTCCAGAAACTAGGGTGGAACATTGTTCCTTTCTGATTGAGGGGTCAGTGAGTTTGTAAATATTTTGTATTATCATGTGTATTTTTATCATGTGTGATTGAATGTGCATAGTGAAATAATTCCTTTTTAAATGACTGTTAGGAAAATGCATACAAAACCTATGCTTGGGTCAAATGAGTGTGATTAAAAATTAGATATATGTTTTTAAAAATTAAATACATAAATTTTCATATAGTATATATGTAAATTATATAATATATGCATATGAAGGCAAGAATTAGACAACAGTACGTCTTAGTCTACTTAATGTTAATCTGTGCCATAACAAAGCCTCGTCTCTTTTCAGAGTCCAAGTAAAACTGAAGAAACCAAAGGTCTTATGTAACTAAAAAGAGTACCAAGGAACTAGAATAATTAACTTTAGGTGTCAGAAAAATCTAAACAAATTGAGAACCTACTCAAGATGTACTTGAATGCCAGAAGCAAATGATACCTTCATTTTCCTGACATTAAGTGACGCTAGATTAAGAATTCCTATTATAGAGAGCATGTCCAGGGCTTTTACTGAGCAGGATACCAAAAAATTAGGTAACATGTTCTAATTTGGCAAAAGATTATGCCAAAAGATTAGGAAACCTGTTCTAATTTGGAATTCAGTTGCATTTTCTGCTAGGTTAGCCTGTAAAACATGGTAATAGTTTTCATTTTTCAGTCACACTGTTGAGTATGTTTTGCATTCATCATAACTAAATTCACTGCATTCAAACTAGAGCATTTTGTCCACACAGTATTCCAAATTAGTTACCAAGGGGATTTTTAAATAGGTGACTTCTCTCACAGTGAATCTATCTGCTGATATTTTCCTTTTTCAAGCTGGATACAAGAATACAGGATAGAAAAATAAGAAATCTTTTTTGAAGTGTTAGAAACTCGGCCCCATGATTCCAATCCTCATTTAATCATTAACTTAACATGCTACCTTGGGGAGATTAAGCATTTAACAAACACTCCATGCCTAAGAGTATTAATCTTAGAAACCTAACCACATAATGGCAGCCTGACCACTGAGGAGTAGCTTTAGAACATGCAAGAAAACACGTGGAAAATGGGCTTTGTGTGTATTGAGAGTAATCCCACTTGCAGTAATTGTATATATTATATATCTAAATTACAGTAGTTTATATAGTAATAATGCAAAATATTATTTAAAAACTGGATATGAGGTGCTTATTCCCTTTATTCTTTAAAGATTGTTGTTGTTTTGTCAGTAACATGTCCTATTCTTTGCGACCCATGGACTGTAGCCTGTCAGGCTCCTCTGTCCATGGGATTTCCCAGGCAAGAATACTGGAGTAGGCTGCCATTTCCTTCTCCAGGGGATCTTCCTGATCCAGGGATTGAACCCATGTCCCCTGTCTGGCAGGTGGATTCTTTACCGTTGAGCTAAACTGGGAAGCCCAACTCCTTGAGAATTTAGCACTTTGGTCTAACAATGCCAGAATTGACCTGTTGCTGTTTATTAATTAAATCCACTTAGTAATTAGAAAGAACTTATGTGTCTCCCCCATCCTCCTCCTCCTCCCTGTCTGAACTTCTTAAACAAGCACTGAGTGTGTGGTAAATGGTGCATTTTAATAAATGTTTTGTAAAGGCCAATTATTCAGTCAATATTGAATCGTGTGATAGGAAATACGGCTGCTTGGTTACAGGGAAGATGTCTACATACTATTGGCATCTGTTTGCTAGGTAATGTTTTTAAATGGCCTGGCCTTCCTCCAAACTTTGATTATTCATAAATCTGTTGAGTGTGGTAAATTGCACTATTAGCGTTTAATCTTTTATTGAAGCAAACTTAGGAGACTGAAATCTATTTGCTTTAACAAGCTTGTTCACTGATAAATGTATGATTTAAAATTTTCCTTTTGTGAATTCCTCAGTACAAGGAAAACACAGCTGGGCACAGCACAGATCATATTTATCTTTTCATTAACTAAAGTACGAGAAGATAGTATCGTTGGACGCTTATAAGGAGGGATTGCTAAAGAACAGTCCTCCTCCTGTTTGCACACCCTCTTGAGAAAAGCTTTCCAAACAAGTGTTTGAGATACTTGTAAGAAAAGTTAGTTGAATTGTCAAAAGAAGACCAAGGGAATGTATATAAAGTGCCTGGAATTCAGATAACATTTTCCCCCCTGAGTGTTCAGATTGGTTAAATATTAGAGAAAGGGAGATAATGACAGTGTTTGTCGTCATAAATGTAGGCATATATCTTTTTTCACAAGGTTGGTATGAGAGGCATATCAAAGATTTTCCATACCAGATGCTTTAGTTTCAATGTGGCAAAGGGCATTGTAGGTAGGGAAAGATTGCTTAGCTCTGCCAGATGAGAACATAGAGAGTTTGTATAAGCTTTATAATGATACATTCTTGTGAATAAAAAAATAAATGAATTGGCTGTTATTATGGTATTTTAAAATATCTATTTAAAATTTTTCATTCTGAGATTTTGAGAATACTTATTAGGGCCATTAGGGGAAATTTTCCAGAATGGGTAACTGACTTCTGGTATATATGTGTTAATAATAAATTCTTTAGTTCAGAGAATAAGATAAAATCACAGGAGTCCCTCCCCTACTTTCTTTCCAACTCTGGATCATGAGGGACATTTTATTTCTGTAGTACCTTCAACCCTGTGTATTTGGCAAAATGGCATGTATACAGTATATGACTGATAATTACAGGTTGTATACTCCTGCAAAACTACTGGCCATGCTATAGATATGTTCTTCTGTCACCTTCCTTTTATACCCCAGAAATACTCAAGCAAAAGTAGGGAGACTGGAGAAATGAAGCTCCTTTCTAGCCAAGGGCAGCAAAGTTCTAACCACTTTGAGCTCAGGTAACCTTGACCCAGGGCTACTCTCCAATGGGCTACTGTCCTACCATAAGAGTGGGACATCCTGGTCCGGGTTAGTCTCTTCCCTACTGCCTGCCCTTCAAGGCTCATAAGTCTCTTTCTTAAATGGAACTAAAAGAAGGCAAAGTCAACTCTTTTTTGCCTTGGTTTACCTATTTTCTCTGACAGGCCAAAACATTTCCTGTTATTTATGGCATTTATTAAAATATTAGCTTACCTTAATTAAAATGTGTTTGTTGTCTCCTGATCTGTGCATTCTAGGGTTTATAATTACTTTCCTTATTCTTTTATTTTAAAATTCACTAACACATTATTAAGGTTTTTCTTTTTCCTTTTTATGTAGACATTTAAGGATGACATTAGAAAAGTAAAGGTGGACAGTTAAAAGTCACTAGTAAAATGAAAGGTGTTTTCTTAAGTCATTCATCTCAACCCAAAATAAAGAGAAGAGAACTAAGGTCATAAGATCTAAAGTGAATTTTGCAAAGGTGATCTGGTTCAAGAACTAGAAACCAGACCTCAAGCCAATATTTTTTCAACTTCCTGGTTTTCATTCATAATAGTAACAGAAACTTCAAAATAGTGATTTAAATTTAAAAGAAATGCAAAGGCCAGCAGCTAGTCACTGAGACGGCAGTTCTATGATGTCATTAGGAACTCCCATCCTTCTAGCTTCCTGGTGTACTGTTAGGTGTGTCTGCAATCCTCATGTTCTCAAAATGGTTTTAAATTGCCAGCCATCTTGTGCACATTCTAAGCAATAAAAAGGTTAAGAACCAGAAGGAAAATTGGTGCATGCCAGTAAGTCAGCTCTCTTGAGGGCACTTCTGGAAGCCCCCACCCAGAGATGAGTGCTTATATCTAATTGATCAGAAGCAGTGCTGTTGCAAGACAAGCTGGGAAATGTCTGCCTCTCTCCTCCCTCCCTTCTTTCTTTCCCACTTGTGTTTCTCTCCCCAACTCTCTTTCATGCCTTAAATAATATTGAATCTATTATTAGCTGACTCACTGGAAAAGACCTTGATACTGTGAAAGACTGAGGATAAGAGGAGAAAGAGGCGACAGAGGATGAGATGGTCGGTTGGCATCACTGACTCAATACACATGAATTGAGCAAATTGCGAGAGATAGTGAAAGATATTGAAGCCTGGAGTGCTGCAGTTCTTGGGGTCACAAAGAGTCAGACATGACTTAGTGACTGAACAAGAGCAAGAGGAATAATTGATACTATACAGGCAACTTTTTTGCACCCCTGTTTCATATTAAGCAATTACTTTAGGGTTTGTAAGCATATATTTTACAGTATTTTTAATAGCATTTCTTCAATTTGCCAGTATGCAAAGAGCAGGTATAGTATGAGATCAGATGTTTGTTGTCTCCTGATCTGTGCATTCTATTATTACTTCAGATTCTTTTATTTTAAAATTCACTAACACATTATTAAGGTTTTTCTTTTTCCTTTTTATGTAGACATTTAAGGATGACATTAGAAAAGTAAAGGTGGACAGTTAAAAGTCACTAGTAAAATGAAAGGTGTTTTCTTAAGTCATTCATCTCAACCCAAAATAAAGAGAAGAGAACTAAGGTCATAAGATCTAAAGTGAATTTTGCAAAGGTGATCTGGTTCAAGAACTAGAAACCAGACCTCAAGCCAATATTTTTTCAACTTCCTGGTTTTCATTCATAATAGTAACAGAAACTTCAAAATAGTGATTTAAATTTAAAAGAAATGCAAAGGCCAGCAGCTAGTCACTGAGACGGCAGTTCTATGATGTCATTAGGAACTCCCATCCTTCTAGCTTCCTGGTGTACTGTTAGGTGTGTCTGCAATCCTCATGTTCTCAAAATGGTTTTAAATTGCCAGCCATCTTGTGCACATTCTAAGCAATAAAAAGGTTAAGAACCAGAAGGAAAATTGGTGCATGCCAGTAAGTCAGCTCTCTTGAGGGCACTTCTGGAAGCCCCCACCCAGAGATGAGTGCTTATATCTAATTGATCAGAAGCAGTGCTGTTGCAAGACAAGCTGGGAAATGTCTGCCTCTCTCCCTCCCTCCCTTCTTTCTTTCCCACTTGTGTTTCTCTCCCCAACTCTCTTTCATGCCTTAAATAATATTGAATCTATTATTAGCTGACTCACTGGAAAAGACCTTGATACTGTGAAAGACTGAGGATAAGAGGAGAAAGAGGCGACAGAGGATGAGATGGTCGGTTGGCATCACTGACTCAATACACATGAATTGAGCAAATTGCGAGAGATAGTGAAAGATATTGAAGCCTGGAGTGCTGCAGTTCTTGGGGTCACAAAGAGTCAGACATGACTTAGTGACTGAACAAGAGCAAGAGGAATAATTGATACTATACAGGCAACTTTTTTGCACCCCTGTTTCATATTAAGCAATTACTTTAGGGTTTGTAAGCATATATTTTACAGTATTTTTAATAGCATTTCTTCAATTTGCCAGTATGCAAAGAGCAGGTATAGTATGAGATCAGATATTGCTTTCTGTGAATGAAACAGTGTGACGGTAACTTTGGAACTATCATGTCTGAATTGTGTGTTGGCTTTCGCCATTCAATGAGATGCTGTTTCTGTTGTTTCCATTGGCTTGAAAGTAAGCCTGGGAATGAGTATCACGCTGACCTCACCAAGGCATGCTTCACAGATAAGTAATGAAGACCATTTAAATATTTAAAAGTAAACAGCAAATAGTTTGCTTACTTCACTCCACATATTTTATGGGTACATAATTTTCAAATGCCTTAAATTGCAACCCATATTAAGTAATTAAGGACCATGACTAACAATGAGAAAATCTCCCAGGCCCTACTGAGAGGAAGTAAATGTACCAACACATAACTTTACCAGCAGATACATTTATGGGCAAGACTGAGGAGAATTCATTTGCCACCATCTCATTGGTCATGAGAGTTTTGGTGTTGTCTGGCTGTGAATTTGGCCTTAAATAAAGTTAGTTTTCTTTGTTGAGTTAATTCCTTTGATTTATGTTGATTTAAATATAAGATAATCATTTAAAGTAGGAAACTAACAGTGAAGCCCTCCTGAATGTCACACTGGCAGCCATGTTCCTTGTAACTATCACTCTGTGTTTAGTGTTTGTTCTTGGCAGGATACAGGTTAGAGACCTCTGAAGACATCAAGGAGGTTTTGAGAAGGGATAATGCAGGAAGACTCCCACACCCAGAAATCCATTAATGTCACTGTGTCCCCTTAGTGAAGAATAGCGTTGCAGCCCAATGCTACTGACTCCTCAGCCACTGACTATCCCAGTGCCCTAGTGAAGAGCAAGAACTGAAATTTGATATGTCATCTGGTGCATATGGAAAGATGGAGTCAGTAATGAGGTAGAACACATCTCTTCCATTAGACCTGTAAACTATTTGACGCCATATGCATCAATTTACCACATTATTCTACTGGTATTCTCTGAACATATGCCTTCACTCCAATTTCTAACCTGAAAGCAACCTATGGGCCAGGCTTGTGAACCTGAATCTTCTGATGATTCTTGCTGTGCCTCATCTCAAACTCAAACCATTTTGATAACTGGACTTTTAGAACTACAAGATAGGGATGTTAATATTAGTATTTCTGAAACATTAGAGCATTTCTCAAGTATAATTTGCCAAATAATTGTATATTTTTGCTATTCAGCAAGAATATTGTGAATATGTTGATTTTCAAATGACACAGTGTCTTGGGAGCCCATCTCTGTTGCACACCCAGTATGTCCAGACGCCTGTCTGGATTCCGTCATGCTGGCTGCTGTGTTTTATCAGGGCAGAGCCTTATGAGGAGGATCTTATATATTAGCCACAACATGACCTGCATGACCAAGATCAAACCTGCCAATTACCCTACTGAGGAAGCCATGATTTAAATGAACACCTCAAAGGGGCCATTATTTACCAACTATCATAGCCCAGGATAAGGTTGACAAAATCTTTCTCCAAACTGAGGTTGATTTATATATGAAGAATATCGGCAACTGAGCTTTCTCTGACTTTTTTCTGTTTTTGCTGCTGCTTAGTGAAATGTCAGTCACCCAGTTATATCTAACTTTTTGCAACCCCATGGACTGTAACCCATCAGGCTCCTCTGTCCATGGAATTCTCCAGGCAAGAATACTGGAGTAGGTTACAGTCTCCTTCTCCATTGCCGCTACTTAAGCAAATCCTAATTGGTAGAGATCCTGATGGGTCTAGCACTAGACTACTCTAACCACTCAGAGCAACAGTTAGCCCTGAGCACAATCCCCAGCCAGGCCTCTGGCAGGAGTCCACGGGGATAATCTCCTCCCCCTGGCAGCTGCCTGAACAACAGTCTATGGAAAAGGCCACTGTCAGCTGGCAGGGTGAGAGTGGATCTCTGTTTAGCACATTAAGTTTAAATACTAGTTCTTTATGTAGGAAGTTTCAAAAGTTGGGCAAAATAAATACATTAAGCCAATACAGTATGTGGTGATTTGGACATTGTACTTGAAGCAGAGACACATCTCATAAGTGAAAGGGAATGAGATGCTACAAAATAAATGGATCCTAATTATCTGTGTGGTTTAGGTAAGTTAGGCCTTTCCTGGTAGCTCAGACACTAAAGAATCTGCCTGTAGTGTAGGAGACCTGGGTTCAATCCCTGGGTCGGAAAATCCCCAGGAGAAGAGAATGGCTACTCACTCAAGTGTTCTTGCCTGTAAAACTCCAAGTACGGAGGAACCTGGTAGGGTACAGTTCATTGGATCACAAAATGTTGAACACAATTGAGAAACCAACACTTTCACTTTTAGGTAAGTTACTTAGCTTCTCTGAATCTGCTTCTTTATCTGCTTAACAAGAGTTTTGGATTAGCTGGTTTCCCTTTGAATATTTTGTGGTTCCACTTGAAGTAGATAGTTTCAGAAATGCAGTCTTACTTGTACCGGACAGTTTGCTATTCTAAAATTTATTGGTTTTTAAAAATTCATTGCACCATCATTTCCATAAAGTGCTCAAGGCAGTTTGCAACAGAAATATAGGTAACACACAAAAAACCTCACACAGATTACTATCATGAGATAAATACTGAGAAGCAAAAGAAGAAAGGGGTAACAGCATATTTAATAACCAGTTCTGAAAAGAGCTAAAATAAAGTACCTACTCCATCACTGAGCTTCCCAGCAACCAAGGCAAAAAAATCAACAGCATCAATTTATGGAAGAGAAAAATCTACTTAGATCTCAGGTTTTAATTCTAAGGCTATCATTCCTGGACTTAGAAGATCTGCTGTCTGGATCTTCCCTGCATGGAAGTGATCATATTTCTTTCAGTCTGTTAATTAATACCATAATTTATTTTTTTCAATTTAACTAGCCAGGCCTCTGGCAGGAGTCCACGGGGATAATCTCCTCCCCCTGGCAGCTGCCTGAACAACAGTCTATGGAAAAGGCCACTGTCAGCTGGCAGGGTGAGAGTGGATCTCTGTTTAGCACATTAAGTTTAAATACTAGTTCTTTATGTAGGAAGTTTCAAAAGTTGGGCAAAATAAATACATTAAGCCAATACAGTATGTGGTGATTTGGACATTGTACTTGAAGCAGAGACACATCTCATAAGTGAAAGGGAATGAGATGCTACAAAATAAATGGATCCTAATTATCTGTGTGGTTTAGGTAAGTTAGGCCTTTCCTGGTAGCTCAGACACTAAAGAATCTGCCTGTAGTGTAGGAGACCTGGGTTCAATCCCTGGGTCGGAAAATCCCCAGGAGAAGAGAATGGCTACTCACTCAAGTGTTCTTGCCTGTAAAACTCCAAGACGGAGGAACCTGGTAGGGTACAGTTCATTGGATCACAAAATGTTGAACACAATTGAGAAACCAACACTTTCACTTTTAGGTAAGTTACTTAGCTTCTCTGAATCTGCTTCTTTATCTGCTTAACAAGAGTTTTGGATTAGCTGGTTTCCCTTTGAATATTTTGTGGTTCCACTTGAAGTAGATAGTTTCAGAAATGCAGTCTTACTTGTACCGGACAGTTTGCTATTCTAAAATTTATTGGTTTTTAAAAATTCATTGCACCATCATTTCCATAAAGTGCTCAAGGCAGTTTGCAACAGAAATATAGGTAACACACAAAAAACCTCACACAGATTACTATCATGAGATAAATACTGAGAAGCAAAAGAAGAAAGGGGTAACAGCATATTTAATAACCAGTTCTGAAAAGAGCTAAAATAAAGTACCTACTCCATCACTGAGCTTCCCAGCAACCAAGGCAAAAAAATCAACAGCATCAATTTATGGAAGAGAAAAATCTACTTAGATCTCAGGTTTTAATTCTAAGGCTATCATTCCTGGACTTAGAAGATCTGCTGTCTGGATCTTCCCTGCATGGAAGTGATCATATTTCTTTCAGTCTGTTAATTAATACCATAATTTATTTTCCTATCTCTACAATTTAACTATTGTCTTGGGGCAGAGTTTTTTTCACATGGAATAAAAAGTATTTTTTGTTTGTTTTCTTTCATCAATATAATATGAAAGTTAACATATTACAAAGAAGCAAAAATAATGTTATTTAATAATAGGGTTTTGTTAAGAGCATAGGATTTATATTCATATTCCCCTGTTTCCCTAATTCCTTTGCACTAAATCAGGGAAAGGGACATTATTAGGTAAATAATAGGTCTTTGTCTTTAGCTATTATAAGCAATCTTTACTAATCTTTGTTAGTCTTTTATTTACTTTAAGAAAGCCAACATAATTTTTTAATATATCAGTTGTGAAATTAATTGGAATCTAGGATTAATTTATCCTTTCAGCCATCCTATTCATGAGTAAAAGAATATTTAAAATTAGGCTCTGTATGTGTATACTTGTTTGTGTATGTGAAGTGCTCTGTGTGTGGTCTAAAGAGAGATTTACACAAGAAGTTCTTGCTCCTTCAAGTTTCAGTGACAGGACCTTTTATCTTGAAGCAAAAGTAACAAATAGCTAATGTATACTCAGCTCATTGTTTAAGGGTGATTTGAAAGTTTTCCTATTTCGAATCAAGAGAAAAGATAGGAGAAAGTATTCAGGAAAGAGGCTGCTGAACTGGGAAAGGAAGAGCCTGTCCTTAGTCCTGCTCCAGTCCCTGCAGAGTTGGTAGCAGCCTGGTACATCTTTAACATCCCTCCTTCTCTCCTGTGTAGAAGATGTGCCTTTGGGGGGCAAAAGCAAAAGAAGTTCATTCATTCTTTCACTGTATTAGCCACAGTCACTAATGTCAGTTCTGTGAACAGGCAAATCCCCCCATCTCTTGGCTTAACCCAATGCAGTGTTAGTTGGTGAGGGTTTCCCCAGAAATGAGCTTGAGGACTCAGGTTTCTTGGTGATGCTGCCATTGTGACACAAGGCTTCTAAATTCACCCTGGGAGAGGAAGAGAGCCATAGAGAAGAATCAGAGACCCCAAAGTGTGTAGTCACTCATCACTTTGGTGTGCATCCCAGTTGTCACACTCAGTCACATGGCTCTAGCTCAGTGCAAGAGAAGCTGGGAAACCAGGGAATTAAATAAGGAATTTATATGATATGGGAATTGGAGACATACTTTCTTTGATATGGGAGAAACATGTGTAACCTAAAATTGGTCTCCATGATGAGTCACAGAAGGCTTCCTGGAGGAAGCATTTGAACTGAGCTTTTTCATCTGAGTAGGAATTTGGTCAAGAAGGGCCTGTTCTCTTGTTGTTATAATCAAAGACCAAGATATTTTGTCAGTATGCTATGAAATAAAGGCACATTATTATCACTAAACTGTCTTTAGTCAGTAGTGATATTTGGTCAGGAGTGGCAAAGACTTAGTTTTAAAATTTAGGATGTTGCCATTAGACATGGAAGCTCCTAAAGAGCAGCATATCTTTCTTCTGATCTATCCATCAACTTGTCCCAATCACCTGGATCAAGGCCTGGCCCAATATAGACATTCTGTAAGTAACTGATGAACAAATAACAGAACTTGCAAAGGACTCAGGCCAGTATATCTATTTCCTTTTTCCTGTCAAAAAACAAGGGTCATTGATTCTATTAAGATTGTCTCTTGTCAGTCAAAGATGGAGTGTGGAGCCAGTAGTTTAAAAAGGAGTGTGTCCTGTGCTGCTTTTTTGTGTGGATAAAATCAGGAAGACACTGCCCTCTTAAGTGGTTAGAACTATGGACACCACCCATACATCTTCTTTATGTTTCTTTTTTTTTTTTTTAAGGATTTATTTATTTATTTATTTTTGGGCGGGGGCCGGGTTGGGGAGGGCGGGGAGCAGGCGGGCCACTTCTATTGGTCTTTCATTTCTCCATTTTCATCCGTCTTTGTTCTTTGGCTCCTGTGGGCCTCCCATCGCGGTGGCGTCTGTCGTTGCAGAGCGCTGGCTCTGGGTGCATGTGCTCCAGAGCTCCGGCTCGGTGATTCGACACATCAGTTCAGCTGCTCCGTGGCATGTGGGATCTTCCCAGGCCAGGGATCAAACCGGCGCCCCTTGCACTGCAAGGCGGTGTCCTTACCCACTGGACCACCAGGGGAAGCCCCTTTTTTATGTTTCTTAATCAGTAATATACATTTTGGAGAAAGAGAACTGTGGCTGACCTACACAGAACTTTGTGTCTTACATTAATAATTTGACATGTAGCACAGTTAGCTGATGTGCTCCATGTATATAAAATCTGAAATTGAACAAGAGTCAAAAAAATATTATTTAGATCTTTGAGTAAAATAAAGAATTTTGTCTTCTAGAATGTCACTTTGCCTCTTATAACAATGTAAAATTACATTAAGTTAATGTTTATTTAGGATCCAATATTTCAGACAGAAGCTGTTAATGTTTAGACTATTTGGAAAGAAACAACTTGAGAGGAAATTTTATTATGCAACTAGGATTCCAAAGAGAATGAACAAAGTAATTAGGGAACAAGTAGTTTATGATCATGGAATGTGTTTCAATGTTTCTCGCATCTTGGGAGTCATTAGACTCAACCTCTGAGTTAGACACTGAATACTGACACACCGTAAGTGCCATCATTTTATTGGAGATTTGTTGAACATCTGTCCTAAGTCAAAAAATTAGACATAACTTGCAAAGGACTCAGGCCAGTATATCTATTTCCTTTTTCCTGTCAAAAAACAAGGGTCATTGATTCTATTAAGATTGTCTCTTGTCAGTCAAAGATGGAGTGTGGAGCCAGTAGTTTAAAAAGGAGTGTGTCCTGTGCTGCTTTTTTGTGTGGATAAAATCAGGAAGACACTGCCCTCTTAAGTGGTTAGAACTATGGACACCACCCATACATCTTCTTTATGTTTCTTTTTTTTTTTTTTAAGGATTTATTTATTTATTTATTTTTGGGCGGGGGCCGGGTTGGGGAGGGCGGGGAGCAGGCGGGCCACTTCTATTGGTCTTTCATTTCTCCATTTTCATCCGTCTTTGTTCTTTGGCTCCTGTGGGCCTCCCATCGCGGTGGCGTCTGTCGTTGCAGAGCGCTGGCTCTGGGTGCATGTGCTCCAGAGCTCCGGCTCGGTGATTCGACACATCAGTTCAGCTGCTCCGTGGCATGTGGGATCTTCCCAGGCCAGGGATCAAACCGGCGCCCCTTGCACTGCAAGGCGGTGTCCTTACCCACTGGACCACCAGGGGAAGCCCCTTTTTTATGTTTCTTAATCAGTAATATACATTTTGGAGAAAGAGAACTGTGGCTGACCTACACAGAACTTTGTGTCTTACATTAATAATTTGACATGTAGCACAGTTAGCTGATGTGCTCCATGTATATAAAATCTGAAATTGAACAAGAGTCAAAAAAATATTATTTAGATCTTTGAGTAAAATAAAGAATTTTGTCTTCTAGAATGTCACTTTGCCTCTTATAACAATGTAAAATTACATTAAGTTAATGTTTATTTAGGATCCAATATTTCAGACAGAAGCTGTTAATGTTTAGACTATTTGGAAAGAAACAACTTGAGAGGAAATTTTATTATGCAACTAGGATTCCAAAGAGAATGAACAAAGTAATTAGGGAACAAGTAGTTTATGATCATGGAATGTGTTTCAATGTTTCTCGCATCTTGGGAGTCATTAGACTCAACCTCTGAGTTAGACACTGAATACTGACACACCGTAAGTGCCATCATTTTATTGGAGATTTGTTGAACATCTGTCCTAAGTATGACTAAATAGTTTAAAATATTCAGTGACATAATTTTTTAATAATTGACAACCAAGCCTGCTTCTCCAGTCTGCAAGGAATCCTATTTAAGAATAAATATGTATCATGTCTTGTGGCTTTCAGAAGCCCCATATTGACAAGCAAACAGAAAAATCTAGATTGTGTTCCACCATATAATATCATCTTGATATCCTTAGAAACTGAAAAGGTGGGGGTAAAAGCTCAGTGTACAGATATTTTAGCAGACTGATCATGTTGGAATATGGACAGTGAATAAAGACTGATAAACTCATAGAGTTCTTTGCTGTGAAGGCAACTTTAGCGTGAAACCAAAAAAAATGAGAGGGGTAAGCTTGCTTTTCATGGATTTAACCAAGAACAGTGATACCATTTGCAACCATAGTATGAGCCAAAAAAAAAAAAAAAAAAAATCATTGCCAGCATGCCAAGGTATACTCCCTAGAGAATAACTGGAAAATGAGAAACGCTTGTCAGAGATTAGGTTCTATTTCTAATGGAAGTGTGGAGTACACTGATGTCTTTTTAGTGAAAATAAACATATCACAACAGATGAGTTTTATTTTTTATTTCCAGTGTGAATGCTTTAGAACTCTGGTCACTGGGCATATGCTTTTTTCAAGGCAAATTTCAGAATGTAATGAGTGTTTAGTCAACTTCGGAACCAATGAAAATGTAGCACAGTTAGCTGATGTGCTCCATGTATATAAAATCTGAAATTGAACAAGAGTCAAAAAAATATTATTTAGATCTTTGAGTAAAATAAAGAATTTTGTCTTCTAGAATGTCACTTTGCCTCTTATAACAATGTAAAATTACATTAAGTTAATGTTTATTTAGGATCCAATATTTCAGACAGAAGCTGTTAATGTTTAGACTATTTGGAAAGAAACAACTTGAGAGGAAATTTTATTATGCAACTAGGATTCCAAAGAGAATGAACAAAGTAATTAGGGAACAAGTAGTTTATGATCATGGAATGTGTTTCAATGTTTCTCGCATCTTGGGAGTCATTAGACTCAACCTCTGAGTTAGACACTGAATACTGACACACCGTAAGTGCCATCATTTTATTGGAGATTTGTTGAACATCTGTCCTAAGTATGACTAAATAGTTTAAAATATTCAGTGACATAATTTTTTAATAATTGACAACCAAGCCTGCTTCTCCAGTCTGCAAGGAATCCTATTTAAGAATAAATATGTATCATGTCTTGTGGCTTTCAGAAGCCCCATATTGACAAGCAAACAGAAAAATCTAGATTGTGTTCCACCATATAATATCATCTTGATATCCTTAGAAACTGAAAAGGTGGGGGTAAAAGCTCAGTGTACAGATATTTTAGCAGACTGATCATGTTGGAATATGGACAGTGAATAAAGACTGATAAACTCATAGAGTTCTTTGCTGTGAAGGCAACTTTAGCGTGAAACCAAAAAAAATGAGAGGGGTAAGCTTGCTTTTCATGGATTTAACCAAGAACAGTGATACCATTTGCAACCATAGTATGAGCCAAAAAAAAAAAAAAAAAAATCATTGCCAGCATGCCAAGGTATACTCCCTAGAGAATAACTGGAAAATGAGAAACGCTTGTCAGAGATTAGGTTCTATTTCTAATGGAAGTGTGGAGTACACTGATGTCTTTTTAGTGAAAATAAACATATCACAACAGATGAGTTTTATTTTTTATTTCCAGTGTGAATGCTTTAGAACTCTGGTCACTGGGCATATGCTTTTTTCAAGGCAAATTTCAGAATGTAATGAGTGTTTAGTCAACTTCGGAACCAATGAAAATGAAACAGCTAATGGACCAAATATCAAGGAATCCATGTTATTGAAAAATAAAGGGACATAAACCTATTAATACCAACTAATAAAAAAACCTGGAGATTAATGACCGTTTTCTATATGCTTTCATCATAGTAGGTAACATTGAAATACTTACTTTCTGTCAGTTGCTATTCTAAGCACCTTATAAACATTAACTCATTAAACTCTCCTAAGAACCCATTTTACCAGGGAGGTCACTGAGGCACAAACAAATAAAATAACTTGACCAAGGTCATACAACTAGTGAGCTGTGAAGCTGAGATTTGAATCCACATGATCAGGTTCCCAAGAATGGACACTTATCCCAATACACTTCTCTGCTTTTAGTGAATATATTCTTCATTGAACACTTTTGGTTTCTATACCCTGGATTCAATTAGACCTTACAGTGAAAAATATAAGATATTTTGAGGCAAAGATGAAAAAGGATGATCACAACAGAGCCAAAAAACCTAGTCATAGTATTAAACGATGTTCTCAGGGCTGGTTGTTAAGCCAGTCATATTGGATAACATAAGATTTCAGCCACTACCTTTAAACATGTGAGAAAAAGAGATTGACTCATTGAAAATTGAAAAGTGGTACAATTAGCACAGTCCAAATCGTTTCTCCAAGAGAAGGTAGCCAACAGTTAAGAAAACAAAAAGCAAACTGAATACATATTATAGTTGATATTATGAATCTTAAATACTTCCATGTAACTTGATAGGTTTTAGAATTCTAAGGATAGTAGAATTCTTTGTGTAAAATTTTGATTTTATGGCTTTGAATGACATAGCCATACTGATCACTTCCCATTCACCAAAAATTGGTATGATTGTACTCAGAAGTGTTAGACAAAATCCCTAAAGTAAGCATCATCTAAAAGGTGAGCTAGTACAACCTAACCAAAACTATGACAAAAATCAGCCTCCCCCTCCAACAGACACACACACACACACACACACACACACACACACACACACACACACACAAGCAATGGCTACAACAGCAAACTCAGAATCGCAAATGTCAGAGAAAGGAGTCAAGAAGGATTTGATGAAGGAGTTGGAGCAGGAGAGGTTAATCCTTGGTTTAATATGGCAATTAACTCAGCAGAATTTAGAAGAATACCATGGAGATACCAATGGATTTTCAAAAAGTGAGCAGCCAGAAATAACCTATAACCTAGACAAGCTGCCTTACTTCCCTGAGCTTCAATTTCAAAACTGTGAGAAAAAGGTGATTTTGAGTAAATAAACTATAAGTCTTTTCTGTCCACACTCAGTGGACAGTGTATTCTATCTCAGTGTATTTGTCATGAGTCTGTAAAATCTGCTTTTTCTTTGAATGCATTCATTACCTCTGCTTGCTCATGGTCATTGCCTTCTTGTGAAATAAGATACCAAGATGGGCATGTGTCAGAATACAGTATCTATGTTTCATCTCTAAAGAAAGTAGAAGCAATCATCAACATAATTTAGGCAACTCTTCCATAGATCACTGGTCTTGAAAGAACAATATATTATGTGATAGAAGAAAGACAGGGAAGGGAGAAGAGAGTAAACTTAACTATACTAGGTTTTTTAGAGAAGGTGTTCTCAAGCCAGTCATATTGGATAACATAAGATTTCAGCCACTACCTTTAAACATGTGAGAAAAAGATTGACACATTGAAAATTGAAAAGTGGTACAATTAGCACAGTCCAAATCGTTTCTCCAAGAGAAGGTAGCCAACAGTTAAGAAAACAAAAAGCAAACTGAATACATATTATAGTTGATATTATGAATCTTAAATACTTCCATGTAACTTGATAGGTTTTAGAATTCTAAGGATAGTAGAATTCTTTGTGTAAAATTTTGATTTTATGGCTTTGAATGACATAGCCATACTGATCACTTCCCATTCACCAAAAATTGGTATGATTGTACTCAGAAGTGTTAGACAAAATCCCTAAAGTAAGCATCATCTAAAAGGTGAGCTAGTACAACCTAACCAAAACTATGACAAAAATCAGCCTCCCCCTCCAACAGACACACACACACACACACACACACACACACACACACACACACACACAAGCAATGGCTGCAACAGCAAACTCAGAATCGCAAATGTCAGAGAAAGGAGTCAAGAAGGATTTGATGAAGGAGTTGGAGCAGGAGAGGTTAATCCTTGGTTTAATATGGCAATTAACTCAGCAGAATTTAGAAGAATACCATGGAGATACCAATGGATTTTCAAAAAGTGAGCAGCCAGAAATAACCTATAACCTAGACAAGCTGCCTTACTTCCCTGAGCTTCAATTTCAAAACTGTGAGAAAAAGGTGATTTTGAGTAAATAAACTATAAGTCTTTTCTGTCCACACTCAGTGGACAGTGTATTCTATCTCAGTGTATTTGTCATGAGTCTGTAAAATCTGCTTTTTCTTTGAATGCATTCATTACCTCTGCTTGCTCATGGTCATTGCCTTCTTGTGAAATAAGATACCAAGATGGGCATGTGTCAGAATACAGTATCTATGTTTCATCTCTAAAGAAAGTAGAAGCAATCATCAACATAATTTAGGCAACTCTTCCATAGATCACTGGTCTTGAAAGAACAATATATTATGTGATAGAAGAAAGACAGGGAAGGGAGAAGAGAGTAAACTTAACTATACTAGGTCTTTCTTTAGAGAAGGAATCATCTTCACCCTCCTTGGTAGAGTTGCCATGGTCCCCAAATTGGTAGGATTAGTATCTAAAAACTGCACCCAAAAAATGGCCTACCCAAAGTTTGGAGATTTTCTTCAGTGAGGCCTTGAATAAAACTTTAAAGATTAAATAGCTGACAAGCCTCAGTCTAATACTGCATAGAATAAACTATTGCACCAATATAAATATAGAGTGGTAACAGGAGATTGATCAGCTTTGATAGACAATTTCAGATTTAATGCCAGAAATTCAAAATTATCCTGGCAGAGGAGAAGGATACACTCAATGTCTTCTGGAAGAAACATGAAAATTACCTCATTCTTAAAAAATCCCCAGAGGCCATTATTATTATTTTTTAATCCCATTCCCAAGTATTACTCACAAAGTGGTGGAAAGGGATGATCAATTTCTTAAAATGCTTTTAACAGTGTTTGGTATTTATAATGTATATTGTAGCCTTAGCTGAAGGCCAGGTACATTTAACACCAGGCTATTTATACCTCTCTGGCTTTTCTCTCTTTTTTTTTTTTTTTCATTTTCCTTTCCTTCCTTCCTCTTTCCCTTCTTTCCTTCCTTCCCCTCTTTTTTTCTCTTTTTCTCTCATCATAGATATCCTCTTAGTTCATTTTTAAAAAACCAATTCTAACATCTCATGAGTCACTTGTCTTACATCCATTATCTGTGCTGGCCGTCTGCCTGGAAGGTTGCCATGAAGCCGTCTCTGCCCAGCTCCAGCTCTTGCTGCCTTAGGACTTATTTCAAGAGAGTCAGCATCTTGGCATCTTTGCAGTTAGATGGCTTCACGCTTGTTCTGCTGGGACTAGGACCCTGGGAAATCACAGCTCTTGGCCTCAGTTTCCACAAACTTTTAACCTCATGGTCATTGCCTTCTTGTGAAATAAGATACCAAGATGGGCATGTGTCAGAATACAGTATCTATGTTTCATCTCTAAAGAAAGTAGAAGCAATCATCAACATAATTTAGGCAACTCTTCCATAGATCACTGGTCTTGAAAGAACAATATATTATGTGATAGAAGAAAGACAGGGAAGGGAGAAGAGAGTAAACTTAACTATACTAGGTCTTTCTTTAGAGAAGGAATCATCTTCACCCTCCTTGGTAGAGTTGCCATGGTCCCCAAATTG
The DNA here is from genome assembly GCA_022376925.1 of Tragulus kanchil. NCBI lineage: Eukaryota > Metazoa > Chordata > Mammalia > Artiodactyla > Tragulidae > Tragulus > Tragulus kanchil. The sequence continues at coordinate 123,845,046 of JAIOJX010000028.1, forward strand.
GTAGGATTAGTATCTAAAAACTGCACCCAAAAAATGGCCTACCCAAAGTTTGGAGATTTTCTTCAGTGAGGCCTTGAATAAAACTTTAAAGATTAAATAGCTGACAAGCCTCAGTCTAATACTGCATAGAATAAACTATTGCACCAATATAAATATAGAGTGGTAACAGGAGATTGATCAGCTTTGATAGACAATTTCAGATTTAATGCCAGAAATTCAAAATTATCCTGGCAGAGGAGAAGGATACACTCAATGTCTTCTGGAAGAAACATGAAAATTACCTCATTCTTAAAAAATCCCCAGAGGCCATTATTATTATTTTTTAATCCCATTCCCAAGTATTACTCACAAAGTGGTGGAAAGGGATGATCAATTTCTTAAAATGCTTTTAACAGTGTTTGGTATTTATAATGTATATTGTAGCCTTAGCTGAAGGCCAGGTACATTTAACACCAGGCTATTTATACCTCTCTGGCTTTTCTCTCTTTTTTTTTTTTTTTCATTTTCCTTTCCTTCCTTCCTCTTTCCCTTCTTTCCTTCCTTCCCCTCTTTTTTTTTTTCTCTTTTTCTCTCATCATAGATATCCTCTTAGTTCATTTTTAAAAAACCAATTCTAACATCTCATGAGTCACTTGTCTTACATCCATTATCTGTGCTGGCCGTCTGCCTGGAAGGTTGCCATGAAGCCGTCTCTGCCCAGCTCCAGCTCTTGCTGCCTTAGGACTTATTTCAAGAGAGTCAGCATCTTGGCATCTTTGCAGTTAGATGGCTTCACGCTTGTTCTGCTGGGACTAGGACCCTGGGAAATCACAGCTCTTGGCCTCAGTTTCCACATCTATGAGATCATGGAAATGAGAGTATGAGAAGGTAGGAGCAGGAAGCCTCAGCACTGTCTTCTATCTTTCCTGTTCTGTAGTTCAGAACTTCCCTTTCTGAACCTCCTTCTGGCTGATGTCTGAGCATGTATGCTGGATTCAGCTTAAAACACTTTGTTATCAGCATCTGACAACTCCCAGAATGGAAACATGTCACCTCTCAGACTAGCCCCATCTTGTGCCAACTTGAAATCTGTGCTATAGAATCCACTTATTTTCCTCTTACATATCCTCAGTAAATTTCATGGATTGTATAATACTTAATTCCTTAAAGTGACTGTTAGAAATAATTGATCAAAGAGTAAAGTCATATGTTGGTGCTGGAATGTGTGTGCCACTGAATTATTTTCATTTCAATATAACATATATAACCTTGAATTTTAAGTTCAGTAGAACAGGCAATGTATTTGTTTAGAGGGCAGGACCATTAAAGTCAACTATTTTTTTTCTTGTTTGAATTGGATAAAATTGTAATATATCCTTTACGTCACAGTAGCACCCTAGTGGTTATCATATTGCATTAGTTACATGAGTTTTCAGGGAACATTATACAGTATATACTGCCTCCAGTAAATACACCAGTCATGCTTATAGTTACATAGTCCGAGCCAGGAAATTTAGGATGACATTCCCTGCAGGTTAGTAATTCTACCCATTATTTATATTGGTTTGATTTGAAACTAGATGAAGCTAAGTATTTTTGAAGAGTTTTCTGACAGAATTCTAGAAAAAAAGCTAGAGAATGAATATTTAAAATGGGTTAAATATATTTTGATTTTTCTATTTTTTTAAGATCACCTAAATTTTGTCAAAAAGTCAAATTATTGAGAAAGTTGGGAGAGGACTTGTACTGAAAATAAGGTACAAACACGTCTCATATATAAATTGAAACCACTTAGTAGTCTTACTTGGGTGTGCACTTATGGGCTGCTCTAGGGAAACAAAATTATCCCAATTTTTGAAAAATAGAGGAAAAAAAATAATGAGACTGTGACAGAGGAGTTGAAGCAGATGTGGAAATTGTGGGACATCATCTTGGCAGCTGAAGTAGACTTAACCAGCTGGATGTCTTCTGAAAGTGGGAATTTATCATGTTTAAGCCACAATACAGAAGTCAGGGCTTAAAAATGGTTGTCATAACAGCACAAGATTTTGATGCAAACACTAGACGATTGTAATGAACTTGAACAGTAGAGTCTGTACTGCCACAGTGAATTAGGACTAGATTATTTTACACTTCTAAAACAACATCTAGCTTCCAAAGAGATAAAACTGTTTCATATCTTCTAGTCTATTTATCCCAGGAGAAAATAAAAAAAGAAAAAGGCTGATCATCAAGACTTCCCCTGAGCTATGCCATTTTGTTTTCTTTAATAAGCTACAATTACCTTTGTCCCCCCTGAAAGGGTACCTATACCTAGTATGGAAAAGAAGCAATACAAGGACAGAAAAAAACCAGAGACTGCAAGTTTATTTGTTTGTTTGGGAAGTTTAGGGATGGTATATGACCAGGAAAGATTACACGAGGTTCAAATGTATAAAAGAAGTACTACTTCATTCACAAGATTGTTGTGTTAGGTAAGTGAGATATTGTGTTGATTTTGTGTCTTGGGCACTTGGATATCAGCCTTACTTTCTCTTCCATCTCAAGCTGTTTGCTTCTCTGTCAACTATGAAAACCATTGCAAGCAATGTGAAGAATTAGTAGCTGTATGACTGTGGGCAAATTATCTAAACATGAAGGAACTGGATTGACTTAGAAAAAGTTTGATTTGAAACTAGATGAAGCTAAGTATTTTTGAAGAGTTTTCTGACAGAATTCTAGAAAAAAAGCTAGAGAATGAATATTTAAAATGGGTTAAATATATTTTGATTTTTCTATTTTTTTAAGATCACCTAAATTTTGTCAAAAAGTCAAATTATTGAGAAAGTTGGGAGAGGACTTGTACTGAAAATAAGGTACAAACACGTCTCATATATAAATTGAAACCACTTAGTAGTCTTACTTGGGTGTGCACTTATGGGCTGCTCTAGGGAAACAAAATTATCCCAATTTTTGAAAAATAGAGGAAAAAAAATAATGAGACTGTGACAGAGGAGTTGAAGCAGATGTGGAAATTGTGGGACATCATCTTGGCAGCTGAAGTAGACTTAACCAGCTGGATGTCTTCTGAAAGTGGGAATTTATCATGTTTAAGCCACAATACAGAAGTCAGGGCTTAAAATGGTTGTCATAACAGCACAAGATTTTGATGCAAACACTAGACGATTGTAATGAACTTGAACAGTAGAGTCTGTACTGCCACAGTGAATTAGGACTAGATTATTTTACACTTCTAAAACAACATCTAGCTTCCAAAGAGATAAAACTGTTTCATATCTTCTAGTCTATTTATCCCAGGAGAAAATAAAAAGAGAAGGCTGATCATCAAGACTTCCCCTGAGCTATGCCATTTTGTTTTCTTTAATAAGCTACAATTACCTTTGTCCCCCCTGAAAGGGTACCTATACCTAGTATGGAAAAGAAGCAATACAAGGACAGAAAAAAACCAGAGACTGCAAGTTTATTTGTTTGTTTGGGAAGTTTAGGGATGGTATATGACCAGGAAAGATTACACGAGGTTCAAATGTATAAAAGAAGTACTACTTCATTCACAAGATTGTTGTGTTAGGTAAGTGAGATATTGTGTTGATTTTGTGTCTTGGGCACTTGGATATCAGCCTTACTTTCTCTTCCATCTCAAGCTGTTTGCTTCTCTGTCAACTATGAAAACCATTGCAAGCAATGTGAAGAATTAGTAGCTGTATGACTGTGGGCAAATTATCTAAACATGAAGGAACTGGATTATCAAGGAAGTCAAATAAGTTTCAACTCTCGTGCATCCTTCGCTTTGATAGATCTCTGATCCTTTGGACAATTTCAGAAGCTGTGGTCTACTAGTCACAAGGCTAGTCGTGAATTGTGAGAAGGACACTGTGGGTCGCAGTTGCGTCATTGCTGGACAAGATGGAGTCCAAAACCATATCTAGATCTATCATTCTGCTTTCCTGTTGCATGAGTTATCAGCCTCCTGTGGCCACTTAAAACTTTTTTCATTGCCCTAGAACATTCTAAGTCTTCTGCAATGTTTCTTAAAAGATTTTTTTCTTCATTTTCCCCATGATATTCAACAGATATCTCAAAAAATATCTTCTTTCTTTTTCATACCTTATGTGAGAGTTTATCTGAAAGTAATGTGATCGTGTTTGTCAAGAACACAAAGCTTTGGGAAAGTAGCACTCTATGTGGTTTCTTAATATTAAAAATAAAACAAAATGCACAAAAATCATTTTGTTTCTGAGGTAATGTGCTTATTAAGTGGTGAAGTCTCTATGAGAAAATAAGCTACAAGAAGGCAAGAACTTTGGTTGTGAAAAGTGCCCTGAACAAAGTAGATGCTCACCAGCATTTGCCGAATGAGGTAAAGAGAGACTCTTGGCATATTTCTTGGCTTGAGTATCTCAGACAGTGACCTCACCACTTTAATAGCACACTGTCTTAGAAACAAAATGTTTCTTGTGCATTTCATTTATTTCTTAAACCAAGAAACTGCATTGAATGATTTTTTTCCTGTTTTTTTTTCAAATGGGTTCTATTGAGTATCACAAGGAAAATGAGAAGAATTGCTTTTGGACTAGAGTAAAGTTTAGGGATGGTATATGACCAGGAAAGATTACACGAGGTTCAAATGTATAAAAGAAGTACTACTTCATTCACAAGATTGTTGTGTTAGGTAAGTGAGATATTGTGTTGATTTTGTGTCTTGGGCACTTGGATATCAGCCTTACTTTCTCTTCCATCTCAAGCTGTTTGCTTCTCTGTCAACTATGAAAACCATTGCAAGCAATGTGAAGAATTAGTAGCTGTATGACTGTGGGCAAATTATCTAAACATGAAGGAACTGGATTATCAAGGAAGTCAAATAAGTTTCAACTCTCGTGCATCCTTCGCTTTGATAGATCTCTGATCCTTTGGACAATTTCAGAAGCTGTGGTCTACTAGTCACAAGGCTAGTCGTGAATTGTGAGAAGGACACTGTGGGTCGCAGTTGCGTCATTGCTGGACAAGATGGAGTCCAAAACCATATCTAGATCTATCATTCTGCTTTCCTGTTGCATGAGTTATCAGCCTCCTGTGGCCACTTAAAACTTTTTTCATTGCCCTAGAACATTCTAAGTCTTCTGCAATGTTTCTTAAAAGATTTTTTTCTTCATTTTCCCCATGATATTCAACAGATATCTCAAAAAATATCTTCTTTCTTTTTCATACCTTATGTGAGAGTTTATCTGAAAGTAATGTGATCGTGTTTGTCAAGAACACAAAGCTTTGGGAAAGTAGCACTCTATGTGGTTTCTTAATATTAAAAATAAAACAAAATGCACAAAAATCATTTTGTTTCTGAGGTAATGTGCTTATTAAGTGGTGAAGTCTCTATGAGAAAATAAGCTACAAGAAGGCAAGAACTTTGGTTGTGAAAAGTGCCCTGAACAAAGTAGATGCTCACCAGCATTTGCCGAATGAGGTAAAGAGAGACTCTTGGCATATTTCTTGGCTTGAGTATCTCAGACAGTGACCTCACCACTTTAATAGCACACTGTCTTAGAAACAAAATGTTTCTTGTGCATTTCATTTATTTCTTAAACCAAGAAACTGCATTGAATGATTGCCTGTTTTCATGTTCTTAATGAACTTGATCATTTTACTTTCAGATAAACTCTCATATGAAGTATGTAAAAGGGAAAAAGAGATCTATCAAGGTAACTATTGAGTATCACAAGGAAAATGAGAAGAATTGCTTTTGGACTAGAGTAAATGCTAAAAGTCAGTTACTAGGTTTAGAGGCCAAGTTCTTTGATGATGGGTTCCTGGGATTGCCTTCTTGGAAAGGTATTTGGGATATGCTGGTTGACTCATTACACCATAGACCTCAGTCTTTCTTTCCTTTGCCAGTGACAGCTTCTGGGCGATTTCAGATGTTCACTCCAAAATTTTCACTTTCTCCTCCCTGAAACTTAGTGCTATAACATAGTTGTACCAATGGCCATGGAAACTCAGAAGAGATCATTTGAATTGATTTTAAGAAATGGCATCACACAATAGTCACAAGGAATAAAATATATGGTTTTAACAAGAAGTTATGAAATACTTTATAGCAATTACTTTGTCTTTATTCTTTCCATCATGACAATATGACTCATCACTTAGGCCATCAGATTCGATTCAACTTAGGCTAATAAGAATGCACTGTGTGCCTGCCATGAACCTAGCTGTGTTAAATATGGTTGGGGTAAAAAGTATAAAATGTCTTAAGAGGGGCTTCCCTGGTGGCCCAGTGGGTAAAGAGTCCACCTTGCAGTGCAGGTGGCACTGGTTCGGTCCCTGGCCCGGGTGGATACCACGTGCTGTGGAGTGGCTGGACTGATGTGTTCGATTATGAGCCAGTGCTCTGCAATGAGAGAGGCCACTGCAATGGGAGGCGCACACACTCCAAAAAATAAAGATAGATGAAAATAAATAAACAAAAAAACAATAAAAGAGGTCAAAAATTTTTAAAATAATGTCTTAAGGGGAGGCTGTTTGATTACTCCTGTGTTAGGGTTGCTTTTCTAAGTGTGTTTATGTTGAATTTCTATACTGATATTAAGTTGTATTGAGCCATTATAAGAATTATCACTGCTTTTTTTCTGGAAAAAATATTCTGCAAATATATAAGTTCAGAACACAATATGACATATATACTGATGTATTTCATAAGCAATAAGGTTTCTGAGTAAATATCTAGTACATGAAGTTATGTCTTTCTATCATGAAAATATGTAACTTTAAGGTCTTGGTGATTAGTATATTTCTTACTGGTGAATATTCCAAGCAGCTTTTAGAAAATGAAATCTAATCACTCAAGAAAGGGAGAAAGAGCAGATGCTTGTTTTATACATGGACTTGATGAGAATTCCTTTCGTGATATGCTGAAGAGATGTTTCTTGTCCCTCTCACTGGTAAAGCTTTAGTAAAGTTCATTTTTTAAAATTTAAAGTATGTCAGTCATTGTCTAGGTTCAGACAGATTCACAAAGGCACATTAGAAAAAATCATGGGCACTTTTGTGAAGCTGAAGTTTCCAACCAAATTCAAACCTTTTGGCATTGGATTAACATATTGTCTTCCTGTTCAGATCCGTTTATACTTGACAGATTGTGACTTCCTATTTTGAGGGGGGAAAATGCTAAAAACCATAGCTTAAAAAAAGCCAAAAACCTTCTAGTTAAAAAAAAAAAAAAAAACTCACAAGGCTTTTGAATGTCAACTGGCTCTTACAGAAAGATATTTGATGAGTTAAGTATAAAAAAATAAGAAGCATATGGATTAAATTCACTGAAAATGCACATGGGCTTAAAAATTAAGGGAGAAAGTACTTGGCAAAATGTGGTTTTGGTTTTGCCAAATCCAAGGTTTGAGAATTGATTAAGACATTGAACAAACCCAAACCATACCTGGCTTTAGTCATCTGCTAGCCTGCCATCTACAAAAGCCTTCTGATGAGGCCAGGTCTTTCTAAAACTGTTGACGACTCCTAAACTTGCCATGTGGTGTCTTTTAGTGCCTCTGTAGGCCAGCTACCCAGGCTGTGTAAATTCATAGTCCCAAATATTGTCAACAGATTTGTCTTGCATCCAAGTGTTAAATTTTAATAAGTAAGGAATTAGTCTGAGACATGTTAGGGTTGCTTTTCTAAGTGTGTTTATGTTGAATTTCTATACTGATATTAAGTTGTATTGAGCCATTATAAGAATTATCACTGCTTTTTTTCTGGAAAAAATATTCTGCAAATATATAAGTTCAGAACACAATATGACATATATACTGATGTATTTCATAAGCAATAAGGTTTCTGAGTAAATATCTAGTACATGAAGTTATGTCTTTCTATCATGAAAATATGTAACTTTAAGGTCTTGGTGATTAGTATATTTCTTACTGGTGAATATTCCAAGCAGCTTTTAGAAAATGAAATCTAATCACTCAAGAAAGGGAGAAAGAGCAGATGCTTGTTTTATACATGGACTTGATGAGAATTCCTTTCGTGATATGCTGAAGAGATGTTTCTTGTCCCTCTCACTGGTAAAGCTTTAGTAAAGTTCATTTTTTAAAATTTAAAGTATGTCAGTCATTGTCTAGGTTCAGACAGATTCACAAAGGCACATTAGAAAAAATCATGGGCACTTTTGTGAAGCTGAAGTTTCCAACCAAATTCAAACCTTTTGGCATTGGATTAACATATTGTCTTCCTGTTCAGATCCGTTTATACTTGACAGATTGTGACTTCCTATTTTGAGGGGGGAAAATGCTAAAAACCATAGCTTAAAAAAAGCCAAAAACCTTCTAGTTAAAAAAAAAAAAAAAAACTCACAAGGCTTTTGAATGTCAACTGGCTCTTACAGAAAGATATTTGATGAGTTAAGTATAAAAAAATAAGAAGCATATGGATTAAATTCACTGAAAATGCACATGGGCTTAAAAATTAAGGGAGAAAGTACTTGGCAAAATGTGGTTTTGGTTTTGCCAAATCCAAAGTTTGAGAATTGATTAAGACATTGAACAAACCCAAACCATACCTGGCTTTAGTCATCTGCTAGCCTGCCATCTACAAAAGCCTTCTGATGAGGCCAGGTCTTTCTAAAACTGTTGACGACTCCTAAACTTGCCATGTGGTGTCTTTTAGTGCCTCTGTAGGCCAGCTACCCAGGCTGTGTAAATTCATAGTCCCAAATATTGTCAACAGATTTGTCTTGCATCCAAGTGTTAAATTTTAATAAGTAAGGAATTAGTCTGAGACATGACTATTATTAATTCAGTGGATGCTATATTTAAATGCACAAATTGAGTGTTTTATAAAACTATACAATATAGTCGTGAATGTTAAACTTGTTTAATATAAAATTTGAATATTTGAATGTCACTGCATTTAAGTATCTTATTATATTGTGGTACAGATTTATTAATATTAATGTGCACTTGGGAGTATCCCCCAGATCTCTACTTTCTGATCTACTGAAACACCTTTTCCATTCTCTTATGATGCCTAGCATTTGGAGCACTTTTCTTGGTTATCTACATGTATGTCTTTTCTCCCGTTTGAAACTTAAAATTCATTTTGTGAAGAATTTTTGTCTAGTTTGTATTTTTACATGTCAAAGATATCTAGGCTAGAATAGCTAAATAAATTACTAGATGAAATTTATTATACATAGGAATAGATATCTTACAAAATATTTATGATATGGCCTTTAGAAATGTGCTATTAAAAATCAACTATATTACAATGAAAATTAATTTTAAAAAGACATTAAGCATGATTGTCTATTTAATGCCTAGTTTATCCACCTAAATTTATCTAAGGTTCAGGACTGCCCTAGTGGTCCATTAGCTAAGACTCCATGCTCCCAATGCAGGGGGCCCAGGCTTGGTCTCTGATCAGGAAACTAGATCTCACATGCTGCAACTAAAGATCACACAGCCACAACTAAGACCTGACACAGCCAAAATTAAAATAATACATATTTTTAAAGTTACCTAAAGTTTCATCTTTTTAGTTTGTATTTTTCAAATTAATAGTAGGGTGGGTTGAACATCCATTTATATACTTGTTAGGCTTTATATTTCCTCTTCTGTAAATTTTGTATCATATCCTTTGCCCATTTTTCTCATTTCCTGTTTTTTATTGACGTTTCTGTTCTAGAAATTAGTTTTGATTTTAGGTATCAAGAATATTTTCTTCCAGTCTGTCACCAATGGGGTTATCTTGTTTGTGGGTTTTTTTCCCCTAAGTCCTTTCTTTTTATTTATTTATTTATTTATTTATTCTTAAACCTTTATTTTACTTTTACCTTTTACAGAGTTTTGTTGTTTACAGATATGTATGTTCCCAGATTAGTCATATGTATATCCCCCTCTTCCTTATTTGTTTTTTTTTGTTGTTGGAAAAAATACTTAATTTAAATATATGTAATGTATCAGTTTTTTAAACTAAAAAAAAAAAAGACATTAGACAAGTAAACACACATATAAGAATAGGCAAAAATCACAATATGTTAAAATTTGAATACTGTGAAAGGAATCCAAACTTTTATGATATAAACAAAGCACAAGATGTGCTTTCTAAGCTTCCTTTCAAAAATATTAAAAAAATAATTTTCTAGCCAAAGAATAAATACTTATACCACCCTCTCCAGAGCCATCTCTTCTAATTTTCTTTTCATTCGTTTTAAACTGGAGGATAATTGCTTTTCAATGTTGTGTTACTTTCTCAATTTTCTTATAAGTTTATAAATAGTATAATTTTATTTTGATTAAAACTAACCTATACCCACTTCTGATCTAGAACAAGTTTATAATAAATTTCCAACATTAAAATCACAAGTAAATATGTATCAAAAATTATATAACAGGTATGCAATACATGAAATACATGATTTGGATTGTCTTTCTTCTGTACTTCTTCAAAGACAAGGTAGTGATAAGTTCATATTCTGAGTAATTAGAATTCTCCTGAAATACATGCATGCTCCCACAGTCAACAAGTTTTTTAGTAAAAGAACACCACTTCACTTCAGTCGTATGAAGTGTGTACATTTTAATTACACACATATTCAAAAGTTCCACGTCTCTCCACATTTCATGCTGGAGACACTTGGCCAAGACTCAATTCATATGTCCTACAGGGTTACATATGATGTGGCTCCTCTCCCACTGGGTTACACAGGATATGAGCTGGATCCTGGCGGCTTCTGAAACAAGAATGAGAGAAGCTCTTGTGAAGTAAATTTAAAGAGAGAGCAAAAACCTTTCTCTGGCATTGAAGTCACTGGAAGTTTGGCATGTCTAACTGGGAGTAGACCTTGGCTCGCAGAACTGAGAGATAGCTAAACAAAGATTTGTTCAATTTGATAAACTCCCTGGCTGAAACAGCCTTGCCAACTTTCTTTCTAAAGCAACTTTCACAGCTGAATTATAAAACCTTGAAAATCAAGGGTTTGTAATGGAAATGCTGACAGATGCAACTAACGTGAAGTTGTGTCAACCAAGCATAGCTATCATATTTTATAACTGTCTGAGGAGCTTATAGAAAGGAATGGTACATTTGCTTCATAGGATCCATTTCCTTTGCTGAAAACTACCAAATAGCCTCATGGTGGACTCCATCACACATAGAACTGTCTTGATACTGATTTTTCATGAAAATAGAAATGTTGAAACTAACAACTTCCTGCAAAGCTTGAAAGCAACTGTTGCCTCATTCTATATTCTGGTTTGATAAAAAAAAAATTCAGACCCTGACATTCGTGCTTCAATATTCATTATTTATGTGTCCTTGGAAAACTGTTCTACTTTTTAGCAATTTTACTAAAAAGATGTTCATAGGGATGAACCTTTGTAACTTTTGAGAAAATGGAAAAATTTATTCTAATATCAAAGGGTCCTTTGAGGCCAATAAGCAAAAGAAAAATTTCAATGCAAAGTGTTACCATCATCTTAAAGGTGGTATAGTCTTTGTAACAGATATGAAAGTAGTAAGTTCCATTTACACATCTTTTTGAATTCTTATTGCTTTTTTGTTGATTCTTAAATTTTATCTAAGACTAAATATTGACCATATTTTATGTATTCTCAAGTTAGATTTCATGAACAATTATTGGTTTAAGACCACAGAAATAATTAGGAAATAATTCCTCATGGAAATACCAAGTTGCAGCATCACTTATTCCTCTACAGAATCTGTGATTTCTGAGAAAGTCAAGAAAATTTAAATATAGTTTCAGTTCTAGAAAAATCTGATGGATATCGTTTATGCTATTATTCATGAGTGAGAAATGATTTCTCTGGAGGCAAAAGAAGGACTGGTTGGTCAAATACTTACCTTTTGTTCTTTCATTTTTGCATAAAGGCCTTGCCTTGGTTTGTAGGTTCCTCAGCAGAAAGGAGAAGTTACACTTAACAAATTAATGAAAACCAAGTGATGCCTTTGAAGAATTCTTAAGTGAACCTTAACCAGTGCCTTGGGCTACATGTTCAATGTGAACAAAAAAATTAAGGTGAACTAGCCACTGCTCCTAAGAGTCAATTGACAGAATGCATGGGTCATTAATTTTGTGTCCTTTGTTTTGTCAGTGTGTTTTCGTGAGGCCTAGTAAAGAAAGTAAAACCACTGAAGCTGAAAATTGTCTGCTCTGAGGAAAGCTTAAAAAGAAAGGAATGGTACATTTGCTTCATAGGATCCATTTCCTTTGCTGAAAACTACCAAATAGCCTCATGGTGGACTCCATCACACATAGAACTGTCTTGATACTGATTTTTCATGAAAATAGAAATGTTGAAACTAACAACTTCCTGCAAAGCTTGAAAGCAACTGTTGCCTCATTCTATATTCTGGTTTGATAAAAAAAAAATTCAGACCCTGACATTCGTGCTTCAATATTCATTATTTATGTGTCCTTGGAAAACTGTTCTACTTTTTAGCAATTTTACTAAAAAGATGTTCATAGGGATGAACCTTTGTAACTTTTGAGAAAATGGAAAAATTTATTCTAATATCAAAGGGTCCTTTGGAGGCCAATAAGCAAAAGAAAAATTTCAATGCAAAGTGTTACCATCATCTTAAAGGTGGTATAGTCTTTGTAACAGATATGAAAGTAGTAAGTTCCATTTACACATCTTTTTGAATTCTTATTGCTTTTTTGTTGATTCTTAAATTTTATCTAAGACTAAATATTGACCATATTTTATGTATTCTCAAGTTAGATTTCATGAACAATTATTGGTTTAAGACCACAGAAATAATTAGGAAATAATTCCTCATGGAAATACCAAGTTGCAGCATCACTTATTCCTCTACAGAATCTGTGATTTCTGAGAAAGTCAAGAAAATTTAAATATAGTTTCAGTTCTAGAAAAATCTGATGGATATCGTTTATGCTATTATTCATGAGTGAGAAATGATTTCTCTGGAGGCAAAAGAAGGACTGGTTGGTCAAATACTTACCTTTTGTTCTTTCATTTTTGCATAAAGGCCTTGCCTTGGTTTGTAGGTTCCTCAGCAGAAAGGAGAAGTTACACTTAACAAATTAATGAAAACCAAGTGATGCCTTTGAAGAATTCTTAAGTGAACCTTAACCAGTGCCTTGGGCTACATGTTCAATGTGAACAAAAAAATTAAGGTGAACTAGCCACTGCTCCTAAGAGTCAATTGACAGAATGCATGGGTCATTAATTTTGTGTCCTTTGTTTTGTCAGTGTGTTTTCGTGAGGCCTAGTAAAGAAAGTAAAACCACTGAAGCTGAAAATTGTCTGCTCTGTAGCTCATTTCCCCTCCCAGCATGCACTGACCCAAGGGAGTGAGCTTCAAGTCACCCGTCCCCATTTCCCTTCAAAACACTCCTGGCCCCTGCAAGTTTGATAACAGATCCAATGCGTTGATAGAATGGCTAATTTTTTGCAAGTTTGTGCTTAATTGTATGCAGAATGTAAGCACCAGTAAAAAAATGATATTCACTCACACTGTTTTATTGTTTTCTTAAAACAAATTTTGAAGTAGGTTCTGTACCTCAGTTCTGTTCAATTATAAAGGGGAGAGAATGAAACGTAAATTGGTTGGTTCACCTTAATTCTGTGTTATGTCTTTACCAATAATCCCAGAGGGTCACCTTCTGGTTTTTTGTGCTATGAATGAGTGACAGAAAATGCCCATAATACTGGGGTGGCATCCTAGGGTTCTGTTTGACTTTAAAGTATGTTTAAAGTCCCTGTACCCAAAATATTATTACTTATCAACAGTTCCATAATTCTATATCAATGCAACCTAGACTTTCAGGTTTTATTAACTTTACTTAAAAATAGATTCTTAAGGGTCAAAGTTTTTAAAAGCTTGTTACTATGTCAGGCAAGCTTTTCAAATCTCAGCAATGCGTTTATAGTCCTTAAAGTAGAAAGGATACAGACTGGCTTGAATTAGAGTGAACATACCTCTGCCTCAGGCAAGGAGTCAGGGTAGCATTGCAGATCTTAAGTAAGGGCTATTTGTAGGTTTTGTCGATTGATTTGTGCATAGCAGTTCAGAGATCATAGAACTGTGTGTTGCTCTGTCCTTTTCTTTGAAATTTTATGTCTGTGTGCTTTGCTTATCAGTAGCACTAGTAGGTGGCTCTATATGTCCGGTGTAAGATTTCGATACAGTCAGAAAAGGTTCTGCTATGGGAATTTCTCTTGCATTTTTTTTTTTCACAATTTAAAAAAAAAGTCTTTATTTATTTATTTTCGTGGTGGGGGTGCGGAGGGAGGGGGCTGGTGGGCCACTTCTATTGGTCTTTCATTTCTCTATTTTTCATCCATCTTTGTTCTTTGGCTCCTGTGGGCCTCCCATCGCGGTGGCCTCTGTCGTGGCAGAGCGCTGGCTCTGGGCACACACGTGCCAGAGCTCCGGCTTGGTAATTGGACACATCGGTCCAGCCGCTCCACGGCACGTGGGATCTTCCCAGGCCAGGGATCAAACTGGCGCCCCTTGCACTGCAAGGCGGTGTCCTTACCCACCGGACCACCAGGGAAGCTCTCTCTTGCATTTTTACAAGCACTCATTATTCATTTATTTGGCTTAATGATAATTTTGATGTTTGTTCATTTATTCATTAAGCAATTATGTGTGCATAGGTAGATGTTAGGTAAGCCGGGTTAATTAGATAGTCCATAATTTAAGAAATCTCCATTTTGTGGGTTTTCAGATATGTAAATAAATGTGACCCATTTTAGAAAAGAGGCTTTAGGAGAGAGGGGTGCCTGGAACACGATCTGTGGATGGACCAGTGAGTGGGGAGATGAATGGATTTGTATTAGTTTTCTAGGGGTATCACTACAGACTGCCCAAATCACAGACCGCATGGCTTAAACAACAGAAATTTATTTTCTTATAATTCTCGAAACTCCAAATCCAAGATCAAGGTGTTGGCAGGTTTCGTTTCTTCTGAGGCCTCTTTTCTTGGTTTGTGGATGGCCATCTTCTCCCTGTGTCCTTACATGGCCTTTCCTCTGTGTGTGTGTGCGTCTTTGGTGCCTCTTTGTGCATCCAAATTCTCTCTTCTCCTGAGGACATCAATCAGATTGACTTAGGGCCTACCCTAATGACTCATTTTAACCTAACCACTTTGATAGACCCTATCTCCAAATACAACCACATTCTGAGGTATGGAGCAGGTTAGGACTTCAACATACAAACTTTGGGAGGATATAATGCAACCCATAATCATACTAAAGGAAGAGATGGAGACATATCAAATAAACATGAGATCAAAGGGTATTCCCTGACCAGTGCTTAAGAATGTATTCTTGAACATATTATACCCGCAACTCTAAGACCAAGAATTCATGCAATGCAAACTGAGAGGTATATTTAGCAGTTTTCTAATTTATTTGATAATTGTGCATCTACTGTATGCAAATCACTAAGCTAGGCTTTGCTGCAAGAGAACATATGGAAGTAGCCAAAGCAAATCTTTTTGAAGGTCAGCAATCTGTTGAATTTTAATATTTTAATTAGAGGGTCTCAATTCTAGCTACATATTTTAATTACCCGCATTGATTCAGATTAATCAAACTGGCGCCCCTTGCACTGCAAGGCGGTGTCCTTACCCACCGGACCACCAGGGAAGCTCTCTCTTGCATTTTTACAAGCACTCATTATTCATTTATTTGGCTTAATGATAATTTTGATGTTTGTTCATTTATTCATTAAGCAATTATGTGTGCATAGGTAGATGTTAGGTAAGCCGGGTTAATTAGATAGTCCATAATTTAAGAAATCTCCATTTTGTGGGTTTTCAGATATGTAAATAAATGTGACCCATTTTAGAAAAGAGGCTTTAGGAGAGAGGGATGCCTGGAACACGATCTGTGGATGGACCAGTGAGTGGGGAGATGAATGGATTTGTATTAGTTTTCTAGGGGTATCACTACAGACTGCCCAAATCACAGACCGCATGGCTTAAACAACAGAAATTTATTTTCTTATAATTCTCGAAACTCCAAATCCAAGATCAAGGTGTTGGCAGGTTTCGTTTCTTCTGAGGCCTCTTTTCTTGGTTTGTGGATGGCCATCTTCTCCCTGTGTCCTTACATGGCCTTTCCTCTGTGTGTGTGTGCGTCTTTGGTGCCTCTTTGTGCATCCAAATTCTCTCTTCTCTTGAGGACATCAATCAGATTGACTTAGGGCCTACCCTAATGACTCATTTTAACCTAACCACTTTGATAGACCCTATCTCCAAATACAACCACATTCTGAGGTATGGAGCAGGTTAGGACTTCAACATACAAACTTTGGGAGGATATAATGCAACCCATAATCATACTAAAGGAAGAGATGGAGACATATCAAATAAACATGAGATCAAAGGGTATTCCCTGACCAGTGCTTAAGAATGTATTCTTGAACATATTATACCCGCAACTCTAAGACCAAGAATTCATGCAATGCAAACTGAGAGGTATATTTAGCAGTTTTCTAATTTATTTGATAATTGTGCATCTACTGTATGCAAATCACTAAGCTAGGCTTTGCTGCAAGAGAACATATGGAAGTAGCCAAAGCAAATCTTTTTGAAGGTCAGCAATCTGTTGAATTTTAATATTTTAATTAGAGGGTCTCAATTCTAGCTACATATTTTAATTACCCGCATTGATTCAGATTAATCAATTTGGGGTAAATTTCACAAATAATGCTAATGTGATTCTAATGATGTTAAGTGGTATAAAATTTGTTAAAAGTTCTGAATACAAACATAATAAAAACAATAATAGCTCATATATTATTTTTGTGCTTTGTCAGATTCAATCCTAAATTCTTATCTTAATATTATTCATGATGATCCTATGATATAGATATCATTATAATAATTCTCATTTTAAAGAAAAGGAAGTTGAGCAACTCAGTACAACTGGTGAACGTTACATAGCTGGTATGGTATTGACCCAAATTTTGGCTTACTTGGATTCTACCATGTTTTTAGCAAAGTAATTTAGACAAAAATACATTTTGTGTAGACAGCCTTAACATCCCATAATTCAGTTTAAACATATGCAGTGAAGATTTTATTTGATTTTTAAGAAATTTCTCAATGTCAAAAGTACTATTGTATATTCATTGCATTGCAGTCCACAATTTGGGGGTTGTGAGCTAAGCATGTGAAGTGTTTAATAAATGTTTATTAAATTAATTGCTAATAAAATTTAGAAATTCTCTTAAGGAATAAGCTTAAAGCATATTATATTGTTATAATAAAGTCCTTTGTTAATCCTGGAATACAATCCTGGAATACAAGACTTAGGAAGATAGCGTTTCTTCTATACAAAGATCTTTTTAAATGGTAGGCAATTGCCAGAAATATGTGTGTGTATTTGCTAATATTATTCATAGGACCTGGGACTAGATTACCAATAAACCACAAACTAGCCCCATGTATTTCTTATGATGAGATAGCTAATTGTAATGAACCACAGAAATAAGAAGCAAACACATTGGAGTGGAAGTATACCCATGAAATGCGTATATGCACTGTTCCAATTAATATAATAGACAGGGTGATTTACTTAAGTTTTATAGGGATGTGATAGGATTTAACATATTTCTAAGAATGGTAAGCTTTTGCACTACATCTTAGCAAGAGGATGCTGTAACAGCTGTGGTTTGGGATGTACCTGTCCATGGAGCCTCTTGCCTTCCACATCAGGCTTCATGTGCCAGATAAAGGGCTTGGGAAGGTTGTGTAAACATAGTCCAAGTCTGAGACTGTTAGTCTTTCTATTGCCCTATATTTTATTTATGTAGCTTATAATGTGTTTTTCTAGGAGATGAAATAACTTCTTCAATAGCCTTCATTATTTATCAAAGCAAAAAACTGTTTTATTCATCTGATAATGTTTTTAAAGAACGTAACTTTTATTTTTATTTTTTTAGTTAGGCTCAAAACCTTCCCATTATAATATGGATTATTTTGGAAAAATATCCTATTTTAATTGCATGTTGCGTATTATCTATAAATCAGGCTCAGAGTCTGTATCTAAGAATGTTCCATTAACTCTAAGAGAAATGCTCACTTTTATTTGGGGAAAAAAAGTCTTGGCAGACAAGTGGGGAACTACCAGATGGCGAAGGCTGTGCCACATGGATTATAAGTTTTTCCCTCTTTTCTTATTGATGTCTTAAGTTGAACATGTTCCATCTGTCCACTCTCAATAATGAATAGCAACTTTTTTATTATAAAGGTAACAAATTCCATATAGGATGAATTAATTCAAGCATATAATGAAATGTACAAGACTCAGTGCTCTGTACTGGGTAGATTTTGAGGATTATGTGGGGAAGTGTGGAAATCCAATACAATTTCTTTAGCAAAGCATATTTCTACTTGGGGAAGGCATTTAAAAAATTCTCTTCCCAGACCTAGATCTTAATTTCCTTTGAGGGATTAAAAATTTTTAAAAATATGTGTGTGTATTTGCTAATATTATTCATAGGACCTGGGACTAGATTACCAATAAACCACAAACTAGCCCCATGTATTTCTTATGATGAGATAGCTAATTGTAATGAACCACAGAAATAAGAAGCAAACACATTGGAGTGGAAGTATACCCATGAAATGCGTATATGCACTGTTCCAATTAATATAATAGACAGGGTGATTTACTTAAGTTTTATAGGGATGTGATAGGATTTAACATATTTCTAAGAATGGTAAGCTTTTGCACTACATCTTAGCAAGAGGATGCTGTAACAGCTGTGGTTTGGGATGTACCTGTCCATGGAGCCTCTTGCCTTCCACATCAGGCTTCATGTGCCAGATAAAGGGCTTGGGAAGGTTGTGTAAACATAGTCCAAGTCTGAGACTGTTAGTCTTTCTATTGCCCTATATTTTATTTATGTAGCTTATAATGTGTTTTTCTAGGAGATGAAATAACTTCTTCAATAGCCTTCATTATTTATCAAAGCAAAAAACTGTTTTATTCATCTGATAATGTTTTTAAAGAACGTAACTTTTATTTTTATTTTTTTAGTTAGGCTCAAAACCTTCCCATTATAATATGGATTATTTTGGAAAAATATCCTATTTTAATTGCATGTTGCGTATTATCTATAAATCAGGCTCAGAGTCTGTATCTAAGAATGTTCCATTAACTCTAAGAGAAATGCTCACTTTTATTTGGGGAAAAAAAGTCTTGGCAGACAAGTGGGGAACTACCAGATGGCGAAGGCTGTGCCACATGGATTATAAGTTTTTCCCTCTTTTCTTATTGATGTCTTAAGTTGAACATGTTCCATCTGTCCACTCTCAATAATGAATAGCAACTTTTTTATTATAAAGGTAACAAATTCCATATAGGATGAATTAATTCAAGCATATAATGAAATGTACAAGACTCAGTGCTCTGTACTGGGTAGATTTTGAGGATTATGTGGGGAAGTGTGGAAATCCAATACAATTTCTTTAGCAAAGCATATTTCTACTTGGGGAAGGCATTTAAAAAATTCTCTTCCCAGACCTAGATCTTAATTTCCTTTGAGGGATTAAAAATCTGAGTGATTGGTTGTCAAGTATTGTTTGAATCTGATTTCTCTTTGGAATTATTGGTTTTATGAAAAATAATTATTTAAAACTAATTAATTTCCTATCACCCACAGTAAATTATGTTTCTGTCATACAAGTAAATAATTGAAGGGTTCTAAGCCACCTTTCTTATGTGTTGACTACTGTCTAAATTCAGCTTGTCATATGTAATATATAGATAATGTTTTAAAATTTCCTTATTCATAGCTTTGGTCTTTCTGAGGCTAACTCCTCTTTTTTGATTTTTTCTTCTATCTTGTGGTGAGGATGGTGGGTGTTCTATCTCCAAACACTAGTATTCTGTTGCTTTCCATGTATTTCATTATTGATGCCATTATTACTAACAAGACCTACACTTTCTAGTAATAACAACAGATATTATTTAAGTTTTGCATATTTTAAGTTATTTTGGCAGGACTGAATCTTTCTTCTCTCTCTTGTTAAATGGGTGCCCCAAACACTTCCAATGGAAAACCAATAAAGAAGTCATACCATTCTTTTATTGTTTAAGCAGGATTAAAATTTAAGCAGCTGTTTGGCCTGGTTACTACATATATTTTTAAAGCCTTGTGTTTTTCTTTTGGGGGGAGGTTGTGTGTATCAGCTATTTGTGGCAAAATGCTTTGAAATGCTAGCTGCTTAAATAGTTCAAGACCCTTGATTTTAATTTCTGTTGTGACAATCTTTTCTTTTTGTGAACATTTTTTTTTATTCCTCCTTAAATCTGGAATTGGACGTAAGTTTTTTTTTGCTTCCAGATAATTGAAACCGACCAAACTTGTTAAAGTCAAAACCAACAATGCCAGGCTTTATTACACGCTCCCGTGTTTGGTCACAGACTCTGGTAGATTCTGCAAATGGCACAATTTATACAGTGGCATGTCAGAAACTTAATGCTGTGATTTTCTTCTTCCTAATGGAGAATTAAGAATCTAAAGGGCCAGAGCCGTTCACATGGACCGAATCCCCACGGCTTGGGTGCAGAGGTCTCACAAAAATTTAGTAAGTGAGAAGGAGAACAAAGATTCTTAGTTGGAGGGGAAAAAAATTGGATCGCCTGTGGCTGAGAAGCTGAGGGGGACAGGTAGGCACAGTGGGGTGCAGGATAATGAGGCACATGGCAAATGTGATGCACAGATGTTAAGCCAACTGTAGCTCCGGCTCCCAAAAGTTGTGCATGCCACAGCACCATGCCTGGGGGCTATGTCTACACCAGACCATTTGGAGCAGTAAACGACAGCAACATTAGGTTCAAATTAATCTATTACTCCAGAGCTGTGAAATGTTGGTTGCTTGTTTCAGAATTACATTGCCTGTGGGTGAAATGTTTTAGGTAGATTTTAATGCAAACTCATGGCTTGCTGAGGAGATTAAGAGGAGAAAGGGAAATTAGAACAGTTAGGAGACTTGTGGAGGGGCACATTTCTGGTTAAAGTATATGAAAAAGTATTACATATTTCACGGTCAGGTCTGGTCTCCTGTTGGCCACCTGCTGGGACCAAAATATCCCACATCATAATGAAGGCAGGTTTGCAGAAGCCTTGTAAATACCTGAGCCCTGCAATTGAAGAAGGCAGACAAAGGCAGCTTTGGGGTCTCCTGGAGACTTTTGAGGGTTAGACCTGTCAGGCGGGTGCTCCAAATGAATTTGATAATTTATTATTCTGCACTTGTTAAGTGGAACATGTGAAATTTGGCATTTTGGTTTTTACCCTTCTGAGTTTAAGGAAACTCCCAAGTAACAGGTAGCCTCATGGCTTTTCAGAGTCTGTTACAGAGTCATCTTGCCCTCCTCCCTCTGCTCTTCCTCCTTCACTGACAGTGCAAGTCCACTTTCCCAAACCTGTGTGGGTCTCAAACCCTGTATTTTTCCAAAGTGGAAAAACGAAACCTCGAATTAACCTGGAATTTTTCTGTCAATTAAATAGAGTTTATTCAATCAGAATGGGGGAACATGTTTGGAAGTATCCATAAAGATTTTTTTTTTTTTTACAATATTGTAGTTTTTCTTATAAAAACACTTAATTGAAATGCCTAAGAGCTGCCCAGCACAAAAGTCAATAAAAACCCTAGAATAGAGTTTATAGGGGTTGTCTATGTACATAATTAAATCCTTCAGGCACTTTAAAACTCTGCAAAATAAATGGTTATGCAAGAATAGCCTGCTGAGAGAAGAAATGCTTGTATCAGCTTTAACCAGCTGCCCTATGTTCCATGTTCCTGGGTTGGAATGAGAAAGCTATTAGAACACTGGAAGACTGCAAGCCACATACAAATCATCTTTGTTACTGACACTTGGGGGAGTACTTTATAGTGGCTGTCAAGACCAATACAAAACAGTGTTTGTGCCTGAAAAAGTCAAGTGCCAATATTTAGGAAGAAGATGTTACTAATCCGAATAAGTGAACAATATCCAGGATCTTCATTGAGTTGAGCTGTTAGAGAAGCAGATTTATTACTGTGGCGGACTTAAGTAAATGATCATGGAGGTTTGCATTCTAGATTTGATGGAATAACAAAGGTTAATTATCTGCAATGATCTATGCTAGAAAAGGAGTAAAAGGGGGGAGTGACTGAATTGAGATTTAATTTCCTTATTCTTTGGGGAATCCTGTTGAGGGGATGGGATTATTTGGCGGGGGCGGGGGCAAAGGAAGGAGTGCTAAGAAAAAAAATAGAGAGAGCAGTCTAATGAATGAAACCAATAGAAAAATTGTAGGTTTGTTTCTCTCGCTGGCCCTCAAAGTTATGATAAATGATAGCACAAGGAAAAGATAACCTACCATGAGAGTAGGATCACCAAGGCCAAATACTAAAACTCCCAGCTGACTGGCCCATACACTGCAGCCTCTGTTCGTGTTTATTTTTTCTGCTCACTCTTGGTTTCGTCAATCAGTATGATAGACGATAAGTCCTGACTAGAGCAGCCCGCGTCCTGCTCTCTCACGGTGGGTAGCATGTTGTGGTTGGCGCCAAGCAGTCGGAGGATCGCCCGCATCAGGAGCACCAAGGGGATGAGGTTCCGAGCAGTCTTCCAGCAGCCGGCTCCTTGGAGAATAGCAGGCAGGGGCGTTATCAGCTGAGACTGGAGTTGCCAAGAAACTGACCACACATTAGTAGCTTTGTTTGGGTAGAGTCTAAAGGGGCTGTAGCTCACCGACTTGAGACACTTTCTGTTAAATCATCCCTGGCTTTAAGTGTTAAAAGAAAGCTTGTTCAAAAAGAAACCATGGGCTGATTGCTGCAGGCGGCCGTAGGACAGGGATCCTGAGTTAGGGATTTGTGCAATTACTGTGCTGTGAAGTGCAAACGGACATCAGTCTAAAAAAGAAAAATAGGAAGAAGATTCCTTCCTTGGATCTGCCATTCACTTCTAAAGAAACTATCTCCTAATGCAGGATGTTAAAATGCCTTTAAAGGAAATCTGCTTACAATGGGGAGCTTTAGCTAGCTGGTGACATATGAAACACTGCTTGGTTAGCCAACAGCTCATCAGATAAATGGAATTTCCTGAATGCTATTCACAGATCACTAATGTTGTTTATCTACACTCTTAGCACTAATACTTTTTTACATTTAATTCTCGAAGAAGACTTTCACTTTGTATTTCACTTGTAGGAAACAGAAAAAAATTTAGCATAACTAACTTTGTTTCAAAAATTCATTTTGTACAAGCTTGAGACGATGAAAAAAATCAAGAATGTCCTGACTTGAAGTAGTCAAAGTGAAATTCTTTTGATATCTTGCGATGCAACATTGGTCAAACATTTCCTGTTCAACATTTTTTTCCTGGGTATTAGTGGTTCTTTTCTCAAGAACAAATGCTTCAGAAATTTCCTGGGTAGTTCAGTCCGTATGTTCTGATAAATGATAGCACAAGGAAAAGATAACCTACCATGAGAGTAGGATCACCAAGGCCAAATACTAAAACTCCCAGCTGACTGGCCCATACACTGCAGCCTCTGTTCGTGTTTATTTTTTCTGCTCACTCTTGGTTTCGTCAATCAGTATGATAGACGATAAGTCCTGACTAGAGCAGCCCGCGTCCTGCTCTCTCACGGTGGGTAGCATGTTGTGGTTGGCGCCAAGCAGTCGGAGGATCGCCCGCATCAGGAGCACCAAGGGGATGAGGTTCCGAGCAGTCTTCCAGCAGCCGGCTCCTTGGAGAATAGCAGGCAGGGGCGTTATCAGCTGAGACTGGAGTTGCCAAGAAACTGACCACACATTAGTAGCTTTGTTTGGGTAGAGTCTAAAGGGGCTGTAGCTCACCGACTTGAGACACTTTCTGTTAAATCATCCCTGGCTTTAAGTGTTAAAAGAAAGCTTGTTCAAAAAGAAACCATGGGCTGATTGCTGCAGGCGGCCGTAGGACAGGGATCCTGAGTTAGGGATTTGTGCAATTACTGTGCTGTGAAGTGCAAACGGACATCAGTCTAAAAAAGAAAAATAGGAAGAAGATTCCTTCCTTGGATCTGCCATTCACTTCTAAAGAAACTATCTCCTAATGCAGGATGTTAAAATGCCTTTAAAGGAAATCTGCTTACAATGGGGAGCTTTAGCTAGCTGGTGACATATGAAACACTGCTTGGTTAGCCAACAGCTCATCAGATAAATGGAATTTCCTGAATGCTATTCACAGATCACTAATGTTGTTTATCTACACTCTTAGCACTAATACTTTTTTACATTTAATTCTCGAAGAAGACTTTCACTTTGTATTTCACTTGTAGGAAACAGAAAAAAATTTAGCATAACTAACTTTGTTTCAAAAATTCATTTTGTACAAGCTTGAGACGATGAAAAAAATCAAGAATGTCCTGACTTGAAGTAGTCAAAGTGAAATTCTTTTGATATCTTGCGATGCAACATTGGTCAAACATTTCCTGTTCAACATTTTTTTCCTGGGTATTAGTGGTTCTTTTCTCAAGAACAAATGCTTCAGAAATCTGGTGTTCTCTATTTTTGTAGGAAATTTCAAATAAGTGATCAGCCACTTTCCCCCCAAAGTAATGCTTCTGGATAAAAAGAGTAAGGGAAATTTGACAGTTCTCTTTGTGTAGATAATTTTTCTCCATTTTAGAAAGTACAGGAATGTGTTAAGGAATGTCTCTACTTACCTTAAGGTAGATTCCATAAACAAAATGAATACTTTCTGATTATAACTTTTTATACCTGGTGTTATTACTTCTAACTGCTGATGTATGGGAAGGTGAAACTCAACACTGGAATATTAGTTTTATTTCAGTTAATTATGTTACGAAGAGCTCATGAACCCAAAGATTTAGGGTTGGTCTGTTTCTAGTTATCCTGCCAAGTTTTTAACTTGATGGAGGGGGTCTGTTTCATTCTACTTGGCCTCTCCACCTTTGTAACCCCTGGTTTCCTCTCTTCCTGAATCACAAGTTTACGTTCTCCCCTTCTGTGAGAAGATTGAACGCTTATTCAACTCCAAAATGACTATGGTCACAAAATATCAACAGTGATTTTAATAGATCTTTGCCTATCAAAATATTGTTGCTGAATAATAGGGTAAAGGTAGTTGTGGCTGCTGATAGGAAGGAATCTGACTATTAATAAAAAGCAGACAAGGGTCTTGAAACAGTACTTCCACTGTTACAATTTAGACACTTTATATTACTTTATTTAGTGCAACACCTGCAGCTACTCACATGGCTGGTGGCTGAAATAATCCAGGTCCACGCTGAGAGAGTATTACAATTTCATTGTGCTATTTGTGCTTACTGTTTAAGCCTTTCTCACAGGAGAAAGCATTAGCTAAGTGTACAGTAGATAATAAAAAGGGGGATTTGGGCTCATCTGTTCCCCTTAAATCTGTCTAATAAAATCCCCCTCTGTAATTAGTATTTGACTCCTTTTCTACCACTGGCTGGCACCTCACGGTGGACAGTGGCACAAGCTGGCATTCCTTAAAGTTTTAGCAGATGTTCCCCTTTTGTTTTAAATAGTTTTTTTGAACTCTTTTCAATAATATCTTGATGCAACATCAAACATTGTTCAACATTTTTTCCTGGGTATTAGTGGTTCTTTTCTCAAGAACAAATGCTTCAGAAATCTGGTGTTCTCTATTTTTGTAGGAAATTTCAAATAAGTGATCAGCCACTTTCCCCCCAAAGTAATGCTTCTGGATAAAAAGAGTAAGGGAAATTTGACAGTTCTCTTTGTGTAGATAATTTTCTCCATTTTAGAAAGTACAGGAATGTGTTAAGGAATGTCTCTACTTACCTTAAGGTAGATTCCATAAACAAAATGAATACTTTCTGATTATAACTTTTTATACCTGGTGTTATTACTTCTAACTGCTGATGTATGGGAAGGTGAAACTCAACACTGGAATATTAGTTTTATTTCAGTTAATTATGTTACGAAGAGCTCATGAACCCAAAGATTTAGGGTTGGTCTGTTTCTAGTTATCCTGCCAAGTTTTTAACTTGATGGAGGGGGTCTGTTTCATTCTACTTGGCCTCTCCACCTTTGTAACCCCTGGTTTCCTCTCTTCCTGAATCACAAGTTTACGTTCTCCCCTTCTGTGAGAAGATTGAACGCTTATTCAACTCCAAAATGACTATGGTCACAAAATATCAACAGTGATTTTAATAGATCTTTGCCTATCAAAATATTGTTGCTGAATAATAGGGTAAAGGTAGTTGTGGCTGCTGATAGGAAGGAATCTGACTATTAATAAAAAGCAGACAAGGGTCTTGAAACAGTACTTCCACTGTTACAATTTAGACACTTTATATTACTTTATTTAGTGCAACACCTGCAGCTACTCACATGGCTGGTGGCTGAAATAATCCAGGTCCACGCTGAGAGAGTATTACAATTTCATTGTGCTATTTGTGCTTACTGTTTAAGCCTTTCTCACAGGAGAAAGCATTAGCTAAGTGTACAGTAGATAATAAAAAGGGGGATTTGGGCTCATCTGTTCCCCTTAAATCTGTCTAATAAAATCCCCCTCTGTAATTAGTATTTGACTCCTTTTCTACCACTGGCTGGCACCTCAAGGTGGACAGTGGCACAAGCTGGCATTCCTTAAAGTTTTATCAGATGTTCCCACATTTCATGGTTTTATGGATTATGCCCTCTTCTGAGCCTTGGAAATAGTACACAGTTCCTAAGATCCACTTCTGCAAATGCAATAATAGATTTCAGAGGGAAGATGTTTGCCATCTCAGCTAAGGAAAGAGGGTGCCTCATTTTAGGGCGATAATAATAAGCTATTCTTCATCTTTAATTGACAGCTTAACTTTGGTTTCAGATGGGTCCCTTTTAGGGATGCATGAGTTTATTTTTGACCCAAAGTGCTGATAACCATGGATCCAAGGGCATAGTCTATAAAAAGTTCAATTTAAGCAAATGTCTACTTTAAGCAAAAAAGAGATAGTAGGGGGTTGTGGGGGGTGCTGTAGGCTGAAACCAAGCCAGGGCTAATTTCTTCCTCATCTATGTTGAAACAGCTCAGAGTTCAGGGTGATTCATACCCTTTTGACTTTAATTGCTCTGGGCCCACTGAGGCAGAGCAATGGTGCTCTATTTGTTTGGGGGTCAAGGAGGCAATCACAAAGGCCTTCAGAATATTTTCAAACATTGAGGGGAGATAAACAGTTTTCATACATTTTATAACCATAAAACTAGCTTCTAGATAGTTGTCTAATTTCCTAAACCATGCTTGCTGAAGTTTATTTGGTTATTGAAACATTAAGCTTAACCAGTCATGTTCTTTCTACTTTATGAAAATGTAGACAGGAAATTATCAGCAAATTGCTCGTTTAGAATTAAAGACAGGAAATGAACTTCAGCAGTTGAATTCTTGTAGTAAAAAACTTCTACCTAAAGCAGAAGTAAAGCCAACAACCTTGCTTTTATTTTGAAGTCTGGGCTTTGTTACATCAACACAATAGATCTAGACTCTCTGTCCTCCTTTTCCTCAAAATTTCCATATTGCCTTTTTTGCTATCCACAACTGTATCTGTTACTAATTTCCCTGTAATTTTTAAGATGTAACTGGTATTTCTATTCTTCATGTATTTGGAAAAATATCATTTCTTGGGTTACATTAATACATTAATATAGGCTATGACTCAGAAATAGTAATTTTGTTAATTTATTTATTAGGGCATCAGAAAACTTGAATATCTCTTTAAGTTCCTTTGTTAGTTTTTTATCTGACATTCCAGAACTTACTGAAATCTTGAATATATTTTAATATATATTCCTAAATAGTTAGCAGTTTTCCCTTGAGATGAACTTTTGGAGCTATTCCTTTTGATAGTTATTACTTAGATTTTATTCTTTATGTATTATGTTCTTAGAATGGCCAATATCTCAGTGGTATCTACAAAATGATTTCTTACTTAATTTTCTTTTATATTTTTGTTTTGCCATTTTTATTTCTCTCTATATTTCAAATACTCTAATATTCTTTAAAGTTCTCTTTATTGGTATTACATTATTTAAATAAACCACAGACATAATTCTCCTCCAACAAAATGATTTGTACCATGTCTGACTATTTTGATTACCTTTAAGGAAAAATGAACTGCTTTGGATTAAACAAGAAAGAACCTCAAGCTTTAGCCAAACTTTGAACAATTTATTCAACTTAGCTTGAGGAAGTTAGAAAATTCTGGTTTTGTGATTAGTTTAAATTTCACTTTAACAGCAATTCACATTTCTTAACACTTCTTTCAGTATTTTGGAACCCATAAAAGGGTTCCTCTATATTCCAAAAAGTATATATTATTAATCTGGTATTATAGACTCTTATTATATATCTATTATTCTGAAAATGTAATATATTCAAATAAGATTTAAATAAGTATAAGACATTCTTGGTATTTGGTGTTAAAATTTTGAGAAATTCATCATATTAAATTTTAGCATACATCTGTTCATAATCTTTTGTTACATGACTAAATGGTGACTGTAAACATTCACTGATATTATTTTATAACCATTTTTAAAGTGAAAAATCACTGTTTTCTTTTTTAGTACTCAAACTGAAATTTCCTTAATTAGATTCTATAGAAGATATTATTCAAGAGAAAGTTGACTTTCAATCAGATTTGGTTGTTAGATCAGTTTTATGTCTTTTGCAAACATTTATAACAAAGTCCAGGTGATATTCTAGCTTAGTGTTTAGAAGAGACTGCCTTCAAATTGTTTTATTTAGCAATTATTTTGTCCAATGGTACATCCGTGGGCTTTTTGGTTTGTTTATTTTGTGGTTTCTGTTTGAGTATTCTACAGTCCTCTGAAGTACATTGTAAGTTTAGCTGGAACATTCTTAAGTATAAATTTTTTGTGATCGTTTCAGGTAGCAAAACATTAAACTTGGCATTCTCTAATGTTTCATAACTCTTTTCATATCACTGGGAATCTAGTTTCCTAATATGTGAATCAGAAATCTAATGAAAGGAACATGACTCTTCAAGTTAGCAATATGTGTGACTTAAATCTTAAATTTCTACTAAAGCTGGCATTTGAGGATAGTAATCAACATTTGCTAATTTTGAGGCAGTCTTTGTTTTTGTAGGAGAAAAATATCTTAATGATAAGAGTAATAAAAGCAAAAGAAGCCAATACTGAAAACTTCAGGGTACATTTTTTAAAATATTTTTATTTCTTTATTTGGCTGCACTGTGTCTTAAGTTGCAACCATGCAGAATCTTCAATCCACGTTGAGGCATGCCAATTCTTAGTCGCAGCATATGGGATCTAGTTCCCTAACCAGGGATTGAACCCAGGCCCTCTGCATTGGGAGCACGGAGTCTTCACCACTGGACCACCAAGGAAGTCCCTAGGATACTTTTTAAAGGGTATTTAACTTCTAAAAAATGGATGAACTGTAATTAAAACTAAAATTAGCTAGAAGGATTGACTTAAGACTTTTGCTCTGGTGTGTAATTATGTGAAGTGATGTTTGGAGAGGACACTTGTATTTCTGTAGACATTATTTTGTTTATTCAATGAATATTCAGCAATTAGAAACTACCAGGTGACTTTTCTGGTGATCGAGACTCAGTAGTTTTCTTGAGAGACAAATTTCTTACCTTCATGAGGCTTTCACTCTAATGAGGAAAGACAGGTAGCACATCAACAAAGATTGTTTCAGATGTTAGTGCTATAAAGATAATAAAATATTGTTATGGAGAGTGAACAGATTAAGGGTGATCATATAATACTTAAGATATACCCAATTTTCATATTAAATGCTATAGTGAATTATACCATCTTTATCTAGGTAAAATCATTTGATAGCTCTTATACAGTAATTCTGACTCCCATGTTGGAATACTAAGATGATAAAATTCAGTATTACTTACATTAAAGGTGTTTCATTTTTAATTGAAATGGTTTAGTTTTTTTTTTAAATTTGAGCAGTCCAGAGAAATATTTGCATGAAAGCTAATTTTACATCTTTTTTTTTTTTGCTTATAGCTTAATTGTTATGAACTATTTTACAATAATTTGATATATCATGGTCACTTCTTTGAAAAGTAATTTTTTTGCCATTCACATAGCATCCTAATGGGCATCCAATTATTTTTCAGACATCTTAAATTATTTGATTCTATGTTTCATCTACTCAGACTTAATTCAGGAGGAGCTTCATCCAGATGTTTTGTTTATTTGTTCCCCAATTAGACGTATGAAATTTCAGAATTTATGAGATCACAGGT
Source organism: Tragulus kanchil (assembly GCA_022376925.1). Taxonomy (NCBI): domain Eukaryota; kingdom Metazoa; phylum Chordata; class Mammalia; order Artiodactyla; family Tragulidae; genus Tragulus; species Tragulus kanchil. The sequence goes on from JAIOJX010000028.1 coordinate 123,875,307, forward strand.
CAAGTGAAAGGTCACAATGGAGAGGTCAAGTGAGAGGCTAGAATTTGCAAAACCAAAGAAGTGACAGGACAGTGCCAAATGAAAGGTCGAAAGTCAAGTGACAGACTCAGCATAGATGAAAGTGAGTGGTATGTTTGTTGAACGTCTGAGCACAGTGAACTGTCTCAATATTCATGCAGACAAAGTCAAAGGTTCTTAACCTTGGAATTCACAATTAGTGATCACGTGCCACTTGTTATTATACAAGTATATGCTATTTATTCGCAGAGAAAGCACCGTCACATAAAATAAAAAGGTGTTTTCATTCATTCGTTATTATCCATCAGGGTTCCCCTTTTTCTGTGATTGCTCTTTGAGATACACACAGAGCACTCAGTTTGGGAAATTCTGAACAGCTTTTTCTTCTTGTCAGTATAGCAAATATGCCCTGATCATCTGAGATGTGAAAAAGCTTATTTAACGTAAGTCTGATAGTGGGTTTCTTCTCTTATAGACTTCCAATTGATACTTCAATATAGTTTTATTTCTCTACTTTATTCATTCATTTCTCCATTCACTCAATCATTTAACTAATATTCACTGAAAGGCAAGTCATCTTGGTTACTTACAGTGCAAAAATATATATAAACTTAAGATATACCCAATTTTCATATTAAATGCTATAGTGAATTATACCATCTTTATCTAGGTAAAATCATTTGATAGCTCTTATACAGTAATTCTGACTCCCATGTTGGAATACTAAGATGATAAAATTCAGTATTACTTACATTAAAGGTGTTTCATTTTAATTGAAATGGTTTAGTTTTTTTTTTAATTTGAGCAGTCCAGAGAAATATTTGCATGAAAGCTAATTTTACATCTTTTTTTTTTTTGCTTATAGCTTAATTGTTATGAACTATTTTACAATAATTTGATATATCATGGTCACTTCTTTGAAAAGTAATTTTTTTGCCATTCACATAGCATCCTAATGGGCATCCAATTATTTTTCAGACATCTTAAATTATTTGATTCTATGTTTCATCTACTCAGACTTAATTCAGGAGGAGCTTCATCCAGATGTTTTGTTTATTTGTTCCCCAATTAGACGTATGAAATTTCAGAATTTATGAGATCACAGGTCAAGTGAAAGGTCACAATGGAGAGGTCAAGTGAGAGGCTAGAATTTGCAAAACCAAAGAAGTGACAGGACAGTGCCAAATGAAAGGTCGAAAGTCAAGTGACAGACTCAGCATAGATGAAAGTGAGTGGTATGTTTGTTGAACGTCTGAGCACAGTGAACTGTCTCAATATTCATGCAGACAAAGTCAAAGGTTCTTAACCTTGGAATTCACAGTTAGTGATCACGTGCCACTTGTTATTATACAAGTATATGCTATTTATTCGCAGAGAAAGCACCGTCACATAAAATAAAAAGGTGTTTTCATTCATTCGTTATTATCCATCAGGGTTCCCCTTTTTCTGTGATTGCTCTTTGAGATACACACAGAGCACTCAGTTTGGGAAATTCTGAACAGCTTTTTCTTCTTGTCAGTATAGCAAATATGCCCTGATCATCTGAGATGTGAAAAAGCTTATTTAACGTAAGTCTGATAGTGGGTTTCTTCTCTTATAGACTTCCAATTGATACTTCAATATAGTTTTATTTCTCTACTTTATTCATTCATTTCTCCATTCACTCAATCATTTAACTAATATTCACTGAAAGGCAAGTCATCTTGGTTACTTACAGTGCAAAAGTCTAAGAGAAAATTTGCTTGTGAAGACAATTCTCTGCTTGAAATATTATGGCTTGGGCAGCATTTCCAAATTTTATGTACTTGCTCAAATTTCTTTATAGTACTTATTTTTGAAGTGAAATGGTTTGGTACTAGGACTAGGACCTATGAGTGACAGTAAATGTTTGTTTTTTGGGGGAACTAAGAATGAAGATATAAAAGATCTCTGTATTACATGGCTATAACATATATTATTAATTCATTTATTCTTTCTATAAGCAAAGTTATATTTTCCTCTGTCTGCCATGGTAACAGAAACATAGCAATCTATAATTCTACTTTAGATATGTTGTCATTTATCCATAGAACCTATCACTTTATTTTTGAGGATTAGTAAACTATTAATATACTTAAGAGTTGTGTGTGTATGTGTGTGTGTGTGTTTGTCATTAACAATGAATGGTTCTTTGGAGGTTAGGGGCATTTTGTCAATGATTTATTTTATAGGTCATACAAAGTGACCATTCTTCAAAAGCTAAGTATTTAAGAGGAGTCTCTGTATTCTAGAAATAAAAACCAACATTTTATGACAAACTCAAAAAATAAATTAATATGTTAGGGATCTCTAGCTCTAAAAGAGAAATTCACCATAAAAGAATTTGGTTTTTGTGGAATCCTGTGCTTTGCTGATAGAGTTCACAGTTAGTGATCACGTGCCACTTGTTATTATACAAGTATATGCTATTTATTCGCAGAGAAAGCACCGTCACATAAAATAAAAGGTGTTTTCATTCATTCGTTATTATCCATCAGGGTTCCCCTTTTTCTGTGATTGCTCTTTGAGATACACACAGAGCACTCAGTTTGGGAAATTCTGAACAGCTTTTTCTTCTTGTCAGTATAGCAAATATGCCCTGATCATCTGAGATGTGAAAAAGCTTATTTAACGTAAGTCTGATAGTGGGTTTCTTCTCTTATAGACTTCCAATTGATACTTCAATATAGTTTTATTTCTCTACTTTATTCATTCATTTCTCCATTCACTCAATCATTTAACTAATATTCACTGAAAGGCAAGTCATCTTGGTTACTTACAGTGCAAAAGTCTAAGAGAAAATTTGCTTGTGAAGACAATTCTCTGCTTGAAATATTATGGCTTGGGCAGCATTTCCAAATTTTATGTACTTGCTCAAATTTCTTTATAGTACTTATTTTTGAAGTGAAATGGTTTGGTACTAGGACTAGGACCTATGAGTGACAGTAAATGTTTGTTTTTTGGGGGAACTAAGAATGAAGATATAAAAGATCTCTGTATTACATGGCTATAACATATATTATTAATTCATTTATTCTTTCTATAAGCAAAGTTATATTTTCCTCTGTCTGCCATGGTAACAGAAACATAGCAATCTATAATTCTACTTTAGATATGTTGTCATTTATCCATAGAACCTATCACTTTATTTTTGAGGATTAGTAAACTATTAATATACTTAAGAGTTGTGTGTGTATGTGTGTGTGTGTGTTTGTCATTAACAATGAATGGTTCTTTGGAGGTTAGGGGCATTTTGTCAATGATTTATTTTATAGGTCATACAAAGTGACCATTCTTCAAAAGCTAAGTATTTAAGAGGAGTCTCTGTATTCTAGAAATAAAAACCAACATTTTATGACAAACTCAAAAAATAAATTAATATGTTAGGGATCTCTAGCTCTAAAAGAGAAATTCACCATAAAAGAATTTGGTTTTTGTGGAATCCTGTGCTTTGCTGATAGAGTACATTAAACTGGTAGGTTATTTACAGGTGAAAATCAGCATAGATGATAACAGAAAAGTGAATGGAAAGTGAGTAAGAGTTTAGTCTCTACCAAACTATAAAATCAGGCTTTAAATCATAGAATAAGTACTATCATTGTCCAAAAACAGTGTTTATTTTTCCTAAGTTTTGCCTTTCATATCACTCTCATAAATTTTTTTTAATATATACTTTGAAAAGTTAAGGGCAAGCCCTGAAGGGTGAAATATTGCAAACCAATTAAAAACAACTGAAGTGAGATTCTAAAATACAGGAGTTTTCCAACTCATGAACAATATTTAGAGAGCTGGTTAATTTTAATTCCTTTGGGAACCATAAGTCTGGGCATTAATAGGCTTAGAGTGATAAAAATGGCCATATACTATGCACATATAGATGGTATTGTCAAAAAAGAAGCAATTAGTGGCAAAGAAAGCATAAGTGTGTACACATATGGTGAGCAGGTTGAAATGTGAAATACGGCCAGGAATAAGAGCCAATGACAAAAAAGAAGTGGAAGCTGGGCTACTGTTTTAACTTACACAATGGCAAATAAATGATTTGCACACAAACAGATCAACTTAATGATTGTAAATAATGAAAGAATTTTTAATATGTGTCTTAGAACTTTCTTTCACCGATATAGAATCTATATTACATGGGTTTCTTTCATTTCCTTCTCTTTCCCTTTGCTTTTTTTTGGCCTTTCTTTCTTTTCCTTTTTTCTCCCCTTTTCACCTTGTCTTCCTCCTAAATTGCTTTTATATCTCTTATCTCTAACCTTCCTTCTTTCCCTTCCTATCATTTTCTCAATGACATAATTGACTCAGTTGATAGTATAATTTAAGACTCTTGATGGGATCTAAAATGCTGTTTTTTCTCAACCAAAAGAAGGCAGCAGAGAAAGACACTAGGTGGCTCAATATCTTTCTCAATGGCTAGCATTTGGATGTACCTCTTATGGATGGGAAATGCACATCTTCATAAACCGCTTATTTTAGGGTCTCTGTGTCCACCACCATATCTGTCTCATGGGAAATCTCTTCTCAAAAATAAATTAATATGTTAGGGATCTCTAGCTCTAAAAGAGAAATTCACCATAAAAGAATTTGGTTTTTGTGGAATCCTGTGCTTTGCTGATAGAGTACATTAAACTGGTAGGTTATTTACAGGTGAAAATCAGCATAGATGATAACAGAAAAGTGAATGGAAAGTGAGTAAGAGTTTAGTCTCTACCAAACTATAAAATCAGGCTTTAAATCATAGAATAAGTACTATCATTGTCCAAAAACAGTGTTTATTTTTCCTAAGTTTTGCCTTTCATATCACTCTCATAAATTTTTTAATATATACTTTGAAAAGTTAAGGGCAAGCCCTGAAGGGTGAAATATTGCAAACCAATTAAAAACAACTGAAGTGAGATTCTAAAATACAGGAGTTTTCCAACTCATGAACAATATTTAGAGAGCTGGTTAATTTTAATTCCTTTGGGAACCATAAGTCTGGGCATTAATAGGCTTAGAGTGATAAAAATGGCCATATACTATGCACATATAGATGGTATTGTCAAAAAAGAAGCAATTAGTGGCAAAGAAAGCATAAGTGTGTACACATATGGTGAGCAGGTTGAAATGTGAAATACGGCCAGGAATAAGAGCCAATGACAAAAAAGAAGTGGAAGCTGGGCTACTGTTTTAACTTACACAATGGCAAATAAATGATTTGCACACAAACAGATCAACTTAATGATTGTAAATAATGAAAGAATTTTTAATATGTGTCTTAGAACTTTCTTTCACCGATATAGAATCTATATTACATGGGTTTCTTTCATTTCCTTCTCTTTCCCTTTGCTTTTTTTTGGCCTTTCTTTCTTTTCCTTTTTTCTCCCCTTTTCACCTTGTCTTCCTCCTAAATTGCTTTTATGTCTCTTATCTCTAACCTTCCTTCTTTCCCTTCCTATCATTTTCTCAATGACATAATTGACTCAGTTGATAGTATAATTTAAGACTCTTGATGGGATCTAAAATGCTGTTTTTTCTCAACCAAAAGAAGGCAGCAGAGAAAGACACTAGGTGGCTCAATATCTTTCTCAATGGCTAGCATTTGGATGTACCTCTTAGGTGGATGGGAAATGCACATCTTCATAAACCGCTTATTTTAGGGTCTCTGTGTCCACCACCATATCTGTCTCATTCTCTTCTTTGTAGAAAATTACACTCCAAACACATTTCTATAGGAAGTTGACCTGAAGGAACACATTTACATTTCAGTTTTTAGAAGTTATACAGCTATTACGATAAAGTGTAAAAGGCAGTTTGTAACCTTATCTACTATGTTATAGATTTTGTGTCACTTTCAAGAGAAGTAAGTGAATGTGAAAAGGAGATACATTTAAAAATCTGATAACCAGCAACATATATTTTACTCCTCCAAAGTCAGGAAATTGGGAGACATGCACAGGTTCATTTCCAGCATGAAAATCATATTACTGTGACTAATTTAGGTGCAGAATGCACTTTACAATGGAAGGCATTGTAGTATGGAATAAACAGCAATAACTTTTAGTATTATTCTCCATCTTAACCTTGTTTATTTTGGCTATGATTCTTTGGGACGGGGGATGTCATCTTTCTCAAAACCCAATTGCTAAAAGCTGGTTTTACTGGCAGAGAAATAAAAAAGACAGTTGAGGGAGGTTTAGAGAGCACTGCAATTAGTTCTGTGTGTATGGAACTGCTTATCTGCCCACAAGTGGGTCTGAGGAAATTCTGCTTAGTATTTGTTAGGAGTTGACTTTATATGAGAAAAAAACAGATGCTCGATTTTGCTACTTTTCCTTTTAAAGTTTAATGTGCTGTAAAAATCCAAGGATCTGTACAATTAAGAAGAAGGTGTTCTACCCTTTAACATGTGCCAAATGCCTCTCACCTCCCTTTTTTTGCAGAAGCTCTCCTATTTCTACAAAGCATGCAATAATAAGTCCATCTCCAGATGAGAGTCCCAATTCCAGATGACCCAGGTTGCCATAAGCTAGGTGGCATGGCCTGGAGAGTTATGCAATAGCTGGAATCTTGTCTGTTTTCTCTCGGGTTGGTCCAGGAGAGTGCACTGTGTTGAGGATTCAGGCACCATAAACAGAAGCCTTCCAAGACAGCTCCACGGTGCCCCACAATAATCGAAGTGGAGGAGAAACCAGTATCAGACGTCAGTATCTTTCGTTTGGATTTGGAAACAGGAAATGATTTGGCATTTCTAATCTCAACTGGGAGACAAGCACTGACTCCACAATTATAGAGCATAATTACTCCAAGCTCAGTCTATGAAGAACCCCCAACTGCTTGTTGAGGACCTGCCAGGAAACTGACCTGGGTGAATGGTCTGGAAGAGAACATGAGGTGACAAGAGGCTGAGATGCCATTTTCAAGTAAATCTACATGAAAGGGCTGCTTAGAAAGGTAGAGGTTGTTAAAATCAGCTTGGCACAGGGACATGCTAGAGTTTAAGCTGAGAAAAACTGGCAACATGCAGTGTTCAGAGCCTGAATCAAATATTCACTGAAGCTTTGAATTGTGTGGTTAATGCAGATATTTTCAAGAATTTGATTTTGATAAATTCTCATTTCCAAACCACACCACAAACATCGTTGGGAACAATGTATATACATATGTATGTTTTTCAAATAGTTACTAGATTTCCATGTGAAATGGGACCGTAGTCACTTAGACCCCTTGCGAATCGCTTTCTTCTGCAGATGTATTACTCTCTATTGATGTGCCTGACATGACTCTCTCCAGATTTGCAGCTCACTATATGATTCTTATGCCAGTTACAATGCACAAGTTCTTTGAAGATTCCAGCCTCATTTTTTCACCTTTCGAGGAACTTATCTGCCCACAAGTGGGTCTGAGGAAATTCTGCTTAGTATTTGTTATGAGTTGATTTTATATGATAAAAAAACTGATGCTCGATTTTGCTACTTTTCCTTTTAAAGTTTAATGTGCTGTAAAAATCCAAGGATCTGTACAATTAAGAAGAAGGTGTTCTACCCTTTAACATGTGCCAAATGCCTCTCACCTCCCTTTTTTTGCAGAAGCTCTCCTATTTCTACAAAGCATGCAATAATAAGTCCATCTCCAGATGAGAGTCCCAATTCCAGATGACCCAGGTTGCCATAAGCTAGGTGGCATGGCCTGGAGAGTTATGCAATAGCTGGAATCTTGTCTGTTTTCTCTCGGGTTGGTCCAGGAGAGTGCACTGTGTTGAGGATTCAGGCACCATAAACAGAAGCCTTCCAAGACAGCTCCACGGTGCCCCACAATAATCGAAGTGGAGGAGAAACCAGTATCAGACGTCAGTATCTTTCGTTTGGATTTGGAAACAGGAAATGATTTGGCATTTCTAATCTCAACTGGGAGACAAGCACTGACTCCACAATTATAGAGCATAATTACTCCAAGCTCAGTCTATGAAGAACCCCCAACTGCTTGTTGAGGACCTGCCAGGAAACTGACCTGGGTGAATGGTCTGGAAGAGAACATGAGGTGACAAGAGGCTGAGATGCCATTTTCAAGTAAATCTACATGAAAGGGCTGCTTAGAAAGGTAGAGGTTGTTAAAATCAGCTTGGCACAGGGACATGCTAGAGTTTAAGCTGAGAAAACTGGCAACATGCAGTGTTCAGAGCCTGAATCAAATATTCACTGAAGCTTTGAATTGTGTGGTTAATGCAGATATTTTCAAGAATTTGATTTTGATAAATTCTCATTTCCAAACCACACCACAAACATCGTTGGGAACAATGTATATACATATGTATGTTTTTCAAATAGTTACTAGATTTCCATGTGAAATGGGACCGTAGTCACTTAGACCCCTTGCGAATCGCTTTCTTCTGCAGATGTATTACTCTCTATTGATGTGCCTGACATGACTCTCTCCAGATTTGCAGCTCACTATATGATTCTTATGCCAGTTACAATGCACAAGTTCTTTGAAGATTCCAGCCTCACCTTTTTGTTTTTAAAGATCAACCTTTCAGCTATTGGCTCCTAACAAAAGCTTTTGTTGTGGTTTGCTTATATCATGCTTGGAAGGACAGCAAATAATAGGTTACAGTAGTGGAGCTGGAAAATTTCAAAAGATGTGATTCTGGTGTCCAAGTTATTTTCCACTTTGTTGTAGAATAGCCTCAAAATGGCAATCTGGGGGTATAGCCCTTTAGAAAACCCACCAGAATTTGGAATAATTCAAAAAAGGTGAATTCAAGAGAAAAATGAGAAATTCACAGAACTCTTGGAACTAAATGTCTTCTCACGTGACCAGAGAAGATGGAAAGGTTTAAATCTCTTCTGGGCTCTAGTAACACTGGCCTGTCATTTTGGCTTGTGCACATGGGGTTGGGGGCAATATCATCTACAAGTACAAAGGGGCCATATATGATGGGTTTGGGCTCCTCAGAACTGTGTGAGCATGGTTCTAAAGTGGCATCATCTGGTGTCACGTTTTGAATGCCAAAAGATAAGAATAACCCCTATTTCTAAACTTTGAAACACTGTTCAAACTAGACCAAATCTATAGGAGAAACACTTACATTTGCACACCGTTTTATTAAACAAACAGTAAAAATATAGGGAGTACTTGCTCTAAGGCAGCAGTCCCCAACCTTTTTGTCACTCAGGACTGGTTTCATGGAAGACAGTCTTCCTATGGACTGGGGGAAGGGGTTGGTAATCATGTTTTAGAGTATTAAGCTGAGAAAACTGGCAACATGCAGTGTTCAGAGCCTGAATCAAATATTCACTGAAGCTTTGAATTGTGTGGTTAATGCAGATATTTTCAAGAATTTGATTTTGATAAATTCTCATTTCCAAACCACACCACAAACATCGTTGGGAACAATGTATATACATATGTATGTTTTTCAAATAGTTACTAGATTTCCATGTGAAATGGGACCGTAGTCACTTAGACCCCTTGCGAATCGCTTTCTTCTGCAGATGTATTACTCTCTATTGATGTGCCTGACATGACTCTCTCCAGATTTGCAGCTCACTATATGATTCTTATGCCAGTTACAATGCACAAGTTCTTTGAAGATTCCAGCCTCACCTTTTTGTTTTTAAAGATCAACCTTTCAGCTATTGGCTCCTAACAAAAGCTTTTGTTGTGGTTTGCTTATATCATGCTTGGAAGGACAGCAAATAATAGGTTACAGTAGTGGAGCTGGAAAATTTCAAAAGATGTGATTCTGGTGTCCAAGTTATTTTCCACTTTGTTGTAGAATAGCCTCAAAATGGCAATCTGGGGGTATAGCCCTTTAGAAAACCCACCAGAATTTGGAATAATTCAAAAAAGGTGAATTCAAGAGAAAAATGAGAAATTCACAGAACTCTTGGAACTAAATGTCTTCTCACGTGACCAGAGAAGATGGAAAGGTTTAAATCTCTTCTGGGCTCTAGTAACACTGGCCTGTCATTTTGGCTTGTGCACATGGGGTTGGGGGCAATATCATCTACAAGTACAAAGGGGCCATATATGATGGGTTTGGGCTCCTCAGAACTGTGTGAGCATGGTTCTAAAGTGGCATCATCTGGTGTCACGTTTTGAATGCCAAAAGATAAGAATAACCCCTATTTCTAAACTTTGAAACACTGTTCAAACTAGACCAAATCTATAGGAGAAACACTTACATTTGCACACCGTTTTATTAAACAAACAGTAAAAATATAGGGAGTACTTGCTCTAAGGCAGCAGTCCCCAACCTTTTTGTCACTCAGGACTGGTTTCATGGAAGACAGTCTTCCTATGGACTGGGGGAAGGGGTTGGTTTGGGAATGATTCAAGTGCATCGTGTTTATTGTGTGTTTAATTTCTACGATTATTACATCAACTTCACCTCAGATCATCAGGCATTAGATCTTGGAGGTCGGGGACCCTGCTCTAAGGAATAATATCCAAATTCCATCCCCAGTTTGGGCCATACATGATCTGTCTTTTGGTTACTTGATCTCTCCTTTACTCACTTTATGTACTCTAATCACACAGACTTCCTTTCTGTTCCTTAAAGATTTCTCTTTCTGGGGCATCTCTTCCAGCTTTAGGTCTTGCCTCAAATATCACTTCCTTGGTAGAGACTTCTCTGACCACAGCTGTCTAAAGTTTCCTACTTCTGTTTCTCTTAATCACATCATCCTGTTTGTTTTATTTTCTTCATGGCAGTGACCATGGACCACAAGTATCTTGCTAGCTTATTTACATATTTCCTTGTTATGATGTGTTCCTCCTCTCCTGACTGCCCAGAATATAAGCCCGTGAAAAGGCAGAGAATTCAAGTATCATGTTTACTTCCTCATATCTGCACCTACTTGCCCCAGGGATGCATCCCTGTTGCAAGTAGATGCAAGTAGGTGCTCAATAAATGACTGTTAAATAAATGAATGGATGAATGATAAAGTACTTAAATGAAATAATGAATAAAATACATACATTAGTGCTGGATTGTATTTCTTTTGAAAAGCTTCCAATCTGATTCAATAGACACAACAAAGGGAAAATTAAATCTCTTCTGGGCTCTAGTAACACTGGCCTGTCATTTTGGCTTGTGCACATGGGGTTGGGGGCAATATCATCTACAAGTACAAAGGGGCCATATATGATGGGTTTGGGCTCCTCAGAACTGTGTGAGCATGGTTCTAAAGTGGCATCATCTGGTGTCACGTTTTGAATGCCAAAAGATAAGAATAACCCCTATTTCTAAACTTTGAAACACTGTTCAAACTAGACCAAATCTATAGGAGAAACACTTACATTTGCACACCGTTTTATTAAACAAACAGTAAAAATATAGGGAGTACTTGCTCTAAGGCAGCAGTCCCCAACCTTTTTGTCACTCAGGACTGGTTTCATGGAAGACAGTCTTCCTATGGACTGGGGGAAGGGGTTGGTTTGGGAATGATTCAAGTGCATCGTGTTTATTGTGTGTTTAATTTCTACGATTATTACATCAACTTCACCTCAGATCATCAGGCATTAGATCTTGGAGGTCGGGGACCCTGCTCTAAGGAATAATATCCAAATTCCATCCCCAGTTTGGGCCATACATGATCTGTCTTTTGGTTACTTGATCTCTCCTTTACTCAATTTATGTACTCTAATCACACAGACTTCCTTTCTGTTCCTTAAAGATTTCTCTTTCTGGGGCATCTCTTCCAGCTTTAGGTCTTGCCTCAAATATCACTTCCTTGGTAGAGACTTCTCTGACCACAGCTGTCTAAAGTTTCCTACTTCTGTTTCTCTTAATCACATCATCCTGTTTGTTTTATTTTCTTCATGGCAGTGACCATGGACCACAAGTATCTTGCTAGCTTATTTACATATTTCCTTGTTATGATGTGTTCCTCCTCTCCTGACTGCCCAGAATATAAGCCCGTGAAAAGGCAGAGAATTCAAGTATCATGTTTACTTCCTCATATCTGCACCTACTTGCCCCAGGGATGCATCCCTGTTGCAAGTAGATGCAAGTAGGTGCTCAATAAATGACTGTTAAATAAATGAATGGATGAATGATAAAGTACTTAAATGAAATAATGAATAAAATACATACATTAGTGCTGGATTGTATTTCTTTTGAAAAGCTTCCAATCTGATTCAATAGACACAACAAAGGGAAAATAGGAGTCTACGATTGAGAGAAATCTGAGCGATCAAGACAGTAAATGTAATACCATCCAGAACTGTGAGAGAGACCATGTTAGCCAGGAATATTCTGGGACTTCTTTAGAAAGGAAATATTTCTTATGATGAAATGAAGGATAAGAGAAGAAAAGATAATGAAAGAAAAATGTGAACAGTGGTAAGATAAAAGTTTCAAAGACAAGTTAAAATTAAGTTAAATTATATAAATAATATAATTAGTCATGTCCACCTCTTCGTGACCCCCAAGGACAGTAGCCCACCAGCCTCCTCTGTCCATGGGATTTTCCACTCTCCAGGAGATCTTCCAAATCCAGACATGAAACCTACAACTCTTAAGTCTCCTGCATTGGCAGGCAGATTCTTTATCACTGGTGCCAGCTGGGAATCCCTGTATTATTTTGTTAATAGTAAGAACAAATTTATGCTCATGGTGGGGGAAATCACTGAAGACCCTATGGGTAGAGAGGTCAGTGAGGGGAAACAGCACTGTATATGGCAGCACTGTCCTTGTCTGCTGTGAAAATGAGCCAATAATTGGCCATTACAGTGACCAAGTAGGAAATAAAATTAGATCTAGGGAAAAAGTTAGACAGTGGACCCTAAAAGGTAAAACTCCCAGTTTATCTTTTCAGCAAAAGCCTTGAGCCCAACCAGACCAGTCAATCCCAGTACTGTGGGTTCTTTCAGAACAGGATTTAACCATTCCAGGAAAGAGGCCAATGGGTGATTTGAACCTTGGTCTCCTGCATTACAGGCATATTCTTTACTGTTTGAGCCACCAGGGAAGCCCTTGGTGTTCTGAGGAGAAGTGTTAACTTAGAGCCTAATCCTTAATAGATGTTCATTAAACAGCTTTTAGATGATTAAATTTAAGAAATGAGGAATTTAAGAATTGATATCTTGATAATCCATCTAAACTTCCTTTAGGAAGACTGATCTATTTATAACATCCCCCATGGAGAAAACCTTTGACCTAGTTTCCCAAAGAAAAGCAAAGGGTCCCCTGTGTAACATATGATCACTACATCATCCTATCATTAAGGAGGCAAGATACTTCCTATCCCATTTCTCAAGAAAGGAAAAACTGATATCCTTGATAAAGGGAGCCTGCAAGATAGAATTTTTGTTTTTATTTTTGGCACTAGCAGAGAACATTCAGAAAAAGGCCAAGATGGCATATTTAAGTAACAAAGGTTTGGCCTTGGAGGAGTGAGGTGAGTATGTGAGTTAGTCACTTTTGAGAAGAACTAGCTTCCTTAAGACATCCGAGAAATTTTCTGTGAGATGAGAGGTAAATTCACAGAGAACATTTGTGTATTCAAGTATAACCTAGAAAAAGCCCCCCTGAAGTAATTCTCCCTTGACACAAAAGGCTGTGGAGTGGAAGAAGATAATTCAAAAATGCAATTATGTTAAGCTCTTTGGCAGTTTTTCATCTTCTTTTATCTGAACTTTTCTTTGTTTAGTTCTATCATATTTAATCAATTCTGTGTTTCACAAATATTTTTGACCCATGTAAGATTATGACATGAAAAGGCTTCATTTATGAAGGGTAGCGAATCAATACAATTAATTAGAAAATACTTTTATATTTGTAGGATTTAAAGCACAACAGTGCCTGATCATAGGAGCTTCTAGATATATAGAATATCGTATTTGTGAGTCTTATCCACACGGCATAGATTAAAGTAGTTGCCAAGCTACTCAGAGGCCTAACTTTCAAAAAAAAAAAAACTTAGAAAGTAGTTTGGTATTGTTTTGTTATAAAACTCATTCACAGGAAGTCATTCACATGTACTTATCAAATTGGCTCCTGATACTTCATGAAAACATAGAACTAAATAAACCGTGCACAATAAATCCAAGGCAAATTCTATACAAAGACGCAAAACACATTTTTAAATGGAATATATTCATGTTGAAAGAAGTAAGACTGAAAGAAGAGAGGTCGCTTTCTTATATCGCCATGGTAAGGACAAAACTAACTGCTGTATTTTTCACCTGCAGCAAGATTAACTACCAATCAACAACACTGTTATGACAGCCACATTGAGAAAGACCGCACCGTACATATGAAATGCTTTATGCAAACACGTACACTGGATCCACTGATCATTTCCAATGCCATGGCGGGTATGACCATTTTCTGCTGGGAGAGGCTGTCATAATAATGATTTATGCATGGGGGCCAGAAGCTGTGTGGAGTGGCAGAAATCGGCCAGCTTTGTGGGGCACTTTCACCTCTAAGGACCCACACCTGAATTCCTGTCCAGTGACCACCTTGGACATAGGGTAGTAGTATCCACAGCCTCTCTATAGATTAGGGATGAAGGCTGTCCCATCATTGGAAATTGTGAAGGCCGAACAAAAGGTGGTTGTTGTTGTTCAGTCCATCAGTCATGCCCAGTTCTTTGTGACCCCATGGACTGCAGCACACCAGGTTTCCCTCTCCTTCAGGAGTTTGCCCAAACTAGTGTCCGTTGAGTTAGTAATGCCTTCCAACCATCTCATTTTCTGTCACTCCCTTTTTTTTCCTGCCTTCAATCTTACTTAGCATCCGGGTCTTTTCCAGTGTGTCGACTCTTTGCATCAGGCAGCCAAAGTATTGGAACTTCAGCTTCAGCATCAGTCCTTTCAATGAATATTCAGGCTTCATTTCCTTTAGGATTGACTAGTTTGGTCTCCTTGTGTCCAAAGGACTCTCAAAAGTCTTCTTCAGCAAAACAGCCAATTGGAAAACAATTTATAAGCCTTTGGTTTCAGAGTTTTGGATTAAGATGGTATTGTGCTTTCTTTGCTGTCTTCTAACTGCCTCTTCACTGACCTCTTTGGGTGGCCACCAACCATCTCACAGACAGGAATGGCACTTTCCAGCTAAGTGTGTCATACTTTATGGTGGCCTCAGCTTCCATGCAAGGGGTTGGTAGGATTGGAAGTTTCTTTCAAAGCAGAGCAAATTTTTTATGGAACCCCTCTGGAAGATTTTACTATAAGTAAACAGACCAGAAAGCCAGAACCAGAGTTTGCAAGCCAGTACTGTTAACGCTCATGTATATGTGAGCAGGAAAAGTTTGGACTATGCCATCGGCATGTCTTCTATCAAATGGTTTTGCATTTTATTGTAAAAACATTGAATAGCATCTTCACTGTGTCAGATGTTGTCACAGCCAGTGAGCCAAAATATTAGTGCATGGTGGGAGCTTCAAGAGTGGCCCAGTTTGGGATTTGAAAAGTGCATTTGAGTTAAGAACATAAAAAAAAACCCTTAAAGTTTTAAAACTGCAGACTATTGTATCCCTCTAACTCCAGAACAGCTCTGTCTAATGCTGTCCAACTTGGCAATAAAAACAAAATGAAGAAAGCTGAAACACTTTTAGACTCACACCAAGTATGCAGTATTTCAGCCTGACAGGATTATTCCTTGGCTGGAATGACTTATGTTGGAGAGGGAAGTTTGCATGGAAATGCCTTTGAGGTTAATTGTCATGTCATTAGCATGATGCTATAATCACATCTCTGTATTTCCTTCATAAATTTCTTTTCTATTTTTGTTCTGTTTTTATTTTTAACATACTACTTTCTTGAAAAAGTCTAATGTAGTCTTGAAAAACTGCACCTCTATGTGTTTATTTTTTTTTAAGCCTCGTGAAAAACTGCTCCATGCATAAATTATAGTGTATAAGAGCAGGGAAATCTGTCCTCTTCCACTTTTCAGTTCTTTTTTATTCCTTGATCATAACATCCTCCTGGGTAATGAGTGACTTTAAATGATCAAATTTAAGTGGTATCAGGTATTGCAGTGAGGTTAGGAAAAATAAGTCATGTGCTAGTATTTCCATTATGACTTCCCGCTAGAGTATCATCTGAAATATGGCTTAACCACCATAGATAATTCTTTTTAAGAAAATCATCTGCTTAGCCAAATCTGTGGTAGATTTGCGGCACAGACTACAGTAGAGAAGGAACTTGGTGAAAACCACAGAAATTGCTCAGGAACGCTGCAAGATTGTTCTCATCACATCACTTTGAGCCCCTTGGGCTGCTGTCAGTGCTTTCTGTGCCGACGGAAACACCAGGAGACTCACCACTGGGTTCCCTGGAGTTCCCAGCATTGTCTGATCCCCTGACCTTTGAAAGCATTTGTCTCAATTGTTCTTGAGCTCCGGGAGAAAGAGTCTCAGATGAGAAAACAATTGTTCCCACTGGGGACACTGCTCCAAACCCACCCTTTGTTTTGGGTTCACTTTCACAGCAACAAAATCCCTCTCACCTCAGGCATGCTGATTCCCACTTCTGGAAATATATCTTGAAGGTGCCTTATCATGAAGTTATTGTCATGTTTCTTATCTCGCTTCCTTTTCAAAACAAGCCATTTTATTCCAGGATTTGCGGTTAGTTCTGCATCTGTATCAATAGCTTTTTGCACTGAGGTTCCCCTCCCCTACCCCAACACATTTCCTGAGCAAAATGCTGCATCCAGCCTGCCAGGTAGGAAAGACCAAACCTTGGCTCAGCTTGCTGAGTAGATTTTAGAAGTTCTTCTCACTCAGGTGTGCTACTTTCTGATCCTAGTGGTGGTTTGGTTGCTACGTTGTGTCTGATTCTTTGTGACTCCATGGAGTATAGCCCGCCAGGCTCCTCTGTCCGTGGGATTCTCCAGGCAAGAATACTGGAGTGGATTGCCATTTCTTTCTCCAGGGGATGACCAAACCTTAGCTCAGCTTGCTGAGAATAGACCTTAGAAGTTCTCCTCACTCAGGTGTGTTACTTTGTGGTCCTTCTTACAGTCGAAGCCTGTTCACAACATCCCTATCCCCATAGCCTGAAAACCAACCACAGTGACTGGTACCTATCAACTTCTGTGGTCTGATACAGAGAAAGGAAAGCCAATGCAGTGGTACAAAGGAAAGCCTATATAGAGCTTCTCAGTTAGAAGTATTTACCCAATAGAACATTTGGAAAATACCTTTATGGTAGAGAAGAGATAGGAAATCTGTTGTGTACCCAAGTCATAACAGATAGGAGACAAAATTTTAAAAATAAGAATTGTGAAGTTCCAATTTCACAGATAGATGCTCTTTCTTTCTCCCTTTATCTCTGTGTATATCCTATAATCCACATATTACAGAGAGCTCACATTTTGGTTTTTTTCAGATTATGAGAACTTGAAATTGTTCAATAAAAACTGTCTACTCCTTTTCCCATTTGTCAAAGTTAGTACTCTGTATCATCTTAACCTATTTATGAAATATTAATCTATCACTGGACTTCCCAGGTGGCACTAGTGGTAAAGAACCTATCTATCAGTGCAAGAGACATGAGAGACATGGGTTTGATCCCCAGGTCAGGAATATCCCTGTGAGTAGGACATGACAACCCCCTTCAGTATTCTTGCCTGGAAAATCCCATGGACAGAAGAGCCTGGCAGACTATAGTTCACAGGGTCACTTATCTCGCTTCCTTTTCAAAACAAGCCATTTTATTCCAGGATTTGCGGTTAGTTCTGCATCTGTATCAATAGCTTTTTGCACTGAGGTTCCCCTCCCCTACCCCAACACATTTCCTGAGCAAAATGCTGCATCCAGCCTGCCAGGTAGGAAAGACCAAACCTTGGCTCAGCTTGCTGAGTAGATTTTAGAAGTTCTTCTCACTCAGGTGTGCTACTTTCTGATCCTAGTGGTGGTTTGGTTGCTACGTTGTGTCTGATTCTTTGTGACTCCATGGAGTATAGCCCGCCAGGCTCCTCTGTCCGTGGGATTCTCCAGGCAAGAATACTGGAGTGGATTGCCATTTCTTTCTCCAGGGGATGACCAAACCTTAGCTCAGCTTGCTGAGAATAGACCTTAGAAGTTCTCCTCACTCAGGTGTGTTACTTTGTGGTCCTTCTTACAGTCGAAGCCTGTTCACAACATCCCTATCCCCATAGCCCGAAAACCAACCACAGTGACTGGTACCTATCAACTTCTGTGGTCTGATACAGAGAAAGGAAAGCCAATGCAGTGGTACAAAGGAAAGCCTATATAGAGCTTCTCAGTTAGAAGTATTTACCCAATAGAACATTTGGAAAATACCTTTATGGTAGAGAAGAGATAGGAAATCTGTTGTGTACCCAAGTCATAACAGATAGGAGACAAAATTTTAAAAATAAGAATTGTGAAGTTCCAATTTCACAGATAGATGCTCTTTCTTTCTCCCTTTATCTCTGTGTATATCCTATAATCCACATATTACAGAGAGCTCACTTTTTGGGTTTTTTTCAGATTATGAGAACTTGAAATTGTTCAATAAAAACTGTCTACTCCTTTTCCCATTTGTCAAAGTTAGTACTCTGTATCATCTTAACCTATTTATGAAATATTAATCTATCACTGGACTTCCCAGGTGGCACTAGTGGTAAAGAACCTATCTATCAGTGCAAGAGACATGAGAGACATGGGTTTGATCCCCAGGTCAGGAATATCCCTGTGAGTAGGACATGACAACCCCCTTCAGTATTCTTGCCTGGAAAATCCCATGGACAGAAGAGCCTGGCAGACTATAGTTCACAGGGTCACAAAGAGTTGGACATCACTGAAGCGACTTAGCACATATGTACGATTTATCACCATGGGCTGTTTTATAAGATAAAATCACGAGTTTGACTAAATAGCCCATATATTCTTTTTCAAAGAGAAAAGATACAGTTTCTCGCCAATGACTTGCCTGAGGACATGGAGTAAAGAGACTGAAGACTTATGGGATCAAGCCCCTCTTACAAGGGGCAGAGTAGAGGGCTATGAGGGGCTATCTTTTTCTATCATCTGTGAACACATGTTTTCAAATCAAAAGTTGTCAAAGACTCTCCCGCTCAGTAACATGGGTACAGTTAAAACATAAATTTTGTTTGGAAAATGAAGGAAGTAGAAGAGCTTTTGGGCTTCCCATGTGGCTGGGTCAGTGGTAAAGAATCTGCCTGTCAATACAGGAGCCACGGGAGATGTAGATTCTATCCTTGGGTCGAGAAGATCCCCTTGAGTAGGAAATGGCAACCCACTCCAGTATTCTTGCTGGGATAATTCCATGGACAGAGAAGCCTGGCAGGCCACAGTCCATAGGTGGAAAAAGAGTCAGACAGAACTCATCCTGCATGCTGAAGGGCTTTTCCTGAAGTTCTGATATGCAACACAAGTCACTTCAGTTCCTTGCAGTCAATAAGAGCATTATGTAAGATATTTGTATGTGAATGACCCCAGAGAACTCTCTGACTGACCTTTATGTCACTGATTGTTGCATATGATCTCTTGAATAAAGAGCATATATCCACATTGTATGTAGATATCTACAGGGGAAAAATGTAGTTTCAGCCCTCAGAGTGTTAGTTTTATGACCGTGGGCAAGTTACCTTTCTTACTTCATTTCCTCTGGTGTAAAATGGACGAAATAAGTGTGTGTCCTTGCCCAATAGTAGATGCTTGATAAAATGTTAGCTCCAGGCACAGAATGAGTGTGAGGAATTTATGGAAAGGCTTAGGAAATACAATATATGTAACTCATAAAGTTTAAATAGATAAGATGCTTTCTGTTTTCTTCTCACAAACTGCTTTATGCATCTTCATAATTGAAATAGAAAAAGAGTTGCTCTTAGAAAGCCCCAGGCTCTGTGGAAAAATACATTCTGCTTCTGTCCTTTAGCTTTTTTTAAATCCAGGTAAAATTAGGTTTCATGATTCCCTTAATTGGTTCATGCTTACCCATAATGTTCGTTTCATCCTGCTTGCTCTTGGATTATAAAGGAAGTGTGGAGTGGGGGTGGGGACAACACACCTTGAAGATAACAAGGAGATAATTGGCCATCTAGGGCAGTGGGTAATGGAATGGACAGAAAGAGGCAGTAGAGGCTTACATGCTGAAATCCCGAGCCCTTTGCCAATTTTCCTTCTATGTTAGAAAATTTTTGGAACCATTCCCATTGTATGTTACTTATTTCCCCTACCCGTCTGTGGCCTTTCAAGTAAGGATATTAGGATAAGCCAGCTAATATTTCATCTCCATCGGCAAGACAAAATGGTGGAATGGGGTGGTCTTGGGTGTGGATCCTTCTTTTGTTTTGGGAGAAGATACAGCTAAGGACACTAACCCTTGATAAAGCAGAGATGTTTCTCACCTACGTGCTTCAAAAACACAAGCAACCCTTCTTACTCTTATTGACCCACTTCATCCTGAGTCCAAGCATGTACTTCTAAGCAGCTTAGGCAACAGAACCCTCACTCAGCTAACACTAGTTCTTAACATACACATTATAGGATATTGAAAGTGAAGTCCTAATATCTCTCCACTTAGGATACATTTTTGAATTTTTCCCCACAGTTTATATATACTTAATATTCTAGAGTTGTGCGGCTTTCTTGTTAAAATTCACCTGCTATACCAAGTGATACTATTTCTGAATAATATTCATTTTAGAGTCCTCCCGATCAATTTCAGTAGGATTGTCGATATCATCTGTGTTGATTTACCTGAATACTGTGTTCATTCAAGTTAAACAAATATTTAAGTATGTGAAAATCTGACCAATGTATTTAACAGACTTTGTGAACCTTTTTTTAAAATAAAACTTGGTTTTGGAAAATACACAAGATGCTTTCAGTTTTCTTCTCACAAACTGCTTTATGCATCTTCATAATTGAAATAGAAAAAGAGTTGCTCTTAGAAAGCCCCAGGCTCTGTGGAAAAATACATTCTGCTTCTGTCCTTTAGCTTTTTTTAAATCCAGGTAAAATTAGGTTTCATGATTCCCTTAATTGGTTCATGCTTACCCATAATGTTCGTTTCATCCTGCTTGCTCTTGGATTATAAAGGAAGTGTGGAGTGGGGGTGGGGACAACACACCTTGAAGATAACAAGGAGATAATTGGCCATCTAGGGCAGTGGGTAATGGAATGGACAGAAAGAGGCAGTAGAGGCTTACATGCTGAAATCCCGAGCCCTTTGCCAATTTCCCTTCTATGTTAGAAAATTTTTGGAACCATTCCCATTGTATGTTACTTATTTCCCCTACCCGTCTGTGGCCTTTCAAGTAAGGATATTAGGATAAGCCAGCTAATATTTCATCTCCATCGGCAAGACAAAATGGTGGAATGGGGTGGTCTTGGGTGTGGATCCTTCTTTTGTTTTGGGAGAAGATACAGCTAAGGACACTAACCCTTGATAAAGCAGAGATGTTTCTCACCTACGTGCTTCAAAAACACAAGCAACCCTTCTTACTCTTATTGACCCACTTCATCCTGAGTCCAAGCATGTACTTCTAAGCAGCTTAGGCAACAGAACCCTCACTCAGCTAACACTAGTTCTTAACATACACATTATAGGATATTGAAAGTGAAGTCCTAATATCTCTCCACTTAGGATACATTTTTGAATTTTTCCCCACAGTTTATATATACTTAATATTCTAGAGTTGTGCGGCTTTCTTGTTAAAATTCACCTGCTATACCAAGTGATACTATTTCTGAATAATATTCATTTTAGAGTCCTCCCGATCAATTTCAGTAGGATTGTCGATATCATCTGTGTTGATTTACCTGAATACTGTGTTCATTCAAGTTAAACAAATATTTAAGTATGTGAAAATCTGACCAATGTATTTAACAGACTTTGTGAACCTTTTTTTAAAATAAAACTTGGTTTTGGAAAATACACAAATGCATTTTGCCAAGACTTACCCCTTAATGTTTAATCTGTGGCTTTCAGGGGAAATCTAATTTGTATCCTTCATTTATGCTCAACTCAACAGATTGTTGCAGTGTTAGCCAAGTGTTGGATGACCTTACAATCTATGGAACTTTTCAGATTTCTTGATTCTCTGTGGTCCCCTTTGCCTTGCTTCTCAATCCCTGATGGATCACAAATACTGTAGGTTTTAAACTCAATCCATTTATTTTAAAATTAAATCACACTGCAAACAGTGGACTATCTCAGCATTTACAAGGGCTGGGAAATTATTTTCCTCCCTTCTTCTGATCCCCAGTGACATCACTCTAGTTTTTACTCTAACGTTTGTTGGGGCAGATCTAAATTTGATGACTGAAGCATAGGGTTTTCCACTGATGGATAGTGTGTGTCTGTGTATGGATGACAGTAACCTGTTAAATGTCTCTTGTTTGGATTTTGAGAGCAGCAAGATGTTATGGCTTCTTTCTTAAGCCATTCAAACACAGAAACCCCTGAGTCAGGTGTGCATTGTTAGATGATTACCAAAGCCCACCCGGTTCCTTGCTGTTGTTTTGAATTTCTGTCTACTTACCTCTTATTTATGTGCTCTATTGCAGGTGGATCTTTGTTGATCCATACACTCCTTCACTGGCCTTGAACATTAGGTTAGGTGGCAGTATTGTTAGTGATGAAAGATGGAGGGGAAGGAAGACTTGAAATGCCCTGGAGGAGCTGACATTCTCCATCTCCTCTTAGATTTTTTGCCTTCTCATGTCTAAACTACTTTCTATCATGCTTCTTAGTACAACTTTCCCACCACATCCTAGATGAAAGACCAGAGTCAGTGTGTATATTTGGATTTTTTTTCCTCTGAAATAGTGCCTTTTTATGTTTTCTCCAAGACTGGAAATTTCTGGCACTTAAGTGGTCTTTGTCTTTTTCTGCAAGGTAGACACATTTTTTAAAAAAGAAAAAAAAAAAAAAAACAATGGGAAGAAAACCTAGGACATAGAATCAAATATAGCATTGCAGACACTCAAAAGAAAATTCTAGGGTCACTGTTTTTCTTGAAAAAAGGGTTTTATACTGGTCATGAATTCCAGGTCTTCCTCAGTGTTTTCCCTCCTGTGCCCATAACTTCCCTGCCCGACCTCCTCTAACACACCCTTAATTTCTGCTATTCTGCTTCCCTTGGTTGGGCCCTATCCTGTTGGAGGCCTGCTTGAGGTCCTCAGAGTCACTACTAGTGGGTTGGAATCTGAAGGATGATAGAGGGGCTGCAGAATCTCGTATAGTGGAAATACCGCCTCTGATATCCAGAGTACAGCCTGAGTAACTTTTCCTATGTGCATCTTGTTGAATCACGTGATTGTTACTGCCAGTAACAAGGTGCTTCTTCTGTGACAGGACAACTGTATTTCATTGCACCTATAATGTAGCATGTATCACATGGGCAAGGAAGTGCATCACATTTTCTTAGAGAAGATGAATGTTGATTGCCAAGCAAGAAATATATAGTTAAGCTTACACAGTCTACCAACATTTCTAATTGGAAGCTGTTTTATTCCCAAACCTCATATTAAAAATAGAGGACTTTGAAGATGAAATTTGCCAATATAGAAGCATGGATCCTTAAGCCTTTCTTATACCACAGAATCAGTGGTTACTATATCACTTCATAGATGGAGAAGTTGAGGCCCAGGATGGTGAAATCATGTCTTCTCTGAGTCCTTAGTGTTCCCTGGCTTTGCATTTTCTTGAAAAAAAAAAAAAAAGTAAAAAAATCTAATTGTTTTGTGGAAGAAGGCACTATTCATTTTTAATAGAATTTCTTTTTATTCAATTTTGTGGTGTCCACAACGAGATTATAAAAACAATAACTTGATTTAGAAATCTTTCCTTGCTTCAGCAAGGTTACTTTGTGGAGTTGTAGATAAATGACCAGAAGAAAACTTCACAAAATTAGCGTTTACACTTAATCTGGCAACGAGCTATAATTTGATTGGTAAAAAATTCATTTGGTGTACCTCTGGCCCTTTGCTGCTGGATAATGAAAATTTATATCTGTGTTTCAGACATCTGGGGAGGGCCTGACAGCTTTGGGGCCGAATGAAAGATGATGTCACACTGACCCCTGTCAGCATTTCCTCACAGACTGGTTACCCAAAACCCAACAGCAGTCACACTTTTTTTTTTCCCCCTGCCAGAGCAGACTCTCATTTTATTTTGGAAGGTTAATGACACTGTAAATCTAATAGGCCATTTTAGTGCCATCATGTGGATATTAAAAAATCATGTGACCAGTCAGGGCACCATATGTGGGGTTCGCTGTTGTCTAATGGCAAGAATAAGAGGCTGTAACAAGGCACTGAGAGCAGCCCGTGTTTGGAATTAATTTCAGAACCATAGGTAACTTTAAACTAATTTGGAATCTCTGCTAATGATTATTGCTTGCCATTTCAATTAAGATTGCTTTTGTAAGCTAGCTAATACAGGGTAATGGTGCACCCCAGAAAATTCTTTATTACTTTTATCAGTAATTCATATTCTATGAGGCAGCACTGACCAATAGAACTTTCTATGATGATGAAAATAGTCTCTCTCTGTGCTGTCCAGTATGATGGTCTCTAGCCACATGTGGCTCCCAAGCCCTTGAAATATAGCTTGTGGTCTGAGAAAATGAATTTTTATATTTAATTAATGTAAATTTGAATAGTGATGTGTGACTAGTGGTTACCACTTTTAGATAGAACATCTATGAAATCAATTGTAAGATAAGACCAGGAGTATCGGTAAACAACAAAAACACCATTTCACTCAGGTCTCTAGTCTGCCTCTCACTGGTGCCAAGCTCCTTGCTGACACAAATGACATCTGATTTATCTTTGTCTTCTTTATCATGCCTTTGTATAGAGTCCAAATACGGAGAATAAAGGAATAGATAGATCAATTAGTGCAATGAATGCATAGGTAATGAATAAATGAAAACAAAAATCTAAGTAGTTCTTCCTGTTTTATATTTCCTGCTATCCTTTCTCTGAATGACAAGTTAAGCAAATATCATAAAATTTAAAAGCCAGATGAATCCTTAATGATCACTTAGCCTAACCCATTCAAAACCAGAGCAAGGGAATTCCAGAAGTTCCCCATTGACCCTCCCTGAAGCATTTCTTTCCAGGCCCTGAAAAGCCCACTGGCCCAAGATGGCCCAAGTCAATGAATGACAGTTTCCAGGCATAAACTTCAGCTGCTTACAAAGAAAGAAGTTGGGAACGGAGGAAGTAATTCTCTTTGGATAGTGGGACCTTTGATTGTGTGGTGAGACAGAAGTATGTAAAGAGGCACTGGAATCATTTGTGAATTTACTCTAAAGTGTCACTTACTGAAGTATTTTTAAACAATCATGTATGACTTATATCAAAGTTATCCTCATTAAATTATGATAAGGATGATGATGATACTGCTACTAATAACACTATTAGTTAACATATATCTATTGCATATTATTTGAGAAATGATGCTAAATTTTATGTAAGGATTATCTTTTTAATCCTTGTAATATTATGAGATAGTTCTGGTATTCCCCCATTTGCATGAAGAGGAAAAGGAGAGGGTGTGAATAGATTTCTCAAGGTTATACAAGCAGAAAAAAAATGGCAGAAATGGATGTTGAATCCTAACAGCCTGAAACCAGTATTACACCATTGAGCATTATTCTGTACTGTGTCTTTCCTTTAGAGAGAAAATTTAAATCCCCGGAAGGAATGTAGGCAAGAAGTAATAGGTTTTTTGCAAACCTAGTACAGGATGATTAAGAAATAAAAGTCAACAGTGATATAGAGCTCATTTGGTAGGATTCAGACACAAAAATAAAACCTTATCCTAATCTGACACTGTATTCTACAGGTTTTGAAGTCAACATGTGTGACCACAGGTTATGGCCTTTATTTGAGAGACACTCTGACTCCCTCTGTCTCCCCCTGGGTGCATAGCACTTGGGACATTAAAATATTCACTCCAAACTAAAGGGAAGTGTCCTTTTGTGATCCCTGGCATCACTTCCTGTTTTTCCTTATAAACTTCCCACCCAAGAGTTTCAGTGTTGGGATCACTGCCTAAAGTAACTTTCCACTCCATTGGTGAGTCACTAAGGCTTATAGTGTCTGCACACACCTGATTTTAAAGCCCCCCATTAAGATTTAAAAGATTCTACTACAAATTAAATAGCAAGCCTGCTCATCTGATAACCCTACTAAAAGCTTTCTTATTTTAAATTGTGTTGGTTTTTTTTTTTCAGAACATCACAAACTGCCACACAACTTTGATTAAATTAATCATTTTTTTCTGTAACTTTTCATAATTCATGGAATTTTAAAGCTTTACTTTAAAAGCACAAAGATTCTTCTTTTCTCAATAATTTGATTGTGTGGTGAGACAGAAGTATGTAAAGAGGCACTGGAATCATTTGTGAATTTACTCTAAAGTGTCACTTACTGAAGTATTTTTAAACAATCATGTATGACTTATATCAAAGTTATCCTCATTAAATTATGATAAGGATGATGATGATACTGCTACTAATAACACTATTAGTTAACATATATCTATTGCATATTATTTGAGAAATGATGCTAAATTTTATGTAAGGATTATCTTTTTAATCCTTGTAATATTATGAGATAGTTCTGGTATTTCCCCCATTTGCATGAAGAGGAAAAGGAGAGGGTGTGAATAGATTTCTCAAGGTTATACAAGCAGAAAAAAAATGGCAGAAATGGATGTTGAATCCTAACAGCCTGAAACCAGTATTACACCATTGAGCATTATTCTGTACTGTGTCTTTCCTTTAGAGAGAAAATTTAAATCCCCGGAAGGAATGTAGGCAAGAAGTAATAGGTTTTTTGCAAACCTAGTACAGGATGATTAAGAAATAAAAGTCAACAGTGATATAGAGCTCATTTGGTAGGATTCAGACACAAAAATAAAACCTTATCCTAATCTGACACTGTATTCTACAGGTTTTGAAGTCAACATGTGTGACCACAGGTTATGGCCTTTATTTGAGAGACACTCTGACTCCCTCTGTCTCCCCCTGGGTGCATAGCACTTGGGACATTAAAATATTCACTCCAAACTAAAGGGAAGTGTCCTTTTGTGATCCCTGGCATCACTTCCTGTTTTTCCTTATAAACTTCCCACCCAAGAGTTTCAGTGTTGGGATCACTGCCTAAAGTAACTTTCCACTCCATTGGTGAGTCACTAAGGCTTATAGTGTCTGCACACACCTGATTTTAAAGCCCCCCATTAAGATTTAAAAGATTCTACTACAAATTAAATAGCAAGCCTGCTCATCTGATAACCCTACTAAAAGCTTTCTTATTTTAAATTGTGTTGGTTTTTTTTTTCAGAACATCACAAACTGCCACACAACTTTGATTAAATTAATCATTTTTTCCTGTAACTTTTCATAATTCATGGAATTTTAAAGCTTTACTTTAAAAGCACAAAGATTCTTCTTTCCTTCAATGAAAAAATGGAATTTCTTTTCTAGATTCTCACCCCTAAGCTATAATTAGTTTTAAGTGGCCAAATTATTACTGTTATAGGTATTAACTTCACTATACAGTTATTAAAAATATCTAATCAGAAACACTGAGAAGGTTGGATGTATAGTGCAATTGTTGATAGGGCCTAAGCCAGGCCGTAAATACCTATTATGTTTGTGGGTGAGTGAGATAAAATACTCTATGTTGGTATTTTTATACCTTTTAAACTACAGCCAGTTTATTTATTTTATTTTGAGTATTTCATTGAATAGTTATGTTCATTGTTGTACAACTTACCAAAATAATAAAGGATTTGCTACTTTGTCAGTTTGAACTTGAGTAGTGTGAGGTATCATGTTGTAGCTTGGTACAAACCCCAAATGGAACCCTATTTCTGCATCTTTCCTCTTTTTTTGTTTTAAGCCTTCTTGCATCCACAGGAGTATTTTATCCAAAGAATCAAAGGAAGATGCCTAGAAGGTAAATCCAAGTCTACCTGTAGTTCATTGCACAGGCAAGAGGTAAGAAATCTGATCATGGTCAAATAGAAGTGAGCACAGAGCCATGTGGTCATTGCTTACCCTGGCATCATAATCGACACCATTTTGTCACCAATTTATCTTCTAGGTCTGTGGTGCCTATTATCTGTGTTGTAGGCAGTCTGTCCTCCTGTTATCTAGACATTAAAGTCAACCCATGGGGAGGGGGTGTCAGTTGTTCTACATGGTACCATTCCTGTTTATGAGGCAAATGGTTGCTAAACTATCCTGTGTTGGGTCTTTAGAACTTTTAAATGATGGAGTAATATATTTATTCTGTTTTAAATGGTCTGTGTGGATAAGAAGAGGACTAAATGTGCATTTTTAAAAAGAAAAGTTGGCTTAAATAAGTAGTGCATTAATGTCTCATCATTTTAGAAATAGCAAGAAAGATGAATGCAGGAAGCTGGGGGAAAACCATACCATCTCATGACCTGCTGGCCAGTGATTAGATGTCACTTAAGAGATTTGGAAATTATCACTTTTCAGCTATCACTCTAAAGATTTACCTACGTTTAAGCACTGCTGGAAACAACACAACTGGTTTTTACTTAGGATCAGTAGGATACAAAGAGATGATTTTTATTTTCCAAAGAAATTCAGCTACATCTTTCATATGCATAAGTGCTGAATAAGTAAAGGAGGATTGCTGTGAATCTGGTTAAAACAGTAAATTCTTTGGGGGAAAAATAGTTTAAATGGTGGTCATTTTAACATCAAACAATGGCAACCAAATGTTATTTTTGCCATCCTCCTGCTAGAAAGGAAAGAGTTGGAACTTAGGCATCAGTGATATCAGCCAGAAAACTTTCTTATTGTGCAACAAACAAGAGGTGGAAACACTGTTGAGCTGACTCCACTCAGAGGTCCAGAAAAATTAAGGTTGACACTAAAATAACTTTGGCTTACACACAACTCACAGAAAACGCTAAATAATGAAAAAATATGTCTTTTAGGTCTAAAATTTTCTGGGTTGTGAGAAAATATGGAGCATAAATCATATCAAACTATTCCTGGCATTAGGCCTTCAGGATGCATTTGTTTGAAATCAAGGGCCAAATTGCCTGGAAGAGCGAAAACTGCTAGGTGCCATGAGGCGGAATGCCGCCTTGGAACTGACACACCACTTCTGGAGCAATCCATATGCACAACTCTAGTTTGCCTTCAAAGTGGTTCCGTGGTGCCTATTATCTGTGTTGTAGGCAGTCTGTCCTCCTGTTATCTAGACATTGTGGAGGGGTGTCAGTTGTTCTACATGGTACCATTCCTGTTTATGAGGCAAATGGTTGCTAAACTATCCTGTGTTGGGTCTTTAGAACTTTTAAATGATGGAGTAATATATTTATTCTGTTTTAAATGGTCTGTGTGGATAAGAAGAGGACTAAATGTGCATTTTTAAAAAGAAAAGTTGGCTTAAATAAGTAGTGCATTAATGTCTCATCATTTTAGAAATAGCAAGAAAGATGAATGCAGGAAGCTGGGGGAAAACCATACCATCTCATGACCTGCTGGCCAGTGATTAGATGTCACTTAAGAGATTTGGAAATTATCACTTTTCAGCTATCACTCTAAAGATTTACCTACGTTTAAGCACTGCTGGAAACAACACAACTGGTTTTTACTTAGGATCAGTAGGATACAAAGAGATGATTTTTATTTTCCAAAGAAATTCAGCTACATCTTTCATATGCATAAGTGCTGAATAAGTAAAGGAGGATTGCTGTGAATCTGGTTAAAACAGTAAATTCTTTGGGGGAAAAATAGTTTAAATGGTGGTCATTTTAACATCAAACAATGGCAACCAAATGTTATTTTTGCCATCCTCCTGCTAGAAAGGAAAGAGTTGGAACTTAGGCATCAGTGATATCAGCCAGAAAACTTTCTTATTGTGCAACAAACAAGAGGTGGAAACACTGTTGAGCTGACTCCACTCAGAGGTCCAGAAAAATTAAGGTTGACACTAAAATAACTTTGGCTTACACACAACTCACAGAAAACGCTAAATAATGAAAAAATATGTCTTTTAGGTCTAAAATTTTCTGGGTTGTGAGAAAATATGGAGCATAAATCATATCAAACTATTCCTGGCATTAGGCCTTCAGGATGCATTTGTTTGAAATCAAGGGCCAAATTGCCTGGAAGAGCGAAAACTGCTAGGTGCCCGCGGAGGCGGAATGCCGGCCTTGGAACTGACACACCACTTCTGGAGCAATCCATATGCACAACTCTAGTTTGCCTTCAAAGTGGTTCCCGTGGATTGATTTTGTAAATTAACAATATTAGGCCTTCTGTAGGGGAGAGAGTGCATTAGTCACACAGCTCTTTCTTTACCCAGCCAGGAGAGCTGTTGTCCTTTTGTGATAAAATGGTCCTGGGGAAGAGGAGAGGGAAGTGTGATTTTGCCACATCAGGTAAAAGGAATCACATTCAGTTTTCAGACAGGCTTAAAGAGGAATTTTAATAATGAGAGTAAAAATCAAGGAGCATAACTACATTAAACGACTCTTAAAGGGAAAGTGAACCGGCTCCTGTTTTTACAAGTGTATGTAACCATAGTTGAATGGGTGCCAAGCATCAATTGTTCCGAGTGAGTAAGGACATAGGATATGGCAAAAACTCACAGCAATTTATTACCAACGTGCTTTAAAAGAAATGGAGGATTTCAGAAAAGGAGAATTTCCACGGATTCATGTTTAAATTTACCATAAGTGATTAATCTTTGTGTTCTATTTTTTTTCCAAGGTCGGTTTTACACAGCATGTAAAATTGCTTCTTTAGAAGAAAGTCTGCTTTTTTTTCAAAAAAGGAAAGGGAGGGGAGAGAAAACAAGTCTCCTGGAAAATACTTCATAAGACTTCTTCACCTTGGCTTTTTTTTTGTTCTTTATTTAGGGAAGAGTTTAATCCAAAGAATATTGTGTAGAGAATAATTGCATAGCATGGAACATAAACAGACATAGCTACTTTCAGCAAATGATACTGGCTTTCTAAAAATTGCCCTTCTATTTTCAAATCTCTATAAGAGAAGCCTTAGTATTTGGCTTTCTAAATCTTCTGAGTTCTGAGTTTTGCAGAGGGGGTTCTACCTACATTTAAAATATATGTAATATAAATATAATGCTATATAAAATATATATTAGGGAATATTTTTGCCTTATTAACTTTCAGACATTTAGGTGGTAGAAAATTATGAAGCAATAACCATTATGATGGCCCCTTTAACTAAGGAAAATATGCTTATAAATTCAGGTAGATATAGATATCTTAAGAATCATCCACTACATTTCTTATTATTTATTTTGAATTACTTGTCTGGTAGAATTTATTAGTATTAGGTTACTCAATGACTTAAAAGCTAAAGAGAATTAAAAACAAACAAAAAACCTTTCACCTCATTGAAATGTAACCAAGAACTTGTGAAAGACATACCTGAAAAAAGATTTATGAATTTGTTTTTATCAAAACCAAGTTTCTGAGCATTAGTTTTATTTTTAAGTTAAGAATAAATGTAAGGGGGGCTCAGGTGGGAGGGGTCAAAGATATGCCTGTGACAGATTTGAGAATATATACAGCTATAAACAGCAAAACTCTGTAAAAGCAAAAAAAAAAAAGAATAAATGTGGAGCTCTTGTTTGCAAACATCAGTGGGTCCCTCCAAATATATCTTGTCCATCGTTCAATATTAAAGACCTAATTATATGATTAAATTAAATCGAACGACTATATACCAGCCATCCTCTGCGTGTTTAGGTTTTGGCTGCTGGCACTGCAGGCTGAGTAAGGCCTGGTTCATCCCACTGACACCCATGCATGTTACTTTTCTTAAATGTTGCCTTTTACAAAGCCACAAGAAGGACAAATATAGCTGTATTGCCTGCCTTCAACCAAAAGGCTCTAGCAGTTGAAAGATGGGGCAGACACTCAAAAATGCTTTGAGATCTCTAGATGAATGGTATCATACAGACGTGCGCTATTGCTAATTCTTTGTTCCTGATCACTTATTTTCAAGGACACTAGAATCCATGTAGCCCCTAAAAAAGATAAATAAGGGCAAGTCGCTGTTCTTCCTCCACTCACAGACTAAAGAAATTATTTCAGATAATATATGGCCCTTCAGCCATGGGAGCAGGAAGTGTTTACTGCTGAAGTCAGGCTCCCATTTGGTAAAATAAACGGAAACTTCTGGTTTAGTTTTAGGACCCTCTTTCAAATAAAAACTTCATTTTCTCTAGGTAAAGAAATTGATTGAATCTTGTACCATCGGCAAAATATTAATAAAGTCAGTGTTCAAAGAGTACAAAAGTATACCTTCACTATTTTTTTTTTGTATAAAGGGCCAGCTAGGCTTGTTTAAAAAGAACCTGAAACCATCAAAAGAGTCTATGGAATTTCCTTCCCTGGTGATTTTAAAAACTGGTTAAGGCTCATCAGTTTGAAGTTAATCAAGTGTGTTCCTATTTGAAAATGGAGCCCCATCTCATTCTCTCAATCAGGTGAAAAAGTTAAGAATGTGGTGTCAAAATGGAGCAAGAAGATGATTGTTTCATATGGAATAAACAGTATTTTTAAAGGAGGAAAGTAAAGGAAATTTCCAAAACACCAAAATAGGATAAAATTGACTAAAGCTGTCATATACTAATTTTCTTTGCTTCTTCTTTTGATCTTCTAATATAAATTTGAAACTTTATCTAACTCTTCTTTTCACAGGCATATTTATCATTTTTTTCATTACTATAAAGACCCATTACTTTAACAGCTATATTTTAAGCACTTACATCATGTCTAAAAGCTACAGGTCAGGCATAAAGCAGGTAGAAATTATCTGCCCTCCTGGAGCTTCTATTCCTGTGGTGAATATTGATATTCTATCAGTAAAATTTAAAAAATCCCAAGCAATGACAAATACAAAGGAAGCAACAAAATGAGATAATGTGACAGTGCCTGGGTTTAAGCTTTGTGATGACAGGGCTATGTTAAAGGAGGAGGTGAGGGAAGGTCCCCTGAAAATGAGCTGAGTGAGGTCTCAATGACAGAAGTTAGTGATGTGAAAATCAGGCAGGAGAACATTTTAGGCAGAGCCAATAGCTGGTGCAAAGGCCCTGAGGCTGAAAGGAGACTGCTGTATTTGGGGAAAAGACAGGAGCGTAATGAACAAGGGGAGAATGGAATGACTGAGGCTAGTTGGGAGCTAGTTAACTGGTCCAAAGTGGAGGTAACTGATGTACTTGAGTTACCTGTGTGCTTATGTCTTCACATTGTTCTAGAAGACTGTGCAAATGGTAACTTGTTACATTTGTTTCCCTTACAAGTATTTAGGCACATTTACTTCACCTTGTCCCTTTTATTTACTAACATGAGAGTTAATTATTAACTATTAACAAGCCCTGTCTGCAAGCAGGGGAATATGGCAGGACCGTATAGGTCATGGTATAAGTCTGTAGTTTATTCTAGATGCAGTAGAAAGCTATCAGGGCATTGAACTATGTGTGTGTGTGTGTGTGTATGTGTGTGTGTGTGTGTGTGTGTGTGTGTGTGTTGGGGGGGGTGGGCGGCATGACCTGACTTGTGTTGTCTAAAGATCAGTCTTGTTGCTGTGATGATAATCGATTGTAGGGATGTTAGTGCATTGAATCATGGTAGCTTTGAGGAGATGGAAGAGAGAGAAACATGCAGACAGTCTCTAGATATATTTTAAAGAGAGAGCTCCCTAAATGCTTTTCTGAGGGATTGGGTATTGATAGAAGAAGAAAAATTGTGTATAACTCCTATATGATTGGCTTGAAAAAATGGATGACTGGTGGAACCATTTTGGGGTAGAGATGAGTGAGGAAACAGAGGCTTGGTGAGGAATAGGTGGGGGTGGAGGTGCTTCAAGAGTTGTATGTGATAGAAATGAATTTGAGATGTCTATGAGACATCTAGATGGATATGCAAGTAGGCAATTGGATAGAAAAGTCTGGAACTCAAAAGTAAAGTGAAGACTGAAGAAACAAGTTGGAGAGTCATAAGCATAGATGGTCTTTAAGTTCCTGTAACTAGATGCCACATCTTAAGAAAAGAGTACAGCGAAGGAAGAATGCTTAAATCTAAACTCTCAGATATAACATTATAAAGCAATTTCTCTCCAATGAAAAATAAACTTAAGAAAGAAAGAGACTTGGACAGAAGTTAGTGATGTGAAAATCAGGCAGGAGAACATTTTAGGCAGAGCCAATAGCTGGTGCAAAGGCCCTGAGGCTGAAAGGAGACTGCTGTATTTGGGGAAAAGACAGGAGCGTAATGAACAAGGGGAGAATGGAATGACTGAGGCTAGTTGGGAGCTAGTTAACTGGTCCAAAGTGGAGGTAACTGATGTACTTGAGTTACCTGTGTGCTTATGTCTTCACATTGTTCTAGAAGACTGTGCAAATGGTAACTTGTTACATTTGTTTCCCTTACAAGTATTTAGGCACATTTACTTCACCTTGTCCCTTTTATTTACTAACATGAGAGTTAATTATTAACTATTAACAAGCCCTGTCTGCAAGCAGGGGAATATGGCAGGACCGTATAGGTCATGGTATAAGTCTGTAGTTTATTCTAGATGCAGTAGAAAGCTATCAGGGCATTGAACTATGTGTGTGTGTGTGTGTGTATGTGTGTGTGTGTGTGTGTGTGTGTGTGTGTGTGTTGGGGGGGTTGGCGGCATGACCTGACTTGTGTTGTCTAAAGATCAGTCTTGTTGCTGTGATGATAATCGATTGTAGGGATGTTAGTGCATTGAATCATGGTAGCTTTGAGGAGATGGAAGAGAGAGAAACATGCAGACAGTCTCTAGATATATTTTAAAGAGAGAGCTCCCTAAATGCTTTTCTGAGGGATTGGGTATTGATAGAAGAAGAAAAATTGTGTATAACTCCTATATGATTGGCTTGAAAAAATGGATGACTGGTGGAACCATTTTGGGGTAGAGATGAGTGAGGAAACAGAGGCTTGGTGAGGAATAGGTGGGGGTGGAGGTGCTTCAAGAGTTGTATGTGATAGAAATGAATTTGAGATGTCTATGAGACATCTAGATGGATATGCAAGTAGGCAATTGGATAGAAAAGTCTGGAACTCAAAAGTAAAGTGAAGACTGAAGAAACAAGTTGGAGAGTCATAAGCATAGATGGTCTTTAAGTTCCTGTAACTAGATGCCACATCTTAAGAAAAGAGTACAGCGAAGGAAGAATGCTTAAATCTAAACTCTCAGATATAACATTATAAAGCAATTTCTCTCCAATGAAAAATAAACTTAAGAAAGAAAGAGACTTGGAAAAGGAGACAACATTAAAGCTTTCTGAAATAGGAGACAAACCAGGAGCTATGGTGCCCCATGAGTCCATGAAGGAGCATATTTTAAGAAAAGAGTGGTGCTGCCCAGGAAAGTGAGATTGGAGAAATGATTTTAGATTGGTTAACTTGACAGGAACACAGAAAGCCTGGAAGATACTCCTACCTTCCCTGCTGGAGACAGTAGAAGATAGACAATTGAGATGGTTGATATATAGCGTAGTGTTTTTGTTTGCATGTTCATTTATCTTTTATTTCTGTTCTCTTTGCAAATATATCTGACCACTGAGATAATATATCAAGCCTCAAGGGGCAATATTAGACTCCTGAAGGCAGGAAAGTGTATCTCAAGAGATATGAATTATAATTTCAATAAAACTGATTGCTTGATTGAGAGAGAGAGAGAGGCTAAGGTCACGGTTTCTTCTGATTAGTTTCTTTTGCCCTAACTCATTTTCTTATCACACTGGTAACATATTCTCCTTCTTGATTATTTTGAGAACTCTTTTTTTATCTACTGTGTAATATCTGTCAGTAAGTCACTCAATTTCCTGGTATTTATTATATTAACATATATTTATTATATTAATATATTGATACCAATTATATATTTCCATAGAATTCTTAACAGTAATACTTCAATGCGTTTAGAAATATGCTTCTTGGGATTTTCCTGGTGGTCCAGTGGTAATGACTATGCCTTCCAATGCAGGGGGTGCAGGTTCAGTCCCTGGTCAGGGAGCTACAACCCTACATTCCTCATAGCACCCCCCCCCCCAAAAGAGCCAAAATATAAAATGGAAACAATATTATAACAAATTAAATATTTTCAAAATGGTCCACTTCAAAAAAACAGACTTATTTATCTTTACATGGCTATTTTGATCCTTACTTTAACATATAAGGTGATTTAAATAAAACATACCTAAATGTGTTCTAAGTGTTGATATCATTAGTTTGGGGTATCTATAGCAATGTCATTGACTTCTTGTCAATGATAACTCAAATTCCTCTCTTCCTTTTTCTGATAAATGTTATCTTCAATCTAAAATAGAGACTGTTATGAGCTTTTTAAATAGAAAACTGGAGGGAAGACAAGTTATGCAAGCAGTACCACGAATTTCAATAAGGTCTAAGTCTTTGCGGGTGCTTCTCAAGTGGCTCTAATGGTAAAGAACCTACATGCCAATGCAGGTAGACAGAAGAGATGCAGGTTCAATCAGGAAGATCCCCTGGAGGAGATCATGGCATCCTACTCCAGTAAGTTCCTTATTCTCACTAGACTTAATGTCCTTATCTACAAAGAGGTGAAGTAAAAGTTGATTTTCTAATTAGTTTTCTGTCTTGTTAAAAAGTTTAAAGATAGCATAAATAAACTTTTCAGCACAGTATCTGACTTGTTATAGGGACTCAGATATGAGGGTTGAAATTCTATATGCTACCCCTGTTAATCATACACATTGTCAGCATGGTGAGGGGCCAGGCAGGGCTGTGAGGTATGGTCTGAGAACAGGGAAGCACTGCTTCTGAATATTTTTTTTTTTTTTAAGATTTATTTATTTATTTATTTTGGTGGAGGTGGGGAGGGAGGGGAGCAGGCGGGCCACTTCTACTGGTCTTTCATTTGTCCATTTTGATCCATCTTTGTTCTTTGGCCCATGTGGGCCTCCCATCATGGTGGCCTCTGTTGTTGCAGAGCACCGGCTCTGGGCGCATGCGCTCCAGAGCTCCGGCTTGGTAATTGGACACATCGGTCCAGCCGCTCTGCGGCACGTGGGATCTTCCCAGGCCAGGGACCGAACCGGCGCCCCTTGCACTGCAAGGCGGTGTCCTTACCCACTGGACCACCAGGGAGGCCCTGCTTCTGAATTTTTAAAGGACTGCAGAAATTGGTTAAAATATCCGTGAATTCTGAACAGTAACATTTCCAATGCAAGGCCACATTTAATGAATCTTAACAGAAGGCATGAGCAATTAAGCATTAATTATTAATTCTTAAATTTTTTGTGAAGTTCATGATATTTTAGCTTTGGAAATAAGAGTATTGAGAAAAATAATCACTATCATGTACACTAGGAATCATTTGCTTATCTTTAGAAACAGATAGAACTTCAGGTACACATCACACACACACTCTACACACATATGCACACTATGTGTATAACTGTGTGTGGGGGGTTGGTTTCTTAAGACAGTTATGTCCTTAGACCTTGCTCAACCAGGATTCTGAAAGCTAACAAACGTCCCTGTTACCTTGTAAAAAACTTGTGTAGTCTTTCTGCTAACATAATATCCATATTAAAAAAAAATAGTTTCCTATGTGAGTAACTGCTTCTCTTCGAACTTGACCAAATATTAATTATAGTTTATTCTCTGCTTAAGCTCAACTCTTATTGTAAATGGGACTTCCGTCTTCTGTGTATCCAGATGGGATATTCTGAGATAGTCTCTTCTTCCTGAGGATATGGAACTCCTTTCCAGGAAACACTGAGAACTATTCTTAACCTGGAACTCCTATACATCTTGTGTCATCCTTCAGAGATACTGCACCTTTCCCTGTTGCCTGACCTGTCATTTGTATGCTCACTGTTTATTTCCCAGCTATTTTAGGAAGACCTTTCTTCCTCAGTGATGAAAGCACATAACCATGAATTGAGTAGCTACAGATAATCTTTTAACTCCTTTGTTTAGGAAAGAGATCACTATGCTTCAAGATCTTTTTGTTCTTTATCCTCTGTCATCATTTTGTTTATCTAGACACAATTTAAAACTGCTTTTCAAGCCACTTGGTATTGCACATCATTTTCCTACCCCGGGATATGTTTAATGTTTCCATTTGAATATAACAAAATCATCAATTACCTTCTGGACCAGTGCTTGTTAACCCTGGCTGTTCACTAGAATAGGCTAGGGAATTGTTTTGCAAATATTGTGCCTAGGTCTCACACTTAGAAATTCCGACTTAATAAATCTGGTGTGGGGCTCAGGCTTAATCATTGTAAGCACTCTGCAGGTGATTTCTGAGTGAAGCCAAGGTTTGAGAACCAGTGTTTGAGATGCAAAAAAGTTTTGCATGCGTTAAAGACACTAGACCCTTTGGAATTATAGGGGTTTTCTTGTACCTCCAAAGAGTCACTGAGGTATAGAAATAAGCACTCCTTTTGTGTTTCACTTGGGAAATTGTGCTTTTTAATTTATTTTTAATTGGAGGATAATTGCTTTACAGTGTTGTGGGGTCTATGCCCTACAACAGGGCAAATTAGTCTTAAGTGTGTATGTGTGTGTGTGTGTGTGTTCTCTCCCTCCCTCCCTCCGAATCCTCCCTCTTTTTCTCCCATCCCATTCCGCTAGGTGGTCATAGAGTTCCAGGCTGGTCTCCCTCTGATATATAGCAGGTTCCCACTAGTTATCTATTTTATACAATAGTGTATATATGTCATTGATACTTTCTCAATTCGTCCTACTCCTCCTTCCCTCAGTGTGTCCACAAGTGCATTCTCCACATTTAAAGCACCCTTTATATCAGAGGGAAGGGGTGTAAAGGAGTTCACAGTTGCTGATGACCCTTTTGTGCAATTGTTTTCTCTGTGTATCCAGATGGGATATTCTGAGATAGTCTCTTCTTCCTGAGGATATGGAACTCCTTTCCAGGAAACACTGAGAACTATTCTTAACCTGGAACTCCTATACATCTTGTGTCATCCTTCAGAGATACTGCACCTTTCCCTGTTGCCTGACCTGTCATTTGTATGCTCACTGTTTATTTCCCAGCTATTTTAGGAAGACCTTTCTTCCTCAGTGATGAAAGCACATAACCATGAATTGAGTAGCTACAGATAATCTTTTAACTCCTTTGTTTAGGAAAGAGATCACTATGCTTCAAGATCTTTTTGTTCTTTATCCTCTGTCATCATTTTGTTTATCTAGACACAATTTAAAACTGCTTTTCAAGCCACTTGGTATTGCACATCATTTTCCTACCCCGGGATATGTTTAATGTTTCCATTTGAATATAACAAAATCATCAATTACCTTCTGGACCAGTGCTTGTTAACCCTGGCTGTTCACTAGAATAGGCTAGGGAATTGTTTTGCAAATATTGTGCCTAGGTCTCACACTTAGAAATTCCGACTTAATAAATCTGGTGTGGGGCTCAGGCTTAATCATTGTAAGCACTCTGCAGGTGATTTCTGAGTGAAGCCAAGGTTTGAGAACCAGTGTTTGAGATGCAAAAAAGTTTTGCATGCGTTAAAGACACTAGACCCTTTGGAATTATAGGGGTTTTCTTGTACCTCCAAAGAGTCACTGAGGTATAGAAATAAGCACTCCTTTTGTGTTTCACTTGGGAAATTGTGCTTTTTAATTTATTTTTAATTGGAGGATAATTGCTTTACAGTGTTGTGGGGTCTATGCCCTACAACAGGGCAAATTAGTCTTAAGTGTGTATGTGTGTGTGTGTGTGTGTTCTCTCCCTCCCTCCCTCCGAATCCTCCCTCTTTTTCTCCCATCCCATTCCGCTAGGTGGTCATAGAGTTCCAGGCTGGTCTCCCTCTGATATATAGCAGGTTCCCACTAGTTATCTATTTTATACAATAGTGTATATATGTCATTGATACTTTCTCAATTCGTCCTACTCCCTCCTTCCCTCACTGTGTCCACAAGTGCATTCTCCACATTTAAAGCACCCTTTATATCAGATGGAAAGGGAGTAAAGGAGGTCACAGTTGCTGATGACCCTGAATTTTTGTGTTTTGCATTTATTTTTCCCTGGGATCATCTTCCGCTCACTAGAGAATTGACCAAGTAAGGGAGCTATGTTGGAGGATAGTATGCTGATAGTGCAGAGAGGGAAACACGTAAGAATTGATCTTACTTTCATCCCAGCCCTGCCATAGCAAGCTTATGTTCCTCGGCACACAAAGGAACACATCCTTTCATCTCCAGAAAGGACTCAGGTGTGATACATCAGGGCCTGGAAAGACAACATCAATGTGTGAAGTAGAAAGAGGGGACATTAGCACAGTCAAGGACTTGCTCCCATTCTGCAGGGAACTGTCCATACACAGCCCCTGCCACCTGTGTTTATGGGAGAATGCAAGTGATGTGTGTTCAATTCTTTCCATTTTTAGGAGAAATAGAAATACTCCTTTTGGGGCTGAATTTCCCAATTATTATTGACGTCATTAGATACCAACCTTTTTATGTGCTTTACTTATATTATGGGTCTCCCTGGTGCCTCACAATAAAGAAGCCACCTGCTAAGCAGGAGATCTGTGTTCAGTCCCTGGGTTGGAAAGATCCCCTGGAGGAGGAAATAGCAACCCACTCCAGTATTTCTGCCTGAAAAGTCCCATGAACAGAGGAGCCTGGCGGGATACAGTCCATAGAGTCACAAAGAGTCAGACACAACTAAGCACACACATGCATGCACTTATATTATGGGGCTTAATTTGACCCTCAGGCCACTAGTTTGCAGTGTCTAGGGTAGAAGATTGCTAAAGTTCTTTCAATTTTAATTCTAAAATTGTAAGAGATCTAATTAGGACAAAACAAGAAAACACTCCCTTAAGATGGAAAGCTTCTATTTCCATATGTGCGTTATTATTTTTCTCCTTCTTAAATCTTCCCATGTTCTTGCTTATATTCAAAGGGTCCTGGCAATTCACCCTTTCTAGTCTGACCCATCCTAGAGCTGACATCTCAAGAATTTACACAGCTACTGTTAATATACTGTATTTACAATATATAGAGGATCCTGGTGTTATGTCAGAGGAAAAGCTTGTCTTAACTTTTCAGAAGGGAATGGAATGTACAGTACAGTGTGGTCTATAAATCATTTTCAAATTAGTATTCTGTACATCTGGAGAAGAGTACGTTTCTACTCATGCATAAATTGCCTATGAACACATTTCAAAAAACCTATGCTTAATCTTAGCAATGAACATTTCAAAAAGTAAATTAATATCTTCAAGGGGAAGAAATACAGTATATTAAACAGGAACCCACTAGAAACTCGATAGTTAAGAGTCTGTCAGCATTTCCATTATAAACCCTGTTTTTGAGGGGTGTATAACTCACTTATAAAAATTCATTGTAGGCTGGGACTTGACATGTAAGGTCTCAGCCCGGCAGCTTGACGTGATATTAGGTCTGAAGGACCTCAGATTCTTCTCAACGTGATACTATTTTAAAGCTCCAAGATGAGGTCTAAATAAAGAAAGGGAGTGATTTAAACCTGCAGAATCCAGGAACTGCAGGTTAAGACTAAAATAACTGCTCTAAGATCAGCAGGCTTTGGCTTGGCTTTGCAGGCTTGGCTTACAATAAAGAAGCCACCTGCTAAGCAGGAGATCTGTGTTCAGTCCCTGGGTTGGAAAGATCCCCTGGAGGAGGAAATAGCAACCCACTCCAGTATTTCTGCCTGAAAAGTCCCATGAACAGAGGAGCCTGGCGGGATACAGTCCATAGAGTCACAAAGAGTCAGACACAACTAAGCACACACATGCATGCACTTATATTATGGGGCTTAATTTGACCCTCAGGCCACTAGTTTGCAGTGTCTAGGGTAGAAGATTGCTAAAGTTCTTTCAATTTTAATTCTAAAATTGTAAGAGATCTAATTAGGACAAAACAAGAAAACACTCCCTTAAGATGGAAAGCTTCTATTTCCATATGTGCGTTATTATTTTTCTCCTTCTTAAATCTTCCCATGTTCTTGCTTATATTCAAAGGGTCCTGGCAATTCACCCTTTCTAGTCTGACCCATCCTAGAGCTGACATCTCAAGAATTTACACAGCTACTGTTAATATACTGTATTTACAATATATAGAGGATCCTGGTGTTATGTCAGAGGAAAAGCTTGTCTTAACTTTTCAGAAGGGAATGGAATGTACAGTACAGTGTGGTCTATAAATCATTTTCAAATTAGTATTCTGTACATCTGGAGAAGAGTACGTTTCTACTCATGCATAAATTGCCTATGAACACATTTCAAAAAACCTATGCTTAATCTTAGCAATGAACATTTCAAAAAGTAAATTAATATCTTCAAGGGGAAGAAATACAGTATATTAAACAGGAACCCACTAGAAACTCGATAGTTAAGAGTCTGTCAGCATTTCCATTATAAACCCTGTTTTTGAGGGGTGTATAACTCACTTATAAAAATTCATTGTAGGCTGGGACTTGACATGTAAGGTCTCAGCCCGGCAGCTTGACGTGATATTAGGTCTGAAGGACCTCAGATTCTTCTCAACGTGATACTATTTTAAAGCTCCAAGATGAGGTCTAAATAAAGAAAGGGAGTGATTTAAACCTGCAGAATCCAGGAACTGCAGGTTAAGACTAAAATAACTGCTCTAAGATCAGCAGGCTTTGGCTTGGCTTTGCACAGCCTCTTACCATTGTCTCCTCTGAACTAAGCGTCTTGTGCCGCGGAAGGCAGTAGGATTCGTTTTCTTGTCTGGGTCACCCTCAATATAACTTTATTTCTCCTTTTAATAGCTTAATATATTGTCTGTTGAGGTTATGGGTTTAGATGAATGTTTATAAATGAGACTAATTAACATTGGGCTTGTAATTCTTTTTTTCTTTGCTTTTCCATTTGGAGAAAAAGGTATGCCAAGGAAGTAGGAATGGAGTATAAAAATGTCTTCAGCCACTGTAAATTTCTTGTGTGGATAGCTCTGTGATATGTTGCAGTGTTTAAATTAGCACAATATGTATTCATTTAAATATTGATCTTTAAGGAAGTAATGTAATAAATTTGAAGACTCTTTTGCATTACTGTTTACATTAGGTCTACTGTAGATTAAGAGAGACAGTTGCCTTGTAAATTTCCTTGAAGAGTAAGCAGGGGCATATAAATAATTCTGTTTCTAATTATACAAAACAATGATGATAAACTATTGGGAGCTGAGACGATTGTGCAGAGCTTGGCTGAATCACCAACGCAGACCAGGCCTGTGTGTAACTGATGTGCAGCTGGCAATCGCAACTATTGTTTAGATCAGGAAACCAATGAAAAAGTGGCACAGAACAAAATTCTATAAATGTAGCTGCATCAAGATGTAGTTCCTTTCCAGCTGTAAAGTTTCTAAAGAGTTACCAAAACTCTTTAGAAACATAAAAACACAATTGTTTGGCTTGGTAATGGTAGCAATTTGTCTGTAACAATGTTAAGTATGTTGTGGTAACCTTCATGGGGAAAAACCCAATGGATGGACTTGGTTGTGGTTTGGGGTTTCCACCTTCCCAAGTGGTTCTTGGGCTGTGGCATGAACTGGCCTTGAAAAACCCAAATGGATGTTAAAGTATAATGACTGGAGATTAAGAATAAATCTCAACGTGATACTATTTTAAAGCTCCAAGATGAGGTCTAAATAAAGAAAGGGAGTGATTTAAACCTGCAGAATCCAGGAACTGCAGGTTAAGACTAAAATAACTGCTCTAAGATCAGCAGGCTTTGGCTTGGCTTTGCACAGCCTCTTACCATTGTCTCCTCTGAACTAAGCGTCTTGTGCCGCGGAAGGCAGTAGGATTCGTTTTCTTGTCTGGGTCACCCTCAATATAACTTTATTTCTCCTTTTAATAGCTTAATATATTGTCTGTTGAGGTTATGGGTTTAGATGAATGTTTATAAATGAGACTAATTAACATTGGGCTTGTAATTCTTTTTTTCTTTGCTTTTCCATTTGGAGAAAAAGGTATGCCAAGGAAGTAGGAATGGAGTATAAAAATGTCTTCAGCCACTGTAAATTTCTTGTGTGGATAGCTCTGTGATATGTTGCAGTGTTTAAATTAGCACAATATGTATTCATTTAAATATTGATCTTTAAGGAAGTAATGTAATAAATTTGAAGACTCTTTTGCATTACTGTTTACATTAGGTCTACTGTAGATTAAGAGAGACAGTTGCCTTGTAAATTTCCTTGAAGAGTAAGCAGGGGCATATAAATAATTCTGTTTCTAATTATACAAAACAATGATGATAAACTATTGGGAGCTGAGACGATTGTGCAGAGCTTGGCTGAATCACCAACGCAGACCAGGCCTGTGTGTAACTGATGTGCAGCTGGCAATCGCAACTATTGTTTAGATCAGGAAACCAATGAAAAAGTGGC
Organism: Tragulus kanchil; assembly: GCA_022376925.1. NCBI lineage: Eukaryota > Metazoa > Chordata > Mammalia > Artiodactyla > Tragulidae > Tragulus > Tragulus kanchil. The sequence continues at coordinate 123,919,728 of JAIOJX010000028.1, forward strand.
ACAGAACAAAATTCTATAAATGTAGCTGCATCAAGATGTAGTTCCTTTCCAGCTGTAAAGTTTCTAAAGAGTTACCAAAACTCTTTAGAAACATAAAAACACAATTGTTTGGCTTGGTAATGGTAGCAATTTGTCTGTAACAATGTTAAGTATGTTGTGGTAACCTTCATGGGGAAAAACCCAATGGATGGACTTGGTTGTGGTTTGGGGTTTCCACCTTCTCCCAGTAGTGGTTCTTGGGCTGTGGCATGAACTGGCCTTTGAACAATTTGATAGCTCAACCAAATTTCAGCTAGGAATGTTAAAGTATAATGACTGGAGATTAAGAATAAATTTACACCTAGGCCATATAATTCCACAGCCAAGATCAACCCATTCCCCTTAATGTTCCCATCATCTATTCAGGAGTGTAAATATTCACATGGAAGTGAGGTTGGTTGAAATGTTTAGCTTATATTGGAAAACATATCTGCTAAGCAGCTGAGAAATGTATTCATTTCAGTCTTTCCATTTGACAAGGCTCATTCTCCCAAGGAAAATACTAAGAATGCAATGACAGCAGCTGAAGCCGTTCCATTTCCTCTCCTGACTTTAATCTCTCCCTAGGAAAAATATTTCTTGAAATGCTATAATGTGTGCATATTGACACTCTTACTTAGATTTTTAAATAGTTTTGACCTTCTATTTATTACCTGTGTCCAACAGACTTCTTTTAATGGTTATTTGAAAGGATGTTTATTATTTTCATGATTAATAATGATTGTTATCATCAGACAGTGCTTTTCCTTGTATAAAGAGTGTTCATATACATTATTACACCATTACCTCAAGACCCTCATTACAAGAACTTCAAGAAGTGAGTTGGATCAAGGTTATTGTTTTTTATCCCAAGTTTTTAAAAGATGAAAAGAAGTTCAATGAGGTTAAGTGATTGGTCCATGTTTATACATCTCTAGGTAAGTGTTGAGCATAGATTCCAATCCAGCTATTTGAACTCTAAATGCCATGTTCTTTCCACTGTGGTTTTAAAATGTTCTCTTTTTTTTTTTCCTGTAAGGGCTGCAGTTAGCATGGGGAGTCCCCTGGAAGATGTGTGTAGGTCGATTGGCATAATGCACATCAGGGATTCTTGCCTTTCATCTCTGTGCTGCTTCCTGTCCAGGTCCAGTGGGTGGTATGAACCACACACAGTTCTGAAACTTGTTGTAAAGACTCATGGGTTGACCATGAAAAAGTGAAAGTGTTGGCCAATCAGTGATGTTTGACTCTTTGCCACACCATGGTCTGCAGCACACCAGGCTCCCCTGTACATGGAATTCTCCAGGCAAGAATACTGAAGTGGGTTGTCATTCCCTTCTCCAGGGCATCTTCTGAATTCAGGAATTGAACCTACGCCTTCTGTATTCCCAGGTGGCGCTAGTGGTAAAGAACTTGCCTGCCAGTGCAGGAGACATAAGAGCCATGGGTTTGATCCCTGCGTTAGGAAGATCCCCTGGAGGAGGGCATGGAAACCCACTCCAGTATTCTTCCCTGGGAAATCCCATGGACAGAGGAGCCTGACAGGCTATAGTTCATAAGGTCACCAAGAGTCAGACACAAACCAGCTTAGCACACTCCTGCATTGCAGGCTGATTCTTTACCATCTGAGCCACAAGGGAAGCCCCACCTTCACCATACTTACTTTCAATGCAACATAAAAACATCTAGTAATGATACAGTCAAAAGGTGGAAGCAAGAGAAAATTGTTGAGGAAGGCAGAATGATGGTTAGGGTTAGTTCAGGGTTTGCTATTTTAGAATTTTATTTGTTCATTCCTTGCAGTTCCTTATAAAATATGGTTCAAAACTATATGCCTAATAAATCCATCTGCTTGCCTGGCAGAGCTAAGTTTGATTTCAGAATGTCAGACTTAATTGTTAACTCTAAATTTTTATTCGTGGCAAGGTATTTTACCAGACCCTCATTACAAGAACTTAAAAACTATTTTTGAAAAGATGAAAAGAAGTTCAATGAGGTTAAGTGATTGGTCCATGTTTATACATCTCTAGGTAAGTGTTGAGCATAGATTCCAATCCAGCTATTTGAACTCTAAATGCCATGTTCTTTCCACTGTGGTTTTAAAATGTTCTCTTTTTTTTTTTCCTGTAAGGGCTGCAGTTAGCATGGGGAGTCCCCTGGAAGATGTGTGTAGGTCGATTGGCATAATGCACATCAGGGATTCTTGCCTTTCATCTCTGTGCTGCTTCCTGTCCAGGTCCAGTGGGTGGTATGAACCACACACAGTTCTGAAACTTGTTGTAAAGACTCATGGGTTGACCATGAAAAAGTGAAAGTGTTGGCCAATCAGTGATGTTTGACTCTTTGCCACACCATGGTCTGCAGCACACCAGGCTCCCCTGTACATGGAATTCTCCAGGCAAGAATACTGAAGTGGGTTGTCATTCCCTTCTCCAGGGCATCTTCTGAATTCAGGAATTGAACCTACGCCTTCTGTATTCCCAGGTGGCGCTAGTGGTAAAGAACTTGCCTGCCAGTGCAGGAGACATAAGAGCCATGGGTTTGATCCCTGCGTTAGGAAGATCCCCTGGAGGAGGGCATGGAAACCCACTCCAGTATTCTTCCCTGGGAAATCCCATGGACAGAGGAGCCTGACAGGCTATAGTTCATAAGGTCACCAAGAGTCAGACACAAACCAGCTTAGCACACTCCTGCATTGCAGGCTGATTCTTTACCATCTGAGCCACAAGGGAAGCCCCACCTTCACCATACTTACTTTCAATGCAACATAAAAACATCTAGTAATGATACAGTCAAAAGGTGGAAGCAAGAGAAAATTGTTGAGGAAGGCAGAATGATGGTTAGGGTTAGTTCAGGGTTTGCTATTTTAGAATTTTATTTGTTCATTCCTTGCAGTTCCTTATAAAATATGGTTCAAAACTATATGCCTAATAAATCCATCTGCTTGCCTGGCAGAGCTAAGTTTGATTTCAGAATGTCAGACTTAATTGTTAACTCTAAATTTTTATTCGTGGCAAGGTATTTTACCAGATGCTGTTAGTATTGAAAGAGCTTTGGGGAGTGAGGATAGTGGGGGACGCTTCTTGAGACCAGTGTTCATTTTGCACTGTCTCCCTGGACATCAGTATACATTCTTATATCTTGGCTGGTTAGAGGGGACTCTACTATAATAATGATGACCTTGTTAAAAGTTTAAAGGCAGGGGCTTCCCTGGTAGTCCAGTGGGTAAGAAGTTTGCCTTGCAGCACAAGGGGCACCCATTCGGTCCTTGACCTGGGAAGATCCCACATGCTGTGGAGTGGCTGCCAGCCGGGTCTCTGGGAAGCATGCACTCAGAGCCAGTGCTCTGCAGAGAGAGAGGCCACTGCAGTCGTAGGCCCACACAGGCCAAAGAATAAAAGATAGATGAAAAATAAATAAATAAAAAACCAATTAGAGGCCAAAATGTAGGGAGGGAAAAAAAAATTAGAGGGAAATTAGAGGGAAAAAAAAATTAGAGGGAAAAAAAAATGTAGAGGCAGATCTCAGGGGATCAAGGGTGTTATGTAACTGCACTGGAATAAAACATTGGACACTGAAATCTTGATATTAATAAAAACTTTTAAAAAGAAAGAAAAAGCCTCAAACTTCAGCAAAAAAAGAAAAAAAAAGGGCATTATTTAGTCAATTTTATTTCAAAAAAAAAAAAAAAATCCCAAAGATTCAGCAAAGATCTTCTGGCCAGCTCTAGGAAGGAAAACATTCTATAGTAAAATAAAACACTAATGACTCAAGAATATTATTTGACACCTAATTTGATGATTGCCACCTAAAATTATTTCCACCAGTTATAAATCAATTACAGGGCAGCGTTATAATTACATTAATAACACTAGTTTGCTTTTCCAAATCCAAACATTATATGATGAGGAAATATTCTGACTCTAAATGGTTTTAATTAAAAAACCAACCTTTTTCTAAGGTGGTAAAGAAGTCTATTTTTTGTCTTCACTTTTGTTTTTTTGTGCACATAGTTTTCAAGAAAAAAGGAAAGTAATGATTAGAGTAAATTACGGGGAGTCAGGCAGTGGGGTAATTAACAGGTAATTATCAATAAACAATTTAACCACAAAAGCTTGGATACCCACCTACCACTTGTCAACAATAAAAGCTTAGTAACTCCACATGCCATTAGAAACACTGTCTACAGGGAGTCACAGAAAGGACTGGTAATATAAATAAACAATTCTTTCTTGAGAGAATACACAAAGGCCAGGCTGTGAGTGACCACATGGAAGAAGGAAATAAAAATCCAGTAGACACGAAAAATATTAGGAAATCAAACATTTGGCTTCAGATTTGGGATAAAAATATGAATGTGTTTGGTACTGAAGCCAGAAAAATTATCTATGAATGTCTTTCTCATCCCATACATAAATTATATATTTCTTTAAGCATGGTTGGAAATGTAAGATTATTTAGCCAACATTTGACATAAGAGAAAGGTGGACCTTATCCAGGTTTAAATAGTCAGCATGCCTTACAGATTGACTGATTGGTGAATAATCCGCCATAAAATATATCTATTATTGAAATCTGCAACTAGGTTTTGAAAGCATGTCTAAACTTTATACAAGGGGCTTCCCAGCTGGCTCAGTGGTAAAGTTCCTGCCTGACAAGACAGGAGGTTTCAAGTTTGATCCTTGGGTCAGGAAGATCCCCTAGAGAAAAAAAACGGTAACCCACTCCAGTCTTCTTGTTCTGGAAATACCATGGACAAAGGAGTCTGACAGGCTACAGTCCATGGGGGTCGCAAAAGAGTCAGATATGACTTAGCGATTAACCAGCAACAACAACCAAACTTTATACAAATGTTGATTTGAAAATTCCTTTTTAAAATGGGCTGGATCTCTAATAATAATGGGCTTCCCAGATGGCTCAGTGGGTAAGGAATCCTCCACTCCCCTCCACCCCCACCACACACACACACAATGCAGGATATGTGAGTTCAATCCTTGGGTCTGGAAGATCCACTGGAGGAGGACGTGGCAACCCACTCCTGTATTCTTGCCTGGAGAATCTCATGGACAGAGGAGCCTGGTGGGCTACATTGCATAGGGTCACAAAGAGTTGGACACAATTGAAATTACTAAGCACACACACACTTCAGTAGTATAGCTTGAGAGAATGAATTTTTCTAATCAGATAAGGGGAAGAGGAACCAATTAATACAGACAAAAAGATCCAGTCTTACATAAAATAGTTAATAATATAACCCTTATTTACATTTCATTTTGGTTCTATTAATGTTGTGTTGGGATACAATTTGAAAATAGAATCAGAGATTGAATTTTATTCTAGAAGTTTTTCTCTTTCTAAGTTTTATTCTGTACGCACACTCACACCCACTTCTTGTGTGCCTAAAATGACTTTTGAACACATCATAATCAAAGGTACTGACTGACTATTATCAGCACCTGGTGACAGGTTCAGCATAATGTAAAATACATTGAGTATATATATGTGCTCTGTAACCTAAGTTGTGAGAGATAAAACTGTCATAGAACACATTTGAAAGATGTACATGCAACTGAATAAACATTGAGCAAATGTACATATTCAATAGATTTCATTATGTACAGGCCAAGGGGTAAAGGTACATTGTGGAGTGAGGAAAGTGAGAGAGCTTGGGGAATTTGCAAGGTCTGATAGGGAACTTTGAGGAAAAGTCATCATCTGATGATAGATTAGTCAGGAACATTGGGCGGGAAGGAGATAGATTCCAGTATACCATTTGAATGATGGCGTGTGCCACCTCCAGCATACCAGGGTTAGGGAGATCATTCCTGGAGAGAGCAGGCAAAGCTAGGGTGAAACTCTGGCCTTCACAACAGGTGCTAGCTTAGGTAGATGGTACCACGTGAGCTGGGTTGTGTCATCCAAAGCAATGGTTTTAATGTTTAGTGTGTATTTAAAGCCTTGCAAGGTCTCATTGCCCAAATACCTGACTATAGTGCTTTCCGTTTTGCCTGAACTTCACCTAAGATGGTGCTCATGTCTCTCTTGCTTGGCATTATGTCTGTCTAAATTTTTTCCTTCAGATTGCCCACATCCAATTGCATTCATTAGAACTTTGCTAAATGCCTAGTTTCCCATGGCTTTCTTAATTCCCTGTTGAATTTTTTTTTGAAACAAAGCTAGATCTTGTTAAAAAACCCTCCCACTGTGTCTTCTGTTACTAAAAAGTAATTAAATAAAAAGTGAGATTTGGATCCATCTATCATTTAATTCGAAATTACACATGAATATAGAGAGGAAAAGTGACTTTGAAAGATCAATTCTCAAAGTTTGATTTAAGAACTGTGTTATTAGCTGAAATAATATGAACTGAGTCCATTCTTTTGACCTTTGCAAAGTCTAACCTAGTCAATTATTGCAGCAGAGCAGGGAACCGAAGAACCGCTTTGAATTGGTCAGACCCAAACTGATTTAAGTTTGCATGTGGTTAAACAGACATTAGTTTAAAATAATTAATGCTGTCTTTAACCTTTGAAATGACGAAGGACATTCATGGTCCTCCCCCGACTCCCACTCCATACATGTGAATCTACTTAATTCATTTCATTGCTTAAAATAAAGAACATTTTAGTGTACTTTCCTATTAAATATCTTAAATAACACAAGCAAAGTTGTAGTCTTCCCAAATGGATGCTGTCAGCAACTTTCTCTTGGATATTTAGAGCCTACATTTTTCACAGCTCACCAAGCTGACTTATGAAAATATGTATATACTGAGAATTTGACTTTGAACAATCTCCGGGAGATGGTGAAGGATAAGGAAGCCTGGCATGTTGCAGTGCATGGGGTCGCAAAGAGTTGGACAGGCCAGCAACAGAACTGATGTTTTATGAAATGGCCACTAATCAAACCTCTTTAGCACAACTTGGTAAGATTCCTCTGGTGGGGGGGGTGTTATAAGAAGATCCTTGATGGTTTTCATCCAAAGTGGTTTTAAGTTTGTGTATTTAAAGCCTTGCAAGGTCTCATTGCCCAAATACCTGACTATAGTGCTTTCTGTTTTGCCTGAACTTCACCTAAGATGGTGCTCATGTCTCTCTTGCTTGGCATTATGTCTGTCTAAATTTTTTCCTTCAGATTGCCCACATCCAATTGCATTCATTAGAACTTTGCTAAATGCCAAGTTTCCCATGGCTTTCTTAATTCCCTGTTGAATTTTTTTTTGAAACAAAGCTAGATCTTGTTAAAAAACCCTCCCACTGTGTCTTCTGTTACTAAAAAGTAATTAAATAAAAAGTGAGATTTGGATCCATCTATCATTTAATTCGAAATTACACATGAATATAGAGAGGAAAAGTGACTTTGAAAGATCAATTCTCAAAGTTTGATTTAAGAACTGTGTTATTAGCTGAAATAATATGAACTGAGTCCATTCTTTTGACCTTTGCAAAGTCTAACCTAGTCAATTATTGCAGCAGAGCAGGGAACCGAAGAACCGCTTTGAATTGGTCAGACCCAAACTGATTTAAGTTTGCATGTGGTTAAACAGACATTAGTTTAAAATAATTAATGCTGTCTTTAACCTTTGAAATGACGAAGGACATTCATGGTCCTCCCCCTGACTCCCACTCCATACATGTGAATCTACTTAATTCATTTCATTGCTTAAAATAAAGAACATTTTAGTGTACTTTCCTATTAAATATCTTAAATAACACAAGCAAAGTTGTAGTCTTCCCAAATGGATGCTGTCAGCAACTTTCTCTTGGATATTTAGAGCCTACATTTTTCACAGCTCACCAAGCTGACTTATGAAAATATGTATATACTGAGAATTTGACTTTGAACAATCTCCGGGAGATGGTGAAGGATAAGGAAGCCTGGCATGTTGCAGTGCATGGGGTCGCAAAGAGTTGGACAGGCCAGCAACAGAACTGATGTTTTATGAAATGGCCACTAATCAAACCTCTTTAGCACAACTTGGTAAGATTCCTCTGGTGGGGGGGGTGTTATAAGAAGATCCTTGATGGTTCCCCTTCCAGGCTTTAATTAGACCCAGAAATGGATGCAGCTATGTTGTTGTATATGTCAACTATACAGTGTTTAAGTGTGGAATTGCTCAAGTGCATCGTAGCGTTGGCTGCAGAAAGAAAAATATGGTATTCTTTTCCCCCTCTTCTTGCACCATTTTTCCTTCTCCACCAGTCACCTCTGCAGTGTGCCCAAAGAGGCCCCCATCATCACGAATCCACTCTGCTATTGTGAGGATGGAGACAGAAGGGAAAGAATACAAGTATGGCCAAATCAGCTTCTAAATGAACAGTAACCTGTAATATAGTTTTCACACTTTACTGCTTCTAAAATTAAGTTTTAATGCAGGTATATTTGGGGGGTTTTAAAAACTATACACTATATTTTCCCAAATATCATAGTTCTAAACAAACAAATGAAAGATAAGTATAGTTGACATAAGATACTCTTAAGAGATAGGCATATAGTGTTAGTCACTCAGATGTGTCTGACTCTTTGTGACCCCATGGATTACAGCCCACCAGGCTCCTCTGTCCTTGAGGTAAGCACCCTGTAGTGGGTAGCCAATCCCTTCTCCAGGGGGCCTTCCCTACTCAGGGATCAAACCTGGGTCTCCTGCATTGTAGGCAGATTTGTTACCATCTGATCCACCAGAGAAGCCCAGGCATATAGGAGACTGTCAATAAATATGTCATGAACAAATGAATAAACAAATTTCACCTGAATCTTTTTATATACCACTCCTGGCCCTTTTTCACTTTGTTCAAAATGTATTCATTAAACTAAACACAAGCAGATCTTCCAAATTTGTCAGCAACTTTCTCTTGGATATTTAGAGCCTACATTTTTCACAGCTCACCAAGCTGACTTATGAAAATATGTATATACTGAGAATTTGACTTTGAACAATCTCCGGGAGATGGTGAAGGATAAGGAAGCCTGGCATGTTGCAGTGCATGGGGTCGCAAAGAGTTGGACAGGCCAGCAACAGAACTGATGTTTTATGAAATGGCCACTAATCAAACCTCTTTAGCACAACTTGGTAAGATTCCTCTGGTGGGGGGGGTGTTATAAGAAGATCCTTGATGGTTCCCCTTCCAGGCTTTAATTAGACCCAGAAATGGATGCAGCTATGTTGTTGTATATGTCAACTATACAGTGTTTAAGTGTGGAATTGCTCAAGTGCATCGTAGCGTTGGCTGCAGAAAGAAAAATATGGTATTCTTTTCCCCCTCTTCTTGCACCATTTTTCCTTCTCCACCAGTCACCTCTGCAGTGTGCCCAAAGAGGCCCCCATCATCACGAATCCACTCTGCTATTGTGAGGATGGAGACAGAAGGGAAAGAATACAAGTATGGCCAAATCAGCTTCTAAATGAACAGTAACCTGTAATATAGTTTTCACACTTTACTGCTTCTAAAATTAAGTTTTAATGCAGGTATATTTGGGGGGTTTTAAAAACTATACACTATATTTTCCCAAATATCATAGTTCTAAACAAACAAATGAAAGATAAGTATAGTTGACATAAGATACTCTTAAGAGATAGGCATATAGTGTTAGTCACTCAGATGTGTCTGACTCTTTGTGACCCCATGGATTACAGCCCACCAGGCTCCTCTGTCCTTGAGGTAAGCACCCTGTAGTGGGTAGCCAATCCCTTCTCCAGGGGACCTTCCCTACTCAGGGATCAAACCTGGGTCTCCTGCATTGTAGGCAGATTTGTTACCATCTGATCCACCAGAGAAGCCCAGGCATATAGGAGACTGTCAATAAATATGTCATGAACAAATGAATAAACAAATTTCACCTGAATCTTTTTATATACCACTCCTGGTTCCCTCTTCTTTATCTAGAAAACTCTTATTTGTTCACTGGGTTTTCATTTAATTGTTGCTTCACAGGAAAAACTCTCCTGACTGCTCTTCACAGACTAAATTATGTTCCAATTATTTGTTATGATAGCACACTAAAGTTCTACCATATCTTTTATCAAATTTTATTGGGATTTAGTGGCTACGTCCTCGGCTGCCCAGCTCTGTTATGTGTGGTGAGCTGTCTCCAGTTCCCAGTACAGTAATTGGCAAAAAGGCATTTAAACCTGAAAAGGTCAGAAGGAAGAGTGGCCAGGAAGTAGACTTCTACTGGAAGGAGAAAAAAAGAAATAAATGGTGGGTTAGAATGGAAGGAAGATGAGTCTATGGTAAGGGGAGAAATTAGGTTAAGAAAGAGAGGCTTGGAATGGAATGAGGGGAAGAGAAATAAAGACTTGGTGATAGAACCTGTATGCCAGAGTTATGGGTGACATTATACCACCAAAATAGGGGAAGGAAGGAAGAAAAAAAAGACAAGGAAAGACCAACTCATATCAATAGAAGCCGGAATTTAAAATTAAATGACATATCATAATAAGGAAGATTTCATCCACTTATTTTTATTTTTGACCTTCCCCTTGCCCTTCTCCATCCTACCCACGCCAGGAGCGAGCATTGTGAAGTGACAATTTGGTATCATGATGAAATTTAAGATATGTATTTTCGTTCAGAGTAAAACCCTTTTTTTTAATAAATAATTATAAAGTATTTCAACCTTTTTATTAAGGAAGCACTTATTGTTATGAATTGACCCCATCAGCTTGACATCATCTTTTATTGTCATGAGTCATAAGTATTTATTTTTTAAAATAACTTTTAGCATTCACACCTATATATTTTAAAATTCAGTTTAATATCGGTGAATAAAATCGGTATTTTAGGATTTCTATGAAAACTAGCTCTTTATATCATTTTGCACAGAGGGGATGTGATTTGGTATTTGTTTGAACAAATCTGCCATTCCTAGAGATGAGCTCTACCACAGACTTTTTACTCTGCCTCCAATTAGAAAACTATAGCTCATAAGAAATGTCACAGAAAGATCAATGATAAATCAAATGCATGTCACAATATTACATTGTTACCCCTTCTGGGTTGCAGGGAGGCAAAATGTAATGTCAGCTCTGGCAAAGTGCCAAGTTGAAATTTTTGCAAAGAGATAGTCATTTTCAGAACGCTTTACTCCTTCATCTTTTATTGAGTTTATCACTTCACAAACCAGATTGTCTTCTTAGTTTGCACACATAAAATAAGCATGCATAACCTCGTCACTCTGCAAGTCCGTTTGCCTTTCTGTAGGTACTTCTCAGGAGCACCTATATAAATGGAGAATTTTATGATGCAAATTTCTCGTGACTAACTGTGGCTCATCTAGCTTTAAAAGCACACAGTCTACTGTGGTCACTGACATTCTGATTGAAATCGCCTGTACTCACAGACACATGGCTACAGTTCAAAGCTGCTAGGAAATCTATCTTGCAACCTAGGAAGCCTTAGGACAAGCAGACACCATTTGAAGTGGACTAGGACATACTGGCAGCTCTGTTCATTTATGATATTAAAGGTCACACATTGTACTTTGCTTTTATTTAAAGTATGTACACTCCTCATTTTTGTTTTTGTCCTTTTTACCTTGAAGCATGATCCTTGTTATCAAAACTTCACAGTAAGTACTGTAATTCCAAAAGGAAAAATAATGGTTATTACATGTACTAAATAGAAATGAAAATGAAACTATGTTTATATTAAAACATTATGAATATTTAAGGTATTCTTAGGAGTGAGAGGTGTGGGGGGGTGGGGGGGTGTATTTCTATATTTATATATTTATCACAAATCATTTTGTGTCTCTAACAACTCTGTTTTTCAAGCTCAAGTATTATTGTTGTTCAATTTTTCTTTCCTTTTACTTAGAAAATGATTCTCAGGGCATAGGATACCTGAGAATTGGGAAGGAAACAGAACAGATGCTTATGAGCATCAAGTGAGATATAGTTATAAAATGCCATCTCATGTAGGTCAGTCATATTTAAAATTATGTTTCCTTTAGCAAAGAATGTAGCCACTGATAAGCTGTCTCAGATAATCAATGGGCATAACTTCCTCTGAGCTCTGTTCATGTTGAATCCCTATAGTTAGTTACTAGTAATAGGAAAGAAGGATCTTGAAATACTCTCTTCTACTTGATAGCTATAAAATCCTAAGTACAAGGTTTAGCCAGAGAGCATATTGGTTTCAGCAGACTATTGTAAAGTTAATTAAGGATGATTAATGGAGCATTTTCCTTCCAATGATATCTGTGACAGAACAAAGCTGTCTGAAGCTTGTCAAGCAGAATTTGAGTTGAATGAGTATTTATGTGATCAAATCTGAAGGCTGCCTCTTGACAGAGCGAGGATTCATCAATCAATTGCTCTGGCTTGCAGTGGTGGGAAATTGGTCTATTCCAGTACGTTCTGCTCCTATCCCCCATTTTTCATTCAATCATCTCAGGCTACAATGCATCTTTAGCTTTTACCTCTGACCACCTTAAGAGCTATCAGAAAAAGTAACAGCAAGAGGGAAAACATCTATATGATGGTTATTTCTCAGCGGAAGCACCTGGAAGCCTAGGACAAGCAGACACCATTTGAGTGGACTAGGACATACTGGCAGCTCTGTTCATTTATGATATTAAAGGTCACACATTGTACTTTGCTTTTATTTAAAGTATGTACACTCCTCATTTTTGTTTTTGTCCTTTTTACCTTGAAGCATGATCCTTGTTATCAAAACTTCACAGTAAGTACTGTAATTCCAAAAGGAAAAATAATGGTTATTACATGTACTAAATAGAAATGAAAATGAAACTATGTTTATATTAAAACATTATGAATATTTAAGGTATTCTTAGGAGTGAGAGGTGTGGGGGTGGGGGGGTGTATTTCTATATTTATATATTTATCACAAATCATTTTGTGTCTCTAACAACTCTGTTTTTCAAGCTCAAGTATTATTGTTGTTCAATTTTTCTTTCCTTTTACTTAGAAAATGATTCTCAGGGCATAGGATACCTGAGAATTGGGAAGGAAACAGAACAGATGCTTATGAGCATCAAGTGAGATATAGTTATAAAATGCCATCTCATGTAGGTCAGTCATATTTAAAATTATGTTTCCTTTAGCAAAGAATGTAGCCACTGATAAGCTGTCTCAGATAATCAATGGGCATAACTTCCTCTGAGCTCTGTTCATGTTGAATCCCTATAGTTAGTTACTAGTAATAGGAAAGAAGGATCTTGAAATACTCTCTTCTACTTGATAGCTATAAAATCCTAAGTACAAGGTTTAGCCAGAGAGCATATTGGTTTCAGCAGACTATTGTAAAGTTAATTAAGGATGATTAATGGAGCATTTTCCTTCCAATGATATCTGTGACAGAACAAAGCTGTCTGAAGCTTGTCAAGCAGAATTTGAGTTGAATGAGTATTTATGTGATCAAATCTGAAGGCTGCCTCTTGACAGAGCGAGGATTCATCAATCAATTGCTCTGGCTTGCAGTGGTGGGAAATTGGTCTATTCCAGTACGTTCTGCTCCTATCCCCCATTTTTTTTCATTCAATCATCCCTCAGGCTACAATGCATCTTTAGCTTTTACCTCTGACCACCTTAAGAGCTATCAGAAAAAAGTAACAGCAAGAGGGAAAACATCTATTATGATGGTTATTTCTCAGCTGAACTCATGCAATTGATTTCTTTTAAGCAGAGGGTTATAAAGTGACACAGGGCTGTGCAAGAAATTAATTGGCATTAATAAAACTTATTTTACAGCCTGACGAGAAATGATTGTGGGCTTAGTCAAAAACTATCTATCACATTAGCTGTAGCGTTTTTGTGCTTGTACCTTTTTTTCTTATAAAATTGTAAGCCATTTCTTATGCTTCTGTAAAGTCACTTAATTCTAAGAACAAAGAGCAAACACCGCTTATACTTCAGGTTTTTTATTTTAGCTGTATGCTACAATCTGCAGTTGGTCAGATTTGAATTCTTCATGTGAGGGCCACTCGCTCTGCAAGGAAAGGCACACCTGGCCAGATTTACCTGGACAGCAGACTCATTTTCATTCAGGATATGCAGTTGTGTCTAATTACAAGAGAACAGTGACAGTGCATAGATATGAGTAAGGATTAACTGAAACAGCATTATTTATTTTGCAAGTTTTAATTTATGCAAGTGGTTTCCCATGTATTGTATGATTTGATGCTCATAAAATGTTTATAACAGAGGAACTGTAAGGATTCTGTAAGAAAGGGCTTCTCCAATGGCTCAGCAGTAAAGAATCCACCTGCAATGCATGAGATACGCAGAAGACACTGGTTCAATCCCAGGGTCAGGAAGATTCCCTGAGAAGAAAATGGGAATTAACCTACTCCAGTATTCTTGCCTGAGAAATCCCGTGGACAGAAGAGCCTAGTGGGCTATATAGTCCATGGGATTGCAAAAGAGTTGAACATGACTTCATGATTCAACAGGAACGAGGGAGTTGTAGGGTTTCTCTGGGGGCTCAGTGGTAAAGAATTCATGCCTGTCAGTGCAGGAGGGTTTAATCCCTGGGTTGGGGAGATCTCCTGGAGAAAGGAAATGGCAATCCATTCCAATATTCTTGCCTGAGAAATCCCATAGATAGAAGAGCATGGACGGCTACAGTTCATGGGATCCCTAAAGAATCGAACACAACTTAGTGACGAAACAAGAACAAGGATTCCTGTAAAACAGATATGGAAATTAAAGTTGCAAGAGATTTCATAACCTACTAGACTGATGGCTCTAGATGGCTGAGATGGCACATGGGTTCAGTTTCAGGAACTCCCACCATATCCTTCTCCTATGTGGACTATGATCTTTTGGGATCATGGATAACTGCTTATTTGCTGTCTCAAATGATGGCACTGAATTTGCAATCTGAATCTAAATGCAATCATGTGAGTTTGTAGTGGTCAAAGCCATTTGAGCAAATTCATTCTGACATTATGTAACTGTATTTTTTTTTAAATACATATCTTTATGGGGGGGGTTGGGGAGGGAGGGGGGCGGCCTGGCCACTTCTATTGGTCTTTCATTTATCTATTTTCATCCATCTTTGTTCTTTGGCCCGTGTGGGCCTCCTATCGCAGTGGCCTCTGTTGTCTCAGAGCACTGGCCCTGGGCACAGGCGCTCCAG
Organism: Tragulus kanchil; assembly: GCA_022376925.1. Taxonomy (NCBI): domain Eukaryota; kingdom Metazoa; phylum Chordata; class Mammalia; order Artiodactyla; family Tragulidae; genus Tragulus; species Tragulus kanchil. Next base: position 123,934,847 of record JAIOJX010000028.1, read on the forward strand.
AGCTCCAGCTCGGTAATTGGACACATCGGTCCAGCCGCTCCAGGCCAGGGATCAAACCGGTGCCCCTTGCACTGCAAGGCGGTGCCCTTACCCACTGGACCACCAGGGAAGCCCCATAACTGTATTTTGATTTGATATTTGAGGTTATGATACTATATTTAATTCTGAAATCGAAGGACCACAACTGGAAGTAGATATTCCTGGCACAGATAAGGATAGGACTTTGGGGAATTTCAAGAGTAGAAACCGAACTGTATGTAGCCCCTTCATAGTGTTATAATGAGAAACACACACAGCTTTCTAGAAGGATAACCCCAGCAATTCCTGAGGTATGTTTTTCAGAAGAAAAAAAAAATGTATGCACACATGTCTATACCTATTGTTTTTGTTATTTATTGAGATGTTTATAAAGAGGCAGTTTTGAGGATTTGGCTTTTAAATAGCACAGAAGATGATTTCTTAGTTATTTATCAGAAAATTTCACTTGCTTCAAGTTCATGCTTGCTCATCTTGAACTGTTTATTGATTTTAAAATCTACCATATCACCCCAATTGGGAAGCACATATACACAAACATATAATAAATTTATATTTAGTTTTATGTTCATTTTGGGATCATTTACTAATACCATATTAGTAATTGGGTTGGGGTAGGGGGGCTTTGTTCCCTTTGGTATGTATTTTCAGAGTGTAAAGTGAAATACAAAAAAGAAAACTAATTTAATACAATGATGCCATTGAATTAGACCAACTTCAATGACAAGTCATAAGTAAAACACAAATGCTGTTTAATTTTTTATATCTAAATTATAATGAGTTTAGATTTGTAAACTCTTTTTGAAATGAGTGCTTAACATTCCAAAAATCCAAGATAAGCCTTAGTTTTTCCACCATTATCTTTTAAAATTACATTAACTATTTTATTATTTAGTATTTTTCTATTTTTTCATACTTTTTTTGGCCGCATCATGTCGTATACAGAATCTTAGTTCCCTGACTAGGGATTGAACCCGTGTCTCCAGTATTGGAAGCCTGGAGTCTTCATCACTGGACCACCAGAGAAGTCCCTAGGAGTTTTATTCAGATGTTTTCCTGTGAAAATATTGAAGAGTTTAGCTTTCATTTGTTTTTCTTTTTCACATATTTTTGTGTAATAATATGAAAGACTCCTTTTGTGTTTCTAAACGCTTTTTAGATCACTAGTTTTTCTTTCTGTAAATGTCTTAAGATACAAAACTTATTTATGTTAGCTTTAGAGGAAAAATCCAAAGAACAGCAAGGGCTGATCCAAAGATAGCAACACAAAGAACTGACCTCCTCAGTCCTTACTTTGTTCACTCATTAAATGCCAAGGATTTAGAGAAAGGGGCAAAAACCGAACTGTATGTAGCCCCTTCATAGTGTTATAATGAGAAACACACACAGCTTTCTAGAAGGATAACCCCAGCAATTCCTGAGGTATGTTTTTCAGAAGAAAAAAATGTATGCACACATGTCTATACCTATTGTTTTTGTTATTTATTGAGATGTTTATAAAGAGGCAGTTTTGAGGATTTGGCTTTTAAATAGCACAGAAGATGATTTCTTGGTTATTTATCAGAAAATTTCACTTGCTTCAAGTTCATGCTTGCTCATCTTGAACTGTTTATTGATTTTAAAATCTACCATATCACCCCAATTGGGAAGCACATATACACAAACATATAATAAATTTATATTTAGTTTTATGTTCATTTTGGGATCATTTACTAATACCATATTAGTAATTGGGTTGGGGTAGGGGGGCTTTGTTCCCTTTGGTATGTATTTTCAGAGTGTAAAGTGAAATACAAAAAAGAAAACTAATTTAATACAATGATGCCATTGAATTAGACCAACTTCAATGACAAGTCATAAGTAAAACACAAATGCTGTTTAATTTTTTATATCTAAATTATAATGAGTTTAGATTTGTAAACTCTTTTTGAAATGAGTGCTTAACATTCCAAAAATCCAAGATAAGCCTTAGTTTTTCCACCATTATCTTTTAAAATTACATTAACTATTTTATTATTTAGTATTTTTCTATTTTTTCATACTTTTTTTGGCCGCATCATGTCGTATACAGAATCTTAGTTCCCTTACTAGGGATTGTACCCGTGTCTCCAGTATTGGAAGCCTGGAGTCTTCATCACTGGACCACCAGAGAAGTCCCTAGGAGTTTTATTCAGATGTTTTCCTGTGAAAATATTGAAGAGTTTAGCTTTCATTTGTATTTCTTTTCACATATTTTTGTGTAATAATATGAAAGACTCCTTTTGTGTTTCTAAACGCTTTTTAGATCACTAGTTTTTCTTTCTGTAAATGTCTTAAGATACAAAACTTATTTATGTTAGCTTTAGAGGAAAAATCCAAAGAACAGCAAGGGCTGATCCAAAGATAGCAACACAAAGAACTGACCTCCTCAGTCCTTACTTTGTTCACTCATTTGGTGATGTCATAAATGCCAAGGATGTCCAACAAATGCAAAGTAGGTAGCTATTTCTTTGTTGTTTCTAAGAATACTCTTGAATGGTAGTTTTTTGGGTAATCATATCAGTCTGAACTTGCAGTTAAAAAAATCCCTATGTCTGTCATGTGAGCTATGATTGTCAAGTCTTTCTCTGTTCAGTGCTTAGGTAAATTGACTTTTTTAGATGTAAGTGCAATGTATTTGCATCTATTAAATTTTAAAAATTAATTTTGACATATACCTCTGACCTAGTGAAGGAATCTTCTAGAGAGGTTCTGGTAATTCATGGTCTTTCTACCCTAGGCCTACTCCCTGTCTCAGATTTGTATCATTTTGATATGATCTCCTCCCCACTTCATGCCTGAGTGGAACAGGACAATTTCCAGGTTGATATTAAACCTTTGATTGCCCTCATTTTCATATCTTTGAGCTCCAGTATCCAACAGACATCAATGATAAACACAAATAAACAAGATATCACTTTCATATTTTGAATGAGTCATATGTCATTTTCCAAATTAGAGTAAGAGTATGTGGTTGTTTAGTCTGTAAACTGTGTTGCACTCTTTTGAACCCCATGGACTGTGGCCTTCTAGGCTCCTCTGTTCATAGGATTTCCCAGGCAAGAATACTGGAGTGGCCATTTCCTACTCCAGGGAATCTTTCCAACCCCGGGATTGAACGTTTGCTGCTTGGAAGATATTTTTCATATCTTTTAATACATTTTTTTGGCGCATCATGTCGTATACAGAATCTTAGTTCCTGACTAGGATTGAACCCGTGTCTCCAGTATTGGAAGCCTGAGTCTTCATCACTGGACCACCAGAGAAGTCCCTAGGAGTTTTATTCAGATGTTTTCCTGTGAAAATATTGAAGAGTTTAGCTTTCATTTGTTTTTCTTTTCACATATTTTTGTGTAATAATATGAAAGACTCCTTTTGTGTTTCTAAACGCTTTTTAGATCACTAGTTTTTCTTTCTGTAAATGTCTTAAGATACAAAACTTATTTATGTTAGCTTTAGAGGAAAAATCCAAAGAACAGCAAGGGCTGATCCAAAGATAGCAACACAAAGAACTGACCTCCTCAGTCCTTACTTTGTTCACTCATTTGGTGATGTCATAAATGCCAAGGATGTCCAACAAATGCAAAGTAGGTAGCTATTTCTTTGTTGTTTCTAAGAATACTCTTGAATGGTAGTTTTTTGGGTAATCATATCAGTCTGAACTTGCAGTTAAAAAAATCCCTATGTCTGTCATGTGAGCTATGATTGTCAAGTCTTTCTCTGTTCAGTGCTTAGGTAAATTGACTTTTTTAGATGTAAGTGCAATGTATTTGCATCTATTAAATTTTAAAAATTAATTTTGACATATACCTCTGACCTAGTGAAGGAATCTTCTAGAGAGGTTCTGGTAATTCATGGTCTTTCTACCCTAGGCCTACTCCCTGTCTCAGATTTGTATCATTTTGATATGATCTCCTCCCCACTTCATGCCTGAGTGGAACAGGACAATTTCCAGGTTGATATTAAACCTTTGATTGCCCTCATTTTCATATCTTTGAGCTCCAGTATCCAACAGACATCAATGATAAACACAAATAAACAAGATATCACTTTCATATTTTGAATGAGTCATATGTCATTTTCCAAATTAGAGTAAGAGTATGTGGTTGTTTAGTCTGTAAACTGTGTTGCACTCTTTTGAACCCCATGGACTGTGGCCTTCTAGGCTCCTCTGTTCATAGGATTTCCCAGGCAAGAATACTGGAGTGGCCATTTCCTACTCCAGGGAATCTTTCCAACCCAGGGATTGAACGTTTGCTGCTTGGAAGATAGATTCTTTACTCCTGAGCCACCTGGGAAGCCTAGTAAGTGTATGGTAGCAGTAATTCAGTGTGAGGTCTGCAGCAGGCATGGTGAAATTCATTGCAGTTGAAAAATTGATATTTAGACTGCCTGTGATAGTATAAAAGCACTTCCAATTAGAGCAGACAATTTGGTTATTCAGTGGGCATTATTAATTTGGTGAGCTGGACCAGTTTGAACTCTTTTGATTAATCCTACCTCATTTAAACCAAATATGGCAAGATCCAGTTTGGCAGTTGACAATTTAAAAATGAAAAAGAGGGACTTCCCTGGTAGTATAGGGGCCGAGACCCCATGATTCAATGCGTGGGGCCTGGGCTGAATCCTTGGTCAGGGAACTGTATCCCACACATCACAACTAAAGCTTGGTACAGCCAAATAAATGAATGCATATTTTTAAAAAATAATGAAATGTTTATGCATACTTTTTACATATTCCTTTACAACAGTATCCACGTTTTTTATAACATCATCAACTGAGTTAATTATAGGATAATACAACAGAGAAAATTGGTTGTAATTTTCATCATATGAAAAGCACAGGAATATAGGTCAAAATAATTTGATGAAAAATTATTTGAAATTTCGTAAAGTACTAAGAAAAGTTTCTCAAAGAAGAAAATTAAACATAACAGATATGAATATATATGTGTAGATGCATGTTAAGTCACTTCATTTGTGTCCAACTCTGCGACCCTATGGATTATAGCCCACTAGGTTCCTCTGTTCTTAGATTCTTAAGGCAAGAATACTAGACTGGGTTGCCATCAGCTCCTCAGAGGGTCTTTTGAGCCAGGGATCAAACCCTCGATTTTACCTCTCCTGGACTGAGAGGCAGCTTCTTTACCACTAGTGCCACCTGGGAAGCCCATGAATATATATAGAAATATATAAATAAAAATATATAATATGTTCTTTTAAAACATTGGTAGCTATATCTGAATAGTGTCATGTATGATATATTCTCCATCACCATCTTGAATTACTAAACATATTTTACAAGTTTATAACTCAGAGGTGTGAGCTCTGTTTTTACAATTCAGTATTTCTAGAAAAAGTCTTGAACCAGAAATAAACAAAGGTTAAAACATGGGTCTCTGTGAAAAAGATGAGATTTCATTCCAGGCCTACCATGAATCCTTGGCTGGGATCTCAAAATTTATGCCCAGAGTTTTGCATTTTTAGATTTACTTAGTGGCTGAACAATTAAGTAAATCTTTTTATTCTAAGCGCAGACGGAACCCACAAAGATGACAACTATTTGATGCCATTGAAATGGCACTTACAGATTTAGTCTGTCTATGCTAGTCTTTAATCCCAATGCACATACATTTAGTCCCATTTTTTCTGAGCATTTCAATGTATTTACTGTATAAAAATCCCACCAAATCAGATTTTGATGATTTTGCTCCTGTTTTTCCTTTGTGTGTGATATAACAAGGATATCTTTTTTCCTTTCTTTTTTCCTCCCTCTTTTCCCTCTTTCACTAACTGTCTCCCTACCTCTCCACTACCCCTCCAAAAACCACCCCAATCTATTGCTCATCGTCTCACCTCTAACCTCTAAGACAGAACACTGCCTTCCTCCATATTATCAAGTCAGTCCTACTTACCTTTAGGTTTTAACTTAGATCTGGCTTCATCTGGGAAATCTTATTATGTCCTCCTGGTCCTCTGCTTTCCACTCTGACCCCTGGTTCAGGCAGGCACTCTTTGTAACTGCATCCTTAGACCCAGCAGTGCCTGTTTATATGTTTGTATCCACCCAACAGACCAGATGCTCAATGAAGCACAGGCCTACAGCTGTCTTTTCATGATTCCATATCCTGGCATGTAATAGGAACTTAATAAATAACAAAGAATGAGAGAAAGTAAAGAAAGAGAGGAGACAGGAATAATGCCATTTTAAAGACAAGCATTTTAAGACCTCTCTCAGATACAGCTTCAGTTGGAGCACAGCTACCTACCAGGAATCTGTAGTACAAGTGGGTGAGGAGTTAGCACCCCAGATGGGACTAGGCCTTCCTATTTAGAGGCTGAAACAGTGCATTAAATCATAGACCTATTTGTAAAATTAGCCATTTTCACATATGCTGAAAGTCTGTGAGTAGATTTGGCTCCCTAGGAAGGTGGATTTATGGGCTTCCCAGTTGGTGCTAGTGGCAAAGAACCTACCTGCCAATGCAGAAGATGTAAGAGATGCAGGTTTGATCTTTGGGTCGGGAAGATCTTCTGGAGAAGGGTATGGCTACCACCTCCAGTATTCTTGCCTGTAGAATTCTACGGTGGATTACAGTTCATAGTGTCACAAAGATCAGACATGACTGAAGCAGCTTGGCATGCACACAAGGTGAATTTATATTGATACATGACATAATTGGCTTCAGAGCCCTCTTCCCAACTTCCAGGCTGGTCATTTGCGCTGGCTTTGCCCCCACACCCTTCATCACTGTCCATCTTCATACTGTGGGCTATGAGCCTGGAATGCATATATGGATCACAAAATCTACTCCCAATTTACTCTTTACCCTTCTTTCTAAATTGGCTGAAGTGCCATGATTAAGAGAACTTGCATCTTTTTAGGAATCAAGAACCTCTGTTCAAATCTTGGCTCTATCATGTATGAACATGTAACCTTGGACAAGTCACTTGTCTGAATTGTATTTTTCTCATTTTTACGATTGCTGGCCCCTGTTCAGGTTATGTGAAAATACACTGCAAACTCTAAGCACTACTGAGGTCATAAATTGATACAAACTGGCAACAAGGTCATGGACCCAGGTTGTCCATCATGAAAGATACTGAGTTTCCTCTTTTATGAAAAATAGATCCCAGTTTAGGAGGCTTCACTTAATTCTGAGAGTATAAAATGGGATTCAGGATGTGAGTGGGGCCTGTTTGTATAAAGAGATAGTCACAAGTGCCCTCTCTTGTTTTGCGTACCTCTGAAAAAAGCCTCTTACTTTATTGTTTGCTACTCTACAAATTTACACAGATTTTTAAAATACCTTGAGTCCTGAATGTTTAGATTTAGATTATATTTATATTATGGTTGAACACCACTCTTTCCTTGCCTAGATATGTGAATACTATTTTTGTGTGCAAGTAAGCTTAAAAATTGACTGTCTAAATATTTAACCAGAGTTATTTTAAAAGAATTTCATTATTTATCTTCTTTATGATTTATATTATCACATTCTGTGTCTGTAGTTATGGTTTATCATAAGCAGCCCATCTGCTACAACAGCCAAATTGGAACATTCATATAAGATGAGTTCAGATATCATAAACATGACAAGAGATGGATTACATTTAGTCTTTCTCCATGTTTAACTAATTTAATTTGTTTCCTATGCAGAAGAGGCTCTAAATTTACTTAATATATGTTAGCACTTAGGAACATAGTTAGAAACAAGGCGAAGGTCTTAACCTATTCGTAAATAAATGAGAAGATTCCTGTCGGAGTGAAAGAGAGAGAGAGAATTTATGTCAAACAATCAGGAATTTAATACATAGTGGTCTTTTAGGATGTCCAGTTTGTGTACATACTCTTAAGGCGTGATTACGAATAACTTCACTTCCTATAAACAATGTGACTGGAGAAATTACTCACAGATACAACAAAAAGGGGAAGAAAGGTAAGACGTTTTAACTAAAGCCAATAAGTGAATTACTTTCCCTGAAAAGGTTAAAAATGGCAGATTTATTTTTCGTTGCCATAATATTTGTCTTTGTTGGGCCAGCTATCTGAAGTATTCTCCAGAAGAGTCAGGGCTCAATGAGACGTCACCACACAACCTCAAGTTCAAAGTTACAGCAGAGTCCCGATGGATTTTTCTCTTCTGCAGTTTGGGGACTCAAGGAGCCTCAACTAAAGGCTAAGTCTGTTGGCTGAACTAAATTCACGATTTGTGAAAGTGGGGCCATCTGTCTGATTTTTTAGAAAAATAGATCCCAGTTTAGGAGGCTTCACTTAATTCTGAGAGTATAAAATGGGATTCAGGATGTGAGTGGGGCCTGTTTGTATAAAGAGATAGTCACAAGTGCCCTCTCTTGTTTTGCGTACCTCTGAAAAAAGCCTCTTACTTTATTGTTTGCTACTCTACAAATTTACACAGATTTTTAAAATACCTTGAGTCCTGAATGTTTAGATTTAGATTATATTTATATTATGGTTGAACACCACTCTTTCCTTGCCTAGATATGTGAATACTATTTTTGTGTGCAAGTAAGCTTAAAAATTGACTGTCTAAATATTTAACCAGAGTTATTTTAAAAGAATTTCATTATTTATCTTCTTTATGATTTATATTATCACATTCTGTGTCTGTAGTTATGGTTTATCATAAGCAGCCCATCTGCTACAACAGCCAAATTGGAACATTCATATAAGATGAGTTCAGATATCATAAACATGACAAGAGATGGATTACATTTAGTCTTTCTCCATGTTTAACTAATTTAATTTGTTTCCTATGCAGAAGAGGCTCTAAATTTACTTAATATATGTTAGCACTTAGGAACATAGTTAGAAACAAGGCGAAGGTCTTAACCTATTCGTAAATAAATGAGAAGATTCCTGTCGGAGTGAAAGAGAGAGAGAGAATTTATGTCAAACAATCAGGAATTTAATACATAGTGGTCTTTTAGGATGTCCAGTTTGTGTACATACTCTTAAGGCGTGATTACGAATAACTTCACTTCCTATAAACAATGTGACTGGAGAAATTACTCACAGATACAACAAAAAGGGGAAGAAAGGTAAGACGTTTTAACTAAAGCCAATAAGTGAATTACTTTCCCTGAAAAGGTTAAAAATGGCAGATTTATTTTTCGTTGCCATAATATTTGTCTTTGTTGGGCCAGCTATCTGAAGTATTCTCCAGAAGAGTCAGGGCTCAATGAGACGTCACCACACAACCTCAAGTTCAAAGTTACAGCAGAGTCCCGATGGATTTTTCTCTTCTGCAGTTTGGGGACTCAAGGAGCCTCAACTAAAGGCTAAGTCTGTTGGCTGAATGAAAGTATTGATAGCGCTGTAGGCAAAGTTTTCAGCGATTATACTGGATTTCCCTCTGCCCTTGGAAAAGGTCAAGTCGAGGACTTTTTAGTGCAAGCAAAAGAGTCATTCATGTTTCATTCTTTTGGTAAAGGACTTATGTCATATTATTAGTGAAAATGTGATTAACTGTTAAAGCAACATAGGTCTTAATGATCTATAAAGCCATTTCTCTCAAAGTTATGGATTCATGGCTCTGCAGCACTAAATATATGTTGTTCTAGGATCATACAAGTCATGAATACTAAAAATAAAAATAAACATATTTCTTTGATGATGATTTATTACCAAACAATTTGGAGCTAATACATTCACATTATAGGATGCAAATACAAATGTGACACAACCGAGTGGGCCTTTAAGATGAAGTATCATTGCTTCAGGAAATATGGGCAGAGCCTCAACTTCATCACAGCCTTTGCAACATAATGTTTTGAGAGCCTGTGACTGATGTTTCAACTTGCAGCAGTTGGGTTCTTAAGTTCCCTACTTAATAAGAGAATGGCTTCATTCAGCCTCACTGATGACCTAAAAACCAACATGTGGGATATTATATGCCACTGTGAATTAGAATTGCAGTTGCTAAATGGGATTGGGTGGCTCCTTTCAGGTAAGATGCTGAGCTCTCAGTGCACAAAGCAGAGCCATGGCGACAGACTCAGTGACGCTGCCTCTCTCCATAAGAGCGGTCAGCCATATTCCCTCTGTGGAATCTAGTAAACAATTGTGACTGGAGAAATTACTCACAGATACAACAAAAGGGAAGAAAGGTAAGACGTTTTAACTAAAGCCAATAAGTGAATTACTTTCCTGAAAAGGTTAAAAATGGCAGATTTATTTTCGTTGCCATAATATTTGTCTTTGTTGGGCCAGCTATCTGAAGTATTCTCCAGAAGAGTCAGGGCTCAATGAGACGTCACCACACAACCTCAAGTTCAAAGTTACAGCAGAGTCCCGATGGATTTTTCTCTTCTGCAGTTTGGGGACTCAAGGAGCCTCAACTAAAGGCTAAGTCTGTTGGCTGAATGAAAGTATTGATAGCGCTGTAGGCAAAGTTTTCAGCGATTATACTGGATTTCCCTCTGCCCTTGGAAAAGGTCAAGTCGAGGACTTTTTAGTGCAAGCAAAAGAGTCATTCATGTTTCATTCTTTTGGTAAAGGACTTATGTCATATTATTAGTGAAAATGTGATTAACTGTTAAAGCAACATAGGTCTTAATGATCTATAAAGCCATTTCTCTCAAAGTTATGGATTCATGGCTCTGCAGCACTAAATATATGTTGTTCTAGGATCATACAAGTCATGAATACTAAAAATAAAAATAAACATATTTCTTTGATGATGATTTATTACCAAACAATTTGGAGCTAATACATTCACATTATAGGATGCAAATACAAATGTGACACAACCGAGTGGGCCTTTAAGATGAAGTATCATTGCTTCAGGAAATATGGGCAGAGCCTCAACTTCATCACAGCCTTTGCAACATAATGTTTTGAGAGCCTGTGACTGATGTTTCAACTTGCAGCAGTTGGGTTCTTAAGTTCCCTACTTAATAAGAGAATGGCTTCATTCAGCCTCACTGATGACCTAAAAACCAACATGTGGGATATTATATGCCACTGTGAATTAGAATTTGCAGTTGCTAAATGGGATTGGGTGGCTCCTTTCAGGTAAGATGCTGAGCTCTCAGTGCACAAAGCAGAGCCATGGCGACAGACTCAGTGACGCTGCTGCCTCTCTCCATAAGAGCGGTCAGCCATATTCCCTCTGTACAGAGGTCTTCAACCTCTGAGATCTAATACCTGATGACCTGAGGTGGAGTTGATGTAATAGCAAGAGAAATAAAGCACACAATAAATATATTAATCTTAAATCATCCTGAAACCATCCCTGTCCCCACCCTAGTCCCTGATGGTCCCTGATGCCAAAAAGGTTGGGGACCATTACACAGGTATCAGAAATACTTCTGTACTGGTGTTCGTATCTTGGTTAGATATGGTGGTGATTTTTCCATACTAGGTAAAATATGTCCAGTTCCTCCCAAATTGCTCAGCAAAGTAGAAACTTATATAGAAGCTGAGCGTGTGTTGACTTAAGGACTTTTTCTTCCTTCAGTCTCCATCTCTTCCCTTTCAATGGCCACAATTTCCTATTTATCTCTTCATTCCTCTCTTTCTTTCTTCGGTTTAATTTCTGCATCCCCTCCTTTCCTTCATTTTATTCCCCTGCTCCTTTCCTGTTTCATCCTGTTTCTTGCTTTCCCAATCAGTGGGAGTGAAGCTGAAATCCAGTATATTGATAATTATATTCTTGGCACTGTCAAGACCTTGTTTAAAGAAAAGAAATTTTCTGGTATCAAGAGAGAACCACATTCCTTAAAACTGCATATGTGACTCTCTTCCAATTCTTGTTTTGGTATTGCTAATTTCATTACTAGAATCTACATGGATCCATTATTTTCTCAGCATTTTTTTCAATGGGTACTATAGGAATGATGAGATAGTTAAAACAATATTTGTGCAAAGTCGTTTAAAAAATACCTTGGCGAGTAGGAAGGAGGACAAAAGGAAGCAAAAGATGGAGAGAAGTGCGTGTTGTATGAGCCCTGCTGACGGCTGTGCGGCTTGGACTGCCCCAGTGTGCGTCTAATTTATGTAGCTGATAACCCAAGTTAACAGAGACCCTGGCACTATTATGGAGGTAATATTTTCTCAAGGATGTACAGTCTTAAACAACTTCTTCCTGTATTAGGTTCATACAGGCTTTTCTTTAACATAAAGCAGGTATGTCTGTTCTCTTGTTCCATTTCATTTTCTTGGAAAAATAAATTTATTGCAGGCCAGCTGAATGGAAATTCTGCTTACTGTTTACGACTGAAGTTGCTCTCCGCCTCTCCTGTATTACCCAAGGAATTCGTTCAATATAGAGTCTCATTCCACACCCATTTCTTTAGTTTTCCCCCTCTCTATCCTTCTTTTCAGGGTTCTGTTTCCAAACCTAGATTGCCACAGAGCAGCTGGTAGCATTTAGCAACCACCTGCACAAGTAGTTCTGTTTCCAATGGGAGAAAATTTCGCTTACATAAGGCAAAAAACTGTAAGGTGCCGGCTTTTCCATTTTTATTTGTATTTGTGTACATTTTCTTACTCATTGATGAATGTTCTGTTAAGTGAAACTTAACTCCTTGGTAAAGAACAAGAAACAGTATGGTGTAGCAGTCATTTGTTTCAGTGAGGTTTGGCTAAACTGAAACTCTGTCAGTAAGGCGAGAGGTTGCTCATAGCCAGGAAGAGACTCTGAACTTCTTTGAAGGGTGAGAAGGCACCCTCTTGAATTGGAAATCTCTACCCTGATTTTCCAGGCATTACTCCCTACTGAAGGCTATGACAAGCATCATGATATGTACTGGCTTCCCATGAACAGCTCTGTACAGTCAGACTTTTAATACCTAACAATAAATAGATTACCTTCCTATTGCTTGGAAATAAGTCTAAATCTCTAAGTTTTTATTAAATGGTTCACATAACTATACACTGAATATTGATCGCAATGGCACTAGCAGTGACTAATGTGTCAAGTAGTGACTTTTCTTAAATCAAGGTAGCTATTGTGTAAATGAAACTCTGACCTAAAAGCCGACCATCTACAAATAATATCTGATGACTAACTTATGCAAAGCCAACAGCAACTCATAAGTCATTTTTGCTGCTTACCCCTCTCATTTAATCCTCAGTCATCATTTTTTTTTCTAGGTAGAGGAGCTGGATTGGAGGAAGGCTATATTGTTTGGTCAAGGTCACTCAGGTGTAAGTTTAAACTCATCCAGACTTTTAGCATAGTCATCTTTTAAAAAGAAGAGTTAAGCAGGTAATATTGTTTTACTAAGGCTTAAAAGTTATGAGCAGCCGCAGAATAGAGTTATGCAGTTATTTTATCTAAGAATATGAATCATGTACAAGTGCTAGATTTCTTTTTGAATCTCATTGTTAGATGAAAAGGATCTTAGAAGAAATTTAGTGTGATAGCATGGCTTTGTAGATTAACAAACCAAAATGTATGATTAAAGTAACCTTCTAGTAAATGACAGTGTTAAGACTAGAAGCAAATTAAATTCACTCTTTCCTTTTTTTCTTCTTTCCTCTCCCTTTATTCATTCCTTTCTTCTTTCATTCTTCTTTTCTTCTTCTTTCTCAACTATTTGAACCCATGATCTGAGCCAGTTTCTATTCATCTAAGCTAAGAACGCAGGTAACCTAAATAACTAAGACATACTCCTTTCATGCCCACCGAAGGTTGGTCCTTCACAAGGAATATAGTCTACTGAGCTGGTGCCACATTGTCATAGCAAAGGTATAAGGTAAAAGGTGTGGGTGATGGTTGGAATTACTCATATCATTCTGAGTAGTAGAATATGTTCCCAAACAAAGGGTAAAGATTATGAATTTCCCTTGGTGTTCAGAGGAGAAAGTGGTCATGGTGGACCATGGTAAACAAAGAAGGCTTTAAGGAAAATTTTGAAAGATAAGTAGCATAACTATAGATGCCTTCTTGTATTCTTCTCCTCTATAAACAAATAGTCTTTACCATCCATGTTTATTTCCTCAATTTCCATTCAGTCTTCATCCTACATCAACCCCTATTTTGCCTGTAATACTTGAAAGGGTCAATCATGATTCCAACAGCCAAATCCAGGGTCTTTATCAGTCTTTGTTCCACTATAATGTTCTTTCTCCAGACAGTTCTCTCATTCTTGGACCCTGTTCCTTCTTCTGGCTTCTGGACCACAACTCACATCTGGGTTCCCTTCTAATTCTATTCCTTTTATCTGAGTTCTCTCCTTATCTTCCCCTTCACAGATCTCAAATGGTCCCCAGGGTCCAGACCTCAGCCCTTCTTTCTTTCTGTAGTTTTTGATTTTCCTGAATGACAGTCACAAAAGATGCCCTCTATTTATTCACTGTGTGTGTTAAGTTGCCTCAGTCATGTCTGACTCTTTGTGACCCTGTGGACCATAGCTCACCAGGCTACTCTGTCCATGAGATTCTCCAGGGAAGAATAATGGAGTAGATTGCCATGCCCTTCTCCAGGGAACCTTCTTGACCCAGGAATCAAACCTGTGTCTCTTACGTCTCATGCATTGGCAAACAGGTTCTTTACCACTAGAGCCACCTGGGAAGCCCTATTTATCCACTAAATGACTCTCAAAATCATTTTCTTGGACTTCACACCTACAGTTTCAATATCTTGCTGAAAGACTCTACCTGAACCTCTTGCCCCCCTTCAGATGAAGTGAATCCACTCTTCCTCCCCCTTTTCCTACTGCACTTAATGACTTCATCATATATCTTGTTTTTCAAGCTAGAACTTAGAAATCTGTCTGGACTTCTTTTTAAAAAAACAAAAAAAACCACAAAAAACCTTTAATTTACTTTTAACTTTTACAGAGTTTGGTTGTTTATAGATATGTATGTTCCCAGATTAGTCATATGTATATCTGCCCCATCCCACCCCTCCAGACCATCACACAGCACTCCTGCAAGATCCCCTTTTCTCACAGAGCAATGACTATAGCTATTTTCTTCACATATGATAGTACAGGCCTTTGTGCTACTTCCTTTACACCTCCCACCCACTGCTCCTTCCCCACAATGTGCATATGTCCACTCTCCATGTCTGTTTCTCCATTGCTTCACTGCATGTGTCATCATCACCATCCTACTAGATTCCATATATATGTGTTTGTATATTGTATTTGTCCTTCTCTTTTTGATTGACTTCACTTTTGTAATACTGAAGGTCAATCATGATTCCAACAGCCAAATCCAGGGTCTTTATCAGTCTTTGTTCCACTATAATGTTCTTTCTCCAGACAGTTCTCTCATTCTTGGACCCTGTTCCTTCTTCTGGCTTCTGGACCACAACTCACATCTGGGTTCCCTTCTAATTCTATTCCTTTTATCTGAGTTCTCTCCTTATCTTCCCCTTCACAGATCTCAAATGGTCCCCAGGGTCCAGACCTCAGCCCTTCTTTCTTTCTGTAGTTTTGATTTTCCTGAATGACAGTCACAAAAGATGCCCTCTATTTATTCACTGTGTGTGTTAAGTTGCCTCAGTCATGTCTGACTCTTTGTGACCCTGTGGACCATAGCTCACCAGGCTACTCTGTCCATGAGATTCTCCAGGGAAGAATAATGGAGTAGATTGCCATGCCCTTCTCCAGGGAACCTTCTTGACCCAGGAATCAAACCTGTGTCTCTTACGTCTCATGCATTGGCAAACAGGTTCTTTACCACTAGAGCCACCTGGGAAGCCCTATTTATCCACTAAATGACTCTCAAAATCATTTTCTTGGACTTCACACCTACAGTTTCAATATCTTGCTGAAAGACTCTACCTGAACCTCTTGCCCCCCTTCAGATGAAGTGAATCCACTCTTCCTCCCCCTTTTCCTACTGCACTTAATGACTTCATCATATATCTTGTTTTTCAAGCTAGAACTTAGAAATCTGTCTGGACTTCTTTTTAAAAAAACAAAAAAAACCACAAAAAACCTTTAATTTACTTTTAACTTTTACAGAGTTTGGTTGTTTATAGATATGTATGTTCCCAGATTAGTCATATGTATATCTGCCCCATCCCACCCCTCCAGACCATCACACAGCACTCCTGCAAGATCCCCTTTTCTCACAGAGCAATGACTATAGCTATTTTCTTCACATATGATAGTACAGGCCTTTGTGCTACTTCCTTTACACCTCCCACCCACTGCTCCTTCCCCACAATGTGCATATGTCCACTCTCCATGTCTGTTTCTCCATTGCTTCACTGCATGTGTCATCATCACCATCCTACTAGATTCCATATATATGTGTTTGTATATTGTATTTGTCCTTCTCTTTTTGATTGACTTCACTTTTGATGATAGGTTCTAGATCCAGCCACCTCATTAGGGCTGATTCTTCCACATTTCTTTTTACAGCTGTGTAGTATTCCATTGTATGTATGTACCAAAGCTTTTGTATCCATTCATTCATCGATGGGCATCTAGGTTGCTTCTATGTTCTAGCTATTGTATAGGTAGCTGCAATGAACATTGCCTTGACTTTTTGAAGTTCATTTTCTTTTCACACATGCTGAGTGATTAGCCAAATTTAATATTCTACACACACAGATAGTTCTTGATTCTACCTGATCCTTTCAAATCATGTCACCTTTCCCTTAATTAAGAGCTTAATCATCTATTGCAAAGACTTGTCTCCCCTTCATTCAAGACCATATTTTCTAAACATCAAGCATCACTAAGCTAGTCTTTTGTTTTTTTTTACTGGTAGAGTTGTTTTACAATGTCATGTTAGTGCTATAGAGCAAGGTGAATCAGCCACATATACATATATATATCCCTCTTTTTATCCTTCCCGTTTAGATCACCACAGAGCATTGAGTAGAGTTCCCTGTGCTATAACTTCTCCAAAGAAGACATACAGATTGCCAACAAACACATGAAAAGATGCTCAACACTACTAAGATATTTGATTAAGCAATTTTCTTTTTCTTTTATTTGATTAAGAGACTACTCAAGATTTTGCTTGGGAACAAAATGTTCTTCAGCTAAAAACTTCCAAAAATTAGGCAGCCAAACTTTAGTCTGACAGACATAGTCCTCAGTGATTTCATTCCAAACTATCCCCTTGCTCTGTCATTCACACTAATCTTCATTCACTCAGTTTTCTTGATAGCTGTATACTCCACCATCTCTCCAATCACACAGCATCCCTGCAAGATCCCCTTTTCTCACAGAGCAATGACAATAGCTATTTTCTTCACATATGATAGTACAGGCCTTTGTGCTACTTCCTTTACACCTCCCACCCACTGCTCCTTCCCCACAATGTGCATATGTCCACTCTCCATGTCTGTTTCTCCATTGCTTCACTGCATGTGTCATCATCACCATCCTACTAGATTCCATATATATGTGTTTGTATATTGTATTTGTCCTTCTCTTTTTGATTGACTTCACTTTTGATGATAGGTTCTAGATCCAGCCACCTCATTAGGGCTGATTCTTCCACATTTCTTTTTACAGCTGTGTAGTATTCCATTGTATGTATGTACCAAAGCTTTTGTATCCATTCATTCATCGATGGGCATCTAGGTTGCTTCTATGTTCTAGCTATTGTATAGGTAGCTGCAATGAACATTACCTTGACTTTTTGAAGTTCATTTTCTTTTCACACATGCTGAGTGATTAGCCAAATTTAATATTCTACACACACAGATAGTTCTTGATTCTACCTGATCCTTTCAAATCATGTCACCTTTCCCTTAATTAAGAGCTTAATCATCTATTGCAAAGACTTGTCTCCCCTTCATTCAAGACCATATTTTCTAAACATCAAGCATCACTAAGCTAGTCTTTTGTTTTTTTTTTTTTACTGGTAGAGTTGTTTTACAATGTCATGTTAGTGCTATAGAGCAAGGTGAATCAGCCACATATACATATATATATCCCCTCTTTTTTATCCTTCCCGTTTAGATCACCACAGAGCATTGAGTAGAGTTCCCTGTGCTATAACTTCTCCAAAGAAGACATACAGATTGCCAACAAACACATGAAAAGATGCTCAACACTACTAAGATATTTGATTAAGCAATTTTCTTTTTCTTTTATTTGATTAAGAGACTACTCAAGATTTTGCTTGGGAACAAAATGTTCTTCAGCTAAAAACTTCCAAAAATTAGGCAGCCAAACTTTAGTCTGACAGACATAGTCCTCAGTGATTTCATTCCAAACTATCCCCTTGCTCTGTCATTCACACTAATCTTCATTCACTCAGTTTTCTTGATAGCTGTATACTCCACCATCTCTCCAAGTCTTTGTTTATACTGATTTCCCCCTTGGAAATCTGCCTCATTTGCCCTCCATTTTCTCTACCTTCTCCACCTGGCAAATTTCTGATGATTCAACTCAAATCTTGCTCTCACAGCTCTCACTGAGAGAGAAAGGCATTCTTCATAAATCTCCTCTATAGTCTTTAGCACATCGGTTGCCTCCCCCTCCAGATCACTTTCTCTATGGCAAAAAGTGAGTCTTCTTATATTTTGTAACCCGACTGGCAGCCTGGCAACTGCGATCCAGGAAGTGCTGCTCAGCTCAAGTGAACTACGTCTTCTTCTCCTGTTGTCATTGATACAATGACAAAGCCAGAGGACATTTTTAGTCAAAAGAGTGAAATAGTAAGAATGGTACTTTAGGTGTTTAAGATGATTCCTCTTAAAGGCAAGTGCAGAACTGGCAGAAAGGGACTAGGTCTGGAGTTGGGGCAATGGGACCTCACAAAGATTCTCAGAATAATAAGATATGAGCTAGATTAAATTCTACCACAAATTCATTGCTGAATTGATGGGATGAGAGACTATATCACAGAGAAGAAATGTTGAAGATCAAAGTATATTCATTGTCTTGAGTGATCCCAGCTAGGGCACTGAGTGCGTTCCCTCCCACTATATGTTCACTCCATTGATAAACTATTGGGTTCTACCTGTCCTCACCATCCCCATCCCACCTCTGGGGTGGCAACATCAATAGCAACAATGTGCCTTTGTTACTAGGTGTCAAACACTGTGCCTTATTCATCACTCAAAGTACCTAGGGAGAGATAATGAGATAAATGTTATAGTTTCCTTAATTTTTATTTTTTTCTATTTTTAAAATTTTATTTATTTTTAGTGAAGTATAGCTGGTGTAAAAAGTTGTTTAATTTCAGGTGTGCAGCAAAGTGATTCCGTTTAACATACTTTTTTTTTTTCCAGATTCTTTTTCCTTATAGGTAATTACAAAATATTGAGTGTGGTTTCCTGTGCTGTACTGTAGGTCCTTGATGATCATCTGTTTTATAAATAGTAGTGTGTGTATGTTTATCTCAAATTTTTTATCCCTCCCTCTTTTCCCTTTGGTAACCATAAGTTTGTTTTCTATGTCTGTGGGTCTGTTTCTGTTTTATATATAAATTCATTTGTATCATTTTTTTTTAGATTCCACATATAAGTGATATCATATAATATTTGTCTTTGTCTGGCTTATTTCACTTAGTATGATAATCTCTATGTCCACCTATGTTACTGAAAATGACCTTACTTCATTCTTTTTTATGGTTGAGTAAAATTCTAGTGTATGTGTGCACACTGTGTCTTCTTTATCCATTCTGCTGCCAGTGAACATTTAGGTAGTTCCCACATCTTGGTATTGTAAATAGTGTTGTAATGAACATTGGAGTGCATGTTTCATCTTGGATTATGGTTTTCCTGGGATATATTCAGATGTGGGATTGCAGGATCATATGGTAACACTGCTTTAGAGTTTAGATCTTCCATACTATTCTCTGTAGAGGCCGAACCAATTTACACCTCTTTTCCTCCATGCCATCTTCAGCATTTATTATTTGTAGACTTTTTGATGATGATCAATCTGCTACCTCCACTTTAGAAATGAAGACAGTGGGGCTCAGAGACTTTAATTAATTCAAACAAAGCCTCTTAGATGAGAAGTTGTGGACCCAGAGTAGGAACTCAGGTCCCAGTCCAGACCCAGACTTCTATTCCACTCATTGCTCAATCTCAACAAGCTCTGTTTAGCCAAATATTTTTTGGATCCAATAGCTGAAACTCACAGGTGTTCAGATAATATCTCCTTTTAAATGCAAATCAAGGAAGTTAGAGAAATGAGTTCTCTAGATATCTGAAGCTCACAATTTTTAGGGTTCATCTTAGTACCTAGGAGAGATAATGAGATGTTATAGTTTCTTATTTTTACTATTTTTAAAATTTTATTTATTTTTAGTGAAGTATAGCTGGTGTAAAAAGTTGTTTAATTTCAGGTGTGCAGCAAAGTGATTCCGTTTAACATACTTTTTTTTTTTCCAGATTCTTTTTCCTTATAGGTAATTACAAAATATTGAGTGTGGTTTCCTGTGCTGTACTGTAGGTCCTTGATGATCATCTGTTTTATAAATAGTAGTGTGTGTATGTTTATCTCAAATTTTTTATCCCTCCCTCTTTTCCCTTTGGTAACCATAAGTTTGTTTTCTATGTCTGTGGGTCTGTTTCTGTTTTATATATAAATTCATTTGTATCATTTTTTTTTAGATTCCACATATAAGTGATATCATATAATATTTGTCTTTGTCTGGCTTATTTCACTTAGTATGATAATCTCTATGTCCACCTATGTTACTGAAAATGACCTTACTTCATTCTTTTTTATGGTTGAGTAAAATTCTAGTGTATGTGTGCACACTGTGTCTTCTTTATCCATTCTGCTGCCAGTGAACATTTAGGTAGTTCCCACATCTTGGTATTGTAAATAGTGTTGTAATGAACATTGGAGTGCATGTTTCATCTTGGATTATGGTTTTCCTGGGATATATTCAGATGTGGGATTGCAGGATCATATGGTAACACTGCTTTAGAGTTTAGATCTTCCATACTATTCTCTGTAGAGGCCGAACCAATTTACACCTCTTTTCCTCCATGCCATCTTCAGCATTTATTATTTGTAGACTTTTTGATGATGATCAATCTGCTACCTCCACTTTAGAAATGAAGACAGTGGGGCTCAGAGACTTTAATTAATTCAAACAAAGCCTCTTAGATGAGAAGTTGTGGACCCAGAGTAGGAACTCAGGTCCCAGTCCAGACCCAGACTTCTATTCCACTCATTGCTCAATCTCAACAAGCTCTGTTTAGCCAAATATTTTTTGGATCCAATAGCTGAAACTCACAGGTGTTCAGATAATATCTCCTTTTAAATGCAAATCAAGGAAGTTAGAGAAATGAGTTCTCTAGATATCTGAAGCTCACATCCTTGAGCTCTGTGACTTCTATGCTGCGCTGTACTGGGCCAAGTCACTTCAGTTGCACCCAACTCTTTGTGACCCCATGGACTGCATCCTATCAGGCTCATCTGTCCTTTGGATTCTCCAGGCCAAAATATTGGAGTGGGTTGCCATGCCCGTCTCCAATAGCTTCTATAATGTTAACATAAAGGATGAAAACTTTTCTAAAATCATTTAGTTTAGGGAACCAGATGGGCCATCCTGTTGGATCCTTGTCCTAAAGCAAAGTAATTTGGCACTAAATGACTCTCTTTTAAGAAAAACCTATAAGCTTTGGCACATGGGCTTAACCTCTGTGCTGCCCAAATTAAGGGCAATTTTCCCACATGTTGCCAGTCTCATGTCTCTGACACGTTATATTCATGCAGATGTAAACCCCGAACTTGCTTCACTGCTTTAAACAAGCTGAATCTCTTAAATTTTTCAGTGTGGTCCATGGACCCCATGCATCAAAAATAAGGATACTGTTTTAAAATGCAGATTTCTGGACTCAGCCTCGGGTCTACTGATTTAGAACCTTTGGGGATGAGGCTCGAGAATCTGTTTATTTTCATGAAATAACAGTTACAAAGAACAGGAGTGGTGATGGCCCTTTGAATCAAGTGAGACTAGAAGTGCTAAGCATGGCTGTTAAAGTATGCAGACATTTAACAATAGCTGTTAGCCTTGGCAGCCCTATTTTATATTGCACTCTGCCAAATGACTCTCAGCTAGTGACCTTCTGCAGTAATGCATCACAAGCATATCAGTTCTGTAAATGTTTAGACTCAATTCAAGCAGCTCTAGTACCTGCTTAAGTGATCCCTCTTCCTACCCTTCTTTATTTTTGTTTCACTTTGATTTGCATTTCTCATCTCCAAATACATGTAAGTCATTTTCTA
This sequence comes from Tragulus kanchil, assembly GCA_022376925.1. Classification (NCBI taxonomy): domain Eukaryota; kingdom Metazoa; phylum Chordata; class Mammalia; order Artiodactyla; family Tragulidae; genus Tragulus; species Tragulus kanchil. The sequence continues at coordinate 123,957,044 of JAIOJX010000028.1, forward strand.
AGAATCTCCTCTGAGCAGTCATTGTACATGTGTCTCATTTAATTCTTATACTGTCTAGCAAAGGAGACATGGTCAGTCCCATTGCACAGATGGGAAAGCTGATATTTTACTCAGGGTCACAGACACGGAGTTGGGACTAAAGTTTAAATCCAGACTACCTGACTCCATAACCATGTGACTCCATAAGTGTTTCCCCTGTATTCCGGTTGCTTCATCTCAGCTTCTTTCTGAATAGGTATAGATACAGCTTCAGTTTAAACAACCTGTCCGGGAACTCTAGATACCACTGTCATCAACTGTTCATGTGACGCAACATTCTGTTTCTGCACTGAACCATACATTTGGCACTGGGTATACGTAGCCATTGAACTATATGGCTGGTGTGACTGAGTGTGAAATTTTAAATTGAATTAGGGCTCAGATGGTAAAGAATCTGCCTGCAGTGTGGGGGACCCAGGTTCAGTCCCTAGGTTCGGAAGATCCCCTGGAGAAGGCAATGGCTACCCACTCCAGTATTCTTGCCTGAAGAATTCCATGGATGGAGGAGCCTGGCAGGCTACAATTCATGAGGCCAACAAAGAGTTGGACATGATGGAGTGACTAACTTGTTAGAATGTTTAAATTTAAATAGCCACATGTAGCTAACAATCTCCACACTGGACAGTATAGGCCTAGATAGGTCTACAAGAAGACAGTGATGTCCATTAGCTGAGGATTCCAATCTGAAGCCAAACTGGCTCATTAGCCTGTGTGACTTTGTGCAAATTACCTGATGGCTGTTTTTCATTACTTTGAATATAAAATGATGATAATCATAGTATGTGCCAGACAGGTTAGTTGTGAGAATTACATGACCAGTTTTATGTAGAGATCAGGACAATGCTCAGCATGTAGTAACTGCTCATCAGTGCTAGCAGCTATCATTTTACTATGTGTATTATTAGCTTATCTTCCTAAATAATTTGAAGTTGCTTGCCTTTATTGTGATGTGAAATCTACTTAGAAGTGCTGACAACGTGGGAGCTGTTATGTACTGAATCAAATTTTTAAAATCTCTCAGATTTAGGGCTAGATGCAGAGAATCATAGAGAAGGCCGTCCTGTCTTCAGATATGCAATAAGAAAGTTAAAGTCAGTTTGTTGGTCAAGACAAATGAGAAGAAAAGGAAGTGAAAAGGCTCTAATTCTTACTAATAAAATAAATTCTCTCATCTCTTGCCCTATGGGACTCATATACCCATGATCTTCAAGAGTTCAAATTTGATATGTGTGAGGAGGTGATCAAGAAAAGTGCAATTTTAATAGGATATGTTAAACAATAAGCCGCAGGAAATAATTTCTCATCAGACATACTATAAATTGATCTTTGAGATTTTTATTAGCCAGTTACTGTGCATCGAAAACCCCACACGTACCTAGACACTTGTGAGCTATATATAGTATATGTAGATATCTGTGCATTTGTGCACAAATATTAATATTGATGTTAAAATTAGATAGTAAAACCTTTTGCTTTAGTGCCAACTAAGTCTGGCCACAATAAATTGAACATTTGTTTGCACTACCTACGCTCTATAAGGTCTTGGCATGCATTCACTCTATAAGGCCTTGTAAATGGCTACACAAATATTTTCTAAATGGAAATCCTATTAGACCTGAGGCTTAGAATATTGTAGATAGGAAAGAGAGGTAAATAATTGCCTCTTTATTTTTTGATCATATTAGAAATGCCAGACAGTGGAAAAACTGGTAAAATTAAAAAGGAATTCCTGAAGTAAAACAACGCACCACCTCACAAAGTGGTTTTCTGTTTCCTCTGCATTGCAGATCAATGTTGATTGCATTCCTCACCACTCAGTTTCATAGGGACCCACTCAGGCTGCATAACTTAGGCTACGCTGCAGGTCTAGGACAGAGATGGCATGCAGGGGCTGGAGGGACTCAGGAGACACAATGCCATCAGTGAAGACTCAGGCCTTCTTAGCTGACAGCTTCAAAAGAGAAACCAGGTACTTTCCTGGTGGCTCAGTGGTAAAGAATCTCTACCTGTCAGTGCAAGAGGCGTGGGTTCAACCCCTGATCCGGGAAGATTCCTCATGCCTTGGAGCAACTAAGCCCTTATGCCACAACTATCGAGCCTGTACTCCAGAGCCTGGGAGCTCCAACTTCTGAAGCCTACCAGCTTAGAGCCTGAGCCTGTGCACTGCAATAAAGAGTAGCTCCCACTCGCCACAACTAGAGAAAAGCCCACACAGTAAGGAAGACGCAGCACAGCCAAAAGTAAATAAATAAAATTATTTTTAAAAGAGAGAGAGAAAGAGCGTGAACAAAACTGCACCACTGAAGAAAACAGAATATGTCCTCTTAACAAGTTGAAATTGAAGATTTTCCAGGAAATGAGGAAATAGGAACTGAATTCCTCCTAAAGGGTTTTGTTGATCACTGTTGCCCCCCTGCACCTATAAGAACTGGTAAAAGGCGCCCAACATAGATATTTTTCAGTTTCCTATGAAGCAATTCTCTCCTTTTAAAACTTTCAGTAGCATGCTATAGAAATGACCCAGTGGATACAGCCTGGTTTAACTGTTGACTTTGTGTTGGTTTTATTATTCAAGTAGGCCCCACCTATTGTTTCAGAGGTCAACGAGCTTTTTCATTGCATTTCGTCTGAACTGTAGCCTCTGGTGAGCCACACTCCTTCTTAGGCAAACATTCTGCAGCAGCTGGGTTGGAAACTATCATTCCACACATCACAGCAAATCTCAGACAACTTGAGTTTAATTATTCCCTGTTGACTGGCTTTGCCATTACTAAAATCTCTTTTAACACACTGACATTGAGAGTGGAAGTGTTGGGTTTCTGACCTCTCAACACAATAACTTTTGCATTAGTATCTCACGGTTTGTTTTGTACAGCAAGCGTCTGTTTGTGGTATCTAAAATTGGTTTAAACATAAATTGCAAAGAAAGGCAGGGCTAATAGAATATAGCTATCTATAGTGGAGAGAAAGGTTGTAAATAGGCTTAGATACTTTTAAAAAGTACATCACTCTTACAAGAAACTTTTTTGCCTTTCAAGTAAATGTCAAAGAGATTTTAATCACCCTTTTTTTTTTTAAAAATGAAACCAGGTACTTTCCTGGTGGCTCAGTGGTAAAGAATCTCTACCTGTCAGTGCAAGAGGCGTGGGTTCAACCCCTGATCCGGGAAGATTCCTCATGCCTTGGAGCAACTAAGCCCTTATGCCACAACTATCGAGCCTGTACTCCAGAGCCTGGGAGCTCCAACTTCTGAAGCCTACCAGCTTAGAGCCTGAGCCTGTGCACTGCAATAAAGAGTAGCTCCCACTCGCCACAACTAGAGAAAAGCCCACACAGTAAGGAAGACGCAGCACAGCCAAAAGTAAATAAATAAAATTATTTTTAAAAGAGAGAGAGAGAAAGAGCGTGAACAAAACTGCACCACTGAAGAAAACAGAATATGTCCTCTTAACAAGTTGAAATTGAAGATTTTCCAGGAAATGAGGAAATAGGAACTGAATTCCTCCTAAAGGGTTTTGTTGATCACTGTTGCCCCCCTGCACCTATAAGAACTGGTAAAAGGCGCCCAACATAGATATTTTTCAGTTTCCTATGAAGCAATTCTCTCCTTTTAAAACTTTCAGTAGCATGCTATAGAAATGACCCAGTGGATACAGCCTGGTTTAACTGTTGACTTTGTGTTGGTTTTATTATTCAAGTAGGCCCCACCTATTGTTTCAGAGGTCAACGAGCTTTTTCATTGCATTTCGTCTGAACTGTAGCCTCTGGTGAGCCACACTCCTTCTTAGGCAAACATTCTGCAGCAGCTGGGTTGGAAACTATCATTCCACACATCACAGCAAATCTCAGACAACTTGAGTTTAATTATTCCCTGTTGACTGGCTTTGCCATTACTAAAATCTCTTTTAACACACTGACATTGAGAGTGGAAGTGTTGGGTTTCTGACCTCTCAACACAATAACTTTTGCATTAGTATCTCACGGTTTGTTTTGTACAGCAAGCGTCTGTTTGTGGTATCTAAAATTGGTTTAAACATAAATTGCAAAGAAAGGCAGGGCTAATAGAATATAGCTATCTATAGTGGAGAGAAAGGTTGTAAATAGGCTTAGATACTTTTTAAAAAGTACATCACTCTTACAAGAAACTTTTTTGCCTTTCAAGTAAATGTCAAAGAGATTTTAATCACCCTTTTGTTTTTGTTCATTTTTAGAACACATTTACATTTTATTACTCTACTAGATACATAATGTAGGTATAGAGTATCCCAAACTGAATTTTCATGATGTTTAACAGACTACAATTTTGTGATTAATAAAGTTTAATCTGAATGTCCCATGAATGCTTTGTGCAGTGAGAGGTGCTCAGAGTTACTAAAGATTAGCAACCTCACAGAAGGGACAGTTTAGTGATTGTTTCCAAGGAGCTTTATGGTCTCAGGAGTTATAAGAGAAACAATAAAACTTTGGCATTGGAGAGCTAGCATAACATATCCTAGGATATATCACTACCTAGAAAGTAATACACAGAGAAAGAATGGAGCAATTTATATTTTAAAAATTCATTTTGAAATATTAAACATGGGAGAACGTATATGTGGGCATTATTGTTCTAAAGATAGCATGTGTTTAGTGAATTTGGTCTTAGGCAACAAATACTTCCTGATTCCACTAAACACATGGACAGAATCTTCTGCTTCTTTCCTGGCCATAAACTATTTAGCCTACCCGAGCCCCACACTTCTGGCCTCTAGAACACACTGAAATATGGTAGAATTGACTCTGAAGAATGAAAGTCCTTGTTGATGGCAATGTCTTAACTCTATTTGTGGGTTACAGCACATCCTTAATTTCACAAATAATATTAAACCTGCTTGTGCTTTTCATTGGTCCAAACCCTCCTCTACTGCATTCCTGATACCAAGTTCAAAATTCATATTATCACTCCATCTTTTGGCTCCTGGAAACTCCTCAGCCTACCTCCTCCCTCCAATCAGCCATTATTTCTCTCTCAGTTCTATAACCGGCCCATCCTCTTAGACATTTTCTACATATGTTTATTTATTCCTTCATCCAATGACTATCTATTGAGAATTGACTGTGCTAGGCATCATGCTGATGTTTAAGGGCTACGTCAAAGGGTAAGTAACATGATTTGTACTGTCTTGAAGTTTATAAACCAGTCAGGAAGACAAAAACAGAATAACTACAAAAGCTGTCCTCTCAAACCATTTTTCTCTTGCACATGACTATCTCATTCTTATATTTTATGTCTCATATTAAACACCGTTTCCCAGGAATGGCTTCTCTGATTCTGACTCTCAGTGAGAGACTGTTGATATATGTCCAGGTGGCATTAGTGGTAAAGAACCCACCTGCCAATGCAGGAGACATAAGAGCCACAAGTTCCATCCCTGGGTTGGGAAGATCCCCTAGAGGAGGAAATGGCAATCCACTCCAGTATTCTTGCCTGGAAAATTCCACGGACAGAGGAGCCTAGTGGGCTGCAGTCAACAGAGTCACAAAGAATCAGTCACAACTGAGGCGACTTAGCATGCATGCAAAAATAAAACAGAATCAAATTAATAGAAACTAGATTTACAGACTTTATGAAAGCCAACTTGGTTCTGTGGTTTCTGGGTTTTCCTTGACTCTTCATTGGTCATGCCTATTTACAGGGTGGTATTTAGCACCTGTGGCATAAAGCTGTGCTTAGATGTTTGGGTGAGGGACTGGCACACAAGATAGAGAAGAATGTCTGAATAAACTAGAGGGAATAATTTGTTAAGTACTGCTCCATTAAAGATAGTTGACTCCTATTAAAGTAAAGCTGATCCTTAAACAACATAGGTTTGAACTGCATGGGTCCACTGATATGTGGATCTTTTCAATAAATATGTATTTTAATATTACATGATCCAGATCTGCAGATGGTTGGCTTTCAGATGTTGAACTATGAAGTAGAGAAGGCTGACTGTAAAGTTATATGTGAATTTTTGAGTGTACAGAGGGTGAGTCCCCCTACCCCTCTCCATGTTGTTCAAGGGTCAACTATGAATATATTTGATCTTTATGCAAGCATTGTGAAATGAGTATAGAGAAAGGGAAGAACATAGAACCACAGCCATGAACTCTAGAGAAGGACCACTGAAATCTGTCACTGGGACTTACCCGTTTTCTCAACTGTAAACTGGAAATGATATCTGTTTCTTAGGATCACTAGGAGAATTTTAATTGTATAAGATAATGTTCACAAAGCCATCAGAGTCTGCCTGGCCTATTTAAAACACTGGCTCTTATTGTTATTTCCCCCTCAAACCATTTTTCTCTTGCACATGACTATCTCATTCTTATATTTTATGTCTCATATTAAACACCGTTTCCCAGGAATGGCTTCTCTGATTCTGACTCTCAGTGAGAGACTGTTGATATATGTCCAGGTGGCATTAGTGGTAAAGAACCCACCTGCCAATGCAGGAGACATAAGAGCCACAAGTTCCATCCCTGGGTTGGGAAGATCCCCTAGAGGAGGAAATGGCAATCCACTCCAGTATTCTTGCCTGGAAAATTCCACGGACAGAGGAGCCTAGTGGGCTGCAGTCAACAGAGTCACAAAGAATCAGTCACAACTGAGGCGACTTAGCATGCATGCAAAAATAAAACAGAATCAAATTAATAGAAACTAGATTTACAGACTTTATGAAAGCCAACTTGGTTCTGTGGTTTCTGGGTTTTCCTTGACTCTTCATTGGTCATGCCTATTTACAGGGTGGTATTTAGCACCTGTGGCATAAAGCTGTGCTTAGATGTTTGGGTGAGGGACTGGCACACAAGATAGAGAAGAATGTCTGAATAAACTAGAGGGAATAATTTGTTAAGTACTGCTCCATTAAAGATAGTTGACTCCTATTAAAGTAAAGCTGATCCTTAAACAACATAGGTTTGAACTGCATGGGTCCACTGATATGTGGATCTTTTCAATAAATATGTATTTTAATATTACATGATCCAGATCTGCAGATGGTTGGCTTTCAGATGTTGAACTATGAAGTAGAGAAGGCTGACTGTAAAGTTATATGTGAATTTTTGAGTGTACAGAGGGTGAGTCCCCCTACCCCTCTCCATGTTGTTCAAGGGTCAACTATGAATATATTTGATCTTTATGCAAGCATTGTGAAATGAGTATAGAGAAAGGGAAGAACATAGAACCACAGCCATGAACTCTAGAGAAGGACCACTGAAATCTGTCACTGGGACTTACCCGTTTTCTCAACTGTAAACTGGAAATGATATCTGTTTCTTAGGATCACTAGGAGAATTTTAATTGTATAAGATAATGTTCACAAAGCCATCAGAGTCTGCCTGGCCTATTTAAAACACTGGCTCTTATTGTTATTTCCATGTTATAGATGAGGAGAAAAGCTTAGAGGGGCTGGGTAACTTTTGAAGATCAAAAAGCTTAGAAATAGAAGGCAACAGAGGTAGGACTGCAACACAAGTCTGTCCAGTTTCAAACTCTAGTGTTTACCGTCTACACTGGTGCAGATAAATATCCACCAGTGAATAGAAGTGACAGAAAAGGTAATCAGTAGTTACTAGGAGAAAGACTCTGCTTTTAAATTCCTGAGCTTAATGAAGGTGTACTCACGCCCAGTCTTGTGGATAAAGTTGTGCTTGATTTCCTGAGTAATGGGCAGCAGTGATCATGTGAGTAACATGCCAGATGGTTGGTTAAATCCCTGAGGAGCAGCATATTCTCCTGCTTAATTTAAAAATACTGTGTGTCAGGTTGAGAACGAAGATAAGGAATGACCTTGTTTTGTGCCAATAAACTACTTTCTCCAAACATGCCTTCAGGTGGACACCACTCTACAGAATCTCAGATCTGGTGCCTTTCCTTAGAAGTTACAAGGATTCATGGTTTAAAGAAAAATCACTGGGTTGACTTGATAATATGGATAAATTGTCTTTTATAAATGGCTCATAACTGAAGCATTATTGATATGACTGGTAAATTGGGTGTACAGTTATTGAATGTAGATTTTTCTTAACATAAGGATGTTTTAACTCAAGATTTTTTTGGCATTATGTCCTTTACAGATGTCATTTTCTCTACCTATCCTTAGTAGTAGTCCAGAGTATTAGAAACGAAACCTCTGTAATGTTGATGCCATACATCCATTCCTGTCCATTGTATTAGTAATGTATAATAGTGCTGGAAGAAGAGGTTTACTAGTAGGATCATTATTAAGTTGTGCAAAATTCTGTCCCATTTTAATTGAATAACTAATATGAGCCAGGGACAAAGGTATCAGACATTTTTTCTGGTCTTGGAAATCATAGAGTTTATTGGTAGATATATATAAGCAGATACTAAGAAAACAGATTTATGGCTGTGAGGCTGTGGAAGCACAGCAAAATACCCATCATGGGGAGTTTGGGAACTTGCTATACATTTCTGAAGATGAAATCTTTAAAATGAGGCGTATGAGTTAGCAAGTAAATAGAGGGTAGAAAGGGTATCCTGAGAAAGTGAAGTCTGACCCAGCAAAGGCTCAGAATCTGAATGTGAGGACTTAAGACTGGTGTGTACTTAGAGACTGCAAAGCATGATAACTTAGGGAGTAAGGGGCCATGAGTTTAACACAATTGATGGGGGCCATATGGTGTGTTCTGTGTGTCATGTTAAGTTCTCTGGCCTTCAGGTTGTCATTTATGACAGTCATTGAAAGACTACTGGCATTGAATTAATATGTTTGCTTTGTATGCAAACTAAATAACTGACTGCATTTGGAAGGTGTCCCCCTTTTTCCTGTAGGATTAGTTCATGCCAGATGGTTGGTTAAATCCCTGAGGAGCAGCATATTCTCCTGCTTAATTTAAAAATACTGTGTGTCAGGTTGAGAACGAAGATAAGGAATGACCTTGTTTTGTGCCAATAAACTACTTTCTCCAAACATGCCTTCAGGTGGACACCACTCTACAGAATCTCAGATCTGGTGCCTTTCCTTAGAAGTTACAAGGATTCATGGTTTAAAGAAAAATCACTGGGTTGACTTGATAATATGGATAAATTGTCTTTTATAAATGGCTCATAACTGAAGCATTGTTGATATGACTGGTAAATTGGGTGTACAGTTATTGAATGTAGATTTTTCTTAACATAAGGATGTTTTAACTCAAGATTTTTTTGGCATTATGTCCTTTACAGATGTCATTTTCTCTACCTATCCTTAGTAGTAGTCCAGAGTATTAGAAACGAAACCTCTGTAATGTTGATGCCATACATCCATTCCTGTCCATTGTATTAGTAATGTATAATAGTGCTGGAAGAAGAGGTTTACTAGTAGGATCATTATTAAGTTGTGCAAAATTCTGTCCCATTTTAATTGAACAACTAATATGAGCCAGGGACAAAGGTATCAGACATTTTTTCTGGTCTTGGAAATCATAGAGTTTATTGGTAGATATATATAAGCAGATACTAAGAAAACAGATTTATGGCTGTGAGGCTGTGGAAGCACAGCAAAATACCCATCATGGGGAGTTTGGGAACTTGCTATACATTTCTGAAGATGAAATCTTTAAAATGAGGCATATGAGTTAGCAAGTAAATAGAGGGTAGAAAGGGTATCCTGAGAAAGTGAAGTCTGACCCAGCAAAGGCTCAGAATCTGAATGTGAGGACTTAAGACTGGTGTGTACTTAGAGACTGCAAAGCATGATAACTTAGGGAGTAAGGGGCCATGAGTTTAACACAATTGATGGGGGCCATATGGTGTGTTCTGTGTGTCATGTTAAGTTCTCTGGCCTTCAGGTTGTCATTTATGACAGTCATTGAAAGACTACTGGCATTGAATTAATATGTTTGCTTTGTATGCAAACTAAATAACTGACTGCATTTGGTCAAATGAGTCTCATGGTAGGCAAGCCTGAATGCAAGAGTTGAGTGATCATTGCGGAGAGAGAAGACAGGCCAAGTGATATGAGAAATATTTAGAAATACAATTGATGAGGCTTGGGGATTGACTGGATTTAGGACAGGAGAGAAGTCTAAGAGAGTGCAAGCCAGAGAAAGAATATGGACACAAAGGGTTTTCAGAGTTGGACACACTGAATTTAAGATGTCTTAAGATGTCTGCAGGACTACTGAATATAGTCTGGGGTTCAATGGGGAGCTTGTGGTTAGGGACATCAGGGAGTTACCAGCAGAGGGAGGAAAGATGAAAGCTTTGAGAACAGTGGGAAGAGAAACTAGGGAGCATGTTAAAAGGATAATGAGACAAAACCCTGGGAGAAACCCAGAATTTACTCAACAGGGAGAGAAAATGACCCTAGTGGAGGTACCTGAAAAAGCAGCTGGAGTAGAAGGTAAGCCAGGAGACAGTGAGTCATGAATGCCAAAGAAGTAGACCACTTTAAGGATGAAGTGCCTATTAGTGTCAACTGTTGTCATTTCTATCTGTATTTTATGTTTGTTCCTATGCTAATTTTTATTACATTTTCTAATGACAAAAATAGATATGGAACAAATAGGGCCAAAATATAAAACTATGCCTTTCCTTAGGGTAGTCAAGACAATATTTACAATAAAACTATTACAATAACAATCTTTTATTAATTGTATAGCATTTATAAAGTACCCTGATACCCACTATCATTTTATTTTCATACGAATCCAATAAGGCAAGCACTGAGACTTCAGGTTTCTCTCCTTTTTCCCATCATAGAAGCTGATACATGGTGAGGTTAAGGAATCTGTCACAGCTAGTTGCGGATGAGCAGTAAAGTTTGGACACTACAGTGTAAAGTAGTAATCCTCAGCCTCCTGACCCACTGGGTCTTCATGATACCATGGCAGGAAACAAAACATAACAAAGAATAGTTATATTCCTTTAGCCCATGGACACAAAATCTTTGATTTCATTCTTCAGGTTTATAACTTTCCTCTAAATCATGAGTACTCAAAATATTCAATTCATAAAGCTGCAATCATTAAAATGTCAGTTTTATTTTTGACATAATCTCTTTTCTGTTCCATTTTTCATATCCATAGAAAAAACTTACAGTCACAATTTGTTTCTTTTGAGATGAAGTTTATTTGGGGAATAATATCTAGATGATTAGACCTTTACCTTCAAGGGTATCTGTAGAAGTGAAAAAAGTAAAAATCTATAATACAATGAAAAAAAAAAAAGAAACTGACGTGTCAGGATTTTGTGGAATACGGAGCTATGATATCAAATAACATAGATACTAGTCTGCATAAGACAGCACAGAAAATTAAACCCATGTCTTTAGAAGTGGCATGATTACATTACTTGGCACAAGATATCTGCCATCCTAGTTCCTACACATGAGGAGCATTTCTGTGTTAGGTAAAATCATGGGAAGACATTGAAAAATGTGGGGTTTTTTGTATATTTTCCTCATAGTAAAAGTTTATACAATCATGAATAAAAGAAGAGTTCTGATTTCTCATTCCTCAATTCTTTCTTTGTCAGTGTTGTTTGTTAGATTTCATATGAGCTTCCTGTCTTACACTCTACTCTGGATGAAGCTCATTGAATGTTGGTTTAATTTCCTATTGCTCATTTTGAAGTGACCTGATGTTCCTTTAGCATTAGTGTTTTTTCTCTTGGGAACTTTCTGTTTTGCTGGAATCAGGTTTCTGGCTTCCCTTGAGAAAACTAAGGCCAATAGTTTCTCCTTGCCCCACCCATTCATCTATCTCTTAATAGTTTTCTCTAGTACTCCTTCCAGGCAAGTTTCCCTGTTTCTCTTAATGGATTTTTCCATCTTACAATAGTTGAGGAATAATTTCTTATCTCTGCTATTATGCATTTTCCTCATTTCCTTCCTCTGCCTCTGAGCAGCATGAAGTGCTTGACAAATGGATATCAAATTATTTACTCTAATAATAATTTATTCAATTATTTTTATTTCTTTTGAATCAATTTCTAAATAAATTTTACAGATTATTTTTATACTTCTCTTCTTAAAGAATTACAGTGACCATGCTGTAAATTTTAAAGAGATTAATAAATGATTTTAACATAGTATTTCAAACATGTATTAGAATGTACCTAGAATGTATAAACTATGAAACTAGGCATTAAAAGAGGTATAAAAATTAAAAGGGTCATGTCTCCAAGAAGAATAAAGTCTAAAAGGAAGTCATAATGAATGAAAATCTAACAATCTACCTTGAGTTATTAGTGCTTAACAATAGGTTTCTTCATGAAAACCAAAATAATTTAATTTATTCTTATAATATAGGTGAGTATTTCTAATAGAGAAGAAATACAATAGCATTTTACTTGCAACACTTTCTTTCTCCAAATCTTTACTATTGCACCTCTTTTGTTAAACAAATAAATCAAATTTTTAGAAGCATTTTCTGATAGGAAATTTTCATGTTTAATATTAAATTATACTGTGTATACTTATAGAAGAAAAACGTTCTTAAAATAATGCAAGGAATTTGTAAGTGATATAAAGTGAAAAATTCTAGGAGCACATTTTTAAAATCTATTAATTTGACAACATGGAAAGCAAAATATTCAGTTTGAAGTTTTATTGTATGTATATGGAAGATCATTTTGTAATTTACAAATGAAAAACATTGCTCATTGAATTTAGAATTTGTAGTCTCAGAATGAAAAATCAACAAATCTAGAGTGTTGGCCACTTCTTGGTAGAAAAGAATATTATGGACAGAATCTCAAAAGTGCCTGTAAGTTTATTTAAAAGAGGCTAATATGGTGCATTTAATTTTACTGTTAAGTTTCTGAGTTCAGCAGTGTACCCTCCTTCAATCATGTGAGAGGGAGAAGATTCTACAGCTGCTACCTTTTCTTGAGGAGACACAAAGTTCTTCCAATCCTAGGTAAATTGCTGGGGGAATTCCCTCTGGAGTTTTGTGCAATGTTTCCAGAATTAGAGAGGCTGGCTCATAATGCCCACAGTAGAGAAATCACTACAGCATTAGCCACTTGGTGCAGAATGGGAAAAAAAAAATTGGCCGAGTTCGCATTTTTGGCAGTCACAAAAGTAAATATACCTTTGAATTGTGCCTTCATTTGACTTGATATAATTAAGTGCCATGGGAAGCAATATCATTTGAGGGTTACTTCTGAGAGAACGCGAAGGCTTGGTGTTGACATTTAAGGTCTGAGTTGGAACAGACAATTTTAATGATTAATTTTAATGATATCACTAAATCAACAGAGGTAAAAATAGAGTGATTCAATCAGAAGAGGGTTTGCAGCATTAGGCATGTATATGAAATAGTTTTTGTGACAGTCTAGGGATTTGATTTCCAGTACAAACTGCATAAATGGCTAAATATAATTTTCCTAAAATATTACTTCATTGAGCCAGTAGTAAGATATCATCTTGGCCTTTGTATTTTGGCTGGTTGACATTTTCTTCTTTCCCATGGAAAAAGTTGTAGAATTGCCCTCATAGAGAATTGAACAGATACATCGTTTAAAATAATGCAAGGAATTTGTAAGTGATATAAAGTGAAAAATTCTAGGAGCACATTTTTAAAATCTATTAATTTGACAACATGGAAAGCAAAATATTCAGTTTGAAGTTTTATTGTATGTATATGGAAGATCATTTTGTAATTTACAAATGAAAAACATTGCTCATTGAATTTAGAATTTGTAGTCTCAGAATGGAAAATCAACAAATCTAGAGTGTTGGCCACTTCTTGGTAGAAAAGAATATTATGGACAGAATCTCAAAAGTGCCTGTAAGTTTATTTAAAAGAGGCTAATATGGTGCATTTAATTTTACTGTTAAGTTTCTGAGTTCAGCAGTGTACCCTCCTTCAATCATGTGAGAGGGAGAAGATTCTACAGCTGCTACCTTTTCTTGAGGAGACACAAAGTTCTTCCAATCCTAGGTAAATTGCTGGGGGAATTCCCTCTGGAGTTTTGTGCAATGTTTCCAGAATTAGAGAGGCTGGCTCATAATGCCCACAGTAGAGAAATCACTACAGCATTAGCCACTTGGTGCAGAATGGGAAAAAAAAAATTGGCCGAGTTCGCATTTTTGGCAGTCACAAAAGTAAATATACCTTTGAATTGTGCCTTCATTTGACTTGATATAATTAAGTGCCATGGGAAGCAATATCATTTGAGGGTTACTTCTGAGAGAACGCGAAGGCTTGGTGTTGACATTTAAGGTCTGAGTTGGAACAGACAATTTTAATGATTAATTTTAATGATATCACTAAATCAACAGAGGTAAAAATAGAGTGATTCAATCAGAAGAGGGTTTGCAGCATTAGGCATGTATATGAAATAGTTTTTGTGACAGTCTAGGGATTTGATTTCCAGTACAAACTGCATAAATGGCTAAATATAATTTTCCTAAAATATTACTTCATTGAGCCAGTAGTAAGATATCATCTTGGCCTTTGTATTTTGGCTGGTTGACATTTTCTTCTTTCCCATGGAAAAAAAAAAGTTGTAGAATTGCCCTCATAGAGAATTGAACAGAACAGAGTATCATGCTGCCCCTTTCTGTTTATTAAGATAAACTTCTGATAAGATGGTTAAGCAGGAAGTTGAAATAGTTCAGGGAAAGTAAAGGCTATTTCTTTCTCTCACTATCTGGGACAGATTATTTTACAGTTTGGAATTCTATCTGATAATTTCTTTTTTTTTTTTTAAGTACAAGATATACTGAGGTTTGAATGATACTTTAGATTTATTTTCAGAGGATATTGAATAAGTGTGAAAAATGTCAATATTTTTATTTGTATTAACACTCTGAGGTCAGAGCAAACAGTTAGTAATGTAAGAGAAAATATGCCACTTGGGTTCTGGAATGTTTGCAAAGGACATAGCAGAACACACTTGGAAGTATAATTACCACCATTTCTGTCAATAAATAAGTTTTGTAACATTGATTATTTCAGTCCAAATTAATGAAATTAGTTTATCTTATTTTTGATAATTTCAGATGAGTTTCTTATCACAATTTCTTCTAATATTTCTTATTTTTCTTTTTCCTCATCATGCCTCTTTGGTTTATGTTTATTTTCATTGATCTTTTTATTCTTTGCTTGTGTGGGCTCCCATTGCAGTGGCCTCTCTCACTGCAGAGCATCGGCTCTGGGCACAGGCGCTCCAGAGCATTGGCTCATAATTGGACACACGTGGTCCAGCTGCTCTGTGGCATGTGGAATCTTCCCAAGTCAGGGATGCAACTGGTGCCCCTTGCACTGCAAGGCGGACTCTTTACCCACTGGACCGCCAGGGAAGCCCTACTTAATATTTCTGAATTAGAGAAAGAGTTCATCTCTGCCTCAGATAAAATATTAAGTATTATATTTCTGCTAAAGATAATGCTCCTTCTTAAAATTTTAGTTCTCTCATTGCATTAGTCTATCTAGAAGTGAAGCTAATTAGTTTTGTGACAGTCTAGGGATTTGATTTCCAGTACAAACTGCATAAATGGCTAAATATAATTTTCCTAAAATATTACTTCATTGAGCCAGTAGTAAGATATCATCTTGGCCTTTGTATTTTGGCTGGTTGACATTTTCTTCTTTCCCATGGAAAAAAAAAAGTTGTAGAATTGCCCTCATAGAGAATTGAACAGAACAGAGTATCATGCTGCCCCTTTCTGTTTATTAAGATAAACTTCTGATAAGATGGTTAAGCAGGAAGTTGAAATAGTTCAGGGAAAGTAAAGGCTATTTCTTTCTCTCACTATCTGGGACAGATTATTTTACAGTTTGGAATTCTATCTGATAATTTCTTTTTTTTTTTTTAAGTACAAGATATACTGAGGTTTGAATGATACTTTAGATTTATTTTCAGAGGATATTGAATAAGTGTGAAAAATGTCAATATTTTTATTTGTATTAACACTCTGAGGTCAGAGCAAACAGTTAGTAATGTAAGAGAAAATATGCCACTTGGGTTCTGGAATGTTTGCAAAGGACATAGCAGAACACACTTGGAAGTATAATTACCACCATTTCTGTCAATAAATAAGTTTTGTAACATTGATTATTTCAGTCCAAATTAATGAAATTAGTTTATCTTATTTTTGATAATTTCAGATGAGTTTCTTATCACAATTTCTTCTAATATTTCTTACTTTTCTTTTTCCTCATCATGCCTCTTTGGTTTATGTTTATTTTCATTGATCTTTTTATTCTTTGCTTGTGTGGGCTCCCATTGCAGTGGCCTCTCTCACTGCAGAGCATCGGCTCTGGGCACAGGCGCTCCAGAGCATTGGCTCATAATTGGACACACGTGGTCCAGCTGCTCTGTGGCATGTGGAATCTTCCCAAGTCAGGGATGCAACTGGTGCCCCTTGCACTGCAAGGCGGACTCTTTACCCACTGGACCGCCAGGGAAGCCCTACTTAATATTTCTGAATTAGAGAAAGAGTTCATCTCTGCCTCAGATAAAATATTAAGTATTATATTTCTGCTAAAGATAATGTCTATTTTTCTCCTTTACTAAATATAAAACAAGTTCTCCTTAATAGTTCTCAGCTAAAGAACATTGTTTCATTTAGTCTATGCTTATGAAGTGAACTTGTGTTAAAAGGGAAATACTACCTATAACCTTTTAAAGAGTAGAAGCCAGGATATGAGAAAACATAATTTTTTTGTTCTTCCTCACATGGCAATTTTTCTATTAATAATTTGTCTAAATTTAATGTGGATGTATTTTATCTCTATTCTAAATTATAAACATTTTGCTTTCACTGTATCCTTTGAGTTTTTATAATTGTTAACAAAATTAACACT
Source organism: Tragulus kanchil (assembly GCA_022376925.1). Taxonomy (NCBI): domain Eukaryota; kingdom Metazoa; phylum Chordata; class Mammalia; order Artiodactyla; family Tragulidae; genus Tragulus; species Tragulus kanchil. The sequence goes on from JAIOJX010000028.1 coordinate 123,973,865, forward strand.
CTGTATGAAAATTTGAATTTTTTCCTAGTGTTCCAACTCTTCTACGGACCTGCCAGTTGTCTGGTTTTAGTCAGGAAAACCTTCTCAGTGAAGACCAAGTACTAGATCATTATTATTAGCCTAGTCTGACTATAGTCTTTAAGCATCAAGCATCTCACAAAATTGACTAAGGAGGTCTCGAAGACAGTTTTGATATGGAAAAAAAGAAAAAAAAGAAAAAGAGATGTAGGGTCATCACAGAACCTTTAAGTCAGTATACAAAGTGCCAGGTGGCATTAACGGTAAAGAATCCACCTGCCAATGCAGGAGGTGCAAGAGACGCAGGTTCTGGGTCAGGAAAGATCCCCTGGAGTAGGGAACTACAACCCACTCTAAGTATCATTGCCTGGAAAATTCCATGGGCAGAAGAGCCTGGTGGGCTATAGTCCACGGGGCTGCTTATTTTTCTTTTTCCTCATCATGCCTCTTTGGTTTATGTTTATTTTCATTGATCTTTTTATTCTTTGCTTGTGTGGGCTCCCATTGCAGTGGCCTCTCTCACTGAAGAGCATCGGCTCTGGGCACAGGCGCTCCAGAGCATTGGCTCATAATTGGACACACGTGGTCCAGCTGCTCTGTGGCATGTGGAATCTTCCCAAGTCAGGGATGCAACTGGTGCCCCTTGCACTGCAAGGCGGACTCTTTACCCACTGGACCGCCAGGGAAGCCCTACTTAATATTTCTGAATTAGAGAAAGAGTTCATCTCTGCCTCAGATAAAATATTAAGTATTATATTTCTGCTAAAGATAATGTCTGCTTTTCTCCTTTGCTAAATATAAAACAAGTTCTCCTTAATAATTCTCAGCTAAAGAACATTGTTTCATTTAGTCTATGCTTATGAAGTGAACTTGTGTTAAAAGGGAAATACTACCTATAACCTTTTAAAGAGTAGAAGCCAGGATATGAGAAAACATAATTTTTTTGTTCTTCCTCACATGGCAATTTTTCTATTAATAATTTGTCTAAATTTAATGTGGATGTATTTTATCTCTATTCTAAATTATAAACATTTTGCTTTCACTGTATCCTTTGAGTTTTTATAATTGTTAACAAAATTAACACTCTGTATGAAAATTTGAATTTTTTCCTAGTGTTCCAACTCTTCTACGGACCTGCCAGTTGTCTGGTTTTAGTCAGGAAAACCTTCTCAGTGAAGACCAAGTACTAGATCATTATTATTAGCCTAGTCTGACTATAGTCTTTAAGCATCAAGCATCTCACAAAATTGACTAAGGAGGTCTCGAAGACAGTTTTGATATGGAAAAAAAGAAAAAAAAGAAAAAGAGATGTAGGGTCATCACAGAACCTTTAAGTCAGTATACAAAGTGCCAGGTGGCATTAACGGTAAAGAATCCACCTGCCAATGCAGGAGGTGCAAGAGACGCAGGTTCTGGGTCAGGAAAGATCCCCTGGAGTAGGGAACTACAACCCACTCTAAGTATCATTGCCTGGAAAATTCCATGGGCAGAAGAGCCTGGTGGGCTATAGTCCACGGGGCTGCAAGGAGTCAGGCATAACTGAGCACACACACAATCATAAAACAGGAAATGACTTTAGAACCTTTTCGTTTTGCCCATAACCAGTTAACAGTGTAATTGGTTTTAACAAATCTGACATAGCAGGATTTTGATCTAGAAACTGGCAAGATTTACCAAGTTCACAGCCACAATTCTTTAACCTAATATCTCTAGGTCAAACCAAGATAAAACAATACCATAATTTAATAAAGACAAAGTATCTTAATTTGAAACATCATGAAAAAAAAAAAAGACCAGACAGTACACTTAGATGGGAAACTATCAACATTAGCTCTGGAATCTAAGGCATTTTCAGCAAAACCTCATTATGAACAGTCTAAACCTGATTTAAAAATTCTTCTAAAAGTGATCAAATTATTTAACAATAGAATTGCAATCATTTTGAAAATATTTATTCCCCTACCAATGTTTTTGCATGAGAAGCTGCTCTTCTTTTTTATTTTTCTGTTTTATTTATTTCATTTTACAGACAATATGTTAAAGACATGTTCTCTTAGGGGATGAGAGTCAGTAGCTGGGTAGATAATAACACTGTTGATTGAAGTATGGAACCTGGAAGGACAAGTCCTAAAAAGTCATTTAAATGTGTACATTCTGATATGTTTTTATGTTAAAAACAATTTTGAAGCTGTAGTATGTATGTGAGTGTGTGTGATACACACATAATCAATTTTCTTACATTGGGGTTACATGTCTATTCATAATAGTATAAATCATGTATATATGAAGTAAATTTTCATAACAAGTTAACTATTTTTGAAATAGAGGTCAGAGTGTACGGATCAACCACAATGAAAAGCAGTCATAGAGGGATTTGTGAAAGCAATTTAAATGACTGTTAATCGTCTACATGTTAGAAATTGCTTATTGTTTCGAACTTGACAGTAGGTAATAATAAATACCACGGCATCTTTTCTTCTACAGTGTGTGACTTCTGAGTTTCCCAGTCAATCAGACAGGTCATTCAATGGATTCACGTTGTCTTCTTCCACTCTCTGTCCGTCCTTAACACTTTGCAGCAGCCCTTCTTAAGGGTTAGAAAGTCTCATAGCCTGCAATAGGACAAGAGGAGGCAGTTGAGGAAGAAGGCACAGGGAAAGAAAGATACATTTCCATTCAGTTTAACCCCTAAACCTGAGCCAAAGAAAAAAGTGGGGCTTCCTTGGTGGTCCAGTGGGTAAGGGCACCATCTTGCAGGGCAAGGGGCGCCGGTTCGATCCCTGGCCTGGGAAGATTCCATGTGCTGCAGAGCGACTGTACAGGTGTGTCCAACTACCGCACTGGAGCTCTGGAGCACATGCGCCCAAAGCCAGTGCTCTTTGATGAGAGAGGGTACTGCAATGGGAGACCCACACGGGTCAAAGAACAAAGATGGATGAAAATAAATGAATGAAAAACCAATAAAAGTGGCCAAAAAAAAAAAGATGGATGAAAATAAATAAATGACCAGTAGAAGTGGATAAAGAAAAAAAAAAAAGTGACATTTCCCAGCAAACAAAAATAAGTAACAGGGACTTCTCTGGTGGTCCAATGGTTAAGTTTCTGTGTTCCCAATTCAGTGGGGCCTGGGTTCAATCCCTGGTCAGGGAACTAGATCCCACATGCCGCAACTATGACCCAGCGCAACCAAATAAATAAATAATTTAAAAATAAATAAATAACAGATTATATAAATGACATTTTTTGCTATTTCTTTTAAGTCTTAACCTTTTTAAAATTTTTATTTATTTGTTTATTTTTGGGTATTCTTGGTTTTCACTGCTGCTGCAGGCTCATCTCTAGTTGCAGGGAGTTGGAGTACTCTCTAGCTGAGGTGAGCAGGTTTCTTGTTGTGCTGACTTCTCTTGTGGAACTCAGGCTCCAGGGCGCATGGGCTTCAATAGATGCAGCACACAGGCTCAATAGTTGTGGCTCACGGGCTTAGTTGCTCCTCAGCATGTGCGATCTTCCCAGATCAGGGATCAAACCTGTGTCTCCTGCACTGGCAGGCGAACTCTTCACCACTGAGCTACCAGGGAAGCCCCATATTTTGCTATTTCTTGCCAGTCAATTTACATAATTTCTGTACATTTATGAGCATTATTTATTGGCATGGTTTGTATACTTAGTGTATGCAAACTTTTGAACTTTGTTTTAACACTTTTGGTGGCAAAGCTGTACACCTGTTGTTCAGTGTAAGATGCACTATAGCTCAGTATATTTGGTTTAAATATTAGCAACTACTCCACAATTTGACATTTTTTTTTAATGATGATTACTTTTGTTTTCAATTTAAATTTACATGTGTGATTGCCATACACACCCTTTTCAGTACTTACTTAATGACACTCATATAAGTAAGTGCATTTATGTGCAACCCCTTACCTGGGAAGGAGTTTGAAGATAACTGAAATATTTAGTTCTGAAACAACTCCCTTTTAGCATCTTTTGAGTGATGTTGAGAGAGTGGAAAAACTGAAACATTAGTCGCTCAACCATGTCCAACTCTGTTGTGACTAACTCCATGGATGGAGCCCACCAGGATCCTCTGTTCACGCAGCTTTCCAGGCAAGAATACTAGCGTGGGTTGTCATTTCCTTCTCCAGGGGATCTTCCCAACCAGGATTGAACCTGGGTCTTTTGCATTGCAGGCAGATTGTTTACCAACCTAAGCCAACAGGTAAAAATGAAAGCAGTTTCAGATAATGGGTACTGTAGTGTGCATTCACACCTTTGAGAAAGCTACAAGAGATCTGGAAAATTAGACCACAACTCCCCCTCCCTATCACTCGGCTGTTATTATTATGCCAGCATGCACTCATCTGCTGTTTTCTTCAGCCATCACACAGTAAATTGTAAAAATTAGCATTTTTTAAAGAAAAATATTATGTTCTGTTCAAGGAAAAGTTCTTTCAGCAATCCCTGCTGCAAGTATAACCTATGAGAAAGCTGTGATAACAATGAATAACTCTGAAGATGAACAGGCACTAAGAATATGAAGAAAGAGAGGAACCTCTTGGTGCAGTGAGGGAAATGGGAGCCTTCAATGAGAGTGGAATTCATGCTACACATCGTATGGTCCAGCTGTTTGGGAACATTAAAAATCCCTTCACTTAAGCTGTTGAAAGCTGCAAAAAAGACCAAATGTTCTCCATCTCAAAACACATTTTACTGAGCTGTGTTTTGAAAGCTGTTATCTAAACATTAAAAAAGAAATCCAGCATATTTTAACATGATTTCTTCGCTGGGTGCAAATCAGCATTTATAATTTAATTTAGGAAAGAGTGAGAAAGGTAGAAGGGAAAAGCACATTTTATTCTCCTACCTTCTTGTTTATCTTTCCTTAAAGTACTTGAAGGACATAAAACTGGAAAATAAAAACGTCAACAGCATACAGTTTTGTTACCTTATCTTGTGAACATTAAACATTATGCCTCAAATTTCGTATGGTACATAAAGTGTTTTGCCTTGCAAGATCGTGTATACAGCACTTCAAAAAAGCCAGGAGGACAGCTTACTAAATGTAATGGATGTGTGACGGCGGATCTTTAGATCTCTTGTATTTAGCATGACAACTCTGGGTTCTTTAGGTGCTTTCAACATGATATCTAAAACCATGTATTTTTTTCCCCTCCTGATGAAAAACACAGACTAATTTGACCATCCCCATGTAATTGCAACATTTTGATTATATGCTACCTCCATTGGTTGCCTAAATTATTCCATTTTGCAACTTGGTTTTCTCAATGCATTTTCTTGTTAGTTCTCACTAGAATGAATTCTCACAGAGCATAGTCACAGTGAAAATGTGTTGTTTGATGATGCAATAAATGAAAGCAGTTTCAGATAATGGGTACTGTAGTGTGCATTCACACCTTTGAGAAAGCTACAAGAGATCTGGAAAACTAGACCACACCTCCCCCTCCCTATCACTCGGCTGTTATTATTATGCCAGCATGCACTCATCTGCTGTTTTCTTCAGCCATCACACAGTAAATTGTAAAAATTAGCATTTTTTAAAGAAAAATATTATGTTCTGTTCAAGGAAAAGTTCTTTCAGCAATCCCTGCTGCAAGTATAACCTATGAGAAAGCTGTGATAACAATGAATAACTCTGAAGATGAACAGGCACTAAGAATATGAAGAAAGAGAGGAACCTCTTGGTGCAGTGAGGGAAATGGGAGCCTTCAATGAGAGTGGAATTCATGCTACACATCGTATGGTCCAGCTGTTTGGGAACATTAAAAATCCCTTCACTTAAGCTGTTGAAAGCTGCAAAAAAGACCAAATGTTCTCCATCTCAAAACACATTTTACTGAGCTGTGTTTTGAAAGCTGTTATCTAAACATTAAAAAAGAAATCCAGCATATTTTAACATGATTTCTTCGCTGGGTGCAAATCAGCATTTATAATTTAATTTAGGAAAGAGTGAGAAAGGTAGAAGGGAAAAGCACATTTTATTCTCCTACCTTCTTGTTTATCTTTCCTTAAAGTACTTGAAGGACATAAAACTGGAAAATAAAAACGTCAACAGCATACAGTTTTGTTACCTTATCTTGTGAACATTAAACATTATGCCTCAAATTTCGTATGGTACATAAAGTGTTTTGCCTTGCAAGATCGTGTATACAGCACTTCAAAAAAGCCAGGAGGACAGCTTACTAAATGTAATGGATGTGTGACGGCGGATCTTTAGATCTCTTGTATTTAGCATGACAACTCTGGGTTCTTTAGGTGCTTTCAACATGATATCTAAAACCATGTATTTTTTTCCCCTCCTGATGAAAAACACAGACTAATTTGACCATCCCCATGTAATTGCAACATTTTGATTATATGCTACCTCCATTGGTTGCCTAAATTATTCCATTTTGCAACTTGGTTTTCTCAATGCATTTTCTTGTTAGTTCTCACTAGAATGAATTCTCACAGAGCATAGTCACAGTGAAAATGTGTTGTTTGATGATGCAATAAACACTTTATTTCTATTAATAGTTTTAAGAGGTGTCTTCACCAAAATCTTCAAGAACTCTCATTAAACAGTTTCAAAAGATAACATTAAAAAGAGGAACTGAGTCCCACTTTAAGACTTACTCTGATAAACTAATTTATTTGTTATCAAAACTGATGTTGGTGATTATGTTGACGAAACTTTCTATCAGGAAACCTTGCTAGGAATGTGGCTTAGACACGGAATACAGCATAGGGTCAGTGCCTTGCACCCAGGATGCAGACCACAATTGATTTTAGATGATAAAAGTACAAGGAAGTTTCCAACAGTGTAAATAATCAGATAACGAAGCAGGTAGCAAGGACAGACATGCTAGGTTTGAAAGGCAACCACCACTAATAACCCCAAATGACCTTTCTGGGTTATGAAATATAATTATGGTTTACTGACATAATGTTAAAAACTAAGTTTCACTGATTTTTGTAGCATCCCTATTATGACGTTTATAGTTGTGGACAGAAAAATAAGAAATTGTTTTGTCTTCTTTTATTTTTATCTTTATGTTTTTATACAGATCAAAGTGAAAAATGTAAGATGAGGATAAAGATATGTTTTCTAGTGCTACTTTTGAGAATTTCAGTAGATTAGAATTTTATATCTAAGTGCCCCTCTTCTCTGCTTCAAGTACTTTCATGTATTTTCCTAACAAACTACATTTAAAATATGTTAATCAATGAGAAGGTAATTGAAAACAATGTATGATGCCACAAACCAAGTGTCAGGATACATTTGTTCTTACTCCTGTTATGATGGGGAGTTGTGAAATCATGTTGCTTTTCTGGCCTTTGTTTTCACATCTGCAAAATGACTGTGTTATAAGCAGCACAGATGTACTTTTAACCCTGGATTCTCCATTGGTCTTAAAAATACCCCTAGTGAATACTTCTTTTATTTAGCTGATATTTATAATTAAACCGAGCTTAGTCTTCCTTAGTGTTCTCAATGCATTTTCTTGTTAGTTCTCACTAGAATGAATTCTCACAGAGCATAGTCACAGTGAAAATGTGTTGTTTGATGATGCAATAAACACTTTATTTCTATTAATAGTTTTAAGAGGTGTCTTCACCAAAATCTTCAAGAACTCTCATTAAACAGTTTCAAAAGATAACATTAAAAAGAGGAACTGAGTCCCACTTTAAGACTTACTCTGATAAACTAATTTATTTGTTATCAAAACTGATGTTGGTGATTATGTTGACGAAACTTTCTATCAGGAAACCTTGCTAGGAATGTGGCTTAGACACGGAATACAGCATAGGGTCAGTGCCTTGCACCCAGGATGCAGACCACAATTGATTTTAGATGATAAAAGTACAAGGAAGTTTCCAACAGTGTAAATAATCAGATAACGAAGCAGGTAGCAAGGACAGACATGCTAGGTTTGAAAGGCAACCACCACTAATAACCCCAAATGACCTTTCTGGGTTATGAAATATAATTATGGTTTACTGACATAATGTTAAAAACTAAGTTTCACTGATTTTTGTAGCATCCCTATTATGACGTTTATAGTTGTGGACAGAAAAATAAGAAATTGTTTTGTCTTCTTTTATTTTTATCTTTATGTTTTTATACAGATCAAAGTGAAAAATGTAAGATGAGGATAAAGATATGTTTTCTAGTGCTACTTTTTGAGAATTTCAGTAGATTAGAATTTTATATCTAAGTGCCCCTCTTCTCTGCTTCAAGTACTTTCATGTATTTTCCTAACAAACTACATTTAAAATATGTTAATCAATGAGAAGGTAATTGAAAACAATGTATGATGCCACAAACCAAGTGTCAGGATACATTTGTTCTTACTCCTGTTATGATGGGGAGTTGTGAAATCATGTTGCTTTTCTGGCCTTTGTTTTCACATCTGCAAAATGACTGTGTTATAAGCAGCACAGATGTACTTTTAACCCTGGATTCTCCATTGGTCTTAAAAATACCCCTAGTGAATACTTCTTTTATTTAGCTGATATTTATAATTAAACCGAGCTTAGTCTTCCTTAGTGTTCCAGTTCGTTAGTGGTTAACTCAGAGTGACACTCATTGCCAACTCCCAATATCAGGCAGATGACATCTTTGGCAAATTTGCAGGCCAGTCTTTTAGGTCTTTATATCTGAGGTGGTGTAACCTTTGGGAAAGATCAGAGCAGAATATGCAGTCAGATTAATCAGGATTTGGATCCCATCTTTAATACCTGCCAGTTGTGTGACTTTGGGCAAGATATTTACTCCATCTTACTGAGTTCATGGACTTCCCAGATAACTCAGCGGTAAATAAATTTTAAAAAAATGGCCTACAGTGCAGGAACCACACTGTTTCAATCCCTGGGTTGGGAAGATCCCCAGGAAGAGGACATGGCAACCCACTCCAGTGTTCTTACCCAGAGAGTCCTCATGGACAGTGGAGCCTGGTGGGGCTACAGTCCATCGGGTCGCAAAGAGTTGGACATGACGAGTAACTTCGCATGCGCTCAGACACCGAGTTCACAAATTTTATCATCTGTAAAATAAGGATGATAATCACTTATGTGGTTAGTGCATTATTAAAGGAAATGATGCATGAGGAGCACTTGCCATGGAGTAGACACTTCTGTTTTACCATCTTACCATCATCTCCTGTTTCTATTGCTTCAGTAGCTTGCTATTTTCTCACCAATGTCCACTTACTCCGCTTCAATACATTTACCACCTTGTCCTCATTATGGTTTTTAAAGATGAGAATTTGGCAAGGACCATATGCAGTTTCATATGCAGTTCAAAATGAATGAGTAAATGAGTGACATTAACAAGACTGACTAATATTAAAAATAAACTGCTTAAATACATACTTAAAAAAACCTAATGGATATATTTTGCCTATATTTCCAGTCAAAACCAAATAATTTACCAAAAAGTGATCACAACCCAGAAAATAGCAATGTTCTTCAGTTTAGTGTTGTTGGCTAAGTTGTGTCCAACTTTTTGTGACCCCATAGACTTCAGCATGCCAGGCTTCCCTGTCTATTGTGCTTTTGTTTTATTATTATTATTGCTATTGCTACTGAAAAGGAGTTGTCTAGGTCTTTGACTGTTGAATAAAATAGGAAAGCCCATTATCTGAAGACAAATGTTTCTAGTTTACCTACAAAGTATTACCTAGATGTATACCTTCAGTATGTTATCAGTTATTCTTGAAGTAAAAAAAGATTTACTCCAGAAATTTCTTCAACTTACTTACTGCTTTTAGATTTTACCAGAACAATTACTTTACATGATTTCTTTCATTTATACTGGCAGATTCACCCAGCATAGAGTATACATCTGTCTCTGATATATTAGAATCCATTAGGAATTAATCCCTTTGTTTAAAACACACACATGGAGATATATATATATATATATATATATATATATATATATATATATATTTAAGCTACTATACTCTATCCTTTAAAAACATAGGGACTGATAAGGAACAGTAGGATATTGTTCTATTTAAAAAATTGAACAAACATTGAAAATGTATTTAACCTAGCTCTAACGCATGGAAATCTTCCCAGGAATATTCTTTTCTACTTCTCCATCTTTGAATGAGTGAAAGTCTCACCCTTCCATAAAAAGTCCAGCTTCTCTTTCCTGCCTGAATCTCCATAGCATTTATCATTTGAGCCACATAATTTAGTATATAATAGCTTACAGTCTTGTACTATTCATTGTTCTCCAAGTAGTTAGTGTTGTCTTTCTAAATAGATTGCATGGATCTTAACAGGGATGATGGTTTATATTAATATTGTATCTCTTTTGAATTCTAGACCTTTTCTAGCAGCATATTTAGTAGGTTATTTTCAGTCTGTGAATCAAGAGCCAAGGAACTAAAGAGAGTGGTGTGGGCTGGGGAGATATCTCAAAGCTCTTCTGAAACCCAAGAGTCCTTGTAAAATTTTATGTGTGTGCAGGTGTGTACATGTGGCTTTATGTATGCAAAAACAAGATACAAAATAATTTTAAATTAGCTGTAGACTTTCTAACTCATACTGTGTTTGTAATATATTGTCACATGCTAAAAAGGGAAATTATAGAATAATATTCAAACTATAATTTTATTTTGGTGAACACAGACACACACATATATATTATATGTTTCTAAAAAAATCTTGTGTGAGCAAAGAATAAGACAAGAAAAAAACCACAAGGGACTGAATATCAATTACCCCAGAATGATGATGAAACACCTTTGTGCTGTGTTCTATACATATAAATTGCTTTTACAATTTGAAAAACTTCAAAGAAAATACTAGAAAACTTCAAAGGAAATACCAAAGTTAAGTGGAGTGATAAATAAAATTACCAGGTTCTTTAAGAGAAAAGAAAATTACGTTTACACTCAACCTCTTTGCCTAGATAGATGGAGCGGCACTAGTACAGAAGGAAGAAAACATTAGCTTAGAAGTTCTATCTTCCAGTCACAGGTCTACCACTTACTAGCACTAAGACCTCAGGCAAATTTTCCAATGTCTGCACCTTTTTTTTCTCATTCGTATTGTTATAATTTTACTTGTCATACCATCTCATGGATCTGCATCATTTGTGACTCAATTAATTCAAGTGAAAGCCCCTTGCCAAGGATAATGTGTTATCCTTACCATGCTCCCTGTCATATCTGATATGGCTTGATTGTTAGTTTTGAAAACCTGGCAATCTCTCTGGGAGCATATGGAAATGGAAGATAACCGTCACTTTACCAGAAACTGTTGCAGCTCTCAGGACAGCTCCTACTGCCACAGAAAAGGGGCAAGGTCCTAGTCCAGGGCAGTGATGGGAAGGGAGAGAAATACTGATTGTGAATATTATTGTATTTTTCATTGCTGCCTTTGGCACTGAAACTGTCACATTGCATTCTTTTAGGTTTGGTATAGTGTTAAGAGAATTCCTGGTAAGCAGTTTATGACAGCACTTTTATGTTTAAAGATCAACATCTTAGTCATTTTATACATAAGAACAAAAAATCAGTCTGAATCTGTAAAGCAACTTCACCCTAATTTGGTGCATGCTGACCAACCAATTGGAACTCATGATCCACTAAATAAGGGCTCTGGAAATAGGAAACAAATTTTCTGAAATCTTGTTGTCATAATATCACCACTCTGAAATTTATGATCACTGCCTTTTCTGTTTTCAATCCAAGATAGCCTAAATTCCAGCAGGCTTTAGAAAGCTTTCCATAATTTGGCCTTATCAAGTCTTATCCACTAATGCTTCTCAACTTTATGGCTTCTTGGGATACCCTAATGAGTTTATTGAGCAACAGCTCATGAGAGGAACCAGAGGCAAGTGCTTGTTAGATGAGGGTGTGAAACCACCTATTCTCAGCTGCAGGAGGGAGAGGGTAAGCAGAAGGTAAGTGCAGGCTGGGATGAGGGGTGTTCCTCCATGGGCCCAAATTCTCTGTTAAATCAGAGGCATTCCGGTGAGAAAATTACGTTTACACTCAACCTCTTTGCCTAGATAGATGGAGCGGCACTAGTACAGAAGGAAGAAAACATTAGCTTAGAAGTTCTATCTTCCAGTCACAGGTCTACCACTTACTAGCACTAAGACCTCAGGCAAATTTTCCAATGTCTGCACCTTTTTTTTCTCATTCGTATTGTTATAATTTTACTTGTCATACCATCTCATGGATCTGCATCATTTGTGACTCAATTAATTCAAGTGAAAGCCCCTTGCCAAGGATAATGTGTTATCCTTACCATGCTCCCTGTCATATCTGATATGGCTTGATTGTTAGTTTTGAAAACCTGGCAATCTCTCTGGGAGCATATGGAAATGGAAGATAACCGTCACTTTACCAGAAACTGTTGCAGCTCTCAGGACAGCTCCTACTGCCACAGAAAAGGGGCAAGGTCCTAGTCCAGGGCAGTGATGGGAAGGGAGAGAAATACTGATTGTGAATATTATTGTATTTTTCATTGCTGCCTTTGGCACTGAAACTGTCACATTGCATTCTTTTAGGTTTGGTATAGTGTTAAGAGAATTCCTGGTAAGCAGTTTATGACAGCACTTTTATGTTTAAAGATCAACATCTTAGTCATTTTATACATAAGAACAAAAAATCAGTCTGAATCTGTAAAGCAACTTCACCCTAATTTGGTGCATGCTGACCAACCAATTGGAACTCATGATCCACTAAATAAGGGCTCTGGAAATAGGAAACAAATTTTCTGAAATCTTGTTGTCATAATATCACCACTCTGAAATTTATGATCACTGCCTTTTCTGTTTTCAATCCAAGATAGCCTAAATTCCAGCAGGCTTTAGAAAGCTTTCCATAATTTGGCCTTATCAAGTCTTATCCACTAATGCTTCTCAACTTTATGGCTTCTTGGGATACCCTAATGAGTTTATTGAGCAACAGCTCATGAGAGGAACCAGAGGCAAGTGCTTGTTAGATGAGGGTGTGAAACCACCTATTCTCAGCTGCAGGAGGGAGAGGGTAAGCAGAAGGTAAGTGCAGGCTGGGATGAGGGGTGTTCCTCCATGGGCCCAAATTCTCTGTTAAATCAGAGGCATTCCGGTGACAGAATTCTTAATATTCACCAAAGGTCTTTGGCTGGTGTTTTTGGTATCTATTGTTGTATAATGAATCACCCCCAAAGCTTAATGGTTGAAAACAATAATAAACATTTCTTCTCCTCAAGATCTCTGGTTTAGAATTCAGGAGCTGCTTAGCTAGCTGGGTGGTTCTGGCCCAAGGTCTCATCAGGTTGCAGTTAAGAGTAGCAGCTATGGGCATTGAAAGATTTGATGAGTGCTGGAAGATTCCTTTCACTTATGTTGGTTATTCTTCTCTGCTTCTATATAGTTTCATTCTGTTTCTCAAAAAACAAACTGCTGCTTGAGTGACAGCAAATAAATTAAGATGAAAAAAACGCTTGTTTGTCTTCTGTTCTAAATATGTTTATGAAAAAAAAACATAGAGGGCATTTATACAGAAGGTGACAACTATTTAGTAGAGTTAGAACTCCAGTTAATAATAGTTAATGTTTACTAGGTGTTTATATTCTAAGTATTGAACTTGTAAGTGCTGGGCATGTATTACCATGTTTTCATCCTCTCAGTAGTCCTGTAATATACTATCATCATCCTCATTTACCGATGAGGAAACTGGGGTGTAAAGTAACCTTGGCATATGGCCCTCACCTAGCGTGTGGTGAAGCTCTGATTTAAATCCAGGCTGTTCTCCTCTAGTGTCTATGATTTTAATCACTATTTTCCCTCCTTGTCCACTAAATAAGGGCTCTGGAAATAGGAAACAAATTTTCTGAAATCTTGTTGTCATAATATCACCACTCTGAAATTTATGATCACTGCCTTTTCTGTTTTCAATCCAAGATAGCCTAAATTCCAGCAGGCTTTAGAAAGCTTTCCATAATTTGGCCTTATCAAGTCTTATCCACTAATGCTTCTCAACTTTATGGCTTCTTGGGATACCCTAATGAGTTTATTGAGCAACAGCTCATGAGAGGAACCAGAGGCAAGTGCTTGTTAGATGAGGGTGTGAAACCACCTATTCTCAGCTGCAGGAGGGAGAGGGTAAGCAGAAGGTAAGTGCAGGCTGGGATGAGGGGTGTTCCTCCATGGGCCCAAATTCTCTGTTAAATCAGAGGCATTCCGGTGACAGAATTCTTAATATTCACCAAAGGTCTTTGGCTGGTGTTTTTGGTATCTATTGTTGTATAATGAATCACCCCCAAAGCTTAATGGTTGAAAACAATAATAAACATTTCTTCTCCTCAAGATCTCTGGTTTAGAATTCAGGAGCTGCTTAGCTAGCTGGGTGGTTCTGGCCCAAGGTCTCATCAGGTTGCAGTTAAGAGTAGCAGCTATGGGCATTGAAAGATTTGATGAGTGCTGGAAGATTCCTTTCACTTATGTTGGTTATTCTTCTCTGCTTCTATATAGTTTCATTCTGTTTCTCAAAAAACAAACTGCTGCTTGAGTGACAGCAAATAAATTAAGATGAAAAAAACGCTTGTTTGTCTTCTGTTCTAAATATGTTTATGAAAAAAAAACATAGAGGGCATTTATACAGAAGGTGACAACTATTTAGTAGAGTTAGAACTCCAGTTAATAATAGTTAATGTTTACTAGGTGTTTATATTCTAAGTATTGAACTTGTAAGTGCTGGGCATGTATTACCATGTTTTCATCCTCTCAGTAGTCCTGTAATATACTATCATCATCCTCATTTACCGATGAGGAAACTGGGGTGTAAAGTAACCTTGGCATATGGCCCTCACCTAGCGTGTGGTGAAGCTCTGATTTAAATCCAGGCTGTTCTCCTCTAGTGTCTATGATTTTAATCACTATTTTCCCTCCTTGTGAACATCTACTATGTGCCATATGAAGTGATGTGTGTGTGTGTGTATCCATCATTTAATTATAATAACTCCTATGATATAGGTGCCATTGCGTTCAATCACTAAGTCAGGTTCGGCTGTTTGTGACCCCATGGACTATAGTCCTCCAGGCTCCTATGTCCAGGGGATTTCCCAGGCAAGAATAGTGGAGCGGGTTGCCATTTCCTTCTCCAATAGGTGTCACTACCATAGTTTTGAAGATATTGAAAGAGAAATATAAGAAGTTTAAGCAACTCTCTCAGTATCACATAACTAGCGGTAGGCCCTATCTAGGGCTCCAACACCAGAGGGCTACAACTTAGCAGAAAACTGGGGAGAGACTGACTGTTCATGGGACCAGATGATTTCATACTTGCAGAGGAAGTGTGTGGTCCACTGAGCACTGAGAAGATCTTCTTACTTTGTTACAGGCAGATAACCACAATCAGTCCATCACTTTCCTAGCTAAAGGCCACAAGAGGTGGTATGTTTGTGAGAATAGATGATAGCATTGCCACTGCATCCTAGGCGTGAATGATTTGATAGCTTGGTTGTGTTGAGAACATGAGCCACTGGGATCACCTGGACCATATTAAACAATGTGGGAAGAGACAATAATTAGAAAAGAAATGGTTTGCCATTCAGAAGTTCTTTGAGCAGAGGATACTTTATTTATCTTATTTTCTTATCCTGACACTGCTATGGAACACTTTTCAAAACCTAAACCAATTTAGTAAAGTTGCATTTCACTTAGATCTGCATTTGCTTAGATTCTATTATTGTAGTGTAATCAAAACCTTTTGTTAATGTTTACTAGGTGTTTATATTCTAAGTATTGAACTTGTAAGTGCTGGGCATGTATTACCATGTTTTCATCCTCTCAGTAGTCCTGTAATATACTATCATCATCCTCATTTACCGATGAGGAAACTGGGGTGTAAAGTAACCTTGGCATATGGCCCTCACCTAGCGTGTGGTGAAGCTCTGATTTAAATCCAGGCTGTTCTCCTCTAGTGTCTATGATTTTAATCACTATTTTCCCTCCTTGTGAACATCTACTATGTGCCATATGAAGTGATGTGTGTGTGTGTGTATCCATCATTTAATTATAATAACTCCTATGATATAGGTGCCATTGCGTTCAATCACTAAGTCAGGTTCGGCTGTTTGTGACCCCATGGACTATAGTCCTCCAGGCTCCTATGTCCAGGGGATTTCCCAGGCAAGAATAGTGGAGCGGGTTGCCATTTCCTTCTCCAATAGGTGTCACTACCATAGTTTTGAAGATATTGAAAGAGAAATATAAGAAGTTTAAGCAACTCTCTCAGTATCACATAACTAGCGGTAGGCCCTATCTAGGGCTCCAACACCAGAGGGCTACAACTTAGCAGAAAACTGGGAGAGACTGACTGTTCATGGGACCAGATGATTTCATACTTGCAGAGGAAGTGTGTGGTCCACTGAGCACTGAGAAGATCTTCTTACTTTGTTACAGGCAGATAACCACAATCAGTCCATCACTTTCCTAGCTAAAGGCCACAAGAGGTGGTATGTTTGTGAGAATAGATGATAGCATTGCCACTGCATCCTAGGCGTGAATGATTTGATAGCTTGGTTGTGTTGAGAACATGAGCCACTGGGATCACCTGGACCATATTAAACAATGTGGGAAGAGACAATAATTAGAAAAGAAATGGTTTGCCATTCAGAAGTTCTTTGAGCAGAGGATACTTTATTTATCTTATTTTCTTATCCTGACACTGCTATGGAACACTTTTCAAAACCTAAACCAATTTAGTAAAGTTGCATTTCACTTAGATCTGCATTTGCTTAGATTCTGGAGTGAATAAGTAATTGAAAATCAGGTGTAATCAAAACTTCTCTTGCTAAGCCCTTTAACCATCCAGTGTTGTTATAGATTGCCTTGGCTTTGGTTGAGCATCAAAGAACGTGGAATATTTTCATTCAGTTGCTGCATGGTGTGAAAAATAAATATCTCTAAACTTTAAGAGTCATACTCAATGCAGCAAGATACTCGGAACAAAAAACGTTTAAATGCTGATTCCTGTAGAGAGGTTGGATGAATCATGTCTCCCTCTCGTGCTCTTTTCTGGTTAAAGCATCATTTGTTCTCATTCTCTGTCTCTGTGCCTCATCTGTATCTCCATTTTCCCCTTTCTTTCTGTTCACGGTAGTTGAACATTAGTAGCCCAAATGTGTATTTGTTATGTTACAACTGCACTAGACTTTCCAAGGTTAAAATTTAGCAAAATAAAGACTTTTAATGGCTTTCTTGAACTATTTCAGCATTGATTTCTAATGTATAGGAAATGATAAACATTTATTATGATAATTTCTTCAGAGACAACAAAAACCACAAAATTAATACAAATGAACATGTAACATAGCTAAATGACTTAGTGAGTCATTTAAATTTGACTCATCCAATTTCTTTTGAGAACATATGAACTTTTCTAACTCTTATAAGAGTGGAAGTGGGAAGAACATAAAACTGTATTAGATATAATACAATATTACAGAGAAACCTAAGTTAAAACCTTACAGTCTGTAGTCATTTTAACCTTATCTTCTTCCTAGGCTCATAATTTTGATTTTCTCCATCTCATGGCTGGATCCAATTCGTGTACTCTGTATCAGTCAATATTACCCGCAAGCAAGGTGGTATGTTTGTGAGAATAGATGATAGCATTGCCACTGCATCCTAGGCGTGAATGATTTGATAGCTTGGTTGTGTTGAGAACATGAGCCACTGGGATCACCTGGACCATATTAAACAATGTGGGAAGAGACAATAATTAGAAAAGAAATGGTTTGCCATTCAGAAGTTCTTTGAGCAGAGGATACTTTATTTATCTTATTTTCTTATCCTGACACTGCTATGGAACACTTTTCAAAACCTAAACCAATTTAGTAAAGTTGCATTTCACTTAGATCTGCATTTGCTTAGATTCTGGAGTGAATAAGTAATTGAAAATCAGGTGTAATCAAAACTTCTCTTGCTAAGCCCTTTAACCATCCAGTGTTGTTATAGATTGCCTTGGCTTTGGTTGAGCATCAAAGAACGTGGAATATTTTCATTCAGTTGCTGCATGGTGTGAAAAATAAATATCTCTAAACTTTAAGAGTCATACTCAATGCAGCAAGATACTCGGAACAAAAAACGTTTAAATGCTGATTCCTGTAGAGAGGTTGGATGAATCATGTCTCCCTCTCGTGCTCTTTTCTGGTTAAAGCATCATTTGTTCTCATTCTCTGTCTCTGTGCCTCATCTGTATCTCCATTTTCCCCTTTCTTTCTGTTCACGGTAGTTGAACATTAGTAGCCCAAATGTGTATTTGTTATGTTACAACTGCACTAGACTTTCCAAGGTTAAAATTTAGCAAAATAAAGACTTTTAATGGCTTTCTTGAACTATTTCAGCATTGATTTCTAATGTATAGGAAATGATAAACATTTATTATGATAATTTCTTCAGAGACAACAAAAACCACAAAATTAATACAAATGAACATGTAACATAGCTAAATGACTTAGTGAGTCATTTAAATTTGACTCATCCAATTTCTTTTGAGAACATATGAACTTTTCTAACTCTTATAAGAGTGGAAGTGGGAAGAACATAAAACTGTATTAGATATAATACAATATTACAGAGAAACCTAAGTTAAAACCTTACAGTCTGTAGTCATTTTAACCTTATCTTCTTCCTAGGCTCATAATTTTGATTTTCTCCATCTCATGACTGGATCCATGGTTTATTCGTAAATTGATAATTCGGTTCACATGGGGAGAGAAATTATGTGTGAATCACAGTGTGTTTTATCTTTTCTTTTAAAGTGTCCATGTCCTTTCTGGCATTCTCCCTTCTAGTTGTAGTCACTGCATTAGCAAACCTAGATTTGCTTCTAGCCAAGAACCACAAACCAAAACACAAATACCTTTGAGAATCTACATCCTGGAAGTTGACTAGTACTTAATTCTGGAGTTACAGACAGGCTATATTAGGATTTTATTTGAAGTTGTAGGATTGACTCAACAAAATTTATAGAAATATATATATATTTTTTTATTATTATTATTATTATTTTAAAGATTTTTTTTCTTTTTCTCCATCATGCCTCTTTCATTTATATTTATTTTCATCCATCTATGGCATGTGTGGGCCTCCCAGTGCAGCAGCCTCTCCCACAGCAGAGCACCAGCTCTGGGCGCATGCACTCCAGAGCTCTGGCCAGACACTGCACTTACTGGTCCAACTGCTTCACGGCACATGGGGTCTTCCCAGGCCAGGGATCCGACTGGTGCCCCCTGCACCACAAGGCGAACCCTCCACCCACTGGACCACCAAGGAAGCACTATAGAAACATGTTTTTAAAGCCACACCTGAAATAATGTCCATGTTTATTTTACATAATGATATTTAGATTTTATTGGATATTTTAAGCACTATTGGAATATTTTGACATTTTACTGTTTGATATGTAGCAAAAGATGTGACACTCATTAAACAGATTATAAGCCTCACAATTTCCTGGCTCTACAGAATTTTTACTTTTTATTTTTAAAGTTTCTGGTTATAGCTGATAATATAATAAAATATGATTTTAGAATTTCCAACATAGAGAAATGATAAATATCTGACTACATCACTGGTCAGAACTTAGCATATTGATTGTTTCTGATAATTCTGCAACAGGGACATCATAGCTAGCACCCACCATCAGAACATTGACATAGGACAGTAATTCTGGGCCAGAAATGCCTCACCATCCCCTCCCCGCAAGCCCTTAGAGCAGGCCTCTTGAGTTAGGAGCGAACACTCTCAATAGATCACAAATTAATACAACCTCTCATGACTGGATCCATGGTTTATTCGTAAATTGATAATTCGGTTCACATGGGGAGAGAAATTATGTGTGAATCACAGTGTGTTTTATCTTTTCTTTTAAAGTGTCCATGTCCTTTCTGGCATTCTCCCTTCTAGTTGTAGTCACTGCATTAGCAAACCTAGATTTGCTTCTAGCCAAGAACCACAAACCAAAACACAAATACCTTTGAGAATCTACATCCTGGAAGTTGACTAGTACTTAATTCTGGAGTTACAGACAGGCTATATTAGGATTTTATTTGAAGTTGTAGGATTGACTCAACAAAATTTATAGAAATATATATATATTTTTTTATTATTATTATTATTATTTTAAAGATTTTTTTTCTTTTTCTCCATCATGCCTCTTTCATTTATATTTATTTTCATCCATCTATGGCATGTGTGGGCCTCCCAGTGCAGCAGCCTCTCCCACAGCAGAGCACCAGCTCTGGGCGCATGCACTCCAGAGCTCTGGCCAGACACTGCACTTACTGGTCCAACTGCTTCACGGCACATGGGGTCTTCCCAGGCCAGGGATCCGACTGGTGCCCCCTGCACCACAAGGCGAACCCTCCACCCACTGGACCACCAAGGAAGCACTATAGAAACATGTTTTTAAAGCCACACCTGAAATAATGTCCATGTTTATTTTACATAATGATATTTAGATTTTATTGGATATTTTAAGCACTATTGGAATATTTTGACATTTTACTGTTTGATATGTAGCAAAAGATGTGACACTCATTAAACAGATTATAAGCCTCACAATTTCCTGGCTCTACAGAATTTTTACTTTTTATTTTTAAAGTTTCTGGTTATAGCTGATAATATAATAAAATATGATTTTAGAATTTCCAACATAGAGAAATGATAAATATCTGACTACATCACTGGTCAGAACTTAGCATATTGATTGTTTCTGATAATTCTGCAACAGGGACATCATAGCTAGCACCCACCATCAGAACATTGACATAGGACAGTAATTCTGGGCCAGAAATGCCTCACCATCCCCTCCCCGCAAGCCCTTAGAGCAGGCCTCTTGAGTTAGGAGCGAACACTCTCAATAGATCACAAATTAATACAACCATTAGTGCTCTTTACAGAGAAGATTGTGTGGTCGCTCCTGTGAAATGTTCTGTTCCGCAGGATGATAGGTTAATTCATCTGGAACAACATTAGTTCATCAAGGTTTGTGCTTTATCTAAAGATCAAATTCCTGTAATTTTGTACACCATCTGATTTAATGTCCACTTAGTTTAGCTGTTAGACAGCCATCAACAGGCTCAGCATAGGAATCCAACATCAAAAACTGGAGAAAAGGCCAATTTAATTCTTAAACCTTTAAGTCAGGCATTGGTAGACTGAGATTAAATGACTGTTTTTCTTTCTCCCAGGGAAATACACATCTAGATAATGCCAAGTCTTGTTAGGAGCCTAAATAATATAAAACATGGTGTGTAAATATGCCCACGGTAAAAGTCTATGTTTTCCAAGGACTTTTAATGGAAGAGGATAAGAAAGGGTGGGTTGGTCCTGAAATGAAATTATACACATTCCTCAGAAGGCTCTCATATCATATACTCAAGTAAAATTGCAACAGTTCACAGGCAAAGGATCAATTGCTGTGAGTTTACTGATACCCCCCTTTCTTTGTGAAACAGATACACCTTCCAAATGCTTTCAAGTTGAATGAAAAGTTGATGCTTGATTTTGTCTCTCTTTATCTATGGCTGTTTTTTAGTAACATTTTTTATCAAGAGTGAAAAGAGTCAATTGATGGAAAAATATTTAGGGGAACACCACTTTTTAACTAGGTTCAGCTCTGCTGAAATAAATGCATGTAATAAAAAAGTTTATTTCAAAAACTGTTCCCCTTAGGTGTGCCATGAAAGGCGAAAGGGGATTTCATACATGCTTTAATATCTTTATTGATGCTCCATTAAACAAGCCAAAGTTTTTTTTTTTTCTTTATGCTCCAAACTGTTTTTTCACTGAAGGATGTCTTGTCTATTTATGTTGGTGCAAAAGTAATTGCGGTTTTGCATTGTTGGCCTTTGCTGTTTGATATTGGGATACATTATTAAATAAATGTGATTATGTTATACATCATTTTAATGCACATTTCTTGCTAATTTTGCTAATGACTTACACTTGTGGTTTATTTTATATTTATTTTAGACTAGGGAAATGATGTTAAACAAAAAGCAAATTATAACAATCTTCTTACATGAGTTCCAAATGGGTTGTAAAACAGGGGAGACAGCTCTTAACATCAACATTTGGCCCAGGAACTGTTGTTAATGAACATACAGTTCAGTGATGGTTCAAGAAGTTTTGCAAAGGAGAGGTTTTGCCTCATCTGCTATGTTCACCTGACCCCTCACCAACCAGCTACCACTTCGTTAAGCCTCTCAACAACTTTTTGCAGGGAACACTTTCACAGCCAGTAGGAGGCAGAACATACTTTCCAAGAGTTCTTTGAATCCTGAAGCACAGATTTTTATGCTTAAGGAATGAACAAACTTGTTTCTTATTGGCAAAAATGTGTTGAATGTAATAGTTCCTATTTTGGTTAATGAAGATGTCTCTGAGTCTAGTTATAGTGATTTACAATTCATGGTTTGAAACCACATACATTTGCACCAACATAATAGAGCATTTACCACACTGATGTTCATTGTGAGGCTCCAAGAGGGAGCCTTCTTTTGCCTCAGTTGACCAGTGAATACATTTTCAGGGAGTACCTAGTAACAAGTCACTGATGAGAAAATGCCATGTTTGAAGCATGTTTTTTTTTCTTTTTTTTCCATCAGACAGCTTATAAGTAGATGAGCAAATGACAGAAATATCTCAAACAAATTTAACAATGATGATTGACTAGTGAATGATTTTCATAGTGAGTACAGTGACAACTTCAAGAAAGGGAGCCTGGCACTGTGTATGAACCTGGTAAATAGAACTCTGACTTCTCCTTGCTCTGTTGTTTCATCTTCTGAGTACTCTGAGTATCAGAGATAAGTAAAATGAAGGACTTGTGTGAACACTGTTATAAGAGCTTCTATTCATCGCCCTGGGTTGTTAACCAGAGTTTAAGATTTGTGTAGAGAGAAGAATCAGACAGTGAGCCTAGAAAGATAAATTGGACACCCACTTACAGAGAAGAATAGATTTTGAATTAGGAGCTTTATTTTCTAGCAAATTAGAAACAATTAGAGTTTTTATTAGTGTGATTTTTCTTGACCTTTTTTTTAGGTAAGGCAAAGCATTGTTGTAACTTTGTTACTCAAGAAGACTGGTTTTTGCTATAAAGATGCCTCAGAATTCAGACCTTAACATATAAGGGCCTTCATCAGGCCGGTGCTATTAGGAAGGTAAGGGTCCTAGAGAAACAATTTAACAGCCAATGACTGCTCACTGGAGATAAGGTACCTAGATAAAAGGCCAATGCAGGTAACCAATGCAGAAACATCAATGGAGGGGGTGGATAGGAAGCACCAGTGATAGAAATTTCTATCTCTAGGTTCCCCAAAAGAGAATTACCAGTGCATCAATCGATTCCCATGGGAAAACAGTAGTAAGTAGTCTAGTTTTCTTAGATATTAAATATAACAATTCCTGGAACATTTGGCTGTAATTAATTCATCTTTGCAGCTCAGTTCAAAGGTAGTTCAGCCTATTCTGAAAAAATGCTGCTCAAGATGTGAAGATGAATTAAACTTGATTCCATCCTTAAGAATCTTACTGTGCCATGATCAGTTGTGTTCAACTTTTTGCTACCCTATAGACTGTAACCTACCAGGCTCCTCTGTTCATAGGATTATCCAGGCAAGAATACTGGAAGTGGTTGCCATTTCCTACTCCAGGGGATTTTTCCAACTCAGAAATTAAACCTGAATCTCTTGAATTACAGTAAGATTCTTTACCTAGTGAGCCATTGGGGAAGCCCTAAGAATCTTACAATGACCTGTTCAGGAGAGCCACTGATGATTTTAATAATAGGTACAGAAGAGCTACAACTGTTAAGTAAAGTAGAACTGGCTGTCAACCCGGAGAAAGCACAGATGTGTGTGTGTGTGTGTGTGTGTGTGTGTGTGTTTGTGTGCGCTCAGTCGTGTCTGACTATTTGAGGCCCCTGGAATGTAGCCCATTAGGCACCTCTGTCTATGGAATTTTCCAGGCAAGAATACTGGAATGGGTTGCCATGCCCTCCTCCAGGGGATCTTCCCAACCCAGGGATTGAACCCAAGCCTCTTGCATCTCCTGAATTGGCAAGCTTATTTTCTACCATTAGTGCCACCCGAGAAGCCCTGAGAAGCACAGATAATATGGGGGGAAGGAAAAGGTCCAACCTGGTTGGCAGAGATCAGTAGGCATAGAAGAGGAGGTGCCTTTGAAGGATAGAAAAGGTTTTATTCAAGATAATGAAGGTAAAATAAATTATAGGTTAAGGAACAATAACGATCGTATTAGTAATACCAATAATAATAATGGCTGTTTTTCACTGATCATATGCTATGTGCCATTCATGATTCTAAGTTATGTGCATACATTATCTCCTTTTGTTTTCAAAAAGAAATAGAATGAGTTTATACTGAATTGTGAAGCCCACTGAAGAATTTTGAGTAGAGGAATGAGTGATAGCTGATGCTTGGAAAGATGAACAGTACTGAGTGTACAATAGAGGGTGGATGAGTGATGGTCAGAACAGGAAGTCATTGCAATAATTCAGACTAGGTGGTAACAAGCATCCACGCTAAGCATTCAAACTACCTTCGAATGAAAATCAAGGAAGACCAAATACATTTTGTCAACAAATACCTACTGAATATCTATCATATGTCTCGAATTATGTTGGGCTCTGGGCAATAGAGCAAATAACAGAAACACAATTCCTGTCCTCCTGGCACGTAAAGTCCCCCAGAAGACATTGTAGAGAAGATATTTTGGAGCCTCAATAATAAATATTGACTGAAAACCAGTCTCGGAGTTTGTGTGTGGTGTGTGTGCATGTGCATGCATACATAGCCTCCTACCCCAGTTTTTAGGGCTCTTGGATCTCAAATGACATATCAGCTCTGTCTCAGAATTCTCCCTCTTGCCGATTGGCAGAGAACGCAGTGGGTGGGACAGAGAAAACCCAGCTGCAAGCCAGACAGAGACGGACATCTTCGGGGGTAGCACAGCTTGAAAGAAAAAAAAAAGATTTCTCTTAAAATTCTTTTCTTTCATAGGTCAGGGTAAGGATTAGGGCATCTGACTATGAAAGGTAGAAACTGGAATGGGTTGCCATGCCCTCCTCCAGGGGATCTTCCCAACCCAGGGATTGAACCCAAGCCTCTTGCATCTCCTGAATTGGCAAGCTTATTTTCTACCATTAGTGCCACCCGAGAAGCCCTGAGAAGCACAGATAATATGGGGGGAAGGAAAAGGTCCAACCTGGTTGGCAGAGATCAGTAGGCATAGAAGAGGAGGTGCCTTTGAAGGATAGAAAAGGTTTTATTCAAGATAATGAAGGTAAAATAAATTATAGGTTAAGGAACAATAACGATCGTATTAGTAATACCAATAATAATAATGGCTGTTTTTCACTGATCATATGCTATGTGCCATTCATGATTCTAAGTTATGTGCATACATTATCTCCTTTTGTTTTCAAAAAGAAATAGAATGAGTTTATACTGAATTGTGAAGCCCACTGAAGAATTTTGAGTAGAGGAATGAGTGATAGCTGATGCTTGGAAAGATGAACAGTACTGAGTGTACAATAGAGGGTGGATGAGTGATGGTCAGAACAGGAAGTCATTGCAATAATTCAGACTAGGTGGTAACAAGCATCCACGCTAAGCATTCAAACTACCTTCGAATGAAAATCAAGGAAGACCAAATACATTTTGTCAACAAATACCTACTGAATATCTATCATATGTCTCGAATTATGTTGGGCTCTGGGCAATAGAGCAAATAACAGAAACACAATTCCTGTCCTCCTGGCACGTAAAGTCCCCCAGAAGACATTGTAGAGAAGATATTTTGGAGCCTCAATAATAAATATTGACTGAAAACCAGTCTCGGAGTTTGTGTGTGGTGTGTGTGCATGTGCATGCATACATAGCCTCCTACCCCAGTTTTTAGGGCTCTTGGATCTCAAATGACATATCAGCTCTGTCTCAGAATTCTCCCTCTTGCCGATTGGCAGAGAACGCAGTGGGTGGGACAGAGAAAACCCAGCTGCAAGCCAGACAGAGACGGACATCTTCGGGGGTAGCACAGCTTGAAAGAAAAAAAAAAGATTTCTCTTAAAATTCTTTTCTTTCATAGGTCAGGGTAAGGATTAGGGCATCTGACATTGGAATGGAAGAAAGAGGATAGAAAAATGCTTCTAGTTTCTTGTTCCGCAAAGTATAAGCCAGGCCATCTTCCTCATTGTGTGTGGGTATAAGTCTAGGCTAACCTATTACACAAACACAAAAACTGTGAAACTCAGTGTTTTGACCTGTTCCCATGAATTCAGAGCAGCTCAGACTCATATTACCCAATTTATTTTCCCAACACTCTTCTTAGGCTGATATTATGAAACTTTCATAGAAACCGACCCAAAGATTAAGTGACTTACCCAAAGACACACGGCTAGGAAGAGATGGGAAAAGAGAAAGGTTCTCCAACTCACTTCTTCCACAAGATTATGCGTCTAAGAGCACTCTGAAATGATGTTTCTAAAGCCTCAGGAAAGACGCTGACCCTGGATTTATTACATAGTGTGCTAAATGATGTCTTGAAAGACTGACTTAATTTAAATTGATAAAATAATAAAACATTAATTCCTAACAGTTAAGGTTAATTCCAAAAGCCTTAATTTAGTACCTCAGTTCTTTGGTCTGAAGTTGGGAAGACGTATGAGGGTTGGCTTTTTTGAGACTAATTATAATCAAGATCCAAGTTATCTTCTATAAAACAAAAAGGAACAGAGTAATTTTTGCTCAGTGATCTAAAAATGCTTATTGTCTCAATAAGGAGAGTGATGTTATGTGTTTTCCTGTGAATATTTCTCTGTTTTATGAGTATTTGCTCCTCATTTTTTTCTTGAATGTATCTTTTAATATTCATGCATCATTGCATTAAACATCTCTACATCAGGAGGATAAGAAAGAGAAAAAATAATGATAATTTGTCTCTTTTTGTCTATCAAAATTTTACTCCAATGTATTTTATGAAAGTTTTCATTTTATTGCACCGTTTTCATTTAAACTTTGTATAAATTTTTTGTTGTTGTGCTTTAGCCACAAAATAACCACTCAGCATAATAGCTTAGGACTGAAATACATCAAAACAGCCCAACAAAAAATATTTTAAATATGGCAGCCTTAATTGGAGTTTCAGAAATAAATCTCTGAGTATAATAATTTATTCACTAGAGCTGTTGTCTCAGCAAAGTATTTCATCTTAGTTTCCGAAGAGCTGCTAGTCATTACTAAATATATTTAAAGTTGAAGCCAACAAAAAGAAAAAGATCATGTTTATCTCTGGCCAAATACATTATAAAATACTCAATGATGAAGAGCATCATCTACTTTAAAAAAAAAAAAAGATCAGATAAGTGATTATGTTTGTGAGGTTAATTAATGAAAAGGGAAGTAGGTAATGATTCACTCTGGAAACTTTGCTATCACAGTATCTGGGATCCCAGGCCAGAGGGACAATAAGGGGGTGCTAATTCTGAATGCACAGCAGGCCGTCTGACAAAGACATCGAGATTTGTAGGAAATCAACCCTCCAGCAGTCCTGGCAAGCCAGACTGACCCTAGCAAATGAAAATAATCAAAAGTAATTAGAAGCGTGCTGGACTACTCCTCGGAGAGCCGGGCGGGAGAGTAAACATGCCTGAATCCTCGAGCCACTGCAAAGGCCCATGTCTGAGCTGTTAGGTGCCCTGACCTTGTCCACATAAAGATGTGATTTATGAAGTGCAGGGCACAGCAGCAGGGCTTCTGTCTTCTCCTGGAGAACCAAATTACTGAGGTGGAGATTAACATGCTTTCAGTCGGGCCCATTTCCAGACCAAGGGAAATTTTTTATTTACATTTTTTTTCACCTTTAATTTCCTCTTTTCTTTTTTTCTAAACAGTTCTCCCACCCCCCATAGATTAAAAAAAATCAAATGAAGTTCTTCAGAAGGGACCAGAAATATCTCTTCCGCGGAGTGGTGATAATGTATGTTGGTGATCCGACATTCAGAGCTTTTTTTGTTTGTAAACTCTTATTGTGCACCACTGTTTCGCTGGATCTACCTACCCAGCACCACAGAATTCACTTTCAGGTTTAGGGAGCTAAGCTTGTGGAATACTTCCCTGATTAAAACATATAAATTAAAATTAAACAAAATATTCTCTTTGATTCCATGGTGTTCTGATGTAGTTTCTCTGGTCTGAACACGATGCTTCTTTACAAGGCTTACCTATTAAGTAAAAAGATCTGAGAGAAGACATTGTAGGTGGTCAAGAATTTGGAGGGAAGGAAAGAAAAGAGACAAACTGCAGTTCTTTATTGGGAGAAATATTTACATGTAAATTAGTGGGAAGTCTCTTGAGTCCTCAAGATGAACTTGTATTTTTTTCTTATCTTTGTCTCAATTAAGCTAGGTAAGATTTTACAAAATCCTATTCTGACATGGAAAAGGAAGCATTGATTTTCTTTTTAAACACACATCAATATCCATACATGAAGCTAATTTAATTAGCAAGCAGTTATTGTTCAGCCAAATGTCAATTTCTCAGATTATTTCATGCTTCTTGATGGGAACTGTATGCAGCAGGATTTAACAGGATCTCCGTGAATGAAACTGCACTTGAGCAATGTAAAAATGCACTTGTATGTTCTTGAAAAGCTACAAAAAAAGAGAGAAAGAAATGGTGTTAAAAATGGCAGGCTTGGCATTCAGCGTATATTTAGCCTCCTCAAGAAAGCCAAAGCTGCAGAATTAAGGGAACTCTACTTAGGCTGAGGTTATAAAGTGCCTTCCTCTATAAACTAAAAACATAATGTCAGGGTGAATGGGAACATACTTTATTAACTTTATGGTATTGAAAACTGCCAGCAAGTTGTCTTGTTTTTAAATATTGTCCTCTGCAGAGTGTTACAGGGCTGTTTGTCCACAGGAAGCCTATTAAAAGTGGACAGTGCAGTCATTTCATCTGGCTTTGGCTGCTTTCTTTCCTTTAATGATGTGCTGGAATGTACCATGCCCATAGGGTCTCCATTAGCAGAACTTTTACTTCTGGGACAACCATGAAGTTTAAGGCTTAAAAGAGGCATCAGCTTACAGTCTTGTGGGAATCACTTGAATACTGGAGCACTAACTTCTTACTGCTTTAACTAATATATTGACTTATTTTAAATAAACAGTTACACAATGAAGGCAGGGCCAGTGGCCTTATTGGAAATCTTTGAGTCTTTTCAAGATTCTGCAATCCACGCAGATAGGGGGAGGAAGGAAGGGGCCTGAGGAGGGTTTATGCCCTTTTCAGACCAGGAAGAAAACACATTAACCTCTCCCACCCCAGCTTTGCCATCAGCCAAAGCGGGATCTTTACAGCTCCCAGAAAATCTATCAAGTCACACTCCAACCTCATATTTTCCAATTCTTTTTTCTGGTAAACAACAATTAACAGAACAGGGTGGAAGAAACAATCCTTTTGGGAAAGTGTTCTTAAAATATGATTCTTTTTAAAAAGTATTGTCGACAATTATGTGTGACAAATCACTCCCTGCTTTTAAGATGTACATTTGTTGTATGTTCTCCTATTCCGTTCCCTTTAATATTTAGATCATCTGTGCTGATACATGTTTGCAAATTAAAGCTGGTTTGAGATTATAGTAAAACCATTATTTTTAATAGCCCATTTCAAGGGCAGCGCTAAACACTGCAGAACACGCATGTTACTGATTACTGCTGAGCAGACAGCGGCTTTTGCAGATTAATTTGTAACTGGGAACTACTGTAAACAGATTTCACCAGAAATCCCAGGGAATAAAGGGAATTGGTGGCGGTATTTGTCTCCTTGTATTTATTTATTGTTTTAGAAACCTCCTGGTGGAGAGCGAGTTAACTGAGGAGAAAAGTAAACCCCCCCGGCAAAAACCTTTTCCTCCAGCCCTCCGCCCTTCTAACTAATCTGGCATTTCAGGACCCCATTTTTAAACTTCAAGTTGTGTCGTCAGGAAAAAGCGAGGTGAATGCCTTTCCGTGAAGTTACTATAATATAATCAAAGGGGGGGGGGAGCAACTGGAGAGGAGGGAGAGAAGAAATATTGAGGTTTGATGTTTGCCCAGGTCTTTTAGTCTTTCTCACAACTTAGTGGAGAACAGGATTGATGATGATGATATTCATAAAATAATAATGATGACGCTAAATAGTCTCCTATCTTTCTAGATTAATTTTTCAAGGACTCGGGGAGAAAGCGTTAACACTTTTGGCTTTATCTGGGGAAGAGAATTTGATGCGTAAAAAATAGCCTTAGCTTAAGCCGGTGTCTGCGGGTCTGGAGAGCAGGCCGTACCCCTACGGGTTTGAGGCTCCGGAAGGCGCGGGATCTTGCGCGAGGCGGAGGGCAGAGCCCCAGTGGCTCGCGCCCGGCGGGCGGCAGCCGGTTCACCTGGGTGGCTGGAGCCGCAAGCGCCGCGACTTAACCCGGGGCGCATCGCCATCTACCGGCCTCCTTCCGCATCTGCAAGTATCCAGACCTTGAAAGTCGCCCCGCCTCCCCACCCGAACCCAATATAAGGGAAAAAAACTCGAGGCCCTTCCACGAAATCCTAATTTAGGGTGGAAGAAACAATCCTTTTGGGAAAGTGTTCTTAAAATATGATTCTTTTAAAAAGTTGAAATTGTGACACATCACTCACTGCTTTTAAGATGTACATTTGTTGTATGTTCTCCTATTCCGTTCCCTTTAATATTTAGATCATCTGTGCTGATACATGTTTGCAAATTAAAGCTGGTTTGAGATTATAGTAAAACCATTATTTTTAATAGCCCATTTCAAGGGCAGCGCTAAACACTGCAGAACACGCATGTTACTGATTACTGCTGAGCAGACAGCGGCTTTTGCAGATTAATTTGTAACTGGGAACTACTGTAAACAGATTTCACCAGAAATCCCAGGGAATAAAGGGAATTGGTGGCGGTATTTGTCTCCTTGTATTTATTTATTGTTTTAGAAACCTCCTGGTGGAGAGCGAGTTAACTGAGGAGAAAAGTAAACCCCCCCGGCAAAAACCTTTTCCTCCAGCCCTCCGCCCTTCTAACTAATCTGGCATTTCAGGACCCCATTTTTAAACTTCAAGTTGTGTCGTCAGGAAAAAGCGAGGTGAATGCCTTTCCGTGAAGTTACTATAATATAATCAAAGGGGGGGGGGGGCAACTGGAGAGGAGGAGAGAAGAAATATTGAGGTTTGATGTTTGCCCAGGTCTTTTAGTCTTTCTCACAACTTAGTGGAGAACAGGATTGATGATGATGATATTCATAAAATAATAATGATGACGCTAAATAGTCTCCTATCTTTCTAGATTAATTTTTCAAGGACTCGGGGAGAAAGCGTTAACACTTTTGGCTTTATCTGGGGAAGAGAATTTGATGCGTAAAAAATAGCCTTAGCTTAAGCCGGTGTCTGCGGGTCTGGAGAGCAGGCCGTACCCCTACGGGTTTGAGGCTCCGGAAGGCGCGGGATCTTGCGCGAGGCGGAGGGCAGAGCCCCAGTGGCTCGCGCCCGGCGGGCGGCAGCCGGTTCACCTGGGTGGCTGGAGCCGCAAGCGCCGCGACTTAACCCGGGGCGCATCGCCATCTACCGGCCTCCTTCCGCATCTGCAAGTATCCAGACCTTGAAAGTCGCCCCGCCTCCCCACCCGAACCCAATATAAGGGAAAAAAACTCGGAGGCCCTTCCACGAAATCCTAATTTAGCCAGGACCTTCCACTTATTCTATATGAATTTTTGTTTATCCACCATCACTTCCTCTTTTTCAGAGCTGCTTTGTAAAGGGCAAGGGTGTGGGGCGAGGGATTGGGGCGTTGAGCTCTAAGACCCCCTGATCAGGCCTCACTGTCTGAAGCAATCGGTTCCCCAGATTACTTGTATTTAATACACAATGCATCATAAAACAAATCCCTCATCCTGACAGGAAGAAAATAGAACAGCTCATAGCTCGAGCTGGTCCAATTTACGGCTAAATTAAAAAAAAAAAAAAAAAAGGCTCCTACAATGGGCAAGTTGAGGAAGGGCAGGAAATCAATGGCGGCAAACCGGGAGCTCTTAAAGGTTCTCAAGCGCCGAACTCTATGGGAATATCTGACCGGGTTTTAGGTTATTTACAAAGGATTTTTCCTGTCCTACCTACCACTGCTGTGCGATTTTCCCTGAAACAATGGCCATTATCTGAAATAACAGTTCAATGTCACAGATAACAGGCCACCGAAAAGAATTAGTCACCACCACTTGTCATTTTCTTCCCCCTCCCCACATCCCTCCCTTTTGTTACTATTTTTGCTTTTAAATCAGCATTTTGGGGAAATATCCATCGACTACATTTACACGTCTGTTTGCACTT
Source organism: Tragulus kanchil (assembly GCA_022376925.1). NCBI lineage: Eukaryota > Metazoa > Chordata > Mammalia > Artiodactyla > Tragulidae > Tragulus > Tragulus kanchil. Next base: position 124,006,300 of record JAIOJX010000028.1, read on the forward strand.
GGAGAAAACAAAAAGGACTTGTACCGTCTCCCGGTTTGCAGATGAAGTTGAACATAAATGCGCTTTCCATCCTCTCTCCACCCCTCCCCCTCAAGTGTCCGTTGACTGGCTTACTTTGCTTAACTTTCCATTGTTGAGCTAAGACATTGGATTTTGTCCATTTGTTTTTATGAATGGAGTTTTGTGATAAAAAAGCGTTTGCTTCCATTTAATCGGTGGATTTCAGTAAAATTTCCAAGCTTGGTTAAAGTAAATCCATAGACCCTTTCATTTTGCCATGCATCCCCTATATTCTTTCTTCCAGTGTTGTTTCTGGAATGCGTTGATAAAAACCGAACATATGTATTAGAAAATTATTAATCACCGGATATTACTGGTCCCCCAAAACAACATTCATGATGTTAAAAGTTAGAATATAATCTGAGCTATCAAAATTGCTTAATTCCACTTAGGGGCGTTCATGATGTTTTACTGAGTGTATTAAAGAATATGGCAAAAACTCACGAGACAGTCGTCAACCTCTCTAAGCTCCTAATAGGTATCTGGGTAGGTTATATGCAAATAATGTTTCAGATTTTTAAAGTCCTTCTAAGAAATATATGATTTAAAAAGTAGCAGGCTTTTATGTAGACCTCTGATAATAGAGTGAATAGAGTACGGATTTCAATGATAATAATAATAAATACTTAGCAAAAAACTGGAAAAGTCCTTTCCAACTTTTTAGGCTACAAAAAATTCCCTGAGAATTTCTAAAACCAGTGATGTTTACCAAGAGCCAGAGTCTCTATACCCTAAATCTCATCTTCACCCCCGCCAGCGCCCCACCCCAGTCTCGGAGAACTCACCCTCACAACCCGAAAACACTTCTTCATCCCATCACTCCCATCCCCCAATACACACACACACACACACACACACACACACACACACACACACTTTCAGGACACCTAAACAGAGGTTACTTCTCTGGGGGAAATCAGTCTTGCCCGGCGAGATCTCCCCATTGGTTGTTTACCCGGAGAAATCTACATGTGTAAGGGGGACGGCGCATCCGTAATCAGTCTGTCCCTATAGGACTGAGCCTTTGCGACCTTTTTGTGACCTCTCCCGCCAGAGGAGGCTGCTGTCACTTTAAAAATTTACTGAAAGAGGAGCCCGTCTGGCTTCCGATCACTCTGGGCGGCGGGAGATAGCTCCCTTTCTCCCTCGCCCCGGGTTCTTTCTGGATGGCCGAGCAGATCCTCTTTAAAGAGACAGTTCATGAAATAGAAACCCGGCGGCTGAGCTAGGAGTTGCGAGAGGGGAAGATCCCGTGAGGGTCTCTCCGACCAGGGAAGGCGCAGCGGAGGATCAGAAAGGGGGCTAGAGCTGCCCTCGCCTCCCCAGGCCCCCACCTTTTCAGACTCTCCTCCTCCTGCTTGTATCTCCCCCACCCCACCCCACCCCCCTTTGGAACTGGGAGAGAGAAGTGGAAGAAGTTTTAGTGGGTTTCAGATAACTTTCATTACACATCGGGCTGATAAGAGCAAGAGAAAGTGAGAAAAGAGGGAGGTGATGTGAACCAGAAGGAATAGCTTGGAGCTCATTTAGGAAGGGGGAAAATAGCCAAAACACACCAAACCCGGGTCACCCAGACGAGAGGAGACTTCATTTCTGGTCTTAAACATACACTGTTGGCGGACAATAAATCTGAAACGCGTGGTCCTGGCGAGCAGATCCTAAAGACGGACAAAGTTATCAGAGACAATTCGGAAATCGAGACGCGAGGCTTTTTTTTTTTTTTTAACATCTCGAAATGTGGCTCGGGATCGTATGAAAGGATTTTCGTGCAGGAAAGCTGGGGGCTGCTGATTATTTTGTTTGTTTTAATTCTTCTGTGATTGCCTTTTATTGCTGAGTTGAGGCCATAGAAATCTTAAGGTAAGAGAATTCACTTAAAAAAAAAAAATCTTGGCGATGTGCACAGTTTGTTATTTGGGACAGTTTCCTGTCCTGGCACCCCTTCTCCGGGGCGCCCCCCGCCCCCAGCCTTCTTTTCCTACTTGCCCGCAGTCTCGCGGAGCCCTGTGCTTATCTACGTTGCCGGGACTGGCGATTTCCTTGTTCCTCCTGTGCAACGGTGCGGTCTGGACGCGTCTCCGGGGTGGGTCGTCCGGCCTTCGGTGGGTCTCTCTGCCGGCTGTCGGCCTCCTTTCCTCGCGCTCTTCTCCTTCTTCCCCTCCCTCCGTGTGTCTGTCCGTCGGTATCAGGGACGCAGAAGGTGGGGTTGCCAAAAGCTGAATTCCTGGCACCGGCCACGCGACTTTGGAGCCGCTTTCGGCCGAGTTCCACCTTGCCAAGTAACAGCTTTGCTGTCCAACATCGTGTGCTGCTTCGCGAGAAAGTCACATTCGGACTCTTTGGCTAGGTTGTGGGGATTTTTTTTTTTTTTTCTTTCGCTGTTGGTTTTTTGAAAGGGCCTTTCTCTAAAGTCCACCTAAAGGGAATTCTTTTTTTTTTTTTTTAAGCTATCTTTGGAACTTGACAGCTTTTAAAAACACAGGAGTGTGTTAGATGAAATGACGGAAGATAATGTTGTTACTTTATTTTATTCGAGATTTCCGAGACGATTAAGACATTTGGGAGACAAATGCCGTTCTGTTAGCAAATCAAATGCGAATAATTCACTCAGGGGGGAAGCTTTCTGGAGAAAGTTAAGCTTTTGTCTTGGGGCAAGAATACGGAGAGTACGAAAGTTGATATGTTGGTGAAATGTTTGAATAATCAATATATGTAAAAGGACATTCTTTGGAAATGAACCTGTTTTTTAAAATTTAAATTTTACTGTTGACAGTGGCAATGGCAGTAATGTTAACACGGAGTAAAATTACACCTAGAATTTTTATGTGCAGTATATGCAGTGCTTGACTCCCTGCCCTCGCAAGAAGGGAATGCTGGAAAGCTAGGGGGATAGATGATTTTTGACTTTGAAATTAACAAGTTTTCCACGTCTTTCTGCAAATATGAAATGGAACTGGTGTTGCATTTCACTGACTTCACCCTATTTCCTTCATTAAATATTTCTCTAGTGTGTCAGTAGAACTGCTTTTTTTTTTTTTTTCCCGCCCCCCCCCCCCACCCCTCCCCGGTCAGTGAAGAGAATAAACAAAATCAACCAGAAATCAAACAAACCAAAAAACAAAACAATCCCAACCTTTTACTAGTTTAAAGTGTGTATTACTGTTGTTATTCATACTCCTTCCAGACATCTGAGGAGGGGGTGAATCTGAAGCTGCTCAGCCAACCTTGTTCCTCCTTCACGGTGCGTCTGTCCGCCCCCCCCCCCCCCCCCCCCCGGGGGGGGGGGGTATCAGGGACGCAGAAGGTGGGGTTGCCAAAAGCTGAATTCCTGGCACCGGCCACGCGACTTTGGAGCCGCTTTCGGCCGAGTTCCACCTTGCCAAGTAACAGCTTTGCTGTCCAACATCGTGTGCTGCTTCGCGAGAAAGTCACATTCGGACTCTTTGGCTAGGTTGTGGGGATTTTTTCTTTCTTTCGCTGTTGGTTTTTTGAAAGGGCCTTTCTCTAAAGTCCACCTAAAGGGAATTCTTTTTTTTTTTTTTTAAGCTATCTTTGGAACTTGACAGCTTTTAAAAACACAGGAGTGTGTTAGATGAAATGACGGAAGATAATGTTGTTACTTTATTTTATTCGAGATTTCCGAGACGATTAAGACATTTGGGAGACAAATGCCGTTCTGTTAGCAAATCAAATGCGAATAATTCACTCAGGGGGGAAGCTTTCTGGAGAAAGTTAAGCTTTTGTCTTGGGGCAAGAATACGGAGAGTACGAAAGTTGATATGTTGGTGAAATGTTTGAATAATCAATATATGTAAAAGGACATTCTTTGGAAATGAACCTGTTTTTAAATTAATTTCACTGTTGACAGTGGCAATGGCAGTAATGTTAACACGGAGTAAAATTACACCTAGAATTTTTATGTGCAGTATATGCAGTGCTTGACTCCCTGCCCTCGCAAGAAGGGAATGCTGGAAAGCTAGGGGGATAGATGATTTTTGACTTTGAAATTAACAAGTTTTCCACGTCTTTCTGCAAATATGAAATGGAACTGGTGTTGCATTTCACTGACTTCACCCTATTTCCTTCATTAAATATTTCTCTAGTGTGTCAGTAGAACTGCTTTTTTTTTTTTTTTTCCCGCCCCCCCCCCCACCCCTCCCCGGTCAGTGAAGAGAATAAACAAAATCAACCAGAAATCAAACAAACCAAAAAACAAAACAATCCCAACCTTTTACTAGTTTAAAGTGTGTATTACTGTTGTTATTCATACTCCTTCCAGACATCTGAGGAGGGGGTGAATCTGAAGCTGCTCAGCATTGAGACTTGAAGAAAACAACTTAAAGTTTGTAATTTTATAAATAAGAAATTGTTCAAATCTGTTCTTCTCACTAGAGAGGCTATTTAATCCAGACGTATTGGTCTAGGTATGAAAGCTGTCCTTGAAAAAAGGCTTGTTGTGTGCCTCTGTGTGTGTATAACAATTATTACTCCTATCTTATATTTCAATTTTTCTTTATAAAATTGTGGGACTACTTATTGCCTTTTAATTGCCTCATGGCCAAACGCATCTTCATAATGCCTCTTGACTAGAGCCCTCAGAACACTGGGCTTCTTCTTGAAGTCTTTGGTGAGTTAATGACTTGAATCTGTAGCAGGGTGATTATCTGAATTCTGTGCAGAATTGCTTTTGGTCTATATGCCTGAGAGTTTAGTTTTAAATTTTACAGGTATAGATACAGCAGAGTTCTGAGGGGGAGGGGGTTACTTAATTCATCAATTAGTGTTCTAGACTGTATTGTTTAGTCTTTGATAGGAAACTTCCTCAAGTTTGGGTTAACTGATTGACATTAACCTTACCAGACTTTCTATCTATTCACCATCATGTCAACAACTCTGCAGCTTTTAATATTGATGTTTTAAATATTATTTTGCTGCTAGTGAATCCGCATAACCTCGTTTAAGTAGACACGACTTTAAAAATGGACATTTCCCATTTCAGTTTTTGTTTAATAGGTATCCTGAGTAGTGATTAATATTTAAGATAGGCCAAATGTAAAGTCTCATGAAAAATAACAATACACAGCCCTATATAATGATGGCAATTTATTACAATATTCTTATATATATTTTTACTTGTTCACAAGCCAGTTTTGTTATTTAACTTATAAAACATAAAATTGAAATCTGCGTTGTCAACTTTAGGTTGACATATTTTGCATGAGTGTTTACCAATTATTTATTTTCATTTGTTTTTCTTTAGTTTGGTAAAAAGCATCAAGGAGACAAATCTTACTATCTTCTTCAGATAAGGGTGTGATTTGTTTCATGGTAGTCCTATGCAAACTGAAAAGGGTTTGATCGTATATAGATGAAAGTTTTTAAATTGTGTTAAAGTGCAAAAATGTGAAAATATATCCTTACAAAGGAAGGGTATCTGAGCATAAAATATTCACTTGTATAGTTTAGAAATATTGTTAATATATGCTATTGAATGCTTTTTTTGTAAAAATCACATTCGATAAAATTAGAGCAATGGCCTTCTTTCATGAATAGTAAGGAATCCAGTATTTTTTGAAACCCATTGATCAGTTTTTATAGTAATTTACAATTGCTTTGTTCCTTTAAAAGCAGTAAGTTGCCACTTCTAAGATAATTTCCTATTATTCATTCTCTATTGATATGCATGCTTTCTAACTTCTTTTCTCATACGAATTCAAAGGAGAAAACATACATTTGAATAAAATATTTTCAAGCAATTAACTATTCTAATGAATGAACTGATATGGAAATTGATTGTTCTCTTCTTCTTCCTTCTAGATCTTAGATGAGTTTTGCAATGTGAAGTTCTGCATAGATGCTAGTCAACCAGATGTAGGAAGCTGGCTCAAGTACATCAGGTTCGCTGGCTGTTATGATCAGCATAACCTCGTTGCATGCCAGATAAATGATCAGGTATGTTGTAAAGATTTTCTTGTCTTTCTTGGAGAACCGTAAAGTATCAGTGAAGTCTGAAGAATAAAAATAACAGTGAGCTACAGTAGACCCTTGTGGCCTGTTTGTTGATATGGTGAAAGGTAATGCCCAAATACAAGATGCAGAATAGTTATTTTCAGTATTACTTTCTTTCAGTTACTTCTTTTTTGGGTAGTTTCTTCACTTTGTGCTAGTAAAACTTCAGAAATGCTCTAGTCTTGTGTGTCTGATTGAATGGTTTAAAACTTGAATGTTATGTATGAATAGGTGTCCTTTACCATTTTTTCTTTGCCTTCCTAATAAGAAAACATTCATAGAAAGTACTGAAATAGTCAGGAACACTGAATGTTTTGCAGAAATTGGAAGTGATACACTTGGAATATATATATTTTATTTTAAATGGTAGATAGATGTATATGTATGATCTATGTGTGCACTTATCTGATTATGCATTCATTTTGCTTAATTATAAATGAGAAACACTTTTAGATTAATCAAATACATTTTTTGTTGTTGTTTATGTGAATAGTTTATCACTGCTGGAAATTGCTTGATGGAAACTCATGCAGTAAGGTTAACTTTAATAACTATGAAACAAGAGCATGAAAATATCATGAAACATATTTTTCACTCAATAAAGTGAAGTTATGAATCTTGTAACTTAGTATGATAATACCTAAGATAACAAGAAATTCAACCTGTTAATTGGTGTTTTATAAACATCATTGGGTTAGAATATAATTATGTTATCATCATTTCTTTCTTTTAAACCAATGGTTACCTAAATCAAATATGATTTCAAAGACCATATTAAATTGGTTGCTTGGCAAATCTACTATGAAAATCACTACCAAGAAAAAGAAAAGTTTAAATTAGATGTTTCCAATTGAAAGCTGGTAAGTAATGCTAGCATCATATGGTCTAAGACTCCTATTTCAATCATTGTTATGAGATTATTCTTTGGCATTTTACCAGCAACCTGATCATTTTTACTGACTGAACTGTATAAGAGGTAGTAAATTAGAAAATTAGGTTTAAATGGGAATCATTTAAAAATCTTCTACATATATCAAAAATAATAAACCAATCAATTGTTTTTTCCCTTTGCTGTAAGAAAACAAGAGGCATTATTGGACAAAGGAAAACATTATTAAATTAGCTATTGATTGTGAACAGAGAATTTCCCAAGCCTATCATACTAGTTACTGTCACCATCAACAACAAACACTTTTTGAGAAATGACTGTTTTGTCAATGTGAGAAATACATAGGTGTTAGAAATAAGTGACTTCTGCATGTGATATTTTCTAAAAAAGGAACTCAAAGACCTCAAAAGGCAATTGAAATAATGTAGTTATATCATAATAATTATTTGGTATTCATATTTAATGACAATAAGAGCTATTTGCTTTAACAGATAAAACTGTTGTAGGATCTGTGGAAAAAAAAGATGGTTGAAGAATGAGACTTGTGGACAATGCATTTTTTTCATTTAATATTTATGTCTAATGTTTTTAAAATAAATATGCTTTTGTCCTTGGACGTTGTGATAGCATTAAAAAGGGAAACTATTTTGTTATTCCAAAGTATGAATGAGTTTGCTTATTAGAGTAGGCATTTATAATTTTCATGTGGTTACTTTTGAGGTTCACATTATAAAACACATTGCTTTCAAAAGAAAATATGCTGGTCTCATATCTTAACGAATAACATGTTTATGTATTTTAACTGGAGAGTCAGGGAAACTAGCTAATCAGGAAAATCATAAAAGGCCACTATTAGCCATATACTGTTATTTCTGTAAGTTCTCATTTTAAACTTGTGTATTATGCTGGCAGAAGTCTAAGATGGTAACAGAGTGCATCTCAAATAACATAGTTGTGAAATTGACATTATATGGTCAAGTAAGTTCAACCATAAACAAGAAGGGAGGAAAGTCAGAAGTAAGAGTCAGATTTGTGTGATAGGCATATGTGCATACAATCAGACTAAACCCAGTTGACAAAAGAGAGCAGACACCGAAATAGTGTATGCATGTATTATAAACATACTCACCTGTAAGTACATATGCATCTTTTCTAAAAGTCAATTAAGACTAGCAATTCCAGGCAGCTTAGAAATGTGAACGTTGGACTATATACAATGACAAAAGAGTTAACTAAAGAGATTCTCTAGGTTTATTTTTTCACTCTCTTTTCCATGAGGAATAGGAGCTGCCAAATGGTGAATAAGCACAACTCATCATATAATGAACGCTCCCATTGTGTGAGATATTTAATATCTAGATATAAAGATACATCCTAGATCAGGAGTAATTATTAAACATGAATAACAGCTCACCTGTACAACACAAAAGGAAATGAAGCACTCAACCAAAAACTGTGAAAAGTGTTTCTCTTTGCTCTGATTCTTAGGTAGAGCTCAAATTTATAAAATGAATTTCAAATAAATCCAGGACTATAAAAATGAAGAATTTCAGAGTATCTTTCAACTGCAAGCTAGTCATCGTGATATTTAGGGTATCTAGCAAAGAAAGGAAAAGATGAACTAAAACAAAAAAAGGATATAAGTTTTAGTTTACTTTTGCAAGGACAATGTATTTTTTAAAATTCTAATGTTAAAGATCAAGTTTAGTCAACTTGAATCAGTTTTATAATGATGTGAAGGAGTTCTATTAAAGAGAATGAATGTGTCTGCTAAAGATGATAATGTAGTTTGATAATAGTGGGGCAGTCGGGACATGCGTCCTGAATAAAACTCATATTTGATTTGTTTGGAGGGTGAGGAAGTCCTTAGAAATGACTGGGTTTTGATTTTCAGGTTAAGTTGATAAAGGCTGTAATCTGTTTTGTATCATAAAAACAAAGGCTATTCAGTGAACATTTTCCTAATACCTCTTCTACAAGCATTTTATTTGAGGGGATTTTCCTGAGTTTAAATCTTCCAATAGATTTCTGCAAGTTGTTTTATTGCAAACTCTTTTTTTCCAGGCCAGAGTGAGCTTTGTGGCAGCTTTCTTTCTTGACAGTGCTGCCTGGAAGACTCAAGTTTATTGTTTTTAGACATCTTTTTCATTGCATGTTTTCAGAATGATTACAGTGACTTTTTTTCTGAGATAGAAATTCTGAAAACTGGCATCGTTGCTAAACCATAATTTCTAAGTAGCTGCAGCTTCTGACTGATATCCTTATTCCCCCCTGAAAATATTGTATTAACTATAGTAATCTATCTTTGTAGAAGGCTGCACCAAAGACACTAGTAAATTAAGTTACACTCCAGTCATAAAATAGTAGATCCACTGAAAACACCCAAGGCTCTTTATCCTTGAAGTCCTAATGATTTTCCCACCCTAAAGTTTCTCTTACAATGCTGAATAAGCACAACTCATCATATAATGAACTAAAAATTTCTAGATATAAAGATACATCCTAGATCAGGAGTAATTATTAAACATGAATAACAGCTCACCTGTACAACACAAAAGGAAATGAAGCACTCAACCAAAAACTGTGAAAAGTGTTTCTCTTTGCTCTGATTCTTAGGTAGAGCTCAAATTTATAAAATGAATTTCAAATAAATCCAGGACTATAAAAATGAAGAATTTCAGAGTATCTTTCAACTGCAAGCTAGTCATCGTGATATTTAGGGTATCTAGCAAAGAAAGGAAAAGATGAACTAAAACAAAAAAAGGATATAAGTTTTAGTTTACTTTTGCAAGGACAATGTATTTTTTAAAATTCTAATGTTAAAGATCAAGTTTAGTCAACTTGAATCAGTTTTATAATGATGTGAAGGAGTTCTATTAAAGAGAATGAATGTGTCTGCTAAAGATGATAATGTAGTTTGATAATAGTGGGGCAGTCGGGACATGCGTCCTGAATAAAACTCATATTTGATTTGTTTGGAGGGTGAGGAAGTCCTTAGAAACGACTGGGTTTTGATTTTCAGGTTAAGTTGATAAAGGCTGTAATCTGTTTTGTATCATAAAAACAAAGGCTATTCAGTGAACATTTTCCTAATACCTCTTCTACAAGCATTTTATTTGAGGGGATTTTCCTGAGTTTAAATCTTCCAATAGATTTCTGCAAGTTGTTTTATTGCAAACTCTTTTTTTCCAGGCCAGAGTGAGCTTTGTGGCAGCTTTCTTTCTTGACAGTGCTGCCTGGAAGACTCAAGTTTATTGTTTTTAGACATCTTTTTCATTGCATGTTTTCAGAATGATTACAGTGACTTTTTTTCTGAGATAGAAATTCTGAAAACTGGCATCGTTGCTAAACCATAATTTCTAAGTAGCTGCAGCTTCTGACTGATATCCTTATTCCCCCCTGAAAATATTGTATTAACTATAGTAATCTATCTTTGTAGAAGGCTGCACCAAAGACACTAGTAAATTAAGTTACACTCCAGTCATAAAATAGTAGATCCACTGAAAACACCCAAGGCTCTTTATCCTTGAAGTCCTAATTATTTTCCCCCTTATTCCATAAAGTTTCTCTTACAATGCTACATAGCTATATTGGTATGGTACAGCTTTTAGCTGGAGATAGTTACTGAGGCAGACAATACTTCATTACAATATTTTTGTGTCCCTGATTGTGGGTCCAGACCTGGCACTGGGAGGTAGATCAGGGCAGGAGCAGAGACCGAGAGTTGGATGCTCAAAATTCTTTCCAGAGGAGGTCCTCAAGAGGACCATACATTCAAAGGAAACACGAAAATGGTTTATTAATTATTTAGAGGTTTCATTACATATGGAAGCACTCATGTGTTTAATGTCAAGTAGGCCAAACACCTAGATAATTTACTGAGTTGTTTTTTTTTTTTAATCTGGATACTCTGATGTCCTTTTCTTTGACGTCTTGTCAATTCCTTACTTTCACACCCATTTTTATGGGTGGATGGAGCATGTTGCATTAGGTTTGGTCTCACTCTGCTCCCACCTTTACCTCCACCTTGGGTAAGTGTCCTCAGACCTCCACATTACCATACCCATCATCTAGATCAGAGGCCAGAGGATCCACAGACCCCTAGGTACCTCACATCAGGCCGTCCTATCTAGGATATGTTCACAAGCTTAGTGTACTTAGGAAACAGCTCTCCAGATACAAGTTCTCTTCTAATACTTCTTCATGGTGAAACCATTTTGATTGTTATCAGACAGATCACTAGGGCCCAGTTCATGAAAATGAACTTTTTTGACTTACACAAGACCTGCCTTTCCTCTCATAATGACGAGAATGATCTGGGCATGTGCTTTGGGGTAATATTTTATAGGTATGTGTGTATTCTGCATCACAGAAAGGAACATAATTTTACTCAAGCTCCTGGCCTGCCCTAACACGGTCTACAAGTGGAATAAAGTTCTCAGGAACCCAAGACATTATTAATCTTGTCATTTACACAAGGTGATAAGTCCTTTCATTTTTAAACAGGCCTTTGACAGCTGGTATTTAGTAAGTAGACTGAGAGAAGTCTGCTGTTCACTCTTAAGAAAGCACAGGGAAAGATTAAACCTAATTATTTTCCCCCTTATTCCATAAAGTTTCTCTTACAATGCTACATAGCTATATTGGTATGGTACAGCTTTTAGCTGGAGATAGTTACTGAGGCAGACAATACTTCATTACAATATTTTTGTGTCCCTGATTGTGGGTCCAGACCTGGCACTGGGAGGTAGATCAGGGCAGGAGCAGAGACCGAGAGTTGGATGCTCAAAATTCTTTCCAGAGGAGGTCCTCAAGAGGACCATACATTCAAAGGAAACACGAAAATGGTTTATTAATTATTTAGAGGTTTCATTACATATGGAAGCACTCATGTGTTTAATGTCAAGTAGGCCAAACACCTAGATAATTTACTGAGTTGTTTTTTTTTTTTAATCTGGATACTCTGATGTCCTTTTCTTTGACGTCTTGTCAATTCCTTACTTTCACACCCATTTTTATGGGTGGATGGAGCATGTTGCATTAGGTTTGGTCTCACTCTGCTCCCACCTTTACCTCCACCTTGGGTAAGTGTCCTCAGACCTCCACATTACCATACCCATCATCTAGATCAGAGGCCAGAGGATCCACAGACCCCTAGGTACCTCACATCAGGCCGTCCTATCTAGGATATGTTCACAAGCTTAGTGTACTTAGGAAACAGCTCTCCAGATACAAGTTCTCTTCTAATACTTCTTCATGGTGAAACCATTTTGATTGTTATCAGACAGATCACTAGGGCCCAGTTCATGAAAATGAACTTTTTTGACTTACACAAGACCTGCCTTTCCTCTCATAATGACGAGAATGATCTGGGCATGTGCTTTGGGGTAATATTTTATAGGTATGTGTGTATTCTGCATCACAGAAAGGAACATAATTTTACTCAAGCTCCTGGCCTGCCCTAACACGGTCTACAAGTGGAATAAAGTTCTCAGGAACCCAAGACATTATTAATCTTGTCATTTACACAAGGTGATAAGTCCTTTCATTTTTAAACAGGCCTTTGACAGCTGGTATTTAGTAAGTAGACTGAGAGAAGTCTGCTGTTCACTCTTAAGAAAGCACAGTGTGTCGATAAGAGATTATCTAATGCCCAATGTATATTTTGAAGAAATAATCTAGAAGAAGGAGTGCTCCTTAGAGAATACATGGTCAGAATTCACTTAGGAGATGCTGCCAGCTCCCTTGTGGTTGAGGAACAGCAGCAAGACCCTACAGTGTTTTCAGCTGGAAAAGGCATTGTTCTCGTTTGTGCTTTACCTTATAAAGTTTTAACTGCTTCCAGGACCATCATGGCTGAGTTGGCACACCCACTCTCCCTCTCCTTGGGTCCAAGTCAATGGTGCTATCGGCCTGCCCTGACACTGCAACAAACAGTATTATTATTGCAGGCCTATTATGGGCTCAATTATCAAGTTATTTTCTTTGGTTCTTAAAGAAAAATGTATGCCTGCATCATTCAATTAATGCAGTTTGTGCGAAAAAGGTAGGAAGATCAACTGCATAAAAGCAAAATATAGTATCTTATCCTCTTTCTACTTTTAAAGCATGTTTGTGTCAACTGTCAGGTAATTTGTTAACTTGCTCTTCCTTTACAAGGATTTCTGTCCACATTTTCTGTGACCTCTTTTGATGTTAAAATTATTATTGGCTTTGGCCATTTTCTTTGCTTTGCTTTTAAGTCAAGTTCCACTTTTATACCAAAGTTATGCTCTGCTGTTTTAAGATGAATGCCAGCTGGCAATACCCAGAGACTGGCTTTGTGAACAGTGCCTAAGCAGACTTTGGGGGGATGCCGTCTGACTGATAAGTTACTTCCTTCACAAGTTACTTCCTTCACCCAAAGATGAAACTGTCTCAGACATAATTTGTCATTTGATATTCACATGATAAAACAAATAACATCCCCTCCACTAAAAAAGGTTTCCCTCATGTAATTGTGCCCAGCATGCAGCCCTGCCACATAGCACTACATAGGCTAGGAATTTTTATTAAGATTCATAAACCACATACGTGGAAAGAGGTGATCTGAGTATTATAAGTAATTCATGTTTGCACGAACACTGCATTTTTCATTCAGGAGGATCTCAAAGTGTCACAGCCATACCAGAGACTAGCTATTTCTGGAATGGTACCAAAGTACTAGGTGTCAGAATGCTTGACAAGCCATCAAGGAGGAAAACATGGTGGTCAAGAACACAAGGAATGTCTCCAGCCTAGTTAAAAACCCAAAGAGGATCTTTAGCTTCCTTTCCTTTTAAACATTCTGAAACTGTTAAAGATGATCAGTTTTCATAGAGTCAGACAAAATGGTCACATTAAAAACAGGTGACTTAAAAAAAAAAAAAAGGTGACTTATGAATATTTCTCGTGGGGTCTGTAGAGAGACCCTTAGAAGTTATTTAACAGGACCCTTGCAAGCCTTCCAGGATGGGTACACTATAAGCTCCAGCTATAGTAGTAAGTGGATCTTTATCACTTGCCCAGTTCTTACAAACTAGAATCAACAGGAAATTCTCTTATTTCATCCAATAAATTATACCTGACTTTCTCTTCATGCAGTTTGTGCGAAAAAGGTAGGAAGATCAACTGCATAAAAGCAAAATATAGTATCTTATCCTCTTTCTACTTTTAAAGCATGTTTGTGTCAACTGTCAGGTAATTTGTTAACTTGCTCTTCCTTTACAAGGATTTCTGTCCACATTTTCTGTGACCTCTTTTGATGTTAAAATTATTATTGGCTTTGGCCATTTTCTTTGCTTTGCTTTTAAGTCAAGTTCCACTTTTATACCAAAGTTATGCTCTGCTGTTTTAAGATGAATGCCAGCTGGCAATACCCAGAGACTGGCTTTGTGAACAGTGCCTAAGCAGACTTTGGGGGGATGCCGTCTGACTGATAAGTTACTTCCTTCACAAGTTACTTCCTTCACCCAAAGATGAAACTGTCTCAGACATAATTTGTCATTTGATATTCACATGATAAAACAAATAACATCCCCTCCACTAAAAAAGGTTTCCCTCATGTAATTGTGCCCAGCATGCAGCCCTGCCACATAGCACTACATAGGCTAGGAATTTTTATTAAGATTCATAAACCACATACGTTGAAAAAGGTGATCTGAGTATTATAAGTAATTCATGTTTGCACGAACACTGCATTTTTCATTCAGGAGGATCTCAAAGTGTCACAGCCATACCAGAGACTAGCTATTTCTGGAATGGTACCAAAGTACTAGGTGTCAGAATGCTTGACAAGCCATCAAGGAGGAAAACATGGTGGTCAAGAACACAAGGAATGTCTCCAGCCTAGTTAAAAACCCAAAGAGGATCTTTAGCTTCCTTTCCTTTTAAACATTCTGAAACTGTTAAAGATGATCAGTTTTCATAGAGTCAGACAAAATGGTCACATTAAAAACAGGTGACTTAAAAAAAAAAAAAAGGTGACTTATGAATATTTCTCGTGGGGTCTGTAGAGAGACCCTTAGAAGTTATTTAACAGGACCCTTGCAAGCCTTCCAGGATGGGTACACTATAAGCTCCAGCTATAGTAGTAAGTGGATCTTTATCACTTGCCCAGTTCTTACAAACTAGAATCAACAGGAAATTCTCTTATTTCATCCAATAAATTATACCTGACTTTCTCTTCATGTTTTTAATGAAGAAATAAACATGTGTGGGGTGCTTCTTCTTCATTAATATTTTGGTTCTGAAAGTAGCCAGTGAATACATGCATTTCTGTTTTGCAAGCAGATGTAGTAAGGCCATACCTGGTATTTCTCTGTTAATATTTTCTAGTCTTTAGACTGTTAATCTTGACGAATTCAGAATACTATGCCTTTGGAGAAACAAACTGTGGTTTGCTTTAGCAAAGCTTGGGCATGATAATACTTCCATTCTGGTGGACAAATTTCTTAACATTGAATCATTAGTCTCTGTATATTAAAGACACTTTTCTTATCTCTTGTTAATCAGGATTAGAATGTGTAACAGGGTCCTTCTTTTAAGGGTGAAAACTCGGCACTACTCCAGCCCTCCTGAGTCGGGATTTCCCACAATGCTGTGGATAGATCAGGGATCCAGATCTTGTTTCCTAAAGTCACCACGTGTGCATGTGTGATCTTTGTGGGCTTGGTGTTACCTCTGTAGCGCCAAGACTGACAGACGTGTTTCTATCAAATACGGACTTTGTTCAGATGCGCCAACTGTCACTTACCTCCCCTCCCACCGAGCCTCTAAAACATTGAAATTCTATTCACCTTTTCCTAGTCTTCGGACTGGTAAATTGAATGAAGCTATAGAAAAGAAAGCATTCAGGCTGAATGGTGGAAGCTGGGAGAGAAGGAATCAACTGTCTACTTCAAAGTGAAAAGACAGAAAAGACAGCAATAGTCGGAAAAAGTTGTCTCCGTACAGATTTTGCAGGGAGTACATTTCTCTATTATTTCAATTATTACAACTTCCTGAATAGGTTGAAGGTTACTCATAATTCACACTTCTGCCATTTTCAGACATGCCAAATGTAGTCTATTAAGCATAAATAAAACTTCCAGTGCTTGACCAGGAAAATAAACGGAATTCATAACAATGAGTCCTTGTTCATCTTTTTAGAAGTAAACTGGTGGTGGCTATCTTTTCTTCACTTGCCCAGTTCTTACAAACTAGAATCAACAGGAAATTCTCTTATTTCATCCAATAAATTATACCTGACTTTCTCTTCATGTTTTTAATGAAGAAATAAACATGTGTGGGGTGCTTCTTCTTCATTAATATTTTGGTTCTGAAAGTAGCCAGTGAATACATGCATTTCTGTTTTGCAAGCAGATGTAGTAAGGCCATACCTGGTATTTCTCTGTTAATATTTTCTAGTCTTTAGACTGTTAATCTTGACGAATTCAGAATACTATGCCTTTGGAGAAACAAACTGTGGTTTGCTTTAGCAAAGCTTGGGCATGATAATACTTCCATTCTGGTGGACAAATTTCTTAACATTGAATCATTAGTCTCTGTATATTAAAGACACTTTTCTTATCTCTTGTTAATCAGGATTAGAATGTGTAACAGGGTCCTTCTTTTAAGGGTGAAAACTCGGCACTACTCCAGCCCTCCTGAGTCGGGATTTCCCACAATGCTGTGGATAGATCAGGGATCCAGATCTTGTTTCCTAAAGTCACCACGTGTGCATGTGTGATCTTTGTGGGCTTGGTGTTACCTCTGTAGCGCCAAGACTGACAGACGTGTTTCTATCAAATACGGACTTTGTTCAGATGCGCCAACTGTCACTTACCTCCCCTCCCACCGAGCCTCTAAAACATTGAAATTCTATTCACCTTTTCCTAGTCTTCGGACTGGTAAATTGAATGAAGCTATAGAAAAGAAAGCATTCAGGCTGAATGGTGGAAGCTGGGAGAGAAGGAATCAACTGTCTACTTCAAAGTGAAAAGACAGAAAAGACAGCAATAGTCGGAAAAAGTTGTCTCCGTACAGATTTTGCAGGGAGTACATTTCTCTATTATTTCAATTATTACAACTTCCTGAATAGGTTGAAGGTTACTCATAATTCACACTTCTGCCATTTTCAGACATGCCAAATGTAGTCTATTAAGCATAAATAAAACTTCCAGTGCTTGACCAGGAAAAATAAACGGGAATTCATAACAATGAGTCCTTGTTCATCTTTTTAGAAGTAAATGATGTGTTTTCTTTCTTTCATGTTTTCCCTCTTGTGCACTGAATTTTTCTTCTGTCTCAGTAGTGCAAGCATAATACTTTAAATCGACCCAAGCATAGCAAACTAGACAGCAAGTCTGGGCTGACAGACTCTAGATTTTTCTGTTTTATAGGTAGTAAACAAGAACCCACATTATTACCATTTATAAATACAAATGGTAGCATCATCAATTTGATAGAGGCACAGGTTGAATACAGGCTCTGACAGTGTAAAACAGAATTAATCTGAAAGTCTTTTATAGCCTATTACCTTTCCTATCAGAATGCTGAGAGTGTCCGTGCTTTCTTTAGTGACTGTCCTCTTGGACTTAAATAACAAAAGAAAAATATTTAATAAAGTACAATTCATTTCAGTTTCACCTATACATAATGCATTGTTATATACAACATATACTACATATAATATGCAATTTATAAAATATATGATTATACAACTTACTGATATATAATTAGAATTAATCGTATGCCACTAAATAGTAATTTATATTAATACATAAAATGTGAGATTGCCAATATCTTGTGGAGATTTTAAAATTTCCTTAAAATATATACTTTGCCACATGTGTAAATCACATATAAAATATATAACATATCCAGGCACATAAGTACTTATAAATAACATTGTATGAAAATATACATTTTGGCTGTCTAAAATCTGCAAAATCAACTCCATATCACCACTGCCTTTTTATCTTTAGCTTAGCCTTGTGAATATTAACTGAACAGATATTCTTTTGACATTTGGAACCATTTCAAGGTTTGGTTAAAGTAAATTAAGAATAATAATTATTTTTAGTGTAATTCCTAAATACATGTAAAATATTATATTTATGCTTTAAATTGTGAATTTTGACAGTAGTAAAAGAGAACAATTTGGGAGATTTCTAGTTGTTTCTTCAAATATCTGAATGATTTAGAATTTTTAAGAAACATATTAAGAAATTCACTAGTTTAGCCAGTTTTAAAAATAAAAGAATATGTGAAGATCTGTTAAAACATTTGCTATAACATTTATTCTTATAAATTAAAGTGTTCAGAGATTCAGAAATAGCATCCATGCTTACAGGAATAGAGATGAAGCTTTCTGGAAAAATGAGAGTCCAGCCAGATATTGGGAAAATGAAATTTTTTTCTATGATAAAATGAAAAGATCATCTCAACTTTCAAAAGTTTCTGTGAATTACATTATGTTCATAGCATGTTGTATTTCTGTAATTGGATGTGTTAGCCATCAAACAGAAAACTCTAAAGGAGTTCACACAGTTTTATTCACAACTTAAAAAAAAACCATAGTTCTCATATAATCCTATTTTTTTATACTATAATGCCACATTCCTCTATTTTTCACTTTATAGTAAGAGGGAATTTTTTTCCTTTTCTTAGAGCATTCTGAGAGAGACACAGAAAAATAATAAATCAGCAACCCTTTAATATCCATTCCAAGTTAGATTTCTAAGTGTTTGAGACTTTTGAGCCCTTCTTTAAATACTTGAGTTGAATTCATCACAAAGTCCCAAACCCAGTACATTTTTATTTTGGTTCCAGATAACTTTTCCCATAAACCCCCCTGATGGAAGAGACCTATTAACTCTTATATGGAATTTAACAGAGTAATTGATTCCCTTCCATTTTTCTCCAACACCAAACCCCAAGAGGTAATGTTGGTAGTGCCTCTGCTTCTGGTAGATAGCTCAGTTGACATGCCATTCATAGCACTGCAATGCAGTCGAGGTTTTGAGAATACACTCATTTTAAAGACATTGCATTTTTGTAAGCATGGTCAAATGTACTTAATAGACCAACCTGTGGAAGAAGCTGCATAAAGCACCTGTGTTCTTTGTTACATTTTTTTTTGCCTAAAACCTGTTGGTTCAAGGTTTGGTTAAAGTAAATTAAGAATAATAATTATTTTTAGTGTAATTCCTAAATACATGTAAAATATTATATTTATGCTTTAAATTGTGAATTTTGACAGTAGTAAAAGAGAACAATTTGGGAGATTTCTAGTTGTTTCTTCAAATATCTGAATGATTTAGAATTTTTAAGAAACATATTAAGAAATTCACTAGTTTAGCCAGTTTTAAAAATAAAAGAATATGTGAAGATCTGTTAAAACATTTGCTATAACATTTATTCTTATAAATTAAAGTGTTCAGAGATTCAGAAATAGCATCCATGCTTACAGGAATAGAGATGAAGCTTTCTGGAAAAATGAGAGTCCAGCCAGATATTGGGAAAATGAAATTTTTTTCTATGATAAAATGAAAAGATCATCTCAACTTTCAAAAGTTTCTGTGAATTACATTATGTTCATAGCATGTTGTATTTCTGTAATTGGATGTGTTAGCCATCAAACAGAAAACTCTAAAGGAGTTCACACAGTTTTATTCACAACTTAAAAAAAAACCATAGTTCTCATATAATCCTATTTTTTTATACTATAATGCCACATTCCTCTATTTTTCACTTTATAGTAAGAGGGAATTTTTTTCCTTTTCTTAGAGCATTCTGAGAGAGACACAGAAAAATAATAAATCAGCAACCCTTTAATATCCATTCCAAGTTAGATTTCTAAGTGTTTGAGACTTTTGAGCCCTTCTTTAAATACTTGAGTTGAATTCATCACAAAGTCCCAAACCCAGTACTTTTTTTTTTGGTTCCAGATAACTTTTCCCATAAACCCCCCTGATGGAAGAGACCTATTAACTCTTATATGGAATTTAACAGAGTAATTGATTCCCTTCCATTTTTCTCCAACACCAAACCCCAAGAGGTAATGTTGGTAGTGCCTCTGCTTCTGGTAGATAGCTCAGTTGACATGCCATTCATAGCACTGCAATGCAGTCGAGGTTTTGAGAATACACTCATTTTAAAGACATTGCATTTTTGTAAGCATGGTCAAATGTACTTAATAGACCAACCTGTGGAAGAAGCTGCATAAAGCACCTGTGTTCTTTGTTACATTTTTTTTTGCCTAAAAACCTGTTTTATAACATAGAAGCATAGATATGATATCTTATTTTCTGAAAGGCTTGATTCCCCCAGCATTACATTCCATTTCTCTCCCACATAATTGTTTTGAGGCAACAAATTGTCATTAGGTTTTCATTTAAACTACTCCTCTCACTTCCCAAACGCCTGCTGGTATATTATTATCACTAGGACATAAACCAACTTTATACGTGGACATCTCTGAATTCAAGTATTTAAATTATACTTTGGGGCTCCTGTAAGTCTAAGAGGAAAGACATAATTTTGCTTAAGTCTATTTAGGATCCAAAGACATAATGAAATGGCAAGTGGTAGCAGCACCTTGAAAAAAGCCCTGTATTTGGAAAAGTGGTATATGGGACTTTGAGAATATTCTTACTGCGTATGAGGAAGCACGCCCAGAATCTTCCCTCATCACATCGGGCTTTTGCCCGATCTTTTCAAACCTCAGTTTCATGAGCACCATAAAAATTCACTTAAAATCGAAAAGAACACCCTGAAGTTAAAACCCACGCTGCTTAGCCTTGCCTTTCATGGCTTGGAATGTCACCTTTTACCTCCAGTAAATAAAGCCAACATCAACACTCTTCCGTGTCTTTTATTTTTTATACACTCAATATTCTTCACATGACAATCTGGACACTTAAAGGGAAATTACAGTCATGATCTATGTCCCGGCAAAGAGAATTGTCTTTCTAATATATAGGAAATTTTTTTTTCAAAATCATGAATTAATTTCTGGTTCCCAGATTGAATTCATCACAAAGTCCCAAACCCAGTACATTTTATTTTGGTTCCAGATAACTTTTCCCATAAACCCCCCTGATGGAAGAGACCTATTAACTCTTATATGGAATTTAACAGAGTAATTGATTCCCTTCCATTTTTCTCCAACACCAAACCCCAAGAGGTAATGTTGGTAGTGCCTCTGCTTCTGGTAGATAGCTCAGTTGACATGCCATTCATAGCACTGCAATGCAGTCGAGGTTTTGAGAATACACTCATTTTAAAGACATTGCATTTTTGTAAGCATGGTCAAATGTACTTAATAGACCAACCTGTGGAAGAAGCTGCATAAAGCACCTGTGTTCTTTGTTACATTTTTTTTTGCCTAAAAACCTGTTTTATAACATAGAAGCATAGATATGATATCTTATTTTCTGAAAGGCTTGATTCCCCCAGCATTACATTCCATTTCTCTCCCACATAATTGTTTTGAGGCAACAAATTGTCATTAGGTTTTCATTTAAACTACTCCTCTCACTTCCCAAACGCCTGCTGGTATATTATTATCACTAGGACATAAACCAACTTTATACGTGGACATCTCTGAATTCAAGTATTTAAATTATACTTTGGGGCTCCTGTAAGTCTAAGAGGAAAGACATAATTTTGCTTAAGTCTATTTAGGATCCAAAGACATAATGAAATGGCAAGTGGTAGCAGCACCTTGAAAAAAGCCCTGTATTTGGAAAAGTGGTATATGGGACTTTGAGAATATTCTTACTGCGTATGAGGAAGCACGCCCAGAATCTTCCCTCATCACATCGGGCTTTTGCCCGATCTTTTCAAACCTCAGTTTCATGAGCACCATAAAAATTCACTTAAAATCGAAAAGAACACCCTGAAGTTAAAACCCACGCTGCTTAGCCTTGCCTTTCATGGCTTGGAATGTCACCTTTTACCTCCAGTAAATAAAGCCAACATCAACACTCTTCCGTGTCTTTTATTTTTTATACACTCAATATTCTTCACATGACAATCTGGACACTTAAAGGGAAATTACAGTCATGATCTATGTCCCGGCAAAGAGAATTGTCTTTCTAATATATAGTTGCAACGTATCCATCACTTTCTTTTGTTTCTTGGACTGTTCACATTGGATTGAGTAAATCTAAAATGGAATTAAAAGAGACATGATTAATAGTGGACTCCAAAGAAAGAATGATATCATAAGACTTTCTTCCAGTGACCTGGCATGTGCGTCTATGCAGCATCCCCCAACAGACACAATTGTACTGTTTTACAGTCTTGCGGGATGTTGTCTCTTTAACCTCACTGTTTCCGAGAAGCCACCGAAAAGTTCTAATATGTCACAATTCAAATGTCAACATGTTGTTGGAAAGGAAGCTAATAAGTTAAACCTCTGAGAGATGCCAAAAGAAGAGGTGATTCAAACTGTTGAGAGAAGTCCATTGTTTTCTAAGGGGAAATAGAACTCTAGAATAAAACAAGGTACTAACAAGCATTTAACTGGAAGGTTGAGGGAGAAAAAAACCAAACACACTTTTTTTCTTTTAATCTAGTAACTGAGCAGACTGTTCCTCGCAGTGTACTTTCAAAGAAAGGAAAATATGAGCATTAGGGTTAATAAGATACAAACTGTAAATGATCTGGTTTTTATAAAATCAGCACATAACAAGGAGAATTTTCCTAAGATAATCTGAATTCTATCTATGGATAGAGATTAATAATCTAAGGTTACATTATATTAGAGGAATATTTTATGTTTGGCATTATTTTCTGTAAGCCAGCTTCATGTGGTTAACTTACTGGTGCATGACAAAAAATGATTCTATTTTGACAGGAAAGAAACTAAGCGGAAAAAATACTCCTCGTTGAGTTATTTTTTGAATTTAGCACAGTTTTGTACTCCGGACTTTTTAATGAAAAATAAACAATTGGAGTTTAGAGCCACCTACTGGAATGAAGAGGCACGTACTTATATTTAATGTCCTCCGCTGTTCAAAAGATAAACAAATAAATATAATTAAAATTATGCACATTTTGGTTGATTTTGTAAGACATTAAATTACTCAGCTTTTCTCCTTCTGAAATATTAAGTGATCCTGCAAGAAACCACGGTTAGAGCAATGTTTACTCAGAATAGATCCTTCGCTTTTCTTAGCAGAGTGTGCCAATTTGTGATCCTCCCCACCCTCTGCCTCCGGCCCCCATTGCATTGAGACAGAGCAGAATGGAATCCCTGGTTTTGCTGTTGTCATTGTTGCTTTTGGTGGTGTGTGGATGTGTGTATGTGGATGTGAATGTAATTGTTCTCATTTTCACTGGTTAACTTTATAACTTTATTCTTTCTTTCCTAACCTCTATTTGGTTAAAGAATTTTTATTTAATAATTAATCCTAGAATAGGATTAAAAACTAAGACCCTTGTATGGTAAAATGAAAAGGCACCTTAAATATTTTCATGATTAGGTCATTTCTACCTTGAGATATAATTGGCATATACATTATATTAGTTTCAGGTGTACAACATAATGATTTGTTGTTTGTATATGTTGCCAATCAGAATTAAATACTTTCATAAATGAAGAAACCCTGAAGCCTGGACAAGCAAATTGGGCAATGACTTACCTAAGGTCAGTGAGCTGGTCAGGGGAAAGGTAGGCAGCTCTTGGAAATTATAGGTCAGGATTTTTCCACACTTGCCCCACCACTTTTAGTCAGTCATTAATGGATTTATTCAACCCTTCCTCTCATCAACATTTTGCTAGAAAGTAAAAGGAATAAGCACCTCCCCCAACAAACCCTGGTTAAGGAATCAATTGAAACCATAATGCATGCTTTCAAAGAGTGGGATCAGGAACTGACTTCATGAAGGCAGGTCTTGCATCTGTGAGTACCACTTTTGATTGGTGAAAGAGGGATTCTGTGTTTAAGAAAGAAATACTCTCCTTCAAAAATATGTTTTCTTCAGATCTTGTCATGATTCTTTATGCTGTGTCCCTCCAACCTATTGCCTTAAAACCACATTGTTGAGAAGGTGTAACTTTTGAGACCATGTTCAGGGCAGGGGACAGGTAATTGTGCCCAGCCAGCCTTTGCTAGGCCAGTGCTGGACAATGCAAGACACAGGGAACCCTCTGAGTATGTGTGTGGTTTACTTGAGGAGGGAATCCAGAGACGGGATCAGGTTGTTCTTTGTCAAACATTCCATAGGGCAGATGTGACACAGCAAGCCTTGCCTTTAGAAGATTTGACTTGTGAAGTGGCAGTTGGAAAAAGATTTGTGAACGGGGCACCAGAGTCCCAGCTTTCCATGTGTCATCAGAGGACTAACTTTCAGTGTATAAAACAGGAAGTCATCATTCTTTTGATGCAGATAAAAAGAAACATTTTTGTTAAGGTGTGGGAAAATGAACCATTATCTCAGTGTATATCTTGCCCTTTTTTTAATATTGACTTCTCTTTCTCTTTCCCACCCCACCCTTCCGTTGTCTTCTGAAGATATTTTATAGAGTAGTTGCAGACATTGCGCCAGGAGAGGAGCTCCTGCTGTTCATGAAGAGTGAAGATTATTCCCATGAAACGATGGCACCAGATATCCACGGTTAGTACCCCTCATGCTACCATCTGCACCCACTCTTATTTGGAGATTGTGAGGAGCCTGCCAGAGGGTCCATCACACTTGGTGTTAGTTTCCTGGCTATGACTTACCTAAGGTCAGTGAGCTGGTCAGGAAAGGTAGGCAGCTCTTGGAAATTATAGGTCAGGATTTTTCCACACTTGCCCCACCACTTTTAGTCAGTCATTAATGGATTTATTCAACCCTTCCTCTCATCAACATTTTGCTAGAAAGTAAAAGGAATAAGCACCTCCCCCAACAAACCCTGGTTAAGGAATCAATTGAAACCATAATGCATGCTTTCAAAGAGTGGGATCAGGAACTGACTTCATGAAGGCAGGTCTTGCATCTGTGAGTACCACTTTTGATTGGTGAAAGAGGGATTCTGTGTTTAAGAAAGAAATACTCTCCTTCAAAAATATGTTTTCTTCAGATCTTGTCATGATTCTTTATGCTGTGTCCCTCCAACCTATTGCCTTAAAACCACATTGTTGAGAAGGTGTAACTTTTGAGACCATGTTCAGGGCAGGGGACAGGTAATTGTGCCCAGCCAGCCTTTGCTAGGCCAGTGCTGGACAATGCAAGACACAGGGAACCCTCTGAGTATGTGTGTGGTTTACTTGAGGAGGGAATCCAGAGACGGGATCAGGTTGTTCTTTGTCAAACATTCCATAGGGCAGATGTGACACAGCAAGCCTTGCCTTTAGAAGATTTGACTTGTGAAGTGGCAGTTGGAAAAAGATTTGTGAACGGGGCACCAGAGTCCCAGCTTTCCATGTGTCATCAGAGGACTAACTTTCAGTGTATAAAACAGGAAGTCATCATTCTTTTGATGCAGATAAAAAGAAACATTTTTGTTAAGGTGTGGGAAAATGAACCATTATCTCAGTGTATATCTTGCCCTTTTTTTAATATTGACTTCTCTTTCTCTTTCCCACCCCACCCTTCCGTTGTCTTCTGAAGATATTTTATAGAGTAGTTGCAGACATTGCGCCAGGAGAGGAGCTCCTGCTGTTCATGAAGAGTGAAGATTATTCCCATGAAACGATGGCACCAGATATCCACGGTTAGTACCCCTCATGCTACCATCTGCACCCACTCTTATTTGGAGATTGTGAGGGAGCCTGCCAGAGGGTCCATCACACTTGGTGTTAGTTTCCCTGGCTGGTCAATGTCAGCTTTAACAAATTCCATCCCCTAGAGAAACTATTTTCTTAATGTGACACCTGGCTAATATCACAGTGAAGCTACAGTAAGCAGAGGACTTTTATGAAATGGAGATCAAGGAATTTTGCCTATCTGGACTGAGACACTACACAGGTAAACCTTTGGTCAATGCCTTCCACGATGGTGGGAGGATGTTCATGGTACAGAAGACATTTCAGGGAATTTGGTTTGGGTCTTTTGTAAATCTAGCAGTTGTTCCTCCCTTTTAATATTCTGTTACTGGAAGAAGTGTTTTCGACTTGAGAAAATTGCTAGCCAGCTTGATCACATGGGAGGGAGCTGGAAGGATGGGGCAAAAAATGCAGATGAAGAAATTTTAGTCAGAGGAATTTGCATTTGTCGAAGACCTATTCTAAATCAAAGAAGAGGGCGTAAAAAAGAATTATGACGATGCGTGGTGCATATTCACATGAGAGTAAAAGGAAATTTTATTTGTATTGATTCGTATCATTGAAATGAACATTTAATATTTTTTTCTTTCTCTTTTCTATTTCTCCCTCCTAATATAATGTGACTTGATTCAGTATAATCTAGTGGTGTCTCTAGAGTATTTTATAATTGGCAGGATCAGTGGGAAGGGGTACCTATCCCAGCTTATCTGAGAAGTGGATTTGGGGCTGGCTCCATTTCCCATGTCTCTGGCATCACCAGCAGGAGAACCTCAGCTTCAGCTTCTGCTGCTCCTGTGAAAGAAGCTACTGTTACTGGCCGACTCCTTACTTGAACCTTTTTTCCTTTGGCTAAGCTGCCTTCTGCCTCTTTGTAGATTATACCAGTTGTATTTTGGGGAGCCTCTTGGAAGCTGTTTTCTTCTTAGAAACTGTGACAAGTAAAGGGTGTCAGAAACAGACTTGCCAACTAGCCTGGTAGAGTCCAAATCTGAATGGGTAGCTCTTTGACAGCAAGGAGTGCTTAGATGATAAAAAATAAATGAATGTAATTTGGGCCTTTTCTGGTATGAGGCATCTTTCATCGGTGAATGTTTGCTCTAAAAAGATTTTCAAACAATTATTTTTTGAAATATAAATGACTAGTGTACTATTCTAAAAAGCCTAAACAGAGGTAACCACTTTTCTTTTCGGGCTACTATTCATAAATTACCTGCATTTACAACACTCTGAATACATCCATTGCTTTTTATTTTCAATGTATTATATCCATATCCATACATATACCAGATATATTATATACCCTGGAATATCACAGTGAAGCACGTAAAACTTAGGGTCAAGGAATTTGTCCTATCTGGACTGAGACACTACACAGGTAAACCTTTGGTCAATGCCTTCCACGATGGTGGGAGGATGTTCATGGTACAGAAGACATTTCAGGGAATTTGGTTTGGGTCTTTTGTAAATCTAGCAGTTGTTCCTCCCTTTTAATATTCTGTTACTGGAAGAAGTGTTTTCGACTTGAGAAAATTGCTAGCCAGCTTGATCACATGGGAGGGAGCTGGAAGGATGGGGCAAAAAATGCAGATGAAGAAATTTTAGTCAGAGGAATTTGCATTTGTCGAAGACCTATTCTAAATCAAAGAAGAGGGCGTAAAAAAGAATTATGACGATGCGTGGTGCATATTCACATGAGAGTAAAAGGAAATTTTATTTGTATTGATTCGTATCATTGAAATGAACATTTAATATTTTTTTCTTTCTCTTTTCTATTTCTCCCTCCTAATATAATGTGACTTGATTCAGTATAATCTAGTGGTGTCTCTAGAGTATTTTATAATTGGCAGGATCAGTGGGAAGGGGTACCTATCCCAGCTTATCTGAGAAGTGGATTTGGGGCTGGCTCCATTTCCCATGTCTCTGGCATCACCAGCAGGAGAACCTCAGCTTCAGCTTCTGCTGCTCCTGTGAAAGAAGCTACTGTTACTGGCCGACTCCTTACTTGAACCTTTTTTCCTTTGGCTAAGCTGCCTTCTGCCTCTTTGTAGATTATACCAGTTGTATTTTGGGGAGCCTCTTGGAAGCTGTTTTCTTCTTAGAAACTGTGACAAGTAAAGGGTGTCAGAAACAGACTTGCCAACTAGCCTGGTAGAGTCCAAATCTGAATGGGTAGCTCTTTGACAGCAAGGAGTGCTTAGATGATAAAAAATAAATGAATGTAATTTGGGCCTTTTCTGGTATGAGGCATCTTTCATCGGTGAATGTTTGCTCTAAAAAGATTTTCAAACAATTATTTTTTGAAATATAAATGACTAGTGTACTATTCTAAAAAGCCTAAACAGAGGTAACCACTTTTCTTTTCGGGCTACTATTCATAAATTACCTGCATTTACAACACTCTGAATACATCCATTGCTTTTTATTTTCAATGTATTATATCCATATCCATACATATACCAGATATATTATATAATGTTTAAATGGTGATTTGTATTTCATACCTCTAGAATTTAATATTTCTTAGGAAAGAAAAAATAAAACACATGCTTTATATACAAACTGTATGCTATATAGTATATGGTCTTCAATTAGTGTCCCTTTTAGTCATTTAGACATAGCGAAAACCTTGAAGAGAGTCGTTATTCCCATTATACAGATAGGGAAGCAAGGCCACATAAGGTTACATAAACTGGCCAGAGAGTGGTGGAGTCAATATTCAAAGCAAGGTCTTGCCATCTCTAAATCCTGTGCCTTTTCATGTATTATGTGGCCTGGAGGTTATTTGTGTTCAGACTGCTGGATAAAACCCTAAATTTAGATCTTAAAGCATGCAAATAATGTCACAAATTATAGGAAACATTTCCATTACCTAGTTGATATTGAGAAAT
Source organism: Tragulus kanchil (assembly GCA_022376925.1). Taxonomy (NCBI): domain Eukaryota; kingdom Metazoa; phylum Chordata; class Mammalia; order Artiodactyla; family Tragulidae; genus Tragulus; species Tragulus kanchil. The sequence goes on from JAIOJX010000028.1 coordinate 124,034,907, forward strand.
GTGTCATACAGCTGAGGCAATTTAGTTTTGAACACCTCTGTCTTCTTTAACCAGGTCCAAACCCCACTGAATCTACCTACTAATCTCTTTACCACTCTAACCCCTGTGTTATTGGTTTGCTTAAATCTAAACCAGTGTTGTGTGTGGATTACAGCAACAATGACCCCCCTCTGCTTGGTTTCTCAAGCTGCAATGGAGTGTTCCAACTTTCAGTGGCTTTCTATACCCTACTCAGCATGGACCTAAAAAGCCCCTAGTGACCTGCTACTCTTTCTGACTTAATTTCCCACTCCTCCCCTACATACACCCTATAAACCTGTCACGCTTTACCGAAGCTTTGCCTTTTCATGAGCGAGCCCTGCTCTTTCTTGCCTTCGTCATTGGTCCATGTTATTCCCACCCTCAACCTGCTTCACCTAGCTGATTTTTCCTCATTACAAAGTCTTTTCTGTACACCTCTCCCTCAGGATGGATGGGTTTGGCACATTCCTCTGGGTACCCTTAGTCCCTATGCATGCATCTGCCATGAAATCTATCACACTATTTATTCATGTGTGTATCCCCTTGGGTTTCTTTTGTATCCATATGCTAGCAAAATGCCTCACATCTGGTAGGTGACTAAAATATTCCCTCAAAGACATTCGGTCAATGAATAACTGACTATAGGTCTGGCTGCAGGTCTGTAGCACAGGGGTTGTGTATCTGATGTTGTCCTCTGTGCCTTTCAGCATTGTAAACTGTTTGCAGAACTTCCGTGATTGTATCCATGTGATCAGTGCATAGTATTTACAGTCTCATGAGTGGGCTAAAAGCTATGTCAATGGAAAGAATGGAAACAATGTCGTCACTAACTGACACTCTATAACCTTGTTATCTCTAATCCCCACTAGTACCATTTAGTTATCTTACTTATTTAAACTGCAAATTCATGATAGGCTGCCTGTTTAGCAAAGCCATGCCAATTAGCATTGACCCTGGGGAACAAAATGAGCCTATAAAAGTGCTAACATCATGCTATGTCTTATAAGTAATGGTGAACATTAAAACATTTCCAAGTGTATTGATATTAGCCAGGCTTAAGTATGGCTCAGACAGGGACTCTGTTCCATTCCTCCTACAAGTAACATGGCACAGTGAGAAGGGTATGGGACAGAAACGAGTTCAAAGTCTGACATACTCATTTAGCTCTATAATCCTTCACTGGTTATTGAACATGCTGAGCTTCAATACCCTCATCTGAAAATTGGGAAACAGATCTCATATGTAATTCCTCACAGTCAAGTTTTAGGAAGATCAATAATCCATGAACAGATCACAATGATTTTCAATAAGTGGTCATTATAACATCTTATATCCTGAAAAGTATGGGAAACAGCTCCCCGGCATCTGACCGCTACTCTTCTATTATTTCCTGTCACGCTTTACCGAAGCTTTGCCTTTTCATGAGCGAGCCCTGCTCTTTCTTGCCTTCGTCATTGGTCCATGTTATTCCCACCCTCAACCTGCTTCACCTAGCTGATTTTTCCTCATTACAAAGTCTTTTCTGTACACCTCTCCCTCAGGATGGATGGGTTTGGCACATTCCTCTGGGTACCCTTAGTCCCTATGCATGCATCTGCCATGAAATCTATCACACTATTTATTCATGTGTGTATCCCCTTGGGTTTCTTTTGTATCCATATGCTAGCAAAATGCCTCACATCTGGTAGGTGACTAAAATATTCCCTCAAAGACATTCGGTCAATGAATAACTGACTATAGGTCTGGCTGCAGGTCTGTAGCACAGGGGTTGTGTATCTGATGTTGTCCTCTGTGCCTTTCAGCATTGTAAACTGTTTGCAGAACTTCCGTGATTGTATCCATGTGATCAGTGCATAGTATTTACAGTCTCATGAGTGGGCTAAAAGCTATGTCAATGGAAAGAATGGAAACAATGTCGTCACTAACTGACACTCTATAACCTTGTTATCTCTAATCCCCACTAGTACCATTTAGTTATCTTACTTATTTAAACTGCAAATTCATGATAGGCTGCCTGTTTAGCAAAGCCATGCCAATTAGCATTGACCCTGGGGAACAAAATGAGCCTATAAAAGTGCTAACATCATGCTATGTCTTATAAGTAATGGTGAACATTAAAACATTTCCAAGTGTATTGATATTAGCCAGGCTTAAGTATGGCTCAGACAGGGACTCTGTTCCATTCCTCCTACAAGTAACATGGCACAGTGAGAAGGGTATGGGACAGAAACGAGTTCAAAGTCTGACATACTCATTTAGCTCTATAATCCTTCACTGGTTATTGAACATGCTGAGCTTCAATACCCTCATCTGAAAATTGGGAAACAGATCTCATATGTAATTCCTCACAGTCAAGTTTTAGGAAGATCAATAATCCATGAACAGATCACAATGATTTTCAATAAGTGGTCATTATAACATCTTATATCCTGCAAATAGCCTACCCTGCAAGGGTTTCATCAGAAAGTCGTATCTAATAAAAAGGCTCCCCCGGCTCCCCAACAATCACTTGTTACCAGAACTGCTAGTCTGTGTGCTGGCTTCTTTACTTTTATTATTTCTAATCCATGCTAAAATGGGAGTGGTGCAAAGGACAACCAAATAATATATATATTTTTTAATTTATTTATTTTGGGGTGGGGGTCGGGTTGGGGAGGGAGGGGAGCGGGAGGGCCACTTCTATTGGTCTTTCATTTCTCTGTTTTCATCCGTCTTTGTTCTTTGGCTCCTGTGGGCCTCCCATCGCAGTGGCATCTGTCGTCGCAGAGCGCCGGCTCTGGGCGCATGCGCACCAGAGCTCCGGCTCGGTAATTGGACACATCAGTCCAGCCGCTCCGCAGCATGTGGGATCTTCCCAGGCCAGAGATCGAACCAATGCCCCTTGCACTGCAAGGCAGTGTCCTTACCCACTGGACCACCAGGGGAAGCCCCCAGATAATTTCTATTATGTCTTCCATAGTTCAAGAAGCACTCCCCGTTTGCGGTGGCGCTTCCTGACCGCCTAGTTCTAGTAACGCCTGCATTATTTTTGCAGAAGAACGGCAATACCGCTGTGAGGACTGTGACCAGCTCTTCGAGTCCAAGGCCGAGCTAGCAGACCACCAGAAGTTCCCATGCAGCACTCCCCACTCGGCTTTCTCGATGGTAGATGAGGACTTCCAACAAAAACTTGAGAGTGAAAATGATCTCCGAGAGATACATGCAATTCAGGAGTGTAAGGAATGTGACCAAGTGTTTCCCGATTTGCAAAGGTTAGACGTGGCATGCCGCACTACAAAAACGTGTTTTTCACTCTGTGCTAAAATGTTGTTTATACTGAATTTTGAGAATTGATACAGGTGGGAAATTTGGAACAATGATGAGCCAGACAAATGTATTAGTCACACTTTTGGAAATTATTTTCCCCTGGAAATCATTTTCACCTGTAAAATTTTTTCAGTTAGCTTGAAATTAGTTATTTTAATGCCAGAGAGAAATAATAAGTTTATTATTATTATTGTTTAAGGAATGTTATTAGCAACTGAAAGTTTAATATTAGAGTAAAACAGAACTTACTGGAGGAATCAAGAGTAGAGGAGGTAACAATGATGCTAGTTAATATAATTATATAGTAAATAGTAAATTGACTTTCTAGAAACATTGAAATAATGAAAAAGAGATGGTTCTCGTGCTTTCTTGAGGAATGATAGATGGTGCTTTTTTTTTAAAAAAAAATTTTTTTGTGGGGGTGGTTTAGGGAGGAGGGGGCGGGTGGGCCACTTCTATTGGTCTTTCATTTATCTATTTTCATCCATCTTTGTTCTTTGGCCCGTGTGGGCCTCCCATCGCGGTGGCCTCTGTTGTTGCAGAGCACCGGCTCTGGGCTCATGCACTCCAGAGCTCCGGCTCGGTAGTTGGACACATCGGTCCAGCTGCTCTGCAGCACGTGGGATCTTCCCAGGCCAAGGATCGAACCGGCGCCCCTTGCACTGCAAGGTGGTGTCCTTACCCACTGGACCACCAGGGAAGCCCTAGATGGTGCTTTGATAGATCGGCTATAATCTATGGAATTAATTTCAACTATTTGCCTAAACTGCACATATATGAAAGAACAACAGAACCATGCTCAGTGAAGAAAATGTTGAATTTTCTAAAAGGGAAAAAATAAGCATGATCTAATTGAAAAAACTCTTTAATACATATTTTTAACAAAACAAAAATCATCTTTGAAAAAATTCTTTAATACATATTTTTAACAAAACAAAAATCATCTTTCAATTATATTAACTATTTAGAGCCCTTTGAATTTAATTCAAGAACATTTGTTTTTTCTATTGAAGAAAACAACCCTTGTTGTTTCGTGGCTGAGTGATGTACGACTCTTTACAGCCCCATGAATTGTTAACCTGCCAGGCTCTTCTGGCTACGATATTTTCTAGGCCAGAATACTGGAGTGAGTTGCCATTTCCTTCTCCAGGGGACCTTCCCAACTCAGGGACTGAACCTGGTCTCCTCCTACATTTCAGGTGCATTCTTTAATGACTGAACCACCAAGGAAGCCCGCATTTTGAAAACTGTATTGAAAATTATGCTACAACATGATCTTTCGGATCAGAGGATGAAATTAGTTATTTTCATTTTCCTGTAAAATTTTCAGTTAGCTTGAAATTAGAAGAGAAATAATAAGTTTATTATTATTATTGTTTAAGGAATGTTATTAGCAACTGAAAGTTTAATATTAGAGTAAAACAGAACTTACTGGAGGAATCAAGAGTAGAGGAGGTAACAATGATGCTAGTTAATATAATTATATAGTAAATAGTAAATTGACTTTCTAGAAACATTTAAATAATGAAAAAGAGATGGTTCTCGTGCTTTCTTGAGGAATGATAGATGGTGCTTTTTTTTTAAAAAAAAATTTTTTTGTGGGGGTGGTTTAGGGAGGGAGGGGGGCGGGTGGGCCACTTCTATTGGTCTTTCATTTATCTATTTTCATCCATCTTTGTTCTTTGGCCCGTGTGGGCCTCCCATCGCGGTGGCCTCTGTTGTTGCAGAGCACCGGCTCTGGGCTCATGCACTCCAGAGCTCCGGCTCGGTAGTTGGACACATCGGTCCAGCTGCTCTGCAGCACGTGGGATCTTCCCAGGCCAAGGATCGAACCGGCGCCCCTTGCACTGCAAGGTGGTGTCCTTACCCACTGGACCACCAGGGAAGCCCTAGATGGTGCTTTGATAGATCGGCTATAATCTATGGAATTAATTTCAACTATTTGCCTAAACTGCACATATATGAAAGAACAACAGAACCATGCTCAGTGAAGAAAATGTTGAATTTTCTAAAAGGGAAAAAATAAGCATGATCTAATTGAAAAAACTCTTTAATACATATTTTTAACAAAACAAAAATCATCTTTGAAAAAATTCTTTAATACATATTTTTAACAAAACAAAAATCATCTTTCAATTATATTAACTATTTAGAGCCCTTTGAATTTAATTCAAGAACATTTGTTTTTTCTATTGAAGAAAACAACCCTTGTTGTTTCGTGGCTGAGTGATGTACGACTCTTTACAGCCCCATGAATTGTTAACCTGCCAGGCTCTTCTGGCTACGATATTTTCTAGGCCAGAATACTGGAGTGAGTTGCCATTTCCTTCTCCAGGGGACCTTCCCAACTCAGGGATTGAACCTGGTCTCCTCCTACATTTCAGGTGCATTCTTTAATGACTGAACCACCAAGGAAGCCCGCATTTTGAAAACTGTATTGAAAATTATGCTACAACATGATCTTTCGGATCAGAGAGGTGTTTACTCAGCAAATAAGTTTTTTGTTTCTACCTAATGGTTTTTGCTTTGGTTGATCAACAGTTTTAATAATTGTATTCATTACTTTGCTTTTAAATGTGGAACCTGTAACCACAATTTCAAATGAACATGACATTGTTATATTTAAATGGATATGGGAATACATGAGCTAGCTTTACTTAAGGGTGTGAATTACTCACGGTTTATTTTGGACACTAGACCTGTTTCAGCGTACTATGTTTCCTTTCTTTCCTTTCTCCCCCTTCCTCCTTCTCCTTTCACCTCTGTTGACTGCCCAGCATCTCTCTTCTCATAAGAAAGAATTTCATATGGTAGCTGTTCATTTTAATGCATGGATGACCAAAAAGGCATCAGTGTAACCCATTCCTCAAGGAGACTGAGTCAAAAGAATGAATCACTCTAGCTTTGAAAATTCAGACTTAATCTAGCTATTAGAGGGAAACGTTTGGACCACTAAGAGGGTTTTCCCACTACCCTTTAAACTCATCTTCAGTATTTACTGTAAACCCACATAGAGAATAAATCTGTTATGTGTGTTTGGCCAAACATGGATTTGTCATCAAAAAAAATCACAGTACATCTCCTAAATATAGTGCCCAAATTAAAAGCTAAAATGAAATCACTAAATACCAAAACAGGTGAGAAAAGTATTTATACTGTAAAGCCATATCTCGGATGCCAGAGAATAAGTATATTTGCTTCTATTTTGTTATCAAAAGTAATGGACAGCATTATAAAACAAAAATTGACAACCTTAACACAAAAATATTATGTATAGCAGTACTTCTTAGGTGGAGAAACCTTACTCTGACCAGGTGTAGTAATATTAAGCCTGAGTCAATGCTACTTTATGCCAAAACCAACTGTCACTTCAGTACTTTCAGTCAAACATTCAGTAGTAAACAATAAGGAAACCTAATTATGTGGCATTGGATGAACCCTCAAATCTCACTTCTCGGTAGCTCAGCCAGATGGATATATCATGTCACTATGCAACCTGATACCGATCATCCAAGTGATAATCTGCATTATATAATTTAGCCAGTGCAGAACCTGTGTGCCCTGATTATTTTCCAGTTTATTGAATCTGGTATTGTTGCTTTATATGTTAAACAAATGAGAATTCCTTTCTTGCCATGATATATTAGTTTGTTCTATATCTTTTGTATAAAATATTGAGAAAGAAGTGTGTGCTAAGTTGCTTCAGTCATGTCCAACTCTTTGCAACTCCATGGACTATAGCCTGCCAGGTTCCTCTGTCCTTGGGGATTCTCCAGGCAAGAATTCTGGAGTGGTTTGCCATGCCATCCTCCAGGGGATCTTCCTAACCCAGGGATCAAACCCACATGTCTTATGTCTCATTCATTGGCAGGAGGATTCTTTACCACTAGCACCATCTGGGAAACCCACCCTCCTTTTTTTTCTTGCCTCCAAAAAAATAATGGAGGCAAGAAACAAAGGTTCATACCCAAAAGATGGAAAAAACCCAGGAGACTGAGTCAAAAGAATGAATCACTCTAGCTTTGAAAATTCAGACTTAATCTAGCTATTAGAGGGAAACGTTTGGACCACTAAGAGGGTTTTCCCACTACCCTTTAAACTCATCTTCAGTATTTACTGTAAACCCACATAGAGAATAAATCTGTTATGTGTGTTTGGCCAAACATGGATTTGTCATCAAAAAAAATCACAGTACATCTCCTAAATATAGTGCCCAAATTAAAAGCTAAAATGAAATCACTAAATACCAAAACAGGTGAGAAAAGTATTTATACTGTAAAGCCATATCTCGGATGCCAGAGAATAAGTATATTTGCTTCTATTTTGTTATCAAAAGTAATGGACAGCATTATAAAACAAAAATTGACAACCTTAACACAAAAATATTATGTATAGCAGTACTTCTTAGGTGGAGAAACCTTACTCTGACCAGGTGTAGTAATATTAAGCCTGAGTCAATGCTACTTTATGCCAAAACCAACTGTCACTTCAGTACTTTCAGTCAAACATTCAGTAGTAAACAATAAGGAAACCTAATTATGTGGCATTGGATGAACCCTCAAATCTCACTTCTCGGTAGCTCAGCCAGATGGATATATCATGTCACTATGCAACCTGATACCGATCATCCAAGTGATAATCTGCATTATATAATTTAGCCAGTGCAGAACCTGTGTGCCCTGATTATTTTCCAGTTTATTGAATCTGGTATTGTTGCTTTATATGTTAAACAAATGAGAATTCCTTTCTTGCCATGATATATTAGTTTGTTCTATATCTTTTGTATAAAATATTGAGAAAGAAGTGTGTGCTAAGTTGCTTCAGTCATGTCCAACTCTTTGCAACTCCATGGACTATAGCCTGCCAGGTTCCTCTGTCCTTGGGGATTCTCCAGGCAAGAATTCTGGAGTGGTTTGCCATGCCATCCTCCAGGGGATCTTCCTAACCCAGGGATCAAACCCACATGTCTTATGTCTCATTCATTGGCAGGAGGATTCTTTACCACTAGCACCATCTGGGAAACCCACCCTCCTTTTTTTTCTTGCCTCCAAAAAAATAATGGAGGCAAGAAACAAAGGTTCATACACAAAAGATGGAAAGAACCCAGGAGGTTAAGCCGAGCTCTATAAATTGGGATAAAATTCTATGAAAAGTGAAATTTCATTAATGACTGGATACTTCTATGTTTATGAAAGGAGTAAACATTTGCTTTTGTAAGCACCACTTGCCTTTTTCTTTTCTACCACTGATTAGCTGATAGCATTTCAGGGAGCAATACAGGTTTTATGCTGGATTAGAAGGAACAAAGAAAAGAAAATTTTCTTCACTTTGCTATTGTTTTCCCCCTTTTGTGTCATGTACTATACTTTTTTTACACTTTTAATTTTATTTTCATTTTATTTGATAGTGTTTCTTTAGTGTGGTAAAGGAGCTTCTCAGGTGGCTCAGTGGTAAAGAATCCTCCTGCTAATAATGCAGGGGAGCCAGGAGACAACGGTTTGATCCCTTGGCCAGGAAGATGCCCTGGATGAGGAAATGGCAACCCACTCCAGTTTAATTGCCTTAAAAATCCCATAGACAGAAGACTTTGGTGGGCTACAGCTTATAGGGTCGCTGAGAGTTGGACTTGACTGAGCATGCACACATTGTGGTGAAAGTCACATAATATAAAACATGCTATTTTCACTTTATTTAACTCTACAAGTATTAAGTGGCACTAAGTGCATTTACACTGTTGTGCACCTCTCACCATCATCTGTCTCCTGAATTTTTCACCTTCCTAAACAAACTCTGTCCCCATTAACTATTAACTTCCCCTCCCTCAGCTCCTCTCACCCACCACCCAGTCCTGGGCCTTGACTTTCTGACTCTATGAATTTGACTAGTCTTGATATCTCGCATAAGTGAAATCCAACAGTATTTGTCTTCACCTAATATATACTGGAATGCATTTTTAAGGTTCACTTAATATATAATCCATGTACTGTACCTTAAAACAATAGCATATCCTTGGAACTAGGAGCTAGGAAAAACCTCAATGTGTAGGACATTCTTTTACCCCTAGGTTTTAGAGTGTGTGGTCTGAGAACATATTGGAATACAATATGTGTCACAAAATGGCATACCTTGTTAGTTTGCTAAAGACGATTGATTGTAGGAAGAGCAATCACGCAACGATTCTGGAAGATGTCCATGACACAGTTCAGTGTTAACTGCCATTGCTGATATCTTTCTGTTAACTCTCTGATTAACATTTTGACTTGTGCAGCAAACAGAGGATTACATATTCTAGATAAAGATAAGGCTGTTCCTATGAATCCACACACCTGTACTCTCCTGGTACTCTTTGTTCACAGAGATAGCGCCACTGGTGCTCAAATAGAATAGCATTACCAAGTCAACTGACTCATAGAGCAGGAAAAATAAGTTCATGTGCCAGTATGAATAGAAGAGGAAGGAGGAAGCTGAGGAAGAGAAAAAATACGGAAGGGTATTTCTAATTTGTCCAGATACAAGAAAGGGCATTTCATGTTTTCACACACACTCCTACACACACAGTGCATAAAACCACAGGATAACATGGTCTAGGCACACAGAGCACACAGTGCATACAAGCACAGGATAACATGGTCTAGGCACACGGAGGTCTTAGTTGATTCTCAAATGTAGAGGGTTCATCTCACAGAAAAATAAAACATGGGGAAGAAACAGTGCTCGTGTGCTTGGTAGGTTTTTGGTTTTTTATTTTTTTACCTTTTTATTATGGAAGATTTCAAATACACACAAAATTAGAGAGGATGGTGTACTCAGGTTCACTGATTGTCACATGAGGCTAATCTTGTCTCAGCTATACTCACTTTGGGTTGTTGAAACATATCCTGGAAATTATGTCATTTTATTTATAAATAGCTCGCTATGTGTTTGTGGAAAGTAACGTAAATTCACTTTAAAAATATTGGTTCCTTATTACTATCGATCAGTGATTACATTACCTCAGTTATTTCATTATTTTTAGAATTTTTCTTGTTTATATTAAGATCAAAATAAGGTCCATCACTGCAATTGGTTGTTGTCCTCTTTTTATATTTCTTAATTTAAATGTTTCCCCAAAGTCAGTAAGTCCCTCTTTTTTGTTACAGCTTATATATAGAAGACACTGAGTGTTTTTTCCTGTAGCATTTCCTCCAGTCTGTATGCTGCTGGTTATATCCCCTTGGTATTGTTTAGTATCTTTCCCCATCCTCTCTATATCCTGTATACTCATAGTTACATCCCAGGCTGTGATCAGATTTAGGCTCAGTACTTTAAGAAGAATACCTCATGGATGGTATCATTTATTTCCATCAGGGGGCATATAATGGATTATCTAGATTCATTAATCCTTTAGGGGCTGCAAAATGAATATGTTCTAATTCCCCTGTTTGTTCATTATTTACTGTCTGGATTAATTCTATGCAGAGAAACTTCCCCTCATTTATTTGTTCACCCTAAAGTACAGTTCAAATAGGAAAGGCGAGATATGTGCATGAGTTTTTGCTTTTCGTACTAGTTTTCAGAGTAATGATTTGGTTTATCAGTATCTTCCTGGGGTAACTGGTGAGGTTTCATTTTTGTGTTTTTAAGTAGTATTATCATTAACAGATGAGATTATTATTCTTACTGATGCTTTAATTTTCCCTTCTTTTGTCAGTGGGTATTTCTTCAGGTTGGCAACCTAGTTTTATTTATTTATTTTTTACATGATTTGTAACTCTTGCTTTTTGCCATAGCAAGATGTTCAAGGCCTATCTTGTATATTTCATGTTTCAGGTTTGAAGCAGGCTATTTCTCTATGGAGTTCTTGTTACTTTATTGGAGAGTAGTATCCTAATGTGTTATGTGTGGATGTAATTAACAAAAATGTTGCCAATATCTTCTAAATATAATATTGATACATTATCTATAATAATTATTTTTCATCATATTCATTTCATATTCATATTTTAGAGACAGAGGGAAACATTTAAGAAGGCAAAATATTCTAAACTTTAAACCATAGAGAAGTTGTACATGTGAGAAATTTCTAACCCTGTTTTTCTTTTTAGGGGTTTTATTAGTACATCTGCTTATGATATAGTTTTCTTTCCTCCCTAATTCATAATATATATATTATATATATATTTATATTCTCTAGATAATGTTTCCTTCTATGTCTATATCCTCTTCTGTATGTATACACATATTCATCAGTTCATTTGCGACCATCCATTATATTGGTTGTATTGGGAAGTAGCTTCACTTTCTCATTGGTGATATAGGTAGGCATAAAAGTGCCTTTTTTCAATGTTAAGAGTTATATACGTTAGATAGACTAGCATCCTGCATATTCATAAGCACTCTCTTAAGCTTTTCTGTTTGAGTGTTTGTGCTTGAATTAAGTGGGTAACAGCAATATGTGTTGCAGTTAGAATTGTGTAATGAATCTAGAACTGGACAATCAGCTAGTTGTTTACCATGCCCCTAAATTGGCACCTAATCCCTGCTAGCTGAATCAAATTTATTTTCTAACAACAGGAACACTTCTCTGTATTGCTGAGAGACACAGTCCAGGGAATATAAAATGTGCTTTTGTCTGTTGCAAGCTTGTTTGCTGTGTTTCTTCCCTACCTCTTCTTTCTTTAATTGCCAGTTGGATTAGTAAGAAAATGACGTTCTGTTTATGGATATGTTCTTAGTCACCATGTCCTATTAAATCAATTGTTCTCTTAACAGCCTGGAGAAACACATGTTGTCACATTCTGAAGAGAGGGAATACAAGTGCGATCAGTGTCCCAAGGCATTTAACTGGAAGTCCAATTTAATTCGCCACCAGATGTCACATGACAGTGGAAAGCACTATGAATGTGAGAACTGTGCCAAGGTACAGTGAATTTGTAGACTACTTGGCCTCTCCTGTCATCCTGCTCTCTCTTAATCCATCATTTGCTGCAATATATAAAAACAAGCCTTGAGAGGGGAAACTATAAATATCTTGAGAAAAGTAGACTGAGTGTTGTATGCTAAAAGGCATTAGTACAGTGTATAAAAACACTTAGTGGGTATCCTTTTATTTTTGTAAGGGAGGAAGTAAGGCTTAATGGTGAGTTCCAGAACTAGGTGTCAGACATCCTTGGTAAATTCTTGGTTCCCCTACTGGCTTTCTAGCGTGGGGCTGTTTTATAGCTTTATGGATAATGAAAGTTGTATCCAATGCACATTACTGATTTCTTTTAATAGCAATTTTGTGAGGGAAATTACATAAAGTTTTTGAATGCCTATTCAGAAAGAATGGGAGACTCTTGCATTTGCAGATTTTTCCACCCAAGTCCCCACTATAAATTATGACTTGGTTCTAATTAAAAGTGGAGTGCCTCAGTGACCAGGGCTGGAGAACATAAGAGAGAAATGAAAGTGCTTCACCTTGACGGTCACTCTGAACTACGGAACGGCAACTCACATCATTAAACTTTCACATTCCTCAATTAACTAAAAGATGTCCTGATGTCAAATTGAAGCTTTTCTGTTTGAGTGTTTGTGCTTGAATTAAGTGGGTAACAGCAATATGTGTTGCAGTTAGAATTGTGTAATGAATCTAGAACTGGACAATCAGCTAGTTGTTTACCATGCCCCTAAATTGGCACCTAATCCCTGCTAGCTGAATCAAATTTATTTTCTAACAACAGGAACACTTCTCTGTATTGCTGAGAGACACAGTCCAGGGAATATAAAATGTGCTTTTGTCTGTTGCAAGCTTGTTTGCTGTGTTTCTTCCCTACCTCTTCTTTCTTTAATTGCCAGTTGGATTAGTAAGAAAATGACGTTCTGTTTATGGATATGTTCTTAGTCACCATGTCCTATTAAATCAATTGTTCTCTTAACAGCCTGGAGAAACACATGTTGTCACATTCTGAAGAGAGGGAATACAAGTGCGATCAGTGTCCCAAGGCATTTAACTGGAAGTCCAATTTAATTCGCCACCAGATGTCACATGACAGTGGAAAGCACTATGAATGTGAGAACTGTGCCAAGGTACAGTGAATTTGTAGACTACTTGGCCTCTCCTGTCATCCTGCTCTCTCTTAATCCATCATTTGCTGCAATATATAAAAACAAGCCTTGAGAGGGGAAACTATAAATATCTTGAGAAAAGTAGACTGAGTGTTGTATGCTAAAAGGCATTAGTACAGTGTATAAAAACACTTAGTGGGTATCCTTTTATTTTTGTAAGGGAGGAAGTAAGGCTTAATGGTGAGTTCCAGAACTAGGTGTCAGACATCCTTGGTAAATTCTTGGTTCCCCTACTGGCTTTCTAGCGTGGGGCTGTTTTATAGCTTTATGGATAATGAAAGTTGTATCCAATGCACATTACTGATTTCTTTTAATAGCAATTTTGTGAGGGAAATTACATAAAGTTTTTGAATGCCTATTCAGAAAGAATGGGAGACTCTTGCATTTGCAGATTTTTCCACCCAAGTCCCCACTATAAATTATGACTTGGTTCTAATTAAAAGTGGAGTGCCTCAGTGACCAGGGCTGGAGAACATAAGAGAGAAATGAAAGTGCTTCACCTTGACGGTCACTCTGAACTACGGGAACGGCAACTCACATCATTAAACTTTCACATTCCTCAATTAACTAAAAGATGTCCTGATGTCATGAAAATTGATTTCTCTTTTCAAAACCTTTTTATAGTATTTGAATATCTTTTCTCATGCCAGTGGAAATTGTGACATTTGACATTATCTTGAGAGATATTTTGCTTCCAGATGCATGGGTAACTTTTTGTTTTTCTATTTCTTTGTTTGTTTTTTGTATAATGTCCAAAAGAATGATTTTAGCTTAATGGTTACTAAATGAGACACGTTGTTAGAATTTAACCCCTAGGCGAATTCCTTGAGTAGATTTGGACTACTTTAGGCAAAATCTACACAATTTTGTACATCTTTGTTTAAAGGGATATACAAGACTATTTTAAATAATATCACAGCTTGTATTTTATTATTCAACTCTACTCACTCTAAATAGGATCAAGAATCCCTTGAATATGTCCTAATAATGCCATTAATTATTTTGTTCAACTGATACCAAAGAATACTTGTGCTAAGTCTACAATCCTGACCCTCGAAAGGCTCACACTTTGGAAATACAACTTTCTTTTGGTCTTTGGGGAACAAAAGAAACAAAAACAGAATGGATACACACAATTCTGTCTTGAGTCACTCCTGGTCTTGTTTCTTGTATCCTAGAGTTAAGTTTCTTGATTAATCAGTACTCATTTCCTAGCAGGTTTTCACGGACCCTAGCAACCTTCAGCGGCACATCCGCTCTCAGCATGTTGGTGCCCGGGCCCACGCGTGCCCCGAGTGTGGCAAAACATTTGCCACTTCGTCGGGCCTCAAACAACACAAGCACATCCACAGCAGTGTGAAGCCCTTTATCTGTAAGTTTTCAACACTCCAGCCCCTCTTCCTGCATCTGTCTCTCATCCAAAAGGCACTGTGTTCAGGAGAGTGGACCGTGCATAGCCCTGAAGTGGGGAGTCACTGCACTAGCAATTTACAGTCTCATTCAGTTGGGCTATTTGCTATGACAAGAAAATGTTTTATAACCAGATCTATGTTATTTTGCCTATGATCCCTGGGGTGTTTTCTTTTAAATGGGATCAATAGTAGGTAGAGAAAAACAAGTGGTTAAATAATGTGAAGGAAGCCTCCCGAGTTGTGGAATTTAATAGGGGACCAACAGATTTGTCTCACACTGAAAATGTGCGTGGTTTGTAAAACAGCAAATCACAGATACAACTAGATAAGATGAAGTGAGAAAAACCTGTTCTGGATCAGAAAAAGCCATAAGAACCCCACATGGCAAGTAGGTTTAGGACTCTGTGAGAGAGAGAGAGAGAGAGAGTGTGTGTGTGTGTGTACGTGTGCACGTATGTGTGGCGGGTGGGGGATAAAAGGCCCTTTAATCTACCCTTTGTTGCTGATCACAGGTTGCAGATCACTAGTTCTCAGTTACTTGAAAAGCAGAACATTTTTACTTTGATGCCGGACACGTTGTTCCTCTAACCTTCTGCACTCAGGCAGATTTACAGACAGTGTATTTCCAGGGTACGTTCAATCTGACCACCTACTTAGAAATATCCCTATACCGAGGGTTTCAGCACAGGTCCACCTCAGCCCTCTTTTGCTTCTCTTGTCCACCGTTCTCTGTATTATGCTGAAATGTTTCCTATGGAAAACCAGTTCTCAGTCCATCTGAGCTTCTTCTCATCCGTGGCTGGGCTCAGCCGGGCATATAAACACGGTGACTCACTGAGCTGTGTTACAAACTTCAAGACAGATTTTGGATCCAGATAAGCACAGAAATGGATGAAGCATACTCAGGAGTTGGCAAAACCTCTGACTTGGGAACCCTTGCAAACCAGTTTTTCTGACAACCACTTGACGGTTTGTAGTACATATATGAGACACTACCACAACACCAGATGGAAAAAGATCTAGGTTTCAGTGCCAATATGGAGATGCCAGAGACTAACATGCCTCCTTTTTACCTCTGCACACCTCTCTTTTGTGTTTCCAAGCACTATGAGAGATTTTCTTTCCCTTTCCAGCTTATGCTAGCTTACCACATCCCATTTTGCTTATATGGTCTTCTCTTCCCTGGGTGGATTGAAAAGGACTTACAGAGAAACAAAAAGGTGCTCTAGTCTTTCTTGAGGAAGCTCTGTTGAAAGTCATGGGAAGTAAAATATACAATGGAAATTTAAGACGTTTTGTCTCAAAAAGACATTCCTGACTCTGAGTTGTAATGCCCTAAAAATGTACTTATAAGTGCTACAGGCACACATGCTTCATTTATTTCTGACTTTTCAGAAATAAATTTTGATACATGTATGTTTTGGTGGAAAATAGAGAG
Source organism: Tragulus kanchil (assembly GCA_022376925.1). Classification (NCBI taxonomy): domain Eukaryota; kingdom Metazoa; phylum Chordata; class Mammalia; order Artiodactyla; family Tragulidae; genus Tragulus; species Tragulus kanchil. The sequence goes on from JAIOJX010000028.1 coordinate 124,051,170, forward strand.
GGATTGATCACGCAAATTATCGTCACCCATTTAATGCTTTCTCTATGATTTAAAATAAAAGTCAGAAAATAGAAATTCCTATCGTCCTGAGATTCTGAGATCTGGAATTTTAATTGTGTTGAAATCAAGTGTTTTGCTTTAAAGCACTGTAAAGGTGTCCCTTCCCGATCAGATTGTGCAGACCTATTTCCCATGAATGTATTTTCAGTAATTATTGGTAAATTTAAATAACAGATGGCATTCTTCAAATATAAAATCTGACAGAGGACCATGGGGTAATTATGAATAATAGCCGTGTAATTTCAGAACAAAAGAGGAGTTGGTGTGTCGACTTTGGAGTGGAGGAGGTTCACCTAGAGTTGATATCTATTTCTCACCAGAAGGCCACACACCACGATTTACCCCCACTGGTGTGTTTATGGCAACTGTCTCTTATTACAGTGTACCGCCAAACTTGAGCCCAGAGTCACCAGTTCTAAGGTAATTACTCACTGCCTTTACAGAAACCTCCAGCCTTCCCAAATAGAAACCACATGCTCTAATAGGCTGAATATATTCAAAATACCTCTTAATTTGTTTAATAAGTAGAAAAATGCAATGTTAACTGCTGGCTAATTCCTTATTACTGAGAAAATTACACTACAGTATAGCCTTTAGCATCATTTGAGTCCCTTACCTGCAGGCTTGGTGGTTTGCGGTGGGCCAGGGCGGGTCTTCAAGTGAGAAAACAAAACCTCTGCCGATGGAGACAGCTGAGATTCTATGTTCTGGAGATCTGATACAGACTGTGTCCGTCGGTGTGACAGAGGCTCCAACCAGGAAAGTCAGATGCACCTTCTGTTACTCCCATATAGAGGAACTCTCAATTTTCTGAAAGCTATCCAGCTGTTAGAAAGAAGTATAGAGAGCAATATTTCTTTGCCAAAAAATTACAAACCTTTCAAAAACTTACACCTTGTTTGAACCCCATCGGAATATTTTCTCAGTGCCTTTTAATGCCCCATAGGAAAGGTGTCACGTTCTTAATGGGTGCAAGTTTAGAATTCCATCAACATTTTATTTACTATTTCTTGTTATTGCTCATTGCTGAATTGGTTTTAACTAGTGAGAGTCTCATGTTTCTACCTCTACTTCATGATTTAAAATAAAAGTCAGAAAATAGAAATTCCTATCGTCCTGAGATTCTGAGATCTGGAATTTTAATTGTGTTGAAATCAAGTGTTTTGCTTTAAAGCACTGTAAAGGTGTCCCTTCCCGATCAGATTGTGCAGACCTATTTCCCATGAATGTATTTTCAGTAATTATTGGTAAATTTAAATAACAGATGGCATTCTTCAAATATAAAATCTGACAGAGGACCATGGGGTAATTATGAATAATAGCCGTGTAATTTCAGAACAAAAGAGGAGTTGGTGTGTCGACTTTGGAGTGGAGGAGGTTCACCTAGAGTTGATATCTATTTCTCACCAGAAGGCCACACACCACGATTTACCCCCACTGGTGTGTTTATGGCAACTGTCTCTTATTACAGTGTACCGCCAAACTTGAGCCCAGAGTCACCAGTTCTAAGGTAATTACTCACTGCCTTTACAGAAACCTCCAGCCTTCCCAAATAGAAACCACATGCTCTAATAGGCTGAATATATTCAAAATACCTCTTAATTTGTTTAATAAGTAGAAAAATGCAATGTTAACTGCTGGCTAATTCCTTATTACTGAGAAAATTACACTACAGTATAGCCTTTAGCATCATTTGAGTCCCTTACCTGCAGGCTTGGTGGTTTGCGGTGGGCCAGGGCGGGTCTTCAAGTGAGAAAAACAAAACCTCTGCCGATGGAGACAGCTGAGATTCTATGTTCTGGAGATCTGATACAGACTGTGTCCGTCGGTGTGACAGAGGCTCCAACCAGGAAAGTCAGATGCACCTTCTGTTACTCCCATATAGAGGAACTCTCAATTTTCTGAAAGCTATCCAGCTGTTAGAAAGAAGTATAGAGAGCAATATTTCTTTGCCAAAAAATTACAAACCTTTCAAAAACTTACACCTTGTTTGAACCCCATCGGAATATTTTCTCAGTGCCTTTTAATGCCCCATAGGAAAGGTGTCACGTTCTTAATGGGTGCAAGTTTAGAATTCCATCAACATTTTATTTACTATTTCTTGTTATTGCTCATTGCTGAATTGGTTTTAACTAGTGAGAGTCTCATGTTTCTACCCTCTACTTCATATGGTTTTAATTAGTGTATCAAAGAATTTAAATAATATGTCTATTTATTGTATATGGTTAACTAATATATCCTTTTAAAGCAGACTCTGTTGAATATTCCAGTAGAATGACTTGAAAAGAAATCACTCACATCTTCTCTTCCTGTTAAAATGCATGATATAGTCCCAACAGTGTCCTGAATCACCCCACAGCTGAAAGCTCCTTTATATTACTAAGCACACCGATATGTGTAGGAATGCATTTTGATTGTTAGTAGTAAAAGAAACAGATATGGAATCACTTCATACTTCCTGTTTGGCGGTGTGGGGGATAATCCAAGTCCGGGATGAATTTTGCATAACTAAACGTCTACAAAATCGTCTTTGAATTTTTTTTAATTGTTATTGTTTTGTCTTGGGAATTTAAAGGCAGTCATCACATGAAAGAAATAAATGTTACATTTTGTCTTGAATTTGATTTCTTATATAAATTTGTTTCAACAATTATTAACAAGGCATATCATGTTTCTGCGTGGGATTAAATGTGCACAGAAGCATGAAAGTAAGATTACATGTAAAGGGGACTCGTCTTTATTAAAGTAACATAAAAAATCTGATGCTTGGGAAATGGATACTATAATCCTGCCAGACTGAAGTGAGTGGAATTCCTACGTAGCAAAGGAGGGGTTATGGAATTTGGTCTTAAAATATACTTAGATCTGTTTGCACCTATATGAGGAAGAAGATATTCTACTTTTTTGGCAAATTCTTGGGGAGGAGGTGTTATTTCCAGCTGCACCCCTTGCTGAGCTCTGACTGGATTCCAGCATTCCGCGCACTCTCCCCTGCTTAACCATAGCTGGCGGTGCCACACAGAAGTCAAGCCCCGAGATAACCCGTGAAGATATGACAACAAGTGGACATGTTTCCCAAGGCCGGGGTTTCATAAATGCAGGAAGGTTAGCACAACCACTGGTGTGAGGGGAAGTCGGAGGACGTGCTCATAGTTCATGGGAACCAGCAATGCAGGATGGGCGACATTCAATTTAGTTTCCTTTGCAGGCTTAAAATAGCGCCATTGTAAATTATGTCAGTCTTTCTCAAATCATGAAAATGATTGTTAAAAATGCCTCAGAATACACAATGTGCATTGTTGTGTGGCTTTGATGTGTGAATGATGAGAGCATATGATATAATACAAATTAAATAATGGTAGAGCAGTCACAGGCTTTTCCCTGCGGGGAGAGGGAATAAAGGTTTCTGGGTGAGGGAAGGACTGTTTTATTTTGTGTGGGTGCCTACAATATAGAGCTCTATAAATGGTTTAAAATTTTAAAGGCGTTACTGTTCTGATTGTGTTAGAATGATTTTAAAAGTAAATCGTTTCTTTGATGTAGTGTAAGAAACAGATATGGAATCACTTCATACTTCCTGTTTGGCGTGTGGGATAATCCAAGTCCGGGATGAATTTTGCATAACTAAACGTCTACAAAATCGTCTTTGAATTTTTAATTGTTATTGTTTTGTCTTGGGAATTTAAAGGCAGTCATCACATGAAAGAAATAAATGTTACATTTTGTCTTGAATTTGATTTCTTATATAAATTTGTTTCAACAATTATTAACAAGGCATATCATGTTTCTGCGTGGGATTAAATGTGCACAGAAGCATGAAAGTAAGATTACATGTAAAGGGGACTCGTCTTTATTAAAGTAACATAAAAAATCTGATGCTTGGGAAATGGATACTATAATCCTGCCAGACTGAAGTGAGTGGAATTCCTACGTAGCAAAGGAGGGGTTATGGAATTTGGTCTTAAAATATACTTAGATCTGTTTGCACCTATATGAGGAAGAAGATATTCTACTTTTTTGGCAAATTCTTGGGGAGGAGGTGTTATTTCCAGCTGCACCCCTTGCTGAGCTCTGACTGGATTCCAGCATTCCGCGCACTCTCCCCTGCTTAACCATAGCTGGCGGTGCCACACAGAAGTCAAGCCCCGAGATAACCCGTGAAGATATGACAACAAGTGGACATGTTTCCCAAGGCCGGGGTTTCATAAATGCAGGAAGGTTAGCACAACCACTGGTGTGAGGGGAAGTCGGAGGACGTGCTCATAGTTCATGGGAACCAGCAATGCAGGATGGGCGACATTCAATTTAGTTTCCTTTGCAGGCTTAAAATAGCGCCATTGTAAATTATGTCAGTCTTTCTCAAATCATGAAAATGATTGTTAAAAATGCCTCAGAATACACAATGTGCATTGTTGTGTGGCTTTGATGTGTGAATGATGAGAGCATATGATATAATACAAATTAAATAATGGTAGAGCAGTCACAGGCTTTTCCCTGCGGGGAGAGGGAATAAAGGTTTCTGGGTGAGGGAAGGACTGTTTTATTTTGTGTGGGTGCCTACAATATAGAGCTCTATAAATGGTTTAAAATTTTAAAGGCGTTACTGTTCTGTTTTATGTTTAGTAGACCTTAAGCATTTAATTGTAAAGCTTTTGCTGGTATAGTAATCGGGTGGAAAATAACACATGCTGGAATTTGACTTTTTAATAAATATTTGAATACCCAAATATGATGCAAACTATGATGCAGTGGGTGTGAGAGAATATTTATATATATTTATATGAAGTATTTGTGCTGTCTCAAGACATTTGTCAGGTTGGATGCCTTGCTTTGGAATCTAGTGAAATGGGGTTTTCTGTGTTTGGAGCATCGCTTTGGTGCCTCCAACGTCTTTTCCTGGCTTCCTAATTGACATTTGGGGTAAACCAATTGTGATACTTGCTAAATTCAGAAGCAATTGCCATAAAGCCTGAGATTCTCTTTTGTTGTTTGCACGCAGGTGAGGTCTGCCATAAATCCTATACTCAGTTTTCAAACCTTTGTCGTCATAAGCGCATGCATGCTGATTGCAGAACCCAAATCAAGTGCAAAGACTGTGGACAAATGTTCAGCACTACGTCCCTTTCCCTTTAAAAAAACACAGGAGGTTTTGTGAGGGCAAGAACCATTTTGCGGCAGGTGGATTTTTTGGCCAAGGCATTTCACTTCCTGGAACCCCAGCTATGGATAAAACGTCCATGGTTAATATGAGTCATGCCAACCCGGGCCTTGCTGACTATTTTGGCGCCAATAGGCATCCTGCTGGTCTTACCTTTCCAACAGCTCCTGGATTTTCTTTTAGCTTCCCTGGTCTGTTTCCTTCCGGCTTGTACCATAGGCCTCCTTTGATACCTGCTAGTTCTCCTGTTAAAGGACTGTCAAGTACTGAACAGACAAACAAAAGTCAAAGTCCCCTCATGACACATCCTCAGATACTGCCAGCTACACAGGATATTTTGAAGGCACTATCTAAACACCCACCTGTAGGGGACAATAAGCCAGTGGAGCTCCAGCCCGGGGCCTCTGAAGAGAGGCCCCTTGAGAAAATCAGTGACCAGTCAGAGAGTAGTGACCTTGATGATGTCAGTACACCAAGTGGCAGTGACCTGGAAACAACGGTTTTATTTTGTGTGGGTGCCTACAATATAGAGCTCTATAAATGGTTTAAAATTTTAAAGCGTTACTGTTCTGTTTTATGTTTAGTAACCTTAAGCATTTAATTGTAAAGCTTTTGCTGGTATAGTAATCGGGTGGAAAATAACACATGCTGGAATTTGACTTTTTAATAAATATTTGAATACCCAAATATGATGCAAACTATGATGCAGTGGGTGTGAGAGAATATTTATATATATTTATATGAAGTATTTGTGCTGTCTCAAGACATTTGTCAGGTTGGATGCCTTGCTTTGGAATCTAGTGAAATGGGGTTTTCTGTGTTTGGAGCATCGCTTTGGTGCCTCCAACGTCTTTTCCTGGCTTCCTAATTGACATTTGGGGTAAACCAATTGTGATACTTGCTAAATTCAGAAGCAATTGCCATAAAGCCTGAGATTCTCTTTTGTTGTTTGCACGCAGGTGAGGTCTGCCATAAATCCTATACTCAGTTTTCAAACCTTTGTCGTCATAAGCGCATGCATGCTGATTGCAGAACCCAAATCAAGTGCAAAGACTGTGGACAAATGTTCAGCACTACGTCTTCCTTAAATAAACACAGGAGGTTTTGTGAGGGCAAGAACCATTTTGCGGCAGGTGGATTTTTTGGCCAAGGCATTTCACTTCCTGGAACCCCAGCTATGGATAAAACGTCCATGGTTAATATGAGTCATGCCAACCCGGGCCTTGCTGACTATTTTGGCGCCAATAGGCATCCTGCTGGTCTTACCTTTCCAACAGCTCCTGGATTTTCTTTTAGCTTCCCTGGTCTGTTTCCTTCCGGCTTGTACCATAGGCCTCCTTTGATACCTGCTAGTTCTCCTGTTAAAGGACTGTCAAGTACTGAACAGACAAACAAAAGTCAAAGTCCCCTCATGACACATCCTCAGATACTGCCAGCTACACAGGATATTTTGAAGGCACTATCTAAACACCCACCTGTAGGGGACAATAAGCCAGTGGAGCTCCAGCCCGAGAGGTCCTCTGAAGAGAGGCCCCTTGAGAAAATCAGTGACCAGTCAGAGAGTAGTGACCTTGATGATGTCAGTACACCAAGTGGCAGTGACCTGGAAACAACCTCGGGCTCTGATCTGGAAAGTGACATTGAAAGTGATAAAGAGAAATTTAAAGAAAATGGTAAAATGTTCAAAGACAAAGTAAGCCCTCTTCAGAATCTGGCTTCAATACATAATAAGAAAGAATACAGCAATCATTCCATTTTCTCACCATCTTTAGAGGAGCAGACTGCGGTGTCAGGAGCTGTGAATGATTCTATAAAGGCTATTGCTTCTATTGCTGAAAAATACTTTGGTTCAACAGGACTGGTGGGGCTGCAAGACAAAAAAGTTGGAGCTTTACCTTACCCTTCCATGTTTCCCCTCCCATTTTTTCCAGCATTCTCTCAATCAATGTACCCATTTCCTGATAGAGACTTGAGATCATTACCTTTGAAAATGGAACCCCAATCACCAAGTGAAGTAAAGAAACTGCAGAAGGGAAGCTCTGAGTCTCCCTTTGATCTCACCACTAAGCGTAAGGACGAGAAGCCCTTGACCCCAGTACCTGCCAAGCCTTCGGCGACACCGGCCACAAGTCAAGACCAGCCCCTGGATCTAAGTATGGGCAGTAGGAGTAGAGCTAGTGGTACCAAGCTGACTGAGCCTCGTAAAAACCATGTGTTTGGGGAAAAGAAAGGCAGCAACATTGAACCAAGACCGGCATCCGATGGTTCCTTACAGCATGCTAGACCCACTCCTTTCTTTATGGACCCTATTTACAGGTAAGGGTGGATGGGAGAGTGCTGAGTGTGGACAGATGAGCGAAAGGTAGTTTTTATACTCTAAAGTTATGGCTTTTAACAAACCATTTTTTTAATTCTTGTTATAAAGCACTGAGTATAAGTTGTTTGATCTGCCGAATTCATTTTTTATTCACAAAGTCAACTCATTAGGTTTGGACTTATTTTTGGACTCCGATTTGGGGTTTTGGAATAGGCCTGTTAAAGGACTGTCAAGTACTGAACAGACAAACAAAGTCAAAGTCCCTCATGACACATCCTCAGATACTGCCAGCTACACAGGATATTTTGAAGGCACTATCTAAACACCCACCTGTAGGGGACAATAAGCCAGTGGAGCTCCAGCCCGAGAGGTCCTCTGAAGAGAGGCCCCTTGAGAAAATCAGTGACCAGTCAGAGAGTAGTGACCTTGATGATGTCAGTACACCAAGTGGCAGTGACCTGGAAACAACCTCGGGCTCTGATCTGGAAAGTGACATTGAAAGTGATAAAGAGAAATTTAAAGAAAATGGTAAAATGTTCAAAGACAAAGTAAGCCCTCTTCAGAATCTGGCTTCAATACATAATAAGAAAGAATACAGCAATCATTCCATTTTCTCACCATCTTTAGAGGAGCAGACTGCGGTGTCAGGAGCTGTGAATGATTCTATAAAGGCTATTGCTTCTATTGCTGAAAAATACTTTGGTTCAACAGGACTGGTGGGGCTGCAAGACAAAAAAGTTGGAGCTTTACCTTACCCTTCCATGTTTCCCCTCCCATTTTTTCCAGCATTCTCTCAATCAATGTACCCATTTCCTGATAGAGACTTGAGATCATTACCTTTGAAAATGGAACCCCAATCACCAAGTGAAGTAAAGAAACTGCAGAAGGGAAGCTCTGAGTCTCCCTTTGATCTCACCACTAAGCGTAAGGACGAGAAGCCCTTGACCCCAGTACCTGCCAAGCCTTCGCGACCCCGGGCCACAAGTCAAGACCAGCCCCTGGATCTAAGTATGGGCAGTAGGAGTAGAGCTAGTGGTACCAAGCTGACTGAGCCTCGTAAAAACCATGTGTTTGGGGAAAAGAAAGGCAGCAACATTGAACCAAGACCGGCATCCGATGGTTCCTTACAGCATGCTAGACCCACTCCTTTCTTTATGGACCCTATTTACAGGTAAGGGTGGATGGGAGAGTGCTGAGTGTGGACAGATGAGCGAAAGGTAGTTTTTATACTCTAAAGTTATGGCTTTTAACAAACCATTTTTTTAATTCTTGTTATAAAGCACTGAGTATAAGTTGTTTGATCTGCCGAATTCATTTTTTATTCACAAAGTCAACTCATTAGGTTTGGACTTATTTTTGGATGTCTCCGATTTGGGGTTTTGGAATAGGCCCACGGAGTTCTTTCCCTTGACAATAAATTTATTTTTAAACGCATTTTTTTAAGTGGAAAATGTGGGAAAGCCATATTTAAAGCAAGTTGTCAAGTGGCGGAAGAATGAGGCTCCTGAAGGATTAATGCAAATATGTGTGGGTACTTAAATGGGTCAGGTTATTGGAATGAGATGGGGTAGAGCGAGAGTTTACTCTTTATTAACCTACCAACACATTCTTAATATGTACTGGTCCTAGTCTGTTTCTAAGTAAATCTCTTAGGAGCCCCATGTAAATGAAATATTGATCAAAAAAATGCTTTGTATATAATGTGAAAATGTGAATGGTTGGCTAAAAAAAAAATCTCTGCTTAATGCCTGCACTATTCAGTTTCCTTTGATGTGCTCAAAATTTTTCTAGGTGTGGAAATATATGCTTAATAAAAAGCCTCTTAGGCGGTACTCTATAACATTTGACCATTCAGAATGATTCAGTTTTAAATATGAGTTTTCCTCAAAATATATGAGTAATGATAATTATGCTTGTGATGTATTTTAAACATCACCAACCATTTTCACATTTACTTTCTCATTCAAATTGTGAATGTTGTCAAGAGTAAATGAAAATGTAGATCATTTTTTATTGGACTTGCTTAAGATGGGAATATTTGATATTTTTGCCTGATTTTTTAAAAATAAGGATACAGTTTTGTTCAATTCCTTCATCCAAAAATATTTTTTTGAGCACCTATGACTTGATACTAGAGGTACCAGAACTGTGAACTCTTTTCACTTTAAACACTTTTTTCTACGTTTATATCTACAAGAGGTTAAATAAGAAACATTGCCAGTATGTGAAGGACTACCCCTACTTGAACATGACAAGGGACATAGAAAAGGACAATACAAAAGTGTCTCAGAGCCATCGTTACCATGCTTGGGCACGTTTTTCCAATGATTCTATTTTCACATCTGTGGCACTTCCTTTACAGAGAAAGGAAAAGAAAGGGAAACAGAGCTTGCATATTTTGTGTGTAGCTTGTGTATTACACACAGCCAGTAAGGTTGTTTTTCCAGAGACATGTCTCAGCCCTTTGTGAAGATCATTTTTCAGGCTTTCTTTCTTAGACCTTCCCAATGGCAGTAAACTTCCAGTTCCTCCACAGACCCCTTCCACTCTTTTCCATCACCTCCTAGCCTTCTGCCAGCTTTCTCTAATCTCAGTTTTCTCTCTGGTATGTCATTCTCAATGGAGGCTTCAGGCATGTCATTTTACTAAATTCATAAAAGACCTAAACCCAATTGTAGTGTAAGACCTGGAATGAAATCTCAGCTTTCCCATGCCTTAAACATTTTTCTTCTGTGAATGGAGTATAAAGGCACTGATTTAAGTAAGTGAAATAGTATGTGTAAAACATAACATATATACAATTTCAAGAAGTAGGAGCTGCATCTATTCATTGTGAATCTATTTTTAAAGATTAGTAAATTTTTGTTGGGGCTCTGCTTAATGCCTGCACTATTCAGTTTCCTTTGATGTGCTCAAAATTTTTCTAGGTGTGGAAATATATGCTTAATAAAAGCCTCTTAGGCGGTACTCTATAACATTTGACCATTCAGAATGATTCAGTTTTAAATATGAGTTTTCCTCAAAATATATGAGTAATGATAATTATGCTTGTGATGTATTTTAAACATCACCAACCATTTTCACATTTACTTTCTCATTCAAATTGTGAATGTTGTCAAGAGTAAATGAAAATGTAGATCATTTTTTATTGGACTTGCTTAAGATGGGAATATTTGATATTTTTGCCTGATTTTTAAAAATAAGGATACAGTTTTGTTCAATTCCTTCATCCAAAAATATTTTTTTGAGCACCTATGACTTGATACTAGAGGTACCAGAACTGTGAACTCTTTTCACTTTAAACACTTTTTTCTACGTTTATATCTACAAGAGGTTAAATAAGAAACATTGCCAGTATGTGAAGGACTACCCCTACTTGAACATGACAAGGGACATAGAAAAGGACAATACAAAAGTGTCTCAGAGCCATCGTTACCATGCTTGGGCACGTTTTTCCAATGATTCTATTTTCACATCTGTGGCACTTCCTTTACAGAGAAAGGAAAAGAAAGGGAAACAGAGCTTGCATATTTTGTGTGTAGCTTGTGTATTACACACAGCCAGTAAGGTTGTATTTCCAGAGACATGTCTCAGCCCTTTGTGAAGATCATTTTTCAGGCTTTCTTTCTTAGACCTTCCCAATGGCAGTAAACTTCCAGTTCCTCCACAGACCCCTTCCACTCTTTTCCATCACCTCCTAGCCTTCTGCCAGCTTTCTCTAATCTCAGTTTTCTCTCTGGTATGTCATTCTCAATGGAGGCTTCAGGCATGTCATTTTACTAAATTCATAAAAGACCTAAACCCAATTGTAGTGTAAGACCTGGAATGAAATCTCAGCTTTCCCATGCCTTAAACATTTTTCTTCTGTGAATGGAGTATAAAGGCACTGATTTAAGTAAGTGAAATAGTATGTGTAAAACATAACATATATACAATTTCAAGAAGTAGGAGCTGCATCTATTCATTGTGAATCTATTTTTTAAAGTATACTTATTTAGTGGTTTTTAAAAAGAAGTCACCAACAGTTGGTGAAATAAATTAATTCAATCCACTATGTCATTTCCTATATGATTAACAGAAAATAGAATGACAAGCATTTTTAAAGCATAAGGGCTACATAGGTAAGTTTGCTAAAGCCTCTCCTTATCTTCAAAATGTTCCTCAACCTCTTCCTACCACCCTTCTTTCACCTCCCCTGTTTATTAGCAGTGGCATCTGCCAGAAGACACCTATTCCATGAGAGCCAACTAGCAGGTGTGTGGGAGGCTTAGAAACACTCCTGCTGGTATTAACAAATAGGAAAGAAATAGAATGATGATTTGAGAAAGCATCTTTATGATAGAAAGTGACTCATTTTTACAATGAACCCTCTTCATCTGCTTTTGAAATCAGCAAGCATTTTTGTCTGCATTTGAAGTGGAAAGGTACAAATATGTGACTGATGCCTCTAATTTCATGACTTCATTTTAACATTTCCTTCTTATTATTATTAGCATTACTAGTCATTTAATAGGATTTTTCCATTATAAAAAAGGCCCTCATTCTCTGAGCACCCAGAATTGCCATGAGTATTCTTCAAGAACTGAACAGGTGTCTTTGTATTTTTATTAGTGTGCTTCCCGGCGACCTACCATTTGCTTTATTGTCATCTGTTTTGAATGTCAGCGATTATGCAAAGATTGATCTGTGAGACTGATTCATCTCCAAAATTTAATTTTAACCTTTCAGAGTAGAGAAAAGAAAACTAACTGACCCACTTGAAGCTTTAAAAGAGAAATACTTGAGACCTTCTCCGGGATTCTTATTTCACCCACAAGTAAGTATTTTGAATTTGAGACTTCAAGCTTGTAAACTAACTTGTTGATCCTGAAAAGCAGGTGCAATGAAATGAAAGAAATCTTGAGAACATTAGGATTTCCTATGACGCTAAACCCAATTGTAGTGTAAGACCTGGAATGAAATCTCAGCTTTCCCATGCCTTAAACATTTTTCTTCTGTGAATGGAGTATAAAGGCACTGATTTAAGTAAGTGAAATAGTATGTGTAAAACATAACATATATACAATTTCAAGAAGTAGGAGCTGCATCTATTCATTGTGAATCTATTTTTTAAAGTATACTTATTTAGTGGTTTTTAAAAAGAAGTCACCAACAGTTGGTGAAATAAATTAATTCAATCCACTATGTCATTTCCTATATGATTAACAGAAAATAGAATGACAAGCATTTTTAAAGCATAAGGGCTACATAGGTAAGTTTGCTAAAGCCTCTCCTTATCTTCAAAATGTTCCTCAACCTCTTCCTACCACCCTTCTTTCACCTCCCCTGTTTATTAGCAGTGGCATCTGCCAGAAGACACCTATTCCATGAGAGCCAACTAGCAGGTGTGTGGGAGGCTTAGAAACACTCCTGCTGGTATTAACAAATAGGAAAGAAATAGAATGATGATTTGAGAAAGCATCTTTATGATAGAAAGTGACTCATTTTTACAATGAACCCTCTTCATCTGCTTTTGAAATCAGCAAGCATTTTTGTCTGCATTTGAAGTGGAAAGGTACAAATATGTGACTGATGCCTCTAATTTCATGACTTCATTTTAACATTTCCTTCTTATTATTATTAGCATTACTAGTCATTTAATAGGATTTTTCCATTATAAAAAAGGCCCTCATTCTCTGAGCACCCAGAATTGCCATGAGTATTCTTCAAGAACTGAACAGGTGTCTTTGTATTTTTATTAGTGTGCTTCCCGGCGACCTACCATTTGCTTTATTGTCATCTGTTTTGAATGTCAGCGATTATGCAAAGATTGATCTGTGAGACTGATTCATCTCCAAAATTTAATTTTAACCTTTCAGAGTAGAGAAAAGAAAACTAACTGACCCACTTGAAGCTTTAAAAGAGAAATACTTGAGACCTTCTCCGGGATTCTTATTTCACCCACAAGTAAGTATTTTGAATTTGAGACTTCAAGCTTGTAAACTAACTTGTTGATCCTGAAAAGCAGGTGCAATGAAATGAAAGAAATCTTGAGAACATTAGGATTTCCTATGACGCTGATGTGGAACAACACAGGAAATTCTAGCAGAATTAAGACCCAAATGTTTTAAAGAAAAAGTAGTCAATATACATGTAAAAATAACATTGTTTCAGTGTCAAGTTATTCTCAGTTAACTGTTTACTGAGCTAAAGTGTATTTTGGAGTAAGCAAAATTCAGTTAAGAAATTAAATATTGAAGTTGTCTTTTGTGTTTAAAAATTTGCAATTATAAGGAATGGATCATCCTGCAATTTGTCCCAAACTCTTGAAGGTCATTTATGTCCTTTTAGTGCTTAGATAAAAACAGGAAATGAGTCTACCTGACAAGTTGTTACCATAGAGGGTGAAGGAATTTATCTAGCGACCACTGGGCATTCCAGTAAAGCTCTGTAATTGCACAAGCATTCACCACAATACACAGAGCTATTGCTGGATGGAGTTGTGTCCATTTATCAAAATATGTGCAGTTTCTCATTGCAAGGAAAATACAGAGCAGTACTATCTAACTGGTTCATCTCTATGTCCCTACATATTCGGTCATTAAAAAAAAAAAAAAAAAAAACTGGCTTACATCAATTAAAGTGTGGGGAATTGTACTGAAAAAAGGAATATTTAAACATCTTAAATCTGGTGTCCTAATGTTATTTTGTTTACTTGTTATTAAGGATACAAACTCTATAAATAGTAAGCAAAGCATTTCTGAAAATGCTTGACAACAGAGTTAACTGACTTATTCTGTTTCAATATATTCAAACCAAAAATTATACTCCTCTAATAAAATTGGTGGAAAATTCTATGCAAGCTATCTTATAGAAAGTTATGAGACAATTAAGTTTAATCATCTTGGAATATGATTCTTACCCCTACCAATCACCCCTATCCTCTCTGATACTGCTTCTTTCTTCATTTTTTAAAAGTGCTTTCCCAAATTCTGGACAACAAAGTATAAGAACTGAAATACCATATTCTAGGCTAGTTGCAGAAATCTATTATTGCTCAAATTTTTCCCATTAAGCTTAAAAAACTAACTTGGTTTTAAGTATTTTGAATTTGAGACTTCAAGATTGTAAACTAACTTGTTGATCCTGAAAAGCAGGTGCAATGAAATGAAAGAAATCTTGAGAACATTAGGATTTCCTATGACGCTGATGTGGAACAACACAGGAAATTCTAGCAGAATTAAGACCCAAATGTTTTAAAGAAAAAGTAGTCAATATACATGTAAAAATAACATTGTTTCAGTGTCAAGTTATTCTCAGTTAACTGTTTACTGAGCTAAAGTGTATTTTGGAGTAAGCAAAATTCAGTTAAGAAATTAAATATTGAAGTTGTCTTTTGTGTTTAAAAATTTGCAATTATAAGGAATGGATCATCCTGCAATTTGTCCCAAACTCTTGAAGGTCATTTATGTCCTTTTAGTGCTTAGATAAAAACAGGAAATGAGTCTACCTGACAAGTTGTTACCATAGAGGGTGAAGGAATTTATCTAGCGACCACTGGGCATTCCAGTAAAGCTCTGTAATTGCACAAGCATTCACCACAATACACAGAGCTATTGCTGGATGGAGTTGTGTCCATTTATCAAAATATGTGCAGTTTCTCATTGCAAGGAAAATACAGAGCAGTACTATCTAACTGGTTCATCTCTATGTCCCTACATATTCGGTCATTAAAAAAAAAAAAAAAAAAAACTGGCTTACATCAATTAAAGTGTGGGGAATTGTACTGAAAAAAGGAATATTTAAACATCTTAAATCTGGTGTCCTAATGTTATTTTGTTTACTTGTTATTAAGGATACAAACTCTATAAATAGTAAGCAAAGCATTTCTGAAAATGCTTGACAACAGAGTTAACTGACTTATTCTGTTTCAATATATTCAAACCAAAAATTATACTCCTCTAATAAAATTGGTGGAAAATTCTATGCAAGCTATCTTATAGAAAGTTATGAGACAATTAAGTTTAATCATCTTGGAATATGATTCTTACCCCTACCAATCACCCCTATCCTCTCTGATACTGCTTCTTTCTTCATTTTTTAAAAGTGCTTTCCCAAATTCTGGACAACAAAGTATAAGAACTGAAATACCATATTCTAGGCTAGTTGCAGAAATCTATTATTGCTCAAAAATTCTCTTTTAACCTGAAAAAATATGTTATTTAGTATTAAAAGGCTTAGAATTATTCCAGTTAGCATTCAGTTTGAATAGGAGTACTAAGGAATGATATCATTTCTTAAATTATTTTATGGAAAAGCAAGTTCTAAAATAGTGAATGTCTATTAGGTACTTATTTTATACATTTAGATTGATCTGAACTTCACTTGTTGGCCTCATGGGCTAATAAAGTTGAATATAATATGCATTTTGTGTCAGATATTACACAAAAAGTGTATCTCTCTTGATAACTTTCTTTATAAATACTTATGAAGATATTAAAGTTAACTACATTCAATTATAATAAATCAAACTGTTTTCAAATTCTAATTATCTTTAAAATCATTTCAAAATTAAGAGCTCTGGGTATGTGGTATAAGGGGAAAAGTACTGGGATTCAGTGTCTTTGAGTTACTCAGTTTACCAACCTTTTTTTCCCTTTATGTATCAGATGAGAGCATGAGTGTAAGGTCCCTATAGTCTCTGAAATTCAAAGATTTCTAGCTAGTTAAGGTAAATTTACTTATTCAGAAAATGGGCAGTTTTGTTTACCAATAATATATTTACATGGCATGCAGATTTTGTAAGTATAGGATATGCATATTTTTAATCAAATGATATAAGAAAATCTGCTATATTTTAATGTTCCCAAAGTTAATGAAAGATCACAAAAGATGAGGCACACATACAGTGCTTAGAATGTAGCAATCACCCACTCAGATCACTGAAAATGCACCCGTGGAGCATATCAGCAGAGGGTCCCTTCCCACACCAGAATGTCACATCTTGGTGTAAGGGACTGCCTATGGCTGCATGCTGTTAAAAAGACAGAATCCAATGGTGATCATCAAAATTTTATCACAGCTATCTTATAGAAAGTTATGAGACAATTAAGTTTAATCATCTTGGAATATGATTCTTACCCCTACCAATCACCCCTATCCTCTCTGATACTGCTTCTTTCTTCATTTTTTAAAAGTGCTTTCCCAAATTCTGGACAACAAAGTATAAGAACTGAAATACCATATTCTAGGCTAGTTGCAGAAATCTATTATTGCTCAAAAATTCTCTTTAACCTGAAAAATATGTTATTTAGTATTAAAAGGCTTAGAATTATTCCAGTTAGCATTCAGTTTGAATAGGAGTACTAAGGAATGATATCATTTCTTAAATTATTTTATGGAAAAGCAAGTTCTAAAATAGTGAATGTCTATTAGGTACTTATTTTATACATTTAGATTGATCTGAACTTCACTTGTTGGCCTCATGGGCTAATAAAGTTGAATATAATATGCATTTTGTGTCAGATATTACACAAAAAGTGTATCTCTCTTGATAACTTTCTTTATAAATACTTATGAAGATATTAAAGTTAACTACATTCAATTATAATAAATCAAACTGTTTTCAAATTCTAATTATCTTTAAAATCATTTCAAAATTAAGAGCTCTGGGTATGTGGTATAAGGGGAAAAGTACTGGGATTCAGTGTCTTTGAGTTACTCAGTTTACCAACCTTTTTTTCCCTTTATGTATCAGATGAGAGCATGAGTGTAAGGTCCCTATAGTCTCTGAAATTCAAAGATTTCTAGCTAGTTAAGGTAAATTTACTTATTCAGAAAATGGGCAGTTTTGTTTACCAATAATATATTTACATGGCATGCAGATTTTGTAAGTATAGGATATGCATATTTTTAATCAAATGATATAAGAAAATCTGCTATATTTTAATGTTCCCAAAGTTAATGAAAGATCACAAAAGATGAGGCACACATACAGTGCTTAGAATGTAGCAATCACCCACTCAGATCACTGAAAATGCACCCGTGGAGCATATCAGCAGAGGGTCCCCTTCCCACACCAGAATGTCACATCTTGGTGTAAGGGACTGCCTATGGCTGCATGCTGTTAAAAAGACAGAATCCAATGGTGATCATCAAAAATTTTATCACATCATATGTCATAAATACTGATCAGCCAGAATGGGTTCCTGCCATTCTGGAGCTGGGTCCTGAAAGCCCTTGCTGGCCAATGGTTCATGCTCTATGCTTTTCTTTCTTTTTTTTTTTGGCTGGCCAGTGAGCTGCGTGAAGGGTCTTTTGTGAGGAGGCCAAGGCAGCAGGAGGACACTCAGGATAGTTGGAGCCAAGGCTATTTACCGATGACGACAGGGATATTTCATTATTCTGATAAACACTGTGGCTGTTTTTGTGTGTAAGGGCTGTATATCACTGAGATACAGATGGCATGAAGAGTGTTGCCTGAGAGATGCTCAGGTCAGTCAGTTTTCATGATGCCTTCAGAGCAGTCTGTTCTTTCAGACTTCGGGCTTCCCTGATGGTGCAGCAGGTAAAGAATCTACAGTGCAGGAGATGCAGGTTCGATCCCTGAGTCAGGAAGATCCCCTGGAGGAGGAAATGGCAAGTAACTCCAGTATTCTTGCCTAGAAAATTCCATGGACAGAGAAGCCTGGCAGGCTGTAGTTCAAAGGGCCCCAAAGAGTTGGGCAGGACTGAGTACACACACAAGAGGACTGGTCTTTTGGAAAATCTGCCTCAAATGTTCTGAAGTTTCATCAGAACTTTTTTTCTCCTTTCTCGTATTTTATCAATTACATCTTAGCCTCAAGATCCACCTTGCCACAAACAAATAAACAAACAAATGAAGACAAAGACAAACTTCTCAGGATTTGGGGCCAGAAATAACTGCTTTAGAACCGGCTTTAGTACTTATTAGCATAAACACTTCAGTTCTGAGCAATGTAGTTCATCTCTCTGAGCCTCTTCTATCAGTTTAATGGGATTATCCCTTCCAGCCTTACTAATAAGGCCAGCTGAAAAGATCAGTGCTCACATGCATAACATGTTTAGCATTGTGCTTAGCATTGTAGAAGGACCTAGATGAGAAACTCTTTTGAAACTAAAAATCCCCCTTCCCACAGCCAGCAAGGGTCCCCTTCCCACACCAGAATGGCACATCTTGGTGTAAGGGACTGCCTATGGCTGCATGCTGTTAAAAAGACAGAATCCAATGGTGATCATCAAAAATTTTATCACATCATATGTCATAAATACTGATCAGCCAGAATGGGTTCCTGCCATTCTGGAGCTGGGTCCTGAAAGCCCTTGCTGGCCAATGGTTCATGCTCTATGCTTTTCTTTCTTTTTTTTTTTTGCTGGCCAGTGAGATGCGTGAAGGGTCTTTTGTGAGGAGGCCAAGGCAGCAGGAGGACACTCAGGATAGTTGGAGCCAAGGCTATTTACCGATGACGACAGGGATATTTCATTATTCTGATAAACACTGTGGCTGTTTTTGTGTGTAAGGGCTGTATATCACTGAGATACAGATGGCATGAAGAGTGTTGCCTGAGAGATGCTCAGGTCAGTCAGTTTTCATGATGCCTTCAGAGCAGTCTGTTCTTTCAGACTTCGGGCTTCCCTGATGGTGCAGCAGGTAAAGAATCTACAGTGCAGGAGATGCAGGTTCGATCCCTGAGTCAGGAAGATCCCTGGAGGAGGAAATGGCAAGTAACTCCAGTATTCTTGCCTAGAAAATTCCATGGACAGAGAAGCCTGGCAGGCTGTAGTTCAAAGGGCCCCAAAGAGTTGGGCAGGACTGAGTACACACACAAGAGGACTGGTCTTTTGGAAAATCTGCCTCAAATGTTCTGAAGTTTCATCAGAACTTTTTTTCTCCTTTCTCGTATTTTATCAATTACATCTTAGCCTCAAGATCCACCTTGCCACAAACAAATAAACAAACAAATGAAGACAAAGACAAACTTCTCAGGATTTGGGGCCAGAAATAACTGCTTTAGAACCGGCTTTAGTACTTATTAGCATAAACACTTCAGTTCTGAGCAATGTAGTTCATCTCTCTGAGCCTCTTCTATCAGTTTAATGGGATTATCCCTTCCAGCCTTACTAATAAGGCCAGCTGAAAAGATCAGTGCTCACATGCATAACATGTTTAGCATTGTGCTTAGCATTGTAGAAGGACCTAGATGAGAAACTCTGATTATTATTGGATGCAAAACTATTCTATTTTGAATATAAAGGAGTATCAATAAAATACCCTCCTACCTTCTCCTGATCCCAGTTTCTTTGGTAGATCTATACCAAGTATCTAGAAGTACTTGGAAAGATGCTTACTCTATTTTTGGTGCTGCCTTGTTGGACACCAAAGAATTCAACTGAAATGGAGGGACTTGCCATCTCTGCACCCCAGGCTTGCCATGATTTTGTAGGTAGATTCCCTGGTGACTCAGATGGTAAAAAGTTTGCCTGCAATGAGAGAGACCCAGGTTTGATCCCTGGGTCAGGAATATCCCTTGGAGAAGAGCATGGCAACCCGCTTCAGTATTCTTGTCTGGTGAATCCCTTGGACAGAGGAGTTGGGAGGGCTACAGTCTAGGAGGTCACAAAAAGTAAGACAAGACTTTCACTTATCCAAATAAACTGGATATTTATTAGATTTTATTGAAAGATTATTAGGCTATTTTACTGTGTTTTACAAGGATAACATATACATATATGTTCTCTAAATCCTTGACAAAAATACAGAAAATATATAGGGACATATGCATCAAAGTCAAAAGGAAAATGCTGGTTTTATCACTCTCAGGGCCTAACTTCCTCTTAGTTCGGTTCTTAAGGAAGCATGTTTGCTCTGTCAGTCTACTAGAGGACTATTTTACTTTCTATTTTCTCTTATAAATTAGTTAAGCATAAGATTGGAATAAGCACTAGAGGTTCTCCCTAGTCTTAGATTATAATTTTGGAAAGATGACAGCCACAGGAAGTGAGATGGTGGAAATGATATTACCCTGTGATCTTGGAATGTTCATTTCATTGGGTACTTTGCATTTGGGGTACTTTGCATTCACATTGACAGCTCATTTGAATTGCCATAGAAATCACTTGGCTTTGTGTTAATTTGCAACAGAGGCTTTACTTCCATTTCTGTGCTTTATTCATTCATTTTTATTTCCTTCCTTTTAAAGTAGTTACTGTATTCCAGGGAACTGGGAAAAAGACAAAGGTCTTTTCCCAAGTTCTTATTTGGATATTAATGTGAAAATCACATAAGTCTTTGTCCTTCATCTTTCTTTTCTTTCAATAAGTTAGTTTAATGTGAAAAAAATTTTAAAATCAGTGCTCACATGCATAACATGTTTAGCATTGTGCTTAGCATTGTAGAAGGACCTAGATGAGAAACTCTGATTATTATTGGATGCAAAACTATTCTATTTTGAATATAAAGGAGTATCAATAAAATACCCTCCTACCTTCTCCTGATCCCAGTTTCTTTGGTAGATCTATACCAAGTATCTAGAAGTACTTGGAAAGATGCTTACTCTATTTTTGGTGCTGCCTTGTTGGACACCAAAGAATTCAACTGAAATGGAGGGACTTGCCATCTCTGCACCCCAGGCTTGCCATGATTTTGTAGGTAGATTCCCTGGTGACTCAGATGGTAAAAAGTTTGCCTGCAATGAGAGAGACCCAGGTTTGATCCCTGGGTCAGGAATATCCCTTGGAGAAGAGCATGGCAACCCGCTTCAGTATTCTTGTCTGGTGAATCCCTTGGACAGAGGAGTTGGGAGGGCTACAGTCTAGGAGGTCACAAAAGTAAGACAAGACTTTCACTTATCCAAATAAACTGGATATTTATTAGATTTTATTGAAAGATTATTAGGCTATTTTACTGTGTTTTACAAGGATAACATATACATATATGTTCTCTAAATCCTTGACAAAAATACAGAAAATATATAGGGACATATGCATCAAAGTCAAAAGGAAAATGCTGGTTTTATCACTCTCAGGGCCTAACTTCCTCTTAGTTCGGTTCTTAAGGAAGCATGTTTGCTCTGTCAGTCTACTAGAGGACTATTTTACTTTCTATTTTCTCTTATAAATTAGTTAAGCATAAGATTGGAATAAGCACTAGAGGTTCTCCCTAGTCTTAGATTATAATTTTGGAAAGATGACAGCCACAGGAAGTGAGATGGTGGAAATGATATTACCCTGTGATCTTGGAATGTTCATTTCATTGGGTACTTTGCATTTGGGGTACTTTGCATTCACATTGACAGCTCATTTGAATTGCCATAGAAATCACTTGGCTTTGTGTTAATTTGCAACAGAGGCTTTACTTCCATTTCTGTGCTTTATTCATTCATTTTTATTTCCTTCCTTTTAAAGTAGTTACTGTATTCCAGGGAACTGGGAAAAAGACAAAGGTCTTTTCCCAAGTTCTTATTTGGATATTAATGTGAAAATCACATAAGTCTTTGTCCTTCATCTTTCTTTTGCTTTCAATAAGTGTTTATTGTGTTAGATTTCATCTGTGATAAAACTTTCATCCTTAAAACCTGTGTATCTTCCTCATTAAAGATACCATAACCTAAGAGAGCAAGTTATATCACCTTTAACCAAGAAAAAATGATACTTTTAATAAAGATATAACATTTGTGCTTCCTGGTAGACATCCTGTTGGGTTGACCAAAAAGTTCTTTTAGGTTTTTCCATAAGATCTTACAGAAAAACCCAAATGAACTTTTTGGCTAACCCAGTAACTCACTAAGTGAGTCTTAAATCATCATAAGTAACTAGACACTTACAGTCCTTTTCATTAATATCCTTTGGAGTTCAGACAGCTGATGGTCTGTATCCCATGTTAATAGAAATCAAACTGTCTATTTCCAGGTACACTAACCCTTTGTTACTCAGTGATTCACATTTGAATGAATATTTTATTTTCTTTGTCATTAACATTGTAAAAATGCAAGAGACTAGAACTTTTTGCAGGAAATCACTTAATTTTTAGTTATTAAAGTAAAATTTAGGAATCTTGTTTTAGAGTGAATAGAAACAAATATAAAGGAAGTATGTAGTTTAATATTTAATATTTGGTAGTAAATAGTAGTGTTTAGCTTTTTGGGTAAAAGAACATTCTGGTTTATAGCCTTGATTCTAAAATTTACTTGAGGTAAATAGAGAAAACTCAACAGTGTTATAAAAATATTTAATTTTCATTTCCAAGGCTTTTACTCAAGATAAGCTACATGATAAGCAAAAGCTATTTAGTATAAATGTTAATTTCTCAAAGGATAGATTGCAATAACGATAGCTATACAGAAGTAATTTTTTGTTTTTGTTTCAATTTTGCTCCCAGTTCCAACTGCCTGATCAGAGAACTTGGGTAAGTTTTCTATTTATATTTTTGACTAAAATAATGTAGCATTAAAAGGAAAATAACTCATCAATTGCTATGCAGAGAATTCTGAGCCCCTTACCATGAAATGATATGGCTTTAGCAGATAGATTTTCAGCTTTGTCAAGCTGCAAGATATTTCAGTTATAATTAGTCATTTAGAATGCTAGAAATTATTTATAGAAAGAAGTTTATTCTCTAAATCTGACCCATTCCATGTAATTATACCTTGATATAGAAGTCTTTCTGAGTCCTTGGGAGCATGTGTTAAAAAGGGCTTCAAGATGGGTCACTAAGTGGAAACAACCATTATTTGGGGAAGCCTGTACCAGCATGTTAAAGATGCTTATGATAAACCGTTCAAAAGGATAAACCCTGCTGACACTGAAATTCACATCCAGAGAATCCAGAGCAGAACTTAGTTATATTATTTCTATGTGAATTCACAAGACCAAATGTTTAAAAATCTTTAACTAGTGAATATATCTTTTAGCATTGGGTCCCACTTCCTCAGGCTTCCCTGGTGGCTAAAAAGTAAAGAATCTGAGATACATCTTCGATCCCCGGATCAGGATTGATCCCTGATTCAATCCCTGAGATGAGAGATCGATCCCTGGAAAAGGAAATTGCAACCCACTCCAGTATTCTTGCTTGGGAAATATCGTGGACAGAGTAGTCTGGTGGGCTACAGTGCATGAGTCCCAAAGGGTCAGACATCGCTTTGTGACCCAACAACAATAGTCCACTTCCTCAAGTATCATTTTAAACTTTTTTTAAAAAATTATTGGAGTATTGTTGATTTATAGTATTGTGTCAGTTTCAGGTGTGCAGCATAATGAATCATGTGTACATTTTTTTTTTAAGACTCTTTTCCTATAATAGGCCATTACGGAGTATTGAGCAGAGTTCCCGGTGCTATAGAGTAGGTTCTTATTCTCTATTTTATACATGCTACTGTGTGTATGTCAATCCCAATCTGCCAATTTACCTCCCTCAACTTTCAATTCACATTCCTCCCTCAACTTCAATTACATGATAAGCAAAAGCTATTTAGTATAAATGTTAATTTCTCAAAGGATAGATTGCAATAACGATAGCTATACAGAAGTAATTTTTGTTTTGTTTCAATTTTGCTCCCAGTTCCAACTGCCTGATCAGAGAACTTGGGTAAGTTTTCTATTTATATTTTTGACTAAAATAATGTAGCATTAAAAGGAAAATAACTCATCAATTGCTATGCAGAGAATTCTGAGCCCCTTACCATGAAATGATATGGCTTTAGCAGATAGATTTTCAGCTTTGTCAAGCTGCAAGATATTTCAGTTATAATTAGTCATTTAGAATGCTAGAAATTATTTATAGAAAGAAGTTTATTCTCTAAATCTGACCCATTCCATGTAATTATACCTTGATATAGAAGTCTTTCTGAGTCCTTGGGAGCATGTGTTAAAAAGGGCTTCAAGATGGGTCACTAAGTGGAAACAACCATTATTTGGGGAAGCCTGTACCAGCATGTTAAAGATGCTTATGATAAACCGTTCAAAAGGATAAACCCTGCTGACACTGAAATTCACATCCAGAGAATCCAGAGCAGAACTTAGTTATATTATTTCTATGTGAATTCACAAGACCAAATGTTTAAAAATCTTTAACTAGTGAATATATCTTTTAGCATTGGGTCCCACTTCCTCAGGCTTCCCTGGTGGCTAAAAAGTAAAGAATCTGAGATACATCTTCGATCCCCGGATCAGGATTGATCCCTGATTCAATCCCTGAGATGAGAGATCGATCCCTGGAAAAGGAAATTGCAACCCACTCCAGTATTCTTGCTTGGGAAATATCGTGGACAGAGTAGTCTGGTGGGCTACAGTGCATGAGTCCCAAAGGGTCAGACATCGCTTAGTGACCCAACAACAATAGTCCACTTCCTCAAGTATCATTTTAAACTTTTTTTAAAAAATTATTGGAGTATTGTTGATTTATAGTATTGTGTCAGTTTCAGGTGTGCAGCATAATGAATCATGTGTACATTTTTTTTTTAAGACTCTTTTCCTATAATAGGCCATTACGGAGTATTGAGCAGAGTTCCCGGTGCTATAGAGTAGGTTCTTATTCTCTATTTTATACATGCTACTGTGTGTATGTCAATCCCAATCTGCCAATTTACCCCTCCCCTCAACTTTCAATTCACATTTCCAGATACAGTCAGTTATATGTTGACATCACTAGGGGACAGCTTTATTTTTATTCAAGATGCGAAGAATGCTATTTATTTACTTCTCACTCCCAAATCAACCTCATATCAAAGAAAATATATGTAAATAATATATATTACAAAATTGCCTCTAAGTATATATGCTTTTTACACCTCCATTCTCCTCTTCACTTACAATTATACTAATCATGAACTATATGTAAGATCTTGGAATACAGTTCAATTTTCCTTTAGTCACCATATAATTACACATAAATTACTTTAAGTTAGAGCACTTTGGCAGTTACCTATTTCTTTCTTCTGATGTTAGTTTTCCCCTAGCAGTAATTCTTCCATTTTGTTTCTTCTGTGGAATATGTGAGGAATTGTGGATTTTTCTCATCCTATTGACTTGAAGGATTAAGTTCACTTATTTCAAAAGTATAAGAACAGAGAAACATAGATTTCCTTATTAGGCAAAGTTGTGTAGCAGGTGGCATTCTTCTTTGGTTATCCTGGCTTATTACTTCTAGTGTTTTTTGTCTGTTTTTCCTGGCAAACGTCTGTCTTGAATAGCGTGCCTCATTGTCTTCATTCTTTCTAATGCGGACTGTTACTTGCTAGTATCTTTGTTGTTAGCTGCTTCAAGCATAAGGTGCTGTTTCCTATACAAATGGCCAGCACTTCTACCAACTTACAAAACCAGTTCAGAATTTAAGTTAAACACCTTTTCCTGACAATATAATGGTATGGCAACCACCATTGCGATACTTTGGAAACACTCCCACTCTTTGAATCATAGGTTTTGCAGAGCAGTAATTTATATTTTTATTACAAAATGGATACTAGTGAAAAGTATTTAAATATTACAACTTATAATATTTAGTGGTTAAAAACACCATAATTTTATAATCATGGTCACAGAATGTGATACATGGAACGAGACAACCATAAAATATGAATATTTATTTCTCTCCCAAATGGCCATGATTTTAAGATTTCTCAAGATTATCAAGTGAATAAATATAGAAAACTACCAAACCTACAAACTTTCCCATCATAAGTTATTTATGAAAGTTAGTTGTTTTATGATAAAGTCCTGTGTAATCTAATTTGTGAAACATTAGGTCACATAATTCATGGTGCCATTGGACATATCATTTTGTATAATCAGATTGTCACTTTAATAGTTTTAATGAGAAACTTCTTTATGTCATCAATTATTGGCTGCCAGATAAAAAAATGTTAAGCTAAGTGCTTTAGACCTAGTTGATGATATCTTGACTGCTCAAATGTTTTTACAAATACTAACTTTATTTGACAAGGGAGATAGCTACATTTTTGGTAGAAGCTAGGGAATTGTGCCTAAATACTAGTTTGCGTCAGTATAAAGTTAATAGCCTCTTGGGGACTGGCAGCGGGATGAAATGACTTCCTTTTCCAGACATCTGGCTGCAGATACCATCAACAACTATAATATATGTAAATAGAAATTACTGTTCCATAGGGGGGAAAAACCTGTCATTTACTGATCTGAGATTAGCCTATGACATTAATAGGACACAGGGCAATAGGTTTCTAAAATATATTATCTGACTTTTTCTTCTTTTTCCCCCCTTATTCTCGTTAGATTTCCTATTGATGGTAGTACATATTGTCCCTTCATTGGGTTTTCTTAATTGAAAAGTATACGTAGCTAGATTGTTTCTTTTAGCGTGTCTTGCAGAGGCCAGTAAGGTGCTGTCTCCTATACAAATGGCCAGCACTTCTACCAACTTACAAAACCAGTTCAGAATTTAAGTTAAACACCTTTTCCTGACAATATAATGGTATGGCAACCACCATTGCGATACTTTGGAAACACTCCCACTCTTTGAATCATAGGTTTTGCAGAGCAGTAATTTATATTTTTATTACAAAATGGATACTAGTGAAAAGTATTTAAATATTACAACTTATAATATTTAGTGGTTAAAAACACCATAATTTTATAATCATGGTCACAGAATGTGATACATGGAACGAGACAACCATAAAATATGAATATTTATTTCTCTCCCAAATGGCCATGATTTTAAGATTTCTCAAGATTATCAAGTGAATAAATATAGAAAACTACCAAACCTACAAACTTTCCCATCATAAGTTATTTATGAAAGTTAGTTGTTTTATGATAAAGTCCTGTGTAATCTAATTTGTGAAACATTAGGTCACATAATTCATGGTGCCATTGGACATATCATTTTGTATAATCAGATTGTCACTTTAATAGTTTTAATGAGAAACTTCTTTATGTCATCAATTATTGGCTGCCAGATAAAAAAATGTTAAGCTAAGTGCTTTAGACCTAGTTGATGATATCTTGACTGCTCAAATGTTTTTACAAATACTAACTTTATTTGACAAGGGAGATAGCTACATTTTTGGTAGAAGCTAGGGAATTGTGCCTAAATACTAGTTTGCGTCAGTATAAAGTTAATAGCCTCTTGGGGACTGGCAGCGGGATGAAATGACTTCCTTTTCCAGACATCTGGCTGCAGATACCATCAACAACTATAATATATGTAAATAGAAATTACTGTTCCATAGGGGGGAAAAACCTGTCATTTACTGATCTGAGATTAGCCTATGACATTAATAGGACACAGGGCAATAGGTTTCTAAAATATATTATCTGACTTTTTCTTCTTTTTCCCCCCTTATTCTCGTTAGATTTCCTATTGATGGTAGTACATATTGTCCCCTTCATTGGGTTTTCTTAATTGAAAAGTATACGTAGCTAGATTGTTTTATTTATCTCAATTTATCCTGATTTTTTAAGATACCAGATCAGACTTTAAAGTGAATGTCAAAATGCATGTTATTCCAAGAGGAATATTATGTGAGTCAGCCTAGACAGCTAGAGGAAGTCAAGGTTTTGACCCATACACTCAATAAAGCTCATCTTAATCTATTACCTTGATCCAAGATACGGACCAGTGCTGATTGTTGGTCACAGAATGGCTAAACTATCCCAACTAACAAATGTCTAAGTCACCTTTTTTTACCTAATTTTTTTTTGAGTATAGTTCATTTACAATGTTATATTAGTTACAGGTATACAACAAAGTGAACAGTTATATGTGTTATCCACTCTCTTTTAGATTCTTTTCCCATATAGGTCATCAAAGAATACTGAATAGAGTTCCCAGTGCGATACAATAGGCTTGTATTAATTATCTCTTTTATATTTAGTAGTGTGTGTTTGTCCTTCTAAGTTGCTTCCATTGTCCTAATAGGAAATTTTATTCTTTTCAGCTGATGTCAAGTGCGTGAGAGCAAATGTTAGAAAGATGAAAGCACGGATTCAGTTATGGCTTTTATGTTGCTTTAGTGGTTGCTAGCTGGAAAGAAAGTGTGTGTGTGTGTGTGTGTGTGTGTGTGTGTGTGTGTGTCTGCATGTGTAGTGTTAACAGCTCCCCTCAACGCACTTCCCATCTTTCTCTTCTCCCTCTTCCCTACTCCAACTTAATCTTCATTTGACACCAGAAGTCAAAAATGGGGGTGGCTTACAAGAGAGACACCTGGGTAACCCCTGTTCTTTTTCTTGTTATCTTTAAGAATCTTGTTACTTAGTCATCAACTCTATAATATATTTTGTTGTTCCTTGATTCTTTCCCCAAGTTTAAACAGTTTGAGGTAAAGTAATCAGAGTGATCTTTCTTCAAAAGGAGCTATTAGCAGCTCCTAAAGCAAGACACATTTCTCAACAGCCAATCACTCTTAAATAACTTGAAGGACTTATAGTTTATATGTGCTCAAGATGAAAGCCGGGAATAATAGTAGTCATGAGTAAGTTATTTTCCATATAAAAAGAAAGCGTTTCTATAAGATATATTGCCCCAGGAATCGGAGTGTGTCAGCAGGGCGGACACTCAAATGATTTAAAACCACTAGATAATGAAACTTTACTCAAATATTAAATGTACATAAATAAAACATTTATAATCATCACCCATGCACTTACTATTCTTCCCAATAAATATATGCAATCATGACCCTTACCCTTGCTTGTTACTGCTAATCAGCTTGAAGGCCAGAGGTCATTTTTCACTCAGACAATTTATTCCATGGAGGGTAGATTATCAAACTGATTTTCTATGAAGAACAATTAGAAGGAATAAATGCAAATAAAATGGTATCATAAAGTATTTCTGGATTGATTTTTTTAATAAATAAAATCCAAAGTCCTATGAAAATGCTAATGCTCTGGCTAGAGGGGGATAATGACCGTATTCAGCAGGGACAGAGTTTCTGCCAACTTCTCTGAGCAGCATCATCATTCCATATCTCTGCCCTGTGATCAGTATGTGTCAAAATCCTTCATAGTGACAAATGTGCTGTCCACTTGCATCTGTGGAGAATGTTTTAGCAGCTGAGTGATTATGAATCAAACCCCTGAGCTTATAGCCCCTACCGTCTCCCAATGCGTTCACATTTATCGTCTGACAAGTAAATGTATCTGGACTTTCCTCTGAGATTTTTTGCACTGTGTTTGATGAAAGACATTTGGCAAATTGGCAGTGGTACCCTGTACGTTGCAATTTGTAGCTAGCATTAGGAGTCCGAGCATGAAATGAGAGGGCAGACTCCAGGATAAAGGGGAAAGAAAGAAAGCTAACTATACAAAAAAAATCATTTGACACCAGAAGTCAAAAATGGGGTGGCTTACAAGAGGTTTCTTTTCTTGTTATCTTTAAGAATCTTGTTACTTAGTCATCAACTCTATAATATATTTTGTTGTTCCTTGATTCTTTCCCCAAGTTTAAACAGTTTGAGGTAAAGTAATCAGAGTGATCTTTCTTCAAAAGGAGCTATTAGCAGCTCCTAAAGCAAGACACATTTCTCAACAGCCAATCACTCTTAAATAACTTGAAGGACTTATAGTTTATATGTGCTCAAGATGAAAGCCGGGAATAATAGTAGTCATGAGTAAGTTATTTTCCATATAAAAAGAAAGCGTTTCTATAAGATATATTGCCCCAGGAATCGGAGTGTGTCAGCAGGGCGGACACTCAAATGATTTAAAACCACTAGATAATGAAACTTTACTCAAATATTAAATGTACATAAATAAAACATTTATAATCATCACCCATGCACTTACTATTCTTCCCAATAAATATATGCAATCATGACCCTTACCCTTGCTTGTTACTGCTAATCAGCTTGAAGGCCAGAGGTCATTTTTCACTCAGACAATTTATTCCATGGAGGGTAGATTATCAAACTGATTTTCTATGAAGAACAATTAGAAGGAATAAATGCAAATAAAATGGTATCATAAAGTATTTCTGGATTGATTTTTTTAATAAATAAAATCCAAAGTCCTATGAAAATGCTAATGCTCTGGCTAGAGGGGCATAATGACCGTATTCAGCAGGGACAGAGTTTCTGCCAACTTCTCTGAGCAGCATCATCATTCCATATCTCTGCCCTGTGATCAGTATGTGTCAAAATCCTTCATAGTGACAAATGTGCTGTCCACTTGCATCTGTGGAGAATGTTTTAGCAGCTGAGTGATTATGAATCAAACCCCTGAGCTTATAGCCCCTACCGTCTCCCAATGCGTTCACATTTATCGTCTGACAAGTAAATGTATCTTGACTTTCCTCTGAGATTTTTTTTTGCACTGTGTTTGATGAAAGACATTTGGCAAATTGGCAGTGGTACCCTGTACGTTGCAATTTGTAGCTAGCATTAGGAGTCCGAGCATGAAATGAGAGGGCAGACTCCAGGATAAAGGGGAAAGAAAGAAAGCTAACTATAACATGAATAGTCATTTGAAGAATCAAGCATACAATATTCCCTTTGTAAGAAGAGAATCATATTTAGGCCATTTAGTTAAGATTTTGCTCTATTTTTAGATATCAGTGGTGTTCTGTCCAGCTGTGTGTCTATGGAATATAAATTTTATTAATTTTCCTTTTGAATACAAATTGTTGCCTTTTATTTTTAACCTGAGCTCATAGTAAATTAGGCCTCCAACTCTATCTTGCCATCTTATCAGCAGAAGTATCATTTTCTTGGATTAATTGATTGCTTGAATGTGCAGTTGTTACCATTTTTAATTCTTGCAAGGAGTATTCTGGTCTACCGCCTTAGCCTCTGGAGAACATACAGAGTGCATACAGAATGCAAACACATTTTAAACAGCTTTCTGGATTCTCCAGTGGCATAGTGCCCTGAGAACCAAATAAACATTGGGAGAGTTGATTTTACAAGATGGCCTGAGAGCTTTCTTTTTCTCCTTAGAAATTCGGTAGTAAGAAACTTCCAAATAAGAGGTGAGCATGGAGGAAACATTTTACGAGGATTGAAAGAAAGGGGAGAGTCTAACTGTAGATGGTAACAATCAAGCTAACTTTGAAAGTAAATACCACCCTCTGATTATGACTCTGTCAAATACATAGGCAGATAGACAAAAACCTGAAGGTTATAAGCATAATAAATTAGGTTATTTAAGGGGAAGAACTAGGATAGTTTTCTCAAAATTTTTAGTGTGGTCATACTAGTAACACCAATGCCAAAAAGTAATATGAAGGTATCATTTAGGCAGATTCTCTGAGCAGCATCATCATTCCATATCTCTGCCCTGTGATCAGTATGTGTCAAAATCCTTCATAGTGACAAATGTGCTGTCCACTTGCATCTGTGGAGAATGTTTTAGCAGCTGAGTGATTATGAATCAAACCCCTGAGCTTATAGCCCCTACCGTCTCCCAATGCGTTCACATTTATCGTCTGACAAGTAAATGTATCTTGACTTTCCTCTGAGATTTTTTTGCACTGTGTTTGATGAAAGACATTTGGCAAATTGGCAGTGGTACCCTGTACGTTGCAATTTGTAGCTAGCATTAGGAGTCCGAGCATGAAATGAGAGGGCAGACTCCAGGATAAAGGGGAAAGAAAGAAAGCTAACTATAACATGAATAGTCATTTGAAGAATCAAGCATACAATATTCCCTTTGTAAGAAGAGAATCATATTTAGGCCATTTAGTTAAGATTTTGCTCTATTTTTAGATATCAGTGGTGTTCTGTCCAGCTGTGTGTCTATGGAATATAAATTTTATTAATTTTCCTTTTGAATACAAATTGTTGCCTTTTATTTTTAACCTGAGCTCATAGTAAATTAGGCCTCCAACTCTATCTTGCCATCTTATCAGCAGAAGTATCATTTTCTTGGATTAATTGATTGCTTGAATGTGCAGTTGTTACCATTTTTAATTCTTGCAAGGAGTATTCTGGTCTACCGCCTTAGCCTCTGGAGAACATACAGAGTGCATACAGAATGCAAACACATTTTAAACAGCTTTCTGGATTCTCCAGTGGCATAGTGCCCTGAGAACCAAATAAACATTGGGAGAGTTGATTTTACAAGATGGCCTGAGAGCTTTCTTTTTCTCCTTAGAAATTCGGTAGTAAGAAACTTCCAAATAAGAGGTGAGCATGGAGGAAACATTTTACGAGGATTGAAAGAAAGGGGAGAGTCTAACTGTAGATGGTAACAATCAAGCTAACTTTGAAAGTAAATACCACCCTCTGATTATGACTCTGTCAAATACATAGGCAGATAGACAAAAACCTGAAGGTTATAAGCATAATAAATTAGGTTATTTAAGGGGAAGAACTAGGTAGGATAGTTTTTCTACAAGAAAAGTTTTTCTCTAAGAGTGTGGTCATACTAGTAACACCAATGCCAAGTAATATGAAGTCATGATAATGCATCATGAAGTGTGTTTAAATTCAGTCCTTTTTCAGGACAGATTAATATTTCACCAGAATTCTTTGTGTATGATCCCATGTTAAAATCTTGTATGTCCAGATATTAATCTAACATAAAGCACTTATTACACACTTAATTTTTTCTTTCTGCATTACATGCATTTGGCTAAGGCTGAAACTTTGGCACACTTGATATTTTTCATGCTGTGAGTTTTTTCATTGGACTCCCTACTTGCAATGGTTTTTATAATCTAGATAAGGCATACAGGATCTTTTGCTATAATTTCCAGTTTACTATTTTTTTACTTTTTTACATCTTGGAAAGCTTGCAGGTGAAGATTATGGTAGACTCGTGTCCCTAAGAACCATTTTGCCAGAGTTAGAATTCAGACATCTTTTGTATTAAAAAGGGAGAGAGTTGAGTCAAACATTTCCTGGTTCTGGTAAGCCTCTGGAGGGGATGTGTTAATTTCTCCCTTCTGCGGCCATTCACAGGTGGACCTGGTGAATAGCATATTAGTGCTATCTCTTAATTTTATAAAAAAAAATCTAAGTTGGTTCTATTATCTCTCATGTATTCTGTTGCTCAAATATATATCAAATTATTATAAAATGATCTGACTAAAGTCTTACAGATAAGTTCACTTGGTATCGTGTAAGCTTGCCTCTACCTTTGTTGTCTTTAACATCAATGAATTCTCTCATTTGTTTCATATTGGGATATTATAATCTCTTTCTACAGCCCCTTACATTTAGCAGATTTGATGCTTTCATTTTATTAATAATGATTTCTTGGTTTGCTAGAGATGATTACAGAGGAAAAGATAGCTGCCCTGTCCTTCATGGCCTCGTGCTGTTGCCTTTCAGATGTCGGCTATTGAAAACATGGCAGAGAAGCTGGAGAGCTTCAGTGCCCTGAAACCGGAGGCCAGTGAACTTCTGCAGTCGGTCCCCTCCATGTTCAACTTTAGAGCTCCTCCCAACGCCTTGCCAGAGAACCTCCTAAGAAAAGGAAAGGAGCGCTATACCTGCAGGTAACTGCAAAATTAATGATGACTGGCTTCCCCAAAATCTACCCTCCCCGACGCAATTTCAAAAGGCTCTACTGTTTGTTTTGGAAATTATTCTTGATTGGATGATTAATAGCAACCATGACAGATCTCAAGCACTTCAAAGTACTCTTTATTTAGTGAGATATAAAAATAGTGGTTTAAAAAATTATTATTAAATGAAAATTTTAACACAGGCCATTTGGTTGTGATAAATGAGGTTGGAAATGGTCCAAATGCTATCTGTTTCATTTTGATATTTATGAATTTTCTTTCACAGTTAATTGTTTTCATCCAAAGGTATAATACTACTGTCCTCAAGCATACACTTATTAATTGTCATGGTATTGACAAATAATGCTATTAATAAAGAATGAATAAAGTTGATAAGTGAAGAAACTAGTTAATAAGTTTTTCTCATGGTATAGTAAAGCTTTTGTATTAAAAGGAGAGAGTTGAGTCAAACATTTCCTGGTTCTGGTAAGCCTCTGGAGGGGATGTGTTAATTTCTCCCTTCTGCGGCCATTCACAGGTGGACCTGGTGAATAGCATATTAGTGCTATCTCTTAATTTTATAAAAAAAAATCTAAGTTGGTTCTATTATCTCTCATGTATTCTGTTGCTCAAATATATATCAAATTATTATAAAATGATCTGACTAAAGTCTTACAGATAAGTTCACTTGGTATCGTGTAAGCTTGCCTCTACCTTTGTTGTCTTTAACATCAATGAATTCTCTCATTTGTTTCATATTGGGATATTATAATCTCTTTCTACAGCCCCTTACATTTAGCAGATTTGATGCTTTCATTTTATTAATAATGATTTCTTGGTTTGCTAGAGATGATTACAGAGGAAAAGATAGCTGCCCTGTCCTTCATGGCCTCGTGCTGTTGCCTTTCAGATGTCGGCTATTGAAAACATGGCAGAGAAGCTGGAGAGCTTCAGTGCCCTGAAACCGGAGGCCAGTGAACTTCTGCAGTCGGTCCCCTCCATGTTCAACTTTAGAGCTCCTCCCAACGCCTTGCCAGAGAACCTCCTAAGAAAAGGAAAGGAGCGCTATACCTGCAGGTAACTGCAAAATTAATGATGACTGGCTTCCCCAAAATCTACCCTCCCCGACGCAATTTCAAAAGGCTCTACTGTTTGTTTTGGAAATTATTCTTGATTGGATGATTAATAGCAACCATGACAGATCTCAAGCACTTCAAAGTACTCTTTATTTAGTGAGATATAAAAATAGTGGTTTAAAAAATTATTATTAAATGAAAATTTTAACACAGGCCATTTGGTTGTGATAAATGAGGTTGGAAATGGTCCAAATGCTATCTGTTTCATTTTGATATTTATGAATTTTCTTTCACAGTTAATTGTTTTCATCCAAAGGTATAATACTACTGTCCTCAAGCATACACTTATTAATTGTCATGGTATTGACAAATAATGCTATTAATAAAGAATGAATAAAGTTGATAAGTGAAGAAACTAGTTAATAAGTGCCTTGTTACTCATCAGTGGTATAGTAAAGCTTTTATTAGTTTCTGTTTTCTTTTTTTTAAATAAATCATGCTTATCATTTCTGAATTGTCTCAGAAATTTGTGGCATCTGACTCAGGCATATCAATTTATCTGCTGTTTGGAAAATGTGTCACTGTTTTTCCAGAAAAGCTTTTATAGGAACATACCTTGATGGATGAGGCCTTAGAATCTTGTCCGATCTGATAGCACTCAATGCACAGAGAGTTGTCACTGCGACTAACATGTAAAATGAGTTAAAACATTTGAAATCTGTTTACATCAACCCAGAATCACAGGCTCCTGTTATTTTTTTAACCCCTTGTCTGGTTCATTTTTGCGAATGTAAAGGTACAGAGTTAATAAAAGAGGTGCCTGGTTGGGGGGTCATCAGAACTCAAGTCTGTCTTCATAAACTGCTTGCTTATGCATGAGCAAATTTACTCGGACTGGATCTCATAGCACAGTCTTTATTTATAGAGTTATTTATATCTATAAAATGACTATTGTAAATTTTAAATACCAAAGACATGTGAGTTCCATGCAAGATTAATTAAGTCAGAAATAAGCATCTGGCTTCTATGCAGCTTGAGTGAAATGTAGTCGATTGTGCTAATTTTCCTCTTATAAACGTCTTTGCATAACAGATACTGTGGTAAGATTTTTCCAAGATCTGCAAACTTAACACGGCACTTGAGAACGCACACAGGAGAGCAGCCTTACAGGTTTGATAATGATTTTTCCTAAATATCTTGATAGCTACTATAATAAATTGGGCTCACACAATTTTAAAAGAGGCTACTTTTTTGCGTGTCTGAATGTATGTCTGTTCAATGTTGATTCAAAGGAGAATTAGCTAATGGCTGGGATTAAAATTTAGAAGAGTCTTCATTTCTTGAATCAAGTCTTCTTACATCTCGTAAAAGTTCTTCACAGGCCATTTGGTTGTGATAAATGAGGTTGGAAATGGTCCAAATGCTATCTGTTTCATTTTGATATTTATGAATTTTCTTTCACAGTTAATTGTTTTCATCCAAAGGTATAATACTACTGTCCTCAAGCATACACTTATTAATTGTCATGGTATTGACAAATAATGCTATTAATAAAGAATGAATAAAGTTGATAAGTGAAGAAACTAGTTAATAAGTGCCTTGTTACTCATCAGTGGTATAGTAAAGCTTTTATTAGTTTCTGTTTTCTTTTTTTTAAATAAATCATGCTTATCATTTCTGAATTGTCTCAGAAATTTGTGGCATCTGACTCAGGCATATCAATTTATCTGCTGTTTGGAAAATGTGTCACTGTTTTTCCAGAAAAGCTTTTATAGGAACATACCTTGATGGATGAGGCCTTAGAATCTTGTCCGATCTGATAGCACTCAATGCACAGAGAGTTGTCACTGCGACTAACATGTAAAATGAGTTAAAACATTTGAAATCTGTTTACATCAACCCAGAATCACAGGCTCCTGTTATTTTTTTAACCCCTTGTCTGGTTCATTTTTGCGAATGTAAAGGTACAGAGTTAATAAAAGAGGTGCCTGGTTGGGGGGTCATCAGAACTCAAGTCTGTCTTCATAAACTGCTTGCTTATGCATGAGCAAATTTACTCGGACTGGATCTCATAGCACAGTCTTTATTTATAGAGTTATTTATATCTATAAAATGACTATTGTAAATTTTAAATACCAAAGACATGTGAGTTCCATGCAAGATTAATTAAGTCAGAAATAAGCATCTGGCTTCTATGCAGCTTGAGTGAAATGTAGTCGATTGTGCTAATTTTCCTCTTATAAACGTCTTTGCATAACAGATACTGTGGTAAGATTTTTCCAAGATCTGCAAACTTAACACGGCACTTGAGAACGCACACAGGAGAGCAGCCTTACAGGTTTGATAATGATTTTTCCTAAATATCTTGATAGCTACTATAATAAATTGGGCTCACACAATTTTAAAAGAGGCTACTTTTTTGCGTGTCTGAATGTATGTCTGTTCAATGTTGATTCAAAGGAGAATTAGCTAATGGCTGGGATTAAAATTTAGAAGAGTCTTCATTTCTTGAATCAAGTCTTCTTACATCTCAGTTTAAAAGTTCTAGCTGTGCCTAGAAGAGAAGAAGAATTTAAGAATTGTTAGTCATTTTTACAGTTACATGTTCTCTGTCTTCAATGATTCATGCTATTTTAATTGAAAATGATCATAGCCTTGCAGCCTCCGTTTTCCAAGCCTTAAATCTCTGCTGAAAATTAGCAATCTGGATATTCCTTAGTTTTCCCACTACAGCTAAGTCAGTGTCTACAAGTCCTGATAGGATATTTAAAGAATAAATTTTAAACCTCAAGAGGAGGGAAGAAAAGGGGTAAAACAGATAAAATGGAATATATTATAGGAAGAGAGAAATTCCATTAACAATTTCTCAAGTGCTGCTTGGCTTATTCTTTTAAGTGTCAAAATCAGTGATACGACCCATGGAAAGCATGTTTAAGTTTAATATTATTCTTTACTAGTGAATGAAACTAATCACCATCCTCCCAGTTTCAAAAACATCATCTACATTGTTTAATGTACATTGCCTTTTGCATAGTATTAAATTGCTCATGAGTGTTTCTTCAAAGAATAAATGTTATTTATTTTAAGTAATACTGTGATTTTATTCTACTTTGAAATTCCTATGGATTGCAAATGTGTCAAATTATTTTTGTATGAATGCTTACTTTTTTCATTAAAATAGATAATTTTTCAGCTTTCACATACTTTTTTATATACAAGGATAAGAAAATGGGCAGACCAATGTTCATTTGAAGAAAGTTGAGACTTTAGGAGAGAATTAGAGACACTAAACTTAGTAAATAATATTTTGTTAAACCTTTGCTTTCCTATATGTTTTGTGAATTACTAATCATAAGTGATATTTCTACTTTGTATGTGATAGATTGCACTTGATATAGTAGGTCCCAGATATAAAAATGAGAAGTATTAGGTGATTTTCATTTTTGAGAAAATTTCTCAGGAATTCTGCTTAAATGGAAAGCAAGATTTCCACTCTTACATATTTTGTTATGGCCAAGGGTCTGGTATGCAGCTATGATATGCTCATTTTTCTCTCTTTTTTTGGTACCTGAATTCAGTGGATTTATTCTACCCCATAAATGGTGCTATTATTGTATATATATTGTTAAGAATGCAAACTAGAGTTTTGCACAGCTGAGGATTTGAAACAATTATTTGTTTAGCTCCTTTATTTCTCAAGTGTAAAAATTCAGATCCACAGATGGTAATTACCTTCTGTAAAGTCTGGTATTAATAGATCTCAAATAAAAACCCAAGTCTAGAACTCTGGGTTTTTATCTCATACCATAATCTCAAAGGCTCACATGAGTCCTGTGTTTACCAAGAAAGCTTAATAGTGTATAACTCGTAAGTGTGTTACATACTCCGTTTTAGAATTTCTGAAACTTAGGATCTGATTTGAAGGTTTCTTAACCACCTACTAATTTACTGAAGTAGAGTGGAATGATGATTATTTAGGAACACTCAAACTTTAGCCAAGATATTGGCAGAACAAACATAGAAAGTAACAGATAGGTGATTTTTGGTTAGCACTTACTTATTGACTGATTTTATTCATATTAGTGAATGTTATTTATTAGATTTAAAGCTTCTGTTTGTGAAAGCAATTCAAAGTATGTCAGAGACAAAATGGTTCTTCCTCTTGGTTTCTGTGGAAAATATATCAAGTGAAAATTTTTCTAAAAAGTTTAATGTGAGTTTAATTTTTCTCTATCAGTGTTTCTTAGATTAGTCTGCTTAGGACAACACAATTGCATTCATTGTATAGTGGTTTTGATTGCAATGAGCAATAAAGTTCAAAGAAGGCATATATATATATGCCTATATATATATATAGGCATATATATATATATTCATTTTTTTCAAAATCAGAGGCTTAAATATTACAACTACTATTAACGTGGGATCTTACCCATTTTTAAATTAATATTATAAATGTAAATTTGAGGAACTTCATGATGCCAGAACATTTTTTTAAGAAAGAAATTAAATCAGCCCTTGAGTTGGTTAACTGATACTTTGCCAAAGTAACTAGTTTAACAAATTTATTTTTCCCACTGGACTAACTAGACTTCTGGCATCATGTAGAGACAGCTTTGAGCACTTTGAATGGAAAGGAGTGCTTTCTCATGTTGAGTCCTGGAAACAGGAAACACTACCTCTACATTCAAAAGTGGGAGAAGTGCCCTTCACACATGGAAGAATTAGTAGAGGACTTTTGACTGCTAAGTTAGAAATTTTCACATAAAAGTCATCGAGAAAAAGCTGATTTTTTTCCTTTGAAGCAATACATACACAAAAAGATCATATAAGCAGGTAATGCAATCTTTAAAATGCCAGAAGGGACAATTTTGTCAAGTACCACTTTTCTTCCTTAAGAGCTGGTAGAAAGTGGGCATGAGATGGTGAATTATTATTGTTTTTATTTTGTGACTAGAGGAGAACTGAAGTAATTTATGATTTTTTATCATAACTGTTAGTCAGTCAATATTATGTGCTTTCCTGAAGAAAACTGACCTGGGTCAGTAAAATAGAAATGGAAAACTGGGACAAATACAGAATGTGGGGGTGGAGAAAGATGTGTAAATAAAGACCTTGTATTATTATCCAAAAAGGAGAGTTTAGCACCCTTTATTTTGTAAAGGTTTAAATGTTAACACAATAAAGGCTTTGGGGCTCCTAATCACTGCGGATTATAAAAACCAGTATCTTTGGTATCTTTGGTATTTGCATTGCCCCAGTTTTAAAAGTTTGGAAACTTCATTCTTATTTTGCAGAAGATAACAAAATTTACTTTAGGATTAGCAGTTGAGAAGGTGAATTTGCTAAGAAATTATTTAATTAGACTCTGAAATTTTGAATTTAAAAATGATCTTTTTACTTTATTTGAAAAATACTTGAATTTGTTTCCTATTTGTTTACAGAAAATTTAATTGTCCTAAGTGGAAGATAAAACAGTGCTACTATTAATGTCTTTCATTTCATGAGCTTTACTAGAAATGCTAGAACTGATTACCTTGATAAACTTGTTAGTGATCAAATTATCAATATTTTATTATGACCTTTCACGAAGTCATGAAAATCTTTAATGCAATCAAAGGCATTTACTGGAATTGAAATCTTGGCAGTTTTAGGTTAACATGATACTTTGCCAAAGTAACTAGTTTAACAAATTTATTTTTCCCACTGGACTAACTAGACTTCTGGCATCATGTAGAGACAGCTTTGAGCACTTTGAATGGAAAGGAGTGCTTTCTCATGTTGAGTCCTGGAAACAGGAAACACTACCTCTACATTCAAAAGTGGGAGAAGTGCCCTTCACACATGGAAGAATTAGTAGAGGACTTTTGACTGCTAAGTTAGAAATTTTCACATAAAAGTCATCGAGAAAAAGCTGATTTTTTTCCTTTGAAGCAATACATACACAAAAAGATCATATAAGCAGGTAATGCAATCTTTAAAATGCCAGAAGGGACAATTTTGTCAAGTACCACTTTTCTTCCTTAAGAGCTGGTAGAAAGTGGGCATGAGATGGTGAATTATTATTGTTTTTATTTTGTGACTAGAGGAGAACTGAAGTAATTTATGATTTTTTATCATAACTGTTAGTCAGTCAATATTATGTGCTTTCCTGAAGAAAACTGACCTGGGTCAGTAAAATAGAAATGGAAAACTGGGACAAATACAGAATGTGGGGGTGGAGAAAGATGTGTAAATAAAGACCTTGTATTATTATCCAAAAAGGAGAGTTTAGCACCCTTTATTTTGTAAAGGTTTAAATGTTAACACAATAAAGGCTTTGGGGCTCCTAATCACTGCGGATTATAAAAACCAGTATCTTTGGTATCTTTGGTATTTGCATTGCCCCAGTTTTAAAAG
This sequence comes from Tragulus kanchil, assembly GCA_022376925.1. Taxonomy (NCBI): domain Eukaryota; kingdom Metazoa; phylum Chordata; class Mammalia; order Artiodactyla; family Tragulidae; genus Tragulus; species Tragulus kanchil. The sequence goes on from JAIOJX010000028.1 coordinate 124,092,596, forward strand.
TTTGGAAACTTCATTCTTATTTTGCAGAAGATAACAAAATTTACTTTAGGATTAGCAGTTGAGAAGGTGAATTTGCTAAGAAATTATTTAATTAGACTCTGAAATTTTGAATTTAAAAATGATCTTTTTACTTTATTTGAAAAATACTTGAATTTGTTTCCTATTTGTTTACAGAAAATTTAATTGTCCTAAGTGGAAGATAAAACAGTGCTACTATTAATGTCTTTCATTTCATGAGCTTTACTAGAAATGCTAGAACTGATTACCTTGATAAACTTGTTAGTGATCAAATTATCAATATTTTATTATGACCTTTCACGAAGTCATGAAAATCTTTAATGCAATCAAAGGCATTTACTGGAATTGAAATCTTGGCGGTGTGAATAGTCACCTTCTGTACAGTATTATTTTATGGGCGATAATTTTGGAGATCTGGTTTGTTTGTCTTAGGAAATGTCTTTTGATTTGCTTCTGAATATTTGCTCTGTGTTTGCTTTTCAGATGCAAGTACTGTGACAGGTCATTCAGCATATCTTCTAACCTGCAGCGACATGTTCGCAACATCCACAATAAGGAGAAGCCCTTTAAGTGTCACTTATGTGATAGGTGTTTTGGTCAACAAACCAACTTAGACAGACACCTCAAGAAGCATGAGAATGGGAATATGTCTGGTAGGTCATCAACTGTCTTATGAGGAGGAGACGTTTGGCTTACTTTTCTTATTTTAAAAGACAGTTGTGGGGACTTCCCAGGTGGTCCAGTGGACAAAGGGTCCACCTTGCAGTGCAAGGGTGCTGGTTTGATCCTTAGCTGGGGAAGATCCCACATGCCGTGGAGCAACTGGACCGGTGTGTACAAATTGGAGCCAGTGCTCTGGAGTGCATGCGCCCAGAGCCAGTGCTCTGCAACAAGAAAGGCCACGCACTGGGAGGTCCACACAGGCCAAAAGAGTAAAGATGGATGAAAAGTAAAAATGAAAAAAGAAAACAATAAAAGAGGCCAAAAATTAAAAAAACAGCAACAAACAATTGTGATCATTCATCTCTCCTTCACCTTTTGACTTGAGAATCAGATCCTATTGTGAAAATTTGTAGCACTTTTCCCTTGAGGTTTTTGAATGAAGTGAATTGTTGAATAGTGTACAACTCAGGGCCTTATTTGGAGAATTTTTCTAGATTCATCTCAATGGGCTATCTTAAGTAAAGAGAACCATAATTGGAACTATGAATCATGACTTTCTAAATTTCAAGGAACAATCTTCTCCCCTATTGGTGCAGAATGTGGCCACTGGCATGGTTGGGATAATCAGAGAGGAGCCCCACACACTCAGCATTAACCTAGAAACCATGGCTGCTTTTGCAGAAGGCTGCAGTTCAAAGAACCTCTCAGGGGACCTGTTTTAGATATGAGTGATTGAAGATTGTCATTTTAGATATGAGAGATAGAAGAATTTCAACCTAATCAGATTAGACTGTAGCAAATGATAGTTGTGTGATTTTGGTCACAAATTCTGGTGTAAAATTAAGTTAAAAATGGCAAAAAACTAGCCATCCCTTAACCCAGACCTACCTGCTAGTACAAAGTTAGTAGGAGTCATGGTGGTTTTCTTGCGTTTGACTTGTAGTGTGTGTGTGTGTGTGTACTGAGTTGTGTCCAACTCTTTGTGACCCATGGATTGTAGCTTACAAGGCTCCTCTGTCTGTGGAATTTTCCAGGCAAGAATACTCTAATAGGTTTCCATTTCCTACTCCAGGGATCTTCCTGACCTAGGGATTGAACTTGCGTCTGTTGCATCTCCTGTTTTGGCAGGCAGTTTCTTTACCACTGTGCCACCTGGGAAGTCCTTGGCTTCTAACACTTAGATAATAAGCCATTAATTAATATTGACCAGCTGGCGTATGTGTGTGATGCCAACCTATGTAGCTATAATTATTTCTAGAGAATTAAGGAAGTGACTTGAAAGTGAAAGTGAAAGAAAGGGGTGTGCATGGAATTCCTGAAAATAGATTTTAAGAACAGAGAAAAATTGGGTTTATACAAAGTAGTCTTTCTTTAAGGAAATTATTTTATTATTAATCCTCTCTCTACTGTATAGACACATCACTTATGATTTTTGAATGAACTATCTATTGTTTGTTCCCCTTAAGGCCAAAACTGTACTGGTCGTGGTTAAAAAATATTGGATTTTAGAGACAAAAGTGGCAACATTTTCCACCCTTATGGTATATGACTCTAATTTTTCTAGTCAAAATTGCTTCAGAAAATAAATGAGTAAGTTAAGGATATAATGTGTCAAAGTTGAATGTTTATTTTGACTTAGATTATAATTTCATGAAATTAAATGGTATTCTAACCTCTTGGGTTTGACATCTAGACTATTGTAATGAACTATTAAATTGTAGATATTTTGTGGGCAAGATAAATAGCATGAAGCAAATATTAGTATAAAGTTTGATCGCATATTATAAAGACTTTATAATTTGTAAATGTATGGAAACTTTGGACAATTTTGTAATACAGGTATTTAGACTCTCTTGTCTTCTAAATACTATACCACACCTGTCTCTAGATGAGTGTGTTCTGGGTCTACCTATGGCTTAGCTCATCAAATCAGAATGCAATATTTCTAGCATGTGGTCAGGCTTTATTTGATAACATGTATTATTAGCACAGGAGTAACAAATACATATTAACTGCAACCAGGAATGGGCATACAGTTTCTTCTGGCAGAATGTACCTAAGACCTCTCTATAATTTGTCTCACCCTGTACTCTCATTCTATGAATACAAATCTTCGCATTTCACAGAATAGGAGGAAGGCAGGGGGAGAAAGAGCATCTCTGGGGATTGGATCTCATGATTTAAGGGATACACAGTCGTCTCCATTATTCACTGGCATGGATACTGTGGTAAAATTGGGAAGACCTTGGCCTCCCAACATTTTCATTATTTAATATTCCAAAAGGCCTGTTTTAGGAGACCACATGAATCAAATGAAGAAGACATGAGGTTTAATACAAGTTGCCCGCTAAATAATGGTCTTTTTCATCAAAGACTTTCTCTCTCCTCAGGTACAGCAACCTCATCGCCTCATTCCGAACTGGAAAGTACTGGTGCGATCCTCGATGACAAGGAAGATGCTTACTTCACAGAAATTCGGAATTTCATTGGGAATAGCAACCACAGCAGCCAATCCCCCAGGAACACCGAGGAGAGGTACAGCTGCTCTTTTCCTTTTTTGAAGTCCATGATTTCAGAAATGAGCATTCTGAAATACATGGTCAGTGCTCATTTTTTGACACTACTTTGCTCCCGACACCAATGACTGGTGTTCATTTACTGCAGATTAAATACCAACTGTTCTTCTAAGCACTTTATGTGTATCAGTGAACTTAATTGCCTTAATAACCTTACAAGATAGGGATGATTATTTTGTAATTTTAATAATGAAGGGTTGGAGACATGGAAGGTTACATAGCTTCCTAAATGTCATGTACTATTAAATTGTAGATATTTTGTGGGCAAGATAAATAGCATGAAGCAAATATTAGTATAAAGTTTGATCGCATATTATAAAGACTTTATAATTTGTAAATGTATGGAAACTTTGGACAATTTTGTAATACAGGTATTTAGACTCTCTTGTCTTCTAAATACTATACCACACCTGTCTCTAGATGAGTGTGTTCTGGGTCTACCTATGGCTTAGCTCATCAAATCAGAATGCAATATTTCTAGCATGTGGTCAGGCTTTATTTGATAACATGTATTATTAGCACAGGAGTAACAAATACATATTAACTGCAACCAGGAATGGGCATACAGTTTCTTCTGGCAGAATGTACCTAAGACCTCTCTATAATTTGTCTCACCCTGTACTCTCATTCTATGAATACAAATCTTCGCATTTCACAGAATAGGAGGAAGGCAGGGGGAGAAAGAGCATCTCTGGGGATTGGATCTCATGATTTAAGGGATACACAGTCGTCTCCATTATTCACTGGCATGGATACTGTGGTAAAATTGGGAAGACCTTGGCCTCCCAACATTTTCATTATTTAATATTCCAAAAGGCCTGTTTTAGGAGACCACATGAATCAAATGAAGAAGACATGAGGTTTAATACAAGTTGCCCGCTAAATAATGGTCTTTTTCATCAAAGACTTTCTCTCTCCTCAGGTACAGCAACCTCATCGCCTCATTCCGAACTGGAAAGTACTGGTGCGATCCTCGATGACAAGGAAGATGCTTACTTCACAGAAATTCGGAATTTCATTGGGAATAGCAACCACAGCAGCCAATCCCCCAGGAACACCGAGGAGAGGTACAGCTGCTCTTTTCCTTTTTTGAAGTCCATGATTTCAGAAATGAGCATTCTGAAATACATGGTCAGTGCTCATTTTTTGACACTACTTTGCTCCCGACACCAATGACTGGTGTTCATTTACTGCAGATTAAATACCAACTGTTCTTCTAAGCACTTTATGTGTATCAGTGAACTTAATTGCCTTAATAACCTTACAAGATAGGGATGATTATTTTGTAATTTTAATAATGAAGGGTTGGAGACATGGAAGGTTACATAGCTTCCTAAATGTCATGTATATAATAAATGAGACTTAACCTAGGCTGTCTGGTTCCACAGCCCACGATTTTACCACTGCTCTGTTCTGCCTCTCTTCATAGCTAATTAGAATATTCTATCAGAACTTGCGAATTAGAAGGGAAAGCCACACAGGGGTTCAGTTGAATCACTGGCTAATGGTGGTTACTGTTATGTACCATATTATATATAACATATACATATAGTGAAAGTGCTCAGTTGTGTCTGACTCTTTGCGACCCCATGGTGGCTCAGTGGTAAAGAATCTGCCTGAAATACAGGTGACATGGTTTCATCTCTGGGTTGGGAAAATCCTTTGGAGAAGGAACTGGCAAGCCATTCCAGTATTCTTGCCTGGGAAATCTCGTGAACGGAGGAATCTGACAGGCTACAGTCCATGAGATCGTAAAAGAATTGGACACAACTGAGCTGCTAAACAATAACCCGACGATTTAGTATTTTACATTTATGTGGTGTCAGTTAAACGGTATTTTACCCAAACTACTGGTTTAATTTTTCTTACCTATAAGTTAAATTAAATATCTGACATTGAGAATTGTGTTTTTCTAAATGTAACTATCCAATGGCCTATTAAATTAGGATTTTGCACTGTAAATTTTAACGTAACATGAAATTAATGAAAATTCCATTATTTTTATCATGCATGTATTGTTATCATCCTCTGCTTTTAATGCTATTAAAAGTCAGTGTTAATTGTTTCAGATAGGTTTTCCATTAAGGCAAGTATTACATAAATATTATTTTCCAAGGTAATGTAAAAATATATGATCGCTTTAATTCTTCATCTTGTATACAAGTGTCTCCAGCAAACGAGGAGAGAACATCTGCTATTGTATGACTTTTCCAGCCTCTGAGAAGTCTGATAAAACTAAACGTTGTGCTGAAGGATATCTCTCTCCCTTTGCTTGCCTGAGTGTATGTGTGTGTGTATGTGAGACAGAGAGAGAGAAACAGAAAGAGAGAGAGAAAAGCAGAGGTGAAGCAGATATTCAGAAGTACAAAGTACTGAGAACAAGTTAAAAAGACAGTCATGATCTTATATTTTAATAATGATAGCTCCATGATACAAATAAGAAATAGTGAACAAAAAGCGCCATTTGTGTTCTGAGACACTTATTCAGATTTCAAACCCTTACTTGAAAATTTGTGAACCATAAAGCTGCAACATCTGGCTTCAACATGTCTAAACAGCATAGAAGTAAGAAGACTGAGTCATCTAACTTTTCTCCCCTCAACTCCTATCAGACTACTTCTGATGAATAATTTATCCTCCATAAACTGTCACATTTGAAGGCATAATTAACAAATAGGTCTTCTTAATCACATTGGCTTTGTTATGTTTGGTTTTCATCCATGCACTCTTTTGTTCTTTTACTTTTTCTTTCATTTATTTTAAAATAACAATTTCGATCCATTCAGGCTAGCAAGTTGGCAGTGTAACTGGAAACTAATAATATATGTCTGTGCAAAACATGTTTTCATCAGTCTTTGATACAAAGAGGTTAAGCGATGGATTGTATAAAAACAACTTAATGATGATATGACTTTTTCTGGTCAAATGAATTTTTACTATGTGCATCAGTCACACCCAAGATTGTTTTATTTATATATATTTTTGCCCTTGGAAATATAAATATAATATTATACTCATTTATTTTAATGTGGGAAAGTGATGGGGTCTATTGCTGGTATCTGACTTTCCATAACCTGAAAAATAGTTACATTAAGTGTGAAAATTGTACACAACTCTAATACTAATTTAGCAGCCTCAACAAGGCTTTGGAGTTAGGAAATAGGTAAAAGAGCAAGAAAAAATTGAAAGATTCTGAACAACCCAGATATCAGGACTATTGGGTGCCTGTGAGCATGCTAAGTTGATTTAGTTGAGTCTGATTCTCTGTAGCCCTATAGACTGTCGCTGCCAGGCTCCTTTGTCCATGGCATTCTCCAGGCAAGAATACTGGAGTGGGTTTCTCTTTCTTCCTCCAGGGGGTCTTCCCAACTCAATGATCAAACCCACATCTCTTGAGTCTCCTGCATTGGCAGGCAGGTTCTTTACCACAAGTACCACATGGGAAGCCCACCTGGACACCTCCAATGGTTTAATTTCTAACAAGCTTTCTGTATTTGGACAAGTGCCTTAACTTCTCTGATCATATGTCTTTAAAAGTAGGAAGTTAAGAAGAGAGGTGCAAAACATTTATAATGATTTTCTAACAGTTTCATCTTTAAAATCTTACAATGAAACTTAAATTCAGCTTACACATGTTTTAATGTTTCCTTTAAAGCCTGGAAAGCTTATCCTAGTTTCATAAATGTACTCATATGTATTAAATGGGAAGTTCTATATTATTAGATATAGACCTTTTTCTACAATTAAACTTTAAAATCAGAAATTGCAACCCTTGCCACCACAGAGTAAAATATTATGTGACATTTTAAATATAATACACTTCCTTTGCAACATTATGTTATACATACAAGCTTCAAAATACATGTGTACAAATACATTTTTACGTCATTTCTCACCCCATGGTTATCCAGGGAAACAAGGAATATTTTTGCATTGACTATCAAGGATACTTTGAAGAAAGTACGAATAAGTGAGCTCTCAATCACTTCCAGGTCTTGGGAGAGTATTTAAATGTCATTTACCACCAGTGTCACCTAGAAATAGCAAATCCCGCTTGGGCCTTGGCATCTACTTTAACACTTTCTTTGAACTCTTAGATTCACTTGAAGCATGTGTGTTGAAGTTTTGGCAGTGTTGCTTACGGGTATGAGTTTTCCAGAAATCTGTTCTTTTAAATGGTGCATACTTTTATGGTAATTAGGTAACTTTATGTAGAGAAAAGGGGTTTTGTAAAAAAACAACTCTAATACTAATTTAGCAGCCTCAACAAGGCTTTGGAGTTAGGAAATAGGTAAAAGAGCAAGAAAAAATTGAAAGATTCTGAACAACCCAGATATCAGGACTATTGGGTGCCTGTGAGCATGCTAAGTTGATTTAGTTGAGTCTGATTCTCTGTAGCCCTATAGACTGTCGCTGCCAGGCTCCTTTGTCCATGGCATTCTCCAGGCAAGAATACTGGAGTGGGTTTCTCTTTCTTCCTCCAGGGGGTCTTCCCAACTCAATGATCAAACCCACATCTCTTGAGTCTCCTGCATTGGCAGGCAGGTTCTTTACCACAAGTACCACATGGGAAGCCCACCTGGACACCTCCAATGGTTTAATTTCTAACAAGCTTTCTGTATTTGGACAAGTGCCTTAACTTCTCTGATCATATGTCTTTAAAAGTAGGAAGTTAAAAAGAGAGGTGCAAAACATTTATAATGATTTTCTAACAGTTTCATCTTTAAAATCTTACAATGAAACTTAAATTCAGCTTACACATGTTTTAATGTTTCCTTTAAAGCCTGGAAAGCTTATCCTAGTTTCATAAATGTACTCATATGTATTAAATGGGAAGTTCTATATTATTAGATATAGACCTTTTTCTACAATTAAACTTTAAAATCAGAAATTGCAACCCTTGCCACCACAGAGTAAAATATTATGTGACATTTTAAATATAATACACTTCCTTTGCAACATTATGTTATACATACAAGCTTCAAAATACATGTGTACAAATACATTTTTACGTCATTTCTCACCCCATGGTTATCCAGGGAAACAAGGAATATTTTTGCATTGACTATCAAGGATACTTTGAAGAAAGTACGAATAAGTGAGCTCTCAATCACTTCCAGGTCTTGGGAGAGTATTTAAATGTCATTTACCACCAGTGTCACCTAGAAATAGCAAATCCCGCTTGGGCCTTGGCATCTACTTTAACACTTTCTTTGAACTCTTAGATTCACTTGAAGCATGTGTGTTGAAGTTTTGGCAGTGTTGCTTACGGGTATGAGTTTTCCAGAAATCTGTTCTTTTAAATGGTGCATACTTTTATGGTAATTAGGTAACTTTATGTAGAGAAAAACCTGTGTGTGCTTTTTGTACCATATATAGCAGTATCATTTATCAAACAAAGTCCTGATAAGAAACAAAAGACTGAGATTGTTTTTCCCAGTTCTGCCAGAGGTTCCATTTATAATCTGAATAATCACACAACTATTTTTTTCTTCATTTTTCCATTTCTGAGGTTACTTTATTTTCCCACGGTTGCCATAAAGCATAGACAATTCAAATTTGCTCTAGAGATGTGGAAAGCCTAAATTGTTGCTAGGAAGACATGATGTTAATAATTGAGCTAAATTCATGTTTAAAAATGACACCAATAATTGAACCTCCTTTTTTTGTGTACTTTTGAAAGAATGAATGGCAGTCACTTTAAAGATGAAAAGGCTTTGGTGACTGGTCAGAATTCAGACTTACTGGATGATGAAGAAGTAGAAGATGAGGTGTTGTTAGATGAGGAGGATGAAGACAATGATCTTACTGGGAAAACGGGAAAGGAACCAGGGACGAGTAATTTACATGAAGGAAACCCCGAGGATGACTATGAAGACCCCAGCACCCTGGAAATGAGCTGCAAAACGTCCCCAATGAGGTGAGAAGCAAGGGTAGACCCACACAGAGTCACAATTCCTGCTGATCTATCCTTCCCTTGGCACACTTTTCCACCAATTTGTGAACAATAAATCCTAAAAACTTAGTTTGAATTAGCAAGGCATACACGGAAAATTTTTTGAAACAAAGAGATCTATCTGCTAAATACATACAAGCTTCAAAATACATGTGTACAAATACATTTTTACGTCATTTCTCACCCCATGGTTATCCAGGGAAACAAGGAATATTTTTGCATTGACTATCAAGGATACTTTGAAGAAAGTACGAATAAGTGAGCTCTCAATCACTTCCAGGTCTTGGGAGAGTATTTAAATGTCATTTACCACCAGTGTCACCTAGAAATAGCAAATCCCGCTTGGGCCTTGGCATCTACTTTAACACTTTCTTTGAACTCTTAGATTCACTTGAAGCATGTGTGTTGAAGTTTTGGCAGTGTTGCTTACGGGTATGAGTTTTCCAGAAATCTGTTCTTTTAAATGGTGCATACTTTTATGGTAATTAGGTAACTTTATGTAGAGAAAAACCTGTGTGTGCTTTTTGTACCATATATAGCAGTATCATTTATCAAACAAAGTCCTGATAAGAAACAAAAGACTGAGATTGTTTTTCCCAGTTCTGCCAGAGGTTCCATTTATAATCTGAATAATCACACAACTATTTTTTTCTTCATTTTTCCATTTCTGAGGTTACTTTATTTTCCCACGGTTGCCATAAAGCATAGACAATTCAAATTTGCTCTAGAGATGTGGAAAGCCTAAATTGTTGCTAGGAAGACATGATGTTAATAATTGAGCTAAATTCATGTTTAAAAATGACACCAATAATTGAACCTCCTTTTTTTGTGTACTTTTGAAAGAATGAATGGCAGTCACTTTAAAGATGAAAAGGCTTTGGTGACTGGTCAGAATTCAGACTTACTGGATGATGAAGAAGTAGAAGATGAGGTGTTGTTAGATGAGGAGGATGAAGACAATGATCTTACTGGGAAAACGGGAAAGGAACCAGGGACGAGTAATTTACATGAAGGAAACCCCGAGGATGACTATGAAGACCCCAGCACCCTGGAAATGAGCTGCAAAACGTCCCCAATGAGGTGAGAAGCAAGGGTAGACCCACACAGAGTCACAATTCCTGCTGATCTATCCTTCCCTTGGCACACTTTTCCACCAATTTGTGAACAATAAATCCTAAAAACTTAGTTTGAATTAGCAAGGCATACACGGTGGATTAATTTTAAAAAGGTGGAAACAAAGAGACCATCAACATAGTCTGAGCATATAAATACATCCATATATGTGGGACTCTGATTCGCCTAAGGAAGGAAGGGCAAACGAACAGGTACACAAAATCACTTCTTGAGACTCTGCCTATAACACTTAAAGATAAATAGAGCTATCAACATTATCTAATTTATTCAGTTTATCTAGTGTGTTGTTATTCAAGCATTATGGAGATAAATTTCACTTTATTTGCTATATATGGAATTTATATAGATGATACATGTTTAAAAGGAAAAAATTAGCCCAATAGTTAAATTGATGGGAATATTATATTTCATATGGATAACTGGTGCCAACTGAATATCATGATAATTGACTTAATTTTTAATGGAAATTCTAAACATATGAATTCTGTCTCCACTGCATTGCTGGCTTCACATTTCACTGGCTTTAATTCTTTATCTCAAAAATATTCTTGCTTTAGTCATGAAAAATCTTAAATATATGCATAAAATAGAATATGTGTACGTTTTTTAAAAAACCCAAGGATCGATGCAGGCTACTTTCTACTGCAAATATAATATGACGTTTGACAAGTGTATAGACTCAAATGAAAAGTGATATGGTTGGATAACAAAAACTGAAAAAAGAAAAAAAAAACCCTCTGTGCTTTCCCATTGGTTCATTTTAGGTATAAAGAGGAAGAATATAAAACTGGACTTTCTGCTCTAGATCATATAAGGCACTTCACAGATAGCCTCAAAATGAGGAAAATGGAAGATAATCAATATACAGAAGCTGAGGTGTCTTCTTTCAGTGCTTCCCATGTGCCAGAGGAACTTAAACAGCCGTTACACAGAAAGTCCAAGTCACAGGTACATACTTTCCTGCAGTATAGCATCCTGGTGACACTGCGCCTTTGACACCAAAGGCAGATACTCTTTGCAATGTTCTAGAATCTGAGCAGGTTCAGATGCTTTACTCAAAAGGCTGCTATCTCTGTTTTTGACCAAATCCAAAATAGTCAACCTCTGCAGCAATTAATATGATTGGAATCTGCACAGATATTTCTGTCACAAACCAACTTCTAATAATCTACCCTTTCCTTTGCAGTCATCTTACTTTTATATAAATGTTTGTATGCACCTATTTGGAGTAGAAAATGGCAACCCAGTCCAATATTGTTGCCTGGATAATATCATGAACAGTACATGGGGTCATAAAGGTCGGACATGACTGAGCAGCTAACACTTTCACTTTCATTTGTATATTACCTCAGAATTATTTTCAAATTCTTCATGTCTATAATTTTTGTCGACTTAATTATGTTTTGAGATTTATGGAAAGTGAATTTTATCCTCTGCTTTTGTTTCTTACTATACATAGTTAATATGCAAGTCATCTAATAGTAGAATTTATAAGTAAATCAAGGATCAGAGTGGAAATGAATTGCCAAAATCTGTAGCAACTTTATGGCAAACTTGGAAATAAACCCTATCAATGTTGAATGAATGAATGGTACCATCCAAAACCCATTTAAATGGGGTTTAAAGCAATCTATCAGCACTATGGTAACCAAAATAAACCCATCTAAGGATCTATAATCATAAACTCAGTTTTTTTCCAAAAGTGTAAACTTATTTAAAAAACCCAAGGATCGATGCAGGCTACTTTCTACTGCAAATATAATATGACGTTTGACAAGTGTATAGACTCAAATGAAAAGTGATATGGTTGGATAACAAAAACTGAAAAAAGAAAAAAAAAACCCTCTGTGCTTTCCCATTGGTTCATTTTAGGTATAAAGAGGAAGAATATAAAACTGGACTTTCTGCTCTAGATCATATAAGGCACTTCACAGATAGCCTCAAAATGAGGAAAATGGAAGATAATCAATATACAGAAGCTGAGGTGTCTTCTTTCAGTGCTTCCCATGTGCCAGAGGAACTTAAACAGCCGTTACACAGAAAGTCCAAGTCACAGGTACATACTTTCCTGCAGTATAGCATCCTGGTGACACTGCGCCTTTGACACCAAAGGCAGATACTCTTTGCAATGTTCTAGAATCTGAGCAGGTTCAGATGCTTTACTCAAAAGGCTGCTATCTCTGTTTTTGACCAAATCCAAAATAGTCAACCTCTGCAGCAATTAATATGATTGGAATCTGCACAGATATTTCTGTCACAAACCAACTTCTAATAATCTACCCTTTCCTTTGCAGTCATCTTACTTTTATATAAATGTTTGTATGCACCTATTTGGAGTAGAAAATGGCAACCCAGTCCAATATTGTTGCCTGGATAATATCATGAACAGTACATGGGGTCATAAAGGTCGGACATGACTGAGCAGCTAACACTTTCACTTTCATTTGTATATTACCTCAGAATTATTTTCAAATTCTTCATGTCTATAATTTTTGTCGACTTAATTATGTTTTGAGATTTATGGAAAGTGAATTTTATCCTCTGCTTTTGTTTCTTACTATACATAGTTAATATGCAAGTCATCTAATAGTAGAATTTATAAGTAAATCAAGGATCAGAGTGGAAATGAATTGCCAAAATCTGTAGCAACTTTATGGCAAACTTGGAAATAAACCCTATCAATGTTGAATGAATGAATGGTACCATCCAAAACCCATTTAAATGGGGTTTAAAGCAATCTATCAGCACTATGGTAACCAAAATAAACCCATCTAAGGATCTATAAATACCAATGAAAAGAGCCTCAGTTCTTTTTTCACACAAAAAAAGGAACGTCAGTCCTTTCTGCTTGGCATCTGCACTCAACCAGTTTGTTTATTCAGGTCTTTTTTCAAGAAAACCTTTCTGTGGTTATCACATTTGTTGGTCACTTTGGTCTTATTGTTTGATCCTGAGTTCATTTTGGAGGTGGCCTGACATACCAAACCATGTGACTGTATTAACTTCTACATTTGGAAATATTCTATTTGCTGAGATGTTTGGGACTGTCTTAGCAAAGGTGGTCGTATCTCAACCAAACTGGGGAAAACATTATTTCAATGGGATGGTACTAATTTTAAAGTATTAGTAAATTTAATAAAAAGTCTTAAGATATCATGTATGGAAATATACAAACTAAGTGTCCTCTCTGAATTGAAGTGAGAGTAGCCAGCCTCATTTCTAGCTAGCCTCACTCCATGAGCTTGAGAACATCATCACAACCATGGAAACCATTTCCTCATTGTAAAGTGGGGTGAATGAAAAAGATGTCTAAGATCCCTTCGTGCTCTATCAATTGATAGTGATAAAAATAAATTTTTCTGTTTCTAACGTTAAATGTAAACCAGTCAGATTACTGAGCAGATTGACTGATCAAAGAAACTGCAGGAGTCAACACTTCTTTCTTTTTAAAAAAATTGTATTTTCATTTTTCAACCCTAAATTTTAAGACATTACAAGGCACAATACTGAAAATTCCTGAAATTGTCGCAAATGATAGAAAGCAAAGGGGTCCTGGAACCTAGAGATATTGAAAATGATATATTTCGGTACCAGCATTTTTATATATAAAGTCCCTGCCTAGCTAGTCTAGTAATTACCCTCATGAGAAATACTAACATTTTGCAATTTTAGTTTGTAAGTTTATTATAACTTGATAATGATATATATGTATTTGAAAATGGCCATGCCTTTTTGCAAACTGACTTTGTTTTCAGGACTGATCCTTGTGCATGAAAATGTTTATTTCTTTCACTACCAAAAGGCATATATTCCATTTTACCACTTCCTTGAATCTGAATAAATTCAGATGCTTTACTCAAAACTCATGTATTTACTCTGTGATTTTTATAGTGATTGAGTCCAAAATAGTTGACCAATACAACAGTGGCTGCCCTCTGGATGGAATTTTTTTCTGAAAAACTCTGTCTTACAAAAATCATTTCAGGAGGTATGCATGCATGCGTGCTAAGTTTTCAGTTGTGTCTGACTCTTCGTGACCCTATGGACTGTAGCCCACCAGGCTCCTCTGTCCGTGGGATTCTCCAGGCAAGAACACTGGAGAATTGCCATTCCCTTCCCAGGGGATCTTCCCAACCCAAGGGTTGAACCCATGTCTCTTATGTCTCCTGCATTGGTAGGTGGGTTCTTCACCATGTGCACCACCTGGGATGCCTGTAGTTTTAGGGTAGCAAGTACTATTTACATCAGACATAAAGCTGAGCACTTTATGTAAATTAGTGTTTGTGCTCCTCCTCAACCATTGGAGCTAAATTTTTGTTATGATTATCTCCATTTCATATGAAGGAAGTAACCTTGAAAGATTAAGAAACTTGCCCAAGGTCACACAGCTGGTTGAATAGAGGCATGTTAGAAGCCAGGATTAAAACTCAGGATTTCAAAAGTTTCTCTGTACTCCCTTTTATTTTTCTAAATATCAGAATGAGTTTTGTTGAAGCCATCCCAGAATAGTCTTTATCTTGATCTCTAATTGTGAGTACCTAATTTGAATAAAGTTCAAGGCTCACTTCACCCATACGTTTAACCCTACAAAGGAGAAAGACTCTGTAGTATTTATTCATAGCTCTTTGGGACCTAGCACAGTGCCTGGCATAGAGTAGATGCTTAAGAAATATTTGTTAGACGTCTGCTGAGATTTTGTAGAGGTCCAAAAGGCAGACTGCATACATGAAAGTCAAATGTGTACATTTAGAGCAATGACCCAGCAAATCAAAATCAGCCTGCAAGGGCAGATTTTCTAGCTGAATGCCATGATTACGGAAGAAACCACAGACCAGCCACATGTCTCAGCATGACTCCCAGAGATGAAATTCTGCTTAACAACAGAGGCATTTTGTCTTTGTTTACCGACAGTGGAATGTCTTTGGCAGGACTTTAATGATTCCACTTCAGCAGCATTTTGACAAGCACGTTTAGCAATGGATGAGACCAACAATAGCAAATCAACAGTGAAAAGTTCACTCCCGCGTCAAGACCAAACATTTCATTTGAATATTTTACTTGGCATCTAACGGGGAGATCCTCTGAACAGTTCTTTAGAAGTTGACATGATAATAAGGAAGAAAGAGCATTTCCTCACAGAGCACCCCTGTACACCTCCTGATGCGCAGACAATGGAGCATAGGCGTTAGAACTTTGTTGGGTCTTGGGCTTTGTTTTATTTGCGAGGAGAACCAACTTAACCTACCTCAACTTTCAAGGTCTTTGAATGTCAGCACTGAGTATTTCAAGCTTGGAGGGGAAGTGGAGAGAGGATGCTGGGTTTGGGCAGAAATGTTTTATTGCTGCCTCCTCCAGTATCTAGTTGAGGGACTTTGGGCAAGTCGTTTCACCTCCAGTACTCTCAGTCATCCGGTGCTGGAGTCTGTGGGACTGCTTCCTCTAGATCACAGTGCTGTCTGGGCAGGCCTGTCTCTTATTTGTATTGTCTATTTTAGTTGTGAGCTTTCAGGAACATTTTGGGTGAGTCAAACATGTACAGCCACAGTGAATGGATGGTAATTCTATTTATGGTTGGGGCGTGGGATTGACTCCTGTTTGCTAATGGAGTCGTGATTGTCATTCTAGGTAGGATCATACATTTTTTTTGGTTCTGCACACTGTGTCACTTTTGTGGCCCCAAGGCACTAAAGGCCAGCAGTTATTCCACATCATATGTCATAACGACACACAAGAAACAGCCCGGACTTTTCCAAACACGCCCATGAAGAATGATCCTTCCAGGGTTCATTCTCTTCCTAACATTCACCCAAGATATCCTTCAAGTGAAAAGTGATGTTTTTCAAATGCCATTTACCGAGTGTCTCCTTTTTACCCCAGGCATATGCTATGATGTTGTCATTGTCCGACAAGGAGTCCCTCCATTCCTCATCCCACAGTTCTTCCAACATGTGGCGCAGTATGGCCAGGGCTGCGGCGGAATCCAGTGCCATCCAGTCCATAAGCCACGTATGACATCCTCACGGTCAACCAGCGTGGGACCAAGTCCAACAGTAGCATGGCTCTTTCACATAGGACTATTTAAAAGACTGCTGAGCAGAATGCCTTAGAAACCTGAAGGGTCACTCATGTAAAGTCTGGGGACCTTAAACTGAATGATTAAAAAAGAAAAGAAAGAAAAAGAAACTATTTATTCTCGATATTTTGTTTTGCACAGCAAAGGCAGCTGCTGACTTCCGGAGGATCAATGCGACCTAAAGTGATCCAGTAAAAATGAAAAACTTGCTGGGCAGAAGGTGTCTTCCCGTTCACCGTGCCCTTGGGAGTGGGTGGGTGAGAGGGGCAGCTGGGACAGCAGCATTGATATGAGTGAACACTCCATAGAAACTGCATTCTTTTTTGTACCTGACACATGATTGGGAACAGTTGCTTTTAATGACAGATTTAATTTTCTTGCTTTGTTAAAGTTTTTATGTAATTTAACCCTTTGAAGACAGAAGTAGTTGAATGAAATGCACACTTGATTATTATAGAAACTGATAACAGGGAGTATTTGTTGCCCATTAACTTTTGCCTTCTTTAACTACATTGTTTAAAACTAGGGAACAAGGGTATGTGTATATTGTAAACTATGGATGTTCAAATGCTCAGAGAGGTTGTCAGTGAAGTAACCTGTTCATCACCAATACCGCTGTACCACTACACTAATAGAAGGTTTGCCAAATCCATGTAATAACATCTTAATTTTAGACAATCATGTCACTGTTTTTTAATGTTTAATTTTTTGTGTGTGTTGCGTGTATCATGTATTTATTTGTTGGCAAACTATTGTTTGTTGATTAAAATAGCACTGTTCCAGTCAGCCACTACTTTCTGACGTCCAAGGCACACTCCCTTTTGAATTTCAAGGACCAAGGTGACTTGACCTGTGTATGGGAGTGCCAAATGGTGTTCGGCTTTTCTTAACATTCCTTTTATTGTTGTCGTTGTTTTGTTTTCCTTCTTAATGAGCTAAATACGAATAGATGCAACTTAGTTTTTGTAATACTGAAATTGATTCAATTGTATAAATGATTATAATTTCTTTCATGAAAGCATGATTCTTCTGATTAAAAACTGTACCCCATATTTTATGCTGGTTGTCTGCAAGCTTGTGCGATGTTATGTTCATGTTAATCCTATTTGTAAAATGAAGTGTTCCAGACCTTATGTTAAAAGAGAGACGTAAATAACAGACTGTATTCAGTTATTTTGCCCTTTATTGAGGAACCAGATTTGTTTTCTTTTTGTTTGTAATCTCATTTTGAAATAATCGGCAAGTTGAGGTACTTTCTTCCAATGCTTTGTACAATATAAACTGTTACGCCTTTCAGTGCATTACTATGGGAGGAGCAACTAAAAAATAAAGACTTACAAAAATGGGCATTTTTCCCACAGTGTTGTATTTTCCCTTTTCATGTAATTTTCATTTCCCATTGATTGATGAACACTCCATAGAAACTGTTTTTTACCTGACACATGATTGGGAACAGTTGCTTTTAATGACAGATTTAATTTTCTTGCTTTGTTAAAGTTTTTATGTAATTTAACCCTTTGAAGACAGAAGTAGTTGAATGAAATGCACACTTGATTATTATAGAAACTGATAACAGGGAGTATTTGTTGCCCATTAACTTTTGCCTTCTTTAACTACATTGTTTAAAACTAGGGAACAAGGGTATGTGTATATTGTAAACTATGGATGTTCAAATGCTCAGAGAGGTTGTCAGTGAAGTAACCTGTTCATCACCAATACCGCTGTACCACTACACTAATAGAAGGTTTGCCAAATCCATGTAATAACATCTTAATTTTAGACAATCATGTCACTGTTTTTTAATGTTTAATTTTTTGTGTGTGTTGCGTGTATCATGTATTTATTTGTTGGCAAACTATTGTTTGTTGATTAAAATAGCACTGTTCCAGTCAGCCACTACTTTCTGACGTCCAAGGCACACTCCCTTTTGAATTTCAAGGACCAAGGTGACTTGACCTGTGTATGGGAGTGCCAAATGGTGTTCGGCTTTTCTTAACATTCCTTTTATTGTTGTCGTTGTTTTGTTTTCCTTCTTAATGAGCTAAATACGAATAGATGCAACTTAGTTTTTGTAATACTGAAATTGATTCAATTGTATAAATGATTATAATTTCTTTCATGAAAGCATGATTCTTCTGATTAAAAACTGTACCCCATATTTTATGCTGGTTGTCTGCAAGCTTGTGCGATGTTATGTTCATGTTAATCCTATTTGTAAAATGAAGTGTTCCAGACCTTATGTTAAAAGAGAGACGTAAATAACAGACTGTATTCAGTTATTTTGCCCTTTATTGAGGAACCAGATTTGTTTTCTTTTTGTTTGTAATCTCATTTTGAAATAATCGGCAAGTTGAGGTACTTTCTTCCAATGCTTTGTACAATATAAACTGTTACGCCTTTCAGTGCATTACTATGGGAGGAGCAACTAAAAAATAAAGACTTACAAAAATGGGCATTTTTCCCACAGTGTTGTATTTTCCCTTTTCATGTAATTTTCATTTCCCATTGGAATCCAGTGATTTAAAGATTTGCCCCCTGGGACTTTGATGCCCTAATAGAACCATGGAATGTAGAGTATGTGTGTATAGACATTTGAGATGACATGAAGGATAGCCCTTTGCCCATGGGAAGTTGGTCTGTCTCCCACTCATTGCTCTGGACTTTCTCCATGTGGTGCAAAGTCAGGCTCAGGTGCAACACTACAGGCTTCTTGGGATCACCCTATGTCTTTGGCATCCTTTTAAGTTAGGACAGAACAAACTACAGGTTTGTTTGTTTTTTCTTGATTTTATATAGTACACACCAAAAAGTGTTTCTTATTTTTGTTTTTAATTACCCAAATAATGTCAACTGATTCATAAGAGGGATAAGGACCCCTTAACATTTCTTTGATCATTTTAGGTCTTTGTCCACATGCAAAATATTATTTTTTCATGGTTAAAAATCAGGAGGTAGATAGGATTTTGAATTTTCTTTCTTTTCCAAAAAAAAAAAATAAACCCCACCGTATATTGTTACAAATGCTTCAAATTAATCACTTAGCAGTTACTCCATATACCATGGGTTTGATCTCCTATGATTTCTTTAACCATTTCACTCCTGTTGAAAATTTATGTTTTCTGTTTTTCACTAGTGTAAGCAACAGTGTTTTAATTTTCATGGGAGTAATTGTGTGTTCATACATGTACACACAGGGTTGGAACATGAGGAGTGGTATTTCCATATGGTAAATTCTCTGGTGGAGGAGCTATTATGAATAGTTTTTGAACCTTAAATATAATGCCAGTTGTTTGAGAATATAGGTTTTCAACTTGACCAGCTTTAGAGGTTTTAACAAAGGTCTAAAGATTAAACAAGTTTGACATATGAAAGTAGATCCAGACTAATTTCTGTTTGTTTATTTATTCATTCATAGCCAAATTGCCAGATATGGAGAAACTTCCTCACATCCTTTCTAAATGTCAGTAGTATAAGAATTAAATACAAGGGATACAAATATTGATTTTTCAAATAGAAAGTGGGCACAGGAAGTACTCAGAAAATGTACTAACACTAAATCTGTTCTACACTGACTGAGACGAAGAACCTAGTGTTTGAGACATAAAACAACACATTCAAGAAAGTGCAGTTGTGCAGTTCCCTTTGTTAAAAAAAAAATACCTATAAATCCTGAAGCCATTCGAATATTCTCAACTTACTGAATTCTTGTTAGATTCTGAGCATGACATTTCAGTTTGCTAAAGCTCAGTCCCTTCAAATTCCCAAGAGGCTTTCAAACTTCATATTTCTGCTTTCTTTACATTCATCTCACCAGCAGTCCTCCACTGCACACTCTGTTGGGAGGATATGACTTGTAGTGGAGATGATGTGGGATTTGGACGCTGAAGGCTTGGGTTTCAGTTCTGGGTCCATTCCTTTGGTGGCTTTGAGGTCTCAGGTTTGTTTGTTTTTTCTTGATTTTATATAGTACACACCAAAAAGTGTTTCTTATTTTTGTTTTTAATTACCCAAATAATGTCAACTGATTCATAAGAGGGATAAGGACCCCTTAACATTTCTTTGATCATTTTAGGTCTTTGTCCACATGCAAAATATTATTTTTTCATGGTTAAAAATCAGGAGGTAGATAGGATTTTGAATTTTCTTTCTTTTCCAAAAAAAAAAAATAAACCCCACCGTATATTGTTACAAATGCTTCAAATTAATCACTTAGCAGTTACTCCATATACCATGGGTTTGATCTCCTATGATTTCTTTAACCATTTCACTCCTGTTGAAAATTTATGTTTTCTGTTTTTCACTAGTGTAAGCAACAGTGTTTTAATTTTCATGGGAGTAATTGTGTGTTCATACATGTACACACAGGGTTGGAACATGAGGAGTGGTATTTCCATATGGTAAATTCTCTGGTGGAGGAGCTATTATGAATAGTTTTTGAACCTTAAATATAATGCCAGTTGTTTGAGAATATAGGTTTTCAACTTGACCAGCTTTAGAGGTTTTAACAAAGGTCTAAAGATTAAACAAGTTTGACATATGAAAGTAGATCCAGACTAATTTCTGTTTGTTTATTTATTCATTCATAGCCAAATTGCCAGATATGGAGAAACTTCCTCACATCCTTTCTAAATGTCAGTAGTATAAGAATTAAATACAAGGGATACAAATATTGATTTTTCAAATAGAAAGTGGGCACAGGAAGTACTCAGAAAATGTACTAACACTAAATCTGTTCTACACTGACTGAGACGAAGAACCTAGTGTTTGAGACATAAAAACAACACATTCAAGAAAGTGCAGTTGTGCAGTTCCCTTTGTTAAAAAAAAAATACCTATAAATCCTGAAGCCATTCGAATATTCTCAACTTACTGAATTCTTGTTAGATTCTGAGCATGACATTTCAGTTTGCTAAAGCTCAGTCCCTTCAAATTCCCAAGAGGCTTTCAAACTTCATATTTCTGCTTTCTTTTACATTCATCTCACCAGCAGTCCTCCACTGCACACTCTGTTGGGAGGATATGACTTGTAGTGGAGATGATGTGGGATTTGGACGCTGAAGGCTTGGGTTTCAGTTCTGGGTCCATTCCTTTGGTGGCTTTGAGGTCTCAGGAAAGTCACATACCTTTCAAAAATCTCATCTGTGAAATCAGGATAATAATACCTGCTTCTTCTGCTACTGCACTGGGTTTCTATGGGTGTTGAAAATCAAAATAGGTTTTTAGAAATATTTGATAAAAGTTCTACACATGCCATAATTTTATGGTGATAGTTAAGAGACTAGAATGATAGTTAAGAGACTAGAATGTGTATGTGTGTGTATACATGTACAAAACACAATGCTAAGAAAAACATTTTAGGATATAACAAATCTATTCCAGATGACACAACAGTGGATACGAACGTTTTGAGGGGGAAAAGTTAAAGATTTTTCTTTAATTTTGGCCTCTTTTACTGATTTTTTTGTTTTGTTTATTTATTTTCATCCATCTTTATTCTTTGGCCCCCCATTGCAGTGGCCTCTCTCACTGCAGAGCACCGGCTCTGGGCACAAGTGTTCCAGAGCACTGGCTCATAACTGAACACACTGGTCCAGCTGCTCCATGCCACGTGGGATCTTCCCGGGCCAGGGATCAAACCAGTGCCCCTTGCACTGCAAAGTGGACTCTTTACCCACTGGATCACCAGGGAAGCCCTCTTTTCTAATTTTTTACTGAAATATAGTTGATTTACAATGTGTTAGTTTCAGGTGTAAACTTCCTCACATCCTTTCTAAATGTCAGTAGTATAAGAATTAAATACAAGGGATACAAATATTGATGGGCAGGTACTGAAATGTACTAACACTAAATCTGTTCTACACTGACTGAGACGAAGAACCTAGTGTTTGAGACATAAAACAACACATTCAAGAAAGTGCAGTTGTGCAGTTCCCTTTGTTAAAAAAAAAATACCTATAAATCCTGAAGCCATTCGAATATTCTCAACTTACTGAATTCTTGTTAGATTCTGAGCATGACATTTCAGTTTGCTAAAGCTCAGTCCCTTCAAATTCCCAAGAGGCTTTCAAACTTCATATTTCTGCTTTCTTTTACATTCATCTCACCAGCAGTCCTCCACTGCACACTCTGTTGGGAGGATATGACTTGTAGTGGAGATGATGTGGGATTTGGACGCTGAAGGCTTGGGTTTCAGTTCTGGGTCCATTCCTTTGGTGGCTTTGAGGTCTCAGGAAAGTCACATACCTTTCAAAAATCTCATCTGTGAAATCAGGATAATAATACCTGCTTCTTCTGCTACTGCACTGGGTTTCTATGGGTGTTGAAAATCAAAATAGGTTTTTAGAAATATTTGATAAAAGTTCTACACATGCCATAATTTTATGGTGATAGTTAAGAGACTAGAATGATAGTTAAGAGACTAGAATGTGTATGTGTGTGTATACATGTACAAAACACAATGCTAAGAAAAACATTTTAGGATATAACAAATCTATTCCAGATGACACAACAGTGGATACGAACGTTTTGAGGGGGAAAAGTTAAAGATTTTTCTTTAATTTTGGCCTCTTTTACTGATTTTTTTGTTTTGTTTATTTATTTTCATCCATCTTTATTCTTTGGCCCCCCATTGCAGTGGCCTCTCTCACTGCAGAGCACCGGCTCTGGGCACAAGTGTTCCAGAGCACTGGCTCATAACTGAACACACTGGTCCAGCTGCTCCATGCCACGTGGGATCTTCCCGGGCCAGGGATCAAACCAGTGCCCCTTGCACTGCAAAGTGGACTCTTTACCCACTGGATCACCAGGGAAGCCCTCTTTTCTAATTTTTTACTGAAATATAGTTGATTTACAATGTGTTAGTTTCAGGTGTAAAACAAAGTGCTTCAGTTTTATGGAGATATATATATATATATGTATATATGCATATATATGCATATATATGTGTGTGTGTGTGTGTGTGTATGTGTGTGTGTATCTATATGTACATATATACTATTTCTATTTAATCTATAAGTTGTGTCCAGCTCTTTTGCAACTCCATGGACTGTAGCCCACCAGGGTCCTCTCTCCATGAGATTTCCCAGGCAAGGATACTGGAGTGGGTTGCTATTTCTTTCTCCAGGGGATCTTCCTGACTCAGGGATTGAATCCACATCTTCTGCATTGGCAGATTTATTCTTTACCACTAAACCACCAGGGAAGCCTATATATGTGTGTGTGTGTGTGTGTGTGTGTGTGTGTGTGTGTGTGTGTGTGTGTTTGTATACGCAGACATCTATATATATTCTTTTTAAGTTTCTTTTCCCTTTCCAGCTATTACAAAATACTGAGCACAGTTTTCTGTGCTGCATAATAGGTCCTTATTGGTTAGCTACTTTATATACACTAGTATCTGTTAACCCCAAACTCCTAATTATGTTTCCTGAACAAATATGTAGCTTTGAAAAATAAAGAAGTCTCAACTCTTTGAAAACATGAGCCATCTAGTCTAACAGTTGCATGCTTTCAAAAATTTAAGGACAGTTAAGAAAACACATTCAAAGAATAAGCACACCATATACTTTTATTTTGAGATAATGACCATCAATTAACATTATTTTCTGTACAGAATAAACAAAATGAATTATTCATCTTTTAAACTGCCTGGTACGCCAGTGTCAGGCTGGGAATGTGTATATCCATTAGCTTCATTAATCATCACAGTAGGCTTGCATGCAGGAAGGACTATTC
Source organism: Tragulus kanchil (assembly GCA_022376925.1). Taxonomy (NCBI): domain Eukaryota; kingdom Metazoa; phylum Chordata; class Mammalia; order Artiodactyla; family Tragulidae; genus Tragulus; species Tragulus kanchil. Next base: position 124,116,747 of record JAIOJX010000028.1, read on the forward strand.
CAGTTTCTCAGATGAGGAAACTGGAACTTAGAGAGTTTAGAGCCTATTTCACAGCCAACCTGCTGGGAACTGGCTGGCTGAGAATCCGGAGGTGTCTGGCTCCTTAGTGCACACTTATTCAAGCATAGACTTCCTGGTTCAGAAGCAGCTGAAGAACTCCAAAAAGGAGTGTTCCAAACCAAGGCTGTGTGCCTGCAGAGAGTAAAGCAAATGTGTCCCAGAGACATTTAGGGCTCTTGAGTCTTGGCTATGAAGAGTTTGAAAGGTGATCTGCAAGCACTGGTTCTCAGGCTTTTTCTATTCAGGTTATCTTAAGTCAGAACCATAACACTAGTGCTTTTAAAAAATCCTAAATACTTCCTTAATAAGAGGAAGGTCTGAGTCATCTTGTTTGCGTATTTTTAGCAGATACCTTGAATTTCTTCCTTATCCCTTTTCAAGCAAAAATTTACTCCAAACTTACATTTTGAAATTATTAACATGGTATGAGTTAAACCCTGACTTGAATGGTTAGCAGACTCATTGTAAGAGAAAGAAAACGTGGAAGCAAGTATAGTTGATAATGTGCTTATTTCATCTTTTCCAGGTTCAAAGAATTCTTAATGGAACGATAGTGGGGAGAAGTGGAATGAGTAAAACAAAAAAAACCCCAAAACAAACAAACAAATGAATAGTCTGGGTCCAGAAGCCCCAAAGAGAGTCTAGAGAGTCAGCCAGTCCTTCCCCTGAGAGACTAAGGTTAGTATCTAATTGTTCATTTTAATCTGCATAGCTCTTTTATGAATACAAGAGACTCTCCTTCGTGTAACATTTAGAAAATGTTTAAAGTATTTATAAAAAAGGAATTTAGAATGGCAACTATCAAAAAATTTCAGAAAATACAAAGTTCTGGCAAGAGTGTAGAGAAATTGAAAACTTTGTGCATTGTTGTTGAGAATGGAAAATGGTACAGCCACTATGGAAAATGGTATGGGAATTCCTGAAACTATTAAATGTAGAACTACCATACAATCTAGCATATCCACTTCTTTGTATACATCCAAAAGTAACTGAAAACAGAATCTCAAAGAGATTTTGTATGCTCATGTCCTTAGCAGGATTATTCATAATAGCAGAGAAGTAAGAGCAACCCAAGTGTCCACAGATGAATGATTTAGATAAACAAAACAAGTAATATACAAACAATGGAGGCAGGGGAAATGGCAACCCACTCCAGTAGCCTCACCTGGAAAATCCCATGGACAGAGAAGCCTAGCAGGATACAGTCCACTGGGTTGGAAAGAGTCTGATAGGACTGACTGACTAACCATAAATGCACAAACAATATAATATTATTCACTGTTAAAAAGAAAGAAAATTCTGATACTTGCTGTAAGATGGTGAAATTGTGAGGACATTATACTAAGTAAAATAAGATAGTCACAAAAAGACAAATACACTGACTCCACTCATATGAGGTACCTGGAATTTGTCAGATTCATACCTCTAAAAATGGAATGGTGGTTGTCAGAGGTTGGGGTCCAGGAGAAATGGAGATCTGTTGTTTAATGAATATAGAATTTCAGTTTTGCAAGATAAAGAGTTCTGGAGGGAACTTCCCTGCAGTCCAGTAGTAAAGACTATGTGCTTCCAATTCATGGACTGTGGATTCCATCAGGGATCAGGGAACTAAGATTTCATCCACATACCCCGCATGACTGAAAAAGAGAGAGAGTTCTATGTGAATGCACTTACCACTACTGAATTGTACACTTAATATGGTTAAGATAATAAATTTTGTGTATGTATATCCTTTCCCCAATTAAAAGGAAAAGAAATAATGCAATCCCTCTCTATATGGTGAAATCCCTCCCTTTATGATGAAAGAACATAATTCTATTCAACTCACACAGAAGGGAGTTACCAGGTGCATATAAGAGAGCTCATAACAACTGAAGGGACAGCTGGGGATCCAGGCCTAGAAAGTAACCCAGAACCAGTGGGTAGGCAAAGCAGGAACCTACAGGCAGCCTCTTAGACTGTTGTCATCAAGTCGAATCAACTATCATTATATTCAGTTTTTATTTTTACTTTTTGGTCAGTTTGGGTCTAGATTAAAATTCTAGAGACGGAGCATGAAAATGGCTCTACTTGAAATCTTACTTGATCAAGAATACCATTAAACTTGCCTAAAGGTATAGAGCATAAAAGGCCAGTTCCCATATAGCCAAATTGAGAGAATCTTCCCAAATAAGTTTTGAAATAAATTATGGACATCAAAAGCAACACATACACATACCATCTGAATGATACAAAAACTAACAAATATGTAAGGGCCAATATTTTCAGTGCAAGACACAGGGTTTTGTAATGTCAAGGGTAACCAGAAGTGTCACATGATAGCACGTGCAAAACTAGAACTGTTCCAAAAAACAAAGGACTTAAAATCCTCAAAGGAATGACTGCTTCAATGAATTTTTGAAGTAAGGATTGTTGTTATATCGTTCTCTAAGTGTTTCAACTGTGACTCCTACGGATGACTGGACCAAGACTGGCAAGAAAACTGTAGCCAAGTAGTTATGTGTTACCCAGAATTAAATTGAATCGATTCCTAAAATATTTTGCAAACTTCTTTAGGGCACATGCAGTAATCATGATGAGTAAGCAACTAAAGCATTTGTCTGTATCAAAAACATTCAGAAAGCCAATGTCCAGAAAGGAAAGTAGAAACCACTCTAAATATTTCTTTTTATGATCTTATCATTTTTGTTTATTTCACTCAAAGCATTTCATCCACATACCCCGCATGACTGAAAAAGAGAGAGAGTTCTATGTGAATGCACTTACCACTACTGAATTGTACACTTAATATGGTTAAGATAATAAATTTTGTGTATGTATATCCTTTCCCCAATTAAAAGGAAAAGAAATAATGCAATCCCTCTCTATATGGTGAAATCCTCCCTTTATGATGAAAGAACATAATTCTATTCAACTCACACAGAAGGGAGTTACCAGGTGCATATAAGAGAGCTCATAACAACTGAAGGGACAGCTGGGGATCCAGGCCTAGAAAGTAACCCAGAACCAGTGGGTAGGCAAAGCAGGAACCTACAGGCAGCCTCTTAGACTGTTGTCATCAAGTCGAATCAACTATCATTATATTCAGTTTTTATTTTTACTTTTTGGTCAGTTTGGGTCTAGATTAAAATTCTAGAGACGGAGCATGAAAATGGCTCTACTTGAAATCTTACTTGATCAAGAATACCATTAAACTTGCCTAAAGGTATAGAGCATAAAAGGCCAGTTCCCATATAGCCAAATTGAGAGAATCTTCCCAAATAAGTTTTGAAATAAATTATGGACATCAAAAGCAACACATACACATACCATCTGAATGATACAAAAACTAACAAATATGTAAGGGCCAATATTTTCAGTGCAAGACACAGGGTTTTGTAATGTCAAGGGTAACCAGAAGTGTCACATGATAGCACGTGCAAAACTAGAACTGTTCCAAAAAACAAAGGACTTAAAATCCTCAAAGGAATGACTGCTTCAATGAATTTTTGAAGTAAGGATTGTTGTTATATCGTTCTCTAAGTGTTTCAACTGTGACTCCTACGGATGACTGGACCAAGACTGGCAAGAAAACTGTAGCCAAGTAGTTATGTGTTACCCAGAATTAAATTGAATCGATTCCTAAAATATTTTGCAAACTTCTTTAGGGCACATGCAGTAATCATGATGAGTAAGCAACTAAAGCATTTGTCTGTATCAAAAACATTCAGAAAGCCAATGTCCAGAAAGGAAAGTAGAAACCACTCTAAATATTTCTTTTTATGATCTTATCATTTTTGTTTATTCACTCAGTTTCTCATAAAGCTATTTGCATTTTTTAATTTTTTTTAATTTTACTTTTACAGACTTTTGTTGCTTACTGTTATACATAAACCAAATCAGCCATAGCTATACACATGATCGTTCCCACCTGAACTTCCCTCCCATCTCCCTCTCTATCCCATCCCTCTAGGTTGTTACATAGCCCCTGTGTAAGTTCCCTTAGTCTTACAGCAGATTCACATTGGTTGTCTATTTTACATATGGTAACGTAAGCATCCATGTTGCCATACATCTCGCCCATTCCTCTCTCTGAATATTTTAAGTGGAGAGGGACTGCATGCAAAGGGTTGTATACAAAGCAATGGAGGGGTTAAAAGAGCAAAAAGAAGAGATGGATGCAAACTAGAGACCAGGAAGTGATCTGTGGTGTTCGAGAAGATGCTGAAAGTCCCTTGGACTGCAAGGAGATCAAAACAGTCAGTTCTAAAGGAAACCAATCCTGAATGTTCATTGGAAGGAATGATGCTGAAGCTGAAGCTGAAGCTTCAATATACTGGCCACCTGATGTGAAGAGATGACTCATTGGAAAAGACGCTGATGCTGGGAAAGATTGAGGGCAAGGGGGGAAAGATGAAACAGTGGATGAGATGGTTGGATGGCATCACCATCTCAATGGACATGAGTTTAAGCAAACTCAGGGAGATAGTGAAGGACAGGGAAGCTTGGTGTACTGCTATTCATGGGATTGCAAAGAGTTGGACACAACTTAGTGACTGAACAACAACATGCTAAGTTGCTTCAGTCATGTCTGATTCTTTGTGACCCTATGAACTGTAGCCACCCCATCCATGGAATACTCTAGGGGGACTGAAACCCCAACCTACGGATGACTGGACCAAGACTGGCAAGAAAACTGTAGCCAAGTAGTTATGTGTTACCCAGAATTAAATTGAATCGATTCCTAAAATATTTTGCAAACTTCTTTAGGGCACATGCAGTAATCATGATGAGTAAGCAACTAAAGCATTTGTCTGTATCAAAAACATTCAGAAAGCCAATGTCCAGAAAGGAAAGTAGAAACCACTCTAAATATTTCTTTTTATGATCTTATCATTTTTGTTTATTCACTCAGTTTCTCATAAAGCTATTTGCATTTTTTAATTTATTTTAATTTTACTTTTACAGACTTTTGTTGCTTACTGTTATACATAAACCAAATCAGCCATAGCTATACACATGATCGTTCCCACCTGAACTTCCCTCCCATCTCCCTCTCTATCCCATCCCTCTAGGTTGTTACATAGCCCCTGTGTAAGTTCCCTTAGTCTTACAGCAGATTCACATTGGTTGTCTATTTTACATATGGTAACGTAAGCATCCATGTTGCCATACATCTCGCCCATTCCTCTCTCTGAATATTTTAAGTGGAGAGGGACTGCATGCAAAGGGTTGTATACAAAGCAATGGAGGGGTTAAAAGAGCAAAAAGAAGAGATGGATGCAAACTAGAGACCAGGAAGTGATCTGTGGTGTTCGAGAAGATGCTGAAAGTCCCTTGGACTGCAAGGAGATCAAAACAGTCAGTTCTAAAGGAAACCAATCCTGAATGTTCATTGGAAGGAATGATGCTGAAGCTGAAGCTGAAGCTTCAATATACTGGCCACCTGATGTGAAGAGATGACTCATTGGAAAAGACGCTGATGCTGGGAAAGATTGAGGGCAAGGGGGGAAAGATGAAACAGTGGATGAGATGGTTGGATGGCATCACCATCTCAATGGACATGAGTTTAAGCAAACTCAGGGAGATAGTGAAGGACAGGGAAGCTTGGTGTACTGCTATTCATGGGATTGCAAAGAGTTGGACACAACTTAGTGACTGAACAACAACATGCTAAGTTGCTTCAGTCATGTCTGATTCTTTGTGACCCTATGAACTGTAGCCCCCAGGCTCCTCTATCCATGGAATTCTCAGGCAAGAATACTGGAGTGGGTTGCCATGCCCTTCTCCAGGGAATATTCCCAACCTAGGACGTGTCTCTTATGTATCCTGCATTGGCAGGCAGGTTCTTTAAAACTAGTGCCACCTGGGAAGGCCAATTGCATGTATGTGTGTGTAGTTAACTTAATATCTCTGTTCCTAAATTCTTAGACTCTATGAGTGTACTATGTCTACTTTGATCAGTGTTTTGTCCCCAGTGACTAGTACAAAGTAAGGCACGTTGTGGTTTTTCTGTAAACTTTATTAAACCAGTGGATGAACTCCAAACCATTCTCAGTGGTTACTTCCCTCCAGGAGAAAGCAGCTAGAATGGAGAAAGCAACTTTTTTACAATGAACACTTTTATTTTATTGCTTTCAGTGAGAATGAACTACTCTTGTGTTCGAAAAAACAAAAACATGTACTTCTTTTTATGAACATACCTCCTGGGCAAGAGACTCTCAGTTCTAAGAATTCATCATATTAACATTAACTAGATTAATAATGATTAATGATTAATAATGTTAATTAATTATTAACATTAATAATATTAGCATACATGGATGTTTATTAAACATTAATAACAATAAAAATTTTTATCAACATTGAAGTCAAACAAAAGAGATTCAGTGAAGTAGACTGTGCTATATCTACATGACCATCATTAAGGACATGGACAGATAATCTCAACATATTCTTAACTGAGCAGTCTTGTTACAAATGACTGGAGGTTATACACTGTAACATTTTACTGGTTAGAAGGATTATGGGTGAATTTTATTTCTTTTCTTCTTTGTGCTTATCTACATTTTATATTATCTAAAAATAAACATGCATTACTTTTTAAATGTGAAAAATATTATAAAAACAAATAAAAAACTTCTCCCAAATTATTAACCAGAACAAAGGTGACTCAGATGGTAGAGAATCTGCCTGCAATGCAGGAGACCTGCATTGGCAGGCAAACTCTTTACCACTGAGCTACCAGGGAAGCCCCCAAGCTGACTTTTAATCAATTCTTTACATTATGTTTCTCCAAGACACAATTTTGGCCTCTTCCAATCATTTCCTATAGTTAGGAGTACCTCTTAAAACAGAATATGTACAAAGAACAAAGAATCAGAGATTCCCCCAAAGCATAGTTAATAAGGCAGTTAGTGTCGTGACCTTGTCAAAAAATATCTCCTCACCCCAGGATTGAAGTCATCCCTGCCTGTGACAGTCACATTCTCATTTAAAATAATAATGGATTATTCTAAAAGGGGTGACATATTAAGTGATTTCAGTCAGCATTATTTTGAATTAGTGAATCTAATCCTTTCTCTGTGGTCTCAAGAGGAGGACATATTTTTAGAAGAGGTTAGAGTAGGGTGACATGAACAGTTACAGGGACAGATTTGAAGCACTCTCTGAGTGAGACTAGGGATTATGAAGCCCGAGATTGTAGCAGCAATCTGGATTTGGTTCTATTGACCTGGGACACGAAAAGGTTTTGTAAGATGGAGAAATGAATACAGATTGTTGTTGTTGCTTTGCTTTGACTTGCTTTGTTTCTGTCAAGGACCACTTATTTAATCAAAATTCATTTGCTAAAGACATGAATAAAGATTAAAGTCTTCAACTTGTGGTCACAAAAAATGAGAATGATAAGTTTGAAATCTTAGTGAAGAATTTTTGGTAAACAAATCTCTGTGAAAGTGTAAATAGGAAGATCCAATTAGTGCTGTGGCTTTGTAAACCTCTTTTGAGTAAAATATACAGGCTGAAAGATAAAGATTTAAATTGTTTAGCTCTGAATTTCTTTAATATAGTCTTTATAGATAAGCATCCCCATGTTATTCTTACTGATATAGTGTCTACTGTTATTTAAACTAGTATTTAAACTAGTTATTTATTTAAACCAGTTATCTAAACTTGTAAATGGATGACATTTACTTTTCTTTCATGTATTTAAAAATCAATTATTTACTCTCCATATTCTTCCACTAAGTAAAAAAAAAAAAAAATTAATTGACTAAAAAGTAGTTGCCAGGTCATTTCACATTTATTTAAATACCAGAATAATTAGAGAAAGTGGGATTTCTCTCTTTAATATGTTCACATTCTGAAGTGATTTGAAAGATCCCCTGGAGAAGGGAATGTTTATCCACTCCATTATTGTTGCCTGGAGAATTCTATGGACAGAGGAGAATTCCATGGACAGAGGAGCCTGGCAGAATATAGTCCGTGGAGTCACAGAGTCAGGCATGACTGAGCAACTATATAGATATGTGTATATATACAATTTAGATATCACCACAATTTTTGCTATATCTGTATACCACCTAAATCATTGTTTACTTAAGATTCCTTTTTCTTGACATGTTTGTATACATTGACAATTTTATGTGAAAAGAACATATACATAAAAACTCACTTTTCGGGCTTCCTTGGTGGTCCAGTGGGTAAAGAGTCTGCCTTGCAGAGCAAGGAACACCAGTTCAATCCCTGGCCTGGGAAGATCCCACGTGAGGCAGAGTGGCAGGGCCGATGTGTCCAATTGGGAGTCAGCGCTCTGGAGCGCATGCGCCCAAAGACAGTGCTCTGCAGCAGGAGAGGCCACAGCAATGGTAGGGCCACACATGCCAAAGAATAAAGATGGATGAAAACGAATGATGACGGGGGACCTGAAGCATGACAAAGAGTCGACGCGCTCGGGACTCACACCTGCCAAGCTCTCTCAACGGTGGAGGCCGCGTGTGGTTCTCAGCCAAAGGCAAGGCCACGTGACCTAAAACAGCACGTCGGTGAAACCCACTGGTCTCGGGGCCCAGACCCCCAGCAGCCCACAGGGCCCAGCCCTCCTTACAGCCTGGAAAAAATGACAGTTCTTGTAGCTGTTTGGGATGTTGCTTTAAGTGATGGAGTACATAAGATTGAATTTGACCATGGGGCCACATCAGGCAAGCCAGTGGTGTATGTAGATGGGAAGAAAGCATAAGAAAAGAATGGATGTTCAAATTGGTGTGCAAAGAAACCTGCATTGAAGCTGCAAAGAAAAAAGCAGCCATAAATATTGATGCTATTAGTGGTTTTGCCTATGAATATACTCTGGAAATTATGGGAAAAGTCTCAAGAAGTATATGGAAAACAGATAAAAAACCACAATTACTTGGGTATTACATTTGGATGGAGAGGACTTTAGAGTCATGTTAGAGAAAGGCATTATGGATGTATGGTACAATGGTAAAAAAATAGAAACAGCAGGTGAGTTTGTAGATGATGGGACTGAAACTCACTTCAGTATTAGGAACCATGACTGTTACATAAAGTCTGTTAGTATCAGCAAGCGGAAAGAAAGGACTATTCATAGTCTCATTGTGGATAATAGAGAATCCTGGAGATTCTTGAATGACTTCATGTTAATGGTTTTTAATCTTAAGCAGTAAAGATCAGGACTTTTAAATTACTGTGGCAATTAAATATGTTCAGTATGTACTTTTTAGTACATCTAGTTGCTATGTTTTTACTTTTTTAGTTACTTAAAACTATAGTGTTCTTCTAAGTGTTAGGAAAAAACTATATATCATAAAAATCACTATTTTGTAAATAATGTAAAATATTTTAAAGTCACATGGAAAATAATATATGGACCAAAAATCACTCATGCTTTACAAGAACAACTTTTATTATTAATAAACACTGTAAGATAAAAAAATAAATGAATGATGACTTAGAGGCAAAAATAAATAAATAAATAACACTTTTCTTAAGTATTGCTTATAAAAATAAATACAATGAAATGTACAGCAATATTATTATATTCTAGGGAGATGCTTTTAATCAACATTCCTACTCTCTGGGTGTATTGAAAAGCAGATGTTTTGGTTATGGAGGTCCATGTGACTAGCTCTGTCTATGAGACTGTAATGGTAAGTGGCACATAGCACTCTTGCACCAAATTAATTGACACTGAACAATTCTCCTCATTCTCTTCCTCTGAGTAGTGATGGCATATACTTTCTTCTGTCCCAAACATGAACTCAACGGGATATGAACTGCAAGTAAAAAATACACTTTTGTTCAGTTCAGGCACTGAGACTTTGAGTATGTTTTCACCTGCAGCAGCTCAGTTCAGTACAGTCTTTCAGTCATGTCTGACTCTTTGATACCCCGCAGACTGCAGCACACCAGGTTTCCCTGGCCTTTACCATCTCCTGGAGTTCTCAGCAAAACATGACCTATTCTCATTAATACAACACTGTTGTCTACTTAAGGTTATGATCTGTCTCTTTACGCTTTATGGGAAAGTGGGGGATATTAAGAAGTGTTATAATGATGTTAGAGAAAGGCATTATGGATGTATGGTACAATGGTAAAAAAATAGAAACAGCAGGTGAGTTTGTAGATGATGGGACTGAAACTCACTTCAGTATTAGGAACCATGACTGTTACATAAAGTCTGTTAGTATCAGCAAGCGGAAAGAAAGGACTATTCATAGTCTCATTGTGGATAATAGAGAATCCTGGAGATTCTTGAATGACTTCATGTTAATGGTTTTTAATCTTAAGCAGTAAAGATCAGGACTTTTAAATTACTGTGGCAATTAAATATGTTCAGTATGTACTTTTTAGTACATCTAGTTGCTATGTTTTTACTTTTTTAGTTACTTAAAACTATAGTGTTCTTCTAAGTGTTAGGAAAAAACTATATATCATAAAAATCACTATTTTGTAAATAATGTAAAATATTTTAAAGTCACATGGAAAATAATATATGGACCAAAAATCACTCATGCTTTACAAGAACAACTTTTATTATTAATAAACACTGTAAGATAAAAAAATAAATGAATGATGACTTAGAGGCAAAAGAAATAAATAAATAACACTTTTCTTAAGTATTGCTTATAAAAATAAATACAATGAAATGTACAGCAATATTATTATATTCTAGGGAGATGCTTTTAATCAACATTCCTACTCTCTGGGTGTATTGAAAAGCAGATGTTTTGGTTATGGAGGTCCATGTGACTAGCTCTGTCTATGAGACTGTAATGGTAAGTGGCACATAGCACTCTTGCACCAAATTAATTGACACTGAACAATTCTCCTCATTCTCTTCCTCTGAGTAGTGATGGCATATACTTTCTTCTGTCCCAAACATGAACTCAACGGGATATGAACTGCAAGTAAAAAATACACTTTTGTTCAGTTCAGGCACTGAGACTTTGAGTATGTTTTCACCTGCAGCAGCTCAGTTCAGTACAGTCTTTCAGTCATGTCTGACTCTTTGATACCCCGCAGACTGCAGCACACCAGGTTTCCCTGGCCTTTACCATCTCCTGGAGTTCTCAGCAAAACATGACCTATTCTCATTAATACAACACTGTTGTCTACTTAAGGTTATGATCTGTCTCTTTACGCTTTATGGGAAAGTGGGGGATATTAAGAAGTGTTATAATGATGTTAGAATGATAATAATATGAGAATGATAATAGGAACACTCTTTGATCTTTTGTTCCTTTTTCAGGAAAATGATAGAAAATAATTCACTCTATAATGATGAGAAACTTGTGAAGATGGCAGTTGCTAGGCATACAATCAAAACATCTTAGTGGGTCTCTTTTTAAAGCTGTATGATACATGCAATTAGCTCAAGGGTGTTTTGAAGGACAATATTCCTTTAACACTACACTGTTCTAGGTTATGGATGATATACAAAACAAAATGGTACTTGGTTGGAGCAAGCTGTATTTGAACTTGGAACATCCCTATAGAGACCTAAGTGTTGAAAGAAATTCTCCATGAACTGGAATTCCATGGCGGCTCAAACTGTAAACAATTTGCAATGAGGGAGACTCAGGTACGATCCCCTGGAGAAGGGAATAGCTACCCACTTGAAGAACTCCATGGACAGAGGACCCTCTGAGTCAGACACGGCTAAACAACTAACTCACTTTCACTTCCTCCATGAATAATCTGAATGAATTGTGTAGAAGGGAGAAGGAGAAGTCTTATAAATATCTGTAGACACCCCAACATGTTTGGTAAAAGAGTGGAATCAAGGGCGATCAGATAACCCAGTAAACCAGCAGCAGAAGAGGTGGATAAGTTCCGCTTGGGTCAAGTTGTAGAAGGAGAATCAATAAGGGGTTACTGATGGTTTGGCCAGTGGGGTATAATTACGATTTATTGAATCCTTAGTATGCATCTAGCACTGAGGATAATGCTTTTTTAATCCTTACGTTTATGAACAATTCTCCTCATTCTCTTCCTCTGAGTAGTGATGGCATATACTTTCTTCTGTCCCAAACATGAACTCAACGGGATATGAACTGCAAGTAAAAAATACACTTTTGTTCAGTTCAGGCACTGAGACTTTGAGTATGTTTTCACCTGCAGCAGCTCAGTTCAGTACAGTCTTTCAGTCATGTCTGACTCTTTGATACCCCGCAGACTGCAGCACACCAGGTTTCCCTGGCCTTTACCATCTCCTGGAGTTCTCAGCAAAACATGACCTATTCTCATTAATACAACACTGTTGTCTACTTAAGGTTATGATCTGTCTCTTTACGCTTTATGGGAAAGTGGGGGATATTAAGAAGTGTTATAATGATGTTAGAATGATAATAATATGAGAATGATAATAGGAACACTCTTTGATCTTTTGTTCCTTTTTCAGGAAAATGATAGAAAATAATTCACTCTATAATGATGAGAAACTTGTGAAGATGGCAGTTGCTAGGCATACAATCAAAACATCTTAGTGGGTCTCTTTTTAAAGCTGTATGATACATGCAATTAGCTCAAGGGTGTTTTGAAGGACAATATTCCTTTAACACTACACTGTTCTAGGTTATGGATGATATACAAAACAAAATGGTACTTGGTTGGAGCAAGCTGTATTTGAACTTGGAACATCCCTATAGAGACCTAAGTGTTGAAAGAAATTCTCCATGAACTGGAATTCCATGGCGGCTCAAACTGTAAACAATTTGCAATGAGGGAGACTCAGGTACGATCCCCTGGAGAAGGGAATAGCTACCCACTTGAAGAACTCCATGGACAGAGGACCCTCTGAGTCAGACACGGCTAAACAACTAACTCACTTTCACTTCCTCCATGAATAATCTGAATGAATTGTGTAGAAGGGAGAAGGAGAAGTCTTATAAATATCTGTAGACACCCCAACATGTTTGGTAAAAGAGTGGAATCAAGGGCGATCAGATAACCCAGTAAACCAGCAGCAGAAGAGGTGGATAAGTTCCGCTTGGGTCAAGTTGTAGAAGGAGAATCAATAAGGGGTTACTGATGGTTTGGCCAGTGGGGTATAATTACGATTTATTGAATCCTTAGTATGCATCTAGCACTGAGGATAATGCTTTTATTTCTTTTAATTAACAACTCTACGCATAAATTAATACTGTTATTCCTGTTTTATCACTTGGAAAACTGAAGCTAAAGAAGTTAAGAAACTTACATAAGATTGCAAAGCAGGTTAGTAAAAGAACTAGGGATGAACCCAGCTGTATCTGTCTCCAAAAGCTATAAACTCAATCATTCTTTTGTCCTGGTGGCAAAGGATGCTGTTTTATCTTCCCATTGATAAATCAAAAATTATGCTTTTCTACAACCACTGTATCCTGCTTCTTGTCTTTTGAATATTTTGAATTTGATCATGAAGACAATCTGAGATATATCCATGTGCTTAAAATTCTGCCTGTGTAAACAGAACAGTTTGCAGAGGAATGTAAGTGCTGAGGGTTACACGAACAGTCCAACTATGCAGAGTAGAGTGGATGCCACTTAACTTTGCCCAATTACTCACATATGTCTTGAGCATAAAAACTATTCGTTGGTTTCCTACAATTATCCATGGAACAGTGCAAAGTTCTGGGTCACTTCACAGTAGGTGGTTGCTTTCCAAACGAGGTCATTTCTATATGTACATGGGTTTGTGTAAATGGGAAGGGGTGAAGAGAGAGTGCAGAGGGGCAAGTGGAGAAAATGGATGGACTGAAAGTTGACCAGTGGGATGTGGCACCATCATGTTGGCTTTAAAGAGAATCTCAGTAAAATGTCTTATAGCAAGAGAAAGCACAGTGTAAAAAGTTCATGATTTGAACCATATACATCTGGATAAGAATTACAACTTTGTTATTAACTAATGCAGGACCATGGGAGAATAGAAATAACTACCACATAGTGGGGAAGAAGGTTGCAAATATTGTTGCACATGAAGCTTTCTGTGCATATTTCATGTGCTACACTAATCCCATCTGATTTTTTTCTTTTAAATTTTTATTAAATTATTTCATTCATCTTTTTCCACAGGCAATAGCTGGTCTTGGTAAATTTTTAAAATTATAAAGGGAACACAGTAAAAATAAATTTCCTTTCTTCCCTGTCTCCCATCCACCTGGTTATCCTTCACAAATGCAAGTGCTGTTGTATGATTCTTATATATCTTTCCAGAAAACATACATATTACTCCTTTCATTTCTCTCACACATCGTAATAATAAGTGTAATAATACTGTTATTCCTGACTTGGAAAACTGAAGCTAAAGAATAAGAACTTACATAAGATTGCAAAGCAGGTTAGTAAAAGAACTAGGGATGAACCCAGCTGTATCTGTCTCCAAAAGCTATAAACTCAATCATTCTTTTGTCCTGGTGGCAAAGGATGCTGTTTTATCTTCCCATTGATAAATCAAAAATTATGCTTTTCTACAACCACTGTATCCTGCTTCTTGTCTTTTGAATATTTTGAATTTGATCATGAAGACAATCTGAGATATATCCATGTGCTTAAAATTCTGCCTGTGTAAACAGAACAGTTTGCAGAGGAATGTAAGTGCTGAGGGTTACACGAACAGTCCAACTATGCAGAGTAGAGTGGATGCCACTTAACTTTGCCCAATTACTCACATATGTCTTGAGCATAAAAACTATTCGTTGGTTTCCTACAATTATCCATGGAACAGTGCAAAGTTCTGGGTCACTTCACAGTAGGTGGTTGCTTTCCAAACGAGGTCATTTCTATATGTACATGGGTTTGTGTAAATGGGAAGGGGTGAAGAGAGAGTGCAGAGGGGCAAGTGGAGAAAATGGATGGACTGAAAGTTGACCAGTGGGATGTGGCACCATCATGTTGGCTTTAAAGAGAATCTCAGTAAAATGTCTTATAGCAAGAGAAAGCACAGTGTAAAAAGTTCATGATTTGAACCATATACATCTGGATAAGAATTACAACTTTGTTATTAACTAATGCAGGACCATGGGAGAATAGAAATAACTACCACATAGTGGGGAAGAAGGTTGCAAATATTGTTGCACATGAAGCTTTCTGTGCATATTTCATGTGCTACACTAATCCCATCTGATTTTTTTCTTTTAAATTTTTATTAAATTATTTCATTCATCTTTTTCCACAGGCAATAGCTGGTCTTGGTAAATTTTTAAAATTATAAAGGGAACACAGTAAAAATAAATTTCCTTTCTTCCCTGTCTCCCATCCACCTGGTTATCCTTCACAAATGCAAGTGCTGTTGTATGATTCTTATATATCTTTCCAGAAAACATACATATTACTCCTTTCATTTCTCTCACACATCGTAATAATAAGTGTAATAATATATGGATGTTTTTAATTAATTTTTCTTAGAAATCATTGCATTTAATTCAAATCAAGTTATCTTCTTTTTTCCTTCTTCCCTCTTGCCTTCTCTTTTCCTTTTTAAAAAAACACAATGTTCCACTGTACCATAATTTGATGACCCAATTCCCTACCAATGAACACTTATGGGCATTTCCAGTATTTTATTGCCAGAACAATACTTTAGTGAATATTCTGGTAGAGAGTCATAGAATTGAAAGGTCAGAAAATATGGACATTAAATTAATCCCTAAAGAGTTGTAACCAATTAATATTCTCATCATCACTGTATGAGAGTGTTTCTTTCTATATATCAAAGTGATGAATGATCCAATATCTTGATTTTTGTCAATCCAAAATAATAAGGCATAGTATATTTCTTTCACTATGAGTGAGGTTGTGTGAATCTTTCCATGTGTTTAAATAGCATTAGTATTCTTTATTTCTTATGTGAGGCAATTGTTTAGTTATCTGTTCTTATCCTTTGCCTGTATTTCTCTAGATTTATTGGTTTTGTATTTCAAGGAGCACTTTGCTTAGGTAAACAGACTTTCATTTGTGGTATTTAATTATAATTTTTAACTTATCTTTTGCCAAGGTTATTTTTGCAGTGGAATTCATCAATCTTTTCTTTCTTTTTTGGTTTGCTTTTATATAAAGAGAAGTTCCTCACTCTGATTATTTTTAAATTTTATTTCATTTCACTTAAAGTTTGCTTTGCTGTATGTGGCAGAGATTATATTTAGTTATCCTAAACATCATTTAATAATAATTGATCTTTTCATAACAGATTCAAAATGTCACCATTTCATATATTAGATTTCTTTTATATGAATTTGATTTTGGAAGTTTTCACTCTTTCCTCTAATCACTCTACCTGTTGTGAAGGTAATAACACATTATTTTAATCAATATAGCTTTTTAGAAGGTCTTATTAGGGTCAAAGCTGTTCTGTACAAGCATGTAGGTTGCTGTTGTATGATTCTTATATATCTTTCCAGAAAACATACATATTACTCCTTTCATTTCTCTCACACATCGTAATAATAAGTGTAATAATATATGGATGTTTTTAATTAATTTTTCTTAGAAATCATTGCATTTAATTCAAATCAAGTTATCTTCTTTTTTCCTTCTTCCCTCTTGCCTTCTCTTTTCCTTTTTAAAAAAACACAATGTTCCACTGTACCATAATTTGATGACCCAATTCCCTACCAATGAACACTTATGGGCATTTCCAGTATTTTATTGCCAGAACAATACTTTAGTGAATATTCTGGTAGAGAGTCATAGAATTGAAAGGTCAGAAAATATGGACATTAAATTAATCCCTAAAGAGTTGTAACCAATTAATATTCTCATCATCACTGTATGAGAGTGTTTCTTTCTATATATCAAAGTGATGAATGATCCAATATCTTGATTTTTGTCAATCCAAAATAATAAGGCATAGTATATTTCTTTCACTATGAGTGAGGTTGTGTGAATCTTTCCATGTGTTTAAATAGCATTAGTATTCTTTATTTCTTATGTGAGGCAATTGTTTAGTTATCTGTTCTTATCCTTTGCCTGTATTTCTCTAGATTTATTGGTTTTGTATTTCAAGGAGCACTTTGCTTAGGTAAACAGACTTTCATTTGTGGTATTTAATTAAAATTTTTTAACTTATCTTTTGCCAAGGTTATTTTTGCAGTGGAATTCATCAATCTTTTCTTTCTTTTTTGGTTTGCTTTTATATAAAGAGAAGTTCCTCACTCTGATTATTTTTAAATTTTATTTCATTTCACTTAAAGTTTGCTTTGCTGTATGTGGCAGAGATTATATTTAGTTATCCTAAACATCATTTAATAATAATTGATCTTTTCATAACAGATTCAAAATGTCACCATTTCATATATTAGATTTCTTTTATATGAATTTGATTTTGGAAGTTTTCACTCTTTCCTCTAATCACTCTACCTGTTGTGAAGGTAATAACACATTATTTTAATCAATATAGCTTTTTAGAAGGTCTTATGCTAGGGTCAAAGCTGTTCTGTACAAGCATGTAGGTTGCATATAACTTCTTTTCAGGACAATTATTTCCATAAACTATAGAGTTAATGTCCCGCCCACCCCCAATGGGTAACATGTCAGAATTGTTCAGTGTACAGACTACACAGCTTATGGATAAGTCCCATGCAGTTGTTTAACTTTTTCAGACTTTTCTGTCCATTACTGGCTACTTATTTTTATTTTATTTTATTTATTTATTTTTGGCTATTCTGGGTTTTCAATGCTGCTGCAGGCTCCTCTCTAGTTGTATGGGGTTGGGATTACTCTCCAGCTGAGATGAGCAGACCTCTTGTCATGGTGACTTCTCTTGTTGTGGAACTTGAGTTCTAGGGCACAGAGACTTCACTAGTTGTGGCACATGGGCTCAATTGTTGTGGCTCCGAGGCTCTAGAGCACAGGTTCAACAGTTGTGGCTCACAGGCTTAGCTGCTCCACAGTATGTGGGTTCTTCCCGGATCAGGGATGGAACCTGTGTCTCCTACATTGGCAGGTGATCTTTCTACCACTGAGCTACCAGGGAACTCCTGGCTACTTATTTTCTAAAGAAATTTTAGAATTTACTTATATAGTTTTAAAAAGCCATATTGACTTTGAAAAAACAAAAGTAGGATCCATTCAGTTCACAGTTTAATTTAGCGAGAACTGACATTTACCTCACACTTTACAAAACAATAAAATTAATTCCCAATAAACTGTGTGGGCTCAGTCATGACTCTTTGCAACCCCAAGGACTATAACCCACTAGGGATTTCCCAGGCAAGAATACGGAGTGGATAGCCATTCCCTTCTCCAGGGGATCTTCCTGACCCAGGGATCAACCCCAGGTTTCCTGTGCTGCAGACAAATTCTTTACCATCTGAGCCATAAGGGAAGCCCACTAAATTGTATATCTAGAAGTAAAAGCTAAACAACAAAAAATTGACATGAGCTACAGTAAGGATATCTTCATGAAATTGATGTAAAATTTCTTAGTGATACAAAAATTCTAACCAAAAGGATAATTGGTTAAATTTTGACTTCTGAATATATAATGAATTCATGCTAATTAACACATAATAAACTCCTCCTAATCAATAAGAAAAAAGATCAATAATCTTAGTAGAAAAACAGTCAAGAGATTTTAGACACCTCACAGAAGGTGCTATCTAAATATTCAACTTCATCAAAAAGCAAGGAGTACCAGTTAAAGAAAACCCTAATGAGATACTCCTTCCAATATTGTAGACTTATTCATTTGAAAGACTGACAATATCAAGTGCTGGTAAGACACAGAGAGCAATAGTAAGTCTCACCCATTGCTGGTGGGAGCATAAATAGGTACAACTACTTTGGAAAATTGTTTAAATCTTACCTATGAAAACAGAATATATGCTATGCCATAGAATCCATCTATCCAACAGAAATATGTACACATCTGTGCTATAATTCATGTACAAATGTGTCCAAAGCAACATCATTCATAATAGCTCCAAACTGTAAATTATTCAAGTATTCATCAGCAGTAGCACAGACAAATATACTAATGACTCTGGTATTTGTATACAGGAAAATGTTCAATCGCTAAGTTGTGTCTGACTCTTTGCAACCCATGGACTGCAGCATGCCGGGCTTCCCTGTCCTTCACTATCTCCCAGAGTTCGATCAGACTCATGTATATTGAGTTGGTTGTAGCATTAAAAAAGAGACTGCAGCTACATGAAACAACATGGATGAATTTCACTGAACACAAGTTTAAGTAAAAGACACTAAAGGCAGAAGAGTACATACTGTGTTGTTTCATTTACATACAGTTAAAAAAAATTAAGTAGCCATATTCTATGAGTTAAGTAGTTAAGTACTTTAGGAGAAAAGGGCTAATGAAGCCATGCGTGTAAAAAGGAATTTCTTGACGCTAATATATCCTGTGACAGAGGATAAAATTGTTGGATGACATCAGTGACTCAGTGGACATGAGTTTGAACAAACTTCAAGAGCTATTGAAGGACAAGGGGAAACCTGATGTGCTACATACAGTTCATTGGGTTGCAAAGAGCTAGATGCAACTTAGTGAGTGAATGACAAAAACTAAGCATAAATACAAATGAATCAAAAGTTCCAATAAATAAGTTCACCTGAAACTATCACAAAATTGTTAATTGGCTAAGATATACCTATGACGAATTTGGGATTATATATAACTGTAAACAACAAAGCTGTAAAAGCAAAATAAAAGTAATATAAAAATGTTTTTGGTATAAAAAAAAGTTTCAGTAAGTAGCACTGGTCTGTAACTTATGTACCTTACTCCACTATTTTCTATCCTATTCTATTCCATTTTTTAAAAAAGTGCTGGTCACAATCCATTACAAAGATTTTATAACCACTAATGAAGCTCATCCTATAACATGATAAAGACTGAATCCAGGGGGTGTTCTGATTAATCAGTGGGAGAAATGGTGAATGTGTATTAAAAACTAAACATTTTTTAAGAACGGTCTGGAACAATGAAAGGGAGGGACTGGCAGTCAACTGGAATTTAAGAAGATATGACAGTACCAAGTTACTGAGGCAGAATTATTCAAGTATTAAAAATTCAGAAAAGAAAAGCAAAAAAGAACAAATATAACATCAGCAGTAGCACAGACAAATATACTAATGACTCTGGTATTTGTATACAGGAAAATGTTCAATCGCTAAGTTGTGTCTGACTCTTTGCAACCCATGGACTGCAGCATGCCGGGCTTCCCTGTCCTTCACTATCTCCCAGAGTTCGATCAGACTCATGTATATTGAGTTGGTTGTAGCATTAAAAAAGAGACTGCAGCTACATGAAACAACATGGATGAATTTCACTGAACACAAGTTTAAGTAAAAGACACTAAAGGCAGAAGAGTACATACTGTGTTGTTTCATTTACATACAGTTAAAAAAAATTAAGTAGCCATATTCTATGAGTTAAGTAGTTAAGTACTTTAGGAGAAAAGGGCTAATGAAGCCATGCGTGTAAAAAGGAATTTCTTGACGCTAATATATCCTGTGACAGAGGATAAAATTGTTGGATGACATCAGTGACTCAGTGGACATGAGTTTGAACAAACTTCAAGAGCTATTGAAGGACAAGGGAAGCCTGATGTGCTACATACAGTTCATTGGGTTGCAAAGAGCTAGATGCAACTTAGTGAGTGAATGACAAAAACTAAGCATAAATACAAATGAATCAAAAGTTCCAATAAATAAGTTCACCTGAAACTATCACAAAATTGTTAATTGGCTAAGATATACCTATGACGAATTTGGGATTATATATAACTGTAAACAACAAAGCTGTAAAAGCAAAATAAAAGTAATATAAAAATGTTTTTGGTATAAAAAAAAGTTTCAGTAAGTAGCACTGGTCTGTAACTTATGTACCTTACTCCACTATTTTCTATCCTATTCTATTCCATTTTTTAAAAAAGTGCTGGTCACAATCCATTACAAAGATTTTATAACCACTAATGAAGCTCATCCTATAACATGATAAAGACTGAATCCAGGGGGTGTTCTGATTAATCAGTGGGAGAAATGGTGAATGTGTATTAAAAACTAAACATTTTTTAAGAACGGTCTGGAACAATGAAAGGGAGGGACTGGCAGTCAACTGGAATTTAAGAAGATATGACAGTACCAGTTGGTGAAGGATTAGACATGAGGCAGAAAGAAAATCATACTCAAGAACAAGTCCAGGGAATTCCTTGGCAATCCAGTGTTTAAGACTCAGTGATTTCACTGCCTGGCCTGGCTCAGTCCCTGGTCAGGAACTAATATCCTTCAATTCATATGGTACCATCAAAAAAAAAAAAAAAGAATTAGTTTCAGATTTTCGTAAGTAAAGAATGCAATAGGAGGGACATGTGTGAAGGGGATGGAGACTTAGTAACTTGTTTAATTTTGGCCATTTTGAACCTTAGGTACATATGAGATATTAAGATGACATTGCCCAATGAAATTATTGTCTGGATATAGGAAAAGGTAATCAGCTGAGACCCTCTGAGGTAAATTATAGATCTGGAAGTAAGAAAATCTATAAATGATAGGAGAGGATGTGAAATGAGAAGGAAAAAATCTCAAGGACAGAATTCTGGGGTACACTGTCATTTAGATAATTGATAGTGGACTAAGCACCCATGAAAAACAAGCAGTAAAGGGCAAAGAGAAAGGAAGAGAACTGGAAGGCAGCACTGGGATTCTGAGGAAGGACAATTTGGAGAAGTGATTGGTCAATAGTGTCACATGGAAAGAATGGGAAAAGGATCATGAATTGTTTTAACAATAAGCATTGTTGAGGAAGTGAAAAGGAAAGTGTTAGTCACTCAATCATGCATAGCTCTTTGAGACCCCATAAACTGTAGGCTTTCCTGACCATGGACATCTCCAGGCAAGAATACTGAAATGGATAGCCATTCTCTTCTCCAGGAGATCTTCCATCCAGGGATCAAATCCAGGTCTCCTGCTTTGCTTGAAGATTCTTTACATGGGACCAAATCCCCTGCTAGAGAATGGTAAATGTAGGATCATTTCAAAAAAGTGGGTCACAATCCATTACAAAGATTTTATAACCACTAATGAAGCTCATCCTATAACATGATAAAGACTGAATCCAGGGGGTGTTCTGATTAATCAGTGGGAGAAATGGTGAATGTGTATTAAAAACTAAACATTTTTTAAGAACGGTCTGGAACAATGAAAGGGAGGGACTGGCAGTCAACTGGAATTTAAGAAGATATGACAGTACCAGTTGGTGAAGGATTAGACATGAGGCAGAAAGAAAATCATACTCAAGAACAAGTCCAGGGAATTCCTTGGCAATCCAGTGTTTAAGACTCAGTGATTTCACTGCCTGGCCTGGCTCAGTCCCTGGTCAGGAACTAATATCCTTCAATTCATATGGTACCATCAAAAAAAAAAAAAAAGAATTAGTTTCAGATTTTCGTAAGTAAAGAATGCAATAGGAGGGACATGTGTGAAGGGGATGGAGACTTAGTAACTTGTTTAATTTTGGCCATTTTGAACCTTAGGTACATATGAGATATTAAGATGACATTGCCCAATGAAATTATTGTCTGGATATAGGAAAAGGTAATCAGCTGAGACCCTCTGAGGTAAATTATAGATCTGGAAGTAAGAAAATCTATAAATGATAGGAGAGGATGTGAAATGAGAAGGAAAAAATCTCAAGGACAGAATTCTGGGGTACACTGTCATTTAGATAATTGATAGTGGACTAAGCACCCATGAAAAACAAGCAGTAAAGGGCAAAGAGAAAGGAAGAGAACTGGAAGGCAGCACTGGGATTCTGAGGAAGGACAATTTGGAGAAGTGATTGGTCAATAGTGTCACATGGAAAGAATGGGAAAAGGATCATGAATTGTTTTAACAATAAGCATTGTTGAGGAAGTGAAAAGGAAAGTGTTAGTCACTCAATCATGCATAGCTCTTTGAGACCCCATAAACTGTAGGCTTTCCTGACCATGGACATCTCCAGGCAAGAATACTGAAATGGATAGCCATTCTCTTCTCCAGGAGATCTTCCCCATCCAGGGATCAAATCCAGGTCTCCTGCTTTGCTTGAAGATTCTTTACTATCTGAGTGACCAGGAAATCCCTAAGAGCTGCTAGAGAATGGTAAATGTAGGAAGCCTACTTACAGTAGCTTGAGACAAGACACTGTTCATACAAACAGGGTCCAGGCAAGAGTATCAGTGGAAGCAATTATACCATATGTCTACCTGTGTACCAGTAGAATAGGCTGTTGAAGATGTTATACCATTCTAACTTAACATACTTGTATAATCATCTGGATGGCCAGGTGTGAATGCTGAGTTTTGATTCCTCAGAGCTCTTCCCTGGATTGTGGTAGTTTCAAGAGGTCAACATCAGCCTACAGCACTAGGCCCATAACTCCAAATTCCATCCACACCTCTTTCCCTGACAACACACCCTTATGTCTATCCCTTGACCCTCGGGGTGTGCCCAGCAACAGGGTGGTCTGCCTTTTAGAGAGCTGATGAGAAAAGCACTTTCAAAAATAATGGGTGAGCAAAGCATATTTGGGCTTTCCAGGCAGTTCAGTGGCAAAGAACCTACCTGCCAGTGCAAGAGACATAAGAAATGAGGATTCAATCTCTGAGTTGGGAAGATCCCCTAAAGAGGGCAGGACAACCCACTCCAGTATTCTTGCCTGGAGAATCCCTTGGACAGAGAAGCCTGGCAAGGTACAGTCCACAGGGTTACAAAGAGTCTGGCATGACTGAAAAGCACTCCTGCAAAGGCATATTTACATGCTTGGGGTGGTGGAAACTGGGGCGGGGGGGGGGCACGGGGGCAGAAACTAACCTTGGGGGAGTAGCTGAGAGCTTGGAAAGGGTGAGTGACTGAAGGAACATGTCCCTGAAGGAGATGATAGGGGTCAGGAGAGAGTGCAGAGCAAGGGCAGAAGGAGAGCCCCAGCTTCCACTGAGAAGAGAGGGAAATTATGGATTTGGCATAATTTGTAGCTGGAAAGGGAGTTTGAGAGCACTCATGCTTTATGCTTTCATTTTCTCTGCCAACTGGGAACCCATCTCCATGGAGAGAACATGGTTGAGTTCGAGGAGGGCTTGAGGAGAGGAAATCTGACGAGTATGATTGCTTTTCTCAGAAAAAAATCTCCCTGCAGTAGCAGGGAGAGGTGCACAAAGAGGAGTGGAAGACCACCAAGTGGCCATCAAGATCAAACTTAGTTTGGGAAAAAAAAAAAAAAAAATTCCAGGCTGCTATAATACAAATTGCATGACTGCGGGATTTTTCTTGGCTGTGAAGGAATTGGAGACATAATGTTCATTACAAGGTAAATGCAAGATCTGGCTCAGAGGTGGCTTGGTGAACATTTAATGGGTTATTACATGATTATTTCTGATTTTTTTTTTCTTAATATCAGGTCACAGAAAATGGAAACGGAAAGGAACTCCTTCCTGTACCCAAAGCAAAATGGCTTGTTATAAGGTACTCCAAGAATGCATGCCTCATTTCCAAAGTCCAGCATAAGGAAGAGGTCTCCACTTCCCTTGGGAATTATTTCATAGCCTAACAGTTATTGTAGCCAGGAAGCCGATTTTTTTTTCTCCTCTTGATATTTAGTCCAAATTATATTCTTCTTGATTTCAACCTATTATTGTTAGTCATTTCCTCATGGTTAACTTAGGAATCTCTATCCCTTCCTGGTATTTGCACCTTCCAAATATTATGTCGACTTATCACCTGACCTGGCGATAACTGTTTAAAAATATACATTTTTGGTTTATATATAGGATGATGGTTTTACATCCTATAAACACACTATATGTGGATGTCTAGGGACTTGAGAAAATACACTTTTGTATGAGCAAAAATATGTAGGCCACATATACCTGATACATGTAATTACAATCTTCATAATCATTCATTTTAGGTTTGCCAACTTGCACATGTGGAAATGTTCAATTTGTAATGTGATTATAACACAAAAACAAAGCATGTTTGATACCTGTGGCTTGGTCGTTTCATGGTAAGTGCAGAAAATTCAAAAAACCGTGTTACATTTCATGCTCCTGGCCAAGTCAAACTCTGAAAGTAGCTCTATAATTCTTGGGGAATCTCTTTAAGCAGACTTGTGTCAAGGCCAATTAGAATCCAAACAGCTTTTTTTCTAATTGGGGTGAGGTATGCAGCTGAATAATTCTGTCATTAAGCAAACCCCTTATAAAGGTTACAACTCCAAGGCAAACCTCAGCCCCAGGGCTGAATAAACACAGGAGGGTGGGAATGTAGCATTCCACGACTGGCACCTTCACCCCAGAAGCCCTGGAGAGGGGTGTCTGGGATTTCTTTTTATGCTATAGCCATGCACTTCTCTCTCCACTCCTGTGTTTTCTCATATCGGGCAAAGATCGAACAGAATTAAGTGGGCAAATGCAAGTTTTTCATTAGCTTTTGCCTTGTCAAGAAGTCATATCATTTCCTTGAGGGGGGAATATATAATTTGAGAATTTTATAAAACTGTTTTGATTTGGGGGAAGCCCATGTGTGCTCTGGCATTCTTGGTTTAATCAAATTTGAGCTCTTCTTTTTGGTCTTATTTCTTCCTATCTCTCCTCATGTTCACAATCACTAGTCAACATACACTACTACCCTTAATGGTACATGCGAGCTTTTTCTAGTTGCAGTGAGTGGGTATTATTTTCTAGCTGAAGTGCACAGGCTTCTCATTGATTGCAGAGTGGTGGTTTCTCTTGTTACAGAGGGCATGTCAGCTTGTAGTTGAGGCTAATTGACTCAGCTCTTTTGCATTATGTGGAATCCTCCAGGACCAGAGATCAAACCCTTGTCCTCTGCATTGCAAGGTGGATTCTTAACCCAAGGATCACCAGGAACATCATGTATTGACTTTAATATAAACTTTACAGAGTATATTTTGGAGGAGGGAGGATAAAATTAAATTAACATATACTAAGCACCTAATAATAATAAATAATACATCATCCTCTCATGTAAATTGATATCTTTAAGAAAGACTTCAAAATAGAGATCTGTGTTCTAGAAAGTTTACTAGGGAGTGTTCTTGGAAACAATACATTTGGTAGTGAAGGAGATAGGACTGTCAAGGGTGCAGAGAAGTGGAATTGTGATGTAGTTACAATAAAGATCTCAGTCCACTTTCTGGAGTGCTTTGGAGCTAAGATGGCCTTAAGAGTTGCCCCAGACTGGGTCAAGGGGATGATCCTATTTTTTATATATGATTTTATTTTATTTTATATTTATTCATTTATTGTCATCTGTCTTTATCCTTTGGCATGTGTGGGCCTACCACTGCAGCGGTTTCTCTCGTTGCAGAGCACTGGCTCTGAGCACATGCACTCCAGAGTGCTGGCTCTTAATTGGACCCATTGGTCCAGTCACTCCACGGCACGTGAGATCTTTCTGGACCAGGGATTGAATCAATGACCCTTGCATTGCAAGGTGGACTCTTTACCCACTGGACCACCAGGGTAGCCCGAGGCTGGTGCTTTGTATTGACCATCAACCAGTCATTGGAGAAGGCCTGGTCCTGAGAAGGGAACATGGTCTTGGATAAGGTGACTCCTTTCCTCTTAGGGCAATTTCTAGTAGCTGACGGACTGGATGATTATTACTGAAGCCGGAATATATGCATAGAAAACCCCAGTATACATAGAGACCTCTCTTGGCATAGCTCAGATCCACTTTCTGGGAGCGGCTCCTTCATGATTATGATGGACATATTTTCCTGAAGAAACTTAAAAGAAAAGTGTTAGCAAGACAGACAATTGCTGCTACTGATCCTACAACAGATATTCAGCATCTCCCATCTCTATCACCCATTTTCAAGTTTCCTCGGTTAGTTCATATGCTGGTCAAAGTGACTTACCTTGTGGGGATGACTCAGACTGTCATCTTTCAGAGGTCTGATCTCATGGTCAACATGACTTTCTTGGTCTGTGCAGCTTCACTTCTCCATTTACCATCAATTTGGTGAGGGATATCAAGAAGCACAGAGGCAAATCACATGAGTACTAAACACATTCTTCCTTTCCTCCTTTGGGTAGTGGCAGCTCTCCTTCCCTTGATGATCAAGGCTAATTATCCCTGCTAGCATATTCATCTCCTTCCTTGCTGCAGGTCTCTTAACATGATTATCCCCAAAGAACTAGAAAGCAGATGTGGCTTAAAGTTTAATAAAATGCTCCCTGGTGAAAATATATCCCTCTGGGAATCAGCATCTCTAAACATGAAGGTATGAAAAGTACAAATTCCTCAAATCAGTAGTAATCATGGTAGTGGGATCACTTTTATTTCTTCTCCTTGGATCTTGGACTCAGATTCTCTATAGATGGAATGTACAATTTCTTAGCTGCCTCTGAACTACACTCTTCCATCATTCTATCGGGCCAGTTAGCTGGTGCATGTGAGATATACCCAGTGAATCCCATGACCTTGTCCCCAGCACCACCCTTCCTTTGCTGTAGAGGATTGCTTAGTCCTAATCAGTACTGTGTGGGATCCTGTGTTAGTAGTGAAACTCTGTCTACTCTCAGCTTATGGTGCTAGTTTAAGCCCTCAAATAAAAAAGATGAATCCATACTAAGCATACATGTTGAATATAGGTAGGAATAGAACTTCCCATGTAACAATAGTGGTAAAGAACATGTCTACCAATGCAAGAGACTTAAGAGACACATGTTTGATCCCTGGCTTGGGAAGATCCCCTGGAGAAGGAAATGGCAACTCACTTTAGTATTTTTGCCTGGAGAATCCCATGGGCAGAGAAGTCTGGTGACCTACAATCCATAGAGTCACAAAGAGTTAGACAGGACTGAAATGACTTAATACACGCACACAGATAAGAGTGGTCCAATTTTATCATCAACTTCTCCAAAATCATTCTGCTTGAAATACAGTACTGTATAAAGGACTCAATAGTATTCTCCAGTGATGACTGTTGGGCATTTGGCAGTGGCGGTAGCTAAATCAGCTTCAGTGAGGGAGAACTTGTGCTTTGGTCCAAGTGGAGAATTTCCATTCC
Source organism: Tragulus kanchil (assembly GCA_022376925.1). Taxonomy (NCBI): domain Eukaryota; kingdom Metazoa; phylum Chordata; class Mammalia; order Artiodactyla; family Tragulidae; genus Tragulus; species Tragulus kanchil. The sequence continues at coordinate 124,144,816 of JAIOJX010000028.1, forward strand.
TCCCATGAGGTTATTCTATTCCTGAATGTATTGTGCAAGATCATGAACTTCCAATGACAGGAAGGGTGATGTCAACTGAGTTATTTTTAACTTTGTTGTTTAAAGCCTCTTCTCTGGTAGTTGCTGTCCTGTGAGAGACATTATCCCTGCTAGCATATTCATCTCCTTCCTTGCTGCAGGTCTCTTAACATGATTATCCCCAAAGAACTAGAAAGCAGATGTGGCTTAAAGTTTAATAAAATGCTCCCTGGTGAAAATATATCCCTCTGGGAATCAGCATCTCTAAACATGAAGGTATGAAAAGTACAAATTCCTCAAATCAGTAGTAATCATGGTAGTGGGATCACTTTTATTTCTTCTCCTTGGATCTTGGACTCAGATTCTCTATAGATGGAATGTACAATTTCTTAGCTGCCTCTGAACTACACTCTTCCATCATTCTATCGGGCCAGTTAGCTGGTGCATGTGAGATATACCCAGTGAATCCCATGACCTTGTCCCCAGCACCACCCTTCCTTTGCTGTAGAGGATTGCTTAGTCCTAATCAGTACTGTGTGGGATCCTGTGTTAGTAGTGAAACTCTGTCTACTCTCAGCTTATGGTGCTAGTTTAAGCCCTCAAATAAAAAAGATGAATCCATACTAAGCATACATGTTGAATATAGGTAGGAATAGAACTTCCCATGTAACAATAGTGGTAAAGAACATGTCTACCAATGCAAGAGACTTAAGAGACACATGTTTGATCCCTGGCTTGGGAAGATCCCCTGGAGAAGGAAATGGCAACTCACTTTAGTATTTTTGCCTGGAGAATCCCATGGGCAGAGAAGTCTGGTGACCTACAATCCATAGAGTCACAAAGAGTTAGACAGGACTGAAATGACTTAATACACGCACACAGATAAGAGTGGTCCAATTTTATCATCAACTTCTCCAAAATCATTCTGCTTGAAATACAGTACTGTATAAAGGACTCAATAGTATTCTCCAGTGATGACTGTTGGGCATTTGGCAGTGGCGGTAGCTAAATCAGCTTCAGTGAGGGAGAACTTGTGCTTTGGTCCAAGTGGAGAATTTCCATTCCTCCCATGAGGTTATTCTATTCCTGAATGTATTGTGCAAGATCATGAACTTCCAATGACAGGAAGGGTGATGTCAACTGAGTTATTTTTTTAACTTTGTTGTTTAAAGCCTCTTCTCTGGTAGTTGCTGTCCTGTGAGAGACATTAAATGATACAAAGATCTTCATATTTCTTGACTATATTAATTCATCCATATGGGTAGGGATGATCCTATGGAGAAGGAAATGACAACCCTCTATAGTAGTCTTGGCTGGGATAATCTTATGGACAGAGGAGCCTGGCGGGTTACAGTCCATGGGGTTGCAAAATGTCAGTCATAACTGCATGGCTGAGCACACACATTCTTTTTTCCTAAACTTTGCTGTCCCTCACCTGCCAATCTTTCTCCATCAGGGTCCAGAATAAACAATCAAATCAGTTACAAGACTGTATACATTCTAACTCAAACTAATTATTTTCTACAAAGTAGGTGGCCTGGCAAGCAGGATAACTGAGTTTACAGCCCAAAACTCTTCTTGTTAGGAGACTTGTCTATCACCAGTCTTTTCCAATACTACCCATGAGTGAGCGGTAGAATAATTGCCTTTCATTTGGGGCCTGCATAAAGTTAGAGTTAATCCATCCAAGAATCCAGCTGATGGAAAGCACTGACATGTCTCAGGTCACTGCATCTCAAAGATCTTCACTGACTGACTGACTGGTCTCCTCATCTTCACTGGGTTTATTTCTAACCTGGAATGAATGTGTCTCACCAAGATCTTAAATACACTTGCCACTTCTGGATCATGCTGTCTAATTAACATGATCTCATCAACATATTGGATCAACATGATTTTCTGCAGAATTTCTATGTGGTGCAAGTTTTTGGATGATCTTTGGAAAGGGGGTAGAAAAGAACCCTGAGGATAAGATAAGACATATATGCTGTTGTCTGTCTCAAGTGATTGTGAACGGTCTCTGATCTTCCATTCTGATACAAATAGAAAAGAATACACTTTACCTCATCAGTGATCATATTCAGTCCACCTGAGTCTTTATTAATCTGCTCTAACAAAGATACCATACCAAGCAGCAGCCCAAAATTCGCTCGTCCAATTTTGAGAGGGACATGGGTAAATGAAAAACTTGTGCTTTGGTCCAAGTGGAGAATTTCCATTCCTCCCATGAGGTTATTCTATTCCTGAATGTATTGTGCAAGATCATGAACTTCCAATGACAGGAAGGGTGATGTCAACTGAGTTATTTTTAACTTTGTTGTTTAAAGCCTCTTCTCTGGTAGTTGCTGTCCTGTGAGAGACATTAAATGATACAAAGATCTTCATATTTCTTGACTATATTAATTCATCCATATGGGTAGGGATGATCCTATGGAGAAGGAAATGACAACCCTCTATAGTAGTCTTGGCTGGGATAATCTTATGGACAGAGGAGCCTGGCGGGTTACAGTCCATGGGGTTGCAAAATGTCAGTCATAACTGCATGGCTGAGCACAAAATTCTTTTTTCCTAAACTTTGCTGTCCCTCACCTGCCAATCTTTCTCCATCAGGGTCCAGAATAAACAATCAAATCAGTTACAAGACTGTATACATTCTAACTCAAACTAATTATTTTCTACAAAGTAGGTGGCCTGGCAAGCAGGATAACTGAGTTTACAGCCCAAAACTCTTCTTGTTAGGAGACTTGTCTATCACCAGTCTTTTCCAATACTACCCATGAGTGAGCGGTAGAATAATTGCCTTTCATTTGGGGCCTGCATAAAGTTAGAGTTAATCCATCCAAGAATCCAGCTGATGGAAAGCACTGACATGTCTCAGGTCACTGCATCTCAAAGATCTTCACTGACTGACTGACTGGTCTCCTCATCTTCACTGGGTTTATTTCTAACCTGGAATGAATGTGTCTCACCAAGATCTTAAATACACTTGCCACTTCTGGATCATGCTGTCTAATTAACATGATCTCATCAACATATTGGATCAACATGATTTTCTGCAGAATTTCTATGTGGTGCAAGTTTTTGGATGATCTTTGGAAAGGGGGTAGAAAAGAACCCTGAGGATAAGATAAGACATATATGCTGTTGTCTGTCTCAAGTGATTGTGAACGGTCTCTGATCTTCCATTCTGATACAAATAGAAAAGAATACACTTTACCTCATCAGTGATCATATTCAGTCCACCTGAGTCTTTATTAATCTGCTCTAACAAAGATACCATACCAAGCACAGCAGCTACAAGAAGGGCCAGTACTTGGTTGAACTTTTAATAGTCCATCATCCCCCTCTAGGATCCATGCTTTGCCCAGTTTCCAGACCTGAGCTTCCACTGTTCATTTGCAAAAGGTCAAAAGCAATCATTTCAATAAATATTAGATGCTCTGTCACCTGCCTCACTGACATTGGTGCTTATTATAATAATTGTTTCTACCTTGTTTCTATTATTATTTTGGTTCATATTATCCACCTTGCTATCTGGAAACATAGTTCCAAAGCCATTACCAGTGAGCATTTTAACAACTGCACCCGTTTTACAAGTTAAGTATCATTGGTGCTCTCTTTATCATCCTTGATAGGATCTTCAATGCTGACTGGTGATCTAGCACCAAAATACTATTTATGAGCCTGAGCAGTCAGATAATGTCTTCTATCTCTTTCTCTCTCTCTCTTTCTCCTGAATTTGAGTATTTTAACCACCTCCTATTATTCTTCTCTAAGTTGCCACTATACCCTATCATGGTCCATAGTGCCCTTTATCTGGTCCAGCTCCCTCTCCACACTCCTCTTGGGACTTGCTTCTCCTGGCTCAATCTTCTGTAGCATAAATGTCACCTTAACAGACAACTCATATGTGCCCATCTAATCCTAAAGACCACTTCCCAGTATTCTCTATCACCTTATATTGTTACATTTCCTTTTATAGCACTATCACTATCTGATGTTTGACATGTATTTATTTTCTATATGTTTATCTGCTGTACTACTTTGTACACTTTGTAAGGACAGAACAGAGGTTGTTTTAGTCCATTCTTTATCTTAGTGCATAAAGTTGTACCTCATATACAGTAGGTATGAATACAAATTTAACAAATGAGTGAATGAATGACTTCTTAGTGCTATCACCTATTGGCATTGATGATCTCTGTTGAAGATACGTATCAGTTCTGAGGGGACCAATGACAGAAGCCACAGATCTCTGTTAAGTTCAGAATTGTCTTCTCTGAGTTAAATTTGGCTTGGATTGAAGACAAAAGGCAACGTTCTGTTTTCTAAGTGCCCAATTTCCTTTTGCATTGACATCCATTTTTGAACTCCTATTGTGCTGTGAACTTTGCTCTTACAGCCTCTATTGTTTGCCTTACACCAACATAGAATCCCTTGGAATTGAAACAAAAGGGATTAAAAGAGATATCATATCAACTCTTTTCCAAGGTTTCTTTTCAATTTTGGGCATCTAGAGTCTCACGTATCCCCATTACCAATAATATCCAGGGACTATTGGGCATCTTGTTCTCTCCATAATCTTTCGGCTACCCAGTTGAGTGTTAGAGGAAACACAGAGGGGCAGGATCACTAACATTAACTTATTCCTTGTAAACCTTTTGGATAGAATTTTTAGTGTGTGATGCATAAGAATCTTAGGCCTTTTCTTACTTTAAAACATTTTAAGTTATCCAAGTTCAAATGATATTTACATAATTTATTTAGATATAAATCTCCGAACTGGCAAATCTACAAGGAAGTTATAGCTACCTATGTATCAATATTTATTTAAAGTGTTTTCCTTGTGTCTCTATGCAATATTTAGAGGATTCTCTAGGAAATTAATGGATAGGAGAAAAAAGACTAATGTTTTATGAGTCAACTTCAGAAATATTTAAATTTTAAAATTTTGATCAAGTCTGGGTGAACACCTCATTATTGTAATTTTTTTATATTTTCATATATCTTATTAACAATGCTACTTGCTAGAATTTAAACTCCCTGGGTGCAGTAATCACTTTCTTTTTTTTTCACCATGCTTCTAAAATATCTGTAATAGTTCCTAGAATATATTAGGTACTTGATATATAAATTTCTTGAAAGAATTAAAATCCGGTATTTTTCTTGCTCATCTGACATGTCTTTACACCAACGTTTAGTTATACCAAAATAACCCACATAAAAGTTTTATTGCTTTTTTCTCTATGGAGAAATAACAAATGAGTGAATGAATGACTCAGATCACCTATTGGCATTGATGATCTCTGTTGAAGATACGTATCAGTTCTGAGGGGACCAATGACAGAAGCCACAGATCTCTGTTAAGTTCAGAATTGTCTTCTCTGAGTTAAATTTGGCTTGGATTGAAGACAAAAGGCAACGTTCTGTTTTCTAAGTGCCCAATTTCCTTTTGCATTGACATCCATTTTTGAACTCCTATTGTGCTGTGAACTTTGCTCTTACAGCCTCTATTGTTTGCCTTACACCAACATAGAATCCCTTGGAATTGAAACAAAAGGGATTAAAAGAGATATCATATCAACTCTTTTCCAAGGTTTCTTTTCAATTTTGGGCATCTAGAGTCTCACGTATCCCCATTACCAATAATATCCAGGGACTATTGGGCATCTTGTTCTCTCCATAATCTTTCGGCTACCCAGTTGAGTGTTAGAGGAAACACAGAGGGGCAGGATCACTAACATTAACTTATTCCTTGTAAACCTTTTGGATAGAATTTTTAGTGTGTGATGCATAAGAATCTTAGGCCTTTTCTTACTTTAAAACATTTTAAGTTATCCAAGTTCAAATGATATTTACATAATTTATTTAGATATAAATCTCCGAACTGGCAAATCTACAAGGAAGTTATAGCTACCTATGTATCAATATTTATTTAAAGTGTTTTCCTTGTGTCTCTATGCAATATTTAGAGGATTCTCTAGGAAATTAATGGATAGGAGAAAAAAGACTAATGTTTTATGAGTCAACTTCAGAAATATTTAAATTTTAAAATTTTGATCAAGTCTGGGTGAACACCTCATTATTGTAATTTTTTTATATTTTCATATATCTTATTAACAATGCTACTTGCTAGAATTTAAACTCCCTGGGTGCAGTAATCACTTTCTTTTTTTTTCACCATGCTTCTAAAATATCTGTAATAGTTCCTAGAATATATTAGGTACTTGATATATAAATTTCTTGAAAGAATTAAAATCCGGTATTTTTCTTGCTCATCTGACATGTCTTTACACCAACGTTTAGTTATACCAAAAATAACCCACATAAAAGTTTTATTGCTTTTTTTCTCTATGGAGAAATAACAACACTTTTTAAAGTATACTTTTGATTTTAGAAGTTTTTACAAAGTGTTTTGCTTCTCTATTTATGTTTATAGGTTTTTAAGATGTGTGAAATTTTCATCATCCCTGAAAATGAAAGAAAATTAAAATTTCACATCTTCAGAATACCTGGTATTAGACCAAGATCTCTCCAATGATCTATTTTTTCCACAATATTTTTTGACTTATATTTTATGTCAAACACTATCCTCACTGGACGTTAAAAGGTGTCTTCATTGATTTTATACTTTTGTGGGAAAGACATACATTGAACTAAAGAATTCAACTGGGTTGAAATTTGCAAGAATAATAAATGTGTTCCATGAGAACAAACATTCATGGGGGTGACCTGTCTGAAGATATAATACTTAATTTGAAATGTAAAGTCTGGGTTGAAATTATCTAGCCAAAGGGTGATAGAGCCGTGTTGCTGATACAGGAAGTAGCAAGTTCAAGACTACTGAGGTGATAGAAAACTTGGTAAATTTCCATTTTGAAAGTAAACTGTATGATCCAAGCAATGAGAGCAAGAAGTAAAGGGCTATATGCAGAAACCAGGGAGGTTGGCAAGAGCCAGACTGTATGGATTCTTGAAGGATATTTGATTTTGAACTTAGAGCCTGATAAGTTTTGTTTTAAACATGATCACATGATTAGAACTGATTGGAAAAGTTGCTCCAGCTGCAATGTAGAAAATGCGGTTAGAATGACCTTGGAATTCTAGACATGTGAAATATCTCAAGTGAAAAACAAGGGTGTCTTGGACTAAGGTGACATTAATTGTGGACATAATAATGGACTAAGGTAAAGAGTCTACTTGCAATGAAGGAGACCCAGGTTTGATCCTTGGTTTGGGAAGATTCCCTGGAGAAGGGAATGGCAACCCACCCCAGTATTCTTGCCTGGGTAATCACACGAACAGAGGAGCCTGTCAAGCTACATGGGATCATAAAGAGTTGGACATGACTTAGCAACTAACACTTCCATTTTCAAGGTGACTTTAAATAAGTCGGGGGATGATTATTCAGTCTTTGCTCCACTTCCAGCAGAGAACTCATTATCATGCTCTAGAGATGCTAGTGGTTGTCTCCATTATACTCTTCAAAAAGAATCTGCCCGTTGTCCCAGCATTTGGCCGAAGGTCTTGGTAACTGGAACAGCCCACTTAGCACAGGAAACTGAATCAGGTGTGGGAAAGTGAACTCAAGATGAATTTGTTTTGGAAGAATTTGAACCGTAAAACCCAGTATTTGAACAATAAAACCTAGAAACAGAAGAGAGATACTGTTGGGTTCTAAAAAGCTAAGAGGATATAGAGATGATAACAGAGTTGTTGCTATGGTAAACCAGAGCCACATGCAACTTGAAACTGTGGAGGCACATAAGCCAGGATTTCTGATGATCAATTCTTTAGAGAGAAGAATGTAGCAGATTTAAGAGAAAAGGAGAAAGACGAGTCTATGTGGTTCTCAAGAGAAAGAGACAGAGAAGAGACCCAACACTGTCTTAGTTTCTCTGAAGCCTCACCTCACTGCCTGCAGTTGAGTTCCATAAGTGTCTTCTTATTCTTTTTTTTTCCTCAATAGTCTATTTAAAAATTATTCCAGGGTAAGATTTCGTTAGGGGCTTCCCAGGTGGCTCAGTGTTAAATAATTCACCTGCCAATGCAGGAGACACAGGAAATTCAGGTTCGACCTCTGGGTCAGGAAGATATCTGGAGGAAAAAATGGCAATCTGTTTTATCTTTCTTGCCTGAAAAATCCCATGGACAGAGAAGCCTGGCAGGATATAGTCCATAGGGTTGAAAAGAGTCAGATGGAACTAAGTGACTAAGCACAAGATTCTGTTCATTGTAGCATTAGACTATCATGATCCATTGTAATTTTGAAGCTAACTAAAAGCTCCTTTCAGAAAATGTCTCTATTTGAGATTTTTAAAATATAAATAGGCATCTAGAAAAAAATACTCTGAAAAAACAATTTCTTTGGATTAAGGCACTGTCAACTGACAACATGAAAAAGCTTTTGTACAACAATAAACTGTCACCAGCTATTCAAACCTTAGTTTATTTTCTTTACAATGGGTCAGCTGATAGCTCCCTATCAAAATGAATTGTAATAATTACAGTTTGAGAGTGGAGTTCTGAGCCAGGGCCTAGGCAGCACTTCATGGAAGTTGGGTGGAGACTAAACCTCTAAGTCAATGAGAGCACAAGGTGGACTGGGTGGATTTGAAAGAGGAATCAACATAAGTAAGTACAGAAAATGAGAGGTGAAAAGATCTATAAAGAAATTTCTAGGTATCATTTCTCTGCTTACACGTCACTCTCCAAGGCTACTGGGAAACAGCTGGTTCTTTAAGAGTCTGGAGAGAAAAGAGTAAAGAGTATGCAATTTCTGTACTTCTGCTTCTGGAGGATAGATCTTAATCAATGAAAATGATAAAGGTAGCAAAAATATCTTTACGATGCCACTGACTGACTGTAGCTCTATTGTTCTCTACAGTTAGGCCTCATGAACTGCTATATCACCCTCAATGTATCAGATTAGGTGATATCCGACTCCTTATGGAGCGGAGTCAGTGATCATTGTTAAATTTCATTTTCTTTCTCTCTGCGTAGGAAACAGGCAAGTGTGAGAAAGCTTTTTCCATAGTTACAGATGACTACAAGGGCAGAGCCAGGAATGAACACAGTTTTTCATACATACTTCAATTTCCAGCCATGCTGAGCCCTCTCAACTGCAAACTGATCTGCTGTGTGCTGGCGATCTGTCCTTGTACACTAAGTGAGCATGCGCCGCACTTTGCAACGAGGTATTAGAGCATCCACATCCGACAAAGGTTGGCTCAGCGGTAGAAAGGCCGCCAGACTGTGGCTGAAGCTAGAGGACAGGGTTTCTCACTATCTTTCTGGGTCAGATATGTTTCGGAGGAGAAGTGACTTGTTAGAAAAAGACATGAAAGTAAGACTTCTTATACCTTCTCAGGTCTGTCTTGGAGACACTGTCTGTAGCTGAAGGTTTCGTTTATTCATAAGGTTACAATGCTTAATCTCAGTAGGGTTATCAGTTCTGTCATGTATTATAAACCCTCCAATCAAGGCAGTGGGAAACAGCGCTTCTATTTAATACCCGGAGAAATGGTGGAAGTCAGCGATTGATACCAACACAATGATGGGAAAAAGTGTCCAGAGGTGCTACTCACATAATCTCATTTTACAACATCTTGAAAATTCAATAGAAAGGGCTCCACTAACAATACCATTACACACCACTGATTATTGTTCTCAAATGTTCCTAAAGCTGAAAGCGTAAGCTAACGGTTCAATAAGAAGTCGGGGGAAAAGAAAAGAGTACAGAAAATGAGAGGTGAAAAGATCTATAAAGAAATTTCTAGGTATCATTTCTCTGCTTACGTCACTCTCAAGGCTACTGGGAAACAGCTGGTTCTTTAAGAGTCTGGAGAGAAAAGAGTAAAGAGTATGCAATTTCTGTACTTCTGCTTCTGGAGGATAGATCTTAATCAATGAAAATGATAAAGGTAGCAAAAATATCTTTACGATGCCACTGACTGACTGTAGCTCTATTGTTCTCTACAGTTAGGCCTCATGAACTGCTATATCACCCTCAATGTATCAGATTAGGTGATATCCGACTCCTTATGGAGCGGAGTCAGTGATCATTGTTAAATTTCATTTTCTTTCTCTCTGCGTAGGAAACAGGCAAGTGTGAGAAAGCTTTTTCCATAGTTACAGATGACTACAAGGGCAGAGCCAGGAATGAACACAGTTTTTCATACATACTTCAATTTCCAGCCATGCTGAGCCCTCTCAACTGCAAACTGATCTGCTGTGTGCTGGCGATCTGTCCTTGTACACTAAGTGAGCATGCGCCGCACTTTGCAACGAGGTATTAGAGCATCCACATCCGACAAAGGTTGGCTCAGCGGTAGAAAGGCCGCCAGACTGTGGCTGAAGCTAGAGGACAGGGTTTCTCACTATCTTTCTGGGTCAGATATGTTTCGGAGGAGAAGTGACTTGTTAGAAAAAGACATGAAAGTAAGACTTCTTATACCTTCTCAGGTCTGTCTTGGAGACACTGTCTGTAGCTGAAGGTTTCGTTTATTCATAAGGTTACAATGCTTAATCTCAGTAGGGTTATCAGTTCTGTCATGTATTATAAACCCTCCAATCAAGGCAGTGGGAAACAGCGCTTCTATTTAATACCCGGAGAAATGGTGGAAGTCAGCGATTGATACCAACACAATGATGGGAAAAAGTGTCCAGAGGTGCTACTCACATAATCTCATTTTACAACATCTTGAAAATTCAATAGAAAGGGCTCCACTAACAATACCATTACACACCACTGATTATTGTTCTCAAATGTTCCTAAAGCTCTGAAAGCGTAAGCTAACAATAAAAATGTGCTATAAATACATCCCAACAATGTACTTAATTCTATTTTCCCTTTTAAAAACAAAAGCACACAGTATTAGTCACAAGTCATATAACTTCACTTAAGTAATTTCTTGACGAAAAGTGCATTATCATTTCTTAAATCTTGTGTAAATATAAGTGAATAAGCTATTCCTTGACATCGGAAAATCTTTCCATATAATTTAGAAAACATGGGGAATATTACACCTTGGGTTAACTACTTATTTAATGTGTGTGTGTGTGTGTGTGTGTGTGTGTTTTGCAATGTACATCTTGTTTATCATGAATTCTATGTTATTTGCAAAGACATTGGGAAAAAGTAAAAATTTTCTTGCAAAAAAAAATAGAAAATATAAATTTTCAAATTTCCTGCAATAAATGTGTTAAATGATTCTTGGTTTTATCTTTTGCCATTAAGAGTTTTTGAATGTGTATTTTTCAAAAAGGTTAAAATTGTAGGAAGTTACTGCTATATCCTATCTAAAAAACAAAACAGATGAGATCCATACATGCAAAGTATGTTCCAGTTCTTGAAAAAAGATTTTAAAGTAGTTTAGAAAAATATATTTCTAGCTTCTTGTTTATGCTCACACCATGGAACGAAGATAGTACATATCAATCTACATTACTGAGAAAAAGAAGTCAATATTTTTTCTCTAAGAATATAATATTATTACATTCTGTAATACAAATAATCTATCAATAAGTATTTTTCTAAAGCTAAATATTTTTGACTTAATAACTAAAATATCTATCAATGTTGTTTGTTCACTTTAACAACTTTCAATCTGCCATATTTCTACCTTGAAATTTTGAAAATGAGTATTTTAGGCTGTCTTCTAGAATGTATTCAATCAAGTTTTAAATTTTTAAAATGGTCTGAGAAAGGGCCTCCACGCTGGAACATTATACCATTACACACCACTGATGGGAAAAAGTGTCCAGAGGTGCTACTCACATAATCTCATTTTACAACATCTTGAAAATTCAATAGAAAGGGCTCCACTAACAATACCATTACACACCACTGATTATTGTTCTCAAATGTTCCTAAAGCTCTGAAAGCGTAAGCTAACAATAAAAATGTGCTATAAATACATCCCAACAATGTACTTAATTCTATTTTCCCTTTTAAAAACAAAAGCACACAGTATTAGTCACAAGTCATATAACTTCACTTAAGTAATTTCTTGACGAAAAGTGCATTATCATTTCTTAAATCTTGTGTAAATATAAGTGAATAAGCTATTCCTTGACATCGGAAAATCTTTCCATATAATTTAGAAAACATGGGGAATATTACACCTTGGGTTAACTACTTATTTAATGTGTGTGTGTGTGTGTGTGTGTGTGTGTTTTGCAATGTACATCTTGTTTATCATGAATTCTATGTTATTTGCAAAGACATTGGGAAAAAGTAAAAATTTTCTTGCAAAAAAAAATAGAAAATATAAATTTTCAAATTTCCTGCAATAAATGTGTTAAATGATTCTTGGTTTTATCTTTTGCCATTAAGAGTTTTTGAATGTGTATTTTTCAAAAAGGTTAAAATTGTAGGAAGTTACTGCTATATCCTATCTAAAAAACAAAACAGATGAGATCCATACATGCAAAGTATGTTCCAGTTCTTGAAAAAAGATTTTAAAGTAGTTTAGAAAAATATATTTCTAGCTTCTTGTTTATGCTCACACCATGGAACGAAGATAGTACATATCAATCTACATTACTGAGAAAAAGAAGTCAATATTTTTTCTCTAAGAATATAATATTATTACATTCTGTAATACAAATAATCTATCAATAAGTATTTTTCTAAAGCTAAATATTTTTGACTTAATAACTAAAATATCTATCAATGTTGTTTGTTCACTTTAACAACTTTCAATCTGCCATATTTCTACCTTGAAATTTTTTTGAAAATGAGTATTTTAGGCTGTCTTCTGAGATGGTAATTTTATGTATTCAATCAAATTTGTTTATAATTTTTATAAACAACATTTATTGGAGAATATAAGAAGCACCAGAAGAGAAACTTTTCACTCTCTCCAACATAGTAAAATGATCAAACGTTTGGAATAGAAGCAAATTGTAAAAATGTGTCTTAACTGAGACGCTTTGCCCTAAGGATCCAAGCCTTTGCTTTTGATGATTCTTCCATAAACCTGAGTTTATTTTAAAAAATTGATCCTTTTAATGTGAGAAAGTTGATGGAGAAAGAATTTCACTTACGAGTTTTTCCACTAGACACTATAAAACACCATCATAGCACCTTGCATTTTTGGCATCTGCAGTTGAACTCCACAGTTGAATGTTGCCAGATCTTATTTTGAAAAATGGTGTTGTGTCTATAGGATGCAAATGATCTGGATGAAAATTCAAATCAAATAGAAAAACCTACTTAGTCCTCAATGCTTCATTCGAGTTGAGCAGTAAGAAGGCCAAAACTTCAATGGAACATAAAGAAAAGGGAAGGGAGAAGGGAAAAGGTGAAAGTAAAAGGAGAAAACAAAGAAAGCTAGTTATGATTTGGAAAGATAGATTCCATTACAGACTTCTTGGTGCTGTTTGACCCATATGATGTTGCAGTTCTTCCAAATATAAGAATGGCTTGTCTTTGTATGGCAAGGTACCCTGTATGTGATCACCCACGTGGCAAGTATCTGATAACTAGTTGATTTTTAATTTTTTATTTTAGATAGCAAGTGTTTAATGCATTTTTTTTTGCTGACAAAACTGACTGCCACATATCAATAAAGAATACTCCTCTGAACTAGGTGCTTGGATACTTTTTAAAAAGAAACTAGAATAAAATTTTTTAACTTTAAAAATATGGGTAGGAAAGTTCAATTTTCATTGATGACTCATAATTTAATAAATGCTGGAGACTTTTCTGTTTTCAGATACAACTGTCATAATGCAAAATTATTCTTTACTGTTTTCCATTATATTTGTAGATGTCTTTACTGTTTTCGCATTTTTTCTAAATCAAATTATCTATCAATGTTGTTTGTTCACTTTAACAACTTTCAATCTGCCATATTTCTACCTTGAAATTTTTTTGAAAATGAGTATTTTAGGCTGTCTTCTGAGATGGTAATTTTATGTATTCAATCAAATTTGTTTATAATTTTTATAAACAACATTTATTGGAGAATATAAGAAGCACCAGAAGAGAAACTTTTCACTCTCTCCAACATAGTAAAATGATCAAACGTTTGGAATAGAAGCAAATTGTAAAAATGTGTCTTAACTGAGACGCTTTGCCCTAAGGATCCAAGCCTTTGCTTTTGATGATTCTTCCATAAACCTGAGTTTATTTTAAAAAATTGATCCTTTTAATGTGAGAAAGTTGATGGAGAAAGAATTTCACTTACGAGTTTTTCCACTAGACACTATAAAACACCATCATAGCACCTTGCATTTTTGGCATCTGCAGTTGAACTCCACAGTTGAATGTTGCCAGATCTTATTTTGAAAAATGGTGTTGTGTCTATAGGATGCAAATGATCTGGATGAAAATTCAAATCAAATAGAAAAACCTACTTAGTCCTCAATGCTTCATTCGAGTTGAGCAGTAAGAAGGCCAAAACTTCAATGGAACATAAAGAAAAGGGAAGGGAGAAGGGAAAAGGTGAAAGTAAAAGGAGAAAACAAAGAAAGCTAGTTATGATTTGGAAAGATAGATTCCATTACAGACTTCTTGGTGCTGTTTGACCCATATGATGTTGCAGTTCTTCCAAATATAAGAATGGCTTGTCTTTGTATGGCAAGGTACCCTGTATGTGATCACCCACGTGGCAAGTATCTGATAACTAGTTGATTTTTAATTTTTTATTTTAGATAGCAAGTGTTTAATGCATTTTTTTTTGCTGACAAAACTGACTGCCACATATCAATAAAGAATACTCCTCTGAACTAGGTGCTTGGATACTTTTTAAAAAGAAACTAGAATAAAATTTTTTAACTTTAAAAATATGGGTAGGAAAGTTCAATTTTCATTGATGACTCATAATTTAATAAATGCTGGAGACTTTTCTGTTTTCAGATACAACTGTCATAATGCAAAATTATTCTTTACTGTTTTCCATTATATTTGTAGAGTCTGTGCCTACATTAACCCCCATTTTAAATTTGTTTACAGTACAACTCTAATGAACAATGTGTTCACTTTGCTGAACAACGTAGTCAATCTGGGAAGTAAAAGCACCTACAGAGGACTCTTTTTACATAAACAGGGGCTCAAGTGGAACTCAGTCTTACAGGTGTTTTATCTTCCTTAGGACAGCGATTCAAAATCCGTGTTAAAATCAGCAGAAAACGAGTTACAAAGTAAGAAATTCTAAATAATTCATGGATGTGCATGAAAATAATGCTTCAAAATTGGAGTCAGGAGCAGCTGCGAGGGGAAAAATTTTTTCAGCATCGCAGTCAACAACACTCATATTATTTCAGGTTAGCTCACACCATTGTGTGCATTTACAATGCAAGGTTTGTATGCTTCCATTGGTTTGGGAAAGAAAATTTAGAAGTCTTAAAATACACAAACAGCAAATATAAAGAATCCTTTCTAGTTCTTGCAGACAGTATGAATCAGTAGTAAGAAACACCATTCTACTTGCAGAATCTACATGAAAACATGATTCTATACTTTTAAAACTAAATCTAAGCCTTGAGTCTTAAGCCAGAGAGTCCCTCATTCATAAAATAAGTACAAAATTAAGACAAGTTATTGTTTTCTGTTTTTTCCCTTTGTTTATTTCACAAATGCCCCTCACTACTTACATAGCATTAGGATAAAGTTCACTGGACATGCTTGATAAATGAATAACCACTCATTATCCAGGTAGGTCATTTACCATTCTAAAGCTGAACAATGGCACAGAAGCAAATTATTTATTTTTCCTAGTCTCTAGGTTAGAAGTGTGAATTCAGTAACGGAAAAAGGAAAGTAATCCAAACTGTTTGAGAATTAATATTCAAGTAAAATAGGACATTTTTCAAGATCTCATTGGGAAAAGTGATAACTGACAATTATCTAAGTGGGAATATTCCTCTTCAATTCTTAAAAATTGATTTTTACTCCAGCTTCCTTTTCATGGTACGAATTGTTGTTCTACCTCCCTCGGCTGTTATAAAGACAATGCTTATTAATATATTTATTAGATTGGGGTGGTAGATGAATCTAAATTACCCTAATGTCTCAAATAAAATAATGAACCAAATTATTCATGATGTAGGAAATTACTCAGTAATATCACAACCAACATACTCTGGAAATTAACCTGTAGCAATATTTTTAAGTTATTTATTCTATTTTCCTTGAGTAATGGTGATGCTGATCAAATGATTATTTGTGGGAAAAACATATAGTTCATCTTTAATATTCAGGGAAGTACTTCTTACTTCACATAACTCAGTGAAAATTTCCAAATTTGTAGGTCAGTTTCTCTTCCTACCAGAGTATATGTTTGACTTTGTTAAGACACAAGGCTTTAAATAGTATATTTTGAGTGTTTCTAAAGATACTGAACAGACTAGAATAATGTATATTGTTGAATGCTAAGTGAAATTTTTATAAGTATTAATTATCTCTAATCAAGGTTTAGATTTCTTAGTTCGCATCATTAGCTAATACTCAGATATTGGCTTTTTATTATCCTAGTTCTATGATTATGCAGTGTTTAAGTCAAGAGTAACTCTTTAAATATGTACACCTGAAGTTGCAATTTTCTTTCTTTTCCTTTTAATTATTAAAGGTATAGTTTCCTGTTTTTCCTTGTTATTAGCTCTGATGCCCAAAAGGAACGTCTGTGCAGTGGATTCAAATCAAAGCTGAACATTTCATCTGATCTGTGACTTCCCTTAATCAGCTGTCCGGTAAAATTACAATTTAAAATAATACCAACCCTTGCCACCTCCTGCAAGTTGTAGTTCACATTAAAGCCATAATATAACACATTGCTTGGCAGTTGGAACAAGGTGAACTGAGGGGATAAGGAATTTGATCCTGATTTTGCTGAGCGCTTTGCTTTTCCATTTTGACCATCTTGTTAGTGACTACATCCATTAGCCTACTTGCCTAATATGAGTGTGACACAAATGCATTACCTTTACATCTCTCTCTCTCTCTTTTATTTTAAAGATGTGCAGGTTGTCTGAAGTCCCAGCGATTTTCCCTCAGCTCTCTCTTTGGCAGTTTATTAAGAATGTGTGACATGAATGGGGTCTAGAGATGCTGTTTCTTATATGTTTGCTCTGTATGAGAAAACTCACTTCCATTGGCACACAGCTCAGGAAGAGCAATGAGATTTTGTCTCCTTAACTAGCTTTCACATCTCTGCAGCAGCTACCCAGTGCCCTCTGTGGTGAGGCTTCAAGCAGGCTCAGAGAGAAAGTATGCTGTGATCAAAACGGTGATGTCAACTCTCAGTTGCAAAAGAGAACAGCCTACCATCCAGATATAGGTGCAAAGACCACAAATGACAAGCCCTGCTTTGCCAAAAATCAGAAAATTATGTTGTTATTTATAACTCAAAAATTAAGTTAATTTCATATTAACCTTTGGCTTGGTCTGAGAAAAAGAAATACATAAAAATAGACAATGTAAAATTCATATGTAAATTTTAAAAATGAATGTTAATTTTTTCTATTAGCACTTAAAAAAAAAATGGTTGACAACCAGTGGTGACCTTGGTTTGGACTCAGTTCTGTCCTGAGCATGATCTGAGGCTAAAGGTATCTATGGACAGAAGACTAAGGGCAGGGTGGCACCGCAAAAGCAATAGTTATTCAATCAAAGCTTTGGTTTCAAAAAAAATCACCTATTGGTCTAAAACAAATGTGAAAACATTTCAAGGAAACATCTAAATAGTCTAAAAGCGAATCAGATTGGCTACTTTATTCTGTGAGATTGAAGACTTTTTAACTTTAATTTTTTCCTGGTAAGAGTTCAAATGGATCCATGATCAATTGTCGTCTCAAAGAATGTTTTTCCTTGTTATTAGCTCTGATGCCCAAAAGGAACGTCTGTGCAGTGGATTCAAATCAAAGCTGAACATTTCATCTGATCTGTGACTTCCCTTAATCAGCTGTCCGGTAAAATTACAATTTAAAATAATACCAACCCTTGCCACCTCCTGCAAGTTGTAGTTCACATTAAAGCCATAATATAACACATTGCTTGGCAGTTGGAACAAGGTGAACTGAGGGGATAAGGAATTTGATCCTGATTTTGCTGAGCGCTTTGCTTTTCCATTTTGACCATCTTGTTAGTGACTACATCCATTAGCCTACTTGCCTAATATGAGTGTGACACAAATGCATTACCTTTACATCTCTCTCTCTCTCTTTTATTTTAAAGATGTGCAGGTTGTCTGAAGTCCCAGCGATTTTCCCTCAGCTCTCTCTTTGGCAGTTTATTAAGAATGTGTGACATGAATGGGGTCTAGAGATGCTGTTTCTTATATGTTTGCTCTGTATGAGAAAACTCACTTCCATTGGCACACAGCTCAGGAAGAGCAATGAGATTTTGTCTCCTTAACTAGCTTTCACATCTCTGCAGCAGCTACCCAGTGCCCTCTGTGGTGAGGCTTCAAGCAGGCTCAGAGAGAAAGTATGCTGTGATCAAAACGGTGATGTCAACTCTCAGTTGCAAAAGAGAACAGCCTACCATCCAGATATAGGTGCAAAGACCACAAATGACAAGCCCTGCTTTGCCAAAAATCAGAAAATTATGTTGTTATTTATAACTCAAAAATTAAGTTAATTTCATATTAACCTTTGGCTTGGTCTGAGAAAAAGAAATACATAAAAATAGACAATGTAAAATTCATATGTAAATTTTAAAAATGAATGTTAATTTTTTCTATTAGCACTTAAAAAAAAAATGGTTGACAACCAGTGGTGACCTTGGTTTGGACTCAGTTCTGTCCTGAGCATGATCTGAGGCTAAAGGTATCTATGGACAGAAGACTAAGGGCAGGGTGGCACCGCAAAAGCAATAGTTATTCAATCAAAGCTTTGGTTTCAAAAAAAATCACCTATTGGTCTAAAACAAATGTGAAAACATTTCAAGGAAACATCTAAATAGTCTAAAAGCGAATCAGATTGGCTACTTTATTCTGTGAGATTGAAGACTTTTTTAACTTTAATTTTTTTTCCTGGTAAGAGTTCAAATGGATCCATGATCAATTGTCGTCTCAGAAATAGACTTACCTACTTTTCTTCCCTAAGATAAGCAAGAAATAATTCAAATATTCTGATTATATTTAATGGTTAGAAAGCTTCCCATTCCAGATCTGATTGGTATTAAACTGTTGTATTTATTTTTCTCTGGAGGCATAACTAATGAATAGTCATTATAGGTTTTTAAATTATTATTTCTATTTTTCACATGTGTTCATGAAGCAAAGAAGAGAAAGGTCCTTCTTTTCCCGCTACGGAAGATGTAAATTTGAAGTATATTTTATGAAGTCTCTCACAAGTCTATGGTCTCTATTTCTTATCAATAGCATATGTACAGATACAGCAGCCCACAAATGTGTCTGATTATTGGGCCATCAATTTCACTCTTACCAACTAAAATGGTTCAACTTTATTATTTACATGATTCTTAAAATATGCAGGCCACTGACCACACAAATAAACATGTGCTTTTGGATCAGGAGAAAGCCTGGTGTTTATGAACAGGGTTCTTTGTATTTTTAACAATATCTGGCACTTTTAAGCGAAACTCTTTACTGAAACATGGACCTTGGATAATTGTGTACTTCGTGATCTCTGCTGGGCAGGGGACCCAACCTCTGCTCTTTAGGCAGATAGGAGTACAAAAATCTGTTATTGCAGTTTGACATTTTCTTTGCATGATTAGGTCAGTTGGTAAATCTCCACTTTGCAGTTCTTAGAAGCCCAGATTTCCTGTTACAAAGCAATGTGTTTCTGATTATTGCCTTATTGAAGTCCAGGCATAGTGCCTACACTCTGCTAGTAGTTCTACTTCTCATTTTCCGTGTTAACACCAGCAACGTACTGACCCTACCTTCCTCTTCTTTGCTTGCAATGGTTGGGGAGATTGGAAATCCAGGGGGTCATTGTGAGGATGGGTTGAATACAGAATAAGTATTACCCTCATTATCAGTTCTGATACAAATGTTCTTTTAAGGTGGTGAAAATCAAAATGCGTCAAACTCAAAGAGAAACTGATTTTCTAGCACAGAGTTCTGGTTTCATCTGCGCTTTTTCTGGCTTTAATTCTGTCATCACCAAGTTCATTTGGTTAGACAATTGTCATTATCTTTCAAAGGAACATTGTCAAAGACTTCTAGATGTACCATAAAAAGTCCTAGTCTTACCCAATATTACATGGCAAATCTGGTCCATGGCACCATCTTTGCTTGCCTAAATTATACAGCTTCTTATATAAATTATATAAACTTTTTTATATGCTTATATAAACCTGCAAACAAATTGTTTTTTTTTTTGATTCCAGACTAGGTATTAACTGTTGTATTTATTTCTCTGGAGGCATAATATGTAGTCCTATTTTTCACATGTGTTCATGAAGCAAAGAAGAGAAAGGTCCTTCTTTTCCCGCTACGGAAGATGTAAATTTGAAGTATATTTTATGAAGTCTCTCACAAGTCTATGGTCTCTATTTCTTATCAATAGCATATGTACAGATACAGCAGCCCACAAATGTGTCTGATTATTGGGCCATCAATTTCACTCTTACCAACTAAAATGGTTCAACTTTATTATTTACATGATTCTTAAAATATGCAGGCCACTGACCACACAAATAAACATGTGCTTTTGGATCAGGAGAAAGCCTGGTGTTTATGAACAGGGTTCTTTGTATTTTTAACAATATCTGGCACTTTTAAGCGAAACTCTTTACTGAAACATGGACCTTGGATAATTGTGTACTTCGTGATCTCTGCTGGGCAGGGGACCCAACCTCTGCTCTTTAGGCAGATAGGAGTACAAAAATCTGTTATTGCAGTTTGACATTTTCTTTGCATGATTAGGTCAGTTGGTAAATCTCCACTTTGCAGTTCTTAGAAGCCCAGATTTCCTGTTACAAAGCAATGTGTTTCTGATTATTGCCTTATTGAAGTCCAGGCATAGTGCCTACACTCTGCTAGTAGTTCTACTTCTCATTTTCCGTGTTAACACCAGCAACGTACTGACCCTACCTTCCTCTTCTTTGCTTGCAATGGTTGGGGAGATTGGAAATCCAGGGGGTCATTGTGAGGATGGGTTGAATACAGAATAAGTATTACCCTCATTATCAGTTCTGATACAAATGTTCTTTTAAGGTGGTGAAAATCAAAATGCGTCAAACTCAAAGAGAAAATGATTTTCTAGCACAGAGTTCTGGTTTCATCTGCGCTTTTTCTGGCTTTAATTCTGTCATCACCAAGTTCATTTGGTTAGACAATTGTCATTATCTTTCAAAGGAACATTGTCAAAGACTTCTAGATGTACCATAAAAAGTCCTAGTCTTACCCAATATTACATGGCAAATCTGGTCCATGGCACCATCTTTGCTTGCCTAAATTATACAGCTTCTTATATAAATTATATAAACTTTTTTATATGCTTATATAAACCTGCAAACTCACTGATAAAACTTCCTATAGACTCCTTCCTTTCATTCCTATTTTCCTACAATCCATTCCTCACAGAGGAGTCTGAATATTCTTTAGTAAAATAAGTATAGATAAGATCTTTTCTTTCTACTGCTATAATCCCCCAGTGACTTTTTGTTGCATACTGATCAACATCCAAATTATTTCTGGGACATCAGAAAACTACCATAATCTAGGTTGTACCATTTCTCTGACCTCACTTCCTGCCACTTTCTCTTTGTGTACTGTGTTTTATACTCAGTAACTTTCTTCCTGATTCTGACTTGAAGACTTTCAACTGGTTGTTCTCTCTTTTTGAAAGACTCTTTTTTTGCCTCATCACAGTATTGACTTTTCAGCCAGTCTCTGGGTCTTAGCTGACTCATCATGTCACCAAATCTTTCTGGTGCCGCCTTGTCTAAAAAATAGCCGCTATGGAGAATAGTTTGGAGATTCCTTTAAAAACTAGGTATAAAGCTACCATATAACCTAGCAACTGGACATATACCCTGAGAAAACTATAATTCAAAGAGACACATATACCTCAATGTTCTTTGCAGCACTACTTACAGTAGTCAGGATATAGAAGCAACCTAGGTATCCCTCAGTGGATGAATAGATAAAGAAGCCATGGTACACATACACAGCCGAGTATTGCTCAGTCATAATAAAAAGAAACAAATGTGAGTCAGTTCTAATGAGATGGATGAAACTATAGCCTGTTGCACAAAGTGAAGTAAGTCAAAGAAAAACAAATATCATATATTAATACATATATATGAAATTTGGAAAAATGGTACTGATGAACCTATTTGCAGGACAAGAATAGAGAGGCAGATGTAGAGAACAGAATTGTGGACACAATGGGAGGAGAGGATGGGACAAATAGAGAGTGCAACATTGACATATACAATACCATGTGTAAAATAGGTAGCTAGTGGGAGCCCAGACTGGTGCTCTGTGACAACCTAGAGGGGTGGATTGTTGGGGGGAGGTCTTACCCAATATTACATGGCAAATCTGGTCCATGGCACCATCTTTGCTTGCCTAAATTATACAGCTTCTTATATAAATTATATAAACTTTTTTATATGCTTATATAAACCTGCAAACTCACTGATAAAACTTCCTATAGACTCCTTCCTTTCATTCCTATTTTCCTACAATCCATTCCTCACAGAGGAGTCTGAATATTCTTTAGTAAAATAAGTATAGATAAGATCTTTTCTTTCTACTGCTATAATCCCCCAGTGACTTTTTGTTGCATACTGATCAACATCCAAATTATTTCTGGGACATCAGAAAACTACCATAATCTAGGTTGTACCATTTCTCTGACCTCACTTCCTGCCACTTTCTCTTTGTGTACTGTGTTTTATACTCAGTAACTTTCTTCCTGATTCTGACTTGAAGACTTTCAACTGGTTGTTCTCTCTTTTTGAAAGACTCTTTTTTTGCCTCATCACAGTATTGACTTTTCAGCCAGTCTCTGGGTCTTAGCTGACTCATCATGTCACCAAATCTTTCTGGTGCCGCCTTGTCTAAAAAATAGCCGCTATGGAGAATAGTTTGGAGATTCCTTTAAAAACTAGGTATAAAGCTACCATATAACCTAGCAACTGGACATATACCCTGAGAAAACTATAATTCAAAGAGACACATATACCTCAATGTTCTTTGCAGCACTACTTACAGTAGTCAGGATATAGAAGCAACCTAGGTATCCCTCAGTGGATGAATAGATAAAGAAGCCATGGTACACATACACAGCCGAGTATTGCTCAGTCATAATAAAAAGAAACAAATGTGAGTCAGTTCTAATGAGATGGATGAAACTATAGCCTGTTGCACAAAGTGAAGTAAGTCAAAGAAAAACAAATATCATATATTAATACATATATATGAAATTTGGAAAAATGGTACTGATGAACCTATTTGCAGGACAAGAATAGAGAGGCAGATGTAGAGAACAGAATTGTGGACACAATGGGAGGAGAGGATGGGACAAATAGAGAGTGCAACATTGACATATACAATACCATGTGTAAAATAGGTAGCTAGTGGGAGCCCAGACTGGTGCTCTGTGACAACCTAGAGGGGTGGATTGTTGGGGGGAGGGAGGCTCAAGAGGAAGGAGATATACATATATATATACACCGAAGACTGACTTGCATTGTTGTACAGTAGAAACAAACACAACATGTTAACACAATTATCCTCCAATTAAAAAACATTAACTAAAAAAAAATTTCTCCTAAGATTTCTCCTTTAACTACCTTATTTCCTTCAGAGCACTCACTCTCTACTATTTTATAGTTATATTATTGGTTTATGTGTTAACTTTTTGTGTCCCTGTACAGGAATATGTGCTGCCTGAAGAAGGGGATTTCATCTTATTTTTAGTGGGCCATTGTCTGGTCTGGTACAGCTACTGATATACCTTTTTGTTGGGTGGATAGATGAATGACCGAATCATTCAATTTTTTAATAGTTAAGCCCATTAGCCAGAGAAAGCCCAGGACTGTTCTTAATCTACAACAACTATGCGAGGGCCCATTAATTTTCATTCCCTAGATTCTACAGTTACCTTAACTCTTGCCAGAGCCCTATGTTCGTTTAGTTTCTATTAGTGCCTAGAGAGAGAATCCAACACAGGCTAGGTACTTCATGAATGTTAGTGCAATTGGAATTTGATATTTTAATTAAGTTGAGCAACCTCATACTTGCTGTATAACATATTAACTCTACTAAACAAGCCAGATTTTTAAAAAATTAGTGATAGTGTTCCCTGTTTTAATATCAGTGAAGTACCTTACCATAATCTCCAACATGTAAAGGCTAAGCAAGCTGAGAGATAAAGAGACTAGTTGAAGTTTTTATAGGAACATTTTTCAAAGAGGTTTTGTATTGATATATTGCTGTATCTGCTAACATAGAATTTCTTTGAGGAAGTAATCTTACACCCTCTTTTCCAGACAAGATTAATGTTAGGTGACTCACCCTACCCTGGTGAGCTGATAGGAAAGGAAGTACCCTTTTAATCCCACACCTGACCCATAGCTCTTCCCTTTGCAGATGTAGGAAATTGTGGACACTAAAATAGAGGGAGCAACACTGACATATACAATACCATGTGTAAAATAGGTAGCTAGTGGGAGCCCAGACTGGTGCTCTGTGACAACCTAGAGGGGTGGATTGTTGGGGGGAGGGAGGCTCAAGAGGAAGGAGATATACATATATATATACACCGAAGACTGACTTGCATTGTTGTACAGTAGAAACAAACACAACATGTTAACACAATTATCCTCCAATTAAAAACATTAACTAAAAAAAAATTTCTCCTAAGATTTCTCCTTTAACTACCTTATTTCCTTCAGAGCACTCACTCTCTACTATTTTATAGTTATATTATTGGTTTATGTGTTAACTTTTTGTGTCCCTGTACAGGAATATGTGCTGCCTGAAGAAGGGGATTTCATCTTATTTTTAGTGGGCCATTGTCTGGTCTGGTACAGCTACTGATATACCTTTTTGTTGGGTGGATAGATGAATGACCGAATCATTCAATTTTTTAATAGTTAAGCCCATTAGCCAGAGAAAGCCCAGGACTGTTCTTAATCTACAACAACTATGCGAGGGCCCATTAATTTTCATTCCCTAGATTCTACAGTTACCTTAACTCTTGCCAGAGCCCTATGTTCGTTTAGTTTCTATTAGTGCCTAGAGAGAGAATCCAACACAGGCTAGGTACTTCATGAATGTTAGTGCAATTGGAATTTGATATTTTAATTAAGTTGAGCAACCTCATACTTGCTGTATAACATATTAACTCTACTAAACAAGCCAGATTTTTAAAAAATTAGTGATAGTGTTCCCTGTTTTAATATCAGTGAAGTACCTTACCATAATCTCCAACATGTAAAGGCTAAGCAAGCTGAGAGATAAAGAGACTAGTTGAAGTTTTTATAGGAACATTTTTCAAAGAGGTTTTGTATTGATATATTGCTGTATCTGCTAACATAGAATTTCTTTGAGGAAGTAATCTTACACCCTCTTTTCCAGACAAGATTAATGTTAGGTGACTCACCCTACCCTGGTGAGCTGATAGGAAAGGAAGTACCCTTTTAATCCCACACCTGACCCATAGCTCTTCCCTTTGTCTCTTGTGTCTCTGCCTTCCTGCCCATGCACTGTTTGAATGTCTTTGCTCTGTTTGGTTCTCTTCAGACTTTTTTTAAAGTTCAAACTTATTTTCTTGCTTTAAACATACTATTTAAAAGCATGCATAAACAAAAAGCCTGGGAATGGGAACAGAACAGTGTTCAGGGAATAGGAAAGAAATGGGATGAGGAGAGATTGATAGGAATCAGGAGATCCTCTGAAGTTCAAGAAACCTCTTTAGCAAAGAGGGCAATGGTCAAGGCATGGTGAAATAATTCCTTTTCAAAGGTAGTCAGAGGGAGACTGGAAATGACTAGTGCATTTACTCATCATTGGTGGGAAAGTTGTCTGCATTGTGCAGCTCAGACTTCAATGTCCTGCT
This sequence comes from Tragulus kanchil, assembly GCA_022376925.1. Taxonomy (NCBI): domain Eukaryota; kingdom Metazoa; phylum Chordata; class Mammalia; order Artiodactyla; family Tragulidae; genus Tragulus; species Tragulus kanchil. The sequence goes on from JAIOJX010000028.1 coordinate 124,170,829, forward strand.
TCTAAGCCAGCCGATGAACCACACAGTGGAGGATATTTAAAAGCACTGGTTATTGACATGAGTTGATTGGCAGCTGAAGAGATTTTCAGATGTGATGGATAAAACAGAGGCACCAACTTTCCTTTCTGATCTCACATCCCCATGATACATTCTTTAGATTTTTCTAGGAAGGATAAAATACATTTTTAAGAGAGGTGGAGTTGGAACTGACCAACAAGGGTGACAACAAAACCTGTTCTGATTTTGTAAATGGGAACCATAAAGTAGAACAAGTGGGCAGTTATTTCAGGGTGATTCAGATCATTGGTGGCAGGTTGAGGACAGGGATTCTGAAGTGGCCCACTGGACTTTTAAGTTGAGCAACCTCTATAAAAAAAAAACATATTAACTCTACTAAACAAGCCAGATTTAAAAAATTAGTGATAGTGTTCCCTGTTTTAATATCAGTGAAGTACCTTACCATAATCTCCAACATGTAAAGGCTAAGCAAGCTGAGAGATAAAGAGACTAGTTGAAGTTTTTATAGGAACATTTTTCAAAGAGGTTTTGTATTGATATATTGCTGTATCTGCTAACATAGAATTTCTTTGAGGAAGTAATCTTACACCCTCTTTTCCAGACAAGATTAATGTTAGGTGACTCACCCTACCCTGGTGAGCTGATAGGAAAGGAAGTACCCTTTTAATCCCACACCTGACCCATAGCTCTTCCCTTTGTCTCTTGTGTCTCTGCCTTCCTGCCCATGCACTGTTTGAATGTCTTTGCTCTGTTTGGTTCTCTTCAGACTTTTTTTAAAGTTCAAACTTATTTTCTTGCTTTAAACATACTATTTAAAAGCATGCATAAACAAAAAGCCTGGGAATGGGAACAGAACAGTGTTCAGGGAATAGGAAAGAAATGGGATGAGGAGAGATTGATAGGAATCAGGAGATCCTCTGAAGTTCAAGAAACCTCTTTAGCAAAGAGGGCAATGGTCAAGGCATGGTGAAATAATTCCTTTTCAAAGGTAGTCAGAGGGAGACTGGAAATGACTAGTGCATTTACTCATCATTGGTGGGAAAGTTGTCTGCATTGTGCAGCTCAGACTTCAATGTCCTGCTTCTAAGCCAGCCGATGAACCACACAGTGGAGGATATTTAAAAGCACTGGTTATTGACATGAGTTGATTGGCAGCTGAAGAGATTTTCAGATGTGATGGATAAAACAGAGGCACCAACTTTCCTTTCTGATCTCACATCCCCATGATACATTCTTTAGATTTTTCTAGGAAGGATAAAATACATTTTTAAGAGAGGTGGAGTTGGAACTGACCAACAAGGGTGACAACAAAACCTGTTCTGATTTTGTAAATGGGAACCATAAAGTAGAACAAGTGGGCAGTTATTTCAGGGTGATTCAGATCATTGGTGGCAGGTTGAGGACAGGGATTCTGAAGTGGCCCACTGGACTTTGCCTTGTAACCACCATCACAGCACAACTTGCAATTTCCACAAGTACAGGCAGGGAGAAAATTATAACTTTGAAAGGCATTTCAGACGTGTGTGTGTGTGTGTGTGTGTTTGCATCCAGAAGGGTTTAGGGCAGGGGTAGAAGGAAAATGGGCCTCAGTGTTCTAGGAAAGGTAATGAAGAAAAAAATGAATGACTGGGAAAAAAGGCTTCCTCCGTGCTAAAAAAAAAGGATGCCAAGAGTGTATGGATAATCCTCCTCCTTCCACTACACCATTCAGCCATTCACAGGCAATATACTGAGCCTCTCTTAAATTGCCATCTTAAATTGAGGATAATACTTGCAGTTCGTTGTGGAGTCTAGTTAGTACTAGGCTCATAGGAGATAGTAGTTGAAAATTTTAGAAACCAAAAGTTAATTTGCACTGGGACGAAAATAAAGAATTGCTAGTAGTTTATAGTAGGAAAACTAGTATTCCTTTCCAAATCTACAGTAATTGAAAAGTTACCCTTAAATCTGCGGCTACATAGAAGTCAAATTCAATAAAATTACTTTTAATGGAAATTCCTTTATCTTAATTGTAGGTTGAATATGGGGTTCAAAATCAATGAGAACATGATCATTTAGAACATTTTGAAAAAAATGAAATAGGTTGGATGTCAGGTCACTGATCTGTTTGTGGATGAAAGGGGTGAGAAAGATTTTTTTGCCTCTTAAAAAACAAATGCTGTTTGCCTTATCAACCATTTGAATGTTTTTCTTAAATTTTCACCTACTTATATTAACAGTTTATAATCCTAAACTACATATAACCTAGTAGCTGTTGTTAAGTAGTTTTCTTTTGTATTACTGTACTAAAAAATATAGGTAACCACAGATCATATTTTATTAACCTGTGTTTTCATAGAAAACACAAAATATGAAAATTAAAATTTCTATATGAAAATTAAAGTTGAAACTTCTTACAAATTCACCAAGATCAGCTTACAATTTTTTGTAAGGATTTTTTTTTTTCTAGTGTAGGGACATGTTTTCTGTGCTTACAAATTTTATAAGTAACCTGTATAATTGACCAAAAACAAGCACAAATGCAGACTGTATTAAAATTTCCACAGCAAAAAAGAAAGAAATATGAGTCTACTACTCACAGATAATTATTATTTGTTGTGTATCATTTAGACATTCTTCTATGTCATCTTTTAAAGTTTCTTCCTGTATGAAATACTGCTCTGCTGTCTTCAATCTTTTTTTAATTTAAAATATGTCAATGGTTTTCACTGTCAATACATTTATATTTGTAATATTTTAAATTATTTTTATAATACTCTATTTGTATGGCTATGTCCCAATTTATTTGACCAATTCGTCTTCTGAGACAATTTAACAGGCAACATACTGAGCCTCTCTTAAATTGCCATCTTAAATTGAGGATAATACTTGCAGTTCGTTGTGGAGTCTAGTTAGTACTAGGCTCATAGGAGATAGTAGTTGAAAATTTTAGAAACCAAAAGTTAATTTGCACTGGGACGAAAATAAAGAATTGCTAGTAGTTTATAGTAGGAAAACTAGTATTCCTTTCCAAATCTACAGTAATTGAAAAGTTACCCTTAAATCTGCGGCTACATAGAAGTCAAATTCAATAAAATTACTTTTAATGGAAATTCCTTTATCTTAATTGTAGGTTGAATATGGGGTTCAAAATCAATGAGAACATGATCATTTAGAACATTTTGAAAAAAATGAAATAGGTTGGATGTCAGGTCACTGATCTGTTTGTGGATGAAAGGGGTGAGAAAGATTTTTTTGCCTCTTAAAAAACAAATGCTGTTTGCCTTATCAACCATTTGAATGTTTTTCTTAAATTTTCACCTACTTATATTAACAGTTTATAATCCTAAACTACATATAACCTAGTAGCTGTTGTTAAGTAGTTTTCTTTTGTATTACTGTACTAAAAAATATAGGTAACCACAGATCATATTTTATTAACCTGTGTTTTCATAGAAAACACAAAATATGAAAATTAAAATTTCTATATGAAAATTAAAGTTGAAACTTCTTACAAATTCACCAAGATCAGCTTACAATTTTTTGTAAGGATTTTTTTTTTTCTAGTGTAGGGACATGTTTTCTGTGCTTACAAATTTTATAAGTAACCTGTATAATTGACCAAAAACAAGCACAAATGCAGACTGTATTAAAATTTCCACAGCAAAAAAGAAAGAAATATGAGTCTACTACTCACAGATAATTATTATTTGTTGTGTATCATTTAGACATTCTTCTATGTCATCTTTTAAAGTTTCTTCCTGTATGAAATACTGCTCTGCTGTCTTCAATCTTTTTTTAATTTAAAATATGTCAATGGTTTTCACTGTCAATACATTTATATTTGTAATATTTTAAATTATTTTTATAATACTCTATTTGTATGGCTATGTCCCAATTTATTTGACCAATTCGTCTTCTGAGACAATTTAACCTTTATTTTCCCAATTCTCTTTACTCTTAAACCTTATTCTTGTATTTGCTTGAATGTTTCTATAGAATTAATTCCTTTTAGTGGAATTGCTAGGTTAGAGAACATTCACATTTTTTTAAGTTTTTGATATATATTTCCAAACTGCCCTCAGGAAAGTTGTTCCAACAAATGCCCTAGTGTTTATGAGTGGTTGTTCTCTCTTGTTAACACTGGACATTATAATTCTTTTAAACCTGTGTTTATCTAATAATAAAAAGGCACCCCATTTTAATTTACATTCCTTTGTTTACTGTTAAGCATGAATCATTTTTTCCTATGCTTATTGACTAGCTGAGAGTCTGCTTTTGTGAATTGCCTGTTCCTGTCCTTTGTCCATTCTGCTGGCTGTTAATTTTTTTTCTGAGACCAATTCTTAACAGTATTTTGTATATGGGGCTACTGTTGGTCATTTTGCAAATTCTTAATTTTTAAGTTTACTCAGTGAGTTCACAGCATTAAAAAGTGACAAAGTGACAAAGTAAGAAGTAAAAAGTGACAAAGTTTATATGGTCAGAGAAGAACAGGGCATATAATGAAAAAGGGACAGGCCTTGGGGAAACATCCATGGTCTCCCTAGATATTATTTAAAATATTAGCTAAATTACAACATGAGGAAATGGTATTACACACAAAAATTATAGTTCCTCATAGTTAACATTTTAACGTGTTGGCCATATTCTAGAACAGGATGCTGGGATCTTCTTCAGAGGGATTTTGTAAATGAGTTACATACCTTTCTGTCAGGCTTGAATAATCCGAAGGGATGACTGGACTGCTCAAGACGTCCCTTTGCCCAGAGTGATTATTTTCTTCTATTTCCACACTTGAGCTTGAGGTTTATAAAAGCCCTAGCTCAAGGTTCTTTCCAGTAAATTTCAGCAAATGCTGCTTATATTGTCCTTCCTAAAATGTCTTTAAAAATTAAGAAATTCTAAACTATTTCTCTAAGCTTAAGAACAAATAGGACTAGGTCTGTCTTTCCATTCTTCTTAATAGAGGAGCACAGACACATAAAGTGTGACTATGAGTCATCTTCCTAAGCTTTAATTTCTTACTGCTCTCTTGTGGCCATTTAAATGAACTGTCCAGATGCCTCTTCTAAAAAAAAAAAAATCTTATAATATTAATAGGAAAACTTTTTTTCAAGCAGAGTCATCAAAGTTAGTGTAGTAAATTTACAGTCTCTGACATTTGAACATCAAGGCCACAAAAAATTATTTATATTTTTATAAAGTACATACTGCATGGGGTTGAATAGGAAAGGCCTGTTTCTTCCTGTGTTTTTAGTAAAACCAGCCACATTGTTATTCATCTATGAAGTCATCAAAAGGCTGAAGTTTCAAATAGTTTTGGCCATTCTGATGGTAAAATAATGTGATTCCCAGCTTGTTCCCTTATTGGGGTTTTGTGAATATCCGTAGGGTCTAAGTTTAGTCATCATAATATAAAACAGTTTCTTTTTTGGGGAAAAAAAAAAAAAAACAGTTCAAAGACTGGCTATGTATTATAGCACTAATAAGATAAAGCTAAGAAATAAAATAATTCTGTTACATTTTGGTCACATAATACTGCCCATGATTAGATGGGACTGAGGAACTGCAGTCTCAGTAGCTCTAGAAGTTATAATAAATTGAAATGCTTTATTCTCCCAAGCCTGAGTGTCAGTCATGCAACTTTTAATGTTGTCTAACAAACCTCTCATTCATTTGATTTCGATTTCTATGACCACATCTATTCAGTGGCTTCACAGGTGGCGCTAGTGGTAAAGAATCTGCCTGCCAATGCAGGAGACATAAAACAGGTTTGATCAAATACAGGTTTGATTCCTGAGTGGGAAGATTCCCTGGAGAAGGTGTGGCAACCACTCCAGTATTATTGCCTGGAGAATCCTACGGACAGAAGCCTGGTGTGCTACAGTACATGGGGCACAACTGAAGCAACTTAACATGCACACAGGCATACATTCAAAGTGTGAAGTGGAAGTGTTTGTTGTTCAGTCGTGTCTGCCATTCTCTAATAAGAGCACAGACCACATTAAAAATCTAAACTATTTCTCTAAGCTTAAGAACAAATAGGACTAGGTCTGTCTTTCCATTCTTCTTAATAGAGGAGCACAGACACATAAAGTGTGACTATGAGTCATCTTCCTAAGCTTTAATTTCTTACTGCTCTCTTGTGGCCATTTAAATGAACTGTCCAGATGCCTCTTCTAAAAAAAAAAATATTATAATATTAATAGGAAAACTTTTTTTCAAGCAGAGTCATCAAAGTTAGTGTAGTAAATTTACAGTCTCTGACATTTGAACATCAAGGCCACAAAAAATTATTTATATTTTTATAAAGTACATACTGCATGGGGTTGAATAGGAAAGGCCTGTTTCTTCCTGTGTTTTTAGTAAAACCAGCCACATTGTTATTCATCTATGAAGTCATCAAAAGGCTGAAGTTTCAAATAGTTTTGGCCATTCTGATGGTAAAATAATGTGATTCCCAGCTTGTTCCCTTATTGGGGTTTTGTGAATATCCGTAGGGTCTAAGTTTAGTCATCATAATATAAAACAGTTTCTTTTTTGGGGAAAAAAAAAACAGTTCAAAGACTGGCTATGTATTATAGCACTAATAAGATAAAGCTAAGAAATAAAATAATTCTGTTACATTTTGGTCACATAATACTGCCCATGATTAGATGGGACTGAGGAACTGCAGTCTCAGTAGCTCTAGAAGTTATAATAAATTGAAATGCTTTATTCTCCCAAGCCTGAGTGTCAGTCATGCAACTTTTAATGTTGTCTAACAAACCTCTCATTCATTTGATTTCGATTTCTATGACCACATCTATTCAGTGGCTTCACAGGTGGCGCTAGTGGTAAAGAATCTGCCTGCCAATGCAGGAGACATAAAACAGGTTTGATCAAATACAGGTTTGATTCCTGAGTGGGAAGATTCCCTGGAGAAGGGTGTGGCAACCCACTCCAGTATTATTGCCTGGAGAATCCTACGGACAGAAGCCTGGTGTGCTACAGTACATGGGGCACAACTGAAGCAACTTAACATGCACACAGGCATACATTCAAAGTGTGAAGTGGAAGTGTTTGTTGTTCAGTCGTGTCTGACTCTGTGACTGCATTCGCTGTAGCCCACCAGGCTCCTCTGTCCATGGGGTTCTCCAGGCAAGAATATTGGAGTGGGTAGCCATTCCCTTCCATAGGGAGTCTTCCAGGTTCAGGGAACACAGGTCTCCTGCCTTGCAGGCAGATTCTTTACCATCTGAGCCACCAGGGAAACTAATTCATTTGACTTCAAATTCCTATGACCACATCTATTCAAACATGGCAAGTTTTATGTACAATTAGCAGCCACCCTTCCATAATTAGCATATATATGCATACATTGTTTTCATTTATGAGGCTAATTCATCCATAAAATGAGGTCAGTGCATTCCAGGCACTAAGCTATAGAGACACAATTGGGCTCAGATTGTCCAAGGTTAAGTTATTGTATAAGATTGGAGTAGCATTTCTATGCAGTTCTGGGGCTTAAGTAATAACCATCATCCCCCAAGGCATGGCTTCATAGAGTTAACAGTCTAATCTATGAGACAGACATAAAACATGAAGGAATGTGGCACCCCAAGCATGACATTTACTAGGGAGAAAAGAAATATGAGGAGTTTATCTGGCCAGGAAGGTGGGATGAGGTGTTCCTGAGGATGTAATGACACAGCCAAGATATTAAGATGTATATAAGTGGATGAGGCAAAGAAGAGAGAAAGAATAGAAGGACTGGGGTGCCAAGGACCTACAGTTAGAGGGAGAAAGGAACTTTTAATGAAGTCAAACAGTGGTCAGTGAGTCAGTAACAAGAACTTAAGAGGAAGTGTGAGAAGATTTAAAGCTGCTGAGATGTGGTTTTGCTGGCTCAATCAAGGAGTCAGTTTATCTTCATTATAAAAGTATAAGAAAGACATAAGGGTGCTTGAAGCAGATAAGGATAGCATCTCCTTGTGTTTGAAAAGATCATTCTTGATATGTGGGCTCAGAATGATGAGAAGAGGGCACCTTGAGAGCTATTGCATTACTCTAGGTAAAAGATAATTGTAGTACTGAGGGGATGTGAGTGATACCTGAATAAAAGGTTATGGGAGATACAGTCTTCAGGGATTGGATCCTGGAATGCATAGGATACTGGAATTGAAGGTGACAGAAGAATTCTTGATTATTCCTTCATTTCTAGCTTGAATAACACCTTGACTGCTGGTTGTATTTGCTAAGAAGAATACCAGAAGGTGACAAGTTTGGGGAAGAAAGATTGGGTTTAAGCTGTATGTGAGATACACAAGCAGAGATATTAAAAAGGAAGATTGGTATATCCATTAAGAATTCAGAAGAACTTTTCTGGAAAGTGGTCCGAGGTGACCTCTGAAAATAGTGTGCTATTCACTTAACCCATAAAACCTCACAATATGTAAGTGAACAAACAAGCAACATTTCTTATTTTGCAGTAGGAGCCAACTAGATACCAAAACTAACTGAAAATTTTTTGCGGTATTTTTTAACGAGCAAATCAAGAGGTTCAAATCTTTGTGTTCACTTTAAGAACACTCATGAAACTACCCAGGCCATAAAGGGTACACATATTCGAAAAGTCACCAAGAATCTGAAGGATGTAACTTTAAAAAAGCAGTGTGTGCCATTCTGCCATTATAATGGTGGAGTTGGTTGGTGTGCATAGGCCAAACAGTGGGGCTGGACACAGGGTCGGTGGCCTAAAAAGAGTGCTGAATTTTCACTTCACATGTTCAAAAATGCAGAGAGCAATGATGAATGAATTTAAGGGCTTAGATGTAGATTCTCTGGTCATTGAGCACATCCAGGTGAACAAGGCCCCCAAGATACAACTCAGGACTTACAGAGCTCATGGTCAGATCAACCCATACATGAGCTCTCCTTGCCACATTGAGATGATCCTTACAGAGAAAGAACAGATTGTTCCTAAACCGGAAGAGGCGGTTGCACAGGAGAAAAAGATATCCCAGATGAAACTGAAGAAACAAAAACTTATGTCCTGGGAATAAATGCTGCAAAAAAAAATGCAAATAAAAGTAAAAAAAAAAAGAATTCAGAAGAGTCTATCCTAAAACTATATATTTCCATGAATCTAGTATTCTAATGTGTAAAAGATAATTGTAGTACTGAGGGATGTGGTGATTCCTGAATACAAGGTTATGGGAGATACAGTCTTCAGGGATTGGATCCTGGAATGCATAGGATACTGGAATTGAAGGTGACAGAAGAATTCTTGATTATTCCTTCATTTCTAGCTTGAATAACACCTTGACTGCTGGTTGTATTTGCTAAGAAGAATACCAGAAGGTGACAAGTTTGGGGAAGAAAGATTGGGTTTAAGCTGTATGTGAGATACACAAGCAGAGATATTAAAAAGGAAGATTGGTATATCCATTAAGAATTCAGAAGAACTTTTCTGGAAAGTGGTCCGAGGTGACCTCTGAAAATAGTGTGCTATTCACTTAACCCATAAAACCTCACAATATGTAAGTGAACAAACAAGCAACATTTCTTATTTTGCAGTAGGAGCCAACTAGATACCAAAACTAACTAAAAATTTTTTTGGGGTATTTTTAACGAGCAAATCAAGAGGTTCAAATCTTTGTGTTCACTTTAAGAACACTCATGAAACTACCCAGGCCATAAAGGGTACACATATTCGAAAAGTCACCAAGAATCTGAAGGATGTAACTTTAAAAAAGCAGTGTGTGCCATTCTGCCATTATAATGGTGGAGTTGGTTGGTGTGCATAGGCCAAACAGTGGGGCTGGACACAGGGTCGGTGGCCGAAAAAGAGTGCTGAATTTTCACTTCACATGTTCAAAAATGCAGAGAGCAATGATGAATGAATTTAAGGGCTTAGATGTAGATTCTCTGGTCATTGAGCACATCCAGGTGAACAAGGCCCCCAAGATACAACTCAGGACTTACAGAGCTCATGGTCAGATCAACCCATACATGAGCTCTCCTTGCCACATTGAGATGATCCTTACAGAGAAAGAACAGATTGTTCCTAAACCGGAAGAGGCGGTTGCACAGGAGAAAAAGATATCCCAGATGAAACTGAAGAAACAAAAACTTATGTCCTGGGAATAAATGCTGCAAAAAAAAATGCAAATAAAAGTAAAAAAAAAAAAAAAGAATTCAGAAGAGTCTATCCTAAAACTATATATTTCCATGAATCTAGTATTCTAATGTGTAACTTTTATGAGTTGCTGAGGGATTTAGAAATGACACAAATAAAATAATCTTCCTTGTAAATAAAATAGGAAGAATTATTTAAACAAAAGAGGAAGAGAGAGAGGAAGAGAGAAAGAGCCTGCAAAGGAGAGTGAGAAAAAATTACTGGAGAGAATAAACTCTTGAGAACAGCTACCACGAAGATCAATTAAAGATTGGGAATAAAAATAAAAATGGTTGCCATACATGCTGAGTAGTTAAGGTAATAATAACAGCCAACAGCTGAAGCATTGTCCATGTAAGACACTTTCTCAGGACTTCGCGTGTATTAATCCTCCTACCTGTACCATGAGGCAAATACTATCATCATCTTTATTTGGTGAGTGAAGAAAGTGAACTGTGGAGGGGTTAAAGTGAAGCACCTTGCTTGAGATCACACAAGGAGTAAATTGAGAAGTTAGTGTTCAAAGCAAGGCAGTCTGATTTCTGATTGTAGAGTTCTTTATTTTGTTCACCACTATTGTTGCTCTGGAGACTTAACTGGTGGCTAAGTGGTAAAGAATCTGCATGCAATGAAGGAGACCGAGGTTTGATCCCTGAATCAGGAAGATCCCCTGGTGAAGGAAATGGCAATGCACACTAATATTCTTGCCTGGAAAATTCTATGGACAGAGGAGCCTCGTAGACTACAGTCTAAGGGGTCACAAAGAATTAGACAGGGTTGAGTGACTAGAACTTTCACTTTCACCGTTGTTCTGCCTCTTAAAGATTGGAAAATATGTGTTTCACTGGAGTGACATGAATATCCTCAGGATCTTTTCATAAACGATTTGAATGGAAGGACAGTGTCAGGCCAACAGCCACATTCAGGTGAACTGTAGAGAGAGAGATGTTGGGGAGAGGAAGAAATGAACACTGCATTTAGAAACAGCTAGAGTAGCAGTCATCGAGCATCAAGACACTGAGAAATCTAGTGTTAATCGGTCCCTAGATAGAGTCATGAAAGTAGGACTTTATGAGGCCAGACAACTACAGAAGACTCCAAAGATTTGGATCATCTCTAGTCAGATATCAGGACGGGGTTCTGAAAGGCATCAGGCTCTTATTCTCTGTTTTAGAGTGAGGCAAAATCACTGGGTTACCTCTGTTGTTAAATCTCCAAGTTTCAAAACTGCTTTACTCATCTGACTACCACTCCTATTCTCAAACTCACACACTATTTCCAGTGCTTTACAGGGGAAAAGGGAGCAATGGGATTCTGGGGAAAGTCACTCTGAGGTTAGAGGACATGAGTGCTTACCCTGCTGTTTACTGACTGTGACTTTGGACAAGTCCAAGTCTCCTGGTTCTTCTGCTATAAAAGAGGAAAAACAACCTCCTATCAGTATTTCTGAGGGGGTTAAGAATCAAAATGCTTTGCTAACTACACAATTCTATACAACATACATTAGATGCTAACATAACAAACTGTTGATGAAAAAGAGGGAGGGAAGGATTGAATGACCCTGGTCTGAGAGTTTCATTAGATGAGAAAAAAGAAATATCTATTAAAATGTGGGCACATAGTAGATGTTCAATGACTATTTTTTGGTGTATTAATTGATTTTCTGATGGATTCTTTGTGTTATTTTGTTTGGGTGGATTAATTGATTTTTTTTTTTTTTTCATTCAGGAAGAGCTAGAAACAACAGCATGCATCTAGTGAGGTCAGATAAGGATCACCCTGATCTTTGCCCCAGAACACCATTCACATGAGCATATTGGCAGCAGAGGGGGAGTTTCACATAAGCGGTAGTGATAGAACAGGCATTTCACATAAATACTTGTTGATTGATTGAACTGGGCATATCATCAACACTGCAGCCTTGATTGGAAAATATGTGTTTCACTGGAGTGACATGAATATCCTCAGGATCTTTTCATAAACGATTTGAATGGAAGGACAGTGTCAGGCCAACAGCCACATTCAGGTGAACTGTAGAGAGAAAATGTTGGGGAGAGGAAGAAATGAACACTGCATTTAGAAACAGCTAGAGTAGCAGTCATCGAGCATCAAGACACTGAGAAATCTAGTGTTAATCGGTCCCTAGATAGAGTCATGAAAGTAGGACTTTATGAGGCCAGACAACTACAGAAGACTCCAAAGATTTGGATCATCTCTAGTCAGATATCAGGACGGGGTTCTGAAAGGCATCAGGCTCTTATTCTCTGTTTTAGAGTGAGGCAAAATCACTGGGTTACCTCTGTTGTTAAATCTCCAAGTTTCAAAACTGCTTTACTCATCTGACTACCACTCCTATTCTCAAACTCACACACTATTTCCAGTGCTTTACAGGGAACAGGGAGCAATGGGATTCTGGGGAAAGTCACTCTGAGGTTAGAGGACATGAGTGCTTACCCTGCTGTTTACTGACTGTGACTTTGGACAAGTCCAAGTCTCCTGGTTCTTCTGCTATAAAAGAGGAAAAACAACCTCCTATCAGTATTTCTGAGGGGGTTAAGAATCAAAATGCTTTGCTAACTACACAATTCTATACAACATACATTAGATGCTAACATAACAAACTGTTGATGAAAAAGAGGGAGGGAAGGATTGAATGACCCTGGTCTGAGAGTTTCATTAGATGAGAAAAAAGAAATATCTATTAAAATGTGGGCACATAGTAGATGTTCAATGACTATTTTTTGGTGTATTAATTGATTTTCTGATGGATTCTTTGTGTTATTTTGTTTGGGTGGATTAATTGATTTTTTTTTTTTTTTCATTCAGGAAGAGCTAGAAACAACAGCATGCATCTAGTGAGGTCAGATAAGGATCACCCTGATCTTTGCCCCAGAACACCATTCACATGAGCATATTGGCAGCAGAGGGGGAGTTTCACATAAGCGGTAGTGATAGAACAGGCATTTCACATAAATACTTGTTGATTGATTGAACTGGGCATATCATCAACACTGCAGCACAAAACATTTAGACAAGTGATCTTGGGAGATTTGAGAGGAATAGGCTTGCCAGCACTTGGGCAGGCAGACATTTCCTGAATAGTCACAATGCAATGCCTCTGATGAATTGCCCACCAGTGCCAATTAAGTGGAGTTGTAGTTAAACCTTCAGGGTGGTAGAAAATGATCTTTAGGACAGCTTCGGAGTCACAGGGGAGTAGCCAGTTCTACAATGCTACAGTTTCACTCATAATTTGAGCAAGAGGTGGTGGAAGATGAAAGACAGCTGATTGATGTCTGCACGGACTATAGATTCTTCCTCCAGGGCAAGTCTGAGAATGTTTAAACTTTTAGAAAGAGTGAGACTCCTGGAGCTTTCAGACATTACACAATGTCCTCTGAGATTTTTATTTCAGGTTTTTAAAGATACTGCTTTTTTAAAGCATCGACTTTTCAAATGAACAAAACAAACACACAAGAGCAGCAAAAACAATGAACACAGCAAATGAAGCAAAGAGAGGAACAATGCAGTTAAGAAAGAGTACCTCTCTATGTTAGGGTCTGCAGGACCTGAGAGTGTTAATGTGAAACATGTAAAACTATCCAGGGTTTTCTTCATCACATCTCTGGAGGAGTCATCACTCCATAGACTCTTAATCCTAGAACATACCCAGCTTTCTTTGACATTGCTCCTGATGTCTCCAAGTGCAAAACCACAGGGATGCTTAGTAAGATCAGGCAGTAGAACAGGTCAAAGTAAAATGTGGGTTTTACGTGTAGTTGTTGATAGAAGTAAAGCTGAAGAGAGCTGTCTCTTTTTCCTTTCTCTTAGATATGTCCCTGAGTAAGCAAGGACCCTTGAGATAGTCACTTTTGGAACTTAGTGTCTTCCTCTGCGCAAATTCCAATCTGCAGTGAGACAATTTGAACATAAATTGTCCACTAAATTAATTTAAGCCTGGAGGCCTGAAATTAATAGCTGGATGCTGCAATATAGCACTTGATGACTGTAGAACTAGATGTTATATTTGAAATATAGTCACATGACTAGTTTTAGCAATAACATTTTAAAAGACTAGTATCTTACTAGTCTATGGGCAGTCCGGCTCCTAAATACTCAATCCAATAATTCATAATTACACTCAGTGAGCTCCAAGATGACAGCATTCACACTTCAGTAAGTAACAGGTACTTACTGGTCCAGGTTCTGGTGGTTCAGACAGTAAAAAATTCGCTTGCAATACAGGACACCCAGGTTTGATCTCTGGGTAGAAAAAATCCCGCGAAGAAAAGAATGAGTACCCACACTGGTATTCTTGCCTTGGGAATTCTGTGGACAGAGAAGCCTGTGGGCTACAATCCATCAGGTTGCAGAGTCAGATATGGCTGAGCGACTAACACTTTACTTCCCCCTGGAACTTACATCTGCTGGAAACTACTGGTGGAGTTGCTACTTCTTCCTAGCTGGAGGATTTAAATGCAGATCCTTCAGACCCATGGGCTTTCAGAAGACAGTTCCATTCTCCTCTTTTAGCAACAACCTGCCTTTCCTTAACCTAAACTTCCTCCTAAAGATACTGCTTTTAAAAGGGACAAAACAAACACACAAGAGCAGCAAAACAATGAACACAGCAAATGAAGCAAAGAGAGGAACAATGCAGTTAAGAAAGAGTACCTCTCTATGTTAGGGTCTGCAGGACCTGAGAGTGTTAATGTGAAACATGTAAAACTATCCAGGGTTTTCTTCATCACATCTCTGGAGGAGTCATCACTCCATAGACTCTTAATCCTAGAACATACCCAGCTTTCTTTGACATTGCTCCTGATGTCTCCAAGTGCAAAACCACAGGGATGCTTAGTAAGATCAGGCAGTAGAACAGGTCAAAGTAAAATGTGGGTTTTACGTGTAGTTGTTGATAGAAGTAAAGCTGAAGAGAGCTGTCTCTTTTTCCTTTCTCTTAGATATGTCCCTGAGTAAGCAAGGACCCTTGAGATAGTCACTTTTGGAACTTAGTGTCTTCCTCTGCGCAAATTCCAATCTGCAGTGAGACAATTTGAACATAAATTGTCCACTAAATTAATTTAAGCCTGGAGGCCTGAAATTAATAGCTGGATGCTGCAATATAGCACTTGATGACTGTAGAACTAGATGTTATATTTGAAATATAGTCACATGACTAGTTTTAGCAATAACATTTTAAAAGACTAGTATCTTACTAGTCTATGGGCAGCCCGGGCTCCTAAATACTCAATCCAATAATTCATAATTACACTCAGTGAGCTCCAAGATGACAGCATTCACACTTCAGTAAGTAACAGGTACTTACTGGTCCAGGTTCTGGTGGTTCAGACAGTAAAAAATTCGCTTGCAATACAGGACACCCAGGTTTGATCTCTGGGTAGAAAAAATCCCGCGAAGAAAAGAATGAGTACCCACACTGGTATTCTTGCCTTGGGAATTCTGTGGACAGAGAAGCCTGTGGGCTACAATCCATCAGGTTGCAGAGTCAGATATGGCTGAGCGACTAACACTTTACTTCCCCCTGGAACTTACATCTGCTGGAAACTACTGGTGGAGTTGCTACTTCTTCCTAGCTGGAGGATTTAAATGCAGATCCTTCAGACCCATGGGCTTTCAGAAGACAGTTCCATTCTCCTCTTTTAGCAACAACCTGCCTTTCCTTAACCTACAGAGTTTTCCTTCTGCCCTCTCCTATATGGCTGTATTTAATTTTGTTTGCTCTGGCCTGACTCATACCTGATGATTCCATATTCTCTGTATAAAATTTGCATTAATTTATATGAAAGAGAAAACTACACTTCCATTTTTAAAACCAGACAGCTAAGAGATGTATCACATGCATATCCAACTGTCATGCTCAGTTCTGGTATAATCAGTGTCATTTTCTTCTCACTCCAGATAAGTTCAGAATGAAAAAAAATGGTAAAAAAGTGGTAAGAATGATGTTATGAGATGACAGTGAATCTGCTTTCATTTAAAAAGAAGGCAAGTTGTAAGCATTGGTATTTTGATATTAATAATCACCATTGACATACTTCATAATTGCTTGTCAACATGGCAATCCTATTTTGTTGGACAAGTGCCCCAAAGAGAGGCTTGACTCAGAATAAAGAACTTGGACTTCTCTGGTGGTCTGGTGGTCCAGTGATCAAGAATCTGCCTACCAATGGAGAGCACACAGGTTTGATCCCTGGTCTTCAAAGATTCCACATGTTGCAGAACGACTAAGCCTGTGAGCCATAACAACTAAGCCTATGAGCCTCAGCCACTGAAACTGAAGCGTCCTAGAGTCCATAATCCACAGCAAGAGAAGCTATCAAAATGAGAAAGCACGGGCTTCCCTGGTGGTTCAGTGGGTAAGGATACCGCCTTGCAGTGCAAGGGGCGCCAGTTAGAGCCCTGGCCTGGGAGGATCCCACGTGCCGCGGAGCGGCTGGACTAACGTGTCTAAACTACCGAGCCGGAGCTCTGGAGCGCATGCGCCCAGAGCCGGTGCTCTGCAACAACAGAGGCTGCCGAGACGGGAGGCCCACAGGAGCCAAAGAACAAAGACGGATAAAAATGGACAAATGAAAGACCAATAGAAGTGGCCTGCCTGCTCCCCTCCCTCCCCACCCCCACCAAATAAATAAATAAATAAATAAATAAATCTTTAAAAAAAAATGAGAAAGCACAACTAGAGAGTAGTGTCCGCTCGCTGCAACTAAGGCACCTAACCCCATCTGCAAGTGAGAGTCCCCTGACTTCCTGGAAGGCACGAGAACTCAGCTGTTGCCTCAGGGATGGTGAGGACTAGGCAAAGAGTTACGGAAGTGACTTTCAGTCAAATGGAATGCTATGTGCAAAGGCCTCGAGACTAGGAAGAGATAGTGCATACAAGGAAGCAGAAGAGGTTATCTATGTCTGCGGTTAAAAGTTCACGACAAGAAGGGACAAAAATAAGTAAAAATTAGAAAGTGTAAGATCTCTAAGTCATGATAAGTATTTAGACCTTAAGAGTGAGTGGAAGCCATTGAGAAGTTACGTATATTGTGAGATTGTATTTATATTTTAGAAAAATCACTTGGAGATTACTGTACAGTATAAAGGACCCCCTTGCCATCCACATTATTTTTATTGCAGCTTATTGTGTCTCGGTTCAGGAGTGAGGCAACTCAAACTAATTTTTATGTAAATCTCTCACTCTCCAAATTTTGCTAATCATTATGCCAGAGTTAAAACTTTATTTCCTCCTTTGTGTGAATTTTTGCTGTCCAAACTGAGGAATTAAATTAGCTCCTGGAAATGAAGAATATTTGTAAATTTAAATGGGGTAAAATAGAGGATGGAGATTTAAGGCAATAAACTGGCAGTGCCCCGAGGATCTGAGAGACATTTAGAATAGGATATCAGTCAGACATTGTGAGAGATTCAAAATAGAAAGGAGTTCAAGCAGAATGGAGACAGAGAGTCAAGAAGTGAAATAGTCTGCTTGAGAAAATCTGTGGTGTTTCTGCTGCTGTGATAGGAAGCAAAAGAAGAAGAGTCGTTTTTGGTGACATGAAGTATGGAGATCATGCCTGAGCCAGAGCTCTGGAGTGCATGCGCCCAGAGCCGGTGCTCTGCAACAACAGACGCAATCGCGACGGGGAGGCCCACAGGAGCCAAAGAACAAAGACGGATAAAAATGGACAAATGAAAGACCAATAGAAGTGGCCTGCCTGCTCCCCTCCCTCCCCACCCCCACCAAATAAATAAATAAATAAATAAATAAATCTTTAAAAAAAAATGAGAAAGCACAACTAGAGAGTAGTGTCCGCTCGCTGCAACTAAGGCACCTAACCCCATCTGCAAGTGAGAGTCCCCTGACTTCCTGGAAGGCACGAGAACTCAGCTGTTGCCTCAGGGATGGTGAGGACTAGGCAAAGAGTTACGGAAGTGACTTTCAGTCAAATGGAATGCTATGTGCAAAGGCCTCGAGACTAGGAAGAGATAGTGCATACAAGGAAGCAGAAGAGGTTATCTATGCCTGCGGTTAAAAGTTCACGACAAGAAGGGACAAAAATAAGTAAAAATTAGAAAGTGTAAGATCTCTAAGTCATGATAAGTATTTAGACCTTAAGAGTGAGTGGAAGCCATTGAGAAGTTACGTATATTGTGAGATTGTATTTATATTTTAGAAAAATCACTTGGAGATTACTGTACAGTATAAAGGACCCCCTTGCCATCCACATTATTTTTATTGCAGCTTATTGTGTCTCGGTTCAGGAGTGAGGCAACTCAAACTAATTTTTATGTAAATCTCTCACTCTCCAAATTTTGCTAATCATTATGCCAGAGTTAAAACTTTATTTCCTCCTTTGTGTGAATTTTTGCTGTCCAAACTGAGGAATTAAATTAGCTCCTGGAAATGAAGAATATTTGTAAATTTAAATGGGGTAAAATAGAGGATGGAGATTTAAGGCAATAAACTGGCAGTGCCCCGAGGATCTGAGAGACATTTAGAATAGGATATCAGTCAGACATTGTGAGAGATTCAAAATAGAAAGGAGTTCAAGCAGAATGGAGACAGAGAGTCAAGAAGTGAAATAGTCTGCTTGAGAAAATCTGTGGTGTTTCTGCTGCTGTGATAGGAAGCAAAAGAAGAAGAGTCGTTTTTGGTGACATGAAGTATGGAGATCATGGGATGTAAAAGATGATATAGATTCTATTTTGGATGCACTGAATTTAAGTTGTCAGAGGTAGACTGAAGTAGAAGTAAGCAGTTAAGATGTTTGAGTCAGAAGCTAAGGAAAGGGATTGCGGTTGAAGATACAGAATTTCTAGCTGTTGGGTTTTTGGTGGTAGGACAGAAACTGCTAGGTGTTTACTAAAATCCACCTTCCCCTCCTCTCAGAGGATGTTTCCAGCCAAAGTCCACACTTACCAGCTCTCATTGGGAGTCATGGGCTGTTTGACCATACTCTCACCAGTGCAATATGAGAAGATGTGATGTATGTAACTTCTATGTTGTTGGTTTAAACAGAAGTCCCTACCCCTAAACTTCATGTCTTTTCCCCTCCCACAAGTCCCTGAACTTAACAGAAAGTCAGCTTCAAACAGCAGACAGTGATGATGGACATGATCCAGTGGTGCAGAGCAGCAAAAGAAGCTGAGTTCCTGAGTGACAGCATGGAGCAAGGCTGCTTCCATCTTGGACCATGTGCACTTTGGCTTTTAGGTGAGAAAGAGACAAATCTCATTCTGTAGGCCACTCTTTTCCATAGTACCATAGCACTTTTCATTTATTTTCATAGTACCTTAGTCTCTACCTTTAGGAGTAAAGATAGCATATGTTAGATATACCAGGAGTATATTAAATACCAAATTTTGCTAATCATTATTTATGTAAATCTCTCACTCTCCAAATTTTGCTAATCATTATGCCAGAGTTAAAACTTTATTTCCTCCTTTGTGTGAATTTTTGCTGTCCAAACTGAGGAATTAAATTAGCTCCTGGAAATGAAGAATATTTGTAAATTTAAATGGGGTAAAATAGAGGATGGAGATTTAAGGCAATAAACTGGCAGTGCCCCGAGGATCTGAGAGACATTTAGAATAGGATATCAGTCAGACATTGTGAGAGATTCAAAATAGAAAGGAGTTCAAGCAGAATGGAGACAGAGAGTCAAGAAGTGAAATAGTCTGCTTGAGAAAATCTGTGGTGTTTCTGCTGCTGTGATAGGAAGCAAAAGAAGAAGAGTCGTTTTTGGTGACATGAAGTATGGAGATCATGGGATGTAAAAGATGATATAGATTCTATTTTGGATGCACTGAATTTAAGTTGTCAGAGGTAGACTGAAGTAGAAGTAAGCAGTTAAGATGTTTGAGTCAGAAGCTAAGGAAAGGGATTGCGGTTGAAGATACAGAATTTCTAGCTGTTGGGTTTTTGGTGGTAGGACAGAAACTGCTAGGTGTTTACTAAAATCCACCTTCCCCTCCTCTCAGAGGATGTTTCCAGCCAAAGTCCACACTTACCAGCTCTCATTGGGAGTCATGGGCTGTTTGACCATACTCTCACCAGTGCAATATGAGAAGATGTGATGTATGTAACTTCTATGTTGTTGGTTTAAACAGAAGTCCCTACCCCTAAACTTCATGTCTTTTCCCCTCCCACAAGTCCCTGAACTTAACAGAAAGTCAGCTTCAAACAGCAGACAGTGATGATGGACATGATCCAGTGGTGCAGAGCAGCAAAAGAAGCTGAGTTCCTGAGTGACAGCATGGAGCAAGGCTGCTTCCATCTTGGACCATGTGCACTTTGGCTTTTAGGTGAGAAAGAGACAAATCTCATTCTGTAGGCCACTCTTTTCCATAGTACCATAGCACTTTTCATTTATTTTCATAGTACCTTAGTCTCTACCTTTAGGAGTAAAGATAGCATATGTTAGATATACCAGGAGTATATTAAATATACCAGGATGAAGTTCATAGAATAAGGACAGAATGATTGGACCTTAAATCAGTTGTGGATATTCATTGGAAGAACTGATGCTGAAGCTGAAGCTCCCATACATTAGCCACCTAATGAGAAGAGCTGACTCACTGGAAAAGACTCTGATGCTGGGAAAGATTGAAGGCAAAAGGAGAAGGGGACATCAGATGATAAGATGGCTAGATAGCATCAGTGACTCAATGGACATGAATTTGAGCAAGTTCCAGAATATGATGAAGGACGTGGAAGCCTGGTGTGCTGCAGTATACAGGACTGCAAAGAGTCAGACACAACTTAGCAACTGAACAATAACAGTACCGAACAGCAACACTGAAAATGTAAACAGATAAGAAACCTGAAAAAGGAGGTGAGAAGGTGCAATCCTGAAATATAGGAGGAAATCAAGGGGGTATCTATTTACATAAGTTTGGGGAGGATTGTTTCAAGAAGAAGAGAGTGGTCACTAGCGTCAAATGATGGTAATAGATCAACAAAATAAGAGCCAGAGGAAAAGTAGAGTGAATTAAGTGCCAAGGAGGCCATTGGTGACTCTGTAAGAACAGGTGTGGAAGAGTGGTGGTGTGAAGAGATGCAGAGAGGTAAAAAAATGGGGTTTGCTCAGAGAACATTTTAAAGAAATTTGATGTGGCAGAAAGGAGAGAAATGAAGCCAGAATTATGGATGGAAATAGGATCATCAGCTAATAGCTAATATTTTCTGAGTGCTTATAAGGGACTAGGTCATGTTTCAAGCACTTTACATATGTTTTCTCATTCAATCCTTATAACAGCCTTATTAAGTTGGTTCTAGTGTGTATAATTTATGGAAAACCAAGGCACAAAGATGTCAAATGACTAAGTTTTGAGGTACCCTTAATCACCTTGTGCTGTAGCAGCTGGTCAGATAGCTCAGGAAAATTATACACACTTGTTCTTTCTATGTACATAACATGTGGAAACTTCATATTTTATTTTTGCTGAATATAAACTGAAAGTTAAAGACAGACCCACCCAACAAAATGTTTAACACCAAGGCCAAGCAAATCAGCTATTCCACTCCAAGCAAGGCCCAGAACCTTTTCTATTTGCCTCAGTCTCTGATTAGTTAAGGAAGGATGCTTCCAGATGTTCAACTCTGATAATAATCATTATCATCTGCTATTAAATATGAATAATAGAATTGACTTCTGGGTTCACTTGGAACTGCTTGCCCTGGATGCCAACATTATTCAACTACTTGTTGTTTATTTGGAATAAATATCTGGGTATCTAGAAATATAGTTAGGAAAACATAAAAGAGAGGATTTCTGGGGAGGGGTGAGAGCCCTGTTGCTGTTGTGTAGACTATGAATTTATTAGGGTATATGTTTGCACAGTTACATGATTTCCTCCAAATTATATTCAGCCAGTGAGATGAATATGATGAGAAGGCAGGTGGCTGGAGTTCTCTAGGTTTGGACTTCTGCCAGTAGAGGGTGAAAATATAATGAAAAAGTGTTAAGGATGTTAAAAACAGAGTTGCTGAAATGATGGACAATGATACTTAAGCCAAGGAAGGGATGGAAGGTAGAGAAGGAAGAGACAGCAGAGTTGATTCAGAGACTGAAGTATGATATATGGTTTTGAAAGGAGGTCCAGGCAGCAGTGGCTTCCTGGTTCACTCTAAGAAATCCAGTGCCTAGAATAATGTAAAGTAACAAAGGGGGCTCTCAATACTGTTGTTAAATGGCATAAAATTGAGATGAAAGACTAAATTGTTGGAAATAAGTAAACAAAGAATACACTTTGGCTCAAATCCCTGTAGAGTCTGAATTTGCAATTTAGGGGCTATCCCAGTTGCAGGTAAAGATTAAGGCCCCAGAAAAACAACCTGGTGGCGGGGACCTGAAGGCTACTGTGCAGGAAAGTAAGTCACTGGAGATGAGGTCAACATTCTGAGAGCTAAGGTTTTGTTTGAGTTGAACACATATCTTTCCAGGCACTCAGAATGATAATAGAGTCTGAGGAAGGGAGGAGAACTGCAAACCCAGGTACCAAGGCAATCAGTAAGTGAAAGGGAATGATTAAATCTGAAGACAACACACTGTGATGGACAGAAGATGGTGTACAAGTCAAAGACAAAAATTCCAGCTAGCATCACTCAATAATAATAATGGTTAATGTGTTCCATTCACCTGAGAGTGGCTGACAATGGATATTTTATAGCCCGATTTACCTGTTCTCCTGGTCTAAAATGAAATATTGATTGCCTGTCTGGAAAATTATTTCATTCTGTGCCACATGACTTGAATATTCCTTCTTTTTTAATATGCCCAAAATGGATGACTCTATAATAGTAAGTTTTTCCTTCTTTTTTCATATTGTCTGGAAAACATAAAGAGAGGATTTCTGGGGAGGGGTGAGAGCCCTGTTGCTGTTGTGTAGACTATGAATTTATTAGGGTATATGTTTGCACAGTTACATGATTTCCTCCAAATTATATTCAGCCAGTGAGATGAATATGATGAGAAGGCAGGTGGCTGGAGTTCTCTAGGTTTGGACTTCTGCCAGTAGAGGGTGAAAATATAATGAAAAAGTGTTAAGGATGTTAAAAACAGAGTTGCTGAAATGATGGACAATGATACTTAAGCCAAGGAAGGGATGGAAGGTAGAGAAGGAAGAGACAGCAGAGTTGATTCAGAGACTGAAGTATGATATATGGTTTTGAAAGGAGGTCCAGGCAGCAGTGGCTTCCTGGTTCACTCTAAGAAATCCAGTGCCTAGAATAATGTAAAGTAACAAAGGGGGCTCTCAATACTGTTGTTAAATGGCATAAAATTGAGATGAAAGACTAAATTGTTGGAAATAAGTAAACAAAGAATACACTTTGGCTCAAATCCCTGTAGAGTCTGAATTTGCAATTTAGGGGCTATCCCAGTTGCAGGTAAAGATTAAGGCCCCAGAAAAACAACCTGGTGGCGGGGACCTGAAGGCTACTGTGCAGGAAAGTAAGTCACTGGAGATGAGGTCAACATTCTGAGAGCTAAGGTTTTGTTTGAGTTGAACACATATCTTTCCAGGCACTCAGAATGATAATAGAGTCTGAGGAAGGGAGGAGAACTGCAAACCCAGGTACCAAGGCAATCAGTAAGTGAAAGGGAATGATTAAATCTGAAGACAACACACTGTGATGGACAGAAGATGGTGTACAAGTCAAAGACAAAAATTCCAGCTAGCATCACTCAATAATAATAATGGTTAATGTGTTCCATTCACCTGAGAGTGGCTGACAATGGATATTTTATAGCCCGATTTACCTGTTCTCCTGGTCTAAAATGAAATATTGATTGCCTGTCTGGAAAATTATTTCATTCTGTGCCACATGACTTGAATATTCCTTCTTTTTTTTTTAATATGCCCAAAATGGATGACTCTATAATAGTAAGTTTATTTGACAATGACGATAATCAATCAAAAAAAAATCAAGCCAGTTTTTGAAAACATATATTGTCTAGTCTTTGAGTGTCTGATATTTGTCAAATAATATGTTCATAAATTCTGATTATTCACCATTCTTTCTAGATAATTTTGCTTGTTGATAGAGTGTGAAATTAACCTTACCCAAATTTGATAATACAGATATTTCAGTGATCAGTTGAAATGATCTGTTTTTATTGTGATTATATTGCATATAGTGCTAAATATTTTGTTGTATGTCTTGCAACTGAAATTTGTCTCTGCTTTTTTATGATGTCTAGAAACAAAGATCATAGGCTGTTTCATTTGCACACTTGAAAGAAAAATGGAAAAGTAAGGTAATCATAATAATATACTTAAAAACCAATAATTTAAGTATATAAACTACTTGGCTATTTCTTTCGAACATATTTCTTCATCTGTGTTATCTGGATACTTGTTTAATTCTCCTCATTCCTCTCTTAACATAGACAGACAGTCTCTGAATCAGAAACTAATGCATTTGTTGAAGAATGAGTGTGGGGCTTCCTTGGTGTTTCAGTGATTAAGAATGTACCTTCCAATGCAGAGGATGCAAGCTTGATCCCTGGTTGGAGAGCTAAGATCCCAAATGCCATAGCGCAACTAAGCCCATGTACATAACAAAAAGTCAACACAGCTAATAAATAAATAAATTTAATGGGTGAAAATGTTCTCATGTCTGTGCTATAATGAGTAGAAACTTTCACAGCCAGAAAATGTAAATGAAGAATTCACTGATTGATTGATTCTTATGATCTAAAATTTAAGGAACAGAATCCCACCAGTGAGTAGATCATTTCAGAAAGATTGTTTACACACTGAGCTCTTGATACCCTTGTCTTTGAAAAGCTGAAAGTCACCAGACACTGATACCTTGTTCCACTATTCTCTAGTATTCTTTTCTTTTCACTATTTTAACTATGCTAGTAAAACGCGTTTCCACGGGCCTAAAGGCCAAATTGAAATATTGAATTTTGCCTGTCTGGAAAATTATTTCATTCTGTGCCACATGACTTGAATATTCCTTCTTTTTTTTTTAATATGCCCAAAATGGATGACTCTATAATAGTAAGTTTATTTGACAATGACGATAATCAATCAAAAAAAAATCAAGCCAGTTTTTGAAAACATATATTGTCTAGTCTTTGAGTGTCTGATATTTGTCAAATAATATGTTCATAAATTCTGATTATTCACCATTCTTTCTAGATAATTTTGCTTGTTGATAGAGTGTGAAATTAACCTTACCCAAATTTGATAATACAGATATTTCAGTGATCAGTTGAAATGATCTGTTTTTATTGTGATTATATTGCATATAGTGCTAAATATTTTGTTGTATGTCTTGCAACTGAAATTTGTCTCTGCTTTTTTATGATGTCTAGAAACAAAGATCATAGGCTGTTTCATTTGCACACTTGAAAGAAAAATGGAAAAGTAAGGTAATCATAATAATATACTTAAAAACCAATAATTTAAGTATATAAACTACTTGGCTATTTCTTTCGAACATATTTCTTCATCTGTGTTATCTGGATACTTGTTTAATTCTCCTCATTCCTCTCTTAACATAGACAGACAGTCTCTGAATCAGAAACTAATGCATTTGTTGAAGAATGAGTGTGGGGCTTCCTTGGTGTTTCAGTGATTAAGAATGTACCTTCCAATGCAGAGGATGCAAGCTTGATCCCTGGTTGGAGAGCTAAGATCCCAAATGCCATAGCGCAACTAAGCCCATGTACATAACAAAAAGTCAACACAGCTAATAAATAAATAAATTTAATGGGTGAAAATGTTCTCATGTCTGTGCTATAATGAGTAGAAACTTTCACAGCCAGAAAATGTAAATGAAGAATTCACTGATTGATTGATTCTTATGATCTAAAATTTAAGGAACAGAATCCCACCAGTGAGTAGATCATTTCAGAAAGATTGTTTACACACTGAGCTCTTGATACCCTTGTCTTTGAAAAGCTGAAAGTCACCAGACACTGATACCTTGTTCCACTATTCTCTAGTATTCTTTTCTTTTCACTATTTTAACTATGCTAGTAAAACGCGTTTCCACGGTCCTGTCCTCAAAAGTTGTGCAGGGCATGATGGCTTGTTTTGCTTGGCAAAATTCTCTAGAATGTGATTCATTGTCTGCAGGTGATTCATGGTTAGGAAATTAATTCTGAACCTGCCAGTGATTGCGGTTGATTAAAGTCCAGAAGTCCCTGCCGTCTATTCACTAGCACTCTTTGTCAACTGAAATATTTCTATAATAAAAAAAAGAGCCGAAAGTAGATGTGCTTGATGCATGGAATTTACATGCATGTTTGCATCTTTTGAAAGAGTTACTCAAGACTACACAATTTTAACACTTGGCATGAAAATCACTCTAAAAGTGTCTGACTGAATGAATCACATTTTACAAATAAATATCTGTCAAATGGTGCAATTACTTCAGATCCAGTCATTAAGCAATAAAATAAAGCAGTAAATAGGATACATCTGCTGCAAAGTGCTATAGAAATGTGAGTTTCCTTCTCAAGTTACTTGTCTTTTAATATTTTGGCCTAATTGGTGGAATGATTCACTGGAAACATCAACCATTCAACATAATCATGGTACCCAAAAAAGAGGGAAAAAAGGTTTTCTATGTTAGCTAATAGTACCAGGGGGGAAAAAATCCACTTACCTAAGAAAAGAAAGTGAAAAACAGGAATGGGACATAAAGCACTGCTTTTATGTGCTACTAAGAGGAATGCTTCGAGATGAAGGATCGTGCGTGCTTTGAAAAGCAGTAAGAGCATCTCAAGGTGTTAAGTAGTTTCCCACCATTATAAAGCACCTAGTTGTCCCCATGCACATAAAAATAAGTTTAAGGAGATGTTACCTTTGAGAAGCAACTGAAATTCTCTATGTGTTTGTTTTTTCTTAAATAAGGTAAATAAACAATAATGATATTAGTGCCACAATTTCTCTATCACTTTAAGTTGATCAGTTGTAGAGTTTATATCAATAGGCAGGCCAGGCAACACATTAGTTAATTATCATCCATTGACATATGGATAGACATCACGAAATAGTAAGTCTGCTTTCTCCAACTGGTCTCCCTTCTATATGATTAATTATAAAAATGACTGTAATAAATAGAAAATATGTGAAATTCAGTTTGGAAAAATGTTTAAAATATATTTTTTGTTAAGATTTGATCATAAAAAGTGTATTTTGTTGTCAAGACTAGAAAAAATAAAGCAGAAGAAATTAAAAATTACAGAATCCTTTCCTTCAGGTAGCTAATGTCATTGTCTAGATATATTGTGATTTTCTACATTTTTCATTGTATATTTTTAAGCCTGGACTTAAAAGAGGCTTCTTTTGTTTGTATTTTCTCCCTTGTACTTCTGTCACACAATAAAAAGAGTGTGCTCAGACTAGCACATTGTTCTAAGGTGGAGAGAAACATGGAACAGAGCTGTTCCAGTCAATCCATATGCAATCTGTGATGGGCAAATGCATGAATGATAATAAATGATCGTTGTTTAGTTACTTCGTTATTCAGCAATAACTAACAGATGCAATGTGCATATATGTGCGCGTGTATGAGTATATACATGCATACATGTATACATAGTAGTGTTAGTTGTGTCTGACTCTTTGTGACCCCATGGTCTATACCTCACCAGGCTCCCCTGTCTATGGATTTCTCCAAGCAAGAATACTGGTGTGGGTAGCCATTCCCTTCTCCAGGGGATCTTTCTAAAAGGGATCAAACTCAGGTCTCCTGCATTTCAGGAGGATTCCTTATTGTCTGAGCCAACAGGGAATCCCATATGTATAAATATATACATATATTTAGTAAAGTCAAAAGCATAATGTTTTATCTAATTTTATTTCAGTTAAAGGCTATTAATTGACTTAATATAGAATAACCACAATTATCTAAGTATAAATACATATTTCCATTTCTGTCTTGTTACTAGAGAATGAGGTCTTTGAAAGCAGATACCCATGGATGCCGTATAATAGGATCTAGCATCCAGTGATCTGCCAACAGTAAGAACTAAACAAGTACATACAGACAAAGCTAAAATTTCCAAGGACACATTTTCAAGAGTTGCATTTTTCCCATTGTATATATGTGTGCACTGTGATATTTCTAACCAGTCCCCTATTTCTATTTTTGTTGAAATTCCTTTCTGGGCACATTTATGATTCTTTCCTTAGGAAAAAATCTTAAAAGGTAGAGGTTGGGGGCCAAAGTATATAGAAAAGACAGCTATTTAAATAAAATTCTTTTTTTTAATCACAATTTTAGCAATTACAATTTGACAAAAGGCTTTGCTTTGTTTTGTTTCTTTTTCTTCTGACTTATTTGATTCATAATGTGCCTTTCTAGATTAAGGTGAAGAAAAAAGTGGTCTCAGATTGCACCTGGTAAAAGGGAAGGTTAAAAGGAGGTATATTTCTCCCATAAAAAAGGTAACCTATAAACATTCCCTTTTGTCTTTTCTGCTATCATATTCTTCCCTTCATTTTAGGCTTTCTTTCAAGTCTGGTCAGTAAAGGACTGTTGAGGTTCTACTATGCATGGGCTCACCTCTCATCAGTCTCTTCTCTAAAGGCATGGCATCCCGCCTCTGTTCTACACCCAAGGGAATGAATACGTGGAATAGCAGAGTTCAGAGATGAAACAAGTTGAAAATTCCAAGATAGAACTTAACAAAGTGAGAAGAGTGGCAGTCTTACCTGTTTTGGGCACACTTGTGGTGTCTAGTTTGAGGGGATTTTCACTGCCTTTCAGTTTGGACAGGTTTTAGAGCAGAGACCCTGAGGGGTCTGAAAGTTAACCAAAGGGACAGAGACCTTACTGGCAATAAGTCAGGGTGGGCACAGTACCACAGAAGGACTTACACCCACATCATTATACTGAGTGTAACCTTTCAAATGAGCCCTAATTTTGTCTGAATCTTTCCCTTCTTCATTTCTAGGGATCATTGTTCAATGTAGACTTCATGGTGAATAGACACTCACTTTCTCATGGTACCTGTTTAAAGTATAATAGACTTGTCAATCCATGGTAACGTTATTCCCTCATTCTGCTTGGCTTTATGTTTATTACGAAACGTAAAAGATGGTATGATAACATTGTTTTAAATTTAGTACAGACACTAGATTTTAACCATGACCAGATTATTTTAATTGTTTGTTTTTATATCTAAAAAAACTTGTTGTTTTCTAAACTACACGAATTTCTATTTTAATGCTGACATGTCCACTTGAGGGTTGTAGGTAAGGAAATAGAATCAGAGACTTTAATTCTACCTTGGAATAGGTATATGGTTAGTAAATGTCAGAACAAAGAAGAGGGGGTGTGTTTCTTTGGGTTTCAAATAACTGTAAATTTGACCCATTCCTGATATCAGAATTGTCTTGGCCTAATTTGGATATAACTCCTTTTAACAGAGTTGAAACATTTTCTCTAGGATCAGAATTTGATTCAGTACTCAGAATAAAAGCTGAAAGGATTTTGAGCTCTGCCCCACCCTCAATACACACCCACAAAGGCCATGGCTTGTCATGCTTGTGTGCTTGTAAGCAGCCTATTTCAAACCAAAATTACAGTTGGAAGCACCATATTTTAGTAAAGATTTTCCCATTTATCCACAAACTCCAATTTAATATAAAAAAAAAAGCCACTGGATTTTGAAACAAATTAGAAGGGGAAAATGAAAAGTAATACTTTTTGTTTATGTTGGAAAGATCAGAGGCATGATTCAGAGCCTACTCTTTTCCCCTCCCCCCAAAAAAGAGACCAGATTCATACATATATTCAAAATGATATGAATAATTGGGCAATTATTCAGATATTTGGCTTGAAATATTCAGACATACTACATAAAAGTATTTTTGTACTTTTGGGTTTGAATTATTGAGGTAATTGGCCCAATTCACTATTTTACTTTGCCTCAAGTATAGTGGTACCTTAATTACAGTCTAATTTACAGGGTTTCTGTTCCTCTACAGACACTTTACAAATACTGGATTTCAAATCATGAGACCAGAACTTGATTCCCTTTCATTCTTCTTAGCCATGTGACATTGCACAAGCCACTCTTCTTTGGGGGAGTCTGTTTCTTGATCTAGAATAAGACTATGATGTATACCCTACGTATTTCATGAAGCTGAGTAAAGTTAAATGGCATGACAGGAAGAGTTACTTTTTATTGGTCATACACAATTTCATTTAATTTTCACAATAATCACAACCATGTAGAAGAATTGATGTTTAGAGAAATTAAGATAATTAAGACCATTGCCAAAATCCAATAGCTAGAACTGCCCAAGAGCCCAGATTCAAACCTCAGACTGGGATTCTACTGTACATGTTATATGGTCTCTCTAGTGTGACAAACTCCTGCACATACATAGAGGATTATTTTTCACATGATTCCAGTAAGTGCAGTGAACCAGGTAACCTACAATGAGTTGAACAAACTTCTGTATTGGTGGATATTTAAAATGTATGGGTTTTTCACTTTTTCTCAGCCAGAACTCTAGGACACTTAACAAATGGCTCTTAACCATGTCACTGTTGGGGCTATAGCCATATGTTCTTGAAGGACATGTGAAACCTGTTAGCTTTGGCACCATCATCAATAATAACTTCGCCATTTCCCTCAGCCTAGGAATCAATCCCTGGGGTTGGATTTGCTAACACCAGCATGAGGTCCCTTATCTAATCAGAGCTAGACCTATCCATTTGACATTTGACAAGGAATGATGTAATGGTCTTAGTTGAAAATGAGATATGCATTTGACGTTTGAATATCACACAGTAATATGATTGTCAACTGAATTGCCAATAATAGGTGTAGTAAAAGCATAGTTTAACATAGGGTAATGGTTTTACTCTAGAGCTTTTCTTCCCCTGCTCCCATTTTACTTATCCGTGCACATGCATGTATGTGTTGACACACTTATGCACTCACTTATCGAACTTGAGACCGTTTTTGAATTATGGGAAAGGTAATTGCATACTACATAAA
The DNA here is from genome assembly GCA_022376925.1 of Tragulus kanchil. NCBI lineage: Eukaryota > Metazoa > Chordata > Mammalia > Artiodactyla > Tragulidae > Tragulus > Tragulus kanchil. The sequence continues at coordinate 124,201,975 of JAIOJX010000028.1, forward strand.
AGTATTTTTGTACTTTTGGGTTTGAATTATTGAGGTAATTGGCCCAATTCACTATTTTACTTTGCCTCAAGTATAGTGGTACCTTAATTACAGTCTAATTTACAGGGTTTCTGTTCCTCTACAGACACTTTACAAATACTGGATTTCAAATCATGAGACCAGAACTTGATTCCCTTTCATTCTTCTTAGCCATGTGACATTGCACAAGCCACTCTTCTTTGGGGGAGTCTGTTTCTTGATCTAGAATAAGACTATGATGTATACCCTACGTATTTCATGAAGCTGAGTAAAGTTAAATGGCATGACAGGAAGAGTTACTTTTTATTGGTCATACACAATTTCATTTAATTTTCACAATAATCACAACCATGTAGAAGAATTGATGTTTAGAGAAATTAAGATAATTAAGACCATTGCCAAAATCCAATAGCTAGAACTGCCCAAGAGCCCAGATTCAAACCTCAGACTGGGATTCTACTGTACATGTTATATGGTCTCTCTAGTGTGACAAACTCCTGCACATACATAGAGGATTATTTTTCACATGATTCCAGTAAGTGCAGTGAACCAGGTAACCTACAATGAGTTGAACAAACTTCTGTATTGGTGGATATTTAAAATGTATGGGTTTTTCACTTTTTCTCAGCCAGAACTCTAGGACACTTAACAAATGGCTCTTAACCATGTCACTGTTGGGGCTATAGCCATATGTTCTTGAAGGACATGTGAAACCTGTTAGCTTTGGCACCATCATCAATAATAACTTCGCCATTTCCCTCAGCCTAGGAATCAATCCCTGGGGTTGGATTTGCTAACACCAGCATGAGGTCCCTTATCTAATCAGAGCTAGACCTATCCATTTGACATTTGACAAGGAATGATGTAATGGTCTTAGTTGAAAATGAGATATGCATTTGACGTTTGAATATCACACAGTAATATGATTGTCAACTGAATTGCCAATAATAGGTGTAGTAAAAGCATAGTTTAACATAGGGTAATGGTTTTACTCTAGAGCTTTTCTTCCCCTGCTCCCATTTTACTTATCCGTGCACATGCATGTATGTGTTGACACACTTATGCACTCACTTATCTATGAAATAATAATGATATGCCTGTGAAAACAACCAGGTTGTGTCTGCTTTAAATATGGAGAAGTCACTATTTTTCCACACTCAAGATTTTCCCACATACTGATGAAAAAATAAGAATCTTTCGGCTTGAATTCCAATGGCGAGAATTTCCCCATATGTTCACTGTCTTTTTACTCTTTAGATATTTTGAAGGTAACAAAACAGTGCATTCCATCCTAAGTAAATTTCCAACAAACTTTCTTATCATAGATAAGGATTTTAGGTTAATTAATCAGAATTTTACACTGAATGTATGCAGAGCAGGCTAATAACCATTTGCATAGCTTAAAAAGAAGGAGTATTTGTAATGAATAGAGGGAGTATTTAACCTTTCTAGAAATAATAGATAAGGCATAATATATAGTACAACTCCATGAAACATAGAAATGTTACATATAAAAAAAAAGGAAAAGAAATGCTACATATAGGCTAATTTTACATTAAACGATTGCTAGAAAAACTGCAAACAGAGGTCAGTCTTTGACAGATCTATAAATACAGCCATGTGGATCAAATTTTCCAGTCACAACTTCATCTCTGTTGATTTTCTTTCATTTGTAAAGATCTAGCTGTTTCAGCATAGGAACTGATTAGACTGTCCACTTTAGTGCTGAGCAACGTATTTCTGAAAATGAGCTTCAGCCTACAACAATGCAGTCTATTTGCTGTGTGCTTTTTAAACCTGTCCAAGACCAGTTTTTAGGTCTTACAGTTCAGATTTGACAATTTGCCTTAGGCATAAACTCTCTTAGTGGCAGCTCCATTTTATCTAATCAGAGCTAGACCTATCCATTTGACATTTGACAAGGAATGATGTAATGGTCTTAGTTGAAAATGAGATATGCATTTGACGTTTGAATATCACACAGTAATATGATTGTCAACTGAATTGCCAATAATAGGTGTAGTAAAAGCATAGTTTAACATAGGGTAATGGTTTTACTCTAGAGCTTTTCTTCCCCTGCTCCCATTTTACTTATCCGTGCACATGCATGTATGTGTTGACACACTTATGCACTCACTTATCTATGAAATAATAATGATATGCCTGTGAAAACAACCAGGTTGTGTCTGCTTTAAATATGGAGAAGTCACTATTTTTCCACACTCAAGATTTTCCCACATACTGATGAAAAAATAAGAATCTTTCGGCTTGAATTCCAATGGCGAGAATTTCCCCATATGTTCACTGTCTTTTTACTCTTTAGATATTTTGAAGGTAACAAAACAGTGCATTCCATCCTAAGTAAATTTCCAACAAACTTTCTTATCATAGATAAGGATTTTAGGTTAATTAATCAGAATTTTACACTGAATGTATGCAGAGCAGGCTAATAACCATTTGCATAGCTTAAAAAGAAGGAGTATTTGTAATGAATAGAGGGAGTATTTAACCTTTCTAGAAATAATAGATAAGGCATAATATATAGTACAACTCCATGAAACATAGAAATGTTACATATAAAAAAAAAGGAAAAGAAATGCTACATATAGGCTAATTTTACATTAAACGATTGCTAGAAAAACTGCAAACAGAGGTCAGTCTTTGACAGATCTATAAATACAGCCATGTGGATCAAATTTTCCAGTCACAACTTCATCTCTGTTGATTTTCTTTCATTTGTAAAGATCTAGCTGTTTCAGCATAGGAACTGATTAGACTGTCCACTTTAGTGCTGAGCAACGTATTTCTGAAAATGAGCTTCAGCCTACAACAATGCAGTCTATTTGCTGTGTGCTTTTTAAACCTGTCCAAGACCAGTTTTTAGGTCTTACAGTTCAGATTTGACAATTTGCCTTAGGCATAAACTCTCTTAGTGGCAGCTCCTTGAATTTTCACATAAATAGTTTTCTAGTTGAGAATTGTATCTACATAGGCATGTCATTGGAACATACACTTTTAAGCCTCTTTTAATGATTAGCATACATTTCTATGTATTGCTCGCACCAAGTTTTGACTTCAACCTTAGTATAAGAAAATAATATTCATGTTCACCTCAGCTTACAAACTAATGCTTCAGAACAATTGAGCTAGAAGAGGAAATGATTCTTGGAATATTTTACAAAAATGTCATTTTATCAAGGACTCCGTTTTTCCCTAGGACTTCAATCATATCTGAAAAGATTTTGTTTTCTAGGCCACCTAATTGGTTTAGCAACTTAATGCTGTTATCACTCAGACATTATTGGCAAAAGACTTTGACTAAAATATGTTTTGTCCTATACCATTAAATAATAAAATGCCCCAAATAACTACTTTTTCTAGATAATTGAAGCTTATTCTAAGAAGTGTTGTTCACTAAGACTACTCTGTGGCCTCATGGATTGTAGCCCATCAGGCTCCTCTGTCCTTGGCATTTGCCTGGCAATTATCCTGGAGTGGATTGCCATGTTCTCCAGGAAATCTTCCCGATCCAGAGATGGAACTAGTGTCTCCTGCATTGGCAGGCTGATTCTTTACCACTGAGCCACCACGGAACCCCCATTTCATTAAGTACCCAAGACTGTACGTTTAAAATTTGTTAATGGTTTAGTAGAATTTCTTAGTGGAATATTATTCAGCCATAAAAAAGAATGAATTTTAGTGTCAGCCTTTTACACAGAGTGAAGTAAGCCAGAAAGAGAAATATAGTCTACTAAGAAAAACCCAAAAATGGTACTGAAGAATTTATTTACAGGGCAGCAGTGGAGAAACAGACATAGAGAACAGACCAGTATTTTTCATTTGTAAAGATCTTAGCAAAAAGCATGTGGATCAAATTTTCCAGTCACAGCTTCATCTCTGTTGATTTTCTTTCATTTGTAAAGATCTAGCTGTTTCAGCATAGGAACTGATTAGACTGTCCACTTTAGTGCTGAGCAACGTATTTCTGAAAATGAGCTTCAGCCTACAACAATGCAGTCTATTTGCTGTGTGCTTTTTAAACCTGTCCAAGACCAGTTTTTAGGTCTTACAGTTCAGATTTGACAATTTGCCTTAGGCATAAACTCTCTTAGTGGCAGCTCCTTGAATTTTCACATAAATAGTTTTCTAGTTGAGAATTGTATCTACATAGGCATGTCATTGGAACATACACTTTTAAGCCTCTTTTAATGATTAGCATACATTTCTATGTATTGCTCGCACCAAGTTTTGACTTCAACCTTAGTATAAGAAAATAATATTCATGTTCACCTCAGCTTACAAACTAATGCTTCAGAACAATTGAGCTAGAAGAGGAAATGATTCTTGGAATATTTTACAAAAATGTCATTTTATCAAGGACTCCGTTTTTCCCTAGGACTTCAATCATATCTGAAAAGATTTTGTTTTCTAGGCCACCTAATTGGTTTAGCAACTTAATGCTGTTATCACTCAGACATTATTGGCAAAAGACTTTGACTAAAATATGTTTTGTCCTATACCATTAAATAATAAAATGCCCCAAATAACTACTTTTTCTAGATAATTGAAGCTTATTCTAAGAAGTGTTGTTCACTAAGACTACTCTGTGGCCTCATGGATTGTAGCCCATCAGGCTCCTCTGTCCTTGGCATTTGCCTGGCAATTATCCTGGAGTGGATTGCCATGTTCTCCAGGAAATCTTCCCGATCCAGAGATGGAACTAGTGTCTCCTGCATTGGCAGGCTGATTCTTTACCACTGAGCCACCACGGAACCCCCATTTCATTAAGTACCCAAGACTGTACGTTTAAAATTTGTTAATGGTTTAGTAGAATTTCTTAGTGGAATATTATTCAGCCATAAAAAAGAATGAATTTGTGTCAGTTCTAATGAGGTAGATGAACCTAGAGCCTTTTACACAGAGTGAAGTAAGCCAGAAAGAGAAATATAGTCTACTAAGACATATATAACAAATCTAAAAAGATGGTACTGGCTAATTTATTTACAGGGCAGCAGTGGAGAAACAGACATAGAGAACAGACTTATGGACATTGTGAGGAGGGAGGAGAGGGTGAGATGGGTGGAAAAGAGTAACATGGAAACTTACATTGCCATATGCGGAAATAGATAAACAATGAGAATTTGCTATAAGGCTCATGGAACTCAAACAGGGACTCTGTAGCAACCTGGAGAGATGGGATGTGGAAGGCTATGGAAGGGAAATTCAAAAGAGAGGAGACATATGTATACCTATGGCTGAGTCAGGTTGATGTTTGATGGTAAACAGCAAAACTCTATAAAGCTATTATCCTCCAATCAAAAAAAAATTAATTAATATGAGGGCCTAATGTAATAGATGCAATAGATGCTAATTATGGTGTCTCCCTGGCTTATAATTTCTTTACCTATACGATCGATGGCACTAATATTGAAATTGGTCCCTCAGGGCCCATTTTGATTTACTCGAACTCTCTCTTTCTCATGGACAAAACGGACTGTCTCACTGTTGGATACCTGACCTAAGCAAAGTAATAATGTGTTTAAGCATGATTTTTCAAATGAAATTAAGCTGTATTACCTGGAATTTAAGTGATAGGAGCTCCAGGAAGTAATGCTGAAGTCCCACCGGCAGCCATTACCCAATACATGGAGGAAGCTATCTGTAGTAGGAGGATGACCCTGGGGGAGGCCCAGGTGAATAGGTAGGCAAAAGATGGAAAAAGGGGCTCCTGGAGAAGATTGGTTGCTTTGTTCACATATTTCTGAAGCTTATTTGTACCTCTATCCTTCCTGGGGTGAGGAAAGTTGTCTTCTGATAAGTTTTCCTTATTGTGTAAGCTGTTTTCATTTGAATTTTTGACACTTGAAACCTTGGGAAGATCCCCTGGAGGAGGGCATGACAAACCACTCCAGTATTCTTGCCTAGAGAATCCCATGGACAGAGGAGCCTGGCAGGCTATAGTCTACAGGGTTGCAAAGAGTCAGATATGACTGAAGTGACTCAGCATACAATTAGGTCTTGTCCTTAAACTATTTTCATCCATGTTAAAAATGGCTACCTATTTTACTTCATCTTCTTCAGTCATCTTCTCACTAGAATCCAGTTTGTTACTTTGAACGGTGGTGCAGAGGTGTTATCTGAGTCATTTGGAATAGAATTAGATTTCTTTCATAGTAGCCCCAGACTTCAAAGAGAGAGATGTTTTCATCCTGAATTAGATTATTACTAGTGAAGCTAAACGGGCTTCCCTGGTAGCTCCAAGATAAAGAATTCACCTGCCAATGCAGGAGACTCAGGATCAATCCCTGGGAATATCCCCTGGAGAAGACAATGGCAACTCATTCCAATATTCTTGCCTGGGAAGTTCCATGGACAGAGGAGCTTGATGGGCAATGCTCCATGGGGTTGCAAAAGAGTCAGACACATCTTGGCAACTAAACGACAACAGAGTGAACCTAAACTATACCCTAGCATCCTTCCCAAAAATCAGAAAAACTTATTCACTATTAATCAAAGCTAAATCTGGTCTCTTTTTACTTTACCATAGACATATATCTAGCCAGAATTATAAAAATTACTTCTCTTACTGATTTTTGAAACTAGGTATTTGCATCTTTCTATGATTTTTTAAGATTACTGTGTGGTTCTGTTACCTCTCTTATAAATGATTTTAATTCATTGAGCTGGACTTACTTAGGACATGTAGAATATTAGGTGATCATGATTATCCTTTTGATCTAAGCTTAATCAATTCAATTCTAGTTCAATGTCTTTCAGCTTGGACACATTTCTACCTTCAAAAAATTGCTTTCTCCATGCCATTTATAAACATTGCTTCAAGTAGAGATTCAATATCTTCCTGACTGTTTTTTTCTCAATATCACTGAAAACTGGAAAACTCTATTTGAAACCTCTGTGTGTGTATCCATGTGTGTTTGTGTGTGTCCATGTGCATGTGCGAAGGAGTTAAGGGTCAAGCTGTTTAGAACTTTAACCCAAATGACCAGTGCAAAAGTTTAAGACAGCTGCAAAATTTTAAGGAAACAGTCACCAAAAGGAACCATTCTCAAGTGTGATCATTTATAAGAAGGCTCTCAAAACTCACTGAACATGATTATATTCATGCTTACAGTTTATTGCAAGGAAAAGATACAGATTTAAACCAACTTATGGAAGAAAGCATTGAGCAGAGTCTAGTAAAAGTACCACATATGGAGCTTCCATTTTCTTTGTATGGAGTCATGGATGTATTGCTTTCCAGGCATTGATGTTTGATAATGCACAGTGGATTCGTAACACATGGAGTATTGTCAACCAGGGAAGCTTACTAGATTCCAGAGCCCCTGGCATCTTGTTATTTGATTTTCCATACTCCATTCATAACTATGAGAGATAAATGTTTATCCAGTGTATAACTGTCTAATGTGTGGTCTTCTGTTATATCAACTCAAGCTGACTAATATGCTTACCATTTTTCTCCACAAAATATGACACATAATGTTGTTTAGTTGTGAAGCTGACTCTTTTGTGACCCTATGGACTGCAGTCCGCCAGGCTTCTCTGTCCATGGGATTTCCCAGGCAAGAATACTGGGGTGGGTTACCATTTCCTTCTCCAGGCAAACTTTCTGACTCAAAGATTGAGCTCTCATCTCCTACCTTGGCAGGTGATTTCTTTACCACGGCACCACCTGGGAAGCTCATGATACATAATAGATATTCAATAAACATTTTTTAGAGTAAGTAAATTAATGTAAGTGCACAGCTTCTCATTTTAACTAGAATTTTTCTACTTTCTTATGTTTAACTTTCTTCGTGTGTGCTCATTTTCTCGTGTGTCCCTAGAAACTCTGACCTTGATTTTACATAAAACCAGATTTCTATCTTTTCTTGTGAAATCAAAACCCCAGGCAGAGTTCTGAATAACAACAATTGTTGAAACTTATGAATGTCCATCTTCTTCAGACTGAACAGTACCCCCAAGTTCATTGCATTGTATTTTCTTCTATCTGTTCCTTTTGTGGCAGTCTTCTCTTCCTGATAAGAAAGGGTTAGTGACCACTCCCCTCTTATATGTCATGAATTCTGTCCTATCTTGAGGCTTCAATGATAGCCTCACTGAGGCAATTAACCAATAATAGAATAGTGAAATGAATAATTCAGACTCATAAAATGAAAAAATAAAATGCATTGAAAACCCCAAATAATACATTAGAATAAACTCAATTATATTGAGAGGATATAAGTGTATTAGGTTCAATTATATAAATACATATGTCATGGTCCTGAATGCAAGTATTATAAAGATATAAGCTAAAAATTTTTTTTGTATGGAGTAAACCAGGCATTGATGTTTGATAATGCACAGTGGATTCGTAACACATGGAGTATTGTCAACCAGGGAAGCTTACTAGATTCCAGAGCCCCTGGCATCTTGTTATTTGATTTTCCATACTCCATTCATAACTATGAGAGATAAATGTTTATCCAGTGTATAACTGTCTAATGTGTGGTCTTCTGTTATATCAACTCAAGCTGACTAATATGCTTACCATTTTTCTCCACAAAATATGACACATAATGTTGTTTAGTTGTGAAGCTGACTCTTTTGTGACCCTATGGACTGCAGTCCGCCAGGCTTCTCTGTCCATGGGATTTCCCAGGCAAGAATACTGGGGTGGGTTACCATTTCCTTCTCCAGGCAAACTTTCTGACTCAAAGATTGAGCTCTCATCTCCTACCTTGGCAGGTGATTTCTTTACCACGGCACCACCTGGGAAGCTCATGATACATAATAGATATTCAATAAACATTTTTTAGAGTAAGTAAATTAATGTAAGTGCACAGCTTCTCATTTTAACTAGAATTTTTCTACTTTCTTATGTTTAACTTTCTTCGTGTGTGCTCATTTTCTCGTGTGTCCCTAGAAACTCTGACCTTGATTTTACATAAAACCAGATTTCTATCTTTTCTTGTGAAATCAAAACCCCAGGCAGAGTTCTGAATAACAACAATTGTTGAAACTTATGAATGTCCATCTTCTTCAGACTGAACAGTACCCCCAAGTTCATTGCATTGTATTTTCTTCTATCTGTTCCTTTTGTGGCAGTCTTCTCTTCCTGATAAGAAAGGGTTAGTGACCACTCCCCTCTTATATGTCATGAATTCTGTCCTATCTTGAGGCTTCAATGATAGCCTCACTGAGGCAATTAACCAATAATAGAATAGTGAAATGAATAATTCAGACTCATAAAATGAAAAAATAAAATGCATTGAAAAACCCCAAATAATACATTAGAATAAACTCAATTATATTGAGAGGATATAAGTGTATTAGGTTCAATTATATAAATACATATGTCATGGTCCTGAATGCAAGTATTATAAAGATATAAGCTTGCCCAAATAAATGACAAATTAAAATCAACTCCAATAAAATAAATTCTAAAACACTTATGGAAGAATAAAGAAGTGAAAATAAGTCGACAAAAAAAGCAATGAAAGAATAACTAATGAGGAGACCTTTCAGAATGAGATATCATGTTATCAAAGGTATAATAATTAGTGTGGTATAGTCTAAGAATGGATACATTAATTGAAAGGGATAGAAAACTGGGAAAGTGACTCAAGACACATTCATCACTTCATTCAACGAAGTTCTTGCTTCTAAGAGAATATGTGATGAGAAATTGAAATTCATGCCATATTTGAACATAAACGTATGTACATAAATATAGTCAAGTAAGAGGGATAAATCAGTAGCCATCAGTAACAAAACAAAACCCCATGTGTTTTCTACTGTCATAAAGAATTCATTTTAATTAGTGAGAAAGAATGGCTTAATTAATGGGAAAAAGGATGGCATAATTTGCTGATTAATTAGAATTTTTTATCTTATAATATTTTTTAAAAACTTCAGATGGATTAAAAGGAGGATATAACAGCTCAAAATTTAGAAAATAATAGTGTATAGATAAAAATGAATCTGCTTCCAGTGGTCTAGTGGTTAATCATTTGCCTACCAATGCAGGGGGCAGGGGTTTGATCCCTGGTCTGGGAAGATTTCATATGCCTCTGGACAACTAAGCATGTGTGCCACAGCTTCTGAGCCTGTGTGATGTAGAGCCTGTGCTCTGCAACAAAATAAGCCATTGGAGTGAGAAGCCTGAACACTGCAACTAGAGAGTAGACTGCACTTGCTGCAACTAGAGAAAGCCCACATGCAGCAACTAAGACTCAGCACAGCCAAAAATAAATAATTATAAATAAAACAATTTAAAATCTGATTCTTGGTAAAGTAAATAATAAAAATATAAATGTTAATATATTCAAGTATATACAAATGAAAAATTGCTTTCATAAAATGTAAATATGGTAAACTAGTAAAATTTTAAAGTAAAAATAAAGAGCAACTGCTCTTATTTATGAAGAAATTTATTAAAAAATCGATCAAAGTAAATAACTTGCTTTTTAAAATTAATTTATTTTGGGGGGGCGGGTTGGGGAGGGGAGCAGGTGGGACACTTCTGTTGGTCTTTCATTTATCTATTTTTCATCCATCTTTGTTCTTTTGGCTCGTGTGAGCCTCCCATCACAGTGGCCTCTGTTGTCACAGAGCACCGGCTCTGGGTGCACGGACTCCAAAGCTCCAGCTCAGTAGTTGGACATATCGGTCCAGCCGCTCCGCAGCACATGGGATCTTCCCAGGCCAAGGATCGAACTGGCACCCCTTGCACTGCAAGGCGGCGTCCTTACCCACTGGACCACTAGGGAAGCCCAATAACTTGCTCTTTACCATTCAAAGTTACCAGTGATACAAGAAGATGTCTACATCCCAAAATTCAAAGAAATGCATATTAAGATAATAATAACAATAAAAGGCTTTTTACATATAAGACTGGCGAATATGAGAAAAGATTATACTCACTATTGGCAAGGGTGGTGGGAAACAAGCCCAAAAAAAAATTAGATGGCATAATTTGCTGATTAATTAGAATTTTTTATCTTATAATATTTTTTAAAAACTTCAGATGGATTAAAAGGAGGATATAACAGCTCAAAATTTAGAAAATAATAGTGTATAGATAAAAATGAATCTGCTTCCAGTGGTCTAGTGGTTAATCATTTGCCTACCAATGCAGGGGGCAGGGGTTTGATCCCTGGTCTGGGAAGATTTCATATGCCTCTGGACAACTAAGCATGTGTGCCACAGCTTCTGAGCCTGTGTGATGTAGAGCCTGTGCTCTGCAACAAAATAAGCCATTGGAGTGAGAAGCCTGAACACTGCAACTAGAGAGTAGACTGCACTTGCTGCAACTAGAGAAAGCCCACATGCAGCAACTAAGACTCAGCACAGCCAAAAATAAATAATTATAAATAAAACAATTTAAAATCTGATTCTTGGTAAAGTAAATAATAAAAATATAAATGTTAATATATTCAAGTATATACAAATGAAAAATTGCTTTCATAAAATGTAAATATGGTAAACTAGTAAAATTTTAAAGTAAAAATAAAGAGCAACTGCTCTTATTTATGAAGAAATTTATTAAAAAATCGATCAAAGTAAATAACTTGCTTTTTAAAATTAATTTATTTTGGGGGGGCGGGTTGGGGAGGGGAGCAGGTGGGACACTTCTGTTGGTCTTTCATTTATCTATTTTTCATCCATCTTTGTTCTTTTGGCTCGTGTGAGCCTCCCATCACAGTGGCCTCTGTTGTCACAGAGCACCGGCTCTGGGTGCACGGACTCCAAAGCTCCAGCTCAGTAGTTGGACATATCGGTCCAGCCGCTCCGCAGCACATGGGATCTTCCCAGGCCAAGGATCGAACTGGCACCCCTTGCACTGCAAGGCGGCGTCCTTACCCACTGGACCACTAGGGAAGCCCAATAACTTGCTCTTTACCATTCAAAGTTACCAGTGATACAAGAAGATGTCTACATCCCAAAATTCAAAGAAATGCATATTAAGATAATAATAACAATAAAAGGCTTTTTACATATAAGACTGGCGAATATGAGAAAAGATTATACTCACTATTGGCAAGGGTGGTGGGAAACAAGCCCATTTATGAATTAATTTTAGAAATGTCAGATAACAGCTTTTTAGAGACCAATATAGGGTTTCCCAGGTGGTGCTAGTGGTGAAGAATTTTCCTGCAATTCAGGAGACTTGGGTTCGAACCCAAGGTCAGAAAGATTCCCCTGGAGAAGGATATGACAACCTACTCTAGTATTCTTGCCTGAAAAATTCCATAGTGGGCTATAGTCCATGGAATTGCAAACAGTTGGACATGACTGAGTAACTGAGCACATGGATATGATATAACAAAAACCTTAAAATGTATTCACACATTTGAGCCTGCAACTTTCCTTGTAGAAATGTACACTAAGGAAATAATCTGATATATTTAAAAAGATTTATGCTCATTTTTGTTTTTTGTAATGTTGCTTGTGCTCCTGTAACATTCAGCAATAGAAGTAAGGTTAAGTAAACTATGGTTAGTGAATAAATTCAATTTAACCATGAAAAAGTGAATTCAAAGACTATAACAAAATTTTCATGCATAAGTATAACTATACATTTATAAAAATAGAAGAGTTACTAGAAGAAAATACACAAAATATTTGCAACAGTATATAGAATTTACTTTTTCTACTTCACTGTAGTTTTCTATTTTTAAATTTCCTTTTTATTCATATATTTTAATGCATTCTATATTAGAAAACAGACACAAAATATAACAATTAAATGAAATTACCCTGTCGTCTCATGTAATTTCATTCATTTCTCCAGAAGAAACTACACATTCTTGTTTGTTTATCTCTATGGATTTTTAAAATGTTAGATATGTATTATTATTATTGTGATAAGAGGTAAAGGCTATTTTGATGAATGTTGATTTAGCCAAAGAGAATAATCTTTATTTTATATACATAGGTCTGAATATTAAAGTCAGTAACTATGATAAACCACACAATAATATAGGAAACCATATCATGGAAACCCTTTAATGGGCTCCTTTACCATTCAAAGTTACCAGTGATACAAGAAGATGTCTACATCCCAAAATTCAAAGAAATGCATATTAAGATAATAATAACAATAAAAGGCTTTTTACATATAAGACTGGCGAATATGAGAAAAGATTATACTCACTATTGGCAAGGGTGGTGGGAAACAAGCCCATTTATGAATTAATTTTAGAAATGTCAGATAACAGCTTTTTAGAGACCAATATAGGGTTTCCCAGGTGGTGCTAGTGGTGAAGAATTTTCCTGCAATTCAGGAGACTTGGGTTCGAACCCAAGGTCAGAAAGATTCCCCTGGAGAAGGATATGACAACCTACTCTAGTATTCTTGCCTGAAAAATTCCATAGTGGGCTATAGTCCATGGAATTGCAAACAGTTGGACATGACTGAGTAACTGAGCACATGGATATGATATAACAAAAACCTTAAAATGTATTCACACATTTGAGCCTGCAACTTTCCTTGTAGAAATGTACACTAAGGAAATAATCTGATATATTTAAAAAGATTTATGCTCATTTTTGTTTTTTGTAATGTTGCTTGTGCTCCTGTAACATTCAGCAATAGAAGTAAGGTTAAGTAAACTATGGTTAGTGAATAAATTCAATTTAACCATGAAAAAGTGAATTCAAAGACTATAACAAAATTTTCATGCATAAGTATAACTATACATTTATAAAAATAGAAGAGTTACTAGAAGAAAATACACAAAATATTTGCAACAGTATATAGAATTTACTTTTTCTACTTCACTGTAGTTTTCTATTTTTAAATTTCCTTTTTATTCATATATTTTAATGCATTCTATATTAGAAAACAGACACAAAATATAACAATTAAATGAAATTACCCTGTCGTCTCATGTAATTTCATTCATTTCTCCAGAAGAAACTACACATTCTTGTTTGTTTATCTCTATGGATTTTTAAAATGTTAGATATGTATTATTATTATTGTGATAAGAGGTAAAGGCTATTTTGATGAATGTTGATTTAGCCAAAAGAGAATAATCTTTATTTTATATACATAGGTCTGAATATTAAAGTCAGTAACTATGATAAACCACACAATAATATAGGGAAACCATATCATGGACTGAAACCATTTAATGGTATTAGAGAAGATGTCATCTTGTGCTATACTCAGATAAATGCCTAGCATTGACTGCACCTACCTATGACTCCTTAACATACACCTTGGTTGTCATTAAGCACTCTCAGAACCTAATAAAGCCTTCTGGCAGAGGAAGACAATACAAACATTTCCAACAATGATAATACACTTTATCAAGAAAAAATATATTCCCAGTCTTTGGGCTTTTGCGTTAAACACAACAATAAATGAGCACATAAGTTTGTGCTAATTTTCCTTCCAGTTTTATTGAGATATAGTGCTGTATAAGGTAAAGGTGTGCAGTGTAACAGTTTGATTTACATACATTGTGAAGTGATGATCACAGTAAATTTAGTAAATATCCATCATCTCATATAGAAAGCTAAAGAAATGGGAAAAAATTTTTTCTTGTAATGAGAACTTTTAGGATTTATTTGTTGAACAACCTTCACATATAACAAAAGCAACTTGTTTGTTATCTGTATCTATTATTCTATTTCTCTTTTGTTTTGTTGGTGCACTGGTTTTGTTTATCAGGTCCACATATAAGTGAGATCAAATAGTATTTGTCTTTTTCTCTTTGACTTATTTCACTCAGAATAATAATCAGTATGTCCATCCCTGTGGTAGTAAATCACAAGATTTCACTCTTTTTATGGCTGAGTAATATTCCATTGTATATGTATATACCACATATGTTTGTTTTCCTTGAGATTCTTTATATTTCTTAAACTGTTAGGTAGATTACTTGGACCAAATTTTTAAAAATAAAATTATTCAAATTTTTTTCAATAGCTCTTCTGGTAATTCCCTTATCTCTTTCAATTCTAGGACTATTTTTATTGATGGATTATCTTCTGGCTAGAAATTGCATTTTCCTGCTTATTTGCATGTCTGGTAATTTTTTTTAATAGATGCTGGATGTTGTAAATTCTCTCTTGTTAGTACTTGGATCATATTGTATTCCTTTAAATAGGGCTGAATTTAGTTCTGGTGTACAGTTAGGTTACTTAAAATTAATTAGATCACGTTTAGACTTGCTTTTAAGTTTCTCTAGAATGGAGGCAGAGGATCCATTTAATGGTATTAGAGAAGATGTCATCTTGTGCTATACTCAGATAAATGCCTAGCATTGACTGCACCTACCTATGACTCCTTAACATACACCTTGGTTGTCATTAAGCACTCTCAGAACCTAATAAAGCCTTCTGGCAGAGGAAGACAATACAAACATTTCCAACAATGATAATACACTTTATCAAGAAAAAATATATTCCCAGTCTTTGGGCTTTTGCGTTAAACACAACAATAAATGAGCACATAAGTTTGTGCTAATTTTCCTTCCAGTTTTATTGAGATATAGTGCTGTATAAGGTAAAGGTGTGCAGTGTAACAGTTTGATTTACATACATTGTGAAGTGATGATCACAGTAAATTTAGTAAATATCCATCATCTCATATAGAAAGCTAAAGAAATGGGAAAAAATTTTTTCTTGTAATGAGAACTTTTAGGATTTATTTGTTGAACAACCTTCACATATAACAAAAGCAACTTGTTTGTTATCTGTATCTATTATTCTATTTCTCTTTTGTTTTGTTGGTGCACTGGTTTTGTTTATCAGGTCCACATATAAGTGAGATCAAATAGTATTTGTCTTTTTCTCTTTGACTTATTTCACTCAGAATAATAATCAGTATGTCCATCCCTGTGGTAGTAAATCACAAGATTTCACTCTTTTTATGGCTGAGTAATATTCCATTGTATATGTATATACCACATATGTTTGTTTTCCTTGAGATTCTTTATATTTCTTAAACTGTTAGGTAGATTACTTGGACCAAATTTTTAAAAATAAAATTATTCAAATTTTTTTCAATAGCTCTTCTGGTAATTCCCTTATCTCTTTCAATTCTAGGACTATTTTTATTGATGGATTATCTTCTGGCTAGAAATTGCATTTTCCTGCTTATTTGCATGTCTGGTAATTTTTTTTAATAGATGCTGGATGTTGTAAATTCTCTCTTGTTAGTACTTGGATCATATTGTATTCCTTTAAATAGGGCTGAATTTAGTTCTGGTGTACAGTTAGGTTACTTAAAATTAATTAGATCACGTTTAGACTTGCTTTTAAGTTTCTCTAGAATGGAGGCAGAGGATCCTTTGGTCTAGGCCTGATTCAGTTGATGACTAGTGCGTGACTCTATCAAGGTTTCTATCTTGTTACTGTAATCTAATGTTTTTCCATTCTGGCTGGTGAGAATTCAAACTATTTTCTGATCAATGTGAGCATCAGGATTTGTTCTACCTGCTCCTTTCTGGTGGCTTTCTCTGAACTTGGATCATTTTCCCTCAGTCAGCACTGATTGCTCAGCCCAAAATGGAAGGTTTTCTCTACAGATCTGTGGAGTTTTCCCTCCATTTAGGGAGGAATCTTTCCCTGAAACATTCTGCTTTCTGGTACTCTTACTTCTAAATTGTAGTTTCACTGGTGTCCCTGAACTGTTTTCTCTATTTGGAGAGACTGTACAGCACTTTTGTATTTTTCTTCCCTGATTTGCAGCCTGCACACTGCCCCCAGGCATTAAACTGGTATGACTGTTTCACCTTATTTGTTTCTCTTCTCTTAGAGATTATAGTCCTGTGGTTGTGCTACCTGAAAATTGTTGAAACTTTATATATGTATAGTTGATGTTGAGCAACATGGATTCAAACTACAGGCATCTGCTTGTGTGTGTGTGTGTGTGTGTGTGTGTGTGTGTGTGTGCTTAGTTGCTCAGTCATGTCCTACTCTTTGCGACTCGGTGGACTGTAGCTCACCAGGCTCCTCTGTCCATGGAATTTTTCAGGCAAGTGTACTGGAGTGGATTGCCGTTTCTGATTCCAGAGGATCTTCCTGATCCAGAATCAAACCCTTGTCTCTTGCATTTCCTGCATTGTCAGGAAGATTCTTTACCACTGCATCCTGAGAATCCTCATACACTTTTAAAAAAAGGAAATTTATAGATGGATTATCTTCTGGCTAGAAATTGCATTTTCCTGCTTATTTGCATGTCTGGTAATTTTTTTTAATAGATGCTGGATGTTGTAAATTCTCTCTTGTTAGTACTTGGATCATATTGTATTCCTTTAAATAGGGCTGAATTTAGTTCTGGTGTACAGTTAGGTTACTTAAAATTAATTAGATCACGTTTAGACTTGCTTTTAAGTTTCTCTAGAATGGAGGCAGAGGATCCTTTGGTCTAGGCCTGATTCAGTTGATGACTAGTGCGTGACTCTATCAAGGTTTCTATCTTGTTACTGTAATCTAATGTTTTTCCATTCTGGCTGGTGAGAATTCAAACTATTTTCTGATCAATGTGAGCATCAGGATTTGTTCTACCTGCTCCTTTCTGGTGGCTTTCTCTGAACTTGGATCATTTTCCCTCAGTCAGCACTGATTGCTCAGCCCAAAATGGAAGGTTTTCTCTACAGATCTGTGGAGTGTTACCTCCATTTAGGGAGGAATCTTTCCCTGAAACATTCTGCTTTCTGGTACTCTTACTTCTAAATTGTAGTTTCACTGGTGTCCCTGAACTGTTTTCTCTATTTGGAGAGACTGTACAGCACTTTTGTATTTTTCTTCCCTGATTTGCAGCCTGCACACTGCCCCCAGGCATTAAACTGGTATGACTGTTTCACCTTATTTGTTTCTCTTCTCTTAGAGATTATAGTCCTGTGGTTGTGCTACCTGAAAATTGTTGAAACTTTATATATGTATAGTTGATGTTGAGCAACATGGATTCAAACTACAGGCATCTGCTTGTGTGTGTGTGTGTGTGTGTGTGTGTGTGTGTGTGCTTAGTTGCTCAGTCATGTCCTACTCTTTGCGACTCGGTGGACTGTAGCTCACCAGGCTCCTCTGTCCATGGAATTTTTCAGGCAAGTGTACTGGAGTGGATTGCCGTTTCTGATTCCAGAGGATCTTCCTGATCCAGAATCAAACCCTTGTCTCTTGCATTTCCTGCATTGTCAGGAAGATTCTTTACCACTGCATCACCTGAGAATCCTCATACACATGGATTTTTTAAAATAAATGCTACAGTGCTACACATCCGTGGACAGCTGAATCTGCAGATACAATTGTGGATATGAAGAGCAGGCTGTAAAATTATACTGGATTTTTGCCTGGGTGTGGAGTTGAGACCATTAACTCCCAGGTTGTTCAAGGATCAACCATACATATTCTTCCTAACACCCTGGTTTTCTAGTTGTTTAACATGAGGGCAGATCTGGGTCTGTTGCTTCATCTTGTCTACAAGACTGAGTCAATATGTATTTTTATGATGGAAAATTAAGTTTTTGAAAATAGATATTCATTTACCAAAATGACTTTAGCGTGGAAAATTACTTAACTTGATCAAAACCTTAATTTTCTAGCACATTAAGTATTAATGCTTCCCTACTTGATGATTGGATTGTAATTAGGATCCAATGTGACACAACAAATTCTTTGTAAACTGTAAAACTCTATGGAAATAAAAATGGTGATAATAGTGGTTGGAATAGGGTGATGGAAATGCTGATGATTGTTTCATTTCCATAACTATTCAAAGACTATGTTTTAGAAATATTTACTTACCAAAGAAATCCTGTGAATAATAACACATACTCTGGTTCTTATACATGAACAAACAGCATCCCTATCCAAACTGGTTTTAAACAAAGACAGAGTGTATTTGCTCTTTAATTGGGAAGGCCAAGTAGGCAAGCATAGCCAAATTTTGCATTTCACTGTTGTCAGTGTTCTCAGTCTCTCTTTATGCCTCTACTCTGTTTCCTTCTCAGACTTTCTCCAGGTGGCAGCAAGATGGTCATTGGCAACACCATCTCATATTCCAACAACTTGGCAAAATGAGTAGACAGAATGAATCTTTAAACAATTGTTCTGGCAGAATATTTCTTAGTCTTATTTGGGTAATTTTCCTTTTCTGAACCAATCACTGTGACCAGGAGAAAGCGATATTCTAAATGACTGGGTTTCTTAAGTTAGGGACATTTATTAGATACTGAGGATTCAAAACTCAACAGAATATGATCTTTCAGATTTAGTATTTATCAGACACAATAAGTCACAAAAGAGTGGTACGATCAGTTCTACTCAATTAGTGACCAGGAGAAGGCCACAGTGTTTCCTACATTTTAATACTTTCTTTAGTATCTTTGCTTCTTGCTACTATAGTATCCTGTGACACTTTTGCAAGGTGGATAAATAGGAAAACAGGCAACAAGAAGCAAGCAAGCTTTGACCAAAGAATCTACATAGCAATGGGAAAATGCTAAATTGTTTATGAATACAAGGGAGAAACATCTTTTTTCAAACATGGGGGATCTGGGTCTGTTGCTTCATCTTGTCTACAAGACTGAGTCAATATGTATTTTTATGATGGAAAATTAAGTTTTTGAAAATAGATATTCATTTACCAAAATGACTTTAGCGTGGAAAATTACTTAACTTGATCAAAACCTTAATTTTCTAGCACATTAAGTATTAATGCTTCCCTACTTGATGATTGGATTGTAATTAGGATCCAATGTGACACAACAAATTCTTTGTAAACTGTAAAACTCTATGGAAATAAAAATGGTGATAATAGTGGTTGGAATAGGGTGATGGAAATGCTGATGATTGTTTCATTTCCATAACTATTCAAAGACTATGTTTTAGAAATATTTACTTACCAAAGAAATCCTGTGAATAATAACACATACTCTGGTTCTTATACATGAACAAACAGCATCCCTATCCAAACTGGTTTTAAACAAAGACAGAGTGTATTTGCTCTTTAATTGGGAAGGCCAAGTAGGCAAGCATAGCCAAATTTTGCATTTCACTGTTGTCAGTGTTCTCAGTCTCTCTTTATGCCTCTACTCTGTTTCCTTCTCAGACTTTCTCCAGGTGGCAGCAAGATGGTCATTGGCAACACCATCTCATATTCCAACAACTTGGCAAAATGAGTAGACAGAATGAATCTTTAAACAATTGTTCTGGCAGAATATTTCTTAGTCTTATTTGGGTAATTTTCCCTTTTTCTGAACCAATCACTGTGACCAGGAGAAAGCGATATTCTAAATGACTGGGTTTCTTAAGTTAGGGACATTTATTAGATACTGAGGATTCAAAACTCAACAGAATATGATCTTTCAGATTTAGTATTTATCAGACACAATAAGTCACAAAAGAGTGGTACGATCAGTTCTACTCAATTAGTGACCAGGAGAAGGCCACAGTGTTTCCTACATTTTAATACTTTCTTTAGTATCTTTGCTTCTTGCTACTATAGTATCCTGTGACACTTTTGCAAGGTGGATAAATAGGAAAACAGGCAACAAGAAGCAAGCAAGCTTTGACCAAAGAATCTACATAGCAATGGGAAAATGCTAAATTGGAACACTACAATAAATTACATGAATACAAGGGAGAAACAATACCAGCATTGCCTTCTCTCCTGTTTACAGATAATATACTTAAATGACTTTTTTAAATACTGTCTGCATTGTTGTTATTTTTGTTTGTGCCTTATCTCCAGTACTACACAGTTAACTATTTGAAGGCAGAAGAAGATCCTGCATTTTTATCTTTGCATTCTCACAAGTCCCAGGACAATTGTTGTGGTTGCGTCACTGAGCTGTGTCTGACTGTCCTGGGACTCCATGAACTGTGTAGTCTGCAAAGTCCCTCTGTCTATGGGATTTCCCAGGCAAGAATACTGAAGTGGGTTGCCATTGCCATCTCCAGGGGAACTTTTTGACCCATGGATTGAACCTGTGTCTCCTACATTGGCAGGTGGATTCTTTTTTTTGGCGGGGGTGGGGAGGGAGGGGGGCAGGCGGGCCACTTCTATTGGTCTTTCATTTATCTATTTTCATCCATCTTTGTTCTTTGGCCCATGTGGGCCTCCCATCGCGGTGGCCTCTGTTTTCGCAGAGCACCGGCTCTGGGCGCATGCGCTCCAGAGCTCCGACTGGGTAATTGGACACATCAGTCCAGCCGCTCGACAGCACATGGGATCTTCCCAGACCAGGGATCAAACCAGCGCCCCTTGCACTGCAAGGCGGTATCCCTACCCACTGGACCACCAGGGAAGCCCTAGCAGGTGGATTCTTTACCACTGAGTCACCTGGGAAGCTCCTCAGGATGATACCTTACTCATACTAGGATCTCAATGAATTATTTATTGTATGAATAAGTAGCTAACAATGTATGGTGTTTGACATATTCTAATTGCTTTAAATGTATTTACTCATGATATCCAATAAGATAGATTATACTTATTGCTTATTTTACATTTGAGGAAATTAAGCATGGAGAGATTGTTACCTGCCCAAGAGCTTGCAATTAAGAACCAGGTCTCAAACCCTATGCTACTTTATTCCAGACTGCTCCATCTGTTGCCTTAAAAAAATACACTGGAATATTTCTTTATTAAAGAATAGAAGACAAACAGGAAAAAATGAATGTTGTACATTGTAACAGTCAACAACCATTTGCCATCTGTAAAGGAAAGAGAAAGCATATACTTAGCTTAGAAATTGTCAAAGCCCAAGGGTTTTGTTTATTAGTTGGATGAGTCAAATGATGATGAAATGAAAATTTTCAATAGTGTGCTAAGGTGATCACCTGAGTGATTGTTAGTATTGTATGAAGGCTGAGAAATAATTTTCTTTGTTCTTAGGTAGCCATGTAGAAATAAAAAAAGAAATTAGTAACAGATTGCTTCATCTCTTAGTGATGCAAAGGAACCACATTCTGAATTTATTAGACAAGTTACTTGATTCATACAATAAAGGTATTTCTCATCTATTGAAGAGGAAATTGACGATTTTAAAAGCAAGCATAATAGTAGCAGCAGCTGGTAGGTACAGGATCACCACTAGAGCAACCTACCTACGGGAGGTTTTCTTTTTCTTAAAGTTTGTTTATTTACTTATTTTTGGTCATGCTGGGTCTTCCTTGCTACTCAAGCTTTTCTCTAGTTGAGGCAAGTGGGGACTACTCTCTAGTTGCAGTGCAGTGCAGGCTTCTCATTGTGATGGTTTCTCTTGTTCAGGAGCACAGGCCCTAGGGCATGTGGGTTTCAGTAGTTGCAGCATGTGCATGCAGTTGCTGTGGCTCCCAGGCTCTAGAACACAGGCTCAATAGTTATGGCTTATGTACTTAGTTGCTCCACAACATGTGAGATCTTACTGGGCCAGGGATCGATCTAATATCTTCTGTGTTGATAGGTGGAATTTTTACCACTGAGCCACCAGAGAGGCCTTTGAGGTTATTTTTATTTTCTCTTTAGTCTGTGATTATTGTTTTTATCTTGATTCCAACGTTTGAATAACTTAGATTAAATCTAGTGAATAACCATGGGAGACTTGAGGAAAAATTGTAATTTGAGTAGTTTCTCTGTGTTACCCTTTTACTCTTTTTCTTTGAGTGTTGTGCCTGCTTAACACTTGTCTCTAAATCACTGAAACATAAAATTAAACTGAAATATTAATAAAACTATTTTACTTGAGTTTAGGAGCTTCCCTGGTGGCTCAGTAAAGAATCCACCTGCCAATGCAGAAGAAACACGTTCAATCTCTGGGACAGGATGATACCTTGGAGAAGCAAGTGTCAACCCATTCCAGTATTCTTGCCTGGGAAATCCCGTGGACAGAAAAACTTGGCAGCCTACAGTCCATGGAGTCACAAAAGAGTCAGACATGATTTAGCAAGTAAACAACAACCTGTGTTCAAGGCAGTTTAGAACTAAGGCAATCATCTCTTTGCTCTGATGCCATAGTGTTAGCTTTTCAGGCTAATCCTCCTCTCAGTCACAGGATGGCTGCCAGGAGCAAAGGCCATCCTTATTCATGGGTTAAAGAATCTGGCTACCTGTGACAATATCTTAAGAGATGGAAAGAACATATTACATGGAAATAAATTACTACAGGCTCAAAGTCTTTGATTCAATAACGAATGCAACCACAGTTAAATTCATGAACCATAAATCGAAAGCTACTTAACTAAAAACTTTAATGAAAACCTGCTAACACAAGACTTTAGAAAATCTGTAGCACTGGATTAAGCATTACATTTTTGTTGGAGGGTGGGAAGAGATAATGTTAGAGGAAAAAAGGTACATATCTGGTGCCATAAAATTTTGATTATATCTATAGTCAATCTTTTTATAGTAAGTAATCAAATTGAGTGACTCGAATCATGAAGACATTAGTTAGAATGTCATTCAATTTGTTGTAAAAGGGAAATTTCTCAATAGTTATGGCTTATGTACTTATTTGCTCCACAACATGTGAGATCTTACTGGGCCAGGGATCGATCTAATATCTTCTGTGTTGATAGGTGGAATTTTTACCACTGAGCCACCAGAGAGGCCTTTGAGGTTATTTTTATTTTCTCTTTAGTCTGTGATTATTGTTTTTATCTTGATTCCAACGTTTGAATAACTTAGATTAAATCTAGTGAATAACCATGGGAGACTTGAGGAAAAATTGTAATTTGAGTAGTTTCTCTGTGTTACCCTTTTACTCTTTTTCTTTGAGTGTTGTGCCTGCTTAACACTTGTCTCTAAATCACTGAAACATAAAATTAAACTGAAATATTAATAAAACTATTTTACTTGAGTTTAGGAGTTTCCCCTGGTGGCTCAGTAAAGAATCCACCTGCCAATGCAGAAGAAACACGTTCAATCTCTGGGACAGGATGATACCTTGGAGAAGCAAGTGTCAACCCATTCCAGTATTCTTGCCTGGGAAATCCCGTGGACAGAAAAACTTGGCAGCCTACAGTCCATGGAGTCACAAAAGAGTCAGACATGATTTAGCAAGTAAACAACAACCTGTGTTCAAGGCAGTTTAGAACTAAGGCAATCATCTCTTTGCTCTGATGCCATAGTGTTAGCTTTTCAGGCTAATCCTCCTCTCAGTCACAGGATGGCTGCCAGGAGCAAAGGCCATCCTTATTCATGGGTTAAAGAATCTGGCTACCTGTGACAATATCTTAAGAGATGGAAAGAACATATTACATGGAAATAAATTACTACAGGCTCAAAGTCTTTGATTCAATAACGAATGCAACCACAGTTAAATTCATGAACCATAAATCGCAAAGCTACTTAACTAAAAACTTTAATGAAAACCTGCTAACACAAGACTTTAGAAAATCTGTAGCACTGGATTAAGCATTACATTTTTGTTGGAGGGTGGGAAGAGATAATGTTAGAGGAAAAAAGGTACATATCTGGTGCCATAAAATTTTGATTATATCTATAGTCAATCTTTTTATAGTAAGTAATCAAATTGAGTGACTCGAATCATGAAGACATTAGTTAGAATGTCATTCAATTTGTTGTAGAGAATTGTGTTTGTTCCTTCAGCATTGTAAACAGTTTGTTCTTCGAGGTTAATTTTGCTTACCAACCTTGTGATGCATGAACATTGACCACGCTGTTCCTAATGATAAATCAGAAAGTAAGAGCTGAATATTTTCTTACTGAGTCAAAACATATTTTGAAAGCATTTCTTTTCATGTAACAGAATGCACAACTAACCATTAAAATAAGTGACTAAAAGGTTTATTTAAAAACACAATGCCAAATTTTTCTTTTCTGTACCTAGAAGTCTTCAGCGTGTCACTTCTTATGTTTTATTAGTAACACACACATACAGCACACAATTTGTATTGCCACAATGTTAAACAAATTGTTGCCTATTATTACTGTGTTGTACTCTGATTTGTGAAATCTTGGATAAATGAGATTGCTTTCAACGTTTACAGTTGGGTTAAATGCTATCAATCATTTAATATATATATATATATATATATATATATATATATATATATATATATATATATATTCAGGGATCTTATCTATTTTAGAAAAAATAATCCATCCAAGAGCAATAGATAATGTAAAACTGTTGGTAGTTAATCCCAGTTTTAAGTGCTACAGGATACATTCAAACAAGCCAGTTAGGCTCAGTATAAGCTAGGGCCTCCTTGTCTCTGAAACTCCCTCCAGCCTAGCAGTTTCAATAAAAGCCCTAAATGAATATAAGTACTCTTGTGTATTTGGCATCAGCAGTTATGTTCATAAACAAATGAAAGGACTTTGAAAGTTGTATATTTAGCTAGAGTTATTATAAAAGAATAAAGATTAGATCAAAATCTAAAAATTTAAGGGAGAGATTCTGTCAACTTATTTTTTCTTGAAACACTCACTGAGTAATAGGATTGTGAATTTTATAAGATAAATACTATAAAATATAAATATGAAATAAATAAAATAGTTGATCTAGACTCTTAATAATTTTGATCTTATATCAGTTTATGTCTGTGATATCATTTTCTTTTAAGAAAAATAGGAAATTTCATACTTTAAGGAGGGAAAAATCCTTTAGCTTAGAGTAAAATACTTCAGACTGTCAATCAACAGTGTCAGAAGCTATGGGAAATCAATAATAAATAAAATACATAATCCTTGTTCTCAAAAGTTTGTAATCTAATGAGGGAGAAATAATGAGTCATTTAAAGTCACAGAAAAATAGTTTTAATAAAAAGGTAAATCACAATCACATCTTCTTATGAAAATGTTTACTAATTCCAATGTGGTTTTAAAAATCTAAATTAATTCTTCCATGACTTGTTTAACTTGGTTAGTTTTAGACACAGACTACACAGGGTGTTGAGCCTGGGAAGTATTTTATTTGATAGTAATTTTCTAATATTTATTTCCTCTCTTAAGTCTACGAATCCCACATCCAGGAGTTAGGGCAACCTTAGAACATTTTCTATTGAGGTTGTATAGGAGTTTCTTTGGAAATTTTTACAGATCCTTGGCTCTCAAGATCTTATTCACTTTTTCTACTCCATTTCTACTATTTCTACTCTGAAGGTCAAATATAGTTTGAACCTTTCATTAGGGTTTGCCCTGTCTTTGACATCTTCTTTTAAATCTGAAGTGACCTTAAAAGACCTGCAATGATTATCTATCTTTCTTATACCCTGCCACAGTCCCCCAGATATTTGAGCTGGCTTATAAACCAAAGAAAAGGAGAAAAAGGAAAATAAGAGAAGCAGGCAAGCATGAATAGATTAAGTACTTTGAAGAGGGTGAAACAGTCTGTGGTTTTGTTTTACTTTGTTTTTCTGATGAGAGAAGAAGAGAAATCATTTACTCTTCTGCCCAGATTATGTTAAGTCATGAGTTTGTGGTGGAGAAGGTGAAAATGAATATAGAATTCCTGAGTCTACATCCTGTGCTCTAACCGCTAGACTGCCACTTCCTGCTTAGTTTTCAGAAATATATCTCATCCATCCTAAACTTGTTTGATACATAAAATGAGTGCAATAAACTTAGGAGTCATATAAAAATAAAATATGATTTATCAGTCAAAAGAATTTCCTGGCTAAGGGTGAACTGACTTACCTTAGGAACATGACCCAAACCACAGTGTTTCTCTAAGAGTGACTTTTAAAAATTCCTGACCTCCCACCACCTCTACTCCTACAAATTTTCCCTTTTAACAATACTCTCTATCTGACCAAATGGCTTTCAATGGCATTATTTATTTGGGTAAAAACAACAGGAGCATCGATGAGGGACTCATCAATTACAACTCTGACAGAAAAATGACTAGAATTATCTGGTTCTGGAGTTACTTTCTTTTCACTCATAAAACATCCCCGACATTCATCACACGTCAACTTCCTGATTGCATTTAGAATTGGTTAGTTTTAGACACAGACTACACAGGGTGTTGAGCCTGGGAAGTATTTTATTTGATAGTAATTTTCTAATATTTATTTCCTCTCTTAAGTCTACGAATCCCACATCCAGGAGTTAGGGCAACCTTAGAACATTTTCTATTGAGGTTGTATAGGAGTTTCTTTGGAAATTTTTACAGATCCTTGGCTCTCAAGATCTTATTCACTTTTTCTACTCCATTTCTACTATTTCTACTCTGAAGGTCAAATATAGTTTGAACCTTTCATTAGGGTTTGCCCTGTCTTTGACATCTTCTTTTAAATCTGAAGTGACCTTAAAAGACCTGCAATGATTATCTATCTTTCTTATACCCTGCCACAGTCCCCCAGATATTTGAGCTGGCTTATAAACCAAAGAAAAGGAGAAAAAGGAAAATAAGAGAAGCAGGCAAGCATGAATAGATTAAGTACTTTGAAGAGGGTGAAACAGTCTGTGGTTTTGTTTTACTTTGTTTTTCTGATGAGAGAAGAAGAGAAATCATTTACTCTTCTGCCCAGATTATGTTAAGTCATGAGTTTGTGGTGGAGAAGGTGAAAATGAATATAGAATTCCTGAGTCTACATCCTGTGCTCTAACCGCTAGACTGCCACTTCCTGCTTAGTTTTCAGAAATATATCTCATCCATCCTAAACTTGTTTGATACATAAAATGAGTGCAATAAACTTAGGAGTCATATAAAAATAAAATATGATTTATCAGTCAAAAGAATTTCCTGGCTAAGGGTGAACTGACTTACCTTAGGAACATGACCCAAACCACAGTGTTTCTCTAAGAGTGACTTTTAAAAATTCCTGACCTCCCACCACCTCTACTCCTACAAATTTTCCCTTTTAACAATACTCTCTATCTGACCAAATGGCTTTCAATGGCATTATTTATTTGGGTAAAAACAACAGGAGCATCGATGAGGGACTCATCAATTACAACTCTGACAGAAAAATGACTAGAATTATCTGGTTCTGGAGTTACTTTCTTTTTCACTTCATAAAACATCCCCGACATTCATCACACGTCAACTTCCTGATTGCATTTCAACCTGACCATTGTGTTTGTCAGTTCAAATAACTTTTACAGCCCTGTCTCTGTTTGTCTGAAGCTGCTGGTCCAGCCTTGGTTTCACATTGGTCTCAAGATTCAAAATGAGAACCAGGGCTTCACTGCAAGTTCCTCCCACTTTCCGTGGCTGCCATATCATCCTGTGCCCTCAAGTCAGAGCCTTGGGAAAGGAATGGCCCTGATGGGAAAGAGTTAGGGCCCAAGGGCTAAGTGGTAGGCGTGGGGTGAGTTGGAAATGTGCTTCTAGACTGGTCTGAGTGCCTTAATCAGGGGAATCTGACCAGAGCATGCAACAGCACTGGTCTGTGAGTGACTTCAGTAATCAGAGCAGTAATTTAGTGTCTCTAATGTCAATCTTCTCCTCTCACTAAAAACAACAGCAATAACACAGAAAAGATAATGTCCATCCCATGTACCTCACTGATATATTATGGTGATCAAATTTCATCATGAACTATCAAATCTTTTTAAACTCTTAAGCACTTCACAAATTATCAGCCCTCATTAATACGGATTCCCTGAACTCTGTCAAGAAGTTTGCCCCAGTACAGTGGCTGTAGAGTTAGCTGCCCTGACTCCAGTTACATGGCCCCCTTTCTCTCCAACCTACTATATACCAGCCCCCATGCAAAGATAGCTGATATCTGATATCTTTGGACAGCTATGATAGCGAAGCTCTTGTCTATTTCCCCCATACCATATTTCCAGTTTAAAACAAAAACTCACTTGTTAACATTTCCCTCTTCTTTCTTTGATCTGTGAATGTTTTTTGTGATAGTTTGAATCCTGGTAGTGTAGAAAGAATTATCCCAAGGTGTTTCTCTTTCAGGAAAAGATTTAAGACATCTGTGGATGACGCGCTAAGGCAGTCCTTGGCAATCTCTATTCCATTTCCGGGTTGGCTCATTGTTTACCTAATTGCCAGTAATAATATTTCATTGTGTAAAGAATGTTGGCACCAGGGGCACAGATTCCAGTTTATTGATGGCTCAGAGTTTATGAATTGATGCCCTCAGCAGGTTGCTGCCCTGATGAATGGCAATTACTGTGACTCCCACAGAGGCAATTGTAGCCAAAGCATTTGCTCCTTTCAAATAATTGCCCCTGAGAAGTTGAACAGGTAATTGTAACATCTGAAAACCATGCTTTTGGCTCAGAATCAAATAGTATTAATCTCTATAACAGAGGTGTTTTGGAATGACCCAAAAGAGTTGTTAAAGAATAGTCTCCAGAGTGTTGAATTTTAAGACGAATTGGAGCTACCTTAGCAAGAACCCCATCCCCCTCCCACCCATGAAAATTAAAATACTGTAAAGACACCCAAGTAACAGTTAGGGGTGCCCACTTTTTTGAAGTTGTAGTACCTTATGCTGATTGGTTGATTTTAGACTTATACCTAAATTATTTTGGGAATCAAAAAACCCCTTCTAGTGCTCAGTAATCAGAGCAGTAATTTAGTGTCTCTAATGTCAATCTTCTCCTCTCACTAAAACAGCAGCAATAACACAGAAAAGATAATGTCCATCCCATGTACCT
This sequence comes from Tragulus kanchil, assembly GCA_022376925.1. NCBI lineage: Eukaryota > Metazoa > Chordata > Mammalia > Artiodactyla > Tragulidae > Tragulus > Tragulus kanchil. The sequence goes on from JAIOJX010000028.1 coordinate 124,231,529, forward strand.
CACTGATATATTATGGTGATCAAATTTCATCATGAACTATCAAATCTTTTTAAACTCTTAAGCACTTCACAAATTATCAGCCCTCATTAATACGGATTCCCTGAACTCTGTCAAGAAGTTTGCCCCAGTACAGTGGCTGTAGAGTTAGCTGCCCTGACTCCAGTTACATGGCCCCCTTTCTCTCCAACCTACTATATACCAGCCCCCATGCAAAGATAGCTGATATCTGATATCTTTGGACAGCTATGATAGCGAAGCTCTTGTCTATTTCCCCCATACCATATTTCCAGTTTAAAACAAAAACTCACTTGTTAACATTTCCCTCTTCTTTCTTTGATCTGTGAATGTTTTTTGTGATAGTTTGAATCCTGGTAGTGTAGAAAGAATTATCCCAAGGTGTTTCTCTTTCAGGAAAAGATTTAAGACATCTGTGGATGACGCGCTAAGGCAGTCCTTGGCAATCTCTATTCCATTTCCGGGTTGGCTCATTGTTTACCTAATTGCCAGTAATAATATTTCATTGTGTAAAGAATGTTGGCACCAGGGGCACAGATTCCAGTTTATTGATGGCTCAGAGTTTATGAATTGATGCCCTCAGCAGGTTGCTGCCCTGATGAATGGCAATTACTGTGACTCCCACAGAGGCAATTGTAGCCAAAGCATTTGCTCCTTTCAAATAATTGCCCCTGAGAAGTTGAACAGGTAATTGTAACATCTGAAAACCATGCTTTTGGCTCAGAATCAAATAGTATTAATCTCTATAACAGAGGTGTTTTGGAATGACCCAAAAGAGTTGTTAAAGAATAGTCTCCAGAGTGTTGAATTTTAAGACGAATTGGAGCTACCTTAGCAAGAACCCCATCCCCCTCCCACCCATGAAAATTAAAATACTGTAAAGACACCCAAGTAACAGTTAGGGGTGCCCACTTTTTTGAAGTTGTAGTACCTTATGCTGATTGGTTGATTTTAGACTTTATACCTAAATTACTCTTCCTTAAAATGCTTTAAGCATTCTGTTCCAGCTGGGCTAATCTACCTATTAACCCCCAAAATGTTATGTGTTCCTTGTAGCCACTGAATATTTGCTCAGAACATTCTTTAATGTCATTTGATTAATATATGCAATGAAAAATTGACAAAAGGAGCAAATTATTTGAAGCACAATTTCATTTTGTCCTATGATTTACGTGAATTTAGTAATAATAAAAGTCCTTCAGTTCAGATAGTGTGAAAATCTTGGAGTCACCATACATCTTCTACAGAATCAAAAGGCTATCAAAATTAGATCTTCTACTCTATTTTGGTGCCATGGGAGAAATGGCAAATAGTCACATAGTATAGCTTGATTGCTTAAACTTAACTTTGATAAAAATATTGCACAAAATGGGGAAGAAATATAAAGAGAATAATCCATGGTGACTTTTGGAGGACAAAAAGTAAAGAATAACAAGAAGAGAATGTAAGTCCAGAGACACACCCACAACTTTGAGGTCTTTTGTGTGGAAAGGAGAGTCAGAAATAATTGCAAGATAATATTGAGGAAAGGAAACAAATTATAAAAAAGAAGAAAAAGATCTTGCAAAATAAATAAAGATGTAGAAAGATCATCAACTAGTTTTGAATTCTGGAATGCTTGATATATAGACATTTCTTCCCAAATTGTTGGCAGTATGTCCAGTGTGTTGAAGAGAGAACAACCATGTATGCTCTCCTTAAAGGCGATCAAGCATCATCATTTAAAGTGGCATTAAAAAGTATATTCGTATCACTGTGTTCCAAACTGATGAATAATGCCAAGAGGAATGATTAGAGGACTTTAGACTGAATTACAGGTCACTTCAGAAACACTCAATTGACCAGAATAAAAAATACTAAAACATGATCATAAAATAAGTATGAGATTAAAAATTATGAACATGCATAAAATTAAAGGAGAAGTAATTTTATAAACATATACATACATGTGCAATTAGGAGACTCCAAAAATTATGATAAAATTATGCGTAAAGACACCCAAGTAACAGTTAGGGGTGCCCACTTTTTTGAAGTTGTAGTACCTTATGCTGATTGGTTGATTTTAGACTTTATACCTAAATTACTCTTCCTTAAAATGCTTTAAGCATTCTGTTCCAGCTGGGCTAATCTACCTATTAACCCCCAAAATGTTATGTGTTCCTTGTAGCCACTGAATATTTGCTCAGAACATTCTTTAATGTCATTTGATTAATATATGCAATGAAAAATTGACAAAAGGAGCAAATTATTTGAAGCACAATTTCATTTTGTCCTATGATTTACGTGAATTTAGTAATAATAAAAGTCCTTCAGTTCAGATAGTGTGAAAATCTTGGAGTCACCATACATCTTCTACAGAATCAAAAGGCTATCAAAATTAGATCTTCTACTCTATTTTGGTGCCATGGGAGAAATGGCAAATAGTCACATAGTATAGCTTGATTGCTTAAACTTAACTTTGATAAAAATATTGCACAAAATGGGGAAGAAATATAAAGAGAATAATCCATGGTGACTTTTGGAGGACAAAAAGTAAAGAATAACAAGAAGAGAATGTAAGTCCAGAGACACACCCACAACTTTGAGGTCTTTTGTGTGGAAAGGAGAGTCAGAAATAATTGCAAGATAATATTGAGGAAAGGAAACAAATTATAAAAAAGAAGAAAAAGATCTTGCAAAATAAATAAAGATGTAGAAAGATCATCAACTAGTTTTGAATTCTGGAATGCTTGATATATAGACATTTCTTCCCAAATTGTTGGCAGTATGTCCAGTGTGTTGAAGAGAGAACAACCATGTATGCTCTCCTTAAAGGCGATCAAGCATCATCATTTAAAGTGGCATTAAAAAGTATATTCGTATCACTGTGTTCCAAACTGATGAATAATGCCAAGAGGAATGATTAGAGGACTTTAGACTGAATTACAGGTCACTTCAGAAACACTCAATTGACCAGAATAAAAAATACTAAAACATGATCATAAAAATAAGTATGAGATTAAAAATTATGAACATGCATAAAATTAAAGGAGAAGTAATTTTATAAACATATACATACATGTGCAATTAGGAGACTCAGTGATACCAAAATTGTCATCCATGATTCAGGAAGATTCCCTGGAGTATAAAATGGGAACTCACTCCAGTATTCTTGCCCAGAAAATTCTAAGGACAGAGTATGCTTGTGGGCAACAGTCTAGGGTATCTTGAAGAGTCAGGCATAACTGAGCAGCTGTGAGCACACATACACACCATACATGCATAAGCAGCACTATACATAAATTAAGGAACTTGATTTATCTTAACACTTCAAGACTCAAGATTTCCCTTCTTATATAATTATGATCTTGTCCTGCCAATTAGATGATTGGAACTGAGTTTTATAGGCTGAGAACTAGACATGAATTTTACAGAGCATGTATTTCAGACATCTGCCTTAAGGAAGATAAATATCTGAATCAAGGATAATAAATGAGTTTTAACTAAGAGACCAATTCCAGTCCATCTGTAGTTGACTGGCTAGAGCACTATGTTGAGGTGGATTCTGAGGTTGAGTCCAGGTCCAACAGGAAGGAGTACTGAGTCTGATGGACAAAATAGGGCCTGATTTGCTCAGGCTCAGGAGTAAGAATTAGGCAGATAGGGTAGAGGCTGACTGGAACGCATTGGTCCTTCTAAGTCTAAATTGCTTAGGTATGAGGAAGGAAGCATACAATGGGTAGGTGTGTGCTAAGTCATTCAGTCGTGTCCGACTCTTTGCAATCCCCTGAACTGTAGCCCACCAGGCTCCTCTGTCCATGGAATCTCCAGGCATGAATACAGGTGTGTGTTTCCATGCTCTCCTCCAAGGGATCTTCCCAACCCAGGGACTGAACCCCCATCTCTTATGTCTCCTGCATTGTCAGGCAGGTTCTTTACCACTGCACCACCTGTGAAGCTCCAGCATACAATACAGATACTCAGTCAACAGGTATTCTAGGATATAATACAGGTATATTTACCCTTCATTTTCTTTGAACCAAATTGTCTTACAGGTCACTTCAGAAACACTCAATTGACCAGAATAAAAAATACTAAAACATGATCATAAAAATAAGTATGAGATTAAAAATTATGAACATGCATAAAATTAAAGGAGAAGTAATTTTATAAACATATACATACATGTGCAATTAGGAGACTCAGTGATACCAAAATTGTCATCCATGATTCAGGAAGATTCCCTGGAGTATAAAATGGGAACTCACTCCAGTATTCTTGCCCAGAAAATTCTAAGGACAGAGTATGCTTGTGGGCAACAGTCTAGGGTATCTTGAAGAGTCAGGCATAACTGAGCAGCTGTGAGCACACATACACACCATACATGCATAAGCAGCACTATACATAAATTAAGGAACTTGATTTATCTTAACACTTCAAGACTCAAGATTTCCCTTCTTATATAATTATGATCTTGTCCTGCCAATTAGATGATTGGAACTGAGTTTTATAGGCTGAGAACTAGACATGAATTTTACAGAGCATGTATTTCAGACATCTGCCTTAAGGAAGATAAATATCTGAATCAAGGATAATAAATGAGTTTTAACTAAGAGACCAATTCCAGTCCATCTGTAGTTGACTGGCTAGAGCACTATGTTGAGGTGGATTCTGAGGTTGAGTCCAGGTCCAACAGGAAGGAGTACTGAGTCTGATGGACAAAATAGGGCCTGATTTGCTCAGGCTCAGGAGTAAGAATTAGGCAGATAGGGTAGAGGCTGACTGGAACGCATTGGTCCTTCTAAGTCTAAATTGCTTAGGTATGAGGAAGGAAGCATACAATGGGTAGGTGTGTGCTAAGTCATTCAGTCGTGTCCGACTCTTTGCAATCCCCTGAACTGTAGCCCACCAGGCTCCTCTGTCCATGGAATCTCCAGGCATGAATACAGGTGTGTGTTTCCATGCTCTCCTCCAAGGGATCTTCCCAACCCAGGGACTGAACCCCCATCTCTTATGTCTCCTGCATTGTCAGGCAGGTTCTTTACCACTGCACCACCTGTGAAGCTCCAGCATACAATACAGATACTCAGTCAACAGGTATTCTAGGATATAATACAGGTATATTTACCCTTCATTTTCTTTGAACCAAATTGTCTTCTAACATACTGAGAAAACCTAAACTTTTTTTTTTTGGTCACCTTCTTTCCTTTAAAATTTAGGAGTTTTAGGGAAAAAAGGTGGCATGGGTGCAGAAACAAGAGACATTTTCTTTTTTCTTTAATTTCATTAATTTTTTTTTATTCAAGTAGCGCTATTTACAATGTTGTATTAATTTCTGATGCATAGAAAAGTGATTCAGTTATATACATTCTTTTCATATTCCTTTCAATTATGGCTTATGACTGGAATATTGGATATAGTTCCTTGTGCTATCCAGTAGGATCTTGTTGTTTATCCATTCCCTGTATAATAGATTGTACCTGCTAATCTCAAACTCCTAATCCATTTCTCCTATATCTGCCCTCCCCACTGGCAACTGCAAGTCTGTTCTCTAAGAAACATATTCTTTAAGTGAATAATGAGTCATTTAAGTGACTATTTCTTATTCTATGCTCTTGTTATTCAGATGGCTACATAGCTGAAGGCCTCAGCCATCATCATTTTTTCCTTAACCAATTCACTGGAAGGACAGAGGCTGAAGCTGAAGCTCCAATACTTGACAACCTGATGCGAAGAGCTAATTCACTGGAAAAGACCCTGATGCTGGGAAAGATTGAAGGCAGGAGGAGAAGGGGTCTACAGAAGATGAGACAATTGGATGGCATCACCAACTGAATGGACATGAGCTTGAGAAAACTTTGGGAGATAGTGAAGGACAGGAAAGCTTGGTGTGCTGCACTTCAGGCAAAATCACCTAGGACTAAAAAAATTGGAGCTGACTGGAACGCATTGGTCCTCATTTCTAGGTATGAGGAAGGAAGCATACAATGGGTAGGTGTGTGCTAAGTCATTCAGTCGTGTCCGACTCTTTGCAATCCCCTGAACTGTAGCCCACCAGGCTCCTCTGTCCATGGAATCTCCAGGCATGAATACAGGTGTGTGTTTCCATGCTCTCCTCCAAGGGATCTTCCCAACCCAGGGACTGAACCCCCATCTCTTATGTCTCCTGCATTGTCAGGCAGGTTCTTTACCACTGCACCACCTGTGAAGCTCCAGCATACAATACAGATACTCAGTCAACAGGTATTCTAGGATATAATACAGGTATATTTACCCTTCATTTTCTTTGAACCAAATTGTCTTCTAACATACTGAGAAAACCTAAACTTTTTTTTTTTGGTCACCTTCTTTCCTTTAAAATTTAGGAGTTTTAGGGAAAAAAGGTGGCATGGGTGCAGAAACAAGAGACATTTTCTTTTTTCTTTAATTTCATTAATTTTTTTTTATTCAAGTAGCGCTATTTACAATGTTGTATTAATTTCTGATGCATAGAAAAGTGATTCAGTTATATACATTCTTTTCATATTCCTTTCAATTATGGCTTATGACTGGAATATTGGATATAGTTCCTTGTGCTATCCAGTAGGATCTTGTTGTTTATCCATTCCCTGTATAATAGATTGTACCTGCTAATCTCAAACTCCTAATCCATTTCTCCTATATCTGCCCTCCCCACTGGCAACTGCAAGTCTGTTCTCTAAGAAACATATTCTTTAAGTGAATAATGAGTCATTTAAGTGACTATTTCTTATTCTATGCTCTTGTTATTCAGATGGCTACATAGCTGAAGGCCTCAGCCATCATCATTTTTTCCTTAACCAATTCACTGGAAGGACAGAGGCTGAAGCTGAAGCTCCAATACTTGACAACCTGATGCGAAGAGCTAATTCACTGGAAAAGACCCTGATGCTGGGAAAGATTGAAGGCAGGAGGAGAAGGGGTCTACAGAAGATGAGACAATTGGATGGCATCACCAACTGAATGGACATGAGCTTGAGAAAACTTTGGGAGATAGTGAAGGACAGGAAAGCTTGGTGTGCTGCACTTCAGGCAGTCACAAAGAGTTGAACACGACTTAGTGACTGAACAACAAGAATTCTACCAAGTGCTCAGTTAAGCCATGCAACCATAAATGGCAATTGTAGTCAATTATCTTAATTGCAAACTATTTATACCTAATGAATGAATGAGGATTATTCATATTAAAGATGTGTCTGATTTATTTGGTGGTATGCTTTGTATGATCAGAATAGAGAACTCTGTTGGTTCTAACTCATTCTTCATAAAGGTTCATCTCTTTGACATGGTATTTTGCCATCATTAAAAACAATTAGAGGACACTGAAATCTTCCAAAGAATTTTTAAACTCTGAAGTGTTCTTGCTGGTTTCCAATGACCTCCTCACTCCTTCTGTCCTTTCTTTGCTCTTTCCCTTCCACCTCCACCCTAATGTACTTGTTTATAAACTCAGAAAACACTCACTGATAATTACTTTTAACCAACCAACTAATATATGCCAGACACTATAGTAGTCACTTTTGTGTGCTTTTTCTCACTTTCTCACAGTAGCCCAAAGAGCTCGATATTACTATCCTCATTGTATATCGAGGATCAGAGATGTCAAGTAACTTGTTCAACATCATACAACTAGGAACCCAGATCAGGATAGCTTAGAGGATCCTCTTTCACTTGCAAATCATAATTCTGGTATCTAACATGACACACAAGACAGTCTCCAAACTTTTATAGAAGTTAAATATTAGAAACATACCTAACTCACTATCTACTAATTGTTTTGCCCTAGTTCAAGGCAGGAGGAGAAGCAGATGACAGAGGATGAGATGGTTGGATGGCATCACTGGCTCAAAGAACATGAGTTTGAACAACCTCTGGGAGATGGTGAAAGACAGGGAAGCCTGGAATGCTGTAGTTCATGGGATTAAAAGGAGTTGGACATGACTAAGTGACTAGACAACAACGAATATCTACCAAATCAAGTAGTACATGCTGTCCCCTACACCACTGCTGATAGCCTAGTCCTACACTTGTGACTCCACATTGGGACCAAATCCTTTTCACTAACGCTTTAGACTGTGTTATATTCTTTCTTGTGTGTAATCTGAATGGAGACTTTTTTCTGCTCAGAGACTTGTAATGCTACTTCACCTGGCTTATACAATATGAGTTAAGTGGGTATAAAGACAAATAAGCAACTTATAATTCATTCCACATATGTTGATTAGTTTCTCTTATACCCATTCATTCAATAAGTTGTCCTAAATATGTAGCCCTTATTAGGCTCTGTTAAATTTATGAAGACGAATCACTTTAGTCAACATGTTTTTGGAAAGAAAAGTGCCAAGATCTATGATACAAAGTTAAGAAACAACCCTGCAATAGAGAACTCTGTTGGTTCTAAATTCTTCATAAAGGTTCATCTCTTTGACATGGTATTTTGCCATCATTAAAACAATTAGAGGACACTGAAATCTTCCAAAGAATTTTTAAACTCTGAAGTGTTCTTGCTGGTTTCCAATGACCTCCTCACTCCTTCTGTCCTTTCTTTGCTCTTTCCCTTCCACCTCCACCCTAATGTACTTGTTTATAAACTCAGAAAACACTCACTGATAATTACTTTTAACCAACCAACTAATATATGCCAGACACTATAGTAGTCACTTTTGTGTGCTTTTTCTCACTTTCTCACAGTAGCCCAAAGAGCTCGATATTACTATCCTCATTGTATATCGAGGATCAGAGATGTCAAGTAACTTGTTCAACATCATACAACTAGGAACCCAGATCAGGATAGCTTAGAGGATCCTCTTTCACTTGCAAATCATAATTCTGGTATCTAACATGACACACAAGACAGTCTCCAAACTTTTATAGAAGTTAAATATTAGAAACATACCTAACTCACTATCTACTAATTGTTTTGCCCTAGTTCAAGGCAGGAGGAGAAGCAGATGACAGAGGATGAGATGGTTGGATGGCATCACTGGCTCAAAGAACATGAGTTTGAACAACCTCTGGGAGATGGTGAAAGACAGGGAAGCCTGGAATGCTGTAGTTCATGGGATTAAAAGGAGTTGGACATGACTAAGTGACTAGACAACAACGAATATCTACCAAATCAAGTAGTACATGCTGTCCCCTACACCACTGCTGATAGCCTAGTCCTACACTTGTGACTCCACATTGGGACCAAATCCTTTTCACTAACGCTTTAGACTGTGTTATATTCTTTCTTGTGTGTAATCTGAATGGAGACTTTTTTCTGCTCAGAGACTTGTAATGCTACTTCACCTGGCTTATACAATATGAGTTAAGTGGGTATAAAGACAAATAAGCAACTTATAATTCATTCCACATATGTTGATTAGTTTCTCTTATACCCATTCATTCAATAAGTTGTCCTAAATATGTAGCCCTTATTAGGCTCTGTTAAATTTATGAAGACGAATCACTTTAGTCAACATGTTTTTGGAGAAAAGTGAACCAAAGGCCCAGATGCCAAGATCTATGATACAAAGTTAAGAAACAACCCTGCAATAAGAAAGGTGCAGACTGAGTTTGTGAAAGGAAACAGCTGGGTCAGTTAGAAGTCATGATGGAAATGGGAGCATCTGAAGCAGACCTTGAGGGAATACTCTTGGGGCATATGGAAATAAGAAAAGAGGCTGAAGACGCATCATAACAAAATGGCCTGTGGAGCTATTGTGCAGCACATAGATGCTATGGGGGCCAATGTACATGGAAATGCTGGGGCATGGAGTATCCTCTGCTCTGGAACACGATGGGGGAAGATTAGTGCTGCTCCTTGACTTTGGGACATCCTCATCTCCTGATATCTGCTTGTTCAGCTTCTAGGCTTCCCTAAGAATTAAATGTTTTTCTCATTGTTTTAAACCACACCCGAAGTCTTTTCCTAAAGAATATGCCTGCAGTGCAGACGTGGGTTTGATCCCTGGTATGGGAAGATCCCTCTGGAGAAGAAAATGGCAACCCACTCCAGTATTCTTGCCTGGAGAATCCCTTGGACAGAGGAACCTGGCAGGCTACAACCCAAGGGTTCACGGAGTTCAACATGACTGGGCAAATGAGAACAAGCACAAGGTCTTTTCCACATTCTCAAAATTTTGATTCTATTTGGTCTAGTCAGATGTGCTATCATTTCTGTGTGCTGACTGTTTATCCAGTTGGATTATAGTCTCTTCATGGCCAAGGATGCATTTTTTATTTTTCAAAACTCAAGTAAAACAGAGACTTAAACTGAGTGCCCAGCATGCATTCAGTAAACACTAGATGATTTACTGGGTTACAAATGAATCAAACTGTCCACAGAAAATGTGATTTAAAACTGTTAAATGGATATTTCATATTTATTTCAAATGCTCACTATGGAAAAAAGCTAACCATCAATTCAAGAAAGACACAACCAGAATATTCTTGGTACACCATATTTCTGTTTAAGATATTTCTTCAATCAAAAACACTGGCTTATACAATATGAGTTAAGTGGGTATAAAGACAAATAAGCAACTTATAATTCATTCCACATATGTTGATTAGTTTCTCTTATACCCATTCATTCAATAAGTTGTCCTAAATATGTAGCCCTTATTAGGCTCTGTTAAATTTATGAAGACGAATCACTTTAGTCAACATGTTTTTGGAGAAAAGTGAACCAAAGGCCCAGATGCCAAGATCTATGATACAAAGTTAAGAAACAACCCTGCAATAAGAAAGGTGCAGACTGAGTTTGTGAAAGGAAACAGCTGGGTCAGTTAGAAGTCATGATGGAAATGGGAGCATCTGAAGCAGACCTTGAGGGAATACTCTTGGGGCATATGGAAATAAGAAAAGAGGCTGAAGACGCATCATAACAAAATGGCCTGTGGAGCTATTGTGCAGCACATAGATGCTATGGGGGCCAATGTACATGGAAATGCTGGGGCATGGAGTATCCTCTGCTCTGGAACACGATGGGGGAAGATTAGTGCTGCTCCTTGACTTTGGGACATCCTCATCTCCTGATATCTGCTTGTTCAGCTTCTAGGCTTCCCTAAGAATTAAATGTTTTCTCATTGTTTTAAACCACACCGAAGTCTTTTCCTAAAGAATATGCCTGCAGTGCAGACGTGGGTTTGATCCCTGGTATGGGAAGATCCCTCTGGAGAAGAAAATGGCAACCCACTCCAGTATTCTTGCCTGGAGAATCCCTTGGACAGAGGAACCTGGCAGGCTACAACCCAAGGGTTCACGGAGTTCAACATGACTGGGCAAATGAGAACAAGCACAAGGTCTTTTCCACATTCTCAAAATTTTGATTCTATTTGGTCTAGTCAGATGTGCTATCATTTCTGTGTGCTGACTGTTTATCCAGTTGGATTATAGTCTCTTCATGGCCAAGGATGCATTTTTTATTTTTCAAAACTCAAGTAAAACAGAGACTTAAACTGAGTGCCCAGCATGCATTCAGTAAACACTAGATGATTTACTGGGTTACAAATGAATCAAACTGTCCACAGAAAATGTGATTTAAAACTGTTAAATGGATATTTCATATTTATTTCAAATGCTCACTATGGAAAAAAGCTAACCATCAATTCAAGAAAGACACAACCAGAATATTCTTGGTACACCATATTTCTGTTTAAGATATTTCTTCAATCAAAAACACTCATGTTGGATGAACAGTGTGGCATGTATCTAGGTTTGAAGATCTATTGTAGGAAAAAAGGAAAAAAAATCTGCCTCAATTCAGTTTTAAAGCAACATTGTCAAGCTTCTGTTGAAATGATTCATACCTCATTACTTAGTAACACTGGGTCATGTGTTCTTTGACTAGAATTATTTCCACAAATATGAAGAAATATATTTCATGTTTCCTCACTGAAATTCAACTTCCCTTATTAATGCAGACTTATCACCAGATTAAAATTCAGAATCTAAAACTGCTGGGTAATTTGTACAAATTCTGTTATTAAAATCTGTCTATGGAATTACTTTGGCAGAATTGAACTCAACCAGTTAAAAGAGTAACTTATGGAAAAACTGTCAGAAGAGATGAGAACCCAAATTATATACATGTGCCACAAACATACAGTAGGTAAGTTGACACTGGAATTGGTAAGTTTTATGGGTCTATTATCTGAGAAAATTAGAGGAAGAGCAATGCATTCTTTCTCTGACTTATACTTGGTCTGACAGTGATTGTGTGCTATTCTCCCGGAGAATGATTACCTCTTCCTTTCTATCCTAACAATCTGCTAAATTTCTTCTGATGTTAGAGAAAGATTCACAAACTACATACTACATACATACATACAAACTACATACTTAGGTTTTGGTATTTCCTATCTGTATTTATAGTTTTTGTGAATGTTTTTCCATTCAACTGAGACTTTTCTTGCAGCAAAAACTGGCATTTTTCTCATTCATTCCATCCCAGTGTTTTGAACAAGGTTTATGAGTTTTCAAAGAAAAATAGTGTAGTGTGATATAGCAAGTCAACCCATTCTTTAAAAAATGCACTTATAATGAAAATAATAGCTGCTTTTTTTTTTAAGCTACCAACTTAGTCAAATACATCAAACCACTGTCTATCTAGAAACATGACTCAGGATAAGATTAAACTATAGAATAATGGCACAAATTCTAGATCAAACCAGGGGCACCTGCTACAGAATATACACTGGCTGTGCATGCATGCTTACTCACTTAATTGTGCCGGACTCTTTGCAACCCCATGGGCTATAGCCCATCAAGCTCCTCCCTCCATGGGATTTCCCAAGCAAGAATACTGAAGTGGGTTGCCATTTCCGTCTCCAACAGTTTTATGTGGGTCTGGGTTAAAAGTGTGCAGTAAGTTAGGATTTTTCTGTCACTGGAGAATGTGCCTTTGGTTGAATACGCTGGGCTTCAAGATCTGAAAGGTCTATATATGTGCTTGAAATTTTTGGTGTAGTGCTGTTCCCATAGCAACACCACCACATCTACCAAATTTGAGTTCCTCCCAGAACAGTTACCTATAACCAAAACAATCTTGTGAACCACTGACTGAGGTTCCTGGCACTATTGTTACACATTTTTCCCTTTGACTTTGCAAAAATTTTGTGGCAACTGCCTTTGCTCTCAAACCGTTTGTTCTAGAAGATGCATATTAGTGGGAATATATTCCTTTTTTTTTTTTAATTTTTGGCCTATTTTATTTATTTTTTTATTTTTCACTTATGGATTTCCATCCATCTTTATTCTTTGGCCTGTGTGGGCCTTCCACTGCAGTGGCCCCTCTCGCTGCAGAGCACTGGTTCTGGGTGTATGTGCTCCAAAGCGTTGGATCATAATTGGACACACCGGTCCAGCTGCTCCACAGCACATGGGATCTTTCCAGGCCAGGGATCCAATTGCTGCCCCTTTCACTTGCAAGGTGGACTGTTTACACTCTGGACCACCAGGGAAGCCCTGAATATATTCTTTATCACACAGTCTGGTAGCAGTATCTAGTCAAAATCAATTAAATATACTAAAGAAATGCAGGTAGTCAAAGATGCTGTAAAATGTTTCAACATTATATATATTTGTAGTTATTCACATTACCACAATAAACATTTTCTAACACAAAAGAAATATTTGCTTCATGGTTCAGCATATGTCCAATTTTGGTCATTTTTTCAAGGGCTTTGTAAAAAGTATACATTCAGCTGGTGTTAAGCGTAGCATTTTATTGTTGTCATTTAAATTAAATTTGTTAAACAAGTCAGTTTTTCTGTATCCTTACTGATTGTTTGTTTTTGTCAGTTTTTGAGTGAAGTATGTTAAAGTAACTGTATATTTTTAAATACGTCCTCATAGTTCTATCAATTTTGCCTTTACTAAGTAGCAAATTTAAGAATTTTGAGCTAAAGAGCTTCTTATTTTAGATCTAGTAATGATTTCTGTATTAAAGTTTACTTTATGTGATACTAGTATAGTTGTACTAGATTTCTTTGATTTATGGTTTGCAAGATATAACTTTCCCATAATTTAACTTTTAAAATCTTTAAATATTTAAAGTGTGTTTCTAGTAAACAGCATATGATTTTTCTGTTGCTTTTCTTAAAAATACAACTTGATAATATTTACATTTTACTAGAACATTTGTTCCACTGAAGTTTAGTGCAATTTCTTACATATTGGTTTTAAATCTGCCATCCAAGTATTGTTTTCCATTTGTTCTAACATGTTTACATTCCTTTTCTACCTTTTTCTGGCCTTAATTTCTCTTTTATTAGCTTATTAATTATGGATTTTTCTATCATTTTGTTGTTAGATATTAAAAATTATTCTTGATTTTTATAATTTAACATACATTTTCACATTTCTCAAACAATGCAAGGACCCTACAGTTTTTTTACTTCATATATCACCATCACACCTTTTACAGATTGTTAGTGTACTCATCTATTTTAATTCTACATATGTGTTCAGTTTGACAAGGCATTACCTTTACTGTCTTAAGCAGTTGATATTTATTTAGAGTGATCCTCATATTACTCTTTATGAGGCTCATTCATTATTCCTTCCCACATTTCCATGCTTTCCTCAGTCTGGTAGCAGTATCTAGTCAAAATCAATTAAATATACTAAAGAAATGCAGGTAGTCAAAGATGCTGTAAAATGTTTCAACATTATATATATTTGTAGTTATTCACATTACCACAATAAACATTTTCTAACACAAAAGAAATATTTGCTTCATGGTTCAGCATATGTCCAATTTTGGTCATTTTTTCAAGGGCTTTGTAAAAAGTATACATTCAGCTGGTGTTAAGCGTAGCATTTTATTGTTGTCATTTAAATTAAATTTGTTAAACAAGTCAGTTTTTCTGTATCCTTACTGATTGTTTGTTTTTGTCAGTTTTTGAGTGAAGTATGTTAAAGTAACTGTATATTTTTAAATACGTCCTCATAGTTCTATCAATTTTGCCTTTACTAAGTAGCAAATTTAAGAATTTTGAGCTAAAGAGCTTCTTATTTTAGATCTAGTAATGATTTCTGTATTAAAGTTTACTTTATGTGATACTAGTATAGTTGTACTAGATTTCTTTGATTTATGGTTTGCAAGATATAACTTTCCCATAATTTAACTTTTAAAATCTTTAAATATTTAAAGTGTGTTTCTAGTAAACAGCATATGATTTTTCTGTTGCTTTTCTTAAAAATACAACTTGATAATATTTACATTTTACTAGAACATTTGTTCCACTGAAGTTTAGTGCAATTTCTTACATATTGGTTTTAAATCTGCCATCCAAGTATTGTTTTCCATTTGTTCTAACATGTTTACATTCCTTTTCTACCTTTTTCTGGCCTTAATTTCTCTTTTATTAGCTTATTAATTATGGATTTTTCTATCATTTTGTTGTTAGATATTAAAAATTATTCTTGATTTTTATAATTTAACATACATTTTCACATTTCTCAAACAATGCAAGGACCCTACAGTTTTTTTACTTCATATATCACCATCACACCTTTTACAGATTGTTAGTGTACTCATCTATTTTAATTCTACATATGTGTTCAGTTTGACAAGGCATTACCTTTACTGTCTTAAGCAGTTGATATTTATTTAGAGTGATCCTCATATTACTCTTTATGAGGCTCATTCATTATTCCTTCCCACATTTCCATGCTTTCCTCTAAGATCATTTTCCCTTTGCTGAAAGAACCCCCTCCAATACTTCCATCAGTGTGCATCTGCTAAGGTTGCATTATTTTAGCTTTTGGTTCCCATGAAATGTCATTTTGCATTTATTTTTTAAAATATTTTCACAGGTTATAAAATTTGCATTGTTTTTAGCACTTGTTAAAAGGTTTAATTTCTTTGGTTTCTGACCTTCATCATTGACTATAGTTCTTTTTGTTACCAGTTTGTAAGAACTATGTCTATTATCATTGGACCATATAGGATATTCTCTTTATTCTGTTTTGAAGTTCCATTGGAGTGGCCTAAGTGGTGTTTTTTCTATTTTTATTCCATTTGTACCTCAAAATACTTCTGACTCTGCTTAATGACATTTTTCTCAGATTTTAAAATATTTTTTTTTCCTTACTAGATCTTCAATTACAGCTATGGTCATCTTCCCCCAGGCCTCACCCCACATCCCTGACCCCATGGATCTTATATGCTACTTTTTGGTTTCATTTTTAGGATTTTTTTTTTTTTTTTTTTTAGCTCTTTATCCTCTTCATGCTTCAATGTAGATACATATATATTTTTTTCCTAATGTGTCTTTCAGTTCAATAATTCACTCCATAGCTATACCTAGGTTGATACTAACCACATTTTTTATATTTCTAATTTCAGTTATTATATTTTTCATTTCTATAATTTATATTTTATTATTATTTGACTTTAAATATTGTATTAAAATCCTCTTATTATCTAACTTTTTAAATATATTAATTATGGTTATTTTATAAATTTGTGTCTATTAACTGATCCATCTAGATTTCTCTAAAGTTTTTCTTTCTGTCTGTTTTTTTGTGTGTGTGTGTGTGGGTGGGGGGGGTTGTTTGCTTTGGGGTTCTACAGCATTTTGTTTGTTTTTTCCTTTTCTGGTTGTGCTGTGTAGTTTGCAGGATCTTAGTTCCTTGACCAGAGATTCAGTAAGTGTGGAGTCTTAGCTCTTGGACCTCCCTGGAATTCCCTGGGGTCATATAATCTCTTTAGGCAGTTAAGATAGGAATATATAATTTCAAATTATCAAGCAAATTTTTCCATGCCCTGATGAGTCACTTCAGTTGTGTCCATCTCTTCATGACCCTATAGATTACAGCCTGCCAGGCTCCTCAGAATCCTACTCCATGGGATTCTCCAGGAAAGACTACTGGAGTAGATTACCATTTCCTCCCCCAGGGGCTTCTCCTGATCCAGGGGTCAAACCCACCTCTTTTAAGTCTCCTGCATTGTCAGGCTGGTTCTTTACCATGACCCTATTTTTGAAAAATACAGCTCAGCTATTATGTTCTTTTTGTTACCAGTTTGTAAGAACTATGTCTATTATCATTGGACCATATAGGATATTCTCTTTATTCTGTTTTGAAGTTCCATTGGAGTGGCCTAAGTGGTGTTTTTTCTATTTTTATTCCATTTGTACCTCAAAATACTTCTGACTCTGCTTAATGACATTTTTCTCAGATTTTAAAATATTTTTTTTTCCTTACTAGATCTTCAATTACAGCTATGGTCATCTTCCCCCAGGCCTCACCCCACATCCCTGACCCCATGGATCTTATATGCTACTTTTTGGTTTCATTTTTAGGATTTTTTTTTTTTTTTTTTTTAGCTCTTTATCCTCTTCATGCTTCAATGTAGATACATATATATTTTTTTCCTAATGTGTCTTTCAGTTCAATAATTCACTCCATAGCTATACCTAGGTTGATACTAACCACATTTTTTATATTTCTAATTTCAGTTATTATATTTTTCATTTCTATAATTTATATTTTATTATTATTTGACTTTAAATATTGTATTAAAATCCTCTTATTATCTAACTTTTTAAATATATTAATTATGGTTATTTTATAAATTTGTGTCTATTAACTGATCCATCTAGATTTCTCTAAAGTTTTTCTTTCTGTCTGTTTTTTTTTTGGTGTGTGTGTGTGTGTGTGTGAGGGGGGTTGTTTGCTTTGGGGTTCTACAGCATTTTGTTTGTTTTTTCCTTTTCTGGTTGTGCTGTGTAGTTTGCAGGATCTTAGTTCCTTGACCAGAGATTCAGTAAGTGTGGAGTCTTAGCTCTTGGACCTCCCTGGAATTCCCTGGGGTCATATAATCTCTTTAGGCAGTTAAGATAGGAATATATAATTTCAAATTATCAAGCAAATTTTTCCATGCCCTGATGAGTCACTTCAGTTGTGTCCATCTCTTCATGACCCTATAGATTACAGCCTGCCAGGCTCCTCAGAATCCTACTCCATGGGATTCTCCAGGAAAGACTACTGGAGTAGATTACCATTTCCTCCCCCAGGGGCTTCTCCTGATCCAGGGGTCAAACCCACCTCTTTTAAGTCTCCTGCATTGTCAGGCTGGTTCTTTACCAATAGCACCACCTGGAAAGCTCAAGTGAACTTTAGTTTTTGCTAAATTCAATCTAATTTCAATTTGCCCCTACACTTATGTGTAGCTCTGTGGGGTATCCCAGATGAAAGTTTTGGGTCTCCCAGCTCAAAGCTTCGGGTGTTTTGGGGGACTCCTTGTTAGTGAAGCCAAAACTTCAATTTTTGCTACCCAGCTCTTTCAAAAGATTTGTTCACCCTATCCTTTTAGCTCGTGCTTATGCATCTGTATATAGTGGAAGAAAGTGGCCCAGGATATTGGGCTCAGTTTTATACCTCTCTGAACATCTTTTATTTTGGAAATGTTGACTTTTGATATCCTCATTGCCTTAATAGTCCTCACTTCCTAAGCACAAAAATAATTTTTCTATTCAGAGAAAAGGAGGTAGAGGCAGCTATGTGTATATGTGTGTCCGTGTGTTTTTCATCTCTTCTTGTTTTTGGTGGGACAGTTCATCTGCAAATGCTAGTTCACTATTACCAGAGATGAAACTTCCTGATATTACCTCTTAAACATATACCATTTGTTTAGTTGAAAAAAATTCTCTAAAAATAGTTTGTAAGAAGTCCTATTATATAACCCTGAACTTGAAATTGTGTTCATAGAACTGGTTGCTAAAAACAGAAATCAGGAAAGAAAGCAAAGAGGGAGTAAGGGAGAAGACAAAGTGTTTTGCCAGAGAAATTGTAGACAAAGAAAGAGAGGAAATAAAAAAAAAAAAAAAAAAGAGGAGATACCAGCGCAGAGTTGGGAAATAGACCATTATGGATCTCCAGCTAGATTTCATTCCATGGATACATTTCTGTGTTTCTGATTTTTTACATCATGTATCTTTCTCATGTCTGTCATCTCGTCACCTCAATCAAACTGTCTGGGAAGTTCATGGCCAACCCAGTCTTTGGATGCAACCCACTGTCCTTTATTCAGACTCTTTGTTGGACTGCAGATCTAAGACCATTACTGCCAGCACTTCTTGTATATACTCCAGCTGGGAAGGGGACTGACTGAGCTCTCCTTTTTTTCCTCCTCCACCTCTGACCCTCTTTCAGGCATTTCTTGGTGTTCCTGGCCATCTGCCTGACATCCAGAGTTGCCTGCATTCTGACAAGACAGAGTGGCTCACCTAGCTTCGGAACAAACTCAGAGGTGCCAACACAAAGTAGACCAGATACACCATCCAAAATACCCCTCCATCATTATTCCAAACCTTAGACTAAGCCAAGAGTTGTTCCAAAAATACATCACTAAATTTTGGCCCGAGTGTCACTTCCCCACTTGGCAAGGCTGGGATAGAGAAACTGGAACAGAGATTCCTTGTTAGCCTCCCCTATATTTTCTCCTTTGGGATATACATCTTTTACTTTTTCTATCTCTAATATGACACAGTTGCCCCAGCTTTTGCTATTATTTATAGCATATCAGAAAGAAGTGAAAGCTTTACATTTTGCTTTCCATCTTTTCTAAAAAGAATTTCAGCCAAATTGTTCCTTTCATATAAACAAATACTTTTGAATGGATAAATGAACAACTAAGTGGATATTTGTTGTATATTTATACTTTCGTGCTGTGGTTTTCAGAATTCTCCATCTACATGTGTTTCTCTTTTTCTTGGCCAAGTGCAATTGCACCCATCTGTAGAGGTCCTCTCAAATCTTGAAGCCTCTACTGACCATCCTAGTCCTCTTGATGTCCTTTGTGGATTTAATAACTAAAGTGCTACTTTTTTTAAACTACTCATTGTGATTAATCAAATACTTCCTTTATTGGTATCCAAACCATTTGTCATAAAGATATTTTGCCTTCAAAATGGATGGAAAGATTCTTTGGAACAGGAAAAATCCTCTCATAGTATTGACACTGGCTCTACATTTCCAGTTTATAAAAGACAGTCATCCATTTAGTATTCTCTTCCTTAATCCTCAAAGACCAGAGCAGAGCCAAGTAGTGACCTTATTTCAATTTTTAAAATGATGAAACTGAACCACAAAGAGAATAAAGGATTTCTTCAAGATCCTCTCCTTGCTAAATGAAGAAGCCAGGATTGAATTAAACATTGCTCTTCCAAATTGATGACTCTTCTACTGTAGCATACCGTTTTCCCTTTTTAAAAATTCCTTTCAGTCTCCAACAAAGTCTTTCACAGGTTATACTCAACAAAGAATAAATGGATAAATGTATAGGCGAATATTTTTTCAACTTATTATTTTATATCTATTTAATATAGATCTAGCTAATATTTGCTTCAAGAAAAAGAATTCCATTAACATAACAGAAAACACGTGTAAAGATATGAGTATTAATCTATGTAAGACATGACTAACAACAACTAACAATCTCAATGCAAAAGATGGTCTTATATCACTGTTTCTGTTATAAATCAAGTTGTTCCCAGACTTGGGCAATGGGTTCATTTAAAAGCATGGCACCTTCTGATCTTGTGCTAACTTACTCTTATCTTATACCTTACACTAATAGGCTCTGCCTTGTTCATGAACATATGTGTAGACATCCAGAAAATATGTGGATAACACAGTCAACTGATAGCATCATCAACTTTCCTGACCCAGATTTCTTGGAGAGGCTGTGAGGCATTTTGTGTAAGTTCATATTGCAGGGGGAAAAAAGTTGTTTTTGCAGGCTGCGACCAGATCTTCCAGGAACTGGCTTCTCCAGTTCCTGGAAGGGTTTGAAAATGTTAGCCTATCTGTACATTGCCTTTCTGACATGTCAGTAGAGATTGTGAAGTATTATCACCACTACTAATTTACTTTGCTAACCGAGAAAAGAAAATGTACTTAAAAAAAGAGAGAGAGAGAAAGTGTAATGATAGGTTCTTGAATGTTATCAGTGTTACTATATATCAGCTTTTGTGTTAGAACAGCCTGTTTGGTGCCAGGAATGATTCAAAAGCTTTATAATACAAAATGGTGAGGTTTTAACACAATATAGTCTAGACAGAAATCGTGTGACAATACAGCCAAATCATGACTGTGAAGTTAAAAAAATAAAACAAAATAAAGGATACAAGATTACTTTTAATTACTGCTTGGTCCAGATCCTCCCACTCAAATGAAGCTAATTTTAACTGTTAATTTTTCTGTCCCAGAAGTTTTTTGTTTTGTTTTTTTCTTTTTTTTTAAGTAACTACTCTGGTCACAGGCAGTGATTAAAATACTGATGTTGAAGCTGCTATTTTGCTCGTGCCCAAATTCAGATTGGCCATCAAGTCTTCAACTTGGCTTTGTGCTGCCAATTTTTCAATATACCTGTGTTGGGGAATCCAGGGCCGCCACTCTGCCAAGACCAAAGCCAATTGTTTCCCAAGTTGGCAGATCTGAGTGCTGCTGCGAGTCAGGACAGTGTCCTAGCAACCAAGTGACTCACCTCTTAAATTATCTCATTATTCTCTTACCCTAAATTGAGAGAAAGCTCATAATTTCCTTCCAATATATTTTCCTGCCACAATTTGGTTTCTCTTTTAATTATATGCAGCGAACGAGCTTTTCATTGTGGTCATGGGTTTCTTTTCTTACCATTTTGAGTTCTTTAAATTAGAATACGTTCTTCATGAATATATGCATACATACACACATATAAATTAAAACTTCATCTGTTGCTTCCTTTAATCTCTATATTTTAAAAATATACATTTTTTTCTGTTAGTTTAGGACCAGTTCCAACTTCCAATCCCCAATTTAGATTACATGCTCTGAAACTAACTCCAAACATTTACCGAGTTTGAAGGTCACAGTGCTATTGATTGATTTCTAGTTATAATATATGTTGTCCTAACATGAGTTGTGCTTTTTTTCTATAACTCTGGGCTGAATCCAAAAATGCAAGGATCAAAGCATCTGGACTTGTTGCTTTCATGTTTGGCATATAAAGGGGCTGGCAGTCACCGATGTGGTCTTGGCTGGGCCCTACTTGTTTTCATTCTCTGATGTGAAACAGTTGGGAATCACAGACCCTCCAACAGCTAGAGTGGACTCAATAAAAATTGGCTTAATAATCTGCCAAGCATTTGGAAGTGCCAGCCTCCACAGTTTTTCAACAATTATTGGCCATGACATGCTGCTTTTTTTTGAAGGAAAGAATTTGCTGTGAAATTAGTTTTGTGATCAAAATTTGCAATAGGTAAACTATTCATCCTGGTAAACTTTATCATCTGATCTTATTGAATTCATTATTTTACATATTTCATTTTTCTTACATGATGGTTCTTTTTTTAAGTAACTACTCTGGTCACAGGCAGTGATTAAAATACTGATGTTGAAGCTGCTATTTTGCTCGTGCCCAAATTCAGATTGGCCATCAAGTCTTCAACTTGGCTTTGTGCTGCCAATTTTTCAATATACCTGTGTTGGGGAATCCAGGGCCGCCACTCTGCCAAGACCAAAGCCAATTGTTTCCCAAGTTGGCAGATCTGAGTGCTGCTGCGAGTCAGGACAGTGTCCTAGCAACCAAGTGACTCACCTCTTAAATTATCTCATTATTCTCTTACCCTAAATTGAGAGAAAGCTCATAATTTCCTTCCAATATATTTTCCTGCCACAATTTGGTTTCTCTTTTAATTATATGCAGCGAACGAGCTTTTCATTGTGGTCATGGGTTTCTTTTCTTACCATTTTGAGTTCTTTAAATTAGAATACGTTCTTCATGAATATATGCATACATACACACATATAAATTAAAACTTCATCTGTTGCTTCCTTTAATCTCTATATTTTAAAAATATACATTTTTTTCTGTTAGTTTAGGACCAGTTCCAACTTCCAATCCCCAATTTAGATTACATGCTCTGAAACTAACTCCAAACATTTACCGAGTTTGAAGGTCACAGTGCTATTGATTGATTTCTAGTTATAATATATGTTGTCCTAACATGAGTTGTGCTTTTTTTCTATAACTCTGGGCTGAATCCAAAAATGCAAGGATCAAAGCATCTGGACTTGTTGCTTTCATGTTTGGCATATAAAGGGGCTGGCAGTCACCGATGTGGTCTTGGCTGGGCCCTACTTGTTTTCATTCTCTGATGTGAAACAGTTGGGAATCACAGACCCTCCAACAGCTAGAGTGGACTCAATAAAAATTGGCTTAATAATCTGCCAAGCATTTGGAAGTGCCAGCCTCCACAGTTTTTCAACAATTATTGGCCATGACATGCTGCTTTTTTTTGAAGGAAAGAATTTGCTGTGAAATTAGTTTTGTGATCAAAATTTGCAATAGGTAAACTATTCATCCTGGTAAACTTTATCATCTGATCTTATTGAATTCATTATTTTACATATTTCATTTTTCTTACATGATGGTTTCTTTCATCCACTTGTTTGTTTCTCTTGAAGACCAAATGTGAATTATAGTACCTAATGAAGAGGGCTTAAATATATGACAATTCTATCCAAAGTTCACTAAGTTAAAAAAGTTATTGAGTCATCTTAAGGTTTTCAGTTACTTAGATTCAAAGCATTCCATATGAGATAATTTCAATTTGATTCCAGCAAAAAATTGAATACATTTATAAAGCTCTATCATACATGCGAACATCTGTTTCGTGAGACATCCTGGAGTGTGAAGTCAAACCAGCCTTAGGAAGTATTACTATGAACAAAGCTAATGGAGCTGATGAAATTTCAGCTGAGCTATTTAAAAATTCTAAAAGTAGATGCTGTTAAAGTGCTGCATTCAATATGTCAGCAAATTTGGAAAACTCAGTGGTGACCACAGGTTTGGAAAAGGTAAGTCTTCATCCTAATCCCAAAGAAAGGCAATGCCAAAGAATGTTCAAACCACCATACAATTGCACTTATTTCACATGCTTGCAAGGTAATGTTCAAAATTCTTCAAGCTAGGCTTCAGCAGTATATGAACAGAGAAATTTCAGAAGTACAAGCTGGATTTAGAAAAGGCAGAGGAACCAGAGATCAAATTGTCGACATTTGTTGGATCATAGAGAAGTCAAGGATTCCAGAAAATAACTATTTCTGCTTCGCTGACAATGCAAAAGTCTTTGATTATGTGGGTCACAACAAACTTTGGAAAATTCTGAAAGAGATAGGAATGCCAGACCATCTTACCTGTCTCCAAAGCATCTGGACTTGTTGCTTTCATGTTTGGCATATAAAGGGGCTGGCAGTCACCGATGTGGTCTTGGCTGGGCCCTACTTGTTTTCATTCTCTGATGTGAAACAGTTGGGAATCACAGACCCTCCAACAGCTAGAGTGGACTCAATAAAATTGGCTTAATAATCTGCCAAGCATTTGGAAGTGCCAGCCTCCACAGTTTTTCAACAATTATTGGCCATGACATGCTGCTTTTTTGAAGGAAAGAATTTGCTGTGAAATTAGTTTTGTGATCAAAATTTGCAATAGGTAAACTATTCATCCTGGTAAACTTTATCATCTGATCTTATTGAATTCATTATTTTACATATTTCATTTTTCTTACATGATGGTTTCTTTCATCCACTTGTTTGTTTCTCTTGAAGACCAAATGTGAATTATAGTACCTAATGAAGAGGGCTTAAATATATGACAATTCTATCCAAAGTTCACTAAGTTAAAAAAGTTATTGAGTCATCTTAAGGTTTTCAGTTACTTAGATTCAAAGCATTCCATATGAGATAATTTCAATTTGATTCCAGCAAAAAATTGAATACATTTATAAAGCTCTATCATACATGCGAACATCTGTTTCGTGAGACATCCTGGAGTGTGAAGTCAAACCAGCCTTAGGAAGTATTACTATGAACAAAGCTAATGGAGCTGATGAAATTTCAGCTGAGCTATTTAAAAATTCTAAAAGTAGATGCTGTTAAAGTGCTGCATTCAATATGTCAGCAAATTTGGAAAACTCAGTGGTGACCACAGGTTTGGAAAAGGTAAGTCTTCATCCTAATCCCAAAGAAAGGCAATGCCAAAGAATGTTCAAACCACCATACAATTGCACTTATTTCACATGCTTGCAAGGTAATGTTCAAAATTCTTCAAGCTAGGCTTCAGCAGTATATGAACAGAGAAATTTCAGAAGTACAAGCTGGATTTAGAAAAGGCAGAGGAACCAGAGATCAAATTGTCGACATTTGTTGGATCATAGAGAAGTCAAGGGGATTCCAGAAAAATAACTATTTCTGCTTCACTGACAATGCAAAAGTCTTTGATTATGTGGGTCACAACAAACTTTGGAAAATTCTGAAAGAGATAGGAATGCCAGACCATCTTACCTGTCTCCTTAGAAACCTGTATGCAAGTCAAGAAACAACAGTTAGAACTGGACTTTGAACAACAGACTGGTTCAAAATCAGGAAATGGGGCTTCCCTGGTGGTCCAGTGGGTAAAGAGTCCACCTTGCAGTGCAAGGGGCACTGGTTTTATCCCTGGCCTGGGAAGATCTCATGTGCCATGGAGTGGCTGGACTGGTGTGTCCAATTATGAGCCAGTGCTCTAGAGCACATGCACCCAGAGCAGGTGCACTGCAAAAAAAACAGGCCACTGCAATGGGAGGCCCACACAGGCCAAGAATAAAGATGGATGAAAATAAATAAATAAAACAAGGCTGTATATTGTCGTCTTGCTTATTTAGCATCCATGCAGAGATGCTGGGCTGGACAGATCACACAATGGCATCAAGATTGTCTGGAGAATATCAACAACCTCAGATTGCAGATGACATTCTAATGGCAGAAAATGAAGAAGAACTAGAGCCTCTTGATGAGGGTGAAAGATGAGAATGAAAACGCTGGTTTAAGACTCAACATTCAAAAAACTAAGATCATGGCATCTGGTCACATCACTTCATGCCAAATAGAAGGGAAAAATGTGGTAGCAGTACAAATTTTATCTTTTTGGGCTCTAAAGTCACTGAGGACCATGGGTGCAGCAAAGTAATTAAAAGATACTTGCTTCTTGGAAGGAAAGCTATGACAAACATAGACAGCATGTTAAAAAGCAGAGAAATCACTTTGCTGACAAAGGTTCACAAAGCCAAAATTAAGGTTTTTCCACTAGTCTTATATGGATGTGAGAGTTGGATTATAAAGAATAGTGAGCACTGAGGAAATGATGCTTTTGAATTGTGGTACTGGAGAAGAATCTTGAGAGCCCCTTAGACAGCAAGGAGATCAAATCAGTCAATCCTAATGGAATAAACCCTGAATATTCATTGGAAAGACTGATGCTGAAGCTGAAGCTCCAATACTTTGGCCTTATGATGGAAAGAGATGACTCATGGGAAAAGATCCTGATATTAGGAAAGATTGAAAGTAAGAGGAGGGCTTCCCTGGTGGTCCAGTGGGTAAGGACACCGCCTTGCAGTGCAAAGGGTGCCGGTTTGATCCCTGGCCTGGGAAGATCCCACATGCCATGGAGTGGCTGGACCGATGTGTCCAATTACCGAGCTGGAGCTCTGTGACAATAGAGGCCACCGCGATGGGAGGCCCACACCGGCCAAAGAACAAAGATGGATGAAAATAGATAAATGAAAGACCAATAGAAGTGGCCCGCCTGCCCTCTCCTTACCCCCCCCCCGCCCCCGCCAAAAAAAAACAAAGAAAGTAAAAGGAGAAGGTAGTGGCAGAGGATGAGATGGTTAGATAGCGTTACTGACTCAATGAACATGAATTTGAGCAAACTCCAGGTGATCGTGAAGGAGAGAGAAGCCTGGCATGCTGCAGCTCATGTGGCTACAGAGCGTTGGATATGACTAGCGACAGAACAGCAACATTTTGATTAAGGTGAGGAATTTTCTAAATAGAGTATTTTGCAATAAAATCAAGGCGAACATTGTTCTTTATATTGAATTTTATTGCTGCAATTACTATTTAAGATGGAATTGTTAAAGCTTGTAAATATTTTCATTATTTAGAAATTCCATTAGTTTTATATAAATTTGAATTATATTACCATTTTTACCTTTCTCCACTACCTTGTTTTCTACCAAAAAATAGTTTTAGCCGATATAGATTTTCTATGAATTCTTAGGGTCTTCCAAGAGAAGGTTGTAAAAGGATAGATTTAATAGTATCGGGAATGGAATGGGGAGTCAACTTGGGGGAGGCATATTAATATTTTTGTAGTTAAAATAGAGCTTTTATTTGAATTTGAACTTCTACTTTAGCCTTTGAAATTGGAAAAAAGGAAGTAATAATAAGCTTAAAAACTGGAAAGGGAGAAGATCCCCACTATTTCCTACAGATATATAATTTACATAGAAAATTCAAGAAAACAGATTAAAAAGCTTCACAAGTAAGAAACTCATTTGGCAAATTTTCTGGAGAAATGTTAAAACTCTGAAATCAAGTAGAAGACAATGATAAGCTAAGAGATAAAATGGACACCCCTTTTACGATAAGAATAGCAATCAAGAGTAAAAATAGAAGAATAAATGAACAGAAAGTACATATTATCTATAAAAAGAAAATCATAAGGTATTATTTAGGAAACAAATTAAGGTTAAAATAAATTAAAATGTGAATAATGTTTTTGGATTGGAAGACAAAACATCTCAAAGATTTTTCCTTAATTAATCTATACATTTAATACTCAATTTATAAGAGAAGAATCTTTCTTGGAAGCAGACATCCTGTTTTTAAAGCCCACATGGAAAAATCGACAAGAAGAGTATCAACAATATTGAAAAATGAAAATAATGAGGGGCCAAGCCCAATGTAGAACCATCTTATAAAGCTGCAATAATTAAAACAGCATGATGCTGACATAAGACCAGATAGACTGATTAATGGGATAGATCAATGGCCATAAAGAGACTCAGATATGTATAGGCATCCGGTCCATGATGACGGTGGCATTATAATTTCATAAGGGAAAAGGGTTTACTCAATAACTATGTTTGAACAACTGAATAAGCATCTGGAAGAAACTGATGTTGAAATTTTCTGCAATTAGCTTTTTTTATATGAAATTTGAATTATATTAGGGCTTGTAAATATTTTCATTATTTAGAAATTCCATTAGTTTTATATAAATTTGAATTATATTACCATTTTACCTTTCTCCACTACCTTGTTTTCTACCAAAAAATAGTTTTAGCCGATATAGATTTTCTATGAATTCTTAGGGTCTTCCAAGAGAAGGTTGTAAAAGGATAGATTTAATAGTATCGGGAATGGAATGGGGAGTCAACTTGGGGGAGGCATATTAATATTTTTGTAGTTAAAATAGAGCTTTTATTTGAATTTGAACTTCTACTTTAGCCTTTGAAATTGGAAAAAAGGAAGTAATAATAAGCTTAAAAACTGGAAAGGGAGAAGATCCCCACTATTTCCTACAGATATATAATTTACATAGAAAATTCAAGAAAACAGATTAAAAAGCTTCACAAGTAAGAAACTCATTTGGCAAATTTTCTGGAGAAATGTTAAAACTCTGAAATCAAGTAGAAGACAATGATAAGCTAAGAGATAAAATGGACACCCCTTTTACGATAAGAATAGCAATCAAGAGTAAAAATAGAAGAATAAATGAACAGAAAGTACATATTATCTATAAAAAGAAAATCATAAGGTATTATTTAGGAAACAAATTAAGGTTAAAATAAATTAAAATGTGAATAATGTTTTTGGATTGGAAGACAAAACATCTCAAAGATTTTTCCTTAATTAATCTATACATTTAATACTCAATTTATAAGAGAAGAATCTTTCTTGGAAGCAGACATCCTGTTTTTAAAGCCCACATGGAAAAATCGACAAGAAGAGTATCAACAATATTGAAAAATGAAAATAATGAGGGGCCAAGCCCAATGTAGAACCATCTTATAAAGCTGCAATAATTAAAACAGCATGATGCTGACATAAGACCAGATAGACTGATTAATGGGATAGATCAATGGCCATAAAGAGACTCAGATATGTATAGGCATCCGGTCCATGATGACGGTGGCATTATAATTTCATAAGGGAAAAGGGTTTACTCAATAACTATGTTTGAACAACTGAATAAGCATCTGGAAGAAACTGATGTTGAACTCTACCTCATGTGTTACACTGAAATGTATTCCAAAATGGATCAAATATTAAAATTTATAAGATGATGTTTTATACTCTTGAGTGGGAAATGTCTTTTCAAATGTGTAAATTCAATTCAATTGCATGAATAAGTTCAATTAAATGTAAAAGAATCTGCATGGATAAAAAGCATAAAACATTAAATACAAATTAATGCTGGAATGTATAAGTTACATAAGAATAAAAATCATTTTCCTAATATGTAAAACTTTCTTTTGAATGGTTAGGTAAAAATGAACACAAAGAAATTTGAATGAGGAGTAGCAAAGCCCATGGAAAAGGTAAATAAAGAGCTGTATAAAATACAAAGATTTTCATCCTTATTTATAATAACATAAATTTTAATTAAAACTACATATAAATCTGATTTTTACTTTTCAGTTTGGAACACACAATCTAAAATTTTATCATACATTAATAAGAATATAAAGAGACTTGCTTTTCATAAACGGATGTCAATAAAGTGCAATGATTTCTATGACAAGAATTTGGCAGCACCTAACTTCCACTGATTTGATTCTGGCTTGAAGGAGACAAATACATTTGGTTTCCCTGGTGGCTCAGATGGTAAAGAGTGTACCTATAATGTAGGAGACCAGGGTTTGATCCTTGGGTCTGGAAGATCCCTTAGAGAAGAAAATGGCAACCCACTCCAGTATTAGAGCCTGGGAAATTCCATAGATAGATGAGCCTGGTGGGCAATATAAAGATTTTTGAGGGCCAAAGCCCAATTTTTTGAGAAGAATCTTTCTTGGAAGCAGACATCCTGTTTTTAAAGCCCACATGGAAAAATCGACAAGAAGAGTATCAACAATATTGAAAAATGAAAATAATGAGGGGCCAAGCCCAATGTAGAACCATCTTATAAAGCTGCAATAATTAAAACAGCATGATGCTGACATAAGACCAGATAGACTGATTAATGGGATAGATCAATGGCCATAAAGAGACTCAGATATGTATAGGCATCCGGTCCATGATGACGGTGGCATTATAATTTCATAAGGGAAAAGGGTTTACTCAATAACTATGTTTGAACAACTGAATAAGCATCTGGAAGAAACTGATGTTGAACTCTACCTCATGTGTTACACTGAAATGTATTCCAAAATGGATCAAATATTAAAATTTATAAGATGATGTTTTATACTCTTGAGTGGGAAATGTCTTTTCAAATGTGTAAATTCAATTCAATTGCATGAATAAGTTCAATTAAATGTAAAAGAATCTGCATGGATAAAAAGCATAAAACATTAAATACAAATTAATGCTGGAATGTATAAGTTACATAAGAATAAAAATCATTTTCCTAATATGTAAAACTTTCTTTTGAATGGTTAGGTAAAAATGAACACAAAGAAATTTGAATGAGGAGTAGCAAAGCCCATGGAAAAGGTAAATAAAGAGCTGTATAAAATACAAAGATTTTCATCCTTATTTATAATAACATAAATTTTAATTAAAACTACATATAAATCTGATTTTTACTTTTCAGTTTGGAACACACAATCTAAAATTTTATCATACATTAATAAGAATATAAAGAGACTTGCTTTTTCATAAACGGATGTCAATAAAGTGCAATGATTTCTATGACAAGAATTTGGCAGCACCTAACTTCCACTGATTTGATTCTGGCTTGAAGGAGACAAATACATTTGGTTTCCCTGGTGGCTCAGATGGTAAAGAGTGTACCTATAATGTAGGAGACCAGGGTTTGATCCTTGGGTCTGGAAGATCCCTTAGAGAAGAAAATGGCAACCCACTCCAGTATTAGAGCCTGGGAAATTCCATAGATAGATGAGCCTGGTGGGCTATAGTCCATGGGGTTGCAAAGAGTCAGACATGACCAACTGACTAACATTTCTTGTATAAACTTCCTAAACATGTGCACTCTTGACCAACCAATTCCACTTCTAGGAATTTATTGCACAGGTATCTGCGATCGTGCATGGAATGGCATGAACCTGAACATTTATTGCAAAATTGTCTTTAGCAGCAGCATTAAAACAACCTAAATGGAATTTAATGAGAGATAAGAAATAAATATATTATATCCACAAAGTAGAATATTATACTATTGCTAAAAGGATGAAGCATAAATTAGGAGTTTAATTTCCTAACAAAGAAAAGCAGTCTGGTGCTACGACAATGACACTATTGTACCAACAAAGATCTAGGCTGTTTCTTTCTTTCACTAATTCTCACCATGTGGTTTACCACCTACTTAATACAAGCTGTTGTCCACTTTCCAACATCTTACTGATATTTCAGGCAGAGAGAAGTAAAACTGTACATTTTGCAGCCTTCCAAAGAAAATGCCTCAAAGCCTCAACTATCGATTTCTGTTTTCCTCTCATTGGCCAGAAGCATATTGAATAACTGTTCAAATGGTAAGGGATCTTGGAAATAAGCAAGGCACATTTTTTTCCCAGAACAGAATGAACTTCCATTACAAGGAAAGAAAGATTGTCAGGGGGTGAGTAAGGAAGAAAGGGTGTGTGTGTGTGCACGTGTGTATGTGTGTGCTCGCCTGCATGCCAGTGCTTGTATATGTGATAAGTTTCTATGAGGAGGAATAATAAACAGGTAGTTTTAGTGTCCTCTTGAGAGGAAAACTGAGGATTATAAGAGTAAAATATACTTTTTACTATATAGTCTTTTCTAGCTAGAATTTTATACCTCATGCATATATTGTTTATTATAAAAATATTAATTAAAATTATATCTCCCCTCAAAATGATTTTTGGTGTACTTCTTAAACTTATATAATTCACATAGTATTCTTAATCACATGCTTTAATTTTAAAAGGGAAATGTACCATTACAAAAATTTGTTAACCCTTTCACAGAGAAAGATTTGGGCTTTTCTTTTATTTATTTATTTATTTACCTTTATCCATCTTTATTCTTTGGCCTGTGTAGGCCTCCCACTGCAGTGGCCTCTCTTGTTGCAGAGCACCAACTCTGGGCACATGCGCTCCAGAGCTCCGGCTCGTAACTGGATACACTGGTCCAGCTGCTCTGCAGCATGTGGGATCTTCCCGTGCCAGGGATTGAACCAGTGTCCCTTGCACTGCAAGGCGGACTCTACCCACTGGACCACCAGGGAAGCCCCTGGGCTTTTCAATTTTGTCACTTTTGGGTAATATGACTTAGAATCAGTTACCTGTAATTTCTTTAAGCTTATTTACTGGTGTGCAACATGGGGATAAAATTATTATTGGGACATTAAGCTAGATATTGTATGTAGTGAAGTTACCATAGTACCAGGCACAGAGGAGATGCTTTATAAATGGCACCTACTATTTCTATTACTGTTAAAATAATTACTATTCCTGAGAATATTCATATGAGACTCTATACATTCTCTCTAAACAGTGCTAAAACAGATAATAATATAAAGATAGACCTGTTTAGAAATAATACAATAACAAAGGTCTGTATTAAGGAACAATAGCTTATATTGTGTCTTAACCACACAGGATGCTTAGTCTGAGAGCATCCTAGTTTCTACAAGCTTCATATCATGTGATATGAGCAGTTAAGCCACTAGACTCAATTCTGTAGAACACATATGTATTCTCCAGGTTGAATACCATTAATGCTCATCTGGACACTGCAAGAGAGCAATCAGTTTTGAATACATTTCTGCCAAATTTAAAAGAAATTAAAACTTCTGACTCAACTATAAATTTGTAACACTCTTTCTTTAAGATCTTCCCTCGTTGTTCAGTGGTAAAGAGCCTGCTTACTAATCCAGGTGATGTGGGTTTAATCTCTGGGTCAGGAATAACTCCTGAAGAAGGAAATAAGAAATGGCACTAGTATTCTTGCTTGAGAAATCCCATAGACAGAGGAAGGAACCTGACTGGCTGAAGTCCATGGGATCACAAATTAGATATGACTTAGAGACTAAACAAACAACAACAACTTTCTTTGGCAATTGGTTTCTAAAATTGACTCTCCAAAAAAGTCCAAATGAGTCAAAATGTAGAAAGGTGGTAGTTAATGTAAATGAGAGACATATTTGGAAAATAAACCTAAAGGCAGGGCAGGGTACTTGCACTTCAACATTCACAGTTTGCCAAAATTCTAAATAATACTATTAGCATAAGTCCCACAGCTCAAATGAAATAGAGTACAATTGCCAAAAAGCCCTACATGTCTCCTTTGGATTGCTAATGATTTTATAGATAAAAGACTAAAGTCAGGAATTTCCCTGGTGGCTCAATGATTAAGACTCTGTGTTCCCAATGCAGTAAGGCCCTGGTTCGATCCCTGATCAGGGAATTAGATTCCACATGCCACAACTAAGACCCAGCACAGCTAGATAAATAAATAATTAAAAAAAAAAAAAAAAACTAAAGCCATTTGGAAAGCAGTTGGCTTTCTTTTTTGATCTATTAATACTTCCCACAAAGAAACAAAGATTTTCTATCACCTAAAAAGACTTTTTTGCCTGGAGAGGCGAGAGAAGAAAATTAGCTGGACAAGTAGATCTTGGCTAGTCTGTGAAGCTCAAGCACTTTCCTTCATATCACCTACAATGCACACTCATTCTATTTGTTCCCCAAGAGAAAAGAGACAAAATATTCCATGTCCTAGTTCTGAAGGAATGCCTACAAACAGTTTTTTAAGTTCATCTCTGAAAGCATACTTCTTATTTACTGTGATAGCATGCCTAGTACAAATTTAACAGAGTTGACTAGTTTGAGGTCTTAGTGTTTTTATTTTTTAATTAAATATAGAACTTAGAATGTCTAATACTAACACTACGTGTATTATGTGAAATTATTATATGAAATCTCAGTAATCTTTGTAAATCAACAATACATTCAAAATACCCACTTTCTTTGGAAATTGGCTATAGCATTTTTAATATACAGGCAAGGTAACTGAAATACCCCAAAGCTCTTCAAATTCTACAACAACAACCATAAATGTCAAAAAATTGTCCTTAACTTTTGACCAACATCATTTATTCTTGCTTGAGAAATCCCATAGACAGAGGAAGGAACCTGACTGGCTGAAGTCCATGGGATCACAAATTAGATATGACTTAGAGACTAAACAAACAACAACAACTTTCTTTGGCAATTGGTTTCTAAAATTGACTCTCCAAAAAAGTCCAAATGAGTCAAAATGTAGAAAGGTGGTAGTTAATGTAAATGAGAGACATATTTGGAAAATAAACCTAAAGGCAGGGCAGGGTACTTGCACTTCAACATTCACAGTTTGCCAAAATTCTAAATAATACTATTAGCATAAGTCCCACAGCTCAAATGAAATAGAGTACAATTGCCAAAAAGCCCTACATGTCTCCTTTGGATTGCTAATGATTTTATAGATAAAAGACTAAAGTCAGGAATTTCCCTGGTGGCTCAATGATTAAGACTCTGTGTTCCCAATGCAGTAAGGCCCTGGTTCGATCCCTGATCAGGGAATTAGATTCCACATGCCACAACTAAGACCCAGCACAGCTAGATAAATAAATAATTAAAAAAAAAAAAAAAAACTAAAGCCATTTGGAAAGCAGTTGGCTTTCTTTTTTGATCTATTAATACTTCCCACAAAGAAACAAAGATTTTCTATCACCTAAAAGACTTTTTGCCGGGAGAGGCGAGAGAAGAAAATTAGCTGGACAAGTAGATCTTGGCTAGTCTGTGAAGCTCAAGCACTTTCCTTCATATCACCTACAATGCACACTCATTCTATTTGTTCCCCAAGAGAAAAGAGACAAAATATTCCATGTCCTAGTTCTGAAGGAATGCCTACAAACAGTTTTTTAAGTTCATCTCTGAAAGCATACTTCTTATTTACTGTGATAGCATGCCTAGTACAAATTTAACAGAGTTGACTAGTTTGAGGTCTTAGTGTTTTTATTTTTTAATTAAATATAGAACTTAGAATGTCTAATACTAACACTACGTGTATTATGTGAAATTATTATATGAAATCTCAGTAATCTTTGTAAATCAACAATACATTCAAAATACCCACTTTCTTTGGAAATTGGCTATAGCATTTTTAATATACAGGCAAGGTAACTGAAATACCCCAAAGCTCTTCAAATTCTACAACAACAACCATAAACAATGGTCAAGTTTTAGTTGTTTAGAAAAATTGTCCTTAACTTTTGACCAACATATGCAAGTTTTGCAGTTTTCCAAACCATTAACTATACCAGTAACACAGATGCACAGAGCAGAATGCTGAAACTAAAAGGAGCTGAATGTTTCTTTGTGCGTCTTTATCCTGTGTCCTTCACCAGCATGGCTGGGTCTTATACATTTCAGTCTTTAAGATGTTCACTTAGCTTCCCCCTTTCTTCACTCCAAAGCTGGCGGGGATGGTTCTGAAGAGGAAAGGGGCTATGAGAACTTGAGCGTAGCCCCAGGCCATGTGAAGGAAGCAAATAAACAATCATTCTAAGCCTTCTATATTTACATACTAACACTGCTTTTTCTATGGTAAACATTTTGGAATTCATTAAGAAAAATTTTTAGGTAAAAATTTTAGGGCTGGAAGCATTCCTTTCATCATCTCTTCAAAGCACCAGCAAACTTTGAGATTTTCACAATTTCCACATATAATCTTTAAAACTATGAGAGGTACCTACATAAGGGAGCATATGTGAGAAATATAGAGGGGGCTGGGAGTGAGAAGGAAAGAAAACAATGTTAGGCTATACAACTTCTGTATCCTTAAAGACAGCTTGGAGACAATGGAAACCATATGTGAACTTTTAGCTAATAAAATAAAATGCCAAAATGTGGTGGCTAAAGCTATTGCACCCAAAATGTAATTGGACATATGCTCATTTACTTGCTTATAATCAAAACATTAAAAAAAAAAAAAACCTATTTTGAACTCAAGCTAGGTGTAAGTATTGGACTAACTTAATTCATGTAATTATCTCACATGGAAAGAATGCATCTGTACCATGGCGTTATTATTACATTAAGAAAAGTAAACAGTGTATAAAGCTGGAAGAGATAATACTTAAGCAAAACCAAAAAGTTGCTATTGCCCATGTTTAAGAAAGGAAAAAACATATTACTTTTATACAAAGCTGAAAATATTTTCTAACATTACTTGCTGTGGATTGATCATGTTCTCTCATGAAGCAGGTTTTGGCTAGCTTTTAAACAGAGGTAACTGAAATACCCCAAAGCTCTTCAAAAAAAAATGGTCAAGTTTTAGTTGTTTAGAAAAATTGTCCTTAACTTTTGACCAACATATGCAAGTTTTGCAGTTTTCCAAACCATTAACTATACCAGTAACACAGATGCACAGAGCAGAATGCTGAAACTAAAAGGAGCTGAATGTTTCTTTGTGCGTCTTTATCCTGTGTCCTTCACCAGCATGGCTGGGTCTTATACATTTCAGTCTTTAAGATGTTCACTTAGCTTCCCTTTCTTCACTCCAAAGCTGGCGGGGATGGTTCTGAAGAGGAAAGGGGCTATGAGAACTTGAGCGTAGCCCCAGGCCATGTGAAGGAAGCAAATAAACAATCATTCTAAGCCTTCTATATTTACATACTAACACTGCTTTTTCTATGGTAAACATTTTGGAATTCATTAAGAAAAATTTTTAGGTAAAAATTTTAGGGCTGGAAGCATTCCTTTCATCATCTCTTCAAAGCACCAGCAAACTTTGAGATTTTCACAATTTCCACATATAATCTTTAAAACTATGAGAGGTACCTACATAAGGGAGCATATGTGAGAAATATAGAGGGGGCTGGGAGTGAGAAGGAAAGAAAACAATGTTAGGCTATACAACTTCTGTATCCTTAAAGACAGCTTGGAGACAATGGAAACCATATGTGAACTTTTAGCTAATAAAATAAAATGCCAAAATGTGGTGGCTAAAGCTATTGCACCCAAAATGTAATTGGACATATGCTCATTTACTTGCTTATAATCAAAACATTAAAAAAAAAAAAAACCTATTTTGAACTCAAGCTAGGTGTAAGTATTGGACTAACTTAATTCATGTAATTATCTCACATGGAAAGAATGCATCTGTACCATGGCGTTATTATTACATTAAGAAAAGTAAACAGTGTATAAAGCTGGAAGAGATAATACTTAAGCAAAACCAAAAAGTTGCTATTGCCCATGTTTAAGAAAGGAAAAAAACATATTACTTTTATACAAAGCTGAAAATATTTTCCAATGAATATGCTAGTTGGCTAGTATGCTTGCTGTGGATTGATCATGTTCTCTCTGATGAATGTCAGTCTGTTTAGGTAATCAATGCAAATTTCATTTCTTCAGTCAAAAATAACTGCTTTTATGAGTCTGATAAAATGGCCAGTATGTCTGACTTGGTTGCTAAACTCAGTTTATGTACCACATGGATCTAGATTTCTCCTGTGAATTCAGGAATATCAAAGTGGTATTGGGCTTTCTCTCCCCGAAGGCACTTTTTAATTCATTGTTCTGGTCTATTTATTTTTATTTACTTATTTGTTGGTTGGTTGGTTTATTAAACACTTATAATGAAGCAAAGTTATTAAAAATATTAAGATCCTGAAATGGGTATGTATGCAGACATTAGCTAAGAAATAAATGCAGAAGAAAAAATAAAAGTAAATCAGAATTTTTAAAACTTAAGCAAATATGAGAGATGATAAGAAATTTGACTTAATTAGGAGAAGAGAACTACTGACATGCTTTTATTCCCTCAGAAAACATTTGAGTATAGACTGTGCAAGAGACCAGATAACAGAATTAAGTAGGGAAAGTTAAGAATCAAGTTTTCATCCTCAAAACAAAGTAGCATAAGACACTAAGCAATCTTATATTCAAAATTTGTTGAGTATATTTGTAAAGTAACTTTTCAACCCATGTAAGAATGTGATGCAAATGGAGTCAAATGACAGGATGTGACACCAAGACAAACACATTACCTCATATGATATGTATCTAAATATATATTTAGCAAAGAATTCACAAGCCATATATATCCATAAATAATCAATACTCTACTGAAAACATTTCACATTTAAGATACAAAGAATTATCATAGGGTGAAGTTTGTCAGCAAAAATATTTTTATCTAACATAAACGCAGGTAGATTGATGAGGGACCATCATTGAGGAGGATACTTACAGGGTGTGTGACCATGGAAACAGAGTCCCAGTAGCTGGGGAAACAAGGTAAGAACTGGAAAGAAAGCCATCAGAGGAGATGGAGAAAAATGGTCCTGTTAGGAGATAAGGTGGGAAATTGAGGAACTCAAAATATTTTCCAATGAATATGCTAGTTGGCTAGTATGCTTGCTGTGGATTGATCATGTTCTCTCTGATGAATGTCAGTCTGTTTAGGTAATCAATGCAAATTTCATTTCTTCAGTCAAAAATAACTGCTTTTATGAGTCTGATAAAATGGCCAGTATGTCTGACTTGGTTGCTAAACTCAGTTTATGTACCACATGGATCTAGATTTCTCCTGTGAATTCAGGAATATCAAAGTGGTATTGGGCTTTCTCTCCCCGAAGGCACTTTTTAATTCATTGTTCTGGTCTATTTATTTTTATTTACTTATTTGTTGGTTGGTTGGTTTATTAAACACTTATAATGAAGCAAAGTTATTAAAAATATTAAGATCCTGAAATGGGTATGTATGCAGACATTAGCTAAGAAATAAATGCAGAAGAAAAAATAAAAGTAAATCAGAATTTTTAAAACTTAAGCAAATATGAGAGATGATAAGAAATTTGACTTAATTAGGAGAAGAGAACTACTGACATGCTTTTATTCCCTCAGAAAACATTTGAGTATAGACTGTGCAAGAGACCAGATAACAGAATTAAGTAGGGAAAGTTAAGAATCAAGTTTTCATCCTCAAAACAAAGTAGCATAAGACACTAAGCAATCTTATATTCAAAATTTGTTGAGTATATTTGTAAAGTAACTTTTCAACCCATGTAAGAATGTGATGCAAATGGAGTCAAATGACAGGATGTGACACCAAGACAAACACATTACCTCATATGATATGTATCTAAATATATATTTAGCAAAGAATTCACAAGCCATATATATCCATAAATAATCAATACTCTACTGAAAACATTTCACATTTAAGATACAAAGAATTATCATAGGGTGAAGTTTGTCAGCAAAAATATTTTTATCTAACATAAACGCAGGTAGATTGATGAGGGACCATCATTGAGGAGGATACTTACAGGGTGTGTGACCATGGAAACAGAGTCCCAGTAGCTGGGGAAACAAGGTAAGAACTGGAAAGAAAGCCATCAGAGGAGATGGAGAAAAATGGTCCTGTTAGGAGATAAGGTGGGAAATTGAGGAACTCAAAAAAGGTACTCAAAAAAGATATTCAGGGCTTCCCTAGTGGTCCAGTGGGTAAAGAGTCCACCTTGCAGTACAAGGGACACTGGTTTGATCCCTGTCATGGGAAGATCCCACATGCCACAGAGCGGCTGGACCGGTGTATCCAATTAGGAGCCAGCACTCTGGAGCGCATGCAACCCAGAGCCCGTGCCATGCAGGGAGAGACGCCACTGCAGTGGGAGGCCCACACAAGTCAAATAATAAAGATGGATGAAAATAACTAAATAAAAAAACCAATAAAAGAGGCCAAAATTTTTTAAAAAAGGTACTCAAAAGAAAAACGTTACATTAATTTGAATGGAAATCTCAAAATAAGGCTGGTTGATTCAATATTTTAAATTCTATACGTTTAAAAGTTGGAATTAGTTTGGATTTTTTTTTTTTTTTGCATGGTTGGAGGTATGAAGAATAAGCAAGATAGGGCTTCTGGAAGGTCTTGTGGTTGTTTCTCTGGTTTATATATTCAAGATGGACTAGAGTAGGGACTTTCCATAAACCATTAAGGTATATTGTTGCTGTGTGTCAACAGTAATAGAAGAAGGCAAGCTACCTCCCAATGTGCAGTCACTGAGTTAGAAAGGGGTCCTCATGACACCTGTTGTTGTTCAGTAGCTCAGTTGCAGCCGACTCTTTGCAACCCCATCAACTGCAACATACAAGGCTTCCCTGTCCTTCACTATCTTCTGGTGTTTGCTCAAACTGATATCTTTTGAGTGGAGATACCATTCAACCGTCGCATCATCTGCTACCCTTTCTCTTCCTGCCCTCAGTCTTTCCCAGCATCAGGGTTTTTTCCAATGAGATGGTGTCTAGAGCACAGAAACTCAACTGCTGAAAGGGCAATCAGTGGATCAACTGAGAAAATAAGAATCCAAAAAAAATTAGGGAAAAGAATCACAAGATCATATCAACTAATAGAAAGTTAAAAATGAAAGAATTATAACTAAAAAAATAGCTTCATTTAGTTTTGTATGGAAAAAAAAATATGTCCTTAGGAATGGAGAAGAAACAGATCCTTCTTCAATGTTGAAACTGACTCCAGAGAATCTCTGGTCACCTGTGAGTTTACCCTCAGTGATAAGAGAGCAGTAGAACCTCCTAAATCAGTGACTGGTGTAGCTGCCAACTCTAAAGCTCCAGCAGAATTCTCAACACTTAGCTTCAAATTCTTAAGCACAACTTACTAATTCTTGTTTAAAGTTCCGAAAACAAATGTTGAATACATATGACATATATTGAAATATAAAGATAATCTGTGAATATACATTGGATTCTTCCATATATTAAATGCTAATTATATGCCAGGCAATATGTCAAGTGATTTAATTATACCATAGTGGTTAAACACATAGGCTTTGGCATCCAATTATCAGGTTACAATTCTAACTTTGTCACTACTAACTTTGTTACCTTCAGCTAAATGTTCTTTCTCTTAGTTCTCTTATCCGTACACTCCAAATAGCAATATTTACTTTATACCTTGTAGGATTAATGTAAAAATTAAATAGAATATTACAAACAAAATGCTTAGAACAATGCCCAGCCTATAATAAACACTCAATATGTATTAATATTTACAATGCTACAAAAGATGTAAAATTTGAATCTAATGGATTTTAAGACCTTTTTCTAAGTTCATCCATCTAGTTAGTAGTAGAGTGGGGATTTTATCCCAGGTATGTCTGGCTAGTCTGTCTTCATTACTTTAGTACTCACAACTTAGCCCTCTGTCTTACCTTTCAATTAACTGGCCCACCACACACAGCAATAGGTTAGCCTTACAAAGCTCCTTTTCCTTCCTGTACAGACCACCAAACGTTCCTTACTCTCCCCTGATCTCTGCAGAATTCAGTGAATCTAATCTACAATCCAAAATCTTAACTTATTTAAAAAAAGAGTTCCCATGTCTCCAGAAGAACCAGAATGGTTCTTCACTTTGTTTGTTTGCTTAGGATCATGTAACCTTCCAAGGAAAACGTTTACGATTTTGAAAAGGGATTGATTTTCAGTGTTGAAAAAAATGACATGATAACTGGACAGAGTTGGCTCCAAAGGGGCAACAGCACATAAAATCATGAGACACTTCAACCATCCTGTTAAAGTTAGAAAAATCCATTACCGAGTTGTAGAAGGAAAACAACTTGCGGAAATATCATCGAGGGCCGACCGTTTCCAATCACTGGTACTCCATTCATTAAATGCTCGAGTGGTTCCAGGAACAACAGAAGACTGTGCACTGTTACAATGCCAAGGACAAGAAAGGCAACTCAGTCTGTCGGGCTGACTTCCCCTCACAGCAATCCTGAACATTTCAAGCTTCGCTTCACTTGCCCAGCTGAGTTACTCACTGGGGAAGAGAAGCCCTGTTCAAGGACTTCTTTCTCAGAGAAGACTCACTGCTCTCTCGTGGACCATTGATGGATCCCCACAGTCCTAGGCTGAGCACACACCTGCTCTATTTGGAAGGGACAGGAATAGCTTTTCACTCATTTTCATTCTAGTTTCCTTTAGTTCCACTACTCTACTCTATTTTAACTCTATTCACTACTCTGTAATGACCTATATGAAAAAAAAATCTTAAAAAATTATAGTAGATAAATGTATATATGTAACTGACTCACTTTGCGGGTACACCTGAAACTTAACACAGCGTTGTAAATCAACTATCCCCCAGTAAAAAAATTTTTTAAAAGAGATTCCAAAAGTTCAACATTATCATTGCATAGTATTTCTAGTAATTATATTAACATACAAAACTGTTCCATTGTGTAGAGAAGGAAAATGTTACTCATAATATTAAGCTGAAAAGAATACATAGTAGTGCATGATAGAAATGGTGCTTAGACCCAGGTATACTGAATTTCAAGATCCATGACTTTTCATTCAGCAGAGTTGAGGGTGGTTTGGAAGGATGAATACAACAGGCAACAGTGTAGAACTTGCACTAGAGTATTGGGACAAGGTGTTTTGTTTGAGCAATAAAAAAATGATGCCAGTGAAATAAATGGAAAGAAAATCTCTCTAATGAGATCTTTAAATTTGGCAAAGACTCTCTTTTTAAATTTTGAAAAGGGATTGATTTTCAGTGTTGAAAAAATGACATGATAACTGGACAGAGTTGGCTCCAAAGGGGCAACAGCACATAAAATCATGAGACACTTCAACCATCCTGTTAAAGTTAGAAAATCCATTACCGAGTTGTAGAAGGAAAACAACTTGCGGAAATATCATCGAGGGCCGACCGTTTCCAATCACTGGTACTCCATTCATTAAATGCTCGAGTGGTTCCAGGAACAACAGAAGACTGTGCACTGTTACAATGCCAAGGACAAGAAAGGCAACTCAGTCTGTCGGGCTGACTTCCCCTCACAGCAATCCTGAACATTTCAAGCTTCGCTTCACTTGCCCAGCTGAGTTACTCACTGGGGAAGAGAAGCCCTGTTCAAGGACTTCTTTCTCAGAGAAGACTCACTGCTCTCTCGTGGACCATTGATGGATCCCCACAGTCCTAGGCTGAGCACACACCTGCTCTATTTGGAAGGGACAGGAATAGCTTTTCACTCATTTTCATTCTAGTTTCCTTTAGTTCCACTACTCTACTCTATTTTAACTCTATTCACTACTCTGTAATGACCTATATGAAAAAAAAATCTTAAAAAATTATAGTAGATAAATGTATATATGTAACTGACTCACTTTGCGGGTACACCTGAAACTTAACACAGCGTTGTAAATCAACTATCCCCCAGTAAAAAAATTTTTTAAAAGAGATTCCAAAAGTTCAACATTATCATTGCATAGTATTTCTAGTAATTATATTAACATACAAAACTGTTCCATTGTGTAGAGAAGGAAAATGTTACTCATAATATTAAGCTGAAAAGAATACATAGTAGTGCATGATAGAAATGGTGCTTAGACCCAGGTATACTGAATTTCAAGATCCATGACTTTTCATTCAGCAGAGTTGAGGGTGGTTTGGAAGGATGAATACAACAGGCAACAGTGTAGAACTTGCACTAGAGTATTGGGACAAGGTGTTTTGTTTGAGCAATAAAAAAATGATGCCAGTGAAATAAATGGAAAGAAAATCTCTCTCTAATGAGATCTTTAAATTTGGCAAAGACTCTCTAAATATTAAGTATACATATTGTTTT
This sequence comes from Tragulus kanchil, assembly GCA_022376925.1. Classification (NCBI taxonomy): domain Eukaryota; kingdom Metazoa; phylum Chordata; class Mammalia; order Artiodactyla; family Tragulidae; genus Tragulus; species Tragulus kanchil. The sequence goes on from JAIOJX010000028.1 coordinate 124,275,192, forward strand.
GATATGAAGACCCTACTATGGGGGAGGCACTTCTATTGATCTTTCATTTATTATCTTTGTTCTTTGGCCTGTATGGGCCTCCCATCATAGTGGCCTCTGGCTGCAGAGCACCGGCTCTGGGCACATGTGCTCCAGAGTGCAGGCTCAGTAATTGGACACACTGGTCCAGCCGCTCTGCTGCACGTGGGATCTTCCTTGGCCAGGGATCAGACTGGTGCCCCTTGCACTGCAAGGTGGTGTCTTTATCCACTAGACCACCAGGGAAGAACCCCTACTATTATTATTAATGACTATATTAAGGCTAGGTGTTAAATATGTAATTATTCAAAAATAAAAGTTGCCCAGTTTTAAAAGGGTATTATTTGATACATGAATTTGAGCAAGCTCCAGGAGATAGTGGAGGACAGAGGAGCCTGGTGTGCTGCAGTTCATGGGGTTGCAAAGAGCTTGACACACCTTAGTGACTGAAAAACTGCAACTACATTACTTGATTCACCTGTCTGGTAATAATTGCTTAAATATGTTGGAGACCTTTATGCAGTAACTGGAATTTACCATTCAGAGATGCCTTGACTGCTCTCCCACTACAGTATAGCCCAGAGCTATTATTTGAAACCTACAGTCTTACCACAATTTCTGGATTCAACTGTGTTTAATTATTTCTTAGGGTTTTTTTTTTTTTTTCTAAAAATTGTGCATTTATTATAGTAAAATTGATTTCATTGATTCACTCTCCATTTTCCATTCTCTTTAGAGTTTTATTCTAGTATCTCCAGTCCGAGAAAAAATAAATTTATTCAGTACTTGAGTTAGGGAACAGCTGGTATTGAACATGTTTCTCTTCTTTAAGCCCTCTTCCTTCCTTATCCAAACAGAGAAAAGACAGATCTGTTTTCTCCAACTCAAAAGGAGTAGAGTGAAGTCCAAATGCTCCAAAAAAGAGACAGAATGCTGTTCTACCTCACTGTTCACTCCAACTGCAAGCTTTAACTTTTGGACTCACATCATTTTTAGAATGTAAGTCCAAGTATTGGGACAAGGTGTTTTGTTTGAGCAATAAAAAATGATGCCAGTGAAATAAATGGAAAGAAAATCTCTCTAATGAGATCTTTAAATTTGGCAAAGACTCTCTAAATATTAAGTATACATATTGTTTTGATATGAAGACCCTACTATGGGGGAGGCACTTCTATTGATCTTTCATTTATTATCTTTGTTCTTTGGCCTGTATGGGCCTCCCATCATAGTGGCCTCTGGCTGCAGAGCACCGGCTCTGGGCACATGTGCTCCAGAGTGCAGGCTCAGTAATTGGACACACTGGTCCAGCCGCTCTGCTGCACGTGGGATCTTCCTTGGCCAGGGATCAGACTGGTGCCCCTTGCACTGCAAGGTGGTGTCTTTATCCACTAGACCACCAGGGAAGAACCCCTACTATTATTATTAATGACTATATTAAGGCTAGGTGTTAAATATGTAATTATTCAAAAATAAAAGTTGCCCAGTTTTAAAAGGGTATTATTTGATACATGAATTTGAGCAAGCTCCAGGAGATAGTGGAGGACAGAGGAGCCTGGTGTGCTGCAGTTCATGGGGTTGCAAAGAGCTTGACACACCTTAGTGACTGAAAAACTGCAACTACATTACTTGATTCACCTGTCTGGTAATAATTGCTTAAATATGTTGGAGACCTTTATGCAGTAACTGGAATTTACCATTCAGAGATGCCTTGACTGCTCTCCCACTACAGTATAGCCCAGAGCTATTATTTGAAACCTACAGTCTTACCACAATTTCTGGATTCAACTGTGTTTAATTATTTCTTAGGGTTTTTTTTTTTTTTCTAAAAATTGTGCATTTATTATAGTAAAATTGATTTCATTGATTCACTCTCCATTTTCCATTCTCTTTAGAGTTTTATTCTAGTATCTCCAGTCCGAGAAAAAATAAATTTATTCAGTACTTGAGTTAGGGAACAGCTGGTATTGAACATGTTTCTCTTCTTTAAGCCCTCTTCCTTCCTTATCCAAACAGAGAAAAGACAGATCTGTTTTCTCCAACTCAAAAGGAGTAGAGTGAAGTCCAAATGCTCCAAAAAAGAGACAGAATGCTGTTCTACCTCACTGTTCACTCCAACTGCAAGCTTTAACTTTTGGACTCACATCATTTTTAGAATGTTAAACCATTTTTCAGAGATATTATCCTCCCAAGAGGTAGGTGAGGATTAGTTCCAGTTGAAGCAACATTCAAACACACAACATTTTGAAAAACAAAGCAAAACAAGCAGGCTGGACATCATTTTTCTCTTCGCTTTTAGACAATGAAGATATAACTTTGAAAACAATCCTGTCTGCAGCATCTCAGGCTGTACTCCCTGGACCCTCCTAACCTCCAAAGAGAAGTTTGGGAAGATACGAGCTGTTGAGAAGTTGCCAGTTAAGAAGTCAGTTTGGAAGCCACTTTAAACCAAAGTTGTGTAATCAGAACTGTTGGTCTTAACTATGTGTTTGAGTAATATATTAAATGGCATTAACATGGACAGTAAAACTCTTGCATTATTTTCTTCCCTGGGGGCTTATAATGCAAAACTTCATTGACTAGAGCCAGTTTGGTAAATGGGGCAGAAAATGCCTGTAGAACTGATGTCATGTTATGAAGAAAGTGGAGCATAAGATGGCATATAAACTCTTAATGACATTGTTTCCTAGATTCTCCATGTGCAGCAAAGTGGAGATTGTAGCTGTTTTAAAGAAACGGCTGATTACAATTAGAGCACCAGCGTGTACGTTTCCTGGCACACATATGACTATACGGTACCGATTAGACTTCATTTCATCAAGCTTTAATTTTCATGTTCAGCCCCTTAAAAGTTCCATATCTCTTAAATATGCTGCCAGCAACCTGTTATCTGGTGTAATGAAAAGCAGTGTAACCACTCACCAAATAAAATCCCATATAAAACCTAAACCTCAGTTTCACTTTTCAGGCACTGGTTTCATTGCTTCTTCCACCCACTCTTTCTCTCTGCCAGAGCCTCTAATGAGCAGCAACTCAAGTGAAATCCTGCCAAGTGTGAGCAGGTGGGGTTGATGGGATGTGAAATTTAGCTTGCCTATAACCAGACTACCATTTGCTGGCTGGACCACATAGGCCTTAAGGAGAGATAGAGAGAATCTAAGCAGGATGTTAACAAATAAGACTGAAAACAAATAATCCTGCTTAATACTACATTCTTCATTTGAGTAATAGTCATTGTATTTAAATTAATTTTAAAGACATATTTCCGGAAAGACTTCGTTTGTGCTCTGTTAAATACAAAAATAAGTATATTTTTAGAGGGAGATTACTTTCTTTGCAAGTCCAGGAAACAGAAGCTGTTTGGATGATATGACCATTCATTCATTCTTTTCTTCATATACTTATTTTAAAACAAAAATCAAGAAATTCCAAACTAATTAATGGTAGCTACTTCTCAGACAAATTAGTAAATACAGTTGTGGGGCTTATGAAACAAAAATGAGATTATTTTACTGTTACTTTGATTTAATTATCTAGTAAATTTTTTAACAGAAAGATCTTATATTTCCATGGCTAATGCTATGTTTGGTTTAAATTATGCTCTATCTGTGTTATGAGAGGGAAGAAATATGCTAAAGGAACTCAAGGGTGAATGTGAGAATCAAAACAGATGATGTGATGTGGAAGAGATTTTCAAAGTGGTGAAACATTTCACAGACCTATGAGCTTATTATTATCTTTTGAGGCAAAATGATGTAAGGGAGAGAGTAGATAAAATGTGAAAAGTCAAGGATAATCTATGCAACCAGCCACTATGTGGACCTGTGTAGGTCATTTACCTTCTTAAAGACTTAGTTTCTGCTTATTTAAATAGTTCCTCTAATAACTGATTTATCCATCTGGTACTCAAGCTTCCTTTAAGAGTCAAATATATTTAAAAGCAATTTTTTTGAACTATAAAGAACAATAAATAAATTTGAAATTTATAAAATGTGTTCTTGATTATAATCACAATTTGTGAGAACTAAAGCCACTGCTAAATTTCAGAAATAGGGAAATTACAGAAGCCTATTTCATAAAAATGTAGGAATTCAAGTGCTTCAGAAATTTGATTTTCACATATGATTAGTATAAATAAATACCTCTGTTCAGTTAGATGTCTTTGAACTAGAAATATAAATACAAACACTATTTATAGATTTCTTTATTGACATATGCATTGAAAATAAATCATTCTTAAATTTACAGTTTTCATTTTAATATATGTGAAAGAATAGTAAACTATATATTATAAAATGATGCAAAATGTAACTACAAACATGTTATGAAGCGTAAGAACACATATACCCAATAATCATGAGCTTAAGAACTAGAACATAAGTAACAAGGTGTATATTAGACAATCCTGGCAAGAAACAGATGAGATACAAAGGTTTAACTAAAAAAATTAACACGGGCTTCCCTGGTGGTCCAGTGGGTAAGGACATCGCCTTGCAGTGCAAGGGGCGCTGGTTCGATCCCTGGCCTGGGAAGATCCCACATGTCGTGGAGCGGCTGGACTGATGTGTCCAAATACTGAGCCGGAGCTCTGGAGCGCATGCGCCCAGAGCCGGTGCTCTGAAACAACAGAGGCCACTGCGATGGGAGGCCTACATGGGCCAAGGAACAAAACAGATGGATGAAAATAGATAAATGAAAGATCAATAGAAGTGGCCTGCCTGCCCCCTCCTTCCCCACTCCCTCCCCCAAAAAAGAATTAATACTGGACCAACAACAACCAAGAGTTTCCATAACTTTTCTAATTTTTCTGTTGTCAAATTCTAAGCTTCTGTCAACTGAATAGGTAATATGGTAACTATCTCATTGCATCTTAATATTTATTCCCCTTACTATGAATAAGATTGAACCTTTTTTTAGTTTTGCTTGGCAAAACGTTTTCTCTTTTGTGAAACTCCTGTTTACATCTTTTGCCCAGTTTTCTGTAAAATAATTGCAAATATTATTGACTTAAGAGCTTTTAAAAATATTTGAGACAAAAAAACATTTGGTGGTTGTATATAATTTTTGTGAATATCTTCCCAGAACTTGTGACTTTATCTTCATCTTCTTTTAAGACACAGAAGTTTTTAACTTAATGTAATCATAGTCATCAATCGTTTGAGATTAATGCTTTGCAGGAGACTTGAGTTCAATCCCTGAGTCAGAAAGATCTGCTGGAGAAGCAAAGGGCAACCCACTCCAGTATTCCAGCCTGGAGAATTCCATGGACAGTGGAGCCTGATGGGCTACAGTCAATTGGTTCCTAAAGAGTAGGACATGACTGAGCAACAACAACATTCTGTGCCTAAGCCTGCATTCGGTCCATGGGCCAATCTCTCTAACCATGTGCCAATACTACACTTTTTTATTTACTATGGCTTTATCTTAATTCTTAATATCTAGTAGAAAAAATAATCCCTCTTTAATCTTCTCTTTCATGAATGCCTTAATTAATCTTCGCTCTTTTATCTTCTATGTAAATATTAGAAGCTGAGTTTATAATCCAACATGAAACTCTGTTAGAATTTTAATTAGAATGGCATTAAAGCTATAGATCAATTTGCAGGCATTTGATATCTATATAAAAATGACTATATCTACATAGAAAATATCTTCTCATTGATTTAGGTCTTGGTTAAATTATTAAGATAAAGTTTTAAAATACTATGAAGTCCTGCACATCTTTTGTTGGATTTCTCATTATAGATTATATGTTTTATTACTATTACAAGTGACTTCATAAAAATACATATTTTCTGATCTGTTACTGTTTAATAATGGTGTAAGTGATTATTCATTTTAATTTAGTATTCTGCTTACTTGTTTTATGTGCTAATATTATCCTCAATTAGATTATTTTGTTATTATTAATTCCTTTTAGATGTCTTTAATTTTTTAAAATTTTCTTACTGAGGACTAATTAGGATGGCTGAGGATTGCCTTATAGCCTAATATAAATGTTATGAATTTTGTAACTATTTTAAATATTCTTGTGAAAAATGTATACACTATAATTTAGGAAGTAGTATAATATAGTTTTCTATTATATCGAGCTTTCTAAAATTTTCTATGCCTATATTAATTTTTCAGCCTTAAGCTATCAATATTAATTTTCAGCCTTAACCTATCAATAATTAAAGATATGTTAAAATTCCCATTATGAAAATACATTTGTCAACTTTACCTGGAAGACTATTTTCTCCCTGTATATTTTGAGGCCATTTTATTAGGTTCATGAAAGTGCTATTGTTCTAAAGTGAACTGAACAATTAGTATAGGTAATTATCCTCTCTATAACTAGTAGAGCCATTAAAAATATTTTAACCCTTTTACTTGGAAAAAACATTTAAATCATTTTTAAATGTATAATTCAGTGGCATTAGACATTCACAATGTTTTATTACCATCATTATCCATTTTTGAAAATTTCTTTATCAATTCAAACAGAAACTGTGTACCCATCAGATGATAACTCCCCATCCACTCATCCAGAAAACATACACTTCTGATTTATTGACTACACTAAAGCCATTAACTGTGTGGATCACAATAAATTTGAAAATTGTGAAAGAGATGGGAATACCAAACCACCTTATCTACCTCCTTGAGAAACCTGTATGCATCTCAAGAAGCAACTGTTAGAACTGGACATGGAACAGTGGCTCAAAATTGGGAAAGAGGTACATCAGTGCTGTATATTGTCACTTTGCTTATTTAACTTGCATGCAAACTACATCACTCAAATGCCAGGCTGGATGAAGCACAAGCTGGAGTCAAGACTGCTGGGAGAAATATGAGTGCCATCAGATATGCAGATGACACCATACTAATAACAGAATGCAAAGAGGAACTAAAGAGACTCTTCATAAAAAAAAAAAAAGAGCTTCTTGATGAAGGTGAAAGAGAAGAGTGAACAAGCTGACTTAAAACTCAGAACTCATAAAACTAAGATCATGGAATCTAGTCCCATCACTTCATGGCAAATAGATGGGGAAAAATTGGAAACAGTGACAGGCTTTATTTTCTTGGGCTCCAAAATTACTGTGTACAGTGACTTCAGCCTTGGAATTAAAAGATGCTTGTTCCTTGGAAGAAAATCTACAACAAACCTAGACAGCATGTTAGAAAGTAGAGACATCGTTTGCTGACAAAGATCTGTGTAGTCAAAACTATACTTTTTCCAGTAGTCATGTGTGAATGTTAGAATTGAATCATAAAGAAGGCTGAGTCCTGAAGAGTTGATGTTTTGAACTGTGGTACTAGAGAAGACTCTTGAGAGTACCTTGGACAGCAAGGAGATCAAACCAATTAGTCCTGGAACAGCAAGGGGAAAAAGAAGCTAAAGGTTTTGATATTTTGAGGCCATTTTATTAGGTTCATGAAAGTGCTATTGTTCTAAAGTGAACTGAACAATTAGTATAGGTAATTATCCTCTCTATAACTAGTAGAGCCATTAAAAATATTTTAACCCTTTTACTTGGAAAAAACATTTAAATCATTTTTAAATGTATAATTCAGTGGCATTAGACATTCACAATGTTTTATTACCATCATTATCCATTTTTGAAAATTTCTTTATCAATTCAAACAGAAACTGTGTACCCATCAGATGATAACTCCCCATCCACTCATCCAGAAAACATACACTTCTGATTTATTGACTACACTAAAGCCATTAACTGTGTGGATCACAATAAATTTGAAAATTGTGAAAGAGATGGGAATACCAAACCACCTTATCTACCTCCTTGAGAAACCTGTATGCATCTCAAGAAGCAACTGTTAGAACTGGACATGGAACAGTGGCTCAAAATTGGGAAAGAGGTACATCAGTGCTGTATATTGTCACTTTGCTTATTTAACTTGCATGCAAACTACATCACTCAAATGCCAGGCTGGATGAAGCACAAGCTGGAGTCAAGACTGCTGGGAGAAATATGAGTGCCATCAGATATGCAGATGACACCATACTAATAACAGAATGCAAAGAGGAACTAAAGAGACTCTTCATAAAAAAAAAAGAGCTTCTTGATGAAGGTGAAAGAGAAGAGTGAACAAGCTGACTTAAAACTCAGAACTCATAAAACTAAGATCATGGAATCTAGTCCCATCACTTCATGGCAAATAGATGGGGAAAAATTGGAAACAGTGACAGGCTTTATTTTCTTGGGCTCCAAAATTACTGTGTACAGTGACTTCAGCCTTGGAATTAAAAGATGCTTGTTCCTTGGAAGAAAATCTACAACAAACCTAGACAGCATGTTAGAAAGTAGAGACATCGTTTGCTGACAAAGATCTGTGTAGTCAAAACTATACTTTTTCCAGTAGTCATGTGTGAATGTTAGAATTGAATCATAAAGAAGGCTGAGTCCTGAAGAGTTGATGTTTTGAACTGTGGTACTAGAGAAGACTCTTGAGAGTACCTTGGACAGCAAGGAGATCAAACCAATTAGTCCTAAAGGAAATCAACCCTGAATATTCAATGGAAGGACTGCTTTCAAAGCTGAAGTTACAATTTTGGTTGCCTAATGTAAAGAGCTGATACATTGGAAAAGACCCTGATGGTGGGAAAGATTGAGTGTAGGAGGAGAGGTGGGCAACAGAGGATGAAATGGTTGGATGGTATCACTGACTCAATGAACATGGGTTTGAGCAAATTCCAGAAGACGTGAAGGACAGGGAAGCCAAATGTGCCACAGTCCATGGGCTGCAAGAGTCAGACACGAGGGTTTCCCCTGGTAGTCCAGTGGGTAAGGACACCACCTTGCAGTGCAAGGGGCGCCGGTTCGATCCCTGGCCTGGGAAGATCCCACATGCCGCGGAGCGGCTGGATCGATGTGTCCAATTACCGAGCTGGAGCTCTGGAGCGCGGGCGCCCAGAGCCGGTGCTCTGCGACAACGGACGCCACCGTGATGGGAGGCCCACAGGAGCCAAAGAACAAGGACTGATGAAAATAGAGAAATGAAAGACCAATAGAAGTGGCCCGCCCGCCCCCCTCCCTCCCCAACCCGACCCCTGCCCAAAATAAATAAATAAATAAATCTTTAAAAAAAAAAAAAAGAGTCAGACATGACTGATGAGCTGAACAACAAATCCCCTCATATGCCCAAGCCCTGGTAACTTCTTTTCTACTCTTTGTTTCTGGGAATATATCTATTCTATTATTTACCATATTTCTCACACAAGTAGAATTATACAGTATTTATTCTTTTTGTCTGGCTTATTTTCATTAACTTAATGTTTTCAAGGTTTATCCATGTTGTACCATATAATCTAGTTTAATTTTTTGTTTTAAAGTCTGTTTTTACTGACATCACATTACTTGGCAGCATTTTTTTGGCTAGCATTTGCCTGGTATATCATTTCAAATATTTTGCTATCACATTTTCTATCTTTGTGAATTGAGCATCTCTTATTATCTACAGATGGCTTTATTTCATTAATTCAACATGAATTCTTCTTGATGTTTACGACAGTTTTTGAGTCATGTGTGAATGTTAGAATTGAATCATAAAGAAGGCTGAGTCCTGAAGAGTTGATGTTTTGAACTGTGGTACTAGAGAAGACTCTTGAGAGTACCTTGGACAGCAAGGAGATCAAACCAATTAGTCCTAAAGGAAATCAACCCTGAATATTCAATGGAAGGACTGCTTTCAAAGCTGAAGTTACAATTTTGGTTGCCTAATGTAAAGAGCTGATACATTGGAAAAGACCCTGATGGTGGGAAAGATTGAGTGTAGGAGGAGAGGTGGGCAACAGAGGATGAAATGGTTGGATGGTATCACTGACTCAATGAACATGGGTTTGAGCAAATTCCAGAAGACGTGAAGGACAGGGAAGCCAAATGTGCCACAGTCCATGGGCTGCAAGAGTCAGACACGAGGGTTTCCCCTGGTAGTCCAGTGGGTAAGGACACCACCTTGCAGTGCAAGGGGCGCCGGTTCGATCCCTGGCCTGGGAAGATCCCACATGCCGCGGAGCGGCTGGATCGATGTGTCCAATTACCGAGCTGGAGCTCTGGAGCGCGGGCGCCCAGAGCCGGTGCTCTGCGACAACGGACGCCACCGTGATGGGAGGCCCACAGGAGCCAAAGAACAAGGACTGATGAAAATAGAGAAATGAAAGACCAATAGAAGTGGCCCGCCCGCCCCCTTCCCTCCCCAACCCGACCCCTGCCCAAAATAAATAAATAAATAAATCTTTAAAAAAAAAAAAAAGAGTCAGACATGACTGATGAGCTGAACAACAAATCCCCTCATATGCCCAAGCCCTGGTAACTTCTTTTCTACTCTTTGTTTCTGGGAATATATCTATTCTATTATTTACCATATTTCTCACACAAGTAGAATTATACAGTATTTATTCTTTTTGTCTGGCTTATTTTCATTAACTTAATGTTTTCAAGGTTTATCCATGTTGTACCATATAATCTAGTTTAATTTTTTGTTTTAAAGTCTGTTTTTACTGACATCACATTACTTGGCAGCATTTTTTTGGCTAGCATTTGCCTGGTATATCATTTCAAATATTTTGCTATCACATTTTCTATCTTTGTGAATTGAGCATCTCTTATTATCTACAGATGGCTTTATTTCATTAATTCAACATGAATTCTTCTACCTGACAAATCAAAATTATGATTACTGATGTTTACTGGCTGATATAACTTTTATTTTCAGATTTTATATCCTTTTTTCCTTTCTTAAAGGTTTTATAAAATTTATTTACTGAAATTTAAATTTTTGTCATCATTTTTATTTTCCTTTATTGTGTTTCTGTTTTTCTGCAGAGCATTGGATCTTGCAACCCTTCTTTTATTATAGTTAACCTTAACAAAATCTAAAGTTGAACCATGTATTAATCCCTACTTTTCAACCAGAAAGGTCCTAAAGAATGTGTCTAATGAATGATCCATGTTATTTCTTTAGGGACATTTTCCTAGGTCTCTAATATAAACCAATAACACATTATATTATCATTTGTTTTGGAGTAATATGGAATGTATGTTTCTGTCCCCCCTTACATTTATGTGTTGAAATCCCAAGCCCCAAAGTGATAGCAGTAGGTAGTGAGACCATTGGAAGTAATTATTTAATAAAGGTTGGACCCTCATGAATGGGATTAGATCCCTTTAAAAAGGGCCCCAGAAAGTCCTCTTGCCTCTGGCTGCCATATGAGGACAGAGGGAGAAGATAGTCATCCATGAACTGTGAAGTGGGCCCTCACAGGCAACAAATCTGCCAGCACACTGATTCTGCACTTCCCACCTTCTGCTGTGCAGAACAAATGCTGTTGTTTAAACCATCCAGTTTACAGTGGTTTATTAAGCATCCTGAACAGAATAAGACAAAAAGTAAAAACACTGTGAACTAGAAACCATAGTACATAATACCATGGATTTGAATATTTAAAAACATGGCCTCAAGTTCTGGCTCACAATTATTTGACTTTGAACAAGTTCCTTATAGCCTGTAAGTCAAAGTTACAGCCTATAGGTAAGGCAGGGATAGTAATATCTGCCATGAAGCACTAATTTATTTATTTGTTCATTTATTTATTGGATAAATACATGTCTGACATCACATTACTTGGCAGCATTTTTTTGGCTAGCATTTGCCTGGTATATCATTTCAAATATTTTGCTATCACATTTTCTATCTTTGTGAATTGAGCATCTCTTATTATCTACAGATGGCTTTATTTCATTAATTCAACATGAATTCTTCTACCTGACAAATCAAAATTATGATTACTGATGTTTACTGGCTGATATAACTTTTATTTTCAGATTTTATATCCTTTTTTCCTTTCTTAAAGGTTTTATAAAATTTATTTACTGAAATTTAAATTTTTGTCATCATTTTTATTTTCCTTTATTGTGTTTCTGTTTTTCTGCAGAGCATTGGATCTTGCAACCCTTCTTTTATTATAGTTAACCTTAACAAAATCTAAAGTTGAACCATGTATTAATCCCTACTTTTCAACCAGAAAGGTCCTAAAGAATGTGTCTAATGAATGATCCATGTTATTTCTTTAGGGACATTTTCCTAGGTCTCTAATATAAACCAATAACACATTATATTATCATTTGTTTTGGAGTAATATGGAATGTATGTTTCTGTCCCCCCTTACATTTATGTGTTGAAATCCCAAGCCCCAAAGTGATAGCAGTAGGTAGTGAGACCATTGGAAGTAATTATTTAATAAAGGTTGGACCCTCATGAATGGGATTAGATCCCTTTAAAAAGGGCCCCAGAAAGTCCTCTTGCCTCTGGCTGCCATATGAGGACAGAGGGAGAAGATAGTCATCCATGAACTGTGAAGTGGGCCCTCACAGGCAACAAATCTGCCAGCACACTGATTCTGCACTTCCCACCTTCTGCTGTGCAGAACAAATGCTGTTGTTTAAACCATCCAGTTTACAGTGGTTTATTAAGCATCCTGAACAGAATAAGACAAAAAGTAAAAACACTGTGAACTAGAAACCATAGTACATAATACCATGGATTTGAATATTTAAAAACATGGCCTCAAGTTCTGGCTCACAATTATTTGACTTTGAACAAGTTCCTTATAGCCTGTAAGTCAAAGTTACAGCCTATAGGTAAGGCAGGGATAGTAATATCTGCCATGAAGCACTAATTTATTTATTTGTTCATTTATTTATTGGATAAATACATGTTTGAGCTAATATGTGACTGTTCTGACTAACTGGTGGATGTATAGTGATAGATGAACTGTATTTATTTCCTGCCATCATAAAATTTACAGTCTTGGAAATACAGAACTTAAAAAAAATTTTATACAAATAACAGAAAACTCCTCAGAAAAAAACTGATATACAATAAGAGGCTGTTTCAATAATATTGCATATGAAGTATATGGAATGTAGTAATAACACAATAAATGATGAGAGTAACATTATGAATAATAACATTCCATAATTTTAGAGTGACTATCATAAATACACAATAAGTGAACACTGTTATAAAATGAAATAGTTATTAGTCATGTTGTTACAGGCATTACATTTTTCTTAATCATTTCAAAAAATTGAGATTTGAATAATAATCTATGTGATTTTAAAAGGTAGAACTCAATGCATCATAAAATTAGTTAAATATATATTTACCAATACCTTTTTATTATTTTCATCACTATGTAAAATTCCATTCATGTGACAGTCATTCTGTTTCTCAAGAAAACAGTTCAATATCTAAAATCTATTCACAAATTTTCATAATTTTTTATGTTTTTTAAAAAAACTCAGCATTATCATTTGCCAAATTATTCAGTCAATTATTATTATTACACATTTACTATGTATCACATGTGTGCCATACTAGGAGTCATGTCATGAAATTTTGAAGTGGAACTTGAGAATTGCGCAGTTAGCAGATGGTGGTATCCCAGAAACAAGCAGCGTAAGATATTTTATGCAATTTATCAGATTATGAGTCATGGTCATTTTGTTTTTTGAAAGTAGAATATATATCAATTAATTTATTTATTCACCACACACTTATCATTTGTTTACTGTGGGTTAGGCATTGTCCAAGGTTCTGGGATGGCAACAATTAAGATTCTCTCCCTGCTCTGAAACTATAACAGTTAATTGGGAATTAAGGATGCGTATAATATAAAGATGGGAATTAAGGATGGGTTTTAGTATAAATCTGATACTTGGAAGATGAATATAATAGAGTATAATATTTAGAATATAATATTTAGAATAACATATTTTTGCCAACAGAATACACTGGTCATAGCAAACGCCCTTTTTCAACAACACAAGAGATGACTCTACACATAAACATTGCCAGACAGTCAATACCAAAATCACATTGATTCCATTCTTTGTAGCCGATGATGGAAAAGCTCTACACAGTCAGTAAAGATAAGATCAGGAGCTGACTGGTTCAAATCATGAATTCCTTATTGCAAAATTCAGACTTAAATTGAAGAAAGTAGGGAAATAACTAGGTTATTCAGATACGACCTGAATCAAATCCTTTACAATTATACAGTGAAAGTGACAAATAGATTCAGGTATTAGATCTGAGAGACAGAATGCCTCAGGAACTATGAATGGAGGTTTGTAACATTGTACAGGAGGCAGTGATTAAAACCATCTCCAAGAAAAAGAAATGCAAAAAGGTAAAATGGTTGTCTGAGAAGGTCTTACAAATAGCTGAGAAAAGAAGAGAACCAAAAGGCAAAGGAGAAAGGAAACATAGCCATCTGAATGCAGAGTTCCAGAGAATAGTAAGGAAAGACAAGAAAGCCTTCTTAACTGAACAATGCAAAGAAATAGAGGGAAACAATAGAATGGGAAACACTAGAGATCTCTTCAAGAATATTAGAGATACCAAGGGAACATTTCATGCAAAGATGGGCACAATAAAGGACAGAAATGATATGTACCTACAGGAAGCAGAAGATATTAAGAAGAGGTAGAAAGAATAAAGAGAACTATACAAAAAAAGATCTTAATGACCCAGATAACCACAAAGCTGTGATCACTTATCTAGAGCCAGGCATCCTGGAGTTTGAAGTCAAGTGGGCCTTAGGATGCATCACTATAAGCAAAGATAGTGGAGGTGATGGAATTCCAGCTGAGTTATTTCAAATCCTAAAAGATGATACTGTTAAAGTGCCACACTCAATATGCCAACTAATTTTCAAAACTTAACAGTGGCCAAAGGACTGGAAAAGGTCAGTCTTCATTCCAATACCAAAGAAAGGCAATGCCAAAGAATGTTTAAACTGCCACACAATTGCACTCATTTCACATGCTAGCAGGTAATGCTCAAAATTCTTCAAAAGCTAAGGTCATTCAAATTTTCAACAACACAAGAGATGACTCTACACATAAACATTGCCAGACAGTCAATACCAAAATCACATTGATTCCATTCTTTGTAGCCGATGATGGAAAAGCTCTACACAGTCAGTAAAGATAAGATCAGGAGCTGACTGGTTCAAATCATGAATTCCTTATTGCAAAATTCAGACTTAAATTGAAGAAAGTAGGGAAATAACTAGGTTATTCAGATACGACCTGAATCAAATCCTTTACAATTATACAGTGAAAGTGACAAATAGATTCAGGTATTAGATCTGAGAGACAGAATGCCTCAGGAACTATGAATGGAGGTTTGTAACATTGTACAGGAGGCAGTGATTAAAACCATCTCCAAGAAAAAGAAATGCAAAAAGGTAAAATGGTTGTCTGAGAAGGTCTTACAAATAGCTGAGAAAAGAAGAGAACCAAAAGGCAAAGGAGAAAGGAAACATAGCCATCTGAATGCAGAGTTCCAGAGAATAGTAAGGAAAGACAAGAAAGCCTTCTTAACTGAACAATGCAAAGAAATAGAGGGAAACAATAGAATGGGAAACACTAGAGATCTCTTCAAGAATATTAGAGATACCAAGGGAACATTTCATGCAAAGATGGGCACAATAAAGGACAGAAATGATATGTACCTACAGGAAGCAGAAGATATTAAGAAGAGGTAGAAAGAATAAAGAGAACTATACAAAAAAAGATCTTAATGACCCAGATAACCACAAAGCTGTGATCACTTATCTAGAGCCAGGCATCCTGGAGTTTGAAGTCAAGTGGGCCTTAGGATGCATCACTATAAGCAAAGATAGTGGAGGTGATGGAATTCCAGCTGAGTTATTTCAAATCCTAAAAGATGATACTGTTAAAGTGCCACACTCAATATGCCAACTAATTTTCAAAACTTAACAGTGGCCAAAGGACTGGAAAAGGTCAGTCTTCATTCCAATACCAAAGAAAGGCAATGCCAAAGAATGTTTAAACTGCCACACAATTGCACTCATTTCACATGCTAGCAGGTAATGCTCAAAATTCTTCAAGCTAGTCTTCAACAATATGTGAACTGAGAAATTCCAAATGTACAAGCTGGGTTTAGAAAAGGCAGAAAAACCAGTGATCAAATGGCTAACAGCCATTAGATCATAGAAAAAGAAAGAGAATTCCCCCCAAAAAAACTGTTTCAGTGACTATGACAAAACTTTTAACTGTGTGGATCACAACGAACTGTGGAAAATTCTAAAAAATTTGGGAATATCAGACCACCTTACCTGCCTTCTGAGAAACCTGTGTACATGTCAAGAAGCAACATTTAGAACTAGACATGGAACAGTGGACCGGTTCCAAATGGGAGAAGAGTATGTCAAGGTTATATATTGTCACCTTAATTATTTAATATATATATGCAGAGTACACCATGCAAAATGATGAACTGGATGAAGCACAACCTGGAATCAATATTGTCGGGAGAAATATCAATGACATAAGATATGCAGATGATACCACCTAATGACAAAAAGTGAAAAGGAACTAAAGAGCCACGTGCTGAAGGTGAAAGAGGAGAGTGGAAAAGCTGGCAAAACTAAAACCATGGAATCTAGTCCCATCACTTCATGGTTAATAGATAAGGAAAAATGAAAACAGTGACAGACTGTGTTCTTGGGCTCTAAAATCACTGTGCACAGTGACTGTAGCCATGAAATTAAAAGATGCTTGTTCCTTGGAAGAAAAGTTATGACAAACCTAGACAGCATATTAAAAAGCAGAGACAAAAAAAAAAAAAAAGCAGAGACATTTCTGTGCTGACAAAGATCTGTATAGCCAAACCTATGACTTTTCCAGTAGTCATGTATGGATATAAGAGTTAGACCATAAAGAAGGCTGAGTCCTGAAAAGTCAATGCTTTCGAACTGTGATCTTCCAGAAGACTCTTGAGATTCCCTTGGACAGCAAGGAGATGAAATCAGTCAATGCGCATATTCATTGAAAGGACTGAAGCTGAAGCTCCAATACTTTGGCCACCTGATGTGGAGAGACACCTCACTGGAAGAGACCCTGATGCTGGGAGAGATTGAACGCAGAAAGTGTTTAAACTGCCACACAATTGCACTCATTTCACATGCTAGCAGGTAATGCTCAAAATTCTTCAAGCTAGTCTTCAACAATATGTGAACTGAGAAATTCCAAATGTACAAGCTGGTTTTAGAAAAGGCAGAAAAACCAGTGATCACATGGCTAACAGCCATTAGATCATAGAAAAAGAAAGAGAATTCCCCCCAAAAAAACTGTTTCAGTGACTATGACAAAACTTTTAACTGTGTGGATCACAACGAACTGTGGAAAATTCTAAAAAATTTGGGAATATCAGACCACCTTACCTGCCTTCTGAGAAACCTGTGTACATGTCAAGAAGCAACATTTAGAACTAGACATGGAACAGTGGACCGGTTCCAAATGGGAGAAGAGTATGTCAAGGTTATATATTGTCACCTTAATTATTTAATATATATATGCAGAGTACACCATGCAAAATGATGAACTGGATGAAGCACAACCTGGAATCAATATTGTCGGGAGAAATATCAATGACATAAGATATGCAGATGATACCACCTAATGACAAAAAGTGAAAAGGAACTAAAGAGCCACGTGCTGAAGGTGAAAGAGGAGAGTGGAAAAGCTGGCAAAACTAAAACCATGGAATCTAGTCCCATCACTTCATGGTTAATAGATAAGGAAAAATGAAAACAGTGACAGACTGTGTTCTTGGGCTCTAAAATCACTGTGCACAGTGACTGTAGCCATGAAATTAAAAGATGCTTGTTCCTTGGAAGAAAAGTTATGACAAACCTAGACAGCATATTAAAAAGCAGAGACAAAAAAAAAAAAAAGCAGAGACATTTCTGTGCTGACAAAGATCTGTATAGCCAAACCTATGACTTTTCCAGTAGTCATGTATGGATATAAGAGTTAGACCATAAAGAAGGCTGAGTCCTGAAAAGTCAATGCTTTCGAACTGTGATCTTCCAGAAGACTCTTGAGATTCCCTTGGACAGCAAGGAGATGAAATCAGTCAATGCGCATATTCATTGAAAGGACTGAAGCTGAAGCTCCAATACTTTGGCCACCTGATGTGGAGAGACACCTCACTGGAAGAGACCCTGATGCTGGGAGAGATTGAACGCAGAAAGAAGGGACAGCAGAGGATGATATGGTTCGATAGCATCATGAACTCAATGGACATGAGTTTAAACAAGCTCTCAGAGATGGTGAAGGACAGGGAAGCCTGATGTGCTGCTGTCCATGGGGCCACAAAGTATCAGATGGGACTGAGCAACTGAACAGCAATATTTAAAATACTTTAGTACAAGGATTCTAAAATAATTCTTAGACCAGGAGAAGCAAATCTAATCAGATTTCATATTGCTTTATTCTGTTTGTTTCTGCTCTAAAAACCATTTACTCTAAAATTTTCTCTTAAAAAACTATTAAGATGAAACTTTTGGAACCATGTCATAGAAAACCATTTTTATAAAAGATTTGAGAAACAATCATTATGCTTATAATTTGAGAAATTTGATATTTGAAATTTGATATTTCTTGGCACTTCTCAGTATTTGTACCCAACTCAGCCAGTTTAATTTTAAACTTATCTATGGTTTCAGTTCACCTACTTTTAAACAAAGGTGGTAAATCGACAATTTTGCAGACCAAGGGAAAGACTTCTCCTTGGATAGCAAATAAAAACTAAAAAACTGTAAAATATTAAACATTACATCTAGTTTAGTTATGACTTTATTTTTAAGGAATTAAAATTTTCTAGAACATGTGACATAGCATTTATCAGATTTATACTTAAAATGACAATGTTTGGTTGATCAAATAATAATTGGATGAGCCCAATAGCACAAGTAATTACTTGGAAAATTGAATAAGTTAACTGCAAAGATTTGCCATTTGTCAGTGAAAAAAGTAAATGTTAGTTGCTCAGTTGTGTTCAACTCTTTGTGACCTTGTGGACTGTAGTTCGCTGGGCCCCCATGCCCATGGAATTCTCCAGGCAAGAAGAGTGGAGTGGGTAGTCAACTGATAATTATTTCTGCATATGTGGTGGAACTTTTTTACTACACTGGGTTCGCCTTGGGTGTATTCATATATAAATTGTGGTCCTTTGAAGAATCAGAAAAGTATGACTTAATAGCACAAAAAGTTTTTAAATTGGGAAGAAATGGCAGAATTAGTGATACAATGGCTATAAAATACTTTGACTTCTTACTTCTGTCTTCATTGAATCTGCCTGTACTTTTATCTTGCTAATTATACTTTTCACTAAAAATCGGGAATTTTAGTCCCAGACAGCTAAACTTTTTATAGCAGTTTTATTTTTTCTCTAAGTGAGGTACGTATCATAGATGGAATTGATAGCTATGTAAATATAGTATTCTCACTTCTTTTTAAAAAAAATTTTAGCCACTTTCACTGGTCTTTCATTTATATTTATTTTCATCCATCTTTATTCTTTGGCCTGTGTCAGCCTCCCATCGCAGAGGCCTCTCTTGCTGCAGAGCACTGGCTCTGGGCACACACACTCCAGAGCACCGGCTTGTAATTGGACACACTGATCCAGACACTCCACGGCATGTGGGATTCTCCCAGGCCAGGGACTGAAGTGATGCCCCTTGCACTGCAAGGCGGACTCTCTACCCACTGGACCACCAGGGAAGCCTCGCTATTCTTACTTCTTAGCAAAGCAAGGTACGTTAGGAAAAAACTCTAAAAATAGAGTATTTTCTATTCACTTTTTCTTCAAATGCTATTTGAAAAATCTAGCATAGTCAGAGTCTAGATAAATGGGAATAGTGATTCAAAGTGTATTAGTTGCCCATTTTTGTCCAACTATTTGCAGTCCCATGGACTTTAGCCTGCCAAGCTCCTCTGTCCATGGAATTCTCCAGGTATGAATACTGAAGTGGGTTGCCATTCCTTCTTCCAAGTGATCTTCCCAATGCAAGGAATGAACCCAGGTCTCCCACATTGCAGGCAGATTCTTTTTCATCTGAGCCATCAGGGAAGTACAAAAATATAGTCAAATGGCAATCCAAATAATTTTCTTATAATGTGGAACACATTTCCTTATACCCAGATCAAAGTAAAAACAAAAAAATAATTTAAATGTTCACGACTGTACAGGAATAAATGTAAAGATTAGAGATCCCTGAGGCTGGTATGAGGGAAATGTAAGAACATAGATCTGAAACTTAAAAGTCTTCTTTGAAGGGGTGCTCTTTGCATCACTTGAGAAAATGAGACAAGATGATGCCCTTCTTCTACCAGACTAGGTGACAGAGATGAGCTCCATGAAGCAAACTTTTACATAATTGCCTGTGAAGCTGGAATCAAATCCAGGAAGGAAAAAGAAGGAGTCATTTGAATGGAATAAATTAAAAGTAAACAGTATTGCTTACAATAACAATGATAGACAACTGTTTTGACGAGATTCATAGTGACAGAAAGTACTTGTCTTTACCCAGCTAGGAATCTGTCTTCCCTCTTACATAAGTCTTATGATGTGTGAAGGGAAGACGATATATAACATCATGAGAAGTAGCATTCAGAACATGTCAGTCTTCTGTCTATTCTTACATTATGATTATATGTTCTTCCACTGCATTCTTTTGAATGGGGAGCAGAATAAAAACAAAAATCTCTACTTACCCAAAGAATCATATTCTCTTAGAGCACCGGCTTGTAATTGGACACATTCCAGCAAGATGTGGGATTCTCCCAGGCCAGGGATCGAACCGGTGCCCCTTGCACTGCAAGGCGGACTCTCTACCCACTGGACCACCAGGGAAGCCTCGCTATTCTTACTTCTTAGCAAAGCAAGGTACGTTAGGAAAAAACTCTAAAAATAGAGTATTTTCTATTCACTTTTTCTTCAAATGCTATTTGAAAAATCTAGCATAGTCAGAGTCTAGATAAATGGGAATAGTGATTCAAAGTGTATTAGTTGCCCATTTTTGTCCAACTATTTGCAGTCCCATGGACTTTAGCCTGCCAAGCTCCTCTGTCCATGGAATTCTCCAGGTATGAATACTGAAGTGGGTTGCCATTCCTTCTTCCAAGTGATCTTCCCAATGCAAGGAATGAACCCAGGTCTCCCACATTGCAGGCAGATTCTTTTTCATCTGAGCCATCAGGGAAGTACAAAAATATAGTCAAATGGCAATCCAAATAATTTTCTTATAATGTGGAACACATTTCCTTATACCCAGATCAAAGTAAAAACAAAAAAATAATTTAAATGTTCACGACTGTACAGGAATAAATGTAAAGATTAGAGATCCCTGAGGCTGGTATGAGGGAAATGTAAGAACATAGATCTGAAACTTAAAAGTCTTCTTTGAAGGGGTGCTCTTTGCATCACTTGAGAAAATGAGACAAGATGATGCCCTTCTTCTACCAGACTAGGTGACAGAGATGAGCTCCATGAAGCAAACTTTTACATAATTGCCTGTGAAGCTGGAATCAAATCCAGGAAGGAAAAAGAAGGAGTCATTTGAATGGAATAAATTAAAAGTAAACAGTATTGCTTACAATAACAATGATAGACAACTGTTTTGACGAGATTCATAGTGACAGAAAGTACTTGTCTTTACCCAGCTAGGAATCTGTCTTCCCTCTTACATAAGTCTTATGATGTGTGAAGGGAAGACGATATATAACATCATGAGAAGTAGCATTCAGAACATGTCAGTCTTCTGTCTATTCTTACATTATGATTATATGTTCTTCCACTGCATTCTTTTGAATGGGGAGCAGAATAAAAACAAAAATCTCTACTTACCCAAAGAATCATATGTCAATTGACTTATCCTCCAAACTGGGTCTTGTGGCCTTATTTTTCTCCTCTCAATAGATAAGTGGCATCGCCAGACTCTTGTCTTGGTTAGTAAAATGCACGATCAGCTCTTATTTCTCCCATCATCATATTTATAACAATTCAGGGAAATAAAAAATACATATTCATCAAGACAAAGTCAGCAGTGTTACTTTGGATGATACAGTCCCTGCATTAACTAGAGGACCAGAAGTATGGGGGAACTCTAGGGCACAGTGTCCATTTTAGCAGTTTATGAATTATGTAGACTTAGGCTTGCCCTCTGATCTTCTGAAATCTGCTGCTTTATATTTCAAATGAGGGTTCTAGCATCTTCATTACAATGTTTTGTGAGGATTCAAAAAGATAAAGAATGTAAGCCACTGATCGCAATTCCTGGTACTCTGTTCAATATACAGTAACTTTGATTATCATTATCGGTTGATTAGGAATGAGTACTAATCTCTGCATTAGTCATTTCAGTTGTGTCCAACTCTTTGTAACCCTGTGGGCTGTGGCCCTCGAGGCTTCCCTGTTCACAGGGTTTCCCAGACAAGAATACTGCAGTGGGTTGCCAAGAAATGAGGACTATTGATCGCTAATGGCCATGGACCACTTCAGCAAGGAACAATTCTCAACATCCGTTCCTGTTTCCTTCTCTAAATTGGAGAATAATACATTAATTATCTATTTGATGATATCGTTAAAAAGATCAATGGTAAAGGAACTTGCCTTTGTAGCTCTGGGAAGCAAATGCTTGAATCAGAAGGAAGGAAAAAGAAGGAGTCATTTGAATGGAATAAATTAAAAGTAAACAGTATTGCTTACAATAACAATGATAGACAACTGTTTTGACGAGATTCATAGTGACAGAAAGTACTTGTCTTTACCCAGCTAGGAATCTGTCTTCCCTCTTACATAAGTCTTATGATGTGTGAAGGGAAGACGATATATAACATCATGAGAAGTAGCATTCAGAACATGTCAGTCTTCTGTCTATTCTTACATTATGATTATATGTTCTTCCACTGCATTCTTTTGAATGGGGAGCAGAATAAAAACAAAAATCTCTACTTACCCAAAGAATCATATGTCAATTGACTTATCCTCCAAACTGGGTCTTGTGGCCTTATTTTTCTCCTCTCAATAGATAAGTGGCATCGCCAGACTCTTGTCTTGGTTAGTAAAATGCACGATCAGCTCTTATTTCTCCCATCATCATATTTATAACAATTCAGGGAAATAAAAAATACATATTCATCAAGACAAAGTCAGCAGTGTTACTTTGGATGATACAGTCCCTGCATTAACTAGAGGACCAGAAGTATGGGGGAACTCTAGGGCACAGTGTCCATTTTAGCAGTTTATGAATTATGTAGACTTAGGCTTGCCCTCTGATCTTCTGAAATCTGCTGCTTTATATTTCAAATGAGGGTTCTAGCATCTTCATTACAATGTTTTGTGAGGATTCAAAAAGATAAAGAATGTAAGCCACTGATCGCAATTCCTGGTACTCTGTTCAATATACAGTAACTTTGATTATCATTATCGGTTGATTAGGAATGAGTACTAATCTCTGCATTAGTCATTTCAGTTGTGTCCAACTCTTTGTAACCCTGTGGGCTGTGGCCCTCGAGGCTTCCCTGTTCACAGGGTTTCCCAGACAAGAATACTGCAGTGGGTTGCCAAGAAATGAGGACTATTGATCGCTAATGGCCATGGACCACTTCAGCAAGGAACAATTCTCAACATCCGTGCCTGTTTCCTTCTCTAAATTGGAGAATAATACCTTTATTATCTATTTGATGAGATCGTTAAAAAGATCCATTGTAAAGGAACTTCGGCCTTTGTAGCTCTGGGGAAGCAAATGCTTGAATCAGAAGTGGCCAAGTACACATTTCATTTTGCAATGGTCTGATCAAATATGTGTCTAATTACCTTGTGCTTTTTGTAGGACAAAGAAGGAGAATTAGAAAAAAAGAGAAAATTTAAAATAACCTTGCTTTTTTTTTTTTAACCAATCCATTTTTTAATTCTTAAATTCTAATAACCTTGCTTTTTAATTGGGCAGGAGAACATTTTGAAGAAGAGACATTTATAGTTACATAATTTGTTGAAAAATTGTGTGGGGTCAAGAAGGTGAGAAAAACACTTCTAATAAAATCAGAATTGAAAATCATGAACTATCATGAAAGCGTAAGCAAAGGAGGACAATATTGTTCTCCAGGAAATTATCACCTAAGCCTGCTAAAAAGTGAAACTCAGCCTGTATCTTTTCTGGGTCTTTGAACATACACATACACATGCACACACTTGATTCCACGTGATTGAGCGGCTTTTTTCCTGTCATTTTCAGCATAACACTCCTTCCCAGAACTTGGGGAGATTTTGCAGAATAGGGCTCCCTTGTATTCAAGTGTCCCTCCTTGCATAACTCTGGTTTTTGAAGAGGTACACCCCCAGGCAAAGTGAATACTGTGTCATTTCTAGGATTTATGGGGAATCGAATGCTTGAGTCAGAAGTTGCCAAGTACACATTTAATTTTGATTTAAAAGACAGTTAATGTCTAAAATTGAAAAGAACAAAGTGATTATTAATAAAATAGGTACCAGGAACTAACAGTTAAGAAGCAGAGTTCTTTTACATGCAGTCGAAGATGCTGACTTGTAATTAGGTAGCAAAAGAAGCCTCTTAATATCGATAAAATGAGAATTGGATTTCTGAATGATGGTATTCTGTGACTGAGCCTTGGCTCTTCATTGATGATGAAGAGGCAAATGGGGCATTTTGATATGTTGCTGGAAAGATCGTTTTCTCTAGCTGTTTTGTAAAGCTCTGTTCATTCCCCTGACTTTAATGCCACAATAACTTGGCAAGAAGCTACAATGGCTCACAAATGGATGCTTATGGAGGCATTTAAATCATCCAAACTTAGTTGCAGCTTGAAGAAAATGAAGAGGCACATGGTTACTGTAAATGTGGACCTTTCCATTGAATGGTGATATATAAGACTGATGACTAATAAACATACCCTACATGGGAAACAGTTGAGTGATGACATCTTTCTTCTTTCACCCTTTTAACCAGCCACAATGGCTGGGATTTTACTTAAGGAATACATGGGGAACAGACTAAGCCCCAAGGCAGATCACCCTGGCAGCTTTAGAAAGAGAAGGCTTTACTTTCCCATGTATGTTATCTGCATTTTTTTCTATCATTTTAACATCTGCCAGTGAGATCAGCATGGGCCACAGCAAGCTGCACACTGAATGCACAAGTTTGGTGAACAACTGTGGCTTCTGGCCTAAAGAGACAAAAGAGGTTGTTAGGCTACAGCCTTTGAGAACTCTACCATCAGCCCTATCCGTAGCGTTTAGCTTTTCAACAAATATGCTCACAAAGTTTCCCTGTAATTTGGGCACAATTCATTGTTCAGGCATCCTTTTCCCTGTGTCTCCAATAAGGAAGATGCTTGTAGTTCCTTGATCCTCATGAGCTTCATCATGATCAAATGAGAGGATGATTGTAATTTTACAAAACATAAAGCAAAATGTAAAATATCATATTATTAGCTAAACCATTTTGAAAGAGAGATGTTAATTATACTTTCTCCATGTGATTTATTATGTTCAGTTACTTATTTTTTGCCTGCAGATATATATTTCTGAGTGCACAATTAGCCTGGTTTGTTATTAGACTCTATCACTGAACATGTTCCTACTCTTGTATAACATCTCTATTTTCTCCTGTGTGGCTGAAATATTCCTTTATAGACCTGCCTCATTCTTTTTTTATTAAGATATAATTATAGGAACCTATTGAACATACAGGGAACTCTACCTAACACTCTGCAATGCCCTATAGGAGAAAAGGATCTTAGAAGAAAGTGGATATATGTATATGTATATCTGATTTCTTTGCTGCACAGCTGATACTAACACTACATTGAAATCAACTATCTGCCAATATATTTTTTAGAAAAGATATATTAACCCGTCATTGGATAAATTATATTCAAATATTATCTTCCATTCCATAGGTTCTGTTTTCATTCTATTGATTGTTTCTTTTAATATGCAAAATCTTTTTAGCTTAATGTAGTCCAACATCTTTATTTTTATTTTTGTTGCCTTTGCTTTTGGTCCTAATACAAAAAAAAAAAAAATCGACCTTTTTCTTCTAGAAATTTCACAGTTTCAGATACTTCATTCAAGTCTGTAATCCACTTCAAGTTGATTTCTGTCTCTGGGGTAGGGTAGGAGTCCAGTTTCATTCTTCTGCCTGTGTCTGTCCATTGTTTCCAACACCATTTTTTGAAGAGTCTATTCTTTGCTTTTTGTATATTCTTGGTTTCTGTTATAAATTCATTGACCACGTATATGCAGGCTTGTTTCTGGGTTCTCTATTCTGTTCTATTGATCTAATCTTACGCCAATACCACACTGATTGATCATTATAGCTTTGTAATATGCTTGAAATCAGAAAGTGTGGTGTTTCCAGCTTTGTTTTTCTTTCTCTAGATTGGTTTTGGCTATGCAAGGTCTTCTGTGGTTCCATACACATTTTAAAATTGTTTGTTCTGTTTCTGTGAAAAGTGTCACTGGAATTTTAAAAGAGATTTAACTGAAGTTGTGTATTATTTTGTATAGAATAGACATTTGAGCAATATTAATTCTTCCAGTTTATTAGCACAGACTATAATTCAATTTATTTGTATCTTATTCCATTTCTTTTATCACTATCTTGTAGTTTTCATAGTGCATATAATTTCATAATCTTAGTCAATTTTATTCCTAGGTATTTTATTTTCTTTGATGAAATTATAAATGGATCATTTTTAATGATTTGTTATTAGACTCTATCACTGAAATGTTCCTACTCTTGTATAACATCTCTATTTTCTCCTGTGTGGCTGAAATATTCCTGTATAGACCTGCCTCATTCTTTTTTTATTAAGATATAATTATAGGAACCTATTGAACATACAGGGAACTCTACCTAACACTCTGCAATGCCCTATAGGAGAAAAGGATCTTAGAAGAAAGTGGATATATGTATATGTATATCTGATTTCTTTGCTGCACAGCTGATACTAACACTACATTGAAATCAACTATCTGCCAATATATTTTTTAGAAAAGATATATTAACCCGTCATTGGATAAATTATATTCAAATATTATCTTCCATTCCATAGGTTCTGTTTTCATTCTATTGATTGTTTCTTTTAATATGCAAAATCTTTTTAGCTTAATGTAGTCCAACATCTTTATTTTTATTTTTGTTGCCTTTGCTTTTGGTCCTAATACAAAAAAAAAAAAAATCGACCTTTTTCTTCTAGAAATTTCACAGTTTCAGATACTTCATTCAAGTCTGTAATCCACTTCAAGTTGATTTCTGTCTCTGGGGTAGGGTAGGAGTCCAGTTTCATTCTTCTGCCTGTGTCTGTCCATTGTTTCCAACACCATTTTTTGAAGAGTCTATTCTTTGCTTTTTGTATATTCTTGGTTTCTGTTATAAATTCATTGACCACGTATATGCAGGCTTGTTTCTGGGTTCTCTATTCTGTTCTATTGATCTAATCTTACGCCAATACCACACTGATTGATCATTATAGCTTTGTAATATGCTTGAAATCAGAAAGTGTGGTGTTTCCAGCTTTGTTTTTCTTTCTCTAGATTGGTTTTGGCTATGCAAGGTCTTCTGTGGTTCCATACACATTTTAAAATTGTTTGTTCTGTTTCTGTGAAAAGTGTCACTGGAATTTTAAAAGAGATTTAACTGAAGTTGTGTATTATTTTGTATAGAATAGACATTTGAGCAATATTAATTCTTCCAGTTTATTAGCACAGACTATAATTCAATTTATTTGTATCTTATTCCATTTCTTTTATCACTATCTTGTAGTTTTCATAGTGCATATAATTTCATAATCTTAGTCAATTTTATTCCTAGGTATTTTATTTTCTTTGATGCAATTATAAATGGATCATTTTCTTAATTTCTATTTGTGATAGTTCATTGTTAAGGTTTAGAATAACAACTTATTTTTTATATATTGATTTTTTAACATTATGAATTCATTTATTAGTTCTAACAGATTTTGATGGTTATTTTTCTATACAAATTAATTAACTTGTTTAATCATATTTTTATTCTCGAACCTTAGTTAGACAAATTTAAGCACACAGGTAAATCAATCCAACTTCCTAGATCCTTGCCACAAATTGCTCCTATGCTACTAGGATTAGCTTTGCAAACAAAGAAGAGGATGTATGTGTGTAATGATCTGGTCATTCTAAAACCACATTATTTTTAGGGGAAGAAAGGGAAATATGTCCTTGTTTAGTTCTTAATTTCAACATGAATATAAATGGCTTCGATGTCTAGCGTCTCTCAAAGTCTATGAGCCTTCTTATTTAACTTTATGTTATGTACCACTCAAAGCAGTTCCCAGGGTCCAGCCTCCTGAGAACTGAATAGAAGATGTTGAGGTCAGCATGACTTAATATGACTACCAGGTCAGCATGACCATTTTCAGGACTAAGTGCTAATCCTGTGGTCAGTTCAAAGAATAATGTTATCCCTATGGTCCTTCCTTTTATCACATTTGCTGCTAACACAAACACACTTTTAGAACCAAGACTGCATGCCTAAGATGATGTGGAAAAATAAGTTATAAAGTCAGAAGTTCCTGTTCGCCACTCTCCCCTTCCCACCCCCATCCTGCCCAACTACATAAACATTAAAATACTATCTAGACATACTTCATTGTGAGCCTTAGGAATGTATGTTTCTATTGGCAGCCAAGCTCCTAAACATCACTGCACACCAACTAGGAAAGAATCAGGACTGATGAAAACACAAAGGTAAGATTTGTTCTAGATGATTTATTCTTCTGTAATTTCTTCCAAGAACTGCACCCCCCTTCCCCATCCCCAACACACACACACCCCTATTTCTCTTAAATAAATAACATGCTTTGGAAGTCCTTTAACCTTTTTCTCTTATAGACATCATTCTAAAGGAAAATAGAGCCCCGTGTATTTTGGAAGTTTACATAAGTTCCAAAAAAGGAGTCACTCTGGTGCAGTTTCAACCCTTACTACAGCAGGTTTCTTCATGGTGAATATGACAAAGGGCAGGCTGTGCTGCAAAAATGCCAGCCATCTCTGTGTTCGCAAACCTTCTATCACTCTTCTTGATTTGACATGAAATATTAAACACCAGTTACCAGCAAAATGTTATTGAACACAGATGTCCACTATCACTTTCAAATTGCTAAAGTCATTTTACGTTTATATATTTTCTTTGCTTAAGCATTCACATGCAACGCAAATGTTCTGTGACAGTAATGATTTCACAATATACTCTTTCAATTAGGAAAGCACATCGTATACGTGTTTTCATTTTTAAAATGCCAATTTTTTAAATTCAGAAAGGTCTGTGTCCCTCACTAAAAATGGGACCTTGGATTGAGAAATAAATAGAAAGAAAGAGCTCCACCTACTGATTCATTTAAAAAACTTTTTTCCCTCTCTCTGAATTGAAAATGCTCTTGGGCATGACAAGGATATGGTGAGCAAGCAGTTCAAACTGTTAGGTTTACAAAAGAAAAAAGAAAGATACAGGAGCTGCCCCCATGAAAAGAAGCAGATTAGAATGGAGCTCTGTCTCTATAACTGAAAAAGCCCCCCCCTTTTATTGCTGTGCCCCTTAGAAGCCCTAATTAATAAGTCTGCTTCTGGGTTAGTACTCCCCAGAGATATGGGTTAACTGTAGCATTCACTTTTGCTGGATTTAACAGAATCCCACGAGTCACACATATTGCTGCTTTACAATAATTGCATTCATGTCCCTGGCTGCCTCTTCTCTCTGAAGGACAGGGTGGGCCCTCTTTGAAAGGATTTACAGGGTCATTTCTCCCACTGGTGAACCTGGGATTGTTCAGCACCTACCATATTACTCCCTGCCCCAGACTCCAGTGACTTCATAGGTAGAGTGAAGAAAAGCATCCACTGGGAACCTGGGGCCATTTAAGGAAGGCCAGGAGTAATTACTTGAGGAAGTCCTTTAACCTTTTTCTCTTATAGACATCATTCTAAAGGAAAATAGAGCCCCGTGTATTTTGGAAGTTTACATAAGTTCCAAAAAAGGAGTCACTCTGGTGCAGTTTCAACCCTTACTACAGCAGGTTTCTTCATGGTGAATATGACAAAGGGCAGGCTGTGCTGCAAAAATGCCAGCCATCTCTGTGTTCGCAAACCTTCTATCACTCTTCTTGATTTGACATGAAATATTAAACACCAGTTACCAGCAAAATGTTATTGAACACAGATGTCCACTATCACTTTCAAATTGCTAAAGTCATTTTACGTTTATATATTTTCTTTGCTTAAGCATTCACATGCAACGCAAATGTTCTGTGACAGTAATGATTTCACAATATACTCTTTCAATTAGGAAAGCACATCGTATACGTGTTTTCATTTTTAAAATGCCAATTTTTTAAATTCAGAAAGGTCTGTGTCCCTCACTAAAAATGGGACCTTGGATTGAGAAATAAATAGAAAGAAAGAGCTCCACCTACTGATTCATTTAAAAAACTTTTTTCCCTCTCTCTGAATTGAAAATGCTCTTGGGCATGACAAGGATATGGTGAGCAAGCAGTTCAAACTGTTAGGTTTACAAAAGAAAAAAGAAAGATACAGGAGCTGCCCCCATGAAAAGAAGCAGATTAGAATGGAGCTCTGTCTCTATAACTGAAAAAGCCCCCCCCTTTTATTGCTGTGCCCCTTAGAAGCCCTAATTAATAAGTCTGCTTCTGGGTTAGTACTCCCCAGAGATATGGGTTAACTGTAGCATTCACTTTTGCTGGATTTAACAGAATCCCA
Source organism: Tragulus kanchil (assembly GCA_022376925.1). NCBI lineage: Eukaryota > Metazoa > Chordata > Mammalia > Artiodactyla > Tragulidae > Tragulus > Tragulus kanchil. The sequence goes on from JAIOJX010000028.1 coordinate 124,305,864, forward strand.
CGAGTCACACATATTGCTGCTTTACAATAATTGCATTCATGTCCCTGGCTGCCTCTTCTCTCTGAAGGACAGGGTGGGCCCTCTTTGAAAGGATTTACAGGGTCATTTCTCCCACTGGTGAACCTGGGATTGTTCAGCACCTACCATATTACTCCCTGCCCCCAGACTCCAGTGACTTCATAGGTAGAGTGAAGAAAAGCATCCACTGGGAACCTGGGACCATTTTAAGGAAGGCCAGGAGTAATTACTTGAGGAAGAACTGCTGCGCCAGCCTCCTGGGGGCAAAGATTGAGAGCAGCAGCTGGAAGGATGGCTCTCTTGATTTCTGCCAGCTCCCATCCTGCTATCTCTGTTGTTGAGGAGCTTCCAGGACCATTTCTATTTTTTCTTTGGAGAAAGGTATGTTCCCATGAGTCTCCCATTCTGTGCTAACCCAGGCAGCTTCCTTGGGAGACCGAGAGACATGACCACTTGGGGGAATTTCTCGGCTGCCTTGAAGGATCAGGATGTTCTTAGGTACCCACCGCTTCAACTTAGGCCCTGCTTCCTGCATTACAGAATTTCTCTTAAGACAAACAAACATCAGACTGTATTCATCTCATACATTCGAGCAGTGGGTATAGAAAATATTACCAATGGGTGACAAGATGATATCTGGGAACACACAATAGAGTCATTTAGATTAAAGTCTCCTTCCTTTGAATCTGTCTGCTCAGTCATGCATTCCTATAAACATGATTAACTAACCATAAGACCCAGGAATTCAAAGCCTGAATAGAAAATGTCTATCCTTCCCCAAATGAATCACACATCACCTATCACTGCACAGTTGCCAAACTCTATGGTTTTCTCGTCAAACATAAATTCAAGAGCTGACCACAGCCAGGGAAAGAAATTTCTTATAAATCAAATAGCTACATACATTAGAGGGAGATGCAGGGGACCCACTGCCACATTTCAGTCAATCAAAAATATATGTAATGAGCATCCCATGTTCAAGGTGCTGTTCTTGGTGTTGGGGGTGGCAGTGTACTTAATGAAATATGACCTGGTTGTAACTCTTAAGCAAGGAAATACCTATTGCACATTGCTGCAATGAGGATTATATGCAAATTACCAAGCACAATGCTGGGCACATAGTCTGTGACAGGCAAATGGTCACTATTATCATCAGTAGTAGTGTAATATAATATTTAGAAATATTTAAAAGCCTAAATAGAAGAGATGTCATATGATGGATGAGATTCCAAATGGTTGATCGAGACACTAGTTGCTCTGAGGTACCGGAGTTGACAAACCCCGAAAGTGACTTCATAGGTAGAGTGAAGAAAAGCATCCACTGGGAACCTGGGGCCATTTTAAGGAAGGCCAGGAGTAATTACTTGAGGAAGAACTGCTGCGCCAGCCTCCTGGGGCAAAGATTGAGAGCAGCAGCTGGAAGGATGGCTCTCTTGATTTCTGCCAGCTCCCATCCTGCTATCTCTGTTGTTGAGGAGCTTCCAGGACCATTTCTATTTTTTCTTTGGAGAAAGGTATGTTCCCATGAGTCTCCCATTCTGTGCTAACCCAGGCAGCTTCCTTGGGAGACCGAGAGACATGACCACTTGGGGGAATTTCTCGGCTGCCTTGAAGGATCAGGATGTTCTTAGGTACCCACCGCTTCAACTTAGGCCCTGCTTCCTGCATTACAGAATTTCTCTTAAGACAAACAAACATCAGACTGTATTCATCTCATACATTCGAGCAGTGGGTATAGAAAATATTACCAATGGGTGACAAGATGATATCTGGGAACACACAATAGAGTCATTTAGATTAAAGTCTCCTTCCTTTGAATCTGTCTGCTCAGTCATGCATTCCTATAAACATGATTAACTAACCATAAGACCCAGGAATTCAAAGCCTGAATAGAAAATGTCTATCCTTCCCCAAATGAATCACACATCACCTATCACTGCACAGTTGCCAAACTCTATGGTTTTCTCGTCAAACATAAATTCAAGAGCTGACCACAGCCAGGGAAAGAAATTTCTTATAAATCAAATAGCTACATACATTAGAGGGAGATGCAGGGGACCCACTGCCACATTTCAGTCAATCAAAAATATATGTAATGAGCATCCCATGTTCAAGGTGCTGTTCTTGGTGTTGGGGGTGGCAGTGTACTTAATGAAATATGACCTGGTTGTAACTCTTAAGCAAGGAAATACCTATTGCACATTGCTGCAATGAGGATTATATGCAAATTACCAAGCACAATGCTGGGCACATAGTCTGTGACAGGCAAATGGTCACTATTATCATCAGTAGTAGTGTAATATAATATTTAGAAATATTTAAAAGCCTAAATAGAAGAGATGTCATATGATGGATGAGATTCCAAATGGTTGATCGAGACACTAGTTGCTCTGAGGTCAAAAGAGAGGGGAATTCCTGGAAACTGAAGTAGGTGAGATGGTTTTATGCAGATGATTTCAGCCCTAAGTACAATTTACAGTAGTAAATTGCAATTTACTATTTGGGGATGCTCATTAAATTCTAGGTACCAGCTTGGGTAACAATTTCATCCCCTTTTAACTTTCATACTCAAGTGATGTAGACATAATCACCCCCATTTTACAGATGAGACAATGAGGCTTACAGAAGCTAAGCAAGATACTTTGTGTCACAAAGCCCTGACGCTAGTGCTCAGGGTTTCTCCACTTAATCAAATTGTCTCCATCATAGAATTACAGATTATTACAGCTTGAAGCTAGTGTGGAGACCGTGTTGTCTTAATCGCTCACTTGACAGGGGTAAAGAAGCAGAAATCCTGAGAAGGAAATTAATTTGTGCAAGTTCATATACTTAACAACTTAACTAGTGACATAACTGAAAGTAGAAACCAAGGCTCTGTTTCCAAGTTGGTACTATTTGCAATATTTTCCCCAAGTATTTTCCAATATTTATCCTAAGTCAGTAACACTTTTTAAATACAAGTATAAAAGATTATGCTAAGAGAAATCTTTGTGCTTCAGGTCAGTTTTACACAGATTCTCTTCTCTCTTGAGAAGGTATTTACTGATTTCCTGTTAGAATTTATTCTCCACCTTAAATCCCACTCAGCTCCATTCATTACATGCAGAAACACACACACACTCACACACACACTGAAAATACATACAACCTCTTTTTATTAGAAAGTGAAATGCAGGCTACATTTATATCATAGTGTTTGGGACTTCTATTTAAGCTCAGGTTTAATTGAACCATTAGCTTCTCACATTTATCTTTTAGTAGGATTTGGAGCTAATTTGTCTCTGAATTTAGGAGAACATGGCAAATATCTACCATAGTAGATGCTATGGTCCAAAATTTTAACCAGGGTTAAAAATCCAAATGTCCAAAGTGATGGTATTAGGAGATGGAACCTTTGACAGGTAATTAGGTAGTGAGGGTGGAGCCCCTGTGAATGGAAACAGTGCCTTATGAGAGAGCCGTTAGGGAGTTCCCAAGCTCTTTTCACCATGTGAGGACATAGAGAAAAGGCACTGGTTATGAACCAGGAAAAGGACTCTTGTCAGAAGGCGGTAACACTGGTTCCTTGATTTTGGACTTCAAGTCTCCAAACCTGAAAGAAATAGTTCTGTTGTTATCAGCCACCAGTGTTTTGTTATAGCACCCTGTATGGACTAAGAGAGCAGACATTAATAATTGATTTAAAAATACTTTCTTTGGCTCATGAGTGTTCCAAGATCAATCAGAATATCCGTTAATCAGATTGTCAAGGGAGAAATGTTTTGCTCTCCCTGATCACAGGCTCTTCTTCTTGGTCTGATATGATCATGCTGTTCTGTGTCCCTCTTTTGTTTTCCTTTACAGTGCTCTACCAATTTGTAGAGCTGGCTCAAAGATAAAATCAAAGGAACTACATAATACAGCACTACAGTAGGCAGGCTATTTTTTAAAAAAACAAGGGAACTATAATAAAAATATGTAGTTGGACTTTTAGTTTCCTAATTAACCATGTTTTTCTTTTCTGAGAGTGCAATTATCATCACAAAGCAAATAGCCATGCAATTATCATCACAGCCATGAAATAAAATATTGTCAGTTCCCAGGAGGCCTCTTTGTGCCCCATCACCCTCCTCCTCAAAATTACCAATACTTTGAATGCTAGCATAATGATTTCCTTGCTTTTCTTAATTCCATCAAAGCATGTATTGTTAAACACTTCAAGTTTACCTGTTTTTTAAAGGTTATTTAATTGTGTATTAAAATTTATTTGTTAAAGGACATTTACCGGTTTTGTCTATTGCAAATGATGTTATTATGGACATTTTTGTGCATGTCTCCTCGTATGCATATATGGTATTATCTTGAGTGTATCAGTTCAGTTCAGTCACTCAGTCATTTCCGACTCTGCATCTCCAGGAATTGCAGCATGCTAGGCTTCTCTGTCCTTCACCATCTCCCAGAGCTTGCTCAAACTCATGTCCGTTGACTCAATGATGCCATCTAATCATATCGTCCTCTGTCATCCCCTTCTCCTTCTGCCTTTTTACTCTGGAGCCCTGTGAATGGAAACAGTGTAGAGAGGCCGTTAGGGAGTTCCCAAGCTCTTTTCACCATGTGAGGACATAGAGAAAAGGCACTGGTTATGAACCAGGAAAAGGACTCTTGTCAGAAGGCGGTAACACTGGTTCCTTGATTTTGGACTTCAAGTCTCCAAACCTGAAAGAAATAGTTCTGTTGTTATCAGCCACCAGTGTTTTGTTATAGCACCCTGTATGGACTAAGAGAGCAGACATTAATAATTGATTTAAAAATACTTTCTTTGGCTCATGAGTGTTCCAAGATCAATCAGAATATCCGTTAATCAGATTGTCAAGGGAGAAATGTTTTGCTCTCCCTGATCACAGGCTCTTCTTCTTGGTCTGATATGATCATGCTGTTCTGTGTCCCTCTTTTGTTTTCCTTTACAGTGCTCTACCAATTTGTAGAGCTGGCTCAAAGATAAAATCAAAGGAACTACATAATACAGCACTACAGTAGGCAGGCTATTTTTTAAAAAAACAAGGGAACTATAATAAAAATATGTAGTTGGACTTTTAGTTTCCTAATTAACCATGTTTTTCTTTTCTGAGAGTGCAATTATCATCACAAAGCAAATAGCCATGCAATTATCATCACAGCCATGAAATAAAATATTGTCAGTTCCCAGGAGGCCTCTTTGTGCCCCATCACCCTCCTCCTCAAAATTACCAATACTTTGAATGCTAGCATAATGATTTCCTTGCTTTTCTTAATTCCATCAAAGCATGTATTGTTAAACACTTCAAGTTTACCTGTTTTTTAAAGGTTATTTAATTGTGTATTAAAATTTATTTGTTAAAGGACATTTACCGGTTTTGTCTATTGCAAATGATGTTATTATGGACATTTTTGTGCATGTCTCCTCGTATGCATATATGGTATTATCTTGAGTGTATCAGTTCAGTTCAGTCACTCAGTCATTTCCGACTCTGCATCTCCAGGAATTGCAGCATGCTAGGCTTCTCTGTCCTTCACCATCTCCCAGAGCTTGCTCAAACTCATGTCCGTTGACTCAATGATGCCATCTAATCATATCGTCCTCTGTCATCCCCTTCTCCTTCTGCCTACTATTTTTCCCAACATCAGGGTCTTTTCCAGTGAGTCATCTCTTTGCATCAGATGGTCAAAGTATTGGAGCTTCAGCTTCAGCTTCAGCTTCAGCATCAGTCCTTCCAATGAAACTTCAGGATTGACTTCTTTTAGGATTGACTGGTTTGATCTCTTTGCAGTTTAAGGGTCTCTCAAGAGTCTTCTCTAGCACCACAGTTCAAAGGCATCAATTCTTTTGTGCTCAACCTTCTTTATGGTCCAAATCTCACATCTATACATGACTACTGGGAAAACAATTGCTTGACTATGTGAACTTTTGTCAGCAAAGTGATGTCTCTGCTTTTTAATATGCTGTCTTGCTTTGTCCTAGCTTTTCCTCCAAGGAGCGAGCATCTTTTAATTTCATGGCTGCAGTCATCATCCACAGTGATTTCTGGAGTCCAAGAAAATAAATGTCATGGTTTTCATTGTTTGCCCACCTATTTGCCGTAAAGTGATGGGAAAAGATGCCATGATCTTAGTTTTTTGAATGTTGAGTCTTAAACCAGCTGTTTCACTCTCCTCTTTTTCCTTCACCAAGAAGCGCTTTAGTTCCTCTTTGCTTTCGTGGTGTCATCTGCATACCTGAGGTGATTGATATTTCTCCTGGTAATCTTGATTCTAGCTTGCGTTTCGTACAGACCAGCATTTTGCATGATGTACTCTGCATATAAATTAAATAACCAGGGTGACAATATACCGCCTTGATGTACTCCTTTCCTAATTTGGAATAATGTCTGGTTTTAACTGTTGCTTCATCAGCTGCATACACGTTTTGCAAGAGGCAGGTAAGGTGGTCTGAAATTCCCATCCCTTTCAGAATTTTCCACAGTTCGTTGTGATCCACACAAAGGCTTTAGTACAGTAAATGAAACAGAAGTAGATGTTTTTCTGGAATTACCTTTTTATGATGCAATGGACATTGGAAACGATATCTGGTTCCTCATCCTTTTCTAAATCCATGTTGTATATCTGGGTGAATTGCAGCATGCTAGGTTTTTCTCTGTCACTTCACCATCTCCCAGGAATTGCAGCATGCTAGGCTTCTCTGTCCTTCACCATCTCCCAGAGCTTGCTCAAACTCATGTCCGTTGACTCAATGATGCCATCTAATCATATCGTCCTCTGTCATCCCCTTCTCCTTCTGCCTACTATTTTTCCCAACATCAGGGTCTTTTCCAGTGAGTCATCTCTTTGCATCAGATGGTCAAAGTATTGGAGCTTCAGCTTCAGCTTCAGCTTCAGCATCAGTCCTTCCAATGAAACTTCAGGATTGACTTCTTTTAGGATTGACTGGTTTGATCTCTTTGCAGTTTAAGGGTCTCTCAAGAGTCTTCTCTAGCACCACAGTTCAAAGGCATCAATTCTTTTGTGCTCAACCTTCTTTATGGTCCAAATCTCACATCTATACATGACTACTGGGAAAACAATTGCTTGACTATGTGAACTTTTGTCAGCAAAGTGATGTCTCTGCTTTTTAATATGCTGTCTTGCTTTGTCCTAGCTTTTCCTCCAAGGAGCGAGCATCTTTTAATTTCATGGCTGCAGTCATCATCCACAGTGATTTCTGGAGTCCAAGAAAATAAATGTCATGGTTTTCATTGTTTGCCCACCTATTTGCCGTAAAGTGATGGGAAAAGATGCCATGATCTTAGTTTTTTGAATGTTGAGTCTTAAACCAGCTGTTTCACTCTCCTCTTTTACCTTCACCAAGAAACTCTTTAGTTCCTCTTTGCTTTCGTGGTGTCATCTGCATACCTGAGGTGATTGATATTTCTCCTGGTAATCTTGATTCTAGCTTGCGTTTCGTACAGACCAGCATTTTGCATGATGTACTCTGCATATAAATTAAATAACCAGGGTGACAATATACCGCCTTGATGTACTCCTTTCCTAATTTGGAATAATGTCTGGTTTTAACTGTTGCTTCATCAGCTGCATACACGTTTTGCAAGAGGCAGGTAAGGTGGTCTGAAATTCCCATCCCTTTCAGAATTTTCCACAGTTCGTTGTGATCCACACAAAGGCTTTAGTACAGTAAATGAAACAGAAGTAGATGTTTTTCTGGAATTACCTTTTTATGATGCAATGGACATTGGAAACGATATCTGGTTCCTCATCCTTTTCTAAATCCATGTTGTATATCTGGGAGTTCTTGGTTCATGTACTGTTGAGTGTATATTAAAGAGTTTAATTATGGGGTCATGAAATATGGTTGGGCTTTGCTGGTGATTCAGACAGTAAAACAAATGCCTGCAATAGGGAAAACCTGGGAGAAAGGAATGACAACCTACTCCAGTATTCTTGCCTGAAGAATTCCATGGACAGAGGAGCCTGGTGGGCTACAGACTGTGTGGTTGCAAAAAGTTGGACACAACTGAGAGACTAACATTTTCACTTCCACTTTCAAGATATGGTCAACTTTAGAAGATGTATTTTTCCAAAGTAGTTGTAGTAAAATAGCACCCAGTACTAGTGTGTGAATATTCCTCTTGCCCCCTAAATATTTATTATTATAAGAATTTAAACATTTAGACATTCTTTAGGTGCTCTTAATTTGCATTTTTCTGATTACTAATGAGTTTGTATATCTTTTCATATATTCTGTGTGTTTGCTAGATATTTGCAGCCACAGTGAGTGTGTGTGTACGGTGCCTTTTCAGCTCTCTTGTTGTTTTTTTCTATTGGGTTTTCTGCTTCTCTTTTACTCCTAGGTGAGGGTTCTTTACATAATCTGGAAAAAAAGGTCTATACCAGTAATATGTGTTGAAAGCATATTTCTCCTCTTGGTGATTTGTTTTTAAGTGACTTGTATATTTTGATGAACAGAAATATTCAATTTTTATATATATACTCATTTATCAATCTTTCTCATGGTTAGTGCCTTTGTTTCCCATGTAAGAAGTTTTAACTTATAATAAGATTAGGGATATATTCTCCAAATTGTCTTCTAGACACTTTACTGTTTTCCCTTTAATAGTTAAGCCTCTAATACATACAGAATTTATATTTGTGTATGATGTGAAATAAGGTCAAGTTTTTTAAAGTTTTTCCCCAAAAACATAGTAATTTTCCCAGTATGACACTTTCGTTGTGATCCACACAAAGGCTTTAGTACAGTAAATGAAACAGAAGTAGATGTTTTTCTGGAATTACCTTTTTATGATGCAATGGACATTGGAAACGATATCTGGTTCCTCATCCTTTTCTAAATCCATGTTGTATATCTGGGAGTTCTTGGTTCATGTACTGTTGAGTGTATATTAAAGAGTTTAATTATGGGGTCATGAAATATGGTTGGGCTTTGCTGGTGATTCAGACAGTAAAACAAATGCCTGCAATAGGGAAAACCTGGGAGAAAGGAATGACAACCTACTCCAGTATTCTTGCCTGAAGAATTCCATGGACAGAGGAGCCTGGTGGGCTACAGACTGTGTGGTTGCAAAAAGTTGGACACAACTGAGAGACTAACATTTTCACTTCCACTTTCAAGATATGGTCAACTTTAGAAGATGTATTTTTCCAAAGTAGTTGTAGTAAAATAGCACCCAGTACTAGTGTGTGAATATTCCTCTTGCCCCCTAAATATTTATTATTATAAGAATTTAAACATTTAGACATTCTTTAGGTGCTCTTAATTTGCATTTTTCTGATTACTAATGAGTTTGTATATCTTTTCATATATTCTGTGTGTTTGCTAGATATTTGCAGCCACAGTGAGTGTGTGTGTACGGTGCCTTTTCAGCTCTCTTGTTGTTTTTTTCTATTGGGTTTTCTGCTTCTCTTTTACTCCTAGGTGAGGGTTCTTTACATAATCTGCAAAAAAAGGTCTATACCAGTAATATGTGTTGAAAGCATATTTCTCCTCTTGGTGATTTGTTTTTAAGTGACTTGTATATTTTGATGAACAGAAATATTCAATTTTTATATATATACTCATTTATCAATCTTTCTCATGGTTAGTGCCTTTGTTTCCCATGTAAGAAGTTTTAACTTATAATAAGATTAGGGATATATTCTCCAAATTGTCTTCTAGACACTTTACTGTTTTCCCTTTAATAGTTAAGCCTCTAATACATACAGAATTTATATTTGTGTATGATGTGAAATAAGGTCAAGTTTTTTAAAGTTTTTCCAAGCATAGTCAATTTTCCCAGTATCATTTATTGAAAAGACCATATTTTCCCACTATTATAGTACCACTGTAGTTATAAATCACATGTTCATATACTCATTGACGAGAATCTTAATTCTATTCATTATGTCTTTATAATCCAATACCATGATCTTTTTTTTTTTTAAACCTTTATTTTACTTTTAACTTTTACAGAGTTTTGTTGTTTACAGATATGTATGTTCTCAGATTAGTCATATGTATATCTCCCCCTTCCCTCCCCTCCCGACCATCACACAGCACCCCTGAAGGATTCCCTTTTCTCACAGAGCAATGACTAGAGCTATTTTCTTCACTTATGATAGTACAGGCCTTCATGCTACTTCCTTTACGCCTCTCACCCACTGTTCCTTCCCCACAATGTCCATATGTCCACTGTCCATGTCTGTCTTTCTGTCGCTTCACTGCATGTGCCATCGTCACCATCCTACTAGATTCCATATATATGTGTTAATATACTGTATTTGTCCTTCTCTTTCTGACTGACTTCATGATCTCTTAACTACTGTAGCTTTTTAAGTTTGACATACAGGAGAGCAATGACAATCATTAATTGTTACTTATTAAAGAGATTAGTCTGCAGAAAATATACAGAGTAATATCAGAGGAAGAATGAAAATTAAGAGATGTTGGCACATCCAGGGCTCAGTCGTTGGACTTCTCTTTTCTTCCTACACTCATTTGCCTAGGTCACTTCATCCAGTTGCATGGTTTGAAATATCATCTATATGCTAATGACTCAAAACACTCTGTCGCCAACCTAGACTTTCCCCCCTGAATTTTGGACTTAAGTCTCCAAGAGTCTACTAGACATTTCCCTTTACAAATGTAATAGCTGGTGAGAAGTTGCTATATAACAGGAGCCCAGCTTGGTGTTACTAGAGCAGTGGGATGGAGGGAGTGGAGGGACGCTCAAGAGCAGGGTGATACATGTATTAATGTGGCTGATTTGCATTGTTGCATGAACAGAAAAACCAATACAACATTGTAAAGTGATTTTCCTTTAACTAAAAAATAAATTTTAAAAATCTAAAAAACCCCTCTAAGCACATTTAATGCCTTAATTTTATTCATTCAACAAATATTCATGAAGGGCCAGCCATATGCAAGGCATTATGTTCTGAGAAACCAGCACTGAGAAAGCATAGATAAGGTCTCTGTTTTGGTGTAGTTTTTAACTTGATGGAGACAATAGGCACTGAGTAAGAATTAAAATTGGGCTATGTTATATGAAGAAATTTAGGGTGCTCTGAGAGTGAAAATTTTGATCAGGGAGTTAGGCAGTGGATTAATTAATTCAATGCAATGAAACAGAAGTTTTCTTTGGGAAAATTATGTCAAAGCTAAATTTAGCACGGTGCATACACTTCAGGTAAGCCTGGAAAATTATGTTGGGGAGGTTTATCATGTTAAAGAATATAGTCCTGCTTTGAATGAAAGCTGAGTTTCTTCTTGCTTTATAGACAGAAGTTTTAGAAATCTCAAAGGCTAACCCTAGTGTTTATACCACTTTTGAGAAGTCAGTTGAAAACTCCTAACCCTGGAAATTTACTATAAATAGTTAGAGACGACTCATGCTGGTAACTCTTTGAAAACCCTCATGGAAATGGCAGCACTACAATAATTCCATAATCGATACAGTGGTTTGCAATAGCCAACTTCTCATGCACATGATAGAACTGTGTGGTTTTCAAGATGTTTGCTACAAAAGGAGAAACAAAAATAACCGAGGAAGCAATTTCCCTAAATGTGGTGACAGCCTAGTCATTAAAGAGAGTTCTGCTTCATTGTTATAAATATGTGAATCATTCCAGTGGTTTACTGGGAATTTTTTTTACCATTTACAAGAAAACATCTGTTATAACTAGATGACTGATTAGCTGCAAAGTACATAGCAATTTTGTTTTTTAAGGATTTCTTTCCAAAGTGCCCCCAGTTCACCCTTTACTTCATTCAGGTGCATATCTAATGACATAGGTGGTCACTTTCAGAATTTTCTTGGTTGGTAAGAGCCAATTCTTAAAGAGACTTATAAGTGGTCTGACATATACAACATAGGGGGTAAACGCTGAGCAGGGTGATACATGTATTAATGTGGCTGATTTGCATTGTTGCATGAACAGAAAAACCAATACAACATTGTAAAGTGATTTTCCTTTAACTAAAAAATAAATTTTAAAAATCTAAAAAACCCCTCTAAGCACATTTAATGCCTTAATTTTATTCATTCAACAAATATTCATGAAGGGCCAGCCATATGCAAGGCATTATGTTCTGAGAAACCAGCACTGAGAAAGCATAGATAAGGTCTCTGTTTTGGTGTAGTTTTTAACTTGATGGAGACAATAGGCACTGAGTAAGAATTAAAATTGGGCTATGTTATATGAAGAAATTTAGGGTGCTCTGAGAGTGAAAATTTTGATCAGGGAGTTAGGCAGTGGATTAATTAATTCAATGCAATGAAACAGAAGTTTTCTTTGGGAAAATTATGTCAAAGCTAAATTTAGCACGGTGCATACACTTCAGGTAAGCCTGGAAAATTATGTTGGGGAGGTTTATCATGTTAAAGAATATAGTCCTGCTTTGAATGAAAGCTGAGTTTCTTCTTGCTTTATAGACAGAAGTTTTAGAAATCTCAAAGGCTAACCCTAGTGTTTATACCACTTTTGAGAAGTCAGTTGAAAACTCCTAACCCTGGAAATTTACTATAAATAGTTAGAGACGACTCATGCTGGTAACTCTTTGAAAACCCTCATGGAAATGGCAGCACTACAATAATTCCATAATCGATACAGTGGTTTGCAATAGCCAACTTCTCATGCACATGATAGAACTGTGTGGTTTTCAAGATGTTTGCTACAAAAGGAGAAACAAAAATAACCGAGGAAGCAATTTCCCTAAATGTGGTGACAGCCTAGTCATTAAAGAGAGTTCTGCTTCATTGTTATAAATATGTGAATCATTCCAGTGGTTTACTGGGAATTTTTTTTACCATTTACAAGAAAACATCTGTTATAACTAGATGACTGATTAGCTGCAAAGTACATAGCAATTTTGTTTTTTAAGGATTTCTTTCCAAAGTGCCCCCAGTTCACCCTTTACTTCATTCAGGTGCATATCTAATGACATAGGTGGTCACTTTCAGAATTTTCTTGGTTGGTAAGAGCCAATTCTTAAAGAGACTTATAAAGTGTTTTGCTTCTCTCAGAATTTCAGCATCTCTTTGAGATTACTCCATCTCATTTTCAAAGTGTTCTATCCTTTCCTCTCTAGCCTTCCCAGGACATATCTTCAAGGTTAATGTTTAAGTGTTAATTAAACCTAGCCATCCTTTAAGAGATAAGTAAGTAAACAAGCTAGCCACGATAACAAGGTTTCTAAGACTGGACAAAAAGGAATGTTAATGCATCTTTCATAATGGAAACTATACGTTTATAATCTTAGACTTAAAGTAACTATGGTTACAAAGCCTTGTGTTGCTTACCTTCACTTGATTCCTTTCACTGGGGATTCACCTCTGTCATCAGGAGAGAGTCTCCTTAGCTAATGGCCCTCTGTGCATCATCATGAGAATACAGAGATTAAACAGCTTGTGAATAGAGAGTGTAAATTTCTTTATCTGCTTCAGAAGTGTTTTTTCAATAAGGAAGATTTGGTCAACAAAAGAGAGAGAAGTGTTCTCAGTTTAAACCAATTTTCTAAGGAAAAAAAAAGAAAAACACTGGCTTTCTATTGTACCTGAAGTGTTTTGTTGTCAATGATTACCTGCCAAGTGCTTCAAGTCTTTATAGCCATAGTCTTGATGTTGACTCAGTGCTTCAAAAAGAATTCCTGCAGATACTTAGGATGAAGGGGTCAAGAAGATATTATCAGGATAGAATTTAGAATACTAGATTTAAGATGAATTACTGCAGACATCTTCTCAGAGAGTGTTAAGAAGGTAGGAACTTGTTCAAATAAAACATTAGAAACAAAGCAGGGCAAAGTTATGCTTATTATGCATTCTACAGAAACAATATAAAATATATTGAGATGAAAAGAGCCATATGAAAATGTGAACTGTGGTTATCTTAGGGGTAATATTTATGGGTGATTTGACACAACAAACTATATTAAATAAAAATGAACTGTAATTTTTACATCATAATCTATTTTAAATATCAGCTACAGCTTTGGCAATTGTGAAAATGACTCACTGTTAAGCTAGGACACATTCAGAGGAGGTTAGCAAAGGATATCAGGACCAGTTAAAAGACTGATGATTTCTCACTTGGAGGAAAAGAAGAGTAAACTAACATTAAAGTTGACTTCAACTCTTCAAAAGACTGTCAAGTAGAGCAGTAACTAGACATTTTCAAAGTGTTCTATCCTTTCCTCTCTAGCCTTCCCAGGACATATCTTCAAGGTTAATGTTTAAGTGTTAATTAAACCTAGCCATCCTTTAAGAGATAAGTAAGTAAACAAGCTAGCCACGATAACAAGGTTTCTAAGACTGGACAAAAAGGAATGTTAATGCATCTTTCATAATGGAAACTATACGTTTATAATCTTAGACTTAAAGTAACTATGGTTACAAAGCCTTGTGTTGCTTACCTTCACTTGATTCCTTTCACTGGGGATTCACCTCTGTCATCAGGAGAGAGTCTCCTTAGCTAATGGCCCTCTGTGCATCATCATGAGAATACAGAGATTAAACAGCTTGTGAATAGAGAGTGTAAATTTCTTTATCTGCTTCAGAAGTGTTTTTTCAATAAGGAAGATTTGGTCAACAAAAGAGAGAGAAGTGTTCTCAGTTTAAACCAATTTTCTAAGGAAAAAAAAAGAAAAACACTGGCTTTCTATTGTACCTGAAGTGTTTTGTTGTCAATGATTACCTGCCAAGTGCTTCAAGTCTTTATAGCCATAGTCTTGATGTTGACTCAGTGCTTCAAAAAGAATTCCTGCAGATACTTAGGATGAAGGGGTCAAGAAGATATTATCAGGATAGAATTTAGAATACTAGATTTAAGATGAATTACTGCAGACATCTTCTCAGAGAGTGTTAAGAAGGTAGGAACTTGTTCAAATAAAACATTAGAAACAAAGCAGGGCGCAAAGTTATGCTTATTATGCATTCTACAGAAACAATATAAAATATATTGAGATGAAAAGAGCCATATGAAAATGTGAACTGTGGTTATCTTAGGGGTAATATTTATGGGTGATTTGACACAACAAACTATATTAAATAAAAATGAACTGTAATTTTTACATCATAATCTATTTTAAATATCAGCTACAGCTTTGGCAATTGTGAAAATGACTCACTGTTAAGCTAGGACACATTCAGAGGAGGTTAGCAAAGGATATCAGGACCAGTTAAAAGACTGATGATTTCTCACTTGGAGGAAAAGAAGAGTAAACTAACATTAAAGTTGACTTCAACTCTTCAAAAGACTGTCAAGTAGAGCAGTAACTAGACATTTTCCAAAGACTAAAAATTCTATGGAGCTTAATGCCGGCCTTACTTTTAGAAAGACATTCCTAATAACAAGGGAACAGATTAATAGTCAAGAGTTAATGAAAGCATTCAAGAAGACATAGGGGGTTTCCCTGGTGGTCCAGTGGGTAAGGACATCATCTTGCAGTACAAGGAGTGCCGGTTCAATCCCTGGCCTGGGAGGATCCCATGTGCCGCGGAGTGCCTGGACCAATGTGTCCAACTACCAAGCCAGAGCTCTGGAGCTCATGTACCCAGAGCTGGTGTTCTGCAGCAAGAAAGACCCACAGAGGCCAAAAAGAACAAAGATGGAAACAAATGAAAGACCAATAAAAGTTGCCAGAAAAAAAAAAAAAAAGGAATACATAGGGTGAATATCAGACATGGTTATAAAAATGATTGCTTCTGGGCTTCCCCTGGTGGTCCAGCGGGTAAGGACACCGCCTTGCAGTGAAAGGGGCGCCAGTTCAATCCGTGGCCTGGGAAGATCCCACGTGCCGTGGAACGGTTGGACTGATGTGTCCAATTACTGAGCCGGAGCTCTGGCGCACATGCGCCCAGAGCCAGAGCTCTGCCACGACAGAGGCCACTGCGATAGGAGGCCCACAGGAGCCGAAGAACAAAGATGGATAAAAATAGAGAAATGAAAGACCAATAGATGTGGCCTGCCCATCCTCCTCCCTCCCCACCCCACCCCCTAAAAAGATAGATAAATAAAATAAATGTTTTTTTAAAAAAAATGATTGCTTCTGAGTAAGAACTCAGACTGTGGGGTTTTTAAGGCCTTTTCAACCCTTGGATTTTATTATTTTAAACATTGCTAACATATTTGCCCAGTACTCTAGACCTCAGACTTCTTGGGTTTTCTTTTCCTCACTTTTTCCCCCATCCCAGTCTCACTTCTCTGTAATTTTACATTTTTCAACAAACTATATTAAATAAATGAACTGTAATTTTACATCATAATCTATTTTAAATATCAGCTACAGCTTTGGCAATTGTGAAAATGACTCACTGTTAAGCTAGGACACATTCAGAGGAGGTTAGCAAAGGATATCAGGACCAGTTAAAAGACTGATGATTTCTCACTTGGAGGAAAAGAAGAGTAAACTAACATTAAAGTTGACTTCAACTCTTCAAAAGACTGTCAAGTAGAGCAGTAACTAGACATTTTCCAAAGACTAAAAATTCTATGGAGCTTAATGCCGGCCTTACTTTTAGAAAGACATTCCTAATAACAAGGGAACAGATTAATAGTCAAGAGTTAATGAAAGCATTCAAGAAGACATAGGGGGTTTCCCTGGTGGTCCAGTGGGTAAGGACATCATCTTGCAGTACAAGGAGTGCCGGTTCAATCCCTGGCCTGGGAGGATCCCATGTGCCGCGGAGTGCCTGGACCAATGTGTCCAACTACCAAGCCAGAGCTCTGGAGCTCATGTACCCAGAGCTGGTGTTCTGCAGCAAGAAAGACCCACAGAGGCCAAAAAGAACAAAGATGGAAACAAATGAAAGACCAATAAAAGTTGCCAGAAAAAAAAAAAAAAAGGAATACATAGGGTGAATATCAGACATGGTTATAAAAATGATTGCTTCTGGGCTTCCCCTGGTGGTCCAGCGGGTAAGGACACCGCCTTGCAGTGAAAGGGGCGCCAGTTCAATCCGTGGCCTGGGAAGATCCCACGTGCCGTGGAACGGTTGGACTGATGTGTCCAATTACTGAGCCGGAGCTCTGGCGCACATGCGCCCAGAGCCAGAGCTCTGCCACGACAGAGGCCACTGCGATAGGAGGCCCACAGGAGCCGAAGAACAAAGATGGATAAAAATAGAGAAATGAAAGACCAATAGATGTGGCCTGCCCATCCTCCTCCCTCCCCACCCCACCCCCTAAAAAGATAGATAAATAAAATAAATGTTTTTTTAAAAAAAATGATTGCTTCTGAGTAAGAACTCAGACTGTGGGGTTTTTAAGGCCTTTTCAACCCTTGGATTTTATTATTTTAAACATTGCTAACATATTTGCCCAGTACTCTAGACCTCAGACTTCTTGGGTTTTCTTTTCCTCACTTTTTCCCCCATCCCAGTCTCACTTCTCTCTGATATTGACAGAAAATGCTCATTTATGCTGGGAGCCACAGGGGCATATTGCCCTTGAGGATAATGATAAAAGAGCAGCAAATTGATCATAATAAAGTCACCAATTAAAAAAAATAGAAGTGACAGAATATAGTGACTTTTCTAATTCACCATAATGTGTTTTGTACCATAATGGTAGGGCAGGGCTCCCTTGGCTTGGGGTTTGCAGGGACTTAAGACAAATCAGAAAGAATAAGATGGGGTCAGATTTTGATCACTCATCTTATCACACATTTAGACATGGCCCATTTTATCCATCCCTTTCTCTATGCCACCCATTTCCTTACCATCCTACTCAAAAAGGGCATAAGAAAATTCTCTCACCAAGCTTCCCAGACATCCCAGGCTCCTAGCTCAGGAACCGATTGTGTGATCTCCAATGACTGTGACATCCTCACCTCTTGTCAGGCCCAGCTAGGAAGCAAATATTCTTGTATACCATTCATTTAGGAACCAGAAAGGTAATATCAGAAACTTTGTCCCAAATACCAATAAGCATCTATCTTCCAGTAAAAATGATAGAATATGTATATATTTTAAATTCTGGGTGATTTTGATGCTTACCTCAACTTGATACCTAGTATTCAAAGGCATGCTTCTGCAATGTTCTCCTCCATACTATGAAGTATTAAGGAAAACAGTGCATCTCAGTAGTGATAAACCCTTAATACCCCTGATTGTTTTCCATGTCTTGCTTTATACAATGTACCTCCATACTATGAAGAGGCCACTGCGATAGGAGGCCCACAGGAGCCAAGAACAAAGATGGATAAAAATAGAGAAATGAAAGACCAATAGATGTGGCCTGCCCATCCTCCTCCCTCCCCCCCCACTCCCTAAAAAGATAGATAAATAAAATAAATGTTTTTTTAAAAAAAATGATTGCTTCTGAGTAAGAACTCAGACTGTGGGGTTTTTAAGGCCTTTTCAACCCTTGGATTTTATTATTTTAAACATTGCTAACATATTTGCCCAGTACTCTAGACCTCAGACTTCTTGGGTTTTCTTTTCCTCATTTTTTCCCCCCATCCCAGTCTCACTTCTCTCTGATATTGACAGAAAATGCTCATTTATGCTGGGAGCCACGGGGGCATATTGCCCTTGAGGATAATGATAAAAGAGCAGCAAATTGATCATAATAAAGTCACCAATTAAAAAAAATAGAAGTGACAGAATATAGTGACTTTTCTAATTCACCATAATGTGTTTTGTACCATAATGGTAGGGCAGGGCTCCCTTGGCTTGGGGTTTGCAGGGACTTAAGACAAATCAGAAAGAATAAGATGGGGTCAGATTTTGATCACTCATCTTATCACACATTTAGACATGGCCCATTTTATCCATCCCTTTCTCTATGCCACCCATTTCCTTACCATCCTACTCAAAAAGGGCATAAGAAAATTCTCTCACCAAGCTTCCCAGACATCCCAGGCTCCTAGCTCAGGAACCGATTGTGTGATCTCCAATGACTGTGACATCCTCACCTCTTGTCAGGCCCAGCTAGGAAGCAAATATTCTTGTATACCATTCATTTAGGAACCAGAAAGGTAATATCAGAAACTTTGTCCCAAATACCAATAAGCATCTATCTTCCAGTAAAAATGATAGAATATGTATATATTTTAAATTCTGGGTGATTTTGATGCTTACCTCAACTTGATACCTAGTATTCAAAGGCATGCTTCTGCAATGTTCTCCTCCATACTATGAAGTATTAAGGAAAACAGTGCATCTCAGTAGTGATAAACCCTTAATACCCCTGATTGTTTTCCATGTCTTGCTTTATACAATGTACATTAAAATGTATTTTTATCAATATAGAGAACATTTTGAAATTTCATTGATGCATAGCTGATTTACAGTGCTGTATTAATTCCTTCTGTACAGAAAAGTATTCAGTTATACATACTTACATGTATGTTTGGTCTTTGTTTTTGTTTAGTCGCTCAATCATGTCAAACACTTTGTGACCTCATGGACCATAGACTTCTAGGCTCCTCTATCCATGAGGATTCTTAGGCAAGAATATTGGAGCAGGTTGCCAATTTCTCCTCCAGAGGCTCTTCTCGACCCAGGGATCAAAACCACATCTCCTGCAAGTCTCACATTGCAGGCAGATTTTTTACTGCTGAGCCACTGGAGAAGCCCCACATATATGTATAAACATCTTTTCATATTCTTTTACATTATAGTTTATCACAGGATATTGAAAATAGTTCCCTGTTGCTATACAATAGAACCTTGTTATTAACGAATCTTTCTTTTCTAATCATTAAAATCCATAAAGTGAGTTATCTTTCAAATGCGTCTATGAGCAGAAAAAAAGCATTCATTGAAAGACAAGTCTGAAAATGGAGACAGACAAAATTGACCAAGAAAGAAGAAAGAACAGGTGTTTTATCTTATCCCACACTTCTTCAGAGTGGAATATGGAGGAGCAAAACTCCTGTTTTTGTGGACATGTGCTAAAGAAAACAGAGAACTCCAGCCAAGTTGCACAGTGAGTTTCATGAATATATGGAGAAATGTTTACTTGCCTTGAACTGAGGATGGAATTCCAGTTCCCTTAGACAGTGAGCCAGATTTTAGAAAGCCAGAATAAGCCCACTTGTATTGTCTAATCATTCTCTCTTCTGGGAACATTCTAATTTAGCTAAAACCAGGATTTGGATTTGGCCTAACTATAAATTAAAAGAATACTACATGGCTATGCAGTTCTGTGCAAAAGTTTGATGCTTACCTCAACTTGATACCTAGTATTCAAAGGCATGCTTCTGCAATGTTCTCCTCCATACTATGAAGTATTAAGGAAAACAGTGCATCTCAGTAGTGATAAACCCTTAATACCCCTGATTGTTTTCCATGTCTTGCTTTATACAATGTACATTAAAATGTATTTTTATCAATATAGAGAACATTTTGAAATTTCATTGATGCATAGCTGATTTACAGTGCTGTATTAATTCCTTCTGTACAGAAAAGTATTCAGTTATACATACTTACATGTATGTTTGGTCTTTGTTTTTGTTTAGTCGCTCAATCATGTCAAACACTTTGTGACCTCATGGACCATAGACTTCTAGGCTCCTCTATCCATGAGGATTCTTAGGCAAGAATATTGGAGCAGGTTGCCAATTTCTCCTCCAGAGGCTCTTCTCGACCCAGGGATCAAAACCACATCTCCTGCAAGTCTCACATTGCAGGCAGATTTTTTACTGCTGAGCCACTGGAGAAGCCCCACATATATGTATAAACATCTTTTCATATTCTTTTACATTATAGTTTATCACAGGATATTGAAAATAGTTCCCTGTTGCTATACAATAGAACCTTGTTATTAACGAATCTTTCTTTTCTAATCATTAAAATCCATAAAGTGAGTTATCTTTCAAATGCGTCTATGAGCAGAAAAAAAGCATTCATTGAAAGACAAGTCTGAAAATGGAGACAGACAAAATTGACCAAGAAAGAAGAAAGAACAGGTGTTTTATCTTATCCCACACTTCTTCAGAGTGGAATATGGAGGAGCAAAACTCCTGTTTTTGTGGACATGTGCTAAAGAAAACAGAGAACTCCAGCCAAGTTGCACAGTGAGTTTCATGAATATATGGAGAAATGTTTACTTGCCTTGAACTGAGGATGGAATTCCAGTTCCCTTAGACAGTGAGCCAGATTTTAGAAAGCCAGAATAAGCCCACTTGTATTGTCTAATCATTCTCTCTTCTGGGAACATTCTAATTTAGCTAAAACCAGGATTTGGATTTGGCCTAACTATAAATTAAAAGAATACTACATGGCTATGCAGTTCTGTGCAAAAGTTTATTTGCTCTTACATTAAAAAATAACTCAAGTTACTCTCAATGGATTCATTAAAAACCTGATTTCTTCACTTTATAGCTATTTTGCCTGGCAGATGGGATCTGGTTTTTTCCTTATGCTGCATTTTTCAAACTAAGTATATACGGTGAGATAGCAGTACACTCTCCCGCCAACAAAAAAGCCACATGAATATTTCAATAAAATTGCATTATTTGGCATCTACTGTCCACATATGTTCATTTGGCTATTGCTTGTCCAAGACAATTATAGCCACAAGGGGAATGAGTGTTTGAAATTTAAACAAGGAGCTCTAAATTTTGTAAGAGAGAAGAGGCCTTCTGACAGGTAGATCAGTCTCTAATTCATTTTTAATGCAGTTGACAATTCCATAAATCATTGCTTCCCTCCCAGTATGTGCTAGCTTCTGTGCTATAGAAGCCTGAAAAGAAAACTTCTTTATACTTTTGGTTGGGGGTTTAGGACTATGTTAGATTCTTTGAATGAGGCTTTAAGGAAGAATAACTTCACCACGCAGAGAATAATGAGTATTTCAAGCAGAAAGAATGGCATGAAGATGTGATGTGTTCGAGATTAAGCAAGGATACAGATAACATAAATTCAAAAGGGATGGTAGAGATGAGGGATTTCTTGGTACAAAGAGCTATTATCAAAAGTTTGAAAGTAAGGAATGTTTAAGTCTATCCCTGTGAATCCTGAGAAATGGAGTCTTACATCCCCACAAATGTGAAAAGAAACCTGACTCCTCTTTCCAGCAAAGAATGCCTGTAATGTCTTAGTTAAGTGGACAGAGCCAAGAGAAATTTGGAAATGCTGTTGTCAGCTAAGAAACAAAATGGGCTTCCTTGGTGGCTCAGGGGTAAACAATCTTCCTGCCAAGACAGAAGACATGGGTTTGATCCGTGGATCAGGAAGATTCCCTGGAGAAGGAAATGGCAACCCACTCTAGTACTCGTGCCTGGAGAATCCCATGGACAGAGGTGCCTGAAGGGCTACAGTTTAAGGGGTCTCAAGGAGTCAAACACGACTTAGTGACCAAACAACAATAAGAGACAAAATATTCAATGTGTAAGTGAAATCACCCTAGGGATTTCTTTTTTCATTCTATTTTTAAGAATCTGATTGGGAATTGGGAGAAAACATAAGGTACTATTATAATTAGTATAAATATTCTTTTTTGAAAGTTAAAGTCACTCAAGGATACCATTTGCTTAATCATTGCTTATATACATGTCAAAACACACACACACACACGCACACACACACACACACACACACACACACACACACACTTCTTTTTATGTGCCAAAAATGATAATGGTTGAAAATGCGACTAAGTCCAGTCCAGATCAGAATCTGGAGTATGAACACATTCTCATTAAGATTTTATTGATTTCTAAATTTTCAACTGTAGATTTCATCCCATACTGCAGTGTTTTAGAATCATATGTATAATATAGACAAGAACTTGGTCCCTAGAAACAGGCGAACTGGAGCTCTGTCTATTTGTGAGCCCTATGACCTCAACAAGTGATTAAAACCCTTTAGGTCTCAACTGTTATTAATAAAAACAAAAATCAGATGCAAACTCATATCTACCAAGTAACTATTGTGAAGATTAAGTAAAATGTTTGAAAAATGCTTATTGTGGTATCTGGTGTATATTAAGAACTTGACAAATGTCATTAACCAATTATATAAGTATTATTATTGTCCAAAGAGAAATACCCACAGTCAGTTTGAGAAGAAACATCTGTAGAAATAATTTTATCTATACACTGAGCCAGTTGATTTACTCCATTTTGCTTGATTAAATAATAACAAAAAGGGTAATAATAACATATATATATAATTCTAGTGTTTAAGAATATTTCCTCATGGAGAAATAATTTGGCACCAACCCTGTGAGTTAGAAAAAATAAAATATTCTTATTTTTTACAAAGAAGAAAAAAAAAGAAATCAGGGTAAAATAACCAAGAGAAAAAATGTCTATAAAAGCTACAACAGAACAAGAAAATTAAGGAGAAAGAAAAATCTCTTAAAAAGATTAATTTGTCATAACAAACACTTTCAGATAATCAGAGTGGAAAAAACACCATGTCAGTCAATGAAATGACATTGTCAAATCAACTGGTGGGGATCTAACAAACATCACACTTATATAACTTTTTTTATTGCTAGTTATTAATTTCTCAAGTTTAAACAATTCATTCCAAAATCACTATTTCAGTTATGTTTACGACTTTTAACACATACATTACTGTAGACAGAATATATAATAAAAACATTTATTTAAAATAAGCACCACTTTTATAATATGAAAGTTTGTTTTAAAAAGCACATTACTGAGTAAAATTTTATGTTCTCTGTTTTTAAAAATCATATATTTATAGGTTGAAATATAACCACTATCTTTACCTATTATTTAAATTATTGATCAGCAAACCATAAGATAGACTTTGGAACAATAGTTTTCAAACTGTACAGTGGAGGACAGAAAATTTGCAAAATATTTCCATTGGTTAGTTGAATATAGTCAGTCTTTTTCCCAGCTAACATTTGGTTAGATTTTTTAACCTAGATTTTTTATTATATTGACCAATAAAAGTTGTCCCTTAAAAAACTGATACCTGATAATTGTTGAGACTCACAAAGGGAATGCCAAAGTATCATAAAATGTATTAATAGGATTTCTTAGAGGGGTGACTGTGCTTAATTGCATGGCTAATAAATGTGGTCAAACGTATTTGTGTCTAAGATTTTTGTACCATGCTTCCCAGGTGGTGCTAGTGGCAAAGAACCTGCTTGCCAATGTGAGAGATGTAAGAGTGTGGATCTGATCCTCGGGTAGGGAAGATCTCCTGGAGGAGGGCATGATAATACACTCCAATATTCTTACCTGGAGAATCCCATGAACAGAGGAGCCTGGAGGGTTACAGTTCACAGGGTCACAAAGAGTTGGACATGACTGAAGTGATGTAGCACACACATGTCTATAGAGTTACAGTTTCTCTAAGAAGTACTGATTCCAGGTCATATTATATGATCAAATATCTTAATAATTTTTATTCCACTATACACATCTTGATATTCAGATGCTTCCTGATCAAATTTGATGACCATTGCTCTAAAAGTATATACATATTCATTTTTTATTTAATTACTCTAAATTTCCTTGAATATATCTTTGTGGAGTAGGTATAATGTGAGCAGTGTACTTGCTTAGTAAAAATTCTAGTAAAGTTAGTAAAGTTTTCTTTGGTACTTACAAAATAAACTTAAAGAATTACATATTTAAACTTAAATGTCTGTATCATTGATTCTAGGAATTGGGTTTTTCATTATAGAAATTGATAGCTCTGGCAAATTATATTTGTTATTCGTAGGTTTAACTTTTAAACGTATAAAATATTTGAAAAATCTGTATATGTTCAAAACTCAGATATTTATAGGTTGAAATATAACCACTATCTTTACCTATTATTTAAATTATTGATCAGCAAACCATAAGATAGACTTTGGAACAATAGTTTTCAAACTGTACAGTGGAGGACAGAAAATTTGCAAAATATTTCCATTGGTTAGTTGAATATAGTCAGTCTTTTTCCCAGCTAACATTTGGTTAGATTTTTTAACCTAGATTTTTTATTATATTGACCAATAAAAGTTGTCCCTTAAAAAACTGATACCTGATAATTGTTGAGACTCACAAAGGGAATGCCAAAGTATCATAAAATGTATTAATAGGATTTCTTAGAGGGGTGACTGTGCTTAATTGCATGGCTAATAAATGTGGTCAAACGTATTTGTGTCTAAGATTTTTGTACCATGCTTCCCAGGTGGTGCTAGTGGCAAAGAACCTGCTTGCCAATGTGAGAGATGTAAGAGTGTGGATCTGATCCTCGGGTAGGGAAGATCTCCTGGAGGAGGGCATGATAATACACTCCAATATTCTTACCTGGAGAATCCCATGAACAGAGGAGCCTGGAGGGTTACAGTTCACAGGGTCACAAAGAGTTGGACATGACTGAAGTGATGTAGCACACACATGTCTATAGAGTTACAGTTTCTCTAAGAAGTACTGATTCCAGGTCATATTATATGATCAAATATCTTAATAATTTTTATTCCACTATACACATCTTGATATTCAGATGCTTCCTGATCAAATTTGATGACCATTGCTCTAAAAGTATATACATATTCATTTTTTATTTAATTACTCTAAATTTCCTTGAATATATCTTTGTGGAGTAGGTATAATGTGAGCAGTGTACTTGCTTAGTAAAAATTCTAGTAAAGTTAGTAAAGTTTTCTTTGGTACTTACAAAATAAACTTAAAGAATTACATATTTAAACTTAAATGTCTGTATCATTGATTCTAGGAATTGGGTTTTTCATTATAGAAATTGATAGCTCTGGCAAATTATATTTGTTATTCGTAGGTTTAACTTTTTAAACGTATAAAATATTTGAAAAATCTATGCCAAAGGATGTATAAAAATGTTCAAAACTCAGAAGGCAGTGAAATCACTTTCGGATCATGAACCTCTTCTTGGCTTTAATTCCTTGTATTTGTATAAAACTACTGTTTCCGGATAGGGCATCCATAACTAATGAGTGACACTAAAGCTACAATTCAAAGGGATTAATGTAAAGCAAAGTTAATTGACCCTCATAAGTCAGAAGAGATTTTCATATGTCTTGGAAAAGGCAGAATCAAAGGCAAAGATGAAAGACATAAGATGGAGATAAGAGATGAAAATGTCTTCGTTCTATGATTCTTGGTTTCCTTCCCTTGAAAAAAAAAAGAAAGAAAGAAAGACTAGATAAGCAGCTTTAAGTTCTTTTCCAATTCTGCACTTCTATGATCCCAAGTATACAAAATTCTTTGTTCTTTAAGTGTTGCTTCCTTGTTTGGTTATCTAACACATAATTTAGCTAGGTTATAGTATCTCAAATAACCAATGGAGGGTATTAGCCTGATCCAATACAAACTGGGTTTTCCAGATGGCGCTAGTGGCGAAGAACCCATTTGCCAATGCAGGAGACATAAGAGACATGGGTTTGATCCCTGGGTTGGGAAGATCCCCTGAAGGAGGGCATGGCAACTCACTCCAGTGTTCTTGCCTGGAGAGTCCCATGGACAGAGGAGCCTGGTGAACTACAAGTCCATAGGGTCACAAAGAGTCAGACACAACTGAAGTGACTTAGCACTATACGAATTATGATTCATATAGGATTACAATTCATTAATTTTAATTTAAATATATATATGCCACATAGTACTGGAAGTGTTTATAAGTTAGGAAGAAGATTTTCCTGAATACTACAGCCTATACATTTATCTGTAATAATTTGGAATTTTTAATGGAGTTTTAACAGAAAATTCTAGTAAAGTTAGTAAAGTTTTCTTTGGTACTTACAAAATAAACTTAAAGAATTACATATTTAAACTTAAATGTTTGTATCATTGATTCTAGGAATTGGGTTTTTCATTATAGAAATTGATAGCTCTGGCAAATTATATTTGTTATTCGTAGGTTTAACTTTTTAAACGTATAAAATATTTGAAAAATCTATGCCAAAGGATGTATAAAAATGTTCAAAACTCAGAAGGCAGTGAAATCACTTTCGGATCATGAACCTCTTCTTGGCTTTAATTCCTTGTATTTGTATAAAACTACTGTTTCCGGATAGGGCATCCATAACTAATGAGTGACACTAAAGCTACAATTCAAAGGGATTAATGTAAAGCAAAGTTAATTGACCCTCATAAGTCAGAAGAGATTTTCATATGTCTTGGAAAAGGCAGAATCAAAGGCAAAGATGAAAGACATAAGATGGAGATAAGAGATGAAAATGTCTTCGTTCTATGATTTTTGGGTTTTCCCTTTCCCCTTGAAAAAAAAAAGAAAGAAAGAAAGACTAGATAAGCAGCTTTAAGTTCTTTTCCAATTCTGCACTTCTATGATCCCAAGTATACAAAATTCTTTGTTCTTTAAGTGTTGCTTCCTTGTTTGGTTATCTAACACATAATTTAGCTAGGTTATAGTATCTCAAATAACCAATGGAGGGTATTAGCCTGATCCAATACAAACTGGGTTTTCCAGATGGCGCTAGTGGCGAAGAACCCATTTGCCAATGCAGGAGACATAAGAGACATGGGTTTGACCCCTGGGTTGGGAAGATCCCCTGAAGGAGGGCATGGCAACTCACTCCAGTGTTCTTGCCTGGAGAGTCCCATGGACAGAGGAGCCTGGTGAACTACAAGTCCATAGGGTCACAAAGAGTCAGACACAACTGAAGTGACTTAGCACTATACGAATTATGATTCATATAGGATTGCAATTCATTAATTTTTAATTTAAATATATATATGCCACATAGTACTGGAAGTGTTTATAAGTTAGGAAGAAGATTTTCCTGAATACTACAGCCTATACATTTATCTGTAATAATTTGGAATTTTTAATGGAGTTTTAACAGAAAATGTCTAAAATATATAGTTCATAAGGAAATTCTCCACAACCTTTAACCATTATCAACATAAATAGGTGTATGTGTGTATGTGTGTGTATATAGATAATTTTTGTTAGACATTTAATAAGTGTTATGATAATCATTAGTGAATAATAGATCATAATAACTCTAGTATCACTAGAATCCACATATTTCAATTATGACATGACAACAATTTATGTAGCCATTTAGCAATTCTCAAGAAGAAATTACATTCATTCCAGTGTGCTATTAAATAGTCTTGCTTTGGAATTTTTAATGCATTTAAATAAGCCCTATGGGTTGTTCAAAATATGGTATATAAAACTACTATAAAATGCCCAGATGTTAGCAAAACTTTAGTCTTTTATTTTTCTAACACATATTTCTGTATAACTTTTATAATACTTCATTTTAAAAGAATATGATTTATTTCACAACTTCCTAATCATCCTTAATGTTTAAAAAGTATTTACTCAACTTCTCATATTAGAAAAAAGCAAAGCAGATCTCTTTAGAGAGTTTCAACATTTTACTTTGCTTTTCAAATTTCCATTTTGAGAAATACTTACTGTCTCAGAGCAGATCTGTGGGAAACTATAAATTAATACAGGTTTTACTTAAAATTCTCTCAGGTAATTACTAGAAGCACCATAAAATGGTGTGATCAGGATATCCAGACCATGTCGGTTTTTGAGAACTTACTCAAGGATACATTTACTCTCATTTTTCAAAAAAGTGTTTCTTTGAACACTTACTTTTCAAAATTTTCCTCAGTAAAGAAACTACCTAGTTAAACAATTTGGAATTCTTTGCCTATTGTGTCTTCCTATTTGAAATTCACAAATCCATATTAGTATTTCAGTAATAATTTAACTAGACTAGATGAGCGGAGGGGCCTGAGGGGCTGCAACTCCCAAGTCCATAGGGTCACAAAGGAAAGTCAGACACAACTGAAGTGACTTAGCACTATACGAATTATGATTCATATAGGATTGCAATTCATTAATTTTAATTTAAATATATATATGCCACATAGTACTGGAAGTGTTTATAAGTTAGGAAGAAGATTTTCCTGAATACTACAGCCTATACATTTATCTGTAATAATTTGGAATTTTTAATGGAGTTTTAACAGAAAATGTCTAAAATATATAGTTCATAAGGAAATTCTCCACAACCTTTAACCATTATCAACATAAATAGGTGTATGTGTGTATGTGTGTGTATATAGATAATTTTTGTTAGACATTTAATAAGTGTTATGATAATCATTAGTGAATAATAGATCATAATAACTCTAGTATCACTAGAATCCACATATTTCAATTATGACATGACAACAATTTATGTAGCCATTTAGCAATTCTCAAGAAGAAATTACATTCATTCCAGTGTGCTATTAAATAGTCTTGCTTTGGAATTTTTAATGCATTTAAATAAGCCCTATGGGTTGTTCAAAATATGGTATATAAAACTACTATAAAATGCCCAGATGTTAGCAAAACTTTAGTCTTTTATTTTTCTAACACATATTTCTGTATAACTTTTATAATACTTCATTTTAAAAGAATATGATTTATTTCACAACTTCCTAATCATCCTTAATGTTTAAAAAGTATTTACTCAACTTCTCATATTAGAAAAAAGCAAAGCAGATCTCTTTAGAGAGTTTCAACATTTTACTTTGCTTTTCAAATTTCCATTTTGAGAAATACTTACTGTCTCAGAGCAGATCTGTGGGAAACTATAAATTAATACAGGTTTTACTTAAAATTCTCTCAGGTAATTACTAGAAGCACCATAAAATGGTGTGATCAGGATATCCAGACCATGTCGGTTTTTGAGAACTTACTCAAGGATACATTTACTCTCATTTTTCAAAAAAGTGTTTCTTTGAACACTTACTTTTCAAAATTTTCCTCAGTAAAGAAACTACCTAGTTAAACAATTTGGAATTCTTTGCCTATTGTGTCTTCCTATTTGAAATTCACAAATCCATATTAGTATTTCAGTACAATAAACTTTTTAATCTATGTTTAACTCAGAGTTTTCTGGTTGTTAGTGTTGTTTTGACTAGAAGCCTGTTGCAATTCTCCTCCCCTTCTTCCCTCTTCCTATTAAATACTATTGCTTTTTAATTTCATAGCATGCTCATTACTTGAGGCCTCAAGGCCTTGAGGGACTCTCTACCACAGCCTTGATATCATGACTGCCTCAAGGCCCCGAGTGGAGTCCCGAGAGCAGATATTAAGGGAAAGAGTACAAACTTGGGAAATCCATGAGGGTTGTTGGAAACAGAATTACAAGTTGGGTTAATATTTCATAGGGCACAATGAGTATGCTGATTGTTGGATTTTTTTCAGTACATTCTGAATCACGAAAAAATGGATGAGCTACAACTGTGATAAGCCTAGCAAACAATGACTGCTTTTCTAATTGCATGATCTTTAAGAAAAGTATAACTGCTTAAATGAGAAAAATGTCTTGGTTTTCAGAAATGTCTAGCAAACAGGAAGAAAGTTATGGAAAGCATATTTTCAAGTAATCAAAGGGTTCACAAAATATGAAAAATTTCACAAGTGCAGGCAGTCTGTGATTAAGTATACAAGTAAACCAATGATTTGTACTGAGGACTCCACATATTATTCAACTAGCATCAAGAAGTTCTTCCTAAGAGAAATAATCCTTGGTGATTGGAGCACAGCAAAGTGAATGTTCTTATTGCCACTGAATTAGCCACTTAAAAATCAGTAAGATGGTAAATTTTTATCTTACATGTGTTTTACCAGAATTGAGAGAAATAAATAATTTAATTTTATTTTCAGACATCATTAAAATAGCAAGGTATTTTTTTAATGCTGGAGAGAATTATGGCTTGTTATGAAACCAGATCCTTAAAAATGTCTGAGAACTTCTCTTTCTCACTGAGAAACACATCTTGACCAACAGAAAAGGCAGTAGTGGATGCTGAAAGAACATGTTAGTTTTCAGAATGAGAGAAATATTTTTTTTTCTCTACTTCCACTACCTAAATCTCCAGGCTGTTATAGCTACAATAACAGATTTGAAAGTAGACTTCCTTTTTATATTACAAAAAATAATAGCATTTTCTATAAATGTAAAAGGGTATTTCACAAGTTTTTTACAAATATTTCATTTCCTGTAGTGGTATTAAGAGTGAAATCTGGTGTGTGGATTTTTTAAGGTTAGCTAGGATACATTTGATTTATCAAAGTGTGTGTTAATATAGGAGCATTAACAAATTTGTGAGAAACAGACTTAGGAAAGGATTAATGAACTCTAAAACTCACTGCAAAGCTAAGAATGTTTAAAAACACTGTTCTCCTTGGCTAACATCATCTACTAGACTGTAAGTTTATGAGAGCAGGGAAGGCATCCATCTTATTCACCACTATTTTTTTATGCTTTCAATAGTATCTGATGTTGTAAAGATAAATATTAATATCTCTGAGTATATTAGCAAATTCAGAAGACAGTTAAAAATACAGAAAATTGCTTTTTAGGCAATAGTTAAAAAGTGACACCAATGAAGGTCATTTCTCAATAAATAAATGATTTCAAATGTTACCAATGACTATATATATATATAATCAGCTACAGGTTCCATTATTCATCAAATACATGTTAAACTTAGCTACCAAATTCATCCAAACCTTACGTATGGAATTTTATTCACAAACCAATGCTATCCATTTCAAGAGACCAATATTGTCAACACTTAAGCACTTAATATCCGATTCTTCACATGAATCTTTTTTTCTGATGGATCACTATTGAACTTCTCTCATGAAATCTGAGCAATAAAATTATATTTCATATATACACCCTTTTCAAGGAGAGGCATTATAAAATTTTCAACATATTTTAAAATATTTAGTAGAAACATATTAATTAAAATGTTAGAATTTGTCACTTGAATTAATATTCTTCAAAATCTGAGCTATTTGCACATCAACATTAAAATGAATGATTAAATGGTGTTTCCAATAACCTGACAAAAAATTTAGAGATAAAAGAGCATGTCAATATTTGTAAGAATATGGAAAAGAGATATCTACTGTTTTTAAGCATATTTCACAAAGTTTTTACAAAGTATGACTTCCTTTTATATTACAAAAATAATAGCATTTTCTATAAATGTAAAAGGGTATTTCACAAGTTTTTTACAAATATTTCATTTCCTGTAGTGGTATTAAGAGTGAAATCTGGTGTGTGGATTTTTTAAGGTTAGCTAGGATACATTTGATTTATCAAAGTGTGTGTTAATATAGGAGCATTAACAAATTTGTGAGAAACAGACTTAGGAAAGGATTAATGAACTCTAAAACTCACTGCAAAGCTAAGAATGTTTAAAAACACTGTTCTCCTTGGCTAACATCATCTACTAGACTGTAAGTTTATGAGAGCAGGGAAGGCATCCATCTTATTCACCACTATTTTTTTATGCTTTCAATAGTATCTGATGTTGTAAAGATAAATATTAATATCTCTGAGTATATTAGCAAATTCAGAAGACAGTTAAAAATACAGAAAATTGCTTTTTAGGCAATAGTTAAAAAGTGACACCAATGAAGGTCATTTCTCAATAAATAAATGATTTCAAATGTTACCAATGACTATATATATATATAATCAGCTACAGGTTCCATTATTCATCAAATACATGTTAAACTTAGCTACCAAATTCATCCAAACCTTACGTATGGAATTTTATTCACAAACCAATGCTATCCATTTCAAGAGACCAATATTGTCAACACTTAAGCACTTAATATCCGATTCTTCACATAAATCTTTTTTTCTGATGGATCACTATTGAACTTCTCTCATGAAATCTGAGCAATAAAATTATATTTCATATATACACCCTTTTCAAGGAGAGGCATTATAAAATTTTCAACATATTTTAAAATATTTAGTAGAAACATATTAATTAAAATGTTAGAATTTGTCACTTGAATTAATATTCTTCAAAATCTGAGCTATTTGCACATCAACATTAAAATGAATGATTAAATGGTGTTTCCAATAACCTGACAAAAAATTTAGAGATAAAAGAGCATGTCAATATTTGTAAGAATATGGAAAAGAGATATCTACTGTTTTTAAGCATATTTCCTAGACCTTAATTAATGTTTTTTTTTATTTAGGAAAACTAAAATATAAGCAGAAAAAGTAGGACATAGTTTCCACATGATTAGCACAAGAGTCCAAACTTTGGAATCACTTTGAAATCTATTTTAAAAACTCAGCTACTTTAGTTTTTTTTGTTATAGAACCATGAAAAGTTATTTCAACTGAATTGAATACATAACTCCTAGAGTGTAGACAGTTGCTATTATTTGTTCACTTCATCAAAATGCTTTTTAAAATTCTTGCTACATCTGTATTACCAGGTCCTGGAGAAACCAAGGTGAAAGTGGCCCAGGAGAAGCCAAACCCTCTTTGCTATTTCTAACAAAGGAAATGCCATTCTTGCCACTAACTCTTGGAATGATTTCCAAGTTCTCTAAAAATAATTTAACCTGTGTCAAATAGCTGTCTCATCTGGAAAACTCAATAAATGAATGTAGAAGTTAGAAAGAGAAAGGGGAATGTTAGGTGTTAAACTGAAATGGTATAGCCCACGCTTTTTAGATTAAAACTCCAAATTAACCAGCACACTTTCATACATCTGCTCATTTTTCTTTAAACGAGCTATATTATTGCAGAAAAGCATAGTAATCCCCACTCTGATCTTGTATTTCAAATGAGAGACGGAAACATCACAACATAGGCACCTTTGAAAAGAGGTATTATGGGTGGATGAATTTCTTTTGGGGTCAGCATTTCCACAAAGAGCATATTTACATAAGGAGGGAAAGTAGAAGGAATGATACAAAGTATTTCTACCCAAAGACAGTGATTCTAATTTGACAATGAACTTTAGTTTAAAGGGGACATGTCTATTAAATCATGCTTTACTTTAAACAATAGTTGAATTTAAAAAAAAAATTTTTAATTACTTTGTTTTATTTTTTTGGTTGTGGTTGATCTTTATTGCTATGAGAGGGCTTTGCTCGAGGGCTTCTCATTGCAGTGACTTCAACTGTTGCGAAGCACAGATTCCAGGCACAAGGCCTTCAGTAGCTGTGATGCAAGGGCCTAGTTGTCCTGAAGCATGCGGGATCTTCCTCGACCAGGAATCGCACCCATGTCCCCTGCATTGGCAAGCAGATTCTCAACCTCTGGTTCACTAAGGAAGCCCTGAATTTAAAATTTTGTATGAATTATTCCTTGGTAGCCAAATTATACTTCACTGTACCTGAAAGCTGTTGATAAGTAGAAAGCTCAGGAAAGTCCTTACAGTAGTAAAAATATAAAAATATATGCTGTATTTATTTATTGAGAAATATAGGTCACTATATACTGTCTTCTTAATTTAAATCATTTTAACATGACAGTTATTTAAAAATGAGATTTTAAATTCTTGGAAAAAAAAATTCTATTTGTTCATTTCATCTGGCTACAAACATCAAAAATGAAAGTGGCCCAGGAGAAGCCAAACCCTCTTTGCTATTTCTAACAAAGGAAATGCCATTCTTGCCACTAACTCTTGGAATGATTTCCAAGTTCTCTAAAAATAATTTAACCTGTGTCAAATAGCTGTCTCATCTGGAAAACTCAATAAATGAATGTAGAAGTTAGAAAGAGAAAGGGAATGTTAGGTGTTAAACTGAAATGGTATAGCCCACGCTTTTTAGATTAAAACTCCAAATTAACCAGCACACTTTCATACATCTGCTCATTTTTCTTTAAACGAGCTATATTATTGCAGAAAAGCATAGTAATCCCCACTCTGATCTTGTATTTCAAATGAGAGACGGAAACATCACAACATAGGCACCTTTGAAAAGAGGTATTATGGGTGGATGAATTTCTTTTGGGGTCAGCATTTCCACAAAGAGCATATTTACATAAGGAGGGAAAGTAGAAGGAATGATACAAAGTATTTCTACCCAAAGACAGTGATTCTAATTTGACAATGAACTTTAGTTTAAAGGGGACATGTCTATTAAATCATGCTTTACTTTAAACAATAGTTGAATTTAAAAAAAAAATTTTTAATTACTTTGTTTTATTTTTTTGGTTGTGGTTGATCTTTATTGCTATGAGAGGGCTTTGCTCGAGGGCTTCTCATTGCAGTGACTTCAACTGTTGCGACACAGATTCCAGGCACAAGGCCTTCAGTAGCTGTGATGCAAGGGCCTAGTTGTCCTGAAGCATGCGGGATCTTCCTCGACCAGGAATCGCACCCATGTCCCCTGCATTGGCAAGCAGATTCTCAACCTCTGGTTCACTAAGGAAGCCCTGAATTTAAAATTTTGTATGAATTATTCCTTGGTAGCCAAATTATACTTCACTGTACCTGAAAGCTGTTGATAAGTAGAAAGCTCAGGAAAGTCCTTACAGTAGTAAAAATATAAAAATATATGCTGTATTTATTTATTGAGAAATATAGGTCACTATATACTGTCTTCTTAATTTAAATCATTTTAACATGACAGTTATTTAAAAAATGAGATTTTAAATTCTGTTACATGATTTTGCAAGGAAATTCTATTTTATAATTTTCCATCTGCTAAATTTTTTAAGATTAACATTTAGTATATGCTGGTCCATGAATGAAATGTCATTGCCTACGATGATTTTTAGACATCTGCTAGTGTCCTCAAGGAGAAGAATTGGAATATTTTTAGAAGGGACGACTTATCACATGACTATTAACTTTTGTAGGGTCCCACTTAAGATTTTTCAAGGTGACTAAAAGTATAATGGAAACCTTCTGGATTTTAAATATCTTTCTCTTTTTTTGATATGAAAGGGAAACCTATAAAAATTTTGTTAAAAAAGAGCTAAGGTGGGCTTCCCCTGGTGGTCCAGTGGGTAAGGACACCGCCTTGCAGTGCAAGGGGCACCGGTTCGATCCCTGGCCTGGGAAGATCCCACGTGCCGCGGAGTAGCTGGACCGATGTGTCCAATTACCGAGCCGGAGCTCTGGAGCGCATGCGCCCAGAGCCGGAGCTCTGCAGCGACAGAGGCCACCGCGATGGGAGGCCCACAGGAGCCAAAGAACAAAGACGGATGAAAACAGAGAAACGAAAGACCAATAGAAGTGGCCCTCCCGCTCCCTTCCCTCCCCAACCCGACCCCCGCCCAAAATAAATAAATAAATAAATCTTAAAAAAAAAAAAAGGGCTAAGGTAACTTGCATTGGTTCCTATTGAATGGTATAGCAATGAAAGTGAAACTCAGTTTGCCTTAAGGGTCATGTGATTGTGCAACTACAGATTCACGCAATGACTCTGCTTTCCCACTCTCATAATTAGTTTTACATCTTGGGGTGAAAAGGGGAATGAAAGGAGATAATATATGGATCATCTGCCATTCACCAAGAATTGGGCTTGACATTTTATATTTGGCTTCTCATTTCTAAGGGCTCAAAGAATACATAAGAAATAAATTCAACCTAAAGAAATCTCTTATTTTTTTTTCCTGCCAAATTCTTTCCCGTTTTACTAGATGATAACATAAGGAAGAGAAGTAAGGAAGAAAAACCTGCTGTCTTACTCTTCTCCCCTGTTTGCAGTCAGTGTATTTTAAGCCTTGAAATGAAGGGAGTTCAGTGAAGTGCAAGAAAGAAGGCTGTTTTGATATATCTTATCCTCTTTGCAGGTAAGATGAGGATAGATGAGAGAATCTTGAAAAATTAAAGGTAAGAAAAATAGTCAAATATTCAGAATAAGGCATAGCTTCCTGAAGCTATGAATAACTGAATGGATAAAAAAATAGTTCAAATGAATTTAAATGTAAACATAAAAATTTAATTTTAATTATATAGATGGATAATAAAAAGGATATGTTGATTATAACTCTTTTAAGACCAAAGCAAATTTAGAAGCAATCTTTTGGGAAGTTATCTGATCACATCTTTCATATTATTTAATAACATTAAATTTGACATGGTTGCCTATCATAAGTATGCTATATAGGAAGATAAATGTGAAGTAAAGATCAGAAACTCTAGTGAATTGATAACACCAAGCATTTTTCATAAATCCGTCAGTCAAATCTATCTTGTTTTTGTTTAAAAGCTTTAACTATTATATACTTTAAATATTAGGGATTCAGTCAAATATATAGTCATATAATTTCAGTTTCTCTGTGTTTATTCCAATAAAGCACGGATAATGTAACAACACTTCTAATTGAGAAAATTGTTGTTCTTTAAAGTGAATTAAGCAGTCATCTGAAATTTTACACACTTATATACCAGTTGAGAGCAAAAAATATAATCTTATTCATTGCCATGTCTCTCTGGGATTCATCACAGGACTCGTGCTTATAAATGCTGTAGAACTGACCTAAACAATGAACAATTCAGGTCAAGATTACAGTGTGGATTAAAAGCCTCCTTCCAATCAGGCCCAACTCCATGAGCACATTGATCAGTTCTACTCACTTTTTCTTCCTGTCTGGTGATCAGCGATGAGGAGAACACCACTGAACATTTTGATGATTCATTGTAAGTCTGCATGTCATACTTTTACCCTGATGTGTATGTGGTTAAAGTCTTAATAGCCTTCCACACAAAAAGTCATGTTTGAAATACAATACATTAACAATCTGAAGCTGACTTAGCTGTGAAGCAGGATACCGAGAATAAATAGATGAAATTCTAGACATTTCTAAAGAGGATCCAGCTACTTAATGGTCACTGAGGTCTTCAGTGAATAGGTGTGAATATTTCAATGCAGTCCAACCTGAACTGAAAAGCAGCTCTTACTTCCAAATTTAAATACCGCCTGTGCATATAAAAAAAGAGTTTCATTTATTAGTCCAAAATATTACTATGATTTGGGATCTTGAAAAAACATTCTCTTTTTCTTGGGCATGTTCTTCAGCAAAAGGAAGTTGGGAAGGGTAGGCTAGAGAATGGAACTTGGGCTTGGAGACCATAAAGTCGAGACATCCTGTTTTTCACCTCACAGCAGGCGAGGTTGGGTGGAAGATGGTTGAGTAAGTACATTTCTCTGCCAGAGTTAAGATGATGA
The DNA here is from genome assembly GCA_022376925.1 of Tragulus kanchil. Lineage (NCBI taxonomy): Eukaryota > Metazoa > Chordata > Mammalia > Artiodactyla > Tragulidae > Tragulus > Tragulus kanchil. The sequence continues at coordinate 124,343,771 of JAIOJX010000028.1, forward strand.
ACCATGGGTGAACCTCAGCAAAATTCTATTCATCCACTGAAAAGCTGTTAGCATTTGGTTATTGAGGATTGTCCAAACCATTTTCCTCACAGGTTGGACCCATTCTTTTGGGGGGGCAATTGCAGTGGCCATTAAGAGGATTACAGTGAGCTGTGTGAACACACTGGCACTTCAGAGAGCAGTTAGGTCTGTATTGGCCTGACCTGCATTCTATGAAGGAAAAATGAAAACAATTCAAATGCACTTTTCAATCATATTGGTCTTTTTACTACTATTTCTTGGAATTCAATAAGATAATGATAGGCTTGCAAAGAATTCTGGTTAACCATTGGTATCTTTTTTCCCATACTAGAATGTTATATAAGAAAGTAAGGACTTTAATAGGAAACAGCAGAGTGTCAAGGAAGTTAGTGACAAAATCAAACAGACAAAAAGACAGGACAGCAAATGATATTTTCAAAGTGCCTTCTCAGAATTAGATTATTCAGTAGAGCCTCTAGTCCTTCATTGTGAGGGGTATGGGGAAAATGGATTAGTTATACATGGTGAGGAAAAGGCAATGCTCACTCCTCCCAAACCAAAATATATGAAATTTGTCCTTAGGTTGAAAACACAATTATTTGTGCTTATGTTGTTGAAAATGAAATGACTTTAAATTCAACCCTTTCATCCCTTAAAGTATGTCAAAAGGTCCGTAGATCTTTGTAAGATCCTGCTATGTGTACTAAAGTGTTATAATTATCTTTAAGTTGAATTGCCTTGTGATTGCAATCAGTAGAGAAATGAAGAAAATGAATCAAAAAGTCGTAGTTTTATCAAAATAACAAAATATGGACGAAAAAATGTCCCCCCTCCAAAATCATTCCCCCACCTGTGTATTTGGTCTTAGTCCCTGATATCCAGCAGAGACTTAGCAGAGAATTAACAGGTTCTGCTTCTGAAGGACTGTGAGCTTGGGAAGAAAGCCAAGCCCAGCCCATGGAAACAGAAAATGGTTTCATATTTCTTAGGCAGTCAGGCAAGACTGGGAAATAACTCAATTTACCAATGTTTAAGGACCAGAGAAGCTTAACTTTGCAATAATAACATTCATCTAGCTCTATACCATTTTTCAAAATGGGTTCCTAATACATTATCTTAATTGGCTCTAACAAACACCTGTGAAGTTGGAGCAGTAGTGAGGTAAGCATTCTGGGAAGAGATGAACTGAGGTTTAGAATATCTTAAGGGACTTTCTTAAATGTTGGATCCCTGGTAAATGACAGAGCTGTGTTTCTAAATTCTTAAGTACCAGTTCCTTATCTGCAGTACAATGTGGAAAGACACGAGGTATTAAATCATGTGGAGAAGAAAGCCCAAATCCAAAAGCGGAAAGCTGGAAGGTAGAAAAATTAAAGGTAGCAATATAAATATAAAGCTACAGACCCCTAGACAAATTCTGAATGTGTGAGCAAAATTTTGTTAAATATTTCTTTATAATCTCAAAATTCTTTTTGCTGGGTTGGAGATTCATTCTAGATATTCCAAAGCAGTGGATGTTTATTTTTCTTTCTCAGATAATGAAGAAAAATTAAGGTCTGGGCTAGCTCTTGTCTTAATTAACTAGTGCCATTTAAAATACAAGATAAAGGAAAACACATGTCAATTTTACGATTAATTCTTTTGTCAGAGTTTCAACGTGAGCAAACAGCAATTCATTCCCTTCTTAAGGTACAACAGATATGCAAAAGGAACTTGGTAGGTGATGCAAATACTATTCTGAAATGAATCTTTTCTTTAAATCATCAAGCTTTATGAAAAACAAAAAAACTGTGTCATTTAGAATTTAACTTAACATACCCGCCATTGCCCAATGTGTGGAAGGATTACCTAGTTTGGTGGTAAGACCTAGTTTTCTTGTTTGAAAAAGAGTTATGAGGCAGGATCTCTCCTGAGCAGTTCAGAATCTGATTTTAATTTACAAAAATACCACATTTTCATGTTAATAACGATGTGTATTTAAGACATCTGTTTGAATGTCTGCAAATGTTAATTTACCAAGGGGGTGGGGAAGTAATCCAATAAAAAGCTGCTACATTCTTTTGTGAATTAATATTATGGTTGTTTAATAGGTTCTTTACCAGAGTTCAAATTAAAATGAGGTCTTTTATCTTTATAGTGCCTGCATAGACGCAGCTGTTCACAGTTAATATTGCAGATGAACTGTGCCTAATTGAAAATAAAAATGCAAATAAAAGAGCCCACAGCACGTCTGTGTAGGCCATGGGTACTCCAAAGAGCTTATAACAAGAGAGGCCTTGAGTTGCCCACCTAGACTGGACAAGTTAATACCTACACTGTCACCTGGCAATTTACTTGTAGATGAAAGAGACTATGGTGATAGTGAATATAGTCCATAGAAATTCCATAGAGTGAAGCTTTAATTTTCAGCCCATTTATCAGTTCTCCTAGTTTAGTGGCTAGTTTTAAATCATTGCTTAGTGTTGTCCAATAGAACTTTCTGCCATGACAAAAATGTTCTATATGGAGTTGCAGGGAGAAAACAATTCTGGCTCCATGTTGCAAACTGTTTCTTTGACTTGCTTTCGGTTGCTATTATTATTATAATCATACTTTTAATCATACTTAATGGCTTCCTTGAGGACCCTGCCACTCAGCCTGACAAAGTAAAATGTCTTTGTTTAAGATCCTGTCTACCTGTAGATGGCAGGAAGAGAAAAGTTAACACTTCCCCTGCCTGAGGCTTGCCATTCTAGGGGATATTTGCAAGATTAATGGCCTTTTTGCTTTGTTTCCTCACCTTCCTCCATCTCTGATCTATAAATAACCTGGCATCCAAACCCCAATAAGATGGTTATTTTTGAGGCACTAGCCTGCCATCTTCTCCGTCAGCTGCTTTCTGAATAAAGTTGTTTTCCTTGCCTCAACACCTCATCTCTCAGATTCATGCGGCGAACAGAGTGAGCTTGGACTTGGTAACAAAGGCACCCAGTATAAATGAAAATGCCTGGCAGATAATATGCATTTGATACACATTAGTGATTTTCTTGAGGATTTAGATGAAACCACAATGATAAAATCACTGCCTTTAGTGAGCATTTCATTGGTGACATGGGTCCAGTGGCTTCACCAAGATGCCATGTGCATGTTTATTCTGAGAGATTTAGTTTAGATGTGACAAAGTTCAGGTATTTCTGTCTACTGTGACTCTATGAAGAACGTGGAGAAAGGAAGTGAGAATTGCCTCAACAAAATTTTGCTGAGGTTATCATGTGTTAGACCTGATTCTAAATGTTTTTGATGAAAGATAAGTAAACATGGATCTGACTCTCAAGAAACTTTAGTGCAGTGAAACACAAAGATTAATGACATAAATGAAGCAGATTTGCAGAGAAGAAATGTCAATATCAGTAAGCCTGACCCTCCTGGCCTTATTCTGTAAGTGCACAGAAGGGAAGAAGGAGGGGTCAGAAGGGATACAAGACTCATAATGAGCCACTGGAGGTTCCTTATTCTGGGCTACATATGTATATTTACATATACATTATTGTCTTCTAATAGCATCACACAAGGTCTGAAGCCAGATTCGCTTCAAATCTTGGCTCTGACACTTTTTCCTTTCTGTGCCTCAACTTTCTTATCTGTCAAATGGGAATAACAGCAGCAATCTCATGGGGTTGTGATACTAAGCATGAATGAATACAAGCAAAGCGTTTAGAGTGGTGTGTGGCATTCAAAGAAAGTAGTTCTTATTGCTATTTCCCACCAGAAGCATGGGGTGGGAGAGATGGTGTCAGGTGACTAGCAGTATCCTGTAACCTGGAAGATTGTTGTTGTGGTGTTGTTCAGTCACTAAGTCATGTCTGATTCTGAGACCTCATGCATTATAGCCCACTAGGCTCCTCTGTCCATGGGGTTTTCCAGGCAAAAATACTCGAGTGGGTTGCCATTTCTTCCTCCAGGTGATCTTCCTGACCCAGGGATCAAACTTGTATCTCCTGCATTGGCAAGTAGATTCTTTACCATTGAGCCACCAGGTGAGATTAGCCTGAAAGGTTATTGAGGCTTTTTCAGCATGACTGAATTTCTAGCTTACATGATCGATTAGTGCTGGAAATTATCTTAAAAATGCATAGCCTCAACTCTCCTTTTTGCCAGATGAGATTAAATGCTCTACTTTGAGTCATACCTGTGACACCGTCAGTTCTTCAGAGCTACTGTGAATATAATATAAAACCATTTCATTAGTAAGCATCTGTATAGCAAGTGAGAAGTTCATGATTCACTGAACCTACTTTATCTTTTTTTTAAAGACAGTCCCTGAAGAATTAGAAATTTACATTCAAAGCTACCCTCCTCATAAGTAAAAAAAAAAGCATAAATTTCAATTCCCTACTTTTTGCCTTTGTTCTAGTTATTTTCTAAATCACTCCATTTTTGATGAAAGATAAGAACATGAAAATTGAAAAAGCAAAAAATTTGCAGAGAAGAAATGTCAATATCAGTAAGCCTGACCCTCCTGGCCTTATTCTGTAAGTGCACAGAAGGGAAGAAGGAGGGGTCAGAAGGGATACAAGACTCATAATGAGCCACTGGAGGTTCCTTATTCTGGGCTACATATGTATATTTACATATACATTATTGTCTTCTAATAGCATCACACAAGGTCTGAAGCCAGATTCGCTTCAAATCTTGGCTCTGACACTTTTTCCTTTCTGTGCCTCAACTTTCTTATCTGTCAAATGGGAATAACAGCAGCAATCTCATGGGGTTGTGATACTAAGCATGAATGAATACAAGCAAAGCGTTTAGAGTGGTGTGTGGCATTCAAAGAAAGTAGTTCTTATTGCTATTTCCCACCAGAAGCATGGGGTGGGAGAGATGGTGTCAGGTGACTAGCAGTATCCTGTAACCTGGAAGATTGTTGTTGTGGTGTTGTTCAGTCACTAAGTCATGTCTGATTCTGAGACCTCATGCATTATAGCCCACTAGGCTCCTCTGTCCATGGGGTTTTCCAGGCAAAAATACTCGAGTGGGTTGCCATTTCTTCCTCCAGGTGATCTTCCTGACCCAGGGATCAAACTTGTATCTCCTGCATTGGCAAGTAGATTCTTTACCATTGAGCCACCAGGTGAGATTAGCCTGAAAGGTTATTGAGGCTTTTTCAGCATGACTGAATTTCTAGCTTACATGATCGATTAGTGCTGGAAATTATCTTAAAAATGCATAGCCTCAACTCTCCTTTTTGCCAGATGAGATTAAATGCTCTACTTTGAGTCATACCTGTGACACCGTCAGTTCTTCAGAGCTACTGTGAATATAATATAAAACCATTTCATTAGTAAGCATCTGTATAGCAAGTGAGAAGTTCATGATTCACTGAACCTACTTTATCTTTTTTTTAAAGACAGTCCCTGAAGAATTAGAAATTTACATTCAAAGCTACCCTCCTCATAAGTAAAAAAAAAAGCATAAATTTCAATTCCTTACTTTGTTTGCCTTTGTTCTAGTTATTTTTCTAAATCACTCCATGATCACAATGTTTAATGGCATAACTTTGAGGTACTTACAGGTACTGTGTGTCAGTTTTGGCGCCGATTTTTGGTGTCTAAAATGTAACGACTACATACCCTGATTAACCATAGTAAGGCAAGGTAATAAGCAGTGGTGAGTAATGCTTTTAGTATGAAAATATCTATATACTTCCAAATAACTCATGAGTCAGACATCCAAAGGTGCATTGGTCATACCTGCATCACATCTTCTTCCGGTTCTCCCAGGTGGGCAGAGGCATTTTCCAGTTACTGGGCGGCAGGAGCTTTCTCTTTCACAATCACAAAACTGACAGCAATTATCTCCAAACATTCCAGGTGAACACTCTAGCCAGGAAAGAAATGCGAAAAAATTAACTCCTTGGGCTCTCACTGATGCACCTAAATTGAGATTAAAGATACAATTTTCACAAAAGCAAAGTGGAAAGATAAAATGAGATTAATTGGTCAGGAGAAGAGAGGAGCATTATGAAATTCTCAAAGTGAAGCTTCATTTTATGCAGTTTCATATTCAAGCCTTAAAACTGACTTATTTCAACACTGGTTTGCATCTGTTAAAATATATATAAGCTTTTTGAAGATAGGAATGCAGGTAATGAGACTGAGTCACCCACTTCAGTATATTACATTAAATGTGGTTTTGTTGCTAAACCATCTCCAACTCCTTTGCAACCCCATGGACTGAAGCCCATCAGGCTCCTCTGTCCATGAGATTTCCCAGGCAAGAATACTGGAGTGGGTTGTCATTCCCTTCTCCAGGGGATCTTCCCCACCCAGGGATGGAAACTGTATCTTTTACATGGGCAGGCAGATTCTTTATCACTGAGCCGTCAGTGAAGCATTACTTTAGTTTTCCTTATTTATTGACTATTTCTCTAGAAGATGGTACTTCACTATATTCCCAGAATTTAACACAATAACAAGTACATAACAGGTGCATATTTTTTTCCAAATCATTAAATAATAAATGAATAAGTGAATAAAGAATGGAGAAGAGATCCACTATGTAAAGTTTTAGTGATACATGAGAACATGATATAGGACTAATATATAGTTCCTTTCTTAAGGCAAAAAGTTTGATTCATATAAAATCAAATGACCACTGTCATTATTTTATGATTATCATTATTGGGATTGCTGTAACCATATGCAGAAGAGCTAACATAATATAGACTAAAAGGGAACTTGGAATTGTTTACTGAAAACTATGTGATTTGGTATTGTTTTGAATGGTCCACAGCTTTATAATGTTTTATTTCAAACTGAGTAGCCTTAAATTTTTTAGATATATGTTCATCTCCAAAAAAGGTTCTCCCAGGTGGGCAGAGGCATTTTCCAGTTACTGGGCGGCAGGAGCTTTCTTTCACAATCACAAAACTGACAGCAATTATCTCCAAACATTCCAGGTGAACACTCTAGCCAGGAAAGAAATGCGAAAAAATTAACTCCTTGGGCTCTCACTGATGCACCTAAATTGAGATTAAAGATACAATTTTCACAAAAGCAAAGTGGAAAGATAAAATGAGATTAATTGGTCAGGAGAAGAGAGGAGCATTATGAAATTCTCAAAGTGAAGCTTCATTTTATGCAGTTTCATATTCAAGCCTTAAAACTGACTTATTTCAACACTGGTTTGCATCTGTTAAAATATATATAAGCTTTTTGAAGATAGGAATGCAGGTAATGAGACTGAGTCACCCACTTCAGTATATTACATTAAATGTGGTTTTGTTGCTAAACCATCTCCAACTCCTTTGCAACCCCATGGACTGAAGCCCATCAGGCTCCTCTGTCCATGAGATTTCCCAGGCAAGAATACTGGAGTGGGTTGTCATTCCCTTCTCCAGGGGATCTTCCCCACCCAGGGATGGAAACTGTATCTTTTACATGGGCAGGCAGATTCTTTATCACTGAGCCGTCAGTGAAGCATTACTTTAGTTTTCCTTATTTATTGACTATTTCTCTAGAAGATGGTACTTCACTATATTCCCAGAATTTAACACAATAACAAGTACATAACAGGTGCATATTTTTTTCCAAATCATTAAATAATAAATGAATAAGTGAATAAAGAATGGAGAAGAGATCCACTATGTAAAGTTTTAGTGATACATGAGAACATGATATAGGACTAATATATAGTTCCTTTCTTAAGGCAAAAAGTTTGATTCATATAAAATCAAATGACCACTGTCATTATTTTATGATTATCATTATTGGGATTGCTGTAACCATATGCAGAAGAGCTAACATAATATAGACTAAAAGGGAACTTGGAATTGTTTACTGAAAACTATGTGATTTGGTATTGTTTTGAATGGACCACAGCTTTATAATATTTTATTTCAAACTGAGTAGCCCAAATTCTCATCTATATATCTTTATCCATATTCGTGGCTTCTATTTCTTCTACTGATGAATCCCTAACTCACATCTTTAATATTTTCATAAAGCTCTTGAATCTGTTTCAATATCAATGAACACAACACATGCCATCCTTTTAAAAACATTTAATGAAATATATCTCATTCAGAGTAGAATCTTTCTCCATTGAAGAATAATTGCTTTAGTGGTGTTTTGAGATATTAAATAGTTTCACTGGGGGCAGAATAAAATTGGAACTCATTATACTGCCTGTAGAGTGAATTTTTGTCACTTTAATGTCCACATCAGAAGCCCAGGTGATTATTCCATGTTTTAGATATAGTTTTACATGTTTGCCCTCAGATGGAAAGATATCACAGTCACACAGATTTCCCACATTCAGTGCTTAAGAATGCCTTGGCTATACCTTTTACACGCTGGTTGCCATGGAAACCTGCTTGCTGCATCACAATTGGCTCCATTTGTACAGCCACAGATGTGAGCACAATTCAAACCATAAAATCCAAGGAGGCATGCTAGAAAATACAAATGTCAAAACACTATTTGGACTTTAAGAATAAATAAGGGAAAATTGGGGCTTCCCCTGGTGGTCCAGTGGATAAGGACATCGCCTTGCAGTGCAAGGGGTGCCAGTTCGATCCCTGGCCTGGGAAGATCGCATGTGCCGTGGAGCAGCTGGACCAATGTGTCCAATTACTGAGCCGGAGCTCTGGGGCGCATGGGGGGGTGCGGAGCGCATGGAAATTTTAGTGATACATGAGAAATGAATAGGAAGAATAGTAAGCCACTATGTAAAGTTTTAGTGATACATGAGAACATGATATAGGACTAATATATAGTTCCTTTCTTAAGGCAAAAAGTTTGATTCATATAAAATCAAATGACCACTGTCATTATTTTATGATTATCATTATTGGGATTGCTGTAACCATATGCAGAAGAGCTAACATAATATAGACTAAAAGGGAACTTGGAATTGTTTACTGAAAACTATGTGATTTGGTATTGTTTTGAATGGACCACAGCTTTATAATATTTTATTTCAAACTGAGTAGCCCAAATTCTCATCTATATATCTTTATCCATATTCGTGGCTTCTATTTCTTCTACTGATGAATCCCTAACTCACATCTTTAATATTTTCATAAAGCTCTTGAATCTGTTTCAATATCAATGAACACAACACATGCCATCCTTTTAAAAACATTTAATGAAATATATCTCATTCAGAGTAGAATCTTTCTCCATTGAAGAATAATTGCTTTAGTGGTGTTTTGAGATATTAAATAGTTTCACTGGGGGCAGAATAAAATTGGAACTCATTATACTGCCTGTAGAGTGAATTTTTGTCACTTTAATGTCCACATCAGAAGCCCAGGTGATTATTCCATGTTTTAGATATAGTTTTACATGTTTGCCCTCAGATGGAAAGATATCACAGTCACACAGATTTCCCACATTCAGTGCTTAAGAATGCCTTGGCTATACCTTTTACACGCTGGTTGCCATGGAAACCTGCTTGCTGCATCACAATTGGCTCCATTTGTACAGCCACAGATGTGAGCACAATTCAAACCATAAAATCCAAGGAGGCATGCTAGAAAATACAAATGTCAAAACACTATTTGGACTTTAAGAATAAATAAGGGAAAATTGGGGCTTCCCCTGGTGGTCCAGTGGATAAGGACATCGCCTTGCAGTGCAAGGGGTGCCAGTTCGATCCCTGGCCTGGGAAGATCCCACGTGCCGCGGAGCAGCTGGACCAATGTGTCCAATTGCCAAGCCGGAGCTCTGGGGCGCATGCGCCCAGAGCCGGCGCTCTGTGACGACAGACGCCACCGCGATGGGAGGCCCACAGGAGTCAAAGAACAAAGACGGATGAAAATGGAGAAATGGAAGACCAATAGAAGTGGCCCGCCCATCCCCCTCCCTCCTCACCCCACTCCCCAAAAAAATAAATAAATAAAATAAATGTTTAAAAAAAAATAAGGGAAAATTAAAGGATATACTCTAGGTAATCTCTTTCTCAGACTAAAGAAGGAAAAAAGAGGCAGAGAATTGGAAAGTGAGAAAAAATGACAAAGAGAAGTATATTGACGGTGCTTTAGGCATGCAGATATGTGAATATATCAGTGCCATTCTCAACCAATAGTCTAGAAAAGTCCATAAGAAAATGTAAGATATCTTTAAGGAGATAAAGTTTATTTGCTGTAATGTGTTATAGTCTAAAAAAGACTTCATCAAAACCCTCTAATAACCCAAACACCTAAAACAGCAATGTTTCCTAACTTCAGATCAAGGCTAAATTTAGTGAGAATTTAAAATTCTTTAAATAAGTGAAAGACTATCTGTGGAAGGTGATTCATATAGCTCTGGGGATAGATGGCAAAAGGCAATGTAAAAACAGGGGAGGGAAAAGAGGGAGAAAGGAAATAGAAGACAGAGAATATGATGTATATGTAGTAGGTTAACATTTTATGAAGAAGTTATGTTTTAAAATCAGTGTAATTTAATCTTTAAAAAATTTCTTTAGATGACCCATAGAGCACAATATAGAACTGTTTTTTAGCAAGTCCAATATAATCTGATTTTCCTCCATGGTCGGCAAAGATCAATATTTTTGTGGCTGTACATCAGACATACTTGGTTTAGGTTCAGAGAGCATGTGGTCCAAGCAAATGCATTTCTTGGAATGCTAAAATTGTCCTCTGCCCAGGGAGATGCTCACCCTGAGGTAGGTATGTGAGAGTTAATTTAGACCCTAGGCAGAGGATTCCCATTTCTTACTTGAGTTTGTCTAGGCTGTACTCATCACTCACCAATGGAAACAGAAGGGGTATCCAATTTCCTTTTCCTGCAGTCATCTGCTATAGTCTTTTTCTCCCTCTCATTCTTTTTAGTCTCCACACTTTCTTTTTCTCTGTGCGTCTCCCAGCTCCCCTTTCCAGGCACCTAGAGTTGGATTTGCCTAGGCTTTATGTGTGTGACACTTTAGCATAAATGCAGTTACTCAGGACATATTCAACATTAGGAAAAACCCACATTCAGAGATCAGAAAAAGAAGGTAAAAATCAAATAAAGAACAAGAAATGAATTATTTTCTAGAATACAAAGTTTTCCATCTTCTAATGTCATCTTAACTATTGAAAAATTAATAATAAAGGAAGATCTAGTGCAGGGTTTCTTCTGTTTGTTCTTATATACTCATTGTTCACAATACATTAAAAAATCAAATATCTTTTAACTCCCTTATTTTAATTATATAAAAAGTCGAGTTTATAAATGTTGGTTTGCTCATCTTTTCCTTTTGTCTACATAAGACTATCATTCTTCCAGGTCCATTGGCTTAGAACTTCAGAGTTATCTTTGATTCCTACATCTTCTTCATCTGCATGTCCAAGTCAATCTCCAGATACAGTCAGTTGTTCTTCCAAGATACTTTTCTATTCATTCATTTACATTTGATCCCAAAATAGATTTTTGGAATCCTAGACCATCAAAATAGCTTTCTATGTGGACAAAACCAATGGCTACTTTTCCTAATAGTCAATGATATATCCATTTTACAAATTTCTTTCCCCAGAGGGATGTCCCTTGTCTGCTCAAAATCTTCATTGTTACCTACTGTACACAGGATGAAATTTATGGACCTTGAGTAGATATTTTTTCCTCTTCTGTATCTTTTATTCAAATTTTGAAAACAAAATAAACAAAACTACATAATGTTTTGCTTTCATACTCCATGACCCAAGAAACATCAGAATGGTGGCAATAATTGTAAACCTGAAAAAAGTTAGTAAAATTTGTTTCTGTGAAATATGTCTTTTTAGAGCCTAAAGACAGATTGCAACAAGTGGAAACAATTTTAAATGTTGTTGATATCACTACAGAGGCTTTTAAATAAAACTTGACTTCTAAATAATTAATGTTCATCAAACTTTTACAACATGTGTGCGTGTTAAGTTGCTTCAGTCATGTTCAACTCTTCGCAACCCTATGAGGTAGCCCACCCTGCTTCTCTGTCCATGGAATTCTCTAGACAAGAATACTGGAGCGGGTTGTCATGCCCTCTTGCAGGGGATCTTTCTGACCCAGGGACTGAACCACATCTCTTATGATTCCTGCATTAGCAGGTGGGTTCTTTACCACTAGCACCACTTGAGGAAGCCCTTTACAACATGCCTCAGTACTAAATGCTTACAAGTATCTTCTTAGTTAATCCTCACATGACCCTTTAAGGTGATTGTTATTATTATCTTCATTCTATATATGATAAAAACTGGAACTTATAAAAATTTTGTTTATAATATTTTCTATGGCAGAGGCAGGCCTCATGCAACTAATTCCAGAGACTAAGCTCTCGCATCTTAATCTCTTAGCTGTATTGTCCATCGGGGTCTTCTGATGTCAAAGACAAATTGTTGCATAATTCTCTCTTTTTCTAATTTAGTTGAAAATTTTGAGTTCAAAGAAAGAAATGATATAAAGAAATATTAATATATTCAAAGAGATCAACAACTGACTCCACTGCACTTGTCTGCCTGTATTTACTATAGGTAGTCATAGAACCACAGACATTTTTTTAAACAGCTATTCCAAAAAGAATAAAGAAGTTCAATTACTTCATCATGATAGTTGTCAGTACCTAGAACTTAAATTAGAGCTATGAAATAGATTGCAAGAATAAACATTAAAATATTAACAGTTTATATGATTTGATATAATGTGAATGTATTACTTCTATGATTTAAAAGTTATTTTTAAAACATATCAACATGATAATATGCCCACTCATTTTCTCAGTATACCATGTTCACAGTCTCTTCCATAGTAACTAGGGAGGCATTCACATCTTCCAGAAAACCTACTACAAACTCCATTGTTCTGAAGCAAGTAAAATTGTCCAAGTAAAATGGCAGCCTGGACCATAATAACCAGGAAAACATTCTGAAAAGGAAACCAAACAAACAGTAATTCTAGATAAAACAAATGAACCTGTAATGAATTTGAAGATTGAAATAAATAGTAAAATTAATGAAATAATAAAGACAGACAAATCATTAACCAATGTAATCAAGAGAAAAGAGAGAAAACACACACACACACTTTTTTTAAAGTATACAATGATCATCAAAAGAAATCAAAAAGTATAATACAAATAAGTGTAAAAACCTAAATGAAATGGAGAAGTTACAGAAGACAACTTACCAAAATTATCCTAATTTGAGGCAGAAAATCTAGATAGGCTAATTATAATAGAAAAATGATAGAGAAAATTGAAAACAGCTCCAAAAAAAAGCTCCACCAATCCTGGCCTTCACAGGTAAATCCCACAAGTTTCTACAATTCAGATCATTACATTGTTACTTATGTATTATAGAGCATTGAAAATGAAGGAAAAGTTCAAATACATTTTATTATGTGAGTATAACATCAATTTTAAAACCTGAAAATAATGCATAAAAAACTACAGCTCAGTTTTACTTATGAAAATTGATTCCACATTCATTAAAAAGTACAGAAACAAATGACATATAATAAAGTAAGATATCACAACTAATATTTATTCCTAGAATAGGTCATACAATATTATTAAAAAATTCATTGATAAGTCAATCATATTTATCAGTCTAGAGAAAGATCATACTATTAAGTTCATAAATGCAGAAGAAACATTTAGATAATAAAATATTTAAAAGTCAGTAAAAATATTGAATAAATTAAAAAGTTAATAGCTATATCATAACACGAATATTAAAATCCAGTGTTTTATTTTATTGGGGAACAAAAGCTTGAACAAATGGAAGATAGGCCATGTTTGTTCTTAGATAAGATGAGTTAATATCAGAATTATGTTAATTCTCCCTAAAAAAATAGACACAGAGGACAATAAAACAGTGGAAAAAAATGATTTTTTTTTTTGCATTTTGATAATTTGGTTATAAATTTCATTTGGAAGGACAAATTAACTAGAATAGCACCAGGAAATCCTGAATAAGGAAAGTAATGAAGTATGACTAGCCCTATCAATATCAAATACATATAATAAAGACTTCATAATAAAAAAATAATATAGTATTTTCACCTAAATAGATCAACGGAACATAATATCCAGAACTACACCAAACTGCATATAAACATTTAGTAGTAGATGAAGCCTGTATCTCAAATCAGTAGGGAAGACAGAATTGTAAAAGATGCAGTATAATAACTGAAAAGCCACATAAAGGGGATATAAATCTATTCCTCATACCATACCCCAAGAAAAATATTTTAAATTGATCAGAGAACTGAATGTCAAAAATGGTATCATAAAAGTACTAAAAGAAAACATGGTTGTATTCCTCTAAAACCTGAAAATGGGGAATCCATCCCTAATTATGACTCAAAATTTTAAAAAATAGAGAAAGACAATTTTATAACAAAACAAGGAAAACAAAACCCTTTCAAATTGTGCAGAATCTATAATCCAAAGATGCTCTTAATGAAGCATATTTTCTGGGATTCATACCATTGCATCATCAATTCCTCTGTGGACTGTGGGCTAAATCTGTAACTGGCTACATCCAAGAGAATGGGGTGGAAATGATGTCAGACCATTTCTATGCCTTAGGAAGACCTGACAACTTCTACTTTAAGACATAAGCTGTCATATGAGGAGCCCAGTGATACTATTGGAGAGAAAAGCCATGCAGGGATAGAAGAGTGTGGAACAGGTAGACCCTGAGCTCACCTTCTCCCATGGGCACATCGAAATTACAACAATTTATAGTATAAGTAGACAATTTATAGAAAAAGAAATGCAAAAGGTCTTTACCCATTAGAGAAAATGCTAAACAGCATTATCATAGTAATAAAAATGAAAATAAAAAACCTGCACTAATATAGCATTTCTCACCAAGTTTTATAATATACTCTTCTGATAACCCTGTGAGGAAACAGGCATTCTATATATTGCTTATGAGGATACAGTATGGTATACTCTCACATGAAGGAGACTTTGTCAATATGTTGCAAACTTACGTTTGTATTTACCCAAGACTCAGCAACTCTTGTATATGTTTGAAATCTTCCATGATAAAAGGTTTATAGATAGAATCGGAAGGCAAAATACCCATATCTCAAAATGATAGAGAATTATCCAACCTGAAATCAAAAATGAAATCGTGAGCACATCTCTTCTGCACATACAGCTATTATTCTGAGTTAAGAGTCCCAAATATCACAAAATTGATAGGAGCTGTTTTCCATGAATTAAGAAGGAGATCCTTTTGATAAAGGACTTTTGTAGTAGATGAAGCCTGTATCTCAAATCAGTAGGGAAGACAGAATTGTAAAAGATGCAGTATAATAACTGAAAAGCCACATAAAGGGGATATAAATCTATTCCTCATACCATACCCCAAGAAAAATATTTTAAATTGATCAGAGAACTGAATGTCAAAAATGGTATCATAAAAGTACTAAAAGAAAACATGGTTGTATTCCTCTAAAACCTGAAAATGGGGAATCCATCCCTAATTATGACTCAAAATTTTAAAAAATAGAGAAAGACAATTTTATAACAAAACAAGGAAAACAAAACCCTTTCAAATTGTGCAGAATCTATAATCCAAAGATGCTCTTAATGAAGCATATTTTCTGGGATTCATACCATTGCATCATCAATTCCTCTGTGGACTGTGGGCTAAATCTGTAACTGGCTACATCCAAGAGAATGGGGTGGAAATGATGTCAGACCATTTCTATGCCTTAGGAAGACCTGACAACTTCTACTTTAAGACATAAGCTGTCATATGAGGAGCCCAGTGATACTATTGGAGAGAAAAGCCATGCAGGGATAGAAGAGTGTGGAACAGGTAGACCCTGAGCTCACCTTCTCCCATGGGCACATCGAAATTACAACAATTTATAGTATAAGTAGACAATTTATAGAAAAAGAAATGCAAAAGGTCTTTACCCATTAGAGAAAATGCTAAACAGCATTATCATAGTAATAAAAATGAAAATAAAAAACCTGCACTAATATAGCATTTCTCACCAAGTTTTATAATATACTCTTCTGATAACCCTGTGAGGAAACAGGCATTCTATATATTGCTTATGAGGATACAGTATGGTATACTCTCACATGAAGGAGACTTTGTCAATATGTTGCAAACTTACGTTTGTATTTACCCAAGACTCAGCAACTCTTGTATATGTTTGAAATCTTCCATGATAAAAGGTTTATAGATAGAATCGGAAGGCAAAATACCCATATCTCAAAATGATAGAGAATTATCCAACCTGAAATCAAAAATGAAATCGTGAGCACATCTCTTCTGCACATACAGCTATTATTCTGAGTTAAGAGTCCCAAATATCACAAAATTGATAGGAGCTGTTTTCCATGAATTAAGAAGGAGATCCTTGTTTTTAGAAAGTCCATGAAAAATGGTCTTTCTTGAATGCTGGTTTTAGAAGGGCTGCCATTTCAGTGTCTTCAGCCTCACTTTCAGATGAGAAACTCAAGGAGATGTTATGAATGCTTTTATGGCCTGGAGAGTGGTTATCAGCAGAGTAGGAATTAGCATAAGGGCCTGTCCAGTCCCACTGCAAGGTGCTTCCACTATTCCTGTGCTGCCAAATTTCATGTCAGTCAAATTAGAGGTGAAAGACAGTGGGTAATCACACCCATTGTGAGAGTATGTCAGGGTCTCCAGTCTAAAGAGCCAGACTCCACAGTTGGAACCACTTCGGGATAAGCTCACTGTGGATTACTTTTCACTCAAGGAGGCTCACGTGTAGGCCCCAAGCACTGTGTTCTCACCCATGCTGTGTCTCAATATTCTGCAAAAACACAACACTGTCTTCTTACAAAGTCTGCTCTAAATAGGTGCATGTTTTCAGTCTTGTACAAAACAATCAACTGTGGCTTGAAAAGAAAACACTAGAACAACTATCAGGATTTATCTTCCTCCACTTATCAATTTAAACCTTTCTAATGCTAATATTAGTGGAGCAGCAAATGAATGTCACTTCTAAATAAAAGTACATTTATGATGGTGCATGATTAAATCGCTCCTGACAGGTGCAGTTTTGAGACCTTTGCTCCCAGAGTTCTCCTCTTCACCCCTTGAAGTTGGGCCCACTCCTGCTGTGAGCTGGGTCTGCTCAGGGCCTTGCATCCTGTGTCCTGCCCACCTCAAGAGCTGCCTGGAGGGCTTCCCCTGGTGGTCCAGTGGGTAAGAACACCACCTTGCAGTGCAAGGGGCGCTGGTTTGATTCCTGGCCTGGGAAGATCCCACATGCCACGGAGCGGCTAGACCGATGTGTTCAATTACCGAGCCGGAGCTCTGGAGCGCATGCGCCCAGAGCCCGTGCTCTTCAACAACAGAGGTCACCGCGATGGGAGACCCACACGGGCCAAAGAACAAAGATGGACGAAAATAGAGAAATGAAAGATCAATAGAAGTGGCCCGCCCGCCCCTACCAAAAAAAAGAAGTCATGACAAAAAAAAAAAAAAAAAAAAAGCTGGCTGGATAAGGAGTGGAATTAAGGTCTCAATGGAGCTTTCACATTAATACTATGTCAATCACTTAAGAGTTTTAAGAGTTTTCATGGGATATTCCGGTAATAAGGTAACAAAATCAATCAGTATTAACATTACACTATTTTTATTGGAAATGTAATCATAACTATAAACAACTTTCATTAATGTATTTGAAAATAGCCCCTTCACAGACCTCTACTATGTTTTATTAATGAATGGCAGTATGTTGAAGATTTTACTGAATACAGAAAGTAGTAATCAACTTACCTTTTTCACAATAATCTCCTCTCCATCCAAGAGCATATGTACAGCTTCCATCTACAGGATTGCAAAGGCCACCATTTTTATAGGTGCATTTTAGCTCACAATTTGGGCCAGACCTTGTTGGAGGACATCCTGCCTTAAAAATTTAAAAAATCAACCTAAGTAAAAATGTCATGAAGCAAATATTATTCTCTGCCTCAGATGGAGGAATCAAACCCATACAGCAAAGATTTTTTTTTAAATGCTCAAATTAAAGAACTACTCAGATGTATCTGTAAGATAGTAAGCACATCATTGTCAGTGATTCATGTTTTCATTCACTCCATAAATATTTATTTATAGCTATGTGCTTGGTATGCTTCAGGAATTGGAGATGCTCTATGAAAAACAGAGCTCAATCTTAGATTAGCAGTGGGAGAATTTACATATTTAATCTCATAATTGATAAAGACGGATCAGTCATTTGCTGCTTAGGTCTCTGCTTGAAGTGCGAAAAGCACTTCAGTGTAAAGTGGTAGGCGACACAGACAAAAATGTACTAACAAGAGGAATTCAGATACACCTGAGTGAAGCTGACCAGACATAAGGGAAATTGAGCCTTCATTGTCAGGAGGAAAATAACTGAATGACGGGAAGTACCATCAGTGGGAAAGTAACCATTACTCACATTTACTTGGTTTTGCTATGAAGACTATGGGCCCAATACAGCCAGCTAATGCACTTCTTTTTTCAGGAAAATTCTAAATCCATATTTTATATGAAGTCATCTAATATTTGAAAGTTGGCAACTAATTAAAATTGTTTTATAGCACTGTAGAAGCCAAAACTATGTCAGCCAATTCAAACACACTTGTGGCTAGATTTGGCCAAAGGCCTACCATTTATATCCTCTAGTTTATAGTAGTTTTACATAATGATATTTTCCACATGAATTATCTCATTTAATGCTTATACATATTTCTCTGATGTGGGTAACAGTATTCTTATTTTACACTTGAGAAAACTGCAGCTGAGTAACTTAAGTCTTGCTCAGGCTTAAGCAGCCAAAAGATAAGAACCAAGATGCAAATCTAGAACTTCTGACTTCTCTTGCTATTTTAGCTAGCAAGAGAGACATTAAAAGGGGAAAAATGTTTTTTCCCTAAGTGCATGCATGTTCAGTCGTATTTGATTCTTTGCAACCCATGAATGATAGCCTACCAGGCTCCTCTGCCATGGAATTTTCCAGGCAAGAATACTTGGTTGTCATTTCCTACTCCAGGGGATGGTCCCAACCTAGGGATCAAAGCCAAGTCTCTTTTGCACCCTGCAATGGCAGGGAGATTTTTTTTTTTAACCACTGTGCTACCAGGGAAGCCCAACTTGCTCTAAAGCATTTGGCTAATACACAAGAGAGCACATACTTGAATTTGATTTGTATGACTCTTTCTCACCTTTATTTAACTGAATAGCTGTGCTTAACTTCAATATCAATTGAAAGAGCATTTTAATTTTATTTAAAAAACAACAGGCATAATTGTACAATTAATAGGTGAACCATCATCATATGTGTTTTGTTTTTGCCTTTCTCTGCTTGAAGTGCGAAAAGCACTTCAGTGTAAAGTGGTAGGCGACACAGACAAAAATGTACTAGCAAGAGGAATTCAGATACACCTGAGTGAAGCTGACCAGACATAAGGGAAATTGAGCCTTCATTGTCAGGAGGAAAATAACTGAATGACGGGAAGTACCATCAGTGGGAAAGTAACCATTACTCACATTTACTTGGTTTTGCTATGAAGACTATGGGCCCAATACAGCCAGCTAATGCACTTCTTTTTTCAGGAAAATTCTAAATCCATATTTTATATGAAGTCATCTAATATTTGAAAGTTGGCAACTAATTAAAATTGTTTTATAGCACTGTAGAAGCCAAAACTATGTCAGCCAATTCAAACACACTTGTGGCTAGATTTGGCCAAAGGCCTACCATTTATATCCTCTAGTTTATAGTAGTTTTACATAATGATATTTTCCACATGAATTATCTCATTTAATGCTTATACATATTTCTCTGATGTGGGTAACAGTATTCTTATTTTACACTTGAGAAAACTGCAGCTGAGTAACTTAAGTCTTGCTCAGGCTTAAGCAGCCAAAAGATAAGAACCAAGATGCAAATCTAGAACTTCTGACTTCTCTTGCTATTTTAGCTAGCAAGAGAGACATTAAAAGGGGAAAAAATGTTTTTGCCCTAAGTGCATGCATGTTCAGTCGTATTTGATTCTTTGCAACCCATGAATGATAGCCTACCAGGCTCCTCTGCCATGGAATTTTCCAGGCAAGAATACTTGGTTGTCATTTCCTACTCCAGGGGATGGTCCCAACCTAGGGATCAAAGCCAAGTCTCTTTTGCACCCTGCAATGGCAGGGAGATTTTTTTTTTTAACCACTGTGCTACCAGGGAAGCCCAACTTGCTCTAAAGCATTTGGCTAATACACAAGAGAGCACATACTTGAATTTGATTTGTATGACTCTTTCTCACCTTTATTTAACTGAATAGCTGTGCTTAACTTCAATATCAATTGAAAGAGCATTTTAATTTTATTTAAAAAAAAACAACAGGCATAATTGTACAATTAATAGGTGAACCATCATCATATGTGTTTTGTTTTTTGCCTTTAAGGCAAATAAGCCAAATCAAGATACCAAGTCTTACACTATTAAAGTTAATTTTCATCCACGTCCCTTTCACACTTCTGGAACAATCTCATCACCCAGGAGGCCTATTCATCTTTCATCCTGAATGCTGAAATGTACTGATGAAACTGGTGAATCAGTGAAATTGATATGGGACTTCAAAGTAGGACTTTGGACCAAAAACATAACTGGAAAAGTGAAGAGTGCTCATAAATTTTTTTTCCATTGTTCTAAATCCTAAACAGTATTCACATAGAACTGTATAAATAACTATAGAAAACTTATTGTAATTACACAATAAATATTTCAAAGAGTATATCAAGGTATATTATGGAGATAAATATTCCATCCTTGTGCTCCAGTCTTTCAGTCTCCCTTCTAAAAACCATATTTTGTTACCTGCTTAACTTCAAAGAGAGTTACCCTGGCTACCAAAATTTCAATCCCAGCTAATACTCTCAAGGGGTTCCCTGGTATCTTAGTGGTAAAGGATTTTCCTGGCAATGCAGGAGATGCTAGTTGATCCCTGAGTTAGGAAGATGTCCTAGAGAATGAAATGGCAATCCACTCCAGTATTCTTGCCTGAAGAATCTCATGGATAGAGGAGCCTGGCAAGCTGTCAGGGTCACAAAAGAGCCAGTTGAACATGACTTAGTGATTAAACAATATTCTCAAACCATACATCATGCTCTTTTTTTCTCTTACTGTAGATTTTACTCCCTGTTAACATACATATCAATCACTTATTAACTATAAAAGTTAGCACTGATATTAATGTCATTATTAACATAAATTCATGTGACCAATGCACAGTGAAGCTAAACAAATAGAAATATTCAGAGTATGGAGCAAAGAAAGGTTTATTGCAGGGTCCTGCAGGGAGACTCATGCCTTAAAAAGCCCCAGTTCCCTGCAGAGTTTCAATGAAGCACCTTTAAAAGCCAGAGGTCAGAGTCTGTGATCAGCTTGCACACAATTCTCTGACTGGCAGATGTTAACTTCAATATCAATTGAAAGAGCATTTTAATTTTATTTAAAAAACAACAGGCATAATTGTACAATTAATAGGTGAACCATCATCATATGTGTTTTGTTTTTTGCCTTTAAGGCAAATAAGCCAAATCAAGATACCAAGTCTTACACTATTAAAGTTAATTTTCATCCACGTCCCTTTCACACTTCTGGAACAATCTCATCACCCAGGAGGCCTATTCATCTTTCATCCTGAATGCTGAAATGTACTGATGAAACTGGTGAATCAGTGAAATTGATATGGGACTTCAAAGTAGGACTTTGGACCAAAAACATAACTGGAAAAGTGAAGAGTGCTCATAAATTTTTTTTCCATTGTTCTAAATCCTAAACAGTATTCACATAGAACTGTATAAATAACTATAGAAAACTTATTGTAATTACACAATAAATATTTCAAAGAGTATATCAAGGTATATTATGGAGATAAATATTCCATCCTTGTGCTCCAGTCTTTCAGTCTCCCTTCTAAAAACCATATTTTGTTACCTGCTTAACTTCAAAGAGAGTTACCCTGGCTACCAAAATTTCAATCCCAGCTAATACTCTCAAGGGGTTCCCTGGTATCTTAGTGGTAAAGGATTTTCCTGGCAATGCAGGAGATGCTAGTTGATCCCTGAGTTAGGAAGATGTCCTAGAGAATGAAATGGCAATCCACTCCAGTATTCTTGCCTGAAGAATCTCATGGATAGAGGAGCCTGGCAAGCTGTCAGGGTCACAAAAGAGCCAGTTGAACATGACTTAGTGATTAAACAATATTCTCAAACCATACATCATGCTCTTTTTTTCTCTTACTGTAGATTTTACTCCCTGTTAACATACATATCAATCACTTATTAACTATAAAAGTTAGCACTGATATTAATGTCATTATTAACATAAATTCATGTGACCAATGCACAGTGAAGCTAAACAAATAGAAATATTCAGAGTATGGAGCAAAGAAAGGTTTATTGCAGGGTCCTGCAGGGAGACTCATGCCTTAAAAAGCCCCAGTTCCCTGCAGAGTTTCAATGAAGCACCTTTAAAAGCCAGAGGAGTCACAGAGTCTGTGATCAGCTTGCACACAATTCTCTGACTGGCAGATGTTGAGATAGTAGGGTGGTGTCACAGGGTTTAACATCATCAGCTCTTAGGCTCCAAGAGGCCTAGGGCTAAGTGCTCAAGGTCATCAAGTAGTTAACATCTTCCATTTGTTGCAGAGGGGGCAGATTTTTTTTTTTTTTTAAACATCTACAAAACAATTCAGAAAATGGGTAGCAATTACAATTATCCTGGTACTTCAGAGAGGAGCTAAAGCAGAGGATACGGGGGAAGGCCTGTCCTGGAAAGGCCCCATGGGGTTCTGCTCAGTTATAACTACTACTTTATTTTTGCTCAAAAGTGCTTGCTGTGTCTGTACCTATTTACTTTACCTTCTTTTTATTCTAGTCCTTTTTTTTCCCCCAAGGTAAGATAGGTGTTATTTTTCTCTTGCAGTTTTCAAGTTTTTTTCTTTTTTCAGTTTTTAGAAGTTTGACATTGTTATGTCTTTTGTGGATTTCTTTCAGTTTATCCTGTTTGGCATTCACAAAGATTTTTTATTTTGTAGGTTTACATTTTTTGTCATGTTTAGGACATCTATAGACATTGTTCCTTTGACTCCTTCAGTTCTGCTCCCCTTTTTCTCTCTGCTGGGACTCTGATGACATAAACGTTTGATTTTTTTTTTTTTTTTCAGTTGTACAGTTCACCAAAGCTTTGTTGTTATTGTTTGGTTGTTTTCATTTCCTTATCTGCTGTTTCAATTGGGTCATTTCTATTGATTTATCTTTTGAGTTCCCTAATGTATTCCTCTGTCCTCTCCTCTTCAAACACTGTGATTTTTATAATTTTGTTTTTTGTATTTTCCAGTTTTAAAGTTTCCTTCAGGTCTTCTTTATGTCTTATTCTTTGTTGAAACTTTCTATTAAAAAATATTGTCACAGTTGCTGATTGAATAATTTTTTAGGATGGCTTCTTTACAATTCTTTCCAAATAATTTTGATGTCAGTGTCATCTGAGTGTTGATGTCTTTGATTATTTTTTCTTATTCAAGTTTAAATTTTCCTAGTTGTTGGGATCATGAATACTCTTTGAATGAACCTGGACATTTTGAGACTCTGGCTCTCCTTTAAATCTTCTGTCTGAGCAAGTTTTCTATGATATTCCACTGGCAAGGAAAGAGGTTCATCAGTTAGAACCAAGCTCCCCACACAGCCTTCAAGGGGGAGTGAGGGTTAATGTGTTTCATTCCTGCTGATCCAGTTTAGGCCTTCATTAGGCCTTCATCTACCTGAGAGAAGGGTACAAGAGTCTCTTCATGGCTCCTATTCACTTTATGGCTTCCTTCTCCATTGACTTGCCTGGAATGGCCTCGTTGCTACTTGGTGTTTAAATCTTGACTGTCCACTAGACGTCCTCTGACTCCAACTTAGAATGTTTGGTCTCCTCATCCCTTGGTGGGGTGGAAGTTCATGCTCACCACATGGTTTCCACTGTTACTGTCAGGGTGGCCTATCCATTCCTGTCTGGTAAGGATGAAAGCCCCTACCCCACCAGGACATCTCTCACCTCATCCTGGTGGAGGGTGGGGCAGAGTGCCTCATATATACCCCAGTGGAGTTTGAAAGGTAGACTCTTCATTTCTACTTTGCTATGAGGTTGTGGGTAAAGAAACAATTTTCTGTGTTTGATGGAAATAGACACCTTATTTTCTCAAAGTTTTTTGTCTCTCCTGACTGTTCTTTTTCTTATCTTTTGCCTAGAGAAAGCACACTTAACGTGGACCTTTCTTTGTCTGCACCCATTGACCCTTCTGGGTTGTAGGCTCTCTACTCCACTCCAGGATATATAAGACAAAAAAGAAAACCCAGGGAACTCACCATCACATTAACTCCAGGTCCCCAAGTTGTAGCAGGTCTGCTGTCTTCTTTCCACACTTCAGGATCTTATGCTTTCTACATCATGCCTAGAGTGTTTACTGTGCGTAGAGTGAGGAATATGAAAAAGTGTGTATACTCCAGTTTTTCTAAGTGAAAATCTCATCAATATCATATTATATAATCTAGAGAATATTCATTAGATAGTGCATATAATATAACATACAATGAATTTCTTTATTGGTACATATTCACTTGCCAGTGTGAGTGGTGATGGAATTAATGTGATTTTGATTTCTCCAACTGTTTCTCAATCTCCTTTTCACCTGATTTTCTTTTTTCTAGTTGTTTCAGTCAGGTCTGATTCTTTGTGGTCCCATGGACCATAGCCCACCAGGCTCCTCTCCCTGGTATTTTCAAGGTAAGAATACTGAAGTTGGTTGCTACTTCCTTCTCCAGGAGATCTTCTCAACCCAGGGATCGAGTCCACACTTTTTACATCATCTGTTAGCAGGCAGATTCTTTAGCACTAGTTTTATCTTTTTATTTGACTTTTTTTTCCCTTAAATTATCAATTACAGCATTCTAAATTCTAGCATTTACCAAATATACTTCCTGAGGTTTCATATTTGAACAATATGTTTTGACACAGATTTGTCCCTCTCATCCCACAAACTGTAATGAAGAAATACAAAGATCAAGATACTCTTCCACTGTCTCTTCCTTTGCAGCTTATGGTCTTTATGCTACAATCTCAGCATTTTTATCATGTAAAATATCTATATATTTATCATATACCATGTCACCATAATTGCCAAATTTGTTTTAAACTTAGCCTTAATTAAAACAGATGCAACACCCACTAAATGTCCTTTTATGGCTTCCCTCATGGCCAAATGGTAAAGAATCCACCTGCAATGCAGGAGACCTGGGTTCTATCCCTGGGTTGGGAATATCCCCTAGAGACGAGAATAGTAAATCATTCCAGTATTCTTGCCTGGAGAATTCCATAGATAGAGGAAACTAGTGGGCTTTTTACAAGAGATTTTCCATACGTTAATTGGTTGTTCCAATTTATCTTCTAGTAGATTCTTCAACATATTTTATGGCTACTGTATCACCATCAATTTTTGATGATTAAAAATTGTTGTTTTAACACAGTTCATATGGAAACAGAAAAGACCCCAGATATCCAAGGCAATTCTGAGAAAGAATGGAGCTGGAGGATCAGCCTCCCTAATTTCAGACTATACCACAAAGCAACAGTCATCAAGACAGGACGGTACTGGCATTAAAACAGAAATAAAGACCAATTATATATAATCAATGAATTTCTTTATTTTGGTACATATTCACTTGCCAGTGTGAGTGGTGATGGAATTAATGTGATTTTGATTTCTCCAACTGTTTCTCAATCTCCTTTTCACCTGATTTTCTTTTTTCTAGTTGTTTCAGTCAGGTCTGATTCTTTGTGGTCCCATGGACCATAGCCCACCAGGCTCCTCTCCCTGGTATTTTCAAGGTAAGAATACTGAAGTTGGTTGCTACTTCCTTCTCCAGGAGATCTTCTCAACCCAGGGATCGAGTCCACACTTTTTACATCATCTGTTAGCAGGCAGATTCTTTAGCACTAGTTTTATCTTTTTATTTGACTTTTTTTTCCCTTAAATTATCAATTACAGCATTCTAAATTCTAGCATTTACCAAATATACTTCCTGAGGTTTCATATTTGAACAATATGTTTTGACACAGATTTGTCCCTCTCATCCCACAAACTGTAATGAAGAAATACAAAGATCAAGATACTCTTCCACTGTCTCTTCCTTTGCAGCTTATGGTCTTTATGCTACAATCTCAGCATTTTTATCATGTAAAATATCTATATATTTATCATATACCATGTCACCATAATTGCCAAATTTGTTTTAAACTTAGCCTTAATTAAAACAGATGCAACACCCACTAAATGTCCTTTTATGGCTTCCCTCATGGCCAAATGGTAAAGAATCCACCTGCAATGCAGGAGACCTGGGTTCTATCCCTGGGTTGGGAATATCCCCTAGAGACGAGAATAGTAAATCATTCCAGTATTCTTGCCTGGAGAATTCCATAGATAGAGGAAACTAGTGGGCTTTTTACAAGAGATTTTCCATACGTTAATTGGTTGTTCCAATTTATCTTCTAGTAGATTCTTCAACATATTTTATGGCTACTGTATCACCATCAATTTTTGATGATTAAAAATTGTTGTTTTAACACAGTTCATATGGAAACAGAAAAGACCCCAGATATCCAAGGCAATTCTGAGAAAGAATGGAGCTGGAGGGATCAGCCTCCCTAATTTCAGACTATACCACAAAGCAACAGTCATCAAGACAGGACGGTACTGGCATTAAAACAGAAATAAAGACCAATGGAACAAAATAGAGAACCCATAGATAAACCCACACATTTATGGGTACCTTATTTTTGACAAAGGAGGTGAAAATATAAAATGGGACAAAGACAGTCTCTTCAACAAATGGTGCTGAAGAATGAAGTTGGAACATTCCCTGACACCATACACAAAGATAAACTCAAAATGGATTAAAGATCTAAATGTAAGAACAGAAACCATAAAACTTTTAGAGGAGAATATAGGCAAAACACTCAGGGACATAAATCAAAGCAAGATCTTCTATGACACGCTCTTTAGAATAACAGAAATAAAAACAAAAATAAGCGTGTGGTATCTAATGAAACCTAAAAGCTTCTGTGCAGCAAAAGAAACTACAAATAAGGTGAACAGACAACCCACAAAATGGGAGAAAATAATAGCAACAGATAATGAAACAACAGACAAAAAAATAATCTCCAAAATATATAAGCAGCTCAGATGGCTCAATACTGAAAAAACAAATAACCCAATCAAAAAATGGGAAAAAGACCTAAAGAGACGTCTATTCAAGGAAGAAATACAGATGGCCAAAAAACACATGAAAAGATGCTCAATATTGCTTATTATTAGAGAAAGGCAAACCAAAACTACAATGAGAGACCAACTCATGCCAGTCAGAATGGCCATCATCAAAAAATCTACAGATAATGTTGGAGAGGGTGCGGAGAAAAGGGAACACTCTTACACTGCTGGTGGGAATGTAAGTTGATACAACTACTATGTAAAACAGTATGGAGATTCCTCAAAAAGTTAAGAATAGAAGCACCATTTGACCCAACAATCCCACTATTAGGATTATACCCTGATGAAATCAAAATTGAAAGAGACACCTGTACCCCAATGCTTATTGCAGCACTCTAAACAATAGCTAGAACATGGAAGCAGCCTAGATGTCCATTGACAAGTGAATGCATAAAGAAGCTCTGGTACATATATAAAATGGAATATTTCTCAGCCACTAAAAGAAATGCAGAAGATTCAGTCCTAATGAGATAGGTGAATTTAGAACCTATTATACACAGTGAAATCAAAAAGAGAAGGACAGATACAGTATACTAACACATATATATGGAATTTAGTGAGTTTGTACTGATAAATACACACGCATAGCATCAGTGGAAAAACAGTCATAGAAAACAGACTTACGGACATTGGGAGAGGGAAAAGTAGGTGAAAGATATGGAGAGCAACATAGAACCCTATACTATCTTATGTAAAAGAGATAACTATTGTCAGTGCACTGTGGGACTAAGGGAGGGGTGGCGGGTGGAGTGGGATATACATATGACTAATCTGGGATTATACATACCTGTAAACAACAAAACTTTGTAAAATCAAAAAAGCAAAATAAAAACTTGTGATTGTGAGAAAAAAACTGTTGTTTATCTCCCATCATGTTGTTCTTGAATAACAGTTAAAC
This sequence comes from Tragulus kanchil, assembly GCA_022376925.1. Lineage (NCBI taxonomy): Eukaryota > Metazoa > Chordata > Mammalia > Artiodactyla > Tragulidae > Tragulus > Tragulus kanchil. Next base: position 124,371,978 of record JAIOJX010000028.1, read on the forward strand.
TATGTACAAAATACTTGAATCATGTTATTTCCCCTAGAACTTTGTAGGTTTTGATAGCCATAAACCAGCAATAAATACTGCTGTGAGATATCAGGGCAGACTGATTTTTTTCATCTCTTCATACGTATCTCATGCTTTTTCTTATATCCCCAGTAGAGTTCACCCTTAGTTATAATCAATCCTATCTAGCATTTCTAGGGATAGAATGTATTCATTCAATCTGTAGCAACATATCTTCTATCATTACAGAGGGAAAAAATCTGGATATATTTGAATATTTTCTTTTCCATTTTTATATCTATTTTTTCCATTTCATCATTTGCACTTTCCTCGAGTATATTCTCCATGTACATGGCTGTTGCCTCAGCAGATTCCACTCTCCCACTACCTGAATTCACTGTGGTCTATATTTATTTGATGTAAGGTTTAATTTTCATTTCCACTTCTTTCTGAGCTCTGCCAGTTTTATTTTTCATTTCCCTTTGTCGTCTTTTCATTTATTCCATGGACCAACGCATCTCTGCATTGCACTCACAAATTATAGGGAATACTTTTTCATTTTGTCCTTTGGATGTTTGGAAGAAATTCAGTTAATATTTTCATGGACAAGTGAATGAATAAAGAAGCTCTGGTACATATATAAAATGGAATATTTCTCAGCCACTAAAAGAAATGCAGAAGATTCAGTCCTAATGAGATAGGTGAATTTAGAACCTATTATACACAGTGAAATCAAAAAGAGAAGGACAGATACAGTATACTAACACATATATATGGAATTTAGTGAGTTTGTACTGATAAATACACACGCATAGCATCAGTGGAAAAACAGTCATAGAAAACAGACTTACGGACATTGGGAGAGGGAAAAGTAGGTGAAAGATATGGAGAGCAACATAGAACCCTATACTATCTTATGTAAAAGAGATAACTATTGTCAGTGCACTGTGGGACTAAGGGGGGGGTGGCGGGTGGAGTGGGATATACATATGACTAATCTGGGATTATACATACCTGTAAACAACAAAACTTTGTAAAATCAAAAAAGCAAAATAAAAACTTGTGATTGTGAGAAAAAAACTGTTGTTTATCTCCCATCATGTTGTTCTTGAATAACAGTTAAACTATGTACAAAATACTTGAATCATGTTATTTCCCCTAGAACTTTGTAGGTTTTGATAGCCATAAACCAGCAATAAATACTGCTGTGAGATATCAGGGCAGACTGATTTTTTTCATCTCTTCATACGTATCTCATGCTTTTTCTTATATCCCCAGTAGAGTTCACCCTTAGTTATAATCAATCCTATCTAGCATTTCTAGGGATAGAATGTATTCATTCAATCTGTAGCAACATATCTTCTATCATTACAGAGGGAAAAAATCTGGATATATTTGAATATTTTCTTTTCCATTTTTATATCTATTTTTTCCATTTCATCATTTGCACTTTCCTCGAGTATATTCTCCATGTACATGGCTGTTGCCTCAGCAGATTCCACTCTCCCACTACCTGAATTCACTGTGGTCTATATTTATTTGATGTAAGGTTTAATTTTCATTTCCACTTCTTTCTGAGCTCTGCCAGTTTTATTTTTCATTTCCCTTTGTCGTCTTTTCATTTATTCCATGGACCAACGCATCTCTGCATTGCACTCACAAATTATAGGGAATACTTTTTCATTTTGTCCTTTGGATGTTTGGAAGAAATTCAGTTAATATTTTCATGGTCTTCATAACAAACTCTTCTTTTGTTCCATGTTTATCTGCTTTTTGTTTTCTTATCTCTTTTCTCTTTCTTACCGAATTTGCATGAAAAAAGCTTTGAATGACTTCATATTTTGTGTTTTTATGTGCACCAGTTTTTATTTTTTAAGTATTAGATTAGTTTTTTGTGCACCTGCAATTTTTTGTGGGATAGTTTGGATTTGGGGCTAGAAAAAAAATTATTTTAGCTATTAGAATGCCTCCTTAGCCCATAAGACTCTACATGACACAAAGTCATGGGATGTGGGCCATGTACTCGTGTGAGTGTGCTCAACCTTCCTTTAGATGTAAGACAGCCTACACTCCCTTCTTCCCTAGTGAAGACTTGAAAAGCATATGTCTGTGCACTTCCTGGTTTTATCCCATCTTTCTGCAGCTCTGTGATGTCCCCTGGGGTTCAAGAGAGCTCCTGCAGTCCGCCCATACACCCAACTCTTGTATTTCAACAAATGGTCTTTAGGTTTACTCCTCTGTGCGTGCCATGGAGAAACAGCTCCTCTGATAGCCCCACCTCAGAGCTGTAGGGGCCTGATATCATCTATGCATGTATTTTCATTGAACAGTTATATTATTATGATTATTATGATGGTAATAAATAATACAATTTAGGACAGGAAAGTTTTGCAGCTTTATACCAGTTTTTTTTTTTTTTCTTCTCTCATTTTTCCTACAGCTCTCAATGGACTTCTTGCACATTGTTCAAGACATAAAACTCTTCAGTTTTACACTTCCAACACAGAATTTGAGGTAGTTTTACAGAAGTTAGTTACCTAAAAATTTGCTCCTAGATAAGAATATGCATAAATTAATCTTTGGTTTTGTTCTTCATTTTTTTGTGCACTCCCCCAGTAGACTATTTCCTTTATAACTCTACAGGAGTGTGTACTTTCATGTGATTAAAGCCACATCTAAGAAAAAAGTATTGTAAACAATTCTCACTTAATTATAAACCCTGGCATCACATCTGCCTTTAGAGTTTAGCTTAATCAGTGCCTGGATGAACAAGGTGACCCTGCAGGCATTGTTACCTTGCTGACACCTGGCTGCCCTTCAGCTAGGTGTACACTGACACCTTCCAGTCACCAGGTCACACTGTCCTGAGCCACAGGAACACCACTGGGTACAGTCCTGCCTGCAGTGATCTTCAGGACAAGCTGCAGGAAGGGGCAAAACAAAACAGAGCGAAAAGAAACCAGTTCCTCCTTATTTAAACATTTCACCAGTCAAGATTTGTAAGAACGTGGAAATACATGATCTTTTCTTCTAATCATATAGGTTTCCCTGATTTGCTTTCCCTGATTTAAAAGGTTACTACCAAAAAACAAAGGGAAAAAGGACCTGTTCAAATTGCTGCTTACTTAGTGCAATTTTAGTTGATAACAGGAATTCCATCCAAATACCTAATAGCAGACATTTTATGCATGTATGTGACATAAATAACACAGACACTGTCTTGCTTTGGTGAGTGGCTGCCTCACATTTCCTCTTAAAGTCCACTCTGAAAATGTAGCTTACACTGCTGTGTATTATGCTCACATCTCCAAATATTTATTTGTGTAGCATTAATTTCCAAATGCATTGTGAATTTATTAAAATCAATAATTATGTTAAATTGTCTTCAATCGATTCGATCTATTAAATTAATTTATTACTGAATAAAAATGGAAAGTTAATTTATTCATAAATTAGCACATTTATTAATTTGTTTGCTTGTTTATTTTGCTGCAATCTCATTCTAGCAGTTCACTGGGATGCTTACCAAAATACAAATCAAATGAAGATAATATAAATATCCATGAGACTCAAAGTGGAAATATTATAACAGTGTATATATTAACAAACACTGTAATTCTTTGAACTAGTAAGAGGTAACAGCAAATTTGGTCTGACCTCTGTAGCCATCAAAACAAAAAAGGAAAATTGGTTAAGAACAAGATATGGCTTTCTGAAGACAAACTCTCTGTATTTAGGAAACCGTAACTTCTGAATATGCTTTGGCCTAGGAAATTTCTCCAATGATTTTCTTTGAAGAACAAACACAAAAGATCCTATTCATGAAGCCCTGGCATTCACATTATAAACCCGGGCCTTTAGAGTTTAGCTTAATCAGTGCCTGGATGAACAAGGTGACCCTGCAGGCATTGTTACCTTGCTGACACCTGGCTGCCCTTCAGCTAGGTGTACACTGACACCTTCCAGTCACCAGGTCACACTGTCCTGAGCCACAGGAACACCACTGGGTACAGTCCTGCCTGCAGTGATCTTCAGGACAAGCTGCAGGAAGGGGCAAAACAAAACAGAGCGAAAAGAAACCAGTTCCTCCTTATTTAAACATTTCACCAGTCAAGATTTGTAAGAACGTGGAAATACATGATCTTTTCTTCTAATCATATAGGTTTCCCTGATTTGCTTTCCCTGATTTAAAAGGTTACTACCAAAAAACAAAGGGAAAAAGGACCTGTTCAAATTGCTGCTTACTTAGTGCAATTTTAGTTGATAACAGGAATTCCATCCAAATACCTAATAGCAGACATTTTATGCATGTATGTGACATAAATAACACAGACACTGTCTTGCTTTGGTGAGTGGCTGCCTCACATTTCCTCTTAAAGTCCACTCTGAAAATGTAGCTTACACTGCTGTGTATTATGCTCACATCTCCAAATATTTATTTGTGTAGCATTAATTTCCAAATGCATTGTGAATTTATTAAAATCAATAATTATGTTAAATTGTCTTCAATCGATTCGATCTATTAAATTAATTTATTACTGAATAAAAATGGAAAGTTAATTTATTCATAAATTAGCACATTTATTAATTTGTTTGCTTGTTTATTTTGCTGCAATCTCATTCTAGCAGTTCACTGGGATGCTTACCAAAATACAAATCAAATGAAGATAATATAAATATCCATGAGACTCAAAGTGGAAATATTATAACAGTGTATATATTAACAAACACTGTAATTCTTTGAACTAGTAAGAGGTAACAGCAAATTTGGTCTGACCTCTGTAGCCATCAAAACAAAAAAGGAAAATTGGTTAAGAACAAGATATGGCTTTCTGAAGACAAACTCTCTGTATTTAGGGAAACCGTAACTTCTGAATATGCTTTGGCCTAGGAAATTTCTCCAATGATTTTCTTTGAAGAACAAACACAAAAGATCCAGTTAGAACCTTTTTTTGGAGATGTTTATGGGCTGGCTTTCACTCAAAGATAACTTCACCATTGAGGCCTCAGAGGCAGTATCCGTTAGGTTTCAATTTTCTGCCATTTGGAGCCAGGACTTTGGCTTATTCATCTTTTATCCTTAGAACAGCAGGAACTGAAGTAGAGTAATTAAAATGACCCTCATCGAAGAAGACAAAGCCAGCTTCCTGCCTGAGAAAGATAAGCTTTCTGGATATCTTTGCCACTTAGCAATTTAGTATTCTGCCTAATCACAGACTTCATCATTATTCTTCCGAATAAAGGAATCTCAAGTTCACAATCACAGTCCTTCAGTCTTTAAGATCTTTACTCTTGTGTGGCAGCCTGGATGGGAGGGAGTTTGTGGGAGAATGGATACACATATTTGTATGACTGAGTCCCTTTGCTATCCACCTGAAATTAACACATTATCAATCAGCTATATTCCAATATGAAATGAAAAGTTGAAAAGTAGATCTTACTCTTGTGAAGTAAAAGATACAGCATGCATGTTATGTTGCTTCAGTTGTGTCAGACTCTTTGCGACCCTATGGATTGTAGGCTGCTAGGGTCCTCTGTCCAAAGAATTCTCCAGGCAAAAATATCAGAGTGGATTGCCATGCCCTCCTCTAGGTGATCTTCCTGACCCGGAAATCTAATCTGCAGCTCCTGGGGCTCCTCCCTTGCAGGTGAATTTTTACCACTGAGTCACCAGGGAAGTCCACTGGGGAAGATATAGAATAGTGCACAAAAAACATAGTAATAGTGGACAGATCAAAAAAGGATCACGAAGCAAACATCCTCATCAGCAGCACTAGGTCAAAGGACACAGCACAGCCAGGAGCACCTCCCCACCATGCCCTCTCCAACTCACTGTCTGCTTCCATCACCATCTTGTGAACTGTTCAAGTAATTGGAAATGGGCAGAACCGATAAAAACAAAATGTGCTTGCTAAGGATGTTCCCACAATGTCCAATCAAGTGCATTTGTAAGGCATGTTTAAGTTACATCTGGTCTCTTAAATTTTATGTCAGTAATTGTATGATAGGTAGTTATTAAGGTCTTCAGATTTTCAGGAAATGGGTACTTTAAAGTAAGGGGAAACTACTTAATTTTGACCTGGAAAATTGCTGAGGATAAATGAAATTGTGGAAATTTGGACAATGAGTTCGACATTGTGTACATAGGAATCTCCAGTCTGCTCTGATCTTGCCAGACAGATTTTCTGATCCTGACCTGAATCCAGCATTTCTGGGGCAAGAGAGGTTGTGACCTAAGGACTTTCTGGCTGGCTTCACTGACTTTAGATTTCAATCAAACTCCTGCCAGAAGTACTCCTCAGCCTAGAATTTACTGCTGTTACTGCAATAAATCATTATGTAAAATAAATGCAACAACATGTACTCTCTAAATGCAGTTCTTTACAACTCTGCCTTAGCATATCAAATTCATAGTAGGTAAAGTGACTTCCTTTGATTGCAATCAGTGCCAATGAAGCCAGGAGGGCAGTCACAGGTACCCGTCATGGTGTCACAGCTGCCACCATTCAGGCAATTACACTTCCTTTGGCAATATGGTCCATAAGTGCCTTTTGGGCATCCTGTTGATAAAGAACAAAACCATATGCACTGTAACTTAAAGCTATCAACGTTTAACTTCATGCCCATAGTCATGTAGTTAACTCAACATTCTAATTATTGCTCTTTGGGATTTTTAATCACCTTCAAGCTACTGATTCAAGGTATTGATATATCTGAGGATACAAGAGGATATGGATAGATGCCTTAGAAACACAGAGGGGAGCAGAGAGTCCCGGATGCTGTTCATTAGTAAGATATAAGAAGCTTAACCTGAAGCTTCCTTGAACATCTATACACTTTTAAGGAATGCTCAGAATAAAAGACAGTCCAGCAAAGAAAGTCATTTTATTCCAGTCTAGAAAAACTTATTCTTTCAATTAATGTGTCAGTATAGTTTGTCTGATCTGGAATGATCTGAATTTAATACAAATGAGAATTCAAAATGGCAACAAGAATGGAGGAAGCATCTTTATGTTCTATTAGTGTCTCAGCTTTCTACTCTCATAACCACAGACCGTGGTTGACCAGGATGGTATCTGTAAAGGAGGTAAATAAATGGCCAGGCTTCAGGATGAAAGGAGACTGAGCAGAACAAAGAGTGACCTGAAAACCATATTATCTGTTCAGTGATTGAAAGATCGGGGCTGTTTAGCCAGGAGAAAATAAACCCAAGAAAATAGAACTATCTTCATACATGCAAAGAAAGTCCTATGGAAAAGGAGGAAGGCAGATATTAGCTCAATAAGGAAACACTCTTAAAAAGAGCTGTCCAGGACTGGAATCAAGTTTTTCCAGGAGGTGATGAGCTACCCATCTCTGTAGGAGTTCAAGCAGAAACAGGATAAGTATCTAGCAGAGAAACTGTAGCAGGTATTCAGGCACTTAACTGACCTTGAAGCACTTCCTAATACGATATTCTCTTGCTCTATGAAATGTCTGATAAAGTCTTAAAATCATAGAAGTTTGAGTTTCAAGAGACTTCAGGTCCATCTGGCTCAACAGTTATTTGAAGATGAAGTATAGTTACTTAAAAATTTTATTGCACAAAATTCTGTCACCTGTTAAAGTGAAGCTTCCTTTTCCCTTTTTTTTCTTTTTTACTTTTCATTTCTAAAGTATAAAGCTGTAGGAAATTTGGAGCAGACTGAGACTTGAACCTGTTGATGAGTAAGTCCTTCCTTTGAGCTCCTCCTGGCTCTTCATTCCCCAAGAGGATGATAACAGAATCACAGGCTTATTGTGTCAACAGGCAGAGCAACTGGCATATCACCATTATTAACAAATTAAAATATTAAAATAATGATATTAAATGAATAGTAGCCATTATTTTCTTTCACAGTGGTAGGGTCATTGATGGCATTTGGCAAAACCCTTTCCCTATCTGCTTGACCTGAGCCCAAAAGTTTCATATATGTCTTTAGGTCCTTTCTTTTGCACAAATTCTTCACTTGGAGGCACAGGTCTAAAAATGACTAAAATAGAGACTGGACAACACTTGTTTCCTTCCATTTTATCCTATATTTCTATATAAGAATAGATGGTAAAGAACATTTTTGAGTGTTGCACATGTAGCAGGTTTTAGATACTTAAGTTTGCTGTATATTGAGATTGTTTATAATCCCTATCTATATCCTGTCCTAGTACCTACTGCCTTACCTGAGCCTCAGACTTAAATAATAGATTCTTCTTCCTTTCTTTCTCTTTCAGAGATGAACTATGCTTCATACGGGGCTGTTAAAGGAGAAAATAAACCCAAGAAAATAGAACTATCTTCATACATGCAAAGAAAGTCCTATGGAAAAGGAGGAAGGCAGATATTAGCTCAATAAGGAAACACTCTTAAAAGAGCTGTCCAGGACTGGAATCAAGTTTTTCCAGGAGGTGATGAGCTACCCATCTCTGTAGGAGTTCAAGCAGAAACAGGATAAGTATCTAGCAGAGAAACTGTAGCAGGTATTCAGGCACTTAACTGACCTTGAAGCACTTCCTAATACGATATTCTCTTGCTCTATGAAATGTCTGATAAAGTCTTAAAATCATAGAAGTTTGAGTTTCAAGAGACTTCAGGTCCATCTGGCTCAACAGTTATTTGAAGATGAAGTATAGTTACTTAAAAATTTTATTGCACAAAATTCTGTCACCTGTTAAAGTGAAGCTTCCTTTTCCCTTTTTTTTCTTTTTTACTTTTCATTTCTAAAGTATAAAGCTGTAGGAAATTTGGAGCAGACTGAGACTTGAACCTGTTGATGAGTAAGTCCTTCCTTTGAGCTCCTCCTGGCTCTTCATTCCCCAAGAGGATGATAACAGAATCACAGGCTTATTGTGTCAACAGGCAGAGCAACTGGCATATCACCATTATTAACAAATTAAAATATTAAAATAATGATATTAAATGAATAGTAGCCATTATTTTCTTTCACAGTGGTAGGGTCATTGATGGCATTTGGCAAAACCCTTTCCCTATCTGCTTGACCTGAGCCCAAAAGTTTCATATATGTCTTTAGGTCCTTTCTTTTGCACAAATTCTTCACTTGGAGGCACAGGTCTAAAAATGACTAAAATAGAGACTGGACAACACTTGTTTCCTTCCATTTTATCCTATATTTCTATATAAGAATAGATGGTAAAGAACATTTTTGAGTGTTGCACATGTAGCAGGTTTTAGATACTTAAGTTTGCTGTATATTGAGATTGTTTATAATCCCTATCTATATCCTGTCCTAGTACCTACTGCCTTACCTGAGCCTCAGACTTAAATAATAGATTCTTCTTCCCTCTCTTTTCTTTCAGTCTAAAAATATTAAGAAAATCCTTCCTGAGGAGATAGAAAGGAAAACACTTAAGATCAAGCCTACTCAAGGTTATTTCTCTGTAGCAGCTGTATTTCTTTATTCCATTCTATGAAAAATGATGGATGCACTTCACATTCTCTTCTTGTTGTTCCCTCCTCCCAAAGGAGGCCAATTCTCACAGTCAATGGATGCTTCTTTAGTATATAACATTCTTTAGTCCTCCTAAAAGTTATTTTTATCCCTTACAAAAATTCAATAGAGTCTACCTAAAAACAGAACTAGTGGTTTAAAAAGTCTCTATCTCCTCTTATTCAACAAGATATGAAATACTTTCATGTCTGTCTAGGTCAATCTTTCAGAATATAACTTTTAATGTTTTTATCATTATTATATGATGCTTAAGAAGAATGCTTGGCTGCTTGATAGTAGAGAAAAAACACAAAGAAAGATAAAGGTATACAGTTGGAAACAATGCAGTCTGGTGTGTACTGCTGGTATGTTGTGTCCAAAAAGTAGGTTGAATTAAGAATTGACTGATATAAAAATTTCTGTAGTCCCATGACAAGGAGATGAAAGCTGACATGGGTTTTTATGCAAGTAGGGAAAAGAAAACACCAGATAAGGAGAAATTTACATATTCATGAATGAGGAAAATGTGGATATAATAATGCATATAAAAGAATCAGCATCAGTTAAAAGGAAAGAGGAGTTAGATACTATTTTTTGATGAATTTATATAACTGATACATGAAAAGATACACAATTTAAGATAACTTTCACTTGAAGTTACTTGGAAAATATACTTTCTCTGTGACATATACTCATTTCAAGCTCTCTGAATGGTGGTTTTGCATTTGAAAAAAACCACCCCTTGCTATTCCTTCTTGGTATTCAGAAAGCAAATAACCCCTCAACTTAATTATCATTTTGAAATTGGGACACTGAACTTGATGAAATTAACCTACTAATAAGCATAACATCTGTTGGAAGACAGTATATACTCTAACTTCTTAATTCTGCAACTCATTAAATTTATATCAGGAGTATGATATGTGTTTACAAAAGTGCCCGTAACTTTTTTTCCCCAAGAATAAGTTACTTTACTGACAGCTCCACATTCTCATATAGTTCTGTGGCTACATGAGAGTCTGTCTTCTGGAATCATGCACACATCCCTTGCTCAGATACTCACTAAATTTAACAAGAAAAGTGCACCCAGGGGATAATGATTTCATTTGACTTGTTGGAGTGTTTGGTTTCCTTCCTCATTTCTATGTAAAAATTCCATTCTATGAAAAATGATGGATGCACTTCACATTCTCTTCTTGTTGTTCCCTCCTCCCAGGCAAAAATATCAAACATTCTTTAGTCCTCCTAAAAGTTATTTTTATCCCTTACAAAAATTCAATAGAGTCTACCTAAAAACAGAACTAGTGGTTTAAAAAGTCTCTATCTCCTCTTATTCAACAAGATATGAAATACTTTCATGTCTGTCTAGGTCAATCTTTCAGAATATAACTTTTAATGTTTTTATCATTATTATATGATGCTTAAGAAGAATGCTTGGCTGCTTGATAGTAGAGAAAAAACACAAAGAAAGATAAAGGTATACAGTTGGAAACAATGCAGTCTGGTGTGTACTGCTGGTATGTTGTGTCCAAAAAGTAGGTTGAATTAAGAATTGACTGATATAAAAATTTCTGTAGTCCCATGACAAGGAGATGAAAGCTGACATGGGTTTTTATGCAAGTAGGGAAAAGAAAACACCAGATAAGGAGAAATTTACATATTCATGAATGAGGAAAATGTGGATATAATAATGCATATAAAAGAATCAGCATCAGTTAAAAGGAAAGAGGAGTTAGATACTATTTTTTGATGAATTTATATAACTGATACATGAAAAGATACACAATTTAAGATAACTTTCACTTGAAGTTACTTGGAAAATATACTTTCTCTGTGACATATACTCATTTCAAGCTCTCTGAATGGTGGTTTTGCATTTGAAAAAAACCACCCCTTGCTATTCCTTCTTGGTATTCAGAAAGCAAATAACCCCTCAACTTAATTATCATTTTGAAATTGGGACACTGAACTTGATGAAATTAACCTACTAATAAGCATAACATCTGTTGGAAGACAGTATATACTCTAACTTCTTAATTCTGCAACTCATTAAATTTATATCAGGAGTATGATATGTGTTTACAAAAGTGCCCGTAACTTTTTTTCCCCAAGAATAAGTTACTTTACTGACAGCTCCACATTCTCATATAGTTCTGTGGCTACATGAGAGTCTGTCTTCTGGAATCATGCACACATCCCTTGCTCAGATACTCACTAAATTTAACAAGAAAAGTGCACCCAGGGGATAATGATTTCATTTGACTTGTTGGAGTGTTTGGTTTCCCTTCCCTCATTTCCTAAAGCTCCATTTTGATCATTTCTTAGCCTTTGTTCTATTCTTTACAATTATTTCTCCCAGGAAATTTTGCTTCTCTGGCAAGGGATATCTCTGAGACCCCCATGGACTACAGTCTGCCAGGCTGCTCTGTCCATGTAATTTTCCAAGCAAAAGTACTGGACTGGGTTGCCATTTCCTCCTCCAGGGGATTTTCCCAAACCAGGGATCAAACCCACTTCTCTTGCACCTCCTGAATTGGAAGGTGAATTCTTTACCACTATGCCACCTTGGGAAGTCATTATTTTCCATTAGAAGATGACTATTAATATTTTCTCCCATCTTTGCACCATCCTTCATGAAGTAGATTAAGAAGAAGCTTGAAAATGTTTCACTATTCTCATTTGTTTAAATCATAAAGGCTACTGTATACCATAATGATATGAGTGAAATCTGGGTAGTTTTATTAGAAACTTAGAGCAAGCAAGGTTGTGACTATATTCTGAGACACTTAGCTCCAAAGCCAATGAATCTGTTTTTCAGCCTCTTTTTCTGGTATTATTTGAATAGATTATACACACACACACACAGTTTTAATTTATTCTTAAAAACAGATATTAAGGTTTGGTCTGTCTGAATTTTCATTGCTTTGAACAAGAGCATTAAATCCAAGCTTCCATTCATGTCTTGACATCTTCCTCTCAGCATAGGGGAGTTATTCTGTGGTCCATGTGTCTTAGAGCATCCTAAACCAAGTGTTTAGGATCTTCTTATAAATATTAATAACACAGTGGCCAATGGTTTTAGAGGATTCCACTGTCTTCAGTTTACTCAGAGAGGTTCTGTTGAAGACAGTATAAAACTCTTAAGCTTCTTAATTTTTTGCAACTCATTAAATTTATATCAGGAGTATGATATGTGTTTACAAAAGTGCCCGTAACTTTTTTTCCCCAAGAATAAGTTACTTTACTGACAGCTCCACATTCTCATATAGTTCTGTGGCTACATGAGAGTCTGTCTTCTGGAATCATGCACACATCCCTTGCTCAGATACTCACTAAATTTAACAAGAAAAGTGCACCCAGGGGATAATGATTTCATTTGACTTGTTGGAGTGTTTGGTTTCCCTTCCCTCATTTCCTAAAGCTCCATTTTGATCATTTCTTAGCCTTTGTTCTATTCTTTACAATTATTTCTCCCAGGAAATTTTGCTTCTCTGGCAAGGGATATCTCTGAGACCCCCATGGACTACAGTCTGCCAGGCTGCTCTGTCCATGTAATTTTCCAAGCAAAAGTACTGGACTGGGTTGCCATTTCCTCCTCCAGGGGATTTTCCCAAACCAGGGATCAAACCCACTTCTCTTGCACCTCCTGAATTGGAAGGTGAATTCTTTACCACTATGCCACCTTGGGAAGTCATTATTTTCCATTAGAAGATGACTATTAATATTTTCTCCCATCTTTGCACCATCCTTCATGAAGTAGATTAAGAAGAAGCTTGAAAATGTTTCACTATTCTCATTTGTTTAAATCATAAAGGCTACTGTATACCATAATGATATGAGTGAAATCTGGGTAGTTTTATTAGAAACTTAGAGCAAGCAAGGTTGTGACTATATTCTGAGACACTTAGCTCCAAAGCCAATGAATCTGTTTTTCAGCCTCTTTTTCTGGTATTATTTGAATAGATTATACACACACACACACAGTTTTAATTTATTCTTAAAAACAGATATTAAGGTTTGGTCTGTCTGAATTTTCATTGCTTTGAACAAGAGCATTAAATCCAAGCTTCCATTCATGTCTTGACATCTTCCTCTCAGCATAGGGGAGTTATTCTGTGGTCCATGTGTCTTAGAGCATCCTAAACCAAGTGTTTAGGATCTTCTTATAAATATTAATAACACAGTGGCCAATGGTTTTAGAGGATTCCACTGTCTTCAGTTTACTCAGAGAGGCTTCTAATAAATTGTATTGCAAGCTGGAAAAACAAAAGATTTCCAAGATCCGTAATCACTTTACAATTTCTCCTTGATCATAAAATACATAGCATGATGAGTTTACATCTACTGAGCAGTTTATTTTCCTCTCTGCTTGCTATCCACTGACTGGAACTGAACTGTCCAGTCTCGCAAACACGTGGTAAGATTTCTACTGCAAGTTTGTCTGCTTTTTCTGACCTCTGTAGGGAGAAAATGTTGATTCTTCATTCTGAATCTGAGAACATGAAAGGCCAGTTGTTTTTGGCTGCTGGAACTTTTGCTTTTGAGCCAGCTACACCTTTTATGGATATTTTCTTGAACCCCTCTTTTCTGTCGTCCTGTAATTACAGTGGATGTTGCCAAGGAACCTTCACAGCAACTTCCAACCACGTGTTGTCTGGAACTGAGCCCATCTGACTAGTCAGGGAGCAGCTCCCAGCCTCGGCCTGGATGTTTCAGGGTGAAGCTCCCCTCCTTCAACCCAAGGTAACTGACTTTCTGAAGTGGAAATATGACCAGCTTTATGTAACTTAATTTTATTTTATTCAGATGAAATATCCTTGATATTAAAACAAAATTACTCCTGAGAAGTGTAACAGCATCGAATATGAGAAAATCACTCCTTCCACTGTTGAGATTTGCCATAACCAAAAAATTATTAAAATTTTACTAATTTCATATTTTAGTTCTTCATTTTAAGTTTGAATAATGTAATGGTTATGCATTCTAAGGGTGTATGAAACAAACCATTTTCATACCTGCTAATTGTGCTTTCATCTGGTATTGTTTAAAATTAGGACACATGTGATAAGTGATATTCAAAATATATATTCTATGGCTTATAGAAAATGGGAACCAATAGCTTGAGTACAAGTCTATGTTTTACAGGTGGTATTTCTTGGGGGCTATCCAAAACTCATTCATATACTCACAGAATTAAGAAAAGAAAGTAGAAAAAAAATCTGTTATAGGAACAACTAGGGAGAGAAGAGAATAGCAAGGGCCAAGTTAGAGGAAAAATGAGACTAAGGCCAAATCGTTTTATACTTAAACCTATAAAAAATACATTATAAATAATTACAAGTTTAAAAATTAAGTAGCTGACTGAACATTTTAACATGTTCCTTTGGACTTTATATCATGTGTTCTCCTATAACCATTTCAATGTTAAAATCAGTATAAGATGTTTGGTCTAGGGACTATTCTTTTTCATTATACAACAATGAGCAAACTGGCATTTTGTCATTTAAGCAAGTCATTGTTTTCATTCCAAAATAACAATTTAATTTGATTGTTCCTAAAAGCAGATTCTGGGACTAACTTACTTTATGAACCTCTCTGAATATCTTGCCATTTGCTTTATGTCAATTTATAATAATCAGTTCTTATTTCCTTCTTTATTTCTTTCTCTTTAATTCTTTATCTCTCTTTTCTTGGGGATATTTTGAATAGAAAAGGCAAATGGGAGAATGAGTTACATGGGAAAGTATGTTTTCACATTCCAATCAAAACTCCCACAGGATTTATGATGAATTAGAAACTTGAATTCACATTTGCCCTTTAGCATTCCAAGTGATGACCCACCCTACCAGTGTCTCTTCAATAAATTACAGCTAAAGCACAGAACACACTTACGGAGATGACAGTGGTTTCCATGGTACCCAGGCAGACAGGTACATCTCCCTGTGACTGGGTGACACTCCTCATTCTCAGCTCAACACTGACATACCTGTTTACAATTCTTCCCATATGTGCCTGGCGGACAAACTAAGGGAAAGAGGAAATGCAAACTCAATGAATTAAATTTGTCTGTGTATATACAGCCTTCTAAAAGTGAAAGCAAGGAAAAATTTATTAAATAAGACCATTGCCTATAGAAGTGTGCTGTCCTTTGGGATTTAGGTTTCATTAAATTTACTTGGGGATTGCTTCACTGTTTGATTTTGTTTTGTTCAGTCAATTTGTGACCGACCGTCAAGGGCCGGCTGCAATTTTCTTGTCACTGAAGAAGGTTATTTGTGGGGGGCTATCCAAAACTCATTCATATACTCACA
This sequence comes from Tragulus kanchil, assembly GCA_022376925.1. Classification (NCBI taxonomy): domain Eukaryota; kingdom Metazoa; phylum Chordata; class Mammalia; order Artiodactyla; family Tragulidae; genus Tragulus; species Tragulus kanchil. The sequence goes on from JAIOJX010000028.1 coordinate 124,387,750, forward strand.
GAATTAAGAAAAGAAAGTAGAAAAAAAATCTGTTATAGGAACAACTAGGGAGAGAAGAGAATAGCAAGGGCCAAGTTAGAGGAAAAATGAGACTAAGGCCAAATCGTTTTATACTTAAACCTATAAAAAATACATTATAAATAATTACAAGTTTAAAAATTAAGTAGCTGACTGAACATTTTAACATGTTCCTTTGGACTTTATATCATGTGTTCTCCTATAACCATTTCAATGTTAAAATCAGTATAAGATGTTTGGTCTAGGGACTATTCTTTTTCATTATACAACAATGAGCAAACTGGCATTTTGTCATTTAAGCAAGTCATTGTTTTCATTCCAAAATAACAATTTAATTTGATTGTTCCTAAAAGCAGATTCTGGGACTAACTTACTTTATGAACCTCTCTGAATATCTTGCCATTTGCTTTATGTCAATTTATAATAATCAGTTCTTATTTCCTTCTTTATTTCTTTCTCTTTAATTCTTTATCTCTCTTTTCTTGGGGATATTTTGAATAGAAAAGGCAAATGGGAGAATGAGTTACATGGGAAAGTATGTTTTCACATTCCAATCAAAACTCCCACAGGATTTATGATGAATTAGAAACTTGAATTCACATTTGCCCTTTAGCATTCCAAGTGATGACCCACCCTACCAGTGTCTCTTCAATAAATTACAGCTAAAGCACAGAACACACTTACGGAGATGACAGTGGTTTCCATGGTACCCAGGCAGACAGGTACATCTCCCTGTGACTGGGTGACACTCCTCATTCTCAGCTCAACACTGACATACCTGTTTACAATTCTTCCCATATGTGCCTGGCGGACAAACTAAGGGAAAGAGGAAATGCAAACTCAATGAATTAAATTTGTCTGTGTATATACAGCTCTAAAAGTGAAAGCAAGGAAAAATTTATTAAATAAGACCATTGCCTATAGAAGTGTGCTGTCCTTTGGGATTTAGGTTTCATTAAATTTACTTGGGGATTGCTTCACTGTTTGATTTTGTTTTGTTCAGTCAATTTGTGACCGACCGTCAAGGGCCGGCTGCAATTTTCTTGTCACTGAAGAAACTCATAGGATGATGTCAGGTAAAATCAACTAAAATAATAGTATAATCCATGAGGGACCACATATCTGGATAAAGATTGTTTTTGTTTTGTTTTGTTTTTGGTGCGGCTGGTTTAAATTCTCAAGGTTGTCTCTCCCTGTGCGTTAGTATGTACTGTATTTGTGTCACTTGTCAGCTACTCTGTTGGTTGTATATGTGTGTGTGTGTGTTTGATTTTTTTTTTTTTTTTGCAGCCCAAGTAGTAAAAGCTTTCTCTCCCAACTTCTAAATAATATCATGTCATTTTGGTAGGAAAATAGAAAGACTTTCTGGAGATTTCTCAGTTTACAAATCAAAGTCAAGCAGACATTTTGAGTTTCACGTTTGTATCTGATGACAATTCAAATATATTCAGCAAAAAAAAAAGATCAGATAGTTTAGGCTGCTGGAGACCTGAAGTTGCATAATAATTTCTGAATCAACCTTTTATCATCCCAGGGCTCTGGCATCATGAAAGAACAAATCTTTTAGAAAACTCTCACACTGGAGAAGTTGTAACTGTATTGCTCACTGTAACTTTGTGTTTTAATGCTGCCCTGTGTGCCGATGGGGTTACTTGTTTTCTGAGCATCCACTATCTTTAAGAATATTTCATCTTCCAGGTTTTTAGTAGAAATGACAGCAATGGTAGACAAATTAGAAATTCTAACTTTAAGGGCCATTGGTTCCTTGCTTAGTAATGAAAACAAAGACTAATGAAATACAGGTGATTAATTTAAAAAGAGGATTTTCCCCACTGTAGTACAAATTATAGAATACTTCAGCTACACTGACACTCCTCATTCTCAGCTCAACACTGACATACCTGTTTACAATTCTTCCCATATGTGCCTGGCGGACAAACTAAGGGAAAGAGGAAATGCAAACTCAATGAATTAAATTTGTCTGTGTATATACAGCTCTAAAAGTGAAAGCAAGGAAAAATTTATTAAATAAGACCATTGCCTATAGAAGTGTGCTGTCCTTTGGGATTTAGGTTTCATTAAATTTACTTGGGGATTGCTTCACTGTTTGATTTTGTTTTGTTCAGTCAATTTGTGACCGACCGTCAAGGGCCGGCTGCAATTTTCTTGTCACTGAAGAAACTCATAGGATGATGTCAGGTAAAATCAACTAAAATAATAGTATAATCCATGAGGGACCACATATCTGGATAAAGATTGTTTTTGTTTTGTTTTGTTTTTGGTGCGGCTGGTTTAAATTCTCAAGGTTGTCTCTCCCTGTGCGTTAGTATGTACTGTATTTGTGTCACTTGTCAGCTACTCTGTTGGTTGTATATGTGTGTGTGTGTGTTTGATTTTTTTTTTTTTTTTGCAGCCCAAGTAGTAAAAGCTTTCTCTCCCAACTTCTAAATAATATCATGTCATTTTGGTAGGAAAATAGAAAGACTTTCTGGAGATTTCTCAGTTTACAAATCAAAGTCAAGCAGACATTTTGAGTTTCACGTTTGTATCTGATGACAATTCAAATATATTCAGCAAAAAAAAAAGATCAGATAGTTTAGGCTGCTGGAGACCTGAAGTTGCATAATAATTTCTGAATCAACCTTTTATCATCCCAGGGCTCTGGCATCATGAAAGAACAAATCTTTTAGAAAACTCTCACACTGGAGAAGTTGTAACTGTATTGCTCACTGTAACTTTGTGTTTTAATGCTGCCCTGTGTGCCGATGGGGTTACTTGTTTTCTGAGCATCCACTATCTTTAAGAATATTTCATCTTCCAGGTTTTTTTTAGTAGAAATGACAGCAATGGTAGACAAATTAGAAATTCTAACTTTAAGGGCCATTGGTTCCTTGCTTAGTAATGAAAACAAAGACTAATGAAATACAGGTGATTAATTTAAAAAAGAGGAATTTTTTCCCTCCCTTCTTGACTGGGATATGTACAAATAAGAGAACTAAGTGGAATCTGACTCAGCATCTGAACAACTGTTTACATAGTCTGCTGTTGATCTAGACATTCTTTTATCTAAGAATCACTGATTGTTCAAATATATATCAGTGAAGCACTTATCCTGAACTTGCTAGGTATGCCAAAAAGCACATCTGGTTTTACTGCCTGAGAAGTTGATTAACTTTGTTTGTTAATATGTGGAGAAGCAGGAAGAACTGGTCATGGCATTTCAGAGGGGACTGGGAGTAGATGTTCATGATATTCTTACTTCCTTCACATCTTGCCAGGAAGCATGTAAGAGGATCACCCACATTTCACTGTGATGTGGTGAAAGGTGCTCCCTAATGAGAGGCTCACAAACCATCAGAAAAATCCAATGTGTGTCATTAAAACTTTCTGATAACTTCAGAAACCAAGAGCTGTGATTATTACAGGTTCCTCCCATCTGGGAAGACCTATTCTTGCAGTGGGATAACTGAGCTTCAAGTTGATAAGAGCTGAGCAAATAGGACCACAAAGTCCTATGCTCTAAGAACATTTAGGAGTCAATGACACCGCGCTGAACACAGTAATGTTTGTATAATAGTTCCCAGTGTCCCTATCTATTTAGCCACTTCTCATTTTGAGGTTGGGGGCCCACTGGCATGGGGCTTTGAGGGAAGCGATATTCTGACTGGTTTGCTTTGAGAGGAGTTGGTTACCATGCTGGTTTGGAAGATCCATTGAAAAATTGTGTAATCTAAAGGAAATGGTATGAACTTTGGGTTGAGGGGTTCAGCACAACTATGGACTTTATCTCTGGCCTTAAACAATTATCTAGGCCCTAAGACCCTCAATTTCCTCCTCTAAACAATGAGATCCATAAAATCTATCTCACAGATAGTTATGAGGGGTAAGTGAGTAGACATAGTAACATGGGGGAATCTCTTTGTATTTCAATAAAATTTATTTCCCTTCCATCAATACCCTTATATTTAAAATCAGAATCAATTATTTGACAGAGATGATATATGTGGGCAAAATCTACAGACACATTCAGAATAATATGGAAAACATATCTAATATTTAAAGACCAATGTTTTTCTAGACAAATGGATGTTAATGCATATACATGGTATTGCTGAACCTATTTTCAGGGATAAAATGGAGACACAGATATAGAAAACAGTCTGGTGGACACAGTGGAGGAAGGAGAGAGTGGAATGAATGGAGAAAGTGACATTGGCATATATGCCCTACCATGGATAAAACAGATAGCTGGTAAGAAGTTACTATAAAACATGGGGATCCCAGTCTGGTGCTCTGTGATGACCTGGAGGGGTGGGATGAAGAGAGGGGAGGGAGGCTAAAGAGGGAAGTGATATATGTATAACTATGGCTGATTCGCATTGTTGTATGGCAGAAACCAATATAACATGGCAAAGCAATTTTCTTCCAATTAAAATAAAAAAATAAAGACCAGTGTTTTTCTAAAATATATTGAAATCACATAGCATGAAATTTCTGAACACATGTAAATAAAATGTATCCACATTCTCCTTAATTGTTCTGTGTTTTGAAGCTTCACAAAAATGTTCACAGATGTTAATCACTTCTCCAACCCAAGAAGAGTTCAGGCAAATCCTTAGCTTTAATTCTTGAATTCCAGTGGAATAAAAATTGCAGAAGATATAAATAATGACTCAGGAAAAATTGATCTCTTGACGTTCTCAATGTCAGTTCTTAAATGGGTATTTAAGCATCATTGAAGGAATTTACAATTTATATTGAAAACCAATAAATGGAAATAAAAGCAGTAAAAACACTGAGAATGTTATTAAAGAGAATTTTTGAGAAATACTGTAGCATTTCTTAGATTATATATGCATCATGAAAAACACCCCTCAGTTGTCATCTAGTTGAATAACTTTGACTAGAATTTCTGAGGAAATCAAAGTTAAAGCAACGCCTGCTTCACGTCCTCTGAAGGAGAAGGTGGTGTGTTAGTTTGTTGCTTCATGGTCTTTCATGGATTATGGGGAATGCTCTCAATTCATTTTATAAGACAGAATTATTGCCAAATTCTGGAATGTTCTCAATCAGCCAAGAGATTTTTCCTGGATACCTACTATGTGCTAGGTTTTACAACAGTGTGCAAAATCAAACATGGTACTTGAAACCTTCAAGCTTGCAACAGGAGAAAGATGAACACAATAATATAACCACTCAAATAAATATCTAACTTTAAAATGTTATATTAGGATAGGGTTCTATGAGAGAGAATGACATAAGGGACCCTAATTTAGACTGGCTGGCAAGGGATGGCATGTGTTTTGTTCCAAATGTTCTCTGTGAGGAGATAACCATTTAACAAATCTGAAACACTAGAGAGAGTATATGTACTGGGAAGGGGAAGGTTAAGGGAAAAAAACTAATAGGGAGGAGAAAAAATTTCCAAAAAGGAAGAGCCAGGTACATATGAGTTACTTATACAATTCCCAAATGGTGTGTTGGCAATAGTATCTATGTATGTATGACAATAGTAAGGCATATATTGCTATGAATATTTCTCATTTGGTTTCCTATGACTGTTGTAACAAACTGTCACAAATTTAGTGACTTTTAAACCATAGACTTATTCTCTCATAGATCTGCAAGTTAGAAGTTTAAAATCAGGATGTTAGTAGGGCTGTGTTTTTTTTCTGCAGACTTGAGGGGAGAATCTAATTTTTTTTTTTTTGCCTCTTCTAGTCCCTAGAACTAACCTTTATTCCTTGGTTTATGGCTACTTTGTCAAATCTCTTAAGCCAGTAGCTTAGTTTCTTCTTTCTATTATTTCCTTCTTTTTTTTTTTAAGAAATTATTTTGCAGCACACAGGATCTTTAATTGTAGCATGTGGGATCTAGTTACCTGACAAGGGATCAAACCCGGGCCTCCTGCAATAGGAGCACAGAGTCTTAGCCACTACACCACCAAGGAAGTCCTGTTTCCCTCTTATAAAGAACTTTTTTATTATATTAGGCCTATCAGGTAAGCCAGAAAAATTCTGAAAATCAAACGCCTGCTTCACGTCCTCTGGGAATGGTGTGTTAGTTTGTTGCTTCATGGTCTTTCATGGATTATGGGGAATGCTCTCAATTCATTTTATAAGACAGAATTATTGCCAAATTCTGGAATGTTCTCAATCAGCCAAGAGATTTTTCCTGGATACCTACTATGTGCTAGGTTTTACAACAGTGTGCAAAATCAAACATGGTACTTGAAACCTTCAAGCTTGCAACAGGAGAAAGATGAACACAATAATATAACCACTCAAATAAATATCTAACTTTAAAATGTTATATTAGGATAGGGTTCTATGAGAGAGAATGACATAAGGGACCCTAATTTAGACTGGCTGGCAAGGGATGGCATGTGTTTTGTTCCAAATGTTCTCTGTGAGGAGATAACCATTTAACAAATCTGAAACACTAGAGAGAGTATATGTACTGGGAAGGGGAAGGTTAAGGGAAAAAAACTAATAGGGAGGAGAAAAAATTTCCAAAAAGGAAGAGCCAGGTACATATGAGTTACTTATACAATTCCCAAATGGTGTGTTGGCAATAGTATCTATGTATGTATGACAATAGTAAGGCATATATTGCTATGAATATTTCTCATTTGGTTTCCTATGACTGTTGTAACAAACTGTCACAAATTTAGTGACTTTTAAACCATAGACTTATTCTCTCATAGATCTGCAAGTTAGAAGTTTAAAATCAGGATGTTAGTAGGGCTGTGTTTTTTTTCTGCAGACTTGAGGGGAGAATCTAATTTTTTTTTTTTTTGCCTCTTCTAGTCCCTAGAACTAACCTTTATTCCTTGGTTTATGGCTACTTTGTCAAATCTCTTAAGCCAGTAGCTTAGTTTCTTCTTTCTATTATTTCCTTCTTTTTTTTTTTAAGAAATTATTTTGCAGCACACAGGATCTTTAATTGTAGCATGTGGGATCTAGTTACCTGACAAGGGATCAAACCCGGGCCTCCTGCAATAGGAGCACAGAGTCTTAGCCACTACACCACCAAGGAAGTCCTGTTTCCCTCTTATAAAGAACTTTTTTATTATATTAGGCCTATCAGGTAAGCCAGAAAAAATTCTCCACCTCCAAATCCTTAACTTAATCACCTCTGCAAAGTCCCATTTGCCATGTAAGATAACATATTAACATACTGCTGAAATTAGGACATCTTTGAGGGCCTATCACTCAGCCTATTACAATCTCTATATTTCCAAGCATTTTTAGTAGCTTCTGATTTATCCTTAGGTACCATGCTATTAAATAGAGTTAATAGCAATAACTTGATGTACAAATCTTTATAGAAATCAATACAAATTTTAAGTCCTGTTTCCCTCTTATAAAGAACTTTTTTATTATATTAGGCCTATCAGGTAAGCCAGAAAAAATTCTCCACCTCCAAATCCTTAACTTAATCACCTCTGCAAAGTCCCATTTGCCATGTAAGATAACATATTAACATACTGCTGAAATTAGGACATCTTTGAGGGCCTATCACTCAGCCTATTACAATCTCTATATTTCCAAGCATTTTTAGTAGCTTCTGATTTATCCTTAGGTACCATGCTATTAAATAGAGTTAATAGCAATAACTTGATGTACAAATCTTTATAGAAATCAATACAAATTTTAAGTCCTGTTTCCCTCTTATAAAGAACTTTTTTATTATATTAGGCCTATCAGGTAAGCCAGAAAAAATTCTCCACCTCCAAATCCTTAACTTAATCACCTCTGCAAAGTCCCATTTGCCATGTAAGATAACATATTAACATACTGCTGAAATTAGGACATCTTTGAGGGCCTATCACTCAGCCTATTACAATCTCTATATTTCCAAGCATTTTTAGTAGCTTCTGATTTATCCTTAGGTACCATGCTATTAAATAGAGTTAATAGCAATAACTTGATGTACAAATCTTTATAGAAATCAATACAAATTTTAAGAACTATATAATGTAAAAACATGGAAAAGCTATCATCAATTATTTTAATACATTTTTACTTACTGGAACTGGACAGGTTGTAATAAATGTCACTTTGAGAAGGACTTGGGATTCTTAAGAAGTCAGAACCCAGCAAGGACCTGGGAAGCAGTTTGAGGGCCCAGATAAGAGACTTCTCAAGGGTTAAAACTGTGAGAAATAAAAGATTAAATGCAGATCAGAGTGATATTTCTACATCCTGAATTACCTGTTCTTCTTAGTATTTTATGTAATATTATTTTTCTGTTATAAAAAACAACCTTAGGGGCTATCCCATCTATAGATGGATAGTGTTTGCTTTTATGTGTAAGGTGATACTGTGCACATAGTAAGATAAGCAGACATTACACACCTGCACAAATGATCAAGCTACTAAGCAGAAAAATCAGGAACAAACTAAGATGGCCTCAGGATGAGCTCTGAGCTTTTTTCCCACTGTCTTGGAGATTTTTCCTAGGAAGTGAGAGGGGTGCTAATTTTATATAACATTAAAGAGACTACAAAGTTGGACAATAGGACAAGCTGTGCGTTAACTTAGTAGGTGCGAAAATCAGCCTGGAGAGTTTTATATTGACAATTTATTATTTACCTTGTTGATTAGTTTAGCCATCTAGGCCCTGGAAGAACTTGTCAAACCAGTTTGAAGTAATATAGTTGATACCTTTTCTAATTGAAATCATTCTGGATCACAAATCCTCTGTGGGTGACTTCTCTGTAGATTCAAGTTGTTCCTCTATATTAAGGCTGAAGGTTCAATACTTTAGCCATCTGTTGCAAGGAGCCAACTCATTGGCAAAGACCCTGATGCTGGGAAAGACTGATGAGAAAAGGATAAGGGGGCAACAGTGCACGAGATGATTGGATGGCATCACTGACTGAATGGACATGAGTTTGAGCAGACCCTGGGAGATAGTGAAGGACAGGGAAGCCTGGAGAGATGCATGGGGTCTCAATGAGTTGGACATGACTGAGCGAATGAACAAAACAATTAAAGTGAGATTTCATCCTTTAAATTAACCAGTGAATGTACTCCAAAATAAGACTGAATTAATAGTTACTATTTTGATTTATGGAGAACTTATATAATGTAAAAACATGGAAAAGCTATCATCAATTATTTTAATACATTTTTACTTACTGGAACTGGACAGGTTGTAATAAATGTCACTTTGAGAAGGACTTGGGATTCTTAAGAAGTCAGAACCCAGCAAGGACCTGGGAAGCAGTTTGAGGGCCCAGATAAGAGACTTCTCAAGGGTTAAAACTGTGAGAAATAAAAGATTAAATGCAGATCAGAGTGATATTTCTACATCCTGAATTACCTGTTCTTCTTAGTATTTTATGTAATATTATTTTTCTGTTATAAAAAACAACCTTAGGGGCTATCCCATCTATAGATGGATAGTGTTTGCTTTATGTGTAAGGTGATACTGTGCACATAGTAAGATAAGCAGACATTACACACCTGCACAAATGATCAAGCTACTAAGCAGAAAAATCAGGAACAAACTAAGATGGCCTCAGGATGAGCTCTGAGCTTTTTTCCCACTGTCTTGGAGATTTTTCCTAGGAAGTGAGAGGGGTGCTAATTTTATATAACATTAAAGAGACTACAAAGTTGGACAATAGGACAAGCTGTGCGTTAACTTAGTAGGTGCGAAAATCAGCCTGGAGAGTTTTATATTGACAATTTATTATTTACCTTGTTGATTAGTTTAGCCATCTAGGCCCTGGAAGAACTTGTCAAACCAGTTTGAAGTAATATAGTTGATACCTTTTTCTAATTGAAATCATTCTGGATCACAAATCCTCTGTGGGTGACTTCTCTGTAGATTCAAGTTGTTCCTCTATATTAAGGCTGAAGGTTCAATACTTTAGCCATCTGTTGCAAGGAGCCAACTCATTGGCAAAGACCCTGATGCTGGGAAAGACTGATGAGAAAAGGATAAGGGGGCAACAGTGCACGAGATGATTGGATGGCATCACTGACTGAATGGACATGAGTTTGAGCAGACCCTGGGAGATAGTGAAGGACAGGGAAGCCTGGAGAGATGCATGGGGTCTCAATGAGTTGGACATGACTGAGCGAATGAACAAAACAATTAAAGTGAGATTTCATCCTTTAAATTAACCAGTGAATGTACTCCAAAATAAGACTGAATTAATAGTTACTATTTTTTGATTTATGGAGAACTTATATCGCTTTACCATGAAGATATGACAATAGGCATAAAAACTGAAAATATTTTGGAAGGGGAAATATTTTATTTTTGATTTATTGACTTCTCAGGTATTCAAATTATTTTTATTAAAGACGGAGTCATCTTTGCTAAATTCAAGTTGAAACAAAGTCATACAAGTTCATTTGCCCCAAAAATCTCATGAACACTGCTTCTCACCTAGTTTTATGACAGGCTAAACTTTTTAATAGTACTTTTTGCTTCTAAGAAATAAGGATTTCTTCTACAAATGGACTTCTGAGAGGTCATTTATATCTTTACTTTTTCCACTAAAATTTAAAGATGGATGAGATCTCACTGAGAGAAAGTAATGAATTTGTCTTTATATAATTGTCTTGTCTACTGCCTTTCATATTCATAATTATTTTCCATGTACAATATATCTGGCTGGTAAATGTTTTCTGAGATGGTACACAGAATTCAAACCATGCATAGAAGAAAATTCAATGAACTGTCTTTTTGTTTGGAAATTTATGACTGTCTTAGCATTTGTCACAGCACAGGGTAATTTCTCATGGGAAAACCCTGTCCACCCTAGCAAGAAGATACATTGCATAGTCCCAAGATCACTGTGACAGTTACAAACTCCGAGGCCATCTACATCAGCACAGAGTCCCTGACAAACTAAATAAGCATAAGCAGAAAGATGTTTTAGACTGTCAAAACAACTATCTACCTCTCACCAAGTTTAAAAAAAAAAAAAGCATATAGCTTTCACGATGGGCAGAGAGGTATATTCAAATTTTATCTAATACTTTACTTCTCACAAATTAGGATTGACCTTAGATGGTTCATGACAGCATATTTTGCTCAGGTTCTTATCAAAGGCCTGGTGATAGATCAGCTGTCATCCACCCGTTTCTCAGAATGTCTTTGTATTAAACTAATGGTCCAGCAGAACAGTCAGGCTGACAGGCAGATTATTTATTTGCAATCTGGTAAAAGAACTGACAACTTCATTGTTTTAATTGTTCATTTTTCATGGGTTGATGCATTAGCTCACTCGGATCTTTGTGGCTCAGTCATAGAATAAATATATGGGGATGAGGGCATCAGAATGACTGAGTCCTCCTTAAAGTTCAAGAAGCTGCAGAGAGTCATGGTGCCTGCCAACTGTGATTACCAGCATCCCACAAGCATTTGGGGAATTTTTTGTCTTATCTCTGTTCTGCATCTCTTTCCTCTCTTTCAGGAAGACCTATGATGTCAGCTACTGATCTGATTGTTTCTTGAAACAATGTTTCTGGTTCTCACAGCCTATTAAGGGAGAAAGACTGGAGTAGCCTAGTGTCTCTGTGTCTCAGTAAGGGTGGGGACCTGCCAGACAGAGGCTCCTGGAACTTGGATATCAAGATATCATCGAGAGCAGATATAGCTCAGCCAGAGCCTCTCAGAATCACTCAGAAGCTTTTTTTGTGTGTGTGATAAATACACAAGACCTGGCCTTAACTTGGGAATTTTAATTCTAATTTAATGGTTCTTTGGTAGGGACTACATAGACATATTTTTAAAATCCTATGATGAACTACTGATTGAGAGCTATTGATCTAGAGTATAGACCAATACACTCAATTTATAGACAAGACATTCAATAGAGTGAATTGTTTGCCCAAGATCATAGCCAATTAGTAGCAGAGCTAAAACTAGAATGCAGGGGTCCTGACCTCTAGATCAATGACCCTGTCATTCTCCACATCAGATTCCATTCTCTAGGGGCTACTGAGACACTTCAAGTAGGTTCTACCAAGACTTTCTGCTCATCCTAAGGTGTCAGGGCATAAGATGGAGGTGACCATGTGTACTCAAGGCTCATCTCAAATGTTGGTCTTCAGAGAGTAGAGGACATGTTCATGGTCTAGTAATAAATGTGAAAGAGGTACCTGTTAAGCAATTGATATCCAAATCATATTATTACTTTACTGTTTTTCCATCATATTAAAGTTGAAAGCATATCCAGGGAAGAGGCAATGTTTTATTATTTTTATATGCCTGACACCTCCCATGTAACCAGGAACACAGAAGTGGCTCAATAAATATTTGTTGAAGAAAAGAAAAAAAAAAAAAAAGAAAGAAGGAATGCTTCTCTAGTTCAATATGCATAACTGTGAAAAGTCAATCCTATACAAAGAAGGACACTGACTCCCTGAATTGTATGCTTATACATTCATTTGGTTATTAAACATTTATTCAACATTTATATTATTCATAAGGTCCTGTGCTTGGCATTGATAATACAAAATTGACTAAGGTTAGTACCTGTTTTTGAGAATGTAAGAAAACTGATTCAGAAAGACAAGTGAAAATGGGTATAGAACACTCTGACAAGTGCTATGAAACCAGATACAGGCACATTAAAAAAAAAAAAAAGTTAAGGAACCTAAAAGCAAAGAATAGCTAACTCTATCAGGAGGGAATCAGGAAGTCCTCAGGGAGGTGGCATTAGAACTTGGTCTAGAAGAGTAGAAATTCATCTATCAGGAGGAAGAGAATGAGTAAAGTCTTTACTTCATGGTTAGAGGACACAGTTTAGGAACAAGAATGATCTTGAGGCATTTTTAATATCACACTGAAGCCTTGATCTGGTGCTTTAAGGTTACCACAGAAACTTCATGGTCAGACTGATGACAGAGTGGATATTGGATTGGAGGGTGGGAGGCCACTCTAGGCACTTTAGTGAGAGACAAGAACCTGAACTGGATATCTGGGAAGGGATTGACATAAGGGGTCATACCAAGAGACTTACTTTGAGGTGAAATAGATAGGATTGGATGACAGATTGTATAATAGATCAGAGGGGATGTGCTCTTGGTTCTTAAGTGTTTTTTTCATTGTTGTTGCATGTTTGCTTATTTTTCCAAAGTGGTCCAATATAGCTAGAAAATATTAAGACACTGACTGCAGAAGGCCATAGCAAATAACTAAATCTGAATCAGCATGCACCCATATTTATTTTATTTTTATTTTTGACAACAGGCCTTTTCAGTTTACCTTGGCAATTATAGCACCGGCTGGAGAGGGCAGGCTGACAGGGCAAGGGCATTGTAAGAGCTACAGAGCATAGATAATCCAGTGGCTCAGGACTGGAAAAGAGCATGTGGATCACAAAAGAGAAATGAGCCTAAGACAATGGGGCTCATATAGGTCCCAAAAGCAAGCTCCACCTGGATCATTTCTTGAAGCTTTGTGTTTTGAGTATATGCACAGAGTATATGGCACAATCATTAAGGAAATGTTCAGATCGTTTCAGTACTGAAGTCAAAGTGACAATGTTCCTTTTTGTAATGGAACCTTCTATGCCAGGTCAGCATGGTACCTCACTAGGGCATTCATGATGGCTGTCACCATTTTGTGGAACCTGGTAGTTGCCATCCTCCACGTGTGTGGACAGTACTAATAAATGCCTAGTAACAATATTTCTCTTCATAATTGCTCCAGGCAAAAGCCAAATGATGCATAAAAATTCTAGAATTTCAACATTTCAATTTAATATGGGTAGATTATATTAATACGTACAGGAGAAATATGCATGTATGTGTGCTAAATCACTTCAGACTATTTGCGACCCTCTGGATTGAAGTCACCAGGCTCCTCTGTCCAAGGGGTTCTCCAGGTAAGAGTAATAGGAGTGATTTGTCACACCCTCCTCCAGGGGATTTTCCTGAGCCAGGGAATGAACTCAAGTCTCTTATGTCTTCTTCATTTGTAGATAAGCTCTTTACCACTAGCACCACCTAAGAGAGCACAGGAGAAATATATCCATTTTGAAAACCAAAGCTTAATTGATTCATGCCTGTTTTTCAATTTTCTTTTATGTTTTATTCAATTACTAGAAGGTGAAATAAGTAGCATGGTTAAAATTGTGGTTAGGAAACTTTTACCCCCAACAGGTGTTCAGAATGTAACATTTCAAGCAGAGAGAGGAAAACAATTTACAGAATCAAGAGAGGGTAAGAATGACCAGAGAGCAGGTTACAGAAAGTGAATGACTTTGAGAATTGAGGAAAAGCTCCTGATTAAGGAGCTAACATTCTCTGAGTACCTACTGTGTGTCAGGTCTGTTCTAAGCCCTCTCCTTGTATTATCTCATTTGATAATCAGAACAACCCTGGGAGGAAACATCTATTATTTTTCTTATTTTCCAGAAAAAAATGAAGGAAACTAATGAGAAATTATTTGCTCAAAGTTTGCATAGCCTGAGTCAGCCAGAATTGGCGACTCAGTATCATTTTCTTAAGCATGACTTTATACTTCTTCCCAGGAACTACTGCACTAATGTGGGGATAGAAATATACCCTATTGGTTTATGGGCCTTTAAGAAATGATTTACAATCCATGTTCTCACATGACTTCACAGAACCAGATTAGTACAGAGAGAGGAGACCTGGATTGAGCACTGGGAGTTACCGATTCTTAAACCATGTTACTCTGGGAAAGTTACCTCTCTGAGGATCATGCTGTTTTTTTGTCATTTCCATAACTCTATTTAGTTTTACTTTTCATGTAACTTTTATTATGAAAAGACTCAGGAAAACATCTACAATTAGTATGAACATACAATAAGCTCAGTTCAGTTGCTCAGTTGTGTCTGACTCTTTGTGACACCATAGACTGCAGCACTCCAGGCTTCCCTGTCCTTCACCATCACCCAGAGCCTGCTCAAGCTCATTTCCATTGACTCAGTGATGCCATCCAACCATCTCATCCTCTGTTGTCCCCTTCTCATTTTGCCTTCTATTTTTCTCAACATCAAGCTCTTTTCCAATGAGTCATCTCTTCGCTTCAGGTGGCCAAAGTTTTGGAGCTTCAGCTTCAGTATCATTTCATCCAATGAAGAATGATTTTCTTTAGGACTGACTGGTTTGATCTCCTTGCAATCCAAGGGACTCTCAAGAGCCCTCTCCAACATCACAGTTCAAAGGCATCAATGATATGTTGAATATGTTATATTTACTACCATAGAAACTGATAAGTAAAATTAGATTTCATAATTTCCTGCTTCTCTATGAAATAAGTAGATATTAAGTCTGAGATACTGTGTCACCAATCACGGCTTTCCCCAAGATCCATAGAACTTAAAGGATAGGAGACTATCTAGAAATAAGGACACCCAAGTCCAATCCACTGTGTTAACTGGTTAGCACCAATCATACTGGATGCAAGAATTCCACCTTGAAATAATAACAGAAGCTTTCAGTACTATCTGCTTAGAACTCACAGATTGAGTGGTGAGCAATATGGACAGACAAACAGGGTAGACGAGGTAAAGGAAGTGTCTACACACTTGGCAAAGATTCCTGGAATCCCAAATAGTCAAATGTTTCTGCTTCTGCCCAAGTGTGTTAATATACCTTTCAGTGCATACGCAAGATCAATTTATCGAATCCAGGAATAGCATGGTGGTGGTGCATAGTCGCTCCATCATGTCCATGTGACCCCATAGACTGCAACCTTCTAGGATCCTCTGTCCATGGGCTTTGCTTGGCAGGAATACTGGAGTGGGTTGCCATTTCCTCCTCCAGGGGACCTCCCCAATCCAGGGAATGAACCTACATCTTCCACATTGCAAGTGAATTCTTAACTGCTGAGTCACTAGGGAAATTCCAGGAAGAGCATAATTAATAGTAATTATTTTCCTTTTGCAGATTTGCTACCAGAAGACAGGTAATTGCTCTTTGACTACTATCCTAGACTGTTAATTTTTGGTATTCATGTAAAAATGTAAAAATGAATCCTTAATGAAAATTTTCTTCATATCAACATTAAGGACAATGAAAGTTTCAACAAGTGATATTCACATATACTAATGTAACTTCTCTATGAGAGATCACAAGCTTTCACCTGGCAAACAGATGTCCAAACAGATCTTGAATATTATCCCCCTATATTGCTACAGAAACATAAAGCATCAAAACCAGAAACACAAAAGAATCTATCAGTATTATTTTGCACAAGGCAGTAAGATCAAGTAACTGTAACAGTGTAAGTAGCTTCTCTTCAGTTCAAATCATAAAAGTCATTGCTTTTAGGCCATGGCTTGTGAAAACAAATGCCTTTTCTTAGTGCCAATATTTTAAAGACATATAAATACTCACTCATAAACAACCACTAAGACCTCATTCATTCTATTTGCAAATATTAATTCAATGCCTACTCTGTAGCAGGCACTGAATTTGTTTAGGAAAAACTCAAAATTGACTAGAACTGAGTTTTCTTCATAGCAAAGCCATCACTTTGTATAAATTCCTTAAGAACAACAAGATACTTGAAAGGTATTGGTCCCTAACTTTTACAAATTGTTCATCTCAACTTCACTACTTTACCTGCCAACTCTCTGAAATAAACTCCAATTCAATTAGTAGTAAAAATATTGCAACTCTTATGAAGCTCTTTTCCTTTCTAACAGCAGTTTACTTGGTCCAAAGTCAGGGATTGAAATGAACTACTACATGTTATCACTCTTGCCTTACATATTGTTCTGAACAAGTCACATTTTTTCTTAATAATTTGAAAGCATTTTCATTTGTGCCCAGGAATGGCTAGTAAGAGCTTTTAATATTATTAAGTCTAGATCAAATCAATCCTCTTACCTGCTTCCTCCTCAGGGACCTCCCCAATCCAGGGAATGAACCTACATCTTCCACATTGCAAGTGAATTCTTAACTGCTGAGTCACTAGGGAAATTCCAGGAAGAGCATAATTAATAGTAATTATTTTCCTTTTGCAGATTTGCTACCAGAAGACAGGTAATTGCTCTTTGACTACTATCCTAGACTGTTAATTTTTGGTATTCATGTAAAAATGTAAAAATGAATCCTTAATGAAAATTTTCTTCATATCAACATTAAGGACAATGAAAGTTTCAACAAGTGATATTCACATATACTAATGTAACTTCTCTATGAGAGATCACAAGCTTTCACCTGGCAAACAGATGTCCAAACAGATCTTGAATATTATCCCCCTATATTGCTACAGAAACATAAAGCATCAAAACCAGAAACACAAAAGAATCTATCAGTATTATTTTGCACAAGGCAGTAAGATCAAGTAACTGTAACAGTGTAAGTAGCTTCTCTTCAGTTCAAATCATAAAAGTCATTGCTTTTAGGCCATGGCTTGTGAAAACAAATGCCTTTTCTTAGTGCCAATATTTTAAAGACATATAAATACTCACTCATAAACAACCACTAAGACCTCATTCATTCTATTTGCAAATATTAATTCAATGCCTACTCTGTAGCAGGCACTGAATTTGTTTAGGAAAAACTCAAAATTGACTAGAACTGAGTTTTCTTCATAGCAAAGCCATCACTTTGTATAAATTCCTTAAGAACAACAAGATACTTGAAAGGTATTGGTCCCTAACTTTTACAAATTGTTCATCTCAACTTCACTACTTTACCTGCCAACTCTCTGAAATAAACTCCAATTCAATTAGTAGTAAAAATATTGCAACTCTTATGAAGCTCTTTTCCTTTCTAACAGCAGTTTACTTGGTCCAAAGTCAGGGATTGAAATGAACTACTACATGTTATCACTCTTGCCTTACATATTGTTCTGAACAAGTCACATTTTTTCTTAATAATTTGAAAGCATTTTCATTTGTGCCCAGGGAATGGCTAGTAAGAGCTTTTAATATTATTAAGTCTAGATCAAATCAATCCCATCTAAATAGGGCATGGGACTAATGCTTCTTTAACCACTCCTTCTTCTTACCAATTATTCACAACTATATTGGTGGCCTCGTTAGGAAATCTTTGACATATATGCTCAGAGGTCCCAGATGCAGGCCACTTTCATACATTTTGCTGACAACCTTTGAACCAAGCTGCCAAGTCAAAGCTTGCCATAGTCTTCAAACCCAAATGGTGATTCATTGTTTGCTTACACAGAGACAGATTACCATTGTTAACTTGACCTCAGCCTCTAACTCCAAGTCAAAAATGCTGGAAGACATGGGCATCTTAACTAGAGCAAGACATAAATCAAATTACCTTCAACACCACAAAGAAATGAATAGTTGGCATCTCATGAACTGTAAAGTGCAGTAGGTTTTCCATGGAAGATGAAGTTGATGACAAAGATCCCATTACTTAATTGAGTTTAATAAAATATGGAGAAACAAACTTTGCCATGATTTTAAATAGTTTGATGAATAAGTAGGGTCATGCTGAGAGCTTACTAACTTCACAGTTCTTGGGACTGAAGTTTTTCTCAGAAAAGGAGTGAGATGGGAGAGGAACAATTCATAGACATGGATAGTGTTGTCTTAATATTTTTTTGCTATGACCAAGTCAAATTAGATTATATTGTTTTAGTCGGCTTACTTGCAGGATTTTTAGAGTAAGATAAGGGTAGAGGAGAGAGAATGAAAAAGCTGCTACAAGGAGACAGGGGGAATATTTGTTCCAGAGAAGACAAATTCTGGTAAGCAAAGGAGGTGTAGTGAGGTTATGGGAGAGCTAAAGCCAGGCCAAACATGATCATCAAAGAAGAATTTTATGAGCATGTTAAATTTCATCATGTCATGAGTTAAACTGCAATTTTATAAAACGTTGGTTGAACTGAATTGAGGCAATGTGGATCCACAATTGAGGAAAAGAAAGACTTCGACTTTTAAATAATAACAGATCACTATTGTTTTGGGTGTATGACTCCAGCTCTGCTTTTTCCAGTGAGTTTTAACTAAGTAAAAACTAAAATGTGTATATGATTTTTAAACATACTTATAAAATCCAATCTCTAAGCTCAGCTAAAAACCAAAACAAATGAAAATTAAATGTTGAAAAATATTTAATATTGGTAAGAGAGATCATAGATCTTAATATTTTAGAAGGTTATAGTTCTTACTTTCTGCTTCAGATCTGGGAGGAGATAAAACTCTACCAGTCCAGAAATGTGTGAAAATTCAGTATTATTATTTCTTGATATCTCCATAAAAGTACTGATTTTTCCCAAACAAAATTTTTTTGAAAATTGGTCTGGAAAACAGTACTTTTCCACACAAACAGCAAATTAGTGCTTCAGAGGTTCATCCTAAAATGCTCTGTAAATTTAGCATTTCCAACAAAAGATGATCTATCCCAGAAACACCAGAGATCTTTTTCTTTTTTAATAGTTTGCCAAAGTGTAAGCTCTTGTGACATCTGAAGGTTTTAAACACTGGCACAGCCAGTTACTTAGAAACAAGTGAGCATTTTGGGGGTCTCTGGAGAATGCAACTTAATAGAAAGAAACACCCATGTGTACTTAATGGTACCAGCAAGACACATGCACACCTACAGATACTAATACATTCATGTACATTTTACTCTGCGACCTCATTAACCTGCTCTCCAAAATGCTGGTTGAAACATGAAGTGTTTAACTATTCTCCTGGTTAGTTTGCCTACACTTACTGATCTGGATGTTTGTTTTTTTCTTCCTTTTGAATTAATTGAGCTGATGAGCTATGTTCATATTATGGAGTTAAGCTTATATCATCTTTAAGGATTAGACAGAATACAGTATCTTTCCCAAAATATTAATAGCAACTTAAGGATAATGCTTTTAAAGCAGTTGCAAGTCAACACTAGAGTGGAGTGTAAGAGACAACCATATTTGGGTGTATGCTCATTAGTCAGAATTTGAATTATTTTCAACTATGGGAAGCTGTCAGACATAAAACAGGTGCGCCTGTGATGCTCCCATGTGCAAGGAGTGGGACAGAACTGCTCAGCTCCCCGCCATTGTTGCCTTTGACTCCAAACCAGCTCTGCTTTTTCCAGTGAGTTTTAACTAAGTAAAACTAAAATGTGTATATGATTTTAAACATACTTATAAAATACAATCTCTAAGCTCAGCTAAAAACCAAAACAAATGAAAATTAAATGTTGAAAAATATTTAATATTGGTAAGAGAGATCATAGATCTTAATATTTTAGAAGGTTATAGTTCTTACTTTCTGCTTCAGATCTGGGAGGAGATAAAACTCTACCAGTCCAGAAATGTGTGAAAATTCAGTATTATTATTTCTTGATATCTCCATAAAAGTACTGATTTTTCCCAAACAAAATTTTTTTGAAAATTGGTCTGGAAAACAGTACTTTTCCACACAAACAGCAAATTAGTGCTTCAGAGGTTCATCCTAAAATGCTCTGTAAATTTAGCATTTCCAACAAAAGATGATCTATCCCAGAAACACCAGAGATCTTTTCTTTTTAATAGTTTGCCAAAGTGTAAGCTCTTGTGACATCTGAAGGTTTTAAACACTGGCACAGCCAGTTACTTAGAAACAAGTGAGCATTTTGGGGGTCTCTGGAGAATGCAACTTAATAGAAAGAAACACCCATGTGTACTTAATGGTACCAGCAAGACACATGCACACCTACAGATACTAATACATTCATGTACATTTTACTCTGCGACCTCATTAACCTGCTCTCCAAAATGCTGGTTGAAACATGAAGTGTTTAACTATTCTCCTGGTTAGTTTGCCTACACTTACTGATCTGGATGTTTGTTTTTTTCTTCCTTTTGAATTAATTGAGCTGATGAGCTATGTTCATATTATGGAGTTAAGCTTATATCATCTTTAAGGATTAGACAGAATACAGTATCTTTCCCAAAATATTAATAGCAACTTAAGGATAATGCTTTTAAAGCAGTTGCAAGTCAACACTAGAGTGGAGTGTAAGAGACAACCATATTTGGGTGTATGCTCATTAGTCAGAATTTGAATTATTTTCAACTATGGGAAGCTGTCAGACATAAAACAGGTGCGCCTGTGATGCTCCCATGTGCAAGGAGTGGGACAGAACTGCTCAGCTCCCCGCCATTGTTGCCTTTGACTCCAAACCAGCCAGGGAGGGAGAAGGATATCCCAGCGATACAGTGGCGGTAGGACACCCCTGGTGACAATTCAACTCCCCAAAGCCCATGCAGGCAAACTGAAAATGGAAAAAATGAAATTTTCCTCCCTTCCCTCCTTTCTGCCTTCCTTCCTTTCCATCCTTTCTCTTGCTTTCTTTTTTAAAATATAGTTACTGTTTCTGTACACTATTCCAGAACCTGTCAAATGAAGCAACTCTGTTTCTAGGCTTCCGGATATAAACTTTTCAACCACTGGAAAGCTTTTTTAATATTTTAAAAATAGTTCCCCCAATCATACAGTAAAGCATTTGACCCTCTGTCAAATAATTCATTGCTTCTCTAACTCAGAGCATGGAGAATTCTATGAACAGTGTCTGTTATAGAGAATATACAACAATTTAAAAATATTCAGTTGAAAGGTTATTTTACACAGCTGATAAGAAATTACTGCTTAGCTGGAGCTTTATAATCCAAAATCACATTTTCAACACAGAAAGTTACAGCACAATGCAGAAATAAATTCAAGTTTATCTACACAAATCTCTTTCTTTTCTGGTTTGTATAAATGAATTTTTATTAAATTATTATTTTTACAATAAGATTCACACTCAGGAATTCACCCCATATACATAACTCATTTCTCACAAACAAAAACCATGTCCATGTATGTAACTAACTCATTTTTTTCTTATTCATATGTATTTTCCTTTTCTAGCAAAACTGTATTTTTCAAGTTTATAAATTGGCAGCCGATAATTACAATTCTGTCTCATTTCATTTCCCTTATGCAAAATACATTAGTGACTAAAAATGGAACTTACATAGAACAACCTAAAAATTCGGAGACCTCAAAATGAGAAATTATTGAGATAACTTAAGTCAAACAGATTCTAACCTGGTTGGAGAAGGGGTCAGGAAGGAGGGGACGATTTCCTCAATTAGCACTGACCAGAGTCCAACAAAGTTCCCATACCCAGGAAGGATGGAATGTGATTTAAAGCCTTCTACTATAAGGGTTGAAGTTATGGGTGATCCAAACCAAACCGAACACACACACACACACACATACACACACAAACACATCGGGGCAAACTACTAGATTGAAAGAAATAATGACACGCCAGCACATCGACTGGTTCTTTGCCATTCTATTTTTATACATCTGGAATCTCACATTTGCACAGACCCAGAGATGCTCCATATATGTTGGCATAGAAACCATCTAGGACATGCTCTGTGCTTGAAAACACATCTCCTGTTCTCTATTCCAAACTATCCCCTTTCAGAAAGGCTCTCCTTTTAGTCTCTGAATGTTCTTCATTGATAGGTAATCTCCATAGCGTAGAAAACATAGTCAACAAACACTGAGGTTCAGACATCTCCCTCCCAGTGTAGATTACTAGGATGAAGCTAAACAAGTTAGGTGGAGGGTGGAAGGAGGAAAGGGGCACAACATGGGGGCAGTAAGCCAGGGATGAAGGGAGAGAAGGGAAGTGGACAAGTCTCTTGCCTGCTTTGCAATTTTCCAAGGTGGGATTGTCCCTTTATGGGATATTTTTGGGTCAGGTAGGATATATATAGCTGCCATGAAAAGAACGGGGCTTCTGTTAGAGGAAAATGAACAAAACTGGTGCAACAAACTAGCCAACTTTTGTTGTAATTATTTTTAACTTGCTACTTGGGTGTATATTTAACCTAGTAACAAAAATATTTGTTAGGGAAAAAGTGCTTGGCATTTCAATTCTGGGCATTTTGTTCTTTGCTAAAAACCAAGAGGAAAGGGTGGGTGCTGTAGTTTAGAATGGAAAGAAAAGAATGGATTAATGGTGATAATCAGTCTCTAAGAAGGAAGAGAGAAAGAGGCTTAGAAGGTGAACTAAGATTCACGTTAAGATTCAGGATTCATGGGCTTCCCCTGGTGGTCCAGTGGGTAAGGACACCGCCTTGCCGTGCAAGGGGCGCCAGTTTGAGCCCTGGCCTGGGAAGATCCCACGTGCCGTGGAGCGGCTGGACCCATGTGTCCAATTACCCAGCCGGAGCTCTGGAGCGTGTGCACTCAGAGCCGGTGCTCTGCGACAACAGACGCTACCGCGGTGGGAGGCCCACACGGGCCAAAGAACAAAGACGAATGAAAATAGAGAAATGAAAGACCAATAGAAGTGGCCCGCCTGCTCCCCTCCCTCCCCACCCCACCCCCCAAAAGAACTTCAATAATGAATCCTGAATCTTTTTTTTAATCAATTTTATTTATTTATTTATTTTAAACCTTTATTTTGCTTACAGAGTTTTTTTTTGTTTACAGATATGCATGTTCCCAGATTATTCATATGTATATCTCCCCCTTCCCACCCCTCCCAACCATCACACAGCACCCCTGAAGGATCCCCTTTTTTCACAGAGCAATGACTAGAGCTATTTTCTTCACTTGTTAGTACAGGCCTTCATGCTACTTCCTTTACGCCTCCCACCCTCTGTTCCTTCCCCACAATGTCCATATGTCCACTGTCCGTGTCTGTCTTTCCGCTGCTTCACTGCATGTGCCATCATCACCATCCTACTAGATTCCATATATGTGTGTTAATATACTGTATTTGTCCTTCTCTTTCTGACTGATTTCACTTTTTATGATAGGTTCTAGATCTAGCCACCTCATTAGGGCTGATTCTTCTGCATTTCTCTTTACAGCTGTGTAGTATTCCATTGGATATATGTACCAGGA
Source organism: Tragulus kanchil (assembly GCA_022376925.1). Taxonomy (NCBI): domain Eukaryota; kingdom Metazoa; phylum Chordata; class Mammalia; order Artiodactyla; family Tragulidae; genus Tragulus; species Tragulus kanchil. The sequence continues at coordinate 124,411,586 of JAIOJX010000028.1, forward strand.
CTTCTTTATCCATTCATTCGTATGGGCCATTTCATTCGGGGGCAATGAACATTGGGGCCAATCATCAGGGTATCCTTGTATGCTGGTCAATTATTTTTAACGTAGGTATATTTAACCTAGTAACAAAAATATTTGTTAGGGAAAAAGTGCTTGGCATTTCAATTCTGGGCATTTTGTTCTTTGCTAAAAACCAAGAGGAAAGGGTGGGTGCTGTAGTTTAGAATGGAAAGAAAAGAATGGATTAATGGTGATAATCAGTCTCTAAGAAGGAAGAGAGAAAGAGGCTTAGAAGGTGAACTAAGATTCACGTTAAGATTCAGGATTCATGGGCTTCCCCTGGTGGCCCAGTGGGTAAAGACACCGCCCTGCAGTGCAAGGGGCGCCGGTTCGATCCCTGGCCTGGGAAGATCCCACGTGCCGTGGAGCGGCTGGACCCATGTGTCCAATTACCGAGCCGGAGCTCTGGCGCGCGTGCGCCCAGAGCCGGTGCTCTGCGACAACAGAGGCCACTGCGATGGGAGGCCCACAGGAGCCAAAGAACAAAGACAGATGAAAATAGAGCAATGAAAGACCAATAGAAGTGGCCCGCCTGCTCCCCTCCCTCCCCACCCCACCCCCCAAAAGAACTTCAATAATGAATCCTGAATCTTTTTTTTAATCAATTTTATTTATTTATTTATTTTAAACCTTTATTTTGCTTACAGAGTTTTTTTTTGTTTACAGATATGCATGTTCCCAGATTATTCATATGTATATCTCCCCCTTCCCACCCCTCCCAACCATCACACAGCACCCCTGAAGGATCCCCTTTTTTCACAGAGCAATGACTAGAGCTATTTTCTTCACTTGTTAGTACAGGCCTTCATGCTACTTCCTTTACGCCTCCCACCCTCTGTTCCTTCCCCACAATGTCCATATGTCCACTGTCCGTGTCTGTCTTTCCGCTGCTTCACTGCATGTGCCATCATCACCATCCTACTAGATTCCATATATGTGTGTTAATATACTGTATTTGTCCTTCTCTTTCTGACTGATTTCACTTTTTATGATAGGTTCTAGATCTAGCCACCTCATTAGGGCTGATTCTTCTGCATTTCTCTTTACAGCTGTGTAGTATTCCATTGGATATATGTACCAGGACTTCTTTATCCATTCATTCGTCGATGGGCATCTAGGTTCCTTCCATGTTCTAGCTATTGTATAGAGAGCTGCAATGAACATTGGGGCACAGGTGCTTCTTTCAGATTTGATTTCATCAGGGTATAAGCCTAAGAGTGTGATTGCTGGGTCGTATGGTGCTTCTATATTTAGTTTTTTAAGAAATCTCCAGACTGTCTTCCATAGAGGCTGTATCAATCTACATTCCCACCAGCAATGCATGAGTGTTCCCTTTTCTCTGCACCCTCTCCAGCATTTATTGTCTGTCGATTTGTGGATGATGGCCATTCTGACGGGTGTGAGGTGATATCTCATTGTAGTTTTGATTTGCATTTCTCTAATTATAAGTGAAGTTGAGCATCGTTTCATGTGCTTTTGGGCCATCTGTATGTCATTGTTGGAGAGGTGTCTGTTTAGGTCCTTTTCCCATTTTTTGATTGGGTTGTTCGTTTTTCCAGTGCTAAGTTGTCTGAGTTGCTTGTAGATTTTGGAGATTAATTCTTTGTCTGTTGTTTCATTTGCTATGATTTTCTCCCACTCTGTGGGCTGTCTGTTCAGCTTTTTTGTGATTTCTTTTGCTGTACCAAAGCCTTTAAGTTTCATTAAGTCCCACGTGTTCATTTGTCTTTTTAGTTCTGCTATTCTAGTAGGTGGGTCAGAGAAAATCTTGCTTTGATTGATGTCCTTGAGGGTGTTACCTATATTCTCCTCTAAGAGTTTGATGGTTTCTGGCTTTACATTTAGGTCTTTAATATTATTGAAGTTCTTTATGCTGGAGATCATAATAGTGATGAAGTGAAAAAGAACACTGTTCAAATTTTCATTCTCATTTGAATGTTAAAAATAATACTATTCACCCACCTTCCTTTACAGAATTTTTATAATAAATTTTAAATGATACAAAATTATTGTAGGAAAAAATAAATATTTATTTAGATCTAGCACTGGTTTTATTATCACCAGGTTATGGAAGTCAGGTCAGTTTGCCCAATGATTTCTTTTTTTTCTGGAACCATTAACTGATCATCCTAGTTCCATCTTCTGAATTCTTCAATTTTAAATTTAATTTATTTGTTGAAGTTAGTTATCATGCCCCGAGACCAAGATGGTATTTTTCCTTTAATAGATTGACAAACATTATAAAGTCTGACATACCTAGTGCTTGCTAGGGTTAGTCTGAAAAGCACTTTCACACATAATGGAGTTTAAATCACTAAATCACCGCCCCCTCCTTTTTTTTTCATATAGATTGACACACTTTACACTACTTATCAAAGTTTTAAATAAATAAGCCTCACTTTTATGCAACTAGGAAGTTTAACTCAGACTCTCATATCCATGCGAAGAAATAAATGAAAGAATGTTCACCATAGCAATTTTTAATACCAAAATCCTGAAAACAATCTAAATGTTCATTATAGAGGATTTATTAAACAAATCATTTTAGGGGCATACACTATAATATTCTGAAACCATATGGAATAAAAGATATATCTGAGCTGACAGGAAAACATGCTTACAATACACAGTTTAGTGAATAAATAGATAAGGAAGAATAAAATTAATTTTTGGTAAGATATCATTCATGCTATAAAAAAAATAAACTGCAGTGGGTTGCGAGGGGTGAATTTTGAATTGGTAGGGAAGCTTTCTCTCTACACATTTCTGTTCCATTACTTTTTAAGTATTTTTACTTATCATATATTTAAATATATTCTTAGGTTATTATTTTCCCCTCAAGCTCACTGCTTTATATATGTATATAATGACACATAAAGTTCACTGTTTTATGTATATATAACATAAATGTAATGTATGGTATGTACATATTTATATACATGTAAATATATATGTATATAAATGAGCTTAAATGGGAAAATAATAATATAAAAATACTTTTGGTTTTTTGAGTCCCAGCCCAGACACACAAGGAAGGAGGGAGCTATGGCCCTCTAGTGGAGAATCTTATCTATGCACTTTTGTTCACTTAATCCCACATTCTAAAGAAACCTCAACATCTGAATTTATTTATGGGCAAACTCAACCAGAGTTTTATATCAAGTAATATCGAAAAATGACATACCTAGTCCATCTTCTGAATTCTTCAATTTTAAATTTAATTTATTTGTTGAAGTTAGTTATCATGCCCCGAGACCAAGATGGTATTTTTCCTTTAATAGATTGACAAACATTATAAAGTCTGACATACCTAGTGCTTGCTAGGGTTAGTCTGAAAAGCACTTTCACACATAATGGAGTTTAAATCACTAAATCACCGCCCCTCCTTTTTTCCATATAGATTGACACACTTTACACTACTTATCAAAGTTTTAAATAAATAAGCCTCACTTTTATGCAACTAGGAAGTTTAACTCAGACTCTCATATCCATGCGAAGAAATAAATGAAAGAATGTTCACCATAGCAATTTTTAATACCAAAATCCTGAAAACAATCTAAATGTTCATTATAGAGGATTTATTAAACAAATCATTTTAGGGGCATACACTATAATATTCTGAAACCATATGGAATAAAAGATATATCTGAGCTGACAGGAAAACATGCTTACAATACACAGTTTAGTGAATAAATAGATAAGGAAGAATAAAATTAATTTTTGGTAAGATATCATTCATGCTATAAAAAAAATAAACTGCAGTGGGTTGCGAGGGGTGAATTTTGAATTGGTAGGGAAGCTTTCTCTACACATTTCTGTTCCATTACTTTTTAAGTATTTTTACTTATCATATATTTAAATATATTCTTAGGTTATTATTTTCCCCTCAAGCTCACTGCTTTATATATGTATATAATGACACATAAAGTTCACTGTTTTATGTATATATAACATAAATGTAATGTATGGTATGTACATATTTATATACATGTAAATATATATGTATATAAATGAGCTTAAATGGGAAAATAATAATATAAAAATACTTTTGGTTTTTTGAGTCCCAGCCCAGACACACAAGGAAGGAGGGAGCTATGGCCCTCTAGTGGAGAATCTTATCTATGCACTTTTGTTCACTTAATCCCACATTCTAAAGAAACCTCAACATCTGAATTTATTTATGGGCAAACTCAACCAGAGTTTTATATCAAGTAATATCGAAAAATACATAAAATTCCATGCACTTGAATTTACTTCTTGCTTTAAAAGTCTTAGAAAAATCCGAATAAAATTTGAATTGATGATGCATTTTCAACGTGCGATATAGCAGCATCCACATAGTTGCATTTTATGGGAAAAGCCTGCCCTTCTGCTTCTTGTGAGAGCATATTTGCTAGCACAGATACTTCAGGTTCAGAAAAGGCCGATGTGTATTCATTACAAAGCGCTATTGCTAATAAAAATCCAGGCGTTACTTATGTCAATCTCTGAACTAGGATCTAAGGAGGCATCTGTCACCTCAAAATGGAATCACTGTATATGAATAATGAAGGTGTGTATTTTCATGGACTAATATAAAACATTTCTAACAAGAGAAAGTATTTCAGAACTATGTATGGATGCGTCAACCGCCAAATTCCTTCGGTCCAGATGAAGGCGTGCAGTTTCCTGTCAACTTGTGCTCTGAAGCAGAACAGTCTCCAACCTGACCACTGGGCTTGCTCTATATTAAGTCCTGGCTACCCTGGAAATGTACCGTCTCTTAGCGTAAAACTCCCCAAAGGGCAATTCAAATCACATTTAGAATTTCCTATTTACATTGCAACGGCCATGGCAGAAGTTTGAATGTCACAGTACAAATCCGGTACCCAATGCTGAGTGTGTTCAGTGGATTTGGTTTCAGAACTCACTTCACATGAGCATGTTTTCATCAAGTGAAAGGGGGGAGGAAATCATGGGCTAGGTTCACATTATGAACTCTATTATTTTGCACAAGCAAACTAGTGTTTTTGTCCTTGCATAATAGTCTTTATCAGACTACTTTGCATAGGAACCTTTTAAATGCTTAGGCAGGAATGTTATCAAGCAAGAACAGGCACTAATATTTCCAGTTAAATTTCCCATGTGAAAAAGCAAAATTTGGTTAGAACAGCCTAGCAAATAGAAGTAACTTTCCTGAAGAGACAAATGTTTTTCTAGACAAGTAATGAAGGTTCTTAATTTTTTTTAGCTGTGGCTTATCCTGAAGGGAGACATATTAAAGCATCTGATCTTGAACCCTGAATTTAGGGGCAAACTCAACCAGAGTTTTATATCAAGTAATATCGAAAAATACATAAAATTCCATGCACTTGAATTTACTTCTTGCTTTAAAAGTCTTAGAAAAATCCGAATAAAATTTGAATTGATGATGCATTTTCAACGTGCGATATAGCAGCATCCACATAGTTGCATTTTATGGGAAAAGCCTGCCCTTCTGCTTCTTGTGAGAGCATATTTGCTAGCACAGATACTTCAGGTTCAGAAAAGGCCGATGTGTATTCATTACAAAGCGCTATTGCTAATAAAAATCCAGGCGTTACTTATGTCAATCTCTGAACTAGGATCTAAGGAGGCATCTGTCACCTCAAAATGGAATCACTGTATATGAATAATGAAGGTGTGTATTTTCATGGACTAATATAAAACATTTCTAACAAGAGAAAGTATTTCAGAACTATGTATGGATGCGTCAACCGCCAAATTCCTTCGGTCCAGATGAAGGCGTGCAGTTTCCTGTCAACTTGTGCTCTGAAGCAGAACAGTCTCCAACCTGACCACTGGGCTTGCTCTATATTAAGTCCTGGCTACCCTGGAAATGTACCGTCTCTTAGCGTAAAACTCCCCAAAGGGCAATTCAAATCACATTTAGAATTTCCTATTTACATTGCAACGGCCATGGCAGAAGTTTGAATGTCACAGTACAAATCCGGTACCCAATGCTGAGTGTGTTCAGTGGATTTGGTTTCAGAACTCACTTCACATGAGCATGTTTTCATCAAGTGAAAGGGGGGAGGAAATCATGGGCTAGGTTCACATTATGAACTCTATTATTTTGCACAAGCAAACTAGTGTTTTTGTCCTTGCATAATAGTCTTTATCAGACTACTTTGCATAGGAACCTTTTAAATGCTTAGGCAGGAATGTTATCAAGCAAGAACAGGCACTAATATTTCCAGTTAAATTTCCCATGTGAAAAAGCAAAATTTGGTTAGAACAGCCTAGCAAATAGAAGTAACTTTCCTGAAGAGACAAATGTTTTTCTAGACAAGTAATGAAGGTTCTTAATTGTTTTTCTTTCTTGAGCTGTGGCTTATCCTGAAGGGAGACATATTAAAGCATCTGATCTTCTGATTTCTCTTTTTTATACTCTGTGAATTTATAGGGGTAGATTTTCCAACATAGAGCATCTGATGTAACTTTAAACAAACTTTTTGTGTGCTTTGTTTTGTCTTTTTTTATTATTATAAAAAAATGAACTGCAAGAAGAAAATGTTATTCCAACTGGACACAGTCACACACATGCATACCATCTTAATCTTCAGATTCCAAGTCCACTCAACTGAGGTGAACTTGAAAGAATGCTTCCAGACAAAGCTGGAAGGTAAACCTGGCAGTGAGCAGCACTGTTTCATGTCAGTATTTAATGACTGGCTAGTTGACTTCACATCCATCCAACGTTCCTACTTCAGACATGAACATTTATTTGCAGTAAAAAGAGGATATGCCTAGCAATTTATTACCATCTAATGCTGAAATTATTTATTCTGACCTGTCTCTTCTGAAGTTTCTTTAAAAATAAAGCATACCTAAAGGCAATATGTATTACCATAGACTTCTAGGTTCAAAAAAAAAAAAAAGTCCTCTTACTTGGCCTTTGCATGGTTATGGAAAAAATAACATAAGCATCCTTGGCTAAAGCTGCCTTTGAACAATCCTGAATTGAAGACCTAAATGGCTGCCTTCATTTGCAAATGGATACAACCCGTTTGGGTGCTGGAACTATGTGTGTCAATCACATGAAGCACAAAGACTCACAAATATATTTGAGGAGAACAGCGTATGGAGCACTCTCACTCAGGGATAAGAAAACAAGACATTGTTGTCCACAATCCACTTCCACTTCTTTCAAAACTTTAGATCTGTTTGAGCACTGCGAACTAGTCACTTATGCTGGGTTTTGATGATACATTAGCATAGCAGATTAGCCTATTAGATTGAAACATTTACTTTCCAAAAAAACTAGGATAAACCTTCCTGGAGATCTAAAATTCATCCCATAAATTGGTTTCATTCTGAATATCAAAACAGACAAGAAAAAGAGAAAACTAGATTTTGTGATATACTAGCTTCAAAAAAGATGGATGCTGAATACTTCAGAAGTCATATATGTTAAAATGATTACATCTTTAAAAAGCCTTACTGTCTCCTTATGCATTATTCAGTACCTACTTGTATTAATAATCACTGTCATCTAGCTAAAAGAAACCCTATAACTGCCCTGCTACACACTGTAGTCAATAAAACCACAGGGACTTGTGACTGGACAGATCTGGCCTCTAGTCTAGCTCCGCAGAGACAGCAGTGAAGATAACAGTAAGTTTTCCTGCCAGGTGTTAGAGGTAATGCTTAACAAGAGCCACCCCAGGGCCTGGCATAGTGTTGGAAACGATAGCAATAAATAACGTTACCCCTGAATGACAAATACTTAAGCTCTAAGGAGTCAAAGGCAACAGACCAGAGCTGCCAGAAGGAAAAGTGTAAAGCCACAGTTAGAACTCAACCACTGTTTATCCAAGTCGTAAACCTTAGTTGTTCATCCAAGCCAAGGAGTAATCCATTTCAACCTTTCCCAGTCTTAGTTGATCTTTAATCGAATTGTTCCCAGAGGAAGAAAGATTTAGTCAGGTTCCTCATTATGTAGAAACTGTACTTTGTAAGCATTTGAAAATTTAATGTGAGTGCTCCTTTTTTAACAAGCCAGGCCATGTCACTACTCGGTGCAAAGTCTTTCAGTGGATCCCTCATTTTATTCAACTAAAAGCCAAAATTCATGTACAATGGCTCATAAGTTCTGATAGAACAATCCTTTCCCTTTGCTTTTCTGATTTCACCTCTACAGTTCTCTTTCATTTGTCTCTCCATTCTTGATACACTGTCTTCCTGCTGTTCCTTGACTCTCTCAAAGGGCTCAAATCTTGCCTTCTCCCAGAGGTCTTTCTTGAACACTCTAAACTGTCTTGCCTACTCTGGACTCCTAATCCACTGTACTTGTTTTACTTTTTCTTTTTCCAGTAGCACTTTCACCTTATCCTGCAATAAGCTGCACTTAAAATCAGTGTATTTCTTTATTGTCTCTCCCTGCTATGATGTGAGGTCTAAAGGGCAGTGCCCTTTTTTTGTTGTTCACAGGTGTATCTAAAAAAAGACAAAAAGAAAACTAGATTTTGTGATATACTAGCTTCATGAACTGTCATATATGTTAAAATGATTACATCTTTAAAAAGCCTTACTGTCTCCTTATGCATTATTCAGTACCTACTTGTATTAATAATCACTGTCATCTAGCTAAAAGAAACCCTATAACTGCCCTGCTACACACTGTAGTCAATAAAACCACAGGGACTTGTGACTGGACAGATCTGGCCTCTAGTCTAGCTCCGCAGAGACAGCAGTGAAGATAACAGTAAGTTTTCCTGCCAGGTGTTAGAGGTAATGCTTAACAAGAGCCACCCCAGGGCCTGGCATAGTGTTGGAAACGATAGCAATAAATAACGTTACCCCTGAATGACAAATACTTAAGCTCTAAGGAGTCAAAGGCAACAGACCAGAGCTGCCAGAAGGAAAAGTGTAAAGCCACAGTTAGAACTCAACCACTGTTTATCCAAGTCGTAAACCTTAGTTGTTCATCCAAGCCAAGGAGTAATCCATTTCAACCTTTCCCAGTCTTAGTTGATCTTTAATCGAATTGTTCCCAGAGGAAGAAAGATTTAGTCAGGTTCCTCATTATGTAGAAACTGTACTTTGTAAGCATTTGAAAATTTAATGTGAGTGCTCCTTTTTTAACAAGCCAGGCCATGTCACTACTCGGTGCAAAGTCTTTCAGTGGATCCCTCATTTTATTCAACTAAAAGCCAAAATTCATGTACAATGGCTCATAAGTTCTGATAGAACAATCCTTTCCCTTTGCTTTTCTGATTTCACCTCTACAGTTCTCTTTCATTTGTCTCTCCATTCTTGATACACTGTCTTCCTGCTGTTCCTTGACTCTCTCAAAGGGCTCAAATCTTGCCTTCTCCCAGAGGTCTTTCTTGAACACTCTAAACTGTCTTGCCTACTCTGGACTCCTAATCCACTGTACTTGTTTTACTTTTTCTTTTTCCAGTAGCACTTTCACCTTATCCTGCAATAAGCTGCACTTAAAATCAGTGTATTTCTTTATTGTCTCTCCCTGCTATGATGTGAGGTCTAAAGGGCAGTGCCCTTTTTTTGTTGTTCACAGGTGTATCTCAGGAGGCTAGAGCAGTGCTTGGTCCATAGAAACATGGCCATAGGACATCACCAACATTCACAAGACACTGGAAGAAGCAATGCATCAAAGATGCCAAATCTCACCAGTAATCGGTGAAAAGCAAAGAAAAATACTATTTTCTTTAAAAGTCTGGCACAAGCTGTAACCTATATCGCCGTCCTGGAGAGCATTTTGACCTTAGTAAATAAAGTTGCAGATAGAATATCCTGTCACCCAGCATATCCAGACTTAGTACAAATCCTAACAAAACTTCACTACACACCCAGAAGGAGCCGTACACTGAGGTGTGCTTGAAATGCTGATGATAATGGAAAACAATCAGAAACAACCTCCTAGTCCTCTTTAGGAGAATGAAGTTGTGGCATGTTCACACAACAATAGCCCTTTAAGCACTTAAAAGAAATGGATACAGTCAACATATATTGAAACACTAAACACTAACAAAAGAATGTTGAGTGACAAAACAAGTTGTAGGTTGAGAAGCTCAGTAAGTATAATGTTCTTTGTTAATCAAAGCATTAAAACCTTACAGAATAATAGTACATGCTGTTAACTGAATACATTATTAATTTCTTAACTCTGCATAAGGCTCCCCACTTTATAAATCCTTTCTGCACATCCTACCACACTCCCGCCCTCACCCATTTTTGACTCTGTTCCAAGTTTGGATGAAGTTCAGTGATTCTGCTCCAGGTACATAGAATAGCAAGCTGTGCCTCTGAACTGTTTCCACGTTGGTTTTACATAAACTGGATTGTTTTAGTTGACTAGAGTGGGGGGACTGCTCTGAATCTTCAAAATTGCACACAATGTTTGCATTAAATAATCTAGGTCATTAGAGTTCAGCCATGACTTTTCTAAAAGGCTGTTTTCATAGACTTTATCTTGTTCCATGTGACATATCTCCAGCAATAGACCATTTTATCTGTTATTTGCAGATACAGCTCTCAATTTTGGAGGAAACAGAACCGTACTGTGGTTCCCAAATGCTAGATCATCAGAAAAAGACCAAGATTTTTAGATACAGTCTAAATATGTGAGGCTTTAAGTATATAAACAGTTAGTTCATACACTTTCTAGAATGTCAACAAATTCATTTGTTATTTGAAACAAGGCAAAACAACATATCAATTTTTAAATACCCAATAAATATTGATTTTCTCTTTGAAACATTCCAATTTTTCATTTTTTTATTGAATGCTTTACTTAGGATGGAAATGACCACGCAGCTTCCTGGCTCCCAGCATAACCCAATGTAAATATGTCTCTTTCATAGGAAATAAGGTCAGAAGGAAATTAGGTTAGTCTTAGACTTTCAGTCTGGCACAAGTGACCTTTGGTAGAGCATTTTGACCTTAGTAAATAAAGTTGCAGATAGAATATCCTGTCACCCAGCATATCCAGACTTAGTACAAATCCTAACAAAACTTCACTACACACCCAGAAGGAGCCGTACACTGAGGTGTGCTTGAAATGCTGATGATAATGGAAAACAATCAGAAACAACCTCCTAGTCCTCTTTAGGAGAATGAAGTTGTGGCATGTTCACACAACAATAGCCCTTTAAGCACTTAAAAGAAATGGATACAGTCAACATATATTGAAACACTAAACACTAACAAAAGAATGTTGAGTGACAAAACAAGTTGTAGGTTGAGAAGCTCAGTAAGTATAATGTTCTTTGTTAATCAAAGCATTAAAACCTTACAGAATAATAGTACATGCTGTTAACTGAATACATTATTAATTTCTTAACTCTGCATAAGGCTCCCCACTTTATAAATCCTTTCTGCACATCCTACCACACTCCCGCCCTCACCCATTTTTGACTCTGTTCCAAGTTTGGATGAAGTTCAGTGATTCTGCTCCAGGTACATAGAATAGCAAGCTGTGCCTCTGAACTGTTTCCACGTTGGTTTTACATAAACTGGATTGTTTTAGTTGACTAGAGTGGGGGGACTGCTCTGAATCTTCAAAATTGCACACAATGTTTGCATTAAATAATCTAGGTCATTAGAGTTCAGCCATGACTTTTCTAAAAGGCTGTTTTCATAGACTTTATCTTGTTCCATGTGACATATCTCCAGCAATAGACCATTTTATCTGTTATTTGCAGATACAGCTCTCAATTTTGGAGGAAACAGAACCGTACTGTGGTTCCCAAATGCTAGATCATCAGAAAAAGACCAAGATTTTTAGATACAGTCTAAATATGTGAGGCTTTAAGTATATAAACAGTTAGTTCATACACTTTCTAGAATGTCAACAAATTCATTTGTTATTTGAAACAAGGCAAAACAACATATCAATTTTTAAATACCCAATAAATACTGATTTTCTCTTTTGAAACATTCCAATTTTTCATTTTTTTATTGAATGCTTTACTTAGGATGGAAATGACCACGCAGCTTCCTGGCTCCCAGCATAAATTCTTCTCCTCTTAAATGTAAATATGTCTCTTTCATAGGAAATAAGGTCAGAAGGAAATTAGGTTAGTCTTAGACAAAATTGTTAAGAAGAAACAAATTGTCTGCATTCTTAAAACTGCATCTAAAAACTCTCCCTCACAGTAATTCCTAGTAACAATGATTCTCATCTGACTTTCTCTAAATTGGTTGTTAGCTAGTTTGGTTGTAGGGGTTATTAACTTGAACCTATGAGTTAACCTCAGGAGTTTCATGATCTCTGTAGAATTTTTTATAAAAAAAAATATATATCTTTTCAAAGGAGAATTTCCACAGCTTTTGACAGATTCTCTAAAGATGTTGAGCAATCAAAAGAGTTTAAACGAATGTTTTAAGAATTGGACCTTGCTTCTAGCAGTAGCTTTCACAGAGTGCAAAAGATTTCTTAGCTTAATCTCCAAGATATTCTGATTCAGTCTACCTAAGAGCCAGAATCTGCATTATTTAAAAAAAAGTATCTCAATAGATCATGATGCAAATGGAACTTTACAGAAAAAATGGTACTAACCTACAAATTAAAATTTAGCTTTCTCAGTGTGCCTTCATGGTCTCTGTCCCTAATCAACCTTTTTAGTCTTACTTTATTTCTTCCAGTACTCACACTGCCCTACAGACATACTAGTCATTCTTCAACTCATTTATTCCTGCGTTGAAAACATAACTATTGGATCCATCATAGGGACCTTGTGCTTCAAAGATTCAGTGGTTGACATATGCTCTAGTCACAAGAAATGACCAGCATTTCTTCACAATGTATCTCTTCCTCCTTCACCATTAATCTTGTAAAATTCTGTGTAAATATTAACTACCGATGCAATCATTCTAGATCTTTGTGGGCAGAGTTTTTGTTTGTTTTCTCCGTGCGTCATGAGCATTTTATTTAACACCTTAATTATACTGATGTGTAATTATTTGTTTGTTTCTGTGGTCTATGTGCTTCTCCTGGCCAGGCCCCATGTAGGATCTTTAACATAACCATGTCTCCCTCTAGTTTTAATGATACATTCCCAAACATCATGCTCTCATCCCTCTCAAGAGTACGTGCACTTTAGTGAGGTACTCATGAAACCCAAAATCCATGAGAAGGAGTAGAGGGTCTCATGGCCAAGATCCTAAGCAGAATGGTATAATACCGGACCAGAGATTTCAGTGAGAGAATCTTTACTAAATCTGGCAATACATCTGAAGAACCAGCTCCCCAAGACAGTCTACTGTTACACAGTAGGGTAGGAATACATTCAGGCATTGGTCTTCAGCAACAAGAATGAGCTTCAGTTCAGAGTGAAAATTGTAACCTACTCCTGAACGAGTTCTCCTATTAGACAATGTAAAAGACACTGTCAGTGGTGGAGCCACTAGAAACTAAAGCAAACAGTGTCTATCTAAAGTTGGTTTATCCTTAAAGTCATTCAAAAAGTCTACAAGTAGTAGGCAAATGAACAAGCTAGCATTCTCTGCATCTTGGATGTAGTGACCACAGTGAGACTCAGGCCAGGAGACAGCTGTATGCCTGGAAAGCAAATTCACTTGATAATATAATACCTTAACCAATACCTAAAGTTCTAGTAATTCAGCAGCAATTTATTAAATATTTCTTTCAGAGCTAGGGATAACATAAATACACATACACACACACACAGACAGACAGACAGACAGACAGACAGACACACACACACACACACACACATACATGGTGGCAGTTAGTGGTTTAGTTGCCAGGTCATGTCTGACTGTTGTGACCCCTTGGACTGCAGCCCACCCATCTCCTCTGTCCATGAGATTTCCCAGGCAAGAATATTGGAGTGATTGGAGTGAAGGCACTCCATATTGGAGTGAAGGCAATTGCCATTGCCTTCTCCAGGGGATCTTCTCAACCCAGGCTGAAGCTTTGTCTCCTGTAGTGAAGGCAGATTCTTTATCACTGAGACACCAGGGAAGCCCCTCCTTATGCCACCTCTGTGTGTGTGTGTGTGTGTGTGTGTGTGTGTGTGTGTGTGTGTGTATAGTGTATACATATGCACAATTAAGGTCTGATTTTTTTTTTCTACAGAAGAATACCTAAATTTATTCATGAGTTTTATATTCTTGAAGAATTTTATATCTTCCGAAAAATAAGCCACACTCCAAGTAATTTGTCAGCTCAGTTGAATTCAGTCACTCAGTCATGTCCAACCCCATGGACTGCAGACATCAGGCTTCCCTGTCCTTCATCATCTCCCAGAGCTTGCTCAAACTCATGTCCATTGATTCAGTGGTGCCATCAGCCATCTTGTCCTCTGCTGTCCGCTTCTCCTTTTGCCAGAGAAACAGACTCTGAAAGGCATCGAGCGGGACTGAGAAACAGTATCTGGAGGGTGCAAACAAAACCTTGTGTGGGGCTTCCCTGGTGGTCCAGTGGGTAAGGACACCGCCTTGCAGTGCAAGGGGCTCTGGTTCAATCCCTGGCCTGGGAAGATCCTATGTGCTGCAGAGCTGCTGGACTGATGTGTCCAACTACCGAGCTGGAGCTCTGGAATGCATGTGCCCAGAGCTGGTGCTCTGCAGCAGGAGAGGCCACTGCGATGGGAGGCCCACACGGGCCAAAGAACAAAGATGAAAATAAATGAAAGACCAATAGAAGTGGCCCCATACCAAAAGAAAAAAAAAACCTTGTGTGCACCAAGATGCACGGAAAGGAATAGTGACCTCCATTTAAGACTGAGCTGGACCTGCCTTGAATGTATGAGTGTCTCCTGCAGAGGCAAGACTCAGCAGTGACTTGTAGCAGTCCCAGGAGGCTGGTGTGTGGCATAAGTCCTCCTGAAAGAGGTCGCCAATAGCCAGACTATATAGAGCTGCCAAACAGGCCTCGGAAAACAGACTTTGGATGGTACAAACAAAATCTTGTGCGCACCAAGACCCAGGATAAAGAGGCAGTGACTCCACATGAGACTTAGCCTGACTTGCCTCTGAGTATTCCAGAATCTCTGGCAGAGGCTTGGGTCTGCAGTGGCCTTCCATGGAGTCAGGGACACTGAAACAGCAGTCCTGGTGCAGCCTGTTGGCATTAAGTCCTCTTGGAGAAGGTCGCCATTACCCCTATCAAAGTTGGCCAAACTATAGGGAGGGAGCACAGCTCCACTCATCAGCAGATAATTGGGTTAAAGATTTGCTGAACATGGCCTTGCCCACCAGAGCAATATCCAGCCTTCCCCACAGCCAGTCCCTCCCAACAGGAAGCTTCCACGAGACACTTAACTTCATCTTTCAGAGGGCAGGCAGAATAAAAAGCACAATCACACAAAAACTAACCAAACTGATCACATGGATCACAACGTTGTCTAGCTCAAGGAAACCATGAGTCATGCTGTGTAGGACCACCCAATACAGGCGGGTCATAGTGGAGAGTTCTGACAAATTGTGGTCCACTGGAGAAGGGAATGGTAAGCCACTTCAGTATTCCTGCATTGAGAACCCTATGAACAGTGTGAAAAGTAATTTGTGTATCATTATTTTTATTCTATATATGCTGTGAAATTAATAACATTTTTAAATGTTGTCAAAGCATATTTAAAATTAGAACTATCATTTATTGATATTTCCTTCTCAAAGCATATACTTCCTAAAATTTAGACATTTTTCAGATTATTGAAGTTTTTTCACTTTGAAGCTACTTCATTATTTAGTAGAATAATTCCCAAATGTGTTGAGACACTGGTTTTCCAAGCTTTGTATCTATGTATTTACACTTATAAAGATGAAAACACATGGGCACAAATCACATAAGTATAAGATCATACCTATACTTCCATCTGCATATAGCTATCTACTACCTGTGACCATCCATGGACTATATAGTATTATGACAGAGGTCAAACAAAACAGAGACGGTACATTTCCGAGTGAGCATTTCACCTTGAATGTATGAGTGTCTCCTCAGAGGCAAGACTCAGCAGTGACTTGTAGCAGTCCCAGGAGGCTGGTGTGTGGCATAAGTCCTCCTGAAAGAGGTCGCCAATAGCCAGACTATATAGAGCTGCCAAACAGGCCTCGGAAAACAGACTTTGGATGGTACAAACAAAATCTTGTGCGCACAAGACCCAGGATAAAGAGGCAGTGACTCCACATGAGACTTAGCCTGACTTGCCTCTGAGTATTCCAGAATCTCTGGCAGAGGCTTGGGTCTGCAGTGGCCTTCCATGGAGTCAGGGACACTGAAACAGCAGTCCTGGTGCAGCCTGTTGGCATTAAGTCCTCTTGGAGAAGGTCGCCATTACCCCTATCAAAGTTGGCCAAACTATAGGGAGGGAGCACAGCTCCACTCATCAGCAGATAATTGGGTTAAAGATTTGCTGAACATGGCCTTGCCCACCAGAGCAATATCCAGCCTTCCCCACAGCCAGTCCCTCCCAACAGGAAGCTTCCACGAGACACTTAACTTCATCTTTCAGAGGGCAGGCAGAATAAAAGCACAATCACACAAAACTAACCAAACTGATCACATGGATCACAACGTTGTCTAGCTCAAGGAAACCATGAGTCATGCTGTGTAGGACCACCCAATACAGGCGGGTCATAGTGGAGAGTTCTGACAAATTGTGGTCCACTGGAGAAGGGAATGGTAAGCCACTTCAGTATTCCTGCATTGAGAACCCTATGAACAGTGTGAAAAGTAATTTGTGTATCATTATTTTTATTCTATATATGCTGTGAAATTAATAACATTTTTAAATGTTGTCAAAGCATATTTAAAATTAGAACTATCATTTATTGATATTTCCTTCTCAAAGCATATACTTCCTAAAATTTAGACATTTTTCAGATTATTGAAGTTTTTTCACTTTGAAGCTACTTCATTATTTAGTAGAATAATTCCCAAATGTGTTGAGACACTGGTTTTCCAAGCTTTGTATCTATGTATTTACACTTATAAAGATGAAAACACATGGGCACAAATCACATAAGTATAAGATCATACCTATACTTCCATCTGCATATAGCTATCTACTACCTGTGACCATCCATGGACTATATAGTATTATGACAGAGGTCAAACAAAACAGAGACGGTACTTTGGTTGTTGTAATTTCCCTTTTGTAAGTAAGAGACCATTTCTTTTGATGTTTTGTAAAATTGAAAGGATCTTTGAAACCACACGATGGCAGTGTAATCACATGAGTGATGGTCTCAAGGTGCCTGAATTGAGTTTTTGAACCCAAGTCTACATCAAGAAATAATTCTGAAAGTTAAGCATCTGCGATTTTTGGCTAAACAGCTATTGGCCCGTAAAGTGTAAATGACAAGTTGTAGTCGGATACCTCTACAAAAATTCTCACTCGGAGCTTTCAATGTTTTTACAATGCCTCAGACAGAATAGTTTTTTCTTCCCCCCCTCTGCTGTTTCAAAGTGTGGAAACAGCTTCACAAGAACAAGCAACAGATCATTTCATGCATGAGCTATGTAACAAATTCAATCCAAAATAACTCTTGCTGCAGTTTAGCAAATTACTGTGTGACGGCAAATTCACTTCTAGACTTTAATCATTTTTGCAAAGTGAGTTTATTTCTGTCTAGCATTGCTTAATATTAGAAAATTGCATGCCTATAAACTTCTTACAAGCAAGTAAAATTGAACTTTTTCCAGATTTGTTTACTAAAGCATATACTCAGATCTTTGCTTTTTATGGTAATGTTTTAAGATGGCATTTAAGTCTTTGCTCCATTGTAATTTGGTTGGTTGGATAGCAACCTGTACTTTATAATCTACACAACCCCAATATCATATAAACTGTACAGAATGCTTAGAACAGAGTCTTGTTGAAGTGAAAGATACAATCCATGATTTCACCCCCTGTCCTGTAATGAAGTATTGTGTACTGTTGATAGAAATGGTAGCTCTCTGGTAGAGGAAGGTGGAAGAAAGAAAGGCTAATTTAATATTAAATGTAAAAAATGCTCCCTTATTTGCATCTTGATATGGTTCTCAGGTCAGCTGAGCAATGAAAAAATTTAAATAAGACCATTGCAAATGTCAATAGATATGGGTGTCAACAGCCAGGAACAAAGACCCTACAAACTTCTCAAACACACAGGGTCCACTTCCAGTTGGATGACAAACGTCTGTCTTTGCTAAAGATGAAAGGACCTAAAAATCATCAGATACCAGACTGAAGCAGGAAAGAAGGAAACCTCACCTTTTCACAAACTGTCCTCATCCATCCTCCTGAACCCACACAGACTTCCCCAACCACCTTGGACACCCTGATTCTGGTTTTGGCTGCTGCCCTTACATCATTGTGGATCAAAGTTTCCTTTGGGACATTCTGAATTAGATAAAATACTCTCTGGGAAATACAGTGTGAAAGAGATTTCCCTAATGTTGAGATCTGAAGAGGAAGGTGTATTAACCTAGAGAAAGAGAAAACCCAAGGTCTAAAATCATCTCCCCAAACACAGACTACAGAAGTCATTGAAGTATTATTTTGAGGATGTAGCTATGGCTCTGATGTGGGTACCATGTGCAGCACTTTATTGCCACATGTGTTGGGTAGAATGGGAGCCCAGAGAGCCCATAGGGCTGCAGAGCTTCATAGGACGGCAGCAGCATCTACAGTTTCAGAGGTTACAACATTTTGCTAGTTTAGCAAATTACTGTGTGACGGCAAATTCACTTCTAGACTTTAATCATTTTTGCAAAGTGAGTTTATTTCTGTCTAGCATTGCTTAATATTAGAAAATTGCATGCCTATAAACTTCTTACAAGCAAGTAAAATTGAATTTTTTCCAGATTTGTTTACTAAAGCATATACTCAGATCTTTGCTTTTTATGGTAATGTTTTAAGATGGCATTTAAGTCTTTGCTCCATTGTAATTTGGTTGGTTGGATAGCAACCTGTACTTTATAATCTACACAACCCCAATATCATATAAACTGTACAGAATGCTTAGAACAGAGTCTTGTTGAAGTGAAAGATACAATCCATGATTTCACCCCCTGTCCTGTAATGAAGTATTGTGTACTGTTGATAGAAATGGTAGCTCTCTGGTAGAGGAAGGTGGAAGAAAGAAAGGCTAATTTAATATTAAATGTAAAAAATGCTCCCTTATTTGCATCTTGATATGGTTCTCAGGTCAGCTGAGCAATGAAAAAATTTAAATAAGACCATTGCAAATGTCAATAGATATGGGTGTCAACAGCCAGGAACAAAGACCCTACAAACTTCTCAAACACACAGGGTCCACTTCCAGTTGGATGACAAACGTCTGTCTTTGCTAAAGATGAAAGGACCTAAAAATCATCAGATACCAGACTGAAGCAGGAAAGAAGGAAACCTCACCTTTTCACAAACTGTCCTCATCCATCCTCCTGAACCCACACAGACTTCCCCAACCACCTTGGACACCCTGATTCTGGTTTTGGCTGCTGCCCTTACATCATTGTGGATCAAAGTTTCCTTTGGGACATTCTGAATTAGATAAAATACTCTCTGGGAAATACAGTGTGAAAGAGATTTCCCTAATGTTGAGATCTGAAGAGGAAGGTGTATTAACCTAGAGAAAGAGAAAACCCAAGGTCTAAAATCATCTCCCCAAACACAGACTACAGAAGTCATTGAAGTATTATTTTGAGGATGTAGCTATGGCTCTGATGTGGGTACCATGTGCAGCACTTTATTGCCACATGTGTTGGGTAGAATGGGAGCCCAGAGAGCCCATAGGGCTGCAGAGCTTCATAGGACGGCAGCAGCATCTACAGTTTCAGAGGTTACAACTCCCCAGGGCCTCATTGCAATAGATGAGCTGCACACAGTGTTCAGAATTTCTTATATGCCTCACATCATCTGGATTTTTAACCCACTCTCCTAGTTGAGCAATTCCAAATTTTCAGCTAACTTGTTTCATATTAATGATGAATTTTTATTCTCTTCCAGAATCACAAATCAAGATCATCTACTTAAAGTAGGGTGGATATTAAGATTTGGAAAATTACATTCTGCAAACCAATTGGTCTCATGCATACATTCAGTCATACACAGAGCCAAGCTTGTATGGGATCAGTATGATTATCCTCACTCTGGATATAAAGAAACTGAAGCTTAAGAGAAGTAACTTGTCTATGGATTACATAGTCACTAAGTGGCAGTTCTGGGATTCCTATGCAAGTTGGCTTGCTGTCTTCTCAATCATTAACAGGGGTAAAAAGACCTATCGGTGATTACCCTTTCTACTTTCAAAATAGCTATTCCTTCTACCGTCTCTACTCCTCCATTGTGATGACTAAAGAGGACCAAATGATCTACTTTCTGGTTAAGCATATATTATAGGCAGTTTATAAAAAGCAGATTATTTCCCCATGTAAATGCTACTTATTTTTAATACTGACACATATGCTAACATTTAAAGAACATTCCATGTAAAATTTATATACATAATACATATCGGCAATATGATGTTGGACAGTTATAATTTTATCAAAGTGAAATTATTAAGAGTACTATATGAGCTATCATTCTTTTTGACAATTCAATCAGGCTTCAAAATTTCAAAAGAAGTTTAACTTGCCTCATTGATTGACTTATTCATTATTTATACCGTATTTCAAAAAAAAAGGATTTAAAATAACTTGCACAAAAAGGAAAGACTCATAAAATAGAATCATTAAAGCAAGGAAGAAAGAAAAAGAATCACACAATAAAAGGGACAAAATTTTTAGGTTAAAGAAAATTACTGTAATCAGGTATATTTTATCCATGAGTTTCTAAACAGTTAAGACAAAACAAATAAACTAATAAAATATAGTTCTGTGATTTAAAAATACTGATTTTTAAAGAAAAGACCTATCTTCATAATATTAAACTAGCATTTTGGCTTGTGTGTGGTATGAGGTAGATGTGATGATTCTTTATATTTAAATTATATTTATTATATTTATAAATTATAATATATTATATTATATTTATATAAATACTCAAAGGACTTCCCTGGTGTCTCAGATGGTAAGGAATCTGCCTGCAACGTAGGAGACCCAGGTTTAATTCCTGGGTCCAGAAGATCTCCTGGAGAAGGGAATGGCTACCCATTCTAGTACAAATATTCAAGGGCCCCATTGCTATTTACTGAAAAGACCAGTACATGCCCACTGCTCTGAGGGGTTATTTTAACATAAATCAATTAATTATGTATGAGAGGAGCATTTTTATGAACTTTTATTATGCTCCTTTGGTCTATTCATTTATATCTAAATCAATATTATTTTATCTTAATTACTATACCTTTAACTAGTAATGAAGTTCTTTCTTAATCTGTTTTTTCTTCCTATCGGTGATTACCCTTTCTACTTTCAAAATAGCTATTCCTTCTACCGTCTCTACTCCTCCATTGTGATGACTAAAGAGGACCAAATGATCTACTTTCTGGTTAAGCATATATTATAGGCAGTTTATAAAAAGCAGATTATTTCCCCATGTAAATGCTACTTATTTTTAATACTGACACATATGCTAACATTTAAAGAACATTCCATGTAAAATTTATATACATAATACATATCGGCAATATGATGTTGGACAGTTATAATTTTATCAAAGTGAAATTATTAAGAGTACTATATGAGCTATCATTCTTTTTGACAATTCAATCAGGCTTCAAAATTTCAAAAGAAGTTTAACTTGCCTCATTGATTGACTTATTCATTATTTATACCGTATTTCAAAAAAAAAGGATTTAAAATAACTTGCACAAAAAGGAAAGACTCATAAAATAGAATCATTAAAGCAAGGAAGAAAGAAAAAGAATCACACAATAAAAGGGACAAAATTTTTAGGTTAAAGAAAATTACTGTAATCAGGTATATTTTATCCATGAGTTTCTAAACAGTTAAGACAAAACAAATAAACTAATAAAATATAGTTCTGTGATTTAAAAATACTGATTTTTAAAGAAAAGACCTATCTTCATAATATTAAACTAGCATTTTGGCTTGTGTGTGGTATGAGGTAGATGTGATGATTCTTTATATTTAAATTATATTTATTATATTTATAAATTATAATATATTATATTATATTTATATAAATACTCAAAGGACTTCCCTGGTGTCTCAGATGGTAAGGAATCTGCCTGCAACGTAGGAGACCCAGGTTTAATTCCTGGGTCCAGAAGATCTCCTGGAGAAGGGAATGGCTACCCATTCTAGTACAAATATTCAAGGGCCCCATTGCTATTTACTGAAAAGACCAGTACATGCCCACTGCTCTGAGGGGTTATTTTAACATAAATCAATTAATTATGTATGAGAGGAGCATTTTTATGAACTTTTATTATGCTCCTTTGGTCTATTCATTTATATCTAAATCAATATTATTTTATCTTAATTACTATACCTTTAACTAGTAATGAAAGTTCTCTAACTCTGTTCCTGTTCTTCCAAATTGTCTTGGTTCTTCTTAGATCTTTACTTTCCCAAGTAGATTTTAGAGCCAGCTTCCCAATTTCAAAAATAACTAGAGGGATTTTGATTCTGATTGAGTTAACAATATGAATCACCTTGGGTTGAATCTTCCAGTACATGGTCACAGTATATGCCTCCACTACTTAGTTCTTTTAAAATTTATTTCTATGATAATTTGTGGTCTTAAGTTAAAGGCATTATATATCCTGTGTCTAACTGATTTTTTACATTTGATATTCTCTAATGCAGTTTATCAATTGCATCTTTTAAAATATTCATTTCCTATTTGCTTGATTTTGGATACAGAAATACAATTAGTCTCTTCATTGATATATTATCCAGGTAGCCTTTGTAAAGTTACCTATTAGGTCTAACAATATGCAGTTTCTTTGATGAGGCTTTCTAGACACATAATCATATTATCCAAAAATAAAGACAGTTTTAAGTCTTTCTTTCCAGTAAGTCTTTTTCTTGACTTATCACACTGGACAAGGGCTCAAGTGAAGTATTGTAAAGATGTGGCAACAGCAGTATTCTTGTCTTGAATTTCTAATCTTAAGAGAATAGGTTTAGAATTCTACCACAAAGTGTATCTGCTGTATTTATTTTTATAGAAGTTTTTTAAAAAAACAGACTTAGGAAGTTCTTTTTCTTATTAACTAAGACCATGTATGTGAATATACATAGACATATGAGCATGTGCTTCATTATAATGAGTGTGTAATTCTTCACATGCTTTTCTGAATTCATTAACATATATAATTGTGTCCTATTTTTCCCTAATACTATGATGTATTATACAGATTATCAATTGCAAAAGTGCCTTGGAATACCTATTACAAACCCCCTTGGGCAAGGAATATTATTCTTCATATATTACTAGATAGACTGTAGATTTCAATTTGAAAGATAAGACAACAAAGCTTTTAGGAAAAAACATAAGCAAATATATGCATGAACCTAAGAGAGCAAAGAATTGTTAAACAAGTCTCCAAAAGTTAAGCACAAAGAAAAAAGAAAAAAGATGAAAAACTCAACCATGTTAAAATTAAGATACTCTGCTCATTGAAGGAAATTAGTATTAACAGAGTGTAACTGTATATACTCACAATGTGGGAGAAGACATTTGTAACATATGTGATTAATAAGGACTGTACAGAACACAGAAGAACTTCTACAGATCAACCTTGGGTTGAATCTTCCAGTACATGGTCACAGTATATGCCTCCACTACTTAGTTCTTTTAAAATTTATTTCTATGATAATTTGTGGTCTTAAGTTAAAGGCATTATATATCCTGTGTCTAACTGATTTTTTACATTTGATATTCTCTAATGCAGTTTATCAATTGCATCTTTTAAAATATTCATTTCCTATTTGCTTGATTTTGGATACAGAAATACAATTAGTCTCTTCATTGATATATTATCCAGGTAGCCTTTGTAAAGTTACCTATTAGGTCTAACAATATGCAGTTTCTTTGATGAGGCTTTCTAGACACATAATCATATTATCCAAAAATAAAGACAGTTTTAAGTCTTTCTTTCCAGTAAGTCTTTTCTTGACTTATCACACTGGACAAGGGCTCAAGTGAAGTATTGTAAAGATGTGGCAACAGCAGTATTCTTGTCTTGAATTTCTAATCTTAAGAGAATAGGTTTAGAATTCTACCACAAAGTGTATCTGCTGTATTTATTTTTATAGAAGTTTTTTAAAAAAACAGACTTAGGAAGTTCTTTTTCTTATTAACTAAGACCATGTATGTGAATATACATAGACATATGAGCATGTGCTTCATTATAATGAGTGTGTAATTCTTCACATGCTTTTCTGAATTCATTAACATATATAATTGTGTCCTATTTTTCCCTAATACTATGATGTATTATACAGATTATCAATTGCAAAAGTGCCTTGGAATACCTATTACAAACCCCCTTGGGCAAGGAATATTATTCTTCATATATTACTAGATAGACTGTAGATTTCAATTTGAAAGATAAGACAACAAAGCTTTTAGGAAAAAACATAAGCAAATATATGCATGAACCTAAGAGAGCAAAGAATTGTTAAACAAGTCTCCAAAAGTTAAGCACAAAGAAAAAAGAAAAAAAAAGATGAAAAACTCAACCATGTTAAAATTAAGATACTCTGCTCATTGAAGGAAATTAGTATTAACAGAGTGTAACTGTATATACTCACAATGTGGGAGAAGACATTTGTAACATATGTGATTAATAAGGACTGTACAGAACACAGAAGAACTTCTACAGATCAATAATAAAATGCAGACAACGCACTTTAAAATCAGTCATAACAGAGAATAGGAGTTCACAAAAGAAAAACTCCAAATCAAAATATTTGAAAAACTCCAAATCCAAATACAAATTTCAAAATATGTATGTGAAAAAGCAATAAGTATAATTAATTTTCAGGGGGTATAAATTAAAATAATAATGAGATACCATTAAAGATACCCCTAGAATTGCTAAAATGAAAAAGACTATATCAAGTGTTATCAAGGATGGAGCACGTAGAGTATTGCTTATAAAACAATAAATTTTGACAAGCACTTTGGAAAACATTTTGTTGGTATCTGTCTGACGTAGGAATTCCATACTAGGTATATATATGAGGAATACACCTAAGAGAAATGCGTAATAGACTGACCAAATATATGGAAAGGAATATTTAAAGTACTACTATTCCTTTTAGCCAAAAATGTAAAACTACTCCAATAACCACTGTGGTAGCCAGCCTCTGAGATGCTCTGCAATGTCCCTGCCTCCCAGTATCCACAATCTTTTGTAGTTCCCTCTCACACTGAAATAGTCTGTGTGACCAATAGAGAATGGCAGAAGTGATGGCTTGTCACTTCTGTGATTCAGTTATCGAAGACTACAGATTCTCTCCTGAACTTTCCCCTCCTGATCTCCTTTTGTTCCTTTTTTCCCCTGCCATCCCCCCATCAATCTCTTTGGGAAGCCAGCCACCATATCAGGAGAAATGCTATGAAGATATCTATATGATGAGGAACTGAAGCCTTTTGCCAATGGACACATAAATGAACTTGGAAGCAGCTTGCATCAGTCAATTCTTCAAAGACTGAGCCTGGTTGGCAGCTTAACACAATCTCCTAAAAGACTCTTGATTCAGAATCCCCCAGTGGCATTGCTCCCAGGCTCCTGAAATTGAGAAACAGTGTAAGATCATGTTTGTTTTTAAAGGCTCAAGCTCGTTGCAAATTAGGAGCAATCTGTATGCAGAAACAGATAACTAATACATCCATCATCAATAATAAAACTGAAAATTATGGACTACCCATCAAAGGAAACACTGAACAGGATTAAGAATGAGCAAACTACAACTATATCCAACATTACAGATGAATCTCACAAATATGTTTCTAAAAGAAACCAGATACTCAAGAGTACATATATCATGACTTCCTTTACATGAAGATCAAAAGCCAGCTGGCAAAATGAATCTAAAGTGATAGAAGTCAGGATAGTTACTCTTCCATGCGGCATAAGGGGGCTTCTAGGAATTCTGACAATGTTGTATTTCCTAATCTGAATGTTGGTGACATGTGCTCATTTTGAAAACTGTATCACCCTGAAAGCTTATAATTCATTCACTCCTCTATGTGTATGCAATATTGACAGTTTAGTTATGTTAAAGGAGGATATGCAAGGTGAATTTCTAGATGAGGGTCTTTGAACAACATAATGAACTATTATTTGAGGATAGTTTCTTAAAAGGACAGAATCACTCTAAATGTTGTCATTTCTTATACTGATTCTTGATAAAAAAAAAAATCAAGCACAAAATAGTGAATTATTGTACCATGAAAAAAATTCTCTAAGGAATTAAATTAATAAGGTCCCAGTATATGGTTCTCTAATATTTAAATGTAATTCTGGGATAAGCTTAGCAGTGTTTCTCAAACTTTAATAAGCATAAGAAACATCTAAGGGATTGACTTAGAAATGCAGACACTTTGTCTCTATTCCCAGAGAGTCTGATTCAGCAGAACTGGGAAAGAGCCATTAATTTGTATTTTTAACAGATGTTTCAGTGAAACACTGTAAAATCCGAAATAAAACCATACAGGTGTTTTTGCAGACCTTGGTACATGCATTTCTGAATTCTAAGTAGTAACCACAGTTTTAACCACACACACAGTATTTGATAGTTTTTTTTAACTTCCCTCAAAATGAGGGTAGACAAAAATAAAGCTTGAATATACAAGCTTATATTTTAAATGTCTTTGGAGAATAAAGATGATATGAACTAAAAAGAATCACATACAGTTTGCTGATTCTAGTCTATAACTTCTTTTGCACAGGGGTGACATCTATAAAATATACTCATGTGATGTATAATAAAATGTCACTCTCATATGAATACCCCTCTACACACACGCACACGCACACACACACACTTAAACTGTAGTCCATAATAAAACTGAAAATTATGGACTACCCATCAAAGGAAACACTGAACAGGATTAAGAATGAGCAAACTACAACTATATCCAACATTACAGATGAATCTCACAAATATGTTTCTAAAAGAAACCAGATACTCAAGAGTACATATATCATGACTTCCTTTACATGAAGATCAAAAGCCAGCTGGCAAAATGAATCTAAAGTGATAGAAGTCAGGATAGTTACTCTTCCATGCGGCATAAGGGGGCTTCTAGGAATTCTGACAATGTTGTATTTCCTAATCTGAATGTTGGTGACATGTGCTCATTTTGAAAACTGTATCACCCTGAAAGCTTATAATTCATTCACTCCTCTATGTGTATGCAATATTGACAGTTTAGTTATGTTAAAGGAGGATATGCAAGGTGAATTTCTAGATGAGGGTCTTTGAACAACATAATGAACTATTATTTGAGGATAGTTTCTTAAAAGGACAGAATCACTCTAAATGTTGTCATTTCTTATACTGATTCTTGATAAAAAAAAAAATCAAGCACAAAATAGTGAATTATTGTACCATGAAAAAAATTCTCTAAGGAATTAAATTAATAAGGTCCCAGTATATGGTTCTCTAATATTTAAATGTAATTCTGGGATAAGCTTAGCAGTGTTTCTCAAACTTTAATAAGCATAAGAAACATCTAAGGGATTGACTTAGAAATGCAGACACTTTGTCTCTATTCCCAGAGAGTCTGATTCAGCAGAACTGGGAAAGAGCCATTAATTTGTATTTTTAACAGATGTTTCAGTGAAACACTGTAAAATCCGAAATAAAACCATACAGGTGTTTTTGCAGACCTTGGTACATGCATTTCTGAATTCTAAGTAGTAACCACAGTTTTAACCACACACACAGTATTTGATAGTTTTTTCTAACTTCCCTCAAAATGAGGGTAGACAAAAATAAAGCTTGAATATACAAGCTTATATTTTAAATGTCTTTGGAGAATAAAGATGATATGAACTAAAAAGAATCACATACAGTTTGCTGATTCTAGTCTATAACTTCTTTTGCACAGGGGTGACATCTATAAAATATACTCATGTGATGTATAATAAAATGTCACTCTCATATGAATACCCCTCTACACACACGCACACGCACACACACACACTTAAACTGTAGTCCAAATGACCAACTGAAACCTCAGATTAAACCCTCTACAAAAATGTCTATAGAACAATACAATTCTCAACAAGATCACAGTCATTTCTTAGAAGTTTCTTGCTTCCTATATTGTGTCCCTCACTGCAGTTCACAGATCTGCACTTAGTTGTGGATGTGACTGTAGCTGAGAGAGCATGTGAGTCTGACATGGAGGGAAGAATAAGCAATAGCTCTCAGAGGACAAATATCCAAATAACCTGTTTTATGCAAATACCCTCATAACAAACAAAGCGAGGCAAGAGGAATCCTGAAGATATAAGATATGTAGGTGGAATTATTTATAAACTGTATTATTGTGAAACTGCCCAAGAGGCATCAGCAAGTCTTTAAAGGTCCCTTATGATCACTGTTATAAGTACTGCTGGAAATAACATACAGCAGTAATAAACCACGGGAAGCTACAGAAGCAGGCATACCATTTACTTTACCAAATGGGGTTTATTTTTCCTCTGTAGCCTACTTTTAATAATATGAGCCCCAAAGTGAGGTCTGTGTTTAGATTTATGAAGTCAGTGAAAATGGGGTGGTCCCAGGTCCTCATGCACACCGGTAACTCTGTAATCAAGCAACAGCTTACTGGGCAGGGGGATGTGGCTACCTCTGTGCTCTGTACATTAGCTAGGCCTGCTGGTGTTCATTAAATTCTTAACAGGGATGATGACACTTCAGCTGAAAGGAGATTATAAATGCAGCTACCCCAGGTGCAGAATTATGGGCCAGATTTTAAGCCCCCTATTGCTGAGCCCTATGGATTTTTTGATTAGAACTGTCATATGAAGGGATGTATAAACAGGCTTATTAACATCTTCACTCTCTAAAGGATAACTATTTGGCCCCATTGAAACAGATAACATTTCCCCTTCTGGGCAGTGAACTTTAGGGTAATCAGTAGTCCAGGGGGTGCCTCAAAGGGATAAAGAGTAATAAGCACACTGGCATGCTGGCAGAAATGGAAGAGGTGTGTGTGTGTGTGTGTGTGTGTGTGTAAACACATTTATGCACACATAGATAAACATATACACACACACATACATGAAAAAAAGATGAAACACTTTCCAAACAAAATCAAAATTGCATTAAATAGAGAGATCATGTCTGTGTTAAATCAAATGTTATAGAAATACATTAATCCAGTAACAAAAACAGTAGGAAGCTATCTACTTATTTGTCTCAAATGCAAACTTCACTGAAGGTCAGAGAGAATTCAAAACCTCCCATCTGACTTTTGACTGATGGCGATTATCATGAGTGAAAGAGTGAGCAAGGTGCAGTATCTGCCCTGCTAACCTGAGAAAGGAACGGTGGCTGACTCATTGTGAAAACACCCCCAGTTCTCCTCACAGCACTGAACCCCTGCCCTTGGCAAATTGACTTTCAGCCCCTCCCTGCTAGAGGTGGAGTTGTCCTCCTCTTTCCTGAGATTTTGGCTGGTCCTGGGATTTACTCTGGCCAGGAGACTGCAGCAGAACTGATGATGTGCCAGTTCTGAGATTAAACCTAAGAGGACACCTTGGACCAGCCGGACAAGGCTGACCTGCCAGATACCCACAGACACATTATAGAGTCCAGCTGAGTCCAACACTGTCTGACAGCATGACTGCCCAGTCTATCCTTTGACTCTTAAGAAATAACAAATAGTTATTGTTTTATGCCATTAACTTCTAAGGTAATGTGTATGCAGCAGTAGCTACACAATCTTGCCCAGTACTATAGTGAAGCAATTACTTCTCTAAAGAAAAGATACCTTTTGCATCCCTTTTTTTGATTCTAGATTATAGCCACTATTACCATTTTTGCTATCTCAGGTGGAATACAGTTCAAAGTAATTCATACAATTGCTACAATTAATGGCTTAAAAAATCTGGATTTCTGGTAAAGTGGGCAGTCTGGTTCTAACCACAGAGACACTAGTCTCTTGTCACCGACCCTCTGCATTAGAAATGGTAGTTCAAAGAAGTAGCAGCTGGTAGAGAAAAAAAGCAGCGCAAAGATTAAAAGTGATCCAGGCATGGAATGACGAGGGACCCAGATGAAAAGAGAGTTGCATCATGAACAGGCAAAATTCTCAAGTAACCTTTTCATCCTCAATTGGCACTTTGAACTGAAATCAACCTCAAAAGCTTAAGATGAAATGTATCCAGAAAATGACTAGTATCTTTAAATCATGGACAGGTACCAATGGGGATGTCAGTTCCAGGGTGCTCCTCTGTAAGTGAACCAAGACAAACCTCCAAATATTCTTTCTTCCTAAAAACCAAATTCTAATTGCTGAGCAGACTGTTCCCAGGCAAAGACATCTGAAAATAACCCAGTATCCAATGTACTACATATTTGAATTCAAATGATAAAAGAAACTATAAAATTTAAAACATGGTCTCTCTAAACACACTGGTGATCACAACATATTGAAAAATCTACAACTTGGAAAAGACTGTAAAATATCATCAAGACAAAAATAAACATTTATTTTCCCTTGACTCTTGCAGATTTCCTACTTTGGTCCTAGGATAGCTGCCACATAAACCCTCTTCCTGAAGACAGAAGTATCAGGGGGAGAGGTCACAGTTATTACCACTTTTAACCAGCATCACATGTGTTTCATGGCCCAGTCTGCAAATACCAGCATCACTAGATGCAAAGAAACACAAAATTTAAATGAGAGTGAATTTCACACTTGAGGCAACAGGCAGCTTTACATTTGGATATGACATTCAGAGCTATGTAAAAATACTACTTTGCATACAGATTATTGAATGCTTTGCCTTGGAAACCAATTCATGTTCTGTATGCCAAGACTAAGGGAAAACTGGTGGTGCTGACTGGCAGAGTCTTTCATTTAAATTACAGAAGTCCAAGAAGGAATATGATTCCTCCAAAGTATTTTTATGAAGAAAGGAAACCAGGAAGCTTTGGGAATGGACTTAACAAACACCTGCAATCAGAAAAATATACTCTTTGAAAGTCAGAGAAACTATAATTTCCTCCAAATAGGTAGTGAAAATGACTATAGAAATTTACATGATCGTGCTAAATAATGTAGCACAGTTCATCAGATTATCTTTTTTAGCTGGTAGAGAAAAAAAGCAGCGCAAAGATTAAAAGTGATCCAGGCATGGAATGACGAGGGACCCAGATGAAAAGAGAGTTGCATCATGAACAGGCAAAATTCTCAAGTAACCTTTTCATCCTCAATTGGCACTTTGAACTGAAATCAACCTCAAAAGCTTAAGATGAAATGTATCCAGAAAATGACTAGTATCTTTAAATCATGGACAGGTACCAATGGGGATGTCAGTTCCAGGGTGCTCCTCTGTAAGTGAACCAAGACAAACCTCCAAATATTCTTTCTTCCTAAAAACCAAATTCTAATTGCTGAGCAGACTGTTCCCAGGCAAAGACATCTGAAAATAACCCAGTATCCAATGTACTACATATTTGAATTCAAATGATAAAAGAAACTATAAAATTTAAAACATGGTCTCTCTAAACACACTGGTGATCACAACATATTGAAAAATCTACAACTTGGAAAAGACTGTAAAATATCATCAAGACAAAAAATAAACATTTATTTTCCCTTGACTCTTGCAGATTTCCTACTTTGGTCCTAGGATAGCTGCCACATAAACCCTCTTCCTGAAGACAGAAGTATCAGGGGGAGAGGTCACAGTTATTACCACTTTTAACCAGCATCACATGTGTTTCATGGCCCAGTCTGCAAATACCAGCATCACTAGATGCAAAGAAACACAAAATTTAAATGAGAGTGAATTTCACACTTGAGGCAACAGGCAGCTTTACATTTGGATATGACATTCAGAGCTATGTAAAAATACTACTTTGCATACAGATTATTGAATGCTTTGCCTTGGAAACCAATTCATGTTCTGTATGCCAAGACTAAGGGAAAACTGGTGGTGCTGACTGGCAGAGTCTTTCATTTAAATTACAGAAGTCCAAGAAGGAATATGATTCCTCCAAAGTATTTTTATGAAGAAAGGAAACCAGGAAGCTTTGGGAATGGACTTAACAAACACCTGCAATCAGAAAAATATACTCTTTGAAAGTCAGAGAAACTATAATTTCCTCCAAATAGGTAGTGAAAATGACTATAGAAATTTACATGATCGTGCTAAATAATGTAGCACAGTTCATCAGATTATCTTTTTTTTTTAATTTGAAGTTCCTGAAAAGCAATAGTGAGATACTTAAAAAATTAACTATCATAGTAAGAGTTACTAATTATTGAGGATCTAAAGGTGAAGACCATGTAACTGATTTTCTTATAACTCTTGGTCCTCACAGCATCCCTAATCAAAGGTATTACTGTCGTTGCAATTTGAAAGATGGGAGGAAATGAAAAGGAAATGATATATAATTCACCAGAAACTACATTCTAAATATACGAATGATTTAAATCATTTTGATTAGAACACTCTAATGCTTTTTTTTTTTTGCTGCCTTTCATATTTGCCATTTTTTGTTGGCTCTATGAAGTCACCAAAGTCAGAACAATGCAGAGTCCTCTAAGACCTTTCTTCTCTTCTACATCTCCCTTTTCTACTATTTCATGTCTCAAAATTCCTCTGTTCTCCATTTGGGTATCTATTTTTATTGATTATCTTATTCTCAAACTCTTGTTGCCCTAAATTCTGTGGTTTCACTCCATGGAAACAAGATGCAGGTTCTAGCAAGATGAGGAAGCCTTCATCATAACTAGCATATTTGTGACTGATCCACCAGTTAGCATTCCAAGTTACACAAGGTTCTGGAGGTAACCGAACTTCTTTGAAGATATCCCTCTGTACTAAATGTCTTGACTAATATGCACATGGTCATGATTTTCTCATTTAATTGTTGTCAAAGACCCTTGAGTTAACGTCTGTGTGTAGGTGTTTTAATAAACAAGAACTTTAGATTGGCGAAGAAGGCAGGGCGCCTTATACTGTGTCCTTTTCAGAGCAGGTACATTTTAATTCAGATAACTAAAAACCACTCCAACTCTCTGACCTCGAAGCTGACACATAATTAATCTTTAATGAGTTATTAACATTCTTTGCAAAATTTTAAAAGGCCTTGCTAGAGACTAATAAAATTATTAAAATTTGAAAAATTAGTCCTGAAGAGATGAGTAGGATATTTTACTATCTTAGCAGGAAGCTTGGGAATGGACTTAACAAACACCTGCAATCAGAAAAATATACTCTTTGAAAGTCAGAGAAACTATAATTTCCTCCAAATAGGTAGTGAAAATGACTATAGAAATTTACATGATCGTGCTAAATAATGTAGCACAGTTCATCAGATTATCTTTTTTTTTTAATTTGAAGTTCCTGAAAAGCAATAGTGAGATACTTAAAAAATTAACTATCATAGTAAGAGTTACTAATTATTGAGGATCTAAAGGTGAAGACCATGTAACTGATTTTCTTATAACTCTTGGTCCTCACAGCATCCCTAATCAAAGGTATTACTGTCGTTGCAATTTGAAAGATGGGAGGAAATGAAAAGGAAATGATATATAATTCACCAGAAACTACATTCTAAATATACGAATGATTTAAATCATTTTGATTAGAACACTCCTAATGCTTTTTTTTTTTTTTTTTGCTGCCTTTCATATTTGCCATTTTTTGTTGGCTCTATGAAGTCACCAAAGTCAGAACAATGCAGAGTCCTCTAAGACCTTTCTTCTCTTCTACATCTCCCTTTTCTACTATTTCATGTCTCAAAATTCCTCTGTTCTCCATTTGGGTATCTATTTTTATTGATTATCTTATTCTCAAACTCTTGTTGCCCTAAATTCTGTGGTTTCACTCCATGGAAACAAGATGCAGGTTCTAGCAAGATGAGGAAGCCTTCATCATAACTAGCATATTTGTGACTGATCCACCAGTTAGCATTCCAAGTTACACAAGGTTCTGGAGGTAACCGAACTTCTTTGAAGATATCCCTCTGTACTAAATGTCTTGACTAATATGCACATGGTCATGATTTTCTCATTTAATTGTTGTCAAAGACCCTTGAGTTAACGTCTGTGTGTAGGTGTTTTAATAAACAAGAACTTTAGATTGGCGAAGAAGGCAGGGCGCCTTATACTGTGTCCTTTTCAGAGCAGGTACATTTTAATTCAGATAACTAAAAACCACTCCAACTCTCTGACCTCGAAGCTGACACATAATTAATCTTTAATGAGTTATTAACATTCTTTGCAAAATTTTAAAAGGCCTTGCTAGAGACTAATAAAATTATTAAAATTTGAAAAATTAGTCCTGAAGAGATGAGTAGGATATTTTACTATCTTATCAGGTGGATAATGTAGTTGAATACTAAATACACGGAATGTGCTACTTTACACAGGCTGGCTTTTGCAAACATTTGCACTCTTAAAACTATTTGTCCTTTAGTCTTTTCATATATTTTCAGCCAGAATGGTTTTATTTTTCATTTCCTAAAGGCTAAAATAGGAGAGAAATAAAAATATAAGATTCAAGAAAGTGTAGTATTAAGATTGTGTATTAGATACAATAAATAACACATAATTCACGATTGATAGAAATAATCATTTAAGAGGCTAAATATATCTAGAATTGGCATCTTCACCATTTCAATAGTATGCAATATTAAGGTAGACCGCATTGTTTTCCCTCAGATAATTTTCCAATTTTGAATAAGATGACAGAGGTGAAAATGTTTTATAAAGCATACAGTGTTAAATACTTTTTATCATGATATGATTATTAAAGTACATCAGACTGCTGGATCCCATAGTTTAAATTATAGACAGTCTGCAAGAAATACACACTTCCTGTGTATACTATACAGTGTGTGACTAGCACAATCACTTTGCATTCTCTTAAATTTAAATTTAAATTTAGCAACACAGCTGAAGTATACAATCGAGATATTTCAGATGCTATAATGTAAGTAAATATAATTCACTGGCAACAGCCAACACATATTATCCTTGTGGGAATACACATGAATTATGTGGAGTCTCTCACAAAGGTGGGCTTGTGCAGGAAGTCTGAACTCCTTGCTGCTGTGCTAAAGTAAGATACATTACGTGGTCTGCAGGCTTCCTTCCCTTTCTTCTCTACATTCAGAAAATTGATTAATGATGCCACAAGAACACAATGAGATAGACAGTATCTTAAAATAGCAGGAGGATTTCTTTTCCCTAGTTTCTTGGACCTGTCATTTTTATTACAGAACAAAAAAGCAAATTCAGATATCTCAGCCTGTGCATCACTATTGTCTCTGAAGCCAACAGGCAGTTAACAGGCATTTATTTATTCCAACTTGGAAATGACTATTATGATCTATCAGAAAATTTACAATTGAAAGGCCCCCCCTTTTTAAACTGCTTGAGACTAATAAAATTATTAAAATTTGAAAAATTAGTCCTGAAGAGATGAGTAGGATATTTTACTATCTTATCAGGTGGATAATGTAGTTGAATACTAAATACACGGAATGTGCTACTTTACACAGGCTGGCTTTTGCAAACATTTGCACTCTTAAAACTATTTGTCCTTTAGTCTTTTCATATATTTTCAGCCAGAATGGTTTTATTTTTCATTTCCTAAAGGCTAAAATAGGAGAGAAATAAAAATATAAGATTCAAGAAAGTGTAGTATTAAGATTGTGTATTAGATACAATAAATAACACATAATTCACGATTGATAGAAATAATCATTTAAGAGGCTAAATATATCTAGAATTGGCATCTTCACCATTTCAATAGTATGCAATATTAAGGTAGACCGCATTGTTTTCCCTCAGATAATTTTCCAATTTTGAATAAGATGACAGAGGTGAAAATGTTTTATAAAGCATACAGTGTTAAATACTTTTTATCATGATATGATTATTAAAGTACATCAGACTGCTGGATCCCATAGTTTAAATTATAGACAGTCTGCAAGAAATACACACTTCCTGTGTATACTATACAGTGTGTGACTAGCACAATCACTTTGCATTCTCTTAAATTTAAATTTAAATTTAGCAACACAGCTGAAGTATACAATCGAGATATTTCAGATGCTATAATGTAAGTAAATATAATTCACTGGCAACAGCCAACACATATTATCCTTGTGGGAATACACATGAATTATGTGGAGTCTCTCACAAAGGTGGGCTTGTGCAGGAAGTCTGAACTCCTTGCTGCTGTGCTAAAGTAAGATACATTACGTGGTCTGCAGGCTTCCTTCCCTTTCTTCTCTACATTCAGAAAATTGATTAATGATGCCACAAGAACACAATGAGATAGACAGTATCTTAAAATAGCAGGAGGATTTCTTTTCCCTAGTTTCTTGGACCTGTCATTTTTATTACAGAACAAAAAAGCAAATTCAGATATCTCAGCCTGTGCATCACTATTGTCTCTGAAGCCAACAGGCAGTTAACAGGCATTTATTTATTCCAACTTGGAAATGACTATTATGATCTATCAGACATTTACAATTGAGGCACTTCAAACTGCTTGAAAATTAAGACACATATTTCACTTGATTTTGCCTCTATATTCTACCTCCTTTTGGGCCTAGGAGATGGTAATTATTACAGATACTTGCCTTCAACATGTACCTAGAAAATAGACTACATCAGAAAGTTACAATATAATTATACATTGCTGTGCTATAAGTTTATAAGACACTCCCTAATTTTAGAGATTTAAAATGTCAAAAAAATGTGTCTCAGGATATATGATATAAATATTCTGTGTGTGTGTGTGTGTGTGTGTGTGTAGAAAAGGGAGAAGAAGTCAAAACTAGGTAACAGAAAAATTAATGAGCTTTAAAGGTACATCATATTTCTAGTATATATCAGCAGAATTATTTAAATATATTCTTTGCAATCTTCACATGAGAACAGATTTTCAGGTATCTGATTTCACTTCAGCATTAACAATTCTCAGGGATTCTGAATCTTTTCTATCATGACTACATTGGGTCTAACCTTCAGGAGTGAGACGGACCAAGAATGAATAAGATCCTTCAACAGGAAAGAGATTATGTTAATGACCAGAAGGAATAATGTATTTTGAAGAGGCAAGAAAATTTTGAACATTTTGTTGACAGAAAACAAAATGGGTTAAACATTTTGTTTCCTTCATTGTTGACCTTTCTGGAATGCTATTTTAATTTGCTCATTTGCCATTCAGACTTAATTGTAAATTGTATTGATATTTCTTTCTTTTTTTCAAAAATTACCAAGTCCTAAATCACAAATCTTGTGCTTGCCTTCTATTTTTTCCTTTTCCTTTTAAAGCAATATATGAGATAGTGATTATCCTTTTCTTCTTGAAATTCATCTTTCTCTGGAGTTATATGAGTTTTTCTATTTCTTTTCCACTGTGTTTGCTCTTTTTAAAGCAGGAGTCACAAACACAGACCCTGAGACCCAGGCAGGTAAGCCTCAGGAGATAGTGGATAGAGTACCTGTGGGTGAATTCCTACAGAGTTGTGGCCTCAGGACCAATAGGAGAGGGCTTCTCCCCCAATACAGAGGTGTGAAGTGAGTAAACGGAACTGGTGTTCCCACACAGGAAGATGTGTCCAGAGTTCCTACATCTTCTGATTTTTTAAAATATTGAATCATATATTTTAAACAGAATTTGCCTGCCATTCCAAAAACATCTGCAAGTCAAATTCAGCTCTAAGGCTGCCACAGTTTGCAACATCTGCTCTAAGTAAATTTTCATTCTACTTGCTGGTTCCCCTTTCTCTAGATCTCCCTGAATGTAGGGAATGTAGCAAGCTTCTCTCAGTCTTCTTGGCTTTTCCCTTTAGTGTCTTATCCTTAGTTATCTCATCCAATTCATCTATGTTGATGGTTTTCACCTCTACCTACTAGTCCTGATTTCTCCTTTTGGTTCTTAGGATCTGACTTTGCAACAAATTATTGTTCACATATGTCTCATTCAGCATGTCTCAAACTGTATACACCAAATAATTACCAAACTAAAAATTTTCATTTTTCCATATATATTAAGTAAAACCTGTGAGTTGGGTTCCAGTCCCAACACTCTCACTAACTCACCATGTAGCCTTAGGCAAATTACCTTGCTTCTCTGTGCTTCATGTTCCTTATCAAGAAAAGAGGTTAATAGTAGTCCCTACTCCACAATATTATCATGAGGATTAAAAGAATATTGACAAGATAGCAGGATACAAAATGGACTTTTTGTCATTGTCTCAGGTTTACACAAGATATCTCAAGTCACTATGTGCTTGGACTAAGTCGCTTCTGTCGTGTCTGACTACTGGCAACCCTGTGGATTGTAGCCCTCTAGGCTGCTCTGTCCATGGGATTTTGCGTCCGTGTGCTAGACAATTTATTCAGGTCTTCTTAAGGAAGTGTTCGTCTAGTTTTGTCATTTGTACCTGTTTGGCCACTTTGAGCGTATATAATAATTGCTACAGACTAATTTTTAAAGATTGGTAGAAATTTCCTTTAAGGGGAGAGGGTTTTAGTCTATAATTTACTGAGTGTAACTATGTGTTAAATGGCCTTCCAAAGGTATGACATGTATTAACCTATTCTATCCCCATAAGAATCTAGTGAGCTGGGTCCTTTGTTAGTCCCATTTTACAGATGATGAAATCAAGGAAAAATAAGTACATGCTTATTGCAAGTGGAAAATAGAGGTCAGGATCTACCTTTGCTTATAAAGGAAACGAGGGCATATGGCAACTGGACATATTCATACCACAAAGCACATTAGAGCATAAAGTGCTCTTCAGGTCATACTGGCCCTTATCTTTAAACACCAAAATGTTGCAGTACTAGAATGAATATATGGCCAACAAGTAAAACTAAATAGTCAATCATAGTAAATAAAAACTTCAGAACACAGTGGACCATAAGCCAAACTATTAACACACAAAGGGTCTGCGTATCCGTATAGATGAAAGGTTGTATGTACTAAAAAGTAGAGCTTCTTGAGGAGTCACTCTGTAGAAATAAGAATTTATTGTGTGCTCTACCAGATATTCAATTTAGGGTTCTGGAAGAAAGCAACTAGAGTAATCATGGATTATGGTAGCAGCTAGCCAGCTATATATACCAACCCACAAACAGAAGGCTAAACACTGTTAAGACTGGGTGAATCTATAAAAACAAAAAGCACTGAGCTCACTCAGTAAGTGCAAGATACAAAGAAAATTCTTTGGGTTATTCTTTATTGTAGACTATGAACAGGACTTATAATCTGCTTCTGATTTACAGCATCTGTCAGCAGGCTCAGTCCAGCTGGACACGCAGGTACACCGGCTGGTATCAAGGTCCCACTGAGAACTATCATTACTGATGCGATGCAGCAGGCAGCATAGGCTGTAGAAATAAGTTGGACAAGCTGCACACAGACTAACAAAATGCATCCTCCCTCCATCGTTAAATTGAACATGGGCTCTTGTGGCACGTAACATTTCAGCAATGCTCTTGGCTATGTCAGTCAACCTACAAATTTGGGGCCAAAAAGAGAATTTTAATTTAATTTGCTACAGACTAATTTTTAAAGATTGGTAGAAATTTCCTTTAAGGGGAGAGGGTTTTAGTCTATAATTTACTGAGTGTAACTATGTGTTAAATGGCCTTCCAAAGGTATGACATGTATTAACCTATTCTATCCCCATAAGAATCTAGTGAGCTGGGTCCTTTGTTAGTCCCATTTTACAGATGATGAAATCAAGGAAAAATAAGTACATGCTTATTGCAAGTGGAAAATAGAGGTCAGGATCTACCTTTGCTTATAAAGGAAACGAGGGCATATGGCAACTGGACATATTCATACCACAAAGCACATTAGAGCATAAAGTGCTCTTCAGGTCATACTGGCCCTTATCTTTAAACACCAAAATGTTGCAGTACTAGAATGAATATATGGCCAACAAGTAAAACTAAATAGTCAATCATAGTAAATAAAAACTTCAGAACACAGTGGACCATAAGCCAAACTATTAACACACAAAGGGTCTGCGTATCCGTATAGATGAAAGGTTGTATGTACTAAAAAGTAGAGCTTCTTGAGGAGTCACTCTGTAGAAATAAGAATTTATTGTGTGCTCTACCAGATATTCAATTTAGGGTTCTGGAAGAAAGCAACTAGAGTAATCATGGATTATGGTAGCAGCTAGCCAGCTATATATACCAACCCACAAACAGAAGGCTAAACACTGTTAAGACTGGGTGAATCTATAAAAACAAAAAGCACTGAGCTCACTCAGTAAGTGCAAGATACAAAGAAAATTCTTTGGGTTATTCTTTATTGTAGACTATGAACAGGACTTATAATCTGCTTCTGATTTACAGCATCTGTCAGCAGGCTCAGTCCAGCTGGACACGCAGGTACACCGGCTGGTATCAAGGTCCCACTGAGAACTATCATTACTGATGCGATGCAGCAGGCAGCATAGGCTGTAGAAATAAGTTGGACAAGCTGCACACAGACTAACAAAATGCATCCTCCCTCCATCGTTAAATTGAACATGGGCTCTTGTGGCACGTAACATTTCAGCAATGCTCTTGGCTATGTCAGTCAACCTACAAATTTGGGGCCAAAAAAAGAGTAACCTTAATGAACCTTCCTGACTACTTAGATTTTTCTGTTGTATCTATTTCTTTCTCTATTTTCTGTAAATTTTTACCAACAGACAGTTACCCTATTTAATATTCATAATGATACTCTCACTTCATAGATATCTAGCATTTGGATGAGCTTCACTGATTCTCTAGTTCTCGGTTACTAATTACATGACTCCTGACAAGTTACTTCAGTATTCCTAGAGTTTGTGTCCATTCATGAAATGGGGATATGGCTTCTCAGCTGGCTCTGTGGTAAAGAATCCTCCTGTCAAAGCAGGAGACACAGGAGACACAGGTTCAATCCCTGGGTTGGGAAGATCCCCCAAGGAAATGGCAACCTGTTACTGTACTCTTGCCTGGAAAATTCCATGGACAGAGGAGCTTGGCAAGCTGTAGTCCACAGGATTACCAAGAGTGGGACATGACTGAGTCACACACACACACACACACACACACACACACACACACAATAGTACCAAACACAATTAGTTCTTCTGTGACTGGGGAAGTGAATTGATGAAAAACACGTACACAGTGAATACACAATGGGCACTCAATTATCATGACCTTTCAGCAATTAATTATCATTATACAGCATGTATCTATAGTTACCACACAGTGTTACTTACTACAGATTGGATTATATATTATTGCATAGATATTACATATTCTATACTATCTAGTTAAATCCCTTCCTTTTATTTAGAAAAACTAAAAGGCAGAGATATTTATTCATTATTCTAACATGGCTCTTTTATTTATATTCAGGAGAAAGAATTGCATATATTGGAGGTTAATACAGAAAAGCATAAATCTAGAATCTGGAGAAGCAAAGAATCACAAAAATCTTCACTAGTGTCTGGTGTTAGTCATCAAAATCTTTGAAAAGCTTCCTCTGAAAAGTTCCACAAATGGAGCTCCCATGAAGCTGTCGTGCTGGACAAACCTTCTCTTCTTCTTCCACCACTGCTGGCATCTTAAAAGTTCCAGCAATGCAATCTGCTTTAGTGTAGGCTACTGAATATTTTCCAGTACCATAAACTCAGTTTCTCATGTCTTTTTATTTTTGACTTGGTAGATTATTTCTATGAAACTTTAATCCCAAACTACTCTACTAAATTGTCAAAAGTCATAACATTTTAACTCAGTTTCTCAATTGGGGCCAAAAAGAGTACTTTCTCACTATGCTTGTATCTATTTCTTTCTCTATTTTCTGTAAATTTTTACCAACAGACAGTTACCCTATTTAATATTCATAATGATACTCTCACTTCATAGATATCTAGCATTTGGATGAGCTTCACTGATTCTCTAGTTCTCGGTTACTAATTACATGACTCCTGACAAGTTACTTCAGTATTCCTAGAGTTTGTGTCCATTCATGAAATGGGGATATGGCTTCTCAGCTGGCTCTGTGGTAAAGAATCCTCCTGTCAAAGCAGGAGACACAGGAGACACAGGTTCAATCCCTGGGTTGGGAAGATCCCCCAAGGAAATGGCAACCTGTTACTGTACTCTTGCCTGGAAAATTCCATGGACAGAGGAGCTTGGCAAGCTGTAGTCCACAGGATTACCAAGAGTGGGACATGACTGAGTCACACACACACACACACACACACACACACACACACAATAGTACCAAACACAATTAGTTCTTCTGTGACTGGGGAAGTGAATTGATGAAAAACACGTACACAGTGAATACACAATGGGCACTCAATTATCATGACCTTTCAGCAATTAATTATCATTATACAGCATGTATCTATAGTTACCACACAGTGTTACTTACTACAGATTGGATTATATATTATTGCATAGATATTACATATTCTATACTATCTAGTTAAATCCCTTCCTTTTATTTAGAAAAACTAAAAGGCAGAGATATTTATTCATTATTCTAACATGGCTCTTTTATTTATATTCAGGAGAAAGAATTGCATATATTGGAGGTTAATACAGAAAAGCATAAATCTAGAATCTGGAGAAGCAAAGAATCACAAAAATCTTCACTAGTGTCTGGTGTTAGTCATCAAAATCTTTGAAAAGCTTCCTCTGAAAAGTTCCACAAATGGAGCTCCCATGAAGCTGTCGTGCTGGACAAACCTTCTCTTCTTCTTCCACCACTGCTGGCATCTTAAAAGTTCCAGCAATGCAATCTGCTTTAGTGTAGGCTACTGAATATTTTCCAGTACCATAAACTCAGTTTCTCATGTCTTTTTTTATTTTTGACTTGGTAGATTATTTCTATGAAACTTTAATCCCAAACTACTCTACTAAATTGTCAAAACTGTTCTTTAATTAAATCTAGCAAATTTTTAATGAGCATTCCTTGTAAACCAAGAGTTGGGGAATATAAAATGAATGATCATTTTGATCATGTACAAACAGGCAATTATAATACATTATGATTGGCAATGCTATAAAAAGGAAAGAACTGAATGGTTTTGTTTGTTTGTTTACAATCACTAGAAAATAGAAATCCCCAAAGAACTTTAACAAGCAACAAAAGTGAAGGAAGGAAAATCTTATTTGGGGGGAAGAATAATGAATAATAAATAGCACCATGTTCCAAAAGCACATGTGCTTGGAGGAATGCCAAATGTATGTGGGGTACAGGTGAGAGTAACCAAAATTATGATGGGCTTAAAATTCTTCATAGCTGGTAAGGCATCAGTAATTTGTTGAGGGAAAGTTACAACAGGATGAATGTCATTAAAAAGATCCAACTGAGTCATTATGGAAGTCAATAAAAATGACAAAGAGCAGTTCCTGGACCCACCACCCCTCAATGCAAAGGCCTTCTAGTACTGCTCTGTGACTCTCTTCCATTCCCACAGACGATGGGGAGATGAACGCCATGCTAATGACATACTCACCAGTCCTCAGCCACATCCCTATTTTAAATCTGAATTTGCACAATAGCTTTTTGAAAGGCCTGTCACTGCTTTAGTGTCGCCTCTTGTTGCGCCTCTCTGTGGGAGCTGACATTTTGCTGATACTTCATCAGGCTGGACTGCCTGCTGAGAACCAGATTGGTAAAGGATATGCGTCTCACTACAGGGAAGGATGGGAGATGTATTATTTAAATACAATTTATTTTATAGTAACTTTAAAAATCAAGTTGAGGATTGCTTCAGAGAAGTTGGAAGTATATTATTACACCTCACCTCTTTGTGCCTGGCGATGCTTAACACTCAAAATTGTTCTTCTAACAGTTTTTTGTTTGTTTATCTTATTTTACTTTACAAGTACTTCTTTTCTGCCTTACATAATTGTCTTTTTTATATACCAGTATGCTATATAGGAAATTCCAGCCCTTGTTTAGGGTAGGTCTGTTACAGTAAGTTGGAAGACAGCTTAGTGATCATTGGAGGTATCATTTATTTTTTCGTGATCTGAGTTAACACTC
Organism: Tragulus kanchil; assembly: GCA_022376925.1. Lineage (NCBI taxonomy): Eukaryota > Metazoa > Chordata > Mammalia > Artiodactyla > Tragulidae > Tragulus > Tragulus kanchil. The sequence continues at coordinate 124,455,779 of JAIOJX010000028.1, forward strand.
CAGTTACATGAACAGAGGAAAAGGCTAAGGGGTATGAGTCTACACATAAAGCAATGCAATGTTTTTTGGTTTATTTTTTGAATCTCAAATCAGTTAAGCTAAACAATTGATTTTTGTTCTAAAAATAAAACCGATGGGCTTCTCTGGTAGTCCAGGGGATAAGGAGTATAGCTTGCAGTGCAAGGGGCACTTGTTTGACCCCTGTCCTGGGAATATCCCACGTGCCGCGCAGCAGCTGGACGGTGTGTCCAATTATGAGTCAGCGCTCTGGAGCGCATGCACCCAGAGCCCATGCTCTGCAACTAGAGAGGCCACTGCAATGGGAGGCCCACACAGGCCAAAGAATAAAGATGGATGAAAATAAGTAAATAAAAAAGCAATAAAAGAGGCCAAAATTAAAAAAAAATAATAAAATAGACTAGCTTGATAGCAAATTTTTTGTTGGTTGACACTATTTGTTGGTTAATTCAATTCAGTACAAAATGTCAACCTAGTTACATGCCTAGAAACAGGAAAGTAAAATCAAGACCTGTAAAGTTACCAATTCTTAATATCAGAAGAGAAAGTAAAGATTAAGAAATCACTATGATAAATACGCAGAGCATCATTGGAAAAACAGTCATAGAGAGCAGACTTATGGACATAGGAGAGAGGGAAAAGTGGGTGAGATATGGAAAGAGCAACACGGAAACCTATACTATCTTGTCTAAAAGAGGTAACTATTGTCAATGCACTGTGAGACTAAGGGATCATATATGGGGGCTATGTGACCACCTAAAGGGGTGGGATGAGGGGGTAATGGGATATACATATGACTAATCTGGAATTATACATATCTGTAAACAACAAAACTCAGTAAAATTGTTGCTTCTAAGTATATTATTACACCTCACCTCTTTGTGCCTGGCGATGCTTAACACTCAAAATTGTTCTTCTAACAGTTTTTTGTTTGTTTATCTTATTTTACTTTACAAGTACTTCTTTTCTGCCTTACATAATTGTCTTTTTTATATACCAGTATGCTATATAGGAAATTCCAGCCCTTGTTTAGGGTAGGTCTGTTACAGTAAGTTGGAAGACAGCTTAGTGATCATTGGAGGTATCATTTATTTTTTCGTGATCTGAGTTAACACTCCAGTTACATGAACAGAGGAAAAGGCTAAGGGGTATGAGTCTACACATAAAGCAATGCAATGTTTTTTGGTTTATTTTTTGAATCTCAAATCAGTTAAGCTAAACAATTGATTTTTGTTCTAAAAATAAAACCGATGGGCTTCTCTGGTAGTCCAGGGGATAAGGAGTATAGCTTGCAGTGCAAGGGGCACTTGTTTGACCCCTGTCCTGGGAATATCCCACGTGCCGCGCAGCAGCTGGACGGGTGTGTCCAATTATGAGTCAGCGCTCTGGAGCGCATGCACCCAGAGCCCATGCTCTGCAACTAGAGAGGCCACTGCAATGGGAGGCCCACACAGGCCAAAGAATAAAGATGGATGAAAATAAGTAAATAAAAAAGCAATAAAAGAGGCCAAAATTAAAAAAAAATAATAAAATAGACTAGCTTGATAGCAAATTTTTTGTTGGTTGACACTATTTGTTGGTTAATTCAATTCAGTACAAAATGTCAACCTAGTTACATGCCTAGAAACAGGAAAGTAAAATCAAGACCTGTAAAGTTACCAATTCTTAATATCAGAAGAGAAAGTAAAGATTAAGAAATCACTATGATAAATACGCAGAGCATCATTGGAAAAACAGTCATAGAGAGCAGACTTATGGACATAGGAGAGAGGGAAAAGTGGGTGAGATATGGAAAGAGCAACACGGAAACCTATACTATCTTGTCTAAAAGAGGTAACTATTGTCAATGCACTGTGAGACTAAGGGATCATATATGGGGGCTATGTGACCACCTAAAGGGGTGGGATGAGGGGGTAATGGGATATACATATGACTAATCTGGAATTATACATATCTGTAAACAACAAAACTCAGTAAAATCAAAAAAGCAAAATAAAAAAAAAAATTGTGATTGTGAAAAAAAAAACTTTCTCCTTTCTCCTTATAAAAAAAGAAATCATTCAGATTTCTAAGAATGTTTACACTATAATTATTTGCCAACCAGGGATACACGGGAGTTGTTACTTTCAGCTTGGAAAGCCAATGGTTAAGTTGCAACCTGTTAAATTTTCCAATCCAGCTGACAACACATTGGTTGCTTAAAATTGCCATGGTGAGAGTATTATATAGGAAATTGCCAAATGATACAAAACAGGGTTTTTATATTTCAGAGAATCAGTAGTTAAACCTTTACCAGTAGTTTACCAGTAGTTAAACCTTCAGTTTATCAGTAGTTAAACCTTCTTTATGGAAGGTTCACATCTATTTTCATTAGGGTTTTCATGACATTTAATGATTTTGACCATCATCATCTCATGATGAATCATCATTTGAATCATGTTTGATCATATCATGTTTAAAGCATACATAGTATTTGGAATTGATATCTCCCTTCCTAAGGCTTCCCAGGTGGCACAGTGATAAAGAATCCACTTGCTAATGCAAGAGATGCAAGAGATGCAGGCTCAATCCCTCGTTTGGGAAGATCCCTTGGAGTAGGAAATGGCAACCCACAAAAGTATTCTTGCCTAGAAAATTCCATGGACACAGGAGTCTGGCCGGTTACTGTCCATGGAGTTGCAAAGAGTTGGACACCACGAAGCACACACACACACACACACACATCTCCCTTCCAATGTCTTCTCTGTTCTCTCTAATTTTCTCTCTTTCAATAGCAAAGGGGCCTATTTTGTAAATGCTCATAAAAAAACATGGCAGAATTCTGAGAAGTAAACAATGACTCAGAGAGAGAAAATGGAATTTCTGAAAAAAGGGAAATGAAGTGTCCAGAGGAAACATGACTGTGTTCTTTCATTTATTAATTTTACTGATGCTTTCAAGCTATGCTCAATAACCCCCCCCTTATCTGAAACAGGAGAAGATAGTCTTAAAAGAGCAACATGAGGGCTTCCCTGGTGGTCCAGTGGGTAAGGACACCGCCTTGCAGTGCAAGGGGCACCAGTTCGATCCCTGGCCTGGGAAGATCCCACGTGCCACGGAGCGGCTGCATGGACGTGTCCAACTACCGAGCCGGAGCTCTGGAGTGCATGTGCCCAGAGCCAGTGCTCTGCAGCGAGAGAAGCCACTGCGATGGGAGGCCCACACCGGCCAAAGGACAACAATGGATGAAAAAATAAATCGATGAAAGAACAATAGAAGTCACAAAAAAAAAAAAAAAGCAACGTGAGCAATTAGACTAAAGAGAAAACATCTTCACTACATGGGAAGAGTTATGACCACTGGACAATACTTTAAGAATGGACAACTATCTTACTTAGATATTTATTAAGTGACTGCCCTGAAGATATATTTTCTCCTTTGTAAAGGGTAAAAATAGTTAAGTAGTATACATGGAAAAGACAGAAATGTAAAAAGGAGAAAAATATTCACTAATAGTCCCTAGAGATGGCCACGGTTAACAACTGCTGTCCTTTCTATTACAATTTCCCACATATATACATGTGTACAGGTTTTTACAAATTTGGAGCCTTCTCTATATACAACTTTTAATGTCAGTTTAATGTCAATTCTCCTGACATTACACATTCATCCAAAACATGAATCTTAATGGCCTCAGAATAGTCCACTGATGTGTTATAGGATTTGCTTACTCATTCTCCTTCTGGTGGATATTTAAGTTAGTTCCATCTTGTACTTTGACTATTAGAAATAATACTTGGATAAAGAAAAAACTGGGATCACTTCTGAGAGTATTTGGTAAAAGGCCTGCTATATACGACTAAACCTTCATAGAAATGGTATGTTTTCATCAAAGGATGAGGGTCCATATAGCCTTACCTGTCACCAACCTGATACTGTCCAGGAAAGCAGAAAGAAAAAGAACAATCTATCATAATCCTGAGATTATGATTTGTTACACAGTAAAAAAAAAAAAAAAAAGCTTCTTAAAAAAGAATTATTTTGCCCAAATATTTGTATTTGTAACTTTTAAAAGTTGGAATTTATATAAAGTTAATATCTTTGTAAATGCTTTCTAGTCTCTTCTGCCTCTAAAACATATTACCTTGTATAGCCTAGAAGTATTTTTACAGCTCATTATGCAAAATAACTAAGTTTTAAAATTCTGTAAGCACCATTTATAGGAGTTTTAGAAAAATATGTATGCTTTTCTTCAAACATAAGCTCCTTTTTAAGTGCCATACTTATTTTGAAGTGTACATAAAGTATTTTTAATGAGTCCTATCCTTTAGTTCCATTTGTTTTCCTAAATATCTTATTAGGATGATTATATAATTTGTATTTTTATCTGAGTGTATAAAATCAGTTAATAGCACATAACATCAAAATTGAACTGGACTAGAAGTTGGGGAATATTTTTGCCTATCCAAATCAATTCATAGTCTCATGTATCAGATTGTCAATAAAATCAGAATTGTCACCTAAAATCTGTTGGGACCATCATAATACATTCTCCTGGGTTTTGAAATCTTATAATAGAAGACAGTTGTAACATAACTATTAAAATTAATATTTTAAAGAATGCTCAGTTTATCTTTCTCTCCACTTGTTTTTAAATAGTCTATTTATATCACCTGACAATTGAGACAGATATATCACTATCTGCTTAATAATTATTCCATTAAAATTGAGTTAGACAAGAGAAAATGTCACTTCACTGTGGAAATAGCAAGTTGCTCCCTTTTGAATATGTAAATTCTTACCTTTAAGCTTTTTTTAAAGGCAAACAAGTAGGTTAGGGATAGCCAACTGCTGCACCAGCAAACTTTTATACCTTTTGAAAGGCTGTCAACAGTGCCAGAATGACAGTCTGAAAGTGCAAATGATCTAGTTATATCCAGGAAAATCATCAGGAAACGACCTTGCTCTATCACTCTTGCTGGAGGGTTATCCTTAGGGGCAGTAATGCATTTTCCCAATGATCAGATGATTAGCTAAGTGCTAAATATTACCCTAATGCTACACTTCACATTTAAGTTTTTGGTTTTATTTGTTTGTTGGTTTATATAAAGTTAATATCTTTGTAAATGCTTTCTAGTCTCTTCTGCATCTAAAACATATTACCTTGTATAGCCTAGAAGTATTTTTACAGCTCATTATGCAAAATAACTAAGTTTTAAAATTCTGTAAGCACCATTTATAGGAGTTTTAGAAAAATATGTATGCTTTTCTTCAAACATAAGCTCCTTTTTAAGTGCCATACTTATTTTGAAGTGTACATAAAGTATTTTTAATGAGTCCTATCCTTTAGTTCCATTTGTTTTCCTAAATATCTTATTAGGATGATTATATAATTTGTATTTTTATCTGAGTGTATAAAATCAGTTAATAGCACATAACATCAAAATTGAACTGGACTAGAAGTTGGGGAATATTTTTGCCTATCCAAATCAATTCATAGTCTCATGTATCAGATTGTCAATAAAATCAGAATTGTCACCTAAAATCTGTTGGGACCATCATAATACATTCTCCTGGGTTTTGAAATCTTATAATAGAAGACAGTTGTAACATAACTATTAAAATTAATATTTTAAAGAATGCTCAGTTTATCTTTCTCTCCACTTGTTTTTAAATAGTCTATTTATATCACCTGACAATTGAGACAGATATATCACTATCTGCTTAATAATTATTCCATTAAAATTGAGTTAGACAAGAGAAAATGTCACTTCACTGTGGAAATAGCAAGTTGCTCCCTTTTGAATATGTAAATTCTTACCTTTAAGCTTTTTTTAAAGGCAAACAAGTAGGTTAGGGATAGCCAACTGCTGCACCAGCAAACTTTTATACCTTTTGAAAGGCTGTCAACAGTGCCAGAATGACAGTCTGAAAGTGCAAATGATCTAGTTATATCCAGGAAAATCATCAGGAAACGACCTTGCTCTATCACTCTTGCTGGAGGGTTATCCTTAGGGGCAGTAATGCATTTTCCCAATGATCAGATGATTAGCTAAGTGCTAAATATTACCCTAATGCTACACTTCACATTTAAGTTTTTGGTTTTATTTGTTTGTTGGTTTATAGAAAACTCTAAGCACTAGTAGCTAATTCAGATCAATGTTCACATCTCGTTACACCATAGACCATTCACACACTAGATTTTTGCTAATCTTGATTAGACACACTTGAAACAGTAACATAAAAATGACATTGTTACCATACAGCCCACAGTTTTTCTCAAGTTCTTAAGGAACTGTTTCACTGTGGATGGAGTAGAGATGGCAATACAGGCAGAGTTAACAGAGATTATGTAAGAATCAGAAGCAGAAAAGGAGACAGCAAGGTAGTAGTTCTACAGGCTCTTTGAAGTAGATTCAGTTTGACTAATCACTTTTGATCAGTCTATATAATCTGTTTCCACTCTGACAAGAGTGAGAAGTACAGTCTAGTAGATTCTGAAAGTACCTTTCAGTATAACTTTAAACAGTATGCTATGATAGATGGGTTTTAAAGATGGCTGCAACCATATCTCCCAGTTTAGAGGTTTTTTGCAATGAGATTTTGTACCCCTTGCATCAGGAGGAGTCTCTTTCTCTTCCCCTCCAATCTGGCTGTCCTTATGATTTACTTTAACCAATAGCATGTGGCAGGAATAACTATGTGTGACTTCCGAAGGTAAACTTTTGGAGACAGTGTAGCTTCTGATTTCCCACTTTTGGATGCTTTTTCTTGACTGCTGTCTTAAGATTACCATGCTTTGTAGAAGTCCAAGCTAACCTTCAGTACTCATGTACGGATGTGAGAGTTGGACCATCAATTAGACTGAGTGCTAAAGAACTGATGCTTTCAACTGTGGTGCTAGAGAAGACTCCTGAGCGTCCCTTGGTCAGTAAGGAAATCAAACCTATCAATGCTAAAGGAACTCAACCTTGAATACTCATTGGAAAGACTGATGCTGAAGCTGACTCCAGTACTATGGCCAGAAAGAGAACCATCTTATTAATTCAAAGAATCAATAGAAATTGTAAATCGTTGTTGGTGCAATTTGTTAGCAAATATTGAGATGTTTGTTATACAATAGATAATTAAAACATATACTCTTCCATCATAGCTCATAGAGTAGTTTTAGAAAAGCATTTATAAAGCTATCAATTTTAGTAACTTTGTTGGTCATTTAGCCTAGGTTAATAACTTACATAGGGTACAGGATTTTCCTGTGTAACCAGGAAGACAGTCACAGTTTCCCATTTCTTTGTTGCACTGATCTCCATTCTCACAAAGTCCACAGGAGAACTGGCACGCTGGTCCCCAGAGGCCATCAGGGCAGGCTTGTAAAATAAAACAAGAGAGAAAGAAAGGAGCTATTTATTACCACCTTGTAATACATCTCAAGGTGGTCCCAGATTTCTGCCATTGCCTAAGTGAGTAGGAAAAGGGGTGTGTGTGTGTGTGTGTGTAACTGAGCTGCAAACAAAGAAACATTCAGAGTAGTCCCTGAGGATTTAGTGCACTTCCAAAAATATTCCCTGAAGAAATCAACATGATACCATATCTTGTCACTTTGGAAACATAGATACAGAGATTGGCCTTTGCTGAAAACATGGTTTTTCAGACAGTAACAATGGAAGCAATTTTAATACGTATCTTCGGAGGCAGTTGCACAGAACAAAATCTGAAATGAGATGTAATTTGTAAACGAAGCTAGGAAGGTGCAGTGCTTGGGATTTGTTCCCCAGTGGTTACCTGAATCCTCTTTTCCCAGTCTTTGCTTATTTTGTAAGCCAGAATAATAACTCAGGAGGTTTGTAATCTGTGTGTTTTATGAGAGTGTGCAATGTATAAGGTGGAGACAAAGGGACTTGTTCTGCTTTGTTGACTGCTCTTTGAGCTAGAAAGGATGGCTAATACTGCAGGGACAACTGAGGGCTCAGTTAGAGGTTTCATCTCCACTGAAACCACTGGAACTTGAAACCTGGTGGAAAGCATGGTTTTAACACAGGGAAAAGAGTGAGACTTCCCTAGACATGTGACAATTACAGACAGTTACATGAAGCCAAATTTGGCTGTGGAGTATCTTCATGTCTTGGACAGAGACTCTGAATAACAGAATTAATTAATTTTCTAGGATGTTCATGTCATTGTTGGCTATTATCTATTGAGCCTCTCTTTTATGCCAAGCATTTTACATAAACTAGCTCATGTTCCCATAAAAAAATCATTATATGACATAAGCAACTATATATCTACTTATATAAGGAACTGAGGCTTGGAGGGGTTAAGTGACTTATTCCAGGTGGAAGTTAGTAAGTGGGATTCCCAGGTGGTGCTAGTGGTAAAGAATCCACCTGCCAAAGCAGGAGACTTAATAGATGTGGGTTCAATCCCTGGACTTGGAAGATCTGGAGAAGAAAATGGCAACCTACTCCAGTATTCTTGTCTGGAGAATTTCAGGGACAGAGGAGCCTGTTCGGCTATAATCCACAGGGCTGAATAGACTTGAACACAATTAAAGTGACTTAGTATGGTGCAGGTAGTAAGAAGCAAAGTCAGTACTGAATCCAGAAATGGTTGGTGAAAGTGGTGCTTTCAGTTGCTACACCCAACTTCTACCATGGTACTAGTACTCAGTCCTTTTCATGTCAATTAACGGACTCTTAGGGACCCACCATTGTTCAAAATTTGAAGTTTATCATTGTGGAACTACCATAACAAAGCTCTGTCCTTTTCATGGTGACACAACGGCTGAACTGTCCTCCTGAGATGGACTCAAGAGGCTTGCTGGGCCAAAGTCTTCTACATTAAAGTCTGTCTGCACCTGGGGTCCAAAATACCCCAGGCTACAAACTGATCAAAACAAGGCAAAGATACTATTTTTTCCCCTCTCTTTCTTTGCTATTTCAGTGTAGAAACTAGCTCTACTGCTCTTAAAAGTCATCACTGATGGGCTAAATAAGGCCTGGTGCTGATTATGGAGAGCACTGTTCATTAGTGCCATTGAAACAATTTTCAGTCTTTAATTAACTATTCATCTGCAATCTAGACACAGGTCTGGAGTCAAGATTTTTAAAGATATGTCTGGTTCTAGGAGCACTTGGGCTACTTCACTCTTTTAAAAAGGAGAAAGAAGAACAACAGGCTTGATTTTCATCATGCACAACACTTGGAGAGCTTTTTTTGCCTTGATTTCAGCTGCCAATCATGGTGATCCTGTTCACCCACTCCAGTCTGAGTTGTAATTTCATTTTGTGGTTAGACAAAAATATCAGAATTGGACAAAGTTATCTGATTGAAAAATAATATGTTTTCCTGAGATTATGGTGACCTCTCTATTTTGCTGATTTACATACACTTTCAACTCATTTTCCTTCACAGTAGGAATCTCAGAAGCATTTTCCAAAATAGTATATTCAGCAGTTGTTTTAAGAAAATGTTAGCAGAATAAATTAAATTTATCCAGGTGTGTGTATATAGTATTGTCTCTTGTGTGTTGACTTCTAGGACACAACTTCTCTAGTAGGGAAATGAACGTGGAGCTGCCTCTAAGCTTAAAACCAGTTGAAGCAGAAAGAGGTTTAGATATTGGAAGGGGACCCACTCTCATACCATATTCAACGCATTTGTGTAATGTCAGCCTTCTGCTCCCCCACGTCCTCTTCCCCATTGCCTAGAAAGTCACAATCCAGCTGCCTAAATAGCCTTCACCTCTACAAAATCTTGATGAACGTTGTTGTTTACATACTCCAGTTCCACAGCCAGATCCACAGTCGTAGGATAACCTGGAAGATCCTTACTCCCTTTCAGTCAGCTTGCACAAACCCTGAAGACCCTGTGAAGATGATATTGTAAGGGGCAATGTGAAATGTACAAGAGCCAAAGACAACTTTCCACCCCAGTCCCTGCCTCTGTAACTGGACCTCTCTAATAGTATGATCATTTCTGCGATGGTCAAAATCCCAGTAAAACTGATCAAAACAAGGCAAAGATACTATTTTCCCCTCTCTTTCTTTGCTATTTCAGTGTAGAAACTAGCTCTACTGCTCTTAAAAGTCATCACTGATGGGCTAAATAAGGCCTGGTGCTGATTATGGAGAGCACTGTTCATTAGTGCCATTGAAACAATTTTCAGTCTTTAATTAACTATTCATCTGCAATCTAGACACAGGTCTGGAGTCAAGATTTTTAAAGATATGTCTGGTTCTAGGAGCACTTGGGCTACTTCACTCTTTTAAAAAGGAGAAAGAAGAACAACAGGCTTGATTTTCATCATGCACAACACTTGGAGAGCTTTTTTTGCCTTGATTTCAGCTGCCAATCATGGTGATCCTGTTCACCCACTCCAGTCTGAGTTGTAATTTCATTTTGTGGTTAGACAAAAATATCAGAATTGGACAAAGTTATCTGATTGAAAAATAATATGTTTTCCTGAGATTATGGTGACCTCTCTATTTTGCTGATTTACATACACTTTCAACTCATTTTCCTTCACAGTAGGAATCTCAGAAGCATTTTCCAAAATAGTATATTCAGCAGTTGTTTTAAGAAAATGTTAGCAGAATAAATTAAATTTATCCAGGTGTGTGTATATAGTATTGTCTCTTGTGTGTTGACTTCTAGGACACAACTTCTCTAGTAGGGAAATGAACGTGGAGCTGCCTCTAAGCTTAAAACCAGTTGAAGCAGAAAGAGGTTTAGATATTGGAAGGGGACCCACTCTCATACCATATTCAACGCATTTGTGTAATGTCAGCCTTCTGCTCCCCCACGTCCTCTTCCCCATTGCCTAGAAAGTCACAATCCAGCTGCCTAAATAGCCTTCACCTCTACAAAATCTTGATGAACGTTGTTGTTTACATACTCCAGTTCCACAGCCAGATCCACAGTCGTAGGATAACCTGGAAGATCCTTACTCCCTTTCAGTCAGCTTGCACAAACCCTGAAGACCCTGTGAAGATGATATTGTAAGGGGCAATGTGAAATGTACAAGAGCCAAAGACAACTTTCCACCCCAGTCCCTGCCTCTGTAACTGGACCTCTCTAATAGTATGATCATTTCCATTCAGATTCATTATCTCCTCCTGATTTTAAACAAGACTGCTTCGGATCAAAGCAAAAGGTTGACTTGCCATTAGTTATGATAATTGTACTTGTTATATGTTCAGGCCTGCTAAAAAGAAATAAAGTAATTTTCCCTAAATAAAATAGTAAAAAGTGCTTATTCAGAATGTATAACATGAGAAAAATTAATTAAAATTATTGAATCACATATATATATATTCATTTAAGAAAAATATAGTATGCATTGAGCAACTTTATATGTCCTGATTTTTCTAAATCAAGGATGCTTTGGTTAAAAATATAAATAAATAGCTATCCTTCCCTTGTTGGGACGCAGGAAATGCAGGCAATAAATATTAGACATAATAATAATTAGGGTATATGTTGTGTTAGGCGATGGTTAAGCACTTTGGAAAAACACAGAAGTCCAAGGAGATTTGCAGGTTGTAATTTTGAGTAGGATGGTACTCACAAGATTCAGTAAAAAGGTAACACAAGACATTTTGAGAAAATGAGAATCATGTAGATACCTTGGTAGAAGCAGTCCATAAGCCCACAAACCAGAGAAAGACATTACCAATATCTTGGAATACCTTTTTCCAAATTTTATATGTACCTACACACACATATATTTATACATGTTACTTACCACTGGAATTATGCTGCACATAAACTTTTTTTAAAAAAAATATTTATTTATTTATTTATTTATTTTGGGCGGGGGTCGGGTTGGGGAGGGTGGGGAGTGAGCGGGCCACTTCTATTGGTCTTTCATTTCTCTGTTTTCATCTGTCTTTGTTCTTTGGCTCCTGTGGGCCTCCCATTGCGGTGGCCTCTGATGTTGCAGAGCGCCGGCTCTGGGCGCATGCGCTCCAGAGCTCCGGCTCAGTGATTGGACACATCAGTCCAGCCGCTCTGAAGCACGTGGGATCTTCCCAGGCCAGGGATCAAACTGGCACCCCCTTGCACTGCAAGGCGGTGTCCTTATCCACTGGACCACCAGGGGAAGCCCCACATGAACTTTTATATTTATAGATTTGTAAAGACATTATTTATATAATATTTGGAAATTTGAGACAGGACCATGCTGATAATCTTGTTTAAATTTTTCAAATTGCTTCTATGGTTTCTATTGCATTTGTTTTAATAGTTTATCTTTAGGTATAAAGAAAATGATTCTTTCACTGTGGAAGCTAGCAGCCCATACTTGATTAGCTCAGTTCAAAAATATGATTGGCCAGCTCTCATCTTCTTAGGATAAAATTCTCTGCAATGTGATCTTTCTTCCCTTGCTCAGGCCAGCAAGGGGACAGCTAACATCAGAGGCTGAGAAGACAAGGTTAAATGGCTTTATTGCTCCCCACCTCAGTTTCCTCACCTGCAAATAGGAGATTAATAAAATTTACCGATTTCCCAAGGACCCAGGTGGATTAACTAATTAATGAACGTATGGTGCTAAACCAAAGCTAAGCATTGTTATTAGAGAAGAAAGAAAATTTATCATCAGATTGTACCTTTCTGGCATCTGTTGCCTTGGTAACCAGATTCTCAGGTGCAACTGCCATTTCTGGCACTGCATTCCAGGGTGTTCTCCTCCACACACTGACACTCTGAAGAGCAGCCAGCTCCATAGGCCCCCTTGGGACGGCCTGCAAGCAGATTGAGGCAAAGCGGTCACCTGAAAACCGTGCTTTGTTTCTTTTACATTATGAGTGCACAGGCATGTAGTTCTGTGAGGCCTGATTATGGGAAAAAACAAGGGGATCGATCCTGACTGCCAAAAAAATAGGGAAATAAATGTCTTTCAAATCAGGCAATTCATTTGCTTTTTGGCAACTGGATGTGACCAGTGAAGCCTGTACTACTTAAAAGGCTTTGGTGCTTCAGGGAGAGAAATTGCTTCTCAATGTGGTCCATTGGTGCCTGTAGTTAATATTCTCCAAAGGCTGCTAAGCCTGCCAGGCCGGGTATCCATCCTGCCGCATCCAGGCAATGATGGACAAGCATTGACGGGAAGGCTTGCCATTGTTTTCATTCCCTTTCATTATATGGTAATCAGCAATAATTTTACATCGTGTAGATGACACAAAACTTTCATCCTGACAGCACCATTATCTTAGCCACATCTTGGGCAAATGGTGCTTGCCTTTCCTTCATCATTTTCCCCATGCTGTTGAGTTTTAGGGATGCTAGTCAGCACAGGAATTCTAATTTGAGAAAGTCCCACCTTTGCATTCCAGAAAATATGCTGTATTTTAGTTATCTCTTTGAGGAGTTATAGTAATCCAATTCCTTTTCCAAAATAGAACTCTGACAATCTTTTTCTGCCCCCATTACAGGTGTCTAAGGGACTCAAAAGATCCTTCAAGTGCCCTCCAGGCTCAAAGTAATTGTATTATATACCTGCATAGGCTTTGCTATGGAAAACTGCTTGAAGAGAACAAAATAAGCCATTGACTTTTTCATGGATGGAAATTATGAGGATCTGCTTAATATATGCTATTATTGGCAGAGGTAATTTGAAGTGGTGGCTACAATTCATCATGGAGGGTGGTCTTTGTCTCAGTTACCAGCCACAGACAGAGTTACCCCTTAAAGCAGAACAGAATTATTCACAGGGCCTCTTTTCACTGTTAATAGTAACCTATTTGCATGATAAATTGTATGGTAGCTCCTCATCCTTCCTGCATTTTTCTAAGTGTTGAGCCCATTCCTAGACCCACTGAGCCCCAGCATCCTTCAGAACTACTGTCTTCCTGGATGTGGGCTTCTTCCTTCCCTGCCCTTCTTTTTCTGGTTTAGCTTGTCATAGGCCCCTTGGGGTCAAGCAGATTGAGGCAAAGCGGTCACCTGAAAACCGTGCTTTGTTTCTTTTACATTATGAGTGCACAGGCATGTAGTTCTGTGAGGCCTGATTATGGGAAAAACAAGGATCGATCCTGACTGCCAAAAAATAGGGAAATAAATGTCTTTCAAATCAGGCAATTCATGTGCGTTTTGGCAACTGGATGTGACCAGTGAAGCCTGTACTACTTAAAAGGCTTTGGTGCTTCAGGGAGAGAAATTGCTTCTCAATGTGGTCCATTGGTGCCTGTAGTTAATATTCTCCAAAGGCTGCTAAGCCTGCCAGGCCGGGTATCCATCCTGCCGCATCCAGGCAATGATGGACAAGCATTGACGGGAAGGCTTGCCATTGTTTTCTTTCCCCTTTCATTATATGGTAATCAGCAATAATTTTACATCGTGTAGATGACACAAAACTTTCATCCTGACAGCACCATTATCTTAGCCACATCTTGGGCAAATGGTGCTTGCCTTTCCTTCATCATTTTCCCCATGCTGTTGAGTTTTAGGGATGCTAGTCAGCACAGGAATTCTAATTTGAGAAAGTCCCACCTTTGCATTCCAGAAAATATGCTGTATTTTAGTTATCTCTTTGAGGAGTTATAGTAATCCAATTCCTTTTCCAAAATAGAACTCTGACAATCTTTTTCTGCCCCCATTACAGGTGTCTAAGGGACTCAAAAGATCCTTCAAGTGCCCTCCAGGCTCAAAGTAATTGTATTATATACCTGCATAGGCTTTGCTATGGAAAACTGCTTGAAGAGAACAAAATAAGCCATTGACTTTTTCATGGATGGAAATTATGAGGATCTGCTTAATATATGCTATTATTGGCAGAGGTAATTTGAAGTGGTGGCTACAATTCATCATGGAGGGTGGTCTTTGTCTCAGTTACCAGCCACAGACAGAGTTACCCCTTAAAGCAGAACAGAATTATTCACAGGGCCTCTTTTCACTGTTAATAGTAACCTATTTGCATGATAAATTGTATGGTAGCTCCTCATCCTTCCTGCATTTTTCTAAGTGTTGAGCCCATTCCTAGACCCACTGAGCCCCAGCATCCTTCAGAACTACTGTCTTCCTGGATGTGGGCTTCTTCCTTCCCTGCCCTTCTTTTTCTGGTTTAGCTTGTAGAACAGTGGTTCAACGGATAACTCATACCACGAAACACTTAAATGTGGCAATCGGGTATATTAAGAACATAGCACTGGAGAAATATAGTTAGAAAAAAGGGAAAAAAATAGAGGACGTAACCTTTTGTTGACAACCTAGCATCTTCTCAGGGTTTCTTATGCACTGAAATGGGTCCTCCAAAAATGTACATGTTTCAGGACTTACCTCTAATATCTCAGAATGTGACCTCATTTGGAAATTATGTCTTTACTGAGGTAATTAGCTAATGCGAGGTCATATTTGAAATTGTGCTGCTGCTGCTATAATTCCTGAAGGTGAGGTCATACTGAAGTGGGATGGGCTTATAATCTGCTATGACTTGTGTCCTTATAAACAGGAAGAATTTGGACACAGAGGCACTCACAGAGGGAGAATGTCATAAGAATACTGGAATCATGCTGTCACAGGTAAAGCAAGTACAGGAAGTTAGGGAAGAGGCCTGGAATTGTTTCTCCTCTGCAGAGGGAGCAAGGCCTGCCAACACCTTGATCCCAGACTTCCAGCTTCCAGAACTGGGAAGCACTACATTTCTGTCATTTAAGGCACTCCATTTGTGGTACTTCATTTTGACAGCACTGGACAACTAAAGTAGGGTTGCAGATTCAAGCCTCTTCAAGGCCCCCAAGTGGTGTTAATAAAGGAAGCCTCGAGAGTAAGCAATAAGAATCCTGAAGACCTGGAATGTGTATGTTTTTTCTAAAGAGGGTCATATTCCAAATGCTAACCACCATCACCACCACCACCACCACCACCTGCTTTTAAAATTTTTGAGCAGATGAATTATGATTTGAATGTTTTTCACCAAAATATCTGATATTAGTTTATGAAAAAGTTAAGAGTTATTCCTTAAAAAATGGGGTGTGTTCTGTTATGCTAGAGGAACAATAACAAAATGATGCCATTTCTGTGTCTAGGTGAGTTTATGTCCCTCTGCTTGTTCCAGGAGGTATCTGATGCTCTGGAACGCACCATCAGCATCTGTACTGTTCTCATTTATCCATGGCTTCTCCCTTTCTCTTCTCTATCGCCTGTCCAAATCTTTTTTCATGTTGTTGTTGCTCAGTTCTAAGTCTTTTCTGACTCTTTGTGACCTCATGGACTGTAGCATGCCAGGTACCTCTGTCCTTCACTATCTCCCAGAGTTTACTCAAAATCACGTCCATTGGATTAATAATGCCATCCAACCATCTCATCCTCTGTTGCCCCTTCTTCTGCCCTCAATATTTCCCAGCATCAGGCTGTTTTCCAGTGGCTCTTCCCATCAGGTGGTCAAAGTATTGGAGCTTTAGACCCAGGTTTGTCTTTCTATGATGCCTTCACTGGCTCTATTATTGGAGAATTCACAATTTACTCTCTGTTTTTAAGAGGCATTCCTTTTTTAAAATAGATAAGCCTCATGGAAATCCATTTTAAAATACAGTGTAAGACTATAGAAGGTATCTATTATTAAAAATGGATCATGGTATTACTAAGGTTCACTCAGGAAGTATTTTCAGAGGCTGGTGAGTAGAATAGTAGGAGAGCAAGGTGCAGACTCTTTCAGGCTTGCAAGGACTTGCACAAAGCTTCATGGTGGGATTTGAGGTGGGCATTCTGAGCTGTCCCATTGGAGACAGCTTAAAAATTACTGATAAGCTGAAACATTTTTGGCGATTGTGTCTTCTTACATTGTTTGCAGTATGTGATTGTTCGTCACAAATGCAAAATGAATAGCATGAGTTAGACATCTTAGGAAACGTTTTTTGCACTGGAACCCAGAAATAAAAGACATTTGTACTGGGCTTTTGATGTTTAATTTCCATAAAGCATGGAATGTCCACTTAAATTAACTAGTAACAACTTCCTCTTAATAGTTAAGGTAAAACCTAAGTAGAAAAAAAGACTCCAGTGTATTCTTTTTCAGTCATCAAAATATAGATTCTAAAATGTAAGGAGGCTAAATAAAGACTAAAACAAAAATTGTCATGTGTATATGATAAGACCATATAAAATACGTTATTCTGTTTACACTTTTCCTTTGTCTAACATGAACAAAGAAGAACAGAGATGTGCTGTTCACCACCCTTTTCTGTATGTATACAGATATATGTATGTATGTATATAAAAACATGTTGGTAAAAGAATCTGGTTCATGGAAATTATTCCAGAGATATATATCTAACCATCTAAGGCCTGTTTACCCAAAGCGTAGAGTGCCTCCTCCTGTTTTTCATCCTGAATTTCTCAAGATATACTGTTTATAAACAACAGCAGTGTGTTACGACTTGACCCTTGTGGAACATAATGGTGAACAGCACATCTACATAGAGTCCCTTGGACTCCAAAGAGCTCAAACCAGTTAACGTTAAAGGAAATCAGCCCTGAATAATCACTGGAAGGACTGATGCTGAAGCTGAAGCTCCAATACTTCGGCTGCCTGATGCAAAAAATGACTCATTGGAAAAGACCCTGATGCTGGGGAAAATGCAAGGCAAAAGGAGAAGGGAACGGCAGAGGATGAGATGGTTGGATGGCATCACTGAATCAATGGACATGAGTTTGAGCAGGCTCCAGGAGATGATAAGGGACAGGGAAGCCTGGCATTCTGCAGTTCATGGGGCTACAAAGAGTCAGACACAACTGAGTGAACTGCACTGATACATTTTTAGTAGAATGTTTATTTATGTAATTATCTTAAAATGCTTACAGAGAGGTGGGTTTATATAACTTGGTGATAACATTTAAAAATGTAAAGGCTATTTCATATTATTGTACTTTCTCTTTAATAATATATGATACATTATTTTGCATAAATAAATAATAATGTATAATACCATACAACAGATGTGATGACAATCATAAGAAAAATTAAATGAGATCTGTATGGGAAGATAGTGCATGTGTGTGCTCAGTTGCATTTGACTCTTGTGACGCCATGGACTATAGGCCACCGGGTTCCTCTGTTCATGGGATTTTCCAAGCAAGAACACTGGAGTGGGTGGCCATGCCCTCCTCCAGGGGATCTTCCCGACTCAGGATCCAACCCACATCTCCTGCATTTCCTGCATTGGCAGGCAGATTCTTCACCATTGAGCCACCTACAGTTATTCTGTTTAAAAAACTAAATAAAGACTAAAACAAAAATTGTCATGTGTATATGATAAGACCATATAAAATACGTTATTCTGTTTACACTTTTCCTTTGTCTAACATGAACAAAGAAGAACAGAGATGTGCTGTTCACCACCCTTTTCTGTATGTATACAGATATATGTATGTATGTATATAAAAACATGTTGGTAAAAGAATCTGGTTCATGGAAATTATTCCAGAGATATATATCTAACCATCTAAGGCCTGTTTACCCAAAGCGTAGAGTGCCTCCTCCTGTTTTTCATCCTGAATTTCTCAAGATATACTGTTTATAAACAACAGCAGTGTGTTACGACTTGACCCTTGTGGAACATAATGGTGAACAGCACATCTACATAGAGTCCCTTGGACTCCAAAGAGCTCAAACCAGTTAACGTTAAAGGAAATCAGCCCTGAATAATCACTGGAAGGACTGATGCTGAAGCTGAAGCTCCAATACTTCGGCTGCCTGATGCAAAAAATGACTCATTGGAAAAGACCCTGATGCTGGGGAAAATGCAAGGCAAAAGGAGAAGGGAACGGCAGAGGATGAGATGGTTGGATGGCATCACTGAATCAATGGACATGAGTTTGAGCAGGCTCCAGGAGATGATAAGGGACAGGGAAGCCTGGCATTCTGCAGTTCATGGGGCTACAAAGAGTCAGACACAACTGAGTGAACTGCACTGATACATTTTTAGTAGAATGTTTATTTATGTAATTATCTTAAAATGCTTACAGAGAGGTGGGTTTATATAACTTGGTGATAACATTTAAAAATGTAAAGGCTATTTCATATTATTGTACTTTCTCTTTAATAATATATGATACATTATTTTGCATAAATAAATAATAATGTATAATACCATACAACAGATGTGATGACAATCATAAGAAAAATTAAATGAGATCTGTATGGGAAGATAGTGCATGTGTGTGTGCTCAGTTGCATTTGACTCTTGTGACGCCATGGACTATAGGCCACCGGGTTCCTCTGTTCATGGGATTTTCCAAGCAAGAACACTGGAGTGGGTGGCCATGCCCTCCTCCAGGGGATCTTCCCGACTCAGGATCCAACCCACATCTCCTGCATTTCCTGCATTGGCAGGCAGATTCTTCACCATTGAGCCACCTGGGAAGCTCATGTGAGGAGAGAAATATATACAAATAAATCTGCTTCTGCCCTACCTCTTTGGAGAAGTTCCCTCAGAACTAGTTGAGTGACTATCTCTTGGGCTCTTGTCTTTAGCAAGACTCTGAATAAAACTTAAGCTCACAACTCTGATGTCGAGTATCTTTCTTTTTTTGGGCCTCTTCTATTGATCTTTCATACGCCTATCATTTTTGTTCTGGCCTGTGTGGGACTCCCATTACAGTGGCCTCTCTCACTGTGGAGCACCAGCTCTGGGCACATACGCTCCAGAGCTCCGGCATGGTAGTTAGACACATCAGTCTAGCCACTCCGCAGCACGTAGGATCCTCCCAGGCCAGGGATTGAACCAGTGCCCCTTGCACTGCAAGGGAGTGTCCTTAGCCACTGGACCACCAGGGAAGCCCTGAGTATCTTTCTTTAAGTTGACACTAAAGTATTTTCAGTATTTTTGTGAGCTTCATGGCTTCACACAGAGAGAAAATTTAGTGCTTTAGAGTTACTTAAATGACAAAACCTCCCATAGCACCCTGGCTTACACACACAGGCTTCATATACCCTGTGGCAATGGCCATTGCTGGCACAGTTGCATCTCCTTTGCAATTCTTCCCAAAGAATCCTTTTGGCCATCCAAAAAATGAAAGCCCTCAAAGTTTAACAAAAAGTTTGAACTGCACTGATACATTTTTAGTAGAATGTTTATTTATGTAATTATCTTAAAATGCTTACAGAGAGGTGGGTTTATATAACTTGGTGATAACATTTAAAAATGTAAAGGCTATTTCATATTATTGTACTTTCTCTTTAATAATATATGATACATTATTTTGCATAAATAAATAATAATGTATAATACCATACAACAGATGTGATGACAATCATAAGAAAAATTAAATGAGATCTGTATGGGAAGATAGTGCATGTGTGTGTGCTCAGTTGCATTTGACTCTTGTGACGCCATGGACTATAGGCCACCGGGTTCCTCTGTTCATGGGATTTTCCAAGCAAGAACACTGGAGTGGGTGGCCATGCCCTCCTCCAGGGATCTTCCCGACTCAGGATCCAACCCACATCTCCTGCATTTCCTGCATTGGCAGGCAGATTCTTTACCATTGAGCTACCTGGGAAGCTCATGTGAGGAGAGAAATATATACAAATAAATCTGCTTCTGCCCTACCTCTTTGGAGAAGTTCCCTCAGAACTAGTTGAGTGACTATCTCTTGGGCTCTTGTCTTTAGCAAGACTCTGAATAAAACTTAAGCTCACAACTCTGATGTCGAGTATCTTTCTTTTTTTGGGCCTCTTCTATTGATCTTTCATACGCCTATCATTTTTGTTCTGGCCTGTGTGGGACTCCCATTACAGTGGCCTCTCTCACTGTGGAGCACCAGCTCTGGGCACATACGCTCCAGAGCTCCGGCATGGTAGTTAGACACATCAGTCTAGCCACTCCGCAGCACGTAGGATCCTCCCAGGCCAGGGATTGAACCAGTGCCCCTTGCACTGCAAGGGAGTGTCCTTAGCCACTGGACCACCAGGGAAGCCCTGAGTATCTTTCTTTAAGTTGACACTAAAGTATTTTCAGTATTTTTGTGAGCTTCATGGCTTCACACAGAGAGAAAATTTAGTGCTTTAGAGTTACTTAAATGACAAAACCTCCCATAGCACCCTGGCTTACACACACAGGCTTCATATACCCTGTGGCAATGGCCATTGCTGGCACAGTTGCATCTCCTTTTGCAATTCTTCCCAAAGAATCCTTTTGGCCATCCTGGAGGGTAGAAAGACAATCAAAGTGAATATTTACCCACATGCAAACCTCACTAGAGCTATTGTTATATAAGATAAGGAGCTTGCAAGAGGTAAGATGTTTCCAATCTGATTAAATAGGAGACTAGCAAATTATTTTAAAAATATCCTCTGCCAAAAATTCTGTAACGACTTGCCATTGTTGTCAGGTTATAACCCCCCAATTTAAGAAGAAATGAGCCCCCACACTAGCTGATCTCTCATTGCACTAATATCTCCCTGACTTTTGCTCGACCAGCTGACCCCCCTCAGGCACCTCTAAAGCACCTCACTCTTTCGCACTTCAGAATCAGGCAATGAGTGGCCCCATGTGTCTGCAAGCATCTTCCTCTCTCTTCCCTTGCCTCATATCTCCTCATTTTGCACACTTCTGCTTAAGGATCACTTCTCTAGAAGTCATTCCCTGGCTCACATAGTCTACATGGTCCTCATGGTCTAACCTCCATGCACACATTACTATTTAACTTGAAATACCTGCACGCATTGGTAACCTATGTCTGCTTTGAACAAAACTGTAAATTCCACAAGGAAGGACCAGGCTCTGTTTCATTTTTGTTTTCTTACCATGTCATAATGCCTGGCACAGTGTCTTAAAATACTTAATACTTATATTTTGAATAAATGAATAAATATTGTTTGGGGGAAAATAATTGAGGGTGATAGCAGGAGCCTTCCTGCACCTCTCAGAGATCAAACTAAACTTGATCTCTATCTCCTCAGTTCCACATTCTGTGAGAATGTAATACACTTGCCATGATTTTTGGCAGTCCCTGAAGACTTACATCTTTATTGACTCTCTGTCTTTAGCTCCTGGGACTGTACAAGCAGTTTCTTTTTTGTATTTTATCAATCCATGTAGAAAATGTGGTCTCTTGATTGGTTTTCTTGAAAAATCCACATACAGTACTCACTGTATTGGTATTTCATGAGTTTTTCATCCATCATTTCTCCTCTTTTTCCTCTCCTATTCTTCCCTGATTTTTATCTCACTTCCTCCCTGATTGCCCAAAGGGCTTCATTTGCTTTTCTTTTATGATGCAGGGCAAATTAATTCACCCCAAACCCTGTGTGCAAACCTGGACACACAAACTCAACATTTTGCTGAGTGGATGAGAAAGGCTTTATCTGTCTCAGGATTCATCCTGCTTAGATCACAGCTGGAGATTTAAGTACCCCTTATTGCATCCTGCTACACATTCATCAGTGAAAGCAATTGGGCGCTTGGATATATAGACACAGTCCTTTATATCTTCAGAGAAGACCACCTTGAAAAATACAGGTGCATGTTTTATTTTTATTGCTTATGAGAAACCTCACAAACTTAAAGAGCTGTCTTTAGTACAGACACAGATCCAGACATTCCTACCATCTCCACAGGTTTTCCCGTGAACCCCTGGGGGGCACTGGCACCGCCCAGCCAGAGGGTCACAGGTGCCTCCATTCTGACAGTCACAGATGCCACCAGGCTCCTTCACACTGGCCTCTGGGGAACGAGCCGTGAAGAAAACTGAGAAGTAAATACCCAGTGTAATATACTCATTGTGACACAAATGGAGAGAGAAAAAAAGCTTGCCTTTCTGGGAATTAAAATCCTATAACCTGTAGACCAAGGAAGGGTCTCTGGCCTGTTCATCATTCCCAGGAGAATTTCTGATGCAGCTAGTTAAAATACTTAATACTTATATTTTGAATAAATGAATAAATATTGTTTGGGGGAAAATAATTGAGGGTGATAGCAGGAGCCTTCCTGCACCTCTCAGAGATCAAACTAAACTTGATCTCTATCTCCTCAGTTCCACATTCTGTGAGAATGTAATACACTTGCCATGATTTTTGGCAGTCCCTGAAGACTTACATCTTTATTGACTCTCTGTCTTTAGCTCCTGGGACTGTACAAGCAGTTTCTTTTTTGTATTTTATCAATCCATGTAGAAAATGTGGTCTCTTGATTGGTTTTCTTGAAAAATCCACATACAGTACTCACTGTATTGGTATTTCATGAGTTTTTCATCCATCATTTCTCCTCTTTTTCCTCTCCTATTCTTCCCTGATTTTTATCTCACTTCCTCCCTGATTGCCCAAAGGGCTTCATTTGCTTTTCTTTTATGATGCAGGGCAAATTAATTCACCCCAAACCCTGTGTGCAAACCTGGACACACAAACTCAACATTTTGCTGAGTGGATGAGAAAGGCTTTATCTGTCTCAGGATTCATCCTGCTTAGATCACAGCTGGAGATTTAAGTACCCCTTATTGCATCCTGCTACACATTCATCAGTGAAAGCAATTGGGCGCTTGGATATATAGACACAGTCCTTTATATCTTCAGAGAAGACCACCTTGAAAAATACAGGTGCATGTTTTATTTTTATTGCTTATGAGAAACCTCACAAACTTAAAGAGCTGTCTTTAGTACAGACACAGATCCAGACATTCCTACCATCTCCACAGGTTTTCCCGTGAACCCCTGGGGGGCACTGGCACCGCCCAGCCAGAGGGTCACAGGTGCCTCCATTCTGACAGTCACAGATGCCACCAGGCTCCTTCACACTGGCCTCTGGGGAACGAGCCGTGAAGAAAACTGAGAAGTAAATACCCAGTGTAATATACTCATTGTGACACAAATGGAGAGAGAAAAAAAGCTTGCCTTTCTGGGAATTAAAATCCCTATAACCTGTAGACCAAGGAAGGGTCTCTGGCCTGTTCATCATTCCCAGGAGAATTTCTGATGCAGCTAGTTAAAATGATGCTGACTGAAGAACTTCTAACAAGGTTTACATGTGACATTTCCTTGTTCCTTAATCTCTAACCCTCACATCTTCAGAACCACGTAAACATCTTTGTTATACAGCTGTCACTAACCTTAGTGAGAAACAAACTGCATCTTCTACTTTTTAAAAATAGGACGAATGTGTAGATAAAAAGCCATGTGCTTTTAACCAGAAGTGAATGTAACTAAGACAGTGTTGAGGGCTCCGATGTATCCTACACTGTCAGATTGACAGTCAAGTAAACAATTGTTTCTTTGGTTTGCTGTTTTGGGAGGACGTGCTTTGTATTTCATTAAAAATAAATGCAGTGGGGGAAAATGTCTATGACTTTAAGCTTGATTAAATACAGCTGTTGAGATAATTTCAGTAACCATTTAAATTGACAATTTATCATCATTGGCTAAATATTATGTAACTACATTTTTATCACATCCTTTATCTACCCACCCACACCATTCCAGATGCTAATATGGAAACTTGGTTTCTAACTCACTTTTTTCTTTGCTTTCAAGCCTGGGGTTACGATGAAAAGGAAAAGAACAGGAAAGGGGAACACAAAAGGACTAAGAAAGAAGGAAACTAGCAACAAGCATGGGTTGAGACCTGCATGGTTAATTTACGTGTAGCAAGTCTTTGAATTTTTACAGTGACTATAGGTGACACATTTAAAATTTTATATATACAAACATTTAAAATGGAGAAACCTCACAAACTTAAAGAGCTGTCTTTAGTACAGACACAGATCCAGACATTCCTACCATCTCCACAGGTTTTCCCGTGAACCCCTGGGGGGCACTGGCACCGCCCAGCCAGAGGGTCACAGGTGCCTCCATTCTGACAGTCACAGATGCCACCAGGCTCCTTCACACTGGCCTCTGGGGAACGAGCCGTGAAGAAAACTGAGAAGTAAATACCCAGTGTAATATACTCATTGTGACACAAATGGAGAGAGAAAAAAAGCTTGCCTTTCTGGGAATTAAAATCCCTATAACCTGTAGACCAAGGAAGGGTCTCTGGCCTGTTCATCATTCCCAGGAGAATTTCTGATGCAGCTAGTTAAAATGATGCTGACTGAAGAACTTCTAACAAGGTTTACATGTGACATTTCCTTGTTCCTTAATCTCTAACCCTCACATCTTCAGAACCACGTAAACATCTTTGTTATACAGCTGTCACTAACCTTAGTGAGAAACAAACTGCATCTTCTACTTTTTAAAAATAGGACGAATGTGTAGATAAAAAGCCATGTGCTTTTAACCAGAAGTGAATGTAACTAAGACAGTGTTGAGGGCTCCGATGTATCCTACACTGTCAGATTGACAGTCAAGTAAACAATTGTTTCTTTGGTTTGCTGTTTTGGGAGGACGTGCTTTGTATTTCATTAAAAATAAATGCAGTGGGGGAAAATGTCTATGACTTTAAGCTTGATTAAATACAGCTGTTGAGATAATTTCAGTAACCATTTAAATTGACAATTTATCATCATTGGCTAAATATTATGTAACTACATTTTTATCACATCCTTTATCTACCCACCCACACCATTCCAGATGCTAATATGGAAACTTGGTTTCTAACTCACTTTTTTCTTTGCTTTCAAGCCTGGGGTTACGATGAAAAGGAAAAGAACAGGAAAGGGGAACACAAAAGGACTAAGAAAGAAGGAAACTAGCAACAAGCATGGGTTGAGACCTGCATGGTTAATTTACGTGTAGCAAGTCTTTGAATTTTTACAGTGACTATAGGTGACACATTTAAAATTTTATATATACCTGGAAAATGAAGCTAAGAAAGTTTAAATAGCTTGCACAGTGTCTGGATACCTGGATTTCCCAAGTATGAATACTGGAGTGGTTGTCAGTCCCTTGTCCAGGGTATCTTCCTGACCCAGGGATCAAACTGGTGTTTCCTGCATTGGCAGGTGGATTTGTTAACACTGAGTCACCTGGGAAGCCCAAGATTCATTTGATCCAGGTTTTATACAGTTGACTATATAAAGTGGTAGGTCAATATAGCTTAGTTTCTCAAAACAAAGTTTTATTCATTCATGCACTGGAGCATCTGGTTTGGAGACAAGTAAATAGAACCTGGCCTGCTCCAGGCTAGCAAGGGAAATGGAACAGAAGCATAGCTAACTTGAATCAGCTGGAGAGAGGGAGCCAGAACAAGAAGGAGAAGGAGAGAGGCTTTAAATCTACAGAAAATATAAATAGCTGCCGTTAGACTGGGGGCATCAAATAAAGTTTCATGTCCTAAATGGCAGTAGACAAAGATGGCAGTTTAGCAGAAGCACAAAGCTGAAAATTGCAAAGCATTAAGTGGTAAGTGCTTTAGTTTTCTGTAAATAATAAGCTGGACAGAGTTGTGGATAAAAAGAAGAAATGATTTATGAGGGCCTGATATCAGACAGTTGCCAGCGTTGCCAGTGACTATAATAGAAGTGTATCTGAAGGTGTTTGGGCAGCAGGAAGACATGATCACAGTGATGCTTGAGGAGAGTCCTCAACACTCTAACTAGGAATTCTGGGGAAACTACTTCACTATGTTATAATTCAAGTTGTGCATCTATTATATCTCACAATAGAAACAATATTCATGTTCTGTCTTCCCATACGCAGGGGCTTCAAAAGAAAAATCTGTTCATAGTCTTCCAAGCCCAAAAACTCATTTTAAGGGTAAGATAGTCAAAAAAATCAATTGGAAACCTGGTTTCTACCTCACGTTTTTCTTTACTCTCAAGCCTGG
Organism: Tragulus kanchil; assembly: GCA_022376925.1. Taxonomy (NCBI): domain Eukaryota; kingdom Metazoa; phylum Chordata; class Mammalia; order Artiodactyla; family Tragulidae; genus Tragulus; species Tragulus kanchil. The sequence continues at coordinate 124,482,475 of JAIOJX010000028.1, forward strand.
GGTAACGATGAAAAGGAAAAGAACAGGAAAGGGGAACACAAAAGGACTAAGAAAGAAGGAAACTAGCAACAAGCATGGGTTGAGACCTGCATGGTTAATTTACGTGTAGCAAGTCTTTGAATTTTTACAGTGACTATAGGTGACACATTTAAAATTTTATATATACCTGGAAAATGAAGCTAAGAAAGTTTAAATAGCTTGCACAGTGTCTGGATACCTGGATTTCCCAAGTATGAATACTGGAGTGGTTGTCAGTCCCTTGTCCAGGGTATCTTCCTGACCCAGGGATCAAACTGGTGTTTCCTGCATTGGCAGGTGGATTTGTTAACACTGAGTCACCTGGGAAGCCCAAGATTCATTTGATCCAGGTTTTATACAGTTGACTATATAAAGTGGTAGGTCAATATAGCTTAGTTTCTCAAAACAAAGTTTTATTCATTCATGCACTGGAGCATCTGGTTTGGAGACAAGTAAATAGAACCTGGCCTGCTCCAGGCTAGCAAGGGAAATGGAACAGAAGCATAGCTAACTTGAATCAGCTGGAGAGAGGGAGCCAGAACAAGAAGGAGAAGGAGAGAGGCTTTAAATCTACAGAAAATATAAATAGCTGCCGTTAGACTGGGGGCATCAAATAAAGTTTCATGTCCTAAATGGCAGTAGACAAAGATGGCAGTTTAGCAGAAGCACAAAGCTGAAAATTGCAAAGCATTAAGTGGTAAGTGCTTTAGTTTTCTGTAAATAATAAGCTGGACAGAGTTGTGGATAAAAAGAAGAAATGATTTATGAGGGCCTGATATCAGACAGTTGCCAGCGTTGCCAGTGACTATAATAGAAGTGTATCTGAAGGTGTTTGGGCAGCAGGAAGACATGATCACAGTGATGCTTGAGGAGAGTCCTCAACACTCTAACTAGGAATTCTGGGGAAACTACTTCACTATGTTATAATTCAAGTTGTGCATCTATTATATCTCACAATAGAAACAATATTCATGTTCTGTCTTCCCATACGCAGGGGCTTCAAAAGAAAAATCTGTTCATAGTCTTCCAAGCCATTCACAAAGACAAAACTCTTGTATTAAAAAATTTATAAGGGAAGTTTAAAAAGACAAAAAGGAAATAAAGATAGTCAATAATTTCGGTTTTTATTACTTGGCAGTTTTAGTACCTGCAAATATACCTCCATTTAAAATACAAAGGAAAAATGGAGGTATTATTGCTCCAATCATTGACATTTTCTCATGAGAGGCTTATACAAAAATCTTTAAAGTATCATTGTCTGTACCTACATATTGTTCAAAATAAAAAGATAAGAAAACACAAATAAAAACAGGCAGCAAACAGTCAAACAGTTCCATTAATTGCACTTCGTAACACATACCCCCTTTTTTTTTTTCCTTCACTGGGAGTAACTTACCGGGCCTAATGATTTATTTAAATGGTGGGATTTTTATAGGCCTAGAATATTAGGATCCTTTATTAACTTTCACGTTCCATGGATAAACAAGAGACAGCACGTTGAGTTTCCCAAGGAACAGAAAATCTCCCGTGTTAATCACATGTCCAGTTTGAAACCTCAGTGATTCACAGACATTCTTTGAGCACAAATACGTTGGTTTCTCAATTGCATTAATCATTAACCTTGTTAAAACATTTTGGGAAGGGGCTTCTATGGTGGTCCAGTGGGTAGAGTCCACCTTGCAGTGCAAGGAGCATTAGTTCGATCCCTGGCCCAGGAGGATCCCAAGTTCCACAGAGTGGCTGGATCCTTGTGTCCAACTACGCGTCCAAGTGCAGTTTAGCAGAAGCACAAAGCTGAAAATTGCAAAGCATTAAGTGGTAAGTGCTTTAGTTTTCTGTAAATAATAAGCTGGACAGAGTTGTGGATAAAAAGAAGAAATGATTTATGAGGGCCTGATATCAGACAGTTGCCAGCGTTGCCAGTGACTATAATAGAAGTGTATCTGAAGGTGTTTGGGCAGCAGGAAGACATGATCACAGTGATGCTTGAGGAGAGTCCTCAACACTCTAACTAGGAATTCTGGGGAAACTACTTCACTATGTTATAATTCAAGTTGTGCATCTATTATATCTCACAATAGAAACAATATTCATGTTCTGTCTTCCCATACGCAGGGGCTTCAAAAGAAAAATCTGTTCATAGTCTTCCAAGCCATTCACAAAGACAAAACTCTTGTATTAAAAAATTTATAAGGGAAGTTTAAAAAGACAAAAAGGAAATAAAGATAGTCAATAATTTCGGTTTTTATTACTTGGCAGTTTTAGTACCTGCAAATATACCTGCCTTCAAAATAAAAAGGAAAATGGAGGTATTATTGCTCAATCATTGACATTTTCTCATGAGAGGCTTATACAAAAATCTTTAAAGTATCATTGTCTGTACCTACATATTGTTCAAAATAAAAAGATAAGAAAACACAAATAAAAACAGGCAGCAAACAGTCAAACAGTTCCATTAATTGCACTTCGTAACACATACCCCCTTTTTTTTTTTCCTTCACTGGGAGTAACTTACCGGGCCTAATGATTTATTTAAATGGTGGGATTTTTATAGGCCTAGAATATTAGGATCCTTTATTAACTTTCACGTTCCATGGATAAACAAGAGACAGCACGTTGAGTTTCCCAAGGAACAGAAAATCTCCCGTGTTAATCACATGTCCAGTTTGAAACCTCAGTGATTCACAGACATTCTTTGAGCACAAATACGTTGGTTTCTCAATTGCATTAATCATTAACCTTGTTAAAACATTTTGGGAAGGGGCTTCTATGGTGGTCCAGTGGGTAGAGTCCACCTTGCAGTGCAAGGAGCATTAGTTCGATCCCTGGCCCAGGAGGATCCCAAGTTCCACAGAGTGGCTGGATCCTTGTGTCCAACTACAAGTCAGCACTCTGGAGCACAAGCACCCAGAGCCAGTGCTCTGCAGTGTGAGAGACCACTAAAATGGGAGGCCCACACATGCCAAGGAATAAAGATGGATAAAACAAACAACAGCAACAAAAAAAAGATGACATAGAGGCAAAAAAAAAACCTATTTTGGGGTTTGGGGAGAACACATTTTCCAAGAATTCATCATCAGTAGCTGACTGGCTGTAAAGGAGAATTCATCACCCTCTTACCAGTGCTCCAAGGTATTACTTACTTTCATTGCAAAGAATGCCTCCCCAGCCATCAGGGCAGGAACACCCATTCTTTCCTGCCTGGCATCTGCCTCCATTCATGCAGTCCTCACAGCGCAAACTGCAGTCCTGTCCAAAGGTCTGATCTAGACAGACTGGAATGTGATGTCATGTGAGCGAACCCAGATGAAACCATTTATTTCCCCCAACAAATAAGCATGATCCTTGAGCACATTTTCTAAAGAGTTCCAGAAAGAGACAACTGCAAAGAGATACCTTTTTAAAAAGAGCTTGGAATGTAGTCCCTAAAGAGTATTTAAGACTTTTAAGAAGTAAAAAAATGAAAAGGAAAGAAATTACCATTGATTTCTGAACACAAAAATAAACAATGTCCTAGCACTTTATTGTTTTTCTTCCTAGACATTTTTATGCAATTTTTTCCTTTTTTTATTTTCCAAGTAAGCATTTTACTGAGATTTAAAATACATGTAGAGAAGTGTGCAAAACTCAAATGTATCCTTCAGACATTTTGCCCCATAGTGTTAACAACCCAACGTAAATGCCTCCCAGATGAGATACAGATTATTACCAGCATCACAAAAACTGAAAGGTACCTTGATGATTCTTAATCATCAGATTTGCATATTAAGCACCATTCTGACTTACATTGCCATGGGTTAATTTCCTTTATTCTTGGCATTTATTTAAATAGAATTATAGACTCTTTGATATCAAGTTTCTTTCATTCAATATAATGTCCATGAGACTCGACCATACTGTGGGTTCACTAGTTTTTAATGGTTGTGTAGTATTTTACTGTATAAATGTGTCATAATGTGTCCTTTTATTCTATTCTGAAGGGAAATTATCTTAATGTGAATAAGGATGGAGAGATTTTATCTCAGTGTTTTTTTAAGTTTTGCCCATTTGCCCCCATAAGATGGGGTTTTCAGATGTCCCAGTTGAAAGCCTGTCATGTTTAGCAAGGCTTCTCCACTTTGGCAGATTCTGAGTTCCAATAGCTACCTCCTAGCACTACACAATTGTTGGTAACTGTGCTAAGCTTCTCACCATCTTAGCAGCTGTCTGTAGATTTCCTGGCTTCTCTGTACCTCCCATCCATCAGCAAATGGCTCAAGGAGAAATGTAGCACACACTGTCCATCTCTGTTGTCTGAATGTCTCCTCTCTAGATCTTAGACACTCAAGTCCTACAAAGACGGATGAAAATGGAGAAATGAAGGACCAATAGAAGTGGCCCACCCGCTCCCCCCCCCCCCCCACCCCCCCCCCAAAAAAAAAAAAAAAAAAAACTTTTAAAAAAAAAAAGGCTACTTCTATTGGTCTTTCATTTGTCTGTTTTCATCCGTCTTTGTTCTTTGGCCCGTGTGGGCCTCCCATCGCGGTGGCGTCTGTTGTCACAGAGCACCGGCTCTGGGCGCATGCGCTTCAGAGCTCCCGCTTGGTGATTGGACACATCGGTCCATGGATCTTCCCAGGCCAGGGATTGAACCTGCGCCCCTTGCACTGAACTATTTCTATTGTGACTTTGAGTAGCCAAAGTATCAGAAACTAGATTAAGAAACATTAAAGCATTTCTGTCTTTATGCAGATGCAATTATTGATATTCTGTTTGACCATAGCATATAAATAAATCTGCCATTTTACTGGATGCATTCTAAGGCAATCATTAAGCTTTGATGCTCTTAAACTATGAGGAATAGAGGAAGAACAAAAAGAGCAGCTCTGTCTTACAAAGAAAAGAAAAAGCAGCAGCAGACTGGCTGCAAACTGTTACTTTTGAAAGAAGTTATGCTAATTTATTTTGATCAGAAATGATTTGATGCTTGAGTTCTGTGGAGTGGCTGTATAAGAAAAACTGTGCACATTTGTAAAGATATTTTTTCTTGGTCCATTTGAGCATATTGAACCATTGGTTCTCTGCATTTTAAAATTTAAAAAGAGCCTAGATTTCAGGCTATTTAAAGTAAATTTTAACCATAAATGACCTTAGCACTAAAATGTGTCTGTGCTAAGCTTGCTCACCATCTTGGAGACCAGCCTGTAATGTTTAGCAAGGCTTCTCCACTTTGGCAGATTCTGAGTTCCAATAGCTACCTCCTAGCACTACACAATTGTTGGTAACTGTGCTAAGCTTCTCACCATCTTAGCAGCTGTCTGTAGATTTCCTGGCTTCTCTGTACCTCCCATCCATCAGCAAATGGCTCAAGGAGAAATGTAGCACACACTGTCCATCTCTGTTGTCTGAATGTCTCCTCTCTAGATCTTAGACACTCAAGTCCTACAAAGACGGATGAAAATGGAGAAATGAAGGACCAATAGAAGTGGCCCACCCGCTCCCCTCCCTCCCCAACCCCCGCCCAAAATAAATAAATAAATAAATCTTTAAAAAAAAAAAAAGGCTACCTCTATTGGTCTTTCATTTGTCTGTTTTCATCCGTCTTTGTTCTTTGGCCCGTGTGGGCCTCCCATCGCGGTGGCGTCTGTTGTCACAGAGCACCGGCTCTGGGCGCATGCGCTTCAGAGCTCCCGCTTGGTGATTGGACACATCGGTCCATGGATCTTCCCAGGCCAGGGATTGAACCTGCGCCCCTTGCACTGAACTATTTCTATTGTGACTTTGAGTAGCCAAAGTATCAGAAACTAGATTAAGAAACATTAAAGCATTTCTGTCTTTATGCAGATGCAATTATTGATATTCTGTTTGACCATAGCATATAAATAAATCTGCCATTTTACTGGATGCATTCTAAGGCAATCATTAAGCTTTGATGCTCTTAAACTATGAGGAATAGAGGAAGAACAAAAAGAGCAGCTCTGTCTTACAAAGAAAAGAAAAAGCAGCAGCAGACTGGCTGCAAACTGTTACTTTTGAAAGAAGTTATGCTAATTTATTTTGATCAGAAATGATTTGATGCTTGAGTTCTGTGGAGTGGCTGTATAAGAAAAACTGTGCACATTTGTAAAGATATTTTTTCTTGGTCCATTTGAGCATATTGAACCATTGGTTCTCTGCATTTTAAAATTTAAAAAAGAGCCTAGATTTTCAGGCTATTTAAAGTAAATTTTAACCATACAAAAATGAGTTCTAGTAGAGTTTAAACTGTTAGAACTAAAAGGTCCTGATCCATCTCTCCATCATACTAATACAAAGCTATTTTTCAGCTCCATTTCATTGTATCAAATTTTCATCACCGTCTACCCCCTTGTCCACCACACATACACACATAGTAACCCTATATTCGCAAAGCAAAGAAAGATAATGGATGATGAATTTGATAGAGAACTTTGAAGAAGTAATTCTGGTCCCATTTTTTATCATGCTAACATCACTTTAAAACACTTGGCATTAAATATTGATAAAGAAATCATCTATAAAAGAATTTCTGCGAATTATCTAATAACAGAGAAGAGGGACTATAATGAGACATTTTTATGCACCAACTCTGTGCAAAGCAGCCGGTTCTCCTCAAATATCTTTTCCCTCTTCCCCTTCACCTTCTTGGGTGAAAGGCAGAGAGGTGGCCACATAATGAAGCAGTTGAGGTGGGCTCTTGAATAGAAGACCTAGAAACCTCACAATGTCTAATTCCTCTTCTTCTTCCTCTAGTTCATCATCCTCTAAAACAAAGACCATACAGAGAAATGCCATATGCTGGTTAAAAGAAGGTAAAACTGAGCAAGGGTTGATGAGAGAAATGAGAGAGTTTGAACTAGACAGCCAAGGCAGGGGGTAGCTGAAAGGTAGAAGTCTTTGAGAAGGGCATTTCAAACAGTCTATTGTAAATGAAGGTGAGAAGCAGCAAGCACAGAGTTGGAACTGCCACAGAGAGAACAAAAGGGAAAAGAAAAAAAAAAGATCTTAGTCTGTGAAGAGAGGAAGGGGAGGACATGTTGAGTTAAAGAATATACGGTCTCTGTGCTCCTGAAGAACAAGAAGAGGGTTGAAGTTTAGAAGAGATTTGATAAAATTCTTCACAGGGACTTACAGATACAAGTTTTCCCATCACTTCCAATTCTGTAGCCTTCCTCACAAATGCACTCATAGGTTACCACAGCGTTGACACATAGCTGGTCGACGACACTGACATACATACACTCATCCACATCTAGTAAAATTCAAACAATGTGTGCTCTTCGGTGCTGAAAGATATTTTTCTTGGTCCATTTGAGCATATTGAACCATTGGTTCTCTGCATTTTAAAATTTAAAAAAGAGCCTAGATTTTCAGGCTATTTAAAGTAAATTTTAACCATACAAAAATGAGTTCTAGTAGAGTTTAAACTGTTAGAACTAAAAGGTCCTGATCCATCTCTCCATCATACTAATACAAAGCTATTTTTCAGCTCCATTTCATTGTATCAAATTTTCATCACCGTCTACCCCCTTGTCCACCACACATACACACATAGTAACCCTATATTCGCAAAGCAAAGAAAGATAATGGATGATGAATTTGATAGAGAACTTTGAAGAAGTAATTCTGGTCCCATTTTTTATCATGCTAACATCACTTTAAAACACTTGGCATTAAATATTGATAAAGAAATCATCTATAAAAGAATTTCTGCGAATTATCTAATAACAGAGAAGAGGGGACTATAATGAGACATTTTTATGCACCAACTCTGTGCAAAGCAGCCGGTTCTCCTCAAATATCTTTTCCCTCTTCCCCTTCACCTTCTTGGGTGAAAGGCAGAGAGGTGGCCACATAATGAAGCAGTTGAGGTGGGCTCTTGAATAGAAGACCTAGAAACCTCACAATGTCTAATTCCTCTTCTTCTTCCTCTAGTTCATCATCCTCTAAAACAAAGACCATACAGAGAAATGCCATATGCTGGTTAAAAGAAGGTAAAACTGAGCAAGGGTTGATGAGAGAAATGAGAGAGTTTGAACTAGACAGCCAAGGCAGGGGGTAGCTGAAAGGTAGAAGTCTTTGAGAAGGGCATTTCAAACAGTCTATTGTAAATGAAGGTGAGAAGCAGCAAGCACAGAGTTGGAACTGCCACAGAGAGAACAAAAGGGAAAAGAAAAAAAAAAGATCTTAGTCTGTGAAGAGAGGAAGGGGAGGACATGTTGAGTTAAAGAATATACGGTCTCTGTGCTCCTGAAGAACAAGAAGAGGGTTGAAGTTTAGAAGAGATTTGATAAAATTCTTCACAGGGACTTACAGATACAAGTTTTCCCATCACTTCCAATTCTGTAGCCTTCCTCACAAATGCACTCATAGGTTACCACAGCGTTGACACATAGCTGGTCACAGACGACACTGACATACATACACTCATCCACATCTAGTAAAATTCAAACAATGTGTGCTCTTCGGTGCTGAGAGAGAAAATAGACATTATGAACTCATGGACATATCTGTCACTTTTTTAAACCACTAACAACGAATTCCTAGACAGAAAGTGTGTCTGTATGTGTGTGTGTGTGCCCAGTTGTGTCTGACTCTTTGTGACCTCCTGGACTGTAGTCCTCCAGGCTCCTCTGTCCATGGGATTTCCCAGGCAAGAATACTGGAGTGGGTTGTCATTTCCTACCCCAGGGGATCTTTCTGACCCCAAATTCTTCCTCAAGTATATCCTGCCAGTTATTTTTCCTTTATTCATTTCCAAGTTTACCATCATTTATCTGTATTAATAGACAAGGTCTTTCTGAGAGCTCATTCATAAGGTTTTGATGAAGAATTTAAAACTTACATGGTCTCAGGCTGTGTATCATTTAGCAGAATGTTCAATGACTCTTGAATTATTCAATATCTATGGCAAACATTTATTCCATGCATAATTTTATACATGATTTGTGGAGAATTTTAGAGATGGAAGAATCCAAGGCCTTGATCTCTCATGACTTACTGGTGTTACCTTCATATCTGAGCCCAAGCTTTGGTAAATGTGTTCATGATTCTAAAAGTTCATTTATGAAATTAAGTTTTTAGGCCTAGCCTCAGATTGTGGATACCTTTTCCATTTGGATGTGTGTACCCAAGTATGTATATTCACGCCATACAATCATCTTTTGGCTCACTCTTCTTAACAGCAGATGGTACATGAAATTCATTTTTTTTTGGCCCTGTTAATTGGCTGGGAGGTGTAAGTGGTAATATGCTCTACTGTGTTTAGAATATATAGATATCATAGTTGTATGTTCTTTGCTGTTATCAATACTGTAAGATTTGGGAGTTTGATGTCTATATGAAAAAATACATGTATCATTCTCAACAGAATTAATCCAAGAAACACTATTTTCTCTGAGACATTAAAGTCTTCTGTAATTTGACTGCTATCAGATTAGATAACAATCTTCTCATATTTAATTCCAAGAAAAATATGGTTCAAAATAATGGTAATAATGATCACAAATAAAAATTTAAAGATTATATATTTAAGGTATACTTGTTATAGTAATTTATAGCAATGACTTACAGGAGCCCTTCACAAAAAAGTGTATTTACTAAGTTTAAACTCTATGATATTATAAAAATATATCTACCAGATAGAAATCACCCAAAAGGTAAGTGAATCAATTTCAACAAATCAGTTAGAAAATTATAAAAGGACTCAGCTTGAAACTTGCATTAGCTAGATGAACATTGAGTATATAAAGGATTTGGGGCTTCCCAGGCAGTTTGGCTGGTAAAGAGTCTACCTGCAATGCAGGAGATGCAGGTTTGACCCCCAGGTTTGGGAGATACCTTAGAGCAGGGAATGGCTACTTACTCCAGTATCCTTGCCTGAAGAATCCCATGGACAGAGGAGCCTGGCAGGCAGGCTACAGTCCATGAGGTTGCAAGAGTCAGAAATGACTGAGGTGACTGAGCACAGCACAGCCCATATACAAGATTTTGATACTGTGTTGTATGAACTGGCAATTCTTTTGCCACTTTTTGATCAATTAAAATTGACTTTCAATCTGCTGTGTCTTACTGGAATCTCTCATGACTTACTGGTGTTACCTTCATATCTGAGCCCAAGCTTTGGTAAATGTGTTCATGATTCTAAAAGTTCATTTATGAAATTAAGTTTTTAGGCCTAGCCTCAGATTGTGGATACCTTTTCCATTTGGATGTGTGTACCCAAGTATGTATATTCACGCCATACAATCATCTTTTGGCTCACTCTTCTTAACAGCAGATGGTACATGAAATTCATTTTTTTTTGGCCCTGTTAATTGGCTGGGAGGTGTAAGTGGTAATATGCTCTACTGTGTTTAGAATATATAGATATCATAGTTGTATGTTCTTTGCTGTTATCAATACTGTAAGATTTGGGAGTTTGATGTCTATATGAAAAAATACATGTATCATTCTCAACAGAATTAATCCAAGAAACACTATTTTCTCTGAGACATTAAAGTCTTCTGTAATTTGACTGCTATCAGATTAGATAACAATCTTCTCATATTTAATTCCAAGAAAAATATGGTTCAAAATAATGGTAATAATGATCACAAATAAAAATTTAAAGATTATATATTTAAGGTATACTTGTTATAGTAATTTATAGCAATGACTTACAGGAGCCCTTCACAAAAAAGTGTATTTACTAAGTTTAAACTCTATGATATTATAAAAATATATCTACCAGATAGAAATCACCCAAAAGGTAAGTGAATCAATTTCAACAAATCAGTTAGAAAATTATAAAAGGACTCAGCTTGAAACTTGCATTAGCTAGATGAACATTGAGTATATAAAGGATTTGGGGCTTCCCAGGCAGTTTGGCTGGTAAAGAGTCTACCTGCAATGCAGGAGATGCAGGTTTGACCCCCAGGTTTGGGAGATACCTTAGAGCAGGGAATGGCTACTTACTCCAGTATCCTTGCCTGAAGAATCCCATGGACAGAGGAGCCTGGCAGGCAGGCTACAGTCCATGAGGTTGCAAGAGTCAGAAATGACTGAGGTGACTGAGCACAGCACAGCCCATATACAAGATTCTGATACTGTGTTGTATGAACTGGCAATTCTTTTGCCACTGTTGATCAATTAAAATGACTTTCAGTAATCAACGCTCATTCCAGTCAAGATTGCCATCAGTGATTCCTGTAACAATCTGCTGTGTCTTACTGGAACCTCTTACCTTCCTATATGTATTAGGCAAAAAGGATCATGCACCAATGAATATTATTATAATAATAATAGCTACTTTGAGTTGAGTGATTTCTTGATGTCAGTATCAGTAGTAGGCACTTTACATTTATTACTATCTTAACTTACCCAGTAATCCCTTAATTGTTTTTACTTAGCTGATCAGGATTTGAGACTTGGAGCATCAAGTGTTACCCAAGCTCATACAATAGTTCATGGCTGAACCACAGAGAGATCCAGGTTTCTTTAAGGTGAACACCTTCCTTTTCTCACCCTAACTCTCTGCCCCAGATATTCCCCCTCCATTGATTACCCCATCACATCAGGGATTTCGTGTCAGAGCTCAGGGATTTACCATCACATCCACAACCATCAGAACTGAGCCGAAAGCCTTCCTGACAACTGCATTCATAGTCTCCTGAGTAGCTGATGAAGAGCTGGGCACAGCAGGCTTCTCCACTGTCACACTCATCAAGGTCTAAAGGGGGAAAGGACATTTCTGTTAGTTAAGAGACAGGAATTTAACTCACCTACAGAGGTGGTGATAAGCCCCACTTCTAAATTAAAACTGTTTTACTAATCGTTCTCTATTTCTCAGACTACAGAGGACTGACACTGAAGAAACTATAACACAAAAAGAATGAGGTCTGCTTTTGAGTCAGTGTTTCTGACATCCTTCTCCTATGCCTAGTATTTATTTGAAAAGCATGTAAATGATTTCCAAATGCATTTAGAAGCACAGGGAAAGAGATCTCTGCTATTTTTCCAGTTTAAACAGCAATCTGGCTGAATAAACAGAGAAGCTTAAGAACAACAATAATAAAAAAGAAAAAATAGCTTGAGAACAAGAACTGAGTTCCACTGAGTGAACATTTAATAGCTACAAAGAGGAGGAGGCAGTCTTGGGCCCTCATGTGTGTGTTCTTCTAGAACTTTAGATGAGACAATACTCCCAAGCAAAAGAGTTCACATGACTGGGAAGTCAAGTGGTTAAAGGCAATTCAGAGCAAGTACAGATAAGCATTTTAAATAGTATGTGTCAAATTACAGAGTATTTCAGGACATTCACTTGAAATTTTCAATGATGCTTTGACTGTGATGAGTTTTTATTATAACCGGTGACACTATTTCCCAGGTAAACAGCTTTCTAAATGATGATCTTTAAGTCCCTCTTACCTTCCTATATGTAGCTATGCACCAATGAATATTATTATAATAATAATAGCTACTTTGAGTTGAGTGATTTCTTGATGTCAGTATCAGTAGTAGGCACTTTACATTTATTACTATCTTAACTTACCCAGTAATCCCTTAATTGTTTTTACTTAGCTGATCAGGATTTGAGACTTGGAGCATCAAGTGTTACCCAAGCTCATACAATAGTTCATGGCTGAACCACAGAGAGATCCAGGTTTCTTTAAGGTGAACACCTTCCTTTTCTCACCCTAACTCTCTGCCCCAGATATTCCCCCTCCATTGATTACCCCATCACATCAGGGATTTCGTGTCAGAGCTCAGGGATTTACCATCACATCCACAACCATCAGAACTGAGCCGAAAGCCTTCCTGACAACTGCATTCATAGTCTCCTGAGTAGCTGATGAAGAGCTGGGCACAGCAGGCTTCTCCACTGTCACACTCATCAAGGTCTAAAGGGGGAAAGGACATTTCTGTTAGTTAAGAGACAGGAATTTAACTCACCTACAGAGGTGGTGATAAGCCCCACTTCTAAATTAAAACTGTTTTACTAATCGTTCTCTATTTCTCAGACTACAGAGGACTGACACTGAAGAAACTATAACACAAAAAGAATGAGGTCTGCTTTTGAGTCAGTGTTTCTGACATCCTTCTCCTATGCCTAGTATTTATTTGAAAAGCATGTAAATGATTTCCAAATGCATTTAGAAGCACAGGGAAAGAGATCTCTGCTATTTTTCCAGTTTAAACAGCAATCTGGCTGAATAAACAGAGAAGCTTAAGAACAACAATAATAAAAAAGAAAAAATAGCTTGAGAACAAGAACTGAGTTCCACTGAGTGAACATTTAATAGCTACAAAGAGGAGGAGGCAGTCTTGGGCCCTCATGTGTGTGTTCTTCTAGAACTTTAGATGAGACAATACTCCCAAGCAAAAGAGTTCACATGACTGGGAAGTCAAGTGGTTAAAGGCAATTCAGAGCAAGTACAGATAAGCATTTTAAATAGTATGTGTCAAATTACAGAGTATTTCAGGACATTCACTTGAAATTTTCAATGATGCTTTGACTGTGATGAGTTTTTATTATAACCGGTGACACTATTTCCCAGGTAAACAGCTTTCTAAATGATGATCTTTAAGTCCCTCTGGGCAAGAATACTGAGGTGGGTAGCCATGCCCTTCTCCAGAGGATCTTTCCAAATCAGGGATCGAACCTGACTCTCCTGCATTGAAGGGGGATTCTTTACTATCTGAACCACCAGGAAAGCCCATAAGTCTCTTTCAGCACTGTTACTCTAGAATTCTACAATCAGCCATGTATCTTCCTTTATTTGCCCTGGGGAAAATAAAAATTCACAAGAATGTGTCAAACTGAAACAAAGGATAATCCATTTATCCTAAGTTTTGAGATAATCATTTGTAATATATTTGGCTAAGAAGTAGAAAGTGACTCTTTACCCACTGCTTCAACCAAGCTAGACACCTGCAAATGGTGTGGTCAGGGGTTTTAGCTATAGGCCTTTAATTCTACCCCCTTTGTTGAGCTGTTAATTTGGGTGGCCTGTCAATGCTGAGTTTACAAAATTCCTTTGCTCCATAGCTATATAAGCGGCCAAAGATATAAAAGATCAGTGTCTCAATTAACCTTGGAAAGGGTACCAATGTAAGAAAAGGCAGACAAGAGAAAGAAAAGAAAATGCAATCAATCAACCATGGTTAGGGGTCACTGTAGAATATCTAAATGAAGGTCATGCGGACACAAAACATTCTCTTGCAAAATGTCACAAGCAGTGCTACCCACAAACCTCTGGATGATGTTTTTTCCCATTCTTATATTAAATCTTTCTTTGTCTTTTGGATTACATAGCATGGGTATCGAGGACAAAAAACTTCAAAATTCAGTTTCTTTTTATCTAAAACATTGTGTTTTCAATCTTTCCATTTATTTTTTAAATTAGAGGATAATTACTTTACAATATTGTGATTTTTTTTTTTTTTTGCCATACATCTACATGAATTGGCATTAGGCATACATTTCCTCCTTCTTGAACCCATCTCCCACCTCTCTCCCCACACCATCCCTCCAGGTTGTCACAGACCTTGGCCTTTGGGTTCCTTGAATCATACATCAAATTCCCAGTGGCTATCTATTTTACATATGGTAATGTCTCAGTGCTATTCTCTCAAATATTATCATCCTCTCCTTGACTGTTCTTTATATCTGTGTCTCCTTTGCTGCCCTACGTGTAAAATTGTCATACCATCTTTCTAGATTCCATATATATGCATTAATATATGATATTTGTCTTTCTCTAACTTACTTCACTCTTGTATAATGGGCTCTAGGTTTATTCACCACATTAGAATTGACTTAAATGCGTTCCTTTTTATGGCTGAGTAACAGTCCATTGTGTATATGTACCACAACTTCCTTATCCATTCATCTGTCGATGGACATCTAGATTGCTTCCATGTCCTACCTATTGTAAAGAGTTGCTGCAATGAACACTGGGGTTAAAATATTATGTTTTAAGTTTCAGGGGCTTTCTTATCTCAAGATTTTTTAAAAAGTCACCTCAGATAACACTAGAGCCTCTAACCATATGCATCCCATGATTCCTTATTCTCATCTAGTAAAGAGCATGACTGAATCACATAATTGGAAAAATAAGTTCCCCAAACTATCATCTTATGATCCATTTTGATTTCTTCTTCTATTACCAGTTCTCTTATTTTCTGTCTTACGTATGGAACTCATCTAAAATCCCATCCATTCTTTCTTAAAATGTCCTGCCCCTTCAATCCTTATATCACCTGTTTCCCTAAATTTCTTTATTCCTTCTAAGATCTTATTTGGTAAGATCTTATTTTTAATCCCTATTCCTCTCTGGTGACCATATTATTCCTACATTGGCCAGGATGCCAAATATTGCAACATTGCAGAGAAATTCACCTGTACTTAAAATTTTAGCTTAATCAAAAATACAGCATCAGGCTTCCCTGGTGGTCCAGTGGGTTAAGAGTCCACCTTGAAGTGCAAGGGGCACTGACTCAATCCCTGGCCTGGGAAGATCTCACATGCCGGGGAGTGGCTGGGCTGGTGTGTCCAATTAGGAGCCAGCATTCTGGAGTTCATGTGCTCAGAGCTGGTGCTCTGCAACAAGAGAAACCACTGCAATGGGAGGCCCACACGGGCCAAAGAATAAAGATGGATGAAAATGAATAAAGAACCAATAAATGAGGCCGAAAAAAATATACAGAATCAGTTATAGCAGGTGAAACAACTAAAAAGTTTAACTATGACTTCAGAACAGCATCAAAAGTAAACCTTGAAAGAACCCAATCTGAATCTGTGCCCCACACATAGTCACTTAATAAAGCTCCAAAGATTAGAATAAAATTTTCTTTATGATAACTACCAATAGTTAAGTTTAGTTTACTTACTGCTGGTGAGACATCTACATTTTGTATAGTTGTCTTTCAAATTTTGTTAACACGTCTCTAGGTTTTAGCCCTAATAAATGTGTACATATGGGCAAGACTGACCATTTGCAGACTAGATGACTTATCTTCACATTTATTTGTATGTTCTCATGTAAAAAGAAGTTGATTCTAAAAGAAGCTAAAAAGAAAATTATTTCCCTCATGCATGAATGTTTTTACAGAGCATTCATGGCTTTAATGTATTCTCAGGCAAATAGGCTGAGTATGTATATGCACACTCCAAACAAATCATTGCCTTAACTCTAGTGAATATTTGGTCTTTAAGAACAAGTGTTAGCTATTGTTGGAAAATGAAATAAACTTGAGCCATAAACAAAATAATGCTGTCATGTTGACTGCTAAAATCTCATAAATATGCAATTTTCTATATTTTGACCCTGTCAGATGCTATTTTTTCTGGTTGTAAATAAGACAGTTACTGAATTGTATTTTTCAAATAATGAGGAAAGATATCAAATTATAAGTTGCAAACAAAAGGTTTAGCAAAATTCCAGTTTTCCTTATCCAATAGTTAAAAGGAGAAGATAAGAAGGAAAGAAGGATAGGAGGAAGGGAGGGAAGAAAGGAAGAAGGAGAAAAGAAAGCAAGTTCTTCATTTTTCCCAGAGATTCAAATGTTATCAAAGTAGAAACCTATAAGCATATTTTTCATTACATAAGAAGGTACGAGGCAAGCAACTGGTTTTAAGTTAACCACTGTAGACTTAGAAAAATGCAGAAGGTAACTCTGGATCAGGAAATAACAAGCAATGACATTGTTTTGTTTTAATAATTTATGAAACCCGAATACTTCAAAATCCCTTGAAGTTCCCTCTGTCACTTTAGTGCCAAACTAAAAATTCCCAATGACTTAGGCTTTTGAAATTCACCTCTTCACTTATGGTACTTCAATTTATCTTGAACTATACTGAGTAGCGTGAAATAGTCAAAGTTTTTTTTTAGTACTCGTATCATAATATTTAAGAAAAATGATATAAAGTATGACAGAAGAAAACATACATACATGGTACCATAATTCTCTAATGATGGCAAGCTTTTTTTAGAGGCTTGTACATTCTCTCAACCCAGAGCATGTAATAATTTAGTTTGATGCATACTCTCCCAATTTTTGGTAGATATTCCTTTTTCTCAGAAGTTCTAGATTAAACATTTCATTATAAAGCAAAGCTGGGATAGAATTTATTCTTCTCACTGTCTATGTTTTAATAATATGTTGAAAACATTATCCTTTACAATGGGTTTATTATTCCAAAGAATAATGCCTTCTGAAGTTTGCTTTTGGAATGTGGCTACCTGCCATGTTAAAGTTGAACATGCAACCAAATGACCACCAAGTTGGAAACCAATGAACTTGATTTGCTTCTGCCTGAAGTGGAAAGAATTACGGTGGCAGCATTTGCTGTTCGAATTACGAATTAAATTAAAAAGTTAGCGTGGCGGTGAGGTGATGCCAGTAGCCAGGCCGCGTGGGGGTGAGTCAGTGCCAGCCGCTAGGCTGCATGGGGGTGAGGCAGTGCCAGCCACCAGGCTGGAGAGGTGCAGCGCCACAGTGCCAGGTGGAATGCCCACACACTGGCCAAAGACCAACCCTAGGAATCCTGAGAGAAAACACTGACTACAAGACTCAAACATTAAACATCAAAAACCACATAATTATGAAAAGACAGAGATGAAGGAACAAACTATGAACACACAGACACAAATGACTGAAGAAGAAATAGACGATCTATCAGAAAAAGAATTCAGAAGAGTGATAATAAGGATGATTCAAAACTCCGAAAATAGAATAATAGAATCGACACACTGGAGAAAGACATGCAAGAAATTAAGAAAAAACTAAAAGAGACAAACAACTCAATTGATGAACTTAAAAAATAACAAATAGAGACAAACAACTCTATTGCTGAACTTAAAAATACCATGGAAGGACTCAATAGTAGAGTATCCGAGGCAGAAGAATGGATAAGTGAGCTAGAAGATAGAATGGTGGAAATAACGGCTGAAGAACAGAAAAAAGAACAAAGAATGAAAAGAGCTGAGGACAGTCTCAGAGACTTCTGGGACAATAGCAAACGCACCAACACTCTAATAATAGGGATCCCAGAAGAGGAAGAGAAAAAAGAAAGGCAATGAAAAAATGTTTGAAGAGATTATAGCGGAAAACTTCCCCCGTATGGAAAAGGAAACAGTCAATCAGGGCCAAGAAACACAAAAAGTTTCATAAAGGATGAACCCTAGGAGAAACATGCAAAGACACATATTAATCAAGCTAACACAGACTAAACACAAAGACAGAATACTTAGAGCAGCAAGGGAAAAACAACAGCCAACATACAAGGGAAATCCTATACGTTTAACTGCTGACCTCTGAACAGAAACCTTGCAGGCCAGAAGAGAATGGCAGGACACATTTAAATGGCTAAAAGAGAATAACCTACAACCAAGAATTCTCTACCCAGAAAGGACCTCATTCAGAATTTATGAAGAAATCAAAAGCTTCACAGACAAGCAAAAACTAAAAGAATTTTCTACCACGAAACCAGCCTTATAACAGGGTTAAAGGGCCTGATATAGCCAATAAATACAAGAGTAAGGAAAAAAAAAACCTCATTCAGAATTTAAAGCAACAAAAGACACAGAACTAAGCGCCACAGTGCCAGGTGGAATGCCCACACACTGGCCAAAGACCAACCCTAGGAATCCTGAGAGAAAACACTGACTACAAGACTCAAACATTAAACATCAAAAACCACATAATTATGAAAAGACAGAGATGAAGGAACAAACTATGAACACACAGACACAAATGACTGAAGAAGAAATAGACGATCTATCAGAAAAAGAATTCAGAAGAGTGATAATAAGGATGATTCAAAACTCCGAAAATAGAATAATAGAATCGACACACTGGAGAAAGACATGCAAGAAATTAAGAAAAAACTAAAAGAGACAAACAACTCAATTGATGAACTTAAAAAATAACAAATAGAGACAAACAACTCTATTGCTGAACTTAAAAATACCATGGAAGGACTCAATAGTAGAGTATCCGAGGCAGAAGAATGGATAAGTGAGCTAGAAGATAGAATGGTGGAAATAACGGCTGAAGAACAGAAAAAAGAACAAAGAATGAAAAGAGCTGAGGACAGTCTCAGAGACTTCTGGGACAATAGCAAACGCACCAACACTCTAATAATAGGGATCCCAGAAGAGGAAGAGAAAAAAGAAAGGCAATGAAAAAATGTTTGAAGAGATTATAGCAGAAAACTTCCCCCGTATGGAAAAGGAAACAGTCAATCAGGGCCAAGAAACACAAAAAGTTTCATAAAGGATGAACCCTAGGAGAAACATGCAAAGACACATATTAATCAAGCTAACACAGACTAAACACAAAGACAGAATACTTAGAGCAGCAAGGGAAAAACAACAGCCAACATACAAGGGAAATCCTATACGTTTAACTGCTGACCTCTGAACAGAAACCTTGCAGGCCAGAAGAGAATGGCAGGACACATTTAAATGGCTAAAAGAGAATAACCTACAACCAAGAATTCTCTACCCAGAAAGGACCTCATTCAGAATTTATGAAGAAATCAAAAGCTTCACAGACAAGCAAAAACTAAAAGAATTTTCTACCACGAAACCAGCCTTATAACAGGGTTAAAGGGCCTGATATAGCCAATAAATACAAGAGTAGGAGAAGTCTTATAAATCAAATCCCAAACATCTAAGAATATAACAATAAGAACATTAGTATCAATAATTACTTTGAATGTAAACGGACTAAATGCTCCAACCAAAAGACACAGACTGGGTGAATGGATATATTTATATGCTGTTTACAAGAAACCCACCTCAGATCTTAGGACACACATAGACTGAAAGTGAGAGGATGGAAATAGATACTCCATGCAAATGGAAATCAAAAGAAAGCTGGAGTAGCAATCCTCATATCAGACAAAATAGATTTTAAAATAAAGAAGATTACAAGAGACAAGGTAGGACACTACATAACGATCAAGGGATCGATCCAAGAGGAAGACATAACAATCATAAATATCTATGCATCCAACAAAGGAGCATCCCAGTACATAAGACAAACACTTTCAGACATAAAAGAAGAAATCGACACTAACACAATAATAGTAGGAGACTTTAACACTCCTCTCACACCAATGGACAGATCATCAAAACAGAAAATTAAGAAAGAAACACAAGCCTTAAATGACACACTAGAAGAGATGGAACTCATTGATATTTTTAGGACCTTCCATCCAAAAGCAGAAGAATACCCTTTCTTCCCAAGTGTTCATGGAACATAATCCAGGATAGACCACATCTTGGGCCACAAATCAAACCTCAGCAAATTCAAGATAACTGAAATTATATCAACTATTATCTCTGACCACAATGCAATGAGACTAGAGATCAACTGCAGGAAAAAAACCACTAAAAACATAAGCACATAGAGATTAAACAACACATACCTAAAAAACAAACTGATCACTGAGCAAATCAAAGGAGAAATAAGAAAATTCCTAGAAGAAAATGACAGTGAACACATGACAGTGCAAAACTTATGAGATACCACAAAAGCAGTTCTACAAGGCAGGTTTATAGCATTACAATCCTACCTCAAGAAATAAGAAAAATATCAAATAGATGACCTGACCCTACACTTAAAACAATTGGAGAAAGCAGAATGGAAAACCCCAAAGTTAGCAGGAGGAGAGAAATCAGAAAAATCAGAGCAGAAATAAATGAAAAAGAAATGAAAGAAACAATAGCAAAGATAAATACAACAAGAAGCTTGTTCTTCAAAAAGGTAAATAAAATCAACACACCACTGGCCAGACTCATCAAGAAAAAAAGAGAGAAGAACCAGATCCACAAAATCAAAATGGCAACAAACTGGACAACCTAGAAGAAATAGACAGTTTCTTGGAAAAGATTAATCTCCCAAGACTCAACCAGGAAGAAATAGAAACTATGAACAAGCCAATCACAAGCTCAGAAATCGATGTTGTGACCAAAAATCTACCCAAAAATAAAAGCCCAGGGCCAGATGGCTTCACAGGTGAATTCGACCAAACATTTAAAGAAGAGCTAATGCCTGTCCTTCTAAAACTCTTCCTAAAAATTGCATAGGAAGGAACACTTCCAAACACATTCTACAAGGCCACCATCACCCTGATACCAAAGCCAGGCAAAGACAACACTTTCAGACATAAAAGAAGAAATCGACACTAACACAATAATAGTAGGAGACTTTAACACTCCTCTCACACCAATGGACAGATCATCAAAACAGAAAATTAAGAAAGAAACACAAGCCTTAAATGACACACTAGAAGAGATGGAACTCATTGATATTTTTAGGACCTTCCATCCAAAAGCAGAAGAATACCCTTTCTTCCCAAGTGTTCATGGAACATAATCCAGGATAGACCACATCTTGGGCCACAAATCAAACCTCAGCAAATTCAAGATAACTGAAATTATATCAACTATTATCTCTGACCACAATGCAATGAGACTAGAGATCAACTGCAGGAAAAAAACCACTAAAAACATAAGCACATAGAGATTAAACAACACATACCTAAAAAACAAACTGATCACTGAGCAAATCAAAGGAGAAATAAGAAAATTCCTAGAAGAAAATGACAGTGAACACATGACAGTGCAAAACTTATGAGATACCACAAAAGCAGTTCTACAAGGCAGGTTTATAGCATTACAATCCTACCTCAAGAAATAAGAAAAATATCAAATAGATGACCTGACCCTACACTTAAAACAATTGGAGAAAGCAGAATGGAAAAACCCCAAAGTTAGCAGGAGGAGAGAAATCAGAAAAATCAGAGCAGAAATAAATGAAAAAGAAATGAAAGAAACAATAGCAAAGATAAATACAACAAGAAGCTTGTTCTTCAAAAAGGTAAATAAAATCAACACACCACTGGCCAGACTCATCAAGAAAAAAAGAGAGAAGAACCAGATCCACAAAATCAAAATGGCAACAAACTGGACAACCTAGAAGAAATAGACAGTTTCTTGGAAAAGATTAATCTCCCAAGACTCAACCAGGAAGAAATAGAAACTATGAACAAGCCAATCACAAGCTCAGAAATCGATGTTGTGACCAAAAATCTACCCAAAAATAAAAGCCCAGGGCCAGATGGCTTCACAGGTGAATTCGACCAAACATTTAAAGAAGAGCTAATGCCTGTCCTTCTAAAACTCTTCCTAAAAATTGCATAGGAAGGAACACTTCCAAACACATTCTACAAGGCCACCATCACCCTGATACCAAAGCCAGGCAAAGACAACACCAAAAAAGAAAATTATAAGCCAATTTCACTGATGAACTTAGATGCCAAGATCCTCAACAAAATCCTAGCAAACAGAATTCAACAGCATATCAAAAAACTCATACATCATGATCAAGTCGGGTTCATCCCAGGCATGCAAGGATTCTTCAACATCCACAAATCAATCAATGTGATACACCATATCAACAAATTGAAAGACAAAAATAACATGATCATCTCAATAGATGCAGAAAAAGCCTTTGACAAAGTACAACATCCATTTATGATAAAAACTCTTCAGAAAATGGGCATAGAAGGAACCTATCTCAACATAATAAAAGCCATCTATGAGAAGCCTACAGCGAACATTATCCTTAACGGTGAAAAACTGAAAGCATTCCCTCTAAGATCAGGAACAAGACAGGGGTGCCCACTTTCACCACTACTATTCAACATAGTCCTGGAAGTCCTAGCAACAGCAGTAAGAGAAGAGAAAGAAATCAAAGGAATCCAGATTGGAAAGGAAGAAGTCAAGCTCTCTCTTTTTGCAGACAACATGATATTATACATAGAAAATCCCAAAGACACTATTACAAAGCTACTAGAGCTAATCAATGAATTCAGCAAAGTCTCAGGATACAAAGTCAACACACAGAAATCACTGGCATTCCTATAAACAAACAATGAAAAATCAGAAAACGAAACCAAAGAGGCAATCCCCTTCATCATCACAACCAAAAGAATAAAATACCTAGGAATAAACCTACCCAAAGAAACAAAAGAATTGTACACAGAAAATTACAAGACACTCATGAAAGAAATAAAGAAGACTTAAACAGATGAAGAGATATTCCATGTGCCTGGGTCAGAAGAATCAATATTGTGAAAAATGACCATACTACCAAATATCATCTACAGATTCAATGCAATACTTATTCAACAACCATTGACATTTCCTGATAACACAAAAGACCTCGAATAGCCAAAGCTCAGAAATCGATGTTGTGACCAAAAATCTACCCAAAAATAAAAGCCCAGGGCCAGATGGCTTCACAGGTGAATTCGACCAAACATTTAAAGAAGAGCTAATGCCTGTCCTTCTAAAACTCTTCCTAAAAATTGCATAGGAAGGAACACTTCCAAACACATTCTACAAGGCCACCATCACCCTGATACCAAAGCCAGGCAAAGACAACACCAAAAAAGAAAATTATAAGCCAATTTCACTGATGAACTTAGATGCCAAGATCCTCAACAAAATCCTAGCAAACAGAATTCAACAGCATATCAAAAAACTCATACATCATGATCAAGTCGGGTTCATCCCAGGCATGCAAGGATTCTTCAACATCCACAAATCAATCAATGTGATACACCATATCAACAAATTGAAAGACAAAAATAACATGATCATCTCAATAGATGCAGAAAAAGCCTTTGACAAAGTACAACATCCATTTATGATAAAAACTCTTCAGAAAATGGGCATAGAAGGAACCTATCTCAACATAATAAAAGCCATCTATGAGAAGCCTACAGCGAACATTATCCTTAACGGTGAAAAACTGAAAGCATTCCCTCTAAGATCAGGAATAAGACAGGGGTGCCCACTTTCACCACTACTATTCAACATAGTCCTGGAAGTCCTAGCAACAGCAGTAAGAGAAGAGAAAGAAATCAAAGGAATCCAGATTGGAAAGGAAGAAGTCAAGCTCTCTCTTTTTGCAGACAACATGATATTATACATAGAAAATCCCAAAGACACTATTACAAAGCTACTAGAGCTAATCAATGAATTCAGCAAAGTCTCAGGATACAAAGTCAACACACAGAAATCACTGGCATTCCTATAAACAAACAATGAAAAATCAGAAAACGAAACCAAAGAGGCAATCCCCTTCATCATCACAACCAAAAGAATAAAATACCTAGGAATAAACCTACCCAAAGAAACAAAAGAATTGTACACAGAAAATTACAAGACACTCATGAAAGAAATAAAGAAGACTTAAACAGATGAAGAGATATTCCATGTGCCTGGGTCAGAAGAATCAATATTGTGAAAAATGACCATACTACCAAATATCATCTACAGATTCAATGCAATACTTATTCAACAACCATTGACATTTTTCACAGAACTAGACCAAAGAATAACACAGTTCATATGGAAACACAAAAGACCTCGAATAGCCAAAGCAATCCTTAGGAAAAAAAAAAAAAAAACGAGCTGGAGGAAGCAGCCTTCCTAACTTCAGACTCTACTACAAAGCAACAGTCATCAAGACAGTATGGTACTGGCACAAAAACAGAACTATGGACCAATGGAACAAGATCAAGAACCCAGAGATAAACCCACGCACCTATGGGTACCTTATCTTTAACAAAGGAGGCGAACATATAAAATGGGACAAAGACAGCCTCTTCGACAAGTATGCTAGGAAAATTGGACAGCTACATGCAAAAAAATGAAGTTGGAACATTCCCTAACACCATATACTAAGATCAGCTCAAAATGGATTAAAGACCTAAATGTAAGACCAGAAACCATCAAACTCTTAGAGGAGAATATAGGCAAAACCCTCAAGGACATCAATCAAAGCAAGATCTTCTCTGACCCACCTGCTAGAATAGCAGAACTAAAAAGACAAATGAACATGTGGGACCTCATGAAACTTAAAAGCTTTTGTACAGCAAAAGAAATTACAAAAAAGCTGAACAGACACCCCACAGAGTGGGAGCAAATCATAGCAAATGAAATAACAGACAAAGAATTAATCTCCAAAATCTACAAGCAACTCAGACAACTCAGCACCAGAAAAGTGAATAACCTCTCCCCCCCCCCCAAAAATGGGAATAAAGATCTAAAGAGATGCCTCTCCAAAGAGGACATACAGATGGCCCCAAAGCACATGAAACAATGCTCAACCTCGCTTATTATTAGAGAAATGCAAATCCAAACTACAATGAGATATCACCTCACACCCGTCAGAATGGCCATCATCAATAAGCCAATAGACAATAAATGCTGGAGAGGGTGCGGAGAAAAGGGAACACTCTTGCATTGCTGGTGGGAATGACACTTGGTACAGCCTCTATGGAAGACAGTATGGAGATACCTTAAAAAACTAAAAATAGAAGCATCCTATGACCCAGGAATCCCACCAGTAGGCTTATACCCTGATGAAATCAAAATTGAAAGAGGCACCTGTACCCCAATGTTCATTGTAGCTCTCTATACAATAGCCAGAACATGGAAGCAACCTAGATGTCCAATGATGAATGAATGGATACAGAAGCCCTGGTACATACATATATACAATGGAATACTACTCAGCTGTTAAAAGAAATGCAGAAGATTCAGTCCTAATGAGGTGGCTGGAGCTAGAACCTATCGTAAAAAGTGAAGTAAGTCAAAAAGAGAAAGACAAGTACAGTATACTAACACACATATATGGAATCTAGTAGGATGGTCTTGACAACATATGCAGTGGAATCATGGAAAAACAGACAGAGAATAGACGTATGGACATTGTGGGGAAGAAACAGGGACGTGGAGGCATGGAGGGAGTAACGTGGAAACCTATACTGTCATGTGTGGAAAAGATAGCTATTGTCATTGCGCTAAGGGACTAGGAGTGCTCACAATGGCTTGGGGCGATGGTCTGGGGGGGTGGGATGGAGTGATCTGGGCTGGGGGGGACCAGGGATATGCATATGACTGATCTGGGAACATACATGTCAGTGAACAACAAAACTCTGTAAAACCTTTAAAATAAAGAATTTTTTTAAAAATGTGCTTAAAAGGAACCTATCTCAACATAGTGAAATCCATATATGATAACCCCACAGCAAACGTTATCCTCAATATTGAAAACCTGAAAGCATTTCCTTTAAAATCAGGGACAAGACAGGGGTGTCCACTTTCACCACTATTATTCAACATAGTCCTGGAAGTTCTAGCAACAGCAATAAGAAAAGAAAAAGAAATAAAAGGAATCCAAATTGGAAAAGAAGAAGTAAAACTCTCTCTATTTGCAGATGACATGATAAAGGAGATGATATTATACATAGAAAATCCCAAAGACACTATTAGAAAACTACTAGACCTAATCAACAAATTCAGCAAAGTTGCAAAAAAATGAAGTTGGAACATTCCCTGACACCACACACAAAGATCAACTCAAAATGGATTAAAGACCTAAATGTAAGACCAAAAACCATCAAACTCTTAGAGGAGAATATAGGCAAAACGCTCACGGACATAAATCAAAGCAAGATCTTCTCTGACCCACCCACTAGAATAGCAAAACTAAAAACTAAATTAACATGTGAGACTTAATGAAACTTAAAAGCTTTTGTATGGCAAAAGAAACTACAAACAAAGTGAACAGACAACTCACAGAGTGGGAGAAAATAATAGCAAATGAAACAACAGACAAAGAATTAATCTCCAAAATCTACAAGCAACTCAGACAACTCAGCACCAGAAAAGTGAATAACCCCCCCCCCCCAAAAAAAAATGGGAAAAGGACCTTAAGAGACATCTGTCCAAAGAGGACATATAGATGGTCAAAAAGCACATGAAATGATGCTCAACCTCGCTTATTATTAGAGAAATGCAAATCCAAACTACAATGAGATATCACCTCACACCCGTCAGAATGGCCATCATCAAGAAATGACAGACTATAAATGCTGGAGAGGGTGCGGAGTAAAGGGAACACTCTTGCATTGCTGGTGGGAATGTTACTTGGTACAGCCTCTATGGAAGACAGTATGGAGATACCTTAAAAAACTAAAAATAGAAGCACCCTATGACCCAGGAATCCCACCAGTAGGCTTATACCCTGATGAAATCAAAATTGAAAGAGGCACCTGTACCTCAATGTTCATTGCAGCTCTCTATACAATAGCCAGAACATGGAAGCAACCTAGATGTCCATTGATGAATGAATGGATACAGAAGCCCTGGTACATATATCCAATGGAATACTACTCAACTGTAAAAAGAAATGCAGAAGACTCAGTCCTAATGAGATGGCTGGAGCTAGAACCTATCATAAAAAGTGAAGTAAGTCAAAAAGAGAAAGACAAGTACAATATACTAACACATATATATGGAATCTAGTAAGAGCGTAGTGATAACATAAGCAGTGAAGCACTGGAAAAACAGACATCAAGAACAGACTTAAGGACCTTGTGGGGAATGAACAGGGGGTCGGAGACGTAGAGGGAGTAACATGGAAATCTATACTATGTGAAAAAGATACCTATTGGCATTGCTCTGTGGGAATACGGGATCCTGCAGGGGCACTGTGAGATGGCCTGGAGAGATGGGACGGGGTGGAGGTGGGGACTGGCAGGGAGGTGTAGAATGGATGAGAGCCAGGGATATACATATCAATAATCTGGGATTATACATACCTATAAATGACAAAACACTGTAAAAGTAAAAAGTAAAATAAAAATTCAAAAAATAAAAGGTTAGATAGCCCTTGGAGCATTTTCCAGAAATAAAACTGTTAAGTCCACATATACTGCTAATAAGTTTTAAATCTCCTTTAACTTCAGAGTAAATATCTAGACACTATGATATCTGTCAATTAATATTTCTTTTAAATTATAGCCGGACACTGTTGATTTTACTTCTTGCAATTTCAGAGGCGTGGTTACGTTACAGCACCAAGTATTAGAGAAGAGAGAACTAAATGAATTTGGGTAACCCCTGAAGGAAGATGGCATTCACCATACATTACCTATGCTTTTTTTCTCGTCTGAATCAAGCTGGTGTCCATGGTTACAGGAAGAGCAGGGCCCATCAAGTGCATGTTCACAGTGATGGGAACAGCCACCATTGTTCTTTTCACAGCTATTGACCATTTCCAATTTGATCCCTTTCCAAAATAATCAAAAGAGGATTATTAGCATAACAACAGAAAAATCTGAATATATGGCAACAATGGGTGTACTCTCTCTGTTGGGAAAGAGACAAACTTTACTGGAAATTTGTCAACACTCTGAACACATAAAAGTCTAAGGACTATTAAGCACTACACATATCTGAAACTGAGGTGTTAGTTTCTCAGTCATGTCTGACTCTTTGTGACCCTGTGAACTGTAGTTCTCCAGGCTCCTCTGTCCATGGAATTTTCTCCAGGCAAGAATAAGCAAAAGAGAAAGACAAGTACAATATACTAACACATATATATGGAATCTAGTAAGAGCGTAGTGATAACATAAGCAGTGAAGCACTGGAAAAACAGACATCAAGAACAGACTTAAGGACCTTGTGGGGAATGAACAGGGGGTCGGAGACGTAGAGGGAGTAACATGGAAATCTATACTATGTGAAAAAGATACCTATTGGCATTGCTCTGTGGGAATACGGGATCCTGCAGGGGCACTGTGAGATGGCCTGGAGAGATGGGACGGGGTGGAGGTGGGGACTGGCAGGGAGGTGTAGAATGGATGAGAGCCAGGGATATACATATCAATAATCTGGGATTATACATACCTATAAATGACAAAACACTGTAAAAGTAAAAAGTAAAATAAAAATTCAAAAAATAAAAGGTTAGATAGCCCTTGGAGCATTTTCCAGAAATAAAACTGTTAAGTCCACATATACTGCTAATAAGTTTTAAATCTCCTTTAACTTCAGAGTAAATATCTAGACACTATGATATCTGTCAATTAATATTTCTTTTAAATTATAGCCGGACACTGTTGATTTTACTTCTTGCAATTTCAGAGGCGTGGTTACGTTACAGCACCAAGTATTAGAGAAGAGAGAACTAAATGAATTTGGGTAACCCCTGAAGGAAGATGGCATTCACCATACATTACCTATGCTTTTTTTCTCGTCTGAATCAAGCTGGTGTCCATGGTTACAGGAAGAGCAGGGCCCATCAAGTGCATGTTCACAGTGATGGGAACAGCCACCATTGTTCTTTTCACAGCTATTGACCATTTCCAATTTGATCCCTTTCCAAAATAATCAAAAGAGGATTATTAGCATAACAACAGAAAAATCTGAATATATGGCAACAATGGGTGTACTCTCTCTGTTGGGAAAGAGACAAACTTTACTGGAAATTTGTCAACACTCTGAACACATAAAAGTCTAAGGACTATTAAGCACTACACATATCTGAAACTGAGGTGTTAGTTTCTCAGTCATGTCTGACTCTTTGTGACCCTGTGAACTGTAGTTCTCCAGGCTCCTCTGTCCATGGAATTCTCCAGGCAAGAATACTGGAGTGGGTAGTCATTCTCTTCTCCAGGGGATCTTCCCAACCCAGGGGTCAAACTTGTGTCTCCTGCATGGCAGGTGTATTCTTTACCATCTGAGCCACCAGGGAAGCCCTGTACATATCTGTATCATAACAAAATACTAGTAAACCTATGAATAATGTTAAATCGACAAGGTGATACAGAAATGTAATGTGTCCACCAGTGATTATTAAACACATCTTAAATGATACCTATCTATGGAATTTTTAGTCTTTTCAGAATGTTAAAAAAAAAAAAAAAGGATATTGAATCAATGATCAGCAAGCAAGTAGCTTGCCAATTGACAAATCTGTTCTTAAACTAATGGTATGTTAATATCTGTCCCCAGTTTTAGTCTGTGAATACTGTTAAAAATAGCCTTGGGACAGAAGTATGAATCAATGAATTAGCTGATTATATATAACTAGCATCATGTTTATGTGCTAATCAGCTATGATGTACACAAGTCATTTAGTATATAAATATCCTATTAATTTAACACCAATTTGCTGACTGTGGTATATACTATCAATTTGAGGCCTTTGAGGGGACATCCACCTCAATAAACAGACACCAAATTTATGAGCACACAGGTATTAGAATCAATCATTTTCTAAGTGAGGAAATGAAAAATAAAAGAATGCTTTGAATCATTGTGAAAACCATGGAATTAGATAACTGCTATTTTCACCATTGGTCTCTATTGTTCATTTGTGTTGCTTGGACACACTTACAGAGTGACTGCATTGGTGCATTTCCATCCATTCTTAACTCCTGAATCCTTTGAAAGAAGGAAGATGGGGAAGAACAGGACAAAGGCACTCAGGACAGTGGCATTCCTTGAGAATCTATATTACCATTCTCACTGCCAGGGTGTCTGCTATTGTTCCTGTATGGTTACAGTAGAGAAATCATGTTCCCAGATCCTAGCCGCCAGCCTCTAGTGGCGCCAGCAACCTTATGTATCCCCAAGCTCCCAGGGCAAAACCCTGTCATTGTGCTCATCCCTCTGTGCCTTCCTCATCTTGTATTACCCGCTCATAACAGATGTTCAAAAATAGGTTTTAAATGATTGAATAAACAAAAGAAGGATTATGCTAATCAATTTATTGTTGAAAATAAGGATGCCTTTGGGTTTAGAAACAGCTAGGTTAGGACTGAGCTAAATTAAAAAGCTAAAGGAAAGACTGAAATAATTAAGGGAACCGATATTTTTCACAATATGTTAACATATACTTTTTAGGGAGACATATTTCACATTTTGGCTCTGATTCTTGTTTTTCACCTATGATCAATGCAGCTCTAAGACAGCTGGAGGTAATTTATTTTAAATATAAATGACATTACTGTAACAAAAACTACACAAGGCTAAAACAAGTGCATACTCACCTATTAACTGACCACTAGAAGCAAGCCAAAATTCTGAATTCTTGATACAGATGATTCAGTCAAAATATCATACTTTAAAATGTAGTTTTAAAAAGTTTAAAAACTTATCCCTGTGGTTTGTGATACACAGCAAAGAATCATTATTTACTCAATATATTAAATATTCATTTAATATGGAATTTAAGCTCACTATATATCACTGAGTAGTTGGGGAAAGTTTTATTTAACCATAGTGGATCTGGAATTTTTCAATTTCTAATCACAAGACAGTTCATTCATAGGAAACTTTGAAATACATTGTTTATGCTATACAGTATTTTCAGAGCTTCTGAAGAGAAATGTTATAAGTATAAAATATCATTGTCTTTGGAAAAAGCTAAAACAGTATTTGCCTAAAATATACTGTTATTGGAAGAATACAGAATTCATTGTTAAAAGTTTGAAACATTCAAAGTACCAGTTGTCACCAAGACAGTTTTGTATGTTAGTTAATATGGAGGTCTGGTGATAGCTAATCAAAGAACTTAACCAGATCCACATAAGGGAAATAAATGTAAAAATACACTTCTACCAAATGTATTCAACTCTCGGGCAAATTGCTTTCCCAAGTAAATTCTACAGAAACTTTGTGCCTTGTGAGTCATTAGCAATAATGGTCCCCTCTTTCATGATAACTGAGAATGCACCAGTCAGATTGCAAGAGATTTTGTTTCAGGCATCTGTAAAATGTCCTGATCTCATAAACCTCTGGCCACATTTAAAAGCCAAAATATTAATAAGAAAGAAAAATTCATCCACATTTCTCTTTGCCTGAAAGCACTCCTCGGGGCACCAGGAGAAAGACTCACTTCAGAAGAAGTTAGATCCTAATTAGTAGTTAATTCTTCTCTCCTGTCTTATTTAGTTTGCTCTTTAAAAGACAAATATCACCTCAGCGAAATGGCCCTGTCAATAAGCAATGGAAATATACCAACAGACCTTAAGACTACACTGGCAACCCAGGCATTAAATAAACGTGGAGCTTTTGCAGTGAAGTAGAATGAAGAATTAAGTGACTTCAAGACTGTCTCTTCATGAGAGAGCTTAGGTAATAAGAGCATCTAAATTATTGTTTGTCACAATCTTTATCTTCTTCCTTGGCCAAATCTGACCAAGGGACATATGATGTATACAAACATGTAATAAAGTTAAAAGGATAGACTATTTGGAGCCTAATGACACTAGGTCAAGCCCTAGTTCTGCATCTTACTAATTCCGTATCATTGACTTTTTAGCTTTTGCCCTGAATGGAGGGAACTGGGAAGGGAATCTTTGGGACTGAGATCAGAAATCGGACATGGTGCTACCATCTGGGAAATGCTTCTCAGGGAGTGCTGGTTCCTTCACTCCTGCTAACTCTCTTCTGCTGAGTTTTACCCTGGGGTTGTTAGTGTTCAATAATTTTGCAGAACAGAGGAGAGCCATGGGTCCAAAAGAATCCCAAGCCAGAAGACCTGAGACTTAGTCTTTGTGGTCTACACAGTGGAAGATGACACTGACCACATTCTGTGGACTCTGAGCCCCTGCTCCATTGGACTAAAAGTTTGAAACATTCAAAGTACCAGTTGTCACCAAGACAGTTTTGTATGTTAGTTAATATGGAGGTCTGGTGATAGCTAATCAAAGAACTTAACCAGATCCACATAAGGGAAATAAATGTAAAAATACACTTCTACCAAATGTATTCAACTCTCGGGCAAATTGCTTTCCCAAGTAAATTCTACAGAAACTTTGTGCCTTGTGAGTCATTAGCAATAATGGTCCCCTCTTTCATGATAACTGAGAATGCACCAGTCAGATTGCAAGAGATTTTGTTTCAGGCATCTGTAAAATGTCCTGATCTCATAAACCTCTGGCCACATTTAAAAGCCAAAATATTAATAAGAAAGAAAAATTCATCCACATTTCTCTTTGCCTGAAAGCACTCCTCGGGGCACCAGGAGAAAGACTCACTTCAGAAGAAGTTAGATCCTAATTAGTAGTTAATTCTTCTCTCCTGTCTTATTTAGTTTGCTCTTTAAAAGACAAATATCACCTCAGCGAAATGGCCCTGTCAATAAGCAATGGAAATATACCAACAGACCTTAAGACTACACTGGCAACCCAGGCATTAAATAAACGTGGAGCTTTTGCAGTGAAGTAGAATGAAGAATTAAGTGACTTCAAGACTGTCTCTTCATGAGAGAGCTTAGGTAATAAGAGCATCTAAATTATTGTTTGTCACAATCTTTATCTTCTTCCTTGGCCAAATCTGACCAAGGGACATATGATGTATACAAACATGTAATAAAGTTAAAAGGATAGACTATTTGGAGCCTAATGACACTAGGTCAAGCCCTAGTTCTGCATCTTACTAATTCCGTATCATTGACTTTTTAGCTTTTGCCCTGAATGGAGGGAACTGGGAAGGGAATCTTTGGGACTGAGATCAGAAATCGGACATGGTGCTACCATCTGGAACTGCTTCTCAGGGAGTGCTGGTTCCTTCACTCCTGCTAACTCTCTTCTGCTGAGTTTTACCCTGGGGTTGTTAGTGTTCAATAATTTTTGCAGAACAGAGGAGAGCCATGGGTCCAAAAGAATCCCAAGCCAGAAGACCTGAGACTTAGTCTTTGTGGTCTACACAGTGGAAGATGACACTGACCACATTCTGTGGACTCTGAGCCCCTGCTCCATTGGACTAAAATGACAGGGTTGGCCTTCCAAACTCCCACTCCCACCCTGTTCCAGTGGAAAACATTCTAAGAAGCTTTTGCTTTAGCAAGCTATTCAGTGCAATACTTTTATTACTCTTGTTTAATACTTGTAAAATGCCACACATTCCTGGGCTGCGATCATTGCCACTTACTGTAACACTGTTTTCCATCAGCTCCCAGCTCAAAACCAGGGTGGCAGGCACAAGTGAAAGATCCCACTGTGTTCACACAGTGATGGCTGCAGGGAGCAAGGCCTTCAGCACACTCATTTATGTCTGTAGAATGAGAGACACGGGAGCTGTGTCTTTGGAGATCAAATTAAGACTTATTCATACACTATAAACATGAACGTAAGCACCCTCTCCACGTCAAACCCTGATATCAAACATAACAAGAAAATATCACATAGGCTGCATATTTGCAAATAAACTAACTGACAATGACACGAACTCTAGAGCAGATCTCATGTTCTCAAACACTTCTATCGGTTAGGACCTGCCACTATTAATTTGAAGAAAGAGAAAACAAACAGAAATAGACCTTTTCTATCCCTTAATAATACAGGCAGAAGTCCTTATAATCTGTCACTGTGAATACATATCAAATCCTTAACCAAAGCTGGTATCTCTCTGATTTAAGACAATACAAAGTGGCCACACACACTGCAGATTTGGAGTTTTCAGAAGTAGGAATCCATGGTATATGTTCCATATATGATTGTCACAGGGCAGTGCCATTTAAACCCTGGTGCCTTCTCCCTCTCTTGACACTGATAGACAAGACTATTCAGCATCATATCATTTGGTGGCCCAGGTAGTTTATGCTCCCTCTGCTCCACCCCTGACTTAAATGGATAGATCTCATCACCATTTTCCTAAATGGACCTCAGGGAGTGCTGGTTCCTTCACTCCTGCTAACTCTCTTCTGCTGAGTTTTACCCTGGGGTTGTTAGTGTTCAATAATTTTGCAGAACAGAGGAGAGCCATGGGTCCAAAAGAATCCCAAGCCAGAAGACCTGAGACTTAGTCTTTGTGGTCTACACAGTGGAAGATGACACTGACCACATTCTGTGGACTCTGAGCCCCTGCTCCATTGGACTAAAATGACAGGGTTGGCCTTCCAAACTCCCACTCCCACCCTGTTCCAGTGGAAAACATTCTAAGAAGCTTTTGCTTTAGCAAGCTATTCAGTGCAATACTTTTATTACTCTTGTTTAATACTTGTAAAATGCCACACATTCCTGGGCTGCGATCATTGCCACTTACTGTAACACTGTTTTCCATCAGCTCCCAGCTCAAAACCAGGGTGGCAGGCACAAGTGAAAGATCCCACTGTGTTCACACAGTGATGGCTGCAGGGAGCAAGGCCTTCAGCACACTCATTTATGTCTGTAGAATGAGAGACACGGGAGCTGTGTCTTTGGAGATCAAATTAAGACTTATTCATACACTATAAACATGAACGTAAGCACCCTCTCCACGTCAAACCCTGATATCAAACATAACAAGAAAATATCACATAGGCTGCATATTTGCAAATAAACTAACTGACAATGACACGAACTCTAGAGCAGATCTCATGTTCTCAAACACTTCTATCGGTTAGGACCTGCCACTATTAATTTGAAGAAAGAGAAAACAAACAGAAATAGACCTTTTCTATCCCTTAATAATACAGGCAGAAGTCCTTATAATCTGTCACTGTGAATACATATCAAATCCTTAACCAAAGCTGGTATCTCTCTGATTTAAGACAATACAAAGTGGCCACACACACTGCAGATTTGGAGTTTTCAGAAGTAGGAATCCATGGTATATGTTCCATATATGATTGTCACAGGGCAGTGCCATTTAAACCCTGGTGCCTTCTCCCTCTCTTGACACTGATAGACAAGACTATTCAGCATCATATCATTTGGTGGCCCAGGTAGTTTATGCTCCCTCTGCTCCACCCCTGACTTAAATGGATAGATCTCATCACCATTTTCCTAAATGGAACTTCCTCCTTGTACTGTCCTGCATGTCGCTCCCATGAGGATTCTTAAGAGAAATGCTCATTTTTCTAAGGTATTTATAAAACCCTCAGTAGGCAGTAACTTTGGGGATAGACTTTACGAATATGCACCAGATATCAAAATAAAATTTTGAAAAAGATTAAAAATTATGGTTGTATATATATATATTTTTTTTTTCACAACTATGTAACAAGATCCTATTTTGTGCCAGATACAGAAAAAGGTAGGTGCTATGTAAACACAGGACCAAAGCAGAAGCATTCTTTGTCTGAAAAGTATGTTAATGCAATCCACAGAAAGTTTTATCTCATTTTCGGCTTAAAGAAAAATAAATTAACACTAATTTTTATGCCTAATTCTTTTTCAATTTTTCAAAGTGTTTATCAGTCACATTAGTCAGGAAACATTTTGTATTTTCTTAATTAATCCAAATAAACTATTTCTCATTTCATGGAAATGTCGTGATAAAAATGAAGGATTCTGTGATTTCTCAGAAGTTATTAAAGCAAAGACAGTCCCGCAGGAATGACTTCATTTATCAGTTCTGGTCATGAAGTAATTTATCACTTTCATCTTTGAATTGCAGTATGCCTGTTTTTCTATTTCTAGGAAACAGAAGTATGTAACCTTGTATTTATAGAGTTTCTTTCTTTGTGGTTTTAATTATTCCTAACTTCTGAGAAACACAGAAGTAGACCTTTTCTATCCCTTAATAATACAGGCAGAAGTCCTTATAATCTGTCACTGTGAATACATATCAAATCCTTAACCAAAGCTGGTATCTCTCTGATTTAAGACAATACAAAGTGGCCACACACACTGCAGATTTGGAGTTTTCAGAAGTAGGAATCCATGGTATATGTTCCATATATGATTGTCACAGGGCAGTGCCATTTAAACCCTGGTGCCTTCTCCCTCTCTTGACACTGATAGACAAGACTATTCAGCATCATATCATTTGGTGGCCCAGGTAGTTTATGCTCCCTCTGCTCCACCCCTGACTTAAATGGATAGATCTCATCACCATTTTCCTAAATGGAACTTCCTCCTTGTACTGTCCTGCATGTCGCTCCCATGAGGATTCTTAAGAGAAATGCTCATTTTTCTAAGGTATTTATAAAACCCTCAGTAGGCAGTAACTTTGGGGATAGACTTTACGAATATGCACCAGATATCAAAATAAAATTTTGAAAAAGATTAAAAATTATGGTTGTATATATATATATATATTTTTTTTTTTCACAACTATGTAACAAGATCCTATTTTGTGCCAGATACAGAAAAAGGTAGGTGCTATGTAAACACAGGACCAAAGCAGAAGCATTCTTTGTCTGAAAAGTATGTTAATGCAATCCACAGAAAGTTTTATCTCATTTTCGGCTTAAAGAAAAATAAATTAACACTAATTTTTATGCCTAATTCTTTTTCAATTTTTCAAAGTGTTTATCAGTCACATTAGTCAGGAAACATTTTGTATTTTCTTAATTAATCCAAATAAACTATTTCTCATTTCATGGAAATGTCGTGATAAAAATGAAGGATTCTGTGATTTCTCAGAAGTTATTAAAGCAAAGACAGTCCCGCAGGAATGACTTCATTTATCAGTTCTGGTCATGAAGTAATTTATCACTTTCATCTTTGAATTGCAGTATGCCTGTTTTTCTATTTCTAGGAAACAGAAGTATGTAACCTTGTATTTATAGAGTTTCTTTCTTTGTGGTTTTAATTATTCCTAACTTCTGAGAACACTCATTTGCACATACTTGCTTTCCAAAGGTTAGCCCCACCTTCTGTAGCCTATAATAAAAAAGCTCCCTGTGCAATTATGGAAGGTTTTGAAATATTAATTCTGGAATTCATTTCAGAATGAAAAACAGAAAACACAAAGAATTAATTCTGAAAGTATACCAGATCATTTTATGTAACTAAAAATTACACTGAGTTTTTATATTGAATAGTATCATAAAAATACCTTTCAGAATCATCAAATGAGAATATAAGTGTTTCTTTCTAAGCATAAATGAAAACACCTTTCTCCTAAGTGTTCTGACTATTGAAAACTGAATTGCCACAAAATTTCAAACAATTACCCAATTAATCCATCAATTTCAACTTCCTACCTGCACAGGTCTTTTTGTCTTCAGACAGCTGGTACCCTGGGTGACAGGCACACCTGGTCACACCATTCTCACTGTGACAAATGTGGGCACATCCATTCCCACCTATGCAGGGGTCCATTTCTAAAAGCAATTAGGCAGTGATAATCATTAACTTTAGAAAAATGTGCAGAGCAGAAGTGTAGAGAAATAAAAGAGAACTAGAACCAGAGTTTTTCATGTTAGGATGATAAGGCCTCTGCAGTCTTTCTCACGTTCAGATGACACTCATCCAACAAAAGTTTCCCATTTTCTGATCTAAAATCCCAGATCTGAACAAATCCAAACATGGGTCAAAGAACTGGCCAATTTTACTCTTAAAAATTTATCTACTACACTCTTGTAGGCAAAGTTAGAGCCAGCAGGAAATTCTCCACACACCTTTGCACTTTTTCTGCTTCCCTCTTCACCTTTCTATTCATTTGAGCAGCAGCTATCCTCATATAAACCTTTCACCTCCTCTTGATTTCCTCTGCCTTGGGATAAGCAACCACAGTGTGAAGAAAAGGCCAACTGGAGCGACAAGGGAGAGTCTTAGCTACAGCTGCCATGGAGATGGAATAAAGAAGCTCACATCTCACTGAAATTAGTCAGTGACCTCCTTCTGACCTCTTTCTCCTCTTACTTGCTCTTGTCTTAGTCGTACTCATATTCTCTGGAAGTCCAAAGTGATGTGAAGTCACACGTCCTATCCAAAGTACCTCCACACAGAGTTTATTTGTTGAATTCATGAGTTACGTGATCCTGGTCTGAGTCTGAGAATCAGCCTTGTCTACATTAAAGCTGCTGGGAATTTCTACTCTTGCATGCTCCCCTTTCTTTTTTTCAAATAATGCACAGAATATAAGTGTTTCTTTCTAAGCATAAATGAAAACACCTTTCTCCTAAGTGTTCTGACTATTGAAAACTGAATTGCCACAAAATTTCAAACAATTACCCAATTAATCCATCAATTTCAACTTCCTACCTGCACAGGTCTTTTTGTCTTCAGACAGCTGGTACCCTGGGTGACAGGCACACCTGGTCACACCATTCTCACTGTGACAAATGTGGGCACATCCATTCCCACCTATGCAGGGGTCCATTTCTAAAAGCAATTAGGCAGTGATAATCATTAACTTTAGAAAAATGTGCAGAGCAGAAGTGTAGAGAAATAAAAGAGAACTAGAACCAGAGTTTTTCATGTTAGGATGATAAGGCCTCTGCAGTCTTTCTCACGTTCAGATGACACTCATCCAACAAAAGTTTCCCATTTTCTGATCTAAAATCCCAGATCTGAACAAATCCAAACATGGGTCAAAGAACTGGCCAATTTTACTCTTAAAAATTTATCTACTACACTCTTGTAGGCAAAGTTAGAGCCAGCAGGAAATTCTCCACACACCTTTGCACTTTTTCTGCTTCCCTCTTCACCTTTCTATTCATTTGAGCAGCAGCTATCCTCATATAAACCTTTCACCTCCTCTTGATTTCCTCTGCCTTGGGATAAGCAACCACAGTGTGAAGAAAAGGCCAACTGGAGCGACAAGGGAGAGTCTTAGCTACAGCTGCCATGGAGATGGAATAAAGAAGCTCACATCTCACTGAAATTAGTCAGTGACCTCCTTCTGACCTCTTTCTCCTCTTACTTGCTCTTGTCTTAGTCGTACTCATATTCTCTGGAAGTCCAAAGTGATGTGAAGTCACACGTCCTATCCAAAGTACCTCCACACAGAGTTTATTTGTTGAATTCATGAGTTACGTGATCCTGGTCTGAGTCTGAGAATCAGCCTTGTCTACATTAAAGCTGCTGGGAATTTCTACTCTTGCATGCTCCCCTTTCTTTTTTTCAAATAATGCACAGAATATAAAAAGCACAACAATGAATAAAGCCACCTTGTCCTCACATTTACCCAGCTTCACACAACCACTACTATATATAAATGCTTACATGCTTCCATTAGTTTCTTGTAAATCTTTCCAGAATTTATGAAAACATAAGTGATACAAACATCTAGCTATTTATCACAGATACAATATACATTGTTCTGCTTCTTGCTTTTATGTAGGGAGAGATTGAATTGAATTTGTAGATCAGTTTGGGGGAGTATTGCCTTTTCAACAATATTAAGCCATCTGATCCATGAACACGAGGTGTCTTTCCATTTATTTTAGTATCTAACTTATTTCCATAATGTTTTATAGTTTTCATTACATAATTTTTGTACTTCTTTTGCTAAATATGTTTCTAAGTATTTGATTTTATCCAATGCTATAGTAACTAGGATTATTTCCTCATTTTAGATATTTTTCATTGCAAGTGTATAGAAATCCAACAGAATTTTTCACATTTTGATCTTATCTTGTAACTTATCTGGATTTTCTTATTAATTCTAATAGCTTTATTAAGTGAATTCCTTAAAATTTTCCTTTTCAAGGTCTTGTCATCTGCAAACATTTTACTTCTTTTCGCATTTGGATGCCTTCTATTGTCTTGCCTTTTTTCTTTGGTTAGAGCTTCTAGTACAATGTTTAAGAGAAGACAAATGAATAGATATTCTTGTCTCATTCCTGATTATAGAGGGAAAACTATCAGCATTTCACTATTAAGTAAATGTTAGATGTGTGTTTCTCATAGATTCCATTTATTGGTCGAAGAAGTTCTCTTCTATTTCTAGTTTATTGAGTTCTTTCATTAGGAAAGAGAATTAAATTTTGTCAAGTTTTTTTTAACCTGCATCTATTGTGATAATAAGGTATGTTTTAATATGGTATATTATTAACACAGTAGTTGATTTTCAGATGCTGAACCCATCTTAATTTCCTGAGATAAATCATACTTGATCATAGTGTATAATTCCTTTCATATGTTGTTAGATTTGGGTTACTAGTATTTTGCTACGGATTTTTACATCTAAGTGCTTAAGATATTTTGGTCTATAGTTTTCTTTCTTGTGAAACACTTGTCTGACTTTGGTATGAGGGTAATACGGGCCTCATGGAATGAACTGGTTATTGTTCTCTCCTCTTATATATTTTGGGACAATAATTTACAACTGATGAAAGGAAAACAACTCAGAATCCTATATCCAATAAAATTATCCTGCAGGAATGAAGGAGAAAACAAGCCATTTCCACATGATGGAGAACTAAGAGAATTTGTCTCTAGCAGACTACTCTGAAATAATGTCATTTTTTCTGAATAAAAGGGAAATAATTTAAAGAAGAAAATGGAATAGTGGAACATCAGGGGAAAAAAATAAGAACAAGAGTGTAAGAAAGAGCAAGAATAAGAAAAATATATTCTCCCCTTGTGGCTCAGTTGGTAAAGAATCCACCTACAATACAAGGAGATTCAGGCTTGATCCCTGGGTGGGAAAGATCCCCTGGAGGAGGAAATGGCAATCCATTCCAGTATTCTTGCTGGAATCCAACAGAATTTTTCACATTTTGATCTTATCTTGTAACTTATCTGGATTTTCTTATTAATTCTAATAGCTTTATTAAGTGAATTCCTTAAAATTTTCCT
This sequence comes from Tragulus kanchil, assembly GCA_022376925.1. NCBI lineage: Eukaryota > Metazoa > Chordata > Mammalia > Artiodactyla > Tragulidae > Tragulus > Tragulus kanchil. The sequence goes on from JAIOJX010000028.1 coordinate 124,523,813, forward strand.
TTTCAAGGTCTTGTCATCTGCAAACATTTTACTTCTTTTCGCATTTGGATGCCTTCTATTGTCTTGCCTTTTTTCTTTGGTTAGAGCTTCTAGTACAATGTTTAAGAGAAGACAAATGAATAGATATTCTTGTCTCATTCCTGATTATAGAGGGAAAACTATCAGCATTTCACTATTAAGTAAATGTTAGATGTGTGTTTCTCATAGATTCCATTTATTGGTCGAAGAAGTTCTCTTCTATTTCTAGTTTATTGAGTTCTTTCATTAGGAAAGAGAATTAAATTTTGTCAAGTTTTTTTTAACCTGCATCTATTGTGATAATAAGGTATGTTTTAATATGGTATATTATTAACACAGTAGTTGATTTTCAGATGCTGAACCCATCTTAATTTCCTGAGATAAATCATACTTGATCATAGTGTATAATTCCTTTCATATGTTGTTAGATTTGGGTTACTAGTATTTTGCTACGGTTTTTTACATCTAAGTGCTTAAGATATTTTGGTCTATAGTTTTCTTTCTTGTGAAACACTTGTCTGACTTTGGTATGAGGGTAATACGGGCCTCATGGAATGAACTGGTTATTGTTCTCTCCTCTTATATATTTTGGGACAATAATTTACAACTGATGAAAGGAAAACAACTCAGAATCCTATATCCAATAAAATTATCCTGCAGGAATGAAGGAGAAAACAAGCCATTTCCACATGATGGAGAACTAAGAGAATTTGTCTCTAGCAGACTACTCTGAAATAATGTCATTTTTTCTGAATAAAAGGGAAATAATTTAAAGAAGAAAATGGAATAGTGGAACATCAGGGGAAAAAAATAAGAACAAGAGTGTAAGAAAGAGCAAGAATAAGAAAAATATATTCTCCCCTTGTGGCTCAGTTGGTAAAGAATCCACCTACAATACAAGGAGATTCAGGCTTGATCCCTGGGTGGGAAAGATCCCCCGGAGAAGGAAATGGCAATCCATTCCAGTATTCTTGCCTGGAAATCCCATGGACCGAGGAGTGTTGAGGGCTACAGTCCATGGTGTCATGAAGAGTCGGGCACTACTGAAAGGCTAACAAATAAATAAAATATACTATATATTATATGTCTATATATATATATATATATATAGTATTATACATATGTACACTATAGATACAAAATATATGTGCACACAAAAATATATATAAAATACAATAAACTTTTCTTTCCCTCTTGAATCTTCTAAATTATACTTAATAACTAAACAAAACTTATAGTCTGATATGGCTCTAAATGTATATAGATGAAATAGTTAAACAATTATATATGAATGGACAAGAGTAGAGAGAAAGTAGTTAAGGTGTCTGCATTTCACTAGAATTGCTAAAAATGATACTACTGGTAAACAGTTATGCAACTAAGAGAAAGGTAAAGAGATACATTCAAAACTGTTGCAAATAAAAGGAAATGGAATTCTAAAAAAAATGTTAGAATCATGTATAGGAAGACAAAAAATGATACAGGAAAAATTTTTTTAGAAAAACAGAAGAAAGAAATTGTCAAGCAAGCTGCATCATATCAATAGCTACATTCATGTAAATAGCTTATGATGGCAATTAAAAGGTCCATTTTTGAAGAATTACTTAGAAAACATGACCTAACTATATGCTGTCTCCATGAACTCCATGAAGCTCATGGAATGAACTGGTTATTGTTCTCTCCTCTTATATATTTTGGGACAATAATTTACAACTGATGAAAGGAAAACAACTCAGAATCCTATATCCAATAAAATTATCCTGCAGGAATGAAGGAGAAAACAAGCCATTTCCACATGATGGAGAACTAAGAGAATTTGTCTCTAGCAGACTACTCTGAAATAATGTCATTTTTTCTGAATAAAAGGGAAATAATTTAAAGAAGAAAATGGAATAGTGGAACATCAGGGGAAAAAAATAAGAACAAGAGTGTAAGAAAGAGCAAGAATAAGAAAAATATATTCTCCCCTTGTGGCTCAGTTGGTAAAGAATCCACCTACAATACAAGGAGATTCAGGCTTGATCCCTGGGTGGGAAAGATCCCCCGGAGAAGGAAATGGCAATCCATTCCAGTATTCTTGCCTGGAAATCCCATGGACCGAGGAGTGTTGAGGGCTACAGTCCATGGTGTCATGAAGAGTCGGGCACTACTGAAAGGCTAACAAATAAATAAAATATACTATATATTATATGTCTATATATATATATATATATATAGTATTATACATATGTACACTATAGATACAAAATATATGTGCACACAAAAATATATATAAAATACAATAAACTTTTCTTTCCCTCTTGAATCTTCTAAATTATACTTAATAACTAAACAAAACTTATAGTCTGATATGGCTCTAAATGTATATAGATGAAATAGTTAAACAATTATATATGAATGGACAAGAGTAGAGAGAAAGTAGTTAAGGTGTCTGCATTTCACTAGAATTGCTAAAAATGATACTACTGGTAAACAGTTATGCAACTAAGAGAAAGGTAAAGAGATACATTCAAAACTGTTGCAAATAAAAGGAAATGGAATTCTAAAAAAAATGTTAGAATCATGTATAGGAAGACAAAAAATGATACAGGAAAAATTTTTTTAGAAAAACAGAAGAAAGAAATTGTCAAGCAAGCTGCATCATATCAATAGCTACATTCATGTAAATAGCTTATGATGGCAATTAAAAGGTCCATTTTTGAAGAATTACTTAGAAAACATGACCTAACTATATGCTGTCTCCATGAACTCCATGAAGCTCACTTCAAATATAATGCGCAGTGCAAAGAATATTACCAGAGACAGAAAGAGATTTTATATAATAATTTTTAAAAAAGAAGAATAAAAATGGCCAATTACCAAGAAGACATACAATCCTAAATGTAGGGATTTCCAGGTGGTGCAGTGGTAAAGAACCCACCTGCCAATACAGGAGAGACAAGAGACATGGGTTTGGTCCCTGGGTCAGGAAGATCCCCTAGAGGAAGAAATGGCAAACCACTCTGGTATTCTTTCCTGGAAAATTCTATGGAGAGAGGAGCCTGAAGGGCTACAGTCCATGTGGTTGCAAAGAGTCATACATGACTAAGTATGTGTGCCTACACATCCATATGTACCAAACAAGAGAACTACAAAATATGTAAATCAAAAGCTGATATAAATGAAGGAGAAATAGACAAATTCACAATTATGACTGTAGGCTTTATTTCTACTCTTTCACCCATCAATAATAGAAAAACTAGACAGAAAATCATCAAGAATATAGTAGCCACCATCAACCCATAAGATCTAGTTGACACTACACTACACAGCAGGATATATATTCTTGTTAAGTGCCCCCAGAACACTAAACAATGCACATCTTCTATGTAATGTATAGGTCATAAAAATATCAACGGAAAATAAAAATCATCAAGTTAAATAAAAATAAAAATTCTATACCAAAAATTTGAGGACATAGTTAAAACACTACTAAGAAGGAAAGGAAGAGATTTTTGGCACTAAATACATTGGGAAAATCTCAAATCAATAATCTAAACTTCCACTTCAAAAACTTAGAATAAGAAGAGAAAAACAAACCCAAATCAAGGAAAATGAAGAAACAGTTAAAATGATGGCAGAAAGCAATAAAATTAAAAACAAAAAAATAGATAATATTATTGAAGCAAAGAGCTGGTTCTTAGGTCAGTAAAATTGGCAATAATGATTGACAAAAAAAGTAAAAGATACAAATTATCAGTGTCAGGAATGAAACAGGATATTCCTATAAACCCTAATGGCATCAAATGTATAAGACATGCTACAAACAACTCTGTCAGATTTGGCAACTTGGATGAAATGGGCTAATTCCTTAAAAGAAACACAATCGCAACTCATTCACATGAAACAGAGAATGTATTTAGCCTTTTTTTAATTAAATCTGGAAAAATTAATTCACAACTTTTTAACACTCCCCAAGGAGAAACCTTCAGGCTTAATTGACATACAATCCTAAATGTAGGGATTTCCAGGTGGTGCAGTGGTAAAGAACCCACCTGCCAATACAGGAGAGACAAGAGACATGGGTTTGGTCCCTGGGTCAGGAAGATCCCCTAGAGGAAGAAATGGCAAACCACTCTGGTATTCTTTCCTGGAAAATTCTATGGAGAGAGGAGCCTGAAGGGCTACAGTCCATGTGGTTGCAAAGAGTCATACATGACTAAGTATGTGTGCCTACACATCCATATGTACCAAACAAGAGAACTACAAAATATGTAAATCAAAAGCTGATATAAATGAAGGAGAAATAGACAAATTCACAATTATGACTGTAGGCTTTATTTCTACTCTTTCACCCATCAATAATAGAAAAACTAGACAGAAAATCATCAAGAATATAGTAGCCACCATCAACCCATAAGATCTAGTTGACACTACACTACACAGCAGGATATATATTCTTGTTAAGTGCCCCCAGAACACTAAACAATGCACATCTTCTATGTAATGTATAGGTCATAAAAATATCAACGGAAAATAAAAATCATCAAGTTAAATAAAAATAAAAATTCTATACCAAAAATTTGAGGACATAGTTAAAACACTACTAAGAAGGAAAGGAAGAGATTTTTGGCACTAAATACATTGGGAAAATCTCAAATCAATAATCTAAACTTCCACTTCAAAAACTTAGAATAAGAAGAGAAAAACAAACCCAAATCAAGGAAAATGAAGAAACAGTTAAAATGATGGCAGAAAGCAATAAAATTAAAAACAAAAAAATAGATAATATTATTGAAGCAAAGAGCTGGTTCTTAGGTCAGTAAAATTGGCAATAATGATTGACAAAAAAAGTAAAAGATACAAATTATCAGTGTCAGGAATGAAACAGGATATTCCTATAAACCCTAATGGCATCAAATGTATAAGACATGCTACAAACAACTCTGTCAGATTTGGCAACTTGGATGAAATGGGCTAATTCCTTAAAAGAAACACAATCGCAACTCATTCACATGAAACAGAGAATGTATTTAGCTCTATAAATCTGAAAAAAATTAATTCACAACTTAAACACTCCCCAAGGAGAAACCTTCAGGCTTAATTTCACTGAATAATTCTACCAAACTTTTAAGGAAGAATTAACATTGATTCTACAATTCCTTCCAGAAAAGAGAAGAAATACTTTATAGTTCATTTATTTCATGAAGCTAGTATAATTCTGATACCAAAGCCTGACAAAGACTTTCTATTTCTAAAAAAGACAAATGAGAATACTACAGACAAATGTCATTCTTCAACATAGATGCAAAAATCCTTTATAAAATTTTAGCTAATAGAATCCAGCAACATATATATATATATATACACACACATATATATATACATATACACACACACATATAAATCATGCAGCATGACCAAGCAGGGTTTATTATAGCATGAAAAGCTGGTTCAATATTCAAAATCAATGTAATTCTTCATATTTACAGAACAAATATAATTCATATCATATTAATAAATGTCAAAAATACCTGATATAATTCAATATATGTCTATGATAAAAATAAAATTGGAGTAGTGAGAACTTTCTCAACTTGATAAAGAACATATATAAGAAATTTAAAACTAACATTATACTTAATGATTAAAGACCAAATTATATCCCCTGGGATTAGAACAACATAAGAATGTTTATTCTCATTGCTCTATGCAATGTAGTGAAAACATAGCTCACACAATGAGGCAAAGGAGAGGGAATAAAGGATCACAGATCAGGTAGGAAGAAATAAGACTATTCCTATTTGCATATTACATGATTGTTTGAAAATTCTAAGGAATCTACAAACTCTTATAACTGAAATGTGAGTTCAGCAAGTTAGTAAATACTCATATAAAAATAAGTTGCATTTATATATACTATTAATGAACACACGCACAGTGAAATTAAAAAAGCATAACATCTGCAATTACCTAATAATAGGAAACATTCTATATCTTTGCATACTTTATATACAATTCTTTGTAGGCTGGGACCTGACTTATAATTGGCAATAATGATTGACAAAAATTAAAAGATACAAATTATCAGTGTCAGGAATGAAACAGGATATTCCTATAAACCCTAATGGCATCAAATGTATAAGACATGCTACAAACAACTCTGTCAGATTTGGCAACTTGGATGAAATGGGCTAATTCCTTAAAAGAAACACAATCGCAACTCATTCACATGAAACAGAGAATGTATTTAGCTCTATAAATCTGAAAAAAATTAATTCACAACTTAAACACTCCCCAAGGAGAAACCTTCAGGCTTAATTTCACTGAATAATTCTACCAAACTTTTAAGGAAGAATTAACATTGATTCTACAATTCCTTCCAGAAAAGAGAAGAAATACTTTATAGTTCATTTATTTCATGAAGCTAGTATAATTCTGATACCAAAGCCTGACAAAGACTTTCTATTTCTAAAAAAGACAAATGAGAATACTACAGACAAATGTCATTCTTCAACATAGATGCAAAAATCCTTTATAAAATTTTAGCTAATAGAATCCAGCAACATATATATATATATATACACACACATATATATATACATATACACACACACATATAAATCATGCAGCATGACCAAGCAGGGTTTATTATAGCATGAAAAGCTGGTTCAATATTCAAAATCAATGTAATTCTTCATATTTACAGAACAAATATAATTCATATCATATTAATAAATGTCAAAAATACCTGATATAATTCAATATATGTCTATGATAAAAATAAAATTGGAGTAGTGAGAACTTTCTCAACTTGATAAAGAACATATATAAGAAATTTAAAACTAACATTATACTTAATGATTAAAGACCAAATTATATCCCCTGGGATTAGAACAACATAAGAATGTTTATTCTCATTGCTCTATGCAATGTAGTGAAAACATAGCTCACACAATGAGGCAAAGGAGAGGGAATAAAGGATCACAGATCAGGTAGGAAGAAATAAGACTATTCCTATTTGCATATTACATGATTGTTTGAAAATTCTAAGGAATCTACAAACTCTTATAACTGAAATGTGAGTTCAGCAAGTTAGTAAATACTCATATAAAAATAAGTTGCATTTATATATACTATTAATGAACACACGCACAGTGAAATTAAAAAAGCATAACATCTGCAATTACCTAATAATAGGAAACATTCTATATCTTTGCATACTTTATATACAATTCTTTGTAGGCTGGGACCTGACTTATAAATCTTGATGTCTTTATATGTCTAGAATCTATAGAGAAAGTACTTTATAAATTGCAGTTAGTTGCAAAGAGGATATAAATATCAGAAATATGGTTTCAGGTATAGGTTTGTAAGTTGTTGGAAAGTTGAATGAAACAATAGATACACGGTGGTAGACTCTAGATGTTTATGAGGGAATAGGACCATGTCCTTGTTCTTTTGGACTATTCATTCTGCTGGGTAAGGTAGATAGTGTATGAGTAAATCAATAAAAAAATCATCTCAGATTATGGTTAGTGCTGTGAAGAAAATAAACAGGATGATGTGAGAGACAGTAGTGTAAGAGCAGAGCCTTGACTAAAAAAAAAAAAAATTGAGGGCAGAGACCTCGAGACATTGAGGTAGAGAAGGCATAGCATGTTATTGTTTTTCAGTCCTTAAGTCGTGTTTGATGCTTTATGACCCCATGGAATGCAACACATCAGGCTTCCATGTCCTTCCCTAACTCCTAGAATTTGCTCAAACTCATCTCCACTGAGTCAGTGATGCCATCCAACCATCTCATCCTCTGTTACCCACTTCTCCTCCTGCCCTCAATCTTTCCCAGCATTAGGGTCTTTTCCAATGAGTCAGCCCTTCACATCAGGTAGCCAAAGTATTAAAGTTTCAGCTCAGCATCAGTCCTAACAATGAATATTCAGGGTTGATTTCCTATAGAATTTACTGGTTTGATCTCCTTGCAGTCCAAGGGACTCTTAAGTTCTCTCAGAACCACAGTTTGAAAGCATTAATTCTTTGATGTTCAGCTGTATTTATAGTCCAACTCTAGAAAACCAGGAGAGGGAATAAAGGATCACAGATCAGGTAGGAAGAAATAAGACTATTCCTATTTGCATATTACATGATTGTTTGAAAATTCTAAGGAATCTACAAACTCTTATAACTGAAATGTGAGTTCAGCAAGTTAGTAAATACTCATATAAAAATAAGTTGCATTTATATATACTATTAATGAACACACGCACAGTGAAATTAAAAAAGCATAACATCTGCAATTACCTAATAATAGGAAACATTCTATATCTTTGCATACTTTATATACAATTCTTTGTAGGCTGGGACCTGACTTATAAATCTTGATGTCTTTATATGTCTAGAATCTATAGAGAAAGTACTTTATAAATTGCAGTTAGTTGCAAAGAGGATATAAATATCAGAAATATGGTTTCAGGTATAGGTTTGTAAGTTGTTGGAAAGTTGAATGAAACAATAGATACACGGTGGTAGACTCTAGATGTTTATGAGGGAATAGGACCATGTCCTTGTTCTTTTGGACTATTCATTCTGCTGGGTAAGGTAGATAGTGTATGAGTAAATCAATAAAAAAATCATCTCAGATTATGGTTAGTGCTGTGAAGAAAATAAACAGGATGATGTGAGAGACAGTAGTGTAAGAGCAGAGCCTTGACTAAAAAAAAAAAAAATTGAGGGCAGAGACCTCGAGACATTGAGGTAGAGAAGGCATAGCATGTTATTGTTTTTCAGTCCTTAAGTCGTGTTTGATGCTTTATGACCCCATGGAATGCAACACATCAGGCTTCCATGTCCTTCCCTAACTCCTAGAATTTGCTCAAACTCATCTCCACTGAGTCAGTGATGCCATCCAACCATCTCATCCTCTGTTACCCACTTCTCCTCCTGCCCTCAATCTTTCCCAGCATTAGGGTCTTTTCCAATGAGTCAGCCCTTCACATCAGGTAGCCAAAGTATTAAAGTTTCAGCTCAGCATCAGTCCTAACAATGAATATTCAGGGTTGATTTCCTATAGAATTTACTGGTTTGATCTCCTTGCAGTCCAAGGGACTCTTAAGTTCTCTCCAGAACCACAGTTTGAAAGCATTAATTCTTTGATGTTCAGCTGTATTTATAGTCCAACTCTGACATCCATACATGACTATTAGAAAAACCACAGCTTTGACTATATGGACGTTTGTTGGCAAAGTGATGTCTCTGCCTTTTAATACAGTCTATGTTTGTCATAGCTATAATAAGAAAACCTGTGGCTACACATGTGCTCCAGAGTAAAGATTTTGGGATTAACTAAGTTCAGTAGTAGGCATTAAAGATTTTAAATGGAGAAGTGGTAGGGTCAGAAATAAAATTTCCAGGTTTCCTGAATCTTGGTTCAGCAATTATCTTTTCTTTATTAAAATGGTTAAAATATGTACATTTTATTAAGAAAATGCTTCAATGCAAAATGGTAGCTCTAAAGCCACATAGGATAAAAACTTTCTCACTGACTTTACAATCTCAAAATCTCTCAGCATCTTGAATTCTTATGCACAGTTAAGGCATTTCAAATTCCAAAGAAACTGCTGTTTCTTTCTAACTTTCTGTGTAACTTGTGAACATAAATAAGAAGGTAATTTGGATGTATGAGTTGGCATTGATTTCACTAAATATGTTAGTTTAAGAGCAGTTTAAAATAATACATGGCAATTTATCTTGAACAGCTCAAATTCTGGCTAGAAATCATTTTAAGGATTTGATTATCAGTCACAATTTTGGGAATGTTTAAGTAAAAAAACAATTATCTTATTTTATGCATTCCAGTGCAATTCAAAAAAAAACCTCACTTAGATTTTAACAAGTATGAGATAAAATATGATTTAAGATTGGTTATGATTATAACATTTATTTCAAATGAGTCTTTGTCATATTCTTCTATTTCTGGATAAACAACCACAGAGACATTCTTGACATAATTGTAAAAATTAAACTCATACCTGTTTTGCAAACTACATTAGGCAATTTACGCCTCTGAGTTTTTTAGGAAAACTTCGTATCGGAAAATGTACAAATGTACACTGACACAACTAAATGTTATTTAATTATAATCGATGACAGATTTCAAGCTCAATCCTAGAATTTTTTATCCCTTAACCATGCCCTATTATATTTCCTCAAGTTTCCCTGTCACCAGCCTTTTGACAATTAAAAACAGAAGAATTAATGATCCTATGGAAAAAATTTTGCTACTTCTGTTCTTATGACCTCCCACTACTCTCAGGTAAAATGACTTTCTCAAAAGCACATGTTAGGGCTTCGCTGGTGGTCCAGTATGTTTGTCATAGCTATAATAAGAAAACCTGTGGCTACACATGTGCTCCAGAGTAAAGATTTTGGGATTAACTAAGTTCAGTAGTAGGCATTAAAGATTTTAAATGGAGAAGTGGTAGGGTCAGAAATAAAATTTCCAGGTTTCCTGAATCTTGGTTCAGCAATTATCTTTTCTTTATTAAAATGGTTAAAATATGTACATTTTATTAAGAAAATGCTTCAATGCAAAATGGTAGCTCTAAAGCCACATAGGATAAAAACTTTCTCACTGACTTTACAATCTCAAAATCTCTCAGCATCTTGAATTCTTATGCACAGTTAAGGCATTTCAAATTCCAAAGAAACTGCTGTTTCTTTCTAACTTTCTGTGTAACTTGTGAACATAAATAAGAAGGTAATTTGGATGTATGAGTTGGCATTGATTTCACTAAATATGTTAGTTTAAGAGCAGTTTAAAATAATACATGGCAATTTATCTTGAACAGCTCAAATTCTGGCTAGAAATCATTTTAAGGATTTGATTATCAGTCACAATTTTGGGAATGTTTAAGTAAAAAAACAATTATCTTATTTTATGCATTCCAGTGCAATTCAAAAAAAAACCTCACTTAGATTTTAACAAGTATGAGATAAAATATGATTTAAGATTGGTTATGATTATAACATTTATTTCAAATGAGTCTTTGTCATATTCTTCTATTTCTGGATAAACAACCACAGAGACATTCTTGACATAATTGTAAAAATTAAACTCATACCTGTTTTGCAAACTACATTAGGCAATTTACGCCTCTGAGTTTTTTAGGAAAACTTCGTATCGGAAAATGTACAAATGTACACTGACACAACTAAATGTTATTTAATTATAATCGATGACAGATTTCAAGCTCAATCCTAGAATTTTTTATCCCTTAACCATGCCCTATTATATTTCCTCAAGTTTCCCTGTCACCAGCCTTTTGACAATTAAAAACAGAAGAATTAATGATCCTATGGAAAAAATTTTGCTACTTCTGTTCTTATGACCTCCCACTACTCTCAGGTAAAATGACTTTCTCAAAAGCACATGTTAGGGCTTCGCTGGTGGTCCAGTAGGTGGAGAATCCGCCTCGCAGTGCAGGGGGTGCTGGTTCGATCTTTGACTCAGTAGGATTCCACGTGCTGTGGAGCAGCTGGGCCAGAGTGTCCAATTAAGAGCCAGCTCTGGAGTGCGTGCACCCAGGGGGAGTGGTGCACAAGGGGGCAGCGGCACAAGGGGTCGCTGCAATCGGGGTCCCACACAGGCCAGGAGTGGAGATGGATGAAAATGAATAAATAAAAAACCAATATAAGAAAAGAACCAAAATCTGGAGATAGCAATTGCTTGATCCTCTGAATCAAGCGTCCAGTAAGTGTCTATATATTGTGAGAAATCTCAGTTACCAGGGATAATGATTATACTTTCTTGGGTAAATCAATCTGAGTTGAATTTTTGTGTTCTTTGCAACCAAAATGTCTTAACTGATACATAGTAATGAGTACCCCGACTTCACATTTTCTATGGAAATTAAAACTGGCATCTTAAAAAAAAAAAGCCAATATAAGAAGCTAAAATTAAAAAAAAAAAAAAAAAGCACATGATAGTAACCTTCATGTACATCCCCACAGGCCACAGAACATTTGCTAAAGGTATTCACTAGTCAGAGTCCTTTGACTTCCTCTCTCTAGATGCTTACTTCCTGAATTTCAGAGATGCCTAAAAGCCAATGATTCTATTTGTAAGGTTAAGATGCCCATGTTTAACAAAGTACCCACGTGGCTAAACAATGCACATCTTCATATATGCAAGTATATTGGCATTTTACCAGGGAATATGTTCTGGTCCAAGAAATATCATTCTTGACATAATTGTAAAAATTAAACTCATACCTGTTTTGCAAACTACATTAGGCAATTTACGCCTCTGAGTTTTTTAGGAAAACTTCGTATCGGAAAATGTACAAATGTACACTGACACAACTAAATGTTATTTAATTATAATCGATGACAGATTTCAAGCTCAATCCTAGAATTTTTTATCCCTTAACCATGCCCTATTATATTTCCTCAAGTTTCCCTGTCACCAGCCTTTTGACAATTAAAAACAGAAGAATTAATGATCCTATGGAAAAAATTTTGCTACTTCTGTTCTTATGACCTCCCACTACTCTCAGGTAAAATGACTTTCTCAAAAGCACATGTTAGGGCTTCGCTGGTGGTCCAGTAGGTGGAGAATCCGCCTCGCAGTGCAGGGGGTGCTGGTTCGATCTTTGACTCAGTAGGATTCCACGTGCTGTGGAGCAGCTGGGCCAGAGTGTCCAATTAAGAGCCAGCTCTGGAGTGCGTGCACCCAGGGCCAGTGCTGCACAAGGGGCCAGCGGCACAAGGGGTCGCTGCAATCGGGGTCCCACACAGGCCAGGGAGTGGAGATGGATGAAAATGAATAAATAAAAAACCAATATAAGAAAAGAACCAAAATCTGGAGATAGCAATTGCTTGATCCTCTGAATCAAGCGTCCAGTAAGTGTCTATATATTGTGAGAAATCTCAGTTACCAGGGATAATGATTATACTTTCTTGGGTAAATCAATCTGAGTTGAATTTTTGTGTTCTTTGCAACCAAAATGTCTTAACTGATACATAGTAATGAGTACCCCGACTTCACATTTTCTATGGAAATTAAAACTGGCATCTTAAAAAAAAAAAGCCAATATAAGAAGCTAAAATTAAAAAAAAAAAAAAAAAAGCACATGATAGTAACCTTCATGTACATCCCCACAGGCCACAGAACATTTGCTAAAGGTATTCACTAGTCAGAGTCCTTTGACTTCCTCTCTCTAGATGCTTACTTCCTGAATTTCAGAGATGCCTAAAAGCCAATGATTCTATTTGTAAGGTTAAGATGCCCATGTTTAACAAAGTACCCACGTGGCTAAACAATGCACATCTTCATATATGCAAGTATATTGGCATTTTACCAGGGAATATGTTCTGGTCCAAGAAATATGTTTTTAATGAATACTACTTGGATATATGTCAATAAAACGTCCATTCTAAAATCCCAATGGTTCTCTATATGTCAGTAATTCTATGTAAAGGATTTCTGTGGTCTTGACACGGTTCTCTGGAGTAATTCCTACTTTTCTTCAAAGTTTAACTTAAATATCATTTTCTTTTAAAATCTTTTTTGAAGCCCTTTCATCTGGTTTATATTTATTTACTGAGTTTCCTATATTTTGTACAACTGTGGACTCTTTATGTATTTGTCTCCCCTACCAGATCACGAGCTTCTTGAGGACAGGGACCTTTGATTTTTGTATCAAAGAACTCTTCACTTTCAACTCCAGTTATAACCAACGGGATGCTGGAAATGCCCCTTGCAGGAAGGAAATGCATGACATAGCAACATGTGAGAGAATGGTGAAGAAGATAAGCAGATTTTTTATCTGATAAAATACCACATGATTATCCCAAGCCTGAAAGAAAAAAAACCTCAAAGCAAAAGTGAGATAAATGGTCCATGCTCTTGTAAAAGAGACAGAAAACCCCCTAAACCCTTAGATTTTCTTTTAAGTTGTGCTCATTACTAATATTTTTCATTTCCTACACTCACTGTATCTGTTAAAGTCCCTCAGAGAGTCAAGATTTATTTCCAGCACAGCATTATGGATCCCTTTCATCTGTCCTAGATAAAATGCAAGAAATATATTTAGTTCATGGAGAGAAGTGTGACTGCCATTGGAGCTTCCACATGCTTAATGAACTGCATGTTCACTTGAAAAGCTAATCGCATCCAACTAGAGTTCAGGCCATTATGAGGCTTACAAGGGCGCTCAGACATGAAACGCTGGCTAAGAATCTAACTGAGATTCATAATAGACAGCATCCTGGTTTATAGGACAGTGAGATTGTAGTCATCAAAGGACAGTATAAGACTTTGTATTGACTGAATGGAGAAACTAGCCACATCTTCCTAGGCTGCTGTAGTTTACTCTAGTTGTCAATTTGGCAGTTCCTGGGTTGCAAATTGTGGACACTATTGCTTAACATTCATGTCCGCTTCACATCCCAGCAGTGGCAGTTCACCATAGACAATCGTGTTCCCTAAATGCAGTCCAACCTGGCTGGAGAGCCAATTTCTAACACAATTGCAGCCTGCTCCAACAAGAAGTCTGGTAGTCGACTGCCACATTATCTGAGATACTAGGAGACTATCTGCTTTATGAAGAATTAGTAGATGCAATAAGAAAGCCAATGGACAGAAAACAAAGACTTTTGAAGTTAAATATATTATTAAAACTTATATTCTTCCTCAGAATTTCCATAATAATCGTTATCTAGAATATTCGTATTGAAAGTTTAACAGGTTAAACTTTCAAAATGGCATCCAAAAAAGATCAAAGAGATGTGAAACTGTAACCTGAGTCTGCCAAGGCCACTAGTTCTGTGCCTTGGAGCAGTCTTTTGACTTCTAGGTGCTTTAAATCTCTTATCTATAAAACAAGCATAATACCAACTAATTCATGATGTCAAATATGAAGCGAAATAATGTATGTAAAACAACATATGTGAAATATTGATCAAATGTTAGGCATTATTATTGTAAATATAGCAAGAAGAGGAAGTAAAATGGACAAAGGAATAATAAGGAGTAATAAGCTACCTTCAGAAAGAAAGTTTTGGAATTTAATACAGTTGAAGTAAAACAACTGTGGGTGATATGAAATCCAAAGTGTGCTCAGGCTTGCTGTTAGATACACCTGACTGGAGTTGAGGAGGTAAAAAGTCTTTATGAAGGGAGTTAAAAGGATCAAGACAAATAGTAAAATCAGTGAAGATTTACCAAATTCCTACTAAGTATAAAATCCTAGGAAAGAAAGATAAATAAGAACTTATACTACATGGGGAGATGAACTATGTATAAATGGGGAAAGATATAGAAAGAGAAGATCAAGGATTATCAAAAGAATCAGACCAGGTAAAATAGGGTCTCAAAACCTAAGGGAAGAGACTTTCAAAAAAATGTCAAGTGCAAGCTGGGTCAACTGCTGAGGGGCGATAGTCAAAAGAAAGTTATGAGTGCTTCAACTGTGCTAAGTATTATTTCAGGCACTTCTCCTGCATTTGTTCAATATGTCATAAATATAAGTAAGATAATTTGAAAATAAGATAAGGAAAAGTATTTATTGAATGGTAGCAGGGAACAAAGATATGACCTGAAGGTATAATAACTCTGAGCTACATTTGAAAATTTTTAACAAATTATTATTATTATGGATTAATAATTATTAAAATTATAATATACACTTATCATATGCCAGAAACAATTGTGTTTTATGTGCATTCATTCATTTAACCTTCAAAAAAAAGTCAAATAAGTAGGTACAACTTAAATATCCATTCCATAGATAAAGAAAGTGAGGCATAAAATGTATTCAAGGTCTCAAAGCTAAAAAAGTGATAGATGTGGGATTTGAGAGGGAAAAGAAGGGTTCAAAACTCATGAGGTTGGATTTAGATGCTCCCTGGTGGTCTAGCAGTTAGGATTCAGCTCTCTCTCACAAGATTGGAGTCAGAAAGTTGTTCCTTAATTTCTATACTATACTGGAGGAGAAGAGGTCTGGACTCTTACAAAGATAGTTATACAGGGTGGTGTACCCAGAAGATAAGTGATGAGAAGACAGAATTAAAGTTGGATAATAATGATAAATACAGAGGACAATCACAGGGGAAATGGGGTTTTTGTTCCTGGGAGATAATGGCATTAAAGAAAAATTTGAGAGTCTACAGAAATTGAGTTCTAAAATTCAGCAAACCAGCATGAAAGCCAGCAACGTGAGACCTCAGAAGATTCACTGGATAGAATATGTGTGGTTTGAGAGCAAGACTCGATGTCATCAATAACTGAATTCCAGTCTTGACTCTATCAAGAAACCACTGTGTCACAATGCAGCTGAAAATGTACTCCTCTCTGCGTTAAGGGTTCTAGCAATAATTTCTGTGAGTCAGGAAACTTACTAAGCCCTGCAAATGCATTAATCATTTAACCTTCATTCTTACCCTTATGACATATGCATGATTATTATGCCCAAATCACAGATGAGAAAATATTCATGAGTTTAAATTAACAGCTTATCTTCACAGTGAATGAGGGAGGTGGGATTTCAAACCAGATCTAGCTGATCCCATTATTCTTTAAACCAATGGGTCATATTGGTTCTTTCTAGACATTATCAATGAGAAAAAATAGGTTTGAGAATTTGGAACCTAATCTGCAACGATGGTGCATACATATAAGAAGGCAGGAAGCTGAGAGCAATGGCAGCTGTGGAAATTTGGGATCATTTGAAACTGAGTATGCATGTAGCACCAACCCCAAGGACCCAGTTGGAATGCTTATTCCCAGAGTTGTGAGCAATTTTTTAAATGGAGGCACTTGTTAGGTGGGTGGTTGAGGTAAAGCACATATATGAGTGTTCAGAAGAGAATTCAATAACATTGGATCATTTCTAACAATGAAAATGGATCTTCATTACTTTGATTTTCTGAAATATAGACACTATTTCACAAGAGCTTTCCTCTTAATGATGCAGAAAGAATGTTGGGATATTGGTTTACAAATTGGAATACACATTTTTCAAGGAAAGTCTAATGTTCAGGTATATATACAGATGCCAGTCTTTTAAAATAACTTTTGGTTTGGAAAATATTAAAATACAAAGGCTCAAATTGTTTCCAAAGTGCTGCTGTAGCTTAATATCTGTTATCAATAATTTCCATGTATACAGTCATTCCTAGACATACTAGTATTGAAAACACACACACCTGGAAATTCTACTAAAGCAATGGTAGATGTATTTGATTGCAATTCCTTGATGTATTTGCAAAAGGTATAATAGGTCAATGAAACCATTGAGACTCAATGCTCCAGTAATCATTTACTCTGCTTCTAGATGCTCTCTGTAATTCAAAGGATTCAGGCAAACATTTCCTTAGGTCAAATATCACAAAAATAGGAAACAGAGAACACTTTCCAGATCTGGACTAATCAGTCATCAAGTCCTTAATGAAAGCCTATTATGTATGTATGGTACCTGCATCTTTAAGATTTTGTCAAAATTAAATACATACAAATCATCTTTTAGACATCAAAATATTTCATAACTTTAAATCAGAACATAATTATTAGGCTTGTTCCCTGACAAGATATACAGTGATGATGTAATTTCCAATAAATCAAAAAAGTATTTGAATTTAGTGTTCTACTGCTTTCAGTTTTCAGTCTATGTGTGTCAAGCTGAGCTACATTGAGATTTGTTTGCATAAAATTTGATGCCATTAATTGTGCAAATAAGATTTGAACCCTAACAATTTTAATCAAGGGAATTTACCTTAAGGAAATTATCATGTTAGGAGCAAATATTTAGAAAACCTAATCTGCAACGATGGTGCATAATATAGAAGCAGGAAGCTGAGAGCAATGGCAGCTGTGGAAATTTGGGATCATTTGAAACTGAGTATGCATGTAGCACCAACCCCAAGGACCCAGTTGGAATGCTTATTCCCAGAGTTGTGAGCAATTTTTTAAATGGAGGCACTTGTTAGGTGGGTGGTTGAGGTAAAGCACATATATGAGTGTTCAGAAGAGAATTCAATAACATTGGATCATTTCTAACAATGAAAATGGATCTTCATTACTTTGATTTTCTGAAATATAGACACTATTTCACAAGAGCTTTCCTCTTAATGATGCAGAAAGAATGTTGGGATATTGGTTTACAAATTGGAATACACATTTTTCAAGGAAAGTCTAATGTTCAGGTATATATACAGATGCCAGTCTTTTAAAATAACTTTTGGTTTGGAAAATATTAAAATACAAAGGCTCAAATTGTTTCCAAAGTGCTGCTGTAGCTTAATATCTGTTATCAATAATTTCCATGTATACAGTCATTCCTAGACATACTAGTATTGAAAACACACACACCTGGAAATTCTACTAAAGCAATGGTAGATGTATTTGATTGCAATTCCTTGATGTATTTGCAAAAGGTATAATAGGTCAATGAAACCATTGAGACTCAATGCTCCAGTAATCATTTACTCTGCTTCTAGATGCTCTCTGTAATTCAAAGGATTCAGGCAAACATTTCCTTAGGTCAAATATCACAAAAATAGGAAACAGAGAACACTTTCCAGATCTGGACTAATCAGTCATCAAGTCCTTAATGAAAGCCTATTATGTATGTATGGTACCTGCATCTTTAAGATTTTGTCAAAATTAAATACATACAAATCATCTTTTAGACATCAAAATATTTCATAACTTTAAATCAGAACATAATTATTAGGCTTGTTCCCTGACAAGATATACAGTGATGATGTAATTTCCAATAAATCAAAAAAGTATTTGAATTTAGTGTTCTACTGCTTTCAGTTTTCAGTCTATGTGTGTCAAGCTGAGCTACATTGAGATTTGTTTGCATAAAAATTTGATGCCATTAATTGTGCAAATAAGATTTGAACCCTAACAATTTTAATCAAGGGAATTTACCTTAAGGAAATTATCATGTTAGGAGCAAATATTTAGATACCCTTATAAGGGTGTTAATTTTGTAGCTTTCTTTAAAATAAAAAATGCAACTCTAATTATCCTACATCAGGATGATTGAACAGCAATAGAAACATTGGTATGTTATGCCTAGTACGGTCAGGTGGAAAAATCTTGGATTCCAGAGTGCTACTTCCTGGGTTCAAATCTTATTTCTGCTGCTTTCATGCTACAAAATCTTGGGCCAATTCCACAAACTCTACTGTGCTCTATTTCCTTTTTTGCAAAATGCCTACTTTATACAGTTCTGAATTTAAATGAGACAATGCATATAAATGTTCTTATAATTCTAAGCAAATATAAGCTATTATTATAGTATAATCATTAAACATTATATGTAAACATTAAATTTTAGTTAAATTTTCATAATTAAATATATAAAATAATGTCAAATATTCTGATAAAGCAAATTGTATAATGACACAGTATAATCTTATGTCATTTATTTATGCAAATAAAATGCTTGAAAAGATATAAACCAAGATATAAAAATGGTTACTTTTGTATCATGGTATGGATGATGTCTACAATTTTTCTTTTGTGTTATTATCCATTTTTCCAGATTTCCTTCAATGAACATGTATTGCTTTTATAATAGAAAGTGTAAAGCAATAAAAATAAAATAAATTGCATGGCATATATTGATCCATGACAAAGTTAAGAGGGCTTCAGTAGAAGTTGCTGCTTTCAGTATGTCAATAGATCCTGAGGCAAGAGATGCTAATGACACCAAAAAGACCCCAGGGGGAGGAGAGGTGTGGAAGGAACTCAGTGTATTCAATAAAAAGTAATAGAATTCGAGGCTGATGACAGTGGTACCCAAAAAGTCAATGTCTGCTCAAAACACAAAAGGTGCAATTTCAACCTCAAGATCACCACCACTGAAGCAGAAAATAATTGTTTCTAATGATCTGGAAAGAGACCAATCTCACCTTGAGTTAAATATGGAAGGCCTGATTAAATTCATTAATCTCTCTATGTTTACTTGGGGTTATTTTTATTTTCAGTTCAGTTTCAGGTGTCATTTCAAGATCTGAGCAGATCCACCCCCATGGTGAAAAGCAATGGGATACAAAACTGGAAGGACACTTGGTCATTTCAAATGGTGGTTCCACACCTTCATTATTGGTTTCCCTAACGTACCTTCTTTAACCTTTTTTTTTTTTTCGTACTCCTTTTATGATGCCAAATGTTTTCGTAAAAATCACTGCTGGTCTCTAAGATGTCATTATATATAGCTATATATATATATATATATATATATATACACACACACACACACATACACATACATAGTATACATAATATCTGGCTTCCTTAGTGGCTCAGTGGTAAAGAATCTGCCTGCCATGCAAGAGATGCAAGAGATGCAAGAGACGCAGTTTTGACCCGTGGGTCAGGAAGACCCTTTGGAGGATGACATGGTAATCCACTCCAGTATCCTTGCCTGGGGAAATACGCGGACAGAGTAGCCTGGCAGGCTACAGTCCATAGCGTTGCAAAGAACTTGACACGACTGAAGTGACTTAGCACACATGCATACATAATATCACATTCTTGTTGCTTTCTCTTTACTGCCTTGGACAGTGACATGTTGTCAGCAAAATCACAGCCCTGTGTCCATGAGCACTGCAAATGTCCTTCTGACTGACATGTAATTTTTTGTGCTTTCTGGATAAAAATTTAGCTGAACTGTGAATCATCCCATAGAGCTTAACATTTTCTAAAATCAACTCCTTTGGCATAATTGCATGATTTGGACCTTTTATTAAAAATGGTACAATGTGATTAAATCAATGAAATTCCAACTATGTGAATTCATAACTGGAAACAGAAGTATGTTTACATAATCCTAATAGCATATTACAGAAAAATAAATATGTGTGACAACAAAGTCCCAAGCATTAACTTGAAATAAAGTAATTAAACTATGCTGAGACAGTCTAAGTCAGTGGTTAGAAAATGGTCCCACTTTTTTGTCCTGTGTTGTTCAGTATTCCATGAGTTTGAGGAAAAGATGCACTACTACCAAATTTCAGTTCACAGTTAAACTACCTTCTCAATCAAATTTATAACCATCTTCATAGAGACAGAAATATCACTCTCATGCACACTGCCAAATTAAAAAAAAAGAAGAGATTCATAAATGTTTGTTGAGCAAATAAAGAAAAGTCCTCCCATCTTTTGTTAGATTAGGATTAGATGACTATAGGCAAAGAATCTTCTTTGTCAACAAAGAATTTAATTATGCAGAGTGATTATTAATGTCAGTTGCTGGAAGGCAGCATTTTGGAGGGACTAATGGAATTTCCTACTAAGTGTTCCAGGATACCAGAAGAAAATGACTCTGTATCCTAATTTTATCCCAAGTATAACAAAACAACTCTCTTGGGAAGTTTGTCTACACTAGGTATCAAGTTTTAATTTACCCACATAATTCTAAAACCAAGAAACCTTATATGTTCATTTTCTTCTTCCCACTTCTACCCAAAATTTCCAGTTGTTACTTATTCATTTCTGGCAAAACTGATTTTATAGATGCTGAATGTTAAATAGCATAAGACCATGAACTTGTAAATTTAGAACCACCTCTGTTAGTGCCCAGCAAAATGGCCTCTGTTGCCTTCATTTGGTTACACTGAATGACTCAACAGAATAATTCATGACTGAAAATGTGCAGTCACTCAAATAAAACATGCATAACTTCAAT
The DNA here is from genome assembly GCA_022376925.1 of Tragulus kanchil. Lineage (NCBI taxonomy): Eukaryota > Metazoa > Chordata > Mammalia > Artiodactyla > Tragulidae > Tragulus > Tragulus kanchil. The sequence goes on from JAIOJX010000028.1 coordinate 124,545,511, forward strand.
TCAAATATCACTGTCAATGGTTTTAAAACAGATGGTGGGGGAGGGGCTTCCCTGGTGGCCCAGTGGGTAAAGAGTCTGCCTTGTAGTGCAAGGGCCACCGGTTCAATCCCTGGCCCAGGAAGATCCCACGTGCCATGGAGCGGGCTGGACGGGTGTGTCCAATCACAAGCCAGTGCTCTGAAGCGCATGTGCCCAGAGCCAGTGCTCTGCAACGGGAGAGGCCACTGCAATGGGAGGCCCACACAGGCCAGAGAACAGAGATGGCTGAAAATAAATAAATAAAAAACCAATAAAAGCAGCCAAAAAAAAAAAAAAGCTGTAATCCTTTTGCATCATTTCAAGCTGTCTAAGAAAGAGTTCTATTTAAAGAACCCCTAAAGTACACAAACCAAAGGCAGCCTGTATCTTTGATAATCAGAGGCCTGGGACAGAGGAGCAGTGATACAGCAATAAATTCCCAGTTAAGTTAGTAAGGAGAACTTGGTCTTTATTTTGGAGATAACGTCAACTAGGAGATTTACTGTTGTTTACCCACTCACTCAGTTGTGTCTGTCTCTGTTTGCGACCCCATGGACTGTAGCCAGCCAAGCTCCTTGTCCATGGGATTTCCCAGGCAAGAACACTGGAGTGGGTTGTCATTTCCTTCTCCAGGGTATCTTCCTGACCCAGGAATCAAACCCACATCTCCTGCTTGGCAGGCAAATTCTTTACCACTGGGCCACCAGGGAAGCCTACACACAAATCCATACATGTGATAAAACTACATGGAACTAAATATACAAAAAGAAAAAAGTTCAAGTAGTTAAGTACAAATACTTTAATTCTGTAAAGTGAAATTTTCTTTGTTGCCTACAGTTCAAAGCTCATATCTATGAAGTGTCAAATCCATCACCCTTTTAAAAGACATAACATTAGGGCTTCCCCTGGTGGTCCAGTGGGTAAGGACACTGCCTTGCAGTGCAAGGGGCGCCTGTTCGATCCCTGGCCTGGGAAGATCCCCACGTGCCCCGGAGCTGCTGGACCGATGTGTTCAATGACCGAGCCGGAACTCTGGAGCGTATGCGCCCAGAGCCGGCGCTCTGCAACAACAGACACCACCGTGATGGGAGGCCCACAGGAGCCAAAGAACAAAGACGGATGAAAATAGAGAAATGAAAGACCGATAGAAGTGGCCCACTCACTCCCCTCCCTCCCCAACCCGACCCTCGCCCAAAATAAATAATAAATAAATAAATAAATAAATAAAAGACATAACAGTATGAAAAGGTATCACCAGAAATGACCTACACATTTCAGCTAAAGGTCGAGAGAAAGGTAAGCGTGTTGTCACACAGAAATCCAAAGAGAACAATCAGAAGGAAACAAGTTCTGCATCTTCATAAACATGTTGGATAAAGAAGTAAAGTGGAAGCCCAAGCTGGTGAGCAAATGGGAGAAAGAAAAAAAATATGGTTCAAACAGATCATAACAGAAAAAAGTACAAATGCTGGCTTTGGCAAACCAATCCAAATCTTAGCAAGTTAAAAGAAGTCCTCTTGACTTATTGGGGATAGGTGGTAACTCACATGCTCCCACACCAAAGAGATCAATTCTAGCAAGAAACTGATCTAGGAGACTAGAAGGGGAGAAAGCAGTAAGACAGTTAAAGAAAGAAAGAAAAAAAAACCCTCAGACCCCTAATTTTGGGGAAGAAACAGCTAAAACCATTTAGGGAATAAGCAGTGATTCCTAAATTTCAATACAGAAGGATCTTGGGGAAAAACACCCTATTTGGAATAGAATGTAGTCTTAATGTTGCATTTTCATTAAAGCAGGCACAACATTTATATTTAGATTTTACACTAGAGATTAATAAAAATATCAAAAATCTAAAGGATAGATTATTTACATTTTACTTAAGACTAAGAAAAATATATTGCTCATATTAAAAACTACTTAACATTTTGGGGTACAATTGGGAAATGGATAAAAATTATGAGAGGAGGGCTAAAGCCTCCCCCTGACCTCTCACCAACCAAAGGAGTTAAAGTCAGCATGTGGAGTCTCTTCAGAGAATTTTAATTAAATAAATACATTAATAAAAGCGAGAAGATGTGGTTTTTTATCAAAAACATTACTGTGTGTGTATATATATATATAGTTTTCTCTACTGAGTCTGCACAAGTTAACAAAATACACAGTGAAGAATAAAACCACATCTCCACATTTTGCAGATACTTTTGTTTGCAGTTCTTATAAACTCAATGGGATACTTAACATCACTTTAAATTCTTGAATTCTGTCATATTTCATCACCATGAATCATATTACTGTCTCTGGCTGCCCTGCCTTAAAAGTGAGTGAATGTGAACTGAAGACTACAAATGGTTTCGGAGACAAAAAAAACCCCAAAAGGCCACAGCTGTTTATGGAAAGCAACGTGTGAAGTAGATTGTAAGAAAAACATGATTGTTTCAAACACACAATCATGCAAAATGGTACAGAAGGTTGGAAAAAGTTTTATTGCTCTCAACACGTTGCTCCTTTGCAGCAGGTAATATGTGTTCACTGTGACTTCCTTTCACAGTGCCTGCCGTTTCTTTTCAGCTGGTGGTGTCTTAGCAAGTTAAAAGAAGTCCTCTTGACTTATTGGGGATAGGTGGTAACTCACATGCTCCCACACCAAAGAGATCAATTCTAGCAAGAAACTGATCTAGGAGACTAGAAGGGGAGAAAGCAGTAAGACAGTTAAAGAAAGAAAGAAAAAAAAACCCTCAGACCCCTAATTTTGGGGAAGAAACAGCTAAAACCATTTAGGGAATAAGCAGTGATTCCTAAATTTCAATACAGAAGGATCTTGGGGAAAAACACCCTATTTGGAATAGAATGTAGTCTTAATGTTGCATTTTCATTAAAGCAGGCACAACATTTATATTTAGATTTTACACTAGAGATTAATAAAAATATCAAAAATCTAAAGGATAGATTATTTACATTTTACTTAAGACTAAGAAAAATATATTGCTCATATTAAAAACTACTTAACATTTTGGGGTACAATTGGGAAATGGATAAAAATTATGAGAGGAGGGCTAAAGCCTCCCCCTGACCTCTCACCAACCAAAGGAGTTAAAGTCAGCATGTGGAGTCTCTTCAGAGAATTTTAATTAAATAAATACATTAATAAAAGCGAGAAGATGTGGTTTTTTATCAAAAACATTACTGTGTGTGTATATATATATATAGTTTTCTCTACTGAGTCTGCACAAGTTAACAAAATACACAGTGAAGAATAAAACCACATCTCCACATTTTGCAGATACTTTTGTTTGCAGTTCTTATAAACTCAATGGGATACTTAACATCACTTTAAATTCTTGAATTCTGTCATATTTCATCACCATGAATCATATTACTGTCTCTGGCTGCCCTGCCTTAAAAGTGAGTGAATGTGAACTGAAGACTACAAATGGTTTCGGAGACAAAAAAAACCCCAAAAGGCCACAGCTGTTTATGGAAAGCAACGTGTGAAGTAGATTGTAGGGAGAAAAACATGATTGTTTCAAACACACAATCATGCAAAATGGTACAGAAGGTTGGAAAAAGTTTTATTGCTCTCAACACGTTGCTCCTTTGCAGCAGGTAATATGTGTTCACTGTGACTTCCTTTCACAGTGCCTGCCGTTTCTTTTCAGCTGGTGGTGTGAAAGGCTCTAGGGCCAGTAGTGCTCATCAGTGATCTGAATACACCACGGCTCATAGCCCCCATTGTTAACAGAGCAAGAGCTGACAGCTTGAATGCTGGAAGAGGCAAGAAACAAAGTAAAACAGATGTCAAAAAATCCTGTGCTTGTTTGGGCATAACTAGCATGCTGAGGAATCAATTGCTAAAGAAAATCTAGTACTGTCTATTTCCTACATATTCCTGGGGTTGTTTGGCTACTATATTTTGATACTGTCCCCCTCCCCCAAGGAAAACTATCACACATATATTAGTTCCAAACTCATGATAAACCACACAATCGTTATCTACAACATTCTCATTCTAATAAGATGTACTTCTTCGTTAGCGACAGAGCTTCTCACACTTGGAGGACAATATCCTTTCAGGGAGTCAGAGTAATGAGGAGAAAATTTCCAGCCGCTGCTACAATTCATAGTACACGCATGTCCACTAGAAATAGGAAAAAACCCTCTACAAAGGGCTTTTATCCTGCTTTGGGGGGAATGAATTTTTTAATGATAAAAATCAGTTTCTAATTTTATTTTATCTTCACCTAGCTCATAGTAGGGTGTCTTTCACACCGTGGTCATTTAACAAATTCTGCAAAATTATATCCAAGGACTTGGCAGTTGTAAAACTATGTTGGGGGTTGGGAAGGAGTGTAAAGTTATCAATTTTCCCAAACAGATTGTGAATTAAAGATACTAGAGAACTACTCAAGGAAATCAGTTAACTCTCTTCTGCTTTCATCTACAAGTTCTGCAAGGGCAATAACCACATCAGTTTCCTCCCTACTCTTAATGCCACTACTCAGAACACTGAATGGATTAGGTTCAGTCATGGGCGGTCTTTATGGATGTTCAACGGGCCCCACATTTGACTGAATGCATTGCCATCACCACCATTAAATCTGTAAAACTTTTTGAACAAGGTATCCTACCTTTTCAGTTTTGTACTCATGCCTGCATATTATGCAGCCAGTTCTTCACTCAGTCGATGTGTGGAATGAATAAAAACAAATGAACAAAAACAATGACCATTGAGCTTTTTCATCCTATGAGTTCCAGTTTGGAGACCTTCAAGTTTAGTCTCTATAACATCTCTGAAAGTAAATCCAGATTAAATACTCAAAGTTTCATGAATGACATCTTTTTAGGAGGAAAAAAGGAAGGCATATATCTATAGGTTATGTGAGTAAATTTCAACATAACATTTAAAAAAATATCTGCCTAAAAGTAAAGTGAAAATGTTAGTTGCTCAGTCTTGCCCAGCTCTTCACGACCCCATGGACTGTGGCCTGCCAGGCTCTTCTGTCCACAGAATTCTCCAGGCAAGAATACTGGAATAAGTAGCCATTCCCTTCTCCAGTGGGATCTTTCTGACCCAGAGATCTATTCTGGGTCTTTCACATTGCAGGCAAATTGTTTACTGTCTGAGTCCCCAGGACAACCTGCTTACCACACTGTAAAGTGTTCTAGACATGACTTGTAACGTAGAGAAATCAAGAGGAAATGAGCTGACACAGAAAGGAAATAATGACCTTATTCATCCAACATTTATAACTATTTAAGTTGTATCATGAACAACAGAAAACAGAAAAATACAAGGAATTTCAAAAGAAACAGGCAGCTAAATGATTGTTTTCAAAATTGACTGTAAAGGAAAAAAAGAAAGGAAAAATCAGAGAAGACAAGAATGTGACATTTTCAAAATGCATTTAATATTTGTCAAATGGCAAAATGCATAGATCATTGGTCAGAAGTGAAGAAATACAGATGTGCCCATAGAAGTAAAAAAAAAGAAAGCATTTCAATATCTAAGATAATCATAATCATCTTTTCTTATATCAATAACTTGTTCCCTCTGGTGAGTTGGCTCAACTGGGAAGTAAACCATACTATAAAACTATAGCAATTTAAACAATAAATTTTTCAATATTAGTCTAAACAAGTTATTTAATTCAAAATAACATCTGAAAGACAAAACCTGGTGTATAAAAGAACTTAACATACTTAATATTTTACAAAGAAAGCTTAAAATCATTAAAGATGAGAAAGACCATTCAAAAATTTTGCTGGGATAATTATTGAACTTTTGGACAACACATATAATTTAAGTCTTTGCTATACATCATATACCGGAATAAATTCCAAATGTATGAAACATTTAAATTAACAAAATAAAACTACAAAAATCACTATAATTATCTATATTTATTCATAAGCTGGATAGAAGGCTCTCTCAAAACTGAAATGGAAGAAATGCAAAAATAAAACATTAAATATTTGTGCTATATAAAATTTAAAAATGAATATACTGAAAAAGAAAAATTAAAAGACAAAATATTTGTATCATATGGAACCAAAACCCCCAAATCAATCATATATTACCTCCACAGAAAATGGAAGAAAGATATAGGCAAGCAATTAGAAAAGAATGTATGTTAATACACATAAAACAATATATTAATACATTATATTAATAATAAGACGCCATTTAAAATTACTATAATGGATACCATATATATTACCAATCTACGGAATTCATTCCAACATTATAACCCCGTAAAGTGTTCTAGACATGACTTGTAACGTAGAGAATCAAGAGGAAATGAGCTGACACAGAAAGGAAATAATGACCTTATTCATCCAACATTTATAACTATTTAAGTTGTATCATGAACAACAGAAAACAGAAAAATACAAGGAATTTCAAAAGAAACAGGCAGCTAAATGATTGTTTTCAAAATTGACTGTAAAGGAAAAAAAGAAAGGAAAAATCAGAGAAGACAAGAATGTGACATTTTCAAAATGCATTTAATATTTGTCAAATGGCAAAATGCATAGATCATTGGTCAGAAGTGAAGAAATACAGATGTGCCCATAGAAGTAAAAAAAAAGAAAGCATTTCAATATCTAAGATAATCATAATCATCTTTTCTTATATCAATAACTTGTTCCCTCTGGTGAGTTGGCTCAACTGGGAAGTAAACCATACTATAAAACTATAGCAATTTAAACAATAAATTTTTCAATATTAGTCTAAACAAGTTATTTAATTCAAAATAACATCTGAAAGACAAAACCTGGTGTATAAAAGAACTTAACATACTTAATATTTTACAAAGAAAGCTTAAAATCATTAAAGATGAGAAAGACCATTCAAAAATTTTGCTGGGATAATTATTGAACTTTTGGACAACACATATAATTTAAGTCTTTGCTATACATCATATACCGGAATAAATTCCAAATGTATGAAACATTTAAATTAACAAAATAAAACTACAAAAATCACTATAATTATCTATATTTATTCATAAGCTGGATAGAAGGCTCTCTCAAAACTGAAATGGAAGAAATGCAAAAATAAAACATTAAATATTTGTGCTATATAAAATTTAAAAATGAATATACTGAAAAAGAAAAATTAAAAGACAAAATATTTGTATCATATGGAACCAAAACCCCCAAATCAATCATATATTACCTCCACAGAAAAATGGAAGAAAGATATAGGCAAGCAATTAGAAAAGAATGTATGTTAATACACATAAAACAATATATTAATACATTATATTAATAATAAGACGCCATTTAAAATTACTATAATGGATACCATAGTATATTACCCAGATTCCATACTGGGACTGAAATTCTCATTACTTCAGTCTGTATTGGCAATATTTCAGCTGTGCCCCTTTCCAGAAGGTTCATTAGCTGAAGAGAGATACCTTGCCCAAGGTCACATGCCCTGCTCTGGCAGCCTTCACCTAATAACTGGTCCAGTGCTAGAGTACAAAATCCTGCTATCTTGTGCAAATATGGGGCCAATCTAACTCTGACATTTTCAGAGAATTGTCCAAAGCTGTTTGCAACTACATATCAAGTCATTCATCTACCTACACAATTCTGCTTCCCTCACCTCTCATATCTGTTGACCCCAAAAGCTCTCATCACTAAAGTCCTGTATGTACATCATTGAGTCTGTTTCCCAGAGAGCTCTGCCTATGATAGTTGGTAATGGAAGGAGGGTGAGAAAAATCTAGACCTGTAATGAGAAGAATGATGTTAAGCACCAGTATGAGACTCAAGACCAGTTTCAGTGGCAGGGAGTGTAGCTCATTTCACTAACTTTACTCTTGCAAATATTCCTGGAAAAGAAAGCAACCAGATGCCTAGAGGACTAATCACTATACAAAGCTAGCAGTTCTGAGTGACACAAGACATGGTGTGCCGTAGCAGCTCTGGCAACATCACACAACTGAACCACACTGATTCTGAAACTGCTAGATATGCTGGCACACAATTCACAGCCAAGTCCTTCTCCAGGAGGGTTGCCCTTGGCTGAAGAGAAACTCTTCAGTCAAGGTCATGCCCCTCCCAGGGCAGCCTGCAGGTTTCTCACAAGGCTATCAAATCCCAGTTCCTTTGCTTCAAGACTGAACAACTTTGAAGGGACACACCAGCTTTCGAATTCTCTGGAAAGATCAGCAGAACCCTTGTTGAAGCTGCATTGTAGTTCAATTTCTGTCTTATCCTGCTACCCTAAGCCCACACGTATGCTGCTCCTAGCAAATCTTTTGCACAAAAATCTTCAAGTATATTTTTACAGAACTCAATTAATGACACCTAACATATTTAGAAATGTGATAAAATAATATATATCGTATAAGTCTTAGGAAAAATGAACAAGGGTAGGCTTTCCTAAAATACGGCTCATAGAAACTTAAATTGCTATTTTCTGGATGATGAACTGACAATAAACTTCTTTTTTGAAGCTGTCGTTCTTTGTACCTTTGTGTCTTTTTTTTTTTTTTTTTTTAAAGATTTATTTATTTATTTACTTTGGGCGGGGGTCGGGTTGGGGAGGGAGGGGAGTGGGCAGGCCACTTCTATTGGTCTTTCATTTCTCTATTTTCATTCGTCTTCGTTCTTTGGCTCCTGTGGGCCTCCCATCGCGGTGGCATCTGTCGTTGCAGAGCACTGGCTCTGGGCGCATATGCTCCAGAGCTCCGGCTTGGTGACTGGACACATCAGTCCAGCCGCTCCGCGGCACGTGGGATCTTCCCAGGCCAGGGCTCGAACCAGCGCCCCTTGCACTGCAAGGCGGTGTCCTTGCCCACTGGACCACCAGGGGAAGCCCCCTTTGTGTCTTGATTTATACTATATTTTGTATAATTCTGGAGATATTCAAAGATTTGGCTATAAATGTGCTCACCAGGGACTGTGTTCACTACAGAGGCAGGGAAAGAGAACACAGAAAAGTCTACAAACAGGCACATCATTAAAGATATTATTTAACAGAAAAAGGAATACCAGTCATTAAAATGATTTTATCAAATATATAATAACATGGAAGAGCATATATATTAAATTTTAAAAAGAGTTGCTAAATGTTATATAAAATATGACTGCATTTCTGTTGGAAAAGGAAAAGAAGTGTACATTCAAGCCTCTTCCACTTTGTCATTTTTCTGCATCGTAGGAAAACATTGGATTTCGCAAGTAGACCGAGGATACTTTCTCCTCAAGGTTTACATGCTTCCTTTAAGAAATTGCTTTCCAAATCTACAGTCAAAATTTGAGTATTCTGCCTTATCTAAATGGTCCCTTTTGAAGACTGATAACTGTGCTTGTCTAACTGTTCTCTTCAAAACTTCCTTTTTAAGATCAATGCCTTTAGGCCCTTAAAATTATGCATCTTTGCATAAAATCATGGAAATGATTATCCTCTCATGTCCCAAACTTTAAATATATATTGAATTAATGTGGCCACAGACCCTTAATTTGTCATCCTGAATAAAAACATATCAAAGGTCACAAGTTTTTCTCATAACAGCTGCTTGGTTCCCTCTGCTAGAAAATGTACATGTTTATCATATCCTCTGCAAAGAATTTCTTCTGCACTAGCTCCAGGGCCCTGAGAAGAATCTCACTGTCATGCAGCAGTTATGTTAGTGCCAATGAAGTGCGATATTGTTAGAATCAGGGAATACAGAGAGCTGGAACCCTCTGATGAATCATTCCCTTGGAGTCCTAGCTTTCCCTTATGTTACAATTATTAAGACAGAATCTCATCTGCTGAGAAAAGAGGACAGGCAGTACAAGTTCAAAAGCTCTTAAAACTACATAGATAATTGATTGATACTAGAGAAATAGATGACAGATACACGTGATAGATTATAGATAGAGAGCAAAAGGATACAAAAATTTTTTTTTTTGCAATTTACAGGACCACCAGGGAAGCCCCCTTTGTGTCTTGATTTATACTATATTTTGTATAATTCTGGAGATATTCAAAGATTTGGCTATAAATGTGCTCACCAGGGACTGTGTTCACTACAGAGGCAGGGAAAGAGAACACAGAAAAGTCTACAAACAGGCACATCATTAAAGATATTATTTAACAGAAAAAGGAATACCAGTCATTAAAATGATTTTATCAAATATATAATAACATGGAAGAGCATATATATTAAATTTTAAAAAGAGTTGCTAAATGTTATATAAAATATGACTGCATTTCTGTTGGAAAAGGAAAAGAAGTGTACATTCAAGCCTCTTCCACTTTGTCATTTTTCTGCATCGTAGGAAAACATTGGATTTCGCAAGTAGACCGAGGATACTTTCTCCTCAAGGTTTACATGCTTCCTTTAAGAAATTGCTTTCCAAATCTACAGTCAAAATTTGAGTATTCTGCCTTATCTAAATGGTCCCTTTTGAAGACTGATAACTGTGCTTGTCTAACTGTTCTCTTCAAAACTTCCTTTTTAAGATCAATGCCTTTAGGCCCTTAAAATTATGCATCTTTGCATAAAATCATGGAAATGATTATCCTCTCATGTCCCAAACTTTAAATATATATTGAATTAATGTGGCCACAGACCCTTAATTTGTCATCCTGAATAAAAACATATCAAAGGTCACAAGTTTTTCTCATAACAGCTGCTTGGTTCCCTCTGCTAGAAAATGTACATGTTTATCATATCCTCTGCAAAGAATTTCTTCTGCACTAGCTCCAGGGCCCTGAGAAGAATCTCACTGTCATGCAGCAGTTATGTTAGTGCCAATGAAGTGCGATATTGTTAGAATCAGGGAATACAGAGAGCTGGAACCCTCTGATGAATCATTCCCTTGGAGTCCTAGCTTTCCCTTATGTTACAATTATTAAGACAGAATCTCATCTGCTGAGAAAAGAGGACAGGCAGTACAAGTTCAAAAGCTCTTAAAACTACATAGATAATTGATTGATACTAGAGAAATAGATGACAGATACACGTGATAGATTATAGATAGAGAGCAAAAGTGCTGAAGTACATGGAATCTCTATTTGATTTGTTTCTAGTCTGTTCCAATGATCTTTCCAGGCCTCAGTACCCAAATTTCCACCAGTATAACAAAAATGCTGACAATGGCTAATTCTGAGTGATGGTATTAATTTTTACTTTTTTCCATATTTTTCTTATACATGTGTATTCTAAGTTGTGACACACATATATTGCTTTTATGCTCAGAAAAAAATATGACAACATATTTGTAACGAGTATAATAGACAATGATTATACTTGCTTTATAAAGCTAGCTAGCTAGCTAGACAAATAGGACAAAATTCACAAAAATTTAAAATTAGAAAAAGTACCTTAACAGCATACTCATAAAAGGGCAAAAATTACACATATACTGTTAGAATCTGAACTTAATGAAAGTAGTAAGAAATCCACATGGTTTGCTTATCAATTTAGTGAACACTGAAAAGGACAAAAATATGTGATGCTAGTAAGAACAAGATAGGAACTATCATTTAGTGGTAATGGATTGAGAAATCATATTAAACTTTTGAAACATTTGACAAGAGGTTTCAAGAATTTTTTTTAAAATATGCTTTAACTTCTTTTACTGTAATGTTCCTGTTTTAAATCTTGCCTATATAACAGTAAAACTATCTAGTAATATATACAAAGAAATATTAATGTCAGTATTATTTAGAAGAGAAAAAGCATTATACATAGCCTTATATAAATATTAAAAGGTATTTGTCACAATTAAAGTAAATTACAAATCATATTAGCTTATTCTACACCTAGGGGTGTGTGTGTGTGTGTGTGTGTGTGTGTGCAACATCTTATAGGAGTAGATAGCAAAAGATGACATGGTCTCAAGAAGAGAAAAAACTGAAACAAAAGAAGGTCACATAACAAGAGCTGTTTTTGAGTGAGAGGGTTTATGATTCCTTTATATTTGTTTTACTTCCCCCAATTTTTTACTCTATAGATGTAATCATCAGGAAATTAGGGGGAAAACAGCAAAAGAACAAACAATGGTAAAAATTTTTGAGTTTATTATTAAACCAAGGATGGTATTACATGGTATTTAGCTCAATGGAATATTATTCAAAATATCTGGATTTAAATCCTTGCTGTGACCGTTTCTAGCAGCGTGAGTTTAGTCTTGCTTATTTACTGATTGTTTGATAATAGGAGATTTATGTAACTCCTCTAAGCTTCAGTTTTCACATCTTTAAAATGATTATAATGAGTATTTCACAGCATCGTTGGGGGGATTAAATAACTTTAAAAAGGAAAAGCATCAAGTCTTGTGTCTAACACCCTTTAGGGGTTCCATCAATGTTTGTTGAAGGTGAAACAGTTGGGTGGTTCCATCATTGAAAATCACATTTTTTTAAGTGTAGAAACAGCCTTACATCACAGTTCTGGGTCACAATCTCCTACCCAGACAAAAGAATATCCTAAAAATAACTAAGCTTCTGGATACTAACCAACTTATCAGACCAATATTAGTTCTGGCTTCAAATAATTTTCCTCTTTTTTACTTACACTTTTCTTTATTTTCTTTTAACCTTTTTTTATTGTTTCCTTGATTGATTTGTGGAATTTTTCAGCCTTGACGAACTTTTAAAAATCTTTGGAAAACATATTAAACTTTTGAAACATTTGACAAGAGGTTTCAAGAATTTTTTTTAAAATATGCTTTAACTTCTTTTACTGTAATGTTCCTGTTTTAAATCTTGCCTATATAACAGTAAAACTATCTAGTAATATATACAAAGAAATATTAATGTCAGTATTATTTAGAAGAGAAAAAGCATTATACATAGCCTTATATAAATATTAAAAGGTATTTGTCACAATTAAAGTAAATTACAAATCATATTAGCTTATTCTACACCTAGGGGTGTGTGTGTGTGTGTGTGTGTGTGTGTGTGCAACATCTTATAGGAGTAGATAGCAAAAGATGACATGGTCTCAAGAAGAGAAAAAACTGAAACAAAAGAAGGTCACATAACAAGAGCTGTTTTTGAGTGAGAGGGTTTATGATTCCTTTATATTTGTTTTTACTTCCCCCAATTTTTTACTCTATAGATGTAATCATCAGGAAATTAGGGGGAAAACAGCAAAAGAACAAACAATGGTAAAAATTTTTGAGTTTATTATTAAACCAAGGATGGTATTACATGGTATTTAGCTCAATGGAATATTATTCAAAATATCTGGATTTAAATCCTTGCTGTGACCGTTTCTAGCAGCGTGAGTTTAGTCTTGCTTATTTACTGATTGTTTGATAATAGGAGATTTATGTAACTCCTCTAAGCTTCAGTTTTCACATCTTTAAAATGATTATAATGAGTATTTCACAGCATCGTTGGGGGGATTAAATAACTTTAAAAAGGAAAAGCATCAAGTCTTGTGTCTAACACCCTTTAGGGGTTCCATCAATGTTTGTTGAAGGTGAAACAGTTGGGTGGTTCCATCATTGAAAATCACATTTTTTTAAGTGTAGAAACAGCCTTACATCACAGTTCTGGGTCACAATCTCCTACCCAGACAAAAGAATATCCTAAAAATAACTAAGCTTCTGGATACTAACCAACTTATCAGACCAATATTAGTTCTGGCTTCAAATAATTTTCCTCTTTTTTACTTACACTTTTCTTTATTTTCTTTTAACCTTTTTTTATTGTTTCCTTGATTGATTTGTGGAATTGTTCAGCCTGAATTATTATCTCAGGATTTGTCCTATTCTTTATATATTAATTAATAGTGAGCTTTCATCTTTCCACATTGAAAGCAATATCACCCTATGCATTAAATTCATAAGAGAAAATTTTTCCCTAAAAAGGAGGAAGAAGGAAATAAAAAAGGATGGATATCTGTATTCAAAAAGGACATTTTAGACATGGTAGTTCGAAAGGACTGTGAAGCAGAAATTAATCCCCCTGCCTGTGGAGTTCTGAGGATGTGCAGGGCAGCAGATCTCATTTAGAATCCTCCTTTGCCATCTATTAAGAAGTGAGCATGGCAGAGCTGGCCATGGGGAGGCTTTTTGATTCTCAATTCCTCTGAACATTGTCAGTGTTTAATCAATAGCTAGTCCAGGCATCATTAAACATGTGCTCTCAGTTCAAGGTCCTCTTATCGGGATGGTTGAGGGAATTGCTCAGTTTTGCTGTAAAGTGCGGAAAAAAGGGGCCTACATTCAGGTTACCTACTTGAAAGAGGTACAGTTTTAAAGCATATTGCATTAAATGAGACCTGCTTTAATGGGTCACATGGAGATCAATTATTCTTGATCTCATAATTTTTGCTTCCAACGTAGGATGTACCCTACTGAATTTAAGATTTGGCACTTATTAATTTATGCTTTCTACAAGGACAGGGGTTAGCAAATATGTCAGTCATTGGAATGAAGGAAACCTATTTTTCCACATCTTATATTTTCTATTTCAATAATTCCATACATAATTTTTTCTCAATTTCGTTGGGGGGATTAAATAACTTTAAAAAGGAAAAGCATCAAGTCTTGTGTCTAACACCCTTTAGGGGTTCCATCAATGTTTGTTGAAGGTGAAACAGTTGGGTGGTTCCATCATTGAAAATCACATTTTTTTAAGTGTAGAAACAGCCTTACATCACAGTTCTGGGTCACAATCTCCTACCCAGACAAAAGAATATCCTAAAAATAACTAAGCTTCTGGATACTAACCAACTTATCAGACCAATATTAGTTCTGGCTTCAAATAATTTTCCTCTTTTTTACTTACACTTTTCTTTATTTTCTTTTAACCTTTTTTTATTGTTTCCTTGATTGATTTGTGGAATTGTTCAGCCTGAATTATTATCTCAGGATTTGTCCTATTCTTTATATATTAATTAATAGTGAGCTTTCATCTTTCCACATTGAAAGCAATATCACCCTATGCATTAAATTCATAAGAGAAAATTTTTCCCTAAAAAGGAGGAAGAAGGAAATAAAAAAGGATGGATATCTGTATTCAAAAAGGACATTTTAGACATGGTAGTTCGAAAGGACTGTGAAGCAGAAATTAATCCCCCTGCCTGTGGAGTTCTGAGGATGTGCAGGGCAGCAGATCTCATTTAGAATCCTCCTTTGCCATCTATTAAGAAGTGAGCATGGCAGAGCTGGCCATGGGGAGGCTTTTTGATTCTCAATTCCTCTGAACATTGTCAGTGTTTAATCAATAGCTAGTCCAGGCATCATTAAACATGTGCTCTCAGTTCAAGGTCCTCTTATCGGGATGGTTGAGGGAATTGCTCAGTTTTGCTGTAAAGTGCGGAAAAAGGGACCTACATTCAGGTTACCTACTTGAAAGAGGTACAGTTTTAAAGCATATTGCATTAAATGAGACCTGCTTTAATGGGTCACATGGAGATCAATTATTCTTGATCTCATAATTTTTGCTTCCAACGTAGGATGTACCCTACTGAATTTAAGATTTGGCACTTATTAATTTATGCTTTCTACAAGGACAGGGGTTAGCAAATATGTCAGTCATTGGAATGAAGGAAACCTATTTTTCCACATCTTATATTTTCTATTTCAAT
Organism: Tragulus kanchil; assembly: GCA_022376925.1. Taxonomy (NCBI): domain Eukaryota; kingdom Metazoa; phylum Chordata; class Mammalia; order Artiodactyla; family Tragulidae; genus Tragulus; species Tragulus kanchil. The sequence continues at coordinate 124,561,077 of JAIOJX010000028.1, forward strand.
AATTCCATACAAGTTCCAATTCCTTGTACCATAAGCTTAATCAATGGTGTGATAAACCAAGACAGTCTATTTCAACATTCAGAGTGGAGCTGGAGACTAACACACAATTTTTCCTTTCAGGTTTTAATCCATTGTTCTGTTAAGTATATGATATGTATGTGATATAGCACTTAGCAAAACCATCACTAGTCTCATGGAAATACTAAGAAATGAAATAGTGTATTTCTTATACCATGGAGGGTCTCATAAAATTATAATAAGAAACAATAATATTAAATCAGCATCAGATTATTAAATCATCTTTTTCTATAAATAAGGCCAGGTTGAAGTTAAACTGTTTTCAAACTTAAAGAATTTTAAAAATGTGAGTGGTAGAACTCGGAACTTTCTCTCTAAACAAAAGAGGACTAATTAATTGGTTTGATAAAATAGTAAATTTTGCATTTTTTTCCCATGAATTCAGGAGAAATGTTGAAATTGTAAATATTTTTTCCAACATATGAAAGTGAAAATGTTAGAAGCAGAAGAATCAATCTACCATTCTGCTGCAATTACTAAAAGTTTGAGCCATATACTATATTCACTTCTCAAATAAATGAATGTGGGCACGGAGATTATGACAAAGTAGAACAGGCAAAGGCCCTCTTATTGCTATGGGTTTTATTGTCTATGAATTTCATTTGGGAGGGATCAACATAATAAAGGGCTCTAGTATATGTGCTCTCAGTTCAAGGTCCTCTTATCGGGATGGTTGAGGAATTGCTCAGTTTTGCTGTAAAGTGCGGAAAAAGGGACCTACATTCAGGTTACCTACTTGAAAGAGGTACAGTTTTAAAGCATATTGCATTAAATGAGACCTGCTTTAATGGGTCACATGGAGATCAATTATTCTTGATCTCATAATTTTTGCTTCCAACGTAGGATGTACCCTACTGAATTTAAGATTTGGCACTTATTAATTTATGCTTTCTACAAGGACAGGGGTTAGCAAATATGTCAGTCATTGGAATGAAGGAAACCTATTTTTCCACATCTTATATTTTCTATTTCAATAATTCCATACAAGTTCCAATTCCTTGTACCATAAGCTTAATCAATGGTGTGATAAACCAAGACAGTCTATTTCAACATTCAGAGTGGAGCTGGAGACTAACACACAATTTTTCCTTTCAGGTTTTAATCCATTGTTCTGTTAAGTATATGATATGTATGTGATATAGCACTTAGCAAAACCATCACTAGTCTCATGGAAATACTAAGAAATGAAATAGTGTATTTCTTATACCATGGAGGGTCTCATAAAATTATAATAAGAAACAATAATATTAAATCAGCATCAGATTATTAAATCATCTTTTTCTATAAATAAGGCCAGGTTGAAGTTAAACTGTTTTCAAACTTAAAGAATTTTAAAATGTGAGTGGTAGAACTCGGAACTTTCTCTCTAAACAAAAGAGGACTAATTAATTGGTTTGATAAAATAGTAAATTTTGCATTTTTTTCCCATGAATTCAGGAGAAATGTTGAAATTGTAAATATTTTTTCCAACATATGAAAGTGAAAATGTTAGAAGCAGAAGAATCAATCTACCATTCTGCTGCAATTACTAAAAGTTTGAGCCATATACTATATTCACTTCTCAAATAAATGAATGTGGGCACGGAGATTATGACAAAGTAGAACAGGCAAAGGCCCTCTTATTGCTATGGGTTTTATAGTCTATGAATTTCATTTGGTAGGGATCAACATAATAAAGGGCTCTAGTATATGTGAAACCATACAATACAAAACCTTCAAATCAAAATTTAAACCATGTCAGACAAGAATAAGTCTTGGAATGCCTTTCTTTTTACTCTGTTATAAAATTAGGTTATTATTAAATAGTACAACAAAATTTTAGAATTTGATGCAAATCTTAGATTCTTAGAATATATATACAAATGGTTAAACTGATTTTGATAAAACTAATTGTAAAACTCTGAAAAATCAAACTAAAAAATTATATGTGATCTATATGGCACTACTTTTTATAAAATAAAATTCATATGGCTAATATCCTGTATTAACCTATATTATTAGGGTAAAGAATCTGAAAAATAATAGATGTATGTATACATATAACTAAATCCCTTTGCTGTACACCTAAAATTAACACAACATTGTAAATCAACTATATTCCAATAAAAAGTGAAAAAATAAAAATGAAAAAAAATTTTTGAAAAGAGTGACTAGAATAATTTGTTTTTTGTCTTGATAGATTTTTAAAAATTCATATGGTTGAATATACATAGGAAAAAAATCCTGCAGCTTCTTAGTGTCTTAACTGTGACAATCCAACGTGCCAAGATTACTCATGAGCCATACAGCAATAATCTCAATTTATTCTCCTTGATTTATATATGGCTAACCCATTTTCCTTATAGCACTGCATTGTAACTTCACTAAGTTTTAACTAGTGTCTTTTCTTTCCTTAAAATGCTTTAACAGTAAAGTCCAATCATCTGAGCACCTTTATTTTAAACAGATGTGCTTGTTTGTTTTAACATAATTGGATTCAATTGATCAGCTCTGCCTAAAAGGCATGTCCCATATCTACACTTTATAAGCGGAGTGTCCTTCCTTAAGTTGCTTAAACTTTCTAAACCTCATTCTTCACATTGCTAAAAGAATGATAACAAGAGCACCCACCCCTCAGGGTTTTGAAAACCTTAAATGAAACAGTGAATATAAGCATAACACTGTGCCCTAGTAGATAACACACACTCCTTGAATATTAGCCATTGTTATCACATAACAACAGGCCCATGTTCATACAGCTAGTTAGGTGCAAAGCTGGGATTTTAACTTAGAGCTTTTTGGTGCCAAGGCAATTTTTGCACTCTGTATATCAGATGTCTTAAGGGAGATTTGGATGAATGTTGGCTAAACCATGTCAGACAAGAATAAGTCTTGGAATGCCTTTCTTTTTACTCTGTTATAAAATTAGGTTATTATTAAATAGTACAACAAAATTTTAGAATTTGATGCAAATCTTAGATTCTTAGAATATATATACAAATGGTTAAACTGATTTTGATAAAACTAATTGTAAAACTCTGAAAAATCAAACTAAAAAATTATATGTGATCTATATGGCACTACTTTTTATAAAATAAAATTCATATGGCTAATATCCTGTATTAACCTATATTATTAGGGTAAAGAATCTGAAAAATAATAGATGTATGTATACATATAACTAAATCCCTTTGCTGTACACCTAAAATTAACACAACATTGTAAATCAACTATATTCCAATAAAACTGTGAAAAAATAAAAATGAAAAAAAATTTTTGAAAAGAGTGACTAGAATAATTTGTTTTTTGTCTTGATAGATTTTTAAAAATTCATATGGTTGAATATACATAGGAAAAAAATCCTGCAGCTTCTTAGTGTCTTAACTGTGACAATCCAACGTGCCAAGATTACTCATGAGCCATACAGCAATAATCTCAATTTATTCTCCTTGATTTATATATGGCTAACCCATTTTCCTTATAGCACTGCATTGTAACTTCACTAAGTTTTAACTAGTGTCTTTTCTTTCCTTAAAATGCTTTAACAGTAAAGTCCAATCATCTGAGCACCTTTATTTTAAACAGATGTGCTTGTTTGTTTTAACATAATTGGATTCAATTGATCAGCTCTGCCTAAAAGGCATGTCCCATATCTACACTTTATAAGCGGAGTGTCCTTCCTTAAGTTGCTTAAACTTTCTAAACCTCATTCTTCACATTGCTAAAAGAATGATAACAAGAGCACCCACCCCTCAGGGTTTTGAAAACCTTAAATGAAACAGTGAATATAAGCATAACACTGTGCCCTAGTAGATAACACACACTCCTTGAATATTAGCCATTGTTATCACATAACAACAGGCCCATGTTCATACAGCTAGTTAGGTGCAAAGCTGGGATTTTAACTTAGAGCTTTTTGGTGCCAAGGCATATGATCTTTCTGCTATGCACTCTGTATATCAGATGTCTTAAGGGAGATTTGGATGAATGTTGGCTCCCATTCAGTTCATAGTCAAATCCTCTAACACAGGCCTGTAGTGCAGCATCTCTACATTGTCGATTGAAGTGAGAGCCATAAGATTTAGACACCAGACACTGGGGAGGCAAGGTTGACATTCTGTTGTGAAAGCTTAAGAGTCTAACTTGTATTCTTGCCCAGACAGAAGGCCAGCCCACCACAGCCCAGACCAACCAGTGTGGGAGTCTACAGAAGGAGCCAATTTTTATTTCCAAGAGGGAACACACAGAATCTTCTTAAATTCCCGAACTTGCGATAGAATAAGACTAAATTACCATACCACACAGCTTAGAAGAGAGAAGCTTAGCAAAGGTTATATGGCAGATGTTTTCAACTCCTTTTTCCCCTTTGAAAAATATAAAGCACACTTCAGCTTACTTCCTCATGGCACTTACTGATTTCAGACCAGTCATCTATAGGATTATAAACTGAAGCCTGTGATTCCAAGGCTGTTAATGCTAACTTTTGTGAACCCAGGCTTCATTATCTTTAAAATAAGAGTAATGATATCTACCTCTTAAGGTTGTTGTGAGGTTTAGAGATAAGATTTAAAAACTCGTGTCGATCAGGATTACTAATATGCCCAATTGCTTAAGTCATGTCTGACTCATTGAGACCCTATGGACTGTAGTCCACCAGGCTCCACTGTCCATGGGGATTCTCAAGGCAAGAATACTGGAGAGGGTTGCCATGCCCTCCTCCAAGGGATCTTCCCAACCCAGAGATCAAAACCACGTCTCCTGTGTCTTCTGCATCACAGGCAGATTCTTTACCACTGAGTCACCTGGGAAGCCCAGTATTACTAATGAACATAGCCCAAATTACTTCTAAATTGTAATTAGATTCTATAATTTGATGTCTCAATGAATTAATGAGTCTGGAGAAAGAGTACACGAACTAGGTTTGCTCGACCTCTGGATGAAAATCAACCTAGAGGACATGCCTTGAGGAGACCTGCCTTTCCCTGGGGATGCTCCAGATTGCAGTAGTCTTAATTCACCCAACCAGCAAGCCTACCGGGGCAGGAATCATCTGGTCTTGATTCTTAGTTCAATGGTTATATTCTTATCTTGTGACTACAAAAGAGATGATCCCTGAAAAGCTGTCTGTGTCAGAGTTCAAATTTGTTTCCTACCTATCTCCTTCTTTAGTGCAAACCTGAACCCAACTTAGGGCCTATAACTTACCTCTACTTGCCTTAGGAACTCAAATCCTCAGAATATGTTCATCTCTCCTGAGGAATCAGTATGCAGCCTGACTTCTGAATAAGTGACACAGCCCTTTCCCTTAGGTGTCTTATTCCTTGTCCTGTGAAAAGGAAATAGTTGAAAATGACCCCCTGGATTCTTACCACAGCTTTGCCCTTGACTCGTACGTATCCTGTCTTTATGAACTGGCTGCTCCACATCATACCCTAGACTTACAAAGTCCTAGGTAGTCTACCCACTGTTGTGGTATGGAGTCCAGTCTTTAATTCCTGACATGCTCTGGCACTGACAGCAAGACCTGGCATTTCAGAGAAGCAATAGGCAGACCATCTCACTGACTGACAGGTTCATATCTTTGCTAAATTTGGGATTTAAAATATTGTCCATGATGCTTTTGTAAGAAGCTCAGTGATAAGTCGAGGTTTAGGGCTTCCCTGGTGGTCCAGTGGGTAAACAGTTTGCCTTGCAGTACAAGGGCCACCAGTTCAATTCTTGGCCCGGGAAGATCCCACATGCCACGCAGCAGCTGGACCAGTGTGTCCAATTGTGAGCCAGTGCTCCAGAGCACATGTGACTGGAGCCAGTCCTATGCAACAGAAAGAGGTCACTGCAATGGGAGGCCCACACAAGCCAAAGAATAAAGATGGATGAAAATAAATAAATAAATAATCAACAAAACACACCAAAATTAAAAAAAATCTAGGCTCGGATTTAGATAGTTTTATTCTATTTATATTCCATCTACTTCCACAGATAATTTGCAGTGTGTATGGTCCAAAATACATCTGTCATAGACCCACCAAAGCTATGATCTAAAAGAAAAGGAAAACGTACAAAAACTAACCACTGCAGCAAAATAAGAACCATGCTATGAAATAGGGTAGAGAAAACTAAATTAGGAATATAGGTTAAAGAGAGTCTCTGCAATTAAGGCTTCCACTTAGTGCTAGGCTTCCTAGGAGTCAAAGTCATGCATTGTATAATTCTTCTTACCTAATAAAGAGAAACAGATCATAAGAGACAAAACGCCCATACTTCTAAGCAAGTATAATTTACTGCAAGGACCTTTACATTTTAAACACTGAAGAAACAGAGTCATTTAATAAAAGTAGACTCTGTATTTCAGTCACATGCAGGCTATGGAGGATGCAAAAGAGATTAGTCTAACTGGGGAGATAGACAAGAAGCCTTTCTATTCCAGTCTGAGAGGCTCTATTCGAGATGTACCCTTGACTCTATGTGATGCATGATGTAATATTTCACAAGTGCTACTTTGACTCTGTTTTGAAGTCATGGCTCAAAACCTTCAGGTCTCCTTCACAGACTAAGCCCCCACCCCAGTGACTTCCATTATCAGACACTCCTGAGTTAAGAGCTAACTGCCAGAGGTCCCCAGAGGCCTAACATCCAGAAATGTTCCCCTTCTTCCTTGGGGTTGCAGAATTGTTCAAAATACCTAATCCCCAGAAAATCTGTCAGCTTAGCCTAACCCTCCCCTGCCCATCCATTTACCATATACAAACTACCTTCAATCAGCTTGCTTGTTACCTTGTTCTGGGTATAATTCAATGGGTAGCCCTGAGGGGGTTTCCTGTACTCATTTGGAGCTCCAAGCAACAAAGATTCTTTCTGTCATCTATCTGAGTGTCTTTATGCTATGCCTTGCCATTGAAAGCATCAATAAGTCTATAAAGAAGTTACAAATCTTATAAAACAGGTGACAAATGTGGATTATAAGTATGGGAACTGATCTGGAAAGTCTCCTCAAAGGAGGTGATTCTAACCTTTGCCTTGAGAGACAGACGTCAGGTGAAAAGAGGTAGAGACAAAAGAAATGAGAGAGGGCAAAGTTTTGACTTGTACTAAAACCCAGGAACAAGCAGGTACAGAAACAGGGAGTGTTTCACAAATGGAACACTAAGACCAAGGTGCAGGAATGTGGAAGCTTTGACACACTTTATGTACTGCAAATTTTCAGCCTGTCTGATCCTGGAGTATAAAATACAGTGTTACAATACAGCAAGTAAGATAAAAGCAACCAAAAGTCAGCCCCTGAAGCATCTTGTAAGCCTTGTAAGCAAAAGAATTTTGGGTTAATACTAAAAGCAACAGATAAACAATAAAAGGTTGTAAGGATGGTAAAATAATTTTCTAAGTCACATTTTCAAGAGATGTCTCTGGAAGTAGTTTAGAAAATTGATTGAAGGGCTCAAGTACAAAGAATGATACCCATAAAGGGGCATTGGAATACATACATATGAAATAATATGGACCTGAATGAAAGTAGTCACAGGGAAGCCAGTTCTTTGGCGGATATTGAGGAGAAAATGATTGGTCTTACTGGGAAGCTTCATGTGAAGGAGAGGAGTTATGAGTAACCTCAGACACACTAGTCTGGCCTGGGAAAAGGGTGGCCTGAGCTGCCCCTACTATTCAGAGGAGAAGAAGAAATTTGAGAGGTGGAGGGTAGAAAGGAAGTTATATTTAATTTTAGGTCCCCTAAGCTTTCAATGCCAGCAGATGCCCTCAATCAGAGCCTCATCTTCTTAATGAGGACTTCAGGCAGTAGCTGGATCTCTGGGTCCAGAGAACAAGGAGAGTGGTCCGATTTAGTAATACTGATGTGGAACTCATTGATTTATAGCTAATTAAAGTGGGTACAGTTTTGCCAGTGGATACAATCACAGATGTGGGAGTGAAAAAATGGCCAAAACCAGAATTCTGATGATCAAAAATTTTTGCATTGAAAGCATCAATAAGTCTATAAAGAAGTTACAAATCTTATAAAACAGGTGACAAATGTGGATTATAAGTATGGGAACTGATCTGGAAAGTCTCCTCAAAGGAGGTGATTCTAACCTTTGCCTTGAGAGACAGACGTCAGGTGAAAAGAGGTAGAGACAAAAGAAATGAGAGAGGGCAAAGTTTTGACTTGTACTAAAACCCAGGAACAAGCAGGTACAGAAACAGGGAGTGTTTCACAAATGGAACACTAAGACCAAGGTGCAGGAATGTGGAAGCTTTGACACACTTTATGTACTGCAAATTTTCAGCCTGTCTGATCCTGGAGTATAAAATACAGTGTTACAATACAGCAAGTAAGATAAAAGCAACCAAAAGTCAGCCCCTGAAGCATCTTGTAAGCCTTGTAAGCAAAAGAATTTTGGGTTAATACTAAAAGCAACAGATAAACAATAAAAGGTTGTAAGGATGGTAAAATAATTTTCTAAGTCACATTTTCAAGAGATGTCTCTGGAAGTAGTTTAGAAAATTGATTGAAGGGCTCAAGTACAAAGAATGATACCCATAAAGGGGCATTGGAATACATACATATGAAATAATATGGACCTGAATGAAAGTAGTCACAGGGAAGCCAGTTCTTTGGCGGATATTGAGGAGAAAATGATTGGTCTTACTGGGAAGCTTCATGTGAAGGAGAGGAGTTATGAGTAACCTCAGACACACTAGTCTGGCCTGGGAAAAGGGTGGCCTGAGCTGCCCCTACTATTCAGAGGAGAAGAAGAAATTTGAGAGGTGGAGGGTAGAAAGGAAGTTATATTTAATTTTAGGTCCCCTAAGCTTTCAATGCCAGCAGATGCCCTCAATCAGAGCCTCATCTTCTTAATGAGGACTTCAGGCAGTAGCTGGATCTCTGGGTCCAGAGAACAAGGAGAGTGGTCCGATTTAGTAATACTGATGTGGAACTCATTGATTTATAGCTAATTAAAGTGGGTACAGTTTTGCCAGTGGATACAATCACAGATGTGGGAGTGAAAAAATGGCCAAAACCAGAATTCTGATGATCAAAAAAATTTTTGCATTTGAGCAAAGGGGCAAGACTGGATGAGAAAGGTTAGGGAATCATCAGAGAGATGGATGGGAACCAAGAGAAAATTGTTTCCTACAACCCAAGAAGGAGAGAAAGTCAGAAAGGAATCAAGATGTTAAGCAGAATGCCTGAAACATATTTCTTGAAATCATCAGCAGACAATGTATGAACAAGCCTGGTAAAACTAGTTTTAGGGAGGCGATCCATTTGAAAATAGAGAACTCTGTTCCTAACACACTCTTGTTTCTCCTCTATCATCAACCTCTTTATCTTAAAACAAAACTCCTCCCTAAAACCAGTTTTGCCAGGGTTTCCATACATTATCTATTGAGAGGTTTAAGGAACACTTTTCAGTCATTTTACTTAAATTCTTGAATGCAACAACCCCTCCTTCCTTCCTGACATTCTCTCTGTAAATTATAGGACAAAACTGTCTCCCAGTTCCCTTCCATTTCTCTGATGACTCCATAAGCTCTTTCATATAAAAAAGTCTGAGTGCCAAAGAATTTATGCTTTCAAATTGTGATGCTGGAGAAGACTCCTCGATCCTTGGACAGCAAGGCGATCAAACCAGTCAATCCTAAAGGAAATCAGCCCTGTATATTCATTGGAAGGACTGATGGTGAAGCTGAAGTTCCAAAACTTTGGCCTCCTAATGCAAAGAGCTGACTCACTGGAAAGGACCTTGATGCTGGGAACGACTGAGGGTAGAAGGAGGTGACAGAGGATGATATGGTCAGATGGCATCACTGACTCAATGGACAAATATAAGCCAACTCCAGGAGATACTGAAGGACAGGGAGGCCTTGCCTGCTGCGGTTCATAGGTTGCAAAGAGTTGGACACAACTTAATGACTGAACAACAATATTCTTTTCCTTCCATCCACCTCCAAAATTTTGAGCAAGATTTTAAGGCTAGGAGGTGGGGCAGGATGGCATTAGCCTGAAATAACAGCAGAGTGCTTTCCTTTTCAGAGAAGAACAAAGCAGATAGAGAGTTATTTATAATACCAAAAGTTCTGGATGGGAGTAAAAGCTGAGTGGGCTCTAGCTGCAAATTTCCATGTTCTCTGCAAAATGAAAGACATGCATTCAGTAATAGATTTTGAAACCACTGAGTTTTTAAAGAAAATGCCTCTATGATTATTGTTGTTAGAAAATGCAAACCTGGTTTAAACCATGTGGCTCTTGCCAGTCACTAGAACACTCTACTAGGATACTAGATTTAGATTTAAGTGTTATGCTCATATCTGATATTTGCAAGCACTTAATCCTTCTGCTTCTTTTAGATGGAGGCAATACTATTTTATGTTTCATGTCTTTTTGCACTTTGGACCCTGTGAAAATGCATAAGCTGCCTAAAGCTGGCTGCCTCCAGTGCTTTTGGAAATAGGGAGATATAAATCTTCAATCCAGTGATAAATGAGAATGAGAATATTTTACCATACAGTGAAAATATAGTTGTGAATATTGCTTTAAAATCCCCAAAATGCAAAAAGAAAGAAAAGTGAAACAGGGAGTTATTGAAAGAATGAGGCTGGAGTGGGTGGGGGGTCCAGGATGGAGGGGACACATACACACATATGGTTGATTCACTTCACTGTATAAAAGATGCTAACACCACATTGTGAAAGTGTTAGTTGCCTAGTCATGTCCAACTCTTTGCAGCCCCATGGACTATAGCCTGTCAGGTTCCTCTGTCCATGGGATTTTACAGGAAAGAATACTGGAGTGGGTTGCCGTTTCTTTCTGCAGGGGATCTTCATGACCCAGGAATTGAACCCAAATCACCTGTATTACAGGTAGACACTTTACTGTCTGAGCCACCAGGAAAATCCAACACAACATTGTAAAGCAATTATATTCCAGTAAAAAAAGATAAACATTAAATGTATGTTTGCTAAAAAGCTAACAAACAAGATGTTCAAGGGAAGCCATTTGATCACTCAAGTAAGCTTATAGTAGTAACTATAGTGTCTGACTCTCCATAATTTCATTTAGCCCTATGCCTACAGCCAACTGCAAGTACAGAACTAATATCAATATTATGATTTAATTTTCATTGATTGCTTGCTCTATGTCAGGCACTGCACTAAAGAAGTTACCTGTGATGTAACTTTTCCTCCCCACTCTATATGTGTGGAGAAATGTAGTAATTGAACAGTTAACTGAAAGTTCAAAGTCACACATCTTTTATATGGGATAACTATGTGGTAAAGTTACTATTATTACCCTGAAAAACTGGCACATTTTTTCTCAAGATATGCTGTTTTCAGATTAGCATTATTTTCCTCATAATCCTAAATTCCATTCTCTATTTGTATAAACGATTTAAGGAGAAGCTCCTACCCTTTAGTTACACACAATACAGAATCTCCTATTCTCAGTATCCTCATGCATTGAATGGGTGCTCTGACTATGGAAAAATAACAAAAATGGATACATAATAATGATAAAATACTGATTCAAAGCATCATTTAGTGAACTTTGACTATATGGCAGGTAGTTTTCATCTCTTTATATTTTCTTTCATCCCATACAATGGGTATCCTGTAATGCACTATGAAACTAGTGAATGTAAGAAAACAAAATTGTTTAGTGCCTAAAAGTAGGGTTTTGTTCTTTACTTGCAACAATAAACATTATGAAAATCTTTAAAAATATTTTACAAATATAACTTGAAAAAATTTCTATAGATGTTTCTGAAGGAAGACTTGTGAATATACTTTCCACATACAGAGAAAGAAGAAAAGAAAAGGCAACTGGCAAGCATGAAGACCACCATGCTACCATTTCATCACCTTGTTTTGTTTGTTTTAACCTTGGATACAGAAGGCCTATTTTATCTAAGTGCTCAGTTCAAGGAAAATTCTTAGCAGTCCCCAATCCTTGAAGGGCTGCTCTTGTTTCATCTGTTCACTTTTAGCCCTAGAATTCACTCTTAGTTTCCACCATTCCCCATCCTAGTGCGTTAAATACACCCCTCTTTATAAGGTTTGTGTCCTTGTAGAATGTATAATATTGATTTTGTGAATTATTACCCTGATCTTACTGGGTATAGACACAGATAGGAAGATGGAGAAAGAGATAAAGATAATATGAGCTTGAAAGATCATAGATTAAAACCTGGCCATGATAACACAATTCTTTTTTTTTTTTTTAAAGATTTATTTATTTATTTACTTTGGGCGGGGGTCAGGTTGGGGAGGGAGGGGAGTGAGCGGGCCACTTCTATTGGTCTTTCATTTCTCTGTTTTCATTCGTCTTCGTTCTTTTGGCTCCTGTGGGCCTCCCATCGCGGTAGCGTCTGTCATTGCAGAGCACCAGCTCTGGGCGCATGCGCTCCAGAGCTCCGGCTCGGTAATTGGACACATCAGTCCAGCCGCTCCGCGGCACGTGGGATCTTCCCAGGCCAGGGCTCAAACCGGCGGCCCTTGCACTGCAAGGCGGTGTCCTTACCCACTGGACCACCAGGGGAAGCCCCACAATTCTTATATGATGCAGGAGACTTCAGACCTCAGTCTGTCTTTATCTAAAACTGTCAGTCTTACCTTCCTGAGTCTGAAAACTGCAGAAAAAAAAAAAAAAAAGCTATCTAAATGCATTCCTAAAATCCATTGGATTTGGCAAAAGGTTTCGAATTGGGTTAATGACCAACAAAATGGATAAAAACTTGGGAAGTTCATAATTTTTTCAAGCCTACGAATTGGGACAAGGTGGGCAGAGGAGACATGTTCCCTAAATTCAACTTTAGAGAATTAAATTTATCACCTACCACACAAAAGTGATTAATATTGCAAAGGCGATGAATTTGATAATGACTGAGAGATGCCATCAACCTGACAAACTAAACAAATTTTTTAACCTGACATAGCCCTATTCAAGACATCAGCTGTCACCTGAAATGAATTCTGTTTCTAATTTGTCTTCATAAATAATGCAATTAATTGAAAGGTAGTTACAATGAAAGTCTTTAAGTTCTATCATTTCCAATTTGAGGGCAATCTCTTCGCATTCCATAGAAAGAATCTTCCACTACTTATCTCACATAAAACTTAGACATCACAGATCCGAAAACTGAGATCAAAAACAAACGAATCTATTGCGTGAAGACGACCACAGCTAATAGTTTTCTGAATTCTTTTCTGAGGTTACCGTTATCTTAAAATGTGAAGCATAAAAATCTAATAAAAGAAAATGTATTCAAGCTCAAAATTTTACTAAGAACATCTGTTTAATATGATTCTACTATGTTGAACATTTCATCACAGAGATCTTTGGTTTACAGATTGCAGGTGACCCTACTTCTTTTCCCCTAAATTCATTTTGTGAGAATAAAAAGGAACCATTGAACAAAAACAGTTCCTGACCATTTCTAGCAAGTGGAAATAAGGAATTTTTGTACTGAAGATGAAAATAATTAAATGTTGTTTATCTGAGATTTTTCTGTGCAGACACCAGTGATTCCATTTGTTCATTTGTGAGTATAGATGTTAATAAACCCATTCACTAAAGGCATGAAATAGGTAAGAGAACCATGCAAGCATTAAAACTTTCAGTCACTTAATTACTTCATCCCTCTGAGAAGGTTAATTTCAACAAATATAGCAAAGGAAGGACATGATTATGAATGGAGATTTGAGCTGAGCATGTTTAACAAGGTTGTTACAAAAAATAGAGAGACAAAGACTTTGTGAGATACAACAAGTTATAACTAGAATCTTACAAGTTACTTAAAATGCAAATTATGCAGCCAAATACAGAAAATTCGGATAATATAATTATTTTGGTATCTAGTCCTTAGCTGTTAAAAAATATCCACTGGTGATAGAAGGAGTTTAGCCTACATTATCCTTACTTATTTTTAGTTTTATCTACTAAAGCCTGCCTCTCAACAATGAGAAAATCTTCAGAGCTATCAAAATATAATATATTTTGTCCAAGGTCCAAAAGCTAAAAATACTGCAAGTCTGAACTTTTTTTCCGACAAGCAAACCCATCTGTGTGAGGTCCTTATATCTTTTTACATTCTATTTTGATAACAGCTAACATTTAACTAATACTTGCCAGATATTTTATAGGTATTGACTTTTGTCTAAAGGTAGAATAAAATGGAGATAGATTGGAGAAGGGGAAATAAAGGAGAAGAGATGAGTACGTTAGTTTGCTTGGGCTGCTGTAACAAAATACACCAGCCTGGGTGGCCTAATTCATTTTCTCACAATTTGAGGCTTAAAGTTCAAAGTCAAGCTTAAAATGTGAAGCATAAAAATCTAATAAAAGAAAATGTATTCAAGCTCAAAATTTTACTAAGAACATCTGTTTAATATGATTCTACTATGTTGAACATTTCATCACAGAGATCTTTGGTTTACAGATTGCAGGTGACCCTACTTCTTTTCCCCTAAATTCATTTTGTGAGAATAAAAAGGAACCATTGAACAAAAACAGTTCCTGACCATTTCTAGCAAGTGGAAATAAGGAATTTTTGTACTGAAGATGAAAATAATTAAATGTTGTTTATCTGAGATTTTTCTGTGCAGACACCAGTGATTCCATTTGTTCATTTGTGAGTATAGATGTTAATAAACCCATTCACTAAAGGCATGAAATAGGTAAGAGAACCATGCAAGCATTAAAACTTTCAGTCACTTAATTACTTCATCCCTCTGAGAAGGTTAATTTCAACAAATATAGCAAAGGAAGGACATGATTATGAATGGAGATTTGAGCTGAGCATGTTTAACAAGGTTGTTACAAAAAAAATAGAGAGACAAAGACTTTGTGAGATACAACAAGTTATAACTAGAATCTTACAAGTTACTTAAAATGCAAATTATGCAGCCAAATACAGAAAATTCGGATAATATAATTATTTTGGTATCTAGTCCTTAGCTGTTAAAAAATATCCACTGGTGATAGAAGGAGTTTAGCCTACATTATCCTTACTTATTTTTAGTTTTATCTACTAAAGCCTGCCTCTCAACAATGAGAAAATCTTCAGAGCTATCAAAATATAATATATTTTGTCCAAGGTCCAAAAGCTAAAAATACTGCAAGTCTGAACTTTTTTTCCGACAAGCAAACCCATCTGTGTGAGGTCCTTATATCTTTTTACATTCTATTTTGATAACAGCTAACATTTAACTAATACTTGCCAGATATTTTATAGGTATTGACTTTTGTCTAAAGGTAGAATAAAATGGAGATAGATTGGAGAAGGGGAAATAAAGGAGAAGAGATGAGTACGTTAGTTTGCTTGGGCTGCTGTAACAAAATACACCAGCCTGGGTGGCCTAATTCATTTTCTCACAATTTTTGAGGCTTAAAGTTCAAAGTCAAGCTTCTAGAGGGATTTGGTGTTTTCCCCAGTTTCCTATAACTATCTTCCAGCCAGATCCTCGTATGGTGGGGAGACCAATCTCCTCTGGTGTCTCTTCTTATTCAGGCACTAATCCAACCATGAGATCTTCTACCTGCATGAGCTCATCTAAACCTAAATATTTCCCAAAGACTCTACCTCCAAATATCATCATATTGAAACTTGGGACTTTAAACCTTCATTTGAGGGACATAGTTCAGTTCACAGCAAGGAAAGTAGATAAGCGAAAGTCAGAACGAGGTAACGAGAATGTAAGTACAGAGAGACAGCAGTCAAAGGTGAAAATTGTGCTGTCAAGAAGTCAAGAGGAAGATTTAGAAAAATAAGTGGTTAATAGTGTCAGAAGCCATTGAGAAAGGCACAGGAAAGGCTCCTGTGAAAGCTGATAATTAGAAGGTCATTAGTGTCTTTCATTTGGTCTGAAGTCCAACTGCATACATATAAAACTATACGTTATAATGTGTCATTAAGGCAACACTAAATTATATGGTATTAGGAGAAAAAGAAAGAATGTTTTTGGCTGGGGTCACCAGAGAAGGCTTAACAGGTCAACTGACATGGAACATGGAGCATGGTAAGTAGAGCTCTGACAGGTGGACACATGGGGGTGAGAGAGTCTAGGTGGAGTAAGCTAAGGTGTGGACATGGAAAGGGCATAATTTACTTGGAGAATTGAGGCTAGCCAGGTTTGTTGGAGCAGATGATAGAAATATAAGAGAAAAGTGATAAATTTGTACTTACACAGTGATAATATAAGGTAGATTTCTTTCATCAATAGCTGTCATGAAAATACATTATTTTAACCCTGAGCTCTACTAAAATAGAATGTAAGAATTTCATTTCATAGTATTTTTACAGTTTTTTTTAGTCTTTAAAAATATTTCTCAGAAACTGTTTTAAAGTATTTGATAAGAAGTGAAATTAGCCAGACTTTCCTGAAATTTAACTTCTCTTTTGTCAGAGTAAAAGCTGATTTCTTTGGATCTTGATTTCTTTGGATCTCAGACTTCTTATCACTAAAATAGACTAGGATGAATTACTCTTTGAACTCCTTCAAAATATGATTCTATACTATAGAAAATAACACTTTTTCAAAAAAAGCACCAGAGTATAATTATTATTTTATTAAAAACATTTAAGTTATATATTCATTTTTATTAAACTGAATATAAAATCCTCACACTGTTTATATGCGCAGTCATGTCTGACTCTGTGTGACCCTGTGGACTTGTAACCTGCCAGGCTACTACGTCTATGGGACTCTCCAGACAAAATACTTGAGGGGGTTGCCATGACTTCCTCCAGGGCATCTTCCTGACTATCTCTTATGTCTACCTGCACTGGCAGGCAGACTCTTTACCACTAGCACCATCTGGGAAGACTGTTTGTATGTGGCACTTTCTAAAGTCTAAGTTCTTTAAAAATTTTTCAAATAAAATTAGAGCTCTATAAAATAATCATTCTACAGAATTTAGTGGAATTTAAAAACTACAGGTTAGCAGATGATTTGTAATAACTTAGTAATTTGGGAAATTCCATAATATTATAACACTTCAGATGCAATAACCTTGTCATTTTGTCCAACTTCTACATTTACTACATGAGGAATCCAGGATGTAGAAATACTAAGTGACTTGCTGAAGGCCACACGACAGCTTGGAGTCCACTGTTTCTAGTCCATTTATGCAAGTCAGTGGTGGACTAATGTGAATATTTCTGTCTTTCAGACAGTTTTTGAAGTCTAGTTTCTATTTTAAGCTGTTGTTTTCCAAGTAAAGAAAAATTTAAAAGTGTATTAATCACTTGGTAATATCTGTGTTAATGGAGAACACTGATAGAAAAGCAAATCTGGCCAAAAAAAAATTTTTGACTGCTTTCCCATGCTGGGTCTGGGCCCTCCATCAACCAGGTATATAACTCTGCTGCTCAAGGACAAGGACCTAGCCTCCTGGTCCAGAATTCCATTATATAGGAAGCTGCAGGGAGAAGCAGTCATTGACCAGCTTTGCTTCACATGACAGTGTTGTGTGACTATATCTTGATATAAAAGTATCATTAAATCCTCTCAAATATACACCTTTTAAAGAAGCATCATAGAGCAATGGAGATATTCTGAAGCATCACAGATGTCCTTAAAAATCTGGTGAAAATAGGGTTTTCCTGGTGGCCCAGTGGGTAAGGGCTCCACCTTGCAGTGCAAGGGGCGCCAGTTTGATCCCTAGCCTGGGAAGATCCCACGTGCCGTGGAGAGGCTGGACCGATGTGTCTGATTACCGAGTCGGAGCTCTGGAGCACATGCGCCCAGAGTCGGTGCTCTGAGACAACCCAGGCCGCTGCAATGGGAGCCGCACAGGGGCCAAAGAACAAAGATGGATGAAAATGGATAAATGAAAGACCAATGGAAGTGGCCCGCCCGATCTGCTCCCTCCTCAACACACACCCTGCCCCCCCTTGCCACCAGAAAACGGTATGTACTCCAAAAATTTGCAAATAAATTCGGATGCCCCAAACAAAGGGTCAATGAGATCAAGATCTTCAGTTCTACTGGGATCACATTTTATCAGCAGTCCAGGCAATACTTTATGGGGAGTCAAGAGCCCTGAACACAGTGGCTGGATATTATGGACTCCCTCTCTCTCTCTTTTTTTTTTTTTGTGCAATGAAAAGTTTATTAAAGGAAAAAGAGACAAAGCTTCCAGCATAGACACTGGGAGGAGGATAGAAGAATAACTCTGGACTCCATCTCTTTGCAACCATTTTGTGTAACTTTATCTGGCAGAGACTGACCAGTGACTACTGGCCATGTGTCACCACAAACGCACATCCCTTAGAGAGAGCATGCTTTCTTGAAATAAAATCATCTTAAACTCTATAAGGGTCTGGAGGACGAGAAATTTCTAGTCCATTTATGCAGACTAATGTGAATATTTCTGTCTTTCAGACAGTTTTTGAAGTCTAGTTTCTATTTTAAGCTGTTGTTTTCCAAGTAAAGAAAAATTTAAAAGTGTATTAATCACTTGGTAATATCTGTGTTAATGGAGAACACTGATAGAAAAGCAAATCTGGCCAAAAAAAAATTTTTGACTGCTTTCCCATGCTGGGTCTGGGCCCTCCATCAACCAGGTATATAACTCTGCTGCTCAAGGACAAGGACCTAGCCTCCTGGTCCAGAATTCCATTATATAGGAAGCTGCAGGGAGAAGCAGTCATTGACCAGCTTTGCTTCACATGACAGTGTTGTGTGACTATATCTTGATATAAAAGTATCATTAAATCCTCTCAAATATACACCTTTTAAAGAAGCATCATAGAGCAATGGGAGATATTCTGAAGCATCACAGATGTCCTTAAAAATCTGGTGAAAATAGGGTTTTCCTGGTGGCCCAGTGGGTAAGGGCTCCACCTTGCAGTGCAAGGGGCGCCAGTTTGATCCCTAGCCTGGGAAGATCCCACGTGCCGTGGAGAGGCTGGACCGATGTGTCTGATTACCGAGTCGGAGCTCTGGAGCACATGCGCCCAGAGTCGGTGCTCTGAGACAACCCAGGCCGCTGCAATGGGAGCCGCACAGGGGCCAAAGAACAAAGATGGATGAAAATGGATAAATGAAAGACCAATGGAAGTGGCCCGCCCGATCTGCTCCCTCCTCAACACACACCCTGCCCCCCCTTGCCACCAGAAAACGGTATGTACTCCAAAAATTTGCAAATAAATTCGGATGCCCCAAACAAAGGGTCAATGAGATCAAGATCTTCAGTTCTACTGGGATCACATTTTATCAGCAGTCCAGGCAATACTTTATGGGGAGTCAAGAGCCCTGAACACAGTGGCTGGATATTATGGACTCCCTCTCTCTCTCTTTTTTTTTTTTTGTGCAATGAAAAGTTTATTAAAGGAAAAAGAGACAAAGCTTCCAGCATAGACACTGGGAGGAGGATAGAAGAATAACTCTGGACTCCATCTCTTTGCAACCATTTTGTGTAACTTTATCTGGCAGAGACTGACCAGTGACTACTGGCCATGTGTCACCACAAACGCACATCCCTTAGAGAGAGCATGCTTTCTTGAAATAAAATCATCTTAAACTCTATAAGGGTCTGGAGGACGAGAAATTTGCCAAGAGCTGTGACTGACAGAAAGTGCAAATAGCACCAGAGGCTCAAAAATTCACACTAGTCTGAGTCTCTGACTGATGGGCAGAATGGAAGAAGGAGAAAGAAGGTAGGGAGGAAGGAAGAAACAAAAGCACCTAATTTCAAGGACTCTAAGAAGTGGAATCATAAAATTCCACAACTTTACTTTCTCTGTAACTCTAACCCAGGTCATGATGAATGTTTCTCTACTACAATATCCTGGTAAGCATCAGCCACCATTCTTAGTTTCCTGCCAGGTTAAGAAAATCCCAAAGGGAAAGAATCTATTGGATAGCACATGGAACTCTGTTCAATGTCATATGCTAGCCTGGATGAGAGGAGGCTTGGGCAAGAATGGATGTATGGTGGAGTCCTTTCACACTGTTCACCTGAAACTCTCACAACATTGTTAATTGGCTATACCGCAATACAAAATGCTTTATATGTTAAAAAAAAAAAAAAATTTAAAAATTGGGCTTCCCTGGTGATCCAGTGGGTAAGGACATCGCCTTGCAGTGCAAGGGGCGCCAGTTCAATCCCTGGCCTGGGAAGATCCCACATGCCATGGAGTGGCTGGACCCATGTGTCCAACTACCGAGCCAGAGCTCTGGAGAGCATGCGCCCAGAGCCAGTGCTCTGCAGCGAGAGAGTCCACTATGATGGGAGGCCCACAGGAGCCAGAGAACAAAGATGGATAAATAAAAGACCAATAGAAGTGGCCAAAAAATAAATAAATAAATAAATAATAATTTTTAAAATCCCAAAGTGTATATGAGCTAATTTAATTTTCCTGTTTTTTTTTTTAAATATGATCCTTCCTACATTATTATTCAAAATTTGAAAAAATGTGAGATAGTTCTCTACAGTACATTCTATCTTTCAAAACAAATAAGGAAACAAACAGTTCTTAACCTTCAGTTCACATTATTAGTATTTAAATACAAAGTGTTTAAATTCTACTTTAGTTCATTTTAACAAGACTGCTCTGTCATTGTCAACTAAGATTTTTAGAACCATTCTTTGAAACCAGAACTTCAATATTCATATGAGAGAGGCTTGAAAAATTTCTGTAGAATGATATTTAAGGGGTTAAATGGTTTAAAATAATTGCAATTAGGAAATCCATATTATCATTAACTTTTACTTTGTACACTGTGTTTAATTTGTATACTATGCTGAAATTCTGTAGAAAAGAGATCTCAGTCTTTGAAGCTGCAAATACCCTATTGCTATACTATCCATGTATTTGTATAATAGAAATCGGCCTTTAAGGAACAAAAATAGAAAAGATAAACCATAATATTATTCTCCAAGTCTCCTTTTGACCTGATGTCACTGGAAAAACAAAACTGAAAACTTCCAGAGCAGTGATGGTGAGGAACAAGGAAAGAGTTTAGTGATTTTACTAAGAAATAGCTAACTGCTAGAGTTTAGGAAATTAATTACACCTGAAAAAACAATTTAGTTGGGTACTAGAGTGTTTATTTTGCCTTATCACAAAGGCCAGATATCATAGACTTATATAATGCATTCATTACTTGGCAAAATATTTTTACATCAGACACAAAAATTCACCAGCTCAACCTTTACTGAAAAGTACCATATCGACATGTATTGGTAATTCTGCTCCAAACCATTCTGTGCCTGAGAGAAGTTAAGAGTGGCAGTTCAAAGATTTAACAGCTGACTTCCTTACAGGTTGGATATGAAGATGGAGATAGGAAAGGGATTCCTGTTGCCACAAGCAGTCATTCTACAAAAAAGAAGGGAGTCTTCTAGGGATTACATAAATACGCATGTGTTGCTGTCTCACTACGATGCTTGATGTAGACACAGTTATTACGATACTGGCTTCCCTAGATACCATGATATGGCTTCTATCTGCATCTTCATTTAACTTTAGAAAGGTCTTTTTTGATCCCCAAACTTCTATTTTCTTATACCAAAGTCAGATCTACAACTAGGATAGCTTTACCTGTTTCATCCGGCTTCCTCTCATTTCCTATATGGTATGCTAGGGAAAAAGACAGAGTATGTGCTATGAAGTTAAACAAAACTGACTGTAATTTTATAATTATAGAATACTCATTAAATGCTAATAATTTTGAGTAAATGGGAAAGTCAACAAGCCTATACGAATTAAACCAGCAATTAAATGTTGCTGTAAAATGTGCTACACTTTCAATGTAAGAGATATTTTTAAAAGGGACCTGGAGATGAAATCAAAATGTGCTTGATGCCATCTGAGAATCATCATTCAATGAAAAAACACTTTTAGTTAAAATACTTCAATTAAGAACATTTATAAATGATACAGGAAGCACTGTATTTTAAACATTATTCTATTTTTTCTTGTGTACATAGTTGTAGTCATTTTGGCAAATTTATAAAATTCAGAAACATATCAAGACTTAAAATAATTTTACCACCCCAAATTGATATCTAAGAACATTCTGATGCACAATAATAAGACTCAGATTTAATGTCCTAGTTTTAACAGTTCTTAAGCAACCCTAAATTCCTTGGTGTATAATCTGTTATAATTTTTCCTGTTATAATTAAGTCCAGTTCTGAATCTGACTTGAAATGAGTGAGCACTGTAGACACCTCTCTTCATTGTGGGGCTGTGCTAAACTTGTTGTATATAAGCAACAACTAACAAATTTATACTTTCCTGCATGGGGCAGAAATGACGCCCTTTGGAAATTGTCACACATTGGGGGATCCAAGTTTTGCTTGTGAATGTTAATTTCTATATGCCCTTCCTCATCTTCTTAGTCTTTGAATAGTAAAGTATCTTTTCTTTTTATTCTAAGAGATAGAATTGTACTTGAACACTGTCAGCTTCTGTAGATATTTTACAATAGAAAAAACCCTTTTTTTCCTGCTCCTACATGAGCAGGTCGATTTTCATTGAAAACGACTTCAAGCTGGTTCTAATATTTACTCACTTATGCAGGTGCGTTCATCAGCATGGAGTCTGTATCCCGTATCACATTCACAGTGGAAGGTGCCCAGAGTGTTAATACAGCGCTGCTGGCAGCCTCCATTCACCACCACACATTCATCGACATCTAGAGGAGGAAGACAGATGGCCAGGATTACAATGTCATTCCAATGTCAGCTTCAGAGAAGTGGTACAATATTTCTTTGATACACAGTATGTGTTTTATTGCGCAAAGGCACCATCTCTGTTGCCACAAATCTTTGCCTGTTTGATACGAATTAAACCAGCAATTAAATGTTGCTGTAAAATGTGCTACACTTTCAATGTAAGAGATATTTTTAAAAGGGACCTGGAGATGAAATCAAAATGTGCTTGATGCCATCTGAGAATCATCATTCAATGAAAAACACTTTTAGTTAAAATACTTCAATTAAGAACATTTATAAATGATACAGGAAGCACTGTATTTTAAACATTATTCTATTTTTTCTTGTGTACATAGTTGTAGTCATTTTGGCAAATTTATAAAATTCAGAAACATATCAAGACTTAAAATAATTTTACCACCCCAAATTGATATCTAAGAACATTCTGATGCACAATAATAAGACT
Organism: Tragulus kanchil; assembly: GCA_022376925.1. Classification (NCBI taxonomy): domain Eukaryota; kingdom Metazoa; phylum Chordata; class Mammalia; order Artiodactyla; family Tragulidae; genus Tragulus; species Tragulus kanchil. The sequence continues at coordinate 124,584,260 of JAIOJX010000028.1, forward strand.
CAGATTTAATGTCCTAGTTTTAACAGTTCTTAAGCAACCCTAAATTCCTTGGTGTATAATCTGTTATAATTTTTCCTGTTATAATTAAGTCCAGTTCTGAATCTGACTTGAAATGAGTGAGCACTGTAGACACCTCTCTTCATTGTGGGGCTGTGCTAAACTTGTTGTATATAAGCAACAACTAACAAATTTATACTTTCCTGCATGGGGCAGAAATGACGCCCTTTGGAAATTGTCACACATTGGGGGATCCAAGTTTTGCTTGTGAATGTTAATTTCTATATGCCCTTCCTCATCTTCTTAGTCTTTGAATAGTAAAGTATCTTTTCTTTTTATTCTAAGAGATAGAATTGTACTTGAACACTGTCAGCTTCTGTAGATATTTTTACAATAGAAAAACCTTTTCTTCCTGCTCCTACATGAGCAGGTCGATTTTCATTGAAAACGACTTCAAGCTGGTTCTAATATTTACTCACTTATGCAGGTGCGTTCATCAGCATGGAGTCTGTATCCCGTATCACATTCACAGTGGAAGGTGCCCAGAGTGTTAATACAGCGCTGCTGGCAGCCTCCATTCACCACCACACATTCATCGACATCTAGAGGAGGAAGACAGATGGCCAGGATTACAATGTCATTCCAATGTCAGCTTCAGAGAAGTGGTACAATATTTCTTTGATACACAGTATGTGTTTTATTGCGCAAAGGCACCATCTCTGTTGCCACAAATCTTTGCCTGTTTGATCCATTTTAGTCCACAGTTATAAACAAGATAATGTAGGTAGAAACTCTATTGAGCTTTTCAAAGCCCAGCCACGATGAGCATAGGGATTGTTTCACAATTTTCTATTCTTCACATACTGATTAATTAGACAGATCCGAGATGTAGATATTTCCTTAGGGAAGGAAACCTGGAGGGGAGAATTACAATGAGCTACTCACTCTATCTGGAGCAGCCCAGGCAAGGAGATAAACAGCTATTATTGCTGTGATGCTGCTGAATAAAGTCAGTAATAGAGTTAAGACCTTGACTCTCCTTCTCATGTGCTATGGTGGACATCAGGGCAGAGCTAGATAAATTCAAATAAAGCCGTGGCTTCGAGTTCTTAAAAACACATCAATACATTTGTTCCATTGACTCAGCTTCTTCCTTATCACTCAGGGCTTCATTTTCTGAAATACCAAGCATGCTTATGTGTGAAGTGACACTGATTTAGTATAGATAAAAAGAGGTCAAGACTCATCGTCATGTATGTCTTAGGATCGGTCAAAGTCATGATAAATGAAGATAATATTTGTCTTCCTTTGGAAAGGAACATCAATTTCTCTCTCAGAGCCTGTCCTTTCTTGTATCCTATATAATCAGTACTACATCACTAAAATCACAACAAGAAGATATCCACAAATATACGGAAAGTTTTTCAGCTAATCAGTGAATTAAGAGCTTCTAAATTTTCTTGTTTGGAGAATCTGTCTCATGACATATGTCAAAGTAAAAATCAGACAGAGAGGTCAAGATTTAGAACCCACATGTCTCATGCAGATAATGTCCCTGAGTCCTCTGTCCCCAGTTCCATTCCAGCAAAGAATGTGGAGTATTCACCAAAATATGTTATCATAATAGATAATTAGCTTTACATTGTGTGAGATTTAATTCCACAGGGCAAGATCCTTATTCAAGACATCAATATGGGGAAGGAATATATTGCAGTGTCTTATCACAGGACCTTGAAATCCTAATGGATATTTTGTACTGTGATAAAAATTAGGGCATTTGACCTGAGGGAAGGAAGAGAATTTCCTTTTACTTGGCATTTTTTTATGAACAAGAAAAAAAATACAAAGAGTATAAATCACAAAATGAGTCCCACATTTAAAAATTACTAGTTTACTGTATTTTCCTGCTAAAATTGGATATTATGGAGTAATTTCTGATTATGTAAAAGGAATCTTATTTTAGAGATAAGAACTACTAACTTTTCAAAGTATTAGAATTTTTATTAAATTTTGAGTCTGTGATAATCAAACCACTAAGCTTTTTCCATACAAACTAACATCAAATCAGAATTCTTCATTTGTTACTCATAGTTTGTGCAGGACTTTCATATGTTTAGGCTAGCTACATATTTGTCTCCTAGCTTTAGGGAATTATTCCACAGGATTGAGATATAATTTTGAGTCTTACTTCTCTCAGCCCTTGAATTAGATCTCCTTCTCAGGTCTTTGACTTTAAGCATACAAATAAAACTCTTATTTCTTGACTGTCATATGTTTTCTCAACATAATAATCAACACATCAGCACTAGCAATCATCAAAAAGTTTTATAAAGTATCACATATGCCAGTGCTCAGTCGCTTCAGTTGTGTCTGACTGTTTGTGACCTTATGGACTGTAGCCTGCTACGCTCTTCTGTCCATAAAATTTTCCAGACAAGAAGGATGGAGTGGGTTGCCATTTACTACTTCACATACATATATGTATTTAAATGAATTTAAAAGTCTTAAAAATGTGCACAGATAAAATGATGACTTCTGAGGAGAGAAGGAAGCCATTTAGATAGGTGGAGTGCAGGATGAGTGTGTTGGACAAGAAAGTTTATCCGCATCTATAATGTTCTGTTGTGGATTTTTTTTCTTTCTCACAAAAAAGTTCTTCGGTTTTATGTGTGCATTAAAAATAATTTTTTAAAAAAGAAGCATAATAAGACCACCTTCTTCTCCCCTCAAGCTTCACTCATTTTCTGAGAGAAAAAAACAAGTGTACAATAGAAAAATCACTGGGCTCACTACAAAGATTAGAATGGACATTGATTTTTAAGGATGATTCTTCTTTCACTATGTTTCAGTGTGTTCATATTCTGAATCTACCTCAGAACTAGAATTAAAGTGTTATATTAGAAACACACATACACTCAAACAAAAACAAACTAAACTTCCTCTGGACATTGGGTACGACTGTCCTAGGGAAAATATCCTACTGTGAAATTTATTAGTCCGTCATCCTGACTCTCTAGGACTCTCCATTTCCTCACTTGTAAGTCGCAAGAAAAATGACTACCACAGGTACTAAGCTATGACTTATGTTTTCCTTTCCTATTTATGCATATGGCTTTGGGATAGATCGGTAATGCTTGAGATTCTATGTAGAAATCAAACAGTCGATTGTATCCCACTAGCTAGTGGAACCAACAAGATAAAACCATAAAATGAACGGCTTCCCTAGTGGTCCAGTGGCTAAAACTCTGCATACCCAGTGTAGGGGCCAGGGGTCAATCCCTGGTCAGGGAACTAGATCCCAACTAAGGGTTCTCATGCCACAGCTAAAGATCCCACATGCTCCAATGATGATCGAAGATCCTCATGTCACAGCTAAGGTACGACAAAGACAAATAAATGAAAATAAATAAATATTTTTAAAATCTACAAAACTCTTATTTCTTGACTGTCATATGTTTTCTCAACATAATAATCAACACATCAGCACTAGCAATCATCAAAAAGTTTTATAAAGTATCACATATGCCAGTGCTCAGTCGCTTCAGTTGTGTCTGACTGTTTGTGACCTTATGGACTGTAGCCTGCTACGCTCTTCTGTCCATAAAATTTTCCAGACAAGAAGGATGGAGTGGGTTGCCATTTACTACTTCACATACATATATGTATTTAAATGAATTTAAAAGTCTTAAAAATGTGCACAGATAAAATGATGACTTCTGAGGAGAGAAGGAAGCCATTTAGATAGGTGGAGTGCAGGATGAGTGTGTTGGACAAGAAAGTTTATCCGCATCTATAATGTTCTGTTGTGGATTTTTTTTCTTTCTCACAAAAAAGTTCTTCGGTTTTATGTGTGCATTAAAAATAATTTTTTAAAAAAGAAGCATAATAAGACCACCTTCTTCTCCCCTCAAGCTTCACTCATTTTCTGAGAGAAAAAAACAAGTGTACAATAGAAAAATCACTGGGCTCACTACAAAGATTAGAATGGACATTGATTTTTAAGGATGATTCTTCTTTCACTATGTTTCAGTGTGTTCATATTCTGAATCTACCTCAGAACTAGAATTAAAGTGTTATATTAGAAACACACATACACTCAAACAAAAACAAACTAAACTTCCTCTGGACATTGGGTACGACTGTCCTAGGGAAAATATCCTACTGTGAAATTTATTAGTCCGTCATCCTGACTCTCTAGGACTCTCCATTTCCTCACTTGTAAGTCGCAAGAAAAATGACTACCACAGGTACTAAGCTATGACTTATGTTTTCCTTTCCTATTTATGCATATGGCTTTGGGATAGATCGGTAATGCTTGAGATTCTATGTAGAAATCAAACAGTCGATTGTATCCCACTAGCTAGTGGAACCAACAAGATAAAACCATAAAATGAACGGCTTCCCTAGTGGTCCAGTGGCTAAAACTCTGCATACCCAGTGTAGGGGCCAGGGGTCAATCCCTGGTCAGGGAACTAGATCCCAACTAAGGGTTCTCATGCCACAGCTAAAGATCCCACATGCTCCAATGATGATCGAAGATCCTCATGTCACAGCTAAGGTACGACAAAGACAAATAAATGAAAATAAATAAATATTTTTAAAAATCTACAAAATGGGGCTTCCATGGTGGTCCAGTGGGCAAAGAGTCCACCTTGGAATACAAGGGGCCCCAGTTTGATCCCTGCCCAGGGAGGGTCCTATGTGCTGAGGGACAGCTAGACAGGTGTGTCCTATTGCGAACAGGTACTCTGGAGTGCTTGCACCCAGAGCCAGTGCTCTGCAACAAGAGAGGCCACTGCAATGGGAGGCCAACACAGGCCAAAGAGTGAAGATAGATGAAAATAAATAAATAAATAAATCAATAAGAGAGGCCTGGTAGGCTAAAGTCCTGGTGGGCTACAGTCCATGGGACAAAGACTCAGACATGACTGAAGTGATTGACCATGCAAGCACAATCCAAAGGTACAGTAGTTTAAACATGCAGTGTCTGAGATTTAGTATATAGACTTGTTAGCTTAGAGAATAAGGTTGGTAAAAGAAACCAAAGTTGAAAAATAAATCTAAAATATTATTTCATTTAATTGAGATGGCAACGAGTTCCTCTTCTTGATGTGCAATACAATTCACTTCTGGGAAGGTGGAGACATAATAGGCAGTGTTCACACAGTAGCTAAGCAAACTTATTAACAGATTAAAAAATCAATCATTGATAGAGTGGTACCAAATGCAGAGTAATTGGTTTGACTTTCTTCTTTTTTTTTCCTTTCAGAATACACTGAATTTATGGATTATTTGAGCATTGTATAACCTTCAGTTTTCAAATTGCGCAGCACTTCAGAATAACTTAGTGAGTATTTAGAAATATCCATGCTATGGTCTTGTCCTTAAAAATCTAACTTAACTGGTCTGGGGCAAGACTTGTGAACCAAACATTTTTTTAAAAGCACCTTTAGTGATTCTAAAGTGGAACCAGAGTTGAGATCCCCTGATGTTGTTACTGTTTTAATTGCCTAGTGTTTTTGTTATATAATGCAAGGGGCCTACGGGCTGGGATTTTGCATTTCTACTAGATCCAAAGCAATTCTGAGGCTGCTGGTTTGGAGACTATACTCTGAGTAATGAGTCTGCAGATAATCCTCTGTTCAACTGTAGATGTCAACTGCAACACAAATGCCATGATTTGACTCAATTTCTCAGCTGTTTGACTAAGCAGACCAATTCAGTTCAAACAGACAAATCAATATTTGGACCAATATATTGTGTATATACAAACACACACATGTACACATAGATATATTATTTAGTTGCTAAGTGGCTGCTGACTCTTTGTGACTATAGCCTATAAGACTCCTCTCTTCATGAGATTTTCCAGGCAAGAATCCTGGAATGGGTTGCCATTTTCTCCTCCAGGGGATCTTTTCAGCCCAAAGATCAAACCAGAGTCTCTTATGTCTGTGCACTGGCAGATGGGTTCTTTACCATTAGCGCCACCTGGGAAGGTCTATATACATACATAGAAACATACATATATTAGACTGTACACAGGATTAGGCTTATACCCTGATGAAATCAAAATTGAAAGAAGCGCCTGTACCCCAATGTTCATTGCAGCTCTCTATACATTAGCTAGAACATGGAAGCAACCTAGATGCTCATCAATGAATGAATGGATACAAAAGCTCTGGTACATATATACAAGGGAATACTACACAGCTGGAAAAAATGAAGAAGAAACAGTCTTAATGAGGTGGCTGGATCTAGAACCCATCATAAAAAGTGAAGTAAGCCAAAAAGAGAAGGACAAGTACAATATACTAACACATATATATGGAATCTAGTAGGAAGTAATGATAACACACTCAGTAAAGCGATAGAAAAACAGACATGGACAGTAGATATATGGACATTGTGGGGAATGAACAGTGGGTCGGGGTTGTAAAGGAAGCAGCATGAAAACCTATACTATCATATGTGAAAAAAATAACTATTGTCATTGCACTGTGGGAAAAGGGGATCCTGCACGGGTGCTGTGTGATGGCCTGGAGGGGTGGGATGGGGGGGATATACATATGACTAATCTGGGATCATACACATCTGTAAACAACAAAACTCTATAAAAGTAAAGTAAAATTTTTAAAAAAAATAGAAAAGAGTTTTGCAGCCACTGTGAAGAACAGTATGGAAATTTCTTAAGAAACTAAAAATAGAGCCACCATATGATCCAGCAATCCCACTCTTGGGACTGGAAGTTTGGAATTGAGATGTACACACCACTATATCTAAAATAGAGAACCAAAGAGGAAAAAAATCAATTAAAAAATAAAAAAGTCTACATGGAATTAAAAAAAAAAAACCTTTGAAAAGACACCACCAGTATTTCCCACAGTATTATGTCAATAATAGTTAATAGCTTTAAGACAATTTTAGCATTATCTGTTATGAAGAGTGACTTTCTTCTGTAAAACATGAAGGGTATTCTAGCTCTTTTCTGATGAAATACCTCTGATATAGGGTAAAACTGGGTTAAATTGCCAAGATATTAGACACTCATGCTGAAGCTGTCACAAGTGATTTTCTTTTCCATCAAGATTCTGCCCAACAGAGTTAAAAACTAGAAATGTCAATATTACATTAAAATGTTATTATCAAGTATACTTCATGTGAAGAAACCATTTCTTCAAAATTTCTCTCAGTTATATCTTCATGTTAGATGCTTACAGAAAGCCCTGCCCTTAGAATTGGAGCTCCAGGACACTGCTGGGAATAATGATAAAGTGATTAGAATTTTTAAAGCATTATCATTGGGATATGGACCAAAGATGATGATTTTCAAACTATAAAAAAAATGTCAAAAAGAATCAACTATGTCTGCTAGCTTTCCTCTTTAATGTTCTTTCTCTAAATACTTCTGCTGTATTTATCCTCCAAATTATTTCCCCAGACAGCCACAGAATATAACAGTTTAAAAGAATTCACATTATTATCAAATGTATTTTGCACATAAACGCTCCCTGAGACAACAATGATCCACTTTTTTCCCAAACAATCAAGATTATTTCATATTTTTTTTTAGAATGTGCAGCCAGAGTAAGATAAATTATTCTTCCATTTGCCTTTTAATGTACTCTCTGAGAAACCTGTTGATTGAAAATAATCATTCCTGGGTTGTTTTATGTTAAAGACTGCATTATAGAAGTGTTAGGTTTGGAGGAAATACTAAAGGATGGGTTGAAGACTCCACTAGATTCTCCATGTGGCTTTGTTTTCACTCCGTCTTACTATTCTACTTTTTCTCTGATATGCAATACTGCTGATTTTTTTGTTATGCTAAGTTGCTTCAGTTGGAGTCCTGATTGAACTATGCCTGAAACCTTCCCACCTCTGGCCTGGCCTTCTCAGTTAAGTGATCCAATACCCTCTCTTTTATTGTTTATTGTCACATGATTATAGTGCTTGTAAAAGAAATCATCCTGATGCATGCATACTGTAAAGTGGGTTTTGCAGGAGGAAGTCATCAAGTGCAGTTCAAACTCAGCCCACATGTTCCAAAAAGATTAGTGTCTTCCAATCAGTAAAATGTTTTAATCCATGTTTCATCAAAGCCTGGGAGAAGTGATGTAGTTCTTCCTTTTAACATTATTGGAAAGCAATTATTATTTCTTTTCCATCAAGATTCTGCCCAACAGAGTTAAAAACTAGAAATGTCAATATTACATTAAAATGTTATTATCAAGTATACTTCATGTGAAGAAACCATTTCTTCAAAATTTCTCTCAGTTATATCTTCATGTTAGATGCTTACAGAAAGCCCTGCCCTTAGAATTGGAGCTCCAGGACACTGCTGGGAATAATGATAAAGTGATTAGAATTTTTAAAGCATTATCATTGGGATATGGACCAAAGATGATGATTTTCAAACTATAAAAAAAATGTCAAAAAGAATCAACTATGTCTGCTAGCTTTCCTCTTTAATGTTCTTTCTCTAAATACTTCTGCTGTATTTATCCTCCAAATTATTTCCCCAGACAGCCACAGAATATAACAGTTTAAAAGAATTCACATTATTATCAAATGTATTTTGCACATAAACGCTCCCTGAGACAACAATGATCCACTTTTTTCCCAAACAATCAAGATTATTTCATATTTTTTTTTAGAATGTGCAGCCAGAGTAAGATAAATTATTCTTCCATTTGCCTTTTAATGTACTCTCTGAGAAACCTGTTGATTGAAAATAATCATTCCTGGGTTGTTTTATGTTAAAGACTGCATTATAGAAGTGTTAGGTTTGGAGGAAATACTAAAGGATGGGTTGAAGACTCCACTAGATTCTCCATGTGGCTTTGTTTTCACTCCGTCTTACTATTCTACTTTTTCTCTGATATGCAATACTGCTGATTTTTTTGTTATGCTAAGTTGCTTCAGTTGGAGTCCTGATTGAACTATGCCTGAAACCTTCCCACCTCTGGCCTGGCCTTCTCAGTTAAGTGATCCAATACCCTCTCTTTTATTGTTTATTGTCACATGATTATAGTGCTTGTAAAAGAAATCATCCTGATGCATGCATACTGTAAAGTGGGTTTTGCAGGAGGAAGTCATCAAGTGCAGTTCAAACTCAGCCCACATGTTCCAAAAAGATTAGTGTCTTCCAATCAGTAAAATGTTTTAATCCATGTTTCATCAAAGCCTGGGAGAAGTGATGTAGTTCTTCCTTTTAACATTATTGGAGCAATTATATTCTGTCAAGATTCTAGTGAATTTGGAGATTTGTCACAATTTTGGTTCAATTTTATTGTAAATATTAAGGATTTATCAAACTGCTTTTGCCAAGCTGTGATACAAGTGCTAAAGAGGTTGAAGATGCCATCTTGCATGGTTTCCTCACACTTGCTGTGAGTGATCTTTCTGATTTGGTCTGTTGAGAGTAAGGATTAATCCAAAAATAGAGAGAGAAAAAACGAGGCTACAATAGGGCCTGATTAGGAACTGGGGTTTCTTTCACAGACCATGGGCAGCAGCAGGGCAAAGGATAGACAAGTGGGAGACTGAAAGCAGAGAAGTCAAGGAACAACAATTGCCAAAATCCAGATGAAAGATGATGAGGACTTGATCTAAGATAGTAGTAGTGGAAACAGGAAAATGTGGGCAGATAGAAGAGAGATTAAGAAGAGAAAATCAAAATGATATGTTTATTAGCTGGATGGTGATGAAGAGTCAAGGAGTCAAAGAGTCAAGGTCAATTGACTTGAACAACTGGATGGACATTTGTGGCATTCACCACATGCATCAAAATAGCAGAGAAGGTGGAACATTCAATACTAAAGAATACGGTTCAGTTTTGGACATTGTGAGTTGATGGGCAAGTGATATAGGAAATTAGAGATATATAGAGTAGACGACTGAGTATGTGGACTAAAATCAGGAGAAAAATATGGGCTGATTTTTGGACAAATTGACTGAGCATTGATGTTTTCCTTCCTTCATGCATATTTGATTTTCTAAGCAAAAAATTTTTATCATAGGAATTAGATTTGCTTCAGTTGGAGTCCTGATTGAACTATGCCTAAAACCCTTTCCCATGGCCTCTCTCAGTTAAGTGATCCAATACCCTCTTTATTGTTTATTGTCACATGATTATAGTGCTTGTAAAAGTAATCATCCTGATGCATGCATAGTGTAAAGTGGGTTTTGCAGGAGGAAGGCATCAAGTGCAGGTCAAATTCATCCCACATGTTCCAAAAGATTAGTGTCTTCCAATCAGTAAAATGTTTTAATCCATGTTTCATCAAAGCCTGGGAGAAGTGATGTAGTTCTTCCTTTTAACATTATTGGAGCAATTATATTCTGTCAAGATTCTAGTGAATTTGGAGATTTGTCACAATTTTGGTTCAATTTTATTGTAAATATTAAGGATTTATCAAACTGCTTTTGCCAAGCTGTGATACAAGTGCTAAAGAGGTTGAAGATGCCATCTTGCATGGTTTCCTCACACTTGCTGTGAGTGATCTTTCTGATTTGGTCTGTTGAGAGTAAGGATTAATCCAAAAATAGAGAGAGAAAAAACGAGGCTACAATAGGGCCTGATTAGGAACTGGGGTTTCTTTCACAGACCATGGGCAGCAGCAGGGCAAAGGATAGACAAGTGGGAGACTGAAAGCAGAGAAGTCAAGGAACAACAATTGCCAAAATCCAGATGAAAGATGATGAGGACTTGATCTAAGATAGTAGTAGTGGAAACAGGAAAATGTGGGCAGATAGAAGAGAGATTAAGAAGAGAAAATCAAAATGATATGTTTATTAGCTGGATGGTGATGAAGAGTCAAGGAGTCAAAGAGTCAAGGTCAATTGACTTGAACAACTGGATGGACATTTGTGGCATTCACCACATGCATCAAAATAGCAGAGAAGGTGGAACATTCAATACTAAAGAATACGGTTCAGTTTTGGACATTGTGAGTTGATGGGCAAGTGATATAGGAAATTAGAGATATATAGAGTAGACGACTGAGTATGTGGACTAAAATCAGGAGAAAAATATGGGCTGATTTTTCAGTTACCATTCATCTACATGCACAAGTCTGAACTTAGGAGTCATACTTGATGTTTTCCCTTCCTTCATGCATATTTGATCTAATATCAAATTCTAACTATATGCAAAATATCCCCTAAAATATCTCAGAACTGTCCTTTTCTCATGTCCACTGATGCTACTCAAATCCATACTAACCTCCCCCGCTTCCACTTTGGGTCCTCCAATAAACTCATGCTGCACCAGAGTGATGTTTCAAAAACAAATATGATCATGTTACCCATTCCTTCACTCCTGTATCAGTTTTATACCTTCCAACTACTTCCCATTGTTCTTAGGATTAAAATGAATACCAACATAGTCCGAAGACCCTGTGTGGTCTGGTCTCTGATTCCTTCTCTAATTCTATCTGGCTATTCTTTTCCCCCTATGATGTTTTAGCTAACACTAACCATCTTTAAGTTCCTTGAATGTTTTGTATTCTCTTTTATTTCCTCCTCTCCTCCTTTACCTTATGAGTATCTTTGCCTCCTATTGATGTCTACACCAGCTCCACTACCTTAAGGAGGCCTGCATTTCTCCTTTACCCCTGGTAGATTGATGCACTATACTTTCTTAGGATTATCTTTATTTCCTTTGAAGTCATTAACTCAACTATAGTTGTAGAGTCATATGTGTGATTATTTGTTTTATATCTATGTTTCCTGTTCAAGACTAAACTCCAGGAGAGTAGGAGTTCTGTCAGTTTTATTCACAATACTTATCCAAGAGTTTGGCACATAGAAGATATTATATATATATATAAAAAAAAACCTCTTAAAAAAATCAAATGGAAAAGTACAGAATATCAAACATCTCCATATAGATTGTAAATCAAAGCAAAAGAGTAGGGATAATATCGTTAAGCAAAAGTATGTAGATAAAGAAGAGAAAGGAGGTTAATAGAGGGCTCTGAGAAGTATCAACATGTAAGACAGCTCGAGACACACCACACAAATCTGTCCAAGAAGACCATCCAGAGAAGTAGGAAGAAAACTGAGAAAGCTTGGCATTAAGGAAGCCAAGGGAGGGAGAGTTTCCAAAAGCAAAATGTGGCCAACACAGGGACATCATCAAATAGGAACTGGAAAGTGCCCACTGGATTTAGCAATAAGAATTTCACTGATGAAATTGATGAGGATGAGAATACCAATAAAAAAGGATCCCCCTGACAATTACTGAACAAGAGCAATGTACCAGGCACTACTCTAAACTCTCCACATTAATTAACACATCTAATACTCGAGACATGCCTATGAAGTAAATACTAACATTACTCCTACCTACAGAGGAGGAAGCTGAGACTTAAAAGACTCTTCTCAATATAGTACCAGATTGATTCCAGGTTGCAGTCTGTTGGGTTGAATAAGGGGGAGACAAAAAAAGGAGACAGAAAGTTAAGAGACATATTGTAATAAGTTTGACCATTAAGAAAAGGCGATTGTATTTGGATTGGAGAGCACAGTAGAGGCAGAGAGGTTTTAAGGTGGACCACATTTGCAGTAGTTTAAATATTCATGAGAAGGGACCAATAGCAAGGGACATGAGAGGGAATTCTCAAATTATAGAGAATCTCAAATCATATTAGTGCATTCCAAGAGAAAGCATATCCTGGGAGAAGCAATCCACCCTGGGCCCTGAAATCCTTACATATTTTATGTCTGATCAATCTTTACCCAAGCCATTTTGCTGGACTCTGTTTGCACAGAGAGATGAGCTAACATGTCCCCTGAGAAAACAAAGAGCCTTGTTTCCACTAACTCTAAAAGTGGTGGATTCCCTAATCTCAGTGCTTCCCTTATTTAGTGCAGCCAATTGATGTGCAGGCATCCATAATGAGCCCTTTGTGTCATTGCTATGGGATTTGGGGCGACACGGGGAGTTGACACAAACATGAAGCTCTGGTTACTGCCTATGCCAGGAGTAATACAGCCCATTGTGTCTGATCCAACGGTCTCATGCCTTGTGTCAGTATCTATGAGGCAGTTACAGGCTAACTGGTTAGTATACAGTAGGATGCTATAGAATCTAGACACTGCATACTTCCTGATAGTACACAGAACCAAAAATCACACACATAAACCACCTGTTACTCTAGGTTAGAGTAAGCATGTCCATTTGAGCTTCTGCAGAAATGTTCCTGTTTTCTCCTTGTTTCACTTATGCCTGTTACTGGCTTATAGCCTTGAAATGATTAGTAAAGCACAGTACTGGATAGATCCTTTATCTTCCTGGGTCTGATTTCATAAGTTGATCCTTCGTGTTAGCTTAGGAAGGAAAAGACATCGTGCATACGTCTGCATGAGATTTTAATGAACAGTGAGATTACAAACATCCAATCCAAGGGACCAACAATTTCACTATTTTGTTAGCTCCTTGAGAACAGAGGTGGTATATGTTTTACTTACTGCCGTATTTCTAGTTCTTAAGGCAGTGCTTGGCATATAGTACTCACAATATATATTTGCTGAAAAAGTCAAAAAAAGGAAAAAAAAAAGGACTTCCCTGGCAGTCCAGTGGTTAAGACACTATGCTTCCATTTCAGGGGGCACAAGTTTGGTCAGGGGAACTAAGATCCCACAGGTGAAAGTGAAGAAAAGAACAGATGAATAATGGATAGATTAAACTGCAGTGAAAGAAGGCTCAGCAAAAACAAAACAAAAACAAAAACACTGAGAAAGAGGAGTCAAGAAGGTGGAAAGGAACAGACGGTGTGGAATCCTAGCATCCAGGAGGAGAGTCTTTTTAAAAGGGAATGAATAAAAAAATCAATTTCACTGAAAACCAAATCAAATGAAGACCAAAAACCATCTTGGAAAATATACAGTGCAGAATGTAGATAGCAAGTTAAGTATGATTATTTTCTTAAAAACGTTTTTCAAGCCTGGAATAGTGTATTCTTTCTTCGTATTGAAAACAGAGCTTCCAGGGTGATTCCTTCTTGTTTTATAGTTCATTATTGAATGTGCAGGCATCCATAATGAGCCCTTTGTGTCATTGCTATGGGATTTGGGGCGACACGGGGAGTTGACACAAACATGAAGCTCTGGTTACTGCCTATGCCAGGAGTAATACAGCCCATTGTGTCTGATCCAACGGTCTCATGCCTTGTGTCAGTATCTATGAGGCAGTTACAGGCTAACTGGTTAGTATACAGTAGGATGCTATAGAATCTAGACACTGCATACTTCCTGATAGTACACAGAACCAAAAATCACACACATAAACCACCTGTTACTCTAGGTTAGAGTAAGCATGTCCATTTGAGCTTCTGCAGAAATGTTCCTGTTTTCTCCTTGTTTCACTTATGCCTGTTACTGGCTTATAGCCTTGAAATGATTAGTAAAGCACAGTACTGGATAGATCCTTTATCTTCCTGGGTCTGATTTCATAAGTTGATCCTTCGTGTTAGCTTAGGAAGGAAAAGACATCGTGCATACGTCTGCATGAGATTTTAATGAACAGTGAGATTACAAACATCCAATCCAAGGGACCAACAATTTCACTATTTTGTTAGCTCCTTGAGAACAGAGGTGGTATATGTTTTACTTACTGCCGTATTTCTAGTTCTTAAGGCAGTGCTTGGCATATAGTACTCACAATATATATTTGCTGAAAAAGTCAAAAAAAGGAAAAAAAAAAGGACTTCCCTGGCAGTCCAGTGGTTAAGACACTATGCTTCCATTTCAGGGGGCACAAGTTTGGTCAGGGGAACTAAGATCCCACAGGTGAAAGTGAAGAAAAGAACAGATGAATAATGGATAGATTAAACTGCAGTGAAAGAAGGCTCAGCAAAAACAAAACAAAAACAAAAACACTGAGAAAGAGGAGTCAAGAAGGTGGAAAGGAACAGACGGTGTGGAATCCTAGCATCCAGGAGGAGAGTCTTTTTAAAAGGGAATGAATAAAAAAATCAATTTCACTGAAAACCAAATCAAATGAAGACCAAAAACCATCTTGGAAAATATACAGTGCAGAATGTAGATAGCAAGTTAAGTATGATTATTTTCTTAAAAACGTTTTTCAAGCCTGGAATAGTGTATTCTTTCTTCGTATTGAAAACAGAGCTTCCAGGGTGATTCCTTCTTGTATATATTATATTGCTGCTTCATCTATAACATGACCAACATCATCCCCGAGGACCACAGTGTGACAAGGCTCTGGTATATTATGATATAGTATTGTTACCATAGTCTTGTGAGGGGCTGCAAACAATGAAAATAAAGCATGTACACAGAGCTTACTGCAAACATACACAAGCTTGACATACACTTAATGATATGCAAAACCCTTTCTGTACTTCATAGTGTCAAGCACAAATGGCAAAGGCAGGTGAGTGAGCCAGTGAAACTAAGCTAAAGCTACTTTTCTCTATATCCAGTTCAACTCACAGTCCAAATATATTTATTCTCTTCCAGTTTTCAATAAAGAGCCAACGTCACTGTAGGCTGAGAGTTAAGGATATTATTTCATTAAGTGGGTAAGGTATACATCCTAGACCTTCAATTAGAAAAAACAGAAACATTTAGCCCAACTCCAGGTTCATTCTCTACAATGGAAGTTATGATCCTCTGAGAGATTTTCATCTTTTGGACAGTGACTGGTTCTCTGCTTCTGCTCTTTTCCTTGGGAGGTCTAACATTTAGATGATACATATTGGTTTCCAGGTTGAAGGCCTGTTTGATTGAAATAACCGGGTTGATTGAAAAATTATTCAAAGATCTTTAAATACCTAACTCTAAGGGTCACACATGGAGGGGGGCGCCTGGAGCTCTGGATACTGTAGAGATCACTATGTGAAAGGTACATCTAAGCACCTTTTCCTAAGTATTGGGATACAGGACAGAATACACACTGGGATTCCATTGATTTTCTATCGTTCAATTGATCAACTGATAGATTTATAATAGATGTGGAATCTTTTCTCTCCCAATGATTCTATGAGTGAATGAGAAAACTTTTCTAGGGAAGTGAATATGAGGCTAGCATTCTCCTTTTACAATGGATTTTGATTACTTTTATCCCCACATATCAGACTCAACGAAAAGTAAAATTTCTTAACGGTAGTGAGAACAGGAGACAGAAGTTGAGCCAACCAGCAGAAAAATTTAAAAAGTGGCTGCTTTGGGGCCTTGGATAGCTCTGGATCCCAGAGCAGCTGATGGGAAGAGGATTCAGAAGCTGGGATTAAGACTCAGAAAATGAGCTCACCTCTCTCCTTTCTATCACCTCTCATTAACCCTATCCCCTTTAAGTGGACTTCCTCTCCACCTCAACCCCAAAGGTCAAACAAGTTAAAGGGAACTGACTATATTACAACATACAGAAACCTCATGATCCATGAATAAGAGTTTGACAGAAACTGTGATGAACTAATATCCTGACTTTGGAGGGTTCTAGTCATGATTTTATCTGAATGCAACATTCTTATCCTCTTTCCCTGATGAAAGAGCTCCTTTCTTGTGGGTTGGGGCTGAGTGAAGGCTGTTGGCACCCATCTGTTCCCATGCCCAGATTTGGGCTTCCTAGTGGCTCAGTGGTAAAGACTCTACCTGCCAAGCATGAGGCACAGGTTCAAGCCCTGGATGGGAGGTTCCCCCAGAGAAGGAAATGGCAACCCACTCCAGTATTTTTGCCTGGGAAATCCTTTGGACTGAGGAGCCTGGCAGGCTACATTCCATGGGGTCACAAAGAATTGTAAATGACAGTTGGTTCTCTGCTTCTGCTCTTTTCCTTGGGAGGTCTAACATTTAGATGATACATATTGGTTTCCAGGTTGAAGGCCTGTTTGATTGAAATAACCGGGTTGATTGAAAATTATTCAAAGATCTTTAAATACCTAACTCTAAGGGTCACACATGGAGGGGGGCGCCTGGAGCTCTGGATACTGTAGAGATCACTATGTGAAAGGTACATCTAAGCACCTTTTCCTAAGTATTGGGATACAGGACAGAATACACACTGGGATTCCATTGATTTTCTATCGTTCAATTGATCAACTGATAGATTTATAATAGATGTGGAATCTTTTCTCTCCCAATGATTCTATGAGTGAATGAGAAAACTTTTCTAGGGAAGTGAATATGAGGCTAGCATTCTCCTTTTACAATGGATTTTGATTACTTTTATCCCCACATATCAGACTCAACGAAAAGTAAAATTTCTTAACGGTAGTGAGAACAGGAGACAGAAGTTGAGCCAACCAGCAGAAAAATTTAAAAAGTGGCTGCTTTGGGGCCTTGGATAGCTCTGGATCCCAGAGCAGCTGATGGGAAGAGGATTCAGAAGCTGGGATTAAGACTCAGAAAATGAGCTCACCTCTCTCCTTTCTATCACCTCTCATTAACCCTATCCCCTTTAAGTGGACTTCCTCTCCACCTCAACCCCAAAGGTCAAACAAGTTAAAGGGAACTGACTATATTACAACATACAGAAACCTCATGATCCATGAATAAGAGTTTGACAGAAACTGTGATGAACTAATATCCTGACTTTGGAGGGTTCTAGTCATGATTTTATCTGAATGCAACATTCTTATCCTCTTTCCCCTGATGAAAGAGCTCCTTTCTTGTGGGTTGGGGCTGAGTGAAGGCTGTTGGCACCCATCTGTTCCCATGCCCAGATTTGGGCTTCCTAGTGGCTCAGTGGTAAAGACTCTACCTGCCAAGCATGAGGCACAGGTTCAAGCCCTGGATGGGAGGTTCCCCCAGAGAAGGAAATGGCAACCCACTCCAGTATTTTTGCCTGGGAAATCCTTTGGACTGAGGAGCCTGGCAGGCTACATTCCATGGGGTCACAAAGAATTGTAAATGACTTAGGGAGTAAGCAGTAGCAGCAGCAACCACATGGTTAGATTAAAGAAGGGCATGTGACCCAGGTGAAACAGTGGCCAGATACTTTTGCTCAGGCTACATAGGAAAGGAGCACTACTTTTTCTATACAGTGCTTGAGTTGCTCTTTATATTACAGAAGCTTGAGTTAGCATTATATTTTCATGAATGTAAATTGTGTGCCACTTCTATTGTTACATTTATTTTTTTTAGTAATTTTTTAAAATTAAAATGCTAGAAATAACTTATTTACCCAAGTGTAGAATTCAAAAGAACCTTCAAAGATAAACTAGTCTCAACCCTTACACGATAGGAATCCCTTCAACATTTTTAACAAATGGCCATTCATACTCTGATTACACACTTTCAACTGCAGAGATCACACTGTTTTAGCCTTTTTATGACTTCTTTCTCCTTCTATTTCTCCTCCTCGCTCTTGACCTCTTGTGTTTATGTAGCATTGTGTGTTTGTGTTTGTGTGTGTGCGTGTTAGTCTCTCAGCTGTGTACAACTGTTCACAACCCCATGGACTGTAGCTCCCCAGGCTCCTCTGTCCATGAATTCTCCAGGCAAGAATACTGCAGTAGATAGCCATTCTCTTTTCCAGGGAATCTTCCATACACAGGGATTGAACCCAGGTCTCCCACACTGCGGGCAGATTCTTTACCATCTGAGCCACCAGAGAAACCCTTATGTAACATTACCACACACAAAATATTTGGAAGGTAAAAATCAATAATTATGTACTTTTTCCATCAAAGATAAATATAATCATACAAGTAAAATAATGTAACATTTTGCTAAATTGGTCTGTTTTAGCAAAATTGGTCTCTTTGTTTAATTTGCACTTTATTGCTCTTGAGAACAAACATTTTATGTTTGTTTATAAGTTACTCTTTTTTGGAAAAATATGTATTTGCGTTTTCCACCTATTATTAAATTACATTCTCCAGGTCTTTCTCAGTACCTCCTTTTATTTTTTTTCTTTTCCCCATCCAGCCTCTTTTATTTATATTTATTTTTCATCCATCTTTTTATTCCTTGGCATGTGTAGGTCTCCCACTGCAGTGGCCTCTCTTGCTACAGAGCACCCGGCTCTAAGGCCAAAAATTTTTTTAGCAACCCACTATGGCTTAGATTAAAGAAGGGGGCATGGTGAAAACCCAGGTGAAACAGTGGCCAGATACTTTTGCTCAGGCTACATAGGAAAGGAGCACTACTTTTTCTATACAGTGCTTGAGTTGCTCTTTATATTACAGAAGCTTGAGTTAGCATTATATTTTCATGAATGTAAATTGTGTGCCACTTCTATTGTTACATTTATTTTTTTTAGTAATTTTTTAAAATTAAAATGCTAGAAATAACTTATTTACCCAAGTGTAGAATTCAAAAGAACCTTCAAAGATAAACTAGTCTCAACCCTTACACGATAGGAATCCCTTCAACATTTTTAACAAATGGCCATTCATACTCTGATTACACACTTTCAACTGCAGAGATCACACTGTTTTAGCCTTTTTATGACTTCTTTCTCCTTCTATTTCTCCTCCTCGCTCTTGACCTCTTGTGTTTATGTAGCATTGTGTGTTTGTGTTTGTGTGTGTGCGTGTTAGTCTCTCAGCTGTGTACAACTGTTCACAACCCCATGGACTGTAGCTCCCCAGGCTCCTCTGTCCATGAATTCTCCAGGCAAGAATACTGCAGTAGATAGCCATTCTCTTTTCCAGGGAATCTTCCATACACAGGGATTGAACCCAGGTCTCCCACACTGCGGGCAGATTCTTTACCATCTGAGCCACCAGAGAAACCCTTATGTAACATTACCACACACAAAATATTTGGAAGGTAAAAATCAATAATTATGTACTTTTTCCATCAAAGATAAATATAATCATACAAGTAAAATAATGTAACATTTTGCTAAATTGGTCTGTTTTAGCAAAATTGGTCTCTTTGTTTAATTTGCACTTTATTGCTCTTGAGAACAAACATTTTATGTTTGTTTATAAGTTACTCTTTTTTGGAAAAATATGTATTTGCGTTTTCCACCTATTATTAAATTACATTCTCCAGGTCTTTCTCAGTACCTCCTTTTATTTTTTTTCTTTTCCCCATCCAGCCTCTTTTATTTATATTTATTTTTCATCCATCTTTTTATTCCTTGGCATGTGTAGGTCTCCCACTGCAGTGGCCTCTCTTGCTACAGAGCACTGGCTCTAGGCACATACACTCCAGAGCAATGGCTCCTAATTAGATACACTGGTCCAGTCATTCAGTGGCACGTGGGATCTTTCTGGGACAGGGATCGAACTGGTGCCCCTTGCATTCCAAGGCAGACTCTTTACCCATTGCACCACCAGGGAAACCCTCAGTACCTCCTTTTCTTTTCTTATGTTTACCTTAACAAGTGCCATTTATCATAAAGTATTACTCACTAAAAATAGAATCACTTTTTCTCAGTTTTTTTCTCATTTTCCAACAGCTTTCAACCAAATTTCCAAGAAAATTCAATTTAATTTAAAGTGCACCTCTAGACTATCTAGGATTTAACCATTTAATTAGAAATCCATTAAAATAATTGTATTCCCTTTTAGTGTAGTCACTTAGCCTGTAGTTAAATGTGACTTCTATTATTACAAAATAGCTCATATATAATCTGATGTTATATTGCTTAAAATTATCTCAGAAACATTAGCACTTGTAAATTAAGTAGAAATGCGCTGAATTTAAACCCTGGAGTTCCGTTCACAAAAATTGGTGCACTGATTATGTTTAAAAATCTTAACTGGTATAAAACGATAGTCCATTCCCTCATTTCTTTCTTTAATCACAGCCAAATATAGTGGAACTGGTAGAGTATAATTTAGTGATTTTGCTTCTAAAAATTTAAGAATCACTAAAAAGATTTATTTCCTGCAGAATTCATTTTCTAGGGAATACGTACTGATAACTTTAATTTTTTTTATTTTTGGCTGTGCTGGGTCTTTGTTGCTATGTGCAGGCCTTCTCTAGTTGCAGCAAGTGGGGTTATTTTGTTATGGTGCTTGGGCTTCTTGTTCTTGTGGCTTCTCTTATTGTGGAGCAAAGGATCTAGAGTGGAGGTGCAGTAATTGCGGTGCATGGACTTAGTTGCCCAGCAGCAGGGTGAATCCTCCTGGACCAGGGATCAAACCTGTGTCTTCTACTTTGGCAGGCAGATTCTTAACCATTGGACAACCTGGGAATTCCTACTGATGATGTAATACACTGTGAGTAAATTTAAATGAGTGAAACTAAACATAAAGATAAAATACTTTTGTGGCCCCATGACTGGTCTTTATCTAGACCAAAACTTTGAATCTTTTCACTTTTTGAATGTTTCCCACTCTGACTCCAAATGTTCATTTACTTATTAATCCATTCCTCAGGATTAATCCGTTCCTCCCTCTCCTTTCACTGTAGCTGAGGACCTTCATCCAACAGTTCCTCATTCTCTACAGACCTCTCATACTTCTCTCCCCACAGCTGAGATCTCACACTGTTCTCACTGGCTCTCCAGAATCCTTTCCCAGATCCCACCCCGTACATACTATGCCAGTTCTGAGTGGCAGCCTCCATCCACAAGGGGCCAACTTATCCATTAGGCACATTGCCTAGGACCCATAATAGTTTCTGAGGCCCACATAAATTTTTTACTATTGCAACCTTTTAGGTTGAAAAAGTTTCAATATAGAATATTTATATCATTGCAATCATAAAATATACATTAATTCTTTTTATGACTGAAAGGGTCCCTTAAGGCAAAAATGCCTTGGGTGCATGAAAACCATAATATGGCTCTATCATCTATTTACTCTGCTTTTCCTCCAAAGAAAACAACCAAGGACAGCCTTGCTGAAGAAACTCTCACAAACAGTTCAGCTCATGCTGATGCCCCACTGAATTCAACAGTGAGAATTCTAGGCTTTTTATACGACATAGACACAGACATACATGTACACACACATGCTCATGAGCATGGGACAAGTACAAAGCAAAGAGTGTTGGACTCAGAAGGGTCCAGTGTTTAGGATTTAATATTCCACGTTCACCATCTTGAAATATCTAATACTTTAATCTTGGCATCTGTGTTTTGTAAGTGAAGTTATGTGGGACATTAGGCCAGGACTCAGGGACTGGGAACCTCAACTCTTGTGTCTTTTCATCTCCTATGAACTCACTGTCTCTGGAATGGTTCTACCAGGCTGCCCTTCCCAGGCTGCCTGTATCCAGTGACCAGTGCTGCTCTCTGCTTCCCTCCCCACTCAGTGAGGGCCTGAGCATGGGTTGGGAGAGGGTTAGGGTTTGGTGAACAGTTTCCATGACATCTTCGTGAGTTTTAGCAGCATCTGGCCACAGTTCAGGCTGGCAGCCACAGCACACACTTGGAGGGTGCCTTTGCAGGGTTGAGCCTCCTACTTAACCCTAATTCAATACTGAGCATGTCCAAGCACAGAAATCTCTTGGGGCTTGTCCATCCACATTGGGTAGGGCTATTAGCAGGTAGGAAGGAGAGATTGGCTTTCTGGCCCCTAACAAGGGCACTGTGTGAGCTCCCAGGTGCACACATGGTGAGCTACAAGGCAGGATGATGGGCCTGTATGAGTATCTGTATTTCTCCATGTATCCTCATAACACAAGAGCATAATAGCAAACAAAAATCATCCTAATAGGAGATATTTTTTAAAAAATTTTTGACTTATTTTATTAGTTCTTCACTCATTTATTTTCATCCATCTTCATTTTTTAGCCTGTGTGGGCCTCCCGCCGCAATGGCCTCTCTCACTGCAGAGAACCAGCTCTGGGTGCATGTGCTCCAGAGCGCTGGCCCGCAACTGGACACAGTCAGTGGTCCAGCCACTCTGCAGCATGCTGGATCCTCTCAGGCCAGGGATAGAACCAGCATCCCCTACATTGCAAGGGCCAGAATCCTCACCTGCTTTTCCTCCAAAGAAAACAACCAAGGACAGCCTTGCTGAAGAAACTCTCACAAACAGTTCAGCTCATGCTGATGCCCCACTGAATTCAACAGTGAGAATTCTAGGCTTTTTATACGACATAGACACAGACATACATGTACACACACATGCTCATGAGCATGGGACAAGTACAAAGCAAAGAGTGTTGGACTCAGAAGGGTCCAGTGTTTAGGATTTAATATTCCACGTTCACCATCTTGAAATATCTAATACTTTAATCTTGGCATCTGTGTTTTGTAAGTGAAGTTATGTGGGACATTAGGCCAGGACTCAGGGACTGGGAACCTCAACTCTTGTGTCTTTTCATCTCCTATGAACTCACTGTCTCTGGAATGGTTCTACCAGGCTGCCCTTCCCAGGCTGCCTGTATCCAGTGACCAGTGCTGCTCTCTGCTTCCCTCCCCACTCAGTGAGGGCCTGAGCATGGGTTGGGAGAGGGTTAGGGTTTGGTGAACAGTTTCCATGACATCTTCGTGAGTTTTAGCAGCATCTGGCCACAGTTCAGGCTGGCAGCCACAGCACACACTTGGAGGGTGCCTTTGCAGGGTTGAGCCTCCTACTTAACCCTAATTCAATACTGAGCATGTCCAAGCACAGAAATCTCTTGGGGCTTGTCCATCCACATTGGGTAGGGCTATTAGCAGGTAGGAAGGAGAGATTGGCTTTCTGGCCCCTAACAAGGGCACTGTGTGAGCTCCCAGGTGCACACATGGTGAGCTACAAGGCAGGATGATGGGCCTGTATGAGTATCTGTATTTCTCCATGTATCCTCATAACACAAGAGCATAATAGCAAACAAAAATCATCCTAATAGGAGATATTTTTTAAAAAATTTTTGACTTATTTTATTAGTTCTTCACTCATTTATTTTCATCCATCTTCATTTTTTAGCCTGTGTGGGCCTCCCGCCGCAATGGCCTCTCTCACTGCAGAGAACCAGCTCTGGGTGCATGTGCTCCAGAGCGCTGGCCCGCAACTGGACACAGTCAGTGGTCCAGCCACTCTGCAGCATGCTGGATCCTCTCAGGCCAGGGATAGAACCAGCATCCCCTACATTGCAAGGGCCAGAATCCTCACCCACTGGAACACCAGGGAAGCCCATAAGGCATTATTTTAAAATAAATAAATAAAAATTTTGCATTTTAATACCTATAACGACATTTTTTCTTACATTTTGAACCAAAATTACGCATTTTCATTTTTGCAGTGGACCCTGGGACTTAAGTAGGTCACTCTGCACACATTTCTCAGGTTCCAAAGGCTGTTCCCTTTTGATCTTATTGTGAACCCTGAGCTAGTTGATGAGAACCAGTTTGACTTTCATCTATCACAAAATGCCACCTGTTTCCATTTCTCTTTCTCTTCTTTTTGTAGGTTCTAAAATCAGCTTCTCTACATGATGCCTTCAACTGGATTCCATTTCCATCCTTCAGACTTCATAACATCAATTATTCCCTTGAGCTTAACTCTTCTCTCCCTTGTCATCAGCTGTTTTTTCCCTGTGTCTTCCATTTTCTAATTCCTCTCTTAACCATTCTGCTGCTCCTCCAGCTCCAAAAGTCAGTTGGAGTTGGTTCCAATTACTTTCTGTTTCATTGACACCCTCTGGCCGTTTACCCGTCACTCATCATATTGCTAAAACTGCCTAATCAAAGGTGACCTGAGATGCCCTTACAGTCATGGACCTACTAATTTATTGGTTTTCTTTTGCATTTCCTGTAGACTTGGAAATATGATGTAGAGCTGTATATTCTGATTTGGAAAGATTTCTATCATATGTTAGGTGAAAAAGCAAAATACCATAAAAGAAAATCCCACTTTTGTTGTTTTCTTTCTTTTTAAATGATGTACAGACACATATGAAGATGCCTAGGAGGCTGTACATCAAACAAGTGTTAATGTTAACAGTTTATGGGCAGGAGCCGGAACCCGGAGCGAGAAGCCGCGAAAGAGGAACCCGGAGCGGGAGCCGGAACCCAGAGTGACAAGCCGCGGGAGCCGGAACCCAGAGCGACAAGCCACTGCAACCTAGAGCGAGAAGCCGCGGCACCGCGAGAAGCGCCGCGTCGCGTGTAAGTTCAACCACTCCAACTGGAGGGCTTGCTGAATGGAGAGGGGAAGTCGCCCACGGGTTGCTAACCAGGGACCGGGCAAGAGCTGAATGGGAAAGCTCGCGCCCGCCTTTGGGACTTAGACACGTAACCGGCAGTGCACGTGTGCCAGCGGCGGAGGAGCCCGCGCACCCCTAGAGCTGCAGCAGCAGCGGAGGAAGCCGGGGAAAGAGCAAACATTGGAGACTACGGGCGGGTGCGCGTTAGAGCTGGGGTGCCCCTCTCCAACACGGGGCTGTGTGGGTTGTGTGTGCTGGGGCCCCCACCCAACGGACTGGGATCAGCCCACCTTCCCGGCCAGCACCCGGTATGGCAGCAAAGCCCTCATTTTGCTGAACACAAAACGGAAACCATAGCAACCATTGCTATAAGGGAAAAACTACGCCATCAAGACACCACCATCATAAATGCTGCTCCTCCGTTCCAATCAAGATCATCAATTATTCCCTTGAGTTTTTTTGTCATCAGCTGTTTTTTCCCTGTGTCTTCCATTTTCTAATTCCTCTCTTAACCATTCTGCTGCTCCTCCAGCTCCAAAAGTCAGTTGGAGTTGGTTCCAATTACTTTCTGTTTCATTGACACCCTCTGGCCGTTTACCCGTCACTCATCATATTGCTAAAACTGCCTAATCAAAGGTGACCTGAGATGCCCTTACAGTCATGGACCTACTAATTTATTGGTTTTCTTTTGCATTTCCTGTAGACTTGGAAATATGATGTAGAGCTGTATATTCTGATTTGGAAAGATTTCTATCATATGTTAGGTGAAAAAGCAAAATACCATAAAAGAAAATCCCACTTTTGTTGTTTTCTTTCTTTTTAAATGATGTACAGACACATATGAAGATGCCTAGGAGGCTGTACATCAAACAAGTGTTAATGTTAACAGTTTATGGGCAGGAGCCGGAACCCGGAGCGAGAAGCCGCGAAAGAGGAACCCGGAGCGGGAGCCGGAACCCAGAGTGACAAGCCGCGGGAGCCGGAACCCAGAGCGACAAGCCACTGCAACCTAGAGCGAGAAGCCGCGGCACCGCGAGAAGCGCCGCGTCGCGTGTAAGTTCAACCACTCCAACTGGAGGGCTTGCTGAATGGAGAGGGGAAGTCGCCCACGGGTTGCTAACCAGGGACCGGGCAAGAGCTGAATGGGAAAGCTCGCGCCCGCCTTTGGGACTTAGACACGTAACCGGCAGTGCACGTGTGCCAGCGGCGGAGGAGCCCGCGCACCCCTAGAGCTGCAGCAGCAGCGGAGGAAGCCGGGGAAAGAGCAAACATTGGAGACTACGGGCGGGTGCGCGTTAGAGCTGGGGTGCCCCTCTCCAACACGGGGCTGTGTGGGTTGTGTGTGCTGGGGCCCCCACCCAACGGACTGGGATCAGCCCACCTTCCCGGCCAGCACCCGGTATGGCAGCAAAGCCCTCATTTTGCTGAACACAAAAACGGAAACCATAGCAACCATTGCTATAAGGGAAAAACTACGCCATCAAGACACCACCATCAAGAGCAGATTGGTTTCCAACAGGCAGATGAGAAGATAAAAACCAGGGACAGTATTTAGCTTTTTTTTTTTTGGTTGTTTATTTGTGGTGGACTATTTTCCTTATTCAATTGATTGGTCTGGTTTGGGGTTTATTAGTTTGTTTATTCTGTTTATTTTGTTTGGTTGGTTGGTTTTCGTTTGTTGTGTTTTTTGTTTGTTTTTTGGTCTCTTATTAATTTTTTCTGCCCTTTTTAATTTTTAATTTCTTTGACTTTTATTTTATTGTATATTTTTTAATTTTTAATTTTAATTCTTGGAAACCTCTAATTCTCTTTCCTCTTTCCCACTGCTTTCTCCCTCTATGTTCTAAATGTAAAACATTTTCCTATCTACCAATATCCTCTAGATAAATTATTTCCTATCTTTCTGTCTCCACTATTCTCTTCCAAATACACTAAACAATACACACACTAATCTTTGCTACCTAACCCTATAAAATCCTTCCAAGACGAATCTATTCCTTCTCATTACCTATACACTCTCCTCCTCATCACCTCCAACACATTTTCTAGTTAAAAATTGTTCTCATTGTAATTATCCAAGCCAGGACCTTGTGCTGGATCTGTTTATTCAGGCACTATTTTAATTAATTCAAAGCTTAATGGGCAAGTATCATCTATGATTGCGTGATTTGCCAGAAAGAGTTCCTGTGCCTTATCTCTGTAAAACTGGTCAGTTGTGGGGATTGCTGTGTATGTATGTATATCTTATGATTATATTAGAAAACACCTGCATGCTTTTATGACTGTCACCCATCAGGGATGTACCTCTTGTTCCTCAGATGCTAGTATGTGAACTAATATCACAGAACACCATAGCAAACCAGACATAGAGCCTACACCCCCTGACCAATCATCAAACCAAGGATCCTCAGACTAGAAGCCCTGATTCCAAGACCCCACACTATCAAAGAACATAACAACACTAGAGATGAAACGACAGAGAAACACTGCACAAATGAAGGACCAGCTAGAGAATCACAGCTTCAAATGACAGAGGAGGAGATAGACAAATTATCTGAAAGAGAATTCAGAAAAACTATACTAATGAGGATGCAAAACACTGAAAACAGAACATTAGAGGAAATTAGTGCATTGAGAAAAGACATGCAGGAAATGAAAAATAAGCAAATAGAGGGCACCAACACAATTGCTAAACTCAAAAATACGATAGAAGGCCTCAACAGTAGAGTATCTGAGGCTGAAGAACGGATAAGCTGGAAGATAGACTGGTGGAAATAACTGGTGAAGAACAGAACAAAGCCGAAAGAATTAAAAGAACTGAGAATAGCCTTAGAGACCTATGGGACAATATCAAACGCACCAACATTAGAATTATAGAAGTCCCAGAGGAAGAAGAAGGGAAGAAAGGTTACGAAAAAAATCTTGAAGAGGTTATAGTTGAAAACTTCCCCAGCATGGGAAAGGAGATAGTCAACCAAGTCCAAGAAGCACAAAGAGTTCTATACAGGATAAACCCCAGAAGAAACACACCAAGGCACATTCTAATCAAACTAACACAGACTAAATATAAAGACAGGTTACTAAAAGCAGCTAGAAGCAAACAACAAATAACATATAAAGGAAACCCCATACGTCCAACTGCGGATCTCTCAACAGAAACCCTGCAGGCCAGAAGAGAATGGCAGGATACATTTAAACGGCTAAAAGAGAATAACCTCCAACCAAGAATTCTCTACCCAGCAAAAATCTCATTCAGAATCGATGGAGAAGTCAAAAGCTTCTCAGACAGACAAAAACTAAAAGAATTCTGTACCACAAAACCAGCCCTACAACAAGTGTTAAAGGGCCTGATATAGCCAATAAATAGAGTAGGAGAAGCTTTCCAAATCAAACCCCAAATTTCTAAGATGATGACAATAGGAATATTCGTATCAATAATTACTTTGAACGTAAATGGACTAAATGCTCCAACCAAACGACACAGGCTGGCTGAATGGATCCAGAATCAAGACCCATATATATGCTGTTTACAAGAGACCCACTTCAGACCTAGAGACACTAAAATAAAGGCTGGAAAAAAAATAGAGAATCACAGCTTCAAATGACAGAGGAGGAGATAGACAAATTATCTGAAAGAGAATTCAGAAAAACTATACTAATGAGGATGCAAAACACTGAAAACAGAACATTAGAGGAAATTAGTGCATTGAGAAAAGACATGCAGGAAATGAAAAATAAGCAAATAGAGGGCACCAACACAATTGCTAAACTCAAAAATACGATAGAAGGCCTCAACAGTAGAGTATCTGAGGCTGAAGAACGGATAAGCTGGAAGATAGACTGGTGGAAATAACTGGTGAAGAACAGAACAAAGCCGAAAGAATTAAAAGAACTGAGAATAGCCTTAGAGACCTATGGGACAATATCAAACGCACCAACATTAGAATTATAGAAGTCCCAGAGGAAGAAGAAGGGAAGAAAGGTTACGAAAAAAATCTTGAAGAGGTTATAGTTGAAAACTTCCCCAGCATGGGAAAGGAGATAGTCAACCAAGTCCAAGAAGCACAAAGAGTTCTATACAGGATAAACCCCAGAAGAAACACACCAAGGCACATTCTAATCAAACTAACACAGACTAAATATAAAGACAGGTTACTAAAAGCAGCTAGAAGCAAACAACAAATAACATATAAAGGAAACCCCATACGTCTAACTGCGGATCTCTCAACAGAAACCCTGCAGGCCAGAAGAGAATGGCAGGATACATTTAAACGGCTAAAAGAGAATAACCTCCAACCAAGAATTCTCTACCCAGCAAAAATCTCATTCAGAATCGATGGAGAAGTCAAAAGCTTCTCAGACAGACAAAAACTAAAAGAATTCTGTACCACAAAACCAGCCCTACAACAAGTGTTAAAGGGCCTGATATAGCCAATAAATAGAGTAGGAGAAGCTTTCCAAATCAAACCCCAAATTTCTAAGATGATGACAATAGGAATATTCGTATCAATAATTACTTTGAACGTAAATGGACTAAATGCTCCAACCAAACGACACAGGCTGGCTGAATGGATCCAGAATCAAGACCCATATATATGCTGTTTACAAGAGACCCACTTCAGACCTAGAGACACTCATAAACTGAAAGTGAAAGGCTGGAAAAAGATATTCCATGCAAATGGAAATCAAAAGAAAGCTGGAGTAGCAATCCTAATATCAGACAAAATAGACTTTAAAGTAAAGAAGATTCTAAGAGACAAGGCAGGTCACTACATCATGATTAAGGGATCTATCCAAGAGGAAGACACAACAGTCATGAATATCTACGCACCCAACACAGGGGCACCTCAATGCATAAGACAGGTACTTTCAGACATAAAAGAAGAAATCAACAATAAGACAGTAATAGTAGGAGACTTTAACACTCCTCTCACTCCAATGGACAGATCATCCAAACAGAAAATTAATAAAGAAACAAAGGCCTTAAATGCTACACTAGAAAAGATGGATTTCATCGATATCTTTAGGGACGTTCCATCCAAAAGCAGAAGAATACACTTTCTTCTCAAGTGCTCATGGAACATTCTCCAGGATAGACCACATCTTGGACCACAAATCAAACCTCAGTCAGTTCAAGAAAACTGAAATTATATCAACCATCTTCTCGGACCACAATGTAATGAGACTAGAGATCAACTACCAGAAAAAAAAACCCCTAAAAACACAAACACATGGAGATTAAACAATACTTACCTAAAAAACCAACTGATCAATGAGGAAATCAAAGGAAAAATTAAACAATTCCTAGAAGAAAATGACAATGAACACATGACAGTGCAAAACCTATGGGATACTGCAAAAGCAGTTCTAAGAGGGAAATTTATAGCAATACAATCCCACCTCAAGAAACTAGGAAAATATGAAGCAGATGACCCAACACTCCACTTAAAACAATTGGAGAAAGAAGAACAAAAACACCCCAAAGCCAGCAGAAGAAATCATAAGGATCAGAGCAGAAATAAATGAGAAAGAAACGAAAGAAACAATAGTAAAGATAAATAAAACAAAAAGCTGGTTCTTTGAAAAGGTAAACAAAATTGACAAGCCACTGGCCAGACTCATTAAGAAAAAGAGAGAGAAGAACCAGATCAACAAAATCAAAAATGAAAAAGGAGAGCTACAACAGATAATGCAGAAATCCAAAGGATTCTAAGAGACTATTATGAACAACTATATGGCAACAAACTGGACAACCTGGAAGAAATGGACAGTTTCTTGGAGAAGATTAATCTCCCAAGACTGAGCCAGGAAGAAACAGAAACTTTGAACAACCCAATCACAAGCTCAGAAATCAAATCTATGATTAAAAATCTACCCAAAAATAAAAGCCCAGGGCCAGATGGCTTCACAGGTGAATTTGACCAAACATTTAAAGAAGAGCTAATGCCTGTCCTTCTAAAACTCTTCCAAAAAATTGCACAGGAAGGAAAACTTCCAAACACGTTCTACGAGGCCACCATCACCCTGATACCCAAACCAGGAAAAGACAACACAAAAAAGGAAAGCTATAGGCCAATTTCACTGATGAACTTAGATGCCAAGATCCTCAACAAAATCCTAGCAAACAGAATTCAATGACATGTCAAAAAACTCATACATTATGATCAAGTTGGGTTCATCCCAGGCATGCAAGGCTTCTTCAACATCCGCAAATCAATCAACGTGATACACCATATCAACAAGTTGAAAGACAAAAATCACATGATCATTTCAATAGATGCAGAAAAAGCCTTCGACAAAGTACAACATCCATTTATGATCAAAACTCTTCAGAAAATGGGCATAGAAGGAACCTATCTCAACATAATAAAAGTCATCTATGAGAAGCCTACAGCGAACATTATCCTTAACGGTGAAAAACTGAAAGCATTCCCTCTAAGATCAGGAATAAGACAGGGGTGCCCACTTTCACCACTACTATTCAACATAGTCCTGGAAGTCCTAGCAACAGCAATAAGAGAAGAGAAAGAAATCAAAGGAATCCAGATTGGAAAGGAAGAAGTCAAGCTCTCTCTTTTTGCAGACGACATGATATTATACATAGAAAATCCCAAAGACACGGTTACAAAGCTACTAGAGCTAATCAATGAATTCAGCAAAGTCGCAGGATATAAAGTCAACACACAGAAGTCACTGGTATTCCTATACACAAACAATGAAAAATCAGAAAATGAAACCAAAGAGGCAATCCCCTTCACCATTGCAACCAAAAGAATCAAATATCTAGGAATAAACCTACCCAAAGAAACAAAAGAATTGTACACAGAAAATTACAAGACACTCATGAGAGACATTAAAGAAGACTTAAACAGATGGAGAGATATTCCATGTTTCTGGGTCGGAAGAATCAATACTGTGAAAATGACCATACTACCAAATATCATCTACAGATTCAATGCAATACCTATCCAACTACCATTGACATTTTTCACAGAACTAGACCAAAGAATAACACAGTTCATATGGAAACATAAAAGACCTCGAATAGCCAAAACAATCCTGAGGAAGAAGAATGGAGTTGACCAAACATTTAAAGAAGAGCTAATGCCTGTCCTTCTAAAACTCTTCCAAAAAATTGCACAGGAAGGAAAACTTCCAAACACGTTCTACGAGGCCACCATCACCCTGATACCCAAACCAGGAAAAGACAACACAAAAAAGGAAAGCTATAGGCCAATTTCACTGATGAACTTAGATGCCAAGATCCTCAACAAAATCCTAGCAAACAGAATTCAATGACATGTCAAAAAACTCATACATTATGATCAAGTTGGGTTCATCCCAGGCATGCAAGGCTTCTTCAACATCCGCAAATCAATCAACGTGATACACCATATCAACAAGTTGAAAGACAAAACACACATGATCATCTCAATAGATGCAGAAAAAGCCTTCGACAAAGTACAACATCCATTTATGATCAAAACTCTTCAGAAAATGGGCATAGAAGGAACCTATCTCAACATAATAAAAGCCATCTATGAGAAGCCTACAGCGAACATTATCCTTAACGGTGAAAAACTGAAAGCATTCCCTCTAAGATCAGGAATAAGACAGGGGTGCCCACTTTCACCACTACTATTCAACATAGTCCTGGAAGTCCTAGCAACAGCAATAAGAGAAGAGAAAGAAATCAAAGGAATCCAGATTGGAAAGGAAGAAGTCAAGCTCTCTCTTTTTGCAGACGACATGATATTATACATAGAAAATCCCAAAGACACGGTTACAAAGCTACTAGAGCTAATCAATGAATTCAGCAAAGTCGCAGGATATAAAGTCAACACACAGAAGTCACTGGTATTCCTATACACAAACAATGAAAAATCAGAAAATGAAACCAAAGAGGCAATCCCCTTCACCATTGCAACCAAAAGAATCAAATATCTAGGAATAAACCTACCCAAAGAAACAAAAGAATTGTACACAGAAAATTACAAGACACTCATGAGAGACATTAAAGAAGACTTAAACAGATGGAGAGATATTCCATGTTTCTGGGTCGGAAGAATCAATACTGTGAAAATGACCATACTACCAAATATCATCTACAGATTCAATGCAATACCTATCCAACTACCATTGACATTTTTCACAGAACTAGACCAAAGAATAACACAGTTCATATGGAAACATAAAAGACCTCGAATAGCCAAAACAATCCTGAGGAAGAAGAATGGAGTTGGAGGGATCAGCCTTCCTAACTTCAGACTCTACTACAAAGCAACAGTTATCAAGGCAGTATGGTACTGGCACAAAAACAGAACTATAGATCAATGGAACAAGATCGAGAACCCAGAGATAACCCACGCACCTATGGGTACCTTATTTTTGACAAAGGAGGCGAAACTATAAAATGGGACAAAAACAGCCTCTTCAGCAAGTGGTACAGGGAAAATTGGACAGCTACATGCAAAAAAATGAAGTTGGAACATACCCTGACACCATGCACAAAGATCAACTCAAAATGGATTAAAGACCTAAATGTAAGATCAGAAACCATCAAACTCTTAGAGGAGAATATAGGCAAAACCCTCAAGGACATCAATCAAAGCAAGATCTTCTCTGACCCACTTACTAGAATAGTGGAACTGAAAAGAAAAGTGAACACGTGGGACCTCATGCAACTTAAAAGCTTTTGTACAGCAAAAGAACTTACAAAAAAGCTGAACAGACAGCCCACAGAGTGGGAGAAAATCATAGCAAATGAAACAACAGACAAAGAATTAATCTCCAAAATCTACAAGCAACTCAGACAACTTAGCACAGGAAAAACGAACAACCCAATCAAAAAATGGGAAAAAGATCTAAAGAGATGCCTCTCCAAAGAGGACATACAGATGGCCCAAAAGCACATGAAACGATGCTCAACCTCGGTTATTATTAGAGTAATGCAAATCAAAACTACAATGAGATATCACCTCACACCCGTCAGAATGGCCATCATCAACAAATCGACAGACAAGAAATGCTGGAGAGGGTGCGGAGAAAGGGGAACCCTCTTGCTTTGCTGGTGGGAATGTAAACTGATACAACCTCTATGGAAGACAATATGGAGATTCCTTAAAAAACTAAAAATAAAAGCACCCTATGACCCAGAAATCCCACTATTAGGCTTATATCCTGATGAAATCAAAACTGAAAGAGGCACCTGTACCCCAGTTCACTGCATCTCTCTATACAATAGCCAGAACATGGAAGCAACCTAGATGTCCATCGACAAATGAATGGATCCAGAAGCTCTGGTACATATATACAATGGAATACTATTCTGCTGTTAAAAAAAATGCAGAAGACTCAGTCCTAATGAGGTGGCTAGCTCTAGAACCTATCATAAAAAGTGCAGTAAGTCAAAAAGAGAAAGACAAGTACAGTATACTAACTCATATATATGGGATCTAGTAAGAGGGTCATGATAACATGCGCAGTGAACTCATGGAAAAACAGAGAATAGACATAGGGACATTGTGGAGACCGAACAGTGAGAGGGAGGCATAGAGGAAGTAACATCGAAACCTATACTGGCACGTGTGGAAAAGATAGCTATGGTCATTGCGCTAAGGGAATAGGAGTACCTACAATCACTTGGGGCGATGGTCTGGAGGGGTAGGGGGGGACTGGGTGGGGGGAGGGTCCAGGGATATGCATATGAATGATCTGGGAATATACATGTTGGGGAACAACAAAACTCTGTAAAATCTTTAAAATAAAGAATAAAAAAAACCAGTTTATGATTATGTGTTAATATTAATCAATACAAACTTTGTTAAAGGAAAGGAAATCCATCAAGCAAAAGCACTGTGTTGATGTTAGGCTTAGCAGCTTCAGGCTGTCCTAGGCACATCCTGTTGCAACCTATAAAGTTGGTTCTGCAAGTCAGATGGCTAGTGCCTGGAAGGGCCCTCTAGGTACCCTCATGGAGCCCTCCAGGCCTGGGTTTCAGCTTTGCCAACTCAAAGGTGGTATTTGCGTTTCTACATCCAGAAGGTATTTGTCTCTGGTGAAATAATTAATACAGAAGAGGTAAAGGGATAAATTCGAATCAGAATTCAAACTTTCTGAATTAGAATGATATGACCTGCCATCCAGTATGCCTGAAAATGAGGACCACATACCCCAGATCTTTCTGTAGATGTCAGTAGTACTGATCACCTCCAGGCTTGGTTCTCACTCCTCCCTTGGATTTGCTGTCCTAGGGCTTCCGTGATTCTCTCTCACTTCCCCCAATACTTTTTCCCAGTTCCAGTTATTTTCTACTCTTCATCCTATTGCTCACCCAAGGGAAGTCTAACAGAATGTCCAGTAGAGATCTGAACATATCTAAGGTTAGAATATTCCATTTTCTAGCCTACATCATGCATGCTTTTCAGAGTCGAAACTAGAATTCTCTTTTGGGATTAATATTGCTTTTTTCCTAAAAGAGATTTCTTCAGTGTCTGTACTCTTTTATTTAAGAAGTCCTTCAGGAATCTCAAAATCAATGAGGTAATTCAAATGCAGATACTTTTGACTGAGACATAAAATGTTCAGTTTAGCCATGTAAATTAGATGCATTGGCAGAACTGTACTTCTGCTCTCACATCAAAAAATGGTAGGTTAAGCACTTTGGCCAAAATCTGACAGCATTTAAATATCAAAGCCGAATATCAAAGCCTGGATTCAAATGCATAGTTTCTGATGCTTTCACGCCATGCTGCTTATAATTATTCTTATGAGGTCTAAAATAAATGACCCCTAGCACTTAGTATATATAACATCTTGAGTATAACAGTCTGCAATTTACTAATAAATGAATGATACTATACATAAATATAAACAAAGGTACTAACAATAAAGAACAAAGGATCTAATAAGGCAACTTTGTTAAAGGAAAGGAAATCCATCAAGCAAAAGAACTGTGTTGATGTTAGGCTTAGCAGCTTCAGGCTGTCCTAGGCACATCCTGTTGCAACCTATAAAGTTGGTTCTGCAAGTCAGATGGCTAGTGCCTGGAAGGGCCCTCTAGGTACCCTCATGGAGCCCTCCAGGCCTGGGTTTCAGCTTTGCCAACTCAAAGGTGGTATTTGCGTTTCTACATCCAGAAGGTATTTGTCTCTGGTGAAATAATTAATACAGAAGAGGTAAAGGGATAAATTGAATCAGAATTCAAACTTTCTGAATTAGAATGATATGACCTGCCATCCAGTATGCCTGAAAATGAGGACCACATACCCCAGATCTTTCTGTAGATGTCAGTAGTACTGATCACCTCCAGGCTTGGTTCTCACTCCTCCCTTGGATTTGCTGTCCTAGGGCTTCCGTGATTCTCTCTCACTTCCCCCAATACTTTTTCCCAGTTCCAGTTATTTTCTACTCTTCATCCTATTGCTCACCCAAGGGAAGTCTAACAGAATGTCCAGTAGAGATCTGAACATATCTAAGGTTAGAATATTCCATTTTCTAGCCTACATCATGCATGCTTTTCAGAGTCGAAACTAGAATTCTCTTTTGGGATTAATATTGCTTTTTTCCTAAAAGAGATTTCTTCAGTGTCTGTACTCTTTTATTTAAGAAGTCCTTCAGGAATCTCAAAATCAATGAGGTAATTCAAATGCAGATACTTTTGACTGAGACATAAAATGTTCAGTTTAGCCATGTAAATTAGATGCATTGGCAGAACTGTACTTCTGCTCTCACATCAAAAAATGGTAGGTTAAGCACTTTGGCCAAAATCTGACAGCATTTAAATATCAAAGCCGAATATCAAAGCCTGGATTCAAATGCATAGTTTCTGATGCTTTCACGCCATGCTGCTTATAATTATTCTTATGAGGTCTAAAATAAATGACCCCTAGCACTTAGTATATATAACATCTTGAGTATAACAGTCTGCAATTTACTAATAAATGAATGATACTATACATAAATATAAACAAAGGTACTAACAATGCAAACAGATGCCTTGCTTAACATAAAAGAGATCTAATAAGGCAACTTATTTATCAAGAGACATATCTTCAATCCAAAAGAGTCACCTATACCAAGAATATAGTTGATAATGTTAGAATATTCCAATAAATGTCACAGTATGGACTTAGATTTAAGTCATTCATTTTAGAGAGTAGATCTGATTTTAAACAGGAGAACTCTATTAGCACCTGACGTGACAGTACAAGGAAAACACATTTCCAGGTTTATCATTTAAGAGATTCTGACTGCAGGCAAACAAGACATAGATGAGGTTCTCACTGAGAATTGAACAAGGAAGAGAAACGTGTAGGGGCTGAAGTGCTTCAGTAAAGAAAACATGTGTTCTGGCCCCATGCTCTTTCTTCCCCCAGTGTTCTGAACATGATTTTGTGGATTCAAAAAGGCAGCACAAATGAAAGAGATGGAAAAGTACAGGCTAGTTGCATTCAAAGGGAAGCAAAAGCTGTCTGGATTCAGGCTGATAAGGATGAATTTGTCTAGGGATGGATTCTCTTGAAATTCGCACTTGATGCTCAAGAGGCTGTACCAAGAATTATCAGCGGTAAGAAGGCACTCTAATTTAGCTTATGAAACAGTTATTGCTCTGGTTGAATGGACATTGATTAGAAATTGGAAGAATGTGCTCCAGTAGGTCAGGTTTTTATAATGCATATCTCAAAAATGGGAATTTTAACCACAAACACAAACTTTATTCAAAGGTAGACTTTAATTTATAGGACTGCACCTATTTTTAAAGAACCTGGCATTTATTATGACACATTACACAATGTCATAGAGGAACTTACATTCTCAGAAAAAGAGAAAAGCACAGAAGAGGCTGTTTTGAAGAAAAGAAATACATGAAAAAGAAGGATTTAAAAGCATTTTTAAAATATAATAGGTTTACTTTACAATTAGTATGAATATCTAAACAACAAGATAATATTTAAAACTTTGCAAAATTTAAGTATTTAAAATAGTAGACTGCTTTAATCTTAGAAGGAAAGAAAATTATCCACCTACTTAATAAAATAAATCAACTGTAAACATCAGATAAATAATAGCTTCAATAAACAGTTACTGCATGATTTAAACTGGTTAAGTAAAATTGGTAAAGCAACACTATGGAATACAACGCAACAATTTATAAAAATTAAGTTCTATGTAAATGAGAATAGAGATGCAAATACAGAGAACAGATCTGTGTCTGGGTAGGGGCAGAAGGAGAGGGTAGAATAAACTGAGAAAGCAGCACTGATGTATATACCACATGTAAAATAGACAGCTAGTGGGAAGCTCAGCTTGATGATCTATGATGACCTAGAAAGGTGGGATGGGCAGGGTGGAAGGGAGACACAAGAGAGGGGGATATATGCATACTTATGGTTGATTCACGCTGTTGTACAGCAGAAACCAACACAATGTTGTAAGACAATTATCTTCCAGTTAAAAATAATTAAAAAAATAAATGAGCTGGCATGAAAATTTGTTGATGTCATAAAGTTAAGTAAGAGAGGGTGGGGAGAGAGAGATAAAGTTTCTGAACAATATATATGGCATGATATGAAGGTATTATATATGCACATACATTTATGCAAATGTGTACAATCTATGAATATACATGGATATATTCATGCAGATGCACAGAAATGTAGGTTTTTGCAATGCTTAGAAGAAGACCACTCAGGATGCACACAGAACTGAGTCCAGAGATTACGTGGTGTCATTTGAAGTTTACTAAAAGAGAACTGCACTTACTCTTTGTTATTTATACATATTATATCAGAATGGACCACTCCCATATTTTAAGTTACAAGCGTTATGTCTCTAAAACTGAAATAACCAATGACACCTGGCTACTAATCTCTATTTATTAGAGAATGAATATATTACATAGTCTATATCTAGTATCATAGCTACCATGAAACTTTGTCTAGGGTTTCTTTAAACTTCCTCAGCACCCTAAGGTGGCTCACTGATAAGCCTATTTCCCATATTTAGAATATCTAAACAACAAGATAATATTTAAAACTTTGCAAAATTTAAGTATTTAAAATAGTAGACTGCTTTAATCTTAGAAGGAAAGAAAATTATCCACCTACTTAATAAAATAAATCAACTGTAAACATCAGATAAATAATAGCTTCAATAAACAGTTACTGCATGATTTAAACTGGTTAAGTAAAATTGGTAAAGCAACACTATGGAATACAACGCAACAATTTATAAAAATTAAGTTCTATGTAAATGAGAATAGAGATGCAAATACAGAGAACAGATCTGTGTCTGGGTAGGGGCAGAAGGAGAGGGTAGAATAAACTGAGAAAGCAGCACTGATGTATATACCACATGTAAAATAGACAGCTAGTGGGAAGCTCAGCTTGATGATCTATGATGACCTAGAAAGGTGGGATGGGCAGGGTGGAAGGGAGACACAAGAGAGGGGGATATATGCATACTTATGGTTGATTCACGCTGTTGTACAGCAGAAACCAACACAATGTTGTAAGACAATTATCTTCCAGTTAAAAATAATTAAAAAAATAAATGAGCTGGCATGAAAATTTGTTGATGTCATAAAGTTAAGTAAGAGAGGGTGGGGAGAGAGAGATAAAGTTTCTGAACAATATATATGGCATGATATGAAGGTATTATATATGCACATACATTTATGCAAATGTGTACAATCTATGAATATACATGGATATATTCATGCAGATGCACAGAAATGTAGGTTTTTGCAATGCTTAGAAGAAGACCACTCAGGATGCACACAGAACTGAGTCCAGAGATTACGTGGTGTCATTTGAAGTTTACTAAAAGAGAACTGCACTTACTCTTTGTTATTTATACATATTATATCAGAATGGACCACTCCCATATTTTAAGTTACAAGCGTTATGTCTCTAAAACTGAAATAACCAATGACACCTGGCTACTAATCTCTATTTATTAGAGAATGAATATATTACATAGTCTATATCTAGTATCATAGCTACCATGAAACTTTGTCTAGGGTTTCTTTAAACTTCCTCAGCACCCTAAGGTGGCTCACTGATAAGCCTATTTCCCATATTTAGAAATCCAGACTTAAAGAAAGAGCATTGATATTTAAGCCACATGTAAGATTTCTCAAAATTTTGATATAATCTGAGAACAAATGCTCTTCTTTCTAGGTTTAATGTATTTGCAAATAACTGCTAGAAACACAAGACAGAAGTAAGTTGCATCAGATCACTATAAGACAGTTAAGTCTTTAGGGGGCATCTATTTATTACGTGTATTAAAGTATAACCCACAAATTCTATGCAAAGACCAGAAAATAATCATTACCTGTAATTCAAAACCAATTATACTATTCCTTGAGTTTGTCTTTTACATCTGAATCACATTTGATAGCTGACCTGTGGAATATTCTTTTAGCTATTCCACAGATAATAATTACCCTTCCTTCTATTCTTAATCTTTTATGCAAACCATATGGCACATATAGAAATTTTGCTGGCTGTAATTAAAAGTGTCCATTCAAATTAAACAAGGTCAAAAGAGACACTATATTAAGATCTATAGAATACTTTTAGGAGAACTACATGTAAAGAACAATACAACAGACTGTCAGTTAAATCTATCTGCAGTCTTTGTGCTGATTTTTAACACACAAAAACTGAGAAAACAAAGCACATCACTGGTTGGTCTAAATATGCAAAGAAAGCTAAAATGTCAAGGAAGCGAAGAGGTAGGAAAAGAAAGCAGCATCTGCTCAATGATTCTGTGCACCAGGGCTGTGAGAATGCCTCAGCTCAAAACAGCTTGATGTAGATGCAGTGAACATGTCTGCTCATGGTGACTAGTGTATAGATGCTATGGTATACACCCAGATCCCCTTTACAAGGGAAGGACTTACACACTAGGGACCAGCTGAAGGCTAAGGTTTTCTGCCACCTCTCCTCAGGAACTTCCTCTAAACGAAGACAGCCTCTTTATCCAAGAATATGACTCTTTTGGTTGGCAGTCTAAATCCAATGACAAGTGCATGCTGAGAAGAAAACCCAGGCCTTGACCCCAAGTCAGCACAGTTCTGAAGGGTCATGCTAGTTTTGGAACATCCCATTGAGTTTCACGAAAAGTTTTGCGTGACTGCATTATACCCCTTTCTTTCCATTCCTGTTTCCCTTTCTGTTTTCCACAATTGTTGATCCTTAGGGTACCTTCTGGGCTTCCCAGGTGGC
Source organism: Tragulus kanchil (assembly GCA_022376925.1). Lineage (NCBI taxonomy): Eukaryota > Metazoa > Chordata > Mammalia > Artiodactyla > Tragulidae > Tragulus > Tragulus kanchil. The sequence continues at coordinate 124,625,497 of JAIOJX010000028.1, forward strand.
ACTAGTGGTAAAGAACATGACTGGCATCTCTGCAGGAGATATAATAGATGCAGGTTTGATCCCTGGGTTGGGAAGATTCCCTGGATGAAGGCATGGCAACCCACTCCAGTGTTCTTTTTTTTTTTTTTTTTTTTTAAGATTTATTTATTTATTTATTTATTTTGGTGGGGATGGGGTGGGGAGGGAGGGGAGCAGGCGGGCCACTTCTATTGGTCTTTCATTTGTCCATTTTCATCTATCTTTGTTCTTTTGCCCGTGTGGGCCTCCCATCATGGCGGCCTCTGTTGTCGCAGAGCACCGGCTCTGAGCGCATGTGCTCCAGAGCTCTGGCTCGGTAATTGGACACATCAGTCCAGCCGCTCCACGGCACGTGGGATCTTCCCAGGCCAGAGCTCAAACCGGCGCCCCTTGTACTGCAAGGTGGTATCCTTACCCACTGGACCACCAGGGAAGCCCGACACTCTAGTGTTCTTGTCTGGAGAAACCCCAGACAAGAATGGATAGAGGAGCCAGGCGGGCTACAGTCCAGAGCATCACAAAGAGTCAGACACAACTGAAGCGACTTAGTACACACATTCAGGGTACCGTCAAATAAAATTCATGCACATTAATCTCCATCTTGGCGTCTGCTTCCTGGCGACCTATCTTGCGGCAGGCTATCTAAAACTCAAGCAAAAAATCAAATTTGGAACAAAATAATTCACCAGAAGAAACATTTCAAAAATATGGTAAAATGTGGGGGTTTCCCTGGTGGTCCAGTGGATAGAGTCCTCCTTGCACTGCAGGGGGCACCAGTTTGATCTCTCACACTGAAAGATCCCACATGCTGCAGAGCAGCTGGACCGGTGTGTCCAATTATAAGCCAGCACTCTAGAGCGCATGCGCCCAGAGCTGGTGTCCTGCAACGAGAGAGGCCACGGTGATGGGAGGCCCACACAAGCCAAAGAATTAAGATGGATGAAAATAAATAAATGAAGGACCAATAAAAGAGGCCAAAATTAAAAATATGTGTATATTTGGTAAAATGTGAATATTAGAAATAATTTTTATCCTATTTCTAAACATGCAACATTTTATCATTAAGTTTTGAGAAGAAATCTTTGGGGGAAAATTGCTGAATTTTCTCTAAGTAAGGCTCTCATGAGGTGAAAATAAAATATGTTTATAATAAAGAGAGATAAAGTATAACAAGGACTAGATGTTTATTGCTATTAAATGCAAATAATATTATTAATACTTGAAAATAAGTGCCATGGTCATCAATGGCAGAAGTCTGTATTTAGGAGCTGGGACAAACATAGATATTACAACTGAAGAAGATTAAATACAGCAAAAGAAGGATGCATTTTTAACCAAGAGATATGTAAAACATCCAGAAAAAAAGTATAATAGACATAGTTAAGAAATACTCAAAACTGTAGATTTTGAAGTGCATTTTTAGACATAATAATGGCAGATAAATTTCTTGTTAAATTAATCAATAAAGAGATAATTGCTAGTAATCACTCTGTGAGAGGTTATGCGGAAAGCACAGCATACTCAAAATGTAGTTTGTCAAAACTTCCTAAGAAAATGCTTTTTATGAAGAAGAAGAAATCCAAAATAATTATGAGCTATGAATTCACTTTCAACTAAAGATATAATTTTTTAAACTGATTAGAAAGCCATGTAAGGGAAAAATACGCTTTCTCAATTTCTAGTTATTAATTTACATTCCAAAGAGAAAGGATTATATATTTCTTTCTTATTGGTATTGCCATTATTTTGACTTACTAAAAACGTCTAAGTGTTTTATGTAAATCGCCCTCTGTAAAAGTTTAATTATAATTGTAATCAACTCTGAATACAATACATTGATGGTTCCTTCAAAAAATTCTTGAAATAAAAGTAATAACATTTGGTACAAGTATAAAAATTATATAATAAGGATATTAAAGATTTATTTCAAAAATCTATTATTTGAAAGTAAATTTTAATATTTGATGTCATTTTCTTTCCTTTATTAAAAATCTAATAATAGGGCTTGATGAATTAGTTATTCAGAAATATATTTTGAGCCCAGAAAAATACTTTAGATTACTTTTAAATATTCTTACAGCAAAATATATGTCTAATAGTCTCAAAATATTTTCACAGAAATTTAATGCATATCTTTCCAATTTAAATCACACATTATCAAGATGTCATCTCACATGCAATATGCTGAATCTTTCTATGATCGATTTTTAAAAGCTTTTCTTTCAGCTAGGAGCAACTTGAATATTAGAAAGCCGTTGTTTACTTCTTTGTGCCAAACTTACAATGTTCAAGACCTTAAACATAATGATTTTTTAATTAACATGGGCACATAAAGGAGTAGGATAGCAACTGGTCCTAAAAACAATTATAAACACAGAAAGGGAGAAGCAAATTAGTTTGCAGTACAGTGAATACAGTTTAGCACGCTCATTAGCACCTTATCCAAACCTCGTAGAATACTTTATTAAAAACCCTGACAACATCCCTAAGGGATAGAGACAATGAGTCACTTTCCATACGCATTTTCTGTAAGGGTAAGAACAGAGAAGGTTTATTCACTTTCTTCCTCCTCTACTCTTCCCTCGCCCACAAAATAAAAGACAACTCCAATTGATAAGTTCTTGGATGGGGTCTCTTTCTGATGTTGTTGGTAATACTCACTCCAAAATTCACTTAGTATTTTAAAAGGACAAATTAAATAAATATGCAACACAAGAGTTGTGAATAAAGTTTGATTGAGGCCAAAATGCAGACTAGCACCCAAGAGACAGCATTTTAGATACCTCTGAGAAACTTCTCCAGAGAGGCAGGGGGGTTGGAGGGAGGTCAATATATATATGTGACTGAAGGTTGCTACTAGTCACCAGGAACAGTCGTCACCATGAAGGATTATAGTGCTTTTCTATATATGAGGAGATGCAAGAATTGGACTCATAAAATTGGCTCCTGCAGATATGTATCTGAAGACGTGTTTTCCTAGTTTTTCCCAGAGCACAGAGTGTCCCATCTCTACTCTCCACCCTGAACTCCTTTCAGTGGGTGTTGAAAGTCAGCAGCTGCAACAGCACATAACTTAATCCTTGCAGAGGTAGATGGCAAGTGTCAAAGGCAAGTGCTGGTTTGTAGTTAACAAAAGTATGTCAGTCAGTGAGCTCGGTAAGAGAATAAGGATGTGAAGAAAACCAAGATTAATGGCTGGATTTAAGGATAAAGTCTAAAGAAACTACTCATGAGAAATTATTGTCCAAAGGTTATTTACTATCTTGTACCTTTAAGTGGCCTCTATACATATGTTCATTTTGATTTAAAAAAAAAAAAAAAGGAAAAATACGAATAACCTGGGCTTTTGGTACAGCCCCCAATTTTATACACTAAAATTCATTTAATACATGTGTCATTGTGTATCAGCCAGCAGTAATATTCCTAACAGAGTAGAACCTATTCTCCATAAAGAAAAATAGAAATTAGAAATTTAAAACCTACTGAAGTGAAATTTGCTCAGTCATGTCCCACTCTTTCCGACCCCATGGACTGTAGCCCACCAGGCTGGGACTCTGCAGGCAAGAATACTGGAGTGGGTTGCCATTTCCTTTTCCAGGGGATCTTCCCAACCCAGAGATTGAACCCAAGTGTTCTGCATTGAAAGCAGACTCTTTACCCAGTGGCTCAGACGGTAAAGAATCTGCAATGCAAGAGACAGATGTAATTTAGCCTTTCTGCCTAAAAGAATTTAAATAAAGGGCCTGGTCCAGGAAATCACCATCACCAGAGACATCTACAATAAAATAAGGGCTAGGTGTGGTAGAGGGAAGTCTGCACGGTGTTGAGGCTAAAGTCCATTGCGTCCTATTGCCTCTGGGTGGCCCAGCCAACATTTTAAAGCCAACATTTGTTTTTCCATCCCCATGTTAATTGCCTTCATCCTCTCTGACACTTCCAACCACTATGTCGTTTTCCCTTTCTCAGATGCTGTATAGAACCTCAATGACCTAACTTGTCCTCGGGTCTCATATTCTTATGGAACTCTGCTCATATGTACGTAATTAAATTTGAAGCTTTCTTGTTAATTTCTCTCATGTCAATTTAATTCTTAGCCCAGTTAGAAGAACCTACAAAGGTCGAGAAAGGCATTTTTATCCTCCTGCACACTTACCTCAAGCATAAACTTTAAAAAATATTTTTATGATTCTATAAGTAACACATGACCAATGCTGACAAGGTGGATATTACAGAAAATAATTTTTGCAAAGGAAATTAAAGATCCCATAAAATCACTACTAGGAGAGGATATGTTAACATTTTAGTGTATTCATTTCCAATCTCACATATCTGATCTGTATCTGTATTTCTATCTTTATGAATTTCTTTCTCAGCTCCCATCTCTCTATCTACAAAACGAGAGGGAAGGGGGCAGGGAACAACCTTTAAAAGACTGCCATGGCCATAAAAGAAAAACTGCTTAGAGCCAGCTAGGACCCAGAAGGAGGGATATTTGACTTCATCTAGACCTTGAGCCTCATTATAGCTCATTTTAAACATTAGCACGCAAACTGATACACCCTCCAGCAACCTGTCAGATTTGAGGCAAACCATAAGAGGCCCAATTCCTAGAAATCTATGCCCTCTTCTTTAAAATAATGGGACTAATCCTCCCACTCATTAGCCTATGAAATTATGCAGCCTATAAAAACTAACCATACTGTATTTCAGAGCTCTCTCACCTTCAGTGATGGTCCATGCTCTGTTGGTGGAATGTGTTTCTCTCTAAATACATCCACTTCTTACCTATCACTTCATCTACAGATTTTTGTTCACAATGAAGCAAGAACCTTAAATTCACTGAGAACATCTACATCACTGTCCACTTAATTTTTGCTTCATTTATTTTTCAGTCTCTGTGAACTTAGATCTATCAAGTAGTGAACCTTATGATGAATCCTAAGTCATGCTTCCATTTCCTTTCATCTTCCTTCAAGGTATTCTCATAGGAGAATTCATCTACATCACTGTCCACTTAATTTTTGCCCAGTCTCGTTTTCCCTTTCTCAGATGCTGTATAGAACCTCAATGACCTAACTTGTCCTCGGGTCTCATATTCTTATGGAACTCTGCTCATATGTACGTAATTAAATTTGAAGCTTTCTTGTTAATTTCTCTCATGTCAATTTAATTCTTAGCCCAGTTAGAAGAACCTACAAAGGTCGAGAAAGGCATTTTTATCCTCCTGCACACTTACCTCAAGCATAAACTTTAAAAAATATTTTTATGATTCTATAAGTAACACATGACCAATGCTGACAAGGTGGATATTACAGAAAATAATTTTTGCAAAGGAAATTAAAGATCCCATAAAATCACTACTAGGAGAGGATATGTTAACATTTTAGTGTATTCATTTCCAATCTCACATATCTGATCTGTATCTGTATTTCTATCTTTATGAATTTCTTTCTCAGCTCCCATCTCTCTATCTACAAAACGAGAGGGAAGGGGGCAGGGAACAACCTTTAAAAGACTGCCATGGCCATAAAAGAAAAACTGCTTAGAGCCAGCTAGGACCCAGAAGGAGGGATATTTGACTTCATCTAGACCTTGAGCCTCATTATAGCTCATTTTAAACATTAGCACGCAAACTGATACACCCTCCAGCAACCTGTCAGATTTGAGGCAAACCATAAGAGGCCCAATTCCTAGAAATCTATGCCCTCTTCTTTAAAATAATGGGACTAATCCTCCCACTCATTAGCCTATGAAATTATGCAGCCTATAAAAACTAACCATACTGTATTTCAGAGCTCTCTCACCTTCAGTGATGGTCCATGCTCTGTTGGTGGAATGTGTTTCTCTCTAAATACATCCACTTCTTACCTATCACTTCATCTACAGATTTTTGTTCACAATGAAGCAAGAACCTTAAATTCACTGAGAACATCTACATCACTGTCCACTTAATTTTTGCTTCATTTATTTTTCAGTCTCTGTGAACTTAGATCTATCAAGTAGTGAACCTTATGATGAATCCTAAGTCATGCTTCCATTTCCTTTCATCTTCCTTCAAGGTATTCTCATAGGAACTTTCTCTCTACCACATTCCCCTCTTTTCCTTCTAAGCAGTGTTCTCCCATCTCATGCCAATCATCTGGATTTCAATCTGACAAAACCTCATCACTAGCTAATCAGAGTTTCTCAATCCCTTTTCATTCTTGCTGGAGGTTCTAGTTATAGCTGCTCTATTTTCTTTCTAATACAGATTTCAAATCATTCTGCATAAATCTGTATTCTGCTTTCCTTTTTCACTGAATAGTGTATCATAATCATTTTGTCATATCAGTATTTTTTCAAAATTACTCCTTAATATTGCAATGTGTTATTTATATTAATAATGAACTTTATTGTCTCAAAGTAAATTCAGAGTTAAATAAAAAAAAAAAAACTGATCAGAAAGCAGGAGACCTTTAGTAAAAATGAAGAAGAAGTGAAATAACTACAAAAAGCTAATCTAAGACTTTTAAAAAACAAAGCAGTGTCATGTTACATTGTTTTGTAAAAGTGAATATATGTGCATATTCCTAAGGTTCAATGTAGAGGCAAAGTTAAATCATTTCATTCACTGTTGAAGAAGCCAAGGAGGGGTGTTTTCTGTTTATGTTAGACAGTCACTATATTCCACACCACAAAATATAATGCATGTCAGTTTTACTTTGTTGCTAAATTGAATATCACCTGTACTGATCCCCATCAGACAGGAAATTCTTTCTGGGACTGTTGGTTGCAGGAAGGCTCCTCTTCCTTAGGCTTACACAAGTGCCAGGAAATGGTCTTAGCCTTTGGTCCACAAGAGCCACCCCCATGCAGGGTTTTCAAGCGCCTTGTGCAGGCAGCATTTCTCTGCTACCCTTGTGCCAGGCTTCGGAATAGGCTGGGTGCTTTCACCGAGACTGGGGCCTCCACACTAAAAGGCCACTTTCTGGTCCTGCTGTCAAGTGCCTGGCACTCTGCAGCCATGAGGCATGATGCTCTTCCTATAAGAGACATCAATATGCCCATCTCCTCCCCAAATGCCTAACAATTTCTTCCTCAGGTTGCTTCTGCCTCTTCTTTCTTTTTGTACTGTCCTTAATTCTCTCCATATTATAGAGTCCAGAATCATTGTCTTCATGTGTGCAAGCTTTCAAAACCTATAGCATGGCCAACCACTTCAAGGCAAATGGGCCCAGACCTCGGGATCAGGGTGTCTACCTGAAGGCAGGGGAAAGCAGACAAGGTGAAGGAATGTATGGAGAAGCCCTTTCTTACTTTATTGACTGTTGAGGCCATGGTAACAAGAAATGCATTCCTGTCATTACTGTTGTAATATATTATTTTTCACTTCCTCTAATTTTAATTTAGAAAAGTTGCCATCAAATTAATAAGATTTTGTGCATAAACATAAAAATACTTTTAGAAAGCTGGGTTATTCAAAATGACTTATTCACGGAAATAGAAAGATTATCTTGGTATAACTGTCGAATTTTTACAAACAGTCATATACAAACTAATTCTTTATCTAAAGATACATCCCAATCACTCAGAATAGAATTCAAAGACCACAAATAGTTCATTTGACTAATATTCCTTAAGTCATTCAGCACACTACCATTTGCATGCTGTCACAGATTTAATGAAAAATTCATAGAAGAATTGATTGCACTGATGATTTTCATTATGTTGGGCCTTTCTTTACAAACCTACACAAAATAATGCTGATAAAACAAGCCTACTTATATTCTGTGTTTTATAATGCTTTCAAATACAGCTCGTTTAGTTACAAGTATTCTTGGAAGGAGAAATAGCTGATAAGATATTGGTATATAGGGGAATTGGGTCAATTTAATGCAATTGGTTCAGATTTTTTTATAGCACATTAGTGTTTTGTTCCACCAAGTTCCAGGAGCTAAATATATACTACAGAACTATGGAAAGTGTGGTGGTGGACTATAAGCAATGCCCATTCATTCAATATTCTTCCTCTTAACTTGGGTTGGCCACCTGCTTGCTCTTGGCAGCATGTACACACGCACATGGTATTCTTTGATTTGTTCTCGTAATTTAAAGGCTCCAGCACCTTCATATTCCCTTTTTATCAAGCTACTGTCTCTCTCTGTTATTTTTAAGGTAACATCCTATATTTATTGCAAGATTTCATGTTTTGGAATTTACTTGGTCTTTTAAACTACAGTAGTATTTTTAAGAGTTCAGTTGTTTTAGAGCTCAAGTTATAAAGTTGCAGTACTGGGCCCTTCTTATTTTTAAAGTTGCATTATTTTTATGGCTGTGAATGTTTTTAGGAATATATGCAACAGTAGAAAAGGATCTATGCATTATGCTTTTTGATTCTCCTAGCAAAATTATGAGGCTGGTAGGGCATTTTACAGATGAAATGAGGTTCGGCATGCTTAAATGGCTCGTCCATCAGCATGTGGTAAGCACATGACAAACAGCCACCCTGGTTTGCTTATTCCTTTTCAAGTGCTCTGGATACAATACCAGAATCTATATCTCTAATAACTACCTGCATAAATTACTGTATTAAATATGATCTGCTTTATAATATGGCTTCTTTTATTGCTTTAAGCTAGCATTTCAAGCTTTAATGATTATTTGTTTGTTCACAACTTGTCTACTGCTGCCCTTATTAATCACTCAGAATAGAATTCAAAGACCACAAATAGTTCATTTGACTAATATTCCTTAAGTCATTCAGCACACTACCATTTGCATGCTGTCACAGATTTAATGAAAAATTCATAGAAGAATTGATTGCACTGATGATTTTCATTATGTTGGGCCTTTCTTTACAAACCTACACAAAATAATGCTGATAAAACAAGCCTACTTATATTCTGTGTTTTATAATGCTTTCAAATACAGCTCGTTTAGTTACAAGTATTCTTGGAAGGAGAAATAGCTGATAAGATATTGGTATATAGGGGAATTGGGTCAATTTAATGCAATTGGTTCAGATTTTTTTATAGCACATTAGTGTTTTGTTCCACCAAGTTCCAGGAGCTAAATATATACTACAGAACTATGGAAAGTGTGGTGGTGGACTATAAGCAATGCCCATTCATTCAATATTCTTCCTCTTAACTTGGGTTGGCCACCTGCTTGCTCTTGGCAGCATGTACACACGCACATGGTATTCTTTGATTTGTTCTCGTAATTTAAAGGCTCCAGCACCTTCATATTCCCTTTTTATCAAGCTACTGTCTCTCTCTGTTATTTTTAAGGTAACATCCTATATTTATTGCAAGATTTCATGTTTTGGAATTTACTTGGTCTTTTAAACTACAGTAGTATTTTTAAGAGTTCAGTTGTTTTAGAGCTCAAGTTATAAAGTTGCAGTACTGGGCCCTTCTTATTTTTAAAGTTGCATTATTTTTATGGCTGTGAATGTTTTTAGGAATATATGCAACAGTAGAAAAGGATCTATGCATTATGCTTTTTGATTCTCCTAGCAAAATTATGAGGCTGGTAGGGCATTTTACAGATGAAATGAGGTTCGGCATGCTTAAATGGCTCGTCCATCAGCATGTGGTAAGCACATGACAAACAGCCACCCTGGTTTGCTTATTCCTTTTCAAGTGCTCTGGATACAATACCAGAATCTATATCTCTAATAACTACCTGCATAAATTACTGTATTAAATATGATCTGCTTTATAATATGGCTTCTTTTATTGCTTTAAGCTAGCATTTCAAGCTTTAATGATTATTTGTTTTGCGTGTTCACAACTTGTCTACTGCTGCCCTTATTTGTATGTCCTGGATACCTAGAGAATAGGAGAAGTCTCTCCCCTAGATTCCTGACCCCAACTCTGTCCGGACACAAACACAATGAGTCAAGAGCATTACTCAGGCCTTGAGGACTAAAGAAGAATGTGTACATTCACAAGTTAAAATTCACAAGTAAAAATTCACAAGTGAAAACCCCATCACTGCACACGGACCCTGATGCCTCAGTAGCCCTGATGCTTGCTTGAGAGGAATTACAGATTTTTCTACCCATGAGAAGAGAAAATGCATCTGGATAAAGTGGGCTTGTTGAATTATTGAATCATCTTGTCCCCTCTTACAGCTACCTAGGAAGCATCATTTTAGATCCATCTGCAACTATAAAGTATGTATTGATTAAACACCTCTTATGACTCAGGCACATTTTTAGGCACCAGAACAAAGATACAAACATGGCACAGCCCTCTCCTATTTTAGCACAAAGCAAGAAAGACCCTTGTGAGAAGTACCATTGGAAAGGTGCCATTTAGAGTAATGTTTTTCCAACTTAAGGACATCTGATGTACCTGGAGGACTTGCTAAAATACATTGCTTATTTAACACTCCAGTTCCTGGTTCTTTAGATCTGGGGTGAGGCCTGAGAACATGCATTTCCAACAACTTCCCAAGTGATGCTGAGGCTGCTGATAATTTAAGGCCACTAAGCTTTTATCATCTGTAAAAATGGAGTTTTGTAATAGTGCCTAACCCATGGGAATGTCTTGGGGATAAAAGTAGTCAATATTATAGTGCTAGCATCTAGTGACAAGCCAACAAATGTTAGCTTCTATTATTATTTTCATTATTATTAAGGGGTTTCAGGAGGATTCATCCAAATTCTCTCTCTCTTACTTCAGAATATCTGAAATCCCTTTAGCCAAAGACAAACTGATCAAAATTAAATAAAATTCTCTGGGAGAGTTTTCTTCCAGTAATACCAGGACTTAAATATGATCTGCTTTATAATATGGCTTCTTTTATTGCTTTAAGCTAGCATTTCAAGCTTTAATGATTATTTGTTTTTCGTGTTCACAACTTGTCTACTGCTGCCCTTATTTGTATGTCCTGGATACCTAGAGAATAGGAGAAGTCTCTCCCCTAGATTCCTGACCCCAACTCTGTCCGGACACAAACACAATGAGTCAAGAGCATTACTCAGGCCTTGAGGACTAAAGAAGAATGTGTACATTCACAAGTTAAAATTCACAAGTAAAAATTCACAAGTGAAAACCCCATCACTGCACACGGACCCTGATGCCTCAGTAGCCCTGATGCTTGCTTGAGAGGAATTACAGATTTTTCTACCCATGAGAAGAGAAAATGCATCTGGATAAAGTGGGCTTGTTGAATTATTGAATCATCTTGTCCCCTCTTACAGCTACCTAGGAAGCATCATTTTAGATCCATCTGCAACTATAAAGTATGTATTGATTAAACACCTCTTATGACTCAGGCACATTTTTAGGCACCAGAACAAAGATACAAACATGGCACAGCCCTCTCCTATTTTAGCACAAAGCAAGAAAGACCCTTGTGAGAAGTACCATTGGAAAGGTGCCATTTAGAGTAATGTTTTTCCAACTTAAGGACATCTGATGTACCTGGAGGACTTGCTAAAATACATTGCTTATTTAACACTCCAGTTCCTGGTTCTTTAGATCTGGGGTGAGGCCTGAGAACATGCATTTCCAACAACTTCCCAAGTGATGCTGAGGCTGCTGATAATTTAAGGCCACTAAGCTTTTATCATCTGTAAAAATGGAGTTTTGTAATAGTGCCTAACCCATGGGAATGTCTTGGGGATAAAAGTAGTCAATATTATAGTGCTAGCATCTAGTGACAAGCCAACAAATGTTAGCTTCTATTATTATTTTCATTATTATTAAGGGGTTTCAGGAGGATTCATCCAAATTCTCTCTCTCTTACTTCAGAATATCTGAAATCCCTTTAGCCAAAGACAAACTGATCAAAATTAAATAAAATTCTCTGGGAGAGTTTTCTTCCAGTAATACCAGGACTTAAATCAGTGAAATCATTGCCTTCCCTTATTCTGCCTTTGATAAAGTAGAGATCATTGAGGCTCTAGCAGGTGTCCATAAAGCTGAAAGTATTATCCTGCAGAGAACACAGAAGTAGCAACAACAAAAAAACCTTAAAGTAACTTAGTAAATTTCCTGAGGCCTGTCCTATCCCCACTTAACACAAATGCAATGGAGTTCTTTTTGTCTCTGTAAAAAGGGATTATTATTGTTGCTGTTGTTGTAATTATTATTATTATTATTATTATAGCAAAATCATTAAAAAATGTTGGACTCTTTTTTCAGTTGAAGGTCTGTGGTTTCAAAACTCAAGCTGTGTCCAATTCTGTTACATGACAGTGTCCCCCCCTGCCCCACGAACCTTCCCTCAGCAGGACATGACACATGTTGAAAACAAGGTTATTAAATAAGAAATACAGAAAATAATGATTGATCTCCCATGGAAAACAGCTGCTTTTTGTTAACAACTAACCAAGGGCCCTCTCTAGGTTTTGTGGAAGTCAATTCTGTTGGAAGTTGAAAAATGCCAACGAAGGCATATACAATAGAAAAGGAATACAGCAAGTGTTTTTTATTAAGGTAATTTCTTTTAAATTCAAAGTATATTAAAATCTCTAAACAACAATTAATACCCAAGAAAGGTGATGCCCACTCTAGGTCAATGTAAAAAGGAGATATTTCTTACAGCTGGATTTTTCATTAACCAAATTAAAGTGAATCTGATGTACCTGGAGGACTTGCTAAAATACATTGCTTATTTAACACTCCAGTTCCTGGTTCTTTAGATCTGGGGTGAGGCCTGAGAACATGCATTTCCAACAACTTCCCAAGTGATGCTGAGGCTGCTGATAATTTAAGGCCACTAAGCTTTTATCATCTGTAAAAATGGAGTTTTGTAATAGTGCCTAACCCATGGGAATGTCTTGGGGATAAAAGTAGTCAATATTATAGTGCTAGCATCTAGTGACAAGCCAACAAATGTTAGCTTCTATTATTATTTTCATTATTATTAAGGGGTTTCAGGAGGATTCATCCAAATTCTCTCTCTCTTACTTCAGAATATCTGAAATCCCTTTAGCCAAAGACAAACTGATCAAAATTAAATAAAATTCTCTGGGAGAGTTTTCTTCCAGTAATACCAGGACTTAAATCAGTGAAATCATTGCCTTCCCTTATTCTGCCTTTGATAAAGTAGAGATCATTGAGGCTCTAGCAGGTGTCCATAAAGCTGAAAGTATTATCCTGCAGAGAACACAGAAGTAGCAACAACAAAAAAACCTTAAAGTAACTTAGTAAATTTCCTGAGGCCTGTCCTATCCCCACTTAACACAAATGCAATGGAGTTCTTTTTGTCTCTGTAAAAAGGGATTATTATTGTTGCTGTTGTTGTAATTATTATTATTATTATTATTATAGCAAAATCATTAAAAAATGTTGGACTCTTTTTTCAGTTGAAGGTCTGTGGTTTCAAAACTCAAGCTGTGTCCAATTCTGTTACATGACAGTGTCCCCCCCTGCCCCACGAACCTTCCCTCAGCAGGACATGACACATGTTGAAAACAAGGTTATTAAATAAGAAATACAGAAAATAATGATTGATCTCCCATGGAAAACAGCTGCTTTTTGTTAACAACTAACCAAGGGCCCTCTCTCTAGGTTTTGTGGAAGTCAATTCTGTTGGAAGTTGAAAAATGCCAACGAAGGCATATACAATAGAAAAGGAATACAGCAAGTGTTTTTTATTAAGGTAATTTCTTTTAAATTCAAAGTATATTAAAATCTCTAAACAACAATTAATACCCAAGAAAGGTGATGCCCACTCTAGGTCAATGTAAAAAGGAGATATTTCTTACAGCTGGATTTTTCATTACATAAGTGACAATGTGGGAAATAAATCTAAATCCCAAATTATTTAAACATTAGGTGATACAATCAAACTAATACAGTGTCCATGTGCTAAGTGGCTCATTTTTGGTTTCTTGCTGAGAATGTGATGCTCTGCTCAAGTGTATAAAGAGTATACTTGACTCTTTGAATTTTAATTTCTGGGGGAGATTTACTTATTATTACAAAAGGGAATATTAGGTTAGCTTTCTGCAAGCCTCAGGTCACAACATTTTCACCAACTAATCAATACCTAAAGCTGTATTATGTGTGTTTCTCTTTAAAGACATCATATCCAGTATGTATTTTTGGACTACTTTGAGCACCAAAATCATCAACTAATAGCCCAAATATGAGAAAAATGTGGCATTAAATAGCCTGCCAAAAGAACACATCTTATAAGTTTACAGTTTGTAAGTTAAAACAAGAAGACACAGTGTTGTTTTGTTTGACCTCAGGTGGAAACATAGGCATTGGGTGACTCAAATTTTCGCTGTTCTGTGCATGTCCTCAAATGACTGGGGAAGCACTGGGAGTACTGACTTGGGGGTTACAAATGAATTTCAGTGAGTTGGTGAATTCACAAATAATGAAGACTGATTGTGTATTCTTCGCCATTTTGAAGATCTTCCTTCATTTTTTTTCTAGATTCTTCTATGACAAATCATCTGTCATTTTACTACTTGTCTTTTCTATCTTGTTGCTTTTTAGAATTTTTCTCTTCATTCATGATGCTCTGAAGTTTCACTGTAACATAGACAGTGAATTTAAATTACTCCCACAATAGTTAGTGTTCATTTCCAATTTCTTTATTCTTGGAAAAATACTTCTGAGCCATGATCTCTTTAAAAATTACGTCTCTGCCATTTCCTCCTTATTTCTAGGACTCCTAATATACAGATATTGGAGCTTCTCAATATATAACGTCTATATATCTTAACAACTCTTCTTTCATATTTCATATGTCTTTATATTATTCAACTATATGCTAAGTGAAATTTTCAGAACTATTTCATTTCTTAAGATACACAGATACCACACACACACACACACATCCACAATTTCTATGAATGTTAGTTTATGACCACTTTTTCAGATTTACATCTGTCAATTTCTGTTGCACTGTTTCTTTTATGTGTTTCTTCCTTTCTCTGTTTGATCATCTTGAACATACTTATTTAAAAACCATTTATGCTTGGTTATCTTTTGTTGATGAAACTAAATTCATCTACTAGCTCTTGAGTTTTCTTAGCTCTTTTTCTTCACATTCCTGTTTTTCCTATGGGCCTTAGAATCTTGGTTGATAACTTCCATTTGTGTGAAAATATTTTACTTCCTTTGATAGAAGGAAGATGGACATTCTTTTCCATTTATCAGTTTTGGGGGCACAGAGTCAGACATGATTGAAGCAACTTAGCATGCTTGCCCCTGGACTCTCCAGAACAGATGTTACGTTAGGGCACATACCTCCCTAGTGGCTCAGTAGGAAAGAACCCGCCTGCCAATGCAGGAGATGCAGGTTCAATCCCTGGGTCAGAAAGATTCCCAGAGAAGAAAATAGTAATTCATCCCAGTATCTTTGCCTGGGAAATCCCATGGACAGAGGAGCTTGGTGGGCTAGAGTCTATGGGGTTGCAAAGAGTTGGATATCGCTTAGTGACTAAACAACAACAACATTCTTGGAATGGGGCTACCATAGACACAGTCTCTGAACAAGCAGAGTGTTGACTCCTCTCCAACTGAGGTGTACAAATTAAAGCAAGCAGCTTGAGTCAGCCTTCTTTCAAAAGTAGGAAATCTTTTCCTGGCTCCTGATTTCCTGCCAGGAGACTGACGGTGGTACCCTGCGGTTGTAGACTGAGTTTTGTTTCTCCCTAACCCCTAGTACCCTAGAATGTGATCTTTGGAACTAGGCTTTTGCAGATGAAAATTACGTCTCTGCCATTTCCTCCTTATTTCTAGGACTCCTAATATACAGATATTGGAGCTTCTCAATATATAACGTCTATATATCTTAACAACTCTTCTTTCATATTTCATATGTCTTTATATTATTCAACTATATGCTAAGTGAAATTTTCAGAACTATTTCATTTCTTAAGATACACAGATACCACACACACACACACACACATCCACAATTTCTATGAATGTTAGTTTATGACCACTTTTTCAGATTTACATCTGTCAATTTCTGTTGCACTGTTTCTTTTATGTGTTTCTTCCTTTCTCTGTTTGATCATCTTGAACATACTTATTTAAAAACCATTTATGCTTGGTTATCTTTTGTTGATGAAACTAAATTCATCTACTAGCTCTTGAGTTTTCTTAGCTCTTTTTCTTCACATTCCTGTTTTTCCTATGGGCCTTAGAATCTTGGTTGATAACTTCCATTTGTGTGAAAATATTTTACTTCCTTTGATAGAAGGAAGATGGACATTCTTTTCCATTTATCAGTTTTGGGGGCACAGAGTCAGACATGATTGAAGCAACTTAGCATGCTTGCCCCTGGACTCTCCAGAACAGATGTTACGTTAGGGCACATACCTCCCTAGTGGCTCAGTAGGAAAGAACCCGCCTGCCAATGCAGGAGATGCAGGTTCAATCCCTGGGTCAGAAAGATTCCCAGAGAAGAAAATAGTAATTCATCCCAGTATCTTTGCCTGGGAAATCCCATGGACAGAGGAGCTTGGTGGGCTAGAGTCTATGGGGTTGCAAAGAGTTGGATATCGCTTAGTGACTAAACAACAACAACATTCTTGGAATGGGGCTACCATAGACACAGTCTCTGAACAAGCAGAGTGTTGACTCCTCTCCAACTGAGGTGTACAAATTAAAGCAAGCAGCTTGAGTCAGCCTTCTTTCAAAAGTAGGGAAATCTTTTCCTGGCTCCTGATTTCCTGCCAGGAGACTGACGGTGGTACCCTGCGGTTGTAGACTGAGTTTTGTTTCTCCCTAACCCCTAGTACCCTAGAATGTGATCTTTGGAACTAGGCTTTTTGCAGATGTAATTACTTAAGCTGAGATCATACTGGAGTAGGATTGGCCTCTAGTCCAATATCTGAAATCTTTCCAAAAAGAATGTCATGTGGGAAATTAAAAAAAAGGACATGGAGGGTCATGTGATGATGAAGTCAGAGATGAACATGACGCTTCTCTTCCACAAGTCAATGAATACCACATATTGCCAACAAAGACAATTAGGA
This sequence comes from Tragulus kanchil, assembly GCA_022376925.1. Taxonomy (NCBI): domain Eukaryota; kingdom Metazoa; phylum Chordata; class Mammalia; order Artiodactyla; family Tragulidae; genus Tragulus; species Tragulus kanchil. Next base: position 124,642,457 of record JAIOJX010000028.1, read on the forward strand.
GAGAGGCTTGGAATAGATCTGTCTCTAACACTTGCCACATGGCCCTGCTGATATTTTAAATCTCAGAGTGCTACCATCAGAACTGTGAGAGAAGTTTCTGTCGTTAAAACCACCCACTTGGGCCTAAAGGGGTGGGATGGGGGAAATGGGATATACATATGACTAATATGGAATTATACATATCCGTAAATGTCAAACTCTGTAAAATCAAAAAAGAAAAAAAAAAACGCACCCTCTTGGTGGTAATCTGTTATGACAGCCATAACAAACTAACAGACTCACCATTTGGTTATTTCAGTCTCTAAGTCCAATTTCTGTTGTCTTGATGTTTCCAGACTTGGAACTTCCCAAGTCTGAGTTTAGCCAACTCCATCCACAGATATTTATGACTCTGTGAGTCTGTCCTCTATCTTTAATATGGAAAAGTTGGTCTTTTTCTCTAAGTTTGGCTATTCTTATTTAATTTTTAAAAATATAGTCTGTTCAGATGAATGGATAAAGAAGCTGTGGTACATCTATACAAAGGAATATTACTCATCCATAAAAATAAATGCATTTGAATCAGTTCTAAAGAAGGCAATGAATCTACAACCTATTATACAGAGTGAGGTATGTCAGAGAGAGAAAGATAAATATGGCATATTGACACATGTGTATGGAATCTAGAAAGATGGTGCTGATAAATGAACATGCAGAGCAGCAGTGGAGAGGCAGACTTAGAGAATAGTCTTATAGACATAGGTGTGAGGGAGGGGAAATATTCTGTGGGACTAGGGGATCTCAAACAGGGGCTCTGTGGTGACCTGGAGGAGTGGGATGGGAAGAAGGTTTGGGAGGGAGGACATATATATACCTTATGGTGGATTTCGGTCAATGTGTGGCAGTAAATAACAAAACGCTGTAAAAAATAAAAATAATAATAAATTAAATTTGTATGGAAAAAAATCTCCAAAAAAAAATATATAGTCTATTTACCAATACCAAGTCTCTGGAGAAGAAGTTTAATATGAATATTCACCATACAATCTTTTCTGAAATACTCTATTTTTTAACCATTCTGTGAGAAACATATATACTCTGTATGGTAGAGAAGAATAACTTAAGAAAAGATGTAACAAAGTATATCCTGTTCCACAGTTTTAAGAATGTATTACAAAGGAAAAGAAAACATTATGAAAGAAAGAAAGGAAAGGAAAACTGAAGAAATAAAGAAGGTATGATTCCTTCCCAGAGCAGAAGTCAAGATTCTTCTCCACACAGAGTCAAAGGAACAGGTAAGGTGAAAAAATCAAAAAGAAAAAAACGCACCCTCTTGGTGGTAATCTGTTATGACAGCCATAACAAACTAACAGACTCACCATTTGGTTATTTCAGTCTCTAAGTCCAATTTCTGTTGTCTTGATGTTTCCAGACTTGGAACTTCCCAAGTCTGAGTTTAGCCAACTCCATCCACAGATATTTATGACTCTGTGAGTCTGTCCTCTATCTTTAATATGGAAAAGTTGGTCTTTTTCTCTAAGTTTGGCTATTCTTATTTAATTTTTAAAATATAGTCTGTTCAGATGAATGGATAAAGAAGCTGTGGTACATCTATACAAAGGAATATTACTCATCCATAAAAATAAATGCATTTGAATCAGTTCTAAAGAAGGCAATGAATCTACAACCTATTATACAGAGTGAGGTATGTCAGAGAGAGAAAGATAAATATGGCATATTGACACATGTGTATGGAATCTAGAAAGATGGTGCTGATAAATGAACATGCAGAGCAGCAGTGGAGAGGCAGACTTAGAGAATAGTCTTATAGACATAGGTGTGAGGGAGGGGAAATATTCTGTGGGACTAGGGGATCTCAAACAGGGGCTCTGTGGTGACCTGGAGGAGTGGGATGGGAAGAAGGTTTGGGAGGGAGGACATATATATACCTTATGGTGGATTTCGGTCAATGTGTGGCAGTAAATAACAAAACGCTGTAAAAAATAAAAATAATAATAAATTAAATTTGTATGGAAAAAAATCTCCAAAAAAAAATATATAGTCTATTTACCAATACCAAGTCTCTGGAGAAGAAGTTTAATATGAATATTCACCATACAATCTTTTCTGAAATACTCTATTTTTTAACCATTCTGTGAGAAACATATATACTCTGTATGGTAGAGAAGAATAACTTAAGAAAAAGATGTAACAAAGTATATCCTGTTCCACAGTTTTAAGAATGTTTTACAAAGGAAAAGAAAACATTATGAAAGAAAGAAAGGAAAGGAAAACTGAAGAAATAAAGAAGGTATGATTCCTTCCCAGAGCAGAAGTCAAGATTCTTCTCCACACAGAGTCAAAGGAACAGGTAAGGTGAAAAAAATCAAAATCTGTTGTTATTTCTTTTACCTTTGACTAATATTAAAAAGTTTCATATCTGCTGTTCCAAGTCCCATGGTTCCCTGACTCCCTTTCACTGGCAAGCTTTCACCCATATGTCTGGAGAAAGAGATATACAACATTAAATTGGGCTCCCTAAGACATGATATGGGTGGTGCCAACTTCTCAGGTTTTCCAGGATGATGGGATGATGTCATGGTTTGCTACCTAGAGAAGAACATCCATATGCATTTGTGCTATTTTCACTGATGAACAGCTTGAGAAATATTCGTTAATAAAACCTTTCAATGATTCCAGATTCAGAATGTCTGCAAACAGCAGTCATGACCCAGAAACAAATCAAAGCAGCCTAGAAAATTTTAAATAGACTTGAACTTAGTTTGGAACATGCCTTTAAAAGCATGCATAAACCTGGGATCTAGGTCATAGGCATAAAAAATAGATAATAATTATAATAAAGTAAAGCAACAGAAGATCCTCTAAATTCTTATCTCATTGATATTATATATATTAAAAGGAAGCATTTCTGGGATATTAGCTTTCACATTTTCCACTTAAATTTTTCATTAGAGGGATTATAAATATCTCTGCACAGTAAGCACAGGGAGGCAGGTGGCATTGTGGAAAGACAGATTAGGAGAAACAAAACGACTGGTTCTACCACTTACAGATCACAAGCAAATCTTTTAATCTTTCAAAGCCCGACTTTCTTCCCAACTGAAGCTATGGAAAATCTCCAAAAAATATATAGTCTATTTACCAATACCAAGTCTCTGGAGAAGAAGTTTAATATGAATATTCACCATACAATCTTTTCTGAAATACTCTATTTTTTAACCATTCTGTGAGAAACATATATACTCTGTATGGTAGAGAAGAATAACTTAAGAAAAGATGTAACAAAGTATATCCTGTTCCACAGTTTTAAGAATGTTTTACAAAGGAAAAGAAAACATTATGAAAGAAAGAAAGGAAAGGAAAACTGAAGAAATAAAGAAGGTATGATTCCTTCCCAGAGCAGAAGTCAAGATTCTTCTCCACACAGAGTCAAAGGAACAGGTAAGGTGAAAAAAATCAAAATCTGTTGTTATTTCTTTTACCTTTGACTAATATTAAAAAGTTTCATATCTGCTGTTCCAAGTCCCATGGTTCCCTGACTCCCTTTCACTGGCAAGCTTTCACCCATATGTCTGGAGAAAGAGATATACAACATTAAATTGGGCTCCCTAAGACATGATATGGGTGGTGCCAACTTCTCAGGTTTTCCAGGATGATGGGATGATGTCATGGTTTGCTACCTAGAGAAGAACATCCATATGCATTTGTGCTATTTTCACTGATGAACAGCTTGAGAAATATTCGTTAATAAAACCTTTCAATGATTCCAGATTCAGAATGTCTGCAAACAGCAGTCATGACCCAGAAACAAATCAAAGCAGCCTAGAAAATTTTAAATAGACTTGAACTTAGTTTGGAACATGCCTTTAAAAGCATGCATAAACCTGGGATCTAGGTCATAGGCATAAAAAATAGATAATAATTATAATAAAGTAAAGCAACAGAAGATCCTCTAAATTCTTATCTCATTGATATTATATATATTAAAAGGAAGCATTTCTGGGATATTAGCTTTCACATTTTCCACTTAAATTTTTCATTAGAGGGATTATAAATATCTCTGCACAGTAAGCACAGGGAGGCAGGTGGCATTGTGGAAAGACAGATTAGGAGAAACAAAACGACTGGTTCTACCACTTACAGATCACAAGCAAATCTTTTAATCTTTCAAAGCCCGACTTTCTTCCCAACTGGTAATAGCAATAATAATACTTCTACCTAGATAGAAGATTATATGAATTACAAAGTGCTATTCAACAATGGGTTTATTTACACTAGTATAAATCTTTAGGATAAAAAAAAATTGAAAACTTAAAAACAAAAATTAAATTTAGGATAGACTAATGATCCCTTTGAAGCATAAAAGCACACGGCAGTATTGCTATTTCCACTTGTGAAAGGGTGTACGTGTGCCAAGTCAGAACATCCTGGAGTCTGTGGTGAGTAGACTGGCCTCAGAGAACCCAGCCCTGATCTCTCTGCTTCATGTTCTGACTCTCGGCACAGCCCACTCAGAGGTCTGAGTGTGTGGGTTCACATGGAGGGGCTGGAAAAGCAAGGACACAGAGGTTCAAACAAATGCCTATTTACGGACATATTAACAGCTGAAAAGCCTGGATTGTTCTTCACAGTGAATAGGGTACCTCGGGAGTAGACCTACTCAGGAAAACAAATTATAGATGAGAAGCTGCTAGTGTTCATCCGAACAAAGAAAGTCACCTGCCATGAACACTCCGCATCCTCAAGCTCAAAAACCCAGTGAATTGCCACCCTCTACTATACGTTATTCCTCCTGTGTAAAGTAGGATGGGTAGAAAAGCAGGCTTTTCTTTCGGGAGCATCAGAAACATCAAGCAGCCAACATTTATTTTCTGTGATCCAACAGTGTGCTGGGTCCTGGGTAGATAAAAGGATGTGTGAGAAAGGGCCTGTACTCAAGGAGCTTTGAGTCTAGAAAGAGAAACATGTCACCCACTAGCAATGATAAAGATTAGGTGAAGTGAGTTTCTGTGAATATTGCGTGAGTCTTCAGCAAGTCGTTAAAAAAAAAAAAAGGAAAAAGATGACATTTTTCATGCACTAAGATTGGCAGGACAGTAGGCATTTTCCACATATTATCCCATTTAATTTTATCCTTTCAACAGTTCCAGGAGATAGAGGGGCAACCCACATATCAGCTACGGTCACATTGCTCTCTAAAGTTCTATAGAAGATGGGCTCCAATTGTTCTTTTGCTACACTGGCCCTCAGTTGACAGGGTCAGTGGAAAACCTGAGAAATTATAGGCTCATTCATGGGAGGCTGAAAAGTCCTGCCGCAGGGCTTAGACAGAGTAGTATGAATGTCCTTGCTATTCTGGTGTTTTCATTTATTATAAGCTATAAATCACATAAATTTATTTTGTAACATGTAGTGCTTTTTTCTGTTTCTATACTTACAACATTTTAATTATTTAAGTATCCCTTTTATTCTCCAAGTTTCCCTAATTAGAGCAATAAACGTAGTGATTATCTTACTATATCCCCAACACTCACTTCGTTCAGTGTCCATGGCAGCCACACACAGGGCCACGCCTGAGATCACTGCAAGTATCCTTGAAGTCCCATCCAGCCATGCAAGCATGCTAAGTTGCTTCAGTCATGTTCAGCCCTTTGAGACCCCATGGATGGCAGCCCACCATGCTGCTCTAGCCATGAAATTCTCCAAGGAAGAATACTGGAGTGGGTTGCCATTTCCTCCTCCAGGGGATCTTCCTGACTCAGGGATTGAACCCAGATCTCCTGCACTGCAGGCAGATTCTTTACTGACTGAGCTACCAAGGAGGCCCATACAGTTGCCAACAAGAAAATCAAAAAGGATTGAACCCAGATCTTAACCCCTTTTCATTACCTCCTGGTAAGGGGAGCAGGCTTTTCTTCGGGAGCATCAGAAACATCAAGCAGCCAACATTTATTTTCTGTGATCCAACAGTGTGCTGGGTCCTGGGTAGATAAAAGGATGTGTGAGAAAGGGCCTGTACTCAAGGAGCTTTGAGTCTAGAAAGAGAAACATGTCACCCACTAGCAATGATAAAGATTAGGTGAAGTGAGTTTCTGTGAATATTGCGTGAGTCTTCAGCAAGTCGTTAAAAAAAAAAAAAGGAAAAAGATGACATTTTTCATGCACTAAGATTGGCAGGACAGTAGGCATTTTCCACATATTATCCCATTTAATTTTATCCTTTCAACAGTTCCAGGAGATAGAGGGGCAACCCACATATCAGCTACGGTCACATTGCTCTCTAAAGTTCTATAGAAGATGGGCTCCAATTGTTCTTTTGCTACACTGGCCCTCAGTTGACAGGGTCAGTGGAAAACCTGAGAAATTATAGGCTCATTCATGGGAGGCTGAAAAGTCCTGCCGCAGGGCTTAGACAGAGTAGTATGAATGTCCTTGCTATTCTGGTGTTTTCATTTATTATAAGCTATAAATCACATAAATTTATTTTGTAACATGTAGTGCTTTTTTCTGTTTCTATACTTACAACATTTTAATTATTTAAGTATCCCTTTTATTCTCCAAGTTTCCCTAATTAGAGCAATAAACGTAGTGATTATCTTACTATATCCCCAACACTCACTTCGTTCAGTGTCCATGGCAGCCACACACAGGGCCACGCCTGAGATCACTGCAAGTATCCTTGAAGTCCCATCCAGCCATGCAAGCATGCTAAGTTGCTTCAGTCATGTTCAGCCCTTTGAGACCCCATGGATGGCAGCCCACCATGCTGCTCTAGCCATGAAATTCTCCAAGGAAGAATACTGGAGTGGGTTGCCATTTCCTCCTCCAGGGGATCTTCCTGACTCAGGGATTGAACCCAGATCTCCTGCACTGCAGGCAGATTCTTTACTGACTGAGCTACCAAGGAAGCCCATACAGTTGCCAACAAGCACCCTAAAACTCAGCCAAGATGAGAAGAGATTTTGATCCTCAACCAAGCCAAGAAACTCCCAGTGGCTACTTGTGGAGTCTTAACCCACTATGTCATTAACCTAACTGTAAAAAGGGAGGCCTTCAATGCCATTAAATCTCTAAAATTATTTCATTGTGATCATATTTCATATTGCCTATCTGCCAGAGAGGAGAAAAATATGGATTATATTTCCTGAACCAAGTTTTGGTACACATTAACCAAAAATATATTTTATATATAAAATTTATTTAAATAATAAATGTTATAAATACATATATGTTTAATAATGCCCTTAATGCTGAAGCTGATGCTTCAAATACTTTGGCCACTTGATGAGAAGTGTCGACTCACTGGAAAAGACCCTGATGCTGGGAAGGACTGAGTGCAGGAGGAAAAGGAGAAGAAAGAGGATAAGATGGTTGGATGGCATCACCGAATCAACAGACATGAGTAGGGGCAAACTCTGGGAGATAGTGAAGAACAGGGAAGCCTGGTGTGCTGCAGTCCATGAAGTCACAAAAAGTCAGACAGAACTTAGTGGCTGAACAACAAATGTCCTTAAGAAACTGCTTTCATTAAAACAAATTAGCTCATTAAATCAGGATACTCATAGAAAATTTGGGTAATGTTTTCATTTATGTTAAAAATACAATGCTTGAAGTGTTTCCAAATTATAAATCATCTGAAAGATATTCCAAATGATCTTAAACTATTTTTCCCCAGCTTTTGAAAGAGTATCAGTATAGATATGAAAATATATGCTCAAATCATCCTGAAAGGGTGTCATTAACCTGAAAGAGAGTATGCTTAACTCCCTTAATATTGAAAATAGCAAACTGAAATTAGCATTGACTGAACAAGAAAATTTAAAAAGAAAGATATTAAAGATTTGGTCACCAACAACACCATGAACATAACAAGCAAGAGTTAGTCACACACAGTCCATTTTGAAAAGTCCTGGTGCTGCTCGGCATATAGAAATATTGTATAAGCTAGTGTTTGAAATGTAACAGTCACAGTAATAGCCCAGAAGCAATCGCCTAAAAAAGCAAACAGATACATCAAAGTGAGAAACAAGGTTTGTAAATATTGCCTTTTATAGTCAGGCAGGGGAGCATACACACCACTTTCTATAAATAAAAGAAGTAATTCTTCCAAAGAAACTAGATTGTCTCTGCAGGGCAGGTAAAACTGTCATTGACTAAATTGTACCCAAGAGCCCAGGATGTTAATTTATCTCATTTCATATTTTAGAAAAATATGGATTATATTTCCTGAACCAAGTTTTGGTACATTAACCAAAAATATATTTTATATATAAAATTTATTTAAATAATAAATGTTATAAATACATATATGTTTAATAATGCCTTAATGCTGAAGCTGATGCTTCAAATACTTTGGCCACTTGATGAGAAGTGTCGACTCACTGGAAAAGACCCTGATGCTGGGAAGGACTGAGTGCAGGAGGAAAAGGAGAAGAAAGAGGATAAGATGGTTGGATGGCATCACCGAATCAACAGACATGAGTAGGGGCAAACTCTGGGAGATAGTGAAGAACAGGGAAGCCTGGTGTGCTGCAGTCCATGAAGTCACAAAAAGTCAGACAGAACTTAGTGGCTGAACAACAAATGTCCTTAAGAAACTGCTTTCATTAAAACAAATTAGCTCATTAAATCAGGATACTCATAGAAAATTTGGGTAATGTTTTCATTTATGTTAAAAATACAATGCTTGAAGTGTTTCCAAATTATAAATCATCTGAAAGATATTCCAAATGATCTTAAACTATTTTTCCCCAGCTTTTGAAAGAGTATCAGTATAGATATGAAAATATATGCTCAAATCATCCTGAAAGGGTGTCATTAACCTGAAAGAGAGTATGCTTAACTCCCTTAATATTGAAAATAGCAAACTGAAATTAGCATTGACTGAACAAGAAAATTTAAAAAGAAAGATATTAAAGATTTGGTCACCAACAACACCATGAACATAACAAGCAAGAGTTAGTCACACACAGTCCATTTTGAAAAGTCCTGGTGCTGCTCGGCATATAGAAATATTGTATAAGCTAGTGTTTGAAATGTAACAGTCACAGTAATAGCCCAGAAGCAATCGCCTAAAAAAGCAAACAGATACATCAAAGTGAGAAACAAGGTTTGTAAATATTGCCTTTTATAGTCAGGCAGGGGAGCATACACACCACTTTCTATAAATAAAAGAAGTAATTCTTCCAAAGAAACTAGATTGTCTCTGCAGGGCAGGTAAAACTGTCATTGACTAAATTGTACCCAAGAGCCCAGGATGTTAATTTATCTCATTTCATCCTCCATGTCTCATCCAGGGTTAGATAATCATTAGGGATGAAACAATGAGGGCAGCCAACGAAAGCTAGAGGAGAAATGATTTCACATAAGATATGTTTGTAACTCTGCCCTACATCTGGTCTAAACATCCTTGGGAATTTAAAATTATTTTAGATAAGTGACCAGAACTCTAAAATAAATAGATTCAAGAGTTAGACATTTGTGATGCAAAAACTAAGAATCATGAACAAGGGTATATTTATTATTAATAATCATTCTAATTCTATAATTCTAAATTTTAATGCCTGCTCCAAAATGACTTTAATGGCTCAACTGAAATACTAAGAACTAAATTTGTTGCTGAACTTAATGCCAAAAGCATACAAAAATAGTCTCTAGTGTCTAAGTTCTGCAATAAAGAAAGAATATTGGCTAAAGTTCCACAAATATGTATAGCAGAGAAGGATAACGGTTGCAGGTGAATTAAGTCCCTTTCTGTATTTTTGTTGCTGTTAAATCCACTATGAACCCTTGTCACCTAATAATTATGGCTTGGATTTCCTTTCATTGTAGTTAATAATAAAAAACTTGCTTGTGCTTTTTGAATTTGATAGTGTATATTTTATCAATTTTGTTTGAATATTTTTACTGGATATAAAATAGTAAACTTTAAGGACACTGAATAGGGCCATTTTGAAAATGCATTGTTTTCATTAAAAAATATTATATGCTCAAGGTAAAAAAAAAAAAAAAAACAGTACAGAGGAGAAACAATTGAAAACAAAAGGTTGTCCTTTTTACCTATTCTCTCTTCTCCTTCCAGATCATGAAGCCATATTCCTAATAATATGCTGTAAACAGATATTTTCAATACCAGATCTAATGACACATGCTTGTACACAGACATGAAAGGATTAATACAAGGCAGAGAACTTTTCATTGCAACAAAGGTAAATTCCCCATTCTTTTTGATGTTTATCTCATGTTTTAATCTGCTACCATCTTTCATTAAGGTAGGAAAGTCTAGGTAAGTGGATATTTTGTAAACAGGTCTGAGGCCCAAAGGATAGCCTCCCCAGATAGAGTAGTCAATAAAAAAAAAGACAATTATATGTGAAAGACAAGTAAATTTGTTGAATTTGCTCATTGTTTTTCCTTTCTGTGCATATTAGGTGGGGCAAATATTTGGGTCTTTTTATTTTATAACGTATAGTTCACTGGGCAAACAGTGAGTGAACATGGTATCATTTGTAAAATATGTGTTTTAACAAGCTAAGGAATCTTTCTTTTAATCAACTGTTTCTTTTCATGCAGAATCACTTGGCATTTTCAATGAACTACATATTTGAGGAAATGAATGCATGCCTATACTTTGAAAATAAGAACAAACTTCAATTTTGTTTGTTAAATTACTCTAAATAGCCATTTAACTGGATTTTTAAAAATAATTGAGCCTCCTGTCCCTTCAGCTAGTCTTTTAATATTAAACAACCCCACTAACATTCTGCAGATAATCATGCCTAAAGTAGAGCTTCAAATTGGGCTGCTAATGAGAGTACTGGCAGATCTGATTTTCTCACAAAATCTATTATGGATTGTTTTAAAACTTTATTAAGGGTCTATCAGATGGGTTCATAAAATACAGGGATGTTTCAATACAGAATGTGACTTTTATTAGTCCTCTCATGATAAATGACATCAATTTGATTCAAGATGGCAATAAAAAATATATAGCCTGTTCTAGGGAACTCCATTTCCCAGATCTGGAGATTTGTGATTAGTAGGCAAAGACTTTATATCACATTGCAGGCAAGGTAATAGACAAAGTAAGATTTACCTTACCAAACATTTCCATTGAAAGTCAAGTTTCTCAAGTCTGGCAGATAGGATATTCCTCCTAATATTTCTTGCAAGTACATCCAAGAATTACACATACTCTTTTGTCATGCTTAAGATTAAGAATGAGATGACCCATTTACAGATTACCCAGGTGGTTCAGTGGGTAAAAGAATCCGTGATCCCTGGGTTGAGAAAATTCCTTGCAGGAGGGCACGGTGACCCACTCCAGTATTCTTGCCTGGAGAATCCCATGAAAAGAGGAGCCTGACGGGCTACAGTCCAGGGGGTCGCAAAGAGTCAGATATGATAGAGAGACTGAGCATGCACTCACGACTCAGTTACAGTTGGTTAATAGGTAAGATTGCCCCAAAATAAAAATACTAGAAAATGTTTGAGAGTTTCACATTATCTTTAAGACACCTGAGAAACATGAAAGTTAATAGCATATTAACTTAGGATATGTTAGGATATGTTCAAGCCAATTTTAAGGCTTACTTTTCTTCTACAAAATAATTGTAGTATTCTCTACATTCTGACAAAGATTCCTAAGCTTCCAGGTTTATACAGTGGACATACCTCTCTGAATTTATAACATTTCCTCCTCTCTCTTATACTAGCCTAAAAGTACATTCCTTTTTTCAAAAAATGATTGTTATTTTTTGAATAAGACACATAGTTGTTTTAAGTCTATTTTTAAGAAATGCATTAACATAAACAGAATTCAGGTATTAGAAATCAATCATATTTTGAGGAGTCTTATCCAAAATACCTGCAAGTTGATAGACTAATTTTTCTACTCAATTTTAATATAAAATATGTATTGCAGTGTGTCATGAAAAAAGTTCCTTAATATTTGAGAAGTGTGATGCTTAGTTAAAACCTTACTAAATCCTGTTACTTTGGTCTATTTTCTATCTATTTATCCCTCCATCTAACATTCATTGAATATCTACTATATACACTATGCAAGGCATTTTTTTATGCAACTTTTGGGAAAAAGGCAAAGGTAATAGAAAACATAAGTAAGATTAAAAAAGCCTGTTCTAGGGAACTCCATTTCCCAGATCTGGAGATTTGTGATTAGTAGGCAAAGACTTTATATCACATTGCAGGCAAGGTAATAGACAAAGTAAGATTTACCTTACCAAACATTTCCATTGAAAGTCAAGTTTCTCAAGTCTGGCAGATAGGATATTCCTCCTAATATTTCTTGCAAGTACATCCAAGAATTACACATACTCTTTTGTCATGCTTAAGATTAAGAATGAGATGACCCATTTACAGATTACCCAGGTGGTTCAGTGGGTAAAAGAATCCGTGATCCCTGGGTTGAGAAAATTCCTTGCAGGAGGGCACGGTGACCCACTCCAGTATTCTTGCCTGGAGAATCCCATGAAAAGAGGAGCCTGACGGGCTACAGTCCAGGGGGTCGCAAAGAGTCAGATATGATAGAGAGACTTAGCATGCACTCACGACTCAGTTACAGTTGGTTAATAGGTAAGATTGCCCCAAAATAAAAATACTAGAAAATGTTTGAGAGTTTCACATTATCTTTAAGACACCTGAGAAACATGAAAGTTAATAGCATATTAACTTAGGATATGTTAGGATATGTTCAAGCCAATTTTAAGGCTTACTTTTCTTCTACAAAATAATTGTAGTATTCTCTACATTCTGACAAAGATTCCTAAGCTTCCAGGTTTATACAGTGGACATACCTCTCTGAATTTATAACATTTCCTCCTCTCTCTTATACTAGCCTAAAAGTACATTCCTTTTTTCAAAAAATGATTGTTATTTTTTGAATAAGACACATAGTTGTTTTAAGTCTATTTTTAAGAAATGCATTAACATAAACAGAATTCAGGTATTAGAAATCAATCATATTTTGAGGAGTCTTATCCAAAAATACCTGCAAGTTGATAGACTAATTTTTCTACTCAATTTTAATATAAAATATGTATTGCAGTGTGTCATGAAAAAAGTTCCTTAATATTTGAGAAGTGTGATGCTTAGTTAAAACCTTACTAAATCCTGTTACTTTGGTCTATTTTCTATCTATTTATCCCTCCATCTAACATTCATTGAATATCTACTATATACCAGGCACTATGCAAGGCATCAGTCAGGGCTATGAGAGAATTAAGAGTGTATTCTTAACCTCGAGACATTTATGGCGTGATTTCTGGAACAGACAATTTAACAAACAGATACAGTATACAACGAGACATTCTAATAAAAGGGGTCCACAGGACTAGTGCATTGTAAGAAACAAAGAGATGAAGTGTTCACTAGATTCTTGGGAAAATGGAGTCCAGGCAAGTTCAGAGAGAAGGTGAACATGAGCTGCAGGTTTTCCCTTCATCCCTTGCCTTCCCACCTCCAATCTGCCATTGAGCCTCTTTCCCTTGATGCTTTCTCTTCCCATTTGAGTGATAATAAAATATCACTATTCGTGAACTTATTGCTAGTGAATTTCTCTACTGCTTGACCACATCTTTAAAAAATGGGACTCTGAGGAATATGATATTTCTTGATAGTCAAAGTTATAATTAAATTATTAATGACTTCATAAAAAGGAGATATTACATTTCTACCTACTCTTTAAGGCCTCCTTCCAATATCTTCTGTTTCTTGCTATGAGAGGATATATTTTGAAGATTACTATTCTAATTGAGTCTTAGCCCCCATCTAGGCTCAAGGTTGAATGGGATTTAGGAAAATACCAATCTACCATCAATCATTTCTAAGTATCAAATTTTTCACATTTGCTAACATCTTGCTAGTTTACATAGCTTTCACATCCTGTACGGCATTTACTCTATGGACCTTTGCCAGTAAAGGAAATCAATTTTCTTTTTTATTTTTTTGATTGGAATAAGACACATAGTTGTTTTAAGTCTATTTTAAGAAATGCATTAACATAAACAGAATTCAGGTATTAGAAATCAATCATATTTTGAGGAGTCTTATCCAAAATACCTGCAAGTTGATAGACTAATTTTTCTACTCAATTTTAATATAAAATATGTATTGCAGTGTGTCATGAAAAAAGTTCCTTAATATTTGAGAAGTGTGATGCTTAGTTAAAACCTTACTAAATCCTGTTACTTTGGTCTATTTTCTATCTATTTATCCCTCCATCTAACATTCATTGAATATCTACTATATACCAGGCACTATGCAAGGCATCAGTCAGGGCTATGAGAGAATTAAGAGTGTATTCTTAACCTCGAGACATTTATGGCGTGATTTCTGGAACAGACAATTTAACAAACAGATACAGTATACAACGAGACATTCTAATAAAAGGGGTCCACAGGACTAGTGCATTGTAAGAAACAAAGAGATGAAGTGTTCACTAGATTCTTGGGAAAATGGAGTCCAGGCAAGTTCAGAGAGAAGGTGAACATGAGCTGCAGGTTTTCCCTTCATCCCTTGCCTTCCCACCTCCAATCTGCCATTGAGCCTCTTTCCCTTGATGCTTTCTCTTCCCATTTGAGTGATAATAAAATATCACTATTCGTGAACTTATTGCTAGTGAATTTCTCTACTGCTTGACCACATCTTTAAAAAATGGGACTCTGAGGAATATGATATTTCTTGATAGTCAAAGTTATAATTAAATTATTAATGACTTCATAAAAAGGAGATATTACATTTCTACCTACTCTTTAAGGCCTCCTTCCAATATCTTCTGTTTCTTGCTATGAGAGGATATATTTTGAAGATTACTATTCTAATTGAGTCTTAGCCCCCATCTAGGCTCAAGGTTGAATGGGATTTAGGAAAATACCAATCTACCATCAATCATTTCTAAGTATCAAATTTTTCACATTTGCTAACATCTTGCTAGTTTACATAGCTTTCACATCTGTGCATGACTACTGGAAAGATCATAGCTTTGACTCTATGGACCTTTGCCAGTAAAGTGATGTCTCCTCATTATCAAAGTGATGAGCTATACATATATTTTGCATATATGTTAGTATTTGGCCAATACATTTAAACACTCAGTGATTAAAATCATAGCCTGTGAGTGCTTATTTCTGATTTTAATTTAAAAATTATTGAGTGGAAGCATGATATTTTAGTTGCATGAAGGCTAAAATATCTACTTTTAGATGGCTGCTTGTGTGTGTGTGTGTGTGTGTGTGTGAGGTTGGGGGGAATGCTTTGAGATTACCAAATACAGTAATAATTGCCATGCAGTAAGAGATCAATTATAGTTAAAATGGCTAGTAGAACAGTGAACTAGAATATAATTTTTTTCCTAATAGATCAATGAGAAAAGAGAACGTCTATGTGAATATGAAGGTGTCAGAGTTTAGTAACAACTGAAGAAAATTTATACAACATTCCTTGTCAAAAAACCATTTCCTCCACAAAAAGCATAGAGAAGTCTATCAGGTTTGGTAAAGAACTGCAAGTTAACCAAAGATAAACCATAAGCCACTATCCCAATTGATTTGGGAACATTTGTTTAAGATAATGTTAAATGACGTAAACAATAATCTTGACAGCTGATCATCAAAGCTGGCAGGGGAACCTTTTGTATTAAAGCATCAGTTGACTCTAAGCTTCCCATCTCTGCCCTTCCACCAGGAAGTTACACCTGAGCAAGGCAGAGGTGTCATCTGGCATAGACCAGCTAGTGAGCCTCTGGAAAATTCTCTCAGGTTGACTCTGCTGGGATGAATTCTCTCAATCCAAGGACAGGCCTTGTCTCTCTATGCTATTTTCTTAAGGCAGGTAAATATGTAAAACCAGAAAATAACATAATGATTTGCATTTTAAGGCCTCCTTCCAATCTTCTGTTTCTTGCTATGAGAGGATATATTTTGAAGATTACTATTCTAATTGAGTCTTAGCCCCCATCTAGGCTCAAGGTTGAATGGGATTTAGGAAAATACCAATCTACCATCAATCATTTCTAAGTATCAAATTTTTCACATTTGCTAACATCTTGCTAGTTTACATAGCTTTCACATCTGTGCATGACTACTGGAAAGATCATAGCTTTGACTCTATGGACCTTTGCCAGTAAAGTGATGTCTCCTCATTATCAAAGTGATGAGCTATACATATATTTTGCATATATGTTAGTATTTGGCCAATACATTTAAACACTCAGTGATTAAAATCATAGCCTGTGAGTGCTTATTTCTGATTTTAATTTAAAAATTATTGAGTGGAAGCATGATATTTTAGTTGCATGAAGGCTAAAATATCTACTTTTAGATGGCTGCTTGTGTGTGTGTGTGTGTGTGTGTGTGAGGTTGGGGGGAATGCTTTGAGATTACCAAATACAGTAATAATTGCCATGCAGTAAGAGATCAATTATAGTTAAAATGGCTAGTAGAACAGTGAACTAGAATATAATTTTTTTCCTAATAGATCAATGAGAAAAGAGAACGTCTATGTGAATATGAAGGTGTCAGAGTTTAGTAACAACTGAAGAAAATTTATACAACATTCCTTGTCAAAAAACCATTTCCTCCACAAAAAGCATAGAGAAGTCTATCAGGTTTGGTAAAGAACTGCAAGTTAACCAAAGATAAACCATAAGCCACTATCCCAATTGATTTGGGAACATTTGTTTAAGATAATGTTAAATGACGTAAACAATAATCTTGACAGCTGATCATCAAAGCTGGCAGGGGAACCTTTTGTATTAAAGCATCAGTTGACTCTAAGCTTCCCATCTCTGCCCTTCCACCAGGAAGTTACACCTGAGCAAGGCAGAGGTGTCATCTGGCATAGACCAGCTAGTGAGCCTCTGGAAAATTCTCTCAGGTTGACTCTGCTGGGATGAATTCTCTCAATCCAAGGACAGGCCTTGTCTCTCTATGCTATTTTCTTAAGGCAGGTAAATATGTAAAATCAGAAAATAACATAATGATTTGCATTTCAATTTATGTAGGATGATAATAATTAGTCAAGCCAAAATATGAGTGGTTTGTCAAGCACGGAGACTGCATTAGTCACCGTTTTTTCTTTTTGTAATAAAAAACAACCCCAAACCTCAGGCATGCATAACTACCCACCTCTTTTTTTTCTCTTAGGAGTCTACAGGGTGGTTTTGGTTCCACTCACCTCTGTACCACATGCTGGGACTAGATGAAAACAGGGCCTCTGCTGTGCAAATAAAATCATCTTCACCATTTTTCTAGATTTCATATATATGCTGAGAGAAATTGAGGGGATTGGGATTGACACATATACACTAATTACACAATGTAGAAAACAGATATCTAATGAGAACGTAGATTATAGCACAAGGAATTCTTCTTAACACTCTGTGGTAACCTGAATGGTAAGTCCAAAGGGAAGTGATAAATATATAAATATATATATATATATATATACATATATATATATATATATATATATGTATATATATATATATATATGAGTCAGTCATATATATATATGGTTGTATAGTAGAAACTAACAGAGCATTGTAAAGCAACTATGCTCCAATAAAGATTAATTTGAAAGGACAAAAAAAAAAAAAAAAGAGTGTTCTCTGTCTGAGACTACAGAAGGCAGTATTACAAGAGGCCATGCTGAACTGCACACTCACACTAAAACCCTGCTGAGAACTGGCATTGTATCACTTCTGCTCAGACCCTATGGGCCCCAGCATGTTAAATGACCAAGTTGGCCATGAACATGGGAAGTAACTTTGCCTTCAAGGGAGTTCCCAAGTCTACACAGTGAAGGACATGTATTTAGAGTCCCTGTATGGGGTGGGATGGCCATCATAAGCTGCAAAAGCTGAGGGGAACCTTTTGTATTAAAGCATCAGTTGACTCTAAGCTTCCCATCTCTGCCCTTCCACCAGGAAGTTACACCTGAGCAAGGCAGAGGTGTCATCTGGCATAGACCAGCTAGTGAGCCTCTGGAAAATTCTCTCAGGTTGACTCTGCTGGGATGAATTCTCTCAATCCAAGGACAGGCCTTGTCTCTCTATGCTATTTTCTTAAGGCAGGTAAATATGTAAAATCAGAAAATAACATAATGATTTGCATTTCAATTTATGTAGGATGATAATAATTAGTCAAGCCAAAATATGAGTGGTTTGTCAAGCACGGAGACTGCATTAGTCACCGTTTTTTCTTTTTGTAATAAAAAACAACCCCAAACCTCAGGCATGCATAACTACCCACCTCTTTTTTTTCTCTTAGGAGTCTACAGGGTGGTTTTGGTTCCACTCACCTCTGTACCACATGCTGGGACTAGATGAAAACAGGGCCTCTGCTGTGCAAATAAAATCATCTTCACCATTTTTCTAGATTTCATATATATGCTGAGAGAAATTGAGGGGATTGGGATTGACACATATACACTAATTACACAATGTAGAAAACAGATATCTAATGAGAACGTAGATTATAGCACAAGGAATTCTTCTTAACACTCTGTGGTAACCTGAATGGTAAGTCCAAAGGGAAGTGATAAATATATAAATATATATATATATATATATACATATATATATATGTATATATATATATATATATGAGTCAGTCATATATATATATGGTTGTATAGTAGAAACTAACAGAGCATTGTAAAGCAACTATGCTCCAATAAAGATTAATTTGAAAGGACAAAAAAAAAAAAAAAGAGTGTTCTCTGTCTGAGACTACAGAAGGCAGTATTACAAGAGGCCATGCTGAACTGCACACTCACACTAAAACCCTGCTGAGAACTGGCATTGTATCACTTCTGCTCAGACCCTATGGGCCCCAGCATGTTAAATGACCAAGTTGGCCATGAACATGGGAAGTAACTTTGCCTTCAAGGGAGTTCCCAAGTCTACACAGTGAAGGACATGTATTTAGAGTCCCTGTATGGGGTGGGATGGCCATCGTTGGGAATGGTGTTCACTGCTGACTTATTACTCCCTAGTGCCAGATGTACTTTTTGTCCTCTCAGTGAAAATGGATATGGGCCCTTTAAACTCTTTTCCTTCCTCAGTCGACATGATGTTAGCCTTGCCAGTGGAGGGCACTGGAGAGCCACTGCAAAGGAAAGGGCTTTCTTTCCTGGTGGGAGCCCCTTCTCTAGACAGGGTCTGGAGGCAACTTCTCCAGTGCCTGGCTCCCTTAGTCCAGAAGTCTCCCTTAGCAGCATCTGGCTCTTGTAGGGTGCAGACATTCCTACTACCCAGTTTTATACTGCAAGTTATTTGTCCCGCATCATCCTGCTGCAGCAAGGGCAACTTCTCTAGCCCTGGGATGCTGCGTTCATGCACAGCTCTGCCAGGGTAGGCAGCTTCTTCAGCTCTGGCTCCTGCAGTGACTCATGATCAGCTGTCCCCAACAACCAGCAGCTTCCCCTGACACCCCGTTTAGGTGACAGTGTAATGGAGACACACCTCTTCGTGAACAGTGCTCTCTAACACCCTAGAAGGCAGACTTCAGGCAATTTCCAGATGTGGTATTTCCAGTACGTTCTACAGGAGTGGCCTCTTGGCCATCCAGTGAGCCAGGACCACACCCTCTCCAACCATGTCTAGATCTCAGTCCTGGGGAGTCTGTTTACAGGTGTTCCAGTTTTTAACACTGGGGTAGTAGTTGTAATTCTATATTCTTTAAAGTTCTCTATTATTTCCTAGTGGTCAATTCCTTTTTACTCCAATTTCCTATTACAGTCAGTAATGATTTGTATTAACCTTCTCCTGTTAAATTACTGTGTGTTGTCTGTCTCTCATAATTGGACCCTTTCTTACTGACCAGGTCCTTTTTACTCTAACCTCCTGCTATGGTTAATAATGCTTTGTATTAAACTTCCCATATTCAAATTTCTGTGTTTTCTATCTCTCGTGATTGGACCCAGGCTGATACAGGAATCATATTATAATCTATCACAGAAATCTAATGAATGGAATTGAAGTGAAAATGTTAGTTACTCAGTGTTGTCCAACTCTTTGTGCTCCCCCCCCCCGTGAACTGTTACCTGCCAGGCTCCTCTGTCCATGAAATTCTCCAGGCAAGAATACTCGGGTGGGTAGCCATTCCCTTTCCAGGGATCTTCCTGACCCAGGGATCTAATCCAGATCTCCTGCACTGCAGGTGGGTTCTTTACTGTCTGAGCACCAGGGAAGTATTAGATGATACTTATTGTTCTTATTTAATGGGATAAATTAGCCTATTCACTGGCACACAAGACTGGAATTCTCTAAGTTTATTGGTTTAAAGCTTCATTTCTCCTGGGCATGCCTAGGTGGACAATCCTCTTTCTACATCTTTACGTCTAACCACACTTTTTTTTCAAGCTCTGAGAGTAACTTAAGGTTGTGGTTGGCATTTCCAGTTTCTCTGAGAACAGAGTAAACTGTTTAGTCTTACTCTAGTAGATTTTGTGTTGACTTTCAGAAGATATCCAGTTTTTTTAATGTCTTCAATTTTTTGAGCCTGGACACATTGGAGCCCCCACTTATGCTAATATTATATACACATTAGACATGATCCATAAAAAGCAACTGCTTAAAGGACACAATTTCCTTAAATGTAAAACTGCTTCATTTCATTTCTTACTTATTAACCTATAATAACTATTAACTTTTAATGAAAACATTTCAATAAATTTGTGCCTCTAACACCCTAGAAGGCAGACTTCAGGCAATTTCCAGATGTGGTATTTCCAGTACGTTCTACAGGAGTGGCCTCTTGGCCATCCAGTGAGCCAGGACCACACCTCTCCAACCATGTCTAGATCTCAGTCCTGGGGAGTCTGTTTACAGGTGTTCCAGTTTTTAACACTGGGGTAGTAGTTGTAATTCTATATTCTTTAAAGTTCTCTATTATTTCCTAGTGGTCAATTCCTTTTTACTCCAATTTCCTATTACAGTCAGTAATGATTTGTATTAACCTTCTCCTGTTAAATTACTGTGTGTTGTCTGTCTCTCATAATTGGACCCTTTCTTACTGACCAGGTCCTTTTTACTCTAACCTCCTGCTATGGTTAATAATGCTTTGTATTAAACTTCCCATATTCAAATTTCTGTGTTTTCTATCTCTCGTGATTGGACCCAGGCTGATACAGGAATCATATTATAATCTATCACAGAAATCTAATGAATGGAATTGAAGTGAAAATGTTAGTTACTCAGTGTTGTCCAACTCTTTGTGCTCCCCCCCCCGTGAACTGTTACCTGCCAGGCTCCTCTGTCCATGAAATTCTCCAGGCAAGAATACTCGGGTGGGTAGCCATTCCCTTTTCCAGGGGATCTTCCTGACCCAGGGATCTAATCCAGATCTCCTGCACTGCAGGTGGGTTCTTTACTGTCTGAGCACCAGGGAAGTATTAGATGATACTTATTGTTCTTATTTAATGGGATAAATTAGCCTATTCACTGGCACACAAGACTGGAATTCTCTAAGTTTATTGGTTTAAAGCTTCATTTCTCCTGGGCATGCCTAGGTGGACAATCCTCTTTCTACATCTTTACGTCTAACCACACTTTTTTTTCAAGCTCTGAGAGTAACTTAAGGTTGTGGTTGGCATTTCCAGTTTCTCTGAGAACAGAGTAAACTGTTTAGTCTTACTCTAGTAGATTTTGTGTTGACTTTCAGAAGATATCCAGTTTTTTTAATGTCTTCAATTTTTTGAGCCTGGACACATTGGAGCCCCCACTTATGCTAATATTATATACACATTAGACATGATCCATAAAAAGCAACTGCTTAAAGGACACAATTTCCTTAAATGTAAAACTGCTTCATTTCATTTCTTACTTATTAACCTATAATAACTATTAACTGAAATATATGAATGTATTTCAAATATACATTTTTCCAAGGATAAATGTTTGATTAATTCTTATGTTAGAATAAAAATTAAATACCCCTTTATAGTTTAAAATTTCCTTAGACTCATCACAGAAAATGTAAACCATTTTACTGGATAAAAGAGAACTTATACTTTTTATTAATATAAAAATATAATTTACTGAGAATGTGGCTATATACTTACATATAAGTATATAATTTACTGAGCAATATTTACTGAGCATGTGGTTATTTCTCCCAATTTAAAAGTGAGCAGTACTTTTTAAGCCACCATAGGCTCTAGAGTACTTGTGCTCAGTAGTTGGGATCCAAAGGCTTAGTTGCCCCACAGTATGTGGGATTTTAGTTCCCCAACCAGGGATCAAATTCCCCTGCATGGGAAGGGGAATTCTTAACCACTGGACTATCAGGGCAGTCTAAAAAATTTGTAGGTTGATGTTTTTTGAGTTACGAACTTAGTACCTGGACAAAGTCTTGAGATTTCCCAGTCCAAGTGTCTCATTTTACAGATATGGAAACTGAAGCCCAGGGAAGGGAAGGTATATGTTCTAAATTCCCAGTGGGGGCCTGTGAAGTGGTCACTGAAGCAGTTTCCTATGCTTACATTAGGGATCTTCAAATACTTCTGTGTGCAACAAGGAAACATTTTTACTGTTATTAGAGAGTGCCATTTGTGAAAATGAATGGAAACTTAAATAGCTATAGCTGAAGAAAAAAAGGCTGGCCAGAGGGCTGTTTGCATATTGTGCATGTTACGTTGACAACGTGTGGCTCCTAGAGATCTATTTTTCTGCCTAATTTAAGAACTATCACCCATACCTGTCATGCTTTTCATGTTATAAGTAAGATTATATAATTAACAGTCTGATATTCTAGCCCTACCAAAACTTTCAGAAGATGTTTTTAATGTCTTCAATTTTTGAGCCTGGACACATTGGAGCCCCACTTATGCTAATATTATATACACATTAGACATGATCCATAAAAAGCAACTGCTTAAAGGACACAATTTCCTTAAATGTAAAACTGCTTCATTTCATTTCTTACTTATTAACCTATAATAACTATTAACTGAAATATATGAATGTATTTCAAATATACATTTTTCCAAGGATAAATGTTTGATTAATTCTTATGTTAGAATAAAAATTAAATACCCCTTTATAGTTTAAAATTTCCTTAGACTCATCACAGAAAATGTAAACCATTTTACTGGATAAAAGAGAACTTATACTTTTTATTAATATAAAAATATAATTTACTGAGAATGTGGCTATATACTTACATATAAGTATATAATTTACTGAGCAATATTTACTGAGCATGTGGTTATTTCTCCCAATTTAAAAGTGAGCAGTACTTTTTAAGCCACCATAGGCTCTAGAGTACTTGTGCTCAGTAGTTGGGATCCAAAGGCTTAGTTGCCCCACAGTATGTGGGATTTTAGTTCCCCAACCAGGGATCAAATTCCCCTGCATGGGAAGGGGAATTCTTAACCACTGGACTATCAGGGCAGTCTAAAAAATTTGTAGGTTGATGTTTTTTGAGTTACGAACTTAGTACCTGGACAAAGTCTTGAGATTTCCCAGTCCAAGTGTCTCATTTTACAGATATGGAAACTGAAGCCCAGGGAAGGGAAGGTATATGTTCTAAATTCCCAGTGGGGGCCTGTGAAGTGGTCACTGAAGCAGTTTCCTATGCTTACATTAGGGATCTTCAAATACTTCTGTGTGCAACAAGGAAACATTTTTACTGTTATTAGAGAGTGCCATTTGTGAAAATGAATGGAAACTTAAATAGCTATAGCTGAAGAAAAAAAGGCTGGCCAGAGGGCTGTTTGCATATTGTGCATGTTACGTTGACAACGTGTGGCTCCTAGAGATCTATTTTTCTGCCTAATTTAAGAACTATCACCCATACCTGTCATGCTTTTCATGTTATAAGTAAGATTATATAATTAACAGTCTGATATTCTGCCTGTGTTTTTGATTTTTAAGAAAAAACTTTTTTTATTTAAGCTAAAGTTCTTTTTTGTTTGTTTGCTAGCTTGTTTGTAGACAGAGTGTTTTGTAAAAAATGTTGTTTCTCACTCTTTGCAAACCATCTGGCAATTCCATTTCCAATGACAAAGGAAAACAGTGACTAAACTAACAGAAACAAAAGTGAAGGCAGGTCAACTCTCCAGAGGGAACTTCTTTACAACCAGATTTGAGCACTGCTAAGCAGTGCACCCCCAACAATATAATTAATAATAACATTCAGAGGAAGTTTTCATCTTTAATCTTACTCCTCATTAATTTGAAATTGACTTAACTTAGGATTTACTGAAGAAAAAGAGGAATCATCTGAAAGAAATCCTAGGTCCATAATGAAGACAATAAGCAAGCTTTGCCAGATGGCGATATCAAAACCCATGGCAGGTCACGCACAGAAACCAAGCACTGATTTCCAAGGAAGAAACAAGGAAAAGAGGGCTAGAATTTTCTTATAATGGTAGAAATGTTTTTAGGGATATGCTAATAAATCTGGTTTCCGCGTGATATCTCTGCTCAGTTTTTTTTCTCTCTTAATGCATGTGACATTTCTATCAATAATTTATTCCATATTATTTATCACCTTACTTAATTTAAAAAGACCTCAGTACTCCATTCCAATAGTCTCTCTATCATTTATACATGCTCTTGTCTTTCCATATCGTTCTGTATATGACAGCCAGAAAAACTTTTGAGAAATCACAATTTCATACTCTTATTGCTCTCCTCCCATATCCCCTGCTGGAAACCATACTTCTCCCTGTATTCATATAGAATGGATTCTCAAGTTGAAGTCATCAGCCCTCTAGCTTAAACAAACCGTTCTTGATTTCCTTGGTTATACTCACTGCCCCATTCAATAGCTCTTCTATATCTGGAAGAGCAATAAATCTATACCATGGAATTAAACGATTCCTCCAAATATATTCTACAAACATTACAACCTTGAGATATAAATATTTCATTTGCAAAGGTTGCCAACCATGTTTTCCCAACATGTTTGGGTTAAACAAAGTTAAATAATTCCTCTTTTGCCTGGTTTTCTTTAAGGGAGTTTTGGTAGCAGTATTCCTCATGAAAATATGACATGCAAAAACATGAACGTGAATATTGATAAAGTATTATTCATAATAGTCCAAAGGTGGAGACAACTCATATGTCCCTCAGTTGACAAAAGAATTTAAAAATGTGGTAAAAATAAATGGGATATTATTCTATAAAATGGAATATTACTTAGCCTCAAAAAGGACATTCTGACATATAATATGTATGAACCTTAAAAATGAAAGAAGTCAAGTACAAAAAGCCACATATTATATGATTCCATTCACATAAAAGTCCAGAACATAGAGACAAAGAGTAGATCTGTGTTTGCTTAGGTTTAAAGTGGAATGAGGGAGAGATAGTAAGGTGATACTAAATTGTATAGGTTTTTTTTTTTTTGAGAGGATAAGAATTCTTTAATATCAACTGTGGTAATAATTGTATATATATCTGAATGTATTAAACACCATGAATGGTTTATTTTCAAACAATTAATTAAAGGGTATATGAATCACATTTCAATAAAACTGATTTTCAAGAAAAGTGCATTACACTGTATAACATGCTGGTTCAGTGGTAAAGAAGCCGCTTATAGTGCAGGAGATATGGGCTTGATCCCTGGCTTGGGAAGATCCCCTGGAGAAGGAAATGGCAACCTACTCTAGTATTCTTGCCTGGGAAATCTCATAGACAGAGGAGACTCTTAGGCTACAGTCCATGGGGGTCTCAAAAGAGTCGGACACAACTTAGTGACTAAACAACAACAAAGTGCTACACAAATGTATATCATTATTATCACCTTTTATCTTTCTATGTGAAACAAATGCCATCATTAACAAAAATAATAAAAAAGAAAAGTGTTTAAAATATTGAGAATAGCAGGTATCACACCATTTGGTAACCCCTTCCTAAGACCTATTTTAATTAGCAAGAGCTTACCCATTATCTGACAAGTGAATGAAAAGAAAATGCTAACAAATGGCTTTATTTTCAGGGTGATCAGAAGACAGAAATACGCGCCCTAGGAGCCTGTTAGAAATGCAGATTGCCAGGCTGATGCCACACCTGCTGAAACAGGATCTGTACTTCAGCAAGATCTAAAGTGACTGAGAACGTACTGTGCATTTCCAAAACTACTGAACTGGTAGTGCCTTCCCATTGTTGAGAGCACTAGGCTTTTTCTTTGCTATTTTGCTTTCTCATGCCTAAGGGCTTTAAAATCAGTTCCCTTTTAATAAGGACAGTATCTAATGAATTACAATTCACCTTATTTTCTCAGCTGTGGTTCTAATATGTTTCCAGTGCTCAGTCAAGCCTCCAAAATGTGATGATTATTTAGAATAGAAGAAATCATATAAAAATAAATAGATGACTTGTTCAGGGCTTTTAGTCCCTTGAATTTTACAGACATTCCATCTTTTATGATTATCGTTACTTTGTTCAAAGATATGTAACAAATTGTTTTAAACCACCTCATTTTCTCATGCGTGAAAAGCAATTTATAACCACTTGTTTTCTTAGTTTGTCAACATTTTTGATGAATTAGCAAGGGTCATTTTGGTCATGCTCAAAATATATTAAATACCCATGAAGCAGAGAAACGATTTTTTTTTTTTTTTTGGAACTCTGCTGAATGGCCTGTGCTGTGGCTGGCAATACTGTAAGATTTGAAGTGCCCTATATCTATAAGCTTGTCAGAATTTAGAGAAATCCATAACTAAGAAGCATGTACTTAATTACAGCATGGTGACTGTGGTTGTGTAGTCACTCAGTCAGGTCTGACTCTCTTGCAACCCCATGGACTGTAGGCCCTCAGGCTCCTCTGTCCATGGGGTTTCCCAGTCAAGAATCCTGGAGTGGGTTGCCATTTCATTCTCCGGGGACTCTTCTCAACCTAGGGATCCAGCCCATGACTCCTATATTGTACATGGTCTCCTACCCTGCAGGTGGATATGTTACCACTGAGCTCTCAGGGAAGCCCAAACTACAGCATAAGTACACATACAAAATGCATTCTTTTCAAGGATTATTTTCATTTCTTCTCCTTCCTGCTCTTGATCTTTCATACCCACTCAGACAGGGAAGCCTGAGGCAGCTGGATTTTGATACTTTTCATCCCAACTGAGAAATGGGGATCAGTAGGATCCAGTGATAAACTTAGACCAACCAGGGCTAAGTCCTTTCCCAATCACAGGTGTGTGCTCGGGCAGTGAAGTTCTCCTGTGATGAGCAGCACCACTCAGCATTGTCAGGTGGTCTTCCATTGGAGAGTTATCAAAGGGTTTCAGAAAAATTCAGTTGTTTTTCTCAGTCTGCAAAACAGACTGCAAATAACAATTTATGATCAATTATGCTGAGTATTTTGATAAACAATCACAGAAGGGTCAGTTTTATACATAATGCCAGAGGCCCACCAAAATCCCCTTTTACAAAGACAATACTGAGAATTAAAAAGATTATCAGATATGATTCTTTTCAATGTACCTTTATTGCCTGTGAGGAATGGTAAAATACATGAATGGGATGTTTATAATAGTATGGTGCACTCTACAAATTTACGATATTTCCTATTCTTAGGCATATACTATTCCCAGTGAGACATTTGGATAGAAGACATAAAGTAAAAATGCAAATAAATATGCATCATTCATGTGCTTTGTTTTTACAGGTGATACAGTGGAATATATCCATGAAGTGTATCCACAATAAATAAAATCAGTGATGTCTTTTTATATTGATATTAGCTATATTCAAGGAATGCAGACTTGCTTTGTGAATAAATGAGCTAGAAAAAATAATCAAAACTGAAACTTAATTTGAATTATCAATAAAGGTATACAGCTTTTTTTCAGAAATGAGAGGTTTCAATCTTTCTATGAGATCTTAAACTAAGGAAATTCTGGTCTTCAGAAGGTCACTAAAAATAGACACATGAAAGCCAATAACAAAATAACAAGTCAAATTTTTTTTTGGCCCCTCTAAGCCATCATTTTTGTCTTCATTCATCCTTTATTCTTTTGGCCTGTGTGGGCGTCCCACCACAGTGGCCTGTCTCATTGCAGAGCACCAGCTCTGGGTGTCTGTGCTCCAGAGAGCTGACTCGTAATTGGACACACAGGCCCAGCCGCTCCGTGGCACGTGGGATCTTCCCAGGCCAGGGATCGAACTGGTGCCCCTTGCACTGCAAGGCAGACTCTCTACTCACTGGACGACCAAGGAAGCCCAAACAAGTCAATTTTTAACTGCCTTATTTACTGGTTAAAAATTAACTATATATATATATATATATATATATATATATATATACAGAGAGAGAGAGTTCCTCTTAATGAGTCCATATTGAGATAAAAATGCTTCCATTATTTAGAAATTTAGAAATTTCTAATAATTCCATTATTTAGAAATTGATCAAGAATTTCTCATAGTAAGAAAATGTTAAAAATTAGTTATGCATTACTACTTATGACTAACAGAAAATCACATGGGTCTTGCAAAGGTAAGTTTTATACATAATGCCAGAGCCCACAAAATTTTACAAAGACAATACTGAGAATTAAAAAGATTATCAGATATGATTCTTTTCAATGTACCTTTATTGCCTGTGAGGAATGGTAAAATACATGAATGGGATGTTTATAATAGTATGGTGCACTCTACAAATTTACGATATTTCCTATTCTTAGGCATATACTATTCCCAGTGAGACATTTGGATAGAAGACATAAAGTAAAAATGCAAATAAATATGCATCATTCATGTGCTTTGTTTTTACAGGTGATACAGTGGAATATATCCATGAAGTGTATCCACAATAAATAAAATCAGTGATGTCTTTTTATATTGATATTAGCTATATTCAAGGAATGCAGACTTGCTTTGTGAATAAATGAGCTAGAAAAAATAATCAAAACTGAAACTTAATTTGAATTATCAATAAAGGTATACAGCTTTTTTTCAGAAATGAGAGGTTTCAATCTTTCTATGAGATCTTAAACTAAGGAAATTCTGGTCTTCAGAAGGTCACTAAAAATAGACACATGAAAGCCAATAACAAAATAACAAGTCAAATTTTTTTTTGGCCCCTCTAAGCCATCATTTTTGTCTTCATTCATCCTTTATTCTTTTGGCCTGTGTGGGCGTCCCACCACAGTGGCCTGTCTCATTGCAGAGCACCAGCTCTGGGTGTCTGTGCTCCAGAGAGCTGACTCGTAATTGGACACACAGGCCCAGCCGCTCCGTGGCACGTGGGATCTTCCCAGGCCAGGGATCGAACTGGTGCCCCTTGCACTGCAAGGCAGACTCTCTACTCACTGGACGACCAAGGAAGCCCAAACAAGTCAATTTTTAACTGCCTTATTTACTGGTTAAAAATTAACTATATATATATATATATATATATATATATATATATACAGAGAGAGAGAGTTCCTCTTAATGAGTCCATATTGAGATAAAAATGCTTCCATTATTTAGAAATTTAGAAATTTCTAATAATTCCATTATTTAGAAATTGATCAAGAATTTCTCATAGTAAGAAAATGTTAAAAATTAGTTATGCATTACTACTTATGACTAACAGAAAATCACATGGGTCTTGCAAAGGTAAGAAACAACCCTCCCTATTTTGCAGGTCTAAAGAGATTATTCTTAAGAATATAGGATCATACTGATCCTTTGGTGGATATGTCTTGGGCAGACGCTGGAGAATTCTTAAGAATATACTGGGCCTTAGGGTATAGAGAAATTAGTAATGAAGGGAATGACTCAGACGATCCTCAAACCCCAGATAAGCTCTTGAGACCTAGAATCCGCCCTCTAGAAAGTGATGTTAACTCAGATGGGGCCGAAGACTGGGTGAATACGACGGTACCTAAAGGGGGCGTATATACTAACCCTAAAGGGAGGAAGTTTGTCTCTAAGAGAAATCACAGCCAGGTGAGCCAAAGCTCATCCTCCATCAATGAGGAATTTGTAACTCACCACCAGCCGCCTCGGCAGATTCTACCTGCAAGCGAAGCTTGAAAGCTGCTAGTAAATAAGAAAAGCCCTAATGGCAACATTCCAACCTTATCTGCTTACTTTCCTAAGAACAAGTTAGCTTAATTCTTTACCTGAGTAACCTGCTCTGGTCTAGCTCATGTTGTAAGCTCGCATAGAAGCTAGGAGCAGTGTTCGAATAGAATGAAGATTGGTTTGCCCTTTAAATGAATGTGATTTCTTAGATTGTAAGTAGAAGCAAATGTAAAAGTATATGCAGCTGTGTCTGAGGTTTTTCCTATAAAGGGGGTTGAGTAGATTGTACAAAAGCTCACTCACAGAACTCAGCTGCGTCTGAGGTGAGGTTGAAGCTTTCCAGCTCTGGATAAGATCTTTCTCTTTGCATTTGATTGAGTTCTGATTATTTGTGCTTGCCTTTATTTAATGATTAATAAACCCACTCTTAGTTTAACAATATTTGATACCACGACACTTTATTGTCGAGGTTCGAGGCTCACACCCTGAGGGGACCACGCCGTGTTCGCGAAAATGTCTCTGAGCTATTCAGTATAGTTTCTTTTAGTGAGAGCTAGTGAGAATAGTAATCAGAGTAAGCTCCAATGTGGTGCCCACGACAGATATGATTCCATAATGTAAAAAAGTATCTAGAGGGAAAATGCAAATCTGAAGAATTCAGGCAGGGTGCTTCAGCTGGGGAATTCTTCTTAGAAAAAAATGAAAAAATATAACAATAAAATGTTGCAAAAAGATCAGGTCATTTTTAAGAGGACTAAATAGAGAAACTCAAAATAGTTGTGAATGAAACTAAAAGCTTTTATACTTAAGAATGATAAATTTATATTACACATCCTGATAGATGGTAAAATTTAAGGACCATGAGCCAAACTTGGAAAGGAAGGTCCCTTGCTGCCCACCTTTCCCAGACACTCCCATTTAGCCCTAACAGACTATTCTGTTTTATCATTTTTTGCAAGTGGCAGAGGCTACTCAGGCAGTTGGTTTGCCTTAGGACTTTTTTCCTGGCCCCCGTGAGGAATGTCTTACTTCTCGGCCTTACATTTGGGAGATGTCTTTTTTTTTCCAGTCTCCCTCCCTTGGTGTCACCTATAGGAGCAATGGCACAAGTCTGTATGTCGTTGATGAAATTTAGAGAGAATCTGAATCTGTTATGGTTTCTTCCAGCCTGTTTCACTTCTAAATATACTTCCTTTATATGTATTAGCTGAAAGCTGAGGTGTTGAAATGATTCCTCTGAATTACTATGGGAGAAATGATGGGCTTTAGTTAAAAGATTAACTTCAAAAGAGATAAAGTGGATTTCCACTGTCATAGCAGAGTTTTAGATTTGAATTATACGTGTTTTCTCTGGACAAAAAGTCACGGATACTTAAGAATATATTCAGAGCTTCTACAAAGAATGTAGTGTGGCAGCGGCAGCTTTGCTGTTAAATATCAGATGCCTTTCAGTGTCACATAAGAACGGAGAGTGACAGAAGACAAGTAGTATGAAGTAGTACTCTGATAGGAAATGTTTTTTAAGGAAATTAAAGAAGTAGAAGGAATATTGTTCAGTCCCAGTACTGAATGGTTAGTGCCTTTATTTAATGATTAATAAACCCACTCTTAGTTTAACAATATTTGATACCACGACACTTTATTGTCGAGGTTCGAGGCTCACACCCTGAGGGGACCACGCCGTGTTCGGAAAATGTCTCTGAGCTATTCAGTATAGTTTCTTTTAGTGAGAGCTAGTGAGAATAGTAATCAGAGTAAGCTCCAATGTGGTGCCCACGACAGATATGATTCCATAATGTAAAAAAGTATCTAGAGGGAAAATGCAAATCTGAAGAATTCAGGCAGGGTGCTTCAGCTGGGGAATTCTTCTTAGAAAAAAATGAAAAAATATAACAATAAAATGTTGCAAAAAGATCAGGTCATTTTTAAGAGGACTAAATAGAGAAACTCAAAATAGTTGTGAATGAAACTAAAAGCTTTTATACTTAAGAATGATAAATTTATATTACACATCCTGATAGATGGTAAAATTTAAGGACCATGAGCCAAACTTGGAAAGGAAGGTCCCTTGCTGCCCACCTTTCCCAGACACTCCCATTTAGCCCTAACAGACTATTCTGTTTTATCATTTTTTGCAAGTGGCAGAGGCTACTCAGGCAGTTGGTTTGCCTTAGGACTTTTTTCCTGGCCCCCGTGAGGAATGTCTTACTTCTCGGCCTTACATTTGGGAGATGTCTTTTTTTTTCCAGTCTCCCTCCCTTGGTGTCACCTATAGGAGCAATGGCACAAGTCTGTATGTCGTTGATGAAATTTAGAGAGAATCTGAATCTGTTATGGTTTCTTCCAGCCTGTTTCACTTCTAAATATACTTCCTTTATATGTATTAGCTGAAAGCTGAGGTGTTGAAATGATTCCTCTGAATTACTATGGGAGAAATGATGGGCTTTAGTTAAAAGATTAACTTCAAAAGAGATAAAGTGGATTTCCACTGTCATAGCAGAGTTTTAGATTTGAATTATACGTGTTTTCTCTCTGGACAAAAAGTCACGGATACTTAAGAATATATTCAGAGCTTCTACAAAGAATGTAGTGTGGCAGCGGCAGCTTTGCTGTTAAATATCAGATGCCTTTCAGTGTCACATAAGAACGGAGAGTGACAGAAGACAAGTAGTATGAAGTAGTACTCTGATAGGAAATGTTTTTTAAGGAAATTAAAGAAGTAGAAGGAATATTGTTCAGTCCCAGTACTGAATGGTTAGTGCCTATCCCTGTCCCTTGTAGTTCTTTTGATTCAACAGTGGGTTATTGCTTTCTCTGGGTATTTCCCACACCACTTTCTTTGTGCTTGCCACATATTTACTCCTGCTATCTTCTACTACAGTGTTTATGTATCTGTCTTATCTCTTTTATTGAACTGGAAGTTCCTTGGAGACAGAAAGATAACATTACCCATATTTTTATCTTCAGCAACATATAGCATAGGAAGAGATTTGTCAAATGAAGAGAAAAGGGAAAAAAATTTGAGCATGCATTATGCATTAGGCAAATGCAAGGTGTTAGTATGTAAAACCATATGATAACAAATGCGTATTCCCTGCCTGACTTTTGAATTAATTGAGATTTAATCCAAAATAGGCAGATTTAGGCAAACTATCAACTTAATTTTTGTTAGAGTTGACACTGGAGAAAAGGATTTAGAGATTTCCTAAAAAAAAAAAAAAAAATGTGCAGAATTAGGCAAATGCTCACACCTAGTCACAGGTATAGCTGGAAAACCTCACTCTTCCCCATCTGGGGTCCTGACCTAGTGAAACATGCTTCAGAACAAAGCAGATCAGCATGGCCATTTCCTGCAGGCATTTGCAGATCCTAAAGAGACAAAGAAGGGCTTCCTGGGTGGCTCAGTGGTAAAGAATCTTCTGCAGTGCAGGAGATGCACATTTGATCTCTAGGTTGAGAAGTCCCCTGGAGAAGGAAATGGCAACCCTCTCAAGTATTCTTGCTGGGAAAACCTCTGAATTACTATGGGAGAAATGATGGGCTTTAGTTAAAAGATTAACTTCAAAAGAGATAAAGTGGATTTCCACTGTCATAGCAGAGTTTTAGATTTGAATTATACGTGTTTTCTCTCTGGACAAAAAGTCACGGATACTTAAGAATATATTCAGAGCTTCTACAAAGAATGTAGTGTGGCAGCGGCAGCTTTGCTGTTAAATATCAGATGCCTTTCAGTGTCACATAAGAACGGAGAGTGACAGAAGACAAGTAGTATGAAGTAGTACTCTGATAGGAAATGTTTTTTAAGGAAATTAAAGAAGTAGAAGGAATATTGTTCAGTCCCAGTACTGAATGGTTAGTGCCTATCCCTGTCCCTTGTAGTTCTTTTGATTCAACAGTGGGTTATTGCTTTCTCTGGGTATTTCCCACACCACTTTCTTTGTGCTTGCCACATATTTACTCCTGCTATCTTCTACTACAGTGTTTATGTATCTGTCTTATCTTTTTTATTGAACTGGAAGTTCCTTGGAGACAGAAAGATAACATTACCCATATTTTTATCTTCAGCAACATATAGCATAGGAAGAGATTTGTCAAATGAAGAGAAAAGGGAAAAAAATTTGAGCATGCATTATGCATTAGGCAAATGCAAGGTGTTAGTATGTAAAACCATATGATAACAAATGCGTATTCCCTGCCTGACTTTTGAATTAATTGAGATTTAATCCAAAATAGGCAGATTTAGGCAAACTATCAACTTAATTTTTGTTAGAGTTGACACTGGAGAAAAGGATTTAGAGATTTCCTAAAAAAAAAAAAAAAAATGTGCAGAATTAGGCAAATGCTCACACCTAGTCACAGGTATAGCTGGAAAACCTCACTCTTCCCCATCTGGGGTCCTGACCTAGTGAAACATGCTTCAGAACAAAGCAGATCAGCATGGCCATTTCCTGCAGGCATTTGCAGATCCTAAAGAGACAAAGAAGGGCTTCCTGGGTGGCTCAGTGGTAAAGAATCTTCTGCAGTGCAGGAGATGCACATTTGATCTCTAGGTTGAGAAGTCCCCTGGAGAAGGAAATGGCAACCCTCTCAAGTATTCTTGCTGGGAAAACCTCTGGTGGTCCACAGTACAGGAGGTCTCAAAGAGTCAGACACAAATGACTGAGCACGCACACAAAGAAGAAACAGGAAGGTGGGCTGAATTCTGGAATTCTGCTAGGCACTAGACACCTGTAATACAGATATGAAAATGTGATGACACATGACTCTCAATCCCTAGATATTCTAAATGTGTAAACAAATGCTCTGAAAAGTTTTACAGGAGAAGTATATCCAACTTGAAAGGAAACAGAGTCTAATTTATAGCCTGGAAATAAGAAATAATAGATTTAAACTTGCCGACAAGGACGGCAGAAGTTGAAATCAGACACAGAATACAGAATAACTATCTGTAAAATATCAAAAGAAAAACAACAAGATTATAAAAAAATGAACACACAACAGAAAGAAACTTACTGATTTGAGAAAAATGAGACTTCTAAAGACTTAAATTGTTGATATTTGAAACACAATAAGACTGTTTGAGCCTATACAATAAAGAGAGAAAAGAAAATAGAGCATACGAAAGAGACCCATGAGATGGAATAAGTTCCAGATTATGTACAATCAGAGTAACAGAAGAAGACATTTAGCACTATCCTGTCCTCAACCTAGTAGATGCCAAGAGCACTCATTCCCCTCAGCTGTGAAAATCAACATCTTAAGGCATTGCCAAATGTCTCTGGGGGGCAAAATTCCTCCATCTGAGAACCACTGCCATAAAAAAGCATATAAGAAACACAAATTACTGGCATATTTCACTGATGGTTATAGATATGATATGATAAACAAAATTATAGCAAATATGACACACAGAATTATAGCAAATTGGATTTGATAGCAAAGAAAATGATAAAATCCACTTTGCTTTTTTTCCCCTGAAATGTAAAGATGGTCACATATTCGAAAAATTCTAAATATTTAACCCACATTAACAAATTTAAGAATACAAACTTTGTACACATATATGTATATTCCATATATATGTATGTACAGTATATACATATATATATATATTTTCACAGTATCCTGTGGTATGCTACTTTCCCCCTTAATCTACACATTATAAAACTCTATCTGCAGAGCTTCCCTGGTGGTCCAGTGGGTAGAGTCCACCTTGCAGTGCCAGGGTCACTGGCTCGATCCCTGGTCCGGGAAGATCCCACATGCCCAGGAGCGGCTGGGCCTGTCAGTGTGCCTAATTGTGAGCCAGTGCTCTGGAGCGCATGTGCCCAGAACCAGTGCTCTGCAATGAGAGAGGCCACTGCAATGGGAGGCCCACACAGGCCAAAGAACAAAGATTGATGAAAAATAAATGCCGGAAAAAAAAAACCAACTCTATCTGCAGAGTAAGTGGAAACTGTGTTTTAGGTTTATTGCTATGCTTGAATGAAAAGGATACTTATGTACCTAAGCTGATCAGAAACCTTCACCACGTGTTTATGGCTCTTTAGAGAAAAGGTAAAGAATAAGATTAGAGAAAAAATCATTTACAAATGTTTTGATTCCATTGAAATGGTAGACTCTAGATATATTTTAGTTTTACAATAAATATCTACTAAAATACTGATCTATATTTTAAAAAGCAATTCAAATAATTAAATCCAATTTATATTAATGCAAAGAAAAAGTCATTTAAAATGATTGTTCTATGTCTATGTAAATTCTATGCCTGCAGCATTCAACACAACAGACTTTGAAACCAACCAACCTTTACTTTTAGCATCCAGTAAATAAATATGAATGACTCATTAGTGTCCTCACACGAATTAAAATGCTCATTTGCAATGGCTTTAGAGTGCATTTAACTTCAAAACAACCTCTATTTAAACAAATCTGAGATCACTGCATGCGCAACAATCAAGCAAGATGAATCTATAGACAATTGGGCAAGATGAACTATAGACAATCGAGCAAGATGAATCTCTTGCCTCACTATACCTATCATATGGCCATTCGAAGAAGTGAATAAGAAAAGATGCTGGGAAGTGTGGAACTGAGAGAGATGGATCTTTATTGGCAAAATGCTCCACCCTATACCACCATCACCAGTTTCGCATCTCGGTAAGTAGAAAGTCAGTGTTAACTTAGTGTCACACTGTTGATTCTCACAAATATTCATGTCACTTTTACTCACTTCGCACAGATGAACATCAGTTATATGAAAAATGGAAATCATTTCTCTAAATGTGTTATTTATATGAAGAGTGACTAATTTCAATTAAAATGTGAAATAATTGCACATAAATAAATTAGTGGATATGAAGTTTATGTCTTATCAGTCTAACAGTTGTTATAAAAATAACAACAATAATTGTCAATAATTGGAACAGAGCTAATTGCTATACTGGCACTTCAAATGTATCATAATAATGATCATGTTGATAATAATAATACTCAGGCAAAAAGAAACAAAGAGTCCACTGTGTACCAGGCAATGGAAAGGGCTGCAAAAGTAATATCCTCAACAGACAGATCAGGCTAACTTCAGTGGGCATCATCCTCTCTTTCATTTGGACACCATGTGGTGCTTGACTCCTCTGGTTCTCTGATACTGGATCCTTACTGAAAACACCGTTCTAATCTTATCAGACAGTATAGATGACCCCACTTGAATGAGAAAGGACCTGGTTGAATTTAGGACTTGTCTTAATAAATGTATTTCCTTACTGCCAGAAGACCATGCCTGGAATGAAGCCTGTTTCAGAAAAGTACAGATGTAGTCACCCTCAAACATCTGGTTGTCTACTTGGAGCCCTTCCAGTTGTTATGTGCCAGAGATGGTCCAGAAGACAGTGAACTACACTTCTTTCTGAGAATCTGAGAAATTGTCCTGCCTACTCAAATCTACAGCTTACACTGGCAGTCCCAAGCAAACCCACAGCCCCAGCCTCAGACTCCTTAAATTGAATGTCTTTTGTTTGTTTTATTTTCTCCTGCCAACTTATTCATACATGTTCCTACTAGGAATTGATACTATCAGGGGAAAATTGAGTGTGATTCTGTAAGGTCAATTGGGAAACAATAAATGCATTTTTATGTTATCTAAAGAAAAAGGTTGAATACATAAAATACTTAGGCATTTAAATGGTAAGAAAGGATAGTTATAAAGCATAGCACAGGGGATCACTATATTTTGTGCATGTCTTCTTTTTGAGAAGACAAGGAAGTAGTCTCTTGTCTCAATTATTTTCCCAATATGAGGAACAACTTGATCATAAATGAGGGTACAGTTCATAGTTATCATTTGAATACCAACTATATGCCACCCAGTATGCTAAGTGCTTAGATGCATTATCTTATTTAATTCTCACAGCAACTTTTGTGGTTTTAGGAGCTACCATTATCCTAAATTTTACAGATGAGGAAAGAGTCTTAGCAAGATTAAATAACATGCCCAAGGCTACATAAATTGTAACTGACAGAGCTGAAACTCAAATCCAGGTCTCTTGGAATCCAATGATAAATGTTTGATAATAATAAAAACTCAGGCAAATGAAACAAAGAGTCCACTGTGTACCAGGCAATGGAAAGGGCTGCAAAAGTAATATCCTCAACAGACAGATCAGGCTAACTTCAGTGGGCATCATCCTCTCTTTCATTTGGACACCATGTGGTGCTTGACTCCTCTGGTTCTCTGATACTGGATCCTTACTGAAAACACCGTTCTAATCTTATCAGACAGTATAGATGACCCCACTTGAATGAGAAAGGACCTGGTTGAATTTAGGACTTGTCTTAATAAATGTATTTCCTTACTGCCAGAAGACCATGCCTGGAATGAAGCCTGTTTCAGAAAAGTACAGATGTAGTCACCCTCAAACATCTGGTTGTCTACTTGGAGCCCTTCCAGTTGTTATGTGCCAGAGATGGTCCAGAAGACAGTGAACTACACTTCTTTCTGAGAATCTGAGAAATTGTCCTGCCTACTCAAATCTACAGCTTACACTGGCAGTCCCAAGCAAACCCACAGCCCCAGCCTCAGACTCCTTAAATTGAATGTCTTTTGTTTGTTTTATTTTCTCCTGCCAACTTATTCATACATGTTCCTACTAGGAATTGATACTATCAGGGGAAAATTGAGTGTGATTCTGTAAGGTCAATTGGGAAACAATAAATGCATTTTTATGTTATCTAAAGAAAAAGGTTGAATACATAAAATACTTAGGCATTTAAATGGTAAGAAAGGATAGTTATAAAGCATAGCACAGGGGATCACTATATTTTGTGCATGTCTTCTTTTTGAGAAGACAAGGAAGTAGTCTCTTGTCTCAATTATTTTCCCAATATGAGGAACAACTTGATCATAAATGAGGGTACAGTTCATAGTTATCATTTGAATACCAACTATATGCCACCCAGTATGCTAAGTGCTTAGATGCATTATCTTATTTAATTCTCACAGCAACTTTTGTGGTTTTAGGAGCTACCATTATCCTAAATTTTACAGATGAGGAAAGAGTCTTAGCAAGATTAAATAACATGCCCAAGGCTACATAAATTGTAACTGACAGAGCTGAAACTCAAATCCAGGTCTCTTGGAATCCAATGCACTTAACCTCATTCTATAATGCTTTAAAACACTATTCTGTAAAGTTTTTGGCTTATGTTTCAATCTTTGCCTCTAATCAACAAGCTCCTTCAGGGCAGAATTTATTTCTCATTAATTTTTATATCCCCAGAGCATGGAATAATGCCTGATACAGAGCAGAAACTCAATGACTGTCAAATGAACAAAATGATGAATTAATAAATAAAGGGAGGAAGGAATTAATTTTAAAAGGAGTCAGAAAATGCAAGTTTGTGGGGAAAAATAAGTCAACTCTACACCAAAAATAGTCTTCTTGTGGTTGATTTTGTACCCCTTTATTTCTACTCTAACAACATACGAGTATTTTATGATAAGCACCATTTTCACTTTAGAATTAAAGAAAACGCTTTCGCAAATATGTACTTTACCCAGGGATTTAAATGAACGATTGAAATTCCATAATCAGAACATGACACAGCCAAGCCAGCATATAATCATATGTTTCTTCTAATAAGCTACTTGAAGTGTTCTTAGGGTTACAATTTTGTAATCCAGACATGAGAGGAAGATCTGTGCTCTTGACAACATTCAGAGCAGGCATTTCAACTGGCTCTGGATCAAAGACAACCCCTTCTTTTGCATTACATAGACGTTCTCTCTTATCAGGAGGCAGACAGTCCCGACTGTTATCTTTACATCCTCTGCCATCTTCTTCCAGTTTCTGGCCAGCTTGACACTTGCAGTAGTAATTGCCAATTGTATTACAGCACTGGTCCAGACAGCCACCATTCTCGGTGCTGCATTCATTTATATCTGCAATTGAATATGTAAACAGAATTAGCTTCCTATGGCTAGACACACAAAAGGTCTTTGGTGGCTCTCCTAAAAATGCACCATCACGGCGTAACATCACTCTTTGATCTCAAATGAAATGATATAAAATTATAATACCTTATTTTAATCAGAGTAAACACACTCTAG
This sequence comes from Tragulus kanchil, assembly GCA_022376925.1. Classification (NCBI taxonomy): domain Eukaryota; kingdom Metazoa; phylum Chordata; class Mammalia; order Artiodactyla; family Tragulidae; genus Tragulus; species Tragulus kanchil. The sequence continues at coordinate 124,682,554 of JAIOJX010000028.1, forward strand.
TTTTGATATGAAGAAAAAGATAGGTCATAATCTTTGGTATTTGAAGTATTTTTGAACACTGTCCTAAGGGTTTGTCTAAGGTTAGGAATTTGGAGGCTTACGGTACAGATCAAGAGATTTCACATCAGAGCCATCATTTCAGGATGAGATTGAGAAGAGAGAAAGAAAGTAGCCAGTTAGAACACAAGATCACCTATTTTATCCATTTGTTGCAGCCTTCTCAGATAAATAATAATTGAGCATCCACTGCTATATCTTTGGCAATTGTGTTGGATAGTGAAAGGAAGATACAAAGTTAGTTTCATGGTTTCTAATGGCTCCAATCCAGCTGGGGTAAAGGACTAAAGAAAAGTGTGATGTGGTTGTGTCCATATGCTGGATATGTCCAAAGCTCACTTCTTATTCTGTGTTCAGAAAACATCCTTACAGATAGGGTTTGATTTTATGTATACCAACATCCAGCTTCCAGCTGATAAACATTCCAAATTATGTCAGTTCAATAGTGAGTGGCTTGTTCTACTCAGAGTAGCCACTTCTGCATGTTGATTTGCTGACAGTGATACTGTTTCATAAGATAAGTGTGGCTGGGAGAGAGAGCAGAGAGGGTAGACAGGAAGTCTGATAAGTCTTCAAACACAAAATATAGCAATGCAGCCACAAGTAAAAGACCATTGCTGATACCCAAGGAGCACCCCACCTAGTTGAAGGTAACAACTCTTCTGATCTTTAAGACTATAGGTTAGTTTTGTCTTTTGAGCTATATATGTAGAATCATACTGTGCATATTTTTGTGTCTGTCTTCTTTTGTCTAGTATTCTGCTTGAGATTATGAGACTGTACTGTTCATTCTTATTCCTGCATATCATTCAGATCTAAGAATATACTGCATTTTATATTAATCCATTTCAGAACTAATAGGAATTTTCCTATTTTCTTATGTTTGGTTATTGTAAAGTGTTTCTATGAGCATTCTTACACATGCCTTCAGTGGACCTACCTATGCATTTTTGTTAGGTAATCTATCTGGGACTAGAATTGCTGAGTCAAAAGGTATGATTGGTTCTGCTCTAGTAGTCACAGTCAAATAGTCTTCTATTCTAACTTACACTCCCACCCAGTGGTGTATTAGAGACCAGATGCTACTCATCTTTTGTCTAAGGTTAGGAATTTGGAGGCTTACGGTACAGATCAAGAGATTTCACATCAGAGCCATCATTTCAGGATGAGATTGAGAAGAGAGAAAGAAAGTAGCCAGTTAGAACACAAGATCACCTATTTTATCCATTTGTTGCAGCCTTCTCAGATAAATAATAATTGAGCATCCACTGCTATATCTTTGGCAATTGTGTTGGATAGTGAAAGGAAGATACAAAGTTAGTTTCATGGTTTCTAATGGCTCCAATCCAGCTGGGGTAAAGGACTAAAGAAAAGTGTGATGTGGTTGTGTCCATATGCTGGATATGTCCAAAGCTCACTTCTTATTCTGTGTTCAGAAAACATCCTTACAGATAGGGTTTGATTTTATGTATACCAACATCCAGCTTCCAGCTGATAAACATTCCAAATTATGTCAGTTCAATAGTGAGTGGCTTGTTCTACTCAGAGTAGCCACTTCTGCATGTTGATTTGCTGACAGTGATACTGTTTCATAAGATAAGTGTGGCTGGGAGAGAGAGCAGAGAGGGTAGACAGGAAGTCTGATAAGTCTTCAAACACAAAATATAGCAATGCAGCCACAAGTAAAAGACCATTGCTGATACCCAAGGAGCACCCCACCTAGTTGAAGGTAACAACTCTTCTGATCTTTAAGACTATAGGTTAGTTTTGTCTTTTGAGCTATATATGTAGAATCATACTGTGCATATTTTTGTGTCTGTCTTCTTTTGTCTAGTATTCTGCTTGAGATTATGAGACTGTACTGTTCATTCTTATTCCTGCATATCATTCAGATCTAAGAATATACTGCATTTTATATTAATCCATTTCAGAACTAATAGGAATTTTCCTATTTTCTTATGTTTGGTTATTGTAAAGTGTTTCTATGAGCATTCTTACACATGCCTTCAGTGGACCTACCTATGCATTTTTGTTAGGTAATCTATCTGGGACTAGAATTGCTGAGTCAAAAGGTATGATTGGTTCTGCTCTAGTAGTCACAGTCAAATAGTCTTCTATTCTAACTTACACTCCCACCCAGTGGTGTATTAGAGACCAGATGCTACTCATCTTTTCCAGTGATTGGAATGTTTTGTTTTTCATTTTAGCTCTTCTGGGGAGTATACAATAGTATCACATTGTGCCTTTAATTTGCATGATTAATTTGGTTAAGTACCTTTTCACGTTACTGGCCTTTTGGATACCTTCTTTAAGTGCTTGTTCAAATATTTTGTCCACTTATTCAATTCTTAAAATACTGGTTGTTTAATTAGTCAGTCATGTAGAATGTTATATAGAAATTGTAGCAATGATTATTCTTGCTTAGTTTCTGAATTCAAAAAGATAGCATTTAACATTTCACTGTAAGGAATAATACATACTGTAGGGTTGTGTTTTTTTTTTTTTTGTAATAGGTTTTATCAGATTAAGAAAGATCATTTCTATTCTAGTTCAGAGGGTTTGTATGACAGGCCAGTTTTCCTTTTTTCTATTATCTGAAAGACTCTAAGATATGTGTTTTTCTTATTTAAATGTTTGGAAGCATTCAGTTATAATGTCATCTGGGCCTGGGATTGTGTTTGTGTGTATGTGTGTGTAATCTTTTAATTACAGATTCTACTTTTTAAATAAATAAGAATATTCATATTTTCATTTAAACATGTTGAGAAAATTATGTTTGAAGGAAATTGTCCATTTCATATACATGCTTGAAGTTATTTATAATATTACTTATTGCTAAGTTATTTATAATATTCTCATACTATCTTTTTATCTGTCTCTGTATGCATCTGTCTATCTAGTTGGAAAAACCTGAACAAGTATCTTGGACAGCCTAGTATCTTCATATTTTCCAAGGAGAAACTTTTGGCTCTATTGACTTTTTTCATGCTCTGCTACTAAGTTCTTGAGACTGAAATATAGTTAACTGATTTTTGGCTTTTCTTCTTTAAAAATATTTCTGGTTATCTGTAAGTCTATAACAAACCACCTTCAAACTAAGTGACCTAAAGAGGCAATTTTGTTAGGTAATCTATCTGGGACTAGAATTGCTGAGTCAAAAGGTATGATTGGTTCTGCTCTAGTAGTCACAGTCAAATAGTCTTCTATTCTAACTTACACTCCCACCCAGTGGTGTATTAGAGACCAGATGCTACTCATCTTTTCCAGTGATTGGAATGTTTTGTTTTTCATTTTAGCTCTTCTGGGGAGTATACAATAGTATCACATTGTGCCTTTAATTTGCATGATTAATTTGGTTAAGTACCTTTTCACGTTACTGGCCTTTTGGATACCTTCTTTAAGTGCTTGTTCAAATATTTTGTCCACTTATTCAATTCTTAAAATACTGGTTGTTTAATTAGTCAGTCATGTAGAATGTTATATAGAAATTGTAGCAATGATTATTCTTGCTTAGTTTCTGAATTCAAAAAGATAGCATTTAACATTTCACTGTAAGGAATAATACATACTGTAGGGTTGTGTTTTTTTTTTTTTTGTAATAGGTTTTATCAGATTAAGAAAGATCATTTCTATTCTAGTTCAGAGGGTTTGTATGACAGGCCAGTTTTCCTTTTTTCTATTATCTGAAAGACTCTAAGATATGTGTTTTTCTTATTTAAATGTTTGGAAGCATTCAGTTATAATGTCATCTGGGCCTGGGATTGTGTTTGTGTGTATGTGTGTGTAATCTTTTAATTACAGATTCTACTTTTTAAATAAATAAGAATATTCATATTTTCATTTAAACATGTTGAGAAAATTATGTTTGAAGGAAATTGTCCATTTCATATACATGCTTGAAGTTATTTATAATATTACTTATTGCTAAGTTATTTATAATATTCTCATACTATCTTTTTATCTGTCTCTGTATGCATCTGTCTATCTAGTTGGAAAAACCTGAACAAGTATCTTGGACAGCCTAGTATCTTCATATTTTCCAAGGAGAAACTTTTGGCTCTATTGACTTTTTTCATGCTCTGCTACTAAGTTCTTGAGACTGAAATATAGTTAACTGATTTTTGGCTTTTCTTCTTTAAAAATATTTCTGGTTATCTGTAAGTCTATAACAAACCACCTTCAAACTAAGTGACCTAAAGAGGCAATTTACTATTATCGTTCACATTTCTGGGAATTGAAGGGTCAGCTGGGTTAGTCCTTATTTGGGTTTTCTCATATCTTAGGAGTCAGGTGACAGCTTGGGTTAGACTTGCACAGGAGTTTCTTCACCCACATGTTAGGATTTGGGCTGAGAGGATGGGAATATGTGAGAGGCTGGTCGGACATCTCCCTTTATTTCCACATGCCTAACTTTGACTTTCTCATTGCCTGGTGCTCTCAGAGACATTATATCAATACACGGTGGCTATCATTACACAGAGAGACCATTCTAAGAGACCCAGACAGACGCTGCAAGGCTTCTAATGGTCTAACTTTGTAAGTCACACAGCATCCTTCTTAGATATCAGTTAACAGACACAGGCAAGCTGAAATTCTGGCAATTCTGGAAGAATTTCTTCTCTCAATATGAGAATTGCAGGTGTGTCCAGTGATGGTAGCCTTCTTGGAGAAAGTGTATCACAGTGCAATGTTCATTTAAGGGTATTGCTTTTCCTAAAAATAAAGTATTGTCTGCATCCTGCAGGTTCTGCTATGCTATGATTTAATTATCATTCAATTCAAAATATTTCTTAATCTAAATCAACATTTTTGTTTGGGTCACGTTTAGGTATATTGGGAGGATTTCAAACATTTGAGGAACTTTCAATCATCTTGTTATTATGAAATGCTAGATTAATTCTGTGTATAGAGAGTATGCTCTTCATGACTTCAGTTCTTCAAGACTTATTGTCTTGCTTTATATTCCAGTGGCCAACTTTGGTTTAAAAAATATCTATATGGTGGCTTCCCTGGTGGTCCAGTGGATAAAGACACCGCCTTGCAGTGCAGGGGGCACTGGTTCGATCCCTGGCCTGGGAAGATCTCATGTGCCGTGCTGCAGCTGGACCAGTGTGTCCAATTACCAAGCCGGCGCTCTGAAGCACATGTGCCCAGAACCGGTGCTCTGCAATGAGACAGGTTGCAAGGGGAGGCCCACACAGGCCAAAGAACAAAGATGGATGAAAATAAATAAATGAAAGACCAATAGAAGTGGCCAGAAAAAAAAATATGTATGTACTTGAAAATGAAGTGTATTCTACAACTGTCAGGTGCTACTGTATGTATGTATGGGTGTGTGTATATATATATGTGTATATATATATATATATATATATATATATATATATACTGTATATACTGTGTGTGTGTGTATGTGTGTGTATATATATATATATATACAGTATATATATCTATGTTATATATGTATATATGTTACATATATATGCTATATATATATATGTATGCATATATGTACAACAGGTATATATTCTGTATGCATACATGTACATATAAATTATTTATATGTATATATTTCAAATATGTATGATATAAATGTATAATCAGCTCATTTATTAATCATGTTTCTCATATCTTTATATCCTTAGGAATTTTTAATGTGCTTGCTAATATATCAGATTGTGAGAGGCATAGTAAATTCTCTCTGATTTTACATTTGTCCTTTTATGACCACAATTTTTGTTTTATATACTTCGAAGCCCTATTATTAGTGGCACACATGTTTAGGACTGCCATGTCTTCTAACAGATTAAACACTGGTTATTATAAAGTATTCCTCTTTAGCTCCAGCCACTTTTCCTTCATTAAAGTTGAGGGGTTAACAAATATGATCCTGTCTAAACATGTCTAAGACATTTTATCCAAGCCAAATAATTCTTGATACTTGGTCCTGACAAAATCTCCATTAGATGCTTGTCCATAAGACATTCAGTTCACACTAAAAGGTCACAGACATTTGGTCTTTTCCAAAAACATTTTATTTTCTAAATTTTACTTTAAAAAGTTTATGCATACACTAAACTGAGAAACTATATACATGTATTTTTGTGTGTGTTATTTTAAATAGTCTAACATCTATAGTACTATATAATTGACTAGTAATTAATAACATTTGGATTAAATTTACCATTTTATTATTTTTCTAAATATTCATATATTTTACATTACTTTTACTCTCCACTCCATATCCTTTTAAACTTATTAATTTTAGTGTTCCACATATACTCTTTATTAGGCTGTAAGTTATACATTACTTTATTATTATTTTAGTGGTTACTCTAGATATTAAAATATCTATTATTAAAGTCTAATATAATTAGCACTTTAACCACTTCCCAGACTATCCTAGAAACTTCTACTTTAATCATCTTTATGCTTTTCCTGCTTTTCATATTATTTTATTATGTATTTTCATTTCAGATATTCAGAACTCATAAGGATTTATTGTTATTATTTTATAGTCAACAGTACTTTAGATTTATTCACATATTTGCCTTTTCTGATATTTATCATTGCATCTTGTACTTCTGTGCTTCTTTTCAGAATAACATTCCCTCTGTCTGAAAACTGCTTTTAGTGTTTCTTTTCATAATGAATCTGCTGCCAACACTTTTTTTTTTTCCAGATTTTGTTAGGAAATGACATTTTTCCCCTTAATTTTTAAATAAATAACAATTTTAGAACATTTTCAGATTTACAGAAAAGTTGCAAAGATAGAAAGTTCTCATATGTACCATTTATTCAATATTCCACTATTACACATATCTGCATTTGTCTGATACATGTTATAAGTAATGAGCCAATACTGGTACATTATTATTAAGTAAAGTCCATACTTCATTTAGATTTTCTTCATTTTGAACCTAATTTCCTTTTACAGTCCCAGGATCCCTTCCAGGGTATCATATTACATTTAATTGTCAAGTCCCTGTAGGTTCTTCCTGGTTCGAACAGTTCCTCAGACTTTCCTTGCTTTTGATGACCTTGACAGTTCTGAGTACTGTCAGGTATTTCATAGAATGTCTCTCTATTTGGACTTTTATGATGTTTATCTTATTATTAGATGTGATTATCTGTTTTGAGGAGGAAGACCACAGTGGTGAAGTGCTCTTTGCATGATCGTATCAAGAGCATATCCTATTAACCCTGGACTCAGCCCTGTTGATGTCAGCCTTGATCTCCAGGCTGACACACTGCTTGTCAGATTTTTCCACTGTCAGTTAAGTTCATTCTTATCCCTTTCTGTCTCGTATTTGTGGGAATGGAGTCATTAAGCACAGCCAACATTGAAGAAGTGCAGTTATCCTTCCTCCTCCTTCAGGGTCTTTATATAAAGTATTCAGAACTCTTTTGCACAGATTTGCCTATTCCTACCATTATCATACTTTTAATTTTTGAAAGGTATTTTCGGTGGAATAGAATTATAGCTTGACAGCTATTGTCTTTAAGCATTTTGAAAATGACATTTCATTATCATTTAAATTTGCTTTCAAATGTAATGTGACTGCTTTTCTCTGCCTACTTTTAAGATTTTCTTTTTGTCCTGTTTCTGATGTTTTACTATGATATGCATTAATGTGTGGTGGCTCTTTTTTTGGTAACTTTCCTTCTTGGAGCTTATGGTATATCACAATTCTGTGGTTTGATGTCTTTCTTTCAGGTTTTCAAAACTCATTCTCACCATTATATGTCCATGAGGCTAGTGCTTTTGCCGTTTTCTCTCTCTTCTTTCTAGGATTACATGACACATATTTGTGAGACTTTTGATTTAAATGTCAATTTTCTTATGTTATTTCCTGTTTTGTTTTGTTCTATTATCTTTTTTTTCTTTATTTGCTTCCACCTAGATTTGTTCTTCTGACCTATCTTTTAGGTCATTAATTCTATAAACAACTGTTCATAATATACCATTAATTCCATCTACTGTATTTGCCATTAAAGTTATTGTCTTTTTCATTTTTATTATATATAGTTGATTCTTTTTCGTAAATTCTACTTCTTAGGTGAAATTTTTCATTTCACCACGAACATGCTCATTTTTACAAATCTACTTTTTTTCTTTTACTTGCTTTAGAATATTGAAGCTGGGTCCTGTAACATTTCTCCCTTACTCGCAGGCACTGAAGGAATGCTATATGAGGAAGAAACAGTAGCTTGACTCCAGTGCTTTCGGTTTGAAAAGCATGTACCCTGTGGCTGCCAGCAGGCTGCTTCCCTGTCATTGAGAAGCTTATCTATCAGAAAGCAGCTATTCCGCCCGTGGCCCATACCCTTCAACAAGTCTCACCAGTGCTCCATCAGCTACCCAGGGAACCTCACTGCCACCTCGGTGGGTAAGTTTCTGCCCACCCTGACCAGCAGCACCACAGCAAACCTTTATGTCACCCATTATTTGTTCTTTTTTTAGGTATTCTCCTTCAGTCCTGGACATAATGACGGTTCACTACATCTTCTAGTCCTATAGTTTTTAACATTCCTTTAATCATTCTTAATACTTTATCTCTGATTTCCAATTAATGATTTGTATAGTATGATTTTTTCCCATGATCACTTCTTTGCTGAGGTTTCACTCTCTCTGGTATACCCCATCTCTAGTATCTCAAACCCTCAAATTATGGATTCCATGGTAGCTCTGAATTCGAATTTGCATCTTTCCAACTCAGTGAGGGTTATGACTGTTATTTCTATCTTTTCTTCCTATTAGCAACAATTTTCTTTTCATCTTTTGGAATTTCACACTATGTCACTTAGGAATCGATCCCTCAAGGGGGGAAACTCCTCTCACTGACACTCCTGGCTGCTCTGATAGTCTCCAATGTCTTCAGATGAGTGATTTTTTTTCTACTATATGCAATGTTTCTATCTGTTCTCAGTTAGGGAATTGATCTGCTACCATGTAGACCATTGTAGCCAGTAAAAAAAAAAATATGCCTATTCACATTATTCTTAATCCTCTTTACTTTTTCTTGAATTAGTCCAAAGAAAGCTCCACTAACTGAGGTATGATTTGCCTGTTTATTTTTCTTACAACTTGACTCAGTCATTAAGTCAGGAATTCATGAAATGACTAACAAAGAATACAAGACTCTAAAAATAGGTCCTGAGCCTTGAAAGACATCATTGAAAGATCAGTGAAGGCTGATTTCCTAAAAAAATATCTGGGTACAAGTTTACATATTATTCTTTAAACTTTAGTGAAAAAAAAGAAGCTATGTTGGGATAGGTCAAGTATCAAGAGTCCTGCGATTCCACTTTTAAGAATTCATCCAAATATATACTCTAGTGGAATTCAACTCTGTTAGACACCTTTCCATACTTAATATCATGCAGACCGCATAATGAAGTAAAGAAATCATAAAAATTGTGCTTATTCAAAAAAGCTATGGCCATTAAAGAGAAAACTGAAAGTCATATTATATGTTAAGCTAAACAGTGCTACAACTAAAATATTCATCAATATGGAAATAAGTAAATTAAATGTATCATTTCAGTGCAGTCATTACAAGCTGTAACTATGATGGCTATAAAACAACATCAGCAACTGTTGTATTGAAATAGATGGTAAATTTTTTGTGTGTTTTAGTTATAATTATAAAGTGCACATATTCTTATGGAGAAAGTTTGGGAAGATTACAAAATTAAAAAAAAAAAAAAAGACCTAACAACAGTAGAGTTATGTCTTTTAAAGTTTTAGTTTTGGTTATAATATTACTTGTATCATCATTACTTTAAAAAAAATAGGTGCAAAATTTCTGATGGGCAATAAAAAAGAATAAAACAATGAATTATATAATTTTCAGTGATTGTTCAAAGGGGAATGATTTCTTTTGTAGGAGGGATAGATTTTTGCTGTTATTAAATTCTTATGGAAATCTGTTTGAACATAAGGACCATTGGATAAGACAATGACAAATTTTCAACAGAGGCTTTTTTTCCAAAAAATGTCAACATTTTCTACAGTAATTTTTAATTAATATTGACCTGTTAGACCTAACCTAACAAAAACAGCATATTATGAGAAAATTACTTCACTTGAAACCTGAATCCATATAGCTCAAATTGCCTCAGCAAAGTTTTTACCTTTAATAAATCTAGAATTTTTAAAAGAATAGTAGGGTTGGTTTGCATACCCCTGAAGAAAGCTTTGGAAAATAATCCATGTTTTGGACAACACATATACTTTATTTTTCCAGTTCATCACAGTCTTTCCCAAATCTTATCCCTACTCACTGAGCAATCTCACTCATTTACTTTATTTAACTGGCTCTTAAGGCATCTGATTTTGCCCTTCTGATCTGAAGATTTTAAAAGATTCACAGATGTCTCTCAGGAAATGCCTGGATAGGAATGGAGAAGAGAATAAGAAGAAGGAACACAGTATAATTTCTCTAATTCAATAAGTGAGAAATTGCTTTTACTGCTTTTATATTGGGTATCTCTCAACTTAAAATCTGCTTGAATACACAGGTTGCTTTTGCTACTAAAAAATATGAAAATCCCTTCTGTAGATTATTATGGTTGATCACGGGAGAGTTGAAGATAAGGTTTTTTAATCCTAAAGAATGTGAATACATTTATCTCTGGGAGATAACATGAGAGGAAACTGTCAGTAAAGATACCTAGTTTTGATTCTGAAATATTAAAATAATAAATATCTTATATAAGGATCCCTATCCACATATGTCTATTGACAAACATCAAAGTGAATTTAACCTTCAGGAAACTCATAATTGTTGATAAAAATGGAGCTTCCACATTAGCAAGAGTTAAGAAATAAAAGACAAATAGAAACTTTGTTGGTCAAAGTGATTAGTATATAAAAATAACATTAAAAGGGCCTAAAATCTCTTTATTGTGCTCAACTGTAATAGTACAAAAAACAGCTAGTGACAGTTTACAAATGCTTTATTTTTGGAACTAGAATAACATCAGTAGCTAAAAGAAAATGAGTGAAAGAAGCTGATAGATGGCCCCCACATAAACTAAAATCTACCCTTCTGAGAGACCAAAATTAAAAGATAAATAAGAATTGAAGACAAAAATAGTGACACAGAAAACACAAAAGGTGAGAAATCACTGATACATTAAAAAGCTAAGTATAAATCAAAAGGAAAAGGTGAACTCTTCCAAAAATTTGGTATAATGAAATAAATTGAAAAAAAAAATTAGTTATACAGATGTCTAATAAACGTCAAATGTTTTTAAACCCAACTCATAACTGAAGAAATGAAAATGAAGTTACTACTATTCCTTCTCTCTAAGATTTACAAAGATTAAAATCAATGCCAATCAATGTAAAATTATAAGGGTGTGATAAAAGGAATATACCATACATTCTTTGCTGGTAAGAGCACAAACTGAGAAATAGTTTCCTCAGATTCAAGCATCTACAAACATCAGTATACATATATTCTTCCATCCAGCAATTCTTGTAACTAAGGAGATGGTCATAAGTGAATAAGAAGAAGGAACACAGTATAATTTCTCTAATTCAATAAGTGAGAAATTGCTTTTACTGCTTTTATATTGGGTATCTCTCAACTTAAAATCTGCTTGAATACACAGGTTGCTTTTGCTACTAAAAAATATGAAAATCCCTTCTGTAGATTATTATGGTTGATCACGGGAGAGTTGAAGATAAGGTTTTTTAATCCTAAAGAATGTGAATAAATTTATCTCTGGGAGATAACATGAGAGGAAACTGTCAGTAAAGATACCTAGTTTTGATTCTGAAATATTAAAATAATAAATATCTTATATAAGGATCCCTATCCACATATGTCTATTGACAAACATCAAAGTGAATTTAACCTTCAGGAAACTCATAATCGTTGATAAAAATGGAGCTTCCACATTAGCAAGAGTTAAGAAATAAAAGACAAATAGAAACTTTGTTGGTCAAAGTGATTAGTATATAAAAATAACATTAAAAGGGCCTAAAATCTCTTTATTGTGCTCAACTGTAATAGTACAAAAAACAGCTAGTGACAGTTTACAAATGCTTTATTTTTGGAACTAGAATAACATCAGTAGCTAAAAAAACATGAGTGAAAGAAGCTGATAGATGGCCCCCACATAAACTAAAATCTACCCTTCTGAGAGACCAAAATTAAAAGATAAATAAGAATTGAAGACAAAAATAGTGACACAGAAAACACAAAAGGTGAGAAATCACTGATACATTAAAAAGCTAAGTATAAATCAAAAGGAAAAGGTGAACTCTTCCAAAAATTTGGTATAATGAAATAAATTGAAAAAAAAAATTAGTTATACAGATGTCTAATAAACGTCAAATGTTTTTAAACCCAACTCATAACTGAAGAAATGAAAATGAAGTTACTACTATTCCTTCTCTCTAAGATTTACAAAGATTAAAATCAATGCCAATCAATGTAAAATTATAAGGGTGTGATAAAAGGAATATACCATACATTCTTTGCTGGTAAGAGCACAAACTGAGAAATAGTTTCCTCAGATTCAAGCATCTACAAACATCAGTATACGCATATATTCTTCCATCCAGCAATTCTTGTAACTAAGGAGATGGTCATAAGTGTATATAATGATTCCTGATTTTTCAATGAGAGAGGAAGAAAAACAGAAACTAAATATGAACAATAGTAAGCATATTATGATATATATGAATCAAGGCTAATCATATAATAATCAACAATCCTGTTCCAAGAGAATATTTATCTCTGCAAATGTTAGACATATGAAAAGCATGTATACTTACATATACATATATAATGGCCACCTCACATATGTACTTATCTGTCAATGCATTTTTTAAGGGCAAGGACATACTCAAATATGCTAGAAGTGCCTATTTTGCCTGAAGTGATTTCAGATGGCTTTTGCTTTGTTTGTTGCCACACACTTTACTGTTTCCCACTTCTTTGCAATGAACATACTTTCAGAAAAATAGCACAGTAAATGAAACACATATATATATAAAGTATGTATATATATTAAATATGAATAAATAAATAAATATGTATATATATAAGTGCTAAAAGATTCCTACTACCTTTCCATTTTTATATACTCTCTGCCATGGTGCACAATCATATAACTTTTAGTATATGTACTGTGCTTTGAAAAAGAAGATGAAGTTTAAGATTTTGTTTGCTAAAATGCTTAGATAAAGAACTTAAAGTTACTCAATGATAAAGAATGTTGGCATTCTATTCAGTCCATTTCCTGCGACCAAGGAAGGAACATTCAATGAGTTGGATGCTCCCTACTTGAGAAAGCAATACTGCATGTGAATGTTTCTGATTCTGGAGTAATCATCACATTCAAATGATAAGGATATCACTCTAGAGACCTCACACTGTTTATACCAAGAACCTCCTACCAGGGCTAAAGTAGAAACTCTTTAAGGACAAGCAAATACAACAATCAGGTGAGCTCTCTGGGTAAGAAACACTTCCAAATGCAATGACTCTTAGTATTGATTTAAATCTGGATCGGTCAGGGCACAATTGAACACAAAAGCAAACTACAAACATCAGTATACATATTCTTCCATCCAGCAATTCTTGTAACTAAGGAGATGGTCATAAGTGTATATAATGATTCCTGATTTTTCAATGAGAGAGGAAGAAAAACAGAAACTAAATATGAACAATAGTAAGCATATTATGATATATATGAATCAAGGCTAATCATATAATAATCAACAATCCTGTTCCAAGAGAATATTTATCTCTGCAAATGTTAGACATATGAAAAGCATGTATACTTACATATACATATATAATGGCCACCTCACATATGTACTTATCTGTCAATGCATTTTTTAAGGGCAAGGACATACTCAAATATGCTAGAAGTGCCTATTTTGCCTGAAGTGATTTCAGATGGCTTTTGCTTTGTTTGTTGCCACACACTTTACTGTTTCCCACTTCTTTGCAATGAACATACTTTCAGAAAAATAGCACAGTAAATGAAACACATATATATATAAAGTATGTATATATATTAAATATGAATAAATAAATAAATATGTATATATATAAGTGCTAAAAGATTCCTACTACCTTTCCATTTTTATATACTCTCTGCCATGGTGCACAATCATATAACTTTTAGTATATGTACTGTGCTTTGAAAAAGAAGATGAAGTTTAAGATTTTGTTTGCTAAAATGCTTAGATAAAGAACTTAAAGTTACTCAATGATAAAGAATGTTGGCATTCTATTCAGTCCATTTCCTGCGACCAAGGAAGGAACATTCAATGAGTTGGATGCTCCCTACTTGAGAAAGCAATACTGCATGTGAATGTTTCTGATTCTGGAGTAATCATCACATTCAAATGATAAGGATATCACTCTAGAGACCTCACACTGTTTATACCAAGAACCTCCTACCAGGGCTAAAGTAGAAACTCTTTAAGGACAAGCAAATACAACAATCAGGTGAGCTCTCTGGGTAAGAAACACTTCCAAATGCAATGACTCTTAGTATTGATTTAAATCTGGATCGGTCAGGGCACAATTGAACACAAAAGCAAACTCCTTTATGACATATTTGATGCTAACCTCACAGTTCTTAATTTTGTTATCTGTACAGTAAGGGGAAAAATTATTTTATTAAGATAAGACTCTTGGCAGGATCAAATTATATGATACATTTAAAATAATACAATTTCTAGCTCAAAATAAGCTCTTTAAACAGTAGCTCTTACTATTGCTATTAACTAAACATTAACTATTATTATTTATTTATATTTTCTGGTTCATAGAAAGCACTCAATTGCTCTCTTGTTTAATTTGTATTGAAAATGGAATTATAAATTTATAGTAACATATATTATATTTCTTGCTCTATACACAGAAAACTCAAAAACAGTTTTGCTCTTCTTCCTATAACACTACTTTCATGAAACCCGGTTTTAGTTATGTAAAATCTGAGATTTTTAAAAAAATGGCTAAATAAGCCAACTAAAAGGTGAACTTCATTACTAGTACCTATTCACTGGTCAGTTACATATTGACATTAGTAAATAAAAAAAATAAGCATGCACTTCCAATTGTATTGTTTTCTACTTTTCTTTAAAAAGTATAAAAAAGCATGGTGCACATTTGGTGACCTCAAATACTCAGAAAAATATATATGAAAATATAATGTTTTCATCAACTGAAAAATCAGTGTACAAAAGTAAAAACTTGAAAATCATAGGCTTTGAAGATGGTTCTGAAAACCAAGTCAATACTTAGGACTTAAAAATGCAGTTTTATAAAATACTCACTGCATGATAGATTTCAGGCTGTTTCATGTGTCCAATGTCATTCAAGGTTGCAAATAAATTTGGCCTTTCAGAAGCAAGATGAATGACAAAAATTCTCTGACATATAGCATGTCTTCCAGGTTAGGCATGACAAAAGTTCAATGATATCATCAAGGCTATCAATCCATCTGTAATGACATACTGCTGCCTCTTCAAGAATTAAATATGATGTTTGCAAGAGCAGTATTGCATTTCTGGTTGTAGGACAAAAACTA
Source organism: Tragulus kanchil (assembly GCA_022376925.1). Lineage (NCBI taxonomy): Eukaryota > Metazoa > Chordata > Mammalia > Artiodactyla > Tragulidae > Tragulus > Tragulus kanchil. The sequence goes on from JAIOJX010000028.1 coordinate 124,698,178, forward strand.
GAATTACAAACACACAAAAGATCTGTTAAATTAGCTATAAAAATAAGCTATTAATTTCTATGTTTAAGCAAATTTGTGAATCTGGGCTCTATATTGGAACATTCTCCTAAAAACATGCTCTAATTCTGAAAATCACATGATCTATTCTATAGCTAGAATAGATCATGGCTTTCAGTGATTGTTTATACAGCTTTCAAGGACTAGCTAGTTCTGAACAGAGTTGGCCACAGGACAGAATAAAAAGGCAAAATCAGAAGAGTCTTCATTTTCACTCATATCTTTCTCAAAACCAAGTATATTTGGCCCTATTTACCATGCAGATTTTTATTTTTAAAGGACTGTGTGTTTTATGAAAATTGTCCCCAAAATGCAGACTCTTCATACATATCACAGTCATTTTCAAATCAATAGACTTGCTGGGGTGATGACCTAAGCTCCTTACTGCAATTAGCTTTTACAGCAAATCAATCAATTTCTCTTTAGGCTCCAGACTTAATATAATTCTCTATAGGTTAAGATATAGTGGTAATCAGCATTTCTGGAAAATGCACACATGCCCAAATATAATGTGAACTTCATTACTTACATAGTATTTGACATTAGTAAATAAAAAAAATAAGCATGCACTTCCAATTGTATTGTTTTCTACTTTTCTTTAAAAAGTATAAAAAAGCATGGTGCACATTTGGTGACCTCAAATACTCAGAAAAATATATATGAAAATATAATGTTTTCATCAACTGAAAAATCAGTGTACAAAAGTAAAAACTTGAAAATCATAGGCTTTGAAGATGGTTCTGAAAACCAAGTCAATACTTAGGACTTAAAAATGCAGTTTTATAAAATACTCACTGCATGATAGATTTCAGGCTGTTTCATGTGTCCAATGTCATTCAAGGTTGCAAATAAATTTGGCCTTTCAGAAGCAAGATGAATGACAAAAATTCTCTGACATATAGCATGTCTTCCAGGTTAGGCATGACAAAAGTTCAATGATATCATCAAGGCTATCAATCCATCTGTAATGACATACTGCTGCCTCTTCAAGAATTAAATATGATGTTTGCAAGAGCAGTATTGCATTTCTGGTTGTAGGACAAAAACTAGAATTACAAACACACAAAAGATCTGTTAAATTAGCTATAAAAATAAGCTATTAATTTCTATGTTTAAGCAAATTTGTGAATCTGGGCTCTATATTGGAACATTCTCCTAAAAACATGCTCTAATTCTGAAAATCACATGATCTATTCTATAGCTAGAATAGATCATGGCTTTCAGTGATTGTTTATACAGCTTTCAAGGACTAGCTAGTTCTGAACAGAGTTGGCCACAGGACAGAATAAAAAGGCAAAATCAGAAGAGTCTGCATTTTCACTCATATCTTTCTCAAAACCAAGTATATTTGGCCCTATTTACCATGCAGATTTTTATTTTTAAAGGACTGTGTGTTTTATGAAAATTGTCCCCAAAATGCAGACTCTTCATACATATCACAGTCATTTTCAAATCAATAGACTTGCTGGGGTGATGACCTAAGCTCCTTACTGCAATTAGCTTTTACAGCAAATCAATCAATTTCTCTTTAGGCTCCAGACTTAATATAATTCTCTATAGGTTAAGATATAGTGGTAATCAGCATTTCTGGAAAATGCACACATGCCCAAATATAATTGTGAAGTGCATTTAAACAGTGTTCTGGGTCTTCTTTTTAGATGATAGAATTATGAATGAAGTATATTAACAACATATGTATGCTGAAGAATTTTGACAATGCCAATGGAATAATGTATATGCATGATTTTAATTTGAGGATTTTCCTTAAAATAGGGTATCTGTGGTTCCAGGTTCAAGATTTCAGCAACTTGTTCTACTCTTAGTCACTAAGGAACAAACTGAGAACCTCAAAACAAAAATCTTGACTTTTATGAGTTTCCTGAGGCCCAACCATGTTCCTTCTTTTACTATTCATTATTACTAGTGGAAAGAAAGAGAGGAGGAATGTGGAAATGTGTTAAACTACTACAGAGGAGGACAGATTACTAATTCTTACAACCCAAAGACTGCATTCCTTATGCGGCCACTGTACAAGAAGGAAGAAGCAATCACAGCTATAAGACAGTATCATTCAGTCTCTGACAGTCTAAGTTTGAATCCAAATTCTAACTCCCATGTGAGAAACCATGAAATTCACTTCACATTTGTGAGCTGCTTCTTACTCATTTGAAAAAGAATAAGATGACAATTCATAAAATGTTGAGAAATATAACTATGACAACACCTATAAAAATGTTTTACAAATTTTGAAACCCAATATAAATGTATTTATGTTCTACACACAAATGTTTGTTTTTATTTCATATTTCCACTAAAATACTTCTTTAAAGATTCATCAGAAATTCATCTAGCAAGAGGAACTATGGGAAAAAAATTCATTTTAAAATTGAAATACAGTTGAACTTGTATGTCTCATAGTATATTTGGCCCTATTTACCATGCAGATTTTTATTTTTAAAGGACTGTGTGTTTTATGAAAATTGTCCCCAAAATGCAGACTCTTCATACATATCACAGTCATTTTCAAATCAATAGACTTGCTGGGGTGATGACCTAAGCTCCTTACTGCAATTAGCTTTTACAGCAAATCAATCAATTTCTCTTTAGGCTCCAGACTTAATATAATTCTCTATAGGTTAAGATATAGTGGTAATCAGCATTTCTGGAAAATGCACACATGCCCAAATATAATTGTGAAGTGCATTTAAACAGTGTTCTGGGTCTTCTTTTGAGATGATAGAATTATGAATGAAGTATATTAACAACATATGTATGCTGAAGAATTTTGACAATGCCAATGGAATAATGTATATGCATGATTTTAATTTGAGGATTTTCCTTAAAATAGGGTATCTGTGGTTCCAGGTTCAAGATTTCAGCAACTTGTTCTACTCTTAGTCACTAAGGAACAAACTGAGAACCTCAAAACAAAAATCTTGACTTTTATGAGTTTCCTGAGGCCCAACCATGTTCCTTCTTTTACTATTCATTATTACTAGTGGAAAGAAAGAGAGGAGGAATGTGGAAATGTGTTAAACTACTACAGAGGAGGACAGATTACTAATTCTTACAACCCAAAGACTGCATTCCTTATGCGGCCACTGTACAAGAAGGAAGAAGCAATCACAGCTATAAGACAGTATCATTCAGTCTCTGACAGTCTAAGTTTGAATCCAAATTCTAACTCCCATGTGAGAAACCATGAAATTCACTTCACATTTGTGAGCTGCTTCTTACTCATTTGAAAAAGAATAAGATGACAATTCATAAAAATGTTGAGAAATATAACTATGACAACACCTATAAAAATGTTTTACAAATTTTGAAACCCAATATAAATGTATTTATGTTCTACACACAAATGTTTGTTTTTATTTCATATTTCCACTAAAATACTTCTTTAAAGATTCATCAGAAATTCATCTAGCAAGAGGAACTATGGGAAAAATAAATTAACATTTTAAAATTGAAATACAGTTGATTTACTTTGTTGTTTAATTGTTAAGTAATATCTGACTCTTTTGCAACCCTATGGACTGTAGCCTGCTGGGATCCTCTGTCCATGGAATTTTCCAGGAATGAATAGTGGAGTGGGTTACCATTTCCTACTCCAGGGGATATTCCCAACCCAGGGATCAAACTTGAGTCTCCCGTGTCTCCTGCACTACAGGTGGATTCTTAACCTACTGAGCCAACAGGGAAACCCAACTACTGTCCTTGGACATGCATGCTAAGTTGTTTCAATTGTGTCTGACTCTTTGTAACTCTGTGGACTATGGCCTGCCAGGCTCCTCTCGCCATGATTCTTTAGGTAAGAATACTGGAGTGAGTTGCCATGCTCTCCTCCAGGGATCTTTCTGACCCAGGGATTGCACTCATGTCTCTTAGGTTACCTGCATTGGACATAATGGCACCTGGAACCTGGCAGGCAGGTTCTTTACCTGGCGAGTGCTAGTGAGCGCCATCTGGAAAGCCCAACTATTGCCCTTATCTCCTAATAATTAGATATGTTTGAAATACTTCGGATATTTATAAAGCAAGTTTTAACTGAAATTTTTCAATTTAAACTAATAATCACATACTAACTATAGTGATATGGTCAAGACTATGATGTTTGGGCCAATTTCAAATATCAGATCCTTTGCTTTAGTTGGAGAATCACTCATTCTATCTATTCTTCAGTTTCCTTCTGTAAATGAGGGTAACAGCAATAGTGCCCATCCCACTGATTTATTGTGAAAATTAAATGAATTATTATTGTGAAATGAATGAACCCATTTTTCAATATTCATACAGTAAGGGTAACCTGTTATTATCATCATTATTTCTTAAATGATAATCACAACTGAAATTTCCCCCTTTTCTTGTAATTCTTAGTAAGATGACCTCACTGATGGTTCAGTGATAAAGAATACACCTACAATGAAGGAGATGTGGATTGGGTCCCTGGGTAAGGAAGATTCCCTGCAAAAGGAATTTGCAAACTGCTGCAGTATTCTTGCCTGGAAAATCCCATGGATAGAGAAGCCTAGTGGATACACAGTCCATAGGGTCACAAAAGAGTCAGATACAACTTAGTGACTAAACCACCACTACTACCACCAAGTGTCTTGTTTTTAATTCAAATTCTCTAGCTTCACTCTGTGGTTTGTTGCAAGGCTACATGTTTGTAGAAAACAGTCTTACCGAATTGTTAGCATGTCTTGTAAAGTCTATTCCAGGAATGAATAGTGGAGTGGGTTACCATTTCCTACTCCAGGGGATATTCCCAACCCAGGGATCAAACTTGAGTCTCCCGTGTCTCCTGCACTACAGGTGGATTCTTAACCTACTGAGCCAACAGGGAAACCCAACTACTGTCCTTGGACATGCATGCTAAGTTGTTTCAATTGTGTCTGACTCTTTGTAACTCTGTGGACTATGGCCTGCCAGGCTCCTCTCGCCATGATTCTTTAGGTAAGAATACTGGAGTGAGTTGCCATGCTCTCCTCCAGGGATCTTTCTGACCCAGGGATTGCACTCATGTCTCTTAGGTTACCTGCATTGGACATAATGGCACCTGGAACCTGGCAGGCAGGTTCTTTACCTGGCGAGTGCTAGTGAGCGCCATCTGGAAAGCCCAACTATTGCCCTTATCTCCTAATAATTAGATATGTTTGAAATACTTCGGATATTTATAAAGCAAGTTTTAACTGAAATTTTTCAATTTAAACTAATAATCACATACTAACTATAGTGATATGGTCAAGACTATGATGTTTGGGCCAATTTCAAATATCAGATCCTTTGCTTTAGTTGGAGAATCACTCATTCTATCTATTCTTCAGTTTCCTTCTGTAAATGAGGGTAACAGCAATAGTGCCCATCCCACTGATTTATTGTGAAAATTAAATGAATTATTATTGTGAAATGAATGAACCCATTTTTCAATATTCATACAGTAAGGGTAACCTGTTATTATCATCATTATTTCTTAAATGATAATCACAACTGAAATTTCCCCCTTTTCTTGTAATTCTTAGTAAGATGACCTCACTGATGGTTCAGTGATAAAGAATACACCTACAATGAAGGAGATGTGGATTGGGTCCCTGGGTAAGGAAGATTCCCTGCAAAAGGAATTTGCAAACTGCTGCAGTATTCTTGCCTGGAAAATCCCATGGATAGAGAAGCCTAGTGGATACACAGTCCATAGGGTCACAAAAGAGTCAGATACAACTTAGTGACTAAACCACCACTACTACCACCAAGTGTCTTGTTTTTAATTCAAATTCTCTAGCTTCACTCTGTGGTTTGTTGCAAGGCTACATGTTTGTAGAAAACAGTCTTACCGAATTGTTAGCTCTTGTCATAAAGTCAAAAAGTTATGACAAGTCTACACCACAGCTAACAAAAATTAAATGAGGAACTAAAACTGATTTGCTCTTTTGGTCTGTATTTCCCTATATGACAAATTAGTCACGGTTATTAATTATCATTACCAATTTTATATTGCTTCATATAATTAACATTTGTATATTTACATCATATTCTCATATTCTGGGTTACACTTAAACTTCACAAGCCAGGAAAGTAGAGTAGACCTTCCTTATTAGTAATGACAGTATAATACAACTTTCTAAATTAAGGTAGCCATGGCTGAGAAACTTTTTTCCCAGAAGAGTTTTAAGAAATCACATGAGCCTCTGTTACCTAAAGTAAAAGATATTCTAAATTTATCTTATAGCCAGATTCTCAAATCTTCTTTCACTCATGTGTCATTATGGGACAACGGAGGAATATGAGTCACATTAGCACAAAGACTGTTTGTTTTGCCCATAACATTGATCCAACATGTCAAGAAGATAAATTTTAAATGTACCTATTCATTTATTTATGAAGTACAGGTTCTCCATGACCTAGAAAAATTCCCAGTTCAAGGTATGACAAGTGCTGGTAATTACTGCATTGTAAATACAACTGCTATTTATATTTCAGAAAAAGGGCAACTGATAGTCTATGAGTTATAATTATTCTTTTTTCCTAATAATTTTGTTGAGATATCTTCTGCAAATACAAATTATACATATTTAATGTATACAAATTGATGGTTTGATATAGGTATGAACGGTGCAAGGGTCACCACAGTCAAGGTGAATAACGTCTTTATTGTTTATACAATTGCCATTGTGTGTGTGTGAAGATTCATTAATTAAGAAACTCATACAACTCAATGACAAAATGAATATATAAATTTAAAATGGGTAAAGGAGCTAAGTAGACATTCCTGCAAAAGGAATTTGCAAACTGCTGCAGTATTCTTGCCTGGAAAATCCCATGGATAGAGAAGCCTAGTGGATACACAGTCCATAGGGTCACAAAGAGTCAGATACAACTTAGTGACTAAACCACCACTACTACCACCAAGTGTCTTGTTTTTAATTCAAATTCTCTAGCTTCACTCTGTGGTTTGTTGCAAGGCTACCTGTTTGTAGAAAACAGTCTTACCGCATTGTTAGCTCTTGTCATAAAGTCAAAAGTTATGACAAGTCTACACCACAGCTAACAAAAATTAAATGAGGAACTAAAACTGATTTGCTCTTTTGGTCTGTATTTCCCTATATGACAAATTAGTCACGGTTATTAATTATCATTACCAATTTTATATTGCTTCATATAATTAACATTTGTATATTTACATCATATTCTCATATTCTGGGTTACACTTAAACTTCACAAGCCAGGAAAGTAGAGTAGACCTTCCTTATTAGTAATGACAGTATAATACAACTTTCTAAATTAAGGTAGCCATGGCTGAGAAACTTTTTTCCCAGAAGAGTTTTAAGAAATCACATGAGCCTCTGTTACCTAAAGTAAAAGATATTCTAAATTTATCTTATAGCCAGATTCTCAAATCTTCTTTCACTCATGTGTCATTATGGGACAACGGGAGGAATATGTGTCACATTAGCACAAAGACTGTTTGTTTTGCCCATAACATTGATCCAACATGTCAAGAAGATAAATTTTAAATGTACCTATTCATTTATTTATGAAGTACAGGTTCTCCATGACCTAGAAAAATTCCCAGTTCAAGGTATGACAAGTGCTGGTAATTACTGCATTGTAAATACAACTGCTATTTATATTTCAGAAAAAGGGCAACTGATAGTCTATGAGTTATAATTATTCTTTTTTCCTAATAATTTTGTTGAGATATCTTCTGCAAATACAAATTATACATATTTAATGTATACAAATTGATGGTTTGATATAGGTATGAACTGTGCAAAGGTCACCACAGTCAAGGTAAATAACTTCTTTATTGCTTCTATACAATTGCCATTGTGTGTGTGTGAAGATTCATTAATTAAGAAACTCATACAACTCAATGACAAAAAAATGAATATATAAATTTAAAAATGGGTAAAGGAGCTAAGTAGACATTTCTCAGGAGAAGACAGAGAAATAACAGACAGTGTTGAAAAGGTGCTCAATAGCACTAATCATCATGTAAATGCAAACAAAAACCACAATGACATGTCACCTCACACTTGTTAGAATAGCAAATGTCAAAACAAAACAAGAGGGCTTCTTTGGTGGTTCAGTGGGCAAAGAGTCCACCTTGCAGTGTAAGGGGTACTGGTTCGATCCCTGGCCCAGGAATATCCCATGTGCCGCGGAGCAGCAGGACTGATGTGTCCAATTATGAGCCAGTGCTCTGGAGCACATGTGCCCAGAGCCAGTGCTCTGCAACCAGAGAGACCACTGCAATGGGAGGCCCACACAGGCTGAAGAATAAAGATGGATGAAATTAAATTAATAAATAAACCAATAAAAGAGACCAAAAATTAAAAACAAAATAAGTAACATATGTTGGTGAGGATATGGCAAAAAGACAACCCTGGAGCACTACAGGGGGAGTGTAAATTGTTCCAGCCATTATGAAAAACAGTATTGAGGTTCCTCAAAAATAAAACCATATAATTATCAGACGATCCAGCAGTCCTCCTTCTGGATGTATACATAAAGGAAATGATATATGAATCTTGAGATATCTGCACTTCTAAGTTCACTGCAGCATTGTTCACAATAGTCAAGACATGAAAGGGACCTAAATAAATGTTCATCAGTGATCTAATACAGTGGTCCCCATCTATTTTACCAACAGGAACGTGTTTCCTGGCAAAGGGGATCCCAAGCAATCGTAAAAACCTAGAAAATTCCCAGTTCAAGGTATGACAAGTGCTGGTAATTACTGCATTGTAAATACAACTGCTATTTATATTTCAGAAAAAGGGCAACTGATAGTCTATGAGTTATAATTATTCTTTTTTCCTAATAATTTTGTTGAGATATCTTCTGCAAATACAAATTATACATATTTAATGTATACAAATTGATGGTTTGATATAGGTATGAACTGTGCAAAGGTCACCACAGTCAAGGTAAATAACTTCTTTATTGCTTCTATACAATTGCCATTGTGTGTGTGTGAAGATTCATTAATTAAGAAACTCATACAACTCAATGACAAAAAAATGAATATATAAATTTAAAAATGGGTAAAGGAGCTAAGTAGACATTTCTCAGGAGAAGACAGAGAAATAACAGACAGTGTTGAAAAGGTGCTCAATAGCACTAATCATCATGTAAATGCAAACAAAAACCACAATGACATGTCACCTCACACTTGTTAGAATAGCAAATGTCAAAAACAAAACAAGAGGGCTTCTTTGGTGGTTCAGTGGGCAAAGAGTCCACCTTGCAGTGTAAGGGGTACTGGTTCGATCCCTGGCCCAGGAATATCCCATGTGCCGCGGAGCAGCAGGACTGATGTGTCCAATTATGAGCCAGTGCTCTGGAGCACATGTGCCCAGAGCCAGTGCTCTGCAACCAGAGAGACCACTGCAATGGGAGGCCCACACAGGCTGAAGAATAAAGATGGATGAAATTAAATTAATAAATAAACCAATAAAAGAGACCAAAAATTAAAAACAAAATAAGTAACATATGTTGGTGAGGATATGGCAAAAAGACAACCCTGGAGCACTACAGGGGGAGTGTAAATTGTTCCAGCCATTATGAAAAACAGTATTGAGGTTCCTCAAAAATAAAACCATATAATTATCAGACGATCCAGCAGTCCTCCTTCTGGATGTATACATAAAGGAAATGATATATGAATCTTGAGATATCTGCACTTCTAAGTTCACTGCAGCATTGTTCACAATAGTCAAGACATGAAAGGGACCTAAATAAATGTTCATCAGTGATCTAATACAGTGGTCCCCATCTATTTTACCAACAGGAACGTGTTTCCTGGAAGACAATTATAAAGGTGGTATCTAAAATAATGAAACCCTCCAAGATGTTGCGGGATATACATATGACTAATCTGGGATCATACATATCTGTAAACAACAAAACTGTAAAAGTAAAAAAAGTAAAATAAAGATTAAAAAAAAAAAATTCAGTTGGAGTCCTTGGCTAAAGAGGAGACTCTGCCAGTGGGCCCACTGGCGTAATAAAATCCCTGTCCTCCACTAAAAAACAATAAATAAAATAATGAAACCCATGGAAGTAGAGTAGAGTGGCGGTTTCTGGAAGAAGAGAGGAGTGGGAAATGAGGCAATATTGGTCAAAGTACAAAGTCTTAGTTATATAAGATAAACGGTTTTTGGAGAGCTAATGTACAGCATGATGATGCTAGTTAACAACACTCTGTTGTACAGTCATTCCCTCACTCACTAAGTATTTACTGAATGGCTTCTTTATACTGGGCCTGGAGGACCCAAGGATCAAACCCATTAATTTTTTTTTTTTTAAGATAAGCCTCATTCCCATACTAAGTAAGCTTACTGTCTAGTATGGGAGATGCAATTTAACAACTTGCTGTAAATAAATTGAAGGCAAGATTGAAATTTAAGTTCACTAAAATCCAAGCTTTCTGGCTGCAAAGCAGTTTCACTCTTTTCTATTTCAAGTCGCCTATTCAGAAATCATTGCCTCATTTGGAAAAAAAAAAAAAAAAAATCACTCTTTCCCCCTCTATCTAAACTGCCATGTCATTTTAATATAGCTAGAAATCATTACATAGATGATGCACCATATATCTTTCAATCATTGGACAGTCAACTTTTACAATTGTGACAGTTGATATGTTTATGATTCCATTAAACATTCTCTTATTCTTCCCTGATTTAATTTTCAATCATAAAAGAAAAAGTTCACTGTACAAAAACATTTTCTGTTCTCTCAGAATATTGGTTTGTAAGGAGAGATTTCTGCAGCATGTTCATGTAACATGAAGGTTTTACATAAACCTGAGTGTAAGTGTTACGTGCTCAGTCATGTCTAACTCTCCAACCCCATGAACTGTAGCCCCACAGGCTCCTAAGTCCATGGAATTTTCCATGCACTATTGCAATGGGTTGCCATTTCTTACTCCAGGGGATCATCCCAAAAAACCCATGTCTCTTACATCTTCTGCACCGGCAGGCAGATTCTTTACCACTGTGCCACCAGGGAATCCCTCTAAATCTTAAGGAATGTGCAAAAATCTTAAATTTTACCTTTGGCTAAGGAGAAACAGTGGCTCTGGAGTCACAGTGGGCCCAGATTCCGGCTCTAATTCTTATCCACCATATGACTGTTCCCAACAGTGTTGCTGTGTAATCAAAAAAGGTCAAAATCTGGTAGTTTTAGAAAACAAGTTATTTTGGTTTCAGTGGGTCACAGATTTGGGAAGGCTTGGGGAGGTTGTTCTGGCTCAACTCATGCAGCTGCGGTCAGATAGCAGCTGGAGCTAGAGGACAGTGGGGACTGGAGGTGCTGGGATTAGCCAGGCACACCTCACTCTCTCCTTGTAATCTCAGTACTCCCCAGGTGGCTTCTTGTTTGGGCTACTTTGGACTTCCTCAAAGCATGATGATCTCAGGCAGCTGGGCAGGTAGCGTGGAAGCTCAGGGCTCCACCTCAAGTGTTTAAGTGATCAAGGACATTGTATCTACCTTCCTGACCAGCCTTATGTCACTTTTACCACATTCTGTTAGTTTCATCAGAGTCCCAAACCTGTCTGGGTTCAAGCAGAGTAATTAGACCTCCTCTCCTCATGTGGGAATGGCAAAGTCCAAGAAGAACATGTGGAAAAAGAGACATCGGTGCAGTATCTTTGGAAATTAAAATCTGTTCAGTGAGCTTGGTAAAGTTAACTAACTTTTCTGAGTCTCAGTTTCCTTATCTATAAAAATGGGTATAATATATGGCACTTCATAGTGTTCTTGAGGTTTAAAGGAGTTAATTCAGTTTAGGTGCTTAGAACAGTGCAAGATTCCATTTTCCTAAATTTTGCTTTAAATATCATTTAAAATTTAGATTTTATTATCATTAGTATTTCTGGGTCTCAGTACAAGTAGCACTGCTTCTGTGGAGACTTCCTACTATCACTCTGACTATTCATCCTCTCACCGAGCTCACTATGGCTTCGTATTATCTCTTTCTAACTCACGGCCACATGGAACTGTAGCCCCACAGGCTCCTAAGTCCATGGGATTCTCCATGCACTATTGCAATGGGTTGCCATTTCTTACTCCAGGGGATCATCCCAAAAAACCCATGTCTCTTACGTCTTCTGCACCGGCAGGCAGATTCTTTACCACTGTGCCACCAGGGAATCCCTCTAAATCTTAAGGAATGTGCAAAAATCTTAAATTTTACCTTTGGCTAAGGAGAAACAGTGGCTCTGGAGTCACAGTGGGCCCAGATTCCGGCTCTAATTCTTATCCACCATATGACTGTTCCCAACAGTGTTGCTGTGTAATCAAAAAAGGTCAAAATCTGGTAGTTTTAGAAAACAAGTTATTTTGGTTTCAGTGGGTCACAGATTTGGGAAGGCTTGGGGAGGTTGTTCTGGCTCAACTCATGCAGCTGCGGTCAGATAGCAGCTGGAGCTAGAGGACAGTGGGGACTGGAGGTGCTGGGATTAGCCAGGCACACCTCACTCTCTCCTTGTAATCTCAGTACTCCCCAGGTGGCTTCTTGTTTGGGCTACTTTGGACTTCCTCAAAGCATGATGATCTCAGGCAGCTGGGCAGGTAGCGTGGAAGCTCAGGGCTCCACCTCAAGTGTTTAAGTGATCAAGGACATTGTATCTACCTTCCTGACCAGCCTTATGTCACTTTTACCACATTCTGTTAGTTTCATCAGAGTCCCAAACCTGTCTGGGTTCAAGCAGAGTAATTAGACCTCCTCTCCTCATGTGGGAATGGCAAAGTCCAAGAAGAACATGTGGAAAAAGAGACATCGGTGCAGTATCTTTGGAAATTAAAATCTGTTCAGTGAGCTTGGTAAAGTTAACTAACTTTTCTGAGTCTCAGTTTCCTTATCTATAAAAATGGGTATAATATATGGCACTTCATAGTGTTCTTGAGGTTTAAAGGAGTTAATTCAGTTTAGGTGCTTAGAACAGTGCAAGATTCCATTTTCCTAAATTTTGCTTTAAATATCATTTAAAATTTAGATTTTATTATCATTAGTATTTCTGGGTCTCAGTACAAGTAGCACTGCTTCTGTGGAGACTTCCTACTATCACTCTGACTATTCATCCTCTCACCGAGCTCACTATGGCTTCGTATTATCTCTTTTCTAACTCACTTTTTCAGACTGTATTGTAATTCTGTGTTCATGGGCCAAGATCCTCTAGTGTATAGTGAACTTCTCAGGAGCAGGAAACAAAATGGTTGCTCAGAAACACAGGTTTGTTTATCAGGGAATGACTCAGTCCAAATTACAGGCTCAAACAGTAGCAATGAAAATGTAGATTTAAGAAGATGGTGAAAACAAGGTAGGGTAACACAAGATAAAGAAGGTAGGATGTGCATGGGTAATGAGTGTCTGATTTCCACTTAGGTTTACCCTTCTATCAATGCTTTAAAGGTTACAACTGCCTTAATAAGGGGCTACAGGAGATGGTGGGATTTCCAGATGAGAACACAGAGCAGTGAGTTGAAAGCTTTAGCCTCAAATTAACATTTAGAAGGCAGATCAAACTGATTGTAATAGACCAGCTAAAATTTAACTAGCTTTCTTATCACTGTAATTTCACATTTAAAATGTCCATAATTAAAAACATTTGCTGAAAGAAAACTGCATTTGAGAATGAACATAAGCTTTGAACCTGTAAACGATATAAATCTGCAGCATTATGTTCCTTTTTAGAAGAGAAATCAACATTAATGTCAAACTAATACAACAAAAACATGTACCCTTAGGTAGCACATATAAATCTACAAGACCCTGAACCATGAGGAAGACTACCAGCCCCCCTTTACCAGCCCAGAATGGCAAAGTCCAAGAAGAACATGTGGAAAAAGAGACATCGGTGCAGTATCTTTGGAAATTAAAATCTGTTCAGTGAGCTTGGTAAAGTTAACTAACTTTTCTGAGTCTCAGTTTCCTTATCTATAAAAATGGGTATAATATATGGCACTTCATAGTGTTCTTGAGGTTTAAAGGAGTTAATTCAGTTTAGGTGCTTAGAACAGTGCAAGATTCCATTTTCCTAAATTTTGCTTTAAATATCATTTAAAATTTAGATTTTATTATCATTAGTATTTCTGGGTCTCAGTACAAGTAGCACTGCTTCTGTGGAGACTTCCTACTATCACTCTGACTATTCATCCTCTCACCGAGCTCACTATGGCTTCGTATTATCTCTTTTCTAACTCACTTTTTCAGACTGTATTGTAATTCTGTGTTCATGGGCCAAGATCCTCTAGTGTATAGTGAACTTCTCAGGAGCAGGAAACAAAATGGTTGCTCAGAAACACAGGTTTGTTTATCAGGGAATGACTCAGTCCAAATTACAGGCTCAAACAGTAGCAATGAAAATGTAGATTTAAGAAGATGGTGAAAACAAGGTAGGGTAACACAAGATAAAGAAGGTAGGATGTGCATGGGTAATGAGTGTCTGATTTCCACTTAGGTTTACCCTTCTATCAATGCTTTAAAGGTTACAACTGCCTTAATAAGGGGCTACAGGAGATGGTGGGATTTCCAGATGAGAACACAGAGCAGTGAGTTGAAAGCTTTAGCCTCAAATTAACATTTAGAAGGCAGATCAAACTGATTGTAATAGACCAGCTAAAATTTAACTAGCTTTCTTATCACTGTAATTTCACATTTAAAATGTCCATAATTAAAAACATTTGCTGAAAGAAAACTGCATTTGAGAATGAACATAAGCTTTGAACCTGTAAACGATATAAATCTGCAGCATTATGTTCCTTTTTAGAAGAGAAATCAACATTAATGTCAAACTAATACAACAAAAACATGTACCCTTAGGTAGCACATATAAATCTACAAGACCCTGAACCATGAGGAAGACTACCAGCACCTTTACCAGCAAGAATGGACTTGTAAGTCATAGAATAGTCATGCAAAATCACACAGGACTTAGTCCCCCGCACCAAGAGTAATCATTTAAATCCAATAAAATAGGAAACTCATAGTACATTAAAATTTCAAAAAGTCATTTGTGAATAATACAGCTCTTGAATTTTCATGTTTTTTTTTTTTCTCTCCAGAGCTCAGAAATGTTTAAAAATGAGTCTTGCAATTGAACCCTAGGAATGTCAGATCTCAGAAACAACAGACGAAGAAACTCTAATTAGCTGTGATGAACGTTGATTATAGAGCACGGATATAACAATGATTACAAAAGAAAAAAAAAAAAAAAGAGGTGATGCATCAGGCCCACATATCAAGTGTGGTTGTGTAATTAGTGAAATTTAATCACAGCAGGCAAATGTGATGTATTTGTATCTGTACCATTTTGTGGATTCACAGGCAGAACTGTTCTTGGAAAATACAAAAGAAATAAAAGCTTGCCTATTTTATATGCTGGATCTTTAAACCATTTAATACCTGAAGGTCCTTTTTTTCTTATTTTTTCTACCTGTTCCCCAGTCCCTACAGAAAACCTGTTTCTTTTCCAGCAAATATTCAGTACTATTATGAGGAGATTCTTTTCAGAATGTCTCCAGCTCATTAGAGTTGTTAATAGGAGATACACATAAGCTCATAGAGAAAAACAGGCTCTGTTTTATCTGATGTATTTGAATTTAAAGATATGGCACCTCATTTGAGTTTCTAAAGCAAACAGAATATAGCAGTTGCACCTAAAGATGAAGCCAGGAACAGAACTAGCACTATCAGGTTCTGTGACTTCAGCCAAAGCTTGGCTGGTTCATGAATAAATCCCCAAATATAAGAAGTCACTTGGTCAGCTGAACTCCCACAGAAGACTCAGTAACCTGTTAGGAGGTCACAGAGTTTATCTTGAACGAGTCTGTCTTGCAGCTTGCTGTCTTTTGATTTCCTGATTAAGTGATGGATGAGAAGAAGAGGTCACCCAGGCAGTACAGAGCCAAAAAAAGAAAACACCCTCACAGAAACCTCGACTGGCCCACATTATTCCCAGCAAGAGATTTCTGCTTTACACTGATTACTCATAAAGCTTTCTCCCCAAGCAAATCTTTTTTTTTCTTTTAACTAATGTTGTTCTATAATTAGGTGTTTCTGCTGCAATTAGGAGGAAACATGAAAAAAGCTGTTCTTGAAATACATTTGTAAAAGGTATCGGAGTTATCATTGGTGAAGTTGGATTAAAGTTTACAATTTAGCATTATGGCAGTGTTTATCTGTGCTTGCCCTGGATATTCCACTTTAGCTTAATAAAATAAAGAAAAAATATGAGTCATTAGAAGGTTACACAGATACAAACACACACATCTTATACATTAGTGCTTTCTGTAATGTCTTTAACATGTGTATATTATCATTTTTTTCCACACTCAAATTTATTCACCTATATGGTAATTTTGCTTAAGATATTCAGGAATCTATCATCCTGCAACTTCAACTGAAGAAAAGTTTCTATTTGATGACAAAAGTGAACCAAGCAGAATAGAACCCTATTCCCAACAACCTCATGGGGAAACCTGGTTGGGGTGGGAGACACTTCAAACTAAATAAGCCAGATCAATAGCTTGGAGCTCACTGGATGGGTAAAGGATAGAGACAGATAGGAGTGAGAGGAGAGTTATCAGGAAGAAGGTACCAAGAGAAAGCTCGTGTTCATAGAAAACACTGGTCAGCTCAAGGACTCAAAGAAAATTGGTTCATTAGACAACCAGCTATCAAAAGTATTTCATAAGAAGAACACAATAAAGTTCCCAAAATAACATTAAGAATGAATTCTTTACACATCAACTATACTTTAAAAAAAAAATGAATGAACTCTGACAACACTTACACCAAACTGAATAATCTTCAAGTCACCTGTTTGACTTCTTATAATCATAGGTACCAGGATGGGCCCCAGAAAAAGGGTTTACTTTCTGAAGAATTTAAATGTTATAGCAAATGCATATTTCTGTTGGATGATAAATTAACATAGGGATAAAGAAGCTTTACAATTTAAGAGTTGATATAAATTGCTGTCCTGTAAATGGCAACTGAAATGTGCAAGAGTCTTTTCTAATAATCTGCAATTGCCCACTTTATTGCTATCCTCTGGATGTCTAAATATGAGGATGAGGATAAAAACTCAGCTTTATCCTAATGCTTTTCAACATTCTCACCTTTAGCTGTAGAAATGTGGCACAAGATAAAGAGAAATGGCACAAAACCTTCTACTTCCCCACCTTTCAGCCTATTGAGAGCTGAAAGGTATCGATTAGGTAAAGTTGGATTAAAGTTTACAATTTAGCATTATGGCAGTGTTTATCTGTGCTTGCCCTGGATATTCCACTTTAGCTTAATAAAATAAAGAAAAAATATGAGTCATTAGAAGGTTACACAGATACAAACACACACATCTTATACATTAGTGCTTTCTGTAATGTCTTTAACATGTGTATATTATCATTTTTTTCCACACTCAAATTTATTCACCTATATGGTAATTTTGCTTAAGATATTCAGGAATCTATCATCCTGCAACTTCAACTGAAGAAAAGTTTCTATTTGATGACAAAAGTGAACCAAGCAGAATAGAACCCTATTCCCAACAACCTCATGGGGAAACCTGGTTGGGGTGGGAGACACTTCAAACTAAATAAGCCAGATCAATAGCTTGGAGCTCACTGGATGGGTAAAGGATAGAGACAGATAGGAGTGAGAGGAGAGTTATCAGGAAGAAGGTACCAAGAGAAAGCTCGTGTTCATAGAAAACACTGGTCAGCTCAAGGACTCAAAGAAAATTGGTTCATTAGACAACCAGCTATCAAAAGTATTTCATAAGAAGAACACAATAAAGTTCCCAAAATAACATTAAGAATGAATTCTTTACACATCAACTATACTTTAAAAAAAAAATGAATGAACTCTGACAACACTTACACCAAACTGAATAATCTTCAAGTCACCTGTTTGACTTCTTATAATCATAGGTACCAGGATGGGCCCCAGAAAAAGGGTTTACTTTCTGAAGAATTTAAATGTTATAGCAAATGCATATTTCTGTTGGATGATAAATTAACATAGGGATAAAGAAGCTTTACAATTTAAGAGTTGATATAAATTGCTGTCCTGTAAATGGCAACTGAAATGTGCAAGAGTCTTTTCTAATAATCTGCAATTGCCCACTTTATTGCTATCCTCTGGATGTCTAAATATGAGGATGAGGATAAAAACTCAGCTTTATCCTAATGCTTTTCAACATTCTCACCTTTAGCTGTAGAAATGTGGCACAAGATAAAAGAGAAATGGCACAAAACCTTCTACTCCACCTTTAGAACCCACCCATTAAATGTGGAAAACAACCTTTTGGCAATTTGAGAGCTTTTCATTGAATCACAATTTTAGTGCCTTGACGGTTGAAGACGCCTGAACAGGACAGCTTGCTGGGAAGGAATGCTCCTAAGAAGGCTGAACATGAGGTCACGGGGAGGATGGACTGGGCGGAGTTCCTGTATTCAACTTAGAAGACAACCAAGGGCAAAAATAACACCATGGCCATCTTCACAGTAAGAGAAAATGAGACCCTGTTTTCTGAAAGAATCTGCTATTTAGAGAGTGAAGGAGAAGTGAGTACTTGGATTGGAAAGCAAGGTCATGCTAATAAAAGCAGTAAGTGGAAACTGTCACTCAGCTTAAAAAATAGCACCTAGATTTCAAGCCAAATCAAGGGTAAGTTCTAATGCTACCCATGTCAAACCCAAACTCAAAGGAAAGAAAGAAAAAGAAAGAAAAGAGACAGAAAGTCAGATTCCCCATGGCCCTTCTCTAGTCAGCTTTAGTTTTCTTCCACAACTCCAGCATAATTTGGCTTTAAGAATAAATTGTATTCAAATAACTATTTGCATAAGGATTCACACTTTCATTATCACAATCCTGGCAGGCTGCTATGATCCAAGAGGGAAAATGAAACTCAGTGAAATTAAGTGCCCATGGTCACCTAACTAGTAAGCAGACACGTTAGGATGAAAGCCCAATAGGTCTTCAAACGCTTAGTGTATTGAGATTTTAAATGCACTCAGATTTTTCTGCACTGTAAGTATATATGCTATCAATGTTATCCCAGTTGACCATTTTGTTTTTTATCTTTATCAACATCTATCTAATTTCTCTGACATTGTGGTCCTTGGTTAATTGTCCCTCACTGAGTCTAAGGCACCTAAAGCAACATCCTTCTTTGATCCTGTAATTTCAAGCCAAAGTTACAGTGAACTGTTAAGAGATTTTCTGGGTTGTCTGACCATAAGTAACAATGCAGAGGCAAAGACAATAGGAACCATGAAAATGGAAACAAATTCTCAAAATGAGGAAAAGAAAATGTTAAAGTGCCATAGCAATAGAAGTGCAGGGAAGTCCCAGGGTCAGGATGGAGTCTCTAAGAGGTTAAAACCTAGGGCTGAAGACCAGAAGAAAATCTGGAATGTTTGAATTTGAAAGAATACAGTGAATTTCAAAGAAGAAAACATGCATATAAAAGAACTAATTTCCATTTACCATACCCATATGTCCCGAAAGGAGCACCAGGAAGAAGCAGCAATTTAGCAAATGTATTCAACTTAGAAGACAACCAAGGGCAAAAATAACACCATGGCCATCTTCACAGTAAGAGAAAATGAGACCCTGTTTTCTGAAAGAATCTGCTATTTAGAGAGTGAAGGAGAAGTGAGTACTTGGATTGGAAAGCAAGGTCATGCTAATAAAAGCAGTAAGTGGAAACTGTCACTCAGCTTAAAAAATAGCACCTAGATTTCAAGCCAAATCAAGGGTAAGTTCTAATGCTACCCATGTCAAACCCAAACTCAAAGGAAAGAAAGAAAAAGAAAGAAAAGAGACAGAAAGTCAGATTCCCCATGGCCCTTCTCTAGTCAGCTTTAGTTTTCTTCCACAACTCCAGCATAATTTGGCTTTAAGAATAAATTGTATTCAAATAACTATTTGCATAAGGATTCACACTTTCATTATCACAATCCTGGCAGGCTGCTATGATCCAAGAGGGAAAATGAAACTCAGTGAAATTAAGTGCCCATGGTCACCTAACTAGTAAGCAGACACGTTAGGATGAAAGCCCAATAGGTCTTCAAACGCTTAGTGTATTGAGATTTTAAATGCACTCAGATTTTTCTGCACTGTAAGTATATATGCTATCAATGTTATCCCAGTTGACCATTTTGTTTTTTATCTTTATCAACATCTATCTAATTTCTCTGACATTGTGGTCCTTGGTTAATTGTCCCTCACTGAGTCTAAGGCACCTAAAGCAACATCCTTCTTTGATCCTGTAATTTCAAGCCAAAGTTACAGTGAACTGTTAAGAGATTTTCTGGGTTGTCTGACCATAAGTAACAATGCAGAGGCAAAGACAATAGGAACCATGAAAATGGAAACAAATTCTCAAAATGAGGAAAAGAAAATGTTAAAGTGCCATAGCAATAGAAGTGCAGGGAAGTCCCAGGGTCAGGATGGAGTCTCTAAGAGGTTAAAACCTAGGGCTGAAGACCAGAAGAAAATCTGGAATGTTTGAATTTGAAAGAATACAGTGAATTTCAAAGAAGAAAACATGCATATAAAAGAACTAATTTCCATTTACCATACCCATATGTCCCGAAAGGAGCACCAGGAAGAAGCAGCAATTTGGCAAATGTATCTTTTGTGTTTAAGCATCAATTTTGATTTGTGATAGATGTGTGTCTTTCAAATATTACATTTTTCATATCTAGAAACAATCAGGAAAACAAACTCTCTATGCTGTTTATGAGCTAAATTCTATTTTGACTTCTAAAACAGAGAAGAATTTTAATAAAAATCTGAGATAAAAGGGAAAAAAGTAGACACTGTGCTTAGTTTTTTTTTCTTTAAGGACCCAGAGTCTCTCAAAAACAGAATCAACTAGAATTTGGCATATCATATAGATCCAAATTTAAATTATGTTTATAAAAAGGAACAAATGCCTAGACTAAACACTTAGATATACATGCAGCCAGACACATCGCTAGGGTTGCAGACCAAGTATGGGAGAAGAGACTTGCTTTTCTGAAGCTTGGAAAGTGAGAAGTGCCTCTCACCTTTCCTCTGCAGCCTCATCTCCCAAATGACAGACCTGCTATTGATCATGATCCACTGTCTGGTGCCCGAAAGCTAAAATCCAAGTAATTACTGCTGGTGGTTGAAGAGTTCTGTTTGGGTGAAGGGAGGGCGCGAAACTGAGATCATTATCCACAAACATACAGTTCTTTCAACTGCTGGTCAACCTGTATGTCTTTGAAATGAAGCATCTAAAGCATTTTAATTGCAGAGAAACTCTTGGTGTAAAAATCAGCGCCTGGTAGGCAAATTATTTCACTTTCTCAGACACACTGTAACTAGCCTTCCCTTCAGCCTCCTCCCACCCCCTTCCCGATTCTATGAATCCTCTTCCTGCTGGGGACAGTGATAACCATAAAACTTGACTCATGAAAATATTAATGAACTTTCTATTTTCCCTTCACGCTTTCAGTTTGTTGATATAATAAAGAATTGGCTCCCTCCTGCCTTTAGAAAGAGAAACCAACGGATCTCCCAGTTCACCTCTTTTATGGGTTCCCTGGAATACGTGTCTCTTGGGAAAGTGGATTCATTCACAAAATTTGCCATCAGGAAATCGAAACGTGCTGAACTCCTCAATATAATATATGCCTAAACATATAACAGTGAACTCCCCAGGCTTGGGGACCATGTGGTTGAGGCATTAATATTTCAGGATCTGTACTCTCAACCATTTGAATTCCTCCCCAAACCAGCTTCACTGTTGACATGCTCACGTTCATTGTGCATTATTCTTGTACTGTAATAAATTGCTCATGACTTTTAAAATTAGAAATAGGTAACACTGCTTATTCTTCTGGTTAACATTTTCATTTTTTTCTATTTCCTCTGGAAGCCCTCATTCTCTATATGCATTACATTTCTTTACATCTCCAGTAAGTCATCAAATTCTTTTTAAGCTGACAGCTTTTTCTATAAAAATACATTCTTAAGTCACCAAGAGCCCTCCTATTATAAACTCAATGACCTCTTCTCCACTGTAATTTGCCTTGAGACAGACCAGGTAAAAGGGAAGTTTCTGAGATGAAGCCAGGTTCTCCCCATGATACAAACACTGTCTCTTTGTTTCCTTCTTTTCAATCTGTCATTTCCACTTTATTCTTGGTTTCCAGACTAATTGCCCTTAAAATGCATTTGCATCTTATCATTCTCTTGGTCTGATACCATCAATAGCTCACCGTTTATGACTACATGAAAACTGTACTCCTATGTCGCTTTCACAAGATCCTCCATCAGTTTGTAGACAGAAGTTATTTGTTGAGTGCCCAATTTAAGCAAATTTCCACAAACATACAGTTCTTTCAACTGCTGGTCAACCTGTATGTCTTTGAAATGAAGCATCTAAAGCATTTTAATTGCAGAGAAACTCTTGGTGTAAAAATCAGCGCCTGGTAGGCAAATTATTTCACTTTCTCAGACACACTGTAACTAGCCTTCCCTTCAGCCTCCTCCCACCCCCTTCCCGATTCTATGAATCCTCTTCCTGCTGGGGACAGTGATAACCATAAAACTTGACTCATGAAAATATTAATGAACTTTCTATTTTCCCTTCACGCTTTCAGTTTGTTGATATAATAAAGAATTGGCTCCCTCCTGCCTTTAGAAAGAGAAACCAACGGATCTCCCAGTTCACCTCTTTTATGGGTTCCTGAATACGTGTCTCTTGGGAAAGTGGATTCATTCACAAAATTTGCCATCAGGAAATCGAAACGTGCTGAACTCCTCAATATAATATATGCCTAAACATATAACAGTGAACTCCCCAGGCTTGGGGACCATGTGGTTGAGGCATTAATATTTCAGGATCTGTACTCTCAACCATTTGAATTCCTCCCCAAACCAGCTTCACTGTTGACATGCTCACGTTCATTGTGCATTATTCTTGTACTGTAATAAATTGCTCATGACTTTTAAAATTAGAAATAGGTAACACTGCTTATTCTTCTGGTTAACATTTTCATTTTTTTCTATTTCCTCTGGAAGCCCTCATTCTCTATATGCATTACATTTCTTTACATCTCCAGTAAGTCATCAAATTCTTTTTAAGCTGACAGCTTTTTCTATAAAAATACATTCTTAAGTCACCAAGAGCCCTCCTATTATAAACTCAATGACCTCTTCTCCACTGTAATTTGCCTTGAGACAGACCAGGTAAAAGGGAAGTTTCTGAGATGAAGCCAGGTTCTCCCCATGATACAAACACTGTCTCTTTGTTTCCTTCTTTTCAATCTGTCATTTCCACTTTATTCTTGGTTTCCAGACTAATTGCCCTTAAAATGCATTTGCATCTTATCATTCTCTTGGTCTGATACCATCAATAGCTCACCGTTTATGACTACATGAAAACTGTACTCCTATGTCGCTTTCACAAGATCCTCCATCAGTTTGTAGACAGAAGTTATTTGTTGAGTGCCCAATTTAAGCAAGATTAACCTGTGATCTTGTATACTGCAGCCATTCCATGTGAAGAATGAGAATACATAGGAAATTAGAAGGCATGTCATATTCTTTATTCAATTTCAGTTGTATTTATACTTAACCTCAAGTTTCAGGTCATAAGGCATTAGAATGTTAGTCCTTATAAAAAGAAAATAATTGCTTGAAAGGAAAAAAGTTTTGTGATAATTGAAGTGTTCATAATCTGATTTTGATGAAAAAAATTATTTATTATGGTTTTTCCTCAATTGCATTATTTTTAGAAATGCATTGATGGCTATTAGTGATCAGATGCAAAGCTCCAAACTACTCATACGTAAGTTTATGGTTATCACATATAACATAGGGAAATGATTACCATTATGAACTCAATTTATTAGTTAATACTTCATTAGTTTCATGTTAATATTTCTTTCTTGAAGCCTAACATACAGAGAATTTCATTACCACTACCATTCAGGTGTCAAATCCCCTTCTAAAACAAAACAAAGGAAAATCTATTATAAAAGTGGGTCTTTAGCTTTGCAGACAAAAGAGACTGTGAAAAGAAGATTAAATCTTTATCATCTTAACTCACAAAGCAAATGCATGGGGAAATGGCATTATTCACCATTCAAATTGTCTAATTAGTCTTGGGAGTTTTTAGTCTGTCCAAGTTAAAGGAATTTGACACCCTTTATGCTAAATGCCTAAATACTTTAAAATTATGAAAGGCCCTCATTCTCTATATGCATTACATTTCTTTACATCTCCAGTAAGTCATCAAATTCTTTTTAAGCTGACAGCTTTTTCTATAAAAATACATTCTTAAGTCACCAAGAGCCCTCCTATTATAAACTCAATGACCTCTTCTCCACTGTAATTTGCCTTGAGACAGACCAGGTAAAAGGGAAGTTTCTGAGATGAAGCCAGGTTCTCCCCATGATACAAACACTGTCTCTTTGTTTCCTTCTTTTCAATCTGTCATTTCCACTTTATTCTTGGTTTCCAGACTAATTGCCCTTAAAATGCATTTGCATCTTATCATTCTCTTGGTCTGATACCATCAATAGCTCACCGTTTATGACTACATGAAAACTGTACTCCTATGTCGCTTTCACAAGATCCTCCATCAGTTTGTAGACAGAAGTTATTTGTTGAGTGCCCAATTTAAGCAAGATTAACCTGTGATCTTGTATACTGCAGCCATTCCATGTGAAGAATGAGAATACATAGGAAATTAGAAGGCATGTCATATTCTTTATTCAATTTCAGTTGTATTTATACTTAACCTCAAGTTTCAGGTCATAAGGCATTAGAATGTTAGTCCTTATAAAAAGAAAATAATTGCTTGAAAGGAAAAAAGTTTTGTGATAATTGAAGTGTTCATAATCTGATTTTGATGAAAAAAATTATTTATTATGGTTTTTCCTCAATTGCATTATTTTTAGAAATGCATTGATGGCTATTAGTGATCAGATGCAAAGCTCCAAACTACTCATACGTAAGTTTATGGTTATCACATATAACATAGGGAAATGATTACCATTATGAACTCAATTTATTAGTTAATACTTCATTAGTTTCATGTTAATATTTCTTTCTTGAAGCCTAACATACAGAGAATTTCATTACCACTACCATTCAGGTGTCAAATCCCTTTCTAAAACAAAACAAAGGAAAATCTTTTATAAAAGTGGGTCTTTAGCTTTGCAGACAAAAGAGACTGTGAAAAAGAAGATTAAATCTTTATCATCTTAACTCACAAAGCAAATGCATGGGGAAATGGCATTATTCACCATTCAAATTGTCTAATTAGTCTTGGGAGTTTTTTTAGTCTGTCCAAGTTAAAGGAATTTGACACCCAGTTATAATGCTAAATGCCTAAATACTAGATTTAAGTAAATCCTTCACTGAAAGAAGTAAATCACTTCTGTGCTGAGGAAGCTCTATTAAGACACCATCTGAAACATCTATTGATCCCTGAAGTGAAATATATACATTTTTTAAAGGATAAACATAGGAAAAACGTCTGTTGTGCTCTACAGTGACTATATCCACCCAAATGTTCAAGATCTCCCTGATTTATTCTCAAGTAGCAACCTTGACTCTTCAAACATTGTTTATGATGGTCGAATGAGAACATACTGGGTTTCAATATAAGATATCTGCTAGTAAACTTCCTTTTTAGAGTCAAACATTCTTAAAGCATCATTTACTTTCACAAACAGCATATGCTCACCACGTGGCACCATTCTTGTTAACACCAAAGTAGCAATTTGAGCTGAACAGCTTGGGAGCTCTGTTTATAATAATAATAGTATGTGATGTCAAGTCCTCAGAGTCTCAGATGTTAAAGGTGACCAAGAACATAAATGCAAATTCCCCAAATCTGGTCTGCTGAGAAAATGATTCTTAGCAAGCCCAAGGAACCCAATAGAAATACAAATGCCTAGTTTGCAGTTTCTAATAAGCTCAGGAATTGTCTTTCCAAATTTACTGCATCAGCTTCATCTGGTTCTAATGTACAAGCACGTCCAGTGAATTAGTTCCCCTTGGGGGAAAATTTTGTTTTCTCAAGAGCTCGAGATTTTCCATGAAGTGCCAATGATTTTATACAAATTGCTGAAAGTTTTATATTACAACTGTTCTCTTCCTTTCATATGAGCCGACTGTTTACTTTTTGAGCACCTTCAAACCTTTTAGCATTTCAGAATAATGTTTAAAACATGGCATTATTAAGAAACTTTAAGATTGCAGCTGTGAAAACAGACCTATGTCATTATAATCAGTGCTAAAGTCCCTTAAGTGGGATTTCAGAATATAAAAGGAGGCCGTGCAGAGAATTGGCAGGGTAAGAGCCAAGGAGAGAGAATAGGGAAAGAAGGGGAGGAGGGGCGGAATCCATCAAGCAAGAGTAGGGGTGTTTCTATTCTTGACAGCCCATTTAAAAAAAAAAGTAAGTAATTCAGTATTTGAGTAGAAGACTTCTTTTATGAAGAAGGAGGTATAGTTACTGCATTGGCTTGAATAATCATTTTATATATTATATTTATTAAAGGTTTTATTCCTTTCTATTCTAGATGGTTATTTACCTGTTTTTCTTACAGACTGTCAGCTCTTCAAATGCTTCAACCATATTGTATACATCTTACAAACTAGGACCAAGTATATTGCAGATACTCAAAATGTGTGGTTAAATAAATAGTAAGACTAGAAATAGTATAGAAAACATATTGTTAGACTATGATACAGAAATAGGAAAATACTTAGGGAAGGAAAATTTATTCCATATTAGCATCATATTAATGGAAAGAAATGTCCAATATACATTAACATGCTTTAGTAAGATGACCACAAAGAATAAGAAAACTACAAAACGCTTATTTGGGAAGCCCTCATCTCTCAGGACAGGCAGTTGGCCCACAGTGCTTTTCCTCCTGGCATTGATCTCCTAGCTTTGCAGGAACAGAGAAGGCAAACTACAGTGCATTATTCATGCAATGTGGTTTTGTAGCATGGTGTCTTGGTAAGTGAAGATAAAACACCCAAGAGATCCTCCTGCAGGAATAGCTCAGAGAAACCGAAACTGGATAAGAGGGAAGAAATTCACAAAGGGGCTCCAATGGACTGATGGATTGGGAAAACTCTCACCCTATTTCAGCTTGGCCCCACTCACTGGGCAAAATTCATTCTCAAGAGCTCGAGATTTTCCATGAAGTGCCAATGATTTTATACAAATTGCTGAAAGTTTTATATTACAACTGTTCTCTTCCTTTCATATGAGCCGACTGTTTACTTTTTGAGCACCTTCAAACCTTTTAGCATTTCAGAATAATGTTTAAAACATGGCATTATTAAGAAACTTTAAGATTGCAGCTGTGAAAACAGACCTATGTCATTATAATCAGTGCTAAAGTCCCTTAAGTGGGATTTCAGAATATAAAAGGAGGCCGTGCAGAGAATTGGCAGGGTAAGAGCCAAGGAGAGAGAATAGGGAAAGAAGGGGAGGAGGGGCGGAATCCATCAAGCAAGAGTAGGGGTGTTTCTATTCTTGACAGCCCATTTAAAAAAAAAAAGTAAGTAATTCAGTATTTGAGTAGAAGACTTCTTTTATGAAGAAGGAGGTATAGTTACTGCATTGGCTTGAATAATCATTTTATATATTATATTTATTAAAGGTTTTATTCCTTTCTATTCTAGATGGTTATTTACCTGTTTTTCTTACAGACTGTCAGCTCTTCAAATGCTTCAACCATATTGTATACATCTTACAAACTAGGACCAAGTATATTGCAGATACTCAAAATGTGTGGTTAAATAAATAGTAAGACTAGAAATAGTATAGAAAACATATTGTTAGACTATGATACAGAAATAGGAAAATACTTAGGGAAGGAAAATTTATTCCATATTAGCATCATATTAATGGAAAGAAATGTCCAATATACATTAACATGCTTTAGTAAGATGACCACAAAGAATAAGAAAACTACAAAACGCTTATTTGGGAAGCCCTCATCTCTCAGGACAGGCAGTTGGCCCACAGTGCTTTTCCTCCTGGCATTGATCTCCTAGCTTTGCAGGAACAGAGAAGGCAAACTACAGTGCATTATTCATGCAATGTGGTTTTGTAGCATGGTGTCTTGGTAAGTGAAGATAAAACACCCAAGAGATCCTCCTGCAGGAATAGCTCAGAGAAACCGAAACTGGATAAGAGGGAAGAAATTCACAAAGGGGCTCCAATGGACTGATGGATTGGGAAAACTCTCACCCTATTTCAGCTTGGCCCCACTCACTGTCTCTCAAATCTCTTCTCGCCTTTTTTTTGCAAAATTTTCCAGTTCTCTTGAAAGGAATCTTAATCTTCATCTCTCAAAGGTCTATAACAAATACCTACAACTCTTAATCTTCTTCCATCCTAAAACTAAACACCTTTCCTTTAGTTTGTTTCCATGGAAACTCTGTCATTTTCTTTTTTCTGGACTCTAGCTTCTGGTTCCATCCCTCAACAAAAGCTGCTCTCATGAAGACTGACAATGACTTCCCTACTGCCAAATCTATGGCCACATTTAATCCTTAGTGTATTGAAAGTTTGATATTGTTTATCCCTCCTTTAACTACTGTTCAAAAGAGCTGACAATAATAGGCTAGTTATGAGAACTAATGTTAGTCAAGTGCTTAGCACAGCTTTATGTACATAGTATGGGCTCCTTAAAATGTTTGCTAGTGTTACCGTATAATTTTTCTCAGTTGCCTTTGTGAGTGCTTCTGGGTCTCCTTTTAAATGCAGATGTCCCTTACCCAGTGTCTTGATCATCCACACACTGTTGCTGGGTAATCTAACCAGTCTTTCTATTTCAACAACTATCACATTATGACTCTCACACCTATTATCTCCAGTCCAGTGCTCTTGCTGTTGTTCAGCCACCAAGTCGTGTCTGACTCTTTGTGACCCTATGGACTGTAGCACACCAGCTTCCCTGTCCTTCACTATCTCCCAGAGCTTGCTCAAATTTATGTCCATTGAGTCAGTGACACTAACCATCTCATCCTCTGCCATCTCCTTTGCTTTCAGTCTTTCCCAACATCAGGGTCTTTTTCAGTGAGTTGGCTCTTCATATCAGGTGAACACAGTATTGGAGTTTCAGCTTCAGCATCAGTCCTTCCAAAGAATATTCAGGGATGATTTATATGTAAACATCTAATTGCTGAGGGAGATACCCATTTCAATTGTCAATATGTCATTGAGGAGTAAAATCACCCCCAACTGAGAATAGCTTGTTAACTTCTCTATGGTGATTTGTGTCTTTCCTCAGGTGACTGTCAACTTTCTGAGAGCCAGCTCAATGTCTCATTCATCCACGTGTCCCTCACACACAGCAAAGGGCCCCAGACATACTGCAGCCACGAGTCCAAATGTACAATTCTCAATTAAGACGATCTTACTTTAATGGGAGGTTATATTTATATTTACCTACCTCACAAAAGTCCCTAGTCAGATGATTACATTTAGTCCTGATGTCTTTCAAAAAGAAGTCTGGAATATTTCAATAATGAGAAAAATATATGTTAAGTGCATGGTGACTAAACTTTAGAGATAAGAGCATACTGTTCAATTCAGAAATCAGAGGAAACTTTACTTCAGAAAAGGTTTGAATAATAATATACTCTATTAAAAGCATGATTTGCTTGTTATTTTTAAAATAATCCAAGGAATCAGGAACTTCTAAAAATTTCACAGCAGCCTAAGACTTGAAAAAATAATAAAGTGCTGGGGCTGCTACATCTGAAGCCATCACATCCATGGCTCCACGTCAATTTATAATGGTAAATGTGCCACAGAAACAAATTTGTCATGGGAATTTTCACAGCAATAAATATCACAGTCTGGTGGCAGTAGATGGAGTTATGGATCACACCCTCACAAGTCTTAGGCCTAGTTTGGGGAGTGTGACATGTGTAATGCACATTAGCTGAGACCTTCAAATCTTTTCATGCTTCACAAACCAGACCAGATTGGCTGAATTGCAGAACGTATTTGCTGCAACACAATAAGCTTTTCCCTCAAATCACACCCCAGCTGATTGTTAAAGACAAATTAGCTGAAATCAGATCATTGAGCCAATGTGATACAGTGCGAATGGGGATCAATATTAAAGTCACTCTGATCCCTGACTCATAATGTTCTCCATCACTCAAAGGCATGAAACTACTTAAATGGAATATGATTTACTAAAAATATCATCAATTAAAAGATAAAGTATTAGAGACTCTGGGTTCCAAAAGTGGTATATTATTGGCTTCTAAAAGTTTCATAATAGTGACTGTAATCTAACATCTCTCTTGTACTTCTTTCCCTTCTCTTCCCCCATCCTCCTCCAACTATCTCTCCTCTCAAAAGAGAATTGACCACCTTGTTTCTTCTTTCTTCACAAACTTTTTTCTCCTTCCTTTGAATTCTTAATTTAGCAAATAACTATCTTCCAGACAGCAAGCCACATAGTTCAAGGAAATCCTAAAAGAGCAAATAATAGCCTTGCCTTTAAATATTAATAATCTATGACTTAAAAACATAAGTACAAAGTGATCATAAATCACTCAGACCCAGGAGAATTTGAAAGCACTATAAAAGGGGAAAATTAAATGCCATGGAGGTTTCAAAGTATAGAGATATTAAATTTGATGGAAGGAAACCAGGATTCTTCTAGTGGAAGAAATTTTAGATGAGGTTACATATTAAAAGTAGAAACTGGGTTGAGATATGCTCAGGAAAATACCAAATCAATTTTTAAACTTATGTTAAAGCATAAAACATACTGCTTGACTCTTTATGGGTATTCAACAAACATTCATTTTCTTTCCTCCTACAGGGGTGTTATCATCCAAACTCTGTTTCTCCCAAATTCATATGCTGAAGTCTTAACTCCTAATGCTTCAGAATATGACTGCATTTGGTAACAGAGTGGTTAAAGAGGTAATTAAGGTCAATATGACAAGTGTCCTTAAAAAAAGAGATTAGGACACAGACACACATACAGAGAAAAGATCAAGAGAAGACACAGGGAGAAATGATCATCTACAAGCCAAGGAGAGAAGTCCTCAGAGGAAACCAGCCCTGACAACAGTTTGATCTTGGATTTATACCCTCTAGACCTCTGAGGAATTAAATTTATGTTGTTTAATCCACCCAATCTTTGTTGCTTTGTTCTGGCAGTCCTAGCAGACTAATATAAGAAAGTTTCAGTCACTCAGTTGTATCCAACTCTTTGCAACCCCATGGACTGTAGCCCACCAGTCTCCTCTGTCCATGGGATTCTCCAGGCAAGAATAATGTAATGGGTAGTCATTCACTTCCCCAAGGAACTTCCCTACCCAAGGATAGAATCTGAGTCTCCTGCATTACAGCTGGATTCTTTACCATCTGACCTACCAGGGGTCAGTGAGTATAGGGCTAAGATGATACCTTGGATTTCTATTGTAGAAGAGATGAATTTGGGGACTTGATTTTTTAGTCAACAGAAAGTCAAATGAGGTTTTTGAACTGAGATGTTCCCAAATACCTGAGATGATATGAAAATCTTGCTTTTTTGTGTTTGGATTTTGACAGTGGGGGAGACAAGTTTGGAAGATCAGTTTGGAGTGTGCTGAGTCACTGGATCAGCCCAAACACAAAGTAATTGATTCTTGAACTAGTTCACTGATAGTGAACTCAAGTAAAGTATATTTAGTTTAGCAAATAATTTCATAAAGGAGAGCCAGCGAATAAGAAAGCTCAAGGACACCAAGTGCTTAGCATGGTAGAGACATTAATAATAAAGATGTTAGTGTAATTTTAATTTTTAAAAACATGACTCTCCTGTACATGTAGCATATATATGGTAATAATTTTATTACCTTCAACTTGCTCATTAGCGAAAAAACAGTGATATACATATATACAACATAGCCATAGGCAATCAGGAATGTTGATATTAATTCACTAATAAATGACATCTGGTTAATATAAAGGGTAATAAAATTATTTGGGTCATCTTTTCAATAGTGTAGTAATCAAATGTGTATTTATGGTACAAAATACCTTTACTATGGAGAAAAAATGATTTGCACGACTATCAGTTTTCCATGATTTTACACTTTCAGAGTTATAAAATAATCCAGTCAACAGAAAGAGAATAAAAGATGCATACTCCTAAAGAACTAGGTAATCCCCAGAAGGTCCCTTAGACATGCCCAGTCCTCCAATCAGAGGACAGATACTTGTAACCTCTTTGGCTCATTCCCAAGCACTGCGCTATTTTTCTTCTGACAAAATATACAGGAGAAGTTATCTTTCATTTAGGTATATTAAAGATGTCGTGTTAAAGAAATGGAGGAGAAAGTCTAAAGTGCATATAGAAGGGCTGAGGCTGTGAACCAGTAGAGGAATAACTTTGAATTTTTTTATCAGCACTGAACTTTCCACATACCACATCAGTGAGCTCATCAAATTGAGACTCCATCATAGGCTGGAATTAGATGCAACTGCCCAGAGCTGTGACTCTTCCTATCACCTTGCTAACCAACAACCTACTCTACTATGATCCCCTGAGGTAGGAAATGGCAACCCACTCCAGTACTTTTGCCTGGAAAATCCCAGACAGAGGAGCCTGAAAGGCTACAGTCCATGGATTACAAAGAGTCGAACACAACTGAGCAACTAAACCGTCACCACCATCACCACCACTATCATCTGTGTCTAACCGACTTAAAAATCTTGGTTCTGAGTTCTTGACCTGGCTTTACTTCCCTGGATTTTTATATTTGGTATTTACATTTTCTTTTCGGTGTCTAAGTCTCAGTTTTCCCCTTCTGTAAGACTGGTACCTTGGTCCAAGATTTCAGCTGATATATCTGGTAGGAAATGCTTGTTCCAGTCTAGACCTAAACAAAGAAGAACTCAACTCTTATCTTAATCATTTAGTTGGTGCTCAGGTGAGCTGCCCAGAAAGAGAGAAGCCAGAGAAAAGTAGACTTGACTGCTTGGCCCAGAGATGAAATTTTCCGTATAAAAGTCAAGATTTCCAATTTTCTCTTTGACCTTTAGCCTCTTATGTGGCACACTAACAGAGGCTCCTTTCTTTACTATCTATATGCTGTGTATTTGTCATGGGATTTGAAAATAGCTCTGGTAACCTCTAATAAAAGCAAAGTGTTCATTCATTTACTTGTTCATTAATTCATCAAATAGTAATAAATGTCTCATAGATGCTAAGCACTATATCAGGTACCAGAAGACACACAAATAAACAAAATATAACCTTGTCCTCTAAAAACCACTGAGGGCTATAAAGCAATGACTTTTTTTTTACTTTTTCAAGCACACTCCAGTGCTAGGGTAATAGTAGATCAGGGAACACTGGTATGTTCTTCCATCATCCCAATATTCCCTCCACCAAGGAATAAATAACTACACATAAGGTAAAAGTAGGGAAATAAGTATACAGTCATCAATATGGATATAAATAGATATCTCATATATAAGGGATATATATGTAATGTGTTGCCTTGGGTTGTTG
Organism: Tragulus kanchil; assembly: GCA_022376925.1. Classification (NCBI taxonomy): domain Eukaryota; kingdom Metazoa; phylum Chordata; class Mammalia; order Artiodactyla; family Tragulidae; genus Tragulus; species Tragulus kanchil. The sequence continues at coordinate 124,731,792 of JAIOJX010000028.1, forward strand.
ATAAGCTAACAAAAGACTTCAGAAATTTCTCTTTCAATTCATCATAGTAAGAAAATGATATTAACAAATTATAGCAACACCAAAGCAAACAAACAAATAAAAACATGCTCTATAACCATGTCTGTGGAAAGTTTTGGAGAATGAACTCTTAATATGAAGAAAATTATTTTGAACAATGCTCTTCTACCTCTTTTGCTTCTAGGTAAATTTTAAGCCCTACACAATTACTTATTGTTATGATATAACAACATAAACCCCCATATTTTCAGAATTTCATTTTAAAACTATCTCCAAGTAATGAAGTTGCACTCTATGCTTTAGCATGCACAAAAAACCGGTAGGTCACTTTACAAAATATACGTACATATAATATGGGGGTGCATTTTCAAAATTTACCAAGGTCATTAATTCACCAAGTGTAAATGGTCTTCCATTTATCAAATGCTCTGGAGAAATCAGGAAATACGTGAGATGATAGATGAAGAGATGAAACCCTACGCTAATGGGCTGTATATAAGTGAATCAATGTCACACTTATGAAAGGTTTTAGAAAATGATTCCTATTATTTACTTATTTTAAAAGTTTTAAATATCAGGAAGGTACTTGTAGGAAGACTAAAGACTAAATATAAAATAAGCCTATAGAAGCATTTGTCCTATGATTTTTCTCATGATAATTTGTATTTCCACACACTAATCTCAGCAGAATTTATCATTGTCTCCACTTTTGTGTTTTCTTTTTGTGAAATCATCAGTTCATAAATTACATCACCCAGGGATTATTTCTCTTACTTCTTCCTCCTGAAAAACCTGTAGGGACTCAATATAAGAGGAAAGAATACCAGCATACTGAAAAAGATGCAAAAACAGAAGAATCTTTCAATGTAGTTAATTAAAACAATTTTTACTATCTATAAAAACTAGATAAAATGACATAGAGTGACTTAAACTCAGCAGGGAAAACTTATTTTTTAGAGCAAGTTATTTAAGGTTAAATCAGACATATGTCCATGAAGAACAAATGATGCTAAGAAACAAATTTTCTCTTCGCTCAAAAGTGACAAAGAATTGAGAAGGCAATCCAAAGACCAAATAAGAGGAGACATGTTAAAACACAAATGCAAAGTCTGTCCATTAATGGGTTTCAGGAATGACAAATGTGTCTTTCCTTGGGCAATTGGGGTTTTTCCTGTATACTGGACAAATGTGTATTTTGACACCTCCAAGCGATCATTTAGAAATATGCCTGTGATGAGTCATGTTTCTTCCAAGTCAGGCTAGGTGTTTGGGGCTCAGTGTGGCTATCAGAGCTGCTGAGTGAATGAAAGAGAAGCACTGATGACCACAGGCACAGAGGATCAGCCTCAGAGGAGGGGTTCAGGGGAGAAGATCTCCTTCAATCCTAGGACAGGGTCAATGCCTTGACAGCTGTTTCCATCAAAATCCACACAGGAAATGATCTTGCTGATGGTTTCACCAGACCAGTAATAATTGGCCCTCTTAGGGCTTGAACTGGTAAACATGACCAACCAAGGTCAGTCAAACACACACACACACACACGCACGCCCCACACACACAAACAGGATTCTGTGGTTCAAAGGGAAGGGACAGCAGAGAATACTTAGAAGAAAGAAGAAATCTCTTACAATCGAATATGTTAGACTTTTAAGCTCAGAATGATACTTCAGAATCTGAAATTTTGGACAAACTCCCCAAATAAACACTCTGAAAGAATTCAGTTGCTAATACGCGTACTGGTTGGTGTATTTCCGTACTAGTTGAAAACAGTCTTTGTCCTGAGATCCTTGAGCGTCCCCCATTCACTGGATGGCCTCTCCATTCCCTGGGACCTCACAGACTTCTCTCAGTCGAGATAGTAAATTACATCACCCAGGGATTATTTCTCTTACTTCTTCCTCCTGAAAAACCTGTAGGGACTCAATATAAGAGGAAAGAATACCAGCATACTGAAAAAGATGCAAAAACAGAAGAATCTTTCAATGTAGTTAATTAAAACAATTTTTACTATCTATAAAAACTAGATAAAATGACATAGAGTGACTTAAACTCAGCAGGGAAAACTTATTTTTTAGAGCAAGTTATTTAAGGTTAAATCAGACATATGTCCATGAAGAACAAATGATGCTAAGAAACAAATTTTCTCTTCGCTCAAAAGTGACAAAGAATTGAGAAGGCAATCCAAAGACCAAATAAGAGGAGACATGTTAAAACACAAATGCAAAGTCTGTCCATTAATGGGTTTCAGGAATGACAAATGTGTCTTTCCTTGGGCAATTGGGGTTTTTCCTGTATACTGGACAAATGTGTATTTTGACACCTCCAAGCGATCATTTAGAAATATGCCTGTGATGAGTCATGTTTCTTCCAAGTCAGGCTAGGTGTTTGGGGCTCAGTGTGGCTATCAGAGCTGCTGAGTGAATGAAAGAGAAGCACTGATGACCACAGGCACAGAGGATCAGCCTCAGAGGAGGGGTTCAGGGGAGAAGATCTCCTTCAATCCTAGGACAGGGTCAATGCCTTGACAGCTGTTTCCATCAAAATCCACACAGGAAATGATCTTGCTGATGGTTTCACCAGACCAGTAATAATTGGCCCTCTTAGGGCTTGAACTGGTAAACATGACCAACCAAGGTCAGTCAAACACACACACACACACACGCACGCACACACACACACAAACAGGATTCTGTGGTTCAAAGGGAAGGGACAGCAGAGAATACTTAGAAGAAAGAAGAAATCTCTTACAATCGAATATGTTAGACTTTTAAGCTCAGAATGATACTTCAGAATCTGAAATTTTGGACAAACTCCCCAAATAAACACTCTGAAAGAATTCAGTTGCTAATACGCGTACTGGTTGGTGTATTTCCGTACTAGTTGAAAACAGTCTTTGTCCTGAGATCCTTGAGCGTCCCCCATTCACTGGATGGCCTCTCCATTCCCTGGGACCTCACAGACTTCTCTCAGTCCAGATAATAAATTATGAAAGCAGGGGTCCTTGAGCACCCTGGAGGCTCTGGCATCTGCTCTGAATTTATAATTTCCTGTGCCATACAGGTTACTAAATAACGTTTACTATCACCTTTACATAAATCCAACACTTACAATGAACTGCATTGTTTTTCCCCTTCTCTCTTCACTGCAACCACTCTTCCTCTGATACTAGTCTTCCATAACTTCACACAAAAAGCTAAGCCTCCCCATCCTATCCCCTAACATGTATCTATAACGTTAACAAAAGGGAATATTAATCTCACTATTTGTTACTGAATGCAAAGCTTCATTTATTGTTTCCAGTACCAGCAGCCCTTTCTGAGACTGGCACGGCATGCAATAAAGGAAATACAAGATGTGACTATAAAGTGATGAAGCTGATTTTCCCATGTGGCTTGTGGAATTTCCTTGATCACTTCATAGTCATGCCTTGTATTAGCTGGTAGGTAAAACCAGTCTTCTGAGCAGGAAGATTTCTTACATGGCCCAAATAAAATATGCATTCTTCTCCTCAACATTCACAAGGATCTCTACAAAGGAAAATGTAGTGCTTGTAGAGAACCCCAGAGTCTAATTAGTCTTTTCTTGCACTGTTAATCTACTCTTTTAAAATGCTTTGCTCTGTGAGCATTACACATAATTTTATCTGGCATAATAGAATACTACTAATGTCCCTAATGGTCAGCCAGCCAATTAAGGACCAAAACAGCAAAACCATACTCAGAAGACAGTTTTTATGAGGACGGAATTTTTCAAAGGATGACAAGTCACTTATGCTATTTGCTTTGGTCTTGTTGCCACTAGTCACTCATTTAACTTCTCAGATAGTGGCCAAAAGGTATGTAGGCAGGCAAACACAGCAACAAACGAATTTTGCATGTTACCTTGATTTACCCTGGAGTTCTATTCATTGGGATGAAACTTTACATTTTCTTCTGCAGAGTTTAGACTTTAATAACATGATGTTCCAGGGTGTGTTTGAAAGGATGTTAAGTGCTTCCTGAAAACTTATACGTAAAGTTTGATAATGGTACAGTCAAAGAAAGATAAGAGTTTCATTTTCTTATCTGAACAAAACCTCAGCATCCAAAGAAAGTGAAATGTGCCATTTTTACTTTTATGCTTTGGATCTTACCTCCTTAAAATAATTTCATCTAAAACTAATTATTTATAATAAAAGTGAGAGATAGTCAAGGAAAGAACTAGTGCAGACAGCTGTTTAATTCTGGTGTGTTTATACAGATATGTAACATACCCACATGGAGATAACTAGGTAATCTTCACTAAGATCATAATGGATGTCTTTCTACTATTTCCCCTCTATAGAGCGAAGAAAATAATACATAGCTGTAATACTGCAGCATGTTGTTTTACCAATATGTGATCACACTGCACGTTCTCTTTTATGAACTACTTAATTTTATTAATGTCATGATACCCATGAATGTTTTCCAGGTTATGACCATTCCATAATGTTGTAATAATTGGTAAGACAGTACATGATTTACACAGAAAGCTTCCTACTAATGGAGTTTAGTCTATTTCTATTTTTCTCTATTTATAGTGCTCCTATTAACATCCTTCTAGCTAAATATTTGTGCTTATTCATGCTTACAATAGGACTCAGCTTAATGTTGCTGAGAACAATCAGACACAACTGAGGCTAAGCTGTCATTTGTATGCTGGTCTGAAAGTTCTGTCTGCCAAGGAAATACTGCAGGCATTCTCTGCACTTGATGCTATAATTAATGAAAATTCAAATGTCTGCCATGTGTCTCAAAAAACAAGAAAGGAAAACAATACTCAGAAGACAGTTTTATGAGGACGGAATTTTTCAAAGGATGACAAGTCACTTATGCTATTTGCTTTGGTCTTGTTGCCACTAGTCACTCATTTAACTTCTCAGATAGTGGCCAAAAGGTATGTAGGCAGGCAAACACAGCAACAAACGAATTTTGCATGTTACCTTGATTTACCCTGGAGTTCTATTCATTGGGATGAAACTTTACATTTTCTTCTGCAGAGTTTAGACTTTAATAACATGATGTTCCAGGGTGTGTTTGAAAGGATGTTAAGTGCTTCCTGAAAACTTATACGTAAAGTTTGATAATGGTACAGTCAAAGAAAGATAAGAGTTTCATTTTCTTATCTGAACAAAACCTCAGCATCCAAAGAAAGTGAAATGTGCCATTTTTACTTTTATGCTTTGGATCTTACCTCCTTAAAATAATTTCATCTAAAACTAATTATTTATAATAAAAGTGAGAGATAGTCAAGGAAAGAACTAGTGCAGACAGCTGTTTAATTCTGGTGTGTTTATACAGATATGTAACATACCCACATGGAGATAACTAGGTAATCTTCACTAAGATCATAATGGATGTCTTTCTACTATTTCCCCTCTATAGAGCGAAGAAAATAATACATAGCTGTAATACTGCAGCATGTTGTTTTACCAATATGTGATCACACTGCACGTTCTCTTTTATGAACTACTTAATTTTATTAATGTCATGATACCCATGAATGTTTTCCAGGTTATGACCATTCCATAATGTTGTAATAATTGGTAAGACAGTACATGATTTACACAGAAAGCTTCCTACTAATGGAGTTTAGTCTATTTCTATTTTTCTCTATTTATAGTGCTCCTATTAACATCCTTCTAGCTAAATATTTGTGCTTATTCATGCTTACAATAGGACTCAGCTTAATGTTGCTGAGAACAATCAGACACAACTGAGGCTAAGCTGTCATTTGTATGCTGGTCTGAAAGTTCTGTCTGCCAAGGAAATACTGCAGGCATTCTCTGCACTTGATGCTATAATAATGATTTCAGTGTTCTCTCATCAGAGAACAATTTCAAAGTGTCTGCCATGTGTACCTTGCATTAGAAATGAATATCACAATATTTTGCATTAAAAAAGTGTTTTGACTTTTAAAATTTAAACTCAAAATAATTCTTTAGACCAGAGATAGTTGTATTCTCCACAAAATCTGAATCACAGGGAATGATAAATTATTCCATAATTTGCATTTGAAAAAAAATGATAAGCAATCTTGGGGAAAATCCATTTAGAGCCTCACCTCACATCATTTACCAAAATAGATTTGGGTGAATTAGAGTTAAATATTTTCTAAAACAAACTATTAAAATACTGGAATTGGATATTCATCGAATCTCTGAAGAGGGGAATAGTTTTTACAATCAGCAGTTAGAAAAATCACAAAGAAATGATCAATAAATTTATACTCAGGAAACTGTTTTAAACTTTTGCATGTTATAAAAGTGCAGATCAAATAAAAGAACAAAGGACAGTGTTTATAAACAGGACAAAATACCATCCTTACTGATAAGAACACAATTGCTGATAAGATCATTAAATAAGATTTAAAAAAGAAATTCTAAAAAGACAATTCACAAAAGCTGGCAGTTCCCAACATTCTTTCAAAATAAAACATCATCCACCAAAGCAAATTAATACAGTGATGAACTATTATGTTTTAACTTACAAAATACGACTATTTAAAAGGAAGACGAGGTACAACATAGGGATGTTTGCTTTTTCAGATGGTAGTATAATGGTTACCTAAAGCTTTGGAATGAAATATATTAATATTAATCAGATGCTAGAGGAAATCTATGTCTTCATTTATGGAAAAAATAATAACATAAATAGCTAAAAGTACTGTGTACATTTGAATACACTCATGTTGAAATGAATGTCAAAATGATGAAGGCATGTATTTTCAAGTATATAAATATAAAACCACATTAAGTAAAACAAATAACTGGGGCTTCTGGTGGTCCAGGGGAATAGTTATTTGTATGCTGGTTTTTTGAAAGTTTTCATGGTTACAATAGGACTCAGCTTAATGTTGCTGAGAACAATCAGACACAACTGAGGCTAAGCTGTCATTTGTATGCTGGTCTGAAAGTTCTGTCTGCCAAGGAAATACTGCAGGCATTCTCTGCACTTGATGCTATAATAATGATTTCAGTGTTCTCTCATCAGAGAACAATTTCAAAGTGTCTGCCATGTGTACCTTGCATTAGAAATGAATATCACAATATTTTGCATTAAAAAAGTGTTTTGACTTTTAAAATTTAAACTCAAAATAATTCTTTAGACCAGAGATAGTTGTATTCTCCACAAAATCTGAATCACAGGGAATGATAAATTATTCCATAATTTGCATTTGAAAAAAAATGATAAGCAATCTTGGGGAAAATCCATTTAGAGCCTCACCTCACATCATTTACCAAAATAGATTTGGGTGAATTAGAGTTAAATATTTTCTAAAACAAACTATTAAAATACTGGAATTGGATATTCATCGAATCTCTGAAGAGGGGAATAGTTTTTACAATCAGCAGTTAGAAAAATCACAAAGAAATGATCAATAAATTTATACTCAGGAAACTGTTTTAAACTTTTGCATGTTATAAAAGTGCAGATCAAATAAAAGAACAAAGGACAGTGTTTATAAACAGGACAAAATACCATCCTTACTGATAAGAACACAATTGCTGATAAGATCATTAAATAAGATTTAAAAAAGAAATTCTAAAAAGACAATTCACAAAAGCTGGCAGTTCCCAACATTCTTTCAAAATAAAACATCATCCACCAAAGCAAATTAATACAGTGATGAACTATTATGTTTTAACTTACAAAATACGACTATTTAAAAGGAAGACGAGGTACAACATAGGGATGTTTGCTTTTTCAGATGGTAGTATAATGGTTACCTAAAGCTTTGGAATGAAATATATTAATATTAATCAGATGCTAGAGGAAATCTATGTCTTCATTTATGGAAAAAATAATAACATAAATAGCTAAAAGTACTGTGTACATTTGAATACACTCATGTTGAAATGAATGTCAAAATGATGAAGGCATGTATTTTCAAGTATATAAATATAAAACCACATTAAGTAAAAACAAATAACTGGAGCTTCCCTGGTGGTCCAGTGGGTAAGGACACCACCTTCCAGTGCAAGGGGCACCGGTTCGATCCCTGGCCTGGGAAGGTCCCACGTGCTGTGGAGCAGCTGGACTGATGTGTCCAATTACTGAGCCGGAGCTCTGGGGCTCATGTGCCCAGAGCCGGCGCTCTGCGACGACAGAGGCCACAGCGATGGGAGGCCCACAGGAGCCAAAGAACAAAGACAGATGAAAATAGAGAAATGAAAGACCAATAGAAGTGGCTCGCCCGGCCCCTCCCTCCCCACCCCTCCCCCACGAAATTAAATAAATAAATCTTTAAAAACAAAAACAAAAACAAATAACTGTTTCCATGGTTGGCTACACAGTGCATCTGGCATGAAAATTCATGCAATAAATATTTACTAAATGAGTGAAGTACAAATGATATTTTAGCAATGCTCTATATAATAATATTCCATGAATATTTTCCAGGTTATGACAATTCTGTTTTAATAACTGTTCTATAATGCTTTAAAAAATGGAAATAAATGTACCACAGTGACAAAGCTTTTGTATTATATGGCAGTACCATGGGTGATTGTTTTTCATGTCCCTATATTACTTTTTTTTTTAATTAAATTAACTTTAAAAGCAAAATCATGATTCAACAAACATAATTTTCGGCTGTCCTATAATAATTTAAACACATCCAAGTTTTATTTAACCCTGGTTTCTCCTAGTCCTGAGAAGGTTTGCTGTAGAAGCATAGAAAAGTTGCTTTACAACCTACTTTTTTTCTACTTCTTCAGTAAATGAATCTCATATAGTATTTGGGAGCAGAAAAAATTAAGAAAGGATTTCTGGAAAGAAGTCTTGGAAGAAGTAAGGTATGAGAGATGGCTAGCATTTCCAAATTTCCACAATGTATATCATTCGTGTACTAGTTTTCTTATCTATAAGTATCTGGACTACTTAAGCAGGCAGGCTTAAGAACAGCCACACTGGAAGCCCAGAGAAGCAAATCGATCAATGTGCTGGGATTACTGACAAGTTTGCCAGAGTTCATAGTTTAGGGCATTTGTTGGAAATCCAGACTGAATTTAATAAGCATAGGAGAACCCACTGGGAGTGTCTGAGCAGGGAAACTGTGTGACCTCAAACCAACACATTGGAGAGTGCCCTCACCACCTCTCTGAGGTTTCCTCCCACTGCCTTTAAAACATAATTGATGTGTATGTTTACTCCCTTGGTAGTCTCGTTGATGCCATGTAACAGCTGGTTCATCTGAACCAATGTGTCAATAAGTTTCCCCTTTCATATAACCAGCAGTATTTTAGCAAAGGTTTTCTGGAATAATACCTAACTAAAGAAGGACAAAAGAATGTTATTTGTCAGCTCCAGTGGGTTGAGTGTGGTTTCCTACACATTTTGATGAGGTAGGATCTGACACCATTTCTGGTCTCAACAGTAAAAATTACCACAAAGAGTAAGTGTTCCATTGTTACAGGATAGGGTCAGTGAGGGCACAAGTAGAGTGTTTGCCATTCCAAACTTATCCTAAAAACAAGGAAATGGAAAACTCTGGACAATGGAAGGAGAATAATTTGCCACACACAATGATTCACACCATGCATGTGACTGACAGGGAGCTAGTAAAAGACAAAAGGCCACCAAAAAGATATGAATGGCATTTATGCATGTAGAAGATGCAAGAATATGCAAGTCCTAAGGATTTCAAATCTGTCCAAATGTGTCAGTATTCCCTAAACACCTATCTCTGGACTGGCGCTGGTCTATAATAAAGTTTTGTGATCATCTGCATAAGGAAAAAAAAAAAAGGAAAAGCATGACTTTTAAAAACATAAAGTTTAACTTTTCCTAAATTTAGAGATGTTTTTTAAATTTTCAGATTATATCATTTCTTTTGAGGTACTATAATGATCTTCTATATGAATGATGGTAATCAGTTAAATTGATTTTTTCTCTAATACCTTCATTGAGTTAATTTCCTCATTAAAAAAAAAAAAGTGGAGACTCACAAAATCTAAGTCTTAGAAACCCTTTTCAAGTTAACAAAGTTATTTTAGATAACCTATCAGAGCTTGCTTCTTTACATTAAATATTTAACTGAGGACACATAGAAGATAAATCTCTCTGGCCTCTCTTCCTTATTAGTAAAAAATACTTAATATAATTTCCTTCTTTTTGAGAAGTCAGAGGCCATTATTATGCTCATTATTTATTGTTCTCTACTATAACAATGAGGAACTTCTCTAAAAAGTTAAATGAACCCATGCTATCCTATGACATGAATATTTCTATAGAATTTTTCACCTAATATTTCTTAATCTTTAACTTTTGGTTTACTCACTATGAGTGCTCCATGTTAGAGCGGACTGCAGTTTATTTATTATGATTGCCTCCTCCCAAGGTAATGACTCTGGTAAGAGCTCAGAAACTTACTCAATGCATGGAAGCAAACTTCATAACTTTGAGTGTTTGACTATTGAAACAAAGTTGGCTTGGGAAAAAAAGTGTTTGTGATGATTTTACAGTTCTAAGGTATGTTCTGGAGAGATATGGTCAGTTATAATTACTGGAGACAAGATATTTCACACCTAATTCCCTGTGTTGTTTTGTCTTCTATCTGCTAGATCTTTTGGGAAACAATGGGGGTGTTTGCCATTCCAAACTTATCCTAAAAACAAGGAAATGGAAAACTCTGGACAATGGAAGGAGAATAATTTGCCACACACAATGATTCACACCATGCATGTGACTGACAGGGAGCTAGTAAAAGACAAAAGGCCACCAAAAAGATATGAATGGCATTTATGCATGTAGAAGATGCAAGAATATGCAAGTCCTAAGGATTTCAAATCTGTCCAAATGTGTCAGTATTCCCTAAACACCTATCTCTGGACTGGCGCTGGTCTATAATAAAGTTTTGTGATCATCTGCATAAGGAAAAAAAAAAAAGGAAAAGCATGACTTTTAAAAACATAAAGTTTAACTTTTCCTAAATTTAGAGATGTTTTTAATTATCAGATTATATCATTTCTTTTTGAGGTACTATAATGATCTTCTATATGAATGATGGTAATCAGTTAAATTGATTTTTTCTCTAATACCTTCATTGAGTTAATTTCCTCATTAAAAAAAAAAAAGTGGAGACTCACAAAATCTAAGTCTTAGAAACCCTTTTCAAGTTAACAAAGTTATTTTAGATAACCTATCAGAGCTTGCTTCTTTACATTAAATATTTAACTGAGGACACATAGAAGATAAATCTCTCTGGCCTCTCTTCCTTATTAGTAAAAAATACTTAATATAATTTCCTTCTTTTTGAGAAGTCAGAGGCCATTATTATGCTCATTATTTATTGTTCTCTACTATAACAATGAGGAACTTCTCTAAAAAGTTAAATGAACCCATGCTATCCTATGACATGAATATTTCTATAGAATTTTTCACCTAATATTTCTTAATCTTTAACTTTTGGTTTACTCACTATGAGTGCTCCATGTTAGAGCGGACTGCAGTTTATTTATTATGATTGCCTCCTCCCAAGGTAATGACTCTGGTAAGAGCTCAGAAACTTACTCAATGCATGGAAGCAAACTTCATAACTTTGAGTGTTTGACTATTGAAACAAAGTTGGCTTGGGAAAAAAAGTGTTTGTGATGATTTTACAGTTCTAAGGTATGTTCTGGAGAGATATGGTCAGTTATAATTACTGGAGACAAGATATTTCACACCTAATTCCCTTGTGTTGTTTTTGTCTTCTATTTGCTGCTTAGTCGCTAAGTCATATTCGAGTTTTTTGTGACCACATAGACTGAGCCTACCAGGCTCCTCTGTCCGTGGGATTTATCTTCTACTGATGTCCAAAAGCTTTCATGCTGCTGCTGGTGGTCACTCAACACAGTGGAAGCTTATGGGATGTAACGGAAGTCTATGCAGGGTTTCTGGGAGCATTTCCTAATATAAGCACTGACCCACCCTTATCTTTGAGAAAAGAATGTAGATGAGATGCCTGGAGGTGCAAAAGCCATCTTGAAACCAAGAATTAAAAGTATGAAATTAAAGTGAGCGTTATACAGAGGCTTAAGTGGGAAAGTTAAAAGAGCCTGGGTACTTAGAGGCATTCTTTAGCCACTTGACCAATCCTGCATGCTTTTTTATAAACCATTTGCAATGGGAGACAAACTACTAACTGTATAAGCACCTCTGAGTTCTTTAAAACTGAATATATTCTACACCATACCTGAGTATCTTTTACATAGTTTCTCTAGAGGTTGAGTCCATTGAATTTGTTTTATCCTTGAAGTATTCTCAAAGGAGATTTCAGACTTACAAAATACAGTCAAGGTCACTGAAAAATGAACTTTTTTATCAAGTTTCATATGAACAAAGTGAAAATGTATATTCAAAGTACATCAGTAAATCATACTTAATTTTCATTTGAAAAAGTGAGAGGTCTTATAAGCAAATATTTCCAGAACCATAAGCCAAGAGAGCCTTTAATTAGTACCAAATGATTCAGTCCTGTCCTTTTACTGTTTCAAAACTGAGACTAAGAAAGACAGTTTTCTTGGTATCAAATTGAATGTGGAAATATTTTGAGAATTTCTTTGGTTTACTCACTATGAGTGCTCCTTACGGACTGCAGTTTATTTATTATGATTGCCTCCTCCCAAGGTAATGACTCTGGTAAGAGCTCAGAAACTTACTCAATGCATGGAAGCAAACTTCATAACTTTGAGTGTTTGACTATTGAAACAAAGTTGGCTTGGGAAAAAAAGTGTTTGTGATGATTTTACAGTTCTAAGGTATGTTCTGGAGAGATATGGTCAGTTATAATTACTGGAGACAAGATATTTCACACCTAATTCCCTTGTGTTGTTTTTGTCTTCTATTTGCTGCTTAGTCGCTAAGTCATATTCGAGTTTTTTGTGACCACATAGACTGAGCCTACCAGGCTCCTCTGTCCGTGGGATTTATCTTCTACTGATGTCCAAAAGCTTTCATGCTGCTGCTGGTGGTCACTCAACACAGTGGAAGCTTATGGGATGTAACGGAAGTCTATGCAGGGTTTCTGGGAGCATTTCCTAATATAAGCACTGACCCACCCTTATCTTTGAGAAAAGAATGTAGATGAGATGCCTGGAGGTGCAAAAGCCATCTTGAAACCAAGAATTAAAAGTATGAAATTAAAGTGAGCGTTATACAGAGGCTTAAGTGGGAAAGTTAAAAGAGCCTGGGTACTTAGAGGCATTCTTTAGCCACTTGACCAATCCTGCATGCTTTTTTATAAACCATTTGCAATGGGAGACAAACTACTAACTGTATAAGCACCTCTGAGTTCTTTAAAACTGAATATATTCTACACCATACCTGAGTATCTTTTACATAGTTTCTCTAGAGGTTGAGTCCATTGAATTTGTTTTATCCTTGAAGTATTCTCAAAGGAGATTTCAGACTTACAAAATACAGTCAAGGTCACTGAAAAATGAACTTTTTTATCAAGTTTCATATGAACAAAGTGAAAATGTATATTCAAAGTACATCAGTAAATCATACTTAATTTTCATTTGAAAAAGTGAGAGGTCTTATAAGCAAATATTTCCAGAACCATAAGCCAAGAGAGCCTTTAATTAGTACCAAATGATTCAGTCCTGTCCTTTTACTGTTTCAAAACTGAGACTAAGAAAGACAGTTTTCTTGGTATCAAATTGAATGTGGAAATATTTTGAGAATTTCTTTTCTTGTGTATCTTTAAATGACCAGTCAGACACTATGGGAAAAAATAAGTTGTCAAAGAGTGTTAGAAAACTTGAGGCACTTGTTCAAGGGTCAAGAATGTGAGGTTTTTAAGCAAATTGCAGAGAGCTTCACAATGGATTTAATAACTAACAATTTGGTACAAACTGAAATAAAACGTGTTCCATCTATAGGATGTTTATCATTGATTTTCCTCCTTTCATTTCAATGATAATAACGTTTTTGTGAAATACCTTTAGACACTAAAGAGCTCATTTGGGGATTTTTTTTAAAAAAGGAGCTCATGTAAATTAAATAAAACAGAAATGTTTGCATCAGCGTCTCTTCACTTTACACTTTATTACCTGATCACTCAAGGAGAACATAAAAACAGAATGCTGAGGTCCATGTATTTAGAGTGCACAAACATTTGAAACTCTAAAATAACCCCTACCCATTTTAATAATGAAAGCTTGAGCAGGAGCATCCTTGTCTAATTGGAGACGTTCCCTAGTCTCTCAAAGGTTGACTTCCTGCACTGGGGAAAAAAAAAAAGATTTCTTTATCTTACATAATATTAACAAATAATGTTCACTCACAAGTCAGAGTCAGAATAACAAAAGAGGGTAATTTCTTGAATTTCTCTGTCATTTAACAAAGGTATCCTTACAGTACTATAAGTATAAAATAGTCACATTGTTTTTAAAAATTAGAAAACAAAGGAATGAAAATCATTGATAATCTTATCAGCTTCAAAAACATAATTGTTACTAGAATTCTTTCTATTTTTCTTTGAGAAACTTCTCATCTGTTTCTCTTCTCATTTATAAAATCATCCTGTATGTATAATCTTGTATCTGATTTTTATTGACTTCTAAGGATTTTGGATCTCCTTGGATTGCAAGAAGATCAAACCAGTCAATTCCAAAAGGAAATCAACCCTGAATATTCATTGGAAGGACTGATGCTGAAGCTGAAGCTCCAATACTTTGGCCACCTGATGCAAATAGATGACTGAAAAAGCCCTTGATGTTGGGAAAAACAGAAGGCAAAAGGAGAAGGGGATGAAAGAGGACAAGATGGTTGGATGGCATCACTGACTGAATGGACATGAGTTTGAGCAAGGTCTGGGAGATAGGGAAGGACAAGGAAGCCTTGTGTGCTACAGTCCATGGTTCAAGAAGAGTCAGACATGACTAAGTGACTGAAATGAACTGAAGGATTGTCAAATTGCTGTAGTTTTGTAATCATTGTTACAATGATTATAATCCACACTTAATCCAATATAATTTTCTTATTTATCTTGGGCATTTAAGTTATTGTTCTTTGCTTTAGCTTTCTGATTTTGGATATATTTTCCAAAGTGTTATAACTGGGTCAAGGATATGAATGCTTTAATGGTTTTCAATAGCTACAGTCAAATTGTTTCTAAAATGATTGTAACAATGACACTCCATCAGAAATAGGTGGATAGTATTTATTAAGAATTTCTGCTGGCAAAGGGAATATGACATTTGGTACATAAGCAGATGGGAACCATTCAAATATCATTTTCTACAACTGCATTTCTTTTCCATAGAGCATTCCTAGAAACACTCATCTCCATTATTGCTTCCTGAAGAAGGTTTGAGGGTCAAATATAAGGAAAGTACATTCTCACTAAGCTTATAGTATATTCAAAGTTCTGCAATACTCATCAGAAAGACAACTGTTGAACTTTGTTTATGCACATGTTTCTCAAACATACCTCCCACTGAATGGCCCCATCTTCTTATAGCACCTGCTCTCCTTCTGACTTATAAACATGCTCTAACAAATGCATTAAGAAAAGATGATGCACACATCCTATGCAGTTAACTAACAGACACACAAGAATCTCCCTAAAAACTCAAGTTAGTACTCTGTGATGACCTACGGAGTGGGAGGGAAACTCAAGAAAAAGGGGACAAATGTATGCTTATAAGCTGATTGACACTGTTGTACAACAGAAACTAACACAACATTGTAAAGCAATCATTCGCTAATTAAGAACAAAAATAAAACAAAATATTCTCCCCTAAATCTGAATCTATTTTAGAAAATGTTGGCAGGACCAATCAAAGGCAATTTTTAAAAACCTAGGCATTAGAAGATTTGCTGTAGAGTGCCAAGTCAACTCAGTCATGTCCAACTCCGTGCAACCCTATGGACTATATAGCCTGCCAGACTCCTCTGTCTATGGGATTTCTCAGGCAAGAATACGGGAGCAGGTTGCCATTTCCTTCCCGACCCAGGGATAGAACCTGTGTCTCTTAGGTCTCCTTCATTGGCAGGTGGGTTCTTTACAACTAGTGATACCTGGAAAGCCCCATTAGCAGATTTGGATTATCCCCAATCTTAGTCTAAATGACCTCAAGATTTCAGGTTCCTTTAGGTATTTGGGTAGGGGTTGGGGGAGATCTAGAAAAAAAGATTTTCTCTAATCAGTTCATTCACAAAAGGAATTCTTTTTTTCCTATTTTTTCTTTTTCTCTCTGGTTTACTGAAACTACTCCTGACTTATATGCCTCATCTACTGCAAAGAAGCTGCTGCTGTGTCACAAATAAGAACATATTCCCTGGGTCAGGAAGATCCTCTGGAGTAGAAAATGGCAACCTGCTCCAATATTCTTGCCTGGAAAATCCCATGGACAGAAAAGCCTGGTGGGCTACGGTCCACGGGATTGCAAAGAGTTGGATATGACTGAAGTGACTGAGCACAGCACACATAACACAAGAAAAAAGAAGCCTTAGGGTAACAGCGACTTTGATAGAACATTCCACATGAGCCACTTGGCACATCATAGGATCACTGTGAATGGTACCCCTTGTTACTAACAGTACCATCTACACTTGTTCCTTTTTATTTACTTTTTAGCATCTGCTCTCCATCCCCCTGACCCTTTATAGCACCTGCTCTCCTTCTGACTTATAAACATGCTCTAACAAATGCATTAAGAAAAGATGATGCACACATCCTATGCAGTTAACTAACAGACACACAAGAATCTCCCTAAAAACTCAAGTTAGTACTCTGTGATGACCTACGGAGTGGGAGGGAAACTCAAGAAAAAGGGGACAAATGTATGCTTATAAGCTGATTGACACTGTTGTACAACAGAAACTAACACAACATTGTAAAGCAATCATTCGCTAATTAAGAACAAAAATAAAACAAAATATTCTCCCCTAAATCTGAATCTATTTTAGAAAATGTTGGCAGGACCAATCAAAGGCAATTTTTAAAAACCTAGGCATTAGAAGATTTGCTGTAGAGTGCCAAGTCAACTCAGTCATGTCCAACTCCGTGCAACCCTATGGACTATATAGCCTGCCAGACTCCTCTGTCTATGGGATTTCTCAGGCAAGAATACGGGAGCAGGTTGCCATTTCCTTCCCGACCCAGGGATAGAACCTGTGTCTCTTAGGTCTCCTTCATTGGCAGGTGGGTTCTTTACAACTAGTGATACCTGGAAAGCCCCATTAGCAGATTTGGATTATCCCCAATCTTAGTCTAAATGACCTCAAGATTTCAGGTTCCTTTAGGTATTTGGGTAGGGGTTGGGGGAGATCTAGAAAAAAAGATTTTCTCTAATCAGTTCATTCACAAAAGGAATTCTTTTTTTCCTATTTTTTCTTTTTCTCTCTGGTTTACTGAAACTACTCCTGACTTATATGCCTCATCTACTGCAAAGAAGCTGCTGCTGTGTCACAAATAAGAACATATTCCCTGGGTCAGGAAGATCCTCTGGAGTAGAAAATGGCAACCTGCTCCAATATTCTTGCCTGGAAAATCCCATGGACAGAAAAGCCTGGTGGGCTACGGTCCACGGGATTGCAAAGAGTTGGATATGACTGAAGTGACTGAGCACAGCACACATAACACAAGAAAAAAGAAGCCTTAGGGTAACAGCGACTTTGATAGAACATTCCACATGAGCCACTTGGCACATCATAGGATCACTGTGAATGGTACCCCTTGTTACTAACAGTACCATCTACACTTGTTCCTTTTTATTTACTTTTTTAAAATTTTGGCCCCTTTTATTGGTTTTTTATTTATTTTCATCCATCTTTATTCTTTGGCCTGTGTGGGCCTCCCATACCAGTTCTGGGCACATGTGCTCCAGAGCTCTGGTTCATAATTGGATACATCGGTCCAGTCGCTCCATGGCACATGGGATCTTCCCCAGCAAGGGATCAAACTGGTGGCCCCTGCACTGCAAGGCAGACTCTTTACCCACTGAACTGACCAACAAGGAAGTCCTACACTTGTTCCTATTTGATGAAAAGACTAAACAACTTCTCTAATATAAATTGGCATTTTTCTAAGAATTTTATTTTCATTTGCTATTGCTCCACTAATAATAGATAAGAACCCTTTGCAGGTAGTTATTTAAAAATGTTTGTTAACAACACTGCCTCAGAAGATACTTCATAAAAGCTTGGCAACTGAATCAACTACAAGGGACAAACATGTACAGGACATTAAGAGCAGAAAAGAGAAAATATCAACAGAACTGAAGCAACAATAGCTGAGAAAAAGTAGGAGACAGAACAATGTAAAGCAAATAAATTAAAATAATAGCATCATCCATGAGGTGGATGACTTGTTCTATGTGAGAATCTCAGTTTCTTGTATGTGAAACAGCATTCAAGCATAAAATTAAAACATTGCATTATCAGAAAGACACAGTCAAAAATATTATTCTGCACTGTAGATCTGAAAATGTGTCAGTAAAATTTCTAGCCTTATCCTGTCCCATCCTAATAAATGATCTAATTGATAAAGAAATAAGGAACACAGTCCAAATAATTTTAATATAAGGATTTGTACTCTGTTTAACATTGAGAACCTGGAAGCCAAAAAGACCTGGATTCTCACTATTCATAAACTTTCAGACTTAGAGGAAGATGCTCTTTTTTCTCTAATTTCTTCATGTATAGACTATGATTCACCATTAGAGTATGATTTACCTCAAAGGGTTGTAGGGATTAACTGAGATAATGCATAGGAAGTACTTAATATAGTGTCTGCATACTGTGTTATTAAAGCATAATATTTATTTATTAATACATAATAGTATTTAATAACACATAATAAATACTTAAATATTAACTATTATTACAGCATTGTAAAAGTTATTTGGAAACACAAATGACAAAACACAGGACAAATTTTGAGTTGAGTCCCCCAACAGAAGTAGTAACAACAAAAAGAACTACCGAACTCCATTTGGGGTTGAGATCCAGAGAGACTGAGTTGTTTTCTAAACTGGTATGAACCAAGAATTTTAATTCTTAATTTGGAGTCTTCTGACATAACTCTGCACTTCTGTGCCTCTGGAAGTTGAAGCTGTGTTAGACCTGACTTCTAATGACAGGAGCAGTTTCTCAGTGTCATCTCTGAATGATACTTAAGAGGGCAAGGCTGGATCACCAACGTGTAATAAGATCTTTAATGAAATCAGTCCTCCAGGATTAAAGGGTTATTTCCCAATTTTCTTAAACCAGACTTAAATTGAGAAGGGACTACCACACAATATCAGAGGAAAAGTTGGTATAATGAATTAATACAGGGAGTACCCAGAGAAATGGCAGTATCTTGTTGAAAAGACTTCTTAAATTGTTATTACTAAAACTTGATAGAACACAAAAGTTGAAGCAGATTTCGGTCTGTCCTGGAAACTTTTCCTCATTGGTATTTCCCTTCTTGTTTTTTTTTTAAAATAAAGCTACAAGCCAAGGCTGTATTTTTAAAGATTTAAATCATTAAACATAACTTTTCCAATAAGACAGTGCTGGCTATCCTTTCCTCCACATGAATTTTGGGATAAAGGAAGTAAACTAAGAATAAAACAACTTTTTCAAGGGTGATTGTAATAGGAAAGAGAAACCAGTGAGACGCTGACTCTACACAGAACAAGTGAAGTTCTGGGATGAGAATTATAAAGAGTCTGTGTCCTGTTTTCGGAGAAGCTGGTATTGATGATACATCTCTGCCATTACTATAATGATGGGTTCTGACTTACTGTTTGTTCCATCTTTCTCTTAGAGATTCAAAACTGGATGAAAAGAGCCAAGCAGTGGGGTTAACTGAGATAATGCATAGGAAGTACTTAATATAGTGTCTGCATACTGTGTTATTAAAGCATAATATTTATTTATTAATACATAATAGTATTTAATAACACATAATAAATACTTAAATATTAACTATTATTACAGCATTGTAAAAGTTATTTGGAAACACAAATGACAAAACACAGGACAAATTTTGAGTTGAGTCCCCCAACAGAAGTAGTAACAACAAAAAGAACTACCGAACTCCATTTGGGGTTGAGATCCAGAGAGACTGAGTTGTTTTCTAAACTGGTATGAACCAAGAATTTTAATTCTTAATTTGGAGTCTTCTGACATAACTCTGCACTTCTGTGCCTCTGGAAGTTGAAGCTGTGTTAGACCTGACTTCTAATGACAGGAGCAGTTTCTCAGTGTCATCTCTGAATGATACTTAAGAGGGCAAGGCTGGATCACCAACGTGTAATAAGATCTTTAATGAAATCAGTCCTCCAGGATTAAAGGGTTATTTCCCAATTTTCTTAAACCAGACTTAAATTGAGAAGGGACTACCACACAATATCAGAGGAAAAGTTGGTATAATGAATTAATACAGGGAGTACCCAGAGAAATGGCAGTATCTTGTTGAAAAGACTTCTTAAATTGTTATTACTAAAACTTGATAGAACACAAAAGTTGAAGCAGATTTCGGTCTGTCCTGGAAACTTTTCCTCATTGGTATTTCCTTCTTGTTTTTTTTAAAATAAAGCTACAAGCCAAGGCTGTATTTTTAAAGATTTAAATCATTAAACATAACTTTTCCAATAAGACAGTGCTGGCTATCCTTTCCTCCACATGAATTTTGGGATAAAGGAAGTAAACTAAGAATAAAACAACTTTTTCAAGGGTGATTGTAATAGGAAAGAGAAACCAGTGAGACGCTGACTCTACACAGAACAAGTGAAGTTCTGGGATGAGAATTATAAAGAGTCTGTGTCCTGTTTTCGGAGAAGCTGGTATTGATGATACATCTCTGCCATTACTATAATGATGGGTTCTGACTTACTGTTTGTTCCATCTTTCTCTTAGAGATTCAAAACTGGATGAAAAGAGCCAAGCAGTGACCTAAGAGGATCCATTTACATCATCATCAAACCACATTCACCCAATGTACTCAGATGTGTGAGAGGAGACATGGGGCCGGGAGTGCAGGAATAGGGAAAAAATGAATGGAATCTTCTCGATCATATCTTTTCTGGCCATAAATCCAATAAATAAACATATTTTTAAAACACCTGCTATTCAGACATAGTTAATGGAATTAAACCATACATGTATAGGCTGGGAACACTGTAAAAGACTAATCTTGAAATTATCCACGTAACTCATTCTGCATCACTTGTTTTTAATGGGAATTTCCAAGATCTCATTAAAAATGTTTCATATGAGATTCAAAGGCGGAGAGTGATAAGCCAGATATACAGTAGTCAAAGAAGGAATGGTCTTCTTGGGCAACAGTAGAGGGAAATGAAACAAAGAGACTCTCTAAAGTTAAAAGACTCTACTCAGTATAGTTGGCTTCAAACTATTGAATCTGTGACTAGCTGCCAGGAGATTTTTCCTGTTGTCCTGGAATTGCTGACTAGCCCCCAGACTAAGACAAAATAGATATTGAGTATCTGGTATTCTGAAAAGAACTACCATCAAGTGCGGCTACTTAAGAGGTTCTCACATTCTCTTTGCTACCCATTGGTCCCAACCTTTATAAGCAGAAGGCTGAGGGTAGATGGAGTAGCTTGCTTTCCTGTCACTTGGCTCAGCAATGTTATGATCGCTAAAAGTCTTCAAGAAAAACAGCATCCTGGCTGTATGATTAATGCCTTTCCAAGACTGTGGCCTACCTGCTAAGAAAGCCCTAGCTATGGGGCTCACCAGTTTAGAGGAAGTAGGGCAATCAAGAGCGATAGAGAGTCAAAGATGTCGATAGTAGCCAGAATATCCATCAAGGAACCAGACTTCAGAGAATTTCCATAACAAACTCACCCAAGAACACATGCATTGAGAAAATCAGGTGAGGGGCTCTTGGAATACAGTTCCTGCTTTACTCATCATTACCTGCTGTGTCAGTACCCTATATACAGTGGCAACCCCCAGGTCTAGCTTTCTTATGGGAATTCTTGTCTTCTCCCCGAGAACTCAAATGCTTGTCTTAACACCAGAAGAGTTAAAATTTAAAAGAAGAAAAAAAAAAATATAAAAGAAGACTGAAAGAGATCTTGCCTTATTCTTTAAAGTATTTCCCCGAAATCTAGGGTTAAACCTAGAAGAGAAGAGATGGGATTAGCATTTTTAAAACTCTTATATGAGTTTTCAATAAACTAATATGACTAGAAAGGATAGAATTTCACTGAGATAATGTTATAGCTAACATTTCTCAAAAGTTTAATGTATTAGACACTGTGATTTAAGTAGGGCAGTCCAATGAATCTTCACAACAATCTCCTAAATTACTACTGAAATTATAAGGAAGCTAAATTTGCCACCCCAAAATATGTCTTTTAACATGAGGATTATTTTAGGCTGGTTGTTTTCAAAAAACAAAAATCTCAGTGAGAGTTTTAGCCTCCTCCCTCTTTTTTTTTTTTTTTCTCCTGCCTCTTGCCAGCAGTGAAGGATTCACATAGAGGGTTATCCTCAGAGAAGACCCTGGTGCTGGGAAAGATTGAAGGCAACAGGAGAAGAGGGTGGCAGAGGATGAGAAGGTTGGACGGCATCACCGACTCAATGGGCATGAGCTTGAGCAGACTCTGAGGAAACAGTAAAGGCCAGGAAGCCTGGCATGCTGAAGTCCATGAGGTAACAAAGAGCTGGATGTGACCAGACAACAACAACTTATCCCAGGAAGGGAGCCATCTCCAAAGCCAACTATAACCGTAAGGAGGCAGAGCACTGTCTCACAGATGGGCACTCAGCAAGGCTTGTTTGATCAGTCACTTGTGTTTCATTATCTCTGCATCATAATAAACATTTCTTGACCAAATATTTCTGTTTCCCAGCTTTCTATAAACTGTTTTCTTCCCTTTTGAAGTCTAAAATCCCTACACCTTCTCTTTTCAGATAACCTATAAGCCTCAATTACCTAACCTATCCTGGGGTCTCATTTCTCTGAAGGCACCCCTGTATGTATGTAATGAATATAATGATTTTCTTCTGTGTATATATTTCAACCTAATTCTTAGACCAGCCAGAACCCAGAAAGGTAAGAGAAAAATATTTTCCAATACAATTATTTCTCCCATTTTACAAATGTAGAAATGGATGCATTAAAAGTTAAGCAACTTATCTGTTGTCACAGAACTAGCACACGGCAGAACCAGGCTGTTCAGGTCTTTGCAATTAATCCCACCACTGTCTTCTTCCTCTTCAAATTAAGAGGTTACAAAAGGAGACACGAAGAAAAAACATATAAAAGAAGACTGAAAGAGATCTTGCCTTATTCTTTAAAGTATTTCCCCGAAATCTAGGGTTAAACCTAGAAGAGAAGAGATGGGATTAGCATTTTTAAAACTCTTATATGAGTTTTCAATAAACTAATATGACTAGAAAGGATAGAATTTCACTGAGATAATGTTATAGCTAACATTTCTCAAAAGTTTAATGTATTAGACACTGTGATTTAAGTAGGGCAGTCCAATGAATCTTCACAACAATCTCCTAAATTACTACTGAAATTATAAGGAAGCTAAATTTGCCACCCCAAAATATGTCTTTTAACATGAGGATTATTTTAGGCTGGTTGTTTTCAAAAAACAAAAATCTCAGTGAGAGTTTTAGCCTCCTCCCTCTTTTTTTTTTTTTTTCTCCTGCCTCTTGCCAGCAGTGAAGGATTCACATAGAGGGTTATCCTCAGAGAAGACCCTGGTGCTGGGAAAGATTGAAGGCAACAGGAGAAGAGGGTGGCAGAGGATGAGAAGGTTGGACGGCATCACCGACTCAATGGGCATGAGCTTGAGCAGACTCTGAGGAAACAGTAAAGGCCAGGAAGCCTGGCATGCTGAAGTCCATGAGGTAACAAAGAGCTGGATGTGACCAGACAACAACAACTTATCCCAGGAAGGGAGCCATCTCCAAAGCCAACTATAACCGTAAGGAGGCAGAGCACTGTCTCACAGATGGGCACTCAGCAAGGCTTGTTTGATCAGTCACTTGTGTTTCATTATCTCTGCATCATAATAAACATTTCTTGACCAAATATTTCTGTTTCCCAGCTTTCTATAAACTGTTTTCTTCCCTTTTGAAGTCTAAAATCCCTACACCTTCTCTTTTCAGATAACCTATAAGCCTCAATTACCTAACCTATCCTGGGGTCTCATTTCTCTGAAGGCACCCCTGTATGTATGTAATGAATATAATGATTTTTCTTCTGTGTATATATTTCAACCTAATTCTTAGACCAGCCAGAACCCAGAAAGGTAAGAGAAAAATATTTTCCAATACAATTATTTCTCCCATTTTACAAATGTAGAAATGGATGCATTAAAAGTTAAGCAACTTATCTGTTGTCACAGAACTAGCACACGGCAGAACCAGGCTGTTCAGGTCTTTGCAATTAATCCCACCACTGTCTTCTTCCTCTTCAAATTAAGAGGTTACAAAAGGAGACACAAATGAGTGTTTGAAGGGGAAGACTGGAAAAACAAAATCACTTCATATTACTATCCTACTGAAATCAGCTCTTCAATAAACTGGTCACGTGTTTATATGAGAGGCTTAATGAATATTTAATAAAATTTGTTAATTATGAAGGGACTAGGGACCATCTATTCATATCAATTCAGACATTCTTGTATTTCTAGATATAAAACCATTCTACTTGCCTTATCCTTTGTATTATATTATTTGAAAATAATATAAACACAGACATATTTCCTATTTAAAGCTCAGTAATTTTCTTAAAAGATATTTAGATTGTTCATCTAATTTTCTAGGAGAACTCCTAATGTATCACTAATTAAGACATGAACACTTGACTTGGGACAAAATGGTCCAGTTTCTTTCTAAGAATGGAAAGAAATTTGGTTAAAAGGTACATATTCCCAGTATCTCCTACATTTAAATCAGTTACAATGCCTTCATCTCTAGTTCATTGATAATAATGGGTGAGTTTTCCCAAAAGGTCTCTCAAAACTCTGATTTGAAGAATTCCGTCTGATCGTAAACGACTCTGTTAAAAATGTACTCTTCAGAAAGAATATTCTCATCCATCTCACTGATTATTACAGATAATCTACCACATTCAGGTAAAATCAGTAAAATTTCTGTTGCTTGATCCTTCCCTTAATGTCTACCTGTGTTTCTGTTTGTGAGCTCTGTTCAGTCTCTTAGTGAAGAGGTTTATTTTCTTGCTCATAATCTAAAAATAAATAGATACAAAGCCTAAGGCTTCTCTGTGCTGTCTTGTTTCCTCTCCTTATTAACTGGGGAGCCCATTCTTCCTTCGGCCTTGTTCTTGTTTCAAATGTGTTATGAGAGGCTGGTTCCTTCTCATCGCTGACCTGCTCTAATTGGAACTCATTTTGTGTCCTGGCCTCTCTGACCGCCCCCAGGGCTTTCTGCCGTTTTCTTCCTCTTGTCCTTGCTGATCTGCCTTTGTTCTATTCAGCAGATAATTGCTTTTTGCATTTCAGATCTTAAAAACAGTCTGATGCTCCAGAGGCAACCTCCTATGGTATTCTTATCTTTGTTCTCATCAGCATAGGTATCTCTACGCTTTGTCTATAATACTGTAATTTTTTTTTTTTATGTTTTAAAAAAATTCCCAGAACTATTTTGCACCACTTTTCCTCTGAGAGTTAGCTTCCAGGGGAGAGTCCCTTCACATATGCTAAACTCAGCTTTAATCTCTCTCTGAATTGTGATTCTTCCTGCCTCCCCTTCCTTAGTATCTATCATCACCTCCCCTGCTACCAGGGTCTGAACAGCTAAATCAGAACTATAATTACTCTACTCGCCATGTACTGAACTACTGGTGTGCTTGTAGCCTCTTTCACTGAAAGCCATTGGTGTAACTTCAACCAAATATTGTTCCCATTGTGATGAGCCTAGGAAAACACAACTGGAGCTATATAATACAAAACATTCTCTCCCAATGGCTGTATTTTCTAAAATCTGGCTATTTTCACTCACAAAGGTCCTTTTTATAAGAGTCTCCTTTCTTTATCCCAGTTCAACTAATCATTTTATTTTTATTTACATATTTATAAAATAGCTTTAGGCATACACAGCACTTTCAGAGCAGTAAAGAGAACTGAAATCAAAACATAGTCTTTGCCCCAAGAGCTTGCAGTCTATTTTCGAATTACTAGTATTTTTCAGAACTGCCCTAAATGAGTCTTTTAGGAGAAAGCTTGAATATACAATAGTATTATAATTGCAATATCTGCAGAACCCAGACAACTCAGAAATAAATTTATTTTGTCTCAGACATAGCTATCAGGGCTGTGAATATGTAAATAGGTTTTGTCCTTTCACACCTGAATGAATGGATTATATCCTGCAGAAAACTGCTGGTTTGAGAGATTTAATTAAGACAGGAATGCAAGAGTTTTCTTGGGACAAACAGGATTACAGCATTTCAAAAATGTATGAATATGTCGCAGTCATCAAACTTAATATCAGTTCGCTAGATTTTCTTGCTGTACCTGTGGGTGACTTTCGAACACAGCAATGAGTTAAAGTCATAATCATGATGTAATTCTCTGGTGGAGGGGAATGGTGGTAGGTAAACCCAGGATTCTTGGGACAAACAAGCAAATGGAAACCTAGGATTACATACCCAGTGTTGATTATGAGAAACTTCGCTGAAGCCACTCAGGGCCAAAAATATCTTCAAAGATGACCGCCTATAAACATACACATTAAAAATCAAGAGAGGGACTCCCCTGGTGGTCCAGTGGGTAGAGAGTCTGCCTTGCAGTGCAAGGGGCACGAGTTCAATCCTTGGCCAGGGAGGATCCCACATGCTGCGGAGTGGCTGGACCAGTGTGTCCAATGATGAGCCAGCTCTCTGGAGTGCATGTGCCCAGAGCTGGTGCTCTGCAATGAGAGAGGCCACTGCAATGAGAGGCCCACACAGGCAAAGAATAAAGATGGATAAAAATAAATATACAAAACCAATTTTAAAAAATTAAGAGAAATAAGAACTATAAGCTCTCTGAGGGCACGAAGTATGTTCTATTTAAGTCTTGGTTCCCTTTAGGCACATCATTTTCTGCCTTCTACATGGTTCTCACCTCATCTATGACTTACAGCTTGTACCACCTGCCTGCCCTAGGTGTTTCCTGTCTCACACCTCCCCATGCCCCACCCCCCATCATTCCCTAGCAGAAAACCCATGCTACCCTCAGGTATTGCAATTACATCTCTGATTTCACCGTAAAACTATTAATTCTTGGTTGGAGCCTTTGATTCCTGGAATGCCCAGGGCTTTCCACAGAGCCTGACACAAAATAGGATTTTCAATAAATGCTGGTTGATTGAATAAATGAATTAAGGTATGGATAGATAGATGGAATTA
The DNA here is from genome assembly GCA_022376925.1 of Tragulus kanchil. Lineage (NCBI taxonomy): Eukaryota > Metazoa > Chordata > Mammalia > Artiodactyla > Tragulidae > Tragulus > Tragulus kanchil. The sequence goes on from JAIOJX010000028.1 coordinate 124,759,159, forward strand.
ATTGAACTGAACTAATCATAAATGGTAATTTTATGTTCTAAGCTTAATCACTGTTCACTCTAACTCTCTCAGGAAATCTATTCATGTTCCTCATTTCTTTTCTCCCTAAACACACAGGCATCAATTGAATGATTTTAAAGGGTGGTGCATTGATTGGAAATCCTACTTTTGCTCCCAAAAATAGAAATTGTAAAAGTCCTTCTGTATGTGCATTACCAAATATTTTATTGCACAGTGTTAGCTACTGCCATTCCACTCCAGATTTAAAATACATAAATGGAAATCTTTGCTATTTGGTTCTGTTGTAATTATTCAGATAGCCTTAATGTCTTTTTTTCTACGAACACTTCTATCAAAAAAAGAATCATCTTTCAAAACACTCTGAAAGAACTTACAGTATCTCAGAGATTAAAAGGAGAGTCATTTAATTCCAATTTGCATCTACAGAATGTTACTTCTACTTGTATTAACATTCAATTTACTAATAGAATATTTCTTGCCCCCAGGCCTGGTATCCTGTCAGATGCATGAGCTATATGAGGACAAGAACAAAGGATGGCTTAGTCTCTAACCTCATGGATCCCACAGATCTAATGATCCTAGATGGCTAAATTATGATCTAGAAGTTTCCAGGTCAGGGACATAGATGCAAAGGCATTCAACCCTCTATTTCTGGGCCTCGTTGTTCAAAGGCATTTGGCACACTCTTTCACCAGTGCACACTGTTGTAATAAAGATGGATAAAAATAAATATACAAAACCAATTTTAAAAATTAAGAGAAATAAGAACTATAAGCTCTCTGAGGGCACAAGTATGTTCTATTTAAGTCTTGGTTCCCTTTAGGCACATCATTTTCTGCCTTCTACATGGTTCTCACCTCATCTATGACTTACAGCTTGTACCACCTGCCTGCCCTAGGTGTTTCCTGTCTCACACCTCCCCATGCCCCACCCCCCATCATTCCCTAGCAGAAAACCCATGCTACCCTCAGGTATTGCAATTACATCTCTGATTTCACCGTAAAACTATTAATTCTTGGTTGGAGCCTTTGATTCCTGGAATGCCCAGGGCTTTCCACAGAGCCTGACACAAAATAGGATTTTCAATAAATGCTGGTTGATTGAATAAATGAATTAAGGTATGGATAGATAGATGGAATTAATTGAACTGAACTAATCATAAATGGTAATTTTATGTTCTAAGCTTAATCACTGTTCACTCTAACTCTCTCAGGAAATCTATTCATGTTCCTCATTTCTTTTCTCCCTAAACACACAGGCATCAATTGAATGATTTTAAAGGGTGGTGCATTGATTGGAAATCCTACTTTTGCTCCCAAAAATAGAAATTGTAAAAGTCCTTCTGTATGTGCATTACCAAATATTTTATTGCACAGTGTTAGCTACTGCCATTCCACTCCAGATTTAAAATACATAAATGGAAATCTTTGCTATTTGGTTCTGTTGTAATTATTCAGATAGCCTTAATGTCTTTTTTTCTACGAACACTTCTATCAAAAAAAAAGAATCATCTTTCAAAACACTCTGAAAGAACTTACAGTATCTCAGAGATTAAAAGGAGAGTCATTTAATTCCAATTTGCATCTACAGAATGTTACTTCTACTTGTATTAACATTCAATTTACTAATAGAATATTTCTTGCCCCCAGGCCTGGTATCCTGTCAGATGCATGAGCTATATGAGGACAAGAACAAAGGATGGCTTAGTCTCTAACCTCATGGATCCCACAGATCTAATGATCCTAGATGGCTAAATTATGATCTAGAAGTTTCCAGGTCAGGGACATAGATGCAAAGGCATTCAACCCTCTATTTCTGGGCCTCGTTGTTCAAAGGCATTTGGCACACTCTTTCACCAGTGCACACTGTGTGTGCAAGCTACCACCAAGTCTTGCATAAAAGGGAAAATTAAGCTCTCATTCAACAAATAATTATGGAGTAACTCCTAAGACAAAATGCAGAGTGCCAGAGGCTTATGGCAGTTTTTCATCAGTCTTTTAATGTCTTCCTGTCAAGACAGGATGGGAAGGGGGTTGGCTGGGGGATCAGGAAATAGGTGCTTGTCAAGAACACAAATGAAGCCAGAAACCAGAATCAACTATTAAAAACAATTAAATCAGAATTTTTTATGTTACAAGGAAAATCATTCATGCTTTACCCTCCCATAAAATAAAAATCACAATGAATATAAATTTATGGTAAGACAGAGATAGATGGTAAAAGAACGACATGTTTTCCATTTTTTTCCCCTCAAGGCGTACACATGAATTTAATTGTACAAAGTCAGTGGTGTCAAGAAAGTAGCAAGTGAGTTTTGTTTGCAAAATTTCAATTTGCAAATGGAATCAATTATAGGAACATAGAGGGATTTATTGGCTAATCTTCTAGATAACTGCATCATGGTTTAATTTCAAGTATATATATTCATTTTCCAATCAAGAATAACTTTCTTCTCCTTGAATATCGGGCATAATGTTCTTTTTTGGTCATTAAAGTAGTAGAATGCATAAGTGTGTTCTTGGTATTTTGCAAAAGGCAATTCACCAAAAGTCCTAAAGAAATAAAGCAGTGACCTGTAGTAAAGTATCATATTTTAGCACAAAACCCAGTTGCCATAATGGGTAAATTTATCTTGCTTTAAACCATAGATTTTCATGGATTCATTCTCATCAAATGACGTGAAACATGATCCACGACTCTTCTCAGCCCTCCTATGGGAAATTCAGCAGAAATGAAATCAGTTACTGACATCCTCTTGCCCCCAGGCCTGGTATCCTGTCAGATGCATGAGCTATATGAGGACAAGAACAAAGGATGGCTTAGTCTCTAACCTCATGGATCCCACAGATCTAATGATCCTAGATGGCTAAATTATGATCTAGAAGTTTCCAGGTCAGGGACATAGATGCAAAGGCATTCAACCCTCTATTTCTGGGCCTCGTTGTTCAAAGGCATTTGGCACACTCTTTCACCAGTGCACACTGTGTGTGCAAGCTACCACCAAGTCTTGCATAAAAGGGAAAATTAAGCTCTCATTCAACAAATAATTATGGAGTAACTCCTAAGACAAAATGCAGAGTGCCAGAGGCTTATGGCAGTTTTTCATCAGTCTTTTAATGTCTTCCTGTCAAGACAGGATGGGAAGGGGGTTGGCTGGGGGATCAGGAAATAGGTGCTTGTCAAGAACACAAATGAAGCCAGAAACCAGAATCAACTATTAAAAACAATTAAATCAGAATTTTTTATGTTACAAGGAAAATCATTCATGCTTTACCCTCCCATAAAATAAAAATCACAATGAATATAAATTTATGGTAAGACAGAGATAGATGGTAAAAGAACGACATGTTTTCCATTTTTTTCCCCTCAAGGCGTACACATGAATTTAATTGTACAAAGTCAGTGGTGTCAAGAAAGTAGCAAGTGAGTTTTGTTTGCAAAATTTCAATTTGCAAATGGAATCAATTATAGGAACATAGAGGGATTTATTGGCTAATCTTCTAGATAACTGCATCATGGTTTAATTTCAAGTATATATATTCATTTTCCAATCAAGAATAACTTTCTTCTCCTTGAATATCGGGCATAATGTTCTTTTTTGGTCATTAAAGTAGTAGAATGCATAAGTGTGTTCTTGGTATTTTGCAAAAGGCAATTCACCAAAAGTCCTAAAGAAATAAAGCAGTGACCTGTAGTAAAGTATCATATTTTAGCACAAAACCCAGTTGCCATAATGGGTAAATTTATCTTGCTTTAAACCATAGATTTTCATGGATTCATTCTCATCAAATGACGTGAAACATGATCCACGACTCTTCTCAGCCCTCCTATGGGAAATTCAGCAGAAATGAAATCAGTTACTGACATCCTCTTATTCAATTTCTAAAATTCAAGAAAAGGTTAGATTTAGGAGGTCTGCTCTAGCATTAAACACAGTGTATGTGAAATGTGACATGAAAAAAAAAGAATTTCATTTGAACCTTCCATAAGGGAAGATGAGGGCCTTCACACATTTAGTAATGGTACATCAGCTTTCATTGTAATGCTCCTGTTTTGAATTCTGCCTAAATCAGCAGTGATCAGAATTGCTGCTATCAGGTAGTGAATCCATGAATATATCTAAGGAAAAGAATCATCTCTCGCACTGCTGAATTGTTGGCACAATGGGCAACCCATGTGGCAAGGAGAAAGTCAACACCAGCTCAGAGAATAAATGAACATTTCAGAGATTTTTTGCCTTGTACCATACTCATTGATGGTAGAACATTAATAGTATTAGGATGCTCCTCAACCATAAGGCTTGGTTAAATCTAACATTTCTATTTGTAGACCAAATTAAATAAAACACGCTACCTAACTTAACATATGGAAAGTAATCAGGACAATAAAATTAATAATAAAAAAATGAAGAAGTAAAATCGATAACATTTAAAAAGAAGCCTCTAGGAAAGTTTAGAGTAAGAAAAGTTACTTCTAGTTCTGGTGCTTCAATAAATTCAACAAAGAGAAAAATCCACATTTGATCTTCAGAGACTTAGAGAAATGCACTCTTTGTGGTTGAAGGAAATAGAGGGTTAAGAGAGGGTATTATAGGCAAGGTTACTATGTGGCTTCTGTGAGGTTTATGGGGCAGGGTAAAACTGATAAAAGTTTAAATTTCCTCTTCTCCTACCACTTCATTGCCTTTACCCTTCTTCAGCTTCTCTCTGCTCCCTGCAATCTCTAAGTAGGATTGCCTAACTGGAGGATAGTAAGTTAACTTAATAGAAGAAAGAGACAGAGGGAAAAAAAAGACAAAGGAAAATGAAGAGTAAAATCCAGGACCCTTAGGAGAAGGGAAGTGCTTTTCTCAGAAGCTTTGAAAAGGGGGCAGAGCCCTGTGAGGGCAGTAAGGAAGAAGCGTTTATTCCCACACCAATCACAGGGGTTTTCACTCTCTTCTACAGAGTATGACGCTGAAGCTCTGAGAAGTTGAGTAACTTTGTTAAGGTCAAAGAGAATCAGAATACAATGCCCTAAAATACAACACTTCAGCAGAAGGATTATTTTCAGCAGAAGGTAACTGAGACGCAGCAGACTCAAAAACAGCTCTCCCTTCTGCTCTCCCCTTACTCACCTACACTGGGCTTTCACCAACCCAGAGATGGCCCTAAAGGGTTGTCATAACAAACCTTACAAACAATTCCTCTCTTCCATTACTGTTCTTATATATTTACCTTCCCACAGTTTGCTATCTGCGAAAAGCCTAATCCGCTTTTCCTTTGTCACTTTTCTACAAACTTATTACTCTTTGCTATAATGATAGATAAGTCCGATTCCAGCCACTTCTTGTGGGTCTTCACAATCTCATTGAAATTTGGAAAGAACATTAATAGTATTAGGATGCTCCTCAACCATAAGGCTTGGTTAAATCTAACATTTCTATTTGTAGACCAAATTAAATAAAACACGCTACCTAACTTAACATATGGAAAGTAATCAGGACAATAAAATTAATAATAAAAAAATGAAGAAGTAAAATCGATAACATTTAAAAAGAAGCCTCTAGGAAAGTTTAGAGTAAGAAAAGTTACTTCTAGTTCTGGTGCTTCAATAAATTCAACAAAGAGAAAAATCCACATTTGATCTTCAGAGACTTAGAGAAATGCACTCTTTGTGGTTGAAGGAAATAGAGGGTTAAGAGAGGGTATTATAGGCAAGGTTACTATGTGGCTTCTGTGAGGTTTATGGGGCAGGGTAAAACTGATAAAAGTTTAAATTTCCTCTTCTCCTACCACTTCATTGCCTTTACCCTTCTTCAGCTTCTCTCTGCTCCCTGCAATCTCTAAGTAGGATTGCCTAACTGGAGGATAGTAAGTTAACTTAATAGAAGAAAGAGACAGAGGGAAAAAAAAGACAAAGGAAAATGAAGAGTAAAATCCAGGACCCTTAGGAGAAGGGAAGTGCTTTTCTCAGAAGCTTTGAAAAGGGGGCAGAGCCCTGTGAGGGCAGTAAGGAAGAAGCGTTTATTCCCACACCAATCACAGGGGTTTTCACTCTCTTCTACAGAGTATGACGCTGAAGCTCTGAGAAGTTGAGTAACTTTGTTAAGGTCAAAGAGAATCAGAATACAATGCCCTAAAATACAACACTTCAGCAGAAGGATTATTTTCAGCAGAAGGTAACTGAGACGCAGCAGACTCAAAAACAGCTCTCCCTTCTGCTCTCCCCTTACTCACCTACACTGGGCTTTCACCAACCCAGAGATGGCCCTAAAGGGTTGTCATAACAAACCTTACAAACAATTCCTCTCTTCCATTACTGTTCTTATATATTTACCTTCCCACAGTTTGCTATCTGCGAAAAGCCTAATCCGCTTTTCCTTTGTCACTTTTCTACAAACTTATTACTCTTTGCTATAATGATAGATAAGTCCGATTCCAGCCACTTCTTGTGGGTCTTCACTCTTTTTCTATGAAAGCCTCCCTATGTGTATTATGTAATAAACCATTTATTCTGCTCATCTGCCTTGGGTCAGTTTAATTTGCAGTGTCCCAGATACACAATCCAGAACACAAAAAGGTAGAAGAAAAAGTATGTTCCCATCTGTAGGAAGTTGTGCCGCTGGTGAGTGCCCAGATTCAAGCACAGATCCAACTGACTTCAAGCCCATGACCTTCTCTACACCAAATGCCTTCCCTTTGCATGGGCAGGAAAGCATGTGGATGAAACATGCGGTAAATGGAGAACAGGAGTACATCCAAGAAGGAGTCAGTAGCAGAGGGTCAGAATATCTTAGCAGGAATGAAAGAAGGAAGCATTGACAGGTGTAAATGAAGCAACTAGTCTTCCTCCAGTCTCCTTAGGAAAGAAGAGTATTAAAGCCTAAAAATTAGCCACAGGAAATGGTATGCCAAGGGGTGACTTAAGTCACATAATGGAGAAACCTAAGGGAGTTTCTTGGGATTATGATGGCATATAAACCTGCTAGATTCAAACTGCAACGGTGTGAATAAACCTCCCATAGTTTGTCACCCTAGGCAACACTGCTGCTTGTTCTCAGACTCTATCTCCATGTGTCCAAGCACTACTCTGCTGCCTGCTGAGGTCTCAGGACGATCAATCTGGAGCTTGCTTTTTAAATTGCACAACAGGGGACAGCACCTCCCAAGTGTTGATGCAGCAAGTACAATCGACACAGCCATGCCTAAATGAAGACTGCTCTTTCACAACACTTCAGCAGAAGGATTATTTTCAGCAGAAGGTAACTGAGACGCAGCAGACTCAAAAACAGCTCTCCCTTCTGCTCTCCCCTTACTCACCTACACTGGGCTTTCACCAACCCAGAGATGGCCCTAAAGGGTTGTCATAACAAACCTTACAAACAATTCCTCTCTTCCATTACTGTTCTTATATATTTACCTTCCCACAGTTTGCTATCTGCGAAAAGCCTAATCCGCTTTTCCTTTGTCACTTTTCTACAAACTTATTACTCTTTGCTATAATGATAGATAAGTCCGATTCCAGCCACTTCTTGTGGGTCTTCACTCTTTTTCTATGAAAGCCTCCCTATGTGTATTATGTAATAAACCATTTATTCTGCTCATCTGCCTTGGGTCAGTTTAATTTGCAGTGTCCCAGATACACAATCCAGAACACAAAAAGGTAGAAGAAAAGTATGTTCCCATCTGTAGGAAGTTGTGCCGCTGGTGAGTGCCCAGATTCAAGCACAGATCCAACTGACTTCAAGCCCATGACCTTCTCTACACCAAATGCCTTCCCTTTGCATGGGCAGGAAAGCATGTGGATGAAACATGCGGTAAATGGAGAACAGGAGTACATCCAAGAAGGAGTCAGTAGCAGAGGGTCAGAATATCTTAGCAGGAATGAAAGAAGGAAGCATTGACAGGTGTAAATGAAGCAACTAGTCTTCCTCCAGTCTCCTTAGGAAAGAAGAGTATTAAAGCCTAAAAATTAGCCACAGGAAATGGTATGCCAAGGGGTGACTTAAGTCACATAATGGAGAAACCTAAGGGAGTTTCTTGGGATTATGATGGCATATAAACCTGCTAGATTCAAACTGCAACGGTGTGAATAAACCTCCCATAGTTTGTCACCCTAGGCAACACTGCTGCTTGTTCTCAGACTCTATCTCCATGTGTCCAAGCACTACTCTGCTGCCTGCTGAGGTCTCAGGACGATCAATCTGGAGCTTGCTTTTTAAATTGCACAACAGGGGACAGCACCTCCCAAGTGTTGATGCAGCAAGTACAATCGACACAGCCATGCCTAAATGAAGACTGCTCTTTCATCTCATGTGATGAGAACAAATCAGGGAAAGAGGTGAAGGGAAAAGAAGGCACTGAGTAAGCAAAAACTCAAGAGACATATTACTTCAACTATCTGAAGCATTTTGTAAAAGACATAAATACACCTAGAATATTTTTTCTAATATTTATAGCTTATTTTAAAACACATCTCTTAGGAATCAAGAGAGTAACCTTTGCAGTAAAGCTGTCTCACTTGCATCTCAGCAATTGTTGTCTAAGAATGAGAAAGACAGAACAAAACATTCAGGCATGTTTTGATCGTGTTATTTCTTCTGTCTTTACCTGTCATCTTCAAAGATCACCTCTTGTGATTTAATAACTTAGCTTTGCTTATTGGCAAAGGCTCAATGTACCTTTTATTTAAGCTGAGAATTAAATGCTTAAAAGGAGACCTAAGCAAAACATTTTACAGATAATTCCTGAGAGAGCTCAGAATTAAATTGTTAAATGTTCTACTATAATGAAATTTTCTATAATCAGCAGGGAAGTAGCTGTTGGCCATTTATCAGTTTTTCTAGTTGCATGTTTCTATGCATGGGAAGCAAATTAGAAGCCTCTACAGGTGGAAAGTCACAGTACATTTTACCAGAATGTGAGTGCTCAGTCATGTTTGAGTCTTTGTGACACCAGGGACTGTAGCCTGCCACGCTCCTCTGTCCACGGGGCTTCCCAGGCAAGAATACTTGGTCAGGTTGCCATTTTCTGCTCTAGAGCATTTTCCCAATCCAGGGATCAAACCCTCATCTCCTGCATCTCCTGCATTGGCAGGCTGATTCCTTACCACTGTGCTACCTGGGAAGCCCTATTTTATAAAAGTGTGCTCTTTAATTTGAAAATTTTAGAGCATTTTACAGTGATAATCTATTAGCAACAATAACTAGCACAGTTTCACATATTTAAACATAGAACTGTGTATAGAAGATAGAAAGCACTTACAAAACTTACTAGACTTAGGGAACATTGTACCCATGATCTCAACTTCTAGTGCGTGCATTCTAAGTCACTTCAGTCATGTTTGACTCTTTGTGATCCTATGGGCCATAGCCCACCAGGCTCCTCAGTCCATGGAATTCTCCAGGCAGGAATATTGGAGAGAGTCACCAGACCCAGGGACTGAAACTGCATCTCTTACATATCCTGCATTGGCATGTGAGTTCCTGAGCACAAGCTCCACCAGGGAAGCCCCTCAACTACTGGTACAAACAGGTCAACATGTATATTGTATATGTTACAAGGTATCCAATGATGGAAAAGCGTACACTGGATACAAAGACATTTGCTTGTAGTCCATCCTTTAATTCTCATTACAGTTCTTTCCCTATTTTAGAGAGAAGGGAGCTCAGACCGTGAAAACAGAGTTTTGCTTGAGGTCCTCGATCTGATGACTGTCACCCAGGCCCTTCTGAGTCCAGGGACTGTCATCTGTGCTGTGGCTACCTCCTGGGCTTCCCCATGAAAATTCTGTTCAATGAAACCAGTCACTTCAGTTTTCTGAACTGTCTCTGTGAATTGAAGCAGTTTTTCCAGATAACTCATTCACCTTCTCCCATAGCTGTAAGAATTTTACAAAGTTGTCTAAAGTTTACTCTAATCCAGAGGAAGAGTCTAAGTTGCAACCTAAGCAAAATATGTGTTTTGTGAGAGAAAAGAATTATGATTTTTATAAACAGCCATACCACTTTATTGAATGCTGAGGTCCCTGAAGACAGCTGGTTGAGGCTCTTTCTTCTCTCCTTCCCCTATCTCTTAGCTCTTTAGTCAAAAGACAAAAGGAGATGGGGGAAAGACTTGCCTCTGTCTATTAGTGTTTTGGGGGTTGTCCTTTTGTACACTGGTATAGTAGTATAAACCAAGTCATGAACTACTTATGGCATATGAAAATAATTTAAGGACATATATCAGTTTTAAAAAATGAAATAGAACATAATAAAAGTATCAGAGTATACCCTTTATATTTTAAGAAAAATTAGCCAAATTTGGAAGAAATGAGTAAAACATTTGAACACTATGCTACCTAACATCATGAGGGCATTATTTGAGAGGATTGCCAGGAATTAATTAAAGGAATAAACTTTGACTCTGCCACTGATGTAAAGTCTCAGATTCGGTGAATGTGCACATTAACTTACAGACTTTTATATAATAGATACACTAATAATCTCTGTCCAATAGAAAAGATAACCCTTTTTGGTTGATTGTACTATAGCACACTGGCCAGTTTAATATCGGGCCATAGCCCACCAGGTTTGTCCATGGAATTCTCCAGGCAGGAATATTGGAGAGAGTCACCAGACCCAGGGACTGAAACTGCATCTCTTACATATCCTGCATTGGCATGTGAGTTCCTGAGCACAAGCTCCACCAGGGAAGCCCCTCAACTACTGGTACAAACAGGTCAACATGTATATTGTATATGTTACAAGGTATCCAATGATGGAAAAGCGTACACTGGATACAAAGACATTTGCTTGTAGTCCATCCTTTAATTCTCATTACAGTTCTTTCCCTATTTTAGAGAGAAGGGAGCTCAGACCGTGAAAACAGAGTTTTGCTTGAGGTCCTCGATCTGATGACTGTCACCCAGGCCCTTCTGAGTCCAGGGACTGTCATCTGTGCTGTGGCTACCTCCTGGGCTTCCCCATGAAAATTCTGTTCAATGAAACCAGTCACTTCAGTTTTCTGAACTGTCTCTGTGAATTGAAGCAGTTTTTCCAGATAACTCATTCACCTTCTCCCATAGCTGTAAGAATTTTACAAAGTTGTCTAAAGTTTACTCTAATCCAGAGGAAGAGTCTAAGTTGCAACCTAAGCAAAATATGTGTTTTGTGAGAGAAAAGAATTATGATTTTTATAAACAGCCATACCACTTTATTGAATGCTGAGGTCCCTGAAGACAGCTGGTTGAGGCTCTTTCTTCTCTCCTTCCCCTATCTCTTAGCTCTTTAGTCAAAAGACAAAAGGAGATGGGGGAAAGACTTGCCTCTGTCTATTAGTGTTTTGGGGGTTGTCCTTTTGTACACTGGTATAGTAGTATAAACCAAGTCATGAACTACTTATGGCATATGAAAATAATTTAAGGACATATATCAGTTTTAAAAAATGAAATAGAACATAATAAAAGTATCAGAGTATACCCTTTATATTTTAAGAAAAATTAGCCAAATTTGGAAGAAATGAGTAAAACATTTGAACACTATGCTACCTAACATCATGAGGGCATTATTTGAGAGGATTGCCAGGAATTAATTAAAGGAATAAACTTTGACTCTGCCACTGATGTAAAGTCTCAGATTCGGTGAATGTGCACATTAACTTACAGACTTTTATATAATAGATACACTAATAATCTCTGTCCAATAGAAAAGATAACCCTTTTTGGTTGATTGTACTATAGCACACTGGCCAGTTTAATATCGAACTTATTCATCTTAATGTCTTTTATTAAGTTGTCTATAAATACAAGCTCCTCAAATAATCTTTTAACCAATCTTAACACTGTATTGGTTCCCTCATTCATTAATAAGCTGAATAAAATCTTTTACATGTGTTCATTTTATTTTTGTAAGAAAATCATATCTTTAAAAATATCATACTTTGACAATCCTATGAAAGAAGGAAAAGTATTGTTTTATACAACTCTGGTTTCAATTGTAGTTTAGAGATGAATATAAGAAGTCACACTTTAAACTGTATTTCTTTGTGGATCTTGTTCACTTAGAGTTGCAAAGAGTTTGAAAGCTTCCGAATTAGAGTTTTTATCCCATGACCTCTTGAAATCACCTCTATTTCTCCAATTCAAATGATCCTGCATTATTGCTTCTCCTTATTTTTCATTTAAGCTTCAAGCAACCAATATTTCTTCACGTTTCTCTAAGAATTACCTGCCAGAAGTCCAAATCTTGGGAGTAATTTTTAAAGTCACCAAAGTGTCAGACAACTGAGAGCAAATCTCTTTCTAGGGTGGACAGTGCCCTGCAGTGTGAATTGGTGGTTAGGCCTGCAGCAGCAGCAGACTGTCAATTGCTCAAAGGAAGCACCGCTTCATGGCCAGTGGATTTGCAGGGGGAGGCTCAGAGAAAGGGCAAAAGCACAGAGATTACAAACCCAAAGTAAATACAGTGGTGGCACAAGTCATTTATTGACTTAGTACAAAATATCATACGGCATTTTACAATAACAGCAAGATAACTACATGGGGATTCAGTTCATAAATAACTGGAACCCCAGTAATAAAGACGAGAAATCAGGACACAAGAAGGCTATATTAAAGCCACAGCAAGAGGCCTGGCTCGGGATTTTCTCATTCAGACTTGGGTTCCATCTGCCTATTGGCATCATTTTAATTTTGGCTTCTATGGAAAGGCCTCCTTGTGGTTTTTCCACTGGGAGCACAGTTTCTCTGCTTTTCAGCCAAACAAGGGAGGATGCAAAAAGTTGGTGAAATTTTGATTGAAAACTCTGTGGCTTTTTCAGTTATTTGAGAATCTGCAATCATAGAAATTACATTGCTCTCCTAGGGGAGAGAAAAATAATGCAGTGAATTGCAACTGGTAATATGGAGGATGATTTAGACTTTGCTCTGATTTGTCATAAAATAGCACTGTTTTGCATACAGTCATCTAACATTTCAGCTGAAATTTGTCAAGTTGCTTTCATTTAAGTAAAGTCTCCATTCAAATTTTTTTTCATGCATTATCCTAGAATGCTGTACTTGCAATAGGACAGTTTCTAAGTCTGAAATTTTGTCAGTAAGAAAACTGGACAGATAGTTTACATGAAGTTCTTCAGCATCATGATTCTTCCTGTTATTAGAAAACAGTAAGTAGCCACAATTAGTGAGACAGCAAGCTTGATACGTTACATAAAATAGTTTTCTTGTAACAGGAGCTACGTATTATTTTCAGTGTATTATACCAGAGATGCTGTTTAACTGCATCTATGCTCTAGTGGTTGTTTTCTGGCTTTTGCCAGTGACTAGTCATATGATCTTTTATTGATCAAATCAACCTTCTTCCTTCAATCTGCTCAATTTACAAACGAAACAAATAGTTAAGTTTCCACACTGAGACAAACAATAAAAAAATAAGTGAAATTATATAACTACAGTTACAGATTATAACAGGCTGGAGAATATAAAACATTTTAACACATGTCATAAGAAACATTTTGTGTGCATATCCAATGTTTCAATTAATGTGTTTATGATTTACTTTGTTAAATTTCATGATTTTAGTGGATATCCATCAAAAAGTTATTAGCTTAACAGTGTAAAGTTTAAGCAAAATTCCTGATTTCTCAGGATTCATTAAAAATTGAAGAGCTAGTTAGGAGTTGAAGTTGGATTTAATAAAACACATCTAATGAAGATCATCAAATTTTTCATCCCGGCATTTTACAATAACAGCAAGATAACTACATGGGGATTCAGTTCATAAATAACTGGAACCCCAGTAATAAAGAAAATCAGGACACAAGAAGGCTATATTAAAGCCACAGCAAGAGGCCTGGCTCGGGATTTTCTCATTCAGACTTGGGTTCCATCTGCCTATTGGCATCATTTTAATTTTGGCTTCTATGGAAAGGCCTCCTTGTGGTTTTTCCACTGGGAGCACAGTTTCTCTGCTTTTCAGCCAAAAAAGGGGAGGATGCAAAAGTTGGTGAAATTTTGATTGAAAACTCTGTGGCTTTTTCAGTTATTTGAGAATCTGCAATCATAGAAATTACATTGCTCTCCTAGGGGAGAGAAAAATAATGCAGTGAATTGCAACTGGTAATATGGAGGATGATTTAGACTTTGCTCTGATTTGTCATAAAATAGCACTGTTTTGCATACAGTCATCTAACATTTCAGCTGAAATTTGTCAAGTTGCTTTCATTTAAGTAAAGTCTCCATTCAAATTTTTTTTTTCATGCATTATCCTAGAATGCTGTACCTGCAATAGGACAGTTTCTAAGTCTGAAATTTTGTCAGTAAGAAAACTGGACAGATAGTTTACATGAAGTTCTTCAGCATCATGATTCTTCCTGTTATTAGAAAACAGTAAGTAGCCACAATTAGTGAGACAGCAAGCTTGATACGTTACATAAAATAGTTTTCTTGTAACAGGAGCTACGTATTATTTTCAGTGTATTATACCAGAGATGCTGTTTAACTGCATCTATGCTCTAGTGGTTGTTTTCTGGCTTTTGCCAGTGACTAGTCATATGATCTTTTATTGATCAAATCAACCTTCTTCCTTCAATCTGCTCAATTTACAAACGAAACAAATAGTTAAGTTTCCACACTGAGACAAACAATAAAAAAATAAGTGAAATTATATAACTACAGTTACAGATTATAACAGGCTGGAGAATATAAAACATTTTAACACATGTCATAAGAAACATTTTGTGTGCATATCCAATGTTTCAATTAATGTGTTTATGATTTACTTTGTTAAATTTCATGATTTTAGTGGATATCCATCAAAAAGTTATTAGCTTAACAGTGTAAAGTTTAAGCAAAATTCCTGATTTCTCAGGATTCATTAAAAATTGAAGAGCTAGTTAGGAGTTGAAGATCTCATGAGCAGATTTAATAAAACACATCTAATGAAGTCATCAACCCTACCTGGGACTCCCCAAAGTCAAACATTCTTAAAGGGAGAAAACAAATAACCCTATTGACAAAATGGACTCTATCTTGAAAACTGAGAGTTTTTGCAGTTTTCACTGGTCAGAAAACGTGCAATTATATGAGATGGCTAAAGAACATTTGTGTGCACAGAATGTAACATAATATCCTTCATTATATGAAAAAAATGAAAAAAATTACACATTATATCCAATTTATTACCTAATGGCTTGGAGAAGAGACAGGGACAGTTAGCACTCTGACAAGCCACTCCTTAACTATGGAAACAAGCAATATAATGAGATTAATGCTCTCAGGTGGCAAGCAATGGTTTGGAACTTTATAATCCACAGAAACAACCAATTTTCTACTTCTCTGAAGACAGTGCTTCCATTAGATCAACAAAGCATGACTTCTACAGATGCCCCACAAACCACATTCTGACCAGATGGCATCTGCCACAGAAGGATTTATATATAACAGAATGCTTTAATACAGAAACAAAGATATTCCACAGTGCCTAGAAAATATGGAATGTGGCAGAGAAGCTCAGTGCCTACTCTCTAGGCTTGTCATAGATTTATCAAAGTTTCTAGAATAGTGAATAAACACACTCCACCAAGCTTTAAAGTAAGCAACATTGATCTGTTAGTGTACTTCCAACAACAAGAAAACATATACATTAATATCACTGCAGGTGATGGTTTTCTGAGTTTCTAGACTCAGTTGAAGTGTTAAGAAGAAAAAGAAATGTACAACAAAATCTTTAAGAAATTAGTGTTGCAAATATTTCTTTAAAAATGTTTGTGGTGTTGAAAAGAACAATTTTTGACTGGCCTGGCTGTTTCAAAAATCAGAATCTATTGGTTTAAAGCAGAAAAGAAAGACCCTCTCTCAGAATATATATATATATATATATATATACATACATACATATATATATATAGTCATTCATTTTTCTCTTTATACAGATAAGTGCCAAAACTACATTTATTTAAAGATTCTCATAAAATTAATAATATTTATATGCCTGCAGATAAGGCTTACAACAAATAATTCTGTAAAATGATTAGTACAGCCTAACAATTTTAAATAACTCAAAAGTAAAAATTCCAAAAAGTGCAACAGTCTTCCTTGTGATTATGTAGCTTATAACTACTGGAACCCATTTCAAATTTCATTCAAACCCAAATGAGCTTTCATTTAGAAAAGACTTTGTATATATTAATTTGAATGACTTAAGCTGCACTATATTTAGCTGGGATGATATTCCAAGGATATATAGTGAACCATGAACCTGCTAATTTTCAAATATTTTTACCCTTCCTCAAAGACAGAATATGCATACTTCCCTAGAAGAAATATTTGAAAACAACACACTAAGCCTAATCATTAACACCAGTGAGGCAAAGAGTTGCTACAATTTTTCAAGAATGTGTCAGTGGCCAGAGTATCCAAAAGAAACCTTAATTTAATGACAATCAATTTCTTCCAGCTTCTTCATCTCAGAAGGTATGAGAAAGGTTTTTTCTTATCTAAGACAGTGCTTCCATTAGATCAACAAAGCATGACTTCTACAGATGCCCCACAAACCACATTCTGACCAGATGGCATCTGCCACAGAAGGATTTATATATAACAGAATGCTTTAATACAGAAACAAAGATATTCCACAGTGCCTAGAAAATATGGAATGTGGCAGAGAAGCTCAGTGCCTACTCTCTAGGCTTGTCATAGATTTATCAAAGTTTCTAGAATAGTGAATAAACACACTCCACCAAGCTTTAAAGTAAGCAACATTGATCTGTTAGTGTACTTCCAACAACAAGAAAACATATACATTAATATCACTGCAGGTGATGGTTTTCTGAGTTTCTAGACTCAGTTGAAGTGTTAAGAAGAAAAAGAAATGTACAACAAAATCTTTAAGAAATTAGTGTTGCAAATATTTCTTTAAAAATGTTTGTGGTGTTGAAAAGAACAATTTTTGACTGGCCTGGCTGTTTCAAAAAAATCAGATTCTATTGGTTTAAAGCAGAAAAGAAAGACCCTCTCTCAGAATATATATATATATATATATATATACATACATACATATATATATATAGTCATTCATTTTTCTCTTTATACAGATAAGTGCCAAAACTACATTTATTTAAAGATTCTCATAAAATTAATAATATTTATATGCCTGCAGATAAGGCTTACAACAAATAATTCTGTAAAATGATTAGTACAGCCTAACAATTTTAAATAACTCAAAAGTAAAAATTCCAAAAAGTGCAACAGTCTTCCTTGTGATTATGTAGCTTATAACTACTGGAACCCATTTCAAATTTCATTCAAACCCAAATGAGCTTTCATTTAGAAAAGACTTTGTATATATTAATTTGAATGACTTAAGCTGCACTATATTTAGCTGGGATGATATTCCAAGGATATATAGTGAACCATGAACCTGCTAATTTTCAAATATTTTTACCCTTCCTCAAAGACAGAATATGCATACTTCCCTAGAAGAAATATTTGAAAACAACACACTAAGCCTAATCATTAACACCAGTGAGGCAAAGAGTTGCTACAATTTTTCAAGAATGTGTCAGTGGCCAGAGTATCCAAAAGAAACCTTAATTTAATGACAATCAATTTCTTCCAGCTTCTTCATCTCAGAAGGTATGAGAAAGGTCTTTCTGGTTTCATTGTTCCCTTCTACAATAAGCAGAAAGGATATCAATTATTTTTGCCGGACAGGCTGTCACTGCCCCTGGTAAGTAAATAGGTTTTTAGAAAGCTTCATCTGAAAGGAAGTAAAATATATGTCACTTTCCTAATCAGCTGTCAAGCATCTTTTATTCTAACATGTTTTCAGAGAGGAAGATAGAATTGCCATTTTAAAAAAGTAATGGAAATTTTGGGAAGCTTCTGAGAAAATGTTTCAAGAAAAGAGTCTTCAAACATGCGGCCACTGGCATAAAGTACTTTTCCTTTTCCAAAGAATGAAAGGAAATGAAAAGACTTAGAGGGAGTGTCTGATTTTACTCTGAGGTGTGACAAAAATGGTAACCAGTAAATCATTAAGTATCAGTGATTTAGCGAATAAATAAGAGAGGACAAAGAGACCTTATTATTAACAGTTGCACAGGTAATTATTGTACATTTACGGTTCTGGGTCTGGATTGTTTCATTCACAAAAGGAAGGTTTGAGCCAGATGGCTGAGCACTGTTTATGCCTGGATGACTTGGAAGAATAAACAGGCAAATAAAAACAAACAGTCCACTCCATGTCTCTTGACCAGCCCCTAAATTTGGTTCTATATTTACATGTTCACGAACGAAATGTGAACGTGTTCCTAAAAGAATACAGAAACTCAGAGATCACCCAAGTGCACGGAATAAACACAGAAGCCCAATGAATTGTTTCTTTTGATCAATTTTATTAACAGTGAACAAACAGAGCTGATGAAAAAAAAAAAAAATTAACAAGTGGTGTTCTGTGTACCTAACACCCATGGTGCTTTATCATACATTGAACTAGAAAAAAAAGGCAATTTGGGGACCATTGTGGTCAATCTATCACAAAAAACAAAAAGCAAAGGTCAAGATAAGAAGGAAAATGGCAAATATGAATTTACAAGTTATGTTGCCATTATCTGGTTCCCATTCATGTTTTGTTTGCCTGTAAAACAAACTCGAAGCTTTATTGTGATCTTAGTTTCTTTCATACTTTCATAGGAAAGTGAATTTTTATGCTGTTTGATAGCAGGATTGTGCTGTATAGAATATCTGGTTCCTCTCTGATCTAAATTCTTTCATAGCTTTAAAGTATTTTCTCAGGAAAGTGGGGTAAGGACTGACACAGTTATTTTAGCTTGACATATTTATTTCTAAAACTAGAAATACAATTTTCTCTTTGCTATGTCAAGTTGGTTTTCCTGGACTTGCCCATTTAATCATTGATTCTATTCTACACCTTACAGTCACAGCTGTCAAAAATACTCTTAAAATGGTCAATCTTTGGTCAAGATGAAAATCTCGAGATTAATAAAAAGAGCAAAACTGTATTTTAAAATGGAAAGAGGAAATGATGAATGTCCTGGGTCATGCTGTCAATATATTTAAAGACATTATATTCTTAGTGGAATCCAACAAGAAAATGACAAAGTATCTGACAATGAGGCTAAAAACTTCCTTAGAGAAACAAACCTTTTCTATACTCGAGAAGGTTCATACTTCATATATATGTGGGTGCGCTCATTCACTTTAGTTGTGTCTGATTCTGTGCGACCTCAGGGACTGTAGCCCACCAGGCTCTTCTGTCCATGGGATTCTCCAGGCAAGAATATTGGAGTGGGTTGCCATGTTTATGCCTGGATGACTTGGAAGAATAAACAGGCAAATAAAAACAAACAGTCCACTCCATGTCTCTTGACCAGCCCCTAAATTTGGTTCTATATTTACATGTTCACGAACGAAATGTGAACGTGTTCCTAAAAGAATACAGAAACTCAGAGATCACCCAAGTGCACGGAATAAACACAGAAGCCCAATGAATTGTTTCTTTTGATCAATTTTATTAACAGTGAACAAACAGAGCTGATGAAAAAAAAAAAAATTAACAAGTGGTGTTCTGTGTACCTAACACCCATGGTGCTTTATCATACATTGAACTAGAAAAAAAAGGCAATTTGGGGACCATTGTGGTCAATCTATCACAAAAAACAAAAAGCAAAGGTCAAGATAAGAAGGAAAATGGCAAATATGAATTTACAAGTTATGTTGCCATTATCTGGTTCCCATTCATGTTTTGTTTGCCTGTAAAACAAACTCGAAGCTTTATTGTGATCTTAGTTTCTTTCATACTTTCATAGGAAAGTGAATTTTTATGCTGTTTGATAGCAGGATTGTGCTGTATAGAATATCTGGTTCCTCTCTGATCTAAATTCTTTCATAGCTTTAAAGTATTTTCTCAGGAAAGTGGGGTAAGGACTGACACAGTTATTTTAGCTTGACATATTTATTTCTAAAACTAGAAATACAATTTTTCTCTTTGCTATGTCAAGTTGGTTTTCCTGGACTTGCCCATTTAATCATTGATTCTATTCTACACCTTACAGTCACAGCTGTCAAAAATACTCTTAAAATGGTCAATCTTTGGTCAAGATGAAAATCTCGAGATTAATAAAAAGAGCAAAACTGTATTTTAAAATGGAAAGAGGAAATGATGAATGTCCTGGGTCATGCTGTCAATATATTTAAAGACATTATATTCTTAGTGGAATCCAACAAGAAAATGACAAAGTATCTGACAATGAGGCTAAAAACTTCCTTAGAGAAACAAACCTTTTCTATACTCGAGAAGGTTCATACTTCATATATATGTGGGTGCGCTCATTCACTTTAGTTGTGTCTGATTCTGTGCGACCTCAGGGACTGTAGCCCACCAGGCTCTTCTGTCCATGGGATTCTCCAGGCAAGAATATTGGAGTGGGTTGCCATGCCCTTCTCCAGGGGATCTTCCCGACCCAGGTACTGAACCTGCATCTCCTCCTGCATTGCAGGTGGATTATTTACCACTGAGCTACTAGGGAAGCCTATTTCACATACTCATACACATAAATCTCCTGCTAAAGTAACTAATTAACAAAGATTGAAAGAAAAAGTACGGTGATATGCTTTGATAAATAAAACTTGCAGCCACATTCATGAGAATTCCTCTTAAAAAGAAAGATTTTGTACTTAATGACATTTTACCGAGTTTGGTTTGTTAACTGACCATTAGAAATCAAATAAAGACTAAAGAAAAGGAACTCACAACCCAAATGTAGTTTTGAAAAACCATATTGCTATTTTCAGGATGCCAGTGATAATTTTCATTGTTCAACTTAGCATACTGGTTCACGGTATAGCTCACAGCTGGGAAATAACTAACCAGTGGTTTATGATTTCACATTTCCAATAATGTTAGGATGCTGACATTTCTAGACACTTCTAATTGCTTGGCTCTTCTGTGAAAACAACAATGAACTTACCAGTTGAACAAAATGCGTAACAAATGCTTAGGGACAGCCACACCACAATAGATCCTGCCACTAACCGTGTATGTTCAGAATGAAATACCTTTTTTAATTTTAATCAGCATGTTCAGTGGAAAAGCTAGTTTTGAGTTTCATTCCCATTTTCAAAGCTTACGCCAAGTAGCACTAATGGCAAATTGATGATTCCATGTAATGTAGACTGCCTATAATTATTTTTTAATCAGTAAATAACATGTAACAGCAGTTCTAACCCAATAAAAGAACTTCAGTCAGTTGAGGAAGTCTTCACAGACAAGCTCACTGAAAGAGAGCACTTAGCAACAGCAAATCAAATGGAACCCTTCAATGAAGCTGTTAGACACACAACATCAGCAACTGCTACCATACCATGAAATGTCCTGGGTCATGGTTTGATTTCTTAGTGGAATCCAACAAGAAAATACAAAGTATCTGACAATGAGGCTAAAAACTTCCTTAGAGAAACAAACCTTTTCTATACTCGAGAAGGTTCATACTTCATATATATGTGGGTGCGCTCATTCACTTTAGTTGTGTCTGATTCTGTGCGACCTCAGGGACTGTAGCCCACCAGGCTCTTCTGTCCATGGGATTCTCCAGGCAAGAATATTGGAGTGGGTTGCCATGCCCTTCTCCAGGGGATCTTCCCGACCCAGGTACTGAACCTGCATCTCCTCCTGCATTGCAGGTGGATTATTTACCACTGAGCTACTAGGGAAGCCTATTTCACATACTCATACACATAAATCTCCTGCTAAAGTAACTAATTAACAAAGATTGAAAGAAAAAGTACGGTGATATGCTTTGATAAATAAAACTTGCAGCCACATTCATGAGAATTCCTCTTAAAAAGAAAGATTTTGTACTTAATGACATTTTACCGAGTTTGGTTTGTTAACTGACCATTAGAAATCAAATAAAGACTAAAGAAAAGGAACTCACAACCCAAATGTAGTTTTGAAAAACCATATTGCTATTTTCAGGATGCCAGTGATAATTTTCATTGTTCAACTTAGCATACTGGTTCACGGTATAGCTCACAGCTGGGAAATAACTAACCAGTGGTTTATGATTTCACATTTCCAATAATGTTAGGATGCTGACATTTCTAGACACTTCTAATTGCTTGGCTCTTCTGTGAAAACAACAATGAACTTACCAGTTGAACAAAATGCGTAACAAATGCTTAGGGACAGCCACACCACAATAGATCCTGCCACTAACCGTGTATGTTCAGAATGAAATACCTTTTTTAATTTTAATCAGCATGTTCAGTGGAAAAGCTAGTTTTGAGTTTCATTCCCATTTTCAAAGCTTACGCCAAGTAGCACTAATGGCAAATTGATGATTCCATGTAATGTAGACTGCCTATAATTATTTTTTAATCAGTAAATAACATGTAACAGCAGTTCTAACCCAATAAAAGAACTTCAGTCAGTTGAGGAAGTCTTCACAGACAAGCTCACTGAAAGAGAGCACTTAGCAACAGCAAATCAAATGGAACCCTTCAATGAAGCTGTTAGACACACAACATCAGCAACTGCTACCATACCGAGGGCTTGTTAAAAATCGATTCATTCTAGTGATCAAAGCTGAAAAATCGTTTCACGGCCTGCTTCATATCAATAGACAATTTTGTGCAGTACATCACACACACAAAAATAAGGTCTAGTAGCAGTGAAGAGTATCAGAAATCTGGCTTTCAAAACAATATTTAGAATGGATTTCTGTCGGTTGATAAAGGATGAGCTTAAATAGAACACGGTGTCAGACAGAAAGGTTGAGGCTTTTAACAGAATAAAAACAATCAATGAAGATTCTTTTCTAGTTTCAATATGCAATAATCTGGGCAGGACTTATTTTTCAAACTGGGAATATAACCCAGACCTTGATATGGCATTTTAAACACTTATTTTATCAAAGAATACATTGCTTCCAACCTCTGGACATGTTTATATATGTGACTATGTGAATGTGTAAATGAATATGTGCACACACACATACAATATCAATAAATTAAGCACTGACATTAAGAAGCATATAGCTGATATGTTTCATTCTTTTTTTCTTTTTAATGGAACAAAGTTTCAGTTGTTGGAGCTGCTTGGGCACAGCCACAAAATAAATAGACAAATTATTTTCTACAATGTAGTAAAGATAAATAATATATCAGGTGCCCAAGTCAGGTATCGTTAATTCTATATGCAAAAATAGGTATTTTACAGTTATGTAGGAAAGATTCCCTGGTTATTATTGTAAAGACCTCAACTAAAATTAAACTAGCTATTCCAGAAGAATTGAGCAACCAGTCATAATTACAGTCAAAATAAATGAATTGGAAAATAGCTGATTTAAAGAGGTCATATATAGTCTGAGTTTTAATTTGAAATTAATAACAGCATAACTTATGCTGGTAACTATTTCTTATTAAAAATGAATAAAGGCAGTGGCTAGGAGTAAATTCTCCCTATTTCATGGCTTCATTCTCCTAATCACTGGAAGAGGTTCAGAGAGAGTGGGAGATGTAGGTTTGGCCCTCTGGGGCCCTTTGCTTCTAGAAGGTAAGGGGAATTGTAGGAGTAGAAAATGGATTGGTAAGTGGTACAGAAAAAACAAACAAATGAAAGAGAGCACTTAGCAACAGCAAATCAAATGGAACCCTTCAATGAAGCTGTTAGACACACAACATCAGCAACTGCTACCATACCGAGGGCTTGTTAAAAATCGATTCATTCTAGTGATCAAAGCTGAAAAATCGTTTCACGGCCTGCTTCATATCAATAGACAATTTTGTGCAGTACATCACACACACAAAAATAAGGTCTAGTAGCAGTGAAGAGTATCAGAAATCTGGCTTTCAAAACAATATTTAGAATGGATTTCTGTCGGTTGATAAAGGATGAGCTTAAATAGAACACGGTGTCAGACAGAAAGGTTGAGGCTTTTAACAGAATAAAAACAATCAATGAAGATTCTTTTCTAGTTTCAATATGCAATAATCTGGGCAGGACTTATTTTTCAAACTGGGAATATAACCCAGACCTTGATATGGCATTTTAAACACTTATTTTATCAAAGAATACATTGCTTCCAACCTCTGGACATGTTTATATATGTGACTATGTGAATGTGTAAATGAATATGTGCACACACACATACAATATCAATAAATTAAGCACTGACATTAAGAAGCATATAGCTGATATGTTTCATTCTTTTTTTCTTTTTAATGGAACAAAGTTTCAGTTGTTGGAGCTGCTTGGGCACAGCCACAAAATAAATAGACAAATTATTTTCTACAATGTAGTAAAGATAAATAATATATCAGGTGCCCAAGTCAGGTATCGTTAATTCTATATGCAAAAATAGGTATTTTACAGTTATGTAGGAAAGATTCCCTGGTTATTATTGTAAAGACCTCAACTAAAATTAAACTAGCTATTCCAGAAGAATTGAGCAACCAGTCATAATTACAGTCAAAATAAATGAATTGGAAAATAGCTGATTTAAAGAGGTCATATATAGTCTGAGTTTTAATTTGAAATTAATAACAGCATAACTTATGCTGGTAACTATTTCTTATTAAAAATGAATAAAGGCAGTGGCTAGGAGTAAATTCTCCCTATTTCATGGCTTCATTCTCCTAATCACTGGAAGAGGTTCAGAGAGAGTGGGAGATGTAGGTTTGGCCCTCTGGGGCCCTTTGCTTCTAGAAGGTAAGGGGAATTGTAGGAGTAGAAAATGGATTGGTAAGTGGTACAGAAATCTCAAGGTTAGTAACAATGGTTGGCTTTATTTGGTTATCTCTTCCTCCCTGTCTACATTATACAGTTCACATTATTTCAAAGCTTGAATAAAAGTTGTTATGGTCTCTGGGAACACTTCGGGAGCATCTACTCACTCTGGAGAATCATGTTCCCCTCTATACGCAGGGTCACCTGAGGCCCTTCTCCCCTAACCCTGCAAGGTATTATCTTTGCACCAAAGTGTATCTCCTTAGAGAGCACTATCCATGCCTTGAGCTGTTATGGCTGGTGCATAATGATGCAATATTGCTTTTTGGTTTTTCGTATTTTCCAAAATAAGAATGAATCCCAACTGTAATTAACTCTCCCTTCTAACACTCCTCATTGCATATGCTTTATGATTAGGTACTCAAATCATGACTCTCAGAATTATGTGTCACATATTAATCATAGATTGGATATATCATAGAAACCACTCTCTAATAAATATTTTTCACACTCCTGATTACTTTATATATATATATATCATAGGAACCACTCTTTGATGAATATTTTTCAAACCCCTGATTAGTTTAAAAGTAATTAGTTTTCACTCTATAAAATATTAACTGAAATGTATGCTATGGAATTTTCTCTTTCATTTTGGGCAATTACTTACTTCTAAATTATGATATCTCCTCATTAACACTGTGTTATTGCAATTCTATTTTGTTTATTTAATCCTCTGACTCTACCTTAATTTCACAAGCAAATAGAAAATAGGTATTTTACAGTTATGTAGGAAAGATTCCTGGTTATTATTGTAAAGACCTCAACTAAAATTAAACTAGCTATTCCAGAAGAATTGAGCAACCAGTCATAATTACAGTCAAAATAAATGAATTGGAAAATAGCTGATTTAAAGAGGTCATATATAGTCTGAGTTTTAATTTGAAATTAATAACAGCATAACTTATGCTGGTAACTATTTCTTATTAAAAATGAATAAAGGCAGTGGCTAGGAGTAAATTCTCCCTATTTCATGGCTTCATTCTCCTAATCACTGGAAGAGGTTCAGAGAGAGTGGGAGATGTAGGTTTGGCCCTCTGGGGCCCTTTGCTTCTAGAAGGCAAGGGGAATTGTAGGAGTAGAAAATGGATTGGTAAGTGGTACAGAAATCTCAAGGTTAGTAACAATGGTTGGCTTTATTTGGTTATCTCTTCCTCCCTGTCTACATTATACAGTTCACATTATTTCAAAGCTTGAATAAAAGTTGTTATGGTCTCTGGGAACACTTCGGGAGCATCTACTCACTCTGGAGAATCATGTTCCCCTCTATACGCAGGGTCACCTGAGGCCCTTCTCCCCTAACCCTGCAAGGTATTATCTTTGCACCAAAGTGTATCTCCTTAGAGAGCACTATCCATGCCTTGAGCTGTTATGGCTGGTGCATAATGATGCAATATTGCTTTTTGGTTTTTCGTATTTTCCAAAATAAGAATGAATCCCAACTGTAATTAACTCTCCCTTCTAACACTCCTCATTGCATATGCTTTATGATTAGGTACTCAAATCATGACTCTCAGAATTATGTGTCACATATTAATCATAGATTGGATATATCATAGAAACCACTCTCTAATAAATATTTTTCACACTCCTGATTACTTTATATATATATATATCATAGGAACCACTCTTTGATGAATATTTTTCAAACCCCTGATTAGTTTAAAAGTAATTAGTTTTCACTCTATAAAATATTAACTGAAATGTATGCTATGGAATTTTCTCTTTCATTTTGGGCAATTACTTACTTCTAAATTATGATATCTCCTCATTAACACTGTGTTATTGCAATTCTATTTTGTTTATTTAATCCTCTGACTCTACCTTAATTTCACAAGCAAATAGAAAATAGAAACTGTACCTACTGGTCCTCATGGAACTGGCACCCAGGGTAGAGTTTACATATAACAGGTCATCAGTAAATACCTGTTGAGTTAATAAATGACTTTACTATATCATCCAGCTCTTCAAGCAAAAGAAAAAGTCTATAATTCTCTTGTGGTTCATCTCACCTCCCACTTTTCCTCTTGAGGTCTTTCTAGTCATCTATGGGTTGTTTTTTCCTTGGAAGGAATGTCATGACAAGCCTAGACAGCATATTAAAAAGCAGAGACATCACTTGGCTGACAAAGGTTTATATAGTTAAAGTTATGGTTTTTTCAGTAGTCCTGTACAGATGTGAGAGCTGGACCACAAAGAAGGCTGAACACCAAAGATTTATTGCTTTCAGTCTGTGGTGCTGGATAAAATTACTGAGAGTCTCTTGGACAGCAAGGAGATCCAATCAGTCAATCCTAAACAAATCATTTGTAGATATTCATTGGAAGAACTGACACTGAAACTGAAGCGCCAATGCTTTGGCTACCTGATGTGAAGAGATGACTCACTGAAAAAGACCCTGATGTGGGAAAGATGGAAGGCAATAGGAGAAGGAGGCTGCAGAAGATGAGATGGTTAGATAGCATCACTGACTCAATGGACGTGAATTTGAACAAACTCTGGGAGATAGTGGAACAGAGGAGCCTGGCATGCTACAGTCCATGGGGTTGCAATGAGTCAGACATGACTTAGTGAATGAACAACAACATTGGTCCCTCTATATCCTTTGGAACATTCTACTGGCATTATTTACTTTTCACTCCAATGTATCAACAATCTCCATTCTCTACTTACTTTCTCAAGACTACAATATAGTGTACCCCTACATATATTAATCTCCTTTCTGTCCAGAATAGACACTGCAACAACTGAACAGGCATAATGATAGTAAAACCACACACACACACACACACACACACACACACACACAGAGAATGAGGAAGAGGTCATCTCTTGATGAGAGTTCTCATTACAATTCTGGAAATTCTTTTGAGCAGACAGAGAAAAAAAGAGGAGTGGGAGCCAAAAGTGGTCGCTGAAAGGAGTGAGCTGCCACACAAATACCTAAAAGGATTAAGGACTTGTAGAATTAGATAAGAAGGTGTCCCACATGGTGGTAGTGGCAAAGAACCTGCCTGCCAAAGCATGAGACATAAGAAACGAGGGTTCTATCCCTGGGTCAGGAAGATGCCCTGGAGGAAGAAATAGCAACCCACTCCAGTATTCTTTCCTGGAAAGTCCCATGGACAGAGGAGTCTAGTGGACTATGGTCCTTGGGGTTGCAAAATAATACACAAGATTCAATCAGGTAACAGTGAATGATTGACATTACTAAATAGAAGATTCATTGAAAGCTCGCCAACAGATGTGTAGAGACCCATGACTACCTCAGACACAGAATGGCCAAGAGATAAAGAAAACAGATGCCCAAGGAGAGTCAGAAGGTGAGTGGAAGATCATGGAGATCATCAGGTGTATCTCTCTCACTTTTAGAGATGGCCTCCTGGAAATTAGCTAACTCACACACCTAGTCATTAGCAACAGCAAGAGTGCAGAACACTGACCTCAACTCTGGAGTGCCATGCGCTCCAGCATTGGGCTTCCAGTTCAAGGAGATATTGGAAGAACTGACACTGAAACTGAAGCGCCAATGCTTTGGCTACCTGATGTGAAGAGATGACTCACTGAAAAAGACCCTGATGTGGGAAAGATGGAAGGCAATAGGAGAAGGAGGCTGCAGAAGATGAGATGGTTAGATAGCATCACTGACTCAATGGACGTGAATTTGAACAAACTCTGGGAGATAGTGGAACAGAGGAGCCTGGCATGCTACAGTCCATGGGGTTGCAATGAGTCAGACATGACTTAGTGAATGAACAACAACATTGGTCCCTCTATATCCTTTGGAACATTCTACTGGCATTATTTACTTTTCACTCCAATGTATCAACAATCTCCATTCTCTACTTACTTTCTCAAGACTACAATATAGTGTACCCCTACATATATTAATCTCCTTTCTGTCCAGAATAGACACTGCAACAACTGAACAGGCATAATGATAGTAAAACACACACACACACACACACACACACACACACACACAGAGAATGAGGAAGAGGTCATCTCTTGATGAGAGTTCTCATTACAATTCTGGAAATTCTTTTGAGCAGACAGAGATAAGGAGAGGAGTGGGAGCCAAAAGTGGTCGCTGAAAGGAGTGAGCTGCCACACAAATACCTAAAAGGATTAAGGACTTGTAGAATTAGATAAGAAGGTGTCCCACATGGTGGTAGTGGCAAAGAACCTGCCTGCCAAAGCATGAGACATAAGAAACGAGGGTTCTATCCCTGGGTCAGGAAGATGCCCTGGAGGAAGAAATAGCAACCCACTCCAGTATTCTTTCCTGGAAAGTCCCATGGACAGAGGAGTCTAGTGGACTATGGTCCTTGGGGTTGCAAAATAATACACAAGATTCAATCAGGTAACAGTGAATGATTGACATTACTAAATAGAAGATTCATTGAAAGCTCGCCAACAGATGTGTAGAGACCCATGACTACCTCAGACACAGAATGGCCAAGAGATAAAGAAAACAGATGCCCAAGGAGAGTCAGAAGGTGAGTGGAAGATCATGGAGATCATCAGGTGTATCTCTCTCACTTTTAGAGATGGCCTCCTGGAAATTAGCTAACTCACACACCTAGTCATTAGCAACAGCAAGAGTGCAGAACACTGACCTCAACTCTGGAGTGCCATGCGCTCCAGCATTGGGCTTCCAGTTCAAGGAGATATCCACCCTCAAAGTTTCACATTTCCTCAAGAATAAAGACAATGAATCAGATGGTCTCCTTGTTATAGTGTAGAAATCACATGGGATCAGAAAGAAGTTATTTCTTACTTCCCTGAAGAGCTTTTTCAATAGTTGTAGTCCACAAAACCATCCTCAATACATCCTTCTAGAATTTTAATGAAGAAGAAACTGCTACTTACTTTTCAAAGAACACATCCAAATTCTTGATGCTGGCATGATCTACTAGAAGAAGGCCTTGATGCCTAATTTCCCTGAGTTTCAGTCAGAAGGGTATCACCTACTTCAGAGCATAACTGAATATAAACAGTGAAAATCCACACAAAATATTTTTATAGACTTTAAAAAAAAAATTTTGGCCTCTTTTATTGGTTATTTTATTTATTTATTTTCATCCATCTTGATTCTTTGGCCTGTGTGGGTCTCCCATTGCAGTGACCTCCCTTGTTGCCAAGCACCAGCTCTGGGCTCATGCGCTCCAGAGTACTGGCTCATAATTGGACACACCAGTCCAGCTGCTCCATAGCACATGGGATCTTTCCGGGTCAGGGATCGAACCAGTGACCCTTGCACTGCAAGGGGGACTTTTTACCCACTGGACCACCAGGGAAGCCCTCACACAAAATATTTAAAGACATTCTTAATACATGGTGTGTTTACCCAACTGGCATTCCTGGGCTCTTTATGTAGTTAGCATATTTGATAAATTAAGATTCACTTTGTTATACTGTTTTCTTTATGAAACCTGTTATACTGCCCACTCCAGTATTCTTTCCTGGAAAGTCCCATGGACAGAGGAGTCTAGTGGACTATGGTCCTTGGGGTTGCAAAATAATACACAAGATTCAATCAGGTAACAGTGAATGATTGACATTACTAAATAGAAGATTCATTGAAAGCTCGCCAACAGATGTGTAGAGACCCATGACTACCTCAGACACAGAATGGCCAAGAGATAAAGAAAACAGATGCCCAAGGAGAGTCAGAAGGTGAGTGGAAGATCATGGAGATCATCAGGTGTATCTCTCTCACTTTTAGAGATGGCCTCCTGGAAATTAGCTAACTCACACACCTAGTCATTAGCAACAGCAAGAGTGCAGAACACTGACCTCAACTCTGGAGTGCCATGCGCTCCAGCATTGGGCTTCCAGTTCAAGGAGATATCCACCCTCAAAGTTTCACATTTCCTCAAGAATAAAGACAATGAATCAGATGGTCTCCTTGTTATAGTGTAGAAATCACATGGGATCAGAAAGAAGTTATTTCTTACTTCCCTGAAGAGCTTTTTCAATAGTTGTAGTCCACAAAACCATCCTCAATACATCCTTCTAGAATTTTAATGAAGAAGAAACTGCTACTTACTTTTCAAAGAACACATCCAAATTCTTGATGCTGGCATGATCTACTAGAAGAAGGCCTTGATGCCTAATTTCCCTGAGTTTCAGTCAGAAGGGTATCACCTACTTCAGAGCATAACTGAATATAAACAGTGAAAATCCACACAAAATATTTTTATAGACTTTAAAAAAAAAATTTTGGCCTCTTTTATTGGTTATTTTATTTATTTATTTTCATCCATCTTGATTCTTTGGCCTGTGTGGGTCTCCCATTGCAGTGACCTCCCTTGTTGCCAAGCACCAGCTCTGGGCTCATGCGCTCCAGAGTACTGGCTCATAATTGGACACACCAGTCCAGCTGCTCCATAGCACATGGGATCTTTCCGGGTCAGGGATCGAACCAGTGACCCTTGCACTGCAAGGGGGACTTTTTACCCACTGGACCACCAGGGAAGCCCTCACACAAAATATTTAAAGACATTCTTAATACATGGTGTGTTCTTAAAAAGGTAGTTTTTCTGTTTCTATGCAATATTCTGCAGCATTCCTGGGCTCTTTATGTAGTTAGCATATTTGATAAATTAAGATTCACTTTGTTATACTGTTTTTCTTTATGAAACCATAGATCTTTATCTCAATTCTGTTAATGTCAGACCTGGATAGAGGGAAAATAATGTTTACTCTTAGAGAAACATTCATATTATCTAGTGCCACTCCCTCCCCTAAATATACCAAAAAATTCCCCCAAGAAGTAAAGTGACTTATCTAATGTCACACAGTCAAGTACCAATAACAAGGACTGAATTCAATTTTTCAAGTTCAAGTACAGAGCTTGATACATGTCTCAGTTAAATTAACTAGGCTTGGGGCTTCCCAAGACCAACAGAAGTGGCCAAGAAAAAGAAAATAAATAAATTAATTAATTAGGCTTTTTATCTCAATACAAAATATTTCCATACCCAAAGTTCTGTGCAGTATAGAAATTCTAGTATTTGGACAGAAGTAAAGGACCATTTTCTGAGCACCTACAAAGCGGCACATACTTTGCTAGATGGCTTAGAGGATAAACTTATTCCTTTATATATTAAAATAATCATCAGGAGGAACTTTCCTGGCAATCCAATGATGAAGACTCCACCTTCCAATGCAGGGGATCTGGGTTCAACCCCTGATCAGGGAGGTAAGATCACACATGTCTCACAGCCAAAATAAATAAATAAAACAGAAGCAATGCTATAACAGATTCAATGAAGACTTAAAAAAATAGTCCATATTTTAAAAAATCATTAAAAAATAAAAATCAAGAAGAAAATGTAGCAACATGAAAAAAGTGCTAAAAGGCTAGTCTTAGTGAAAAACTAGTCTACAAATTGCATGCTACAACTTTAGGTCTCAGAGTTTCTTTAGTTCAGAAGCAGGTCTTTCCTCTTATCTCTGTGTTCCCATGCATAGTTCAAGAAGCTTATGCTGAGTTAAATCATGTAAGGTTAAAAATTTTAAAAATCATGAGGCTGTACCTAGCAAAAGCTTGAACTAATACACAAAAAATGATAGTGGCTGCTGCTGCTGTAATCTGTAATCATGGTAGATTATGAATTAATGTTCTCTCTGTTTTTAGCTTTTCACTAAGTTAGAGGTATAAGAGAAGACTGCCCTTGATTTCTGACTCTCAGTTCAATGCACTAAGCTATTAAAAAGAGTAGGGTATGATGTCATCAACTCCATATCTCCTTATGGATAATATGTCAGCTTTCCTTAATTTCCCAACTGGAGAGGAAATTTAGTCAGTAGAAATGTGAGGAATCTATGCCTTACTAATAATCTCTTCTTTCCTATTATTGTGCATCAGCCTCTGTTTCTTTTCCAAGAATCTTAAGTGTCAATCAGGAAAAGATACAGTCAGCTGAGAAAAATGTTGTCCTGTAGAAAATGGAATGAAGCTTTCATTAAAATGGTCATAGTGACAGATAATGCCTGTTTAACATTGCTTCATCATTTATTTTTAGATTAAAAAATTCGAATGTATGTAAGCAACCACAGAATGAGAGAGAGACAAAAGAAATATAAAAACAAAGAAGACCTCTAGCTTAGCTTACAATGTCTGTTTTCTTAATCATGTCTGTTAAAAAACCCTTGTACAGCATGGAAAGTCTCTGCATTGTTGAGAAAAACTATCCAAAACTTGGAAGAAAGGCAAAAGGATG
This sequence comes from Tragulus kanchil, assembly GCA_022376925.1. Lineage (NCBI taxonomy): Eukaryota > Metazoa > Chordata > Mammalia > Artiodactyla > Tragulidae > Tragulus > Tragulus kanchil. Next base: position 124,792,180 of record JAIOJX010000028.1, read on the forward strand.
ACTATCATCCTCTTTCAAGGTCATAATGGAGCATAATATGCCCAACAAAGATTATTTAATTTCCTAGGGCAGAGTTTCTGGAATGCCACTGAGATGCTGGGCTGGATGAGCCTTTGTTGGGAGGGTGAGAAGGGGTAGGGAGGGCTTCCTGTGCATCATAAGATGTTTAGGAGCATCCCTGGACTCCATTTACTGAATGCCACTAGCACCCTCCAGGTTGCTAAGAAGAAAAATGTCCCCAGACTTTGCCAAATATCCCATGAGGGCAAAATCACCTGGATTCTCAACAACTACTGCTGTTGGAAAAGGCACCTTGGTTTGATTTACTATATATTATAGTGTCCAGAGTCAGTCAAATTATTTTTAACTTGCAGTGGGGTTTTCTTTTTATGTTTTGGGTTTTGGGGGAGGGGCCTGGTAGAGATACAAATAATTTCTCTCTGGTAGAAAAGATATGCTCAAAGGTTACGGTTTTATTGCCTGCTGGTATTTTCTCAAATTTGGCAAACTTATTTCATCACCTTTTCCAACTAACTATAGAATCTCACTTCTTCAAAGGTTTCTTAAACTACCTGTACCATCCTGAGGATTCTCTCACAGATGAGTTACATAAATTATAATGCATCCTTATGGATAATATGTCAGCTTTCCTTAATTTCCCAACTGGAGGAAATTTAGTCAGTAGAAATGTGAGGAATCTATGCCTTACTAATAATCTCTTCTTTCCTATTATTGTGCATCAGCCTCTGTTTCTTTTCCAAGAATCTTAAGTGTCAATCAGGAAAAGATACAGTCAGCTGAGAAAAATGTTGTCCTGTAGAAAATGGAATGAAGCTTTCATTAAAATGGTCATAGTGACAGATAATGCCTGTTTAACATTGCTTCATCATTTATTTTTAGATTAAAAAATTCGAATGTATGTAAGCAACCACAGAATGAGAGAGAGACAAAAGAAATATAAAAACAAAGAAGACCTCTAGCTTAGCTTACAATGTCTGTTTTCTTAATCATGTCTGTTAAAAAACCCTTGTACAGCATGGAAAGTCTCTGCATTGTTGAGAAAAACTATCCAAAACTTGGAAGAAAGGCAAAAGGATGACTATCATCCTCTTTCAAGGTCATAATGGAGCATAATATGCCCAACAAAGATTATTTAATTTCCTAGGGCAGAGTTTCTGGAATGCCACTGAGATGCTGGGCTGGATGAGCCTTTGTTGGGAGGGTGAGAAGGGGTAGGGAGGGCTTCCTGTGCATCATAAGATGTTTAGGAGCATCCCTGGACTCCATTTACTGAATGCCACTAGCACCCTCCAGGTTGCTAAGAAGAAAAATGTCCCCAGACTTTGCCAAATATCCCATGAGGGCAAAATCACCTGGATTCTCAACAACTACTGCTGTTGGAAAAGGCACCTTGGTTTGATTTACTATATATTATAGTGTCCAGAGTCAGTCAAATTATTTTTAACTTGCAGTGGGGTTTTCTTTTTATGTTTTGGGTTTTGGGGGAGGGGCCTGGTAGAGATACAAATAATTTCTCTCTGGTAGAAAAGATATGCTCAAAGGTTACGGTTTTATTGCCTGCTGGTATTTTCTCAAATTTGGCAAACTTATTTCATCACCTTTTCCAACTAACTATAGAATCTCACTTCTTCAAAGGTTTCTTAAACTACCTGTACCATCCTGAGGATTCTCTCACAGATGAGTTACATAAATTATAATGCATCCTTACTTGATATTTGAATGAGAATAATGTTTGTAAGATTTTTAAAACTATACTTTGACAGCCCTTTCCACCTTTTGGAGAAATAATGCTTGTCAATCTTTCCCCCTAATAAACCATCTTCATAAGTCAGTTAGTTACCTGTGACACCTAACAGCTCCACCATAACAGAATTGTATGACTGTAGGTGGTGATAACAACAGTCTGTGATAACCTGTCTAAATTCCATATAGTTACTATTTTTGAAAGGTTAATTACGCAATTATTACTTTCCCTGTAAAAAATAACAACACAAAACATAATCCAATAAATCAGTCTTCATTTCAATTAGGAAAATAATCAAGAAACTTAACACAATTACATAACCTGCAAGTGTAACCACCATTAACCCCATACCATGAACCAACACAGACATACAAATTTATGTAAGCAAGTATATATGTGGTATAGAACTAAGGGTTCATGACTAATTCCTTCAATTCCCTGACTAATTTGGGAACATACATATCTGTAAACAAAAAAACTCTGTAAAAGTTAAAAGTAAAATAAAGTTTTTTTTTTTTTTTTTAAAAAGAACAGTTCCCTCTCTTAGGTAAAGTGTCTGCTTAGGAGTTTAAAGCAAAGTTTAGCTTTTATTTTTCCTATCTTTATTGCTCAGTTATCACCATTTATTTATGATGAATAATACTGGTTTCCCATTTTCCTTATAATAAATTTAAACCAAAAATGAAAATATTTATAAATAATAGTACTGTGGCAAAAGGATATGGCAAAGCTTAAAAATGTGTTAAGTAAACAATTAAGCTTGGAAGACACTCTGCTAGAGGAAACTGGGTATTTGAAATGGAATTTGTTGTATAATTGCTTGACCTCAAGCTTTCTTTTTAATGCATTGTTTAACAAAGCAAGTCTCTCTAGGAGGCAGTCTTAAAGGCATTGTGGATAGAGCCATAGATTGAGGATCTGAAGAACCTTCTCTTCTGTTCTTCGAACATACTCAGCTTGTTGTAAAATCTTACAGGTAAGCCCACTGGAAAACAATTTCATCAGGTCTGAAATTCAGAATGCATGATTTTTGAGGATCCTTTAGACAGAAAAGTGTAGAGACTGGCTGCTCTGCTTACACTGGTCTCATCCTCTTCTTCACTCCTGTTTTGCATAATGAAGTTTAGCGCTGATTGATTTTTAATTATTTCATGTCTGCCAGTTTTGTCTTTTTAGCAAAACTGTAAGATTGTTGAGGAGAGGAATCACATCAAATCATTTTTTGTATCTTACAGAGAATTTTATGCAATACTGGCCAAAGACTAATACTCAATTACTGTGTGGTCACTACTTGGTAACTGGACAGCTTTTACAATTCAGCAGAAATCTACTGAGTGTTTATATTAAAAAATAAAGTGGCATCCACAGAATTAATTTAAAACTTGGAAACTGCTTTATGTCACTATTTTGTGACAGTTTATTGTTTAAGGACATGGTCATGAATTAAAACTGATCTAAAATACAATATATAAGGCTAATTTACTAATCAAAACCTATCAAATTCATAAAAATAACAGATAAATGATGGATTTGGTGAATTTTTAAGGTAGAAGAACTTGTCTAAATGACTAAAATACTCTAGAACTTTGCTGTCCAATACAATATCCACTGACCATATGAAGCTATATAAGGAATTTAGTCCTTGAGCTGTACTAGCCATATTTTCATTGACTTCTGGCTACTGGTTATCATATAGCAGGTTACTTTCATCACTGCAGAAAAAATCACTGCACAGCACTTCACTAGACCATCCAAGAGAAGTTCTTTAACTGAGATAACAGTTCAAAAAAAAACTGAGTTTCTCCAACTCATTTCACAACAAAGGAAAAATCTGAGCAAATAATTTGCTTTAAGTATCAGAATTCAACAAAATGGGGATGTGTCCATTATTAATTTTGCATGTTTATAGATTAAACTATTCTAAGTAGTATAGAGTAATACTGTTCATTACAAAAAAAAAATACAAATGTGAAATTCAACTAAAGAAGTACAGAATAAGTCTTTATTGGAAATGACTTTCATATTTCTCTAAGGAAGCCTACCAAAATCCATGGCCAGGAGATATGTAATATATACTTGGCAGAACTTGCCTTTCTAACTTAAATTTTTATGCCAAGGATCCAGGTCTTCAGAATCCTGACTGAGAAAATAAGAAGCAATTTTGAACTGGTTCCTCTGGTCTAGGAGATGACAATACATATCAACACTACCATGCCTATTACACCCTTCCAGCAACAGTAAAGATTAAAAGACAAACAAACAAAAATGAATAAATACTATGTAAGATTGTTGAGGAGAGGAATCACATCAAATCATTTTTTGTATCTTACAGAGAATTTTATGCAATACTGGCCAAAGACTAATACTCAATTACTGTGTGGTCACTACTTGGTAACTGGACAGCTTTTACAATTCAGCAGAAATCTACTGAGTGTTTATATTAAAAAATAAAGTGGCATCCACAGAATTAATTTAAAACTTGGAAACTGCTTTATGTCACTATTTTGTGACAGTTTATTGTTTAAGGACATGGTCATGAATTAAAACTGATCTAAAATACAATATATAAGGCTAATTTACTAATCAAAACCTATCAAATTCATAAAAATAACAGATAAATGATGGATTTGGTGAATTTTTAAGGTAGAAGAACTTGTCTAAATGACTAAAATACTCTAGAACTTTGCTGTCCAATACAATATCCACTGACCATATGAAGCTATATAAGGAATTTAGTCCTTGAGCTGTACTAGCCATATTTTCATTGACTTCTGGCTACTGGTTATCATATAGCAGGTTACTTTCATCACTGCAGAAAAAATCACTGCACAGCACTTCACTAGACCATCCAAGAGAAGTTCTTTAACTGAGATAACAGTTCAAAAAAAAACTGAGTTTCTCCAACTCATTTCACAACAAAGGAAAAATCTGAGCAAATAATTTGCTTTAAGTATCAGAATTCAACAAAATGGGGATGTGTCCATTATTAATTTTGCATGTTTATAGATTAAACTATTCTAAGTAGTATAGAGTAATACTGTTCATTACAAAAAAAAAGTACAAATGTGAAATTCAACTAAAGAAGTACAGAATAAGTCTTTATTGGAAATGACTTTCATATTTCTCTAAGGAAGCCTACCAAAATCCATGGCCAGGAGATATGTAATATATACTTGGCAGAACTTGCCTTTCTAACTTAAATTTTTATGCCAAGGATCCAGGTCTTCAGAATCCTGACTGAGAAAATAAGAAGCAATTTTGAACTGGTTCCTCTGGTCTAGGAGATGACAATACATATCAACACTACCATGCCTATTACACCCTTCCAGCAACAGTAAAGATTAAAAGACAAACAAACAAAAATGAATAAATACTAGCTCAACAAACACAGTCTACAAATAAATTATCAGCAAAGATACAATGCATGCAATCAAGTATTTAACAATATATATTTTATTTACATCAGTTTCTTTACTTCTCCTTATTCCACCAGATGGGTTATTTGAAACTATTCCAATCTCCTACATGGAAAAGTAGAATCCTGGCAGACCACTAACTAAAGATTTTTGGCCCTATAGGCAAGCAGCTGTGAGTGGGGCTGGGTGTGTGAAAAATATGTGGTTAGAGAAAGGGTGGGAAGATGCCAAAGCATAAATGAGCCCCCAGAAAAATCCATACTCTGTCCTTGCATCTCCATCCATCTCACTTAGCCCTTACAGAGCTATCCCAAAACTGTGGACAACTGACAACCACAGCTGGAAAGGCCAGGGAAGAAGAGGCATGTACTTAAGGAGGAAGAAGCTTCATATTTTAAAATCATTGGTAGAACTTCTCAACATTATGCCTCTTTCATGACCAACGAAGAGAAGTACACAAAGGGCAAGGGAGAGAAGGTGATGTTAGAACACCATTCAGGTGCAGATTCTAAGGGTTATATTGTATTTAGCTATTGTTTAGTCGCTCAGTCGTGTCTGATTCTTTTGGTATCCCCATGGACTACAGTCCACCAGACTCCTCAGTCCATGAGATGTCCCAGGCAGGAATATTGGAGTGGGTTGCCATTCCTTCTCCATTATTAATTTTGCATGTTTATAGATTAAACTATTCTAAGTAGTATAGAGTAATACTGTTCATTACAAAAAAAAGTACAAATGTGAAATTCAACTAAAGAAGTACAGAATAAGTCTTTATTGGAAATGACTTTCATATTTCTCTAAGGAAGCCTACCAAAATCCATGGCCAGGAGATATGTAATATATACTTGGCAGAACTTGCCTTTCTAACTTAAATTTTTATGCCAAGGATCCAGGTCTTCAGAATCCTGACTGAGAAAATAAGAAGCAATTTTGAACTGGTTCCTCTGGTCTAGGAGATGACAATACATATCAACACTACCATGCCTATTACACCCTTCCAGCAACAGTAAAGATTAAAAGACAAACAAACAAAAATGAATAAATACTAGCTCAACAAACACAGTCTACAAATAAATTATCAGCAAAGATACAATGCATGCAATCAAGTATTTAACAATATATATTTTATTTACATCAGTTTCTTTACTTCTCCTTATTCCACCAGATGGGTTATTTGAAACTATTCCAATCTCCTACATGGAAAAGTAGAATCCTGGCAGACCACTAACTAAAGATTTTTGGCCCTATAGGCAAGCAGCTGTGAGTGGGGCTGGGTGTGTGAAAAATATGTGGTTAGAGAAAGGGTGGGAAGATGCCAAAGCATAAATGAGCCCCCAGAAAAATCCATACTCTGTCCTTGCATCTCCATCCATCTCACTTAGCCCTTACAGAGCTATCCCAAAACTGTGGACAACTGACAACCACAGCTGGAAAGGCCAGGGAAGAAGAGGCATGTACTTAAGGAGGAAGAAGCTTCATATTTTAAAAATCATTGGTAGAACTTCTCAACATTATGCCTCTTTCATGACCAACGAAGAGAAGTACACAAAGGGCAAGGGAGAGAAGGTGATGTTAGAACACCATTCAGGTGCAGATTCTAAGGGTTATATTGTATTTAGCTATTGTTTAGTCGCTCAGTCGTGTCTGATTCTTTTGGTATCCCCATGGACTACAGTCCACCAGACTCCTCAGTCCATGAGATGTCCCAGGCAGGAATATTGGAGTGGGTTGCCATTCCTTCTCCAGGGTATCTTCCCAACCCAGGGATCAAACTTGCATCTTCTGCATTGGCAGATGGATTCTTTACCAGTGAGCCACCAGAGAAGTCCTATTTGTCTTTAGATAATATTTTAAAACAAGAACATAACTAATTTAAAGTCAGGTAAAGAGTTTCTCATTCTTGTAGTCAAGGGAATTTTCCAGACCACCAATGACCAGAGAAGGTTCTCAGGGGTCAAAGAAAGAGGAACCAGGCCATAATATGTCCTGCTAACCTCCCAGAAACCCTTGCACTGGAATCCGTCTTGGCTGAAAGATGTTCATTTACATTGAGGAGAGCCCTGAGTCAGACCAAAGGTGGATATGAGCAACACATGATTGGCCATGACAATCCAGAAGACTGCCTCAACATAAGCAACCTAGGTCACCCTCATTTCACACAATTCACCTTAAATTCACCTTATGTTCTTCCACACATGGTTTGCCTTTAATAAGTGCTTTATCTGCTTCACCACACATAGACACAAAAATCATTAGCAGAGGTGTCAAATCATTATCTGTCAACCTGGTTCCTGTCCTTTAGAAAGTTGGAGAAAATCCCAATGGAATGGAATTATAAAAAGATTATGAAGTATATATGTGTTTTTATTAGTTTCTATCTGTAATAAACCTGGAAGTCTTTCTTCTCTGAAAGTTTTGCATAAACATAAAAGGCTTTCTCTATAGACCGTAGGTATTCTCACAGCCTCTGAAACCAAGTATGGGTCGCCTTCCTGTTTGCACCAGGTCTCACCCATGCTTGATTTCTTAGGCCAGGAGAGTTTCTCTGGCAGATCTTACAGAGGTCTGATGTAAGAGGAACAGCAGAAGAAGATAGACGAATAAGGCAAGAGAACATACCATAAAAACTGCTGGATAAATAACATTGTACAAAAGTGCCACAAAAAAAAATAGCCCAGAGAAAGATATTTCCATTCAGATTATCTGTACTGTCTCCAAGATAATTTGTAGTGATAGGTAAACTTCCAACAACTACCCCAACCAAAGGGAAGAAGGTGATGTTAGAACACCATTCAGGTGCAGATTCTAAGGGTTATATTGTATTTAGCTATTGTTTAGTCGCTCAGTCGTGTCTGATTCTTTTGGTATCCCCATGGACTACAGTCCACCAGACTCCTCAGTCCATGAGATGTCCCAGGCAGGAATATTGGAGTGGGTTGCCATTCCTTCTCCAGGGTATCTTCCCAACCCAGGGATCAAACTTGCATCTTCTGCATTGGCAGATGGATTCTTTACCAGTGAGCCACCAGAGAAGTCCTATTTGTCTTTAGATAATATTTTAAAACAAGAACATAACTAATTTAAAGTCAGGTAAAGAGTTTCTCATTCTTGTAGTCAAGGGAATTTTCCAGACCACCAATGACCAGAGAAGGTTCTCAGGGGTCAAAGAAAGAGGAACCAGGCCATAATATGTCCTGCTAACCTCCCAGAAACCCTTGCACTGGAATCCGTCTTGGCTGAAAGATGTTCATTTACATTGAGGAGAGCCCTGAGTCAGACCAAAGGTGGATATGAGCAACACATGATTGGCCATGACAATCCAGAAGACTGCCTCAACATAAGCAACCTAGGTCACCCTCATTTCACACAATTCACCTTAAATTCACCTTATGTTCTTCCACACATGGTTTGCCTTTAATAAGTGCTTTATCTGCTTCACCACACATAGACACAAAAATCATTAGCAGAGGTGTCAAATCATTATCTGTCAACCTGGTTCCTGTCCTTTAGAAAGTTGGAGAAAATCCCAATGGAATGGAATTATAAAAAGATTATGAAGTATATATGTGTTTTTATTAGTTTCTATCTGTAATAAACCTGGAAGTCTTTCTTCTCTGAAAGTTTTGCATAAACATAAAAGGCTTTCTCTATAGACCGTAGGTATTCTCACAGCCTCTGAAACCAAGTATGGGTCGCCTTCCTGTTTGCACCAGGTCTCACCCATGCTTGATTTCTTAGGCCAGGAGAGTTTCTCTGGCAGATCTTACAGAGGTCTGATGTAAGAGGAACAGCAGAAGAAGATAGACGAATAAGGCAAGAGAACATACCATAAAAACTGCTGGATAAATAACATTGTACAAAAGTGCCACAAAAAAAAATAGCCCAGAGAAAGATATTTCCATTCAGATTATCTGTACTGTCTCCAAGATAATTTGTAGTGATAGGTAAACTTCCAACAACTCTTGGAATTTATTTTGTTATATTTCTTTATTGCCTGTTTTCTATCATTTGGGAAATTCAGTTTCATGGTCTATCCATTGTACTTTACACAAGTCATTTTACACTGAAATGTCTAAATATCTCAGTCATCAAATTGAGTTTCCAAAGTATGCATTTCCATATAGTTGAGTTCCAATGTTGAGTATATTTGTATGAGGTACCAAAAGAAAAAGATATAAGAACACAACCTAAGATATATTTCCAATACCTAAATATATGGAATTTTCTTAATAAACCTAAAGCTGTATCTAACAAATTTGATTTAGAAAATGTAGAGCTGTCAACAAAGCACATAATTTCAAGAAATTCTAAAGATGAATAATTTCTATTAATTTAGGATACTACAAATGTATCATAATCTTTTGATATAAAAAGGAAAATAGAAAGAATAATAACAGATTAATACCAGGCTGATGTGACACTTACCTCTTAAATTAGCAAAGTGAAATTATGGTCCATGTAAGATAATCAAATTAAAAAAATGAATCATAGGGCTTCCCTGGTGATCCAGTGGGTTAAGGACACTGCCTTGCAGTGCAAGGGGCACCAGTTGGATCCCTGGCCTGGGAAGATCCCTCGTGCCACGGAGCAGCTGGACCAATGTGCCCAATTACCAAGCTGGAGCTCTAGAGCGCATGCCGGTGCTCTGCGAGAACAGAGGCCATGGCAATGGGAGGCCCACACCGGCCGAAGAACAAAGATGGATGAAAATAGATAAATGAAAGACCAATAGAAGTGGCCCACCCGCCCCCTCCCCCAAAAATGAATCATAGATTTGCAGAACAGAGAAGACTCTCATGCTGGGAAAGACTGAAGGCAGAAGGAGAAGAGGGCTGCAGAGGATGAGTTGGTTGGATGTCATCACTGATTCAACTGCTCTATTTCCTCCCTGCTCCTGTTGGTTCCATTTCTACCCTGACTCCCCATTCAACTTTATCTCATTGTGTCCACACCTGCACCAACCTTTAAACCTTTTGTTTGCATTTTGTGTCAGCTTTGATCTTCAGTACTCCCTAAGAACTGTTTTATACTATCTCTTTGGCTTTACCTTTCTGGCTTCCTCAGATGGAAAAACCCATCCTGTCTGGGTCTCCACCTTCTACCATAACCACCAAGATCACCACTCAACACCTTCCAACACACAAACGTGAGCTCAGATCCTGGTAGAGACAACATGCCTCTCAAGTATACCAGCCTCGAGAGAGACAGCACCATTGCTAATAGTTTCTAGTTCTTTACAAAATCACTGGGTTTTACTTCAAAAAGCACTATCCTTTAATTTGCAGGTGGCATTTTACCAACATTAACTTCTGTGTTTCAGGTTTCATGGCAAGGTAGCACTTGCTCAAAGGGCATAGGCCACATAATAATTCTATGGCACTCTTCAATGGGGTAGAAGAATGATACTACAAAAGATGAAAAGGGGCTTATTAAGTACACAGTTAAAACAGAAAGAGCCTCCCATCAAGCAGGAGAAGTGTATACAAAGGCTAGAGAGATGATTGGCTCTGGAGTTCCTAAAAGTGCATTAAAAACAGAGAACAAGCAAGAGGGAGAGAAGTTTGGGGTGAACTGCAAAACACTGATGAAAGACTGAGCTTGCAAGGACCACACTGTGAATGGTCCTGAATGCAAGGCCAGACAATTTGGATGTTTTACCAGTAACTAGTTGGGTACTAGAGACTACTTAGAAAGATACTGTGATGTTCAAGTGGAAATGATGGTCTCCTAAAATTAAACCTGTGACAGAGAATGGGAAAAGAACACTGAACAGGAACAGAGTTTGAAGACTGGCTATTGCCGGTGCTCTCGACAACAGAGGCCATGGCAATGGGAGGCCCACACCGGCCGAAGAACAAAGATGGATGAAAATAGATAAATGAAAGACCAATAGAAGTGGCCCACCCGCCCCCTCCCCCAAAAATGAATCATAGATTTGCAGAACAGAGAAGACTCTCATGCTGGGAAAGACTGAAGGCAGAAGGAGAAGAGGGCTGCAGAGGATGAGTTGGTTGGATGTCATCACTGATTCAACTGCTCTATTTCCTCCCTGCTCCTGTTGGTTCCATTTCTACCCTGACTCCCCATTCAACTTTATCTCATTGTGTCCACACCTGCACCAACCTTTAAACCTTTTGTTTGCATTTTGTGTCAGCTTTGATCTTCAGTACTCCCTAAGAACTGTTTTATACTATCTCTTTGGCTTTACCTTTCTGGCTTCCTCAGATGGAAAAACCCATCCTGTCTGGGTCTCCACCTTCTACCATAACCACCAAGATCACCACTCAACACCTTCCAACACACAAACGTGAGCTCAGATCCTGGTAGAGACAACATGCCTCTCAAGTATACCAGCCTCGAGAGAGACAGCACCATTGCTAATAGTTTCTAGTTCTTTACAAAATCACTGGGTTTTACTTCAAAAAGCACTATCCTTTAATTTGCAGGTGGCATTTTACCAACATTAACTTCTGTGTTTCAGGTTTCATGGCAAGGTAGCACTTGCTCAAAGGGCATAGGCCACATAATAATTCTATGGCACTCTTCAATGGGGTAGAAGAATGATACTACAAAAGATGAAAAGGGGCTTATTAAGTACACAGTTAAAACAGAAAGAGCCTCCCATCAAGCAGGAGAAGTGTATACAAAGGCTAGAGAGATGATTGGCTCTGGAGTTCCTAAAAGTGCATTAAAAACAGAGAACAAGCAAGAGGGAGAGAAGTTTGGGGTGAACTGCAAAACACTGATGAAAGACTGAGCTTGCAAGGACCACACTGTGAATGGTCCTGAATGCAAGGCCAGACAATTTGGATGTTTTACCAGTAACTAGTTGGGTACTAGAGACTACTTAGAAAGATACTGTGATGTTCAAGTGGAAATGATGGTCTCCTAAAATTAAACCTGTGACAGAGAATGGGAAAAGAACACTGAACAGGAACAGAGTTTGAAGACTGGCTATTGGGGTTAAAAGAGAATACATGAGGATACCTGGGCTTCCATTCTACCTGAACATGTGGATTGTGATGTTATTTACTGAGAATAAACAAGAAAAAACATAAAGAGACTTAAAGGAGGAAGATAATGATCTTGCCTCTTTTGGGGGGGCCACTTCTATTGATCTTTCATTTATTTATTTTTGTTCTTTGGCCTGTGTGGGCCTCTCATCGCAGTGGCCTCTCTCATTGCAGAGCTCCGGCTCGGTAGTTGGACACACCAGTCTAGCCACTCCACAGCACGTGGGATCTTCCCAGGCCAGGGATCGAACTGGCGCCCCTTGCACTGCAAGGTGGTGTCCTTACCCACTGGACCACCAGGGAACCCCCTGAGCTTGCTTTTAAATATGGTAAATTTGAAATAAAAGATTTGAAAATCCTAGACTTGAAAACCAGAATAATAGTCAAAACAACCCAAGGACATGCAGAGATGGCTTCTCTATTACTGAAGGACAAAAAAAAAAAAAAAAAAAACGTACTTTCAATTTAAGAACACAGTAAAGCGAAAAAAAATTAAGAGAAAGAATATGCCAATGTTTGTGAAGGCCACAGGAAGTCTTATCTTACTAGAGATATTTTAGTATTTTAGTATTCACAAAATTTTTATATTATTTTATCAAATCTCATATTTTAACTGCATTTGATATTGTCATAGAAGATACTAACCTTTTGTTATTTTGAAAGCTCAGTTTATAGTAAGATTGCGATCGTTCTCAACCATATGCAGATTTATAAGTAAAATAAATGTTGTAATATTATTTTATATTGATTTTCATGTTATATAATTACTTTGAGGACCTCTAGCAATTATTTACTTTACACTAGGGCTTGCTGTAAAATTGCTTTCCCATATTTACTCAGTAAGACTCCTCCATGAAATCAATTAGGAAAATAAAGTAAATTTGTACTCATTTATGTATACACACTACAGAAAACGAAGGTTCTTCCTTATTCTAGTTTATTCATCATCTTTACTTCAAGATACCACACTGTCCATAATGAGAATTGGGTTTCAGTATAATTCTTAATAAATACAGCAACCAAGCAGGTATCTTCTTTGCCTGGGGCTGCATCCTCCCCATGTCATTGCTATTCACTGTCCTGCACAGTTCCCATGCAGGCCAGTCCCATCAGCCTGCCTGATGCTTTGGAGCCCAACATTATTTCCAAGAAAGTCTGATACAACCTTTTGTAAGAACAGGTGGCCACTACACAGAAAAACAGAGCTTTAATATAACCTCTTTAGACACACATGAAAGACACCACAGGGGGTTGTCAGTATGTGAAGAGTAATCAGTCACATAATCTTTATTAAACACAGCACACACCCACCTCAAAAAACTAAGAATCCTTAAACACAGAGCCCTATAAAGCTACCCTGCGGGTCTCCGGGTAACTGGCGCTTGCACTGCAAGGTGGTGTCCTTACCCACTGGACCACCAGGGAACCCCCTGAGCTTGCTTTTAAATATGGTAAATTTGAAATAAAAGATTTGAAAATCCTAGACTTGAAAACCAGAATAATAGTCAAAACAACCCAAGGACATGCAGAGATGGCTTCTCTATTACTGAAGGACAAAAAAAAAAAAACGTACTTTCAATTTAAGAACACAGTAAAGCGAAAAAAAATTAAGAGAAAGAATATGCCAATGTTTGTGAAGGCCACAGGAAGTCTTATCTTACTAGAGATATTTTAGTATTTTAGTATTCACAAAATTTTTATATTATTTTATCAAATCTCATATTTTAACTGCATTTGATATTGTCATAGAAGATACTAACCTTTTGTTATTTTGAAAGCTCAGTTTATAGTAAGATTGCGATCGTTCTCAACCATATGCAGATTTATAAGTAAAATAAATGTTGTAATATTATTTTATATTGATTTTCATGTTATATAATTACTTTGAGGACCTCTAGCAATTATTTACTTTACACTAGGGCTTGCTGTAAAAATTGCTTTCCCCATATTTACTCAGTAAGACTCCTCCATGAAATCAATTAGGAAAATAAAGTAAATTTGTACTCATTTATGTATACACACTACAGAAAACGAAGGTTCTTCCTTATTCTAGTTTATTCATCATCTTTACTTCAAGATACCACACTGTCCATAATGAGAATTGGGTTTCAGTATAATTCTTAATAAATACAGCAACCAAGCAGGTATCTTCTTTGCCTGGGGCTGCATCCTCCCCATGTCATTGCTATTCACTGTCCTGCACAGTTCCCATGCAGGCCAGTCCCATCAGCCTGCCTGATGCTTTGGAGCCCAACATTATTTCCAAGAAAGTCTGATACAACCTTTTGTAAGAACAGGTGGCCACTACACAGAAAAACAGAGCTTTAATATAACCTCTTTAGACACACATGAAAGACACCACAGGGGGTTGTCAGTATGTGAAGAGTAATCAGTCACATAATCTTTATTAAACACAGCACACACCCACCTCAAAAAACTAAGAATCCTTAAACACAAAAGGCCTTTTGCTGCAGATTACTTTAGATTCAGCTTCAGGATCAAAGGGACAATTTTATTGTATTTTATTTTTAATCCTCAGCCTTAACATAGAGTGTTTTCCTTAGACAGAATTTTTCATCTCCATGCTGATTTTTCTATCCTAAAGACTTGCACTGAAGCAAACAGTCTCAATATATAGAGATGGCTTCACTGAACCATTTTTTTTTTTCTGGATCCTTGGATATAAATCAACTTTTATAACTCTAACTCCAAAGATTTCATGTCATCTTAAATCTCTGAATGCCTGAATGTATTCTTTACTCCACCTGTAATTACTTTTTAAGAGAAAAAAAAGAAATATTACCTACTTGATGGTTTCACCCAGTCTGAGACATTAATCTTTCAGTTCATGTACAGTATTAGATTACAATTCCCACTCACAGTCGTCTTGATTTGGGATGACAGGGTTGAGCCATCCAGACACTGTTTTTAATCAGCCACTTTTGAAGGTTGACAAATGAATAGTCTGATTATTTCAATCCATTGTGAATAGCTCAGAAATAAACACTCTGTTTTGGAAACTATGGCAAATGGTAGTGAGAAAGGAGCTTTGCTAGTAACAAGCAAAACTATAGTGGCATTAATATAGAAGCACATTTCTATCTACCCTAGATTACTCTAGAGCCTTATAAATTCCCCAACTGGCTAACAGTTCTCTCCCATATATTAAAGTCTGGACAAATTGTTTACATACTATTTTCAGATTCTTTTCCATTTCGTGGAGGTAATATATTTAAGAATTATTAAAAGAAGGTAGCATCATTCCTTGCTCCTCTGAAAAGACTCACTAACTTTAAAACTATTATATTTTTAACTCTAGCTATTCACTGTCCTGCACAGTTCCCATGCAGGCCAGTCCCATCAGCCTGCCTGATGCTTTGGAGCCCAACATTATTTCCAAGAAAGTCTGATACAACCTTTTGTAAGAACAGGTGGCCACTACACAGAAAAACAGAGCTTTAATATAACCTCTTTAGACACACATGAAAGACACCACAGGGGGTTGTCAGTATGTGAAGAGTAATCAGTCACATAATCTTTATTAAACACAGCACACACCCACCTCAAAAAACTAAGAATCCTTAAACACAAAAGGCCTTTTGCTGCAGATTACTTTAGATTCAGCTTCAGGATCAAAGGGACAATTTTATTGTATTTTATTTTTAATCCTCAGCCTTAACATAGAGTGTTTTCCTTAGACAGAATTTTTCATCTCCATGCTGATTTTTCTATCCTAAAGACTTGCACTGAAGCAAACAGTCTCAATATATAGAGATGGCTTCACTGAACCATTTTTTTTTTTCTGGATCCTTGGATATAAATCAACTTTTATAACTCTAACTCCAAAGATTTCATGTCATCTTAAATCTCTGAATGCCTGAATGTATTCTTTACTCCACCTGTAATTACTTTTTAAGAGAAAAAAAAAAAAGAAATATTACCTACTTGATGGTTTCACCCAGTCTGAGACATTAATCTTTCAGTTCATGTACAGTATTAGATTACAATTCCCACTCACAGTCGTCTTGATTTGGGATGACAGGGTTGAGCCATCCAGACACTGTTTTTAATCAGCCACTTTTGAAGGTTGACAAATGAATAGTCTGATTATTTCAATCCATTGTGAATAGCTCAGAAATAAACACTCTGTTTTGGAAACTATGGCAAATGGTAGTGAGAAAGGAGCTTTGCTAGTAACAAGCAAAACTATAGTGGCATTAATATAGAAGCACATTTCTATCTACCCTAGATTACTCTAGAGCCTTATAAATTCCCCAACTGGCTAACAGTTCTCTCCTATATATTAAAGTCTGGACAAATTGTTTACATACTATTTTCAGATTCTTTTTCCATTTCGTGGAGGTAATATATTTAAGAATTATTAAAAGAAGGTAGCATCATTCCTTGCTCCTCTGAAAAGACTCACTAACTTTAAAACTATTATATTTTTAACTCTAGCTATAAGTGAGTGAAGAATAATCTGATTGGGGAAAGAGAGTGTAAATTACAAATCTCTAGTTATAAATGTTGTTCTTTTAAACAGAGAACATAAAAATGCATCTGTTATATGAAACTTCTTTGACTATTATTTTATCTCTAGCCATTCTACCTTGAGGTTTCAATTACATTAGCTCAAAATAATGCATTATCATTGATATTATTTTGCCTTCTCTAAGAACATTTTTAAAAATTAGGTACCCCATCTGAAAATTAGGACTTTCTCTCCTGTCCAATCAAATAGGAAGGTTAATAATTTCTTCCCCTTGAGGCACTATCAATTTATCAGCTCTGGCTGGAGGCTCATGTCCAAGTTCAACCTTCCTATCCTATATCCCCAAACCTCATTATTTCAAACCATTCCTCCAAATCACTAACCCTTACAGTCATCAGTGGTCCTAAATCCTGTCTGCACACCAGACTCTCCTGGGAAACTTCCACAGAAAATGGATACCTGGACATTCTTTGATATGTAATTGAGCTGGGATAGGACTTGAGCATCAACATTTTTATAAGCTCCCCAAGTGATGTAAGGTGCAGCTGGGTTGAGGACCCACTGCCCTGCAGCAATTTCCTAGTAGTCCTATCATCCATTCTCACAGCTGACTCCCCCACATTATAGAACTAACCACCTTCCCCTCACAAACATGTAGAACGAGAGATCAAAAGACTCTGACTTTCAATACATTTCTTTCGAGTAATTTAAAAAATCTTAACAACATTTTCTGTATACAAATATTATGGAAGAGTATTTCTATATTCGAAGAACATATTTGAAAGTGGTAAAAAAGATTGCAAGAAGTAAAAATGCTCATTATATATGCCCTCAGTATTCAATTAATCTGCTTCCCCCAACCAAATTTCCACAATTATCTCCCCCATACCTACTATTTTTCAGAGGTCATCACTGAGAAAGGAAAAAAAAAAACAACATTGACAGGATAAAGATAAAAAAATGGAGACTGTGTGTTTTACAGATGTGGAATAAATGATCACAATAGTATTTCCTAATGAACCATACTATACTATATCCTAGAGAAGGACATGGTATCCCACTCCAGTATTCCTGCCTGGAAAATTCCATGGACAGAGAAGCCTGGTGAGCTACAACCCACGGGCCTCAAATATAGGCCCTGATGGCTCAGTGGTGAGGAATCTGCCTGAAATGTAGAAGACAAGGGTTCCATCCTTCCCTGGGTTAGGAAAATCCCCCCGGAGGAGGGCATGTGAACCCATTCCAGTGTTCTTTCCTGGAGAATCCCCATGGACAGAGGAACCTGATGGGTTCCAGTCCATGGGGTCACACAGATTCGGACACAACTGAAGTGACTACACAGCAGCACCAGCATAGTATATCCACATCCACTGCATAGTGACTTTACACTTTGTCCATTCAGCAGTGAACACTACTTTCCCACCCTTGTGATTTGTTTTTGCCTAGAGAATATGATGGTACTGTGTGACTTCTCAGGTTAAGCCTCCAAAGAATGGCAGCTTCTGTTTTTGTCTTCTTGGGATGTTCCCAATGAAGAAACCTACCCTAGCTTATTTTCTCATAAGAGGCCACAGAGGAGAACCAGGATGCCAGAGCCTATCAGCATGGGTGCACGCTTAGCCGTGTCTGACTTTTTGCGACCCGGTGGACTGCAGTCCTCCAGGTTCTTCTGTCCATGGATTTTTCGATGGAAACCAGAAAATGGATACCTGGACATTCTTTGATATGTAATTGAGCTGGGATAGGACTTGAGCATCAACATTTTTATAAGCTCCCCAAGTGATGTAAGGTGCAGCTGGGTTGAGGACCCACTGCCCTGCAGCAATTTCCTAGTAGTCCTATCATCCATTCTCACAGCTGACTCCCCCACATTATAGAACTAACCACCTTCCCTCACAAACATGTAGAACGAGAGATCAAAAGACTCTGACTTTCAATACATTTCTTTCGAGTAATTTAAAAAATCTTAACAACATTTTCTGTATACAAATATTATGGAAGAGTATTTCTATATTCGAAGAACATATTTGAAAGTGGTAAAAAAGATTGCAAGAAGTAAAAATGCTCATTATATATGCCCTCAGTATTCAATTAATCTGCTTCCCCCAACCAAATTTCCACAATTATCTCCCCCATACCTACTATTTTTCAGAGGTCATCACTGAGAAAGGAAAAAAACAACATTGACAGGATAAAGATAAAAAAATGGAGACTGTGTGTTTTACAGATGTGGAATAAATGATCACAATAGTATTTCCTAATGAACCATACTATACTATATCCTAGAGAAGGACATGGTATCCCACTCCAGTATTCCTGCCTGGAAAATTCCATGGACAGAGAAGCCTGGTGAGCTACAACCCACGGGCCTCAAATATAGGCCCTGATGGCTCAGTGGTGAGGAATCTGCCTGAAATGTAGAAGACAAGGGTTCCATCCTTCCCTGGGTTAGGAAAATCCCCCCGGAGGAGGGCATGTGAACCCATTCCAGTGTTCTTTCCTGGAGAATCCCCATGGACAGAGGAACCTGATGGGTTCCAGTCCATGGGGTCACACAGATTCGGACACAACTGAAGTGACTACACAGCAGCACCAGCATAGTATATCCACATCCACTGCATAGTGACTTTACACTTTGTCCATTCAGCAGTGAACACTACTTTCCCACCCCTTGTGATTTGTTTTTGCCTAGAGAATATGATGGTACTGTGTGACTTCTCAGGTTAAGCCTCCAAAGAATGGCAGCTTCTGTTTTTGTCTTCTTGGGATGTTCCCAATGAAGAAACCTACCCTAGCTTATTTTCTCATAAGAGGCCACAGAGGAGAACCAGGATGCCAGAGCCTATCAGCATGGGTGCACGCTTAGCCGTGTCTGACTTTTTGCGACCCGGTGGACTGCAGTCCTCCAGGTTCTTCTGTCCATGGGATTTTTCAGGCAAGAATATTGGAGTGGGTTGCCATTTCATTCTCCCTGGGACTGAACCCAAGTCTCTTGTGTCTCCTGCATTAGCAGGTGGATTCTTTACCACTAGAGCCCCCTTGGGCGGCCCATGTCACAGCCCATAGCCAGCATCTACTGCCAGGTCTGTGATGCGATTCTTTTGGACTCTTCCACCTCAGCTGAACTGTCAAACTTTCTCTAGCTGCAAGGGTGAGCACAGGCAGGATCCTTCACAGGACCAGGGGAAAAAAAAAAAAATGAGATATGCCCAAACTGCAGAATCATAAACAAATAAATGGTTATTTTGGAGTAGTAAGTTTGGGGGTGATTTTTTATGTAAGAAGAGATAACTGATGTGGAGATTTCCACAATCAAAAAAAGCTAATGATTACTGTGCTTGCTTTCATATATGCATATTGTTGACAATTAATAAGTCAAATATTTTTGAAGTTTCTTCTTCATTGCAATTCAAACTCCCTCCTCTACATTTCATAAAATCATACATTTACTTCTCACTTCCTTCCATCACTGCTTGTTGGGCGAAAAAAAAAAAAAAAAACACTATAGCCATTTCTTTAAAAATTAGAAAACAAATTACCCCAAAGTTCCTGTATAATTACTAAATTACATAATTCATTTCTCCCTAAAGAACAGGTATAAAAAGGAAAATTACAGGAGGGATTAAAGCAAAATCATTCTTCTGTTGAACCTAAGGATATTTCCAAATTTGGCTACCTCTGTTAACTTTAACAAACTATTTCCTTAAATATTCCACCTAACGGAAAATTTCCTTTCTACAAAAACAGTGGCAGTTGAATCATTTTGCAAATTTTCCATTGGAATCTTCCCTCAGTAATGCTCTAGGTTCTGGCTGAAGGGAAATGTGACTTTGTGGCTTTTGTTTTTCTTTTCTTTTTTATTCCTTTTTTTTTTTTTCTTATTTTTGGTTCTATACTGTTTTGTAGTAAGCTGGGGGAGTAACTGGGCTTCTCTGGTAACTGAGATGGTAAAAAGAAAATCTGCCTGCAATGCTGGAAACCTGGGTTTTATCCCTGGGTTGGGAAGATCTCCTGAGAAGGGAACGACTACCTACCCCAGGAGAACCCCATGGACAGAGAAGCCTGGCAGGACAGGCCATGGGGTCACAAAGAGTTGAACATGATTGAGCAACTTTCCCTGCACTCACTGGGGGAGTAACTGCCTGTATTAGTTTCCCAATTACTGCTACAACCGATTATACTTAAACAATATAAAATCATTCTTTTGCTGTTCCAGAAGTCTGAAATCAGTTTCACTGAGCTGAAGTTAAGGCTTTGGAATCTGAGGAGAGAATCTTTTGCCTCGTCCTTTCAGATTCTGGAATGGCACTCTTTGCTTTCCTTAGCTCATGGCTCCTTCTTCCATCTTCAGTGTCAGCAGCAAAGTGTCCTCACACCGCTTTGCTTTCTCTCACATCAAAAAATCAAAAAAGCTAATGATTACTGTGCTTGCTTTCATATATGCATATTGTTGACAATTAATAAGTCAAATATTTTTGAAGTTTCTTCTTCATTGCAATTCAAACTCCCTCCTCTACATTTCATAAAATCATACATTTACTTCTCACTTCCTTCCATCACTGCTTGTTGGGCGAAAAAAAAAAACACTATAGCCATTTCTTTAAAAATTAGAAAACAAATTACCCCAAAGTTCCTGTATAATTACTAAATTACATAATTCATTTCTCCCTAAAGAACAGGTAAAAAAAGGAAAATTACAGGAGGGATTAAAGCAAAATCATTCTTCTGTTGAACCTAAGGATATTTCCAAATTTGGCTACCTCTGTTAACTTTAACAAACTATTTCCTTAAATATTCCACCTAACGGAAAATTTCCTTTCTACAAAAACAGTGGCAGTTGAATCATTTTGCAAATTTTCCATTGGAATTTTCCCCTCAGTAATGCTCTAGGTTCTGGCTGAAGGAAATGTGACTTTGTGGCTTTTGTTTTCTTTTCTTTTTATTCCTTTTTTTTTTTTCTTATTTTTGGTTCTATACTGTTTTGTAGTAAGCTGGGGGAGTAACTGGGCTTCTCTGGTAACTGAGATGGTAAAAAGAAAATCTGCCTGCAATGCTGGAAACCTGGGTTTTATCCCTGGGTTGGGAAGATCTCCTGAGAAGGGAACGACTACCTACCCCAGGAGAACCCCATGGACAGAGAAGCCTGGCAGGACAGGCCATGGGGTCACAAAGAGTTGAACATGATTGAGCAACTTTCCCTGCACTCACTGGGGGAGTAACTGCCTGTATTAGTTTCCCAATTACTGCTACAACCGATTATACTTAAACAATATAAAATCATTCTTTTGCTGTTCCAGAAGTCTGAAATCAGTTTCACTGAGCTGAAGTTAAGGCTTTGGAATCTGAGGAGAGAATCTTTTGCCTCGTCCTTTCAGATTCTGGAATGGCACTCTTTGCTTTCCTTAGCTCATGGCTCCTTCTTCCATCTTCAGTGTCAGCAGCAAAGTGTCCTCACACCGCTTTGCTTTCATCATCACATCACCTTTTTCTCTTTTGTAGCTTCATCTTCCTGCCTGCTTCCTTCTTATCCGAATACTTGTGATAACACCATTCATCTCATCTGGATAATCAAGAGTATGTTTCCTATCTCCAGGCCTCGAATTTAATCACATCAGCAGAATCCCTTCTTCCATGAGAGGTAACACAGTCACAGACTCAGAGGATGAGGATGTGGATTTAGGGAGCATTACTTTACTGGAGAAGAGTGGAGAAATAGCTCCAAAAAGGAATGAAAAGGCTGAACCAAAGCAAAAAACCCACCCAGCTGTGGATATGTCTGGTAGTGAAAGTAAAGTTCAATGCTTCAAAGAGCAATATTGCAAAGTAAGTTGAAAGTGGTCAAACAGGAGATGGCAAGAATGAACATTGACATTTTAGGAATCAGTGAATTAAAACGGACAGGAATGGGTGAATTCAATTCAGATGACCATTATATCTACTACTATGGGCAAGAATCCCTTAGAAGAAATGGAGTAACCCTCATAGTCAACAAAAAAGTTTGAAATGAAGTACTTGGGTGCAATCTCAAAAATAACAGAATGATCTTGGTTCGTTTCCAAGGCAAACCATTTAATATCACCGTGACCTAAGTCTATGCCCTAAACATTAATGCTGAAGAAGCTGAATTTTAACATTTCTATGAAGACCTACAATATCTTCTAGAACTAAAGCCAAATGAAGATGTTCTTTTCATCACTGGGGACTTGAATGCAAAAATAGCAAGTCAAGAGAGATCTGGAATAATAGGCAAGTTTGACCTTGGAATACAGACTGAAGCAGGGCAAAGGCTAACAGAGTTTTGCCAAGAGAATGCACTGGTCATAGCAAACTCTCTTCCAACATCACAAGAGACGACTCTACACATGGACATCACCAGGTGGTTAATACTGAAATCTGATTGATTATATTCTTTGCAGCTAAAGATGGAGAAGCTCTATACAGTTATCAAAAGCAAGACCTGGAGCTGAGTGTGGCTCAGATCATGAGCTCCTTACTGCAAAATTCAGACTTAAATTGAAGAAAGTAGAGAAAACCACTAGGACATTCAGGTACGACCTAAATCAAACCACTTACAGTTATACAGTGGAAGTTACAAATAGATTGAAGGGATTAGATCTGATAGAATGCCTGAAGAACTACGGATGGAGGTTCATAACATTGCACATTAGACAGTGATTAAAACAATTTCCAAGTAAAAGATACACAAAAAGGCAAATGGTTGTCTGCGGAGGCCCTACACATAGCTGAGAAAAGACGAGATGTGAAAGGCAAAGGAGAAAAGGAAAAATATACCCATCTGAATGTGAAGTTACAGAAATAGCAAGGAGCAATAAGAAAGCCTTCTTAAGTGAACAATGCAAAGAAATAGAGGAAAGCAACAGAATGGGAAAGACTAGGGAGCTCTACAAGAAAATTAGAGATACCAAGGGAACATTTCATGCAAAGATAGGCACAATAAAAGACAGAAATGGTATGGACCTAACAGAAGCAGAAGATATTAGGAAGAGGTGGAATGAATACACAGAAGCACTATACAAAAAAAATCTTAGTAAGCCAGATGACCATGATGGTGTGATCACTCACTCAGAGCAGACATCTTAGAGTGTGAAAGTCAAGTGAGCCCTAGAAAACATTACTATGAGTAAAGCTAGTGAAGGTGATGGAATTCCAGCTCAGCTATTTCAAATATTAAAAGATGATGCTGTTAAAGTGGTACACTCCATATGCCAGCAAATTTGGAAAACTCAGCAGTGGCCTCAGGACTGGAAAAGGTTAGTTTTCATTCCAATACCAAAGAAGAACAATGCCAAAGAATGTTCAAACTACCACACCACTGCACTCATTTCACATGTTAGCAAAGTAATGTTCAAAATTCCCCAAGCAAGGCTTCAACAGTACATGAACCAAGAACTTACAGATGTACAAGCTGGATTTAGAAAAGCCAGAGACCAAACTGTCAACATCAACCAGCTCATAGATAGAACAAGGTAATTCCAGAAAATATATACTTCTGTCCAATGACTATGCTAAAACCTTTGACTGTGTAGATCAGACTTAAATTGAAGAAAGTAGAAAACCACTAGGACATTCAGGTACGACCTAAATCAAACCACTTACAGTTATACAGTGGAAGTTACAAATAGATTGAAGGGATTAGATCTGATAGAATGCCTGAAGAACTACGGATGGAGGTTCATAACATTGCACATTAGACAGTGATTAAAACAATTTCCAAGTAAAAGATACACAAAAAGGCAAATGGTTGTCTGCGGAGGCCCTACACATAGCTGAGAAAAGACGAGATGTGAAAGGCAAAGGAGAAAAGGAAAAATATACCCATCTGAATGTGAAGTTACAGAAATAGCAAGGAGCAATAAGAAAGCCTTCTTAAGTGAACAATGCAAAGAAATAGAGGAAAGCAACAGAATGGGAAAGACTAGGGAGCTCTACAAGAAAATTAGAGATACCAAGGGAACATTTCATGCAAAGATAGGCACAATAAAAGACAGAAATGGTATGGACCTAACAGAAGCAGAAGATATTAGGAAGAGGTGGAATGAATACACAGAAGCACTATACAAAAAAAATCTTAGTAAGCCAGATGACCATGATGGTGTGATCACTCACTCAGAGCAGACATCTTAGAGTGTGAAAGTCAAGTGAGCCCTAGAAAACATTACTATGAGTAAAGCTAGTGAAGGTGATGGAATTCCAGCTCAGCTATTTCAAATATTAAAAGATGATGCTGTTAAAGTGGTACACTCCATATGCCAGCAAATTTGGAAAACTCAGCAGTGGCCTCAGGACTGGAAAAGGTTAGTTTTCATTCCAATACCAAAGAAGAACAATGCCAAAGAATGTTCAAACTACCACACCACTGCACTCATTTCACATGTTAGCAAAGTAATGTTCAAAATTCCCCAAGCAAGGCTTCAACAGTACATGAACCAAGAACTTACAGATGTACAAGCTGGATTTAGAAAAGCCAGAGACCAAACTGTCAACATCAACCAGCTCATAGATAGAACAAGGTAATTCCAGAAAAATATATACTTCTGTCCAATGACTATGCTAAAACCTTTGACTGTGTAGATCACAACAAATTGAAAAATTTTGAAAGAGATGGGAATACCAGACCACCTTATGTGCCTCCTCTGAAACTGTATGCAGAACAAGAAGCAACAGTTAGAACCAGACATGGAACAATAGACTGGTTCCAAACTGGGAAAGGAATATATCAAGGCTGTATATTGTTACTCTGTTTATTTAATTTATATGCACAATACATCATGCAAAATGACAGTCTGGATGAAGCACAAGCTATAATCCAGATTGCTGGGAGAAATATCAATAACCTCAGATATGCAAATGATATCACCCTTACGGCAGAAAGTGAAGAGGAACTAAAAGCCTCTAGATGAAGGTCAAAGAGGAAAGTGAAAAAGCTGGCCTAAAACTTAACATTCATAAAACTAAGGTCATTGAATCTAGTAAAATCACTGCATTGAATCTAGTGTAAATCATTGCATAAAACCACTGCAGATGGTGACTGCAGCCATGAAATTAAAAGACACTTGCTCCTTAGAAGAAAAGGTAGGACAAACCTAGACAGCATATTAAAAAGCAGAGTCATCACTTTACCAGCAAAAGTCCATATAGTTAAATTATGGTTTTATCAGTAGTCATGCATGGATGTGAAAGTTGGGCCATAATGAAAGCTGAGCACCGAAGAATTAATGTCTTTGAACTGTGGTGCTGGAAAAGACTCTTGAGAGTCCCAAGGACTGAAAGGATATCAAACCAGCCAGTCCTAA
Organism: Tragulus kanchil; assembly: GCA_022376925.1. Lineage (NCBI taxonomy): Eukaryota > Metazoa > Chordata > Mammalia > Artiodactyla > Tragulidae > Tragulus > Tragulus kanchil. The sequence goes on from JAIOJX010000028.1 coordinate 124,818,180, forward strand.
AGAAAATTAATCCTGAATATTCATTGGAAGGACTGATGCTAAAGTTAAAGTTTCCCCGATAAAGACACTAAAACCTTTTGAGGATCCATATGCCAGCAAATTTGGAAAACTCAGCAGTGGCCTCCAGGACTGGAAAAGGTTAGTTTTCATTCCAATACCAAAGAAGAACAATGCCAAAGAATGTTCAAACTACCACACCACTGCACTCATTTCACATGTTAGCAAAGTAATGTTCAAAATTCCCCAAGCAAGGCTTCAACAGTACATGAACCAAGAACTTACAGATGTACAAGCTGGATTTAGAAAAGCCAGAGACCAAACTGTCAACATCAACCAGCTCATAGATAGAACAAGGTAATTCCAGAAAAATATATACTTCTGTCCAATGACTATGCTAAAACCTTTGACTGTGTAGATCACAACAAATTGAAAAATTTTGAAAGAGATGGGAATACCAGACCACCTTATGTGCCTCCTCTGAAACTGTATGCAGAACAAGAAGCAACAGTTAGAACCAGACATGGAACAATAGACTGGTTCCAAACTGGGAAAGGAATATATCAAGGCTGTATATTGTTACTCTGTTTATTTAATTTATATGCACAATACATCATGCAAAATGACAGTCTGGATGAAGCACAAGCTATAATCCAGATTGCTGGGAGAAATATCAATAACCTCAGATATGCAAATGATATCACCCTTACGGCAGAAAGTGAAGAGGAACTAAAAAGCCTCTAGATGAAGGTCAAAGAGGAAAGTGAAAAAGCTGGCCTAAAACTTAACATTCATAAAACTAAGGTCATTGAATCTAGTAAAATCACTGCATTGAATCTAGTGTAAATCATTGCATAAAACCACTGCAGATGGTGACTGCAGCCATGAAATTAAAAGACACTTGCTCCTTAGAAGAAAAGGTAGGACAAACCTAGACAGCATATTAAAAAGCAGAGTCATCACTTTACCAGCAAAAGTCCATATAGTTAAATTATGGTTTTATCAGTAGTCATGCATGGATGTGAAAGTTGGGCCATAATGAAAGCTGAGCACCGAAGAATTAATGTCTTTGAACTGTGGTGCTGGAAAAGACTCTTGAGAGTCCCAAGGACTGAAAGGATATCAAACCAGCCAGTCCTAAAGAAAATTAATCCTGAATATTCATTGGAAGGACTGATGCTAAAGTTAAAGCTACACTACTTTGGCCACCTGATGTGAAGAGACGACTTATTGGAAAAGACCCTGATGTTTGGAAAAACAGAAGGCAGAAGGAGAAGGGGATGACAAAGGATGAGATGGTTGGATTGCATCACTGAGTCAATGGACATGAGTTTGAGCAGGCTCCAGGTGATGGTGAATGACAGGGAAGCTTGGCATGCTGCTGTCCATGGGGTCACAAAGAGTTGAATACAACTGAGTGACTGAAATGACTTAGCTTGTCATGTTGCCTTTGATTTTGTAATGTTTGCTCCTGAGGTTAGGATTTTTCAAGTAACTTTTGTCTTGAACTAGCTTGATGGAAGTAAAGTAATGAAAATTCTTAGTTTACTCATCCTACACAGTACAGATTGAACATCCTATTTAAAGTCAGTGACAATTAAATCATCAATTAAATTTAGCTAAAGCCAAGAATAGCAAGATTGGCCATTGAGATGGAGCTGCTCTTTTTTCCAGCAATTTATTCTACTTAAGAATGTGATTGTTATAATTTGTTTGCCAAAGTTCAATTAAAACTTCATCTGGAATGGTTGCTTCAGGAAATGCTGGATAAATACCTCTTTTTAGTTTGTTTCAATTTGAACACAGACACAATTCAGTGGCATCCTATTTAACTACGATTTTTAATGTGTTCTTACCTGACCTAACATACTTTCATTTTATTAGCAGTGTAAAAACAAACTCCCACCATATTTTTTTCCACTGACAATGTGGCCTACTTGAAGGCATTATGAACATATAAGCACAGATTCATAATTCATACATTATTTAAGAAGAGACCCTTAATATATTTTCTCTTCAAAAGAAAGTAATATATTTCCATTGAAAACTATGTTAGCAGAGAAAATGATTCAGACATGTATGCAGAAGTGTTTCAACGATATAACTAAGTTATATTTACATGTATGAAATCTCATTGACTCAGAAGATAAGTAATAATCTCTGCCAAAGGGGATATTTCATAAGATAAATCAGATAAATAAAACAAAGCATTAAATGCAAATATCTATGAGAATGATAGGGAATCAGATGTGCATTAAAACTTCTTATTATAGAATAAGATATGATAAACTTAAGAATATAATCTAAAGTAACCACACTGAAAAGCAACAGTGTACAAATTGTAGCCCTTAGATTGCTTATTTTTCAAGCTATAAAAAATAAATGATAAATTGTTCTATGAAAAGTGAGGAAAAGGAAAAATGACAAAGGATGAGATGGTTGGATTGCATCACTGAGTCAATGGACATGAGTTTGAGCAGGCTCCAGGTGATGGTGAATGACAGGGAAGCTTGGCATGCTGCTGTCCATGGGGTCACAAAGAGTTGAATACAACTGAGTGACTGAAATGACTTAGCTTGTCATGTTGCCTTTGATTTTGTAATGTTTGCTCCTGAGGTTAGGATTTTTCAAGTAACTTTTGTCTTGAACTAGCTTGATGGAAGTAAAGTAATGAAAATTCTTAGTTTACTCATCCTACACAGTACAGATTGAACATCCTATTTAAAGTCAGTGACAATTAAATCATCAATTAAATTTAGCTAAAGCCAAGAATAGCAAGATTGGCCATTGAGATGGAGCTGCTCTTTTTTCCAGCAATTTATTCTACTTAAGAATGTGATTGTTATAATTTGTTTGCCAAAGTTCAATTAAAACTTCATCTGGAATGGTTGCTTCAGGAAATGCTGGATAAATACCTCTTTTTAGTTTGTTTCAATTTGAACACAGACACAATTCAGTGGCATCCTATTTAACTACGATTTTTAATGTGTTCTTACCTGACCTAACATACTTTCATTTTATTAGCAGTGTAAAAACAAACTCCCACCATATTTTTTTCCACTGACAATGTGGCCTACTTGAAGGCATTATGAACATATAAGCACAGATTCATAATTCATACATTATTTAAGAAGAGACCCTTAATATATTTTCTCTTCAAAAGAAAGTAATATATTTCCATTGAAAACTATGTTAGCAGAGAAAATGATTCAGACATGTATGCAGAAGTGTTTCAACGATATAACTAAGTTATATTTACATGTATGAAATCTCATTGACTCAGAAGATAAGTAATAATCTCTGCCAAAGGGGATATTTCATAAGATAAATCAGATAAATAAAACAAAGCATTAAATGCAAATATCTATGAGAATGATAGGGAATCAGATGTGCATTAAAACTTCTTATTATAGAATAAGATATGATAAACTTAAGAATATAATCTAAAGTAACCACACTGAAAAGCAACAGTGTACAAATTGTAGCCCTTAGATTGCTTATTTTTCAAGCTATAAAAAATAAATGATAAATTGTTCTAATGGTTTTAGGAGTACATAATTTGGGAAGCTAATTTCCAAAGTCAGGCTACTATTAACCAAACATCAGAACTGTTACATGAATTAAACAGTAATTACTATTAATAATATAATACATTTATCATTTTAAAAGCAAATATTGAACAGTTTCCTCTTACTAGAGAGAGAAAAAATTCTCATAATCTTTATCGCATTCCTTCCGTGAATCTTATTAGAATGAAAATAAAGGAATCAAGTATAAAGTGCATAGACAACAGGAAGTGGCACATAATCAGATAAGACATGGCAGAAACTTAGGGAAGAAAGTGGTTGGAAGTGAGGTTACCCAGTTAGCCAAACAGACCCCATTGCCTGGAAAGGGGAAGTAAATTTACCAACAGGATGAAACCAAGCTCAGAGGCACAATCCTTGCTAGGTCTAGGAATTAGTTATCAGTGACCTTGGAAGTCCAGGGTTCAGGGAAGGACTAAAAGCAGGATCATTTTTTTAAGCTCTCAAAAGTCAATGCAGAGTCTTGGATTCCATGGTCCACACAGAAGACTAATTAAACACATGGGGGTCACAGAAGACAAAAAGTGTACTTCTAGGAATGATTCTGAGGTTGTGAGTGAAATAGGATCTTCCCTACCCAGGTAACTGAGCCCAGGTCTCCTGAATGGCAGGCAAATGCTTTACTGATTGAGCCACCAGGGAAGGCCATTACACTACAACAAGGGTTAAAAACACTGGTCCGTATTGAATGAAATCAAAGATTTTTTTTTCTGGGTGAACCAAGTGGCCCAAGCAAAAAAAGACCCTGAAGATTCTTAGTGACATTTGGATGGCTTCAAAAAAAAAAAAAGAAAGACATCTTTATCCATTTACCCAAAGACAGTTCCCTTACACACACATACACACATGCACACACACACACACACACATTTCTCATTAGCCTTTTCTGTACTATCTGGTTCTGAGGTCATGATTCAAAACAACAAAAACCCAAGTAATATACAGTGTAAGACGAAGAGACTAAATAAATGTATACATATTAATGTGAAAGTATTTGTGCATTTTTAGTCATAAAAGAGGGAGCTTCCCTGTAAGCTCAGCTGGTAAAGAATCTACCTGCAAGGCAGAAGACCCCAGTTTGATTCCTCAATGGGGAGGATCCCCTGGAGAAGGGACAGGGTATCCACTCTAGTATTCTTGGGCTTCCCTGGTGGCTGAAATGGTAAAGAATCTACCTGAAATGTGGAAGGCCTGGGCTCAATCCCTGCATTGGGAAGATCCCCTCGAAGAGGGCATGACAACCCACTCCAGTATTATTGCCTGGAGAATCCCCATTGACAGAGGGACCTGGCTGGCTACAATTCATGGAGTCACAAAGAGTCAACTGAGTGCCCTAACCACATAGCACATACAGACATAAAATAAGAAAAAATACTGCAGATACTGCTCTTACATAATTTGATTAGGAAACTATAAATAAGAGCACTTAGAAAATAAGAAAGAATGCTTACAAATTAAAATGACAATCAAAAAATCTAATATAAATTTGAAGAAATCTCTCAAGAGGGTAAAAAACAAAACAAATGGATGGAAAGCAGGAGACCAAAAACTTAATATTCAGTAGAGAATCAATCCAGGAGATCAGCATCTGATTAATTAGGGCTCCAGGAAGAGAAAACAGAGAATCAGAAATGACCCTATCCCATACTGAAGACATGCATTTCTGGTTTAAGAAAGTCAGCCAAATGCAGAGCAACAGGAATTAAACAGGAGCAATATCTGGCTCAACAAAACAACAATAAAGCTCAGGAAAAAAAGCAAGGTAGTCATAATAGTGTTATACTAAATGGCTTATCTGTGATCAATATTTATATATTTATATGAATATAGATTATTAATTGAAGAAAATACATGAGGTAAATTTTGGGATAATGAAACAGAAAAAATGTACATAGCAAAAATGGACAAAAAGTAAGAAAGTTCAATCCTCATTCTCTAGAGTAAGGAAACAATTAGAATATGAGAAAATAAAAATATTTTCATATTATTTAGAGATATAGAATTACATACATGGGATTTTCCTGGTGGACCAGGGAATCAGTCCCAATGCAAGGGGCCCGGGTTGAATCCCTGGTCAGAGGACTATATCCCACTAATATCCAGTGTAGCCAAATAAATAAAAATTAAGATTTTTTAAAAAAGAATTATCTATGAGAAGAAATAGCATGAAAGAATGAAATTAGGTTCAGTCTAGGGAATAGAGACTGAGAAATGAGAGTGGTAGGTTAATAGCTAGCTTTTTTAAAAAATAAAAATAGGTCTTGTATTACTTTTTGACTGCTAAAGCTATGAACACGTACAACTTCCACAAAATACAAACACATTTTTTTAGAAAGATAACATCTAGCAAAATCCACTAATCCTCTCATGGCCAGTTCTTTTCAGTGCTTGTTTCCAAGGGAGAAATCCAAACATGTTTTGACATTGCATACCAAGTGTCACTCGATTCATTTGTTTTCTAGCATTTCTATGACTGCAATTGCAATTTGCAATGGCTTCAAGATGGCTCTAAGATCATTCCAAAGCTTTCAGCATAAATTGACCCTCTTAAACAATTGCGCATAAATTTTCTCAGGCTCAAGCTGACCAAAAGGCAATCAAAATGAAACACAAACAGGATGCTAATATTGCCTTATTGCTCAGTGAGCCTAAGAGAAAACAAAGCAAAATACAACCACCACTCACAACTGCAGAGGAAACAGCTTCCCAGGGGTGATTTGGGAATAAAAGACAATCTGATTAATTAGGGCTCCAGGAAGAGAAAACAGAGAATCAGAAATGACCCTATCCCATACTGAAGACATGCATTTCTGGTTTAAGAAAGTCAGCCAAATGCAGAGCAACAGGAATTAAACAGGAGCAATATCTGGCTCAACAAAACAACAATAAAGCTCAGGAAAAAAAGCAAGGTAGTCATAATAGTGTTATACTAAATGGCTTATCTGTGATCAATATTTATATATTTATATGAATATAGATTATTAATTGAAGAAAATACATGAGGTAAATTTTGGGATAATGAAACAGAAAAAATGTACATAGCAAAAATGGACAAAAAGTAAGAAAGTTCAATCCTCATTCTCTAGAGTAAGGAAACAATTAGAATATGAGAAAATAAAAATATTTTCATATTATTTAGAGATATAGAATTACATACATGGGATTTTCCTGGTGGACCAGGGAATCAGTCCCAATGCAAGGGGCCCGGGTTGAATCCCTGGTCAGAGGACTATATCCCACTAATATCCAGTGTAGCCAAATAAATAAAAATTAAGATTTTTTAAAAAAGAATTATCTATGAGAAGAAATAGCATGAAAGAATGAAATTAGGTTCAGTCTAGGGAATAGAGACTGAGAAATGAGAGTGGTAGGTTAATAGCTAGCTTTTTTAAAAAATAAAAATAGGTCTTGTATTACTTTTTGACTGCTAAAGCTATGAACACGTACAACTTCCACAAAATACAAACACATTTTTTTAGAAAGATAACATCTAGCAAAATCCACTAATCCTCTCATGGCCAGTTCTTTTCAGTGCTTGTTTCCAAGGGAGAAATCCAAACATGTTTTGACATTGCATACCAAGTGTCACTCGATTCATTTGTTTTCTAGCATTTCTATGACTGCAATTGCAATTTGCAATGGCTTCAAGATGGCTCTAAGATCATTCCAAAGCTTTCAGCATAAATTGACCCTCTTAAACAATTGCGCATAAATTTTCTCAGGCTCAAGCTGACCAAAAGGCAATCAAAATGAAACACAAACAGGATGCTAATATTGCCTTATTGCTCAGTGAGCCTAAGAGAAAACAAAGCAAAATACAACCACCACTCACAACTGCAGAGGAAACAGCTTCCCAGTGGGATGATTGTGTGTTGTCAAAATATATAAATTCAAATGAAGAAACAAATGTTTAGGTTTATTATACACAAGGCACTGTGCTAGATAAACAGGAAATAGGAAGATACATAAGATGCAGACACTCCTTTAGAGGAGTTTGTAATCAAGGAAACTCAAACACCAGAAGCTCTCTCAACTGAGCTCCATTTACGTGATCTGTCAGACTAATACTGAACTAGCTGTAGCTGTTTTCTCCTTGAAATATGACTGATGTCCATGGCATGTTGTACACTCAAGCTAGCAACTACTCTTTCACCATTAGCTTCTACAACAACCATCTGAATTGTCTTCCTAGGAAAGGAATAAATCTCCCCTAACTTCTTTGCTTAAGTAGTTGAGTCTGTCAAATAAACTGATGAGTCAAAGACAGATTACAAAGAGGAAAACACACAGAATATATTAATACATATATTGCACATACACATGGGAGAATCTGGTGATAAGTAACTCAAACAGGCAGTTAGAATTTTGACTTACATGATGTTTTAACAAAAAGCAAAACTTTTGTAGGGAAGTGACCAAAAAAAGGAAAAGGGATTTAGACTTTAAGGGTAGCCAATTGTTGTTCAGTCGCTAAGTCACGTCCAACTCTTTTGTGACGCTATGGACTATAGCACCACGGACTATAGACAGGTTCCTCTGGCCAAGGGATTTCCTAGGCAAGAATAGATTGCCATTTCCTTCTCAAAGGGACTTCCTGCACTGGCAGGCAGATTCTTTACTACTAAGCCACCAGGGCAGCCTTACCAATTATAGGAAGGTAAATACATGGTGAAACTAGTGGTGGGATAAGGGCTGGTTAGTAAGGTTTGTTTAGGCTCTTTCTTGCTGACATTTTGTCTCTAGTGATAATGCTATTACCCCTTTCTTGGTATGGCAAATGGGGAAGGGACACCTTCACAAGGAGAATTTATGTTCTCCTTTTAAAACACATCTATAATTACATGCATTTGACTAAGTATAAAAGTCAATGAAATTTGAGTGTTAATTAGACAGAGGTAGTTGAAAGTTTTGAGAGGACTTGCTAAAGCTGAAAACACTGCTGAATTAGGTACGAATTAGGTATGAAAACAATCATAAAAACCTAGAAGGATTTTTCACAGATAATTCTGCAAGTATCCTAACATTCTCATTCCTTTTTTCAAGAAAATGGAATGATATAAAGAGGATATAAAATGAATGTGGCTTATACAAAAAATATAACATAAAAGCATCAGAAGAGAGCCCATATTCAAAGAAAAGTCTTAGTTTTTCATTACTAAACATATTTATATGTCTTGGATTAAAATAAATGCTACAGATTGTATGTATCACTGACTTCAGATTCCATATTCTAACAAATATGTCCATTACCTAGTCAACTACTGCTGCTAATCTTATTGAATGAGAGAGCTTCCTCTGCTTATAGAAGTCAGTTGGGCCTCAGGGGATGTGTTTATAATGGATTCCCTTGGAGTGGTGATAGATATGCTATTCTAGTCACATTCCTCCCCTACAGTGTTCACCTATGTTCAACAAAACTAATTGATAATGTACATTTCCAAGGTGGCTGGCAATGTTTAGCAAAAGAGCCCAACAGACAAAAACTGTGATTACTTAATGTGAAAACGTAGGAAGTGACCAAAAAAACTTTAAGGGAAGGCAATTGTTGTTCAGTCGCTACGTCACGTCCAACTCTTTTGTGACGCTATGGACTATAGCACCACGGACTATAGACAGGTTCCTCTGGCCAAGGGATTTCCTAGGCAAGAATAGATTGCCATTTCCTTCTCAAAGGGACTTCCTGCACTGGCAGGCAGATTCTTTACTACTAAGCCACCAGGGCAGCCTTACCAATTATAGGAAGGTAAATACATGGTGAAACTAGTGGTGGGATAAGGGCTGGTTAGTAAGGTTTGTTTAGGCTCTTTCTTGCTGACATTTTGTCTCTAGTGATAATGCTATTACCCCTTTCTTGGTATGGCAAATGGGGAAGGGACACCTTCACAAGGAGAATTTATGTTCTCCTTTTAAAACACATCTATAATTACATGCATTTGACTAAGTATAAAAGTCAATGAAATTTGAGTGTTAATTAGACAGAGGTAGTTGAAAGTTTTGAGAGGACTTGCTAAAGCTGAAAACACTGCTGAATTAGGTACGAATTAGGTATGAAAACAATCATAAAAACCTAGAAGGATTTTTCACAGATAATTCTGCAAGTATCCTAACATTCTCATTCCTTTTTTCAAGAAAATGGAATGATATAAAGAGGATATAAAATGAATGTGGCTTATACAAAAAATATAACATAAAAGCATCAGAAGAGAGCCCATATTCAAAGAAAAGTCTTAGTTTTTCATTACTAAACATATTTATATGTCTTGGATTAAAATAAATGCTACAGATTGTATGTATCACTGACTTCAGATTCCATATTCTAACAAATATGTCCATTACCTAGTCAACTACTGCTGCTAATCTTATTGAATGAGAGAGCTTCCTCTGCTTATAGAAGTCAGTTGGGCCTCAGGGGATGTGTTTATAATGGATTCCCTTGGAGTGGTGATAGATATGCTATTCTAGTCACATTCCTCCCCTACAGTGTTCACCTATGTTCAACAAAACTAATTGATAATGTACATTTCCAAGGTGGCTGGCAATGTTTAGCAAAAGAGCCCAACAAACAAAAACTGTGACCCAATATTAAAGAGTTTACATAAGAGTGCATCCTTTTGAGAATGATTTTCTAAACCCCTGAGATAACTGTTAACATAGAAAAATGTAAATTCTAATATAGAAAAAAAATTGATGCAGATCCTCAAGAAAATAAGCATAGAATATTAGCACATCAGTTTGGAACAGTCTTTAGATCTCATATGACCTAAAGAATTCATTAAGAATAAAGACATTCTGAAGAGTAAATGGGGACAGTTCTAAGGGCCCATGCAGTATGAACTATTTTCTGAAGACAATGGAAAATGTGTCATCTCAGAAGCATAACTTGTAGGTCAAAGGCTTTGATTTCAGCCATCATAAGGAGAAGTTTTCAAGCTATAACATATTCGATTTGACAACTTGGCTCTCCTTGAAATTACTTGAAAATGAAAATGAAAAGATATATTATGGTAGACAGTTTATATTTTATTTTGTTTGAATTCTATTTAATTGTGCTTAATTAAATTAGAATATGTTGAATCAGGTAACTCATCAATTATACTTAAGGAATGACAATTGAATCTTACAACATAAAACAAAGCTCCTCCAATTTTATAGACTATATCTGGAAAACTTGGTTATAACTCATATATTCTATTAATTTTATATTATAAAATCAAGAACATTTTCCTATATGGTCACATGCATAAGTATTGTTGTTGTTTAGTCACTAAGTCGTGTTTGACTCTTTTGCAATGCCATGTAATGCAGCCCACCAGGTTCCTCTGTCCATGGGATTTCCCAGGCAAGAAACTACTAGAGTAGGTTGCCATTTCCTTCTCCAGAGGATCTTCCCAACTCAAGAATCAAACCCATGTCTCCTGCATTGGCAGATGGATTGCTTATTACTGAACCATTAGAGAAGTAAATGCATAATACATTGGGCTTAAAAGACTACTATTATCTTTGAGACAAAGAAATAAGATGTCACAAGGATAAATTTTTGAATCTTGGTGATGTCACTAAGAACTTAGCAGTCCATTTTTAACCGAGAGATATTAAAGCAAACAAAAAATCAAATCTAAAGCTTTTTATCTTGTGTTCAATTTAGGTGGTTACCAAGGTAAGTGATAACTAATAAAGTTGGATCACTTAAATAGAAAAAATTCTAACAAATTGAAATAGATGGTAGTAAAAAGTAAGAATTAGTTTGTTTAGAGGGTTTCCCAGATGGTCCAGTGAGTAAAGAGTCTGCCTTGCAGTGCAAGGGGCTCTGGTTCAATCCCTGGCCTGGGAAGATCCCACATGCTGCAGAGCAGTTGGACCAGTGTGTCCAATTATGAGCCAGCACTCTGGAGCGTATGTGCCCAGAGCCGGTGCTCTGCAACGAGAGAGGCCACAGCAATGCAAGGCTCACCCAGGCCAAAGAATAAAGATGGATGAAAAATAAATAAATAAAAAAACTAATAAAAGAGGCCAAAATTTAAAAAAAAGAATTACTTTGTTGTTAATATATAGAATTTGTCTTCATCAACATAACACTTTTGCATTTAAAATTGTCAAAGTTTCTGTGTCAAAAATCAAATAAATATTATGATATATTAATCCAAAATTAAATAATGGTCCAAAATATTATGATACAATATTATCAAACATGAGTATTTCCTTTTAGTGGAATCAGAGTCACTTAAATTAGGGGCAATAAAGTCATCTTATAAGAAAGGGAAAAAAACTGTCATTTTTCTGGTCTTCACAACAGTAACGTTTTAGTAAGTGTTCTCTTTTAAATACTAAAATATATAGCACAGTATTCGAATATTACTATCAATTTCTCTCTAAATGAATCCCTATATTTATATGAGAGACTTTACATCTAGAATCAGTTTGCATTTAAATCTCCCATCCTAGTAAAATTCAAAATGAGTTTGTTTATTGAAGGGTCAAGGTACAGCAATTTGTTCTCCAGATTTTATACAGGTTTTGTCATGATTAATTTGCCTCAGGCTTTGGTTTTGCTTTGTTTTGCTGATTTGGCTTCGTTTTCCAGTTCTTCCCCCTCAGAATGCTCTCTACTCTGTCCTTTGTGGATCGATCTACAGAAACACGCTACCTAGCAACTGCTCTGGTTTTTTACCTGCCATTGTACAAGTCGCTGAAGCAAAACATGTATAGGTTGGAAATTTAATAGAAAAAAATCTTTTTGTTATTTTTCCTTCTCTCATCCATAACATAAAAGAGGTATTCAGCCAGAAGTACTGCAAAGTGCCTGTATCAAGGTGAGACACAAATGCCCTCATTATAAGGAAAGTGATAAAAAAAATTTTTTCAATGGAGTTATCTATCATCTGCTTTGTCAGTGGCCAAGAAAGCAAGCAATGTGTATAATCATCGTCACGAAGACTTAGACTTCTACCCAAACCAAATAAACTCATGTTAATTTATCAGGAAAACCTTTGGTTATTCCTTAGAAACTCTGTATTCTTTCACCTGAACTTTCCATTCAGTGAAATAATGTATTACACCATGATAACATTTTCCAATTGGACTTGAGCTTAAAAGCCAAATATCGTAAGAAACTTCACATTGTTAATATATAGAATTAGTCTTCATCAACATAACACTTTTGCATTTAAAATTGTCAAAGTTTCTGTGTCAAAAATCAAATAAATATTATGATATATTAATCCAAAATTAAATAATGGTCCAAAATATTATGATACAATATTATCAAACATGAGTATTTCCTTTTAGTGGAATCAGAGTCACTTAAATTAGGGGCAATAAAGTCATCTTATAAGAAAGGGAAAAACTGTCATTTTTCTGGTCTTCACAACAGTAACGTTTTAGTAAGTGTTCTCTTTTAAATACTAAAATATATAGCACAGTATTCGAATATTACTATCAATTTCTCTCTAAATGAATCCCTATATTTATATGAGAGACTTTACATCTAGAATCAGTTTGCATTTAAATCTCCCATCCTAGTAAAATTCAAAATGAGTTTGTTTATTGAAGGGTCAAGGTACAGCAATTTGTTCTCCAGATTTTATACAGGTTTTGTCATGATTAATTTGCCTCAGGCTTTGGTTTTGCTTTGTTTTGCTGATTTGGCTTCGTTTTCCAGTTCTTCCCCCTCAGAATGCTCTCTACTCTGTCCTTTGTGGATCGATCTACAGAAACACGCTACCTAGCAACTGCTCTGGTTTTTTACCTGCCATTGTACAAGTCGCTGAAGCAAAACATGTATAGGTTGGAAATTTAATAGAAAAAAATCTTTTTGTTATTTTTCCTTCTCTCATCCATAACATAAAAGAGGTATTCAGCCAGAAGTACTGCAAAGTGCCTGTATCAAGGTGAGACACAAATGCCCTCATTATAAGGAAAGTGATAAAAAAATTTTTTCAATGGAGTTATCTATCATCTGCTTTGTCAGTGGCCAAGAAAGCAAGCAATGTGTATAATCATCGTCACGAAGACTTAGACTTCTACCCAAACCAAATAAACTCATGTTAATTTATCAGGAAAACCTTTGGTTATTCCTTAGAAACTCTGTATTCTTTCACCTGAACTTTCCATTCAGTGAAATAATGTATTACACCATGATAACATTTTCCAATTGGACTTGAGCTTAAAAGCCAAATATCGTAAGAAACTTCACATTTTTAAGAGTTGCAGAAAGTTGTTACTGCCTAAAAATGTTTCCATTTCTTTGAATTATTTCTGAAAATTACCTCCTTACCTGGGTAGATATAGCATTTTCAGCTTTACTGTGAAAAGCACAATCCAACCACCACTTTTATGAGACTTGAAGAAAAATTAATATGCAGATATAGTTCTGCTCTCACGAAAGATGCAAGGAGAGAAATTCACTTCAAATTATATGCATAATATGCTTATTCTTATTGTATGTCTTTTTTAGAGAAAAAAATAATCCATTAGTCTATTAGCATATGGATCAAGTTACCAAAAATGTGAAAAAATACGCACTATGGAAGCAGACAGTGTAACTTAATGTCCAAAGGTGGGCTTTGCATCCATATAGGCCTGAAACATAATTTTATCCCTTTCACACACCAGTATGGTATTTACTAGTATGGTAAATTCAGACAAGTCACCTAACCTTAATAAGCCTCAATTTTTATTGTAAATTGGGAATAACAATGTATACTTCAACAAGTTATTATAAAGACTAAATTATTTTATCCATTCAACTTTCATTCATTTAATATGGATTAGGACATACACCAGATAATACTTTAGGCAATAGGGACATTGTAATGATAAATAAAATAAAAAGACATAGACCACTGAGGAGGCAACATTTGTGCTGAGATAAGGAAGGATTTAAAACACACCATGCCACAGAGAACCTCCTAGGGTGAGAGACCAGCATCTCAGGAGTGTGACAAGCTGGAATAATTGAAAGGAGGATGGAGTGGCTGGCAGACTGTACAGAGAGGGACAAGCCTGGGGAGACAGGTAGAGCAAACACTATAGGCCCCTTGTCTACTTAGTCCTAATTTCCTAGGACCTGTAAGTTTACTGACACACAGTAAGTCTAATACTCTCTGCTTTGTTTAGCCCAATCATATTTTCTCTCTCCAGAGCTAAGACTATCTGACCCTTAGCATCAATTCAACCAAAACCTGTAGAATCAATGTTGAAATCAAATAAAAACTGGAAAGGCTACAGAACATAGAGCATCATGGTGAACGACACTTCGCTGGGCTACAGAGTCCATCCACGGTGTCAGTACTCCACTCAAATATCCAGATAGGACCAGTCACCCGTTGGTGCCTGTCTCAGGAGGAAATCAGACCAGCCACACTGTTACTAGATAGATGTCACCATGTGCCACAAAGCCACACATGCCAAGTGAGAGAGAAGCAGGGTCAGGGAAGGGGATAGCTAAAAGTTCAAACATCTTCCTAAAAGGTACTCAGTCGTGCAAAAGAGATTATCAAAATTGAAAGCATCAGTGATGCTCTAAGTGGACAAATGCAAAGTGTGTTGCCTAGCCAGGGAGGGGTTCAGAGTATACCACCCCCAAATATACTGTTCTGGCATAAGGATTATTTTGAGCAGAAGGCAATTTAGAAAATAAAGACATAAGATAACTTAATGTCCAAAGGTGGGCTTTGCATCCATATAGGCCTGAAACATAATTTTATCCCTTTCACACACCAGTATGGTATTTACTAGTATGGTAAATTCAGACAAGTCACCTAACCTTAATAAGCCTCAATTTTTATTGTAAATTGGGAATAACAATGTATACTTCAACAAGTTATTATAAAGACTAAATTATTTTATCCATTCAACTTTCATTCATTTAATATGGATTAGGACATACACCAGATAATACTTTAGGCAATAGGGACATTGTAATGATAAATAAAATAAAAAGACATAGACCACTGAGGAGGCAACATTTGTGCTGAGATAAGGAAGGATTTAAAACACACCATGCCACAGAGAACCTCCTAGGGTGAGAGACCAGCATCTCAGGAGTGTGACAAGCTGGAATAATTGAAAGGAGGATGGAGTGGCTGGCAGACTGTACAGAGAGGGACAAGCCTGGGGAGACAGGTAGAGCAAACACTATAGGCCCCTTGTCTACTTAGTCCTAATTTCCTAGGACCTGTAAGTTTACTGACACACAGTAAGTCTAATACTCTCTGCTTTGTTTAGCCCAATCATATTTTCTCTCTCCAGAGCTAAGACTATCTGACCCTTAGCATCAATTCAACCAAAACCTGTAGAATCAATGTTGAAATCAAATAAAAACTGGAAAGGCTACAGAACATAGAGCATCATGGTGAACGACACTTCGCTGGGCTACAGAGTCCATCCACGGTGTCAGTACTCCACTCAAATATCCAGATAGGACCAGTCACCCGTTGGTGCCTGTCTCAGGAGGAAATCAGACCAGCCACACTGTTACTAGATAGATGTCACCATGTGCCACAAAGCCACACATGCCAAGTGAGAGAGAAGCAGGGTCAGGGAAGGGGATAGCTAAAAGTTCAAACATCTTCCTAAAAGGTACTCAGTCGTGCAAAAGAGATTATCAAAATTGAAAGCATCAGTGATGCTCTAAGTGGACAAATGCAAAGTGTGTTGCCTAGCCAGGGAGGGGTTCAGAGTATACCACCCCCAAATATACTGTTCTGGCATAAGGATTATTTTGAGCAGAAGGCAATTTAGAAAATAAAGACATAAGATAAGGTCTCTGCTCACCCATCCATCTTCCCAAAGGAAGATATAAATACGCAAATTCCTTGTGTGAAGGGGTCCTGGGTCCCTTACTTCCTGTACCAGGGATAACCACCTGATTATTACAGAAAAGACAGCATCAAGAAAGAGCCTACACAAATAAACCTTCCAAGCTGGCTTTTTTTTTTTTTTAATTATTTTTTATCTTTACCTCACTGTTGCAGCTTCTCTTGTTTCTGAACATGGGATCTGGAGCACAGGCTCAATAGTTGTGGCACATGGGCTTTGCTGTTCCGAGGCATGTAAGATATAAGTCCCAGACCAGGGACTGAACCCATGTCCTCTGCATTGGTAGGTGGATTCCTGTCCACTACACCACCAGGAAAGCCCTGCTACTGGCTCTTATCTACAATTACTTTCCCCATATAGTTTCCTTCTCACAACTTGCTTCCCCTGGAAACACCCCTGGAGATTTCCTGTAGCCTTGTCACTCCTCAACAGATTTTCTGTTCTTTTATTAAGATGCTATGTAAGCCCAAGTTCTAACTACCCTTTTGAGTTGCTCACCACTGAGATCTGTGTCTATGCAGGATGCACATGTTAATAAACTCTGTGTTTCTTTTGATAGTGTTTTGTTAGTTCAATTTGCAGGGCCCAGTCAATGCCTCTAAGTTGAATGGAGGAAGAAAACTCAAGCATTTCTTCCCCTGCACCTATCCACCATATGTTCAATAGAACGATAGCTCATTAGTTCTTGTAAATGAAAATAGAAACAATTCTAGGTCCACTAATAATTTCTTTCTAATACATATGTAACACTTCAAGTTATTTCAATCTTTGTGTATATTATATAACAAAATGAAAATATCATGTGGTGTTTCAACAAAATTCTGGGTTTAGAATCCCAAACCAAAAAAGGCAGAGCATATTAACTGCAAGCAGATCATTTGCATTAAGAATATTCAATCATATTTTAATTTCCATTGCTTATTTGTAACTAAAATGCCTCAAAATTACTTAGGTTAAGAAACAACAAGACAATTTGATGATTTCATCATAAATGTTTCAGACACATAAACTTAATACATAAAAGCAGGGTGAAAGACTTCTTAAAGAATAAAATATTTATTTTAGTTGATTTCTCTAACCAAACCAATCCGTCGGTTACTCACTCATATCTAATGTTAATATTATAGTTGTTTCAGTTATTATTTTTCATTTTTATATGCTCTATCCTCTGAAGCAATCCTTTTCTGAGAGAGAGAAGATAACCTAATAGATTTTTCTATCTTTAATTTCATGCGTTCTGTGAATTTTTAATACTAATGCCTTAAAGAATTCCTCTTATTTAAATAAGATATTTGATAAAAAGTATTCCAGATAATCTTTCTACTAAATCTTTAACAGCAAAGCTTTAAAAAAAAAGAAAGTTAATACCATATGCTCTTTAATGCCTAAAGCAAAGATCTAGTATGGAATTGAGCATCATAATGAGGTCAATCTCAATTCCATCAATGTTATGTTCTATTAAAATCAAATCCAATCACATTCCTCATTTCAACCCAGCATGGCTTGGCTTTGAGGTATGTTCAGAAATGCACTTAAATTAGAAGAGAAACATTAACATTTTATCATATGAATACCACTAATGGCTCAGAAGATTAGCAGCAACACTTTCTGGAGACTTCCTCTACTGAAAATGGACTTTTAATAATATTCCTACATACCTAACTGTAACTGTTGGAGGTGTGGTTCCAACTAGCAAAGTTCAGGAGCTCTTAGTTAAAAAATAAATAAAAGAAAGGGGCTTCCATGGTGCTCCACTGGTTAGGATACTGTGGTTCCACTACAGAGAGTGTGGGTTCAATCCCTGGTTAGTGAAGTTCTACATGCTGTAAGGCATGGCCAAAATAAATAAATAAATAAAACTTCAAAAAGTAAAAGAAAAAAGCTATTGTTAGTGAAAATCCCTTAACCAGAAACCTAGTCCCATTTGCTATTTTCACTAGAAAATGATTCTTCATTTACATCATCACCCCCAATTGAGCGTTACAGTTCTCAGATGAGCAGTGGCTCATTCTCTATAGATTATCTATAAATTATAACTAAATTTGTTTAGGAGTGCTTTGGGCAAGGGTGTATGGGAAGAGAGGTTTAAATTTTCTCTGCTGTCTAATAGGAACTAGTACTAATTCATGATGATCTACTACTCTCTCTGTACTTTATTTGTATAGACGCATTGCCCACAAGCTCAAAGTATCAAGTTACTACAATCTTTCATCTTGAGTCTAAAGAAGGCTGGTCTCACCAAAAACAATTTCAGAGATAATCCCATTCCATATACCAACAAAGCATATGTCACTAAGAACAAGGAAATAGCTAGACCTTAACTAATAACAGGCATGTATTCCTTAATGTCGAGGTCTGTGTGCCCGTTGGAAAAGAATTTCCAAACAAGAGGCAGAGTGACAGGAAAGTAAAGTTTATTAGAGCAGGGGAAGGGACAGTCACTGCCAGTACAGCGGGCTGGCTTAAGGGAGAATCAGAGTTGTTAAAGTGGAAGGAGAACTGACCCCAAGCAAGGGTCTTTGACCCATTTTATACCTGGGGTCTAAGGAGTGGCATAGGGGTCTTAAGGATCATTGTTGATTGGAAGGTGTACTGGGTGGGTAGAGTGATGACTATGGTATGAGAGAAAGAAAATAGGGTCCAAGGGGTGGCACAGGGGTCTTAAGGATTGGGCAGTGTACTACAGTCCAGGGGAAGGGAGGACAATAAAGGTGTTGCATTCCAAGGCCCTCCTAGTTTGCCTTGTTCTTTCATCCTTGGCACCACACTTAATACCTTATTTACTCCGAATGAGTTCAATTTCTTGAATGCCTAATTATAACCAACACAATTCTAGATATGTCAGATACAGAACCAGGGCCTAATGGAGATTGTAATATATACCTGAAGACCAGATGTGCAAGGAATTAAAGACCTTTAAACTGTAAATTCACTTAAAGGTCATGAAGAAAGAGTCATTTTACATTTGTAGGAACTAAAGCCTGGAGAATTTAAGTGCCACTGTGCAAACCACAAAGCTAATTAACATTCTGCTGGGACTAGAGTCCAGAAGCCTGACTCTCAGTGTTGCTCATCTTGAATGTGAAAAAAGAAAATCCGCAGGCAGGGTCAGTGGGGGATGGGGGATGGGGGATGGGAATGCTGTGAGACATTTTTCAACACTGAAAATTCAAAGTCTGGGAAAGACTGGGAGGGGTCATCATTTTTCTCTTATTTCAATTACTGTTGAAATCACTGTTCCTGGTGCCTTAATCCCTAATAAGTTAAGACAGATCTGATGCGCATTATTTCAAAATATGTTGAAATAGGGGTTGCATTCATGCACATGAAGGGGACCAAAATATGTCACCCCAAAGCATCCCTTTTTGACATAAAAATTATTTTGAGCTGAAGGCAATGAATAGGTAGCAAATGTAGGACAGCTGTCTACCCTCCCCCACTGCTCTGCCTAAAGGCAGGATATAAATTCTCCTTCTACCCAAGAGAGACTCCTATGAACCCAGAGATGGCTGCAGAGGCATCTGTAAACAACCCAAACTCTGTAATTTCTCTCCCATATATTTACCTTCCCACAGTTCACCACCCGTGGGAGCCTAATGTCACTTTCCTTTGAGCTGCTGTTTCTCCATAAATGTATTCTTTTTTGTTGAAGATGGTATATAAACCAGAGTTCTAAGTCACCACTTTGAGCTACTCTACCAAGTTGTTTCTCCTGTGTGACACTGTGCTACTTGCATTAATAAACTATTTTCCTTTGTTAATCTTTTTGTTCAAGAGTTGTAGCTGAGAATCTAAGATGGACAGAGATGAAGTTCAGCCTCTTCTACATATATAAATTTCTCAGAAGCTTGAAAAGATCTTCAGCATCCTTGAGCTCTAAACCTAAGCACTGAACTGGACCCCTCTGGAATGCAGGATATCACAGTTTTAGTTGAAGCTAGGGGCTTCATTAATTCTGGGACCCTTTCAGGAATGCCTTCTCAGAGGAGACATAGCATCTAGGTAGGTACACATTGGCCATGAAATTCCTTATCTGTTTTATGAAAACAAGTAAAAGTGTGGAAAGAAAAGGTAATAGGAAGAAGGTGTTGGGTCGATGGGACAGTGGGCTGACCAGAGCTGGTTTCAAAAACCAGCTATGAGATAAGAAGCCCCCTCCCAGGGGCTGGTTTAGAAAGACTGGCGATAAGAACACCCCCCACCCCACCCCCTGACTCCCCGGGACGTGACAGACGAGGGGTTTTCCACACAACTCGCATGTGGCTGGTGCAAGACTATCTCACCAACCAGAACGGCAGACTTAAAATTTTCCACCACAGAGCTATCAAAACCTCCCCACCCCATCTCTGGGTGTGACTTCACCGCCCATTTGTGAACCCATGAAAGCCCCCTAACTGCTTGTTTGCCTCTAAAACTGGTCCCGCCTGTCTCTTAGCACCTTATTTCAAAATATGTTGAAATAGGGGTTGCATACCAAGGCAAAATATGTCACCCCAAAGCATCCCTTTTTGACATAAAAATTATTTTGAGCTGAAGGCAATGAATAGGTAGCAAATGTAGGACAGCTGTCTACCCTCCCCCACTGCTCTGCCTAAAGGCAGGATATAAATTCTCCTTCTACCCAAGAGAGACTCCTATGAACCCAGAGATGGCTGCAGAGGCATCTGTAAACAACCCAAACTCTGTAATTTCTCTCCCATATATTTACCTTCCCACAGTTCACCACCCGTGGGAGCCTAATGTCACTTTCCTTTGAGCTGCTGTTTCTCCATAAATGTATTCTTTTTTGTTGAAGATGGTATATAAACCAGAGTTCTAAGTCACCACTTTGAGCTACTCTACCAAGTTGTTTCTCCTGTGTGACACTGTGCTACTTGCATTAATAAACTATTTTCCTTTGTTAATCTTTTTGTTCAAGAGTTGTAGCTGAGAATCTAAGATGGACAGAGATGAAGTTCAGCCTCTTCTACATATATAAATTTCTCAGAAGCTTGAAAAGATCTTCAGCATCCTTGAGCTCTAAACCTAAGCACTGAACTGGACCCCTCTGGAATGCAGGATATCACAGTTTTAGTTGAAGCTAGGGGCTTCATTAATTCTGGGACCCTTTCAGGAATGCCTTCTCAGAGGAGACATAGCATCTAGGTAGGTACACATTGGCCATGAAATTCCTTATCTGTTTTATGAAAACAAGTAAAAGTGTGGAAAGAAAAGGTAATAGGAAGAAGGTGTTGGGTCGATGGGACAGTGGGCTGACCAGAGCTGGTTTCAAAAACCAGCTATGAGATAAGAAGCCCCCTCCCAGGGGCTGGTTTAGAAAGACTGGCGATAAGAACACCCCCCACCCCACCCCCTGACTCCCCGGGACATGACAGACGAGGGGTTTTCCACACAACTCGCATGTGGCTGGTGCAAGACTATCTCACCAACCAGAACGGCAGACTTAAAATTTTCCACCACAGAGCTATCAAAACCTCCCCACCCCATCTCTGGGTGTGACTTCACCGGCCCATTTGTGAACCCATGAACCTCGCCCGGGAGCTCCCCCATAAACTGCTTGTTTGCCTCTAAAAACTGGTCCCGCCTGTCTCTTGCAGCACCAGAAAACCTCACAGAAGGGAAGGAAGAAAACAAAAATGAGGGAACTCTAATGTGATGGGAGCAATTTCAGGAGAAGACCCCTACATTTTGACATCAGCAACAAATTTTTAAAAATGTTTTATAAACCATTAGTTCCTTTCTATAAAGGTTACTCTGTAATGCTAATATATATATATATATAGCACATTGGACCTAGCATAATTAAATTTTTTTAAGATATCATTTTGAAGAGTTCTAAAGAGAAAATTAGGCTTATTTTTATTAGTGTATTAAGTGTTATACTACATCTGTTGCAGGAAGGGGGACCCTTTCTGAGGAGGGAGATAGATGCTCTTCCAGTCTGGAAATTCAATCAGCCACATTTTTGCTTCCATTTCTTAAGATAAGAAATAGGTGGGCTCCAGTTGAGGAATTTACAGCCAACAAAAACTGGGTGAATAGCCAGTTGTTGTCTCTTACCTCAAGGGAATAATCACAAGGACAAAGAAAGAAAAAAACCCTCTCTAATAAAGGAGACACTACACATGTGCAGAAAGGCTCCTTGGAGTCAAAAATCAGAGGACAATTCCAGGTCATATGAGTCTTGCCCCTCCCAGAAACCTTCACTTCGAGATTCACCTTGGCTAGAATGTGCGTGCATACCCTAGGGAGGTCCTGAGACGACTGGTCTAAGGGAAGCATATTGGCCATGAAATTTCTTATCTGTTTTATGAAAACAAGTAAAAGTGTGGAAAGAAAAGGTAATAGGAAGAAGGTGTTGGGTCGATGGGACAGTGGGCTGACCAGAGCTGGTTTCAAAAACCAGCTATGAGATAAGAAGCCCCCTCCCAGGGGCTGGTTTAGAAAGACTGGCGATAAGAACACCCCCCACCCCACCCCCTGACTCCCCGGGACGTGACAGACGAGGGGTTTTCCACACAACTCGCATGTGGCTGGTGCAAGACTATCTCACCAACCAGAACGGCAGACTTAAAATTTTCCACCACAGAGCTATCAAAACCTCCCCACCCCATCTCTGGGTGTGACTTCACCGGCCCATTTGTGAACCCATGAACCTCGCCCGGGAGCTCCCCCATAAACTGCTTGTTTGCCTCTAAAAACTGGTCCCGCCTGTCTCTTGCAGCACCAGAAAACCTCACAGAAGGGAAGGAAGAAAACAAAAATGAGGGAACTCTAATGTGATGGGAGCAATTTCAGGAGAAGACCCCTACATTTTGACATCAGCAACAAATTTTTAAAAATGTTTTATAAACCATTAGTTCCTTTCTATAAAGGTTACTCTGTAATGCTAATATATATATATATATAGCACATTGGACCTAGCATAATTAAATTTTTTTAAGATATCATTTTGAAGAGTTCTAAAGAGAAAATTAGGCTTATTTTTATTAGTGTATTAAGTGTTATACTACATCTGTTGCAGGAAGGGGGACCCTTTCTGAGGAGGGAGATAGATGCTCTTCCAGTCTGGAAATTCAATCAGCCACATTTTTGCTTCCATTTCTTAAGATAAGAAATAGGTGGGCTCCAGTTGAGGAATTTACAGCCAACAAAAACTGGGTGAATAGCCAGTTGTTGTCTCTTACCTCAAGGGAATAATCACAAGGACAAAGAAAGAAAAAAACCCTCTCTAATAAAGGAGACACTACACATGTGCAGAAAGGCTCCTTGGAGTCAAAAATCAGAGGACAATTCCAGGTCATATGAGTCTTGCCCCTCCCAGAAACCTTCACTTCGAGATTCACCTTGGCTAGAATGTGCGTGCATACCCTAGGGAGGTCCTGAGACGACTGGTCTAAGGGAAGACATAGATCTGGAAGACTGCCCCATTATAAAGGATTTAAGCTTCCCAAAGACGCAAGTCTCTCTCTAAGCTTGTCCATGTGCCTTTCCGTATGTACTTTTCCTTTCAATAACCTCTTTACTTTCCTCTTTACCTTCTGCCTCCTCACCTGAATTCATTCTGGACTAGGCATGCAAGACTAGAGACCTTACCCCTAACTGCTGGCTCCTGTGGTCCACTGGTTAGGATTCCAGGTCTAGGAAATTAAAACCTTAAGTTTCAGCAACTGCTTACTGCTACACACATCCAAATCATTTCCAGGGCCCTAGAGTGGGTTCTTTAGAAATTAATTGCCCAAGAAGACACATGTCCTGACAAAGCAAGAGATTTTATTGGGAAGAGGCACTTGGGCAAAAAACATAAGGATAAGGGAATCCAGGAGGACTGCTCTGACAGGTGGCTTGCAATATCAGGCTATGGTAATAGGGTTAGTATCCATGCTGTCTTTGGTCAATCATCTTGCTTAGCCCACATTTGGTCTGACTCAAGGCCCTTCCTAGTGGCATGAATCTCTCAGACAAGATGGTTTGTCTGAGAGACAATAGTGAGAAGGATTATTGGAGGTTGGTGTTATCCTCCCTCCTTAGGCCGTCCCAGATTCTCCCAGATAGTTTTTGGAGGCAACATTCTGTTCTTTAGCAGAACTCTTGCTGTGAGACAAAGAATACACAAGGTTATCATGATGTCTGGCCAAGGTGGGTGGTTTTGGTTTATGGTTCCCTAACAACTCTTGTCAACCAGTTCTTTTTTGTTATTTTTGGCCTCTTTTATTGTTCCTTCATATCCCAATTCTTTGGCCTGTGTGGGCCTCCTACTGCAGTGGCCTCTCTCGTTGTCTCTTACCTCAAGGGAATAATCACAAGGACAAAGAAAGAAAAACCCTCTCTAATAAAGGAGACACTACACATGTGCAGAAAGGCTCCTTGGAGTCAAAAATCAGAGGACAATTCCAGGTCATATGAGTCTTGCCCCTCCCAGAAACCTTCACTTCGAGATTCACCTTGGCTAGAATGTGCGTGCATACCCTAGGGAGGTCCTGAGACGACTGGTCTAAGGGAAGACATAGATCTGGAAGACTGCCCCATTATAAAGGATTTAAGCTTCCCAAAGACGCAAGTCTCTCTCTAAGCTTGTCCATGTGCCTTTCCGTATGTACTTTTCCTTTCAATAACCTCTTTACTTTCCTCTTTACCTTCTGCCTCCTCACCTGAATTCATTCTGGACTAGGCATGCAAGACTAGAGACCTTACCCCTAACTGCTGGCTCCTGTGGTCCACTGGTTAGGATTCCAGGTCTAGGAAATTAAAACCTTAAGTTTCAGCAACTGCTTACTGCTACACACATCCAAATCATTTCCAGGGCCCTAGAGTGGGTTCTTTAGAAATTAATTGCCCAAGAAGACACATGTCCTGACAAAGCAAGAGATTTTATTGGGAAGAGGCACTTGGGCAAAAAACATAAGGATAAGGGAATCCAGGAGGACTGCTCTGACAGGTGGCTTGCAATATCAGGCTATGGTAATAGGGTTAGTATCCATGCTGTCTTTGGTCAATCATCTTGCTTAGCCCACATTTGGTCTGACTCAAGGCCCTTCCTAGTGGCATGAATCTCTCAGACAAGATGGTTTGTCTGAGAGACAATAGTGAGAAGGATTATTGGAGGTTGGTGTTATCCTCCCTCCTTAGGCCGTCCCAGATTCTCCCAGATAGTTTTTGGAGGCAACATTCTGTTCTTTAGCAGAACTCTTGCTGTGAGACAAAGAATACACAAGGTTATCATGATGTCTGGCCAAGGTGGGTGGTTTTGGTTTATGGTTCCCTAACAACTCTTGTCAACCAGTTCTTTTTTGTTATTTTTGGCCTCTTTTATTGTTCCTTCATTTTTTTCATCCATCCTAATTCTTTGGCCTGTGTGGGCCTCCTACTGCAGTGGCCTCTCTCGTTGCAGAGCACCAGCTCTGGGCACAGGAGCTCCAGAGCGCCGGCTCAGAATTGGACAACATCGGTCCAGCCACTTCGCAGCATGTGGGATCTTCCCGTGCCGGGGATCAAACTGGTACCCCTTGCAATGCAAGGCAGACTCTTTACCCACTGGACCACCAGGGAAGCCCTCAACAAGTTCTTTATTCTATGTTCCAGTACTGTATTGTGAATATACTCTTACTTAGTCAGTAATAATGAAAAACAGTTCAAATACACTTAAATCCCCTGACTTGACAAGTGGAGATAATTAGGTAAGAGTTATGAACACTCATTTAAAAAATAAAAATAAGGAAAATTAGAGTAAGAGGTTTTCTTCTCTGACTCTACCTCCATGAATTCCTGGAAAGACACATATTTCCTAGAGAGGAAGAGACAGAGATGGAGAGATAGTCAGGGAGCAAAGGAAGGAGAAGGGAGGAGAGGAAAGGGAGGGAGAGAAGACCCATAGATCCTGGGACAAAGGGTCAGCAGTTCTGAGTGATTCAGTTAGAACCATTAAATGTTGGGAGGGTGGCTGGAAGAGCCATAACCTTATAACTGAAACAGCACAGGATGTTTATAAGCAGTTTCTCAACATATAAAATCTTAAAATATTTACTGTCACACATCGATGAAAGAACACTTAATATCATACTCCTCATAATAGAGAAAAGAAAAAAAGAGCCCAAATACAAAAATAATAATAAAACAGAATTAAATATTTGCTATGGGAAAGGGAGGGATTCCCAGGTGGTTCAGTGGCAAAGAATCTGCCTGCCCATGCCAGAGATGCAAGAGAAGAGGGTTCCATCCCTGGGTCAGGAAGATTTCCTGGAGGAGCAAATGGTAACCCATTCCAGGATGCTTGCCTGAGAAATCTCATGGACAGAGGAGCCTGGTGAGCTACCATCACTGGGATGGCAAATGGACACAAGAGAGTAACTGAGGACACAGGAAAGGAAATGGTAGGTGGAAATTCGTAAATATAGCAAAAATATTTACTAATTTTAAGGCCTATAAAGTTATTTTTGGCCTCTTATTGTTCCTTCATTTTTCATCCATCCTAATTCTTTGGCCTGTGTGGCCTCCTACTGCAGTGGCCTCTCTCGTTGCAGAGCACCAGCTCTGGGCACAGGAGCTCCAGAGCCGGCTCAGAATTGGACAACATCGGTCCAGCCACTTCGCAGCATGTGGGATCTTCCCGTGCCGGGGATCAAACTGGTACCCCTTGCAATGCAAGGCAGACTCTTTACCCACTGGACCACCAGGGAAGCCCTCAACAAGTTCTTTATTCTATGTTCCAGTACTGTATTGTGAATATACTCTTACTTAGTCAGTAATAATGAAAAACAGTTCAAATACACTTAAATCCCCTGACTTGACAAGTGGAGATAATTAGGTAAGAGTTATGAACACTCATTTAAAAAATAAAAATAAGGAAAATTAGAGTAAGAGGTTTTCTTCTCTGACTCTACCTCCATGAATTCCTGGAAATACACATATTTCCTAGAGAGGAAGAGACAGAGATGGAGAGATAGTCAGGGAGCAAAGGAAGGAGAAGGGAGGAGAGGAAAGGGGAGGGGAGAGAAGACCCATAGATCCTGGGACAAAGGGTCAGCAGTTCTGAGTGATTCAGTTAGAACCATTAAATGTTGGGAGGGTGGCTGGAAGAGCCATAACCTTATAACTGAAACAGCACAGGATGTTTATAAGCAGTTTCTCAACATATAAAATCTTAAAATATTTACTGTCACACATCGATGAAAGAACACTTAATATCATACTCCTCATAATAGAGAAAAGAAAGAAAAAGAGCCCAAATACAAAAATAATAATAAAACAGAATTAAATATTTGCTATGGGAAAGGGAGGGATTCCCAGGTGGTTCAGTGGCAAAGAATCTGCCTGCCCATGCCAGAGATGCAAGAGAAGAGGGTTCCATCCCTGGGTCAGGAAGATTTCCTGGAGGAGCAAATGGTAACCCATTCCAGGATGCTTGCCTGAGAAATCTCATGGACAGAGGAGCCTGGTGAGCTACCATCACTGGGATGGCAAATGGACACAAGAGAGTAACTGAGGACACAGGAAAGGAAATGGTAGGTGGAAATTCGTAAATATAGCAAAAATATTTACTAATTTTAAGGCCTATAAATGTATCAATATGATATATATTTAATGTGTTGCTTTAATTGCTTTATTTTAATATCCATAAAATATTTATAAGAAAACATTCAATGGATTACTCCTTACCTCTATTCCTTGATCCTATTTTTTCTCATTAGGTCTCAGATAACTAAAACTCTAAGTTGGCTACTTGAGAGGCTTTCAGAAACCTAATCATTATGATAAATATACCCACATGTCTTCTGTGTTTTCTAATTTATCATTATGACCTTTTTAAAATTGTTTCTGAAATCCAACTATTCTGTTAAATGTTTCCTGATGTATTAAAAATTATTATTTTCCCACTCCAATTAAGGAAGTTCCATTTCTTTCCTTCCACTTGCTTTTATCTGAAAGATACTCACAACTGTTTTATTCTTACCAAGTAAGACTTTTATAACTTGGCTTTCTGCAATTTCATATTGAGACTGTACATATTTTTGAAAGTCACTGTATTTTTGCCTTATTCAGGGTAGTCATTGTTAACCTAACCTTACTGACAATGTTCAAAGTTAACACCACAAAGGTTATGCTACTTAAAAGCGCATTTTAATATCAATTACTAGTTTCATATTCATTAATGTAACAAGGCTACAAATTCAATGATCTATATACTATTTTCCTCCTATTCTGGATGCTCACAAATTTCCATGCTTCTGAAATGTCATATCTTGCTATTAATCATGACTTCAAATCTAGATTTTTACAATCTCAGAAACGTTTTTATAGGGCAAGATGAAGAAAGCATATAACCTTTAATGGTAAATTTTAAGCCAACTACACTTAAGACGGACCAGATAAGATTAATTTACAAGTAAATATGCTCATCTGTCAAAGAATGAAGATTTATTCAAGGACCTGTAAGCAATTGAAGGGAATGAAAATATAAATGAAGGAGAAGGAAGAGATAACAACATGTTTCCTACATCTCCAAAGGCATGCTCCACACCAAAAGATGACATAGAAAGAAACACATACCCACCTACCTCCACATCACACATGTTTATATTCTGTTCATATTAATTAAATGGCCTCTGGATTAATTTTATGATATTGTGTGTTAGGGATGAGAGATGGAATAGAACCCTTCAATACAGTAAGCTGCTCTTTGCTGGGATTGTAAGTAAATTCCTAGGTCTTCTGAGAGGCACAAAGCTTTGCAAATTTCATTGATTTCTTTGATAGATGTAAATTGCAAGTGACTCTGTATTGTGTCAGGCAACTCTCAGATGGTTCCAGCTGACTCTGCAATGAGCCTCTACATGGTCCAAAGCGCTAAGAGGAACATGTCACATCTTTAACCTCAAGCAACAGAGCTCAATCTGCCTTGTTTTAAATTAAACACTCTCTAAGTAATTGTACTCAAGATGTGAAAAGTTTTTGCTTCCTTAAACAGCAAGAACATGAACTAATGGCATTACCCTTTATAATTTGGAGAATAAAAACCATTTGGGAGACCTGAGAAAAAAGGTAGCCTTCAAGGTGGAGGCCTCAAAGCAAAGAATGAAAACATGAAAGCTGTTCTGGTCTGCTTTTGACATCTTAGAATATAGAATAATGGTCTCAGCTCCTGTCCTCATTCCTCCTGTGATCAGAGCTCCATTTGCAGTTAATGGCAACTCCTTCTCTAGGAGGCCTTTCTGAACAGCAGATTCTGTGTGGATTCTGAACAGAATCATAGACCTGAAAAGCATGACTGAATATAGTCTCTGGGTTGCTCACCACTTGCAGGTTCATGGACAAAGGAGAAAAGAGAAGCAATACAATTGCCAGGTATTCCAAGAAGCGAGCATACCTGAGATTGTATCCAAATGATAGAGAACAACAAAAATACAACTCTCATGCCATGAGGTTCATATCCTGGCTACCTCACTTACTAGCTACACAATCTTGGGAGCATTTCTTAATCTCTCTGAACCTGACTTCTGTGACTTTTGATTTTTTTTTTTTTTTTTGGCCTGAGTAAGTATGATGTAGGAATGCAATTCCTGCATTGCAAGGTCATTGTGATTATCATGTGAGATAAAGAAGTCTCTAAGACACCTAGGACTGGACTAGGCACCTAGTAAGTGTTCAATAAATAGTACCTGTTCGGGGCTTCCCTGGTGGTCCAGTGGGTAGGACACCACCTTGCAGTGCAAGGGACGCTGGTTCGATCCCTGGCCTGGGAAGATCCCATGTGCCGCTGAGCAGCTGGACCGATGTGTCCAATTACCGAGCGGGAGCTCTGGAGTGCATGCGCTCCAGAGCCGGTGCTCTGCGACGACGGAGGCCACCACAATGGGAGGCCCGCATGGGCCAGAGAACAAAGATGGATGAAAATAGATAAACAAAAGACCAACAGAAGTGGCCTGCCTGCCCCCCTCCCTCCCCAACCCACCCCCCCACCACCAAAAATAATAATAATAAAAAAAAATAGTACCTGTCCAATGATAGTGGCAGTGATGATAGTGAATAAAATGATGACATACAATGGCCACTGCCAATGAAACTACTCACAGTCCAGTCTATTATGCTGCTTCTGACCCTGGAGTTTTTAAACATCCTATTCGCTTTCTCCTATCACTTTCACAAAAATCATACTTTGTCATGAGAAAGTAGCCAAAACAGTAATGCCTCCAGGAAGGCACCACTAAACCCATTTGACCTGGATATGCTGCTTCTACTCTTCATGCTAACTAGAGCAAAGGGTGGATGGCTTGCTGAAAGCCACCTGGAGAAGCTGAGTTCTAAAATGGGATTGAAAGATGCTTGGGTTTCCACATATTCCAGACACTGCAGAGGGATAAGTCTGGATTTATAAATAAGACCTACTTATGGGTCATAGAAGTGTTCTCAGTCTTGCCTTGAAGCTACACCAAAATTGTGACAAAGGCTGTAACAGAAGTCTGTATAGAATTTTGCGAGATCACAGGAGGGAGACATTAACTAAATCATGGGAAAACAGAAGGAGAAGTTTTATGGACCATTTCTGTTATAAAATAACATCTGAGTTGGACCTTGGAGGGTGAGTACAAAAAGTTCCCTGAAAGGATCTTACCACAAGAGCTTGTCATCATATTTACACAAGCAAACATCTCTGAGGAGTACTCCCCAGGATTCAGACGGCTCCCACTGAAATGGCAATAGATTATTGTACTTATGAGCCAATAAAGGGCAAAGAAGTAGATGGGAGTAGCTCACATTTAGTGTTTCATTTGTTCCAAGGGTGATTTTTAATCAAAGCTGGCTGGACAATGTGAGCACAGAAGCAATTTGGGGTGCTAACATCAGCCCAGGCAGTAGTCAGACTGCATTTGTTTCTCAGTGCTGGCATTGATGGGTGGTTAAATGAATTGATGATTGCAAACTGCTTTGAAAATACACAATGCTGAACAAATGCCATGAATTACTGTTCAATTTACTCAGGAGACAAACTTATCTCCAGAAAGAAGGTCCCTGAAAGATGGACTATGTTTAAAGACATTTAGGAACTTTCTTTTTCACAACAAAGATGGATGTTTTAGCTAGCTTTATTCTAAAACCATCATAATGTCTAAGGATAATCTTTTTAAAATGCCATCATAACTAAATAAATCTGAAATTGCTCATAAATGTCACTTATAGAGAACTTTAGGGAAAAGATGCATTAAACTAAAACAGTTTTGCCATCTCACTTAAAAATAAATTATAAGAAAAAGGAATCCTCCTATGGAAATGGTAGCTGTGATAGCTGTGAGGAAATAAGAAGAAACAAATAAAGGTATCTAACCCATATAAACATATAGCGAGGGTTCAAATGATGAAAGAAACTGCTAAAAGAAACTCACATCAAATAATAATCAATCATTGATCTTCGCTGGTGGCTCAGAGGGTAAAGAATTTGTCTGCAATGCATTAGACCCAGGTTCAATCCCTGAGTTAGGAAGATCCTCCCTTGGAGAAGAGAATGGCAACTCTAGCATTCCTGCCTGGAGAATTCCATGGATAGAGGAGCCTGGCAGGCTACAGTTGATGAAGTTGCAAAGAGTTGGATGCAACTGAGTGATTAAAGCATTCAGTTTTTTTCATTATATTTCAAATGGTTTTCAGCAATGTTCCCAAGTCTCTATCAACTGTATCCAACATTTATAAAGGGTTAAATGGAAATGTGATTAGTTATATAACAATGGTAATAATATCAATATGTCCTACTTTGTTATACTTTCTAGTTTATATAGGAAATTTAACTAATTCAGTATAAAATGCACTGTGGAATGAACAGGACTGGTGTAACATTTTTAATTTTAAATTTAAAAAATTTTAGGCAAGCAATTGAAGTGATGAGAGGTTATATGACAAGAAAGCTTGGAACCCCAGAGCAGATAAGTGTCAGAATATAGGCAACAAGTTATTCTGATTATTAGACTACTGATATAATGGCATTATTTTGATACAGTAAGATTTTGTAAAAAGTATTCAAATAGCAGACAAGCTCTAAAAGAAATAACAAAATAGATCACTTTTGATATTATAACAACCTTACTATCTATAGCATTTAGCTTTTTAATTAAGATAAACTTTTAAGAGAAAATATATTTACATAATAAAATGTATAGGCAGCACAAGCCTTTCTTAAATTGTGTTCCTTGGAATACTTATTCTGTAAGATGCCAGTAAGTGTGCAAAAGTTTGAAATATGTAGTCTCTTCTTTATTAGAATCCCATCATAACTAAATAAATCTGAAATTGCTCATAAATGCAAGAATTTCCAAAACAGTTTTGCCATCTCACTTAAAAATAAATTATAAGAAAAAGGAATCCTCCTATGGAAATGGTAGCTGTGATAGCTGTGAGGAAATAAGAAGAAACAAATAAAGGTATCTAACCCATATAAACATATAGCGAGGGTTCAAATGATGAAAGAAACTGCTAAAAGAAACTCACATCAAATAATAATCAATCATTGATCTTCGCTGGTGGCTCAGAGGGTAAAGAATTTGTCTGCAATGCATTAGACCCAGGTTCAATCCCTGAGTTAGGAAGATCCTCCCTTGGAGAAGAGAATGGCAACTCTAGCATTCCTGCCTGGAGAATTCCATGGATAGAGGAGCCTGGCAGGCTACAGT
Organism: Tragulus kanchil; assembly: GCA_022376925.1. Taxonomy (NCBI): domain Eukaryota; kingdom Metazoa; phylum Chordata; class Mammalia; order Artiodactyla; family Tragulidae; genus Tragulus; species Tragulus kanchil. Next base: position 124,851,238 of record JAIOJX010000028.1, read on the forward strand.
TGATGAAGTTGCAAAGAGTTGGATGCAACTGAGTGATTAAAGCATTCAGTTTTTTTCATTATATTTCAAATGGTTTTCAGCAATGTTCCCAAGTCTCTATCAACTGTATCCAACATTTATAAAGGGTTAAATGGAAATGTGATTAGTTATATAACAATGGTAATAATATCAATATGTCCTACTTTGTTATACTTTCTAGTTTATATAGGAAATTTAACTAATTCAGTATAAAATGCACTGTGGAATGAACAGGACTGGTGTAACATTTTTAATTTTAAATTTAAAAAATTTTAGGCAAGCAATTGAAGTGATGAGAGGTTATATGACAAGAAAGCTTGGAACCCCAGAGCAGATAAGTGTCAGAATATAGGCAACAAGTTATTCTGATTATTAGACTACTGATATAATGGCATTATTTTGATACAGTAAGATTTTGTAAAAAGTATTCAAATAGCAGACAAGCTCTAAAAGAAATAACAAAATAGATCACTTTTGATATTATAACAACCTTACTATCTATAGCATTTAGCTTTTTAATTAAGATAAACTTTTAAGAGAAAATATATTTACATAATAAAATGTATAGGCAGCACAAGCCTTTCTTAAATTGTGTTCCTTGGAATACTTATTCTGTAAGATGCCAGTAAGTGTGCATGTGAAAAAGGTTTTATTGTAAAACATATTTCAGAAATACTGCTTAGAAAATCTCTTCTTTCTGACTCTCAATCTATACTAATATACGGGCTTCCCCTGGTGGTCCAGTGGGTAAGGACACCGCCTTGCAGTGCAAGGGGCGCCGGTTCGGGCCCTGGCCTGGGAAGATCCCACGTGCCGCGGAGTGGCTGAACTGATGTGTCCAATCACCGAGCCGGAGCTCTGGAGCGCATGCGCCCAGAGCCGGTGCTCTGCAACGACAGACGCCACCACGAAGGGAGGCCTACAGGAGCCAAAGAACGAAGACAAATGAAAATAGAGAAATGAAAGACCAATAGCAGTGGCTCGCCCACTCCCCTCCCTCCCCAACCCGACCCCCACCCAAAGTAAATAAATAAATAAATCTTTAAAAAAAAAATCTATACTAATATACAAAAAAAAAGTCCTGGGAACATCTATCATCAGAAACCTATGGCCTCCAGCATTCACATATTTCATCTCTGTGCTTCTTAAACTGGAGTATACATTCACCTGAGTTAATGGTGGAATACCATGTGACAGAAGTATCCCGAACTACAAAATACGTATGGTACCCACTCCGGTGTGACAATTTTAATTGCTATTTTGTTAAAGAATTATAGATGTAAAACATAATCTTCAAATTAAAACAAAGAAAAGGCTATAACTTTAAGGCACTTTTGCTCAGGAAAGGCTCCTCTAGATGACAACCAGAAGCCACTTCCCACTGCCATGAAGATGACTTCCAGGGACATTTTTGAGAAGGAATGGAGTCTGTAGTCTGAGGAGGACTGGTATCTCCAGCATTGAGAGCAAGTCATATGTCTTCTTAGGTTTGGATTTATCAGGTACAAATACAAAAGAAGATAACATGCCTAAAGTAACACACTGTGTTAAAGAAAACTTGTTTGCCTACTATCTTCTGCAAGAAACCACAATTTCACTGTTCCTATGAAGACAAACTGTGGTCCTTGTTATCTAGATTTAAACAAGTTTGACTCTTTCTGATTTGTTTTAGGGAAAACATTGAATTCTGTCAACTAGTTCCTTGCTTAGAGCAAGTTGGACATGAATTAGTAGCACTTAAAAGAAGTTTCCACAATTCCTAAGGAAGCTGCTCAGTCATCTAAATTTTGAGAGAAATGAGTCTCTTTGTTTCTTTTCTTTTCTTTTTTTCTTTTTTAACATTTATTTTATTTATTTATCCTTTGGGGGGTCGGGTGGGGAGGAAGGGGGACCGGCAGGCCACTTCTATTGGTCTTTCATTTCTCCATTTTCATCTGTCTTTGTTCTTTGGCTCCTGTGGGCCTCCCATTGTGGTTGCCCCTGTGGTTGCAGAGCGCCAGCTCTGGGCACATGCTCCCCAGAGCTCCGGCTCGGTAATTGGACACAGCAGTCCAGCCACTCTGTGGCACGTGGGATCTTCCCAGGCCAGGGATCGAACTGGCGCAGTGGTGTCCTTACCCACTGGACCACCAGGGGAAGCCCTCTTTGTTTCTTGAGAGAAATGAGTCTCTTTGTTTCTTGAACTCATAACCTGGTATTAGAAAGCACAGAGAGAGCTGTAATTTGTGTGAAGATTTCTTGTATGTCTCCAGGTTGAAAATTTTAAGTCTAGGATCTTTCTGAACCAAGAACATGTAGGAAGAAAAGGAAATGCAATTATAATCCTGTACACTGAAGTCCAGAGATATATAATCTGATTCCTGCTTTGCCTTACACTAGCTGTCATTTAATTCACTCAGTTTCATTAGCTAAAATGTGACAGTATTTGTTGATATAATCATCCAATTCATTGCTGATGACTGGCAACACACATATACACCCACACCCACACCCACATACACACCCAAAATTCTAACATCAGAATAGAAAGCACAGTAAAGAGACTTACCTAAGACTCGGATTTTTCCAAAATATGGCTCAAAATTTTAAGTCATGTCTCATATACAGCAGGCATTCAATAACCAACCAGTAGTTGAACTGATGCATTAAAATGGAAAAAATATTTTCAAAAGAGGCACTGAATCAAAAAGGCTAAAGAAATGGTAGCTAGCAGGCATAAAGGAAGGATAATAAAGAAGCAATGTAAACAAAGATTAGAAACAAAATGGAGTGGGACCTGCTAATTACTGATAAGGAGACAGAAAGAACACTGAGAAATTATGAGTATGTGGCTTGAAATTTCACACACAAACAATAAAACCTTTAGGACTTCAGCTGATATAAAAGGGGTCTTTAATATTAATAAATACATAAATGTAAGAACTAAAAGGGGGAAAGCAATTCTTGTTTGAAGAAATTTTAAAGGTTCCATCAGAAGAGGAAAGCAGGAGATTGATTTTCCATAGACTGAAATTTTTGTACTGTTTAAACTTTTACCTTATGTGTGACTTTCTTTCTTTCCTTTCTTGTTTCATTCTCTTAAGCTTTTTTTTTTTTTAATTCTGATAAACCATAGTTTAAAAAATAATGTTCAGTATTATAGCCTCAATTGACTGGTTTCCTTAAACAAATATATTTGTCTTAATAAACTTGGAAAATAATTAATGTAGAGTGAAGCCTGACATAAATACAGCAAATTGAATCCATAATTAGTTTCTTTATAAAATAACTGACATGCTAGGAAAGAATAGGAAAATTAATATCTTTAGGATTTCCATACTACACTGATTCAAAATCCAACAGATCAGTATATTACTGTGAGTGTTCAGACCAGTTTCCTGGAGGCAACTGCAAAATTAAAAGGCAGTCTCCAAACCTGCCCTCATTTCTGATACCTTCTGCAAGTTTAGGGTATTCCAAAACCACCCACAGGCTCTATAGTCCTCTTGAAGGACTCTCATTCAGAATTCCCTGAAAGAGGCTATACTCATAGTTACAGTTTCTTACAGAGAAGGATACAGATGAGCACCAGCCAAGGGAGGAAACAGACAGGGTGGAGTCTATTTCCAAGTACCAAATATGAGGCTCCCATTATTTTCTCACTCTGTTACTCTTCTGGCAATGGTGGGTGACAATATGCATAGTGCTGTCAACCAAGGAAGTTCATCCAAGTCTCAATGTTCAGAGATTTTATTGGGACTCCAGTATAATTGATTCACATGGTTGACTTTCATCTCCATGTTGACTGATACCATGTGACTCAAAGACTCCCATCCTAAATCACTTGTCCTTCTCATATCAGAGATTTGGCCAAAATATGAAGTAATATATATATAAATAATTCAAAACGTAATTGCACCACTAACAAAGGTTAGTATCACCTTTCTTCCGTAGACTTTACTTTAAAAATTCAGACAAGTTCTACCACAAAAAGACATCATGCTATATTATAATTTAATCATAATTTAAAACACAGAACTTATTTTAATTATTAATAATAAATTGGCAGTTTTATAATAAAATATTCAGTGTTAATAAAACATTAATGGCATGCATCATAATATGATGATACAAATTTTAAAAAGTAATTTTTATATATAGCACAATATCTTAATTGTGCAAAGAAAAAACAATGTTACTCAAAGTCTATCACCCCTTCTCTTTACTGTTCACCAAGAAGCTACCTATGACTACATATTTCCTATGTATTAGCACTCTGGAGAGACGTCTAACTTTTAAGAATGAGGAGGTTAATGATACCTGAGAAGTAACATGAAAACATAGAAAAAAGTAATACTTTAACAACTTGGCCCATTTTAAGAAATTTCATTTTTAAAAGTTAGCTGGAAAGAATAATAGGATAACACATTACTTTGAACATATGACCAAAGGGAATGTATAATAAAATTGTTGTAATTCAAGAGTTTTCAAGTCATGCATAAATTCCCCTTGTAAATAAAATTCTATCAGATCAGTATATTACTGTGAGTGTTCAGACCAGTTTCCTGGAGGCAACTGCAAAATTAAAAGGCAGTCTCCAAACCTGCCCTCATTTCTGATACCTTCTGCAAGTTTAGGGTATTCCAAAACCACCCACAGGCTCTATAGTCCTCTTGAAGGACTCTCATTCAGAATTCCCTGAAAGAGGCTATACTCATAGTTACAGTTTCTTACAGAGAAGGATACAGATGAGCACCAGCCAAGGGAGGAAACAGACAGGGTGGAGTCTATTTCCAAGTACCAAATATGAGGCTCCCATTATTTTCTCACTCTGTTACTCTTCTGGCAATGGTGGGTGACAATATGCATAGTGCTGTCAACCAAGGAAGTTCATCCAAGTCTCAATGTTCAGAGATTTTATTGGGACTCCAGTATAATTGATTCACATGGTTGACTTTCATCTCCATGTTGACTGATACCATGTGACTCAAAGACTCCCATCCTAAATCACTTGTCCTTCTCATATCAGAGATTTGGCCAAAATATGAAGTAATATATATATAAATAATTCAAAACGTAATTGCACCACTAACAAAGGTTAGTATCACCTTTCTTCCGTAGACTTTACTTTAAAAATTCAGACAAGTTCTACCACAAAAAGACATCATGCTATATTATAATTTAATCATAATTTAAAACACAGAACTTATTTTAATTATTAATAATAAATTGGCAGTTTTATAATAAAATATTCAGTGTTAATAAAACATTAATGGCATGCATCATAATATGATGATACAAATTTTAAAAAGTAATTTTTATATATAGCACAATATCTTAATTGTGCAAAGAAAAAACAATGTTACTCAAAGTCTATCACCCCTTCTCTTTACTGTTCACCAAGAAGCTACCTATGACTACATATTTCCTATGTATTAGCACTCTGGAGAGACGTCTAACTTTTAAGAATGAGGAGGTTAATGATACCTGAGAAGTAACATGAAAAAACATAGAAAAAAGTAATACTTTAACAACTTGGCCCATTTTAAGAAATTTCATTTTTAAAAGTTAGCTGGAAAGAATAATAGGATAACACATTACTTTGAACATATGACCAAAGGGAATGTATAATAAAATTGTTGTAATTCAAGAGTTTTCAAGTCATGCATAAATTCCCCTTGTAAATAAAATTCTATCAGACCTAGCAACCTGTGTGCTGGCATTCATTGCCTTAACATGCAACAGATAGAAATCCAGTAGACACCACAGAGATATAAAATCTCACAGTAAAACCTCTAAATGGAGAAAAGGCATAGGATGATCTATAAGTAAATGTGTGAAAGAGTAGTTGAACTACATGCATGCTTGCTTTGATAAGAAATGCAAAACAAAAAACAGTGAGGTGGGGTTTCCCTGGTGGTCCAGTGGGTGAAGAGTCCACCTGACAGTGCAAGGGACCCTGGCTCGATTCCTGGCCCGGGAAGATCCCATGTGCTGCAGAGCAGCTGGACCACTGTGTCCAATTGTGAGCTAGTGCTCTGGAGTGCATACACTCAGAGCCAGTGCTCAGGAACGAGAAAGACCACAGCAGAGGGAGGCCTGCACAGGCCAAGGAATAAAGATGGATGAAAATAAATGAATACAAAGTCAATAAAAAGAGCGCCCCCCTCCAAAAAAAAAAAAAAAAAAAAAAACCCACGAAAAAACCCAGTGAGGTGCATCCAAGAACTCTCTATGGGCTAGTGATGTTCTCATTGCATGTTTAGATGTGTGGAGTCTGAAGCAGCACAAAGAGGAGGGTTTAGAGGCAGGGCTATTTGAAGTCTTCATCCAGTCACTGGTCCCAGTCACGAAGGTAACACTGATCAAGATGCTCAGCCTTCCTTTCTTCAAAAATGAATGTTAAGACCTGAGTTCAGTTCTAGAACTTGAATCTTGACCCAGACAACACAAAAAACAAAGCATTTCCTTATTCATAATAATTATGTGGAACCTCCAGGCTGTTGCAGGTTCAAATGTTTCTCAGACTAAGTTTCCTATTGTTCCTTCAATTTTCTGGGCAACCCCCATAATCTTTCAATGTGTATGTGTGTGTGTGTCTGTGTGTGTGTCTGTTTGGTCATGCCTGACTCTTTACAGGCCTATGGACTGTTGCCTGACAGGCTCCTCTGTCCATGGAATCTTCTATACAAGAATACTGCAGTGAGTTGCCATTTCCTACTCCAGGGGATCTTCCCAGCAAAGGGACCAAACCCACATCTCCTGCATTGGCAGGCAGATTCTTTACCACTGTGCCACCTGGGAAGCCCCACAGCAACATTCTCACTTTTATTTAAGTAAGACAGAAGTGGTTTCTGATGCTTCTAGTCCAAGAGCCCTGACTGATCAGATTTTCTTTATCCAAAAATGGTACTGACATCTTTGGTCAAGGACTTGTCAAACTGATCAATGGAAATTTGTTCATGTACTTGACATGCATCTCAGCTCTGTAAAAGGTCTGAAAAATGCATGAAGACATGGTTTCTACTGCCCACTATGGTTTAAATATGGCCAGGGAGACAGAAATCACACATAGGAAATGGTTATAGAACTATGAATAACTGAACTACTAAAAATAAAAAATATTCAATTTTCTGTGCAATAGCAACTTTAGAAAGGAAGAGAATGAAATAGAATGGAATCTTGAGAACTTTCTGGAAGAAGATCAAGATTGAATACTGTAAAAGGAAAATCAAAATGGAGTTAGTATTGCTAAGAGCGCTCTCTTAAATGATGCCAGGGGGCCAGTAAGGAAGTATGACTTATGCACTCTCTCAGCCTATTAACCTGATGAAGTCATCCAGAACACCTGCCAGAAATTTAAGATACTTATCGGATCCTTACCCTAAAATAACGCGTGATTCCTTAAGGACAAATATTTTCTGACTAGCTTCAGAGTTAATCAAAATTCTCGCCAGGCAACTTTTAATAACCTAGTGGCTTTCTGTCTTTATAAGCCTGACTCTTTCCATTTCTCAGAACACTCTTTCAGCTTACGGAAATCTGGGTCTCTCAAATTTCAATTCTTCAAACCCCAAATAAACTATTTTCTCATTTGAAGCCTCCCACAGTATTACTCTTGTTAACGGTGCAAACTGGGAAATTTTAAAAAAATGGCCCCTGTTATTAGGGCATAGCACAAGTCTTCTCTCAGTATCTGTGGGGACTGGTTCCAGTTTCCCTACAGGCGCCCAAATCTGTGGATGCTCAAGTCCCTTATATAAAATGGTATAGTTTTATCCTTCTTAAGGGCTGCATGTTTGCAGGAACATAGATGGAACTTAAGAACGAAATACTGAGTCAAGTAAGTCAGACAGAGAAGGAGAAATATTGTATCACATCCCTTATATACAGAATTTAAAAAGAAATGATAGATACAAACTCACAAAACAGAAAGAGATTCACAGACTTAGAAAACAAACTTACAGTTGCTGAGGGGAAGAGACAGGGACTTTGGGAAGGTCATGTACATACTACTATATTTAAAATGGATAATTGTATATAGCACATGGAACTCCTGCCCAATGGGTTCCTGTATGGCCAGGAGACAGAAATCACACATAGGAAATGGTTATAGAACTATGAATAACTGAACTACTAAAAATAAAAAATATTCAATTTTCTGTGCAATAGCAACTTTAGAAAGGAAGAGAATGAAATAGAATGGAATCTTGAGAACTTTCTGGAAGAAGATCAAGATTGAATACTGTAAAAGGAAAATCAAAATGGAGTTAGTATTGCTAAGAGCGCTCTCTTAAATGATGCCAGGGGGCCAGTAAGGAAGTATGACTTATGCACTCTCTCAGCCTATTAACCTGATGAAGTCATCCAGAACACCTGCCAGAAATTTAAGATACTTATCGGATCCTTACCCTAAAATAACGCGTGATTCCTTAAGGACAAATATTTTCTGACTAGCTTCAGAGTTAATCAAAATTCTCGCCAGGCAACTTTTAATAACCTAGTGGCTTTCTGTCTTTATAAGCCTGACTCTTTCCATTTCTCAGAACACTCTTTCAGCTTACGGAAATCTGGGTCTCTCAAATTTCAATTCTTCAAACCCCAAATAAACTATTTTCTCATTTGAAGCCTCCCACAGTATTACTCTTGTTAACGGTACAAACTGGAATTTAAATAAATGGCCCCTGTTATTAGGGCATAGCACAAGTCTTCTCTCAGTATCTGTGGGGACTGGTTCCAGTTTCCCTACAGGCGCCCAAATCTGTGGATGCTCAAGTCCCTTATATAAAATGGTATAGTTTTATCCTTCTTAAGGGCTGCATGTTTGCAGGAACATAGATGGAACTTAAGAACGAAATACTGAGTCAAGTAAGTCAGACAGAGAAGGAGAAATATTGTATCACATCCCTTATATACAGAATTTAAAAAGAAATGATAGATACAAACTCACAAAACAGAAAGAGATTCACAGACTTAGAAAACAAACTTACAGTTGCTGAGGGGAAGAGACAGGGACTTTGGGAAGGTCATGTACATACTACTATATTTAAAATGGATAATTGTATATAGCACATGGAACTCTGCCCAATGTTCTGTGGCAGTCTGGATAGGAAAGGGATTGGGGTAAGAATGGACACCTGTATATGTATGGCTGAATCCCTTCACCATTTCCCTGAAACTTCAGCAATATTGTTAATCAACTATATTCCAATACAAAATAAAAAGTTTAAAGTTTAGAGAATATGGCATAGTATCTATATATATTCTGTGTACATCCCTCAGTCTACTTTAAATCTTCTAGATTACTTATAATACCTAATATTAATGTAAATGCTTTATAAATCTGGCCAGTGCAGCAAATTCAAGTTTTGCTTTTTGGAAATGTCTGAATTTTTTTTCCATATATTTTTGATCTGTGGTTAGTTGAACTCATGGATGCAGAAACTGGCTATATGGAAGGCTGTCTGTAAATTAATTTCAATGAAGAAGAATATATAGTACATACACTTGAACAAGGTAGTAAAATAAATACTGTCAAGAAATAGCACTGGGGCTTCCCTGGTGGTCCAGTGGGTGGAGAGTCCACCTTGCAGTGCCGGGGGCACTGGTTTGATCCTTGGCCCGGGCAGATCCCACATGCCAAGGAGTGGCTGGACAGGTGTGTCCAATTACAAGCCAGTGCTCTGAAGTGTATGCATCCAGACACTGGTGCTCTGCAATGAGAGAGGCCACTGCGATGGGAGGCCCACACATGCCCAAGAATAAAGATGGATGAAAATAAATGGATAAAAAAACAATAAAGGAGGCCAAAATTAAAAAAAAAAAAGAAAGAAAGAAATGGCACTGGAAGGGTATAATGAAGAGTCAAGTCTCCACTGATAAAATGAACATTAGAAATGCAATTGGTAGTGTTTGGGTTTTCCCTACAAAAGGTACACATAAGCAATCTTACCTCTGTTCACCTCCAGAAACACCTTGATCAAAAACTCCACTCAGTCTTCAGAAAAGAATTGAGTCAGAAGTCAGCATGGAAAAGACAGACACCCAGAGATAAGAAGGTGGAAAAGAAGACAAAGAGAAGAGTGGAAACCATGGGCCTGTTAAGCTTAAGGAAGAAAACAGAAGCGATAATTCAACAGCTTAAAAAGGCAGGATAGCAAGATGTCAGAAGTGACAGATGTGCCACTGATGCAAAATGCTAAGTAAAAAATAATGACAAATGACAACACTGAGTGTTTACAAACACCATTAAGTCTTGATTTTTGGAAGTATTTATTCCCTTTCATTTGAAGAGAGTTTTTAAAAAAATTTCTTTCAAGAGTTCCACCAAACATAGATTCCCATGCCTTTGGGATTTTATACAGGGCTTGATTGAGGGATGGGCCACTCTCTGGGGTATCTGTCTACAAAGGCTCAGAACAGGAGAGAACAATCTAGAGAGAAGAAGAAACTTTTACTTACAAGATATACTCTCAGATTTAATATCGTTTGTGGTTCAAAAGACATATGGGGTGAGCAGGGAGGCTATATAAATTATTACTCTATTCTAGACTCTTTTGAGAGTTACAGGGGTTTGTTAACCCAGGTGGCACAGTGGTAAAGAATCCACCTGCAAATGCAGGAGTGGCAGGTTTGATCTCTGGGTCAGGAAGATCCCCTGGAGGAGGAAATGGCAACCCACTCCAGTATTCCTGCCTGGAGAATCCCATGGACAAAGCAGCCTGGCAGGCTCAGTTCATGCGGTTGCAAAGAGTAGAACATGACTGAACGACTGAGCATGCATACCAATAATTTTGTTAGAACAAGGTAAAGGCCATAGAGATATACAGTACCTTATTGAATACTTTTGACAGAGGCAGGAGGAATAAGGTTCCCCAAAAGGATTCCTCTAAGAGTAACCATGGTTTGGGTGGGTATTTGTTTTGCCAAGTATTAATATTATGTAGACCTGGGTCCAGAGTCCATTGCTTAGGACAGCTTCCAGAGGGAACGATCACTTCTCTGCAACCCCTGTCACTCATTTTAACTTGTCAAAATATACTGAATACATAGTTCAGGAGTGTCAACAAGGCATTAGCATTTTGTTGAATTACAATATCAAAAATAGATTTTGAAAAGTAAGAAGAACTTTTAGAAAGGTGTTTTGTCTAAATCTCCAATCTACATTACTAAGCTTCCCCTCTCTTCACAAATACGTCTCCTTGAAAACCCCAATTCTGTCCTTATCAAGATTTTGTCAGAGTTGCCTTACCCTCATTTCATTATGGTTCTTAAATCTCAAAGCTTCTGAATAAAGCTCCTTCTATATTCATAGCTGCACCAAGCCAGGCAGAGTCTCCTGGAGCCCATATTACATTAACTTAAGAAAGCACCTGAAATGCACCTGCTCAGTGAGCCTGGGAGATGCAGGGAGTGGGGGCTGAATCACCCAATTTGATTACAGTTAACTGCTGCTGGTACTGTGGGTCATTTCCAAACCCCAACTGGAATTGTTCCTTCTATATTTAGCCAGAGACAAAGAGACAGTGTGTGGAGACATGTAATTTACTCATAGACAGAGACTTGAAAGGTCAACATGACAGCAAAAGAAAACTCTGAGGAGGAGGTTTAAAGCTCGCATGGCGCTAAAGCAAAGAGTGAATACCTTGCGCTCAGGGATCAAGAAGCAATGAGATTTAACTTCTCTCATCTCTCTGCTGTGAAGAAGGAGGCACATGAGTAATCATGGGAGGGCACCAGACGTTGAGGTAGTGATCACCTGAGTGGTAAGCAAACAGACTTGCTTCCTGAGCCCAAAGAAAGCTCATGGCAAGGCGACCTCTTAATACCAGGAGCCTGTGATTCCACTACCTAAATAGTTCTGTAGAAAATCCAAGGCAGGAATGGCAGAGGTCGGGTGACTGGCTTGTGCCCTCCCTCGGTGACAGCTCCAGGCAATTTCACCATCCAGCTGTTCTGTTTTTCAAAACTAAAGTAATTGGAATTGAGTAACCATGGTTTGGGTGGGTATTTGTTTTGCAAGTATTAATATTATGTCCAGAGTCCATTGCTTAGGACAGCTTCCAGAGGGAACGATCACTTCTCTGCAACCCCTGTCACTCATTTTAACTTGTCAAAATATACTGAATACATAGTTCAGGAGTGTCAACAAGGCATTAGCATTTTGTTGAATTACAATATCAAAAATAGATTTTGAAAAGTAAGAAGAACTTTTAGAAAGGTGTTTTGTCTAAATCTCCAATCTACATTACTAAGCTTCCCCTCTCTTCACAAATACGTCTCCTTGAAAACCCCAATTCTGTCCTTATCAAGATTTTGTCAGAGTTGCCTTACCCTCATTTCATTATGGTTCTTAAATCTCAAAGCTTCTGAATAAAGCTCCTTCTATATTCATAGCTGCACCAAGCCAGGCAGAGTCTCCTGGAGCCCATATTACATTAACTTAAGAAAGCACCTGAAATGCACCTGCTCAGTGAGCCTGGGAGATGCAGGGAGTGGGGGCTGAATCACCCAATTTGATTACAGTTAACTGCTGCTGGTACTGTGGGTCATTTCCAAACCCCAACTGGAATTGTTCCTTCTATATTTAGCCAGAGACAAAGAGACAGTGTGTGGAGACATGTAATTTACTCATAGACAGAGACTTGAAAGGTCAACATGACAGCAAAAGAAAACTCTGAGGAGGAGGTTTAAAGCTTCGCATGGCGCTAAAGCAAAGAGTGAATACCTTGCGCTCAGGGATCAAGAAGCAATGAGATTTAACTTCTCTCATCTCTCTGCTGTGAAGAAGGAGGCACATGAGTAATCATGGGAGGGCACCAGACGTTGAGGTAGTGATCACCTGAGTGGTAAGCAAACAGACTTGCTTCCTGAGCCCAAAGAAAGCTCATGGCAAGGCGACCTCTTAATACCAGGAGCCTGTGATTCCACTACCTAAATAGTTCTGTAGAAAATCCAAGGCAGGAATGGCAGAGGTCGGGTGACTGGCTTGTGCCCTCCCTCGGTGACAGCTCCAGGCAATTTCACCATCCAGCTGTTCTGTTTTTCAAAACTAAAGTAATTGGAATTGAACTACAGAGCTTTGCTAAAACCCTAGCAATTAACAGTGCGATTTCCCAAATTGCGCTGTAATGGGAAAATGTCCATCAATCAACCCAGTGAAATAACACATTTTCTCACCAGATGTGAGATTTAATATCTTCATAACTCTCCGGATTTACCACTTATGAATTGTCAGCCTTGCCTGGAGCTCTGAGAATTAATGGACTATATCCCTGCTATGCAAGGAGAGTTTACAGTACTAAAATATCCCCACCTTCCTTTTAGATATATTTACCAAAAGGGGCTTCTTTAAGATGTAATCAGAAAACATGCTAGATGGGAAATTTTCATTTCTATATACAGTGTTATATATTATCCTTGTCTAGATACTTATAGCTTACAGAGTCTCAGCACCACATGCTCTTGTAACAGGAATAACCAGTTTATCACTGGCACTGGACAATAAATTACAGTGCAAAGATGCAATGCCTTAAGTTTGAAACTTTAGGGTATTCTTTATAGACGTTTTTTTGGATAGAGATCCAAAATATTCTGTTTCTAACTCGGTATGTATATCCAGGTCCTGCTGTTCCTACTGGACTAAGAAGAGAGATTAAAGCATCCACATATGTTCACCCTGTTATCATGGTTATCAGGTACTTCAGTTCTCATTTTAGCTTTCACTCCGATCTCGAACATCTGAGCCACAGCCGGGATGAAGCTGCCTCCTGAAAGCAACTCAGGCAGATTCTTGTGATGCCAGAATCTCCAACTCTTCAGGTTTGTAAAATTAGTCTGGCTTCCACCCACAGGGGAAAATATTGTAACAGTGAAGGTCACTCCACAGGCCTTGCATGGACTGAATTCACATAAGAAATTATTTTTCTTCTGTGTGCGGTACCAGGGCCTCGTTGCAGGGCCCAGGGAGTGATCACCTGAGTGGAAAGCAAACAGACTTGCTTCCTGAGCCCAAAGAAAGCTCATGGCAAGGCGACCTCTTAATACCAGGAGCCTGTGATTCCACTACCTAAATAGTTCTGTAGAAAATCCAAGGCAGGAATGGCAGAGGTCGGGTGACTGGCTTGTGCCCTCCCTCGGTGACAGCTCCAGGCAATTTCACCATCCAGCTGTTCTGTTTTTCAAAACTAAAGTAATTGGAATTGAACTACAGAGCTTTGCTAAAACCCTAGCAATTAACAGTGCGATTTCCCAAATTGCGCTGTAATGGGAAAATGTCCATCAATCAACCCAGTGAAATAACACATTTTCTCACCAGATGTGAGATTTAATATCTTCATAACTCTCCGGATTTACCACTTATGAATTGTCAGCCTTGCCTGGAGCTCTGAGAATTAATGGACTATATCCCTGCTATGCAAGGAGAGTTTACAGTACTAAAATATCCCCACCTTCCTTTTAGATATATTTACCAAAAGGGGCTTCTTTAAGATGTAATCAGAAAACATGCTAGATGGGAAATTTTCATTTCTATATACAGTGTTATATATTATCCTTGTCTAGATACTTATAGCTTACAGAGTCTCAGCACCACATGCTCTTGTAACAGGAATAACCAGTTTATCACTGGCACTGGACAATAAATTACAGTGCAAAGATGCAATGCCTTAAGTTTGAAACTTTAGGGTATTCTTTATAGACGTTTTTTTGGATAGAGATCCAAAATATTCTGTTTCTAACTCGGTATGTATATCCAGGTCCTGCTGTTCCTACTGGACTAAGAAGAGAGATTAAAGCATCCACATATGTTCACCCTGTTATCATGGTTATCAGGTACTTCAGTTCTCATTTTAGCTTTCACTCCGATCTCGAACATCTGAGCCACAGCCGGGATGAAGCTGCCTCCTGAAAGCAACTCAGGCAGATTCTTGTGATGCCAGAATCTCCAACTCTTCAGGTTTGTAAAATTAGTCTGGCTTCCACCCACAGGGGAAAATATTGTAACAGTGAAGGTCACTCCACAGGCCTTGCATGGACTGAATTCACATAAGAAATTATTTTTCTTCTGCTGTGCGGTACCAGGGCCTGTGCAGTAATATCTGCAGGGTCCCAGGGAGTTATAGAGGAGGAAAGGCTGCAGGAGACTTGGGTATGGGGGCTGTGGTGGCAGCCAGAGATGGTTTCCTAGAGGAGACAATATCTCAGCTTGTCTTCCCATCACAAAGCCTCTGTGTTGTCAGACACTGGAGTTCTGGAGATGATTATAGCTATTTTAGAAAAAAAAAAGTCATAAGATTTCTAGCATTCTAAGGAAACTCAGAGACCACAGATTTCATTTCCTAATTTCATAGATAGATAAAATGATTCAGTGAAGACTGTCAATCACACCATTGCACCAGTTGATAATACTTGGCATAATGTTTTATCCTAAATAATCTGTCATTCATTCCCAACTCATAACATTTAATTCTCCTTGACCATATGAATTGGCTTTAGAAGTTAATATACCTTTATTCTTTTTTTTTTTGGAAGAAGGAAACATTAGAGGATGTGAATGGGTTATTTTGTCCAAAGAATAAAGCAATTTAATATGACTTCTGCATGCCTTATTTTATTAGAGATTAAAATCATAAAGCAATAATTATATATTAAGAAACAGTTCAAAATTGCAAAAAAAGCAGACTGATGGAATAGAACCAAGATTGATAAAAATCAATTCAAATGATTATACTCATCTCCAGTAATAGAGAAAGAAACTATTTAGTAAACAGTATTGGGCCAGTGGTGATCTAGATATAGAAAAAAAAATACCTTAGAGTCATTTCTCATACCACACGGTATATTAATTTCAGATGAGTCATTTTATCAAAAACTAGGGGGAAAAAACACTGTTCCTCTTCAGCTACTAAGAAGAGATAAGTTCCTAATACTGAAAAAACAGAGTCTGTTAGGATCTCATCAGGGCAGGATGGATGAGCACAGATATGTAAAACCAAAGCACCTGACCTACAATACATAAAAGAAGAAAGCAGCATAATGAGATCACGTAATAAATATATTGATATCTGATTAAAACAATTATCACACACTCACACCCACACACCCACACATTTGTGTGTGTATAAAGAAATGACCAGTTATGCAAATTAATACCCAGCGACTTCCCAGTGGTTGAGACTCCATGTTTTCACTGAAGGGGCCCCAGGACTGATCCCTGGTTGGGGAACTAAGATTCCTCATGCTGTACGGTGTGGTCAAAAATCAGAACAAAAACAGAACCCAAACCAGTACCCAAACAGCACCTTACAAATAAAGGATCTACTCAAAATTTTACATGAATAATGAGATGAAGAACTATAAGAGGGGAAACACAGCCTTACCAACACAGCCTTACTAAATTAATAGGAAGGCATCTTTGCATAAATGGACTTCCCAGGTGGCTTAGTGGCAAAGAATCCACCTGCCAATGCAGGAGACACAGAAGATGGGTTCATAATCACACCATTGCACCAGTTGATAATACTTGGCATAATGTTTTATCCTAAATAATCTGTCATTCATTCCCAACTCATAACATTTAATTCTCCTTGACCATATGAATTGGCTTTAGAAGTTAATATACCTTTATTCTTTTTTTTTTTGGAAGAAGGAAACATTAGAGGATGTGAATGGGTTATTTTGTCCAAAGAATAAAGCAATTTAATATGACTTCTGCATGCCTTATTTTATTAGAGATTAAAATCATAAAGCAATAATTATATATTAAGAAACAGTTCAAAATTGCAAAAAAAGCAGACTGATGGAATAGAACCAAGATTGATAAAAATCAATTCAAATGATTATACTCATCTCCAGTAATAGAGAAAGAAACTATTTAGTAAACAGTATTGGGCCAGTGGTGATCTAGATATAGAAAAAAAAATACCTTAGAGTCATTTCTCATACCACACGGTATATTAATTTCAGATGAGTCATTTTATCAAAAACTAGGGGGAAAAAACACTGTTCCTCTTCAGCTACTAAGAAGAGATAAGTTCCTAATACTGAAAAAACAGAGTCTGTTAGGATCTCATCAGGGGCAGGATGGATGAGCACAGATATGTAAAACCAAAGCACCTGACCTACAATACATAAAAGAAGAAAGCAGCATAATGAGATCACGTAATAAATATATTGATATCTGATTAAAACAATTATCACACACTCACACCCACACACCCACACATTTGTGTGTGTATAAAGAAATGACCAGTTATGCAAATTAATACCCAGCGACTTCCCAGTGGTTGAGACTCCATGTTTTCACTGAAGGGGCCCCAGGACTGATCCCTGGTTGGGGAACTAAGATTCCTCATGCTGTACGGTGTGGTCAAAAATCAGAACAAAAACAGAACCCAAACCAGTACCCAAACAGCACCTTACAAATAAAGGATCTACTCAAAATTTTACATGAATAATGAGATGAAGAACTATAAGAGGGGAAACACAGCCTTACCAACACAGCCTTACTAAATTAATAGGAAGGCATCTTTGCATAAATGGACTTCCCAGGTGGCTTAGTGGCAAAGAATCCACCTGCCAATGCAGGAGACACAGAAGATGGGGGTTCAAACCCTGGGTCAGGAAAATCCCCTAAAGAAGGAAATGGCAACCCGCTCTAGTATTCATACCAGAAAAATACTATGGATAGAGGAGCCTGGTGCAATGGGGTCACAGTCAGACATGACTGATCACGCTGGCACATTTGTGCATAACTACTGACATATGCAAATAAAATTTTTAAATGCTGAAGTTCACTGGTGATGAAGGCAAAGGAGGAAGGGGCAACAAAGGATGAAATGGTTAGCATCATCAACTCAATGGACACGAGTTTGAGCAAACTTCGGGAGATAGAGGACAGTGAAGCCTGGCGTGCTGCAATACATGAGGTTGCAAAGAGTTGCTCACCACTTAGCAACTGAACAACAATAAGAATTCCAGTTGATTTCAAAGAGATTTACATGTATCTCTTTAAGGTTCCTTCTCCTCCCCTATTCCAACCAAAAGAAACAGCACGTGCTCAATCAAAAATAGCAAAATGTGTGGAGAAAAATCTGCATATCCCACAGTATATGAATACCTAGATAAACCAAAGCACAGAAGAGGCTTCCACACAGTTATTACAAATGAAAGTAGATCAGCACATTTGATAAGAATGTGAAAAAGTGATTAATGAGAAAAACGAGCATATTGGGTCCTGCTAACTACTGAAGGTCTAGGTCTTCGCACTGACAGAAGTGAGAAGTGAATGAGGAATAATGCTGACTGAGTTCAGTAAGTATGAAATATATTTCATATAAAGGTGTTTACACTGATAAAATCTCCAAAAGGAGAAACATATGCAGTTTCTTATGCTCTGAAGGTTGACCCACATGACTAGGAAAGTGGCTATGATCCCTGTTTTTTGAATATCTTTACTGCAGATCCACAAGGCCCTTTTTAAGTTTTATTTTCCAGCACCTTACAAATAAAGGATCTACTCAAAATTCAAAAAAAGACAATACAAAGGCACACTAAGGATTACCAAAAGATGAAGAACTATAAGAGGGGAAACCCTTCCCCCTTAAATTAATAGGAAGGCATCTTTGCATAAATGGACTTCCCAGGTGGCTTAGTGGCAAAGAATCCACCTGCCAATGCAGGAGACACAGAAGATGGGGGTTCAAACCCTGGGTCAGGAAAATCCCCTAAAGAAGGAAATGGCAACCCGCTCTAGTATTCATACCAGAAAAATACTATGGATAGAGGAGCCTGGTGCAATGGGGTCACAGTCAGACATGACTGATCACGCTGGCACATTTGTGCATAACTACTGACATATGCAAATAAAATTTTTAAATGCTGAAGTTCACTGGTGATGAAGGCAAAGGAGGAAGGGGCAACAAAGGATGAAATGGTTAGCATCATCAACTCAATGGACACGAGTTTGAGCAAACTTCGGGAGATAGAGGACAGTGAAGCCTGGCGTGCTGCAATACATGAGGTTGCAAAGAGTTGCTCACCACTTAGCAACTGAACAACAATAAGAATTCCAGTTGATTTCAAAGAGATTTACATGTATCTCTTTAAGGTTCCTTCTCCTCCCCTATTCCAACCAAAAGAAACAGCACGTGCTCAATCAAAAATAGCAAAATGTGTGGAGAAAAATCTGCATATCCCACAGTATATGAATACCTAGATAAACCAAAGCACAGAAGAGGCTTCCACACAGTTATTACAAATGAAAGTAGATCAGCACATTTGATAAGAATGTGAAAAAGTGATTAATGAGAAAAACGAGCATATTGGGTCCTGCTAACTACTGAAGGTCTAGGTCTTCGCACTGACAGAAGTGAGAAGTGAATGAGGAATAATGCTGACTGAGTTCAGTAAGTATGAAATATATTTCATATAAAGGTGTTTACACTGATAAAATCTCCAAAAGGAGAAACATATGCAGTTTCTTATGCTCTGAAGGTTGACCCACATGACTAGGAAAGTGGCTATGATCCCTGTTTTTTGAATATCTTTACTGCAGATCCACAAGGCCCTTTTTAAGTTCATTCACTGTTTCTGCATCCTGAGGACTGAGAACTTCCTCCATGCATCAAATCAAAATTTCTCTTGAAATCACTGCGAGCATGCTGTGCTGTGCTAAGTACCTAAGTCATGTTCAACTCATTGCGACCGCATGGACTGTAGCCTCTCCAGGCTCCTCTTGTCCTTGGAAGTCTCCAGGCAAGAATACTGGAGTGGGTTGCCATGCCCTCCTCAGGGGATCTTCTCCACCCAGGAACTGAACCCACATCTCTTATATTTCCTGCATTTGTTCTTTACCATTAGTGCCACCTGGAATGCATACTTTTCCTGAAATTTTGAAAGGGTGGAACAACTACAACTGATCTACACTTACCTAAAAATATTAATCAGGTTTAAAGCCAGTGATCAAATTCTAACACTCTACACCCGTATAACTTAGGGGCTTCCCAGGTGGTGCAGTGGTAAAGACTGCCTGCCATGCAGGAGACACAAGAGACATGGGTTCAGTCCCTGAGTCAGCAAGATCCCCTGGGGTAGGGAATGACAATTCACTCCAGTATTCATGCCTGGAGAATTCCATGGCAAGAAGAGCCTGGCAGGCTACAGTTGCAAAGAGTCAGATATGACTGAGAACACAAGCAAACGTACACATGTCAGTGAGCCAGGGATGTATATTAGTTAGTCACAGGTTTTGGAATAAAAAAGCCTTTTATCCTTTCTGGTTCTCAGCCATCCTGTCTGTTAACAAAGGGGATAATGATTTTGATTATATTAGGAATGCTGGAAGCAGGAATGAGCTAGTAACTAGAAAGGCTTAGTTTAATATTTAGCCTATGTAACAAGTTATAGCAGTATCTTTTATCTTTATTAAAATCATTAATGCTTTAGTTTTGTTTTCCTTTGAACACACTAATAAAAGTCTTAATTTCCTCTCTATAATATTTTTCTTTTCTTAGTTCAAGTTTATCTTTTTCTTAGCATCCTAAAATAAAGATCTCCAAAAGGAGAAACATATGTTTCTTATGCTCTGAAGGTTGACCCACATGACTAGGAAAGTGGCTATGATCCCTGTTTTTTGAATATCTTTACTGCAGATCCACAAGGCCCTTTTTAAGTTCATTCACTGTTTCTGCATCCTGAGGACTGAGAACTTCCTCCATGCATCAAATCAAAATTTCTCTTGAAATCACTGCGAGCATGCTGTGCTGTGCTAAGTACCTAAGTCATGTTCAACTCATTGCGACCGCATGGACTGTAGCCTCTCCAGGCTCCTCTTGTCCTTGGAAGTCTCCAGGCAAGAATACTGGAGTGGGTTGCCATGCCCTCCTCAGGGGATCTTCTCCACCCAGGAACTGAACCCACATCTCTTATATTTCCTGCATTTGTTCTTTACCATTAGTGCCACCTGGAATGCATACTTTTCCTGAAATTTTGAAAGGGTGGAACAACTACAACTGATCTACACTTACCTAAAAATATTAATCAGGTTTAAAGCCAGTGATCAAATTCTAACACTCTACACCCGTATAACTTAGGGGCTTCCCAGGTGGTGCAGTGGTAAAGACTGCCTGCCATGCAGGAGACACAAGAGACATGGGTTCAGTCCCTGAGTCAGCAAGATCCCCTGGGGTAGGGAATGACAATTCACTCCAGTATTCATGCCTGGAGAATTCCATGGCAAGAAGAGCCTGGCAGGCTACAGTTGCAAAGAGTCAGATATGACTGAGAACACAAGCAAACGTACACATGTCAGTGAGCCAGGGATGTATATTAGTTAGTCACAGGTTTTGGAATAAAAAAGCCTTTTATCCTTTCTGGTTCTCAGCCATCCTGTCTGTTAACAAAGGGGATAATGATTTTGATTATATTAGGAATGCTGGAAGCAGGAATGAGCTAGTAACTAGAAAGGCTTAGTTTAATATTTAGCCTATGTAACAAGTTATAGCAGTATCTTTTATCTTTATTAAAATCATTAATGCTTTAGTTTTGTTTTCCTTTGAACACACTAATAAAAGTCTTAATTTCCTCTCTATAATATTTTTCTTTTCTTAGAAACTTCTCAGGATTTTTTAGTCTCCTTGCCCGCTACGTGAGGGCAAGTATTCTGCAATATCAGCTTCCAGCAGGGTTAGCATCCTAAAAGTTAAGGCAAAGACTACATAATAATAGTTTTTATGATCAAGGCTGGAAAGAATTTACTCTAATCTTCAGTAATCTGTCTTGCAGTCACCATAAACTATTCTAGTCTACCCCCTATTAAAAAAAAAAAAATCTAGACATTAGGCATTCTATAAGAATAAGAGTTTCTCAGTAGGGCCTAATTGTCACTACATTAAAAATCAACTAAGCCATCATTTTTGCCCACATACATTCCATAATTTCTAAATCTTTTGAAAGAAAATCTGATGCAAGTGCTAAAGACAGAGGCATGAAATTGTCCATTAAATTTCCTTTTGTTTATTTGTTTTGCATTTATCATTCAAAGCCTATTTTTAGGGAAACTAATAATACAACTTTAATGTTTTAAGAAATAACATGTATTATTTGTATTGATATTAAAAACTATCTAATGAATAAGTTTTTTTCTGCTTTAAGAAAAACTGAATGATTGCACAGACTCCAGTGAAGTTAACTTAAAGTGACAAGAATATACTTGGAACTTTTCCTATCACTAAAAAGAGTAAAGACACCCAAGGTTCTTTGGAAATAAATATACTTCTGCCTCATGCCCAGATGGAGGTATCAGAGATTTTTTTTCAAATGGAAAAGTACATCCACTTAAAATTTAAAATGATGAGAATAAAAGCAAAAGGGGGGCTATTCTGGTTATTTTAGTCTTCAACTGTGTTTTATTTATTTACATTTTATCCCAGTTTTACTGAGATATAATTGACATACAGCACTGTATAAGCTAGAGACACAGAGCATGATGCTTTAACTTCTATACACTATGAAATGATCATCACATTTCGTAATCATTTAGTTCAGTGAATATCTATCATCTCATATAGTTATAAAATTAAAGAAACAGAAAAAAATTTCCATGAGATAAAAACTCTTACAATTTACTCTCTTAACAACTTTCATGTATAACATTCAGCAGTGTTAATTATATCTATCATGCTATACATTACATCTCTAGTACTTAGTTGTAACTTGAAGTTTGTGCCTTTGGATTTTTTTTCAATTGTATTTTTAATAGTTCTCTATAGAGACTTTAGTAGGAAAATTTCAGAAGGGTAATACGAATTTTGTTACATTTGGAAGTGGGAATGGGGGTATGTGCTTCTAAGTATTAGTAGTGAGTGTATTCACATCAAATAGAGATGTAGAGATAGTAAAATTATACTTATTACTACTAAGAGTAAGAAATGTGATAGAATGTTTTTTAAATACTTGAAACCTGCTATGTTTGCTATATAAACCAT
This sequence comes from Tragulus kanchil, assembly GCA_022376925.1. Lineage (NCBI taxonomy): Eukaryota > Metazoa > Chordata > Mammalia > Artiodactyla > Tragulidae > Tragulus > Tragulus kanchil. The sequence continues at coordinate 124,874,220 of JAIOJX010000028.1, forward strand.
ATTATTTGTTCTATGACTGTGGAAAATAAATGATAAATATTTTTTGTCAACTAAGGAAAAAAAAAAAAGAAGGGAGAATGAGTGCCATCTTGTGGAGAGACCTACAACGACCACATCTGAGTTACCTGTGCCCTACACTTCTCCTTCTCTTGATTTTCCCTACAAAGCTTTCATCTACCCTGCTATTTCCTTAGTAAAATGTAAATAATTCATTTCTACAGTGGAAAGGTATATCGTAGGTTGGAATGTGCTTGGAAAAATCAATATTGTAGTCATCCACACAATATTAAGAAAGAAGTCCTGGCTGAGATGCTGGGGTACTCAGAATGATATATAGACATTTTACAACCTTGTATATGATTGTCAACAGGTTTCCCTGCTGGTTCAGTGGTAAAGAATCTGCTTGCCAATGCAGGAGACCTAGGTTCTATCTCTGGGTCAGGAAGATCCCCTGGAGCAGGAAATGGAAGCCCACAATACTATTCTTGCCTGGGAAATCCAAAGGACAGAGGATTCTGGCTGGCTATAGTCCATGGGCGGCAAATGAGTCAGATGCAACTTAGCGACTGAATGACAAAAACACAATTGGGAAAGCAGCAATACTTACTTTAAAAAAGGAAGATCCTAGAGATGATCAAATAATTCATGTTTGTGAGAATATAGAATTTCACCTCTTCTGTCTTATTAGAAAAACTGAGACAGCTTACTAGATTCAGCATTTCCACATTTCATAATCTTCAATTCATCATACCAATGCATTCAAAGCTCCATTTGTGTATTTTGCATTGGATTTATTTAACCGGATAACTTCGTTAGAAAGGAGTTTACTTTCAGCATATTTTAAAGGATCAACTGCTAAATGATATAGGATTAATACTAACAACTCTGTGAATTATACCGGTATCAATACTAGTGATAATAATAATTGCAACTATGATTTATAGAATATTCCATGACAAGTACTTACGGTATGATATATAGCTTCCTAACAACCTTCCAAGGTATATATCATATTATTAAGAAAATTGACTGGTTAAGACTGCAAATCTAGTAGTAACAAAGTTGAAATTTGAATCAAAGTCCACAACTTTCCTCAATACCAAATTTACTCTCAGGTCTAAAATTTTTGAGACTTCCTAAATAACAGCACTCATGAACAAAAATCGTGAAAAACAGAAGCTTTCCAAAATGTGGCCTTATACCCCATTTTAATTATTCTTGCTATGCACCATTTTCCCAACATCCCAGCCAGGACTAGAATTATGAAAATCACAGTATGCTTCACTGAAAAACAGTTTCATTAACATAGGATGCAATCCAGCTATTCCTCGATGGGGGACAAAAATTAGTCTTAATTGTAAAAGCTTATTAACTAGAGATTGCTCTTCAGTTAACTATCTCTATTCAACATTACATAAATACTCATTAACTATGAATCATGAAGTAATTCAACATTAACATCTACTTCAAAACAAATTTTCCATGTTTCAAGTTCTAAATCTGACCATAAGGCTTTTTATTTTAGAATGCAAATATTTCCTCTTTAAATAAAAAACAAACTAAAAATTCAATTATATAAATTGAAAATTATATAATTTTAATTATTTCACTTTTTCTGGAAGTGTATGTGAAAGCTTGGTTTTATCAATATTGTTACTGTCATTGTGTCTTTTGTTTGCTTATTTTGTTTCCAATCGTCTGTGTTGGCTATATTTAATAATAAATCACACTGTAGGTTAGCAAATTATTTTGTCTTATTAGAAAAACTGAGACAGCTTACTAGATTCAGCATTTCCACATTTCATAATCTTCAATTCATCATACCAATGCATTCAAAGCTCCATTTGTGTATTTTGCATTGGATTTATTTAACCGGATAACTTCGTTAGAAAGGAGTTTACTTTCAGCATATTTTAAAGGATCAACTGCTAAATGATATAGGATTAATACTAACAACTCTGTGAATTATACCGGTATCAATACTAGTGATAATAATAATTGCAACTATGATTTATAGAATATTCCATGACAAGTACTTACGGTATGATATATAGCTTCCTAACAACCTTCCAAGGTATATATCATATTATTAAGAAAATTGACTGGTTAAGACTGCAAATCTAGTAGTAACAAAGTTGAAATTTGAATCAAAGTCCACAACTTTCCTCAATACCAAATTTACTCTCAGGTCTAAAATTTTTGAGACTTCCTAAATAACAGCACTCATGAACAAAAATCGTGAAAAACAGAAGCTTTCCAAAATGTGGCCTTATACCCCATTTTAATTATTCTTGCTATGCACCATTTTCCCAACATCCCAGCCAGGACTAGAATTATGAAAATCACAGTATGCTTCACTGAAAAACAGTTTCATTAACATAGGATGCAATCCAGCTATTCCTCGATGGGGGACAAAAATTAGTCTTAATTGTAAAAGCTTATTAACTAGAGATTGCTCTTCAGTTAACTATCTCTATTCAACATTACATAAATACTCATTAACTATGAATCATGAAGTAATTCAACATTAACATCTACTTCAAAACAAATTTTCCATGTTTCAAGTTCTAAATCTGACCATAAGGCTTTTTATTTTAGAATGCAAATATTTCCTCTTTAAATAAAAAACAAACTAAAAATTCAATTATATAAATTGAAAATTATATAATTTTAATTATTTCACTTTTTCTGGAAGTGTATGTGAAAGCTTGGTTTTATCAATATTGTTACTGTCATTGTGTCTTTTGTTTGCTTATTTTGGTCCCAATCGTCTGTGTTAGCAATATTTAATAATAAATCACACTGTAGGTAATTAGCAGAGGAAATTATTAAAATTACAAATGCTATTCATAGCAGCAGTATATTTTCTGATGTCTTTACATCAAAACAAGATAGAGAGATTTCACCTGAGAAAAGAAAATCTGTACACTTCAGGAAAATGTTTATCTAAAAATAAGCATCCTTTGGGGCTTTTTCTATTTGTTTAATCTATGGATATCAATAAAGGAAAAGTAGATAATATAGTTTTATTCATCCTTCTTTTATTTTTATTGTTTTGTGTCTGACCATTTAAATGATTAATTGAGGGATCCCCTGGAGCTGCATTTTCCTCACCTGATTGATAGCTAACCTTAAAATTTTAGAGCACTGATTTTCAACGTGTGAGTTTCAGACCACTGTAGATAAGTGGAATGAATGAATTACAAAGAGCCTCGGAATTCTTATGGGGACATTTTTTGTAGACTGAATACATGATAGGCTACATACTCTCAAACATAAACATAGAGTCTACTTACTCTTTATCAAATGTATGTGCTGCTTTTGATGAACACAGGGGAAATTCATTTACAGCTTATTGGCCTCATCATTGTCATCATGTTATGTATCAGCAACCAGCAGTGGCCCTTGTCTGCTTCATTACTTTTCTATTCCTTCTTCTAAGATGATCTGAATGTCCACCCAGATCAAATGTCACAATTCTAGCTAACTGGATGTGGTAGTAATTTTGGAGAAAAAAGGCCAATATTTTTATCTACTGCTTTCACACAATGCCCAAAGCTAACCTTTGGAAATTTCTTCTAAGGAACTAAAGAAAAATTTCTCCATTAGCCTCAGCCTCTTGCTCTTTACCTACCTCTCCCTATTTTTCGAAAACACAGACTTTAGTTGTTTTTGCCCATTAGTCAAAGAATGATCAATGGGAATAGGGACAGGAATAGGTGCTGGTCTTTGCTTTGGGGGCAGGAAGGCAGGGCCTGCACTCTGGTACCCTTAGCACAGAGGTATAGAGACCACTGAGCTTTCCTGCCACCATGTGCAAGTTCAAAAAGAATAATTTCAATATAAAAGTTCAGTTGGTTACTCTGTAGTAAAATAAATTATTTCAGCTGCTACATTTTTGAAGTTACTCTATCAGAATTTTAAATCCTTTTCCATACATCCCCTAAGGGCGTGTGAGCTGAACCAAGCCTCCTTTCTGTTTTATGATTTCTGGGCTGACGGGAGTTCACAGCAAAAATAACTTCCGAACATCAATCAGGCCCTGTCCGTCTGCTCTTTTATTTGACATGCTTCCTTTTCATTGTGGTAATATACTCTTTTTTTACATTTAAAACATGACATTCAATACAAATCATTCGTTAAGAAGAATTTCATATGAAATGCAAACTTTATCAAGTACAGGAAAATTAATAGAAATCATGAAGGCAAAAATGAAAGAGCATAATATAGATTCTGTGGAACTATCTTTTATTGTACTTAAAGGGAATACAATCCAATTCTATAATGCATTTGAATGCTTTTGTTCTCTTATTTTAAACAAAGTACCTTTAACCAATGTGAAAGGAGGAGGGGCTATCACCAAAGAGTGATCAGGCATGAAAATGGAAAATACTTTTTAAAATTCATGAATATTTGTAAGATTTTGCTAGGTATTTCAAACAATTCCTTGGTTTGACTCTGGAAGGGATTCAAAAATGAAGTGGTTACATCTTAAAATGAAGTGCTTATCAAACTGAAGGTTGCAACATTTTAGTGGGTTGTGAAACTAATTTAGTGATATTAGTTAACAAAACAGAACAAATCAGAAAATACAGAACATTGCATATGGCAAAGAAGAACCTTTTTGGTTGTGGTTAAGAATGTATATGTGCTAGCTAGCAATATATTAACTTACTGGATACCAGAGCAGGCCAAAATACTTGAAAATAGCACTAATACATTTTACATCACCTAATAGTACACAGCAAGTCAAGTTCTAGCAACAAAACAATGCCTATGACTTCCCTCTATATGCTCAGAGGATCATGGCTTGTAAACCATTTTAGAATTCTTCGATAGAAATTTAATTACAGATCCTGCATAGTGTATATTACTTAATATAAAGGGTATACAGTCCAGCAGGGTATTTTTGAAAACAGAGTAGTCAAGGATCACGCAAGTTCAAAAAGAATAATTTCAATATAAAAGTTCAGTTGGTTACTCTGTAGTAAAATAAATTATTTCAGCTGCTACATTTTTGAAGTTACTCTATCAGAATTTTAAATCCTTTTCCATACATCCCCTAAGGGCGTGTGAGCTGAACCAAGCCTCCTTTCTGTTTTATGATTTCTGGGCTGACGGGAGTTCACAGCAAAAATAACTTCCGAACATCAATCAGGCCCTGTCCGTCTGCTCTTTTATTTGACATGCTTCCTTTTCATTGTGGTAATATACTCTTTTTTTACATTTAAAACATGACATTCAATACAAATCATTCGTTAAGAAGAATTTCATATGAAATGCAAACTTTATCAAGTACAGGAAAATTAATAGAAATCATGAAGGCAAAAATGAAAGAGCATAATATAGATTCTGTGGAACTATCTTTTATTGTACTTAAAGGAATACAATCCAATTCTATAATGCATTTGAATGCTTTTGTTCTCTTATTTTAAACAAAGTACCTTTAACCAATGTGAAAGGAGGAGGGGCTATCACCAAAGAGTGATCAGGCATGAAAATGGAAAATACTTTTTAAAATTCATGAATATTTGTAAGATTTTGCTAGGTATTTCAAACAATTCCTTGGTTTGACTCTGGAAGGGATTCAAAAATGAAGTGGTTACATCTTAAAATGAAGTGCTTATCAAACTGAAGGTTGCAACATTTTAGTGGGTTGTGAAACTAATTTAGTGATATTAGTTAACAAAACAGAACAAATCAGAAAATACAGAACATTGCATATGGCAAAGAAGAACCTTTTTGGTTGTGGTTAAGAATGTATATGTGCTAGCTAGCAATATATTAACTTACTGGATACCAGAGCAGGCCAAAATACTTGAAAATAGCACTAATACATTTTACATCACCTAATAGTACACAGCAAGTCAAGTTCTAGCAACAAAACAATGCCTATGACTTCCCTCTATATGCTCAGAGGATCATGGCTTGTAAACCATTTTAGAATTCTTCGATAGAAATTTAATTACAGATCCTGCATAGTGTATATTACTTAATATAAAGGGTATACAGTCCAGCAGGGTATTTTTGAAAACAGAGTAGTCAAGGATCACGAGTTCATTTGTATGTTTGCTCATATATCAGTGGTTATTAAGAATATGTCAGTGTTGCCAACAGATATAATTAATACCACGTTTGATAATAAAAGGACAAAAGAGCCTCTTTTGCAAGCCGTAAGCATACTTCTAATATCTGCACATTCAGAATACAAGTTAGGTATTTCTATCACATCCAAGAGTTTCAAACTATCTGTAGAAGGAGCCACTTAGCAATCAATAGAACACCAGTGGTTTCCATCATGCACAGATTTTTTAAGCACTCTAATTTTTGCCAAAATCCTTGGTTGAAGAACACTAATGATAATGTAAGATGCCAAAAAAAAAATCAATAATGGTTACATTTATTTGGTAATCCACTATACGACTAGAAACTATAAATATACTTCATTTAATTTTCAGAATAATCCTATGAAGTAGATGTCATGGCTTCCATTTTAAGAGGGAAAAAAGCTCAAAAAGATGTAATAACTAGTGAAGTATCCCAGGATTTAAACTCAAGAACCAATGTATCTTCTCACTGTCTCTCAGGATAATGACAAGTAACAAAGAACTTGTTTTTTTTCTTTATATTAATATTTCAGATTTTTTAGTGCTATAAATAAAAGGAGGAAAGGAAGGAATGAGGGGAAAGAGGGAGGAAGAATGCCAAGAAGAAAAAGAATACATAGATTCAAGATTCATTTTACAAAACTAAAATGGATTGTCAGAACCTGAGATTACATACGGTTTGTAATAATTCACAAAAACAATGAATGTATATTCTTTCACTGATGCAGCCCTATTTCAAATTTGAACCTTGGTAAATGAGAAGTAATCACATACATGAATGAGATACTAAAATTTTCATTCATATCTTTTCTCAGAAGAACAAAATAGGAAAAGAAAAAAGAGAGAATAGGTAGGGGAGAGGCTGGTCAAACAGCTGTCTCAATGGTGTTGAGAGGTGACTGAGGACCCCACCTGCTATTCTTTTGCTTGACCTCCAGGGCTCACGCGGCAGAACTACCATAAGCATTGTGGTCAGTCATGCGATCTAAGTGGTAAGAAGAAACCTGATATAAAGACTTAGAGATAAGAAAGAGACCTGGATTCACAGTCTGGCTGTGCTCTTTCCTGGCCATTTTGATATCAGGAAAGTTAACTGAGTACAAATTAAAAACAGTAAGAATATATGAAAATGAAAGTCTCTCCGTTGTGTCTGACTCTGTGTGACCCCATGGACTGCCAGGCTCCTCTGTCAGTGGAATTCTCCAAGCAAGAATACTGAAGTGGGTAGCCATTCCTTTCTATAGGGAATTTTCTGGACCATGGACAGAACCTGAATCTTCTGCACTGCAGGCAGATTCTTTACTGTCTGAGCCACCAGGGAAGCCCCAATAAAATATGTAAAAGTGCCTATATCAGTGTTTTTGAGCACGCATTATGTGTCAAACTTGTGCCTCTTAGAAACTGAAAAGATAGAACAGCTCATTCCCTTCCAACAATATATTAACTTTTAATATATAAAGATTAGTTAATTACAATCTACAAAACAGTACTTTCCATAATTTTCTTAACCTTACCTTACTTGTCAATTCAAGTAACCTCCATTTTATGGTATTCTTACTATTTTTCTTTAAATCAATATTATTTTTACTAAAATAATTGTTTTTACAATAAATGGGAAGTTAGGCATAGAGAAATGAAAGATTTTTTCTAAAATAAACATGTAACCATAAAATTAAAACAACTTAATTATCCACATTATTGCCTCAAATAATGAACAGCCACACTTAGAGAAATTATATTTTACCAGACACAGAGAGAAACACCTTGAAGGCAATAGAAAAGCACAGTTTCAACAAACGGTAGAACAATTGGATGTAGACATGTAAAAGAATGAACCTGAACCCCTACTTTATGCCATATGTGACAATTAGTTCAAAATGAATTAAAGAACTAAATGTAAGAACTAAAACTATAAAACTGTTGGTAGAAAACATAGGTGTAAATCTTCATGACCTCAGATGAGGCAATGGTTCTTTAGACCTGACAGCTAAAGCATAAGTCACCAAAGAATAAAATAAACCAACTGGAACTTATCACAGGTAAAACTTTTATGCATCAAAGGAGACTCAGAAAGAAAGTGGAAAAAACAGCCTACAGAATGGGAGAAAATATCTGCAAATCATATAACCTATGAGGGTACAATATCTGGAATATATAAAGAATATTTATAATTTAACAGTAAAAATACACATAACCAATTTTAACATGGCAAATAATTTGAATAGACATTTCACTAAATAAGAAATACAAATGGCCAATAAGCATACAAAAAGATGCTCAACATCATTAGTAAGAAATGTAAATCCAAACTATGAGATATCACCACATATCCACTATGATGGCTATAATTTTTTTTAAGTGGAGAAAAATTTTGATGTTAATGTGGAGATTTGGGCACTTCACACATTGTGGATGGGAATGAAAAATGATGCAACTAGTGTGGAAAATATGTTCCTTCAAAACTTAAACATAGATATCATATGACCCAGCAACTCCACAACTAGGCATCTTCCCAAGAGAAATAAAAACATATGTTCTCAAGAAATCTTGTACATTTTCATAGCAGCATTATTCATAATAGCCAAAAAATGGAAAATCCAAATGACCATCACTGATGAATGGATAAAATGTCCATTAACTAACAAATGAACGAACAAAATGTGGTGTGCTTTTACAATGAACTTAATCAGCCATAACAAGGCATGAATTACTGATAAAAGCTAAAATATGGACACAACTGGAAAGCCTTACTCTAACTGAAAGAAGCCAGGGGGAGGGAAACAGTCACATATTGTGTGATTTCATTTTTATGGAACGTCCTCACTAGGCAAATCCAAAAAGACAGAAAATAGATTAATGGTGGCCAGGAGCTGAAGGGAAGGGAGAGAAGGGAGTGGCTGTGAAAGGGCAGGGATTTCTTTTGGGAGGTATAAAATGTTCTTAAATTAGATGGTGATGATGGTTCCACAATTCTGTGAATATACTAAAAATTACTGAACTGCATACTTAAAAATGGTAAATTTTATGACATGTAAACTAAATCTAAGTTTAAAAACAACAACAACAACAACAACATAGCTTGGGATGGAAATAGGGAGAGAAACTTGAAAAAGAAAGTTTGAGGGCTTCCCCTAGTGGTCCAGCGGGTAAGGACACCGCCTTGCTGTGCAAGGGGCGCCGGTTCGAGCCCTGGCCTGGGAAGATCCCACGTGCCACGGAGCGGCTGGACTGATGTGTCCAATCACCGAGCCGGAGCTCTGGAGCGCATGCGCCCAGAGCCGGTGCTCTGCGACGACAGAGGCCACCGCGATGGGAGGCCCACAGGAGCCAAAGAACAAAGACCGAAGACGGATGAAAATAGAGAAATGAAAGACCGGCTCTCCTCCCTCCCCAACCCGACCCCCACCTCCAAAATAAATAAATAAATAAATCTTTAAAAAAAAAAAAGAAAGTTTGAACAGCAGGTTATGGCCTCAGTTACTCAAGAAACATGAGCACCTACTATGTGCCAGGCACTTTGATAGTCATTGAGGACACTGAGAGGTGCTAAACTGCAACTATCATGTAGCTTTAATATTGCTATAATCACTCGGAAATTTTAACAAGTCAAGTTCATTGGATAGCAAAGATAATTTAAAGAAAAGGATAAGAAGTTTCCAAGAATGGATTGTATCTCTACACTAATTTTGCTTGCAGCCAGTGAGACTGACAGATAAAAACTAGGTAAATTAATTAGTATGATAGAATTATATCTTAAATTTTTCTTTTTAAAAATACTTTATTATATTTTTATATCATTTGTACACTTGAAAAAAACAAACCTACAAACCTATACCATGTCCCTTTCTGACAGTGCACTGACTTCATTGTGACTTAACTTTTTCCTTCATTCATGTTGAAAGTCAATGCTCAGAAAGGGAAAGGACCAAGGTCTAAGGGCCTTTGATCTTTCTTCTCCATTCCATGCATTTTGTAGAATGGCTACCGGCTCTTAGGGCATTAAATAGCTAACCTGAAGCAAGCCAGGGAGTATGTGTATGCATATGCTAACATTCAAGTCTTCTTTCTCAGTTGTTGACTATTAATTTGTTCCTGGCTTCCTCACATTGGTATTTTCTCCTCCTTTTTAAAGGATATTTCTTAGAGAGTGAAGAAATAGACCATTTTCTTTGCTTTTGCATAGGGACAAGAACACTCTATTTTAATATCAGCATTTAGTTATGCACAATGAGTGCAAAAGAATGTTTAGCAGCTCAGCAATTACTCTTAATGATGAAGCTGAACACTGCTGTCTTACAGGTAAAAATGCGTTTCCCTTCAATCCACAAATCTTCCATTGTAATGTACCTATAAAGTAGTTGATAAAAGATTATTAGGCAAAAAAAAAAAAAAAAAAAAATTACCTAGGGCTTCCCTGGTGGTCCAGTGGGTAAGGACACCGCCTTGCAGTGCAAGGGGCACCAGTTCAATCCCTGGTCTGGGAAGATCCCACGTGCCACGGAGCGGCTGGACTGATGTGTCCAATCACCGAGCCGGAACTCTGGAGAGCATGCGCCCAAAACCTGCGCTCTGCAACAAGAGAGGCCACCGTGATGGGAGGCCCACACAGGCCAAAGAACAAGAATGGAAATGAAAGACCAATAGAAGTGGCCAAAAAAAAAAAAAAAAAAAAATGACCTAATGTAGATTTCTTACCAGATGGTTCTTGTTCCCAAAGCCATGTCCAAAGATACTTTAGAATATCACCATCACTGTCACCTTCTGGAGGGAGCATCTTTCTACCTGTAGATACCCGTTCAATATTAACTAACAATAAAGGAGACCACTGAGGCTACATATGAGAAATAGCTACATGATGCTAATAGTAAAGTTAACAAGAGCAGAAAAATAAAAGCCTAAATTGAAACCTAGCTGACACTGCCAGTGGAGTTAGCAAAGAATACTTGAGGTCTCTGGACCACTAAAAAGCCAGAACAAAATTTAAAAATAAATCCACCTCAGATGTAAGCTACTGTCAGATGTGTAAGACTGTTTGATTAATACAACTAATTTTGTTTTAGTCTTCTTCTAAAATGCTTAGGGCATTAAATAGCTAACCTGAAGCAAGCCAGGGAGTATGTGTATGCATATGCTAACATTCAAGTCTTCTTTCTCAGTTGTTGACTATTAATTTGTTCCTGGCTTCCTCACATTGGTATTTTCTCCTCCTTTTTAAAGGATATTTCTTAGAGAGTGAAGAAATAGACCATTTTCTTTGCTTTTGCATAGGGACAAGAACACTCTATTTTAATATCAGCATTTAGTTATGCACAATGAGTGCAAAAGAATGTTTAGCAGCTCAGCAATTACTCTTAATGATGAAGCTGAACACTGCTGTCTTACAGGTAAAAATGCGTTTCCCTTCAATCCACAAATCTTCCATTGTAATGTACCTATAAAGTAGTTGATAAAAGATTATTAGGCAAAAAAAAAAAAAAAAAAAAATTACCTAGGGCTTCCCTGGTGGTCCAGTGGGTAAGGACACCGCCTTGCAGTGCAAGGGGCACCAGTTCAATCCCTGGTCTGGGAAGATCCCACGTGCCACGGAGCGGCTGGACTGATGTGTCCAATCACCGAGCCGGAACTCTGGAGAGCATGCGCCCAAAACCTGCGCTCTGCAACAAGAGAGGCCACCGTGATGGGAGGCCCACACAGGCCAAAGAACAAGAATGGAAATGAAAGACCAATAGAAGTGGCCAAAAAAAAAAAAAAAAAAAAAATGACCTAATGTAGATTTCTTACCAGATGGTTCTTGTTCCCAAAGCCATGTCCAAAGATACTTTAGAATATCACCATCACTGTCACCTTCTGGAGGGAGCATCTTTCTACCTGTAGATACCCGTTCAATATTAACTAACAATAAAGGAGACCACTGAGGCTACATATGAGAAATAGCTACATGATGCTAATAGTAAAGTTAACAAGAGCAGAAAAATAAAAGCCTAAATTGAAACCTAGCTGACACTGCCAGTGGAGTTAGCAAAGAATACTTGAGGTCTCTGGACCACTAAAAAGCCAGAACAAAATTTAAAAATAAATCCACCTCAGATGTAAGCTACTGTCAGATGTGTAAGACTGTTTGATTAATACAACTAATTTTGTTTTAGTCTTCTTCTAAAATGCTTAGATTTCCCAACATTCATCAATTGGGATGGAAATAATTGCACTTCTTGCACTTGCAGTATGGGTAAAGCAAGAAGAAAATAGATGTCTATCATTCTTTCTTCTGGCAATGCCATTTACTGTTAAATCATAGGAGAAGAAAGAATATTAAAATAAGAATTATAGAAGCAGCAGAAAATGGAAGCCACCATAAGTCATAAGAGCTGAAATCCACGGTCAACTCTAACACTAGCTTTGTTATGAGAACTTAGGTTACTGCCAGGCTGGCCTTTTCTCACCTTAGTCTCTTGACTAAGTACAGGATGCTTTCACCAACTTACAAAGACTGTTTAATTAGATTTAAATCACAAGGTGAAAGCATGTTATAAAATAGAAGACCAAATAGTAACTGGTCATAGTAAGTATGCAATATAAATAAGGGAGAATCCATCTCCATGTTTTATTCTTCTAATTGTTTGTGGAATTTATGTTAGATGAGAGCAGGGGTTTCTGTCTAGTTTGTTCTTAGTTATATCTCGAGCACATACAACATTTCCCAGCACAGAGTAGGAACTCAGTAACTGTTCAATGATCTAACCAAGGAATGAAAAAAAGAAGTTATCTATATAACTTTCGCTTCTGTCTTTTCCCTAAAATATACATATCTGATACAAACTGTCCTATATTTTTTTTTACTGCTGCATACACTTCATGAAATATTTTATCATTTAATCTATACAATTACCTGAGAGCACTAAAAGAGCACATTTGCAGTATAGAAAGGAAAACTTCGGTACCATGCATAAATCATTACTGACTGAACACACGTTATACAGCTACACTAACAAGAAAAAAGAGTTTGAAATATTTCTAATGATTTCTCTTGATTTACGTATTAGAGTTGACTGTGGACCTCAAATCAACAGGCAAGCAATGACAAAAGTCAGTAATATGTGGAATCTCGAAATCTATACCTCGTCCCTCAAATACTAGGCACTGCTTTTTCTGACAGCTTATTGGAAACATACAAGAGAAGTAGAACCAGGGTCACTAAACTGTTTGATTAATACAACTAATTTTGTTTTAGTCTTCTTCTAAAATGCTTAGATTTCCCAACATTCATCAATTGGGATGGAAATAATTGCACTTCTTGCACTTGCAGTATGGGTAAAGCAAGAAGAAAATAGATGTCTATCATTCTTTCTTCTGGCAATGCCATTTACTGTTAAATCATAGGAGAAGAAAGAATATTAAAATAAGAATTATAGAAGCAGCAGAAAATGGAAGCCACCATAAGTCATAAGAGCTGAAATCCACGGTCAACTCTAACACTAGCTTTGTTATGAGAACTTAGGTTACTGCCAGGCTGGCCTTTTCTCACCTTAGTCTCTTGACTAAGTACAGGATGCTTTCACCAACTTACAAAGACTGTTTAATTAGATTTAAATCACAAGGTGAAAGCATGTTATAAAATAGAAGACCAAATAGTAACTGGTCATAGTAAGTATGCAATATAAATAAGGGAGAATCCATCTCCATGTTTTATTCTTCTAATTGTTTGTGGAATTTATGTTAGATGAGAGCAGGGGTTTCTGTCTAGTTTGTTCTTAGTTATATCTCGAGCACATACAACATTTCCCAGCACAGAGTAGGAACTCAGTAACTGTTCAATGATCTAACCAAGGAATGAAAAAAAGAAGTTATCTATATAACTTTCGCTTCTGTCTTTTCCCTAAAATATACATATCTGATACAAACTGTCCTATATTTTTTTTTACTGCTGCATACACTTCATGAAATATTTTATCATTTAATCTATACAATTACCTGAGAGCACTAAAAGAGCACATTTGCAGTATAGAAAGGAAAACTTCGGTACCATGCATAAATCATTACTGACTGAACACACGTTATACAGCTACACTAACAAGAAAAAAGAGTTTGAAATATTTCTAATGATTTCTCTTGATTTACGTATTAGAGTTGACTGTGGACCTCAAATCAACAGGCAAGCAATGACAAAAGTCAGTAATATGTGGAATCTCGAAATCTATACCTCGTCCCTCAAATACTAGGCACTGCTTTTTCTGACAGCTTATTGGAAACATACAAGAGAAGTAGAACCAGGGTCACTAAACATTTTTAAAATGATATCCTAGGAACAGGGACTTCTGTGAAAAATTTATAATAGGAACATCTTTCTTAATAAAGGGAAGTAGTTTTATTTTAGAATAAGATTTGAAAATACATTAGGCATCCCCATGTATCAATCATGTTTTCTAAGAGTTTTTGGCATTACCACATTTTAAAAAGTATATCCAATTGACATTCTACTTCCATTTATATAGATGACAGAGCAACTAACTAACCCAATATCCCACAACTAGAAAGGAGAATGGCCACACTTGAATCCAGGATTCTGACTCTAGCTCCCACACTCCTTCCTATGCATTTTTGTTGCTGTTCAGTCACTCAGTCGTGTCCCATGTGACCCCATACACTACAGCACACCAGGCTTCTCTATCCTTCACACTCACCCGAAATTTGCTCAAAGTATCTCTCTTGACTATTCATTCTTGGAGCAAGACAACCAGAGGAAGTCACCAAGTAACATCCACCATGAAAATTCTTCCATGTCCAGAAAAGTGAGGAAGCTTGGATGTACGTCATAAATGTTATTGACCTGTGGGTATCCTGGCTGATTGTGGAGCCCTCAGAAACTAGTTGGGGAAAATATGGTGCATAAACCTATTCTTGGGTCAGATTGGTGGTCAATAGCTACAGATTATTGTGAGTGCAGGTAGAATGCTTCTCAAATTGCCCTTGAGCTGGTATGGACTCACCTGTCTCCTAGGATATGCAATGTCCAGGTATCAGGGGAAAAGGAGTCATGAAAACAGGAGTAAGTAATTTTAAAATTAAGTGCTATAAGAAATTGAGGGCAGCTACAGACCTTTCATTTCAGTAGCTGAATAAAAGAGCTCATGAGTTTAAACCTGGAACTGGAAGGGAGGTTAGGTATGTACCCATGCTTCCCAAGTGGCTCAGCAGTCTAAGAATACACCTGCAATGCAGGAGACATGAGTCTGATCCCTCGGTTGGTAAGATCCCCTGGAGGAGGAAATGGCAACCCACCCCAGGATTCTTGCTTGAAAAATCAGAGGTGCCTGTCTAAAGAGTCACAAGAGTCAGGCACAACTGAGTGACTGATTATGCACCATGGCTACACAAGGTATACACAAACACAATGTATTACCCTACAATTGATGCAGAGAGAGGAGAAAAGGGGCATGGAAGGTATTAATGCAAAAAAGTTTTTTAAAAAGGTATCTATAGGCAAGAACAGTTATACCTAGACAGGAAGCAGGGAACCCTCTGTGAGTAGCAAACACTTTTGGGAATGAAGAGAAAAGGAGTGAGAAAGGCTTGTTGCGCTGTTGCTCCTGATGATGAATTTAACCCTGATTGTTGGAGTTGGGAGGGTAAGAAGGACAAAAAGAGGGATAACTCCACCCTCTACATCATTCCTTTGAGATACAGAAACATTAAGTCACCTTTGCCTCATGGATGTGTTGAGATGTTCCTGAACATTCTAGAACTTCTTTGGCATGCAGGCAGTCCTCATAAAAACCTTTACTGGCAGTCAGTTAGCTCCTTGGCTGAGTCTATGAGGTCTTCATCTTTCCCTGGCCCCATCAAAAATGTTACTGTCTAACGAGATGAAAATACAGAGTAATAAAAAGAGCTGGAAAACTGACCCCACTAGAGTTTGGATACTGGCTCATGCATTTAGATCTCATGCTTGCTGTATGACCCAAGCGCTTCCTTGAGCCTTAGGATCTTCCATGTCAGAATGCTGATGACACACATAATTCTAGGAGTTGTGGATACTAAGAAGATAATGCCAGTCAAGTGTTTGATACTGTTAATTTCTCACACAAAGTAGATGCTCCAGCAACAAGATCGCCTTTGCCACCATTGTTGTGAACTCTCAGTAGGTTTCCGCCCTGGCTGCATTTTAGAACTACTCAGACAAGGGAGCACTAAATAATACCAATGACTTGGCACCAATCTAGACTTTTTGGGTAGAAATTTGCAACCCAGACATGCTTTATTTTAAAATCCCCCAGGGGACTCTAATATTTAGCCCTGGCTGAGAACTACTGAATAATCACGAGTTAATTTCTTACCTTGTTCTTACAGTGGCTCTTACACTGGAATGACCTGCCTTTAA
Organism: Tragulus kanchil; assembly: GCA_022376925.1. Lineage (NCBI taxonomy): Eukaryota > Metazoa > Chordata > Mammalia > Artiodactyla > Tragulidae > Tragulus > Tragulus kanchil. The sequence continues at coordinate 124,890,702 of JAIOJX010000028.1, forward strand.
AGCAGATAAGGGCACCATCTCTACACTCAGATATGAATTTTTTTTTTTGGCCACTTCTATTGGTCTTTCATTTATTTCCATCTGTGTTCTTTTGGCCTGTGTGGGCCTCCCATCACAGTGGCCTCTCCCATTGCAGAGCACCAGCTCTGGGCGCATGTGCTCCAGAGCTCTGGCTTGGTAGTTGGACACATCGGTCCAGCCGCTCCGTGGCACGTGGGATCTTCCCAGGCAGGGGATTGAACCAGCACCCCTTGCACTGCAAGGCGGTGTCCTTACCCACTGGACCACCAGGGAAGCCCAGATACGAATTTAATATGAAGTGTCTGAAATGTAGCTTCAAACTTCCTCACTTCCATGAGCCCCTCTGAAGGCCCTGGGTCTAATATTGTATTCATGCTCACTTGTTCAATTATCTCCAACTCTTTGCAACCCCATGGACTGTAGCCTGGCAGGCTCCTTTGTCCATGGGCTTTCCCAGTTAAGAATACTGAAGCAGGTTGCCATTTTCTACTCCAGGGGATCTTACCAATCCAGGGAGCAAACTCACATCTCTTGTGTCTCCTGCACTAGCAGGCAGACTTATTTTATTACTGCACCACCTGGGAAGCTCTTTGTATTCATAATTTTGTATTATTTTTATTGAATATGGTTTCCTTCATGAGATTACTTTTGAGCTCCATGAAACCCAAATCCCAAAAACTTTGCTCAACCTCTCTTTGATGTCACCAACCAGCAGAGGGCCCCACATGCTTAGCTGGTGCCTGGATTGAATTGACTCTTCAAACATGGTATACCTTGTATTGCATGTTGACTGTCTCTAAATAACTGAAGAGTTGACATTACCTTGAATTCCTATTAACTACCATTGAGTCCTTTGTCCCTTAACATTGACTCTTCTGGTCTACTTTTAGCCTGCCAAACAGCTGATCGAGCTGCACAAACTACCTCAGCCTCCAGCTTTGACTGACCTAGCTAGTTCATATTCATATATTGTACACTCCCAGTGGGGCCCTGAGAAAATCTGTAAGATATTTGTAGCAGACTGATTCTCACTTCTGGTCTTTTTGCCAGAACTTAAGAGTAAAAATGAACATTTCCTAAAAGTAATGCTATTCACTGACCTCCTATACAGTTTCTTATTTTCTTATCTAATATAAATACTCATATTTTTAAACATTTTATGAGAAATTTTCTTTCACTATCTACCCTGAACCAAAGCAGCTCTATATCACTCAATCTTCTGCTTCCCCCAAAGCTTAATTATCTTGCTGTCCATTAGTGTTCTTGAAAGAAACTTTTACCTAAAATATATGACAAGAACTATTCACTTTATTTGTAAATGCTGTCTTGAAAGAAGTACTGTTCTGAACTCTTCTATTAGAACCTGGGGCTTGTTTCTCTATATAAAAGGGTCTGTTTTTCAGTATGATACTCCTAGAAGAAAAAAAAATAAAACCTCGTCACGTAAATTATGCTGTTATTTCAAAGGCTGACAGTTCAATTCTCTGCAGAGAGATGTAAGGTCCAGCTGTGCAAGCCAAAGTAGCAGATTTCAACCCAGAGTAATTTGGTGCGGACAGAGGCAAGAAGGAAGAGCAAGTCATTCCACAGCTCCTACTGGCACAAACACGTTCACGGATACCTTGAACTACGACTTTTTTTTTTTTTTTTTATGGAGGCATATATGCATTGGAGGAGAGTATCATTTTGGTGTAGAAGCAAAAATTAATAAGCAGAAAGTAGAGAATTTAAGAAATAGACGCCAAGTTGGAAAGGTTAAATAGGAAGAAAATCATCAGGAAAGTTTGGAAGTGGGACTCAGGTACCCTAGAGAATATAGCATTGAGAAAACCAGGAAGAAGATCATAGTAGATGGTTGTTTGGTACAACATGACTATGAATATTTTTCTGTTTCCTCTCTTTAGAACAGTAACAAAGTATGACGGATCCTAAGAAATAGGCAGTAATTTCAAAAGTACAGAACTTTAAAAGTAGATTTTCTTTAGGTAATTTGCAAAATGTCACTTTAAACAAATGGCTGGGAGGTTTTTTGTTCATTTGGGTTTCCCCGGTGGCTCAGATGGTAAAGAATTTGCCTGTAATATGGGCAACCTGGGTTCAATCCCTGAGTCAGGAAAATTACCTGGAGAAGGGAATGGTTACCCACTCCAATATTCTTGCCTGGAAAATTGCATGAACAAAGGAGCCTGGTGAGCTATAGTCCACAAGGTTGCAAGGAGCCAGACACAACTGAGCAGTAACATATTTTTTGCTTTACTAAATTTTCATCCTGGGTTTAAACTACTGACAACATACTAATCCAAACAATGAACATTCCTGTTACTTCATTAAGAAGCTTTATTGTTTAGCTGCAAAGAAATCAGAGCTAAACCTTGAAAAATAAACTGAGATTACCAATTCCAGACTTTCCCGGTAGTCCAGGGGTTAAGAGTTCACCTCCCAAAGCAGAGAACGTGGTCCCAGAGGATCCTACATGCCTCGTGGCAACTGGTCCCATGAACTGCAGCTACTGAAGCCCACACCCTACAGTCTGTGCTCCGCAACCAGAGAAGCCACCAAAATGAGAAACCTGTGCATTACAACTAGAGAGAGCCCATCTGCAGCAAAGATGACCCAGCACAGCCAAAAATAAATTTAAAAACATCTGAAACACTTTTAAAAGATCTACCCATTCCAATCAATTGTTTCTCCCACCTTCTTTTTTTCTCAGCATATATCTTTTTGAAAAATTATTTCATGTTTTTAATATTTTCACATCATGAGTTATCTTCTTTAACCACGCTTTAGTTGAGAGTGCTGGTTTTCCACTTAACACTTAAAAGGCTTTCAATACCTGGGGAGCCACTAAATGTCACAGAAACTATCTGTTCATCCATACCCAATAGAAAGTGGCTGCATCTGTAGGAAGCGGCACTCTGAGTTTTGCTGACTCTTGATGAAATTTGCTAAGTTGTTTAATTTGCAAACAAACGGTTTCATCTACCTTGAAAGGCCTAATTGACAGAGCTGCAGTATTAGCTCAGTGAAAATAGGACTGCTTTTGCAAATTTTCCTTTTGTAACTCTTCGTTCTTTATCGCCAGTTGACAAAATTATGCACTTACCTGGGGAAGTAGCTTAAATATGGTGCCAGCTGTGGCATATGACTGCCTTGGGCAGTTCGAAATGTTTCTACTGATACCTCTGAGAGAGAAAATCATCACTCAATCGAACCGTAAAAGCCACAGAGAGACACAAATCAATCATTCTAAAAGAGCAAAGAATAATATCATGTATATAAAAGCATGAACAAAGGAGCCTGGTGAGCTATAGTCCACAAGGTTGCAAGGAGCCAGACACAACTGAGCAGTAACATATTTTTTGCTTTACTAAATTTTCATCCTGGGTTTAAACTACTGACAACATACTAATCCAAACAATGAACATTCCTGTTACTTCATTAAGAAGCTTTATTGTTTAGCTGCAAAGAAATCAGAGCTAAACCTTGAAAAATAAACTGAGATTACCAATTCCAGACTTTCCCGGTAGTCCAGGGGTTAAGAGTTCACCTCCCAAAGCAGAGAACGTGGTCCCAGAGGATCCTACATGCCTCGTGGCAACTGGTCCCATGAACTGCAGCTACTGAAGCCCACACCCTACAGTCTGTGCTCCGCAACCAGAGAAGCCACCAAAATGAGAAACCTGTGCATTACAACTAGAGAGAGCCCATCTGCAGCAAAGATGACCCAGCACAGCCAAAAATAAATTTAAAAACATCTGAAACACTTTTAAAAGATCTACCCATTCCAATCAATTGTTTCTCCCACCTTCTTTTTTTCTCAGCATATATCTTTTTGAAAAATTATTTCATGTTTTTAATATTTTCACATCATGAGTTATCTTCTTTAACCACGCTTTAGTTGAGAGTGCTGGTTTTCCACTTAACACTTAAAAGGCTTTCAATACCTGGGGAGCCACTAAATGTCACAGAAACTATCTGTTCATCCATACCCAATAGAAAGTGGCTGCATCTGTAGGAAGCGGCACTCTGAGTTTTGCTGACTCTTGATGAAATTTGCTAAGTTGTTTAATTTGCAAACAAACGGTTTCATCTACCTTGAAAGGCCTAATTGACAGAGCTGCAGTATTAGCTCAGTGAAAATAGGACTGCTTTTGCAAATTTTCCTTTTGTAACTCTTCGTTCTTTATCGCCAGTTGACAAAATTATGCACTTACCTGGGGAAGTAGCTTAAATATGGTGCCAGCTGTGGCATATGACTGCCTTGGGCAGTTCGAAATGTTTCTACTGATACCTCTGAGAGAGAAAATCATCACTCAATCGAACCGTAAAAGCCACAGAGAGACACAAATCAATCATTCTAAAAGAGCAAAGAATAATATCATGTATCATAAAAATACACTGGAAGCTATACATTAATGATAGGTACATATTTATTTCCTAGACACAGTGTAGCATATCTCCAAAGGGTACTCATTTAACATATACACACACAGGTACACATACTTACTTACACATGATGAGTAAACATTACACAAACATTCTAATACCCAGTTAAAACATAATTATTAAATAGAATTTTATACTTTAAATCCTTTGGCAGATGAGAATAACAAACTTGGAGGCATACAAAGTTGGTACTTAAGTGTGTATCATTACAGCACACTGTGTGTGACACTGCATTTTAATAAGATCACTGAAGACTCAGAAATGTTTTGCAGATTGGCTCCAGTCCACAAGTCTTAAAAATTTATGGTCATATTTACTTTATTCTATGGACCTAGATACTGTTTCAACTTCTTAGGTGTTTTTCTCTGTTCTCCCAAGGTTATTTCAGAGTTTTGCATAATTAGACTTACAGCGAAACTTCCATTACTATCAGCTTGTAAATCATAATCCAGCTTTCAAAAACTAGTTTAGAACTTAAACAAAAAGTACCAAGGTGTTCCAAATCAGTGCACCAGTGCTAAGTCACTTCAGTTGTGTCCAGCTCTGTGCGACCCCATGGACCCCAGGCTCTTCTGTCCATGGGATTCTCTGGGCAAGAATACTGGAGCGTGTGGCCATTTCCTTCTCCACTATCAGTTTATAAACCATAATCCAGCTTTCAAAAAACAGCTTAGAACTTCAATGAAAAGTACTAAGGTGTTCCAAATCAGTACTTCACAATACCAAGTTTCAATGATGCTCCATTTTTCATTTTCTTCTCTGAATTGGATAAAGTGATATATTAATTTCTCAACTTATTTTCTGTAACTTAAAAATGTTGAAAATGCAAAAAAAGAAAAAAACAGGAACCACTATAATGCCCTTATTCATGAGAAAAGTGATCATACTACATAGTAAAATGTCAGACTCAGAAGACCAATGTCAAGGACGAAGGGTAATAAATACATGTGCATATATATATATATATATATATAACATATATACATAGATTTGTGGATGGTAGAAATTTGGGGCAGGTAATTATTTTCCTTCTAGCTCAAAACACAGGTTTGATTTCTTGCCTATCAGCTATTAACAGTAAATAAACCAGCAACATAATTAAAAAGATTATCTTAAGCTAGAGTGACCTTCCTTCCTACCTCTCAGACTTACTCAGATAGGTGCAACAATCATGCTCCAGACACCATAATATTGGAATGATCTGTTCTCATGATGATAGACTAGGTTCATAATAAAATCTGTTCTCAAAAGCACTTCTATGGGGACTTCCCTGATGGTCTAGTCGTTAGGAATCTACCTTGCAGTACAGGGGACATAGGTTCGATCTCTGGTGGGGAAACTAAGATCCCACATGATGTGGGGCAACTAAACCTGTGTGCAGCAACTACAGAGCCCACATGCCACAACAAGAGAATCTGTGCCACAAGAAAAATCCTACATGATGCAAGAAGATCCTGTGTACCGCAACTGATACCTGACACGGCCACATAAATAAATAAATGAAAAAAATAATAAAGAAAGCATTTCTAAGGCCAGGTTGTGCCCTTCCCTCCCTCTTGTGATCTTCATGGGAAGATTAAAGAGGAAAAGGAGTTGAGGACGCAGAAGTTCAAGATTATTTTCTGTGAGTTTTATTGCCATAAAACATATACTTTAGGGCTTCCCTGGTGGTCCAGTGGGTAAGGACACTGCCTTGCAGTGCAAGGGGTGCCAGTTTGATCCCTGGCCTGTGAAGATCCCTCGTGCCATGGAGTGGCTGGACCGATGTGTCCAACTACCAAGCCAGAGCTCTGGAGTGCATGTGCCCAGAGACAGTGCTCTGCAAAGAGAGAGGCCACTGCAATGGGAGGCCCACTCAGGCCAAAGAACAAAGATAAATAAATGAAAGATCAATAGAATTGGCCAATATATATATATACTTTACATAGGACCTTTTATAGGCTCTGAAAGGGGTGTTCTTTCCTTATTTTTGGAGAAAAGGTATATTGTTGCTTAGTCAGTAAGTCATGACCAACTTCTTTAGTGACCCTATGGACTGTAACCTGCCAGGCTCCTCGGTCCACTGAATTTCCCAGGGGAGAATATTGGAGTGGCTTGCCATTTCCTTCTCCAGGGAATCTTCCCAACCAAGGGATTGAACCCACATGTCTCCTGCACTGCAGGTAGATTATTTACCACTGAGCCACCAGGGAAGCCCTTTGGAGAAGAAGGCACATTAAATTGAAAATCCTCTTCCCTAAAGAAATATTCTCTTGGTTTCCAATAAGATTACAACAAACCTAAGTGTGAAAATATTCCCACTAAATTTAGAAGCCTCTTAAAAGAAAATCATGTTAACTGAAGTGAATGTGAATCTCCCTAGTGATCCAGTGACTCAGAGTCTGCACTCCCAATGCAGGGAGGATGGGTTTGATGCCATCCCTAGTCAGGGAAGATCCCACATGCCATCTGGCACAGCCGGAAAAACAAACAAACAAAAAACCCTTTAAATGAATAGTGAACGTATCCATAATTTTCAACAATTAGAAATTGTTACATCTTTTTAGCAGGAATGGAAATGCATCAGTCAAACTTGAGGGAATTTCACTACTATGGTTAGTATTGCTTACCCTTTATGATCAGCATTAGGCAATCTTAGAGGCTGCTATCACTCTGTATTTTCTATAAAATATGGTTAATTGGTGGTAATATTTCTTCCAAAAGGTACACAAGATTTATCACCTGGGTATTCCTCTGATCTTCACTTCCAACACACCAGTCTCTGGGGTCACCCTGCCACTCTCAGTGGCCCATAGTTCCTGGGGGGAAAGTACAGATGCAACAGAGCACAAACACTTTCATCTTCTCATCGCTAAACATGCCAGTCTCTCTGCATCTCTACCTGCATTCTTTCCATTCCTTCTTTGCGAGACACACTGTGGCCCTTTTCAGATGGAGGTCTACTCTCTTTACTTGAGCCCCAGTTCTCCTCCCAACACACCTCTTGGAGACATCACTTCAGCAATTAACCTCTCTCTCTTGCATCTTGATTTATTCTCTTTCAACTGGAATATTTCTCTAAGGAGACATCACTTCAGCAATTAACCCTTCCTCTTGTCTTGATTTTTCAATTGTTGCTAGTTAAGTCATGACCAACTTCTTTAGTGACCCTATGGACTGTAACCTGCCAGGCTCCTCGGTCCACTGAATTTCCCAGGGGAGAATATTGGAGTGGCTTGCCATTTCCTTCTCCAGGGAATCTTCCCAACCAAGGGATTGAACCCACATGTCTCCTGCACTGCAGGTAGATTATTTACCACTGAGCCACCAGGGAAGCCCTTTGGAGAAGAAGGCACATTAAATTGAAAATCCTCTTCCCTAAAGAAATATTCTCTTGGTTTCCAATAAGATTACAACAAACCTAAGTGTGAAAATATTCCCACTAAATTTAGAAGCCTCTTAAAAGAAAATCATGTTAACTGAAGTGAATGTGAATCTCCCTAGTGATCCAGTGACTCAGAGTCTGCACTCCCAATGCAGGGAGGATGGGTTTGATGCCATCCCTAGTCAGGGAAGATCCCACATGCCATCTGGCACAGCCGGAAAAACAAACAAACAAAAACCTTAAGTGAATAGTGAACGTATCCATAATTTTCAACAATTAGAAATTGTTACATCTTTTTAGCAGGAATGGAAATGCATCAGTCAAACTTGAGGGAATTTCACTACTATGGTTAGTATTGCTTACCCTTTATGATCAGCATTAGGCAATCTTAGAGGCTGCTATCACTCTGTATTTTCTATAAAATATGGTTAATTGGTGGTAATATTTCTTCCAAAAGGTACACAAGATTTATCACCTGGGTATTCCTCTGATCTTCACTTCCAACACACCAGTCTCTGGGGTCACCCTGCCACTCTCAGTGGCCCATAGTTCCTGGGGGGAAAGTACAGATGCAACAGAGCACAAACACTTTCATCTTCTCATCGCTAAACATGCCAGTCTCTCTGCATCTCTACCTGCATTCTTTCCATTCCTTCTTTGCGAGACACACTGTGGCCCTTTTCAGATGGAGGTCTACTCTCTTTACTTGAGCCCCAGTTCTCCTCCCAACACACCTCTTGGAGACATCACTTCAGCAATTAACCCCTCTCTCTCTTGCATCTTGATTTATTCTCTTTCAACTGGAATATTTCCAAGAGCACATATACAGCACTAAGGTCCCTTCCTTAGAAAACTCATTTCTGGTCTCTTCATTCCTTCCTTCTTGTTTGTATTTTTTTCAGTAAAACGAATCAAAAGAATGGCCTACTTGTATCTGTATTTCATTGTCTCCCAATCACTGTTCTACAATCCCTTCTTCTCCACTGAACAGCTTGTATCAAGCCTACGAGTGACATTAACAATCCACACTGTTCAGCAGAAGTCAATACCTATCTTTGACTATCTTCTCTTGATTGAAACTTTTTTACATAGGTTTCTGTTACAGTGTGCTTTTCTGGTTTTCCACTGAGCTTAGCGCCTAGTGAAAAGTCATTCTGTGATATAGTTACATCAAAGTGTCTTCTCTGGGATTTTCTCTTCTGCCAGACCTCTAGAAGTCGGGCTACCCACCCTTGATCTTGAGCCCTGTTCTTTCTTCCTTTGTTCTCTCTCTGGATTGCTAGCTAGTCCATAGTATTAATTAGTATTTATCCACTGAAGAGCTGATTCATTGGAAAAGACCCTGATGCTGGGAAAGACTGAAGGCAAAAGAAGAAGGGGGCAGCAGAGGGTGAGATGGTTAGACTCAATGGACGTGAATCTGAGCAAACTCTGGGAGACAGTAAAGAACAGAGGAGCTTGGTGTGCTGCAGTCCGTGGGCTTTCAAAGAGTTGGACACCACTGAGGGACTAAGTAACAACAGTAGCATTCATTGGAAGGCAGCTATGTTCACCATTATACCACCAACACTCCACAAGAACAACATCCACTGAAGACTGCTATATTTATAACTTTTTCACAAACTTCTTTCTTTCCACTCAAGACAAAGCCCAACAACAATATCAACATTACTATATGAGAATATTTGGTTTCTTTGCACAAATCTGTTCTTTCCACAGAACTCCATTTCCTGTTCTACCCTAGCAGTTTCCCTAGCGGATCAAGTTAAAATTTGAGGACTGATCTCTTTCCTCATCTCCAGATCCCAGCTGGATTTGCTTCACTGTGTTACAAATTGCTCCTCTCTCCATCTACCACCACCACCTCAGTCCAAGTCACACTCGTTGTTTCTGCCAACTGCCAAATCCTTCTAAAGAGCTTCTTGCCACTCCACCCACTTTCCCTTTAAAATCCATTCTTCACACCAGCCAGTGATCTTTTGAAAACAGTCATCAGATCACTAAGTTTCAGTGCCTTTCCAATTCTCTTTGAATGACAACATTCTTCCCATGGCTTTCTAAACACTTCCCAAATTACTTCTTTCACTTCACGCCCTGCTAGTTACCATGCCATTTACTTTGCTCAAGCACAAACTGGTCTTCTTTCTGCTTCTCAAACACGCTAAGCTTGTTTCCACATTCAGTAGCTGAATTTTCTCATCCCTTCGCCCTGAAGTATCTCCCAGATCTTCACATAATGGCTCCTTCTTCCTGTTCAGTTTGCAACTTGCCTGTCACCTCAGGTCTGCCCTCACAAATGCTACACTCCCCCATCAGACGGAGCACTCACCACTCACTGCTCTTTTTTTTTTTTTCTCTATTCATCACTATCTGAAATGATTTTATTTACTTTGTTGCTCACTATTGTATTATCTTTTTCACTTGTTGAGATTGTAAGCTTCTTGAGATGCTTAGGGAGCTTTTCTGCCATGTTCAGAACTGTTTTCCACCACATTAGGACAGTCTCTGACACATTGTAAGTACAAAAAATACAACTGAATAAGTCATTGAATGAATAGAGATGTTTTGCATAATTACCTAAAGTATGCTCTGTGCCAAGACATCCATAGAGTGTATTCAGAACCAGCTGGAATTTTGCTGTTGTTATCACATAATAGAATACAGAATATAGGTGCTACAGAACACAGTGAAACTTCAAAAGACAGGCATTTCTGAATTGATACAGAGTCTACATTGACATGTTGCTTCTCTTGTGGTTCCCAATAATAACTCTATTGTTTTTCCAGAAATGTTTCAGTGATTGGAAGGAGAGTCATGGAGATGTAGTGTCCCAAAAGAAGTGCGCTTCATTGGTATTTTGGTTTATTTTAACTTAATCAAAGTACTCTTTCATAATAGTCTTCTCAAAACTGTTCCTTTTCCAATATTTGCCATTTTAGTAGGTACCTCACTTAGCTACTCAAGCAGGAAATGTGGAAAATATTCTCGATCCCTCCTCTCACTCACTCCACCACCACCACCCAGTCCATCACCAAGTTCTATTTGTCTACTTTCAAATACAATCTGAAAATATATGCTTTCCTCATATTTATTATCATCATATCTAAGCCACCATTATATTTTCCTCAAACCACTAGCAAGGTCCTGACTTTCATTCATTTTCCTACAAAACCCATTCTCCATACAGTAATAGCAATAGCCCCCCAACACTCTTACTTACTTCAACTGGGGGCCTTTGCCCATGAAGTTTTACCTGTTTAGAAAGCACTTCTTCTCCATTTTTTTTAATATTTATTTATATGGCTGTGCTGGGTCTTAGTCACAGTATGTGGGATCTAGCTTCCTGACCAGGGATTGAACCCAGGCGTCCTGCATCAGGAGCCTGAAATCTTAGCCACTGGACGACCAGAGAAGCCTCTCCTCCATTTTATTTAGCTTTTCCCTTGTTGAGATTGTAAGCTTCTTGAGATGCTTAGGAGCTTTTCTGCCATGTTCAGAACTGTTTTCCACCACATTAGGACAGTCTCTGACACATTGTAAGTACAAAAAATACAACTGAATAAGTCATTGAATGAATAGAGATGTTTTGCATAATTACCTAAAGTATGCTCTGTGCCAAGACATCCATAGAGTGTATTCAGAACCAGCTGGAATTTTGCTGTTGTTATCACATAATAGAATACAGAATATAGGTGCTACAGAACACAGTGAAACTTCAAAAGACAGGCATTTCTGAATTGATACAGAGTCTACATTGACATGTTGCTTCTCTTGTGGTTCCCAATAATAACTCTATTGTTTTTCCAGAAATGTTTCAGTGATTGGAAGGAGAGTCATGGAGATGTAGTGTCCCAAAAGAAGTGCGCTTCATTGGTATTTTGGTTTATTTTAACTTAATCAAAGTACTCTTTCATAATAGTCTTCTCAAAACTGTTCCTTTTCCAATATTTGCCATTTTAGTAGGTACCTCACTTAGCTACTCAAGCAGGAAATGTGGAAAATATTCTCGATCCCTCCTCTCACTCACTCCACCACCACCACCCAGTCCATCACCAAGTTCTATTTGTCTACTTTCAAATACAATCTGAAAATATATGCTTTCCTCATATTTATTATCATCATATCTAAGCCACCATTATATTTTCCTCAAACCACTAGCAAGGTCCTGACTTTCATTCATTTTCCTACAAAACCCATTCTCCATACAGTAATAGCAATAGCCCCCCAACACTCTTACTTACTTCAACTGGGGGCCTTTGCCCATGAAGTTTTACCTGTTTAGAAAGCACTTCTTCTCCATTTTTTTTAATATTTATTTATATGGCTGTGCTGGGTCTTAGTCACAGTATGTGGGATCTAGCTTCCTGACCAGGGATTGAACCCAGGCGTCCTGCATCAGGAGCCTGAAATCTTAGCCACTGGACGACCAGAGAAGCCCCTCTCCTCCATTTTTATTTAGCTTTCTCCTTCTTCAGGTATATTAGCTATATTATAGTGACTGCTCTGGTGTAGTGCCTTGATTCATACCAAGAACTGAGGTGTTGGCCTTGTTGCTGGGAGAGTCAGTGACTGAGTTAATAACCAGGCATTATCCTCCTTTGAGATGAGCAATTTTGCCTGAGATGATCTCCTTGAGGGGCGGCCCATATCCAATGCATGGGAAAGTGTGTGAGGGTGGTGGATGTCATAGCAAGGCCAAGCCATTTCCCTTTGCTTCAAAGCCGGGACAACTCGGAAGAAGCACCTCAGCTCCAGAGCCCTCCAGAGGAATGGCCAAGCCTCCACTGCAACTGCATCACAGTTCAACCTCTGCCTGTGGTTCTGCTTCCCTCATCCTACAGCATGTCATCTTCAAAAGTACACCCCAATCAATCTCTTGACTTCAAATATCAGAGCTTGTTTCCCAGGACCTCACTCTGTGGCAACACCCATTCAAAAAGTTCTTCCCTAGGGACTTCTCTGGAGGTCTAGAAACTTCCTTGATGGTCCCGTGTTTAAAAATCTGCCTTCCAAGGCAGGGGATGTGGGTTTGATCCCTGGTCAGAGAACTAAGACAACTAAGACATGGGGCAACCAAGACAACTTGTCACAACTAGAGAAGTCCACATGCTGAAAGAAAGACCCAACGTAGACAAAAAAAAAAAAGTTATTCTCTAACACTTGTAACCAAAGTAAAATATCCTCACTCCCACTAGCTCCACCCCATCTTTATTTCCCCTGATAGCATTCTGTTCTTTTCCCTCATAAACATTAACTCCCAAATTTGAAATTCTTCCCGTAGAGGCAAGAAGCACCTCTATTACAGTGCTTGCTGTATATGGTTACTGAGTTTACAAATCACGAGCTTTTTCACAGTAGACATCAATGAATCACTCTGTGTTAGTCTCATCTCCAGTCTCTAGTTTCTTTGAGGATGCCACAGGACCACTGCCACTTTTGAGGAGAAGGTAATCACAGTTTGACATTTCAAAGGCAAGTATTGGATTGGTAGAAAAGTTCATTTGGGTTTTTCCATAACATGGTAAAACTCAACAAATTTTTTAGCAAGCCCAATAAAACACAACAAAGTTTGGCCTCACTGTTGGAAAGTAATCTACTTAATTAAGATATTTCCTTTCTACTTTCATAAGTTGAGCAAATACACTAAGATAATTAAAGACTTAAAGTCATATATAAAAGAATATACTTCATTTTTCTAAATCTAATTTTGTCAAAACTCAAGCTCCCAAGACACTAAGGCTGTTTGGGGCGCCCCAATGCTGGAAATTTTTCATAGCAAGTCCAAGCCATTTCCCTTTGCTTCAAAGCCGGGACAACTCGGAAGAAGCACCTCAGCTCCAGAGCCCTCCAGAGGAATGGCCAAGCCTCCACTGCAACTGCATCACAGTTCAACCTCTGCCTGTGGTTCTGCTTCCCTCATCCTACAGCATGTCATCTTCAAAAGTACACCCCAATCAATCTCTTGACTTCAAATATCAGAGCTTGTTTCCCAGGACCTCACTCTGTGGCAACACCCATTCAAAAAGTTCTTCCCTAGGGACTTCTCTGGAGGTCTAGAAACTTCCTTGATGGTCCCGTGTTTAAAAATCTGCCTTCCAAGGCAGGGGATGTGGGTTTGATCCCTGGTCAGAGAACTAAGACAACTAAGACATGGGGCAACCAAGACAACTTGTCACAACTAGAGAAGTCCACATGCTGAAAGAAAGACCCAACGTAGACAAAAAAAAAAAAGTTATTCTCTAACACTTGTAACCAAAGTAAAATATCCTCACTCCCACTAGCTCCACCCCATCTTTATTTCCCCTGATAGCATTCTGTTCTTTTCCCTCATAAACATTAACTCCCAAATTTGAAATTCTTCCCGTAGAGGCAAGAAGCACCTCTATTACAGTGCTTGCTGTATATGGTTACTGAGTTTACAAATCACGAGCTTTTTCACAGTAGACATCAATGAATCACTCTGTGTTAGTCTCATCTCCAGTCTCTAGTTTCTTTGAGGATGCCACAGGACCACTGCCACTTTTGAGGAGAAGGTAATCACAGTTTGACATTTCAAAGGCAAGTATTGGATTGGTAGAAAAGTTCATTTGGGTTTTTCCATAACATGGTAAAACTCAACAAATTTTTTAGCAAGCCCAATAAAACACAACAAAGTTTGGCCTCACTGTTGGAAAGTAATCTACTTAATTAAGATATTTCCTTTCTACTTTCATAAGTTGAGCAAATACACTAAGATAATTAAAGACTTAAAGTCATATATAAAAGAATATACTTCATTTTTCTAAATCTAATTTTGTCAAAACTCAAGCTCCCAAGACACAGCTAAACTTTGCCTCTTATATTTCTGAATTTAAACCATACAATCGTAAACAGAGGGGAAAATATTTCCATTTAAATCAATTAAAAAGAGAGAAGGAGGGCTTCACTGGTGGTCCAGTGGGTAAAGAGTCCGTTTAACAGTTCAAGGGGCACTGGTTCAATCCCTGGCCTGGGAAGATCCCACGTGCCATGGAGCAGGTGAATCAGTATGTCCAATTACCAGCAGGCACTCTGGAGTGCGTGTGCCCAGACCCGGTGCTCTGCAGTGAGAGAGACCACTGAGATGGGAGGCCCACACATGCCAAAGAATAAAGAGGGATGAAAATAAATGAATAAAAAAATCAATAAAAGAGGCAAAAAAAAAAAAGATAGAAGGAAATAAAAACAAAGAATCACCTACTCACAAAAAGAGGAAGAAAAAATATAGTGTACATCCTTTCAGATTTGTTAGCAAGGTAATATTCTTGCTGAATAAAGTGATTTCATTCCTGATTTTGATCTAAGCCTTAAATCTAGACCACAGCTATTGATGAATAACATCTGAAAAGTTTTCCAAGGTAATTATGAAAAGTGAATTTTAGGAGCCATGTTAAAGAACAATATCATATTAGGATAATAACTTGATTTTTTTTCCTTCTTTAGAGAATTTCCCAGAGTAAAGGTCATTGGGTCCACTTTCTTATAATTATCATATAATCACTGGAACTATGAATAGCATTTTCTATTTAAGTGTCTCAAATGCCTTATCCTCATTAAGTTTAATCAATTGAAATTTTTAGGCCTTGACCCTGAACTTGAAATATATTTCCAATATCTGTAAGTGAATAAATGTCTCTGTGTTTAAATGTTTAAGTAGGTTTTCTTTCAGTCACACATATCTTTGTAAAGAAAATGAAAATCGGTGATTTCGCTCATGGTAACTTCTAAATAACAATGATAATTTAAGCAAGTAAACTCAAACTCTTAAAAATTAGAAAGTACTAGCATTTGAATAGACATAAGCTACTGTCCAAGAAAAATAATTAAATACAAAATATAAGAATGAAAAAAGGTTAATAATTTTTTACTTAACAAAACTCACTAGTAAGCAACCATTAGCTTTTCCGAATTCCCTTTAGAAACAATTCAGTTCAAAGCATCCCAGAATTAATCCTAAAATGAGTGCTTTCAATTTAGAAATGTTCCAATTTCCAAGAAAATGAATTATTTTACAGTTAATTTTCACAAATTCTAATTAATCATTTGCTGATGAAAAGGATAAACTTTATAACATTCCAGGAAAAGATAAAGAGTTAAATGAAAATCTAGGGTGATCACTTCATTTAACACTATATTAATAATTAATTTCTAACATTTTACTGCTGAAAGTATGTGTTATTAAACTATAATGCTGACAGATATTCAAAACACAAAAAGGAAAAAGTACATCCCTTGCCCTCAGTAAGTATGGCTCATATATAGGATGAACCACTGGATCAAAAATACTTCATGGTGATAGACCAGAAACACATAGGTTCTTTGCAATATATATTAGATCCAGTGGATCATGCTTCTTTGGATTAAAAGAGGGTTTCCCAGGTGGTGCTAGTGGTAAAGAATCCACCTGCCAATGCAGATTTAAAAGACACAGGTTCCAAGCCTGGGTTGGGAAGATCTCCTGGAGACAGGCAGGACAACCCACTGAGGTATCCTTGCCTGGAGAATCCCATGGACAGAAGAGTCTGATGGGCTACAGTCCAAAGCATCACTACGAGTTGGACACGACTGAAGTGACTTAACACACACACAGTAGCTATCTACAGAGAAAGAAATCTGGAAGGCTATATACTAAAGTTTTACTAGTGATTATTACCACAGACTTGAACTTTCTACTATATTTCAAAAAATTTATATTTTTATAATAAACAAACATTTTCATAAGCAGGAAAAACAATAAAGAAAAGTTTTTTTAATCAAAATGGGTAATTGGAACTGGGCAAGCAATCTGGGGAATTATATCTGGTAGTATCTGGTGCAAAGTGAACATTGCTATTCAAGATTATTTTTTTCATACAGAGAGTATGTGTGTGATTTTACACTATCTGAATTAAGGTTTCATTAAGATCTCATTTTCATCAAAGATACATTCATCTGAAGAAAAACCTGCCAACCAAAAGGAAAATCCTTAAGTCACAAGATATCATTGCCAAAGTCAAAGAGCATATGTGTATTGTGTATTCCTTAGCCAAGCTGAAACTGATCCAAGCTGTGTTCTTTGTCATATCATGGGGGGGGGGGGGGGAACAAAAATCTTGAAATGTAAAAATGTTCTCTAATTTTCCTATTTCTCCTGGCATAAAATCAGAGGTGGCCTGCCAATCCTCTCCCACATCAGCAGCAGCAGTAGCAACAAACCTAGTTACAAAACTGCTAAATTAGGGGTGACTATTACCCTCTTAAGAGTCAACACTTTATAAAAAGAATATACTGTAGGGTTCAAATCTTAGAAAGATGAGCATTTCCCTTAAAGGCATAATTTGTTTAAGATTGTGATTAGTTACAAATTTTAGGGACATATATTTTATATGATGCAAAGTATACTTACAAAACACATATTTAGCGGTGGAAAATATATCCCTATGTTTTCTTTTGATACTAGCTGAAAAGGTGGCCTGGTGGTAAGGAATCCGCCTGCCAATGCAGGAGACGTAAGAGACAAGGGCTCTAACCCTGGTTTGGGAAGATGCCTTGGAAGAGGAAACAGCAATCCTCTCCAGTTTTATGATCTGGGAATTCCCATGGACAGGAGAGTTTGGTAGGCTACAGTCTACGGTGTCACAAAGAGCTGGACATGACAGAGACTGAGCATGCACAAATGTTATGAAGGAAATTATGATAAAAGCCTCCATTATCAGTAGCAAAGATAGGTGAAAACATGTGAAATATTCATTCACTTATTTACTCATTCATTTAACAAATATTAATTGGACACCCTATATATTCTAGACATTGCAGAGGACAACAAGCAGAAACAAACCTGCAAGGACCTCAGATGTGCAGATGTAAGTCAAACTTTTTAGAAGGACTAGAACTCATATGACCCAGCAATCTCACTCCTGGGCATATACCTGGAGAAAAGCATATTCAAAAAGATACAGGCAACCCAATGTTCACTACAGCACTATTTACAATATCAAGGTCATGGAAGCCACCTAGATGTCTATCAAGAGAGGAATAGATAAAGAAGATGTGGTACATGTATACAGTGGAATGTTAGTCAGCCATATAAAGGAAAGAAATAGTGCATTTGGAGAGACATGGATGGATCTAGAGGCTGTCATACAGAGTGAAATAAGTCACAAAGAGAAAAACAGATGTTCTATAATATACTTGTGGAGTCTAGGAAAAAAACTACAGATGAACTTGTCTGCAATGCAGAAACAGAGACATAGAGGTATCCACAAACTTATGGATACCATGGGGAGAAGGGCGAGGGGGTGAACCAGGAGACTGGGGTGGACATAAAACTATGTATAAAGTGGCTTCTTTGGCAGCTCTGTGGTAAAGAATTCATCTGTAATGCAGGAGACCAAGATAACTAATGAAAACCTACTGTATAGTAGAGGGAACTCCAGTCAGTACTCTGTGGTAACCTAAATGGGAAGGAAATCCAAAAAAGAGGGAATATATATATACATGTAACCAACTCATTTTACTGTACAACAGAAAACCAACACAATATTGTAAAGCAATTATACTCTAATAAAAATTTTAAACAAGAATGAATGATAATTCACCAAGTTGGAAAAGAGATAATGCCATAGCAGTTCAAGATGCCCAAAGGAATCATGAAGTATCAACCCTCATACAAGAATGGTAAGTATTTAGGTTGTACCTAAATATGCTACTAAAAGAATTCATTATATAGTAGCTCATAAATGATAGAATATTCACAATTGTAAAAGGCTCATCTTCCTAGTTGGAAATGACTCAAATGGAGTACGCACCTGAGGGAAAACACCTAAGAATGTGTTGGAGACATAGGTAGTAACTATTATGTTGAATCTTGTTTTAGTCTTAGGAATTTGGACTCAACAATGGACATTACTGTTTCTCAGAATTTAGCTGTATATATTATCAATTATTGGGCTTTACTGCTAAAGCACAGATTCTGATTCAGCAATGGTGGTTTAGTCGCTAAGTTGTGCCCAACTCTTGCAATGCTATAGACTGTAGCCCTCCAGGTTCTGCTGTCTATGGAATTTCCCAGACAAGAATACTGGAGTGAGTTATCATTTCCTTCTCCAGAGGATCTTCCCTGATCAAAGGGTGGAACTCGGGTCTCCTGCATTGCAGGCAGATTCTTTAATGACTGAGCCATCAGTTGATGGGCGGGGCCTGCAACTTTGGAGGTCTTAGGACATGGATGGATCTAGAGGCTGTCATACAGAGTGAAATAAGTCACAAAGAGAAAAACAGATGTTCTATAATATACTTGTGGAGTCTAGGAAAAAAACTACAGATGAACTTGTCTGCAATGCAGAAACAGAGACATAGAGGTATCCACAAACTTATGGATACCATGGGGAGAAGGGCGAGGGTGAACCAGGAGACTGGGGTGGACATAAAACTATGTATAAAGTGGCTTCTTTGGCAGCTCTGTGGTAAAGAATTCATCTGTAATGCAGGAGACCAAGATAACTAATGAAAACCTACTGTATAGTAGAGGGAACTCCAGTCAGTACTCTGTGGTAACCTAAATGGGAAGGAAATCCAAAAAAGAGGGAATATATATATACATGTAACCAACTCATTTTACTGTACAACAGAAAACCAACACAATATTGTAAAGCAATTATACTCTAATAAAAATTTTAAACAAGAATGAATGATAATTCACCAAGTTGGAAAAGAGATAATGCCATAGCAGTTCAAGATGCCCAAAGGAATCATGAAGTATCAACCCTCATACAAGAATGGTAAGTATTTAGGTTGTACCTAAATATGCTACTAAAAGAATTCATTATATAGTAGCTCATAAATGATAGAATATTCACAATTGTAAAAGGCTCATCTTCCTAGTTGGAAATGACTCAAATGGAGTACGCACCTGAGGGAAAACACCTAAGAATGTGTTGGAGACATAGGTAGTAACTATTATGTTGAATCTTGTTTTAGTCTTAGGAATTTGGACTCAACAATGGACATTACTGTTTCTCAGAATTTAGCTGTATATATTATCAATTATTGGGCTTTACTGCTAAAGCACAGATTCTGATTCAGCAATGGTGGTTTAGTCGCTAAGTTGTGCCCAACTCTTGCAATGCTATAGACTGTAGCCCTCCAGGTTCTGCTGTCTATGGAATTTCCCAGACAAGAATACTGGAGTGAGTTATCATTTCCTTCTCCAGAGGATCTTCCCTGATCAAAGGGTGGAACTCGGGTCTCCTGCATTGCAGGCAGATTCTTTAATGACTGAGCCATCAGTTGATGGGCGGGGCCTGCAACTTTGGATTCCTAACAAGTTCTCTAGGGATGCCCATGCTGCTGGTCCTAGGATTGTATTAATACTTCAAATAGCAAAACCCTACAGCAGTATATTTCAAATTTTCTTATGAGTAAGAGTCAACTGGGAAACCTGTTAACAGGCAGATTGGTGGGCACTTTACTAATCCCATGGATCTAAAGAAGGTCCAAGAGCCTACAGTTCTTTTTGCTGAGTACTTCGAGTGGAATTGAAGGAGGTGGTCCTCCACCTAGGGACACTGAAAGGTGGGAACGATATAGGTATTCATTCTTGCACTGTATAAAGCCAAAGGGGTGGAAAGATGAAAGAAGTGGAATCATACTGATTACTTTTTCAAAAGTAAGGCAAGGAAAAGGCCATGTGAACATATACAAGGAGGCCTTCAATTATAATGAAAATAATAATAATAATAATGCCCAAGATGACAGTAATAGACTGAGGCCTTTGAACAGTATCAGAACTCTGCCTGCCTACAGTGCAATTTCACGATTCTCTCCTATGGCTGAATCTTGGCCCATAAAATGAATGTACCAATTTATATTTTAAGACTGGCCTGGTGATCTATTCCAAGGATGCTGCTACTAATTATAGCTCATCGTTCTTGGAAAGAAAATATGACATAAGCATAAATTTACCTAGGATAAAAACAAATGCACAGATGTTTCTGTAGCCCGCATTTAGTGTTGCTGAGTGCGCTCAGCAAAGATGAATGCTCCTTAGAGTCACATAAAACATCTCTTTTATTAATTGTGTACTTTACACCAAGTTTGGACAATGGAATTTAGCTGTATATATTATCAATTATTGGGCTTTACTGCTAAAGCACAGATTCTGATTCAGCAATGGTGGTTTAGTCGCTAAGTTGTGCCCAACTCTTGCAATGCTATAGACTGTAGCCCTCCAGGTTCTGCTGTCTATGGAATTTCCCAGACAAGAATACTGGAGTGAGTTATCATTTCCTTCTCCAGAGGATCTTCCCTGATCAAAGGGTGGAACTCGGGTCTCCTGCATTGCAGGCAGATTCTTTAATGACTGAGCCATCAGTTGATGGGCGGGGCCTGCAACTTTGGATTCCTAACAAGTTCTCTAGGGATGCCCATGCTGCTGGTCCTAGGATTGTATTAATACTTCAAATAGCAAAACCCTACAGCAGTATATTTCAAATTTTCTTATGAGTAAGAGTCAACTGGGAAACCTGTTAACAGGCAGATTGGTGGGCACTTTACTAATCCCATGGATCTAAAGAAGGTCCAAGAGCCTACAGTTCTTTTTGCTGAGTACTTCGAGTGGAATTGAAGGAGGTGGTCCTCCACCTAGGGACACTGAAAGGTGGGAACGATATAGGTATTCATTCTTGCACTGTATAAAGCCAAAGGGGTGGAAAGATGAAAGAAGTGGAATCATACTGATTACTTTTTCAAAAGTAAGGCAAGGAAAAGGCCATGTGAACATATACAAGGAGGCCTTCAATTATAATGAAAATAATAATAATAATAATGCCCAAGATGACAGTAATAGACTGAGGCCTTTGAACAGTATCAGAACTCTGCCTGCCTACAGTGCAATTTCACGATTCTCTCCTATGGCTGAATCTTGGCCCATAAAATGAATGTACCAATTTATATTTTAAGACTGGCCTGGTGATCTATTCCAAGGATGCTGCTACTAATTATAGCTCATCGTTCTTGGAAAGAAAATATGACATAAGCATAAATTTACCTAGGATAAAAACAAATGCACAGATGTTTCTGTAGCCCGCATTTAGTGTTGCTGAGTGCGCTCAGCAAAGATGAATGCTCCTTAGAGTCACATAAAACATCTCTATATTATGTGTACTTTACACCAAGTTTAGGTTGCCTAAATACATTTAGGTTACTCAACAGATATTATAAATATGCCAAAGGAGGATACTTTATGTTACTGTTTTCTAACTTTAGTTGAACATTCATAACATTAAGACAACACCATCATGCTTCTACAAACTGAACTTAAATGTCTTCTTGTATGAAGTTCCAGAATAAGACCATGTTTAGGAAAAGACCTGGAGCGAGGCAGGTATGGATGAACACCTGTTATCACATAAGCCTGGTGGCTGGGGTCAATCAATTTGGACAAAGGATTAATGAGCCTCTTAAACAAAACAGTAGGTACCAAGAGGCAGTGCCAAGGTGAGGTTCATAAAATTTTGGCTTTTCAGTGTTCTGAATTTTTGAATACACACTTGTAAAATTGGTGACTTAGATTGTCCAAGTGCTGGATTTTATACATTGCCTTTTTTTGAAGTAAAGCAGGGAAGAAATATGTAGTGGTATAAAGGAATATTGCTATTTACCAGTTAATGCTTTAGACTTCAATAATGTACTTTCATCACCACAAATATCTTAAAAACTGAATAGAATTTTTACAGACTTAGGCATCGCAGGCTAATAACTCTTAAAGGCCTAGCTTGTGAACTGAAAAATGAATGTATAACAAAGCACACCTTGGGTCACTTTGTTGATGTTACTATTGCAGTCCTACCTAAAATGACTTTCAAGGGTTGATAACTAGAGTGATCGTCTGCATCCCTCATACTTCTCTCAAATGTGATCCTAACACTCCTCCAATAAGAGGCAGAGTCTCAGCCCTTTCCTCTTGTATCTGGATTGGCCTTAGTGACTTGCTTAACAAGTAGAATGTGACAGCATGATGCTTTGGATTTCAGAGACTGGGGCTGAGAACACCTTATAGTTTATTCCTGGGGCTCCTAATTATAGCTCATCGTTCTTGGAAAGAAAATATGACATAAGCATAAATTTACCTAGGATAAAACAAATGCACAGATGTTTCTGTAGCCGCATTTAGTGTTGCTGAGTGCGCTCAGCAAAGATGAATGCTCCTTAGAGTCACATAAAACATCTCTATATTATGTGTACTTTACACCAAGTTTAGGTTGCCTAAATACATTTAGGTTACTCAACAGATATTATAAATATGCCAAAGGAGGATACTTTATGTTACTGTTTTCTAACTTTAGTTGAACATTCATAACATTAAGACAACACCATCATGCTTCTACAAACTGAACTTAAATGTCTTCTTGTATGAAGTTCCAGAATAAGACCATGTTTAGGAAAAGACCTGGAGCGAGGCAGGTATGGATGAACACCTGTTATCACATAAGCCTGGTGGCTGGGGTCAATCAATTTGGACAAAGGATTAATGAGCCTCTTAAACAAAACAGTAGGTACCAAGAGGCAGTGCCAAGGTGAGGTTCATAAAATTTTGGCTTTTCAGTGTTCTGAATTTTTGAATACACACTTGTAAAATTGGTGACTTAGATTGTCCAAGTGCTGGATTTTATACATTGCCTTTTTTTGAAGTAAAGCAGGGAAGAAATATGTAGTGGTATAAAGGAATATTGCTATTTACCAGTTAATGCTTTAGACTTCAATAATGTACTTTCATCACCACAAATATCTTAAAAACTGAATAGAATTTTTACAGACTTAGGCATCGCAGGCTAATAACTCTTAAAGGCCTAGCTTGTGAACTGAAAAATGAATGTATAACAAAGCACACCTTGGGTCACTTTGTTGATGTTACTATTGCAGTCCTACCTAAAATGACTTTCAAGGGTTGATAACTAGAGTGATCGTCTGCATCCCTCATACTTCTCTCAAATGTGATCCTAACACTCCTCCAATAAGAGGCAGAGTCTCAGCCCTTTCCTCTTGTATCTGGATTGGCCTTAGTGACTTGCTTAACAAGTAGAATGTGACAGCATGATGCTTTGGATTTCAGAGACTGGGGCTGAGAACACCTTATAGTTTATTCCTGGGGCTCCTAACATTCGCTTCTGGAGACTCTACCTTGGAACCCAGATGCCAGGCTCTGAGAAGGCTAAGCCCTTACTAAGGGCCTGATACCAAGGCTTTGGTTGACAGCCCCAACCCACAACCAGGAATAACCCTCCCCACATTCTACTTTTATATACGAGCTTTTGAAAAGCTATAATGAACAGCTCTCACCTCCTGGTCAATGAAACCAGAATCTCAAAGTGAAAGGCCCAAGCATCAGTGTCTATAAAATGACTTCTACTTGATTTTAATCTGAAGCTAGGATGGAAAGCCACTGACTAAGCATGGTACATCTCTCAGAGGAAAACAAGCAACCTCCTTACATTCTCTCTGGAACTTCAAACCTGAAAAGGGATATAAAACTCAAGCAGATATTAGGAGATTGTATACCTAAGTACCCAATTCCTGAATTAGATAATTTAGAAGATAGGAGGTAGCATTCAAGTCATGTGTTTTTTGTTTGTTTTGCTTGTTCAATTAATAAACCTATTATATGCAGTACTGTAGCTATAAATATAATAGGAGGAACTCCAAGAATGATACCATTTCTTCCACCAGACTGCTCATCAGTGAATAATCTAGTGGGAGAAGTGCTTGCAAATAAATATTGGTAACATTAAGCAAAAAGTACAGTAATTGAAGTAAGTAGTTCACAGCAGAAGGAGCAATTATCTTTCAGGGAAGGTTTCAAGGGTTTGCATCCAGTATAGTTTTACAAATAGCTTTAATGCTTTCATTCACAAAACAAATATCTTAAAAACTGAATAGAATTTTTACAGACTTAGGCATCGCAGGCTAATAACTCTTAAAGGCCTAGCTTGTGAACTGAAAAATGAATGTATAACAAAGCACACCTTGGGTCACTTTGTTGATGTTACTATTGCAGTCCTACCTAAAATGACTTTCAAGGGTTGATAACTAGAGTGATCGTCTGCATCCCTCATACTTCTCTCAAATGTGATCCTAACACTCCTCCAATAAGAGGCAGAGTCTCAGCCCTTTCCTCTTGTATCTGGATTGGCCTTAGTGACTTGCTTAACAAGTAGAATGTGACAGCATGATGCTTTGGATTTCAGAGACTGGGGCTGAGAACACCTTATAGTTTATTCCTGGGGCTCCTAACATTCGCTTCTGGAGACTCTACCTTGGAACCCAGATGCCAGGCTCTGAGAAGGCTAAGCCCTTACTAAGGGCCTGATACCAAGGCTTTGGTTGACAGCCCCAACCCACAACCAGGAATAACCCCCCCCACATTCTACTTTTATATACGAGCTTTTGAAAAGCTATAATGAACAGCTCTCACCTCCTGGTCAATGAAACCAGAATCTCAAAGTGAAAGGCCCAAGCATCAGTGTCTATAAAATGACTTCTACTTGATTTTAATCTGAAGCTAGGATGGAAAGCCACTGACTAAGCATGGTACATCTCTCAGAGGAAAACAAGCAACCTCCTTACATTCTCTCTGGAACTTCAAACCTGAAAAGGGATATAAAACTCAAGCAGATATTAGGAGATTGTATACCTAAGTACCCAATTCCTGAATTAGATAATTTAGAAGATAGGAGGTAGCATTCAAGTCATGTGTTTTTTGTTTGTTTTGCTTGTTCAATTAATAAACCTATTATATGCAGTACTGTAGCTATAAATATAATAGGAGGAACTCCAAGAATGATACCATTTCTTCCACCAGACTGCTCATCAGTGAATAATCTAGTGGTGAGAAGTGCTTGCAAATAAATATTGGTAACATTAAGCAAAAAGTACAGTAATTGAAGTAAGTAGTTCACAGCAGAAGGAGCAATTATCTTTCAGGGAAGGTTTCAAGGGTTTGCATCCAGTATAGTTTTACAAATAGCTTTAATGCTCTGTGGTCACCATTTTGAAATTCTTTTTTTTAAAAAAATGTAGTTATTTATCTGGCTGTGCCAGGTCTTCATTGTGGCAGGCAGGACCTTTAGTTGCAGCATGTGGGACTCAGTTCTCCTACCAAGGATGAAACCCTGGTCCCTTAAACTGAGGGGGGTGATTGACTAGGTTGCCCCTGCTAGGGGGCCTGATTATGGCTGCAGGGAGGCAGGTCAGGTGTACCCCAGCACTCAGGTAGGCTGCCAGTTCCTGATGTACTCAGCAGTCCACCTGGCAAGAACCTCTTACCCACGTCCTGATCCACCTCTTGTCCACTCTCAATCCAGTATCTAGTGGTACAGGATGCAATCCTTTGGAACTCACCTGTCCACAGAAGTCAACTGTCCACTTTACTGTGAGGAAAAGACTGACTGCCTCACCTCCAGGTGGGGTCAGGCACTTTATTTTTTGGCACTTAGCTCCACAAATTACGTAGCTGGACCTAGTTATTTTTGTTTCTGTGGAAGTGATGTTTATATCAACTCTTTGTGAGAAATTACTGAAGCAGGCAAGTATATCTGCAGCATTTTGTATCAATTACGCATGTGTGATGTGTTACATAATAGCATAAATTTGGACTAATCACTCAACCACATTTCTCAACAGAGGTGACAAAATAAAACTGATGTGCAAATTACGCATGTTTTTGATGGTGTTACATAAGCATGGAACTTCAAACCTGAAAAGGGATATAAAACTCAAGCAGATATTAGGAGATTGTATACCTAAGTACCCAATTCCTGAATTAGATAATTTAGAAGATAGGAGGTAGCATTCAAGTCATGTGTTTTTTGTTTGTTTTGCTTGTTCAATTAATAAACCTATTATATGCAGTACTGTAGCTATAAATATAATAGGAGGAACTCCAAGAATGATACCATTTCTTCCACCAGACTGCTCATCAGTGAATAATCTAGTGGGGAGAAGTGCTTGCAAATAAATATTGGTAACATTAAGCAAAAAGTACAGTAATTGAAGTAAGTAGTTCACAGCAGAAGGAGCAATTATCTTTCAGGGAAGGTTTCAAGGGTTTGCATCCAGTATAGTTTTACAAATAGCTTTAATGCTCTGTGGTCACCATTTTGAAATTCTTTTTTTTAAAAAAATGTAGTTATTTATCTGGCTGTGCCAGGTCTTCATTGTGGCAGGCAGGACCTTTAGTTGCAGCATGTGG
This sequence comes from Tragulus kanchil, assembly GCA_022376925.1. Classification (NCBI taxonomy): domain Eukaryota; kingdom Metazoa; phylum Chordata; class Mammalia; order Artiodactyla; family Tragulidae; genus Tragulus; species Tragulus kanchil. The sequence continues at coordinate 124,917,776 of JAIOJX010000028.1, forward strand.
GACTCAGTTCTCCTACCAAGGATGAAACCCTGGTCCCTTAAACTGAGGGGGGTGATTGACTAGGTTGCCCCTGCTAGGGGGCCTGATTATGGCTGCAGGGAGGCAGGTCAGGTGTACCCTAGCACTCAGGTAGGCTGCCAGTTCCTGATGTACTCAGCAGTCCACCTGGCAAGAACCTCTTACCCACGTCCTGATCCACCTCTTGTCCACTCTCAATCCAGTATCTAGTGGTACAGGATGCAATCCTTTGGAACTCACCTGTCCACAGAAGTCAACGGTCCACTTTACTGTGGGGAAAAAGACTGACTGCCTCACCTCCAGGTGGGGTCAGGCACTTTATTTTTTGGCACTTAGCTCCACAAATTACGTAGCTGGACCTAGTTATTTTTGTTTCTGTGGAAGTGATGTTTATATCAACTCTTTGTGAGAAATTACTGAAGCAGGCAAGTATATCTGCAGCATTTTGTATCAATTACGCATGTGTGATGTGTTACATAATAGCATAAATTTGGACTAATCACTCAACCACATTTCTCAACAGAGGTGACAAAATAAAACTGATGTGCATTAATTGGATGGCACACAAGGGATGAGAAAGCACAAGGCAGGTGGGAAAAAGATGAATCGAGAAATAACTTCTGTTTGGAAACTCCCCAACTTCTTTCAGGTGGGAATCTGACCTTTAACTTTTTGCAGGCTGAGAAAAAGAAATAATCCCCAGGCAAAGAATTAGTGAACAGGCTGGGGTAATGGTTTTAAAAGGGCTAAAATAACCCACAAGTCATAAAAAAGAACCTTGTGATTTAACAAGCTGTTATTAGAGTATTAGAATTTGGCATTTAATTTCTGGTTTTAAGACTATCCATCTTGTCACAAATGACCCAGTTACTTAAAGATTCCCAAGATAAGCATTTACTAGGATCAATAAGAAACTTGATATAACAACTAAAGTGAGGTTGATCTTTGATGAGAAAGTGTGTTGAAAGTCTTTCTACAATTTATTACAAGATAAAAATTTGTCTTATAGAACTTTGATTATCTTTGGAAATGTTTCAAGACTTTCTGTGACTTGAAGATACTCATTACAAGACAGTTCCACTTACCAGGCCAGTGTTAAATTAAGGTTTCAGCATACCAAAATATTTCATTAATGTTGTATCACAGAAGTAAGGGATTAGATTTTTTTTTTCAAATTCTCTTGACAAGTTCCCACTTTTTTAATGCTTGCCATTTGTGGTATTAATTTGGAAAGGAAAATACAGTAGGAAAAAAGTTAAGAAACATAAGTTGCATGTTGCTCAGTATCACAGCCAATAAAGTGTCTCTAAAACAGGCTGGTAGACATTCTCAAGTGCTACTAAAACAGGAAACAGGGGAACATGAGAAGCCATACAAAGAATGCTGAAACACTTAGAGGAGGAGAGACCATTTATTGCTTTTCTCACTCTCTCACTCTTCAATGTGAACAGCAAGTAAAGAAAGATAAATGCCTTCTGAGACACATTTCCTAATGTGTAACAGAAAACTATCAGTCCCTAAGCAAAGAGATGCTCGCCCTTGTCTTTGATTAATTGGCTTATGAATCCTGGGAGGATATCCTGTATATTCAAGGACTGCTCAGGACTCAGAAGAGGATGGAAAGGTTCAGAGAATACAAGATTTAAAAAAACAGAGAGACTCAAAGGTCTTCCCTTGAATGTTTACAGCAAATATCAGAATTGGAATTTGGAAAACTAAAAGGAGTTTCTAAGGTTATTTTCTCTATCCGGTGGCACTAATATAGCTTTCTTTAACCTACCTAATTGCTCTCCTTAAAAACTGGGACCAGGATAATAAACATCTTTACAAATCCATCAGTATCAATGCTTGCCGTGGAAAAAAATGTCACAGCTTCATAAAGAACAGGCCATTTCTAATCAGCTGGCCTGCCTTCACCTCATTTCCAGTCTTCCTTTCTTGGAAGTATAATGTTTGGGAACATAGCACAGAGTTTCTGGTCCATATTACCATGTATTAACTGGAAGCCTTTGCACAAGGTGCCACATTTTGTGAAATTGAAATCACTGGTGAATGTAAGATAAATAAGCAGTTTATATGCCGACTCAGAAAAAAAGAAATAGAACTGCCACTTATAATCATAAAACACATCAAGAGTAAGACACAGACCAATTCGAGAGATGGGAAAACATGAAAAATATATGCTCTGATCTGAATGTTTGTATCCCCATCAAAATTCATACTCGAAAACCTAATGCACATGGTGGGACCTTGGGGAGGCTCTGCCCTCATAAATGGAGTTAGTGCTCTTATAAAAGGGGGCCTGATGGATCTCCATAGCACTTTCTACCATGTGAGAACACAAAACTTAGCAATCTGAAAGGCAGAAGAAATCTTCCCTGTGACCTGACCAAGCTAGATCCTGACCCTGGACCTCCAGCCCCCAGAACAATGAGAGATAGTGATCGCTTCCAAGTCATCTAGTCTCTGGTATTTTCTTATATCCACCTGAATGGATTAAGACAACGTGTATCTCATATCTGATGAAATCAGATGTTAATGTTTTTAATTCACAACTTCCTCACCTGTCATATGTGACCAGAAGGTAATTTTACATTATTGAGAATTTGATGAGATAAAACAGGCTGCACAAGCAGCTGACATTTCTTAATATCTCAATCAGGTTTAACTATTCTTGTTGTCATCTTTATTGAATCTAATTGGACCAAATTATTTAAAATGAGGTAGGATGAATACACACTATATAATTGGTAACACAGGATCAATACACATTGACCACAGATGAGTAACAATCTTGTGAAACTTTCTACTAGAAATACAGTGAGCATACATAAGCTTCTTGAGAAAGGCAGAGTTGCAGGGCTGCCAGAACGCGGTGTCACAAACAGAATTGCCAGAAGTTCTTCCAAGTGCCATGTGGCTCTCCCACAGAGTCCTCTATTTAAAGGATACAACCAGCTAGGCCCTTCTCAGCTAAGAGATCTGAGATGATCATAGCCAAAGGTAGTATAACTGCAGGTCATAATTAATCTTGATCCTTTCTTTTTCCCATGGTACAGTTGTTCTCTGTGTGCCTTACATGAAATTCTTCTCTTTTCACATGCAAAAGGGAATGTGGGGAGGGGTTGAAAGTGCATTTACTTTTACAAATGTTCTGAAAATTTTGGACTAGTGCTCAAATGAAATCAGCTAAGTGAATCTACACTTTAGGTACAAAGGAGAGATTCGGTGTTATTTTCCTGCGAGTGAAGCACCAGAGGTTCCATGCCTTTGAAATGCACTTGTAAGAAGCGTGATTGGCATCAGCTGGAAGGACAGGGTGACCAATATAGAAATAATGAGAAGGAGAGGCCTGCAGGCAGAAACACTATGAAGAGTATGATGAGTCTGTGCATGACTGAAGATCAATATGTTCAGAAGAAATCTTCCTGTGACCTGACCAAGCTAGATCCTGACCCTGGACCTCCAGCCCCCAGAACAATGAGAGATAGTGATCGCTTCCAAGTCATCTAGTCTCTGGTATTTTCTTATATCCACCTGAATGGATTAAGACAACGTGTATCTCATATCTGATGAAATCAGATGTTAATGTTTTTAATTCACAACTTCCTCACCTGTCATATGTGACCAGAAGGTAATTTTACATTATTGAGAATTTGATGAGATAAAACAGGCTGCACAAGCAGCTGACATTTCTTAATATCTCAATCAGGTTTAACTATTCTTGTTGTCATCTTTATTGAATCTAATTGGACCAAATTATTTAAAATGAGGTAGGATGAATACACACTATATAATTGGTAACACAGGATCAATACACATTGACCACAGATGAGTAACAATCTTGTGAAACTTTCTACTAGAAATACAGTGAGCATACATAAGCTTCTTGAGAAAGGCAGAGTTGCAGGGCTGCCAGAACGCGGTGTCACAAACAGAATTGCCAGAAGTTCTTCCAAGTGCCATGTGGCTCTCCCACAGAGTCCTCTATTTAAAGGATACAACCAGCTAGGCCCTTCTCAGCTAAGAGATCTGAGATGATCATAGCCAAAGGTAGTATAACTGCAGGTCATAATTAATCTTGATCCTTTCTTTTCCCATGGTACAGTTGTTCTCTGTGTGCCTTACATGAAATTCTTCTCTTTTCACATGCAAAAGGGAATGTGGGGAGGGGTTGAAAGTGCATTTACTTTTACAAATGTTCTGAAAATTTTGGACTAGTGCTCAAATGAAATCAGCTAAGTGAATCTACACTTTAGGTACAAAGGAGAGATTCGGTGTTATTTTCCTGCGAGTGAAGCACCAGAGGTTCCATGCCTTTGAAATGCACTTGTAAGAAGCGTGATTGGCATCAGCTGGAAGGACAGGGTGACCAATATAGAAATAATGAGAAGGAGAGGCCTGCAGGCAGAAACACTATGAAGAGTATGATGAGTCTGTGCATGACTGAAGATCAATATGTTCAGAAGATGATGGAATGGGTTTCAATGAGGGGAGAAAAAAATTGATTCAGATAGCTTGAGTGTGTGTAGGAAGACCCAGAAGGACTGACAATCTGATACCTACCAGCTCTGACACGTGGCAGAGTCTAGGAAGGTCTCTGTCTTACACACCAGCCGCTGTCAGTACAGGGTAAAAGCGGCTGTGGAGATGAATGAAGAAATGGATTCTTATTTTTAGAACCAAGGACTCCGTATCTTCAAAACTGCTGTCACACACAGGAGTCGACTCCACTAAAATTAGTTCTAAGGGGATGATCAATTTGTCTATGACGTATGTCATGAGTTGAGCCCTGGAAATTAAGGTTAATCTGACCGTCATTTGGGTAGCTTAAAAATCCAAAATAATCTATGCAGGACTCAAACTATGTCCATAGTCACACCACTTTTATATTTTCTCCTTCCTGTTATAGGTCTCTGGCCTTAATGTGGAAAAGAGCTACATATCAATTTCTTTACTTTGAAATCATCTGAGGAGTAAGCACTGGACTTGAAAAATCTGTCTGGAAGGGAGAGTTTCTTGGGCCAAAGCTTTCAAGAGTTGGATACTACTAGAAGAAACCAGTCAAGTGCCCAACTTTTTATAATCAGATTGCTGGTATTTCCTCTTTTGATTTTTTAAATCACATTCCCCCTAACTGTAAATTCTATACCTTACCAGATTTTCTGCTAAAATAAATCATCAGGAGCCTTCTGTCTTTTCATTTCAGGTCATAATTAATCTTGTGCACAGTTGTTCTCTGTGTGCCTTACATGAAATTCTTCTCTTTTCACATGCAAAAGGGAATGTGGGGAGGGGTTGAAAGTGCATTTACTTTTACAAATGTTCTGAAAATTTTGGACTAGTGCTCAAATGAAATCAGCTAAGTGAATCTACACTTTAGGTACAAAGGAGAGATTCGGTGTTATTTTCCTGCGAGTGAAGCACCAGAGGTTCCATGCCTTTGAAATGCACTTGTAAGAAGCGTGATTGGCATCAGCTGGAAGGACAGGGTGACCAATATAGAAATAATGAGAAGGAGAGGCCTGCAGGCAGAAACACTATGAAGAGTATGATGAGTCTGTGCATGACTGAAGATCAATATGTTCAGAAGATGATGGAATGGGTTTCAATGAGGGGAGAAAAAAATTGATTCAGATAGCTTGAGTGTGTGTAGGAAGACCCAGAAGGACTGACAATCTGATACCTACCAGCTCTGACACGTGGCAGAGTCTAGGAAGGTCTCTGTCTTACACACCAGCCGCTGTCAGTACAGGGTAAAAGCGGCTGTGGAGATGAATGAAGAAATGGATTCTTATTTTTAGAACCAAGGACTCCGTATCTTCAAAACTGCTGTCACACACAGGAGTCGACTCCACTAAAATTAGTTCTAAGGGGATGATCAATTTGTCTATGACGTATGTCATGAGTTGAGCCCTGGAAATTAAGGTTAATCTGACCGTCATTTGGGTAGCTTAAAAATCCAAAATAATCTATGCAGGACTCAAACTATGTCCATAGTCACACCACTTTTATATTTTCTCCTTCCTGTTATAGGTCTCTGGCCTTAATGTGGAAAAGAGCTACATATCAATTTCTTTACTTTGAAATCATCTGAGGAGTAAGCACTGGACTTGAAAAATCTGTCTGGAAGGGAGAGTTTCTTGGGCCAAAGCTTTCAAGAGTTGGATACTACTAGAAGAAACCAGTCAAGTGCCCAACTTTTTATAATCAGATTGCTGGTATTTCCTCTTTTGATTTTTTAAATCACATTCCCCCTAACTGTAAATTCTATACCTTACCAGATTTTCTGCTAAAATAAATCATCAGGAGCCTTCTGTCTTTTCATTTCCCTCTGTATTCGTATTTAGAAGATCTAGACCCCTAAAAATCATCATGTAATAACATCTTTTTTTTTTTTGGCCACTTCTATTGGTCTTTCATTTATTCATTTTCATCCATCTTTGTTCTTTGGCCTGTGTGGGCCTCCCATCGCAGTGGCCTCTCTCATCGCAGAGCACCAACTGTGGGTGCATGTGCTCCAGAGCTCCAGCTTGGTAGTTGGACACATTGGTCCAGCTACTCTGCGGCACGTGGGATCCTCCCAGGCCAGGGATCGAACCAGCGCCCCTTGTACTGCAGGGTGGTGTCCTTACCCACTGGGCCACCAGGGAAGTCCTGTAATAACATCTTAAGATTTATTTATTAATAGTAATCACTTCCAAAAGCAATCAACGACTGTCCAAAAAACCTCTAAGTAAATTATTTTAAATACTTCATAATTGTAATAACAAATTAACATATTTACTATCTTTGAGTATGTTCTCTTGATACTGCATGAATCAACTCTAAATTTCTATTCTAAACATTTTAGGGAAGACCTATTTCAATTGTACAAAATGGAAATGTACTGGTCCCTACTTGGATGATATAAAATATTCTTTCAACAAATATACATAATTTCTGATTTTAAGGAGCTTAAATTTTAGAGGTTGTTACAGACAAGTGTAGCCACAACTTAAATACACTATAATAAATGCTGTGATGGGGACATTCTTGTGGGAGAGAAACATATGGAAGGGGCACCTTAACTAGGATAGTGATTTAAGGAAGCCTTCTTGGAAATATTTTTAAAGTCAGAATTAAACCAATTGTAGGGTAAAGAACATGAGCTTCCAAAAAGCTGCCTTTGGCTTTCCAGTCTCCCAGAGCATTTATCGTACCAATTCTCTCCACTTTCCTCTTACCCGAGAAAGAACTGTTCTTAAAATATCAGTGCTCTAGATTTAACCTTTCCTAGTGTCTTATTCATGGTTTTTCTGTTTAAAAGTATCAGAATTCTCTCAACCTAGTTTCAGCCAAGAAAATAATGTGTGCGAAAAATAACAGATTAATCACAGAGCTCCAGAGAAGAGGAAAAACAGTAGATGTTCAAACCAGAGGGAAAAAAAGCCAGCAGGAACATAGTGTTTCCATTTTTCTCCCTGACTCTTTGCTCCCTCTTCTTTTTCAGTCTCGCTTTCCCTCTCATCTCTTGACTGACTCTTGCTGTTGTGAAGAACATGTACATAGGTAAAGCAATAGCACATTCACAACCTGTGTTCACATGGCCACATTGCCCGTCACTCACAGAAATAAATGACACATTTCTCAGGCTCCCTTGGGAATTTTGAGAAGGAGGTTCTGATTGACCTAGGTTGAGTTAGGTGCGCATTCCCTCTCTCTGAAAATACACTGTAGCCAATAGGGTGGGGTCACAGCCTAGACAAGAGTGTCCTGGGCTTGCCCTAAAGACAGGATGATCACATCTCATAGAAGACTCAGTCATCTGGCGCACACTTCAAAGGTGTCTATTACATCTACTGCCTTAGGAACATTCCTTCCTAGTCTTCACTGGCCTTTTTCTATCTTGTAAACACTTCAAGATGAACAAACCCAGGAATTCATCTTCTCACTCTTAATGAGCAGTCCATTTCTGCCTCAAACTCCATTGCAAACTCATTTGAACAAGTTTTCTTTATCTTGGTCTCACCTCTGTATCAAACAATACTCACATTGGAAAAAAAAAAAAAAAACCTGTATTTGTTATCATAGAATTCTTTTTTCTTTTTCTTATCCCCTCCCTAAATGTCCAGGCACTGTATTATGATGGTTCTGCTTTCCCTCCTTCCCCTGCTCCCCTTTTCCCCACTGTTCTAATATAGGCATGCTCTTTTCCCTTGGGGAGAAAAAACCCATCTAATCCAATGGTTTTAATTATCTAAATTTATGTATCTCAACCCATGATTCCACTGTCCTTGTCCCTGGACTTGAAATCTTGTCATTACCTTTATCTCATTAGCTCCTCACAGCCAGTCATTCACTAGCCCTGCTGATCCTTTCTCTGCAATGACTTTCAGATTTTTTTTCAATCCACATTGAGCACCTCACTATAGATTTCTCATTATTGCACACCTGGATAACTAAAAGAGTCATCTTTCTGGTATTTTTGCTTTCATTTCTGTTATGAAAACTCTCAAAATAACTCTCCTGCCCAGTATTATATCTACCTGTTTCTTTGGCCCAAGAATCTAAAACAACGTCATGCTTCTCAAAATAAAGCCAGACTCTAATGAAAGGCTTGAAGCTGTGTTTTCCCTGGGTCACTACATCATTTGATCTGTCCTGGAACTTAGCGTTCCTACTTTAGCAAGACCAGATCTAGGTACCCTGTTCTTCCCTATGCCTGCTGCTCAGTCTAATTTTATCTAATCATAACACCCTTCACATTTCCCTTTGTCAATATAGGTCCTTATTTTTTTCAAGAACTATCTCACTTTACCCTACAGTTATCATCCCTTTAGTACCTCCCTACATAATGTTCCTTATACCGTATTGCTCACATACTGAAGTACAGACACGTTTAAGTGTTTTTGTGCTTGCTTACTTAAAAGTCGCGCCTGACTCTTTGTGACTACAGGGACTGTAGCCCCCCAGACTAATCTGTTCATGGGATTTTCCAGGCAAGAATACTGAAATGAGTTGCCACTTCCTTCTCCAGGGGATCTTCCCAACCTAGGGGTTGAACCCGAGTCTCCTGCAGCAACGGATTTGTCACGCCTAGCCACTAGGGAACCCCTCACCCCACAAATATGCATGCCCTAATCTCCAGTACCTATAAATATATTATATAGAAAGTGGGAACTAATGTTCCAGATGGAATTAAGGTTGCTAATAAAGTGATGTTAAAGTAGATTATCTTGGATTATCCAGGTGGACCCAACATAATCACAAGGGTCCTTTAAATATGGGAAAGGAAACCAAAGAACCAGGGTCAGAGTGGTACTGGGTGAGAAAGGCCTGATTGGTCATAGATGACTTTCAGGATAGAAGGCAGCCAGGAGTCAAGAAATAAAGGCAGCCTCTGTAAGATGGCAACGGCAAGGAAAAAAGTTTCCCCTAGAACCTTGCCAACACCTTGACTTTAGCTCAATGAGACCCATCTCAGACTTCTCATCTCTAGAACTTAAGAAAACGAACTTGCATTCAAGTCAACAAGTCTGTAGCAATTTGTTACAGCAGCAATAGGGAGTTAATACATATACACACATTAGACCCCTGCTGCTACACTGCAACAGTTCTAATTGCCCATAATTCTCTCTTCTTCCTACTGTTGATATCATAAACATTTGACTTCGTGACACCCAAAATAGCCAAAATTATCATTCAATGACTAGATGACCAGAAGAGATACTAATATTATTAGTATCTAATAACAATTAGAGGGAAAAGCTTTTATTAAATATAAGGTAATGGGAAAACGTGTTCACAACTGAATAAAGTTTGTAGAATATTAAGTCTTCAAAATAAAGCTCATAAAATTGTAAGTTTAAGGTATCGCCATAGCTTTATGTGATAATATTATTGCAGAGTAGAAATATTTTGATGGACTTCAGCAGGATTTCAGTAGCGCTGGGTAATTTTATTAAAGCACAATATGCAAGCATTATATGCTACAGCAAATTTCAGAGAGAATTTCCAAGGCATCATAAACTTGCAACTGAAACAAAAGTTGAGCATCACCACGGTTACCCACAGACAATTGAGCTAATTAAGCATGTGTTCGTCATCTTGTTATTTAAGAACATCTGATAGTGAGAGTTCTGCAAAATGAACAACTCCATATGTCAAATACTATCCATTTCTCTGTGCTTTACAAGTCTAAAAAGATATTACACAGTTCTCTTTTCCCAGACTCAATTCAGATGTTTAAAGCTTTTTGTGATCATAGAATTGCTTTGTTTTATAGAATAACATGAAAGCCATAGAGAACATTTTTTGTTGTGATTGGTGAAGTGATTATTTCAGAATTATTGTGACTTGAAAACAGGTAAAAGAAATCCAGGCTGCAATGATTTTAAAACAAAATGAACTGAAAGAGGTAAGAGAGAAAGTCAATAAGACTCTGCTTTTACAAGCTAATTTAACCTTCATATCATTGTGACGCCAGAAAAAGCCCTCACCTTTGGGGCATAGTTGAATAGGTGTTCCACTAGAGATATTGCCAAGTCCAGATGTTACCCCACCACTGAACTTTTTAGACAAAGACTCAGGTAACAATCACCATTCAGGCTCTTCTGAATTGTTTAAAGGCAAATTACATGTCAGCGACAGTACTGTTTTATACAACACTTCAGAGGATGTAATTTTATAAAGCTGTTTTTGCATTTCCTTTCTCCTAAAAAGAATTGTTCTTTTGAAAAGGGAGCCGTGATTTCTCCATGTAAGGAATTTTGTTGCTCTTTAGTTACTAAGTCATGTCTAGCTTTTCGCAATCCCATGGACTGCAGCACACCAGCCTTCTCTATCCTTCACTATCTCCTGGGGTTCACTCAAACTTCATGTCCATTGATTTGGTGGTCCTTTCAACCATCTCATCCTCTGCTGCTGCCGTTTCCTTTTCTCTTCTATCTTTCTCAGAATCAGGGTCTTTTCCAGTGAGTCAGCTCTTCGCATCAGGTGGCCAAAGTATTGGAGCTTCAGATTCAGAATCAGTCCTTCCATATAATTATTTTTGCTACAGCAGGATTTCAGTAGCGCTGGGTAATTTTATTAAAGCACAATATGCAAGCATTATATGCTACAGCAAATTTCAGAGAGAATTTCCAAGGCATCATAAACTTGCAACTGAAACAAAAGTTGAGCATCACCACGGTTACCCACAGACAATTGAGCTAATTAAGCATGTGTTCGTCATCTTGTTATTTAAGAACATCTGATAGTGAGAGTTCTGCAAAATGAACAACTCCATATGTCAAATACTATCCATTTCTCTGTGCTTTACAAGTCTAAAAAGATATTACACAGTTCTCTTTTCCCAGACTCAATTCAGATGTTTAAAGCTTTTTGTGATCATAGAATTGCTTTGTTTTATAGAATAACATGAAAGCCATAGAGAACATTTTTTGTTGTGATTGGTGAAGTGATTATTTCAGAATTATTGTGACTTGAAAACAGGTAAAAGAAATCCAGGCTGCAATGATTTTAAAACAAAATGAACTGAAAGAGGTAAGAGAGAAAGTCAATAAGACTCTGCTTTTACAAGCTAATTTAACCTTCATATCATTGTGACGCCAGAAAAAGCCCTCACCTTTGGGGCATAGTTGAATAGGTGTTCCACTAGAGATATTGCCAAGTCCAGATGTTACCCCACCACTGAACTTTTTAGACAAAGACTCAGGTAACAATCACCATTCAGGCTCTTCTGAATTGTTTAAAGGCAAATTACATGTCAGCGACAGTACTGTTTTATACAACACTTCAGAGGATGTAATTTTATAAAGCTGTTTTTGCATTTCCTTTCTCCTAAAAAGAATTGTTCTTTTGAAAAGGGAGCCGTGATTTCTCCATGTAAGGAATTTTGTTGCTCTTTAGTTACTAAGTCATGTCTAGCTTTTCGCAATCCCATGGACTGCAGCACACCAGCCTTCTCTATCCTTCACTATCTCCTGGGGTTCACTCAAACTTCATGTCCATTGATTTGGTGGTCCTTTCAACCATCTCATCCTCTGCTGCTGCCGTTTCCTTTTCTCTTCTATCTTTCTCAGAATCAGGGTCTTTTCCAGTGAGTCAGCTCTTCGCATCAGGTGGCCAAAGTATTGGAGCTTCAGATTCAGAATCAGTCCTTCCAATGAATATTCAAGGTTGATTTCCTTTAGAACTAGTTTGATCTCCTTGCAGTCTATAGGACTCTCAAGACTCTTTTCCAGCACCACAATGCAAAAGCATCAATTCTTAGGCATTCAGTCTTCTTTATGGTCCAATGATCACATCCATACATGACTACTGGGAAAACCATAGCTTTGACTCTATGGATTTTGATTGGCAATGTGATATCTCTGCCTTTTACTACACCATCTAGGTTTAAAATGCTATGCAGATGATGGGAGTCAAATAGATATCAAGACAATGAAATTCCAACCTAATTTTCTTACTCAATAGTTCAGTCTTTAATTGCCTCAAAGTTGTCATTCTGCTTCTGATCTTTCCCTTAGAATGGCTGCCAATCAATCTACTAGAGATAAAATTTCTAGGATGAAAATCCAACTTGTTCTCTAGCTGAAAGAATCTCTGCACTTGTGAGCTTATCAAAGTCAAATCAGAACCCAAACAAATAATAGAAATTTAAAAACTCACTGTTCCATGGCCATTTGGTACTAAATTGAATAAATTAGCCGAAGATCTGTTCTTGGAGCTCTATGAAAGAATAACCGCTTGAGTTTTTCTCCTGCTGTGAATTCACTCTCCAAAATGGCTACTTTTGAAGCCATTAGCCTTTTCAATAATTAAATTTGAATCACCAAGGGAGACTCCAAATTCAAGTACAGAGCTAATATTCATTGAATCACTGCTTTCTGGCAAGCATTGCCCTAGGCACCTTAAGTATGCTTTTTATTTAACAACTTTAATAGATATTTATTATTATTTTCTACAATTTTCAGATCAGAAGCTCAAGGTCCAAAGAGGTCACACAACTCAGCGAGGTGAACAGAAATCCACTCTGACTCTCCTGTTCCTTCCATCACCTCCAGCCTAACTCCGCACTACTCATTTTAAAGCACAGAGACAATGCTGTGAGGACCTCAACCAATTCCCCAACAAGCTGAAGCTGTTTTTGCTTGCATGATATTCTGTTGGTTCATGAAATAATTTCTATTATAAATATTTTGTATCACAAATCTTTTAAAAGAGTTCTGTGCACAACAATGCACTCTCATGTATCCCCTCCAAAGAACTGCCATCGTATTTTGTTTTTAGGATAAGAAGCAATTATGGATTCAATTATTTTTTAAGACTGTACACATTGATATAGTTTCTACCTTTCTTTCACAATAACATGTTCTTGGTCAATATATATTTATACTTTAATATTATTTTATTTGCAAAGGGACTTCTTATACTCTTTCACTTAATTTATCACAGACAGTTTTCCATGTACTTCAATATTACTTGAGATGATCATTTTAAGGCTCACTTAGTATTACTTGAATACAGCATAGGTCAATTAACCTGCTACTGTGAAGATAAAAGTTGTTGCCAACTTTTTGCCATTCATTGTAAAAAGGAATTACTGGGTAAAAGTGTGATGCTTCCTAGGAAGGTTCACTCTCAGCAGCACTTACGAGAAAATAATATCCCACAGTCCAACCAAGACCAGGAATTGTATTTATTTAAAATACTTGTCAATATGACCATCCAAACAGTAGTTCATTTATTTAATTCACCTGTCTCCACATATTCTCCTCCTTCTGACACATCCTGTCCACCTGGATCTACACTTTTGAGCAACAAAAGTGATTTGCAGTGAATTGCTATGAAAATACATTTCATCAACCCTTCCAGGTCTTCAAAACAGAGTGCTAATGGGGCTTGCAGGCCTGCTGACTCAATGAGGTGGACAGATTAAAAGAAACACAGCACTTAGAAAAACAGATACTTTCAGGGAAAAGGAGGAACCTATGACTAAGTGCACACCACGCAGTCAGCTCACTCTCCTTTCTTTCCCTGGGCAGTGCTTTTACTGAATTGACAAAGAGGGCACAAGGTTCATAAATAGACTCTCTAACAGCACTTTGCCAGCACTTCAGTTCAATTACCATGAATTAACTTGAAAAACAGCATTAACTTTTCGGCATATACAATGTGCCTAAGAAAAACAACATACTTAGAAGTCCAATCTCTATTATTAAACTTTTTCACCCTTTGTTGAAACAAGCAGCCTTCAAGAAACGATTTCTCATTCCACTGATGGGATATCACTTATTTTTAAAACTATGCCAAAGACTATCTCTGGTTTGAGATGGCTCGTTGATTAGACAACACAGATTTCCCAGGGAAGAGTATAGTCCATTTCTGGGCAAAAAGTAGATTAAAATATGTGAGAGAGAAAAAATGAGACCCCTGGTCACAGCATCTTGATGTTCTGAGTCCTCATGTCTTCTGGCTTAAATCTCAATAGCTCACCTGAAGATGATGAATGATTAATTTATAATCCATAGTAATAATGTGACAATTACACTGTGTATATTACTTGAGATGATCATTTTAAGGCTCACTTAGTATTACTTGAATACAGCATAGGTCAATTAACCTGCTACTGTGAAGATAAAAGTTGTTGCCAACTTTTTGCCATTCATTGTAAAAAGGAATTACTGGGTAAAAGTGTGATGCTTCCTAGGAAGGTTCACTCTCAGCAGCACTTACGAGAAAATAATATCCCACAGTCCAACCAAGACCAGGAATTGTATTTATTTAAAATACTTGTCAATATGACCATCCAAACAGTAGTTCATTTATTTAATTCACCTGTCTCCACATATTCTCCTCCTTCTGACACATCCTGTCCACCTGGATCTACACTTTTGAGCAACAAAAGTGATTTGCAGTGAATTGCTATGAAAATACATTTCATCAACCCTTCCAGGTCTTCAAAACAGAGTGCTAATGGGGCTTGCAGGCCTGCTGACTCAATGAGGTGGACAGATTAAAAGAAACACAGCACTTAGAAAAACAGATACTTTCAGGGAAAAGGAGGAACCTATGACTAAGTGCACACCACGCAGTCAGCTCACTCTCCTTTCTTTCCCTGGGCAGTGCTTTTACTGAATTGACAAAGAGGGCACAAGGTTCATAAATAGACTCTCTAACAGCACTTTGCCAGCACTTCAGTTCAATTACCATGAATTAACTTGAAAAACAGCATTAACTTTTCGGCATATACAATGTGCCTAAGAAAAACAACATACTTAGAAGTCCAATCTCTATTATTAAACTTTTTCACCCTTTGTTGAAACAAGCAGCCTTCAAGAAACGATTTCTCATTCCACTGATGGGATATCACTTATTTTTAAAACTATGCCAAAGACTATCTCTGGTTTGAGATGGCTCGTTGATTAGACAACACAGATTTCCCAGGGAAGAGTATAGTCCATTTCTGGGCAAAAAAAGTAGATTAAAATATGTGAGAGAGAAAAAATGAGACCCCTGGTCACAGCATCTTGATGTTCTGAGTCCTCATGTCTTCTGGCTTAAATCTCAATAGCTCACCTGAAGATGATGAATGATTAATTTATAATCCATAGTAATAATGTGACAATTACACTGTGTATATTTCTAGAGCCAGACAAAATGTGCAATTGATTCACAGGCTCTCTTCTTGCCCTCAATGCACTTCAGAAAAAAATATGGAATTACGCCAACTCTCCAACAAAAAAGAATCATAGCAGAATCAGTTGAGAGGATTTTTTCAAATTATACATCTTTGTAGCTTTCGCTATTTCACCCAGACACATTAGCATCATGCAGGCACTGCTAGCACCTGCCCCTGTTAGGAATATGATAGGAAGTGGTCCCTCTATGCTGCAGTGAGACAGACATGGATGCCCCTCACAGTGTTAAAGCAAAGGAACTGAGTTATTTCATAGGTCATTCCAGCCAGATTCTAGAAAGTGGTGATGCCAATAAATACTCCATACATGCTAGAAATGAAGTCAGGTCGAACTTAATTTATTTCTAACCATCCTTACAGCGATATCACTGACTTCACTTCAAACATGAGGAAAGTGGAAGGAGTTTCACAATATTCCTAAGGCTATGTGGTTCACAAGTAGCAAGATAGCATCCAACACATGCCTTCCAACTCCAAATCGAGTATCAAATCACTTTTTTAAAAAAAAACATTTATTTATTTATTTATTTGGGCGGGGGTGGGTGGGCCACTCCTATCGGTCTTTCATTTGTCTAGTTTCATCCATCCTTGTTCTTTGGCCCGTGTGGGCCTCCCATCGCGGTGGCATCTGTTGTCGCAGAGCACCGGCTCTGGGCGCATGCACTCCAGAGCTCCGGCTTGGCAATTGGACACATCAGTCCAGCCGCTCCGCAGCACGTGGGATCATCCCAGGCCAGGGATCGAACTGGCGTCCCTTGCACTGCAAGGCGGTGTCTCTACCCACTGGACCACCAGGGAAGCCCTCAAATCACTTTTATACTAGAGTACACTTTCCATTTGCCACTTACAGGAAGACAGAGGAGTCTCTTCCTAATGTGAAGGCAAATTATTTAGTTTTCTACATTACTAATCAACCAGAACTTTTATTTTAACATTACCTCAAGAGGGAAGAAGAATCTTCTACGGTGATATTTTAAAGTCTGAAAATATCATTATCTTTTATCCTTAGACTTAGAAAATATCCCTATAGTGGTTTATAAGTTTATTTTGTTATTTATTATACTTTATTATTTATATAATAATAATAACTCCGAGAAGTCCATCAGCAACACATTTGCAAATCTCATTTTAGGTCACAATACATCTGCAGATGCAAATCTCCTAAACTTTTATTGATTCTTATTAACTATCTTTTTATCAGGTGACAATTTATAACTGAGTCCATTAATTCCATAGCCATATATTCAGTTCTCAAACATATTAAAATTTCCAAGAAATCAGTTTGCAAAAGTGTTTCCCTTTAATCTTATGCTCTTATCTTTTGTATTAGAAAATACAAAGCCTATTAAAAAAAAAAACCAACTTTATCTAGAACTTGTATCCTTTCTAGTCAAGAAGAAAGTTGCCAAGTTAGGAAATGACAGTATGAGAAATAGAAACTCAGTCTCTATGCTGGACCAGAATGCCTCCACAATGCTTAGCCCACAACTGATGGACTATAACATCAGAAATTTATAAAAACCAAGAGTATAAATTAATCAGTATGTATAATTTTATTTTACATAAATAAAACTTATTTACATCAATAGTTCAGAAGAAGCCAAAACTGATTTCTTAACTCGTTCATTTTATTCATTTTGGTAATTTATTGCATGCCAATTAAGGAAAAGAGATCCCAAGCATTTGTGTTTAGGACACTTGAGCAGCATGCATCAGATAATTTACATTCTGGTGAATAGGACATGTTAGAGGTTCTTAACCTGTGAAATGAAAGACTTTCCCTCAGAAGCACATCTTAATAAACCAGTGATTTTTTTTATTGTAATCATTATTTCCACGAACACCTCTCAGTAGTCCCAGGGAACCATCTGTCCCTACTAATGAGTAGGACAGAACTTATCTATTATTTGCTACCTTGTAAGTCCCTGAGCTTATACAGTGACTATAGGAAGTTTCCAAACTTTGTCACAAAAAAAAGTCATGGTTAAAGTTTGCTATAATAAATATTGATAGTAAAGTGCCAGGTAAAAGCTCTGTAAAGCAAGACAAATATGCATATATTCTAATGAAGTCAATGACCACAACAGCATCCTGAAAACTACTTTAAGTAATTACTGAATTTTACTAAACTCTCTCAGGAGGCACTCACTCTCTTGTGAGTAGGTACAAAACTCACAGTCTTTAATTCCCCCCCAATTTGCTCTATCACATTCATCATGTTTATTGGCAGCCTCATCCACTGGTTTTCAGACATGCCCATACTTGTCTGATCCCAGTTTGGGCACAGCACTCTTTAAACTGAGTTTCCCACTTTCCATTTCCTGACCTTTAAAAAAAATTTTTTTTCATTCATGAAATTTTTTCTAACATCTGCAGAACATAGTATCTTAGATCTAGAAATTCTCTACTTGGAGCACTTTTGCATTAAAATCTCTGTATATATTTGAGGCAAATTTTTTTAATCTTTTGTATTAGAAAATACAAGCCTATTAAAAAACCAACTTTATCTAGAACTTGTATCCTTTCTAGTCAAGAAGAAAGTTGCCAAGTTAGGAAATGACAGTATGAGAAATAGAAACTCAGTCTCTATGCTGGACCAGAATGCCTCCACAATGCTTAGCCCACAACTGATGGACTATAACATCAGAAATTTATAAAAACCAAGAGTATAAATTAATCAGTATGTATAATTTTATTTTACATAAATAAAACTTATTTACATCAATAGTTCAGAAGAAGCCAAAACTGATTTCTTAACTCGTTCATTTTATTCATTTTGGTAATTTATTGCATGCCAATTAAGGAAAAGAGATCCCAAGCATTTGTGTTTAGGACACTTGAGCAGCATGCATCAGATAATTTACATTCTGGTGAATAGGACATGTTAGAGGTTCTTAACCTGTGAAATGAAAGACTTTCCCTCAGAAGCACATCTTAATAAACCAGTGATTTTTTTTATTGTAATCATTATTTCCACGAACACCTCTCAGTAGTCCCAGGGAACCATCTGTCCCTACTAATGAGTAGGACAGAACTTATCTATTATTTGCTACCTTGTAAGTCCCTGAGCTTATACAGTGACTATAGGAAGTTTCCAAACTTTGTCACAAAAAAAAGTCATGGTTAAAGTTTGCTATAATAAATATTGATAGTAAAGTGCCAGGTAAAAGCTCTGTAAAGCAAGACAAATATGCATATATTCTAATGAAGTCAATGACCACAACAGCATCCTGAAAACTACTTTAAGTAATTACTGAATTTTACTAAACTCTCTCAGGAGGCACTCACTCTCTTGTGAGTAGGTACAAAACTCACAGTCTTTAATTCCCCCCCAATTTGCTCTATCACATTCATCATGTTTATTGGCAGCCTCATCCACTGGTTTTCAGACATGCCCATACTTGTCTGATCCCAGTTTGGGCACAGCACTCTTTAAACTGAGTTTCCCACTTTCCATTTCCTGACCTTTAAAAAAAATTTTTTTTCATTCATGAAATTTTTTCTAACATCTGCAGAACATAGTATCTTAGATCTAGAAATTCTCTACTTGGAGCACTTTTGCATTAAAATCTCTGTATATATTTGAGGCACAGCACAACACACTCTACTAGCTTCACAAAGGAAAAGTCTCTCTTCAATTTCAATAGTTACACGTGAGGAAAATCAGATATGGATGACAAAAGATCCCTTTCGGGGGCAGTTAAGTCAAATGTTTAATATCATTAAAGGCTACCCTCTTTGATCAGCCCAAGTCTACACTTTTGCTAACATTCACCCGCACTTCATAATTTACGCAGAGCACATAACATGTCAGACCTCGCTGATCTCAGGAGGTTAAATGGTCTCTGGTGGCAAGAAGCATACTCGACTCATTTTACGAATCATAGTTCTTAATAGCTGCCCTAAAATTATTGGTTTGAATCTAATTGAACTATTTTTGTCAGATATATTTTCATAAAAATTAATATAAAAAAATGCATGACTTTCGCCTAATGAGCAAGCTCATGGGAAGACGACATATCAACTGCTTTATTACTTTCAGGAAAAGTTGAAAAAGGCTTTAAAAGGGCAAAAAAAGACTGCTGAATGCTCTGTTTGGCTCATTCTTCTTGGTAACCTCTGACTTCAACTGTCTTTGAGCTATCTGATAACCCTGTAAATTATTGAAAATATTGCAAATCATTCTTCTCTATAGAAACGAAAATGAAAAATGAGACCTGTGAAATACAATTCATTATTGCCTCATGGACAGAACAGTTTTGCGTATACTTGTACAATCATGTCAGCTGTCTATTTTGCTCAGATACATGTTTCTGTGAATTTTCCTTTAAATCAGTTGGAGCATCTTACTGGTTTTCTCATTGGGGAAAATAAAATCTCTGACATAGGTTCATTTTATATTTGGATAAGAAGTGTGATTTATCTTTTTTAAAAAAATTATATTAAAAAAAATACTTTAACAATATACTTCTAGTTTTTTTCTAGACAGATCAATCAAGTATTTCCAAGAACTTAATAGGCTATCTATCTTGAGGCTTCCTCAATGGCTCAGCAGTGGAGAATCCACCTGCAGTGCAGGAGACCTGGGTCAATTCCTGGGTCAGGAAGATCCCTTGGAGAAGGAAATGGCAAGTCTAATATTCCCACCCCAGTATTTCTGCCTGGGAAATCCCATGGATAGAGGAGCCAGGTAGGCTGCAGTCCATGCGGTCATAAAAGAGTCAGACATGACTGAAGCAACTAAACAACAAGAGGTTATCTCTGAGACTTACTCATTTATGCAGCTTTCATATTTTTAGTATTCTAATATTTCATATTTTTATTGTAATTATTATTACTAAGAATATCTCTCAGTAGTCTCTGAGGAACCACCTGTCCCTACTAATGAGTAGAACAGGACTCATCAATTTTATTGTCTTTCTTTTTCATATTTTCTAACATTTAGCTCTTAATGCTAGCCAAATACAATAACTTAATATACATTAAGAAAATAAATTTATAAAATAATTAAATAAAGTATCCTTTAAAATGCATCCTTTAAACTAAAAATGAGAACTTGGAAATTAGTATTTTAAAACCATAATCACAAAAAAGAGAAGAAAAGATGATACAACTATTCAGGCTTGCTTGAAGGACATTTTCCAGTTTCATCTCTCTTATTTAAGCACTAAAGATATTTGTATATTATGTTCTCCTTATGACCTTTCTCTAAATCAAGAAGTATATTTCTAAGTTTTTCTTTTACATATTGAGCTCAGTGAGGAAAAAAATCAGAATTCTTTAGCATCTAGCATTTAATGGTCTTGGTTGTGGAAATGTATATTGAGAAAATCTGCATAACAGGGAATTAATCTATTTTTTAGACCTTCAGTATAACAAAATGTTAATCATCAAACTCCTAACCCATTCTCTAAACAATTATGCTGACCATGATATCTGGCAAGTTTCCAGAAGATGAAATAAATACTTTGCCTATTGCTGCTTGAAGGGTTCTCTCCCTGGAGCCATTCACATGGTCTAACAGAGGTGACGGAGCTGGTGTGTGTGTTCTTAAGACATTCATGTAACTATTCCCTCAGGTCCTGTTTCGGCCATGCTAGAAATAAATCCATCAATGAACATTTTTTTAAACTTGGAACATAGTTTGCAAGTTTATAAAGCACACAAAGCACAACAGAGGTGCTGCACAAAACTTTTTCCAACTTCCTTCATTAAGCTTGTAAACCACAGTGGTCCTTCAGGAGATATCAAATTTTATTGGACATACCCAATGAGACTGAAGACAAGAAGGGTTTATAAATGTACTCTGAAAATATCTATTAAAAGCTTTTAAATTTATGCAAAAACTTTAGCACAGACACATAAATATTAAACTATAGAACTGTTTCTATATTTTATTACTTATTTCATCAAAAGGAGTTTTTGAAGGTCTCTGTCTAATCCCCAGACAATGAAATTACTACAATTAATCTTTACAATAAGAAATGGTTTTAGCACATATTTTTGAATGGCCTTGAGAACCTTAATTTAAAAATAAATTTGATGAATGATTAGCCTTTTCAGAAACTACTCATGAAAGCCAAACCACTCATTAAAGCCAAAGTGTTACCTGCTTCATTGTTTAACAGAGATATTAGAGTAGAAACATGAAAAACAGTAATCCTGAAGGGGAAATGGTTAGTCATAAAATATTAGATATATAACTTCATTTCTACATAGCATTTCTAAGCAGAACTAGAGAATGCTATCTTTCACCAAGAGGTGAAAACAGAGTCTCATTACCTCAAGCTATCTATTTCAGATCAACAGTCTCTCTAAACACGAAGTCATGAAACATTTCAGAGGCAATTGACCTCATTAGCCTAAACTTAAGAGAAGGCAGTAATGACTCAAGACACGAATGTAACAGGATTCATTTTCTGAGATTATCAACTTTAATTAATAGAAATTATCGAGCAGAAATGACAGCACCTGACACATAAGAATGTACCTAGGGAAAAAAAAAATCCAAGACAACACACTCACTCCTTTTGCTAACGCTCTATACAGAAATGATTGTAAATTGAAGACAAGGATTACAGCTAATGGATTTATTCTGTAAGAAGTGGAGTGAACCTTGGCTAATTAATATAAACCAATACAATACTGAAATACAAAAATTCTATGAATTTCAATGGAAACAATTTCAATTTGACTTCTTAGCAATTTGCTTGATAGAAAAATAATGTAGTTAACCTCTTTAAGTATTAGTAAAGGAAAACTCAATTGGAATTTTAAAAGATGGCCTTTGCCTGAGTTTAGACACTGTGTTTACTGACCTGTACCCCACACTTAACATAGGCTTTCTTTTATGGCCAATAAGGAACGACATCAAAGAGCATAGAAGATTTAGAGAAAGAAGACATAAAATTAGCTATTCATCCTTTGATCTGATGGTTTCCTGATAATTATCAAGTTAGAGGGCACAGTAACTTTGTTCTTATAACAAAGGGAACAATTTATCAAGGTCAGTAAAAAGAATGAATAAGTTACATACAGAAAAAGAAAAGTGAGAAAGTGAAATTAAGAAATGATGGTAAAGTTTGAAACTTCAACCAATGGAAGAAAGGAAGAGTGCAAGGGCAACAATGCTATGTACACTGTTTTTAAATCCCTCAAATGAATCAAAAGATCATGCTGTTTCAGGCATGATTCTAACCATGCATTTATAACACGTATGAAAAAGATGCTTCACTCTAGGTAAAAGCTACCCAATTGAATCGAATCTCAGTATCCAAAACTGCATGGTTTGTATATATTCTACAACACATAGCAAAGAAATACCACATTAGTAAAAGAAATTAAAGTATCTCCAAAGAGTTCTATATGGATCAAGAGAAAGGGATGATAAGGTATCTACTTTCGAGAATTTTTCAGCTCTTTTCTGAACTGCTACAAATTCTGACTAAAATTCTTACACATATAACCATCGCTTTACAAATAGATGCATGTAGTTTCTTCAGAAATAGAATTTTTCATTAAAATTAAACATTTCAAATCACTGCTATTCAAGTCATTAATAAGCTAACTGGGCAAACAACTGTTAATTATTTACAGCAGTGAAAGTATACTCAACAGAGACTTCTTAAAATTATTTTTAATAATATGTGCTCAACACAGGCCATTTTAAAACAATTGTTAAAAAGTACAATCACATTGATGTTCAGTCTCTAAGTCGCGTTCAACTCTTTGAAGAAGTGGAGTGAACCTTGGCTAATTAATATAAACCAATACAATACTGAAATACAAAAATTCTATGAATTTCAATGGAAACAATTTCAATTTGACTTCTTAGCAATTTGCTTGATAGAAAAATAATGTAGTTAACCTCTTTAAGTATTAGTAAAGGAAAACTCAATTGGAATTTTAAAAGATGGCCTTTGCCTGAGTTTAGACACTGTGTTTACTGACCTGTACCCCACACTTAACATAGGCTTTCTTTTATGGCCAATAAGGAACGACATCAAAGAGCATAGAAGATTTAGAGAAAGAAGACATAAAATTAGCTATTCATCCTTTGATCTGATGGTTTCCTGATAATTATCAAGTTAGAGGGCACAGTAACTTTGTTCTTATAACAAAGGGAACAATTTATCAAGGTCAGTAAAAAGAATGAATAAGTTACATACAGAAAAAGAAAAGTGAGAAAGTGAAATTAAGAAATGATGGTAAAGTTTGAAACTTCAACCAATGGAAGAAAGGAAGAGTGCAAGGGCAACAATGCTATGTACACTGTTTTTAAATCCCTCAAATGAATCAAAAGATCATGCTGTTTCAGGCATGATTCTAACCATGCATTTATAACACGTATGAAAAAGATGCTTCACTCTAGGTAAAAGCTACCCAATTGAATCGAATCTCAGTATCCAAAACTGCATGGTTTGTATATATTCTACAACACATAGCAAAGAAATACCACATTAGTAAAAGAAATTAAAGTATCTCCAAAGAGTTCTATATGGATCAAGAGAAAGGGATGATAAGGTATCTACTTTCGAGAATTTTTCAGCTCTTTTCTGAACTGCTACAAATTCTGACTAAAATTCTTACACATATAACCATCGCTTTACAAATAGATGCATGTAGTTTCTTCAGAAATAGAATTTTTCATTAAAATTAAACATTTCAAATCACTGCTATTCAAGTCATTAATAAGCTAACTGGGCAAACAACTGTTAATTATTTACAGCAGTGAAAGTATACTCCAACAGAGACTTCTTAAAATTATTTTTTAATAATATGTGCTCAACACAGGCCATTTTAAAAACAATTGTTAAAAAGTACAATCACATTGATGTTCAGTCTCTAAGTCGCGTTCAACTCTTTGCGATCCCATGGACAGCAGCATGCCAGTCTCTCCTGTTCTTCACTATCTTCTGGAGTTTTGTCAAATTTATGTCCATTGAGTTGGTGATGCTATTTAACCATCTCATTCTCTGCTGCTCCCTTCTCCTTCTCAATCTTTCCCAGCATCAGACTCTTTTCCAATTAGTCAGCTTTTGGCATCAGGTAGTTGATATATCGGAGTTTCATCTTCAGCATCAGTCCCTCCAATGAATATTCAGGGTTGATTTCCTTTAGGATTGACTGGTTTGATCTCCTTGTAGTCCAAGGAATTCTCAAGAGTCTTCTCCAACACCACCACTCAAAGGCATCAATTCTTTGGTGCTCAGCCTTCTTTATGGTCTAACTTTCACATCCTTACATGACTATTGGAAAAACCATAACTTTTGACTATCCAGACCTTCACTGCAAAGTGACGCCTCTGCTTTTAATATTCTGTCTAGTATCTCAGACTGTAAAGAATCTGCCTGCTATAGAACACAGCATTGTAAAGAGTTGGACACGACTGACCAATTAACACTTTCTACTTTCACTAGGTTTGCCACCACTTTCCCTCCTAGATATAATCATGGTACACAAATGACCACAGAAGACAGTAACTTAGTTATTTTTATTTTGGATAATATAATTCAGAAATTGTAAATAATTTATGCATTCTAGAGTAGAAAAGAGAATTTTCCCTTTAGGGAATTTTCCTTTGAAAGTGTCTCTTTTGCAAGCCTTTTAGTTAGCCCATCATTTGGTTGGGGCCTTTCCATTGTCATTGGGAAGCTTGCATCAGATTGAAGGGCTAGGGGTTCTTGAAGAGTTAAATGTTAGTTCTACCGACGGGATTGTACCTTTACAAAGTTGGAAACTATATTGTCCTCTAAATCTTCATGTTGTTTACCCTGTGATCAAATTTATCTTTTACACGGTGTATTCTCAGGCAAACATCCAGTCACAAAGAAACTGGGAGGTTCAATCACGGCAGGTAGGATGTCTTCCTGATCAGACCTCCATTACTTCATATTCTATGTGTGGTGCTGAAAGGCCCCTGACAGTCCTATGACTTCACCTACATCTGGGGTTATTGTACTGAGGGGTGTTAGGAAGAGAAGGGTCCCGACTCCAAGACTAGAGCCACGGTGCTGGCCACAATCGTCATGACATGGCAGTCAGGCCTACGGAGATCCCTCAATCCATCAAAAAGCAAACAAAGGCTAGAGAAGGACTTGCTACAGAAAATGAATAGACCTGCCCACAATAAGCTTTCAGAGATAACTTAAGAGCTTGCTTGCTGGCCAGTTGGTTGGTATATACAAATAGCATATAGTCACACTTTAGGCTGGCGAAGCTGATGGCATTTGGGAATGCATATGTAAATATGTCACTGTATCTACTTCTAGTTCTGTATTCTATTTTCCTTTTAACCTAGTACTATAACATGAGCATCTGTATATATTAGATCACTAAACTGTCACCATTCTACTAGTTGCATACTATTCTTCTGTGTGAATACTATAAACTAATCATTTCCATTTATTGAGGATTTAAGTTATTTTTTGTTTACTATTAGTTGGTTTTGCATATCTTTGTGCATGAATGTTTTTATGCAACTGTGGTAATTTTCTTACCTGAATCAGAATTCCTGACTCTGCCTACCTAAAGGTAGGAGGGTTTATCTGAAGTCTACATCTAGGCTAGGAAATATTGATATGCAAAGAGAAGAAACAGAAATTTTGTTGTCTCAAACACTGTATGAAAGGGAAATTCGGGTGTGGAGGCAAATTCTTACCCCTCACAGCATAGAGCATACCTTATTTCTATTTCTGCTGCATTGTCCTGAGTTACTCCTCAGAGCCATTTTTTGGATTTCTTGTGATTCTTCTCCCCTCAAATCCAGTTTTCCAGTGATTTCAGCCTTCTTGCATGAACCCAAGCTCTGCAGTAAGATAAATCTTCTTCTCCTTCCATATAACTGGAATAGTTTCTATATTGCTTAATTAAAATCACATACCAAAGATGGCTCAGAAGGTAAAGAATCTGCCTGCAATGCATGACACCCAGGTTTGATCCCTGGGTCAGGAAGATCTCCTGGAGCAGGAAATGGCTACCCACTCCAGGAGTCTTGTCTGGAGAATTTCAAGGACAGAAGAGACTGGAAGGATACGCTTCTGACAGTCCATGGGGCTGCAGTCAGAAACGACTGAACGACTAACACTTTCACACTACGTACAGTCTTGGTTTCATATAGGTCCATGACAAGTCCAATCATTAACGGGCAGAGAGGGGCGAGGTCTTATATTTGATAAAGTTGTTCCTACCATTTGTTCTACCTCATTCTGGTTCTGCTAAAAGGCAAAACTGAGTATCAATTAAAATTGGATAGAACATTTATTACATTCTGTCTTTGGCTATAAAGACATGGTACTTCTCCATTTGTTTGAATCTATGAAAAGAAATCTACAAATATTTGTTGGCAGATAAATGCTACATACTGCATATAAGGATAACAACTGGATTTAGAATAAATACTTTATCATAGTTATTGATTATTATTAGTGTACACAAAAATATACTTCTTTTGTTTTACCAACAGCCTTAAAAAATAGTTGCATACTATTCTTCTGTGTGAATACTATAAACTAATCATTTCCATTTAGAGGATTTAAGTTATTTTTTTTTACTATTAGTTGGTTTTGCATATCTTTGTGCATGAATGTTTTTATGCAACTGTGGTAATTTTCTTACCTGAATCAGAATTCCTGACTCTGCCTACCTAAAGGTAGGAGGGTTTATCTGAAGTCTACATCTAGGCTAGGAAATATTGATATGCAAAGAGAAGAAACAGAAATTTTGTTGTCTCAAACACTGTATGAAAGGGAAATTCGGGTGTGGAGGCAAATTCTTACCCCTCACAGCATAGAGCATACCTTATTTCTATTTCTGCTGCATTGTCCTGAGTTACTCCTCAGAGCCATTTTTTGGATTTCTTGTGATTCTTCTCCCCTCAAATCCAGTTTTCCAGTGATTTCAGCCTTCTTGCATGAACCCAAGCTCTGCAGTAAGATAAATCTTCTTCTCCTTCCATATAACTGGAATAGTTTCTATATTGCTTAATTAAAATCACATACCAAAGATGGCTCAGAAGGTAAAGAATCTGCCTGCAATGCATGACACCCAGGTTTGATCCCTGGGTCAGGAAGATCTCCTGGAGCAGGAAATGGCTACCCACTCCAGGAGTCTTGTCTGGAGAATTTCAAGGACAGAAGAGACTGGAAGGATACGCTTCTGACAGTCCATGGGGCTGCAGTCAGAAACGACTGAACGACTAACACTTTCACACTACGTACAGTCTTGGTTTCATATAGGTCCATGACAAGTCCAATCATTAACGGGCAGAGAGGGGTGAGGTCTTATATTTGATAAAGTTGTTCCTACCATTTGTTCTACCTCATTCTGGTTCTGCTAAAAGGCAAAACTGAGTATCAATTAAAATTGGATAGAACATTTATTACATTCTGTCTTTGGCTATAAAGACATGGTACTTCTCCATTTGTTTGAATCTATGAAAAGAAATCTACAAATATTTGTTGGCAGATAAATGCTACATACTGCATATAAGGATAACAACTGGATTTAGAATAAATACTTTATCATAGTTATTGATTATTATTAGTGTACACAAAAATATACTTCTTTTGTTTTACCACAGCCTTAAATTCCTTTATTCTACTTGTAAGAGTTTTCATGATGATTCTGTCAGATTTTCTCAGTAAAGAATTATGTTATCTTTATTTGCTGATACTCACATTAATCCTTTACAATAATTGTAAAGGATTCCATTCTTGGCCTCTTATTTGAGCTCCAGAAATGGGTAACCAACTATTTGAATCTCCACTAAAATATTTATTAAGCATACTAATCATAAAGTCCTGCTCCATTCACGCTCCTCAGAGCATTTTATTTCTCAATAATGATATTACCATCTATCTAATTATTTAGGCCTAACACACAGGAGTTACCCTAGGCTCCTCCTTGATTCCTAGTATCTTACTACTAAGCCGTCATTCTGACCTGTTAGATATCCTCCAAAATACATTCCAACTATACAATTCTCATTATCTTTAAGTACCTTATCCCAAGCGACCATTATTTCTCACCAGAATTATGGCAGTAACTTCCTAACTGGCTGTCCTCTTTTCCCACCTTCTTTCCTCTACCATCAAACAGGGCAGCCAGGGTGATTCTTCCCAGATGTAAACAGATCAAGATACACTCCTGCTTTCTATCACCAAAAATCACTCATTAAAATCAGAATTGTCTATACTCTAGCTAAGGAAAAACTTCTAAGATGCAAGGAGTAGGAAAGCTATGAACTGTGAAGCACCAGACCTGCCTGTCCTAGGAAATGAATCTTGAGAAAAGCGATCCCTCAGCCAAAAAAGAAAGAAGGGAAAAGGAGAGAATGTTGGTATCCTTGGTGTCTCCAGTCTTGATATTCCTAATTCCAGATGTGTGTTCTCCTTTCCATCACTTGATTATGTAGGCTAATACAATCTACACTTCTCCCTGAGCAATTCTGAATTGGGTTTTTCTCACTTGACGGCATCCCAAACACTCCAATCAATGTATAATATTCCAGGATGTTTAAAATCAGACACATAAGGGCTTCCCTGGTAGCTCAGTGGTAAAGAATTCGCCTGGAAATACAGGAGACACAGGTTCAATCCCTGGTCCAGGAAGATCCCACATGCTGTGGAGCAACTAAAATCAGACACATAAAGCCTTTTCCTTCTTGTCTTGAGTAAATTCTAACAAGTATTAGTTTTTTTTTAAAATATAATAGAATCTATTTCAGATAATGCATATAAGCAAAACATCCAGATAATGTATTCATTTCTGGCTCTGCTTCTTCTCCCAGGATCAGGTCCAGCACTATTCAGGTTTCTAGCACCTACTGACCTGGTGGGCATAAGTGTAGCAGCAGCAATGAAAGCAGCCAAAAAATGAGGTCATTAACTACAGGTTCTCCATGACTGGCAGCATAGACCAACAACAGTATGACAATAAGACAGAAGTTTAGGGACCAAGGCCCATAACTTATAGGCTTGGAGTGCAGAACTGGGATGGAATTGAAGCAGATAAGGATTAGAAACTATATTAAAGGGCCCAGGAAACTGATCAGAGGAAATGAACCTAGACTGGGAACTTTCCCCTAATTTCAAAACAACTTAACAGTAAAAAATTATTTCTCACCAGAATTATGGCAGTAACTTCCTAACTGGCTGTCCTCTTTTCCCACCTTCTTTCCTCTACCATCAAACAGGGCAGCCAGGGTGATTCTTCCCAGATGTAAACAGATCAAGATACACTCCTGCTTTCTATCACCAAAAATCACTCATTAAAATCAGAATTGTCTATACTCTAGCTAAGGAAAAACTTCTAAGATGCAAGGAGTAGGAAAGCTATGAACTGTGAAGCACCAGACCTGCCTG
Source organism: Tragulus kanchil (assembly GCA_022376925.1). Taxonomy (NCBI): domain Eukaryota; kingdom Metazoa; phylum Chordata; class Mammalia; order Artiodactyla; family Tragulidae; genus Tragulus; species Tragulus kanchil. Next base: position 124,947,842 of record JAIOJX010000028.1, read on the forward strand.
TCCTAGGAAATGAATCTTGAGAAAAGCGATCCCTCAGCCAAAAAAGAAAGAAGGGAAATGGAGAGAATGTTGGTATCCCTTGGTGTCTCCAGTCTTGATATTCCTAATTCCAGATGTGTGTTCTCCTTTCCATCACTTGATTATGTAGGCTAATACAATCTACACTTCTCCCTGAGCAATTCTGAATTGGGTTTTTCTCACTTGACGGCATCCCAAACACTCCAATCAATGTATAATATTCCAGGATGTTTAAAATCAGACACATAAGGGCTTCCCTGGTAGCTCAGTGGTAAAGAATTCGCCTGGAAATACAGGAGACACAGGTTCAATCCCTGGTCCAGGAAGATCCCACATGCTGTGGAGCAACTAAAATCAGACACATAAAGCCTTTTCCTTCTTGTCTTGAGTAAATTCTAACAAGTATTAGTTTTTCTTTAAAATATAATAGAATCTATTTCAGATAATGCATATAAGCAAAACATCCAGATAATGTATTCATTTCTGGCTCTGCTTCTTCTCCCAGGATCAGGTCCAGCACTATTCAGGTTTCTAGCACCTACTGACCTGGTGGGCATAAGTGTAGCAGCAGCAATGAAAGCAGCCAAAAAATGAGGTCATTAACTACAGGTTCTCCATGACTGGCAGCATAGACCAACAACAGTATGACAATAAGACAGAAGTTTAGGGACCAAGGCCCATAACTTATAGGCTTGGAGTGCAGAACTGGGATGGAATTGAAGCAGATAAGGATTAGAAACTATATTAAAGGGCCCAGGAAACTGATCAGAGGAAATGAACCTAGACTGGGAACTCATAATTTCAGCCACAGTAAATAGAAAGGATAGCAATCACTTAGAAATAGCATTCTGAATAGGTCTTTAAACAAGTTAACGAATATTCAAAGGCACATATGATATATTTTATAAATATTAGGACTATTAAATACTAAAATTTAATCCCTATGAATAAGAGTCCCAGTTCCAGACTTTCAGATTTAGGATGGCTTGGCTGATGCAAAACATCCTGGATTATGATTATTGTGTCCTTTGATGTTGCATTTGTAGATTAATTCTAGAAGGCTGTTCATCTGGTTCTTGGCTTAAATGACAACAAGTAGAATTAGGCTAATGATGGAAAAAATCTTTTTTGACAGTTTAGGTTATTAAACACTAAAATAAATTATAAAAGAGATTACTGAATCATTTTCTCTCAAAGCCTAAAAGAAAGCATAGATTCCCATCTCACTGGGGTGACTCAGTAATAGCAGCTTTTATTGGAGGCAAATGGAAGACTGAGTAAGTGCCAAACTCCTTCAAATTTGATGATTCAAAGCCTATACAATTCAAATAAGACTGAATTATGTGACAAAGTTCTTCACAGGCATTAGAAAGGCACCCTAGAGGACTCAATCACTTCTATATTTTCATTTCTTCTTTTTTATTTTATTTTTTTTAAATGTAATTTTGAAAAATTTCTTTGGAGTACAGTTGCTGGAGAAGACTCCTGAGAGTCCCTTGAACAGCAAGGAGATCAAACCAGTCAATCCTAAAGGAAATCAACCCTGAATATCCATTGGAAGGACTGATGCTGAACCTAAAGCTCCAATATTTTGGCCACTTAATGCAAAGAGCTGACTCACTGGAAACGACCCTGATACTGGGCAAGTTTAAGGGCAAGAGGAGAAGGGAGGCGACGGATGGCATCATGGACTCAATGGACACAAGCTTGAGCAAACTCCTGGAGATGGTGAAGGACAGGGAAGCCTGCATGATGCAGTCTATTGGGTTGCAAAGAGTCAGATGTGACTGAGCAACTGAAACACAATAGCTGATTTACAATGCTATTTGGTGTGCTTGTTTCAGGTTCACAATAAAGTTATTCAGTTAAGCATACATATTCATTCTTTTCAGATTCGTTTCTTGTATAGCTTATCACAGAATATTGAGTAATGCTCCATGTGCTCTGCAGTAGGTCATTGTTAGTTATCTCTTTGATATGTAGTAGTGTGTGTCTGTTAATCCCAAGCTCCTGATTTAACATTTCCCTCCATGTTTACCATTATGCAACCACAGTTTGTTTTCAATATCTGTATTTTCATTTCTAATTCAAGACTGTATTTGTCGTGGAAAGAAAGAAGGAAGCAGGAATAAACAGAGAAGAAGAAATAAAAGAACACTTATTTTATTCTTTGTATTTACCAATCTGGAACTATCAGAATGAGAAGTCATATGTCATGAGCACAAATTATGAAAACTATAATATAATAAGACTTCTACAATTCTGCCTGTGGTTATCATTCACTGTATTGTTCTACAAAAGGTGCTATCATCGTGGCACAATTTTACTTTGAATTTAATAATAAGCTATAGATTTCTCATTTGGGAAAAGAGAGGAAACGCCCTGTAAGTAAATGCAAAAAAAAAAAAAAAAAAACCCTAAAATGCCACAACTTATATAAAATCACCTAAGACTACTTAAAAAATGTTTTAAGTACCATTTGAATAAATGGTTGCCTTAATGTTTATCTAAAACAATTATAAAAATCCTGTGTGTCATTAAAATGGAAATAAGAGAATATTTTCATTAGTTTGTGGAAAGTATTAGGTTTTTCTAGGAATATTTTTTTTCTCAGACCCTCGCTTCATTTTTTCTGTATGTACTTACTATTTAGAAAATTTATTCTTAAAGGAGTATCACATCTATAACTGAGTTTTTGATCTTACTAATTTAGTGATTGGATGGGGAAAGACAAAATCTAAGTTTAAAAATACCAATGAAGACTGTTGCTTTGTAGTAGAGTCTGAAGTTGGGAGGCTGATCCCCAGCTCCATTCTTCTTCCTGAGGATTGCTTTGGCTATTCGAGGTCTTTGTGCTGTATCCCCAGAAATTCACCAAAGAGTCAGATGACTGAGCAACTGAAACACAATAGCTGATTTACAATGCTATTTGGTGTGCTTGTTTCAGGTTCACAATAAAGTTATTCAGTTAAGCATACATATTCATTCTTTTCAGATTCGTTTCTTGTATAGCTTATCACAGAATATTGAGTAATGCTCCATGTGCTCTGCAGTAGGTCATTGTTAGTTATCTCTTTGATATGTAGTAGTGTGTGTCTGTTAATCCCAAGCTCCTGATTTAACATTTCCCTCCATGTTTACCATTATGCAACCACAGTTTGTTTTCAATATCTGTATTTTCATTTCTAATTCAAGACTGTATTTGTCGTGGAAAGAAAGAAGGAAGCAGGAATAAACAGAGAAGAAGAAATAAAAGAACACTTATTTTATTCTTTGTATTTACCAATCTGGAACTATCAGAATGAGAAGTCATATGTCATGAGCACAAATTATGAAAACTATAATATAATAAGACTTCTACAATTCTGCCTGTGGTTATCATTCACTGTATTGTTCTACAAAAGGTGCTATCATCGTGGCACAATTTTACTTTGAATTTAATAATAAGCTATAGATTTCTCATTTGGGAAAAGAGAGGAAACGCCCTGTAAGTAAATGCAAAAAAAAAAACCCTAAAATGCCACAACTTATATAAAATCACCTAAGACTACTTAAAAAATGTTTTAAGTACCATTTGAATAAATGGTTGCCTTAATGTTTATCTAAAACAATTATAAAAATCCTGTGTGTCATTAAAATGGAAATAAGAGAATATTTTCATTAGTTTGTGGAAAGTATTAGGTTTTTCTAGGAATATTTTTTTTCTCAGACCCTCGCTTCATTTTTTCTGTATGTACTTACTATTTAGAAAATTTATTCTTAAAGGAGTATCACATCTATAACTGAGTTTTTGATCTTACTAATTTAGTGATTGGATGGGGAAAGACAAAATCTAAGTTTAAAAATACCAATGAAGACTGTTGCTTTGTAGTAGAGTCTGAAGTTGGGGAGGCTGATCCCCCCAGCTCCATTCTTCTTCCTGAGGATTGCTTTGGCTATTCGAGGTCTTTTGTGTTTTCATATGAACTGACAGTATGGTACTGGCACAAAGACAGAAATATCGACCAATGGAACAAGATCGAGAACCTAGAGATAAAGCCACGCACCTATGGGTGCCTTATTTTTGACAAAGGAGGCAAACATATAAAATAGGACAAAGACAGCCTCTTCAACAAATGGTGCTGGGAAAATTGGACAGCTACATGCAAGAAAATGAAGTTGGAACATACCCTGACACCATACACAAAGATCAACTCAAAATGGATTAAAGACCTAAATGTAAGGCCAGAAACCATCAAACTCTTAGAGGAGAATATAGGCAAAACCCTCAAGGACATCAATCAAAGCAAGATCTTCTCTGACCCACCTACTAGAATAGTGGAACTCAAAAGACAAATGAACATGTGGGACCTAATGAAACTTAAAAGCTTTTGTACAGCTAAAGAAATTACAAAAAAGCTGAACAGACAGCCCACAGAGTGGGAGAAAATCACAGCAAATGAAACAACAGACAAAGAATTCATCTCCAAAATCTACAAGCAACTCAGACAACTCAGCACTGGTAAAACGAACAACCCAATCAAAAAATGGGAAAAGGACCTAAACAGACACCTCTCCAACGATGACATACAGATGGCCCAAAAACACATGAAACGATGCTCAACTTCACTAATAATTAGAGAAATGCAAATCAAAACTACAATGAGATATCACCTCACACCCGTCAGAATGGCCATCATCCACAAATCGACAGACAATAAATGCTGGAGAGGCTGTGGAGAAAAGGGAACACTCCTGCACTGCTGGTGGGAGTGTAAATTGATACAGCCTCTATGGAAGACAGTCTGGAGATTTCTTAAAAAACTAAAAATAGAAGCACCATATGACCCAGCAATCCCACTCTTAGGCTTATACCCTGACGAAATCAAAACTGAAAGAAGCACCTGTACCCCAATGTTCATTGCAGTTCTCTATACAATAGCTAGAACATGGAAGGAACCTAGATGCCCATCGACGAACGAATGGATCCAAAAGCTCTGGTACATATATGTACAATGGAATACTACATAGCTGTAAAGAGAAATGCAGAAGAATCAACCCTAATGAGGTGGCTGGATCTAGAACGTATCATCAAAAGTGAAGTCAGTCAGAAAGAGAAGGACAAATACAGTATATTAACACATATATATGGAATCTAGTAGGATGGTGATGATGGCACATGCAGTGAAGCGACAGAAAGACAGACATGGACAGTGGACATATGGACATTGTGGGGAAGAAACAGTGGGTGAGAGGCGTAAAGGAAGTAGCATGAAGGCCTGTACTATCATAAGTGAAGAAAATAGCTCTAGTCATTGCTCTGTGAGAAAAGGGGATCCTTCAGGGGTGCTGTGTGATGGTCGGGAGGGGAGGGAAGGGGGGGATATACATGTGACTAATCTGAGAGCATGCATGTCTGTGAACAACAAAACTCTGTAAAAGTTAAAAGTAAAATAAAGGTTTAAAAAAAAAAAAATACCAATGAAGAAAATGCTTGAAACCTGTGAATTGCTTTGAGACTTAAATATTAAGTTGGGCCACAGAGACAATATAAAGGCAAAGGCGAAAACTGGAAGAAAGAGGATTTCTAAGAAAAATGATGTCAAATGCTCAATGAAGCTACTCAACAAATTGTAAAAGATATATTGCTTTCTGGAAATTAAAAAAAAGGGAAGAAAGAAATAAAGGGAAGAACAAAAGGGAGGAAGAAAAGAAGAGAGGAGAAAAGATAGATGCTGGTACAGCCTGAATCACTGAAATTTTAGGAATAAAGATATAATTTGTTTGAGATATCACCTCACACCCGTCAGAATGGCCTTTTGGTTGGAGAAACAGGAACACTCCTGCACTGCTGGTGGGAGTGTAAATTGATACAGCCTCTATGGAAGACAGTCTGGAGATTTCTTAAAAACCTAAAAATAGAAGCACCATATGACCCAGCAATCCCACTCTTAGGCTTATACCCTGACGAAATCAAAACTGAAAGAAGCACCTGTACCCCAATGTTCATTGCAGTTCTCTATACAATAGCTAGAACATGGAAGGAACCTAGATGCCCATCGACGAACGAATGGATCCAAAAGCTCTGGTACATATATGTACAATGGAATACTACATAGCTGTAAAGAGAAATGCAGAAGAATCAACCCTAATGAGGTGGCTGGATCTAGAACGTATCATCAAAAGTGAAGTCAGTCAGAAAGAGAAGGACAAATACAGTATATTAACACATATATATGGAATCTAGTAGGATGGTGATGATGGCACATGCAGTGAAGCGACAGAAAGACAGACATGGACAGTGGACATATGGACATTGTGGGGAAGAAACAGTGGGTGAGAGGCGTAAAGGAAGTAGCATGAAGGCCTGTACTATCATAAGTGAAGAAAATAGCTCTAGTCATTGCTCTGTGAGAAAAGGGGATCCTTCAGGGGTGCTGTGTGATGGTCGGGAGGGGAGGGAAGGGGGGGATATACATGTGACTAATCTGAGAGCATGCATGTCTGTGAACAACAAAACTCTGTAAAAGTTAAAAGTAAAATAAAGGTTTAAAAAAAAAAAAATACCAATGAAGAAAATGCTTGAAACCTGTGAATTGCTTTGAGACTTAAATATTAAGTTGGGCCACAGAGACAATATAAAGGCAAAGGCGAAAACTGGAAGAAAGAGGATTTCTAAGAAAAATGATGTCAAATGCTCAATGAAGCTACTCAACAAATTGTAAAAGATATATTGCTTTCTGGAAATTAAAAAAAAGGGAAGAAAGAAATAAAGGGAAGAACAAAAGGGAGGAAGAAAAGAAGAGAGGGAGAAAAAAGATAGATGCTGGTACAGCCTGAATCACTGAAATTTTAGGAATAAAGATATAATTTGTTTAGCAGCTTTAATATACAGTATCATCGCTGGTGACTTCTTGGAAGCAGACAAATGACTAGTAAATCTTAAGTACACCAGGCTGCCTGAGAACATGCCATTGTAGTGACAGTACATAAAGCACCACAGAGTAAATGGCACATCATTCTGATTCAGTGCCTGCTGTCTTTTTCACAAAGATACATATACAACCAAAGGCGATCTATGAGTGATTCTGGAAGGATACTGAAGAGACACTGAGCAAATATACACAGCTATATAAATCCACTCTCATCCGTAGATAATTTAGAGGCAGAAATAAACCATGTTATTATAACGCAATGTAGCTACTCTCCGTACCATAAAGACAATAAACATCAAAAAGACACTCTGAATGGCTCTATGAAGTCATAATGGAAATAACTTTCATATGGAAAATGCTCAAGCACTGTTTCCAAAGATTAATTCACTTGAAATTGATTTATTTAAAACCATTTTCCAACTCCTGCATCCTGACATGCTTGGTTCTTGGTCATTAAGCAATGAACCCTTTTGATGTTAGACCACATAATCACATTAGTAAAACTGAAATGTACAGCAAAGAATTTTATTAAGAAAAAGTATAACTGTCAAAAGAAGATGGAAATTAAAAGCATTTCTGTCCAATCACTGAGAATTGTCTTCTCAATAATTTCCTAGGTTAGAGTGCCCACAACTACAATAGATCTGTACCAGTATCTTAAAGCAAACATCATTGTATCACCACTCGTTGCTAATGCCCACAGAAGTTTATTGTTAAGTAAGACAAATCAGTTATTTGTTGATTCAGGTCTATGAAATATTATCACAGAACTATAGCCAAGAGGTGGACTCCAGGTCAGGCCAGTGGAGTTATCTTTGTTTCACTACTTCCTCACTGCTTGACTTCTTAGAAACATTACATAAAGTTTTGTAAGTCTCAGTTTTCTCATCATCAAAATGGGAGACAAATGTGTTTACATTGTAGGTCTTTGTGGGAACTGTATCCAGTAACAGTACGGAGTACTGATGGCAAAGCCTTACTTAGAGACACCCCACCACCACCAAAAAAAGCTTTGATATGGCTATTATGAAACAAAGTTTTCTGTCATATAGGAAAATAACAGAATTTCATTGGTCTGCTTATGTGTGAAACAGGTAATAACTAAAATGCAAAGTTCCATAGTGAACTTTATAGTTTCTTTCTTGAAGAATTCTTTAGTAACCAAGGGTTAAAGCTACTTTAGAGAATGTGGGGAGAAAAGAGGAGAGGGGAAGAAAAAACCCTAAAGTGAGGGAAGAAATATTTACCAAGAATCCGCAGCCCCGTGTCAGACACTCATATATGATTTCATTTAATCCTTGGATAAATCTGGTAAGATATTTATTTTATACATGATGAGTCTCAAAGAAGGCCTAGGAGTTTTACCCATGCCCTTCTGTATATCCAATGGTCCTTCTAGGAAATAAGCTGTAAGTATGGAATATTAACAGTACCAAGAAGACTGTATCAGAGGAATTTTTCCAATTCATAAGTCTTAGATTTAATGCCGGGATCAATTCATCCCCTGACATAGTCATAATTCTAATAACATTATGCTACTGCTGCTATTGTCACAGTTGTGCTGGGCTAAGTCATGTCCAACTTTTGGTGAGCCTATGGGCTCTAGTCAACCAGGCTCCACTGTCCATGGAAATTCTGGCAAGAATACTGGAGTGGGTTATCATTCTCTTCTCCAGGGGCTCTTGTCAATCCAGGGATCAAACGTGCATCTTCTACATTGCCAGCATATTCTTAATAATATGAAGAAGACACTGTATTCCCACAAGAGATGATGTTTAATAACAACAAAAGTTAGGCAGGAAGAATATTCATAAACAGTGTTCTACAAAGTGTAGAATAAATCCATAGATAATTTGCTAGATTCTTGTGGTATCTTTTAGGCTAAATTTGCCAAAAAAAAAAAGGTACTGGTCAAGCTTAGGTTTCTGAAATATTTATTGTGACGCTGAATCAAATTTTATACAAAAGTTTGAGTATTTTCCTTCAGAAGAGCTCTTTCAAATTGTAGGTCTTTGTGGGAACTGTATCCAGTAACAGTACGGAGTACTGATGGCAAAGCCTTACTTAGAGACACCCCACCACCACCAAAAAAAGCTTTGATATGGCTATTATGAAACAAAGTTTTCTGTCATATAGGAAAATAACAGAATTTCATTGGTCTGCTTATGTGTGAAACAGGTAATAACTAAAATGCAAAGTTCCATAGTGAACTTTATAGTTTCTTTCTTGAAGAATTCTTTAGTAACCAAGGGTTAAAGCTACTTTAGAGAATGTGGGGAGAAAAGAGGAGAGGGGAAGAAAAAACCCTAAAGTGAGGGAAGAAATATTTACCAAGAATCCGCGCAGCCCCCGTGTCAGACACTCATATATGATTTCATTTAATCCTTGGATAAATCTGGTAAGATATTTATTTTATACATGATGAGTCTCAAAGAAGGCCTAGGAGTTTTACCCATGCCCTTCTGTATATCCAATGGTCCTTCTAGGAAATAAGCTGTAAGTATGGAATATTAACAGTACCAAGAAGACTGTATCAGAGGAATTTTTCCAATTCATAAGTCTTAGATTTAATGCCGGGATCAATTCATCCCCTGACATAGTCATAATTCTAATAACATTATGCTACTGCTGCTATTGTCACAGTTGTGCTGGGCTAAGTCATGTCCAACTTTTGGTGAGCCTATGGGCTCTAGTCAACCAGGCTCCACTGTCCATGGAAATTCTGGCAAGAATACTGGAGTGGGTTATCATTCTCTTCTCCAGGGGCTCTTGTCAATCCAGGGATCAAACGTGCATCTTCTACATTGCCAGCATATTCTTAATAATATGAAGAAGACACTGTATTCCCACAAGAGATGATGTTTAATAACAACAAAAGTTAGGCAGGAAGAATATTCATAAACAGTGTTCTACAAAGTGTAGAATAAATCCATAGATAATTTGCTAGATTCTTGTGGTATCTTTTAGGCTAAATTTGCCAAAAAAAAAAAAAAAGGTACTGGTCAAGCTTAGGTTTCTGAAATATTTATTGTGACGCTGAATCAAATTTTATACTTAAAAGTTTGAGCTATTTTCCTTCAGAAGAGCTCTTTCAAATGTGTATTAAGTCTTAGCCCAATAAAACTTAGATTTTTTTTTTTCCTGCTCCTACAAAACTTAAGATTATGCCTCCTCTTTCTGTCTATCCAAATGCAGATTCCTGGGTCCCATGCCAGATTTATTAAATGCAATTCTCTGGAATGAACCCTAAAATATCTTCATTTTAAATAAGAGATCCCAAGTGACTTTCTATGAGTATTGCATTTGGAGAACCAATGTCCTGGAGACAAAATATGAATTGCAAAATACTGAGCATCTTATGTTTATTCATTTCCATACCAACTCTCCATTATTCACATCATGGCAATGGAAATAAGCCCTCGAAGAACTCTCAGTTGTCTGAACAGCTTGTAGTGGGTATTATACTTGAACATAACTTTTGTATGTGGTAGTGAATTCATCCTTCCCCCAAGACATATCCATCCAGAACCTGTCCATGTGCCCTAACTTGAAAAAAGAAAGAATGGGTCATCTGAGAGTGCCCAAGGGGGCCCTAAATTCAATGACAAGCGTCGTTACAAGAGACAGAAGGGAAGAGGGCATGAACAAAGAGGGAAAAGTCATGTGAATGCAGGCAGAAGATCCAAGCCCCAAAGAACAGGAGACCCACCACAGCTGGAAGAGGCTAGGAGAGATTGTCCACAGAGACTCTAGAGGGAGCATGGCCCCACTAACACCTTAATATCCACTTCAGACCTGCAGAACTAGGAGAAAATAAATTAGAGGTGTTTTCAGTCCACCAAGTTTATTTACGGTAATTTTTTGTGATAGGCTGAGGCTTCCCTAGTGGCTCAGACACTAAAGAATCTGCTTGTACTGCAGGAGACCCGTGTTTAATCCCAGGGTAAGGAAGATCCCCTGAAGAAAGGCAAAGCTCCCCACTCCAGTATTCTTACCTGGAGAATGGCATGGACAGAAGAAGCCTGGTGGGCTATACTCCATGGGGCCCCAAAGAGCCTCACACAACTAACAGAAGAATACATTCAAGAATATATATAGGGGGCTTCCCTGGTGGTCCAGTGGGTAAAGACACCGCCTTGCAGTGCAAGGGGTGCCGGTTCGATCCCTGGCCTGGGAAGATCCCACGTGCCACGGAGCGGCTGGACCAATGTGTCCAATTACCGAGTCAGAGCTCCGGAGCACATGCACCCAGAGCCAGTGCTCTGCAACAACAGAGGCCACTGCGATGGGAGGCCCATACGGGCCAAAGAAAAAAGATGGATGAAAATAGATAAATGAAAGATCAATAGAAGTGGCCCACCCGCCCCCCTCCCTCCCCATGCCCCCCGAAAAAAAATAATAAAAAAAGAACATATATAAGGACTTTCCTGGTGGATCAGTGGGTGGAGAGTCCACCCTGCAGTGCAAGGGGCACTAGTTTGATTCCTGGCCAGGGAGGGTCCCATGTGCTGCTGAGCTGCTGGACCAGTGTGTCCAATTATGAGCCAGCACTCTGGAGCGCATGCGCCCAGAGCCGGTGCTCTGCAACAGGAGAGGCCACTGCAATGGGAGGCCCACACAGGTCAAAGAATCAAAGATGATGAAAATAAATGTAAAAATAAAAGAAGCATGATAGAGGGTAAAAAAGTTTAAAAAAGTTTGAGAAGAACAAATATATATGGGGATTCCAATATTTTATACAATACCCTTATATCATATCATCCTGATGTCTGCGTATTCTCAATGACTATCTTAAATCCCCATTGGTAACACCACCATGTTCTTTTCTTTCTTCCTTAGAAAACATGAAAGATATTGTGTGGGAAGAATCAAAACCCTTTTTCTGGAAATTACTGTGGTAGAAAAATCCTGAAGAAGAGGAACTATTCCAGTCACAAATACTAGAAATATATTCTGTGCTAAAATGTGGAATTTCCTTTGATTCTTTTATGGCCATAATATTTATACCATTTCCATTTATATATTATATTAAACTAAATAAAATAGGCAAAATAAATTTAATAGGTAAAATAGTTTCAATAAGTCTAAATAAATTTCACTTCACTGTGGCCATTATTAATTCTGTCCAACCAAATGAGATTATCTGCATTAGATATATATGTCAGTCAAGTGTTAATATGTATTTTCTTCAAAGGAGTCATTACACAAATAAAAATTAATCCCATCCGAATCAAGTATTACCATTTTGAAGATGTAGAATATTTTTAGTAAGAAATATTTTAGTAAGATGCGGAGAACGTTGAATCATCATCTTCTTTTAGTTTGCTAATAATAAAGCAATTATCTACAGTGAGCAATTAAACTAGTGCCATTAATATATCTAGCACTGGTATTCATTGATTACTTAATAATAGCAAAAAATAAAATAAAACTCATGCCATTAAAAGAAAAGTCATTATGTTGTATTAGGAAAATACTTTAAATATATATTTAAATTTTTTAAAATCTAAATTACATTTGTATGGATGAATAAATATAGGCTGATGGTACTGGGAAGATTTTACTACGGATAGGATACTAGAGAATATGTCAGCTCTATATTATGCTATGTGTTGATGACAGTACTTCTGGCAGTTTCATTCTACCTTATTTATTCACCCAGCAAATATTTACTGAATGATTTTTGAAATGTGTTAAGAATCACAGTAGGCCAGTGGATTTCAAAGACTTTTAGCAGTGAAACCACTACCAGAGATCAGACTAATAAAATTAGAGCCACTCTAACTCTATGAACCAGGACACCTAAATTCCACAAGAATGTTCATAGAAATCTTTAAGTGTTGTCAAGGAATACAGCTGACAAACCAATGAACTTGGTGCATGAAGTCAAAAAGGATCTGATCTCTACCACTCAGGAACCAGCAATAAATAGGAAAAATCTTAATACCATCCACTGATTTACTCATTTGTTCATTCAGGTAATGTATTTAAGAACCTACTGTAAGTCAAGCATTATTCTAACTCTGAAGATACAGCAATAAACAAAAAGTCCTGACAAATTCTTGACATTTACGTTGCAGTGAATGAGAGAGGCCATACACAAGCAGAAAAACGATTAATACAACAAACAATGATAAGTGTGATGAAGAAAATGAAAGAAGGTCAAAGGGAAAGGAAGTGAAGTGGGTTCTACTTTAAATTGCTTTGAGTAACTTGGATGTATGGAGCTCTCTGGACATTAGTGGGATGAACAACCCAAGAGGAGGAAACAGCAAGCACAAACGTCTCTGAGGAAGGAGTTGAGATATCACAGTCAAGGAAGAGCAAGGATGCCAGGGAGGGTGGAATGCAAGAACAAAGAAAGAATGATAAGCAATCAGATGGGAAAGAGAGTCAATGTCTGGCTCCTGCCAGATAGTAAAGGCATCCATAAGTGTAGCTATCCTTCACACACACTCTTCCCCTCAAATCAGAAATGAATATATTTAGATAGTAAAAGAGAACAATAGTTTATATTTTGTGCTAAATATGATAGGAACCCATAAGAACGTTAAAAGCAGGAAAGTTACATAATTGGAGGGGCAAAGCACTTTCTGGATTATCTCAGTTAATGCTCTAAACAATCTTAAGTAGCCCCATTTGATTTCCGTTTAGTAAGTGGAGACAAAAGGAAGAAAAATTTGCCTAGAATCTATCAATAGTTGGACTAAGGCATCAAAACCAGAGTCCAAGCTCTGAACTACTCTCCTACCCAAGTTAGGACAATGTATTAATAACTGTTAAAGATGAAAAAAAGTATATGACCTTCTCTGGTGGCTCAGTGGTAAAGAAGCCTCCTGCCAATGCAGGAGACACAGGTTTGATCCCTGGTCAGGACAATCCCCTGGAAAAGGAAATAACAACCAACTCAAGAATTACTTTGGGAAATAACATGGCCCTCTGTCCATGGCAGGCTACAATGGGGTCGCAAAGAGTCAGGCACAACTTAGAAACTAAACAACAACAAACAAACTAATAAAGATACTTGGCAAATGCACAGGCACAGTTCATTGAGAGGAAAGCGTGCAGATGTCCTCGAGATTTCAGACAGAAATGTTTCCTAAAGTAGTTGACAATTCTATGTAAGACGTAGAGGATGACATACGAGTTCCTCAAGAAGACAAAGAAGAAAGGCACACTTTGAATAGAGAAGACAGTGTAAATGAAGTCTTGGAAGTATGACACAGCACGATGCATTTGAGAACTGCTTCAGGATTCTGTGTGGTCTAGGCATGAATTCTAAAGCAGGAACATGGAGAGAGATGAAGCCAGGACAGGCTAGCTTAGGAGGGCCCGTAATCTTAGGATAATGATAGTTGGATTGAAGGGCAAGGAGTGAAAGTCATCAAAGGATTTTAAGAAAGACAGTATCACAAAAAAGGTATATTTTTTAGAAAGATCACTCACTCTGACCTGAACAGAGAGTAGATGGATAGATGGCATGGGGCAGCACCACAGGGAGAAACAGCCCTTGAAGGTTATTACCATAGGTCACTGAGAAATGATATGAACCTGACCATGGGCAGCAGGAAATGGGGAAATTCTGTCGAAGAAAAGAGCTTGCTTACTAACTAGCTGTTGTTAGAGAAATGCAGAAAGCAGAAGTAACTCTAGGCAGGCCACAGAGTGTCTTAATTTCTCATATAGCAATAATAATAGTACTTAAGTCACAGCACTGGGTGAGGATTAAGTTCATAATAACTACAGCTCATTTAGTGAAAGCCATGTGTTGGACTACACCTGGTCCACGTGTTATCTCGGGTGACCGCCTCAATGGTAGTGTCAGTACCAAGGTAAGAATGACCAAGGCAGATGTAAATGTGCAGGAGAAGGGGAAAGACAAGTCTAGTTTCAGAGAAGATGAATCTGGGGAGCCTGGGAACCACCACGGAGATATTCAGTGAGTAGCAGGATAATGTTGCCTGGGCTGGGAGCTGTCTGGGGATTCAGAGCTATGAGACTGAAATAGCATGGCCCTCTGTCCATGGCAGGCTACAATGGGGTCGCAAAGAGTCAGGCACAACTTAGAAACTAAACAACAACAAACAAACTAATAAAGATACTTGGCAAATGCACAGGCACAGTTCATTGAGAGGAAAGCGTGCAGATGTCCTCGAGATTTCAGACAGAAATGTTTCCTAAAGTAGTTGACAATTCTATGTAAGACGTAGAGGATGACATACGAGTTCCTCAAGAAGACAAAGAAGAAAGGCACACTTTGAATAGAGAAGACAGTGTAAATGAAGTCTTGGAAGTATGACACAGCACGATGCATTTGAGAACTGCTTCAGGATTCTGTGTGGTCTAGGCATGAATTCTAAAGCAGGAACATGGAGAGAGATGAAGCCAGGACAGGCTAGCTTAGGAGGGCCCGTAATCTTAGGATAATGATAGTTGGATTGAAGGGCAAGGAGTGAAAGTCATCAAAGGATTTTAAGAAAGACAGTATCACAAAAAAGGTATATTTTTTAGAAAGATCACTCACTCTGACCTGAACAGAGAGTAGATGGATAGATGGCATGGGGCAGCACCACAGGGAGAAACAGCCCTTGAAGGTTATTACCATAGGTCACTGAGAAATGATATGAACCTGACCATGGGCAGCAGGAAATGGGGAAATTCTGTCGAAGAAAAGAGCTTGCTTACTAACTAGCTGTTGTTAGAGAAATGCAGAAAGCAGAAGTAACTCTAGGCAGGCCACAGAGTGTCTTAATTTCTCATATAGCAATAATAATAGTACTTAAGTCACAGCACTGGGTGAGGATTAAGTTCATAATAACTACAGCTCATTTAGTGAAAGCCATGTGTTGGACTACACCTGGTCCACGTGTTATCTCGGGTGACCGCCTCAATGGTAGTGTCAGTACCAAGGTAAGAATGACCAAGGCAGATGTAAATGTGCAGGAGAAGGGGAAAGACAAGTCTAGTTTCAGAGAAGATGAATCTGGGGAGCCTGGGAACCACCACGGAGATATTCAGTGAGTAGCAGGATAATGTTGCCTGGGCTGGGAGCTGTCTGGGGATTCAGAGCTATGAGACTGGACACAAGGAGAACAGTGAGCCGGGGAGAAGAGAAGATGGCTAAGGCTAAGCCCTGTGGACCTCCATCCCGTCTGTGTAGGCACAAGAGGCTGACAAGGAATGGTCAGAAAAGTAGCAGAAATACCAAGAGAGAAGAATGACCCAGAAACTAAGAGATTAGGGTTTTCAAGTAAAAGAGAATGTTCACAGTGTCAGCCCAGACACAGATCAAGTCCAGTGAGATCCGGTGACTAGGCATGGAAGCATAACTCAGGGGTGCTGAAGAGCAAACAGAAGCACAGGAAGTACAGAAGACCTTGTAAAGAGGATGCCTGGAAAAGGGAGGAGTGGAATACGGTAGTATCTTCAGTGGGTCATGGGTTTAAGGAAGGGTTTCGGAAGATTCAAAGACTTGAGCAAGTTATAGCCACTAGCAACTGAGCCAGCAAAGTGACAGTGAGAAATGCAGGCAAAGGAGAGAGAAAAAAATGTTGGCAGGTGTTCTAGGTCCCAGTGGATAAGGGACATGCTGGGATCAAGAAGAGAGATGGAAGGTAAACATTTAAAGGAAGAAGGGACCTGTTTCCTGAGGCTGGGTGTAATTTTCAAAAGCCACAAGTGTTAACCATCATGTTTACTTCCCCAAAGAATCCCAGACATGTGCTTATTTTATTACTTGCAACATCGCGATTACACCTGCTATAGGGTGAGTGACAAAGAGTAAAGGCTTTGAAGTCAGATACAAAATCATATGTTGTTCTATTTGCTTGGTTTAGATTCTTGAATATGTTACATGAGCCTCAGTTTCTCATAAAAGGAAGATATCTCCTCAAAGGTAGATCATGGTATTTCTCTTTCTTGTTGTATCCGTCTAGACACTTTCCTTATATTTTTTGGTGTACATGTATTTTTATTTATTTTTTTCTCTTTTAACCTTTTTATTTTGTATTGGGTAGTATAGCTGATAGTTTCAGAAGAACAAAGAAGGAACTCGGCCATACATACACGTGTATTCTTTCTCCCCCAAACCCTCCTCCCATTCAGGCTGCCACATAACACTGAGCAGAGTTTTCTAAAACTCAGAAACTCAGAGTTTTCTAAAACTCTCAGAGCTAAACAGTAGAGCATTGTTGGCTATCCATTTTAAATACAGCAATGCGTACATTCCCATCCCAAACTCCCTAACTGTCCTTTTCCCCTATCCTTCCCTCCAGCAACCATAAATTCATTCTCCAAGTATCATTCTATTTTGTAAGTTCAGTTCTATCATTTCTTTTTAGATTGCACATATAAGGGATGACATGTGATACTTCTCTCTCTGATTTACTTCTCTCAGTATGATGCTCTCTAGGTCCATCCACATTGCTGTAAATAGCATTATTTCCTTCTTTTTAATGGCTGTGTACAGATACTCTCCTTATATTGGCAGTAACTAAAACATAGTGGGCACTCAATAAATGATGCTTAATATTACTTTAACCATCAAAACAACCCTACGAGCTAAGTGCACATAGGGGACTAAGGCACAAAGAGCTGAAATGACTGTCCAGGGTCATTTATTTGAACACTCTTCTCAACCTATTTTTCAATATCACTCTCGAAGGAGCCTGGGCTTCCCAGGTGGGCCTAGTGGTAAAGAACTGTCCTGCCAATGCAGAAGATCTAAGAGACTCAGGTTCAATTCCTGGGTGAGGAAGATCCCCTGGAGGAGGACATGGCAATCCATTCCAGTATTGTTGCCTGGGAAATCCCACTGACAGAGGAGCCTGGAGGGCTACAGTCCATGGATGCAGTTACAGAGTTGGACATGACTGAAGCGACTTAGCACACTTACACAGGGGTCTATTTAGACATTTTTTTCCTGACATAGGCCATTCTATGGCCTATGAAATTCATTTGTAGATGCTTCAGTTTCTCATAAAAGGAAGATATCTCCTCAAAGGTAGATCATGGTATTTCTCTTTCTTGTTGTATCCGTCTAGACACTTTCCTTATATTTTTTGGTGTACATGTATTTTTATTTATTTTTTTCTCTTTTAACCTTTTTATTTTGTATTGGGTAGTATAGCTGATAGTTTCAGAAGAACAAAGAAGGAACTCGGCCATACATACACGTGTATTCTTTCTCCCCCAAACCCTCCTCCCATTCAGGCTGCCACATAACACTGAGCAGAGTTTTCTAAAACTCAGAAACTCAGAGTTTTCTAAAACTCTCAGAGCTAAACAGTAGAGCATTGTTGGCTATCCATTTTAAATACAGCAATGCGTACATTCCCATCCCAAACTCCCTAACTGTCCTTTTCCCCTATCCTTCCCTCCAGCAACCATAAATTCATTCTCCAAGTATCATTCTATTTTGTAAGTTCAGTTCTATCATTTCTTTTTAGATTGCACATATAAGGGATGACATGTGATACTTCTCTCTCTGATTTACTTCTCTCAGTATGATGCTCTCTAGGTCCATCCACATTGCTGTAAATAGCATTATTTCCTTCTTTTTAATGGCTGTGTACAGATACTCTCCTTATATTGGCAGTAACTAAAACATAGTGGGCACTCAATAAATGATGCTTAATATTACTTTAACCATCAAAACAACCCTACGAGCTAAGTGCACATAGGGGACTAAGGCACAAAGAGCTGAAATGACTGTCCAGGGTCATTTATTTGAACACTCTTCTCAACCTATTTTTCAATATCACTCTCGAAGGAGCCTGGGCTTCCCAGGTGGGCCTAGTGGTAAAGAACTGTCCTGCCAATGCAGAAGATCTAAGAGACTCAGGTTCAATTCCTGGGTGAGGAAGATCCCCTGGAGGAGGACATGGCAATCCATTCCAGTATTGTTGCCTGGGAAATCCCACTGACAGAGGAGCCTGGAGGGCTACAGTCCATGGATGCAGTTACAGAGTTGGACATGACTGAAGCGACTTAGCACACTTACACAGGGGTCTATTTAGACATTTTTTCTTCCTGACATAGGCCATTCTATGGCCTATGAAATTATAACATCACAGATATCCTATAGTACATAGTGTGTGCTATATATATATAGTATATATTATAGCACTATAGTATATATTATATAGTATATTATTATAAATATAAAGATATATATCTTTTTTTTTATTTTTTTAAAAACTTTTTATTTATTTATTTTTGGCTGTGCTGGGTCTTTGTTGTTGTGTGGGTTTAGCTGCTCTGTGGTATGTGGGATCTTCCCGGATCAGGGATCAAACCTGGGTCTCCCGCATTGGCAGACGGGTTCTTATCCACTGAGCCACAAGGGAAGCCCAGATATATATCTTTATGTTGTTTAGTAGGATTGACCTTTGGAGGGTCACAATCCATGGTAATATCTAAACCGATATTTTTTACACACCAAGGACCGATATTTGTTTCCCTGAAAACCATATCCATTGAAAAAACATGATTTGTTCCACAGATCTTTTGAGGGGGCGGTTCTTTTTTGTTTCACAGATTTTTAACATTGTATCATTTACTATAATCAATATATATATATTAAAATAGGGTTTTTCAATCTCAGCATTATTGACCTTTAGAGTCAATAATTCTTTACTGTGGAGAATCTGTCCTGTACCTCATAAAATGTTGAACATCATCCCTGGGCCTCTACCCATTAGAGGCAAGTAGCATCTTCCTCCTATCACAGCAGCCAAAAATGTCTCCAGACATTGTCAGATGCCAAAATCAATTTTTAAAAAATCAAATCACATTTAAAAGGAGCTAAGTGCACATAGGGGACTAAGGCACAAAGAGCTGGACTGTCAATTTTCACTCTTCTCAACCTATTTTCAATATCACTCTCGAAGGAGCCTGGGCTTCCCAGGTGGGCCTAGTGGTAACGAACTGTCCTGCCACTGCAGAAGATCTAAGAGACTCAGGTTCAATTCCTGGGTGAGGAAGAGCCCCGGGAGGAGGACATGGCAGTCCATTCCAGTATTGTTGCCTGGGCAATCCCACTGACAGAGGAGCCTGGAGGGCTACAGTCCATGGATGCAGTTACAGAGTTGGACATGACTGAAGCGACTTAGCACACTTACACAGGGGTCTATTTAGACATTTTTTCTTCCTGACATAGGCCATTCTATGGCCTATGAAATTATAACATCACAGATATCCTATAGTACATAGTGTGTGCTATATATATATAGTATATATTATAGCACTATAGTATATATTATATAGTATATTATTATAAATATAAAGATATATATCTTTTTTTTTATTTTTTTAAAAACTTTTTATTTATTTATTTTTGGCTGTGCTGGGTCTTTGTTGTTGTGTGGGTTTAGCTGCTCTGTGGTATGTGGGATCTTCCCGGATCAGGGATCAAACCTGGGTCTCCCGCATTGGCAGACGGGTTCTTATCCACTGAGCCACAAGGGAAGCCCAGATATATATCTTTATGTTGTTTAGTAGGATTGACCTTTGGAGGGTCACAATCCATGGTAATATCTAAACCGATATTTTTTACACACCAAGGACCGATATTTGTTTCCCTGAAAACCATATCCATTGAAAAAACATGATTTGTTCCACAGATCTTTTGAGGGGGCGGTTCTTTTTTGTTTCACAGATTTTTAACATTGTATCATTTACTATAATCAATATATATATATTAAAATAGGGTTTTTCAATCTCAGCATTATTGACCTTTAGAGTCAATAATTCTTTACTGTGGAGAATCTGTCCTGTACCTCATAAAATGTTGAACATCATCCCTGGGCCTCTACCCATTAGAGGCAAGTAGCATCTTCCTCCTATCACAGCAGCCAAAAATGTCTCCAGACATTGTCAGATGTCCCTTTTGGAAGGAAGGGGAGCAGATTTTTTCCTTGTTGAGAATTTCTTGGTTTAAAACAAATAGACATGAAGGAATTAAACTACATTTCCAAGGACACGGTAAAATAAGAAAACTCTCCACAATAAACAAGTAGTTTTCCATTTTCAAAAAATGTCCTCAAAAAGAAGACTATACCTTTTATAGCAAATGTTACAGAGAAATGATTGATCCTAGTAAATTATTAGCTACTAAAAAGCTAATAATCTTCCATTTTTTAATTCAGTACAAATTAATCACCATGCTGCCCTCCTAAACTGTAATCTGAATAGCTGACCTGGCTTTTATTTAAAAGGTCCTATAATAATATGTAATTTTGAATGTTTTTACCACAGTCCTTCAGCTATATTCATGTCTTTTAAGTCATCTGTATAAAATGTCCAGGACTTAGACAGATTAAATAGAATAAAATTATATGTTTGACTTAGAGCAAATATGTAAAAATGAGATTTATAGTAGCAGTAATATATAAGAAAACAAATCTAGGAAGAAAGTTGGTTAGTCTTTCTTATGAATTATGAATAGATATTTTTTAAATGTTTCTAATTATATATAGTTCTGCAGGCAGCTATTATGTCCATTTCACAGATGAGAAAATCAGTTCAGAGGGGCTAAAATAAGTCATCTAGGGCTTAAATTCAGCTTTATTTGGCTGTAAAATTTCTGCTCAATCCATACCAGGCTTTTAGATTCAGTTTTCCTCCTAAATAAAAAGATTTGTTTTCATACCAATAATTTCCACAAATGATGGAACAGAATTCTGTCTTATCTGTAAAGGATGATTTGAAAAGCCAAGGATTCCTTTCATCACGAGAAATGCCACTTTATTGAGGTGATAGGTAGATCATTCTTATGTTAAAGCTACTAACAAAAGAAAAAGGCAAAGACTAATCTCCTACTCATCAACAATGAATCCAGGGCTTCCCTGGTAGTTCAGCGGTAAAGAGTTCGCCTGCCAATGCAGGAGACATGGATTCTATCCCTGATTCGGGAAGATCCCACATGCTGCAAAGCAGCTAAGCCCACGAGCCACACCTATTGAGCCTGTGCTCTAGAGTCTCAGAGCCACAACTATTGAACCCATGAGCCACAACTACTGAAGCCCATGTACTCTAGACCCCGAGTTCCACAAGAGAAGTCACTGCAACAATAAGCCTGCTCACCTCAACTAGAGAGTAGCCCCTACTCTCTGCAACTAGAGAAGAGCCTGTGGCAGCACTGAAAACCCAGAATAGCCAAAAATAAATAAATAAATGCATCTCCTTTCAAAAAAATATCCAGGACAGTTTAAAAAAAATTTTTTTTGATTTATCTGTTTTCATTCATCTTTGTTCTCTGGCCCGTGTGGGCCTCCCATCTCAGTGACCTCTGTTGTTGCAGAGCACCGGCTCTGGGCACACACACTCCAGAGCTCCAGCTTGGTAGTTGGACGGGTCGGTCCAGCCACTCTGCAGCAGGTGGGATCTTCCCAGGCCAGGGATTGAACCGGCACCCCTTGCACTGCAAGGCGGTGTCCTTACCCACTGGACCACCAGGGAAGCCCCAGTTTTAAAAAATTTTGATGTTTTAATACGAACTCAAAAGCAAGGCCATGCTTTTAATATGAGATAAAACCCCCCAAATCTTCAAAGTCAGCACTCTGATGCAGATTTAATTTAAGCAATTAACAGCACTGTACAGCCATTATGTGCCTAGTTTGTGACACATTTAAGCCCATTCTGTTCTTCAACAGAACAGTGTGATATTCACCAAGAGCCTACTTTTCTTGAACCTCAGGTAAAGTAAAAGATTTGTTTTCATACCAATAATTTCCACAAATGATGGAACAGAATTCTGTCTTATCTGTAAAGGATGATTTGAAAAGCCAAGGATTCCTTTCATCACGAGAAATGCCACTTTATTGAGGTGATAGGTAGATCATTCTTATGTTAAAGCTACTAACAAAAGAAAAAGGCAAAGACTAATCTCCTACTCATCAACAATGAATCCAGGGCTTCCCTGGTAGTTCAGCGGTAAAGAGTTCGCCTGCCAATGCAGGAGACATGGATTCTATCCCTGATTCGGGAAGATCCCACATGCTGCAAAGCAGCTAAGCCCACGAGCCACACCTATTGAGCCTGTGCTCTAGAGTCTCAGAGCCACAACTATTGAACCCATGAGCCACAACTACTGAAGCCCATGTACTCTAGACCCCGAGTTCCACAAGAGAAGTCACTGCAACAATAAGCCTGCTCACCTCAACTAGAGAGTAGCCCCTACTCTCTGCAACTAGAGAAGAGCCTGTGGCAGCACTGAAAACCCAGAATAGCCAAAAATAAATAAATAAATGCATCTCCTTTCAAAAAAATATCCAGGACAGTTTAAAAAAAATTTTTTTTGATTTATCTGTTTTCATTCATCTTTGTTCTCTGGCCCGTGTGGGCCTCCCATCTCAGTGACCTCTGTTGTTGCAGAGCACCGGCTCTGGGCACACACACTCCAGAGCTCCAGCTTGGTAGTTGGACGGGTCGGTCCAGCCACTCTGCAGCAGGTGGGATCTTCCCAGGCCAGGGATTGAACCGGCACCCCTTGCACTGCAAGGCGGTGTCCTTACCCACTGGACCACCAGGGAAGCCCCAGTTTTAAAAAATTTTGATGTTTTAATACGAACTCAAAAGCAAGGCCATGCTTTTAATATGAGATAAAACCCCCCAAATCTTCAAAGTCAGCACTCTGATGCAGATTTAATTTAAGCAATTAACAGCACTGTACAGCCATTATGTGCCTAGTTTGTGACACATTTAAGCCCATTCTGTTCTTCAACAGAACAGTGTGATATTCACCAAGAGCCTACTTTTCTTGAACCTCAGGTAAAGTAAATAGATTTTCCAAACTTTCAAACACAGAGGCCTACAGCAGCTAGGTGGACCCTGAGAAAAACTAGAAAATCAGATCTTTTAAAAAGACATTCAAATGTAATGTTTCCTTTATCTGAACTGAAGCTCTAGATCCTAGGGTTGAAATTGGATCCAATATCTCTGAATCAGGTCTTTAGAAGGTCTCTTCTAAGTCTGGTATTCTATGATTTGAGATATTTTTTTCCCTTAAGAAGTTCATGTTTCAACCATACACATGATTTTAAACATACATTAGATTAAAAATAGTGTATACATATAAATATGAATAGTATGGTATGAACTATATGATCTAAACCTTATTAGCCAAAACAATGTGACTCTTAAGATCTGAAGTCTTTTTAGAAATATCCCATCCCAAAACTGATAAACCAGAATTGCATGGTAACAAGATGCGAGGTGATCTGAATATGCATTAAAGCTTGAGAAGTCGGGTCAAGAATACTGTTTCTCAAAGACTGAATCATCAACTAAAATTCATGCTGGTGGCCACTTAAAGATGTAAATGCCTGGGCCACTTCAGATTCTCCTAATCAGAATCTTTGAAAATGGAACCAGAAATCATCATTGTTAATTAGCAGTTCAATTTTATTGTGGATGGTGGTATCCACCTACAATAATATTGGACGACCACCATTCAGCCTAATTCAGAGATATGAGCATTAGATATTGAGGAGTCAGATGGAACAAGAGAGACAGTAAAGGCTATGAATTTTAAAAGAGAACATTGAATATTGCAATATTGCTTTCAAAGCTCAAGAGAGCAGGGTAAATTACTGCTAATCATCAACAACAAGCAATTAAGCAGAGGTTAGCTGCAGGGAAGGAGGTTGTGTGGATCGCTTGGACGCAGTTTTGCCAAGAAGTTAACAAAAGGACTCCCAGTGGAGCTATAAAAGGCAGTTTTCAACACTAGACCTGGGAGACAGGGCCAGACTGAACCCCTGAGAGAAGCGAGGCACTCACCAATTATGTGCACTACAAATGCAAACCCCAATCTTCAAAGTCAGCACTCTGATGCAGATTTAATTTAAGCAATTAACAGCACTGTACAGCCATTATGTGCCTAGTTTGTGACACATTTAAGCCCATTCTGTTCTTCAACAGAACAGTGTGATATTCACCAAGAGCCTACTTTTCTTGAACCTCAGGTAAAGTAAATAGATTTTCCAAACTTTCAAACACAGAGGCCTACAGCAGCTAGGTGGACCCTGAGAAAAACTAGAAAATCAGATCTTTTAAAAGACATTCAAATGTAATGTTTCCTTTATCTGAACTGAAGCTCTAGATCCTAGGGTTGAAATTGGATCCAATATCTCTGAATCAGGTCTTTAGAAGGTCTCTTCTAAGTCTGGTATTCTATGATTTGAGATATTTTTTTCCCTTAAGAAGTTCATGTTTCAACCATACACATGATTTTAAACATACATTAGATTAAAAATAGTGTATACATATAAATATGAATAGTATGGTATGAACTATATGATCTAAACCTTATTAGCCAAAACAATGTGACTCTTAAGATCTGAAGTCTTTTTAGAAATATCCCATCCCAAAACTGATAAACCAGAATTGCATGGTAACAAGATGCGAGGTGATCTGAATATGCATTAAAGCTTGAGAAGTCGGGTCAAGAATACTGTTTCTCAAAGACTGAATCATCAACTAAAATTCATGCTGGTGGCCACTTAAAGATGTAAATGCCTGGGCCACTTCAGATTCTCCTAATCAGAATCTTTGAAAATGGAACCAGAAATCATCATTGTTAATTAGCAGTTCAATTTTATTGTGGATGGTGGTATCCACCTACAATAATATTGGACGACCACCATTCAGCCTAATTCAGAGATATGAGCATTAGATATTGAGGAGTCAGATGGAACAAGAGAGACAGTAAAGGCTATGAATTTTAAAAGAGAACATTGAATATTGCAATATTGCTTTCAAAGCTCAAGAGAGCAGGGGTAAATTACTGCTAATCATCAACAACAAGCAATTAAGCAGAGGTTAGCTGCAGGGGAAGGAGGTTGTGTGGATCGCTTGGACGCAGTTTTGCCAAGAAGTTAACAAAAAGGACTCCCAGTGGAGCTATAAAAGGCAGTTTTTCAACACTAGACCTGGGAGACAGGGCCACTGACTGAAACCTTCCACTGACCAGAGTTATATTTATCTTCCTGCCTGAGGCACTCACCAATTATGTGCACTACAAATGCAAGTTGGCCTCCCTGCTAGGAATAAAAAAAATGCACAAGGGCTGAGGAATGCCTCCCTGTGCCCTGGTTTATTAGAAAGGAACATGTTCTTAGAAAAATTCGTAAGCAACAACCCACAAAGAAGGCAAGAAAAAAAAACCAAACATTCTAGGAAAGCAGTATAATGTTAAACTGGCATCAAAATTCTGAACAGTGGGAAAATATGACACAGAAGCAAAATAAAGTTAAATGCGAAGGCCTAAAACTCACAGTGTGGTCCGTGAAGCAGCAGCATCCGCTTCCTCTGGCAGCCTGTTAGGAATGTAGACTCTTAGGCGTCCCTGTAAAGACCTCTTGAGAGGTCTGCAGCCTTAACAAGACCCCCAGGTGATGTGCATTCACGCTAAGATATGAGAAGCCCTGAGCTCAATCTTGACTACACATTAAGGTCACCTGGGAAGCTTTTTAAACGTTAGCGGTTGGTGGTTTAGTCACTAAGTCATGTCCAGCTCTTGCAACCCTATGGACTGTAGCCCACCAGGATCCTCGGGCCGTGGGATTCTCTAGGCAAGAATACTGCAGTGGGTTGCCATTTCATTCTCCAGGGGATTTTCCCTATGCAGGGATCAAACCTGGGTCTCCTGCATTGCAGGCGGATTCTTTAATGACTGAGCCACCAGGGAAGCCCCAGATGTTCACTCTAGAATATTCGGAAATAAAATCTAGGCATTAGCACTTTCTAAAAGCTTGCCATGTATGGTCAGGGCTTCCCTGGTGGCTCAGCCAGTAAAGAGACTCAAGTTCCATCCTTAGTTTGTGAGGAGCCCCTGAGAAGGAAATGGAAACGCACTCTCGTATTCTTGCCTGGGAAGTTCCGTGGACAGAGGAGCCTAGTGAGCAACAAACAGTCCATGGGGTCACAACAGAGTCAAACATGACTTAGCGACAAACTTGATGGCCAAGTTTGAAGGCTGCAACTTTATATCCCTGGAGTTCTGAAGCTACAGTACAGGTATAAGACTTTGGCCTTTTTCAAAGGGGGCTGCTGACCTTTTGGATTAAGCCCCAGTATTTTGTTTGCCACAAACTTTAAGGTGCAAACAGATGAACAGAACTGTAGGTGATGATTTGGGGAATAGCTACTAAATACAGGAGCAACACCGCACATTCTTACAGATTTGATTGTTAATAGAGAGGTTTGCTCTCTTCTTACCCAAGTGCATGAAACCCATCAGATGCTCATCAATTCAGGTAATCCTCTGAGAATAAGTGGAAAAGCCTATAGAAATCTAAAATCCTCCTCTAATGGCTTAAGTATTTTTGAGAACAAGTGGTATTTGCATCTCCTCCTCCAGTTAAAGGTCATGACATTATAATAGAACTGAGGATTTGAGAAGTGAGTGTGCTTTAATAATCAGACAATCTGACTCTGAGGTGAAAGGTCTTTACTCAAATCCACAACACACGTTTTAACTTCTTGTGCAATGAACGCACACGGACACTTTTACATGCTGGAGACCATCTTTTAAATATGTGGACTCCTATGGTAATTCTACTGTGTTTCTTATTATAAAAGCTACATAAAATTCAAGACAAGAAAACATCTATAACTTGGCAAGTTTTAAACGTTACGGGGGGCAGTGCCAGCTCTTGCAACCCTATGGGCTGTAGCCCACCCGGATCCTCGGGCCGTGGGATTCTCTAGGCAAGAATACTGCAGTGGGTTGCCATTTCATTCTCCAGGGGATTTTCCCTATGCAGGGATCAAACCTGGGTCTCCTGCATTGCAGGCGGATTCTTTAATGACTGAGCCACCAGGGAAGCCCCAGATGTTCACTCTAGAATATTCGGAAATAAAATCTAGGCATTAGCACTTTCTAAAAGCTTGCCATGTATGGTCAGGGCTTCCCTGGTGGCTCAGCCAGTAAAGAGACTCAAGTTCCATCCTTAGTTTGTGAGGAGCCCCTGAGAAGGAAATGGAAACGCACTCTCGTATTCTTGCCTGGGAAGTTCCGTGGACAGAGGAGCCTAGTGAGCAACAAACAGTCCATGGGGTCACAACAGAGTCAAACATGACTTAGCGACAAACTTGATGGCCAAGTTTGAAGGCTGCAACTTTATATCCCTGGAGTTCTGAAGCTACAGTACAGGTATAAGACTTTGGCCTTTTTCAAAGGGGGCTGCTGACCTTTTGGATTAAGCCCCAGTATTTTGTTTGCCACAAACTTTAAGGTGCAAACAGATGAACAGAACTGTAGGTGATGATTTGGGGAATAGCTACTAAATACAGGAGCAACACCGCACATTCTTACAGATTTGATTGTTAATAGAGAGGTTTGCTCTCTTCTTACCCAAGTGCATGAAACCCATCAGATGCTCATCAATTCAGGTAATCCTCTGAGAATAAGTGGAAAAGCCTATAGAAATCTAAAATCCTCCTCTAATGGCTTAAGTATTTTTGAGAACAAGTGGTATTTGCATCTCCTCCTCCAGTTAAAGGTCATGACATTATAATAGAACTGAGGATTTGAGAAGTGAGTGTGCTTTAATAATCAGACAATCTGACTCTGAGGTGAAAGGTCTTTACTCAAATCCACAACACACGTTTTAACTTCTTGTGCAATGAACGCACACGGACACTTTTACATGCTGGAGACCATCTTTTAAATATGTGGACTCCTATGGTAATTCTACTGTGTTTCTTATTATAAAAGCTACATAAAATTCAAAGACATGAGATCATAAATTAGGCATTCCGTAGAATCTTTTACACTGAAATGAGGAAGAGGAGTGATAAAATGCTCAAATAAACTATACAATTGGATGGTATGAAGGCAACAGACACAGTCTGAAAAGTATAATAACTTAGAAGAGGAATTCGTACATTCTCAGTTACAAATAACTGGAAAGGTGGTCAAAAACAATCCTTAAAACTAAAGAAAAGTAAAAGGAAAATTTAGAAAAGATGAATAATCATTAATTAAGTTGAAGATGCAAGAGTGTTAATGAACAAACTCAGTGACTTCCCTAATGCACTGGACAGAACTCAAGACTCAATAAGGAGTACCATCTTGCATGACCTGCTGCATGACCTATAGAAGACAGGCACTGAAACCTACATACCTGAGGGAAAAAACATGTGGGGAAAGATAAGGAAAGAAACACAGGAGGTCTCAATACATGGAAGACTGGGCTAGAGTCACTGATTTGTTACATTATTCAATAAATGTTCATTGAACCCCTATTTATCAGACACTGCACTACTACAGGCATGGAGTTTGTGTCCACAGTGCTTCCCTAATAGGGATGACATGAACTCAGATATGGCTCCGAGTAGAGAAAGCTTTCCATGCGGCTAAAAGCAAAGTGCTTTACTTTTCTAGCTGACCATCTCTCAGGAAGTTGATAAAGCAATGAGAAGGACTTTTCACAGCACCATTTTGACTCAGTGGTCAACTGAGGAAATAATTGAGAATTTGGGAGAAAATGCTAACGCAATTGTATGAAACCAAAGTCTAAATTCAGGTAATCCTCTGAGAATAAGTGGAAAAGCCTATAGAAATCTAAAATCCTCCTCTAATGGCTTAAGTATTTTTGAGAACAAGTGGTATTTGCATCTCCTCCTCCAGTTAAAGGTCATGACATTATAATAGAACTGAGGATTTGAGAAGTGAGTGTGCTTTAATAATCAGACAATCTGACTCTGAGGTGAAAGGTCTTTACTCAAATCCACAACACACGTTTTAACTTCTTGTGCAATGAACGCACACGGACACTTTTACATGCTGGAGACCATCTTTTAAATATGTGGACTCCTATGGTAATTCTACTGTGTTTCTTATTATAAAAGCTACATAAAATTCAAAGACATGAGATCATAAATTAGGCATTCCGTAGAATCTTTTACACTGAAATGAGGAAGAGGAGTGATAAAATGCTCAAATAAACTATACAATTGGATGGTATGAAGGCAACAGACACAGTCTGAAAAGTATAATAACTTAGAAGAGGAATTCGTACATTCTCAGTTACAAATAACTGGAAAGGTGGTCAAAAACAATCCTTAAAACTAAAGAAAAGTAAAAGGAAAATTTAGAAAAGATGAATAATCATTAATTAAGTTGAAGATGCAAGAGTGTTAATGAACAAACTCAGTGACTTCCCTAATGCACTGGACAGAACTCAAGACTCAATAAGGAGTACCATCTTGCATGACCTGCTGCATGACCTATAGAAGACAGGCACTGAAACCTACATACCTGAGGGAAAAAACATGTGGGGAAAGATAAGGAAAGAAACACAGGAGGTCTCAATACATGGAAGACTGGGCTAGAGTCACTGATTTGTTACATTATTCAATAAATGTTCATTGAACCCCTATTTATCAGACACTGCACTACTACAGGCATGGAGTTTGTGTCCACAGTGCTTCCCTAATAGGGATGACATGAACTCAGATATGGCTCCGAGTAGAGAAAGCTTTCCATGC
Organism: Tragulus kanchil; assembly: GCA_022376925.1. Classification (NCBI taxonomy): domain Eukaryota; kingdom Metazoa; phylum Chordata; class Mammalia; order Artiodactyla; family Tragulidae; genus Tragulus; species Tragulus kanchil. The sequence goes on from JAIOJX010000028.1 coordinate 124,978,270, forward strand.
GGCTAAAAGCAAAGTGCTTTACTTTTCTAGCTGACCATCTCTCAGGAAGTTGATAAAGCAATGAGAAGGACTTTTCACAGCACCATTTTGACTCAGTGGTCAACTGAGGAAATAATTGAGAATTTGGGAGAAAATGCTAACGCAATTGTATAGGATATTAACATTTACAAAATTTACAAAAATTTTGAAATTCAGGATAATAAAGTTTAAAGATCTCAGAAGAAAAGTAAAAAAAAAAAAAAACTGTCAACATTTTTCAGACCATGTTTTAGGTAATCATGGGTGTGTTCCTACCAAGAGTTTTTGTGAACTTCAGAAAACTGGTAAGAATATATACAATAAGAAATTTAAAAAAAAACAGATTAAAATGCTGAAATTAAAATTCACATAAGGTTTAATCGATCATAATAAATATGTGGGGAAAACAACAGAAAACAAACAGAAGCTTGGGGATCTCTCCATAGTAAGTATTAACAACTGTGATGTTGTGATGTAACAAAAAGTATGTATTTGGTCTTCATCCCCAGTTCTTGGTACAGAGTCCATAAATCCCTCCTGTAGTAATTTCCTCAATGATAGGTGTGATCAATTTCTCTTTTTATTCATAATAACCCTCTTTTTATGCCTTATGCTATATTTCATTATTTTTAAATTGAAGTATGGTTGATTTACAATAGTATATTAGTGTCAGGTATATAGCATAGTGATTCATATTTGTACAGATTATATACCATTAAAAGTTACTATAAGATAATGGCTGTAATTCCCTGTGCTATACAATGTAGCCTTGTTGCTCTTCCCTTTTCATACATAGTAGTTTGTATCTATTCATCCAGCACCATATCCTGTCCTTCTCTCTCCTCTTTCTCCTCTGGTAACCACTAGTCTGTTTTCTATGTTTCTTGAGTCTGTTTCAGTTTTCAGATATATACATTAGCTCATGTTACTTTTTAGATTACACTTTAGATTCCACATATAAGTGATAATGTACAGAATTTCTTTGATTCGTTTCTCTAGATCCACTACCTTGCTGTAAATCGAAGAATTTATTCTTATGTGCTGAGAAACATTCCAGTGTGTGTGTGTGTGAACAGCATCTTTATTCATTCATCTGTTAATGTGTACTTGGGTTGCTTCCATGCCTTGGCTATTGTAAGTTGTGATGCTTTGGGGTACATAAATCTTCTGAAATTAGTATTTGCTTTTTTTCCAGTTATAAACCCAATATTGAAATTGCCAGAGTTCTATTCTCAGATTTTGAGGAACTTCCACACTGTTTTCTATAGTGGCTTCATTATTTACAGTACCACCAGCAGTATAAAATGATTCTGTGTTCTTTACATCCTCATAAACACTTGTTATTCGTGTAATTTTTTATAATAGCTATTCTGATAGGTGTGATGTGATGTCTCTTGGTTGTTTCAATTTGCATTTCTCTAACAATTCATGATGTCAGCCATCCTTTCATATGCCTGTTGGCCATCTGTGTCTTCATCAGAAAAGGTCTATTCAGGTTTTCTGCCCATTCATTTAATTGTTTTATTAGATATTGAATTTCATGAGCAGTTTATATATTGTGGATATTAACCCCTTCTCAATCTTATCATTTGCAAATATCTTCTCACATCCCAGAAATTATTTTTTCCTTTTGTTGATGGTTTCCTCTTGCTAGGCAAAAGCTTTTTAGGCCTCACCACTCATTCATTCTTGTTTTTGTTTCTTTTGCCTTAGGAGACAAATTTCAAAACTCCCTCTCTTGGGCTTCCGTGGTGGTCAATCATGGTACCATTTATATATATTATACAGCATTTTAAAAGGATGAGATTGATGTAGATCTAGATGTACTAATATGGATAAATTTCCAAGGAATATTATTGAGTTAAAAAGCTAATGTGGGGGATTCCCTGGTGATCCAGTGGGTAAGGACACCACCTTGCAGTGCAAGGCGTCGGGTTCAATCCTGGCCTGAGATTGTTGCTCTTTTCATCATAGTTTTTCTTTGAGTCTGTTTCAGTTTTCAGTTTTCAGATATATACATTAGCTCATGTTACTTTTTAGATTACACTTTAGATTCCACATATAAGTGATAATGTACAGAATTTCTTTGATTCGTTTCTCTAGATCCACTACCTTGCTGTAAATCGAAGAATTTATTCTTATGTGCTGAGAAACATTCCAGTGTGTGTGTGTGTGAACAGCATCTTTATTCATTCATCTGTTAATGTGTACTTGGGTTGCTTCCATGCCTTGGCTATTGTAAGTTGTGATGCTTTGGGGTACATAAATCTTCTGAAATTAGTATTTGCTTTTTTTCCAGTTATAAACCCAATATTGAAATTGCCAGAGTTCTATTCTCAGATTTTGAGGAACTTCCACACTGTTTTCTATAGTGGCTTCATTATTTACAGTACCACCAGCAGTATAAAATGATTCTGTGTTCTTTACATCCTCATAAACACTTGTTATTCGTGTAATTTTTTATAATAGCTATTCTGATAGGTGTGATGTGATGTCTCTTGGTTGTTTCAATTTGCATTTCTCTAACAATTCATGATGTCAGCCATCCTTTCATATGCCTGTTGGCCATCTGTGTCTTCATCAGAAAAGGTCTATTCAGGTTTTCTGCCCATTCATTTAATTGTTTTATTAGATATTGAATTTCATGAGCAGTTTATATATTGTGGATATTAACCCCTTCTCAATCTTATCATTTGCAAATATCTTCTCACATCCCAGAAATTATTTTTTCCTTTTGTTGATGGTTTCCTCTTGCTAGGCAAAAGCTTTTTAGGCCTCACCACTCATTCATTCTTGTTTTTGTTTCTTTTGCCTTAGGAGACAAATTTCAAAACTCCCTCTCTTGGGCTTCCGTGGTGGTCAATCATGGTACCATTTATATATATTATACAGCATTTTAAAAGGATGAGATTGATGTAGATCTAGATGTACTAATATGGATAAATTTCCAAGGAATATTATTGAGTTAAAAAGCTAATGTTGGGGATTCCCTGGTGATCCAGTGGGTAAGGACACCACCTTGCAGTGCAAGGGGCGTCGGGTTCAATCCCTGGCCTGAGAAGATCCCACATGCCGTGGAGCGACTGGACCGATGTATCCAACTACCGAGTGGAACTCTTGAGTGCATGTGCCCAGAGCCGGTGCTCTGCAATGAGAGAGGCCACTGCGATGGGAGGCCCACACAGGTCGAAGAACAAAGATGGATGAAAATAAATAAATGAAAGACCAATAGAAGTGGCCAAAAATTAAAAAAACAAACAAAAAAATTCCCTCTCTTTCAGAAACTGTGAATTCCTATTTTTTTCCCTGAATATGCTGTGACTTCAACTCTACCCTTTTAGAAAAGTGAAATTAAGCCTACTGCACTTCACTATGAGTTGTATCTTCACTCAAAATGTTAATAACCTTATTTTAAGAAGAGTCTTTCTTTTAGCTATCCATACTTTGATTAACCTGCACAAACGCCAATAATACCATAAGGGTTTTTTTTTCCAATAGGATTTTATATGCACTTTAGAAAATATTTTGGGAAATGGCTAGACATAAGTGTTACCATAAGAGATGGATGAAACCTGGCATTTTAAATTCAGGTACAATTGAAATACGAAAATAGATTGAACTTATATTAACTTCTAAAAGTAGACAAGGCAGAGTGAGTCTTAACAGCTTTCATTTGAAAAGAATAACACATTGAGTTGTCATTGCTCCAAATTATTCACTCAGCTCTCCATGGTCATTCATATGATTTGACAATACATATTGAGCCATCAAATTTTGTGGATATTAACCCTTCTCAATCTTATCATTTGCAAATATCTTCTCACATCCCAGAAATTATTTTTTCCTTTTGTTGATGGTTTCCTCTTGCTAGGCAAAAGCTTTTTAGGCCTCACCACTCATTCATTCTTGTTTTTGTTTCTTTTGCCTTAGGAGACAAATTTCAAAACTCCCTCTCTTGGGCTTCCGTGGTGGTCAATCATGGTACCATTTATATATATTATACAGCATTTTAAAAGGATGAGATTGATGTAGATCTAGATGTACTAATATGGATAAATTTCCAAGGAATATTATTGAGTTAAAAAGCTAATGTTGGGGATTCCCTGGTGATCCAGTGGGTAAGGACACCACCTTGCAGTGCAAGGCGTCGGGTTCAATCCCTGGCCTGAGAAGATCCCACATGCCGTGGAGCGACTGGACCGATGTATCCAACTACCGAGTGGAACTCTTGAGTGCATGTGCCCAGAGCCGGTGCTCTGCAATGAGAGAGGCCACTGCGATGGGAGGCCCACACAGGTCGAAGAACAAAGATGGATGAAAATAAATAAATGAAAGACCAATAGAAGTGGCCAAAAATTAAAAAAACAAACAAAAAAATTCCCTCTCTTTCAGAAACTGTGAATTCCTATTTTTTTCCCTGAATATGCTGTGACTTCAACTCTACCCTTTTAGAAAAGTGAAATTAAGCCTACTGCACTTCACTATGAGTTGTATCTTCACTCAAAATGTTAATAACCTTATTTTAAGAAGAGTCTTTCTTTTAGCTATCCATACTTTGATTAACCTGCACAAACGCCAATAATACCATAAGGGTTTTTTTTTCCAATAGGATTTTATATGCACTTTAGAAAATATTTTGGGAAATGGCTAGACATAAGTGTTACCATAAGAGATGGATGAAACCTGGCATTTTAAATTCAGGTACAATTGAAATACGAAAATAGATTGAACTTATATTAACTTCTAAAAGTAGACAAGGCAGAGTGAGTCTTAACAGCTTTCATTTGAAAAGAATAACACATTGAGTTGTCATTGCTCCAAATTATTCACTCAGCTCTCCATGGTCATTCATATGATTTGACAATACATATTGAGCCATCTAAATTTTAATATACTTTAAAATGTGACACTTCATATTTGGAGTAAAATAGCATATTTCATCCTAATTTAATAGTAAAAAGTTAGAAAAGTATTTGTTCTCTGCAATATGTAGAGGTCTTCCCACATTAACCAGTTCCTGAAATGTAGATCTTTTAGAACTGACCATATACTGATATGAAATGGTAAACAAAGGCTATGGTTTGATTTCAGTGCCACTTGGAAAATCTGTTAATTTTCCTTTCAGCTATACATTCAAAAATCCCCAAAATGACTCAGTTAAACTTCAAAAATATCAGGAAGAAAAGTGCTTTTTTAACAAAATTCATATTTAATCTATATACATTAATAATTGTTTTATCTAGCAAGTAGACATCAACCAACTGCCATCTAGATGAAAATATATATAAATGTAAATTAATTTCCCTGGAGAATTTTTTAAATAAAATAAGATCTTCTAAAACATCTAAAATAATAGGAGGGATAAAATGACATCATACCAACAGTTAATTTCAGATTCCACCTGGGCTATTGCTCTTTTCAAATCTAAACTACTGTGACTTCATATCTGGAAAAAAAAAAAACATAGTGAATAATATCCTCAATGGCCCAGAGAGTAAAGAATCTTCCTGTAATGCAGAAGACACGAGAGATGCGAGTTCCATCAGTGGGTGAGGAAAATCCTCTGGAGGAAGGAATAGCAACCTACCGCACTATTCTTGCCTGGGAAATCCCATGGACAGAGGAGACTGGTGGGCTGTAGTCCATGGGGTTGCAAAAAAATAGGACATGACTGAACGTATGAGTTTTAAACCTAAGTCCAAAGTGAAACTTTAAAGTAAGGTATTTAAAGAACAAATAAATCAGTCCACATGAATCCCATACTAGATTTATTTAGACCAATGAAGTCCTCAAGGGAAAAACAATAAATTTTGATAGATTTTTTTCAAAATAATACTATTAAGCAAACAGAAATATCTTTAGCTTCCAAAAAGAAAATGAAAAGACAAAAACAACAATGAAACAACCCCATTCTTCCTGAAAACTGGGTTCTTTTTTCCTCTTATTTACTTTAGTTTCAATAGATTTGGCTATAAATACTTCTCTCATAACCTTCTATAATAAAATGAGCAGTGCAAGAATAATAAATCTGGTTACGGGCACCTGGGCATCCCAGGTGGCTCAGAGGGTAAAGAATCTGCCCACACTGCAGAAGCCCCAAGTTTACCCCCTGGGCTAGGAGGATCACTTGGAAAAGGGAACAGCAACCCACTCCAGTATTCTTGCCTGGAGAATTCCTTGGACAGAGAAGCCTTGCAGGCTACCATCTATGGTCTCACAGGAGTTGGACACGACTTAGCAACTAACACACACACACACACACACACACACACACAGACACGGACACCTAATTAGGGAAGTTAGGGTGATTTGGTAAATAGGAGACTAGCCACAAAACATGTATCAAAGTGATATCTGCTGCTTCAGCTCTAACCAGCTACTTCCTAGCAAGGCTGGTGAGCTATGTTGTCAAATTCTAACTTTCCTTAAAATTTCTAATCTTTCTGTGAACACTCTGAATTTGAAATGTCTACTATTGCAGGAGTCATGAGATTCTGAGCACACAGTAGAACTAGACTGCCTAGCTTCTCCTGGCTGGATGAGACCACGAGAGTAGTTCTGTTCAGTGACTTGTGAACCAGATTTTAATTATGGATGTAAGACCTTCCAAAGCTCTTTCCTCTCTGCTCTGGCAAACTATTAATATTCCAGATACTAGCTGCTTCATCAAAGTAGGTTCCAAATAAAGTCAAATTGTCATGATATATGTGCCACATGAGAGAGAGAGAAACTGCTACGATGTGTGTGTGTGTGTGTGCACACGTGTGCTTGCACGTGCTCGTGTTTACTATAAATAGCTTATCCCGATTGATACAGCCACTAACTCAATTAAAAACACAAATGTAGCTCGATGTGAATGAACACAGCTTCATACTACAATGTGGGTCAGAATTCACCTACTGCCCAGAGATCACACTTAGCATACTTCATCAAAGAGCCAAATCCCACTGAGTTCAGTGAACAAAAAAATTGCAACTGGCTATATATAATCCATGAGTCTGACATTAATTAGTGTAGAAGGATGGGAAAGACAAGGAGGAGAGAAAGAGGAAATGAGAAACAGAGAGGAAGAGAGAGGAAAACAACAAAAATCATCAGAAGGAAACAAAGCTGACAAAACAACAGGTTGATCAATGTGGTCAGACCTAGTTCATGTTATAAAATAGTCATGACTGCTCAGTAGCCCATGTGGGCACTCATCTTACTTTCCACAATTCCCTTTCTCTGATATTCCTAGAACCTTTCTAAAGCCTGTTCACTTTAATCCCACCCTGGGGTTTAAACCTTTCAGCCCCTCCTTCCTTCCAACAAATGTCTAGGTCTCACTTTCCCTCTGGGAAAGCCAGTTGGCTCTCTAAAGACCTCTGCAATGTTCAGAATTGTGTATTTATGGCTATGAATATATTCACCCACTTCACTATGACACTTTCATCATTAAAAATAACATACATGTATAAACACTTAGCTTGACTTCCAAGATGGTGCAATGGTAAAGAATCTGTCTGCCAATGCACAAGATGCCAGAAATGCAATTTCGATCCCTGGATCGGGCAGATTCCCTGGAAGAGGAAATGGCAACACACTCCAGTATTCTTGTCAGGAAAATTCGAAGGACAGAGGAGCCTGGTGGGCTACAGTCCATGGGATCTCAAAGAGTTGAACACAACTGAGTGACTGAGTGCATACGCACACACACACACACACACACACACACACACTCAAAATTAGCTTAAAGAAGTTGAAGCTTAGGAACTCAAGGTACAGATTCTGGAGTCAGACTACCTGAGTCTGGATACTTACTGTGTGTGATCTTGGAAAGTAATGTTTCCCTACATTGTCTCCAGTTTTGCATCTGCAAATCAAGGGTAATAAGAGTATTTATCCTGTCCTCTTAAGACTAGATCAGTGCCTGATATATAGTAAGTGCCATATAAACTTTTGGTAAATAAATGAGCACACAAATAAGTATACACATATTGGAGATATTAGGTTTCAGACTTCTGTGAACTATTGGCTGTGAAAGAAAGGAGTGGGGTAACTTTCAATATCCTTCAAATTTTATGGTATATGACTTACCTGCCTGATATGCAACTTCATCATCATGTTCAACAATAAGAGTCAGAGTTGCCATTGTTTCATCTGAGTCAATATTTCTACATCAGGCTTAGACCACTGGTGAGAACTGAGTTACTGACATTCATTTCCATTTTGATAAAATGGATAGGAAAAACTAAAAAAAGCTACTTAACAAGTACCTATGGGGTTCATGTTATAAAATAGTCATGACTGCTCAGTAGCCCATGTGGGCACTCATCTTACTTTCCACAATTCCCTTTCTCTGATATTCCTAGAACCTTTCTAAAGCCTGTTCACTTTAATCCCACCCTGGGGTTTAAACCTTTCAGCCCCTCCTTCCTTCCAACAAATGTCTAGGTCTCACTTTCCCTCTGGGAAAGCCAGTTGGCTCTCTAAAGACCTCTGCAATGTTCAGAATTGTGTATTTATGGCTATGAATATATTCACCCACTTCACTATGACACTTTCATCATTAAAAATAACATACATGTATAAACACTTAGCTTGACTTCCAAGATGGTGCAATGGTAAAGAATCTGTCTGCCAATGCACAAGATGCCAGAAATGCAATTTCGATCCCTGGATCGGGCAGATTCCCTGGAAGAGGAAATGGCAACACACTCCAGTATTCTTGTCAGGAAAATTCGAAGGACAGAGGAGCCTGGTGGGCTACAGTCCATGGGATCTCAAAGAGTTGAACACAACTGAGTGACTGAGTGCATACGCACACACACACACACACACACACACACACACTCAAAATTAGCTTAAAGAAGTTGAAGCTTAGGAACTCAAGGTACAGATTCTGGAGTCAGACTACCTGAGTCTGGATACTTACTGTGTGTGATCTTGGAAAGTAATGTTTCCCTACATTGTCTCCAGTTTTGCATCTGCAAATCAAGGGTAATAAGAGTATTTATCCTGTCCTCTTAAGACTAGATCAGTGCCTGATATATAGTAAGTGCCATATAAACTTTTGGTAAATAAATGAGCACACAAATAAGTATACACATATTGGAGATATTAGGTTTCAGACTTCTGTGAACTATTGGCTGTGAAAGAAAGGAGTGGGGTAACTTTCAATATCCTTCAAATTTTATGGTATATGACTTACCTGCCTGATATGCAACTTCATCATCATGTTCAACAATAAGAGTCAGAGTTGCCATTGTTTCATCTGAGTCAATATTTCTACATCAGGCTTACACCACTGGTAAGAACTGAGTTACTGACATTCATTTCCATTTTGATAAAATGGATAGGAAATAATACTTAACACAGACACATAAAAAGAGAGAGAAAAGCTACTTAGAAGCTAAACAAGACATCTCTCAGTGTCATCAACAGACTTGAAAAGCTCTAACCCAATTCTCCAAAAGCCTTGTTTCATGGTGTGAACTCCAGTGTGAAGGCAAAATGTGTCATTCTAATAAGTCTTTGCTCTTTATTTGGAAAATGACTTGGTCTTTCAGTTTATCTCTTTTTATACAGTGAGGCATAAAATATAAGGAATGTCTTCCATCAAAAGACTCCTTCCTTATAAAATCAGTGTGTTTTGTATTCATATGTTATGCTAGAAGTCAAGTCTGCATTGACTCTTTCTATATCCTGAATTATATTTACAGACTTTGATGTGACAGACATCAACAAAAGTAACAGAAGGAGCTGCCCCTCATCTTTTCTCAACCCTGTTGGGTTTTGGAATGCTTGCTGCTGTTGTTTCCACACTGTGATAACTAATAAAGAGTGGGTCACAGGGCTCTACAATAAATCCAGGCTTCGGAACCCTAACTTATCCTAGATATCTTTTTCTTCAAACAGAACTTAGAGGAATGTTGAATATTTCCCAACATATTTACAAAACTGATTCTGATTTTTTAAAGATGATCTGAGTGTAATCTCAAGAAACATATTTACAAGAAATGAAGGAGACAATTCTAGAACAGCCTGTGGGTGTTTTCAGAGTGGAGAATTACTTCAAACATTCCGAAAAGAAACCTATAAAGCAAATTACAAACTAGTCATTCGGCATATCACACTTAAAGCAGATGTCTTCTGTATCCATTGGTGAATCTCATCTGTCTCCTGGACTGAACAAAGTCTCATTATGAAAGTTACTACTTTGTCTTTTGCTTTCATTCCTTCCAGATTGGACTTTATTGGCAATGTCTGGGAGAATTGGTAAGCTTGAAAACTTATTCATTTTTCTTCAAAATACTATATTTAAAATTGAAAAAAATTCTGTGGAGTAACTACTTCCAATCCATATAATACCATAGTTATCTCTCTTTGCTTTATAAAACAGATTTTCCATTTCTTGTCTGAAATCTTTAGAAATGTCTTTAAACCATAAACTTCACAGAGATAAAAAGCATAGAGATACAGCTTTTTGATGATAAACACTAAATTACACAAACATCAAGGTAATTGTTCATTTTGTCCATTTTGAAACACTCTGTGAAATACAAAAAAGCTAAAATCTTTCTTGTTTTATTCTAATACTTCATGTTAATCAATATCCAAATATAAGAAGCTGTAAAGCTACCGATCAAAACTCAAAAGACACAAAAAAAGCATTGAAATATTTTGTTAGATTAAGAGCCTAGTGATACATTTCTGATACTAGACATCAGCTTTTATTTTTATACAGTATTTCACATTTTATGCATAGACAACAAGAGCATTTTCTGCCTTTCATTCTTCCATTGCACATTTGAAACGATGGCCTTATTAATTCTTCTTCCTATGCTCAAATACATTCATTTTAATGAGGAATCGTAAATCCAATGGGAGATACTGAAATAAAAGCTATTTTTCTTACAGCGAGGCAAATATTTAAAGAACTGTTTCTACAACTATGTGTGAGGGAAAGAGGTACACAGGGCTTCAATTCCTGTATCATTCCACTCCTCTTCCTTTTTAAAATTCTAACTAATAAATTCTTAAAGGAAGAATCAGAAGAGATTTATAGAAATCTCATAAAATTGCTTGGGCTTCTTTTTGGCTGTTAAGCAAGAGCCATTGCTGGGGAGAATGTCTGCTTTCTGGTTATTTCCATTTGTAAAGACCATCACCGGAAGGGCACCATACATGAATAAGATCACAGCAGGAAGACTAGGTGCACACAGAGCCCTCCCAGTCAGAGTTAGTTTCAGTCTCTTGACCTTTGGAGATCAGTCTATGCAGCCATCCTTTCAAAATGGAGGCAAAACAGCAAGGATAACCACAAGAAAGAGAAAGAAAAAGCAAGCTAAGAAGATAGCAGAAAAGCAGGTACAAGAAGAGGCTACTAGAATAAGAGGATCATCAGTGCTGCCTGTCAAGCACTCAATACTGTGACTAGCTCTAAGGTATGGAAGAAGTTGGGTCAGATGAAACACAGGCAGGGAATCTGAAACATATAAAACCTGGGGGTTCTTGGAATATTTGGAGCAGGTAGAATTCATGAATTCATTCAACATGTTATTCAGTACCTACTACTGTACTCTGGATTAAGATGACAAAGACAAAACAGATGTCACTTCATACCTCAAAGAACTAACAGTGAATTAAGGAAGCCAAGCACTAAAGGGATATAGTTAAAATATAGTCCAATAATACCTATAATGAAAGAGAGTACAAGATGTTGTGAGAACCAAACAAATGCAAAATGAGATTATGGAAAGTTCTTGCTGAAGGCTCAAGATGTTCTAAAGAGGGGCTTTCCTGGTGGTCCAGTGGGTGAGGAGTCCACCTTGCAGTGCAAGGGCACTGGTTCAATTCCTGGCCTGGGAAGATCCCACGTGCTGCTGAGCGGCTGGACCAGTGTGCCCAATTACAGAGCCAGTGCTCTAGAGCACATGTGCCCGGATCAGTGCTCTGCAAGGAGAGAGGTCACTGCAATGGGAGGCCCACACAGGCCAAAGAATAAAGATGAATGAAGATAAATAAATGAAAAACCAATAAAAGAGGCCAAAATTTTAAAAAAAAAAAAAAGATGTTCTAAAGAACAAAATGCTATTACTTTTTATGATATGTGATCATTTGTTTCCTTCCAAGATGGCGCTAGTGGTAAAGAACCTGGCTGCCAATACAGGAGACGTAAGAGACATGGGTTTGATCTCTAGGTTGGGAAGATCTTCTGGTGGAGGGCATGGCAATCCACTCCATTACTCTTGCCTGGAAAATCCATGAACAGAGGAGCCTGGTGGGCTACACAGTCCACAGGGTCACAAAGAGTTGGATACAATTGAAGTGATTTTGCATGCATGCACACCACAAAGAATTGTAGTGGAATTTTGTCAGAATACAAAGAGGCTTAAGACCAGTCTAGGTAGAGGAAACTAATGTTAAGACAGAAAGGTGAAAATATCTGCAGTTCATGTGGGCTCTGGGACAGATTTTTGTGTGTCTGGACACAGGATGACAGTAATCAAAGAAGCTCAAGAGATTGTTGGGACCAGGTTATGAATGGTTTGGTGCACCAAGTCCAGTAGTTTGCATTTTATTCTGTAGACTCTGGGGAACCATTCAGAAATGTTGGCAGAGGAGTTATATGATTAGATCTGGTTGCAAAGCAACTCTTTTGGAAACCTCAGGAAGAACAGAGAGGGCGGGAAAGCAATGAACCACGTGATATGTTAAGAGACTGCTTCATGGAGTAGACTTGAGAGCTTTAAACCAAAGCTCTCAGGATAAAAATAGAGGATAAAAATGAGGGGAAAGATTTGCAATGCTTAGGAACTGACTCAATAGGATTAGGTGATGGATAGTTTAAGGGAAAAACCAAGACTAGTATGGCAGCTGGATTTCTTACTAGGATATGTCATTCCCCACTTAGAATATACAGGAGGAGGAGCATGTTGGAAAGGAAGATACTAAAAGATTGATTTAGAAATCCCTATAGAGCACTCAAAAAGATCTGGTAATGAACATTTGGGTATAGAGATTCAGAGTTCAGAGAAGCAGTCTGGGTTAGAGATAAATATTTGGGCGGTATTCTAAGCACTGGAATCACGAGGAGACATAAAGGAGAAGATGAAAGCAAGAAGAACAGAGAAAGCCTACCATGAAGCCAAGCAAAACAAGAACATTTGAGAGCAGGTGTCTGTGTCCAGCATGCCTGGATCTATGTATGCTGTCAGGTCATCCTGACTCAAAAGGGCATCAAAGGGTTATTCACAGAGTTGCCATATGATCCAGTCATCTCATTCCTAGAAATATACTCAGGAAAAATAAAAACACAGGCTCACACACACACACAATTGTACATGAATACTCATAGCACCATTGTTCATAACAGCCATGAAGCTGAACCAACCCAGCTGAACTGTTAAAAGGATAAGTAAAATGTGATGTTTCAAAACAATGAAATAGTAAAGAAATGAAACAATGATACAGGTTATACCATTAGATGAATATGAAACCCTTTTTCCAAGTGAAAGAAATCAGCTATTTATTACACTATTTCAGTGCTATGAAATGTCCAGAATATGCAAATTTATATTCTTCATTGTCCAGGGCTGGGGGAGTGATAGCAGAAAAGTGCAGGGTTTCTTTCTGACATGATGAAACTGTTCTAAAATTGATTGTGATAATGGTTGCACAATTCCATGATGATACTAAAACCTATTGAATTGTTCACTTTAAATGAGTGAATTGGATGGTATATGAATTATATCTCAATAAAGCTGTTAAAAGATAATATGAAAGGACAGTTGAAAGCATAGATAAAATGAATATAAGCACAAAGGCTTAAAAGTTATTAAAAATCTCTCCAGAAGTTTATCTAAGAAAAAGTAATCTTCCATTCATCACAATAGACATTAAAGGCATGAGTGATAAGTAAGTATTGGAGTGAGGAAGAAAGGGGTCAAGTCAATCTAATTCACCACCTAGTTGGTGAAAGCAAAGGTCAAAGGGAAGGTGGGCTACTTAGAGATGCATATAAATGATCCAGTAACATTTTCATATAATTTGAGATATTTTACATGTAAATATAAAGTGTTTCAGAGGACAGAACCGCCTCTGTATTTTTGTATATGCTAATTTCTGTGGAGAAAATCCACACTAGGAGTCTATTCATTGTTTAATCTCCCACAGGCTTCCCATTTCCTTTACTGCCTTAAGGGTCACAGTATGGAAGGGACAAAAATAGGCATTTACAGACAGGTCTTAGTTTACAAATTTAGTTCTCAGTATTTCTGTAAGGAAAATGACAAAACACTTATCAGAGTAGCCATTAGGGAAAAAAATCCTTCTTTCCTGTTTTATTCCAGTAAGGCAGTGTCATTGGCTCTGTCTGGTTGCTCCTCTCCCAAAGGGCTTTGCTCTTCACATCCCCCTAACTCCGTCCTCCCATCCCCTACTCCTGCTCTGCCCCCTCTCCACAGCTGACACTTCTTAAGGAACCAACACACGCCATCAACCCCCATCTCAGTCTGGGGTCCACAATTTCTCACCCCACCAAAGTGCTGTTGGCCCCTGTTCAAGGATAAAAAATGTGATGTTTCAAAACAATGAAATAGTAAAGAAATGAAACAATGATACAGGTTATACCATTAGATGAATATGAAACCCTTTTTCCAAGTGAAAGAAATCAGCTATTTATTACACTATTTCAGTGCTATGAAATGTCCAGAATATGCAAATTTATATTCTTCATTGTCCAGGGCTGGGGGAGTGATAGCAGAAAAGTGCAGGGTTTCTTTCTGACATGATGAAACTGTTCTAAAATTGATTGTGATAATGGTTGCACAATTCCATGATGATACTAAAACCTATTGAATTGTTCACTTTAAATGAGTGAATTGGATGGTATATGAATTATATCTCAATAAAGCTGTTAAAAGATAATATGAAAGGACAGTTGAAAGCATAGATAAAATGAATATAAGCACAAAGGCTTAAAAGTTATTAAAAATCTCTCCAGAAGTTTATCTAAGAAAAAGTAATCTTCCATTCATCACAATAGACATTAAAGGCATGAGTGATAAGTAAGTATTGGAGTGAGGAAGAAAGGGGTCAAGTCAATCTAATTCACCACCTAGTTGGTGAAAGCAAAGGTCAAAGGGAAGGTGGGCTACTTAGAGATGCATATAAATGATCCAGTAACATTTTCATATAATTTGAGATATTTTACATGTAAATATAAAGTGTTTCAGAGGACAGAACCGCCTCTGTATTTTTGTATATGCTAATTTCTGTGGAGAAAATCCACACTAGGAGTCTATTCATTGTTTAATCTCCCACAGGCTTCCCATTTCCTTTACTGCCTTAAGGGTCACAGTATGGAAGGGACAAAAATAGGCATTTACAGACAGGTCTTAGTTTACAAATTTAGTTCTCAGTATTTCTGTAAGGAAAATGACAAAACACTTATCAGAGTAGCCATTAGGGAAAAAAATCCTTCTTTCCTGTTTTATTCCAGTAAGGCAGTGTCATTGGCTCTGTCTGGTTGCTCCTCTCCCAAAGGGCTTTGCTCTTCACATCCCCCTAACTCCGTCCTCCCATCCCCTACTCCTGCTCTGCCCCCTCTCCACAGCTGACACTTCTTAAGGAACCAACACACGCCATCAACCCCCATCTCAGTCTGGGGTCCACAATTTCTCACCCCACCAAAGTGCTGTGGCTCTTCCAGGAGAAATCTCACAACTCAGTGTTCTCTAATTTATGTATGTGTTTTATCTTCATAACCAGGACATAAGTGGCTGAATAGCAGAGAGGATGCTTTTCCACATTCTCTGTCATACTTAGGATATTACTGCAAAAGTAATAGATTGTTGTAAAATCATTAGCCATGACGTTACTTTTTAAAATGGCTAATCTCCATAAATGATTTCCTATACATACTAAAAATAATTTACAGGTATATCAAATGCACTCTTGCTCTGCTCTTAATAAGTTGCAGAACATGTGCTACGTGCAGGCATTGTTAAGTTCTGTAAATACATTCACTGCAACTGTACAATCTCTTTTAAGGCAGTTGCTCCTACTATTTTCACTTTGCAGATAAAAAAATTAAAGCTACAGAGACTTGGTTAAGTAATAGAGGTTAAGCTATAGAGGCTTGTATCTGAGAATTTTCACAAGGATTTCCCCACATTAAATAGAATAAATATGTTACAATATTTGTTCTTTTACTTTCTAATGTTGGTCAAAAATTCCTAATGAAATACTGAAAGATGTAATGTTTCAGATTTGAGGAAACCTGTACTTAAATCCTAAACTCCCAACAGTTACCATTTACTCAAACATACAGTCAGGTTACTGATACGGATTCACTGGCATTATAATTAATACCATCAAAATAAGTACAATCAAAAGCTTCCAGATAGAGCAGAAAAATAATATTATTTCCTTTTCAGTCTACTTGAATCATAAATATTTCCAAAAATTCATAATTATTTATCAGTAATTCCAGAGGTGTTAAGGCATTTTTTAGGGCATTAGTAAAGATATGTATTTGCTACAATCTTAGGACGTTCAGCTTTTTTTCAAAGAGATGATAAGGGCATCCCAATTACGGCATCCAGTTCTTATTAAAGGCCACGTTGAAGATTTTACCAGTCATATCACATGTCATTCCTGACTTGTTCTTAAATGAAGAGCTCTTCTCAATTTCTTCAGCAGGTAACTCCCAAATAGGAGCTTGAAAATGAGAAAGTGAAGTGTTAAAGTTTTTGAGAGTGTGTATCGGTGGGCTGATACAGACTTGGCCGTGATGAAGGACTGAAGGACTGGGTAGAGATGAAGGTATACGCTTTTAATCTAGAAAAATTCTTTAAGGCACATCTCTTTGGCATTGTACTATGGTATAAGAAAAATCCTTCACAAGGTAAATTCTAGACTCATTTATTTCCCTTAGGGAAAAATCACATGGACTGACCTACCTATAATGAATAAAGTATGAATAGCGATTATCTTGTCAAAATATAATTAGGCTTGTAGAGCAATGACAGTGAAAAGCTTTTAGTTGTGGGTATAACCAGCCTAGTCTCCTCAATGAATCTGGCCAAGGTGATCTGGCTAGAAAACCTCAACATCCCCGAGAAAGGACTTCTAAACTGCACCATCACTTAAAGAGGGAAACGCCTTTATACACATGCTTCTCTCATTTTCTTAGTCTTGTTCAGTCTTGTCCAACTCTTTGTGATCACATGGAATGCAGCCCTCCAGGCTCCTTTGTTCATGGGATTCTTCAGGCAAGAACGCTGGAGTGAGTAGCCATTTCCTTCTTCAGGTGCTCTTCCCAATCCAGGGATCAAACCCACATCTCCTACATTGCAGACAGATTCTTTATCATCTGAGTCACTAGCCATGCAGTTCCTTAGGGGCCAGCCCAATCCTGCTGATGGACTACATAAAATAACTGAGCTTTATTTCCACTATAGGTTTGACAATGGATTGGATGATGCCCACCCACATCAGGAAAATCAACCTACTTGGAATAAACAGACTCAAATGTTAATCTCACCCAGAAGTGTCCTCACAGACACACTGCAAAGTTTAATCTGGACATCTCTTGTTTCAGTCAAGCTAACATATAAAATTAGCCACAATGACAGTACCATAGGGGTACTTCAGCACACCACAACAAATTAACTTCCCTCTTTTAGTGTAGTTGAGAAAATACTATGTGACCATGTCATTTTCATCCAAAATGGAACACTTGTGAGAATGAAAAGAGGTTGTGTTAATAACTAACCTAGGACAAAACTATCTGGGGCAAACTAGAATATATATTCACATATTTACTCTTTATATAAGGAAATAGGTATAATAATTTTATACAAAAGATGACAAGAGGAGGGGAATAATTCTCACAAAAACTCTTTTTTTGGTATGGATCTTTTTAAACTTTGCTTCCCTATCACAATGTGAAGTTTCGGCAGATCCTATAATTTTTCCTATCTTCTTTAGTCACCAGAGAAGTTCACTTGGTAATCTGAATATCTTGTCCAGTGCAGTCACTGATATTCCAAACTTCATTTCCCTTGGTAGTGATTCTCAACTAGGAGAGAAGTATGAAAGAGGAGGAATAATCTGCCCTCAGGGAATATTTGGCACTGTCTGGAGACATTTTTAGTTGTCACAGTTGGGGAGAGGGGATGCCACTGGTACCAACCAAGTAGATGCCAGTGCTGATGTTATGGGATCGATGCACAGCATAGCCCCCACAATAAAGAATTCTCTGTCCTAAAATCTCAGTAGTGCTGAGGTTGAGAAAGTCGACCTTAAGAAAACTGCTGTCTCCAAACTGAAGTTTACTTTAGACCTGGAAATCTGCAAAAGCAATGAGAGGGAGGGGGCTAAGATTCTTTCTTCTGTCTTAGCTTCATTTTTCTGCCACTGCTACCTGTAGTTCCTTGACCCTCATATTTGGGCTTAAGGAAATAAAAGACTGGGGATCAAGAACATATTCTTAGAGTTGATACAGTGATAATTTGGAATATTTCTCTTTTGGATATGGTGGACACATAATTGCTGTGCATGTTTGTGTGGCTGGTGGGGTTTTAGAAAATGTGGGAAGAATTAGCAGTGGGCAATGTCTGTCAAGGTCTAAAGATTAGAACTCGTTACATTCAAAGAAGAACTATGCTTAACAACCTTAGTTGAGGCCTTGTAAAGGTAAGTATACAAGCAGAGGTCAGATTAACAAAGGAGTGAGAAACCATAGGGACAGTGATTCTACAGCCTCATTTTTGTAAAGAATTTGCTCAAAGGCACAGAGAAGAGGGCAAGGTCTTAGGTCTTAAGTGCGGAGATATATGAATAAGTATAAGTGGAAATAGGCAAAGAAAGCAGGCTATGGGGATAGACAGAGAGAGAGAGAGAGAGGCTGAATTTTGGTAAAGCATGATCCACAAATCAACAGGAACAGGAAGGAACAGTATTCAGATGCATGTCTATTAGGCCAGGGATCAGAAGGTCTCTTTCAGTACTCTTTATGATTTTGCATATTAGTTGTTCAGTCTTGTCTGACTCTTTGAGATCCCATGGACTGTATCCTGCCAGGTTCTTTCCAAAACTTAGACCAGAACTAGTTTGGTTCTCATTTATAACCTGAATTGGTTTGTTTCTGGACATAAGTCAGTGAGACAGTCAGTGAGAGGGAAAGGGCCTGAAATCTTTGTCAGTAGTTGGTATTTTGAGGTTTTGCCTTCTAACTCTCTAAATGTAAATAAGTTACCTGAAAAGTCATGAGTGGCACAATCATTAATATATTTGCAAGGATGATGTTACCAATTCCCTAGCTCAGGGCTGAGTCAGGAAAAGTTCACTGCAATGGCACTGAGAGTGTGAGTGTGTGCACACAGGCACAAGTCCAGAGTTCTGAGGAAGAGGATGATGTTACAGACAGAGAAGGAAACAGAGCCTGGAATATGAAACACTGCCTGAAAGGATCTCATCAGGGACAGTATAAAAATGCTAAGAGGCACTTCCCTGGTAATCCAGCAGTTAAGACTCTGCACTTCGAATGCAAGGGATGTGGGTTGGATCCCTGGCCGGGGAACTAAGATCCCACATCCCATTTGGTGCAGCCAAAAAGAACAACAAAAAAAAAGAGAGTATAAAAGGTGCAAAGAACCTAGAGAGAGAGGGAAAAAAATCACCTTCAGAGACAACTGCAATATCAAATCCAGCCTCTTAGCCTTTGCAAGTGTATCCCAGATGGCTATCACAGATCCTACAGCCCTTCATGGGAGAAGTAAAGTCGTGAGATCAGTCAGATTCTGTGGCTGCAGATCTGGGCTCTTATTCCCTGGCAAGGAAGGTTGGCCAGGGTGTGAATGGCTTCTTCCCAGAGATCATCAGGATCTTCTATACACCGTCTAAATACTTGATTGGCTGTCTAAGCAGAGATCATAGCCAACCTTCAGGTCCCTGGCCATGCCTGGTGACTTGGACACTCAGATACTTAAACCTCGAGACCAAATACTCCCACTGCACCTCACTCTCCACCCCTGCCATCCTGTTGCTGTGACACCATCTGTCTTCTCCTATATACTCGCCATGTACTGCTGTATCCATGTATCTAGGATAGGGGCTTCTTTATAATACTGATTCCTCAGTTGCCGCATTCCTGGTGTTTTGAATCCAGGAAAACTGGGGTAGACCCAAGTGTCATAGGCAGCTCTGGCTGTTGTAACAAAATACTATAAACAACAGAAATCTGTTTTCTTACAGTTCTGGGTTCCCCGGTAGCTCAGATGGTAAAGAATCTGTCTGTAATGTGGGAGACCTGGTTCAAGCCCTGGATCAGGAAGATCCCTCAAGAATGGCAATCCACTCCAGTATTCTTACCTGAAGAATCCCATGGACAGAGGAGCCTGGCGAGCTACAGTCCATAGAGTTGCAAAGAGTCAGACATGACGGAGTAACCAACACTTTCAACACACTTTATAGTTCTGGGGGTAGAGTGCAAAATCAAGGTGCCTACTGATTTGGTTTCTGGTGAGAGCTCTTTTTACGGCTTCTAGATGGCCTTCTTCTGGCTGTGTCCTCACATGGCCTTTCCTTGGTTCATGGGGAACAAGAAATCTCTCTTTCTCTTCACATAAGGTCACCAATTCCACCATATTAGGACCAAACCTATAAGGTTCCACTTAACATTAATTATCTTCTAAAAGTCTACTGCCAAATACAGTCACATTGAGGAGCAGAGTTGTTACATATGAATGGGGTAGGGGGCTAGGAACACAATTTACTTCCATAACACCAAGGAAATATGCATTTTCAGACAGCATCACGGATGAGACTGAGGCAAGTGGTCTGAGAACCAGGCTTTGAGAGTTCCTACTTTAGAACATCTTTCCTAACAGGAATACAAACTTAATTGTCACTGACTGCAAATAAATTTTAAAAATGTGTTTTACAACACCATATGTGAAAGGCAAGGATATTGGAGTGGATAGCCATTCCCTTCTCCAGAGGATCTTCCTGATACAGTGATAGAACCTGGGTTTCCTGCGTCCCTGGCCATGCCTGGTGACTTGGACACTCAGATACTTAAACCTCGAGACCAAATACTCCCACTGCACCTCACTCTCCACCCCTGCCATCCTGTTGCTGTGACACCATCTGTCTTCTCCTATATACTCGCCATGTACTGCTGTATCCATGTATCTAGGATAGGGGCTTCTTTATAATACTGATTCCTCAGTTGCCGCATTCCTGGTGTTTTGAATCCAGGAAAACTGGGGTAGACCCAAGTGTCATAGGCAGCTCTGGCTGTTGTAACAAAATACTATAAACAACAGAAATCTGTTTTCTTACAGTTCTGGGTTCCCCGGTAGCTCAGATGGTAAAGAATCTGTCTGTAATGTGGGAGACCTGGTTCAAGCCCTGGATCAGGAAGATCCCTCAAGAATGGCAATCCACTCCAGTATTCTTACCTGAAGAATCCCATGGACAGAGGAGCCTGGCGAGCTACAGTCCATAGAGTTGCAAAGAGTCAGACATGACGGAGTAACCAACACTTTCAACACACTTTATAGTTCTGGGGGTAGAGTGCAAAATCAAGGTGCCTACTGATTTGGTTTCTGGTGAGAGCTCTTTTTACGGCTTCTAGATGGCCTTCTTCTGGCTGTGTCCTCACATGGCCTTTCCTTGGTTCATGGGGAACAAGAAATCTCTCTTTCTCTTCACATAAGGTCACCAATTCCACCATATTAGGACCAAACCTATAAGGTTCCACTTAACATTAATTATCTTCTAAAAGTCTACTGCCAAATACAGTCACATTGAGGAGCAGAGTTGTTACATATGAATGGGGTAGGGGGCTAGGAACACAATTTACTTCCATAACACCAAGGAAATATGCATTTTCAGACAGCATCACGGATGAGACTGAGGCAAGTGGTCTGAGAACCAGGCTTTGAGAGTTCCTACTTTAGAACATCTTTCCTAACAGGAATACAAACTTAATTGTCACTGACTGCAAATATAAAATGTGTTTTACAACACCATATGTGAAACTGTTAGTCACTTAGTCACGTCTGACTCTTTGTGACCCATGGACTCCAGCCAACCAGCTTCCTCTGTCCATGAAATTCTCCAGGCAAGGATATTGGAGTGGATAGCCATTCCCTTCTCCAGAGGATCTTCCTGATACAGTGATAGAACCTGGGTTTCCTGCGTTAGAGGCAGATTCTTTCCTATCTGAGGCACCAGGGAAGCCCCATGACATTATATACATAACTGCAATTGCTGGTGAGAATATTAAACATCATCTAGTGTAAGCCCTCAGGTAGATGAGGAAACTGAAGCTTATGACACTGAGTAATTGAAAAATGTTTCCCTTGTGCACAGGACATTTAGATAACCTTTGAGAGGCACTGAGGTGTGGCAACATCTTTTAAAAGTTACTAAATAAGACAAACACATTTCCAAACATTTACTTAAAAGAAACATTACTGTAGCAGAAACCATTGCTAATTAAATGCAAATAGTTGGTTAATGTGCAATGCAATTATCTCTTACTCAAAGAATTACATATGGAATATTGCATGCACCATTTCCTTCTTGAAGGAAAACAAATTCTCTTAAATCCACCATAAAATTACCCAACACAAATGGTCCAAACCTTTCGCCAATGGGCTAAAAGCCAGCTAACACACTTTCATCCTCACCACGCAACCATCCACCTTAGTTACTCTGCACAATGTGCTCATTATCACAAATGCTTGTGTCACCCAATTAACAAAGTCATTGTTATGTTTTCTTCTTCTCTCTGAATGTATTACCAAGCAAATAATTTAACACATGAATGCATCTTGTTATTTTTTCAGACAAGACTGAATGTGCTTCAGTAGCCTTCGAAGCTAAGGAGCATTGGAAGTTGGAATGTTATTTGCAAATGGGCAGCCCAGCAGTGCCTATATGCAGTGAGTAATGAAACATATTTGGAGGCACTGAGTTTGTCTCTACAATATGAAGTCTAAAAATTTTTAGGAAGAAGTGTATTTCTATATGAAGAAAATATGTATTAATAGCTTTTTTACCAAATGCCCACCTAGTTTAAATGCACACAAAAGCCTTACTTGAAGGGGATGAGGAAAATGAAAGGAATATACCTTATCATTTTTTTGTATCATATCATCCATGATTCTACAGCCCAATAAAACCCGAGAATTACAAGAAAATCTATGAATTACATGAATTCCAATAGAAACATAAATAATAATAATTCTTTTAGTTTACATCCTTCATCTACCATATCACTCAGCTCCTAGGTGTCTTTGCTCAATAGTCCCAGATGGCCTTTAGGCACCACAGTGCTCTTTTAAACCACCAAATGATTCTCAAAGCTAGATCCTTGGTCATTATTTTTTTTTCTTTGTAAGGTGTTAGTTACTCAGTCATGGCTGACTCTTTGTAACCCCATGGACTATAGTCTGCCAGACTCCTTTGTCTATGGGACTCAAGAATACTGGAGTGGGCTGCCATTCCCATCTCCAGGGGATCTTCTCAACCCAGCAATAGAACGCAGGTCTCCTGCAGTACAGGCAGATTTTTTACCATCTGAGTTATCAGGGAAGCCCACTAGTAGGCTCTACAAATGTTTGAAAATTATCCCAGGAATCTTGTCCTCAAAGGAGAAAACAGTCAGTCCTTATCTCTGGTCTCTTTTTCTCTCCTCATTCACAGAGAAGAATGAGCCACTCTATCTATTTGCATGTTTCTCTGTGGCAATCACCATTCCCAAACACAAATGGTCCAAACCTTTCGCCAATGGGCTAAAAGCCAGCTAACACACTTTCATCCTCACCACGCAACCATCCACCTTAGTTACTCTGCACAATGTGCTCATTATCACAAATGCTTGTGTCACCCAATTAACAAAGTCATTGTTATGTTTTCTTCTTCTCTCTGAATGTATTACCAAGCAAATAATTTAACACATGAATGCATCTTGTTATTTTTTCAGACAAGACTGAATGTGCTTCAGTAGCCTTCGAAGCTAAGGAGCATTGGAAGTTGGAATGTTATTTGCAAATGGGCAGCCCAGCAGTGCCTATATGCAGTGAGTAATGAAACATATTTGGAGGCACTGAGTTTGTCTCTACAATATGAAGTCTAAAAATTTTTAGGAAGAAGTGTATTTCTATATGAAGAAAATATGTATTAATAGCTTTTTTACCAAATGCCCACCTAGTTTAAATGCACACAAAAGCCTTACTTGAAGGGGATGAGGAAAATGAAAGGAATATACCTTATCATTTTTTTGTATCATATCATCCATGATTCTACAGCCCAATAAAACCCGAGAATTACAAGAAAATCTATGAATTACATGAATTCCAATAGAAACATAAATAATAATAATTCTTTTAGTTTACATCCTTCATCTACCATATCACTCAGCTCCTAGGTGTCTTTGCTCAATAGTCCCAGATGGCCTTTAGGCACCACAGTGCTCTTTTAAACCACCAAATGATTCTCAAAGCTAGATCCTTGGTCATTATTTTTTTTTCTTTGTAAGGTGTTAGTTACTCAGTCATGGCTGACTCTTTGTAACCCCATGGACTATAGTCTGCCAGACTCCTTTGTCTATGGGACTCAAGAATACTGGAGTGGGCTGCCATTCCCATCTCCAGGGGATCTTCTCAACCCAGCAATAGAACGCAGGTCTCCTGCAGTACAGGCAGATTTTTTACCATCTGAGTTATCAGGGAAGCCCACTAGTAGGCTCTACAAATGTTTGAAAATTATCCCAGGAATCTTGTCCTCAAAGGAGAAAACAGTCAGTCCTTATCTCTGGTCTCTTTTTCTCTCCTCTCTCATTCACAGAGAAGAATGAGCCACTCTATCTATTTGCATGTTTCTCTGTGGCTTAGCTGCCTTTCCATACTCAATATCTGCTAACATTACAAAGTTCCAACATACTGCACCACACACATACACACACACATCTTATTTTCTCTACTGAAAATTCCAGTTTTCCCCAACATTTTAATATCTCCGACATTGGGGTGGCCTTTTCAGGCAATGGCAAATTGCTCTGATATTAATCTCCCAATCCTTCCCCCTGTGAGATTAGAGCCATTCCTTTTCCTATCTTTCTCTTTTTGGACCCCTGGACTATAAACTTGGTAGTTGTATATCAGACAAACACACTGCAGAACCACGTACATTTCTCTGCACCATTGTTGGGCTCTGATAATTGCCAGATAAGGTGTATGCTCAATAGTGTTTGAATCCTTGGGACCACATGGACTGTAGCCTGCCAGGCTCCTCTCTCTATGGGTGGTTGCCATTTCCTCCTCCAGGGGATCTTCACAGCCCAGGGATCCAAACCACATCTCCTATGTCTCTTGACTTGCACGTGGACTCTTTACCCACTAAGCCAGAGACTCTTCTTTAAGTTGAGTAAAGCTGAGTCAGAAAACATGCGTGGCACTCAGATGCCTTCTTGAGAGTTCTTTCAGTATATAGGCAATAACATGATAACAAACCATTAGTTTCCTTGGCATATTTTTCTTTTTCAGTGATTCCTAAACTAATGGCACATCCTACATTTAATGGCCTTCATGTCTGATTAAAAATAGAGGGTAGTGGCAAATTTTATACATGTCACAATAAATCCTTGGCAAGGATGGAGCAAAGGATGTGTTGGCCCTCTTACATGGGCTATGACACATTAAAAATGTTAAGATCATTAAATTTAAATTTTTCCTATTGTCTCTGCTGGTATGGTACCCACAGGCTCCCACAGAATCTATTGGCACTTCTTGCCACTTCACTGGCCTTGATCTCATTTGTGGGGTGTTGCCTCCATAGCTACAAATCCCCTCATGCCACTTCTGTCCTCATGAATGCTGCCCTCGCAGAAAAGGAAACCTTTCGTTTACACCAGGGTAGCAGCTCTTCCACTGTTGATGCTGTCTTTTTTTTTTTTTTTTCAGTTCACTTTCATTCACTCTCGATAAAATTGAACTTATCTCTTCAGAGCTAGGTTCGGGGCATTTTGAGGGGAGCGGTACCAAAATATCTGTCAATTCTAAAAATTGACATGCTTTTTAAGATAAAGGACTGGCATCTATTTTATCCCAGGATGAGCTCCTTGCCTTTTTTTGAAAACTCCTATCAAGAAGAATTCTACAGGCAGAGGGTCAGACCCTAAGTCTTTTCATCTGTCTTCCCTAAAGATGCGTCCAGTCCACAGGCTAAGAAGCCTCCTTAAATACTTATCTCAGAAGTAGACAGGCAGATAGGTCTTACCAGTATCTGCCACACTGTGTTTGTCAGTCTTATCCTCTAGGCTAGAAGCTTCTGAGAGGGAGAGTCTGTTGCTATTCATTTATATCCTTCTTAATCAGCACTAGTAGGTAAGCACTACAGGCTTTGCTGGTGGCTCGGTCAGTAAAGAATTTACTTGCAATGCAGGAGACCAACCTCAATGCAGGAGACCCAGGTTCGATCCCAGGGTCAGGAAGATTTCCTGGAGAAGGAAATGTCAGCCCACTCTAGAATTCCTGCCTGAAAAATCCCATGGACAGAGGAGCCTGGCAGGCTACAGTCCATGGGGTCACAACAGTCAGACACGACTTAGTGATTAATCACCGCCTCAGGTAGTACTACATCATACAGTACTCATATCCAGGTGACTATAAATATTATTTACTGAATATGTGAATGAATAATTACAATTAATGGCCTCTAAAGTATAGAATATTAGAGCTAGCATAGATATTGAAAATTAACACAAATTCTTATGGAATACATCAGGGGGCTATATTCTAGAAGTTAGACAACTCTCTCATGATCATATAGCTAATAAGTGACAAAACCACATAGATTCAGACTGGGTCTACTGATGACAGGTAATCAGTTCTTTCTCCTTTAAAACACTAAAAACTGCTATATTGAAACTCACAATTTCAATAAGCTAGTCCTTTAAATAAGGGTATTAAATCAATACATGGATTATTCCCTCGTCCTGCAGTACTATGGCCCTGTAACTTAAACACTCCCAAATTTTCATTTCCTCACCATTAGAAGCAAATACTGAGTTTAAGTCTTTATAAACCTCTAATTTTTGCACCACTGCTGTAACAAAGAAAGTTTTTTTAAGTAAACTTTGGTCCAAGCAAGAAACGGTGCACACAAAATTAGAGTGAGATTAAAATTTATTTCATTAGTCCTCCATCTCTTTTTACTGTTGTTGTTGCTGTTGTTTAGTTGTTAAGTTGAGTCTGAGTCTTTTGTGACCCCATGGACTGTAGCCTGCCAGGCTCCTCTGTCCATGGGATTTCCCTGAGTCCTACATCTGTTACTTAGAGGTTTATAGTTACTAGTTCCAATATTTCCAGCCAGATGAGACAAAGAATGAGATGAAATACCCAGGCACACTCCATTATTAGAGACCTTTAATAGTTTTTTCAATGGGATGCAGTGGCAGTAATTCTAGAATGTGGATGCTAAGTACCAGCTTTTGCAATAAACCTTTATAGATTCTCAGCATCAACTTCTAAATAGCATTGCCATCACTTTATTATAAGTGCAAATAGTAAAAATACAAGTAATGAGAGCCACAACTTTCAATCATTGTACAATTTAGGAAAGAAAAAAGAACTCTTCACTCCATACAAAATTTCCTCCCTGAGGTTCCATATAGCAAAGAATTAAAATAAAACGGCTGACAATTATCTATTCTATAACTGACTGCTAGTCACATAGTGGGAAATCTTTCAAAATGTAACTCTGTGTCTTTGCCCCATATTCACCTGATTACTCCTTAAGGCACCTGTTGAATTTATCTGACAGTAAGTCTTGATTTGGAAGGAGAGGGTCGGAAGGCTGAACAGTATGTTGCTAATATAAAGTCCTAGCCAACTCTCAAGCTACATAAAGTCACTGATACCCTTGCAAAATAAAACGTGCAAAGGCATATCAGGATCATTCATTTCCACTTCATTACTGGTAATTGATCACACTGCCCAGAGGAAATCAGTCCATTTGTTTTTCATGAGCCTGCCTGGACAGAGGTCACTATTCACATCTCTCCTCTCTAATGAACTAATTATCAAAACAATAGGCACTTAATGAAAGGCACGGTCAAGGAAACATGTTTGTCCTCATTCTTTTGAACTTCCGAACTGTACAGATCATGGAACTCAGATCATTTTCTCTACTAAATCCTTGTTAAACAAACTTGGTTTTTCCCTTTATCCTAACTTTCCTCCCCAAATTGATCATAGAGTTCTTCATTTTTGCACCACTGCTGTAACAAAGAAAGTTTTTTTAAGTAAACTTTGGTCCAAGCAAGAAACGGTGCACACAAAATTAGAGTGAGATTAAAATTTATTTCATTAGTCCTCCATCTCTTTTTACTGTTGTTGTTGCTGTTGTTTAGTTGTTAAGTTGAGTCTGAGTCTTTTGTGACCCCATGGACTGTAGCCTGCCAGGCTCCTCTGTCCATGGGATTTCCTGAGTCCTACATCTGTTACTTAGAGGTTTATAGTTACTAGTTCCAATATTTCCAGCCAGATGAGACAAAGAATGAGATGAAATACCCAGGCACACTCCATTATTAGAGACCTTTAATAGTTTTTTCAATGGGATGCAGTGGCAGTAATTCTAGAATGTGGATGCTAAGTACCAGCTTTTGCAATAAACCTTTATAGATTCTCAGCATCAACTTCTAAATAGCATTGCCATCACTTTATTATAAGTGCAAATAGTAAAAATACAAGTAATGAGAGCCACAACTTTCAATCATTGTACAATTTAGGAAAGAAAAAAGAACTCTTCACTCCATACAAAATTTCCTCCCTGAGGTTCCATATAGCAAAGAATTAAAATAAAACGGCTGACAATTATCTATTCTATAACTGACTGCTAGTCACATAGTGGGAAATCTTTCAAAATGTAACTCTGTGTCTTTGCCCCATATTCACCTGATTACTCCTTAAGGCACCTGTTGAATTTATCTGACAGTAAGTCTTGATTTGGAAGGAGAGGGTCGGAAGGCTGAACAGTATGTTGCTAATATAAAGTCCTAGCCAACTCTCAAGCTACATAAAGTCACTGATACCCTTGCAAAATAAAACGTGCAAAGGCATATCAGGATCATTCATTTCCACTTCATTACTGGTAATTGATCACACTGCCCAGAGGAAATCAGTCCATTTGTTTTTCATGAGCCTGCCTGGACAGAGGTCACTATTCACATCTCTCCTCTCTAATGAACTAATTATCAAAACAATAGGCACTTAATGAAAGGCACGGTCAAGGAAACATGTTTGTCCTCATTCTTTTGAACTTCCGAACTGTACAGATCATGGAACTCAGATCATTTTCTCTACTAAATCCTTGTTAAACAAACTTGGTTTTTCCCTTTATCCTAACTTTCCTCCCCAAATTGATCATAGAGTTCTTCATCTCACTCTCCCCAATACAACAGATGCCCATGCCAAACATTAAAAGAAGTATCCACCTCCTCAGAAATGTTCTCAGAGAGCTTCCCTCTAATTGGTTTGCAGGCCTTGCAAAGAAAACACCAGCACACATATAAACAGACTGACAGGTTGCCTGATTCCACCACTTCGTTGCTCACAACTCTCTGTGTTCAGTGAGCTTCCAGAATGTCCTCCGGCAATGCTCATTAGCAAAACACAGCTGATACCTCTCCAAAGGTAATTGGTTGGGGGTAGGGTGAGAGAAAAAGGGGATATCCTTTCTCTCCCTGGATTCAAAAGTCCAAAGACCATAAAATCCTACATATACCTCAATGCTAAAATACCTAGAATCATTAAAAAAAAAAAAAAAAAAGCAAACAAAATACCAGAAACTTTTCTACACTAAGAAGTTTGGCAATCTGGTTCATACCCCTTCAGTTAAAGTTTCAGATCTCACCTTCAGTTAAAGTTTCAGATCTCATCTCCTGCCTTGAACCCTGGGAAAGATAAGAGCCAACCATATTGGCCCTATTCCAGGTACTGACTACAGATATTAACCCATAGTCAATGATGACCTTTTCTGATAGATTTTAATATACTGACATCTCACAGACTATACACAGTCTTACTATACTATTACCCTATCCCCAAGAGGTTGTGATTTGTTTAGTTACAACAACTTTAAAATGAATCCAGTATATATTGCAATATGTTCAAAAGTGGCTTATGGCACCAGGAGTGTATAATTATTCCCTTCCAGCTATTCAGTTTTGCTGACAACAGATAATAATTGTGTAGACCTCTACCTTACATAACCCTTGGGGGCTTTTCCAAGCAACAAATTTTGAAAAAATATTTAACGAAATTTTTTCTGAAAATGGCAGCAGCCACAACCAAGCAGAGAACACTTAAAATATAATCTGAGTTTTTTCAGGAAGGATATGGGGTTGGATAAAAGGAAAAACGTATGTTTCTCCATATACATGCATATATATGAGATTTTAAAGCTAACATTGCATATGGTGATTCTCTGAACTTCTATGTGAATTGCTAAATTTTTATTTTGTAGGAATATATTAACAAATGTCCTAGAGTTCTTCATCTCACTCTCCCCAATACAACAGATGCCCATGCCAAACATTAAAAGAAGTATCCACCTCCTCAGAAATGTTCTCAGAGAGCTTCCCTCTAATTGGTTTGCAGGCCTTGCAAAGAAAACACCAGCACACATATAAACAGACTGACAGGTTGCCTGATTCCACCACTTCGTTGCTCACAACTCTCTGTGTTCAGTGAGCTTCCAGAATGTCCTCCGGCAATGCTCATTAGCAAAACACAGCTGATACCTCTCCAAAGGTAATTGGTTGGGGGTAGGGTGAGAGAAAAAGGGGATATCCTTTCTCTCCCTGGATTCAAAAGTCCAAAGACCATAAAATCCTACATATACCTCAATGCTAAAATACCTAGAATCATTAAAAAAAAAAAAAAAAAGCAAACAAAATACCAGAAACTTTTCTACACTAAGAAGTTTGGCAATCTGGTTCATACCCCTTCAGTTAAAGTTTCAGATCTCACCTTCAGTTAAAGTTTCAGATCTCATCTCCTGCCTTGAACCCTGGGAAAGATAAGAGCCAACCATATTGGCCCTATTCCAGGTACTGACTACAGATATTAACCCATAGTCAATGATGACCTTTTCTGATAGATTTTAATATACTGACATCTCACAGACTATACACAGTCTTACTATACTATTACCCTATCCCCAAGAGGTTGTGATTTGTTTAGTTACAACAACTTTAAAATGAATCCAGTATATATTGCAATATGTTCAAAAGTGGCTTATGGCACCAGGGAGTGTATAATTATTCCCTTCCAGCTATTCAGTTTTGCTGACAACAGATAATAATTGTGTAGACCTCTACCTTACATAACCCTTGGGGGCTTTTCCAAGCAACAAATTTTGAAAAAATATTTAACGAAATTTTTTTTCTGAAAATGGCAGCAGCCACAACCAAGCAGAGAACACTTAAAATATAATCTGAGTTTTTTCAGGAAGGATATGGGGTTGGATAAAAGGAAAAACGTATGTTTCTCCATATACATGCATATATATGAGATTTTAAAGCTAACATTGCATATGGTGATTCTCTGAACTTCTATGTGAATTGCTAAATTTTTTATTTTTTTGTAGGAATATATTAACAATCAGAAAATGTCCTCTAGGAAGAGAGAGAATGTATTAGACTGTTCTTTACTTAGCTCGCCTCTTCCCTCCTCCCCACCTCTCACACACACTGACTACAGGGTTACAAAGAAGTCCACAGAAATGTCAAGGAACAGGCAAGAAGCCTGTACCATACGTCCCCAGAGGTAAGCAGTAGTCTCATCACTCACAGCTGTGACTTCTCACTTTGATCTCCTTGCTAGGAAGCTCTAATAAACAGTTAACTCTTACGTATCCTACTTTTATATTTTATAAATAAATTTCCCCCAGAAGGGATACATGTGTATGTGTGGCTGAGTTCCTTTGTTGTTCACCTGAAACTACCATAATATTGTTAATCAGCAATACCCCAATATAAAATAAAAATTTAATTAAAAAATTAATTTACTCCATTTCACTTTACAGAAAGTGACAACCAACTTAAAAAAAATAAGTCATCTAAGCTGTGACATAAAGATCAAGGGACAAATCACAGAAGAGTTGTGGCCTCAGAGAAAGTTCCTGGGTCTTAGAAGAAGATGTGGTTGAAGACAAAAAGAGAAAAATGAGTAGTTTCTTCTACAGCTGAAAAGGGATTCACAAACACCGATTAAAATAGAGCAGAGAGAAAACAAGTGCAGTCTATAAACTCCCTATTCAATGAAACAGTACTAACAAGATCCAAACTCCTCCACTCATTATCAGTCATATACATCTTTTTTGAGATGTTTTAGAAAGAGATTTAATTAACATATGCAAATATTCTCATACCCATGCAATGAAAAACAGTACTCATCGTGATCCAAGCTGCTTACCATCTCTTCTTCCTCATCCTATCAGTTTTGCTGACAACAGATAATAATTGTGTAGACCTCTACCTTACATAACCCTTGGGGCTTTTCCAAGCAACAAATTTTGAAAAAATATTTAACGAAATTTTTTCTGAAAATGGCAGCAGCCACAACCAAGCAGAGAACACTTAAAATATAATCTGAGTTTTTTCAGGAAGGATATGGGGTTGGATAAAAGGAAAAACGTATGTTTCTCCATATACATGCATATATATGAGATTTTAAAGCTAACATTGCATATGGTGATTCTCTGAACTTCTATGTGAATTGCTAAATTTTTTATTTTTTTGTAGGAATATATTAACAATCAGAAAATGTCCTCTAGGAAGAGAGAGAATGTATTAGACTGTTCTTTACTTAGCTCGCCTCTTCCCTCCTCCCCACCTCTCACACACACTGACTACAGGGTTACAAAGAAGTCCACAGAAATGTCAAGGAACAGGCAAGAAGCCTGTACCATACGTCCCCAGAGGTAAGCAGTAGTCTCATCACTCACAGCTGTGACTTCTCACTTTGATCTCCTTGCTAGGAAGCTCTAATAAACAGTTAACTCTTACGTATCCTACTTTTATATTTTATAAATAAATTTCCCCCAGAAGGGATACATGTGTATGTGTGGCTGAGTTCCTTTGTTGTTCACCTGAAACTACCATAATATTGTTAATCAGCAATACCCCAATATAAAATAAAAATTTAATTAAAAAATTAATTTACTCCATTTCACTTTACAGAAAGTGACAACCAACTTAAAAAAAAATAAGTCATCTAAGCTGTGACATAAAGATCAAGGGACAAATCACAGAAGAGTTGTGGCCTCAGAGAAAGTTCCTGGGTCTTAGAAGAAGATGTGGTTGAAGACAAAAAGAGAAAAATGAGTAGTTTCTTCTACAGCTGAAAAGGGATTCACAAACACCGATTAAAATAGAGCAGAGAGAAAACAAGTGCAGTCTATAAACTCCCTATTCAATGAAACAGTACTAACAAGATCCAAACTCCTCCACTCATTATCAGTCATATACATCTTTTTTGAGATGTTTTTAGAAAGAGATTTAATTAACATATGCAAATATTCTCATACCCATGCAGGTGATGATATATACATCTTTATACACGTTAGTTCAACAGCCATCTCCACTCGGTCTGTGACTTGGCCAAGGCTGCTTACCATCTCTTCTTCCTTCCGCGTCACTCCCTGTAATGACCAAGCAGGTTAGGCCAGAAGGAGAAGCCAGCAGCCGAGTCCATTCATCAGGAGTGCAGATACACAGACCATAGTGCCACTAAGGGACAAAGCAAGCTGGTGGAAACACTTCATGTGTTGTAGAAAAGATGATCTGGAGTTATACTATGACTGGCCCAGATAAAATTAGCCTAGTTTATTATCTTTAATTTTCTTTAATGTCTCTGAACCCTGCAGGGTCTCTAGAACTATATCCTCTTTTGATGGCATCGCTCCTGTTCTGTTATCATTTTTTTTTATATTTCTGTGGCTTTAGAGGCAAAGCATAAAATCATAAGAGTAATTTAAGTCATCAGCTTGAATTAATGAATCTCATAAACATGAAACATAAAGGTGAGTATGAACAAACCTAAGCTAAATATACTTACAGAAAAAATGATCCTCACATATAGCTCTATGCTTAGTGATAGATGAGGCAAAACACTGTATGTGACAGACTACTTGCCATTAATTATGTAATAATCTGTAAATACCATTTCACTACAGAAGACAAACCTTACCCAGCAAAATATTTTAAGATAAATTTATCATATGGATGTTCAGAGAAAGATGACCAAAAAATAATAATTACAATGGGCCTGGTCTTCTCATATGATATTAATAAAAGCTATAGGAATTTTCTTCATGTGAACATATCTTAACCTAAGTCTTAGTGAAGTCAAAAGCATTATGTTAAAGCACAGAGTAAAACCATTTCCATGAGTTCAAATATATGGCTACTTGGAAGTCTGACTCAGCCAAGACTTAAGAGTTCAGAAAAATGGAGATTCTACATTCATATTTAGGAGCAATCCTGATAGCAGGCTGTCTACCAGGAAGTTCTATGAGGGAAAGACATCAGACATTCTGAGTGAGGATAAGGCTGCTAATAGAAATCTCCACATAAATTTGCCAGCTGCAACCATCCAAGATCAGGGGGCCAGTAGCACAGAATAAACTGTCAGGATTAAGACAGAACGGACTGGGAAGGGTCTGAGCAAGCAAGGGCTGACACTGAGAAACAAGAATGCATCAGTAGAAAGACAGAGAGAGGACACAATGATGGTCAACCCCTGGGGACATTCATTTTAGTCACTCCCTGTAATGACCAAGCAGGTTAGGCCAGAAGGAGAAGCCAGCAGCCGAGTCCATTCATCAGGAGTGCAGATACACAGACCATAGTGCCACTAAGGGACAAAGCAAGCTGGTGGAAACACTTCATGTGTTGTAGAAAAGATGATCTGGAGTTATACTATGACTGGCCCAGATAAAATTAGCCTAGTTTATTATCTTTAATTTTCTTTAATGTCTCTGAACCCTGCAGGGTCTCTAGAACTATATCCTCTTTTGATGGCATCGCTCCTGTTCTGTTATCATTTTTTTTTATATTTCTGTGGCTTTAGAGGCAAAGCATAAAATCATAAGAGTAATTTAAGTCATCAGCTTGAATTAATGAATCTCATAAACATGAAACATAAAGGTGAGTATGAACAAACCTAAGCTAAATATACTTACAGAAAAAATGATCCTCACATATAGCTCTATGCTTAGTGATAGATGAGGCAAAACACTGTATGTGACAGACTACTTGCCATTAATTATGTAATAATCTGTAAATACCATTTCACTACAGAAGACAAACCTTACCCAGCAAAATATTTTAAGATAAATTTATCATATGGATGTTCAGAGAAAGATGACCAAAAAATAATAATTACAATGGGCCTGGTCTTCTCATATGATATTAATAAAAGCTATAGGAATTTTCTTCATGTGAACATATCTTAACCTAAGTCTTAGTGAAGTCAAAAGCATTATGTTAAAGCACAGAGTAAAACCATTTCCATGAGTTCAAATATATGGCTACTTGGAAGTCTGACTCAGCCAAGACTTAAGAGTTCAGAAAAATGGAGATTCTACATTCATATTTAGGAGCAATCCTGATAGCAGGCTGTCTACCAGGAAGTTCTATGAGGGAAAGACATCAGACATTCTGAGTGAGGATAAGGCTGCTAATAGAAATCTCCACATAAATTTGCCAGCTGCAACCATCCAAGATCAGGGGGCCAGTAGCACAGAATAAACTGTCAGGATTAAGACAGAACGGACTGGGAAGGGTCTGAGCAAGCAAGGGCTGACACTGAGAAACAAGAATGCATCAGTAGAAAGACAGAGAGAGGACACAATGATGGTCAACCCCTGGGGACATTCATTTTATTTAAGCTCCATAGCATCTCTCTGAACTGACAAAAGGGTATCTAGACGTTTTTGTAAAATTTTGGAAAGAATACAATTTGAGGTAAGTCACAGGGACTGAACACTTGAAATATACATGCATTGTGCATGGAAGTAACACACCTTTTTTTTAAATAGAGACCAGATATGCTGCAAGTGGTGCAGATGACATTCTCTTTTGAAAATTAAAGTATGGTTTGCATCCTTACCTAGAAAATGGGAGACTACCCAGAAGACTTTTGAAATGACGATGTTCAAAAATCGGTATCAGTATCACTAATCTTGTCCACCAGTTTCCCAATATGACCTCTCAGAGGCTCTTCAGAGTCAAGAAGTGTGGTTTCCACAATGGCCTGGCGGAGGGCATGAAATCTTCATGGTTCTCTGCCTGAGGATCACAGATGCCCAAAGGAAGGGACAGCATTTTCTAAGCGTGACAAATGCTCAAAAAGCTGGCAGAGCTCTA
Organism: Tragulus kanchil; assembly: GCA_022376925.1. Classification (NCBI taxonomy): domain Eukaryota; kingdom Metazoa; phylum Chordata; class Mammalia; order Artiodactyla; family Tragulidae; genus Tragulus; species Tragulus kanchil. Next base: position 125,014,724 of record JAIOJX010000028.1, read on the forward strand.
GGGGCTACAAAGAGACAACTGAGCGAGAGTCCAGGCAGAGAGAGGGGTTTGGCAGGAAGAGAGCAAGTGCTCCACCTGGGATGGATAGGCTACAGGCAATCAGTTCCCAGAAGAGCCAGTAGGAGCTGCAGAGCTGCATAATTCATGGCTTGGGAAGGAGGCCATATTGGTCAGCAATATAATTTGGCATATTCTTATATGAAAACTGAAACTATGAGCAAGGGAGAGCTATTGCACCAGGGAACAAATTGTCAAACGAGTGCTGTTTAGGAATGTTTAAATTTCAAAACCAACTGTTAATATTGCATGAGATATCACAGTGATTGGTAGCAAATTATAGAAGCCACTTAACAATACCTGTTTTACTTGTAATCTACAATAGCAATCATTTAGCAACAATTGTGATAACAATAAGCTCACTAAGAACTGAGAGCATTCAAATCTGGAAGAGATAAAGAAATGGAAAAAAAAAAAAAAAACAGATTGTAGAGTGTCTGAAAGCTTGAATAGACAGAGGTGTGATAACTGAGAGTCACCTCTATCTAAAGAAAGACTGGTTGCTAACTGCTGGGGATGTGAAGGATGTTTCCAAAAGGTATACAAGATTCTTCAAAAGTTCTACTCATAAACGCACTCTATCACTTCTCGGAACCTGTTGGATGCCAGACTGATGAAAGTGACAATCAAGCAACAAATTATTCAGGATGAGCTATTGATAGACGTCTGAAAAAAAAATTACCTCCCAAAGACTGAATGCAGAAATATTTAGGAAGAAGGAGTTTGAAACAGTAAGATACTGGTTCACATCCTGACTGTGCCATTAAGTAGCATGTTGTTTGGGTTAAGTCATGTAATCTCGCACAGAGTTACATGTCCAAAGAAGCTGCAGCAATATTAAACACATCTTTACATTTTAAAGAATACTAAAGAACCCAAAGAATTTCAGTCTAGAGGTATACATGTGTTCTCAATCGCTCAGGCATGTCAGAGTCTTTGCAACCCCATGGACTGTAGCCCATGACATTCCTCTGTCCATGAAATTTTCAGGCAAGAATACTGGAGTGAGTCCCCAGTTCCTATTCAAGGGGATCTTCCCTACCCAGGGAGTAAACCCATGTCTTCCACATCTCTTGCATTGGCAGGAAGATTCTTTAACACTGTGCCACTTGAGAACCCCAACATTCACCATATTAGAAGTCTAACCTGAGAATTAAACTAGTCTTTATTTAAATATAAAAATAATAAACCATTACATATTATAACATGTAAAATATATTGTCCAAAAAATAAGAATAATATCATGTTTATATAGATATTTTGAAAATATATTGCACGTTCTAACTTAATAAAAGACATCTGGATTCTTGTATCTGCTTCTGCATTCAGTAGGTTGTTTTGAAAATGTAAGAAAGGGTGTCAACTTACCGAAATCCTGAAAAAAATCTGATTATAACCGAGTGCTGTTTAGGAATGTTTAAATTTCAAAACCAACTGTTAATATTGCATGAGATATCACAGTGATTGGTAGCAAATTATAGAAGCCACTTAACAATACCTGTTTTACTTGTAATCTACAATAGCAATCATTTAGCAACAATTGTGATAACAATAAGCTCACTAAGAACTGAGAGCATTCAAATCTGGAAGAGATAAAGAAATGGAAAAAAAAAAAAAAAACAGATTGTAGAGTGTCTGAAAGCTTGAATAGACAGAGGTGTGATAACTGAGAGTCACCTCTATCTAAAGAAAGACTGGTTGCTAACTGCTGGGGATGTGAAGGATGTTTCCAAAAGGTATACAAGATTCTTCAAAAGTTCTACTCATAAACGCACTCTATCACTTCTCGGAACCTGTTGGATGCCAGACTGATGAAAGTGACAATCAAGCAACAAATTATTCAGGATGAGCTATTGATAGACGTCTGAAAAAAAAATTACCTCCCAAAGACTGAATGCAGAAATATTTAGGAAGAAGGAGTTTGAAACAGTAAGATACTGGTTCACATCCTGACTGTGCCATTAAGTAGCATGTTGTTTGGGTTAAGTCATGTAATCTCGCACAGAGTTACATGTCCAAAGAAGCTGCAGCAATATTAAACACATCTTTACATTTTAAAGAATACTAAAGAACCCAAAGAATTTCAGTCTAGAGGTATACATGTGTTCTCAATCGCTCAGGCATGTCAGAGTCTTTGCAACCCCATGGACTGTAGCCCATGACATTCCTCTGTCCATGAAATTTTCAGGCAAGAATACTGGAGTGAGTCCCCAGTTCCTATTCAAGGGGATCTTCCCTACCCAGGGAGTAAACCCATGTCTTCCACATCTCTTGCATTGGCAGGAAGATTCTTTAACACTGTGCCACTTGAGAACCCCAACATTCACCATATTAGAAGTCTAACCTGAGAATTAAACTAGTCTTTATTTAAATATAAAAATAATAAACCATTACATATTATAACATGTAAAATATATTGTCCAAAAAATAAGAATAATATCATGTTTATATAGATATTTTGAAAATATATTGCACGTTCTAACTTAATAAAAGACATCTGGATTCTTGTATCTGCTTCTGCATTCAGTAGGTTGTTTTTGAAAATGTAAGAAAGGGTGTCAACTTACTCCATATATTGGAGAAAATCCTGAAACAAAAATCAGGTGTAATCTGATTATAAGATAATAAAGAGCAGAGAAAACCATAGCATCAAACACTGCTGCTTAGCAGGATTCTCCCCAAGGGAGCTCTGTCAAGTTCAAAGTCAGTGACTACAATAACAGAAAGGAGCCAGGATACCTGATATGAGTAGATTAATTAAAGCACTACATGTATTTAGAATGGCTCAACCAGATAGCCCCTGCTCTTCCTTTGCAGACAGAAGCCAGTGACTTTTCCCTCAGGATTATGCTTGGTGTACTTTTCTCTGAAAAAAAAAAAAAAAATGGGTCATCTCCCAGAGGACAGTTCCATGTGTGGGTGTCAATGACTGAGGGAAAGAACATGGCTTAAGGTCATGTCAAAGCTCTATGACATATGGCAAGGAAGAACACAAAGTTTGACTCAGAAATAAAATTCATTAAGATTGTAACTCCCAAAGTAAAGTCCTTTCTTGACAATGGAGAACATCATGGAACAGTATATGCTGCCCAATTACTGTTCTGCAGTACCTCCCCTCAGACTGAGCTTTTATTTTTATTGTATATTTCTTGATTTTTTTGGCATACCACCTGTATTGCGGGATCTTAGTTCCCTGACCAGGGACCGAACCCGGGACTGTGGCAGTGAAAGCGCTGAGTCCTAACCACTGGGCCACAAGGATACTTCTCAGATGGTGCTTTTAGAGTTTGAAATTAGAATTGCACTCAGTGGCTATTGGGAACAAAGACCTATAAAACTGCATAATAACTCCATGCAAGCTAGCTCTACTAATTAAACTAGTCCTTTATTCATAAATGTAAACAGTCATCCAAGGGCTGTCAGCTACTAGAGGAATATTAAAAGCATGAAAATAAGGAATCAAAACAAAGAAAGAAATTAACAAACTTGGGACAAACCTGAGTCAAATCATGGGGAAAATGGCTCTTTAAAACTATTAGTGTCTTTAAAGAGATACATGAGGATATTATGTATACATATATATTCATAAATCAAGAAGAGCTTTCTATGACTAGCAAGCAATTCAAAGGCAAACAAGGCAACATTTGGAAATTCTTTAACACAAGTAATTATAGACTAAATCAGTTGTTTCACAGCTTTCTTTTTTTTTTAATTTTTATTTTACTTTTTACTTTCACAGAGTTTTGTTGTTTTCAGATACGTATGATCCAAGATTAGTCATATGTATATTACTCCGTCCCACCCCTCCAGGTCATTGCACAGCACCCCTGCAAGATCTCCTTTTCTCACAGCTCAATGACAATAGCTATTTTTTTCACATATGATAATATAGGTTTTCATGCTACTTCCTTTATGCCTCCCATCCACTGTTCATTCCCCACAATGTCCATATGTCTACTGTCCATGTCTGTTTGTTCATCATGTCACTGTGTGTGTTATCATTACCATCCTACTAGATTCCATATATATGTGTTAGTATATTGTACTTGCCTTTCTCTTTTTGATTTACTTCACTTTTTATGATAGGTTCTAGATCCAACCATCTCATTAGGACTGATTCTTTTGCATTTCTTTTTACAGCTGTGTAGTATTCCATTGTATATATGTACCAGAGCTTTTGTATCTATTCATTCGTCGATGGACATCTAGGTTGCTTCCATGTTCTAGCCCAAAGTAAAGTCCTTTCTTAAAAACCCAAAACTTACTGTTACTTTGCAGTACCTCCTCAGACTGAGCTTTTATTTTTATTGTATATTTCTTGATTTTTTTGGCATACCACCTGTATTGCGGGATCTTAGTTCCCTGACCAGGGACCGAACCCGGGACTGTGGCAGTGAAAGCGCTGAGTCCTAACCACTGGGCCACAAGGATACTTCTCAGATGGTGCTTTTAGAGTTTGAAATTAGAATTGCACTCAGTGGCTATTGGGAACAAAGACCTATAAAACTGCATAATAACTCCATGCAAGCTAGCTCTACTAATTAAACTAGTCCTTTATTCATAAATGTAAACAGTCATCCAAGGGCTGTCAGCTACTAGAGGAATATTAAAAGCATGAAAATAAGGAATCAAAACAAAGAAAGAAATTAACAAACTTGGGACAAACCTGAGTCAAATCATGGGGAAAATGGCTCTTTAAAACTATTAGTGTCTTTAAAGAGATACATGAGGATATTATGTATACATATATATTCATAAATCAAGAAGAGCTTTCTATGACTAGCAAGCAATTCAAAGGCAAACAAGGCAACATTTGGAAATTCTTTAACACAAGTAATTATAGACTAAATCAGTTGTTTCACAGCTTTCTTTTTTTTTTAATTTTTATTTTACTTTTTACTTTCACAGAGTTTTGTTGTTTTCAGATACGTATGATCCAAGATTAGTCATATGTATATTACTCCGTCCCACCCCTCCAGGTCATTGCACAGCACCCCTGCAAGATCTCCTTTTCTCACAGCTCAATGACAATAGCTATTTTTTTCACATATGATAATATAGGTTTTCATGCTACTTCCTTTATGCCTCCCATCCACTGTTCATTCCCCACAATGTCCATATGTCTACTGTCCATGTCTGTTTGTTCATCATGTCACTGTGTGTGTTATCATTACCATCCTACTAGATTCCATATATATGTGTTAGTATATTGTACTTGCCTTTCTCTTTTTGATTTACTTCACTTTTTATGATAGGTTCTAGATCCAACCATCTCATTAGGACTGATTCTTTTGCATTTCTTTTTACAGCTGTGTAGTATTCCATTGTATATATGTACCAGAGCTTTTGTATCTATTCATTCGTCGATGGACATCTAGGTTGCTTCCATGTTCTAGCTATTGTATAGAGAGCTGCAATGAACACTGAGGTACAGGTGCTTTTATCAGTTTTGATTTCATCAGGGTTTACAGCTTTCTTGACCAATAAATACATTTACCATTATGACACATTGTGTACATGTATGAATATGTCACATACAGCAATTATTCTAAATATTCTATTTGGTAAAAAGAAAAATCACATGATTTATTGATGTGTTATGATCCTAGTTTGAATAAAGTTGTTTTAATGATAGAATAAAGGAAAAAAAGACTTATTAAAGTCAGAGAGTACTCTATAGTATAAAAGTTAAGTAAGAACATGTCAAAGAACAAAAAGCAAAGAAATGCATAAAAAGAGTAATAAGTCTGTGTGTGTGTGTGTGTGTGTGCGCACGCTACGTCACTTCAGTCATGTCGACTGCACAACTGTGTGGACTGCAGCCTGCTGTGCTCCTCTGTCTGTGGGATTCTCTAGGCAGGAATACTAGACTGGGCTGTGATTGGGATTGCAAAGAGTTAAATGTGACTGAGAACAGCACAGCACATATATACACTTATATATGGGTTAAAAACTCAAACAGCATAGAAGGAATTTATTGCCAATTTTTAAATTTATTATTATATTCATCCATCTTTATTCTTTGGCCTATATGGGCCATCCACTGCAGTGGCCTCTCTTATTGCAGAGCACAGGCTCTGGGCACATGTGCGTCAGAGTGCAGACTCATAATTGAACACATTGGTCCAGTCACTCCACGGCACGTGGGATCTTCCTGGGCCAGGGATCAAACCTGTGTCCCTTGCACTGTAAGGTGGACTCTCTACTGTTCATTCCCCCAATGTCCATATGTCTACTGTCCATGTCTGTTTGTTCATCATGTCACTGTGTGTGTTATCATTACCATCCTACTAGATTCCATATATATGTGTTAGTATATTGTACTTGCCTTTCTCTTTTTGATTTACTTCACTTTTTATGATAGGTTCTAGATCCAACCATCTCATTAGGACTGATTCTTTTGCATTTCTTTTTACAGCTGTGTAGTATTCCATTGTATATATGTACCAGAGCTTTTGTATCTATTCATTCGTCGATGGACATCTAGGTTGCTTCCATGTTCTAGCTATTGTATAGAGAGCTGCAATGAACACTGAGGTACAGGTGCTTTTATCAGTTTTGATTTCATCAGGGTTTACAGCTTTCTTGACCAATAAATACATTTACCATTATGACACATTGTGTACATGTATGAATATGTCACATACAGCAATTATTCTAAATATTCTATTTGGTAAAAAGAAAAATCACATGATTTATTGATGTGTTATGATCCTAGTTTGAATAAAGTTGTTTTAATGATAGAATAAAGGAAAAAAAGACTTATTAAAGTCAGAGAGTACTCTATAGTATAAAAGTTAAGTAAGAACATGTCAAAGAACAAAAAGCAAAGAAATGCATAAAAAGAGTAATAAGTCTGTGTGTGTGTGTGTGTGTGTGCGCACGCTACGTCACTTCAGTCATGTCGACTGCACAACTGTGTGGACTGCAGCCTGCTGTGCTCCTCTGTCTGTGGGATTCTCTAGGCAGGAATACTAGACTGGGCTGTGATTGGGATTGCAAAGAGTTAAATGTGACTGAGAACAGCACAGCACATATATACACTTATATATGGGTTAAAAACTCAAACAGCATAGAAGGAATTTATTGCCAATTTTTAAATTTATTATTATATTCATCCATCTTTATTCTTTGGCCTATATGGGCCATCCACTGCAGTGGCCTCTCTTATTGCAGAGCACAGGCTCTGGGCACATGTGCGTCAGAGTGCAGACTCATAATTGAACACATTGGTCCAGTCACTCCACGGCACGTGGGATCTTCCTGGGCCAGGGATCAAACCTGTGTCCCTTGCACTGTAAGGTGGACTCTCTACCCACTGGACCCCCAGGAAAGCCCTGTTTCTAGATTTTTTAAAAAGTCTTTTTATCCATTTCTTTTCAATTTTTCTGTTTAATTCAGGTAGAATTTATTTTGACATGTATCTATACATAGGTGAACAGATTATCTCTGGACTTAGAACCAATTTTAAAGATGTCATTTATTGAACAATTTATCTAGAATTCCAATTTTTTAGTATATTTATGGAACTAGACCTTTATCAGTGACGAAAATACTCAAAGACTTTATTCATAGGAAACACACATTCACATCTTCCCAACAAGACCAAGATATATAGGAAACCAAGTAATTCATCAGAATGATGCTTGGTGGAAATGAAAGAAGATGAAAGATGACAAATGTTCTTAAAGATATATCATCTAAGTGTTGATGAAAGATGATAAAATAGCCTTAGAACATAGCTCAATAGAACTTCGCAGTGACTGGATCACTCCTCTGGATAGATATGGATGTTCATTACAGTTTTGTCTCTGTTAAACTTCCTCAGTGTTAGATGTGCCAGTGATACCATTACTGTGGTCTATGGGGTCTGTACATACTCTGTTAGATCCTTTATATCAGACAATATTTACTACTTCTAGGGTCACTTCCATGAGCATCCTTATCAATTCAGTGCATTTTCTTAGGATTTATAGGCCCACAATCATGTTCTTTTCAATTAACAATATTAATTTACCTTTCAAAATTTACAATTGTATTTCTATTTCAGCACATTTGACTAGAAACTACAGAACAGTATTTAAATTATAATAATGATAATGAGCACCCTGAACTTGCCCCAACTACATCCAACGGACGTAGAATTTTATTCCTGAAATTTAACAGATTTATTTCAAATTTATTTACAGTTGAAAAAGTTGGTCATGGGTGTTAATTTCTATCACATCATCAGACTTCATGATATGCTATATAATCTTAATAGACTGCCTGATGCTGGACCATCTTTGCATCTTAAAATAACTTTTTAGTTTTGAATCATTAAAGTGTACTGAATGATTCTTTGCATGAGTTATTGCTTCATTTTTCTTTGTCAGTATTTTCTTTTGGATTTTGGCCTTTGTGTCAGATGAGTGCTTGCAGATGTAAAAAATGAAAACAAAAACACCTATCACAGTGACAGGGATATGTGACATGTGTGTGTCTCTGTATGTGTATGTCATCCCAGTTAACAGAAAAAACACAGAGATGACTTCAATCTGCTTCAGTAGGTCAATTACATCCTCAACAATCTAAGCTTTTTATCTTTCTCTCCTCCACTATCTTCGACAACAGTCAAAGGTTTTTGTTTTTCACACTTGATATCCCATGTTTGCAAAATGTCTACTGCCACTCTGGACAACACTAACCAGCCTCCCTCTTGCATCTGATCCAACTATTAGGACATTAATTTAGCTTTTCCCAAGTGCTCACCAGTAAAGCTCGTCTTTAGTTCCATTAGCCAGAACTGCATCAGTCAGCCATACCCATGCTCTAAGGAGGGCTGGGAAAGTGAACTGCTGGCAAAGAGGAACATAATTGTCATCTTTAGTTTAAAGTTAGACCAATCATGATTAATCACCTTGGGCTGGAAATATCACAGCACACAGAAAATAAGGATTCTATTAGCAAGGAAAGAGATAGAATGAAGATGGTTCAAGGATAAAATTAATAATACATTTAACACTCTCTATTCAATTTTTATTTGTAAGTCAGACCCCTACTCTTTTGTACCAAATCTATCATTTTCAGTAATCAAAGATAATGCTGGTTTCCTACACTGGAATCTTTAAGTATTCTAAACTTTTAATGTTCTTCAATTAACAATATTAATTTACCTTTCAAAATTTACAATTGTATTTCTATTTCAGCACATTTGACTAGAAACTACAGAACAGTATTTAAATTATAATAATGATAATGAGCACCCTGAACTTGCCCCAACTACATCCAACGGACGTAGAATTTTATTCCTGAAATTTAACAGATTTATTTCAAATTTATTTACAGTTGAAAAAGTTGGTCATGGGTGTTAATTTCTATCACATCATCAGACTTCATGATATGCTATATAATCTTAATAGACTGCCTGATGCTGGACCATCTTTGCATCTTAAAATAACTTTTTAGTTTTGAATCATTAAAGTGTACTGAATGATTCTTTGCATGAGTTATTGCTTCATTTTTCTTTGTCAGTATTTTCTTTTGGATTTTGGCCTTTGTGTCAGATGAGTGCTTGCAGATGTAAAAAATGAAAACAAAAACACCTATCACAGTGACAGGGATATGTGACATGTGTGTGTCTCTGTATGTGTATGTCATCCCAGTTAACAGAAAAAACACAGAGATGACTTCAATCTGCTTCAGTAGGTCAATTACATCCTCAACAATCTAAGCTTTTTATCTTTCTCTCCTCCACTATCTTCGACAACAGTCAAAGGTTTTTGTTTTTCACACTTGATATCCCATGTTTGCAAAATGTCTACTGCCACTCTGGACAACACTAACCAGCCTCCCTCTTGCATCTGATCCAACTATTAGGACATTAATTTAGCTTTTCCCAAGTGCTCACCAGTAAAGCTCGTCTTTAGTTCCATTAGCCAGAACTGCATCAGTCAGCCATACCCATGCTCTAAGGAGGGCTGGGAAAGTGAACTGCTGGCAAAGAGGAACATAATTGTCATCTTTAGTTTAAAGTTAGACCAATCATGATTAATCACCTTGGGCTGGAAATATCACAGCACACAGAAAATAAGGATTCTATTAGCAAGGAAAGAGATAGAATGAAGATGGTTCAAGGATAAAATTAATAATACATTTAACACTCTCTATTCAATTTTTATTTGTAAGTCAGATCCGTACTCTTTTTGTACCAAATCTATCATTTTCAGTAATCAAAGATAATGCTGGTTTCCTACACTGGAATCTTTAAGTATTCTAAACTTTTAATGTTCTTCAATGGTAGGTACAAGGATATCACCAGAACTTGGGTAAAATCATCTGATTCGAGAAACTTCTGTGGAGGGAATCGTCTAACTTTTATTTTGTACTACTCTGTTATGACTATTGGTCTATTTAATCTTTGATTTCTGCTAGAGGAAACTTTGATAATTGGTATGTTTTCAGAAATGCTTTATTTACATTTTTAAAGATTATAGCCTGGAGTTTAATATGATATTACTGAACAAATTTAATATCTCATTTATAATATATGCATGCTCCCTTCATTATAAATATGTATGCTTCCTCCTGAGTTTTAATAGAAGTTTCTGAATGTATTGTTATTTTCTAAAGAACAAGTTCTTGAATGTTTTATTTTTTTTTAATAATTTATTGATTTCTGCCTTGAGTTTCATTATTTTTTACTTAATTTCTATAGGCTTGTTTTGTTTTACTATTTCTAAATTTGTGACTTAAATCTATAATTAATTTACATTTGTAATTCCTATTTAATAATGAAAGGATCCAAAGCTATATCCCTTACATTCAGTTTTGGCTACATAGCTTAAATTAAAATACTTCTAGTTCCCATTTTCCTTACTTAGGGTACAGCTTTTTGATATTAGAGTTGTTTCTTCTCAAAAAATGAAAAAAAAAAAAAAAGGTCAGTATTTCCAGTCTATTGTATGATAAATATCTGTATTAACAAAGAATAAAGTCTGTACGTTTCAGGGAAGTTTGAGAAATTGTTAAGTCACTGTTTCTCTATTCTTTAAAACAGATTATAGGTTTTGAAAAGTACTAAGTTCAATTTTATGTATATCTTAACCTGGATAATTTATACTTTGAGTGTATTTTATTTTTACTTAACATTTTTCTAGTAGAATTGAATATTAAATTTTTCTAAAACATTTATTTTAATCAATTTTTTTCTATATCTAATAGTAATTATCTTGTTTATTTTTCTGTTATTACTGTTTCACCAACTAGAAGCCATAAAGCTCCTAGAGGAAAACACAGGCAAAACATTCTTTGACAGAAAATTACAGCACTATTTTATTTGCACCTGTCTCCTAAAACAAAAGAAGTACAAATAAAAATAAACAAACGGGACCTAATTAAACTAAAAAGCCCTTTTCCCAGCAAAGGAAACTGTTGACAAAACAAAAAGAAACCTACTGAATGGGAGGAAATTTTTCAAATGCCATGACCAAAAAGGGGGTAATATCCAAAATATACAAGCAGCTCATACAACTCAACATCAAGAAAAGAGAAACAACCTGATTATTCAGCAGCATATCTAAAGAGATATTTTTTTGCAAACATGACATGCAGATGGCCAAGAGGCACATAAAAAGATGTACAACACTGCTAATCATCAGAGAAATGCAAATCAAGATCACAATGAGATAGTCTCTCCTACATATCAGAATGACTATCATCAAAAAAACACAAACAACAAATGTTGGTGATGATGTGAAGAAAAGAACACTATTGTTATGGATGTAAACCGGTATAGCTGTTGTGGAAAACAGTATGGAAGTTTCTCAAAAATTAAAAACAGAACTACCACATGACTAAGTAATTCCACTCCTGAAAAGAAAAACACTAACTTGAAAAAGATAACATACCCCCAATGTCCACAGCAGCATTATTTACAATTGCAAAGATATGGAAGCAGCCTAAGTGTCCATCAGTAACTAAAGATGTGACATATATATACCCATACAACAGAACATTAGCCATAAAAAAGAATGAAATGCTAGCATTTGCAGCAACTTATACAGACCTGGAAGATATTATATAAGTGAAGTAAGTCAGACAGAGGAAGGCAAACACTATGATATAACTTATATGTAAAAGCTAAAAAATAAAACACACTAGTGAATTTAGCTTCACTGAGATTGTAATTTTTCTTTAAACCAAAATAATAATAATAATAATAAAATTCTTCTTGGAAAATAAATTTGACTGAAATAAATTTAGCTACTTCAGTTTTCTTTCTGTATTGGTTAGGATGTTACTCTAACCATTGTTTGTTTTTAAAATTCTCTTTCTTTGGACAAGTAAGAAACAGTCACACTTTAGTTTTAAACCAAATGTGCAAATTTTATATTTTAACTATTATATTTAATGTTCCATTTTATAGCTATATTCCGTTTTAAATGTTTACTTTGATTTACAACTTTGAATATTTTTAATATTCTCCAGTAATCTGTGAGTTGGACTAAATATTTTCACTCCACTATTATTTTTAAATACTTAAACTGTAGATCTCATATTTGCAATAATCTAAAGACACTGTGTAGTTTTTGACACTCCACCACACAAGATAAGGAATTAAAGACACTTACCTCTCTTCACCTCAACATCAAGAAAAGAGAAACAACCTGATTATTCAGCAGCATATCTAAAGAGATATTTTTTTGCAAACATGACATGCAGATGGCCAAGAGGCACATAAAAAGATGTACAACACTGCTAATCATCAGAGAAATGCAAATCAAGATCACAATGAGATAGTCTCTCCTACATATCAGAATGACTATCATCAAAAAAACACAAACAACAAATGTTGGTGATGATGTGAAGAAAAGAACACTATTGTTATGGATGTAAACCGGTATAGCTGTTGTGGAAAACAGTATGGAAGTTTCTAAAAAATAAAAAACAGAACTACCACATGACTAAGTAATTCCACTCCTGAAAAGAAAAACACTAACTTGAAAAAGATAACATACCCCCAATGTCCACAGCAGCATTATTTACAATTGCAAAGATATGGAAGCAGCCTAAGTGTCCATCAGTAACTAAAGATGTGACATATATATACCCATACAACAGAACATTAGCCATAAAAAAGAATGAAATGCTAGCATTTGCAGCAACTTATACAGACCTGGAAGATATTATATAAGTGAAGTAAGTCAGACAGAGGAAGGCAAACACTATGATATAACTTATATGTAAAAGCTAAAAAATAAAACACACTAGTGAATTTAGCTTCACTGAGATTGTAATTTTTCTTTAAACCAAAATAATAATAATAATAATAAAATTCTTCTTGGAAAATAAATTTGACTGAAATAAATTTAGCTACTTCAGTTTTCTTTCTGTATTGGTTAGGATGTTACTCTAACCATTGTTTGTTTTTAAAATTCTCTTTCTTTGGACAAGTAAGAAACAGTCACACTTTAGTTTTAAACCAAATGTGCAAATTTTATATTTTAACTATTATATTTAATGTTCCATTTTATAGCTATATTCCGTTTTAAATGTTTACTTTGATTTACAACTTTGAATATTTTTAATATTCTCCAGTAATCTGTGAGTTGGACTAAATATTTTCACTCCACTATTATTTTTAAATACTTAAACTGTAGATCTCATATTTGCAATAATCTAAAGACACTGTGTAGTTTTTGACACTCCACCACACAAGATAAGGAATTAAAGACACTTACCTCTCTTCACCCTCTACTCTTTCCATTCAGGTCCTAGTTAATATAACCTCTTGGTTTAATATAGTCTGTATTTAATTACTATGTTTACATTGTCCATAGCATTTTTAAAATGTTTTAGCTTTTCCATTGAACTTCAGTATCAGTAAAACATTCAGTAAATGTTTTAAATCATTTTTTTTTAGATTGAAGTATTTAATTAAATCCTAACTCAAATTTATATTCTTTAAAAAAAGGTGGGGGGGGCTTCCCCTGGTGGTCCAGTGGATAAGGACACCGCCTTGCAGTGCAAGGGGCGCCGGTTCCATCCCTGGCCTGGGAAGATCCCACGTGCTGCGGAGCGGTTGGACCCATGTGTCCAATCACCGAGCCGGAGCTCTGGAGCGCATGCGCCCAGAGCCGGCGCTCTGCAACAACAGACACCACCGCGATGGGAGGCCCACAGGAGCCAAAGAACAAAGACGGATGAACATAGAGAAACGAAAGACCAATAGAAGTGGCCCGCCAGCTCCCCTCCCTCCCCAACCCGACCCCCGCCCAAAAGATAAATAAATAAATAAATCTTTAAAAAAAAAAAAGGTTCCTCTCATTCTTAACATATCAATTTTAGGTCATCTCAACTGGCAGAAATATTCCATAAAGTGATCAACTTTTTCAAAATGGTAATTTCTATTTATCTTTGCAAAAGTTTTACTAGTGAATAACTAGATCTACATATCTCCTCCACAATTTTGTGAATTAGAAAGAGCCCTATCCAAGTGAAATCCGTTTATTTTTTTTCTTCAGTAATTATCACAAATTGTTCCCAAATTCTGGCAACAGACTGACTATAAATCTTGGCTTTCACTGTTCTGAATTGGCTTTTTTCCTCCACTATGTCCTAATGGGAATTTTAATGGAAATTCAGTAACTGCTCACATGTCATTTTCCCTCAAAACTTGAATATTTGCTTCTTACTTGACAATTGATCTTGTCGGTGAACAATCACTTTTTTCTTTTGAAAATAAGTCTCAAATAAAGAAGTAACATTGAAAGCAAATAAATACCAAACAAAGGAAATCAACATTTGGAATCTTCTGGCAGTTCAACTAAAAAAAGTAAAAGCAGGAGTAGAGGGTATGAATGGGATTTGCATGGGAGAGAACACCATTGGTGAAATTACCAGTTTATTGGCCTGAAAAATGTTCAATTTGTACTATAACAAATTAACATTTCTAAACAAAACTGCCCACTTCCAGATCTTACCCACTCAGTCCAAATTCCAACCCCCATTCAAAGCTCTGGTCTGTGAGTGTAATCTTAAAAACATGTACACCTTTCTCTAATCTCCTTTCAGAAGTTAATGAAACTCCACTTGGTCACTAGTATAAATGTGATGTCCTTCTCTTCTGGTCTCACAGAGCTTAAGTTCACTGGTTGCCAGAATCTATTTAATATATTTTCCAAAGCAATGCAATGTGGATAATGAGATAAGATATTCGGGGGAATTAGATGTTAATTATGTGTACCGCTTGGTAAATATGCTCAGTGATTTGAACTGATTCATTATATGAGCTTAAATTATTATTGCAACAGTGAATGTCAACCATTCATGACACCTACTTTCATCCCAAAATACTGACAACCAAATTCAACCATGTACTTCCCCCAAACCAAAAGCTACTGTAAAATGGTTTTCATTTTGCATGTAATAATTTTATTAGAGTTCTGGCAGAAATATTCCATAAAGTGATCAACTTTTTCAAAATGGTAATTTCTATTTATCTTTGCAAAAGTTTTACTAGTGAATAACTAGATCTACATATCTCCTCCACAATTTTGTGAATTAGAAAGAGCCCTATCCAAGTGAAATCCGTTTATTTTTTCTTCAGTAATTATCACAAATTGTTCCCAAATTCTGGCAACAGACTGACTATAAATCTTGGCTTTCACTGTTCTGAATTGGCTTTTTTCCTCCACTATGTCCTAATGGGAATTTTAATGGAAATTCAGTAACTGCTCACATGTCATTTTCCCTCAAAACTTGAATATTTGCTTCTTACTTGACAATTGATCTTGTCGGTGAACAATCACTTTTTTCTTTTGAAAATAAGTCTCAAATAAAGAAGTAACATTGAAAGCAAATAAATACCAAACAAAGGAAATCAACATTTGGAATCTTCTGGCAGTTCAACTAAAAAAAGTAAAAGCAGGAGTAGAGGGTATGAATGGGATTTGCATGGGAGAGAACACCATTGGTGAAATTACCAGTTTATTGGCCTGAAAAATGTTCAATTTGTACTATAACAAATTAACATTTCTAAACAAAACTGCCCACTTCCAGATCTTACCCACTCAGTCCAAATTCCAACCCCCATTCAAAGCTCTGGTCTGTGAGTGTAATCTTAAAAACATGTACACCTTTCTCTAATCTCCTTTCAGAAGTTAATGAAACTCCACTTGGTCACTAGTATAAATGTGATGTCCTTCTCTTCTGGTCTCATAGAGCTTAAGTTCACTGGTTGCCAGAATCTATTTAATATATTTTCCAAAGCAATGCAATGTGGATAATGAGATAAGATATTCGGGGGAATTAGATGTTAATTATGTGTACCGCTTGGTAAATATGCTCAGTGATTTGAACTGATTCATTATATGAGCTTAAATTATTATTGCAACAGTGAATGTCAACCATTCATGACACCTACTTTCATCCCAAAATACTGACAACCAAATTCAACCATGTACTTCCCCCAAACCAAAAGCTACTGTAAAATGGTTTTCATTTTGCATGTAATAATTTTATTAGAGTTCTGGCAGTGTAAGCATTCTCCACCATATGTGTACCCAATTTCTCCTTTATCTAAAGAACTTAAATGAATCCTCAAGTAATATAACATTTGAGCTTAGTGACTCAGTATTTGCCCAAGGACATACAGCTAATAAGTGGCAAAAATAAAACTTCCAAATGAATCTAACTAATACCAAAACCTATTTTATTTCATTTATTATTTTGATTACCTTTATATTAATAATGGCTAAGAAGTGCTAAGTAGTCACTATACTTTATCCATATGATCACAGCTGCTTTTCACAACTCTCCTAAATAGATTTAGTTTTCACAATGTGCAGAAAGGAAATTGAGTCTCAGAAAATTTTAGGTGTATTAACAACCCATGAAAGCACAAAAAAAATTATATTACTGCAAATCACTATGTCTGTGGTGTGGCCAGATAGTTAAGTGTGAAATCTGCCTTGAAATATCTTTGAAGAACAACCATATTATTCAGAGAACTGGAAATATTAAAAAATCAAGTCAGAATTCTTATTTCAGAAAGTGAAAAAACCAGAGAGTGCTCACCTGGTCACAGGGACCAATTCAGGATGGGCACAAGGAGATGCTTACGTGAAGTAGTCTGATGGGACTCTCTCACATGCCAGTCAAAGTCGGGTCCAACGGCAGGCCAGCACTTCTCACTAATAAATATTGTAAATCATTCTCTGTATGGTCCTCTTCTCAGCTGCCTCAGCATTTTGAGAAGTGAAAGGTCCCAATAAGCCAGTTACCTTTCTGCTCAGGGCTAAATGTACACTCTGTATAGCGCTACCTGCTTGTCCACCATCCATGATATGTGCCAGCTTTCCTTATGTGTTTTCTTACGTGAAACACAAATAACTCCCATTAAAGAGCATCCGTAAACGAAAGAACAGGATGAAATCCATACCATTAAGGGGAAATTGTACCACTAAACCTTTTATTGAGTATTAAGGACAATAACAATGCTAGCCTAACAAGGGGTAAAATGTCTGATTTTTCTAAGAGATATTTGCTCTGAGTTATAGTTTGGTAGTTTAATGTGAAATGCTTATGTGAAATACCAACTGTTAAATTTGTACACATACCTATTCTGGAGTCATATATTTTCTATGGTTCTGGTTAATCATGTATGAGGTCAGTTTTGACCACACATCTGCTCACTTCTTAATTACCAGATTGCATCTGACCTGATGGGATTAAATAGAAGCTAGTTTTATTTTCCCTGGTTGAACAGAGACATCATTATTCTGTCAAAGATTTTATTCTACATATTTATTAAATTTATGTCATATGATGGCTCATCCCTCAATAGGCCACAATCTCCATCAATGCTGAGACCTCCTCTAAACAATGTCACATAATTCATGACACGGCCACCAGCTCTGTGCAGAAGCAGCAGCTATACAACTGTGTTACATGTTTTATGAGCTCCACTTCTATTTCAAACCCTTTTAAAGTGGAAGGCATTTTAGGAGAACAAGCAATTAATTAAGCATTACGTATCTGGATTTATCAACTGGGACCTGAACCTCCTGTTTGTGAGGCATTCATTGGGTCAGGATTTTGACCTCTCAATTCCCTGCTGGCAATGGAAAAAAAAAAAAATCATAGACCAGTCCTTGCTGACCCCACTGGGTTGTTGTGATGATCAAAAGAGATTACGTGAAGCATACTTAAAAGATGTGAGGAGAATATTATTTATCATGCTTAAAAACTGAAATGAATCTAAATATTCAATAAAAGGTGAATGGTTGTCTAAATGTTAATATATTTAGATGATGGATGATTTTGTTAAAAGACTTCCATCACATGAAGAAAAATTACATTATTCTTAAGGGATATAATATTAGATAAAAATAGTTTTAAATCCCCAAAGAAAATACACCATAATGTTAACAATAGCTGTCCGTGGATAGTAGTAATTGAGTTATTATGTAATAATTTTTTAAGTAAAGTTGAGAAAATAAATAAATGTCACATTCAAGAAAAAAACAATATTTTCTTTGTTGTATACTTTTTGCAAAATAAATGTATTTTTCTAAGAGATTTGCTCTGAGTTATAGTTTGGTAGTTTAATGTGAAATGCTTATGTGAAATACCAACTGTTAAATTTGTACACATACCTATTCTGGAGTCATATATTTTCTATGGTTCTGGTTAATCATGTATGAGGTCAGTTTTGACCACACATCTGCTCACTTCTTAATTACCAGATTGCATCTGACCTGATGGGATTAAATAGAAGCTAGTTTTATTTTCCCTGGTTGAACAGAGACATCATTATTCTGTCAAAGATTTTATTCTACATATTTATTAAATTTATGTCATATGATGGCTCATCCCTCAATAGGCCACAATCTCCATCAATGCTGAGACCTCCTCTAAACAATGTCACATAATTCATGACACGGCCACCAGCTCTGTGCAGAAGCAGCAGCTATACAACTGTGTTACATGTTTTATGAGCTCCACTTCTATTTCAAACCCTTTTAAAGTGGAAGGCATTTTAGGAGAACAAGCAATTAATTAAGCATTACGTATCTGGATTTATCAACTGGGACCTGAACCTCCTGTTTGTGAGGCATTCATTGGGTCAGGATTTTGACCTCTCAATTCCCTGCTGGCAATGGAAAAAAAAAAAAATCATAGACCAGTCCTTGCTGACCCCACTGGGTTGTTGTGATGATCAAAAGAGATTACGTGAAGCATACTTAAAAGATGTGAGGAGAATATTATTTATCATGCTTAAAAACTGAAATGAATCTAAATATTCAATAAAAGGTGAATGGTTGTCTAAATGTTAATATATTTAGATGATGGATGATTTTGTTAAAAGACTTCCATCACATGAAGAAAAATTACATTATTCTTAAGGGATATAATATTAGATAAAAATAGTTTTAAATCCCCAAAGAAAATACACCATAATGTTAACAATAGCTGTCCGTGGATAGTAGTAATTGAGTTATTATGTAATAATTTTTTAAGTAAAGTTGAGAAAATAAATAAATGTCACATTCAAGAAAAAAACAATATTTTCTTTGTTGTATACTTTTTGCAAAATAAATGTATTTTTCTATCATTAAAAAGGTATTTAAAATGTATGGAGAATACTTTGCACATCAGAATATCCTACCAAAATGTATGCTAGTTAAATATTTGAATAAAGATTAAAGTATGTAAGAAAGCCTATTTTCTACAGTTTGTTTCATTTCCAAATATAAATTCCATTTTTTAACCATCTAGAAGGAATCAGTTCCATTATTCTAATATTGCAATTTGAGATATTAAAACATTAATACCTTTCAAGCATAAGATAAAATGACTTTAGTTCATTTAATTAACTCAGATGTTAGCATCCAACTCTGGTGATAAAATCAGAGAGCTCAAAATGAACAGCTATCTAAACATGAATTTGTTTTTAAAGTACAGTGGTGAAGATTATTTAGATAGTTTTATTTTCCTATAGAAAATTTATTAGTGCTATATATTATTAGATAAAATACTGCATCCTCCAAAGAAATCATCATCAGATAACAGTGCTAAAATTTTTAAAGTAAGACTAAACTAACTAAAACATTAAGTGAGAAATTGGGATCACAGAATTATTTTTAAAAATTTAAACCATGTAATTTCAACTAAAGAGTTACAAAATATTATTCATGTACAAGATGTATATCAAACATTTTGGTTCACCTCATGAATAATTGTAAAACTAAGATTAAGAGAATAAACAAATAATTTACTTAAAATATTTACTCAGTGAGCTATTATTTGTAATGGGTGTCAGAAGAGTCAAAAGTTGAGAGGTAATTTTTGATCTTATTTTTAAAGCTTGACCACAGTATTCATATAATTAGCCTATTTTTAGAATAAATAATTCAAATATCAGTTATGTTATAAAACTATTAATTTATATTCTATTGGCACCAAAATTATTTATATGTGCACATTTTTTATAAATATAAATGAAATGAAACATGTTTTGAGTACCCTCTTCCATGAGTCAAGTTAAATAATTTGAACAACCTCGAGATATATTTCTTATTCCTTTTAATCAGTAATGAATGTGAGCCTTGTCCAGGGTCATAAACCAAAAAATATCAGTCTGTATGCAGCCAAAGTGAACTCACTTTTTAGCATATCACACAAAATTACTGAAATTACTGGAAAAAAAAGTGAAATAATCACCACTAGGATAAATCCCCAAAAGGAAATTCCCTATGGAGAAATAAAGGAATAAATTAATAATGGAAAACTACCATATCAACAATTCTAAGATACCAGTTTCCTAACATTTTAACATCTCTAAAGTTGAGATGCATATTTAAATTAGTGGAGTACTTATCAATCAGGGACAACTTAATTGTACTTCACAAATCACCTGGAGGAGGAAATGGCAACCCAACCCAGTATTCTTTTTTGTTTGTTTTAACACCAAAAACATTTTTACTGGGATAAAGTCAATTAACAATATTGTGATAGTTTCAGGTGAACAGTGAAGGGGCTCGGCCATATATATACATGTATCCATTCTCCCCCCAATCCCTCTCCCAGTCAGGCTAGTACATAACACTGAGCAGAGTTCCATGTGCTA
Organism: Tragulus kanchil; assembly: GCA_022376925.1. Classification (NCBI taxonomy): domain Eukaryota; kingdom Metazoa; phylum Chordata; class Mammalia; order Artiodactyla; family Tragulidae; genus Tragulus; species Tragulus kanchil. The sequence continues at coordinate 125,035,893 of JAIOJX010000028.1, forward strand.
TACAATAGATTTATGTTGTTTGTCCATTTCAAACATTGCAGTGTGAACATGACTTTCCGAAAGTCCCCAACCATCCCCTCCCCCTTGCAGCCATAAGTTCGTTTTCTAAGTCTATCTGTCTCTTTCTGTCTTGTCAATCAGTTCATTTCTATCATTTCTTTTTAGAATACACATAAAAGAAATGCCATATGATATTTTTCCTTCTCTGACTTGCTTCACTCAGTATGACACTCTCCAGGTCCATCCATGTTGCTGCAAATGTCCTTATTTCATCCTTTTTATTGGCTGAGTAATATTCCATTACACACACACACACACACACACACACACCCCACACACACACACATATCACATCACATCTTCTCTATCCATTCCTCTGTCAATGGACATTTAGGTTGCTTCCATGTATTGGCCATTGCAAACAGTGCTGCAGTGAAGATTGGGGAGCATGTATCTCTTTGGACCATGTTTTTCTCCAGATATATGCCCAGGAATGGAATTGCAGGGTCATACGCTAGCTCTATGTTTAGTTTTTTAAGGAACTTCCACACAGTTCTTCATAGTGTCAGTACCAATTTACATTCCGACTAACAGTGCAGGAGGGTTCCCTTCTCTCCATACCCTCTCCAGCATCTGTTGTTTGTGGATTTATTTTTTATTTTGATTTTACTGAGTTTTGTTGTTTACAGCACTATATAATCCCAAATCTGTCATAGGCACATCCTTGATCCCTCCCACCTAAGCCCTCCTCCCACTCTCCTCCATCCCACCCCTCCAGGTTGCTGCCCTGCCCCCTGTAAAATCCCTTAGTTCCACAGTGCACTCACAATGGTTATCTCATTTACATATGATAATGTAGGTTTCCATGTTACTTTTTCCAAACTTCTCACTCATTCTTCCCATCCTCCACTGTCCATAGATTTGTTCTTTACATCTGTTTCTCCATCACTGTTCTGCATGTGTATTTATCAGTACCATCTTACTAGATTCCATATATATATATATGTGTTAGTATACTGTATTTGTCCTTTTCTTTTTGACTTACTTCACTTTGTAGAATGGGTTCTAGATTCATCCACCTTATTAGGATTGATTCTTCTGCATTTCTTTTTTTACAGCAGAGAGATACTCCATTGTACATATGTACCATAGCTTCTTTATCCATTCATTTGTTGATGGACATCTAGGTTGCTTCCATGTTCTAGCTATTACATAGAGTGCTGTGATGAATACTGGGGTCAACCCCAGTATTCTTGCCTGAAGAATTCCATGGACAGAACAGCCTGGTGGGCTATGGTTCACAGCATCACAAAGAGTCAGACATGACTGACTGAGCATGCATGAATGATTCTTATATAGCTCTATCCTGTTCAATATGAGTCTACTTGCTTTGGAACTGTGGTGCTATAGAAGACTCTTTAGAGTCCCTTAGACAACAAGGATATCAAACCAGTCAATTCTAAATTAACCAATCCTAAATATTGACTGGAAGGACTGATGCTGAACCTGAAGCTGCAATACTTTGGCCACCTGATGTGAAGAGCCAAATCCTTGGAAAAGACGCTGATGCTGGGGGCTGCAAACAGTGCTGCAGTGAAGATTGGGGAGCATGTATCTCTTTGGACCATGTTTTTCTCCAGATATATGCCCAGGAATGGAATTGCAGGGTCATACGCTAGCTCTATGTTTAGTTTTTTAAGGAACTTCCACACAGTTCTTCATAGTGTCAGTACCAATTTACATTCCGACTAACAGTGCAGGAGGGTTCCCTTCTCTCCATACCCTCTCCAGCATCTGTTGTTTGTGGATTTATTTTTTATTTTGATTTTACTGAGTTTTGTTGTTTACAGCACTATATAATCCCAAATCTGTCATAGGCACATCCTTGATCCCTCCCACCTAAGCCCTCCTCCCACTCTCCTCCATCCCACCCCTCCAGGTTGCTGCCCTGCCCCCTGTAAAATCCCTTAGTTCCACAGTGCACTCACAATGGTTATCTCATTTACATATGATAATGTAGGTTTCCATGTTACTTTTTCCAAACTTCTCACTCATTCTTCCCATCCTCCACTGTCCATAGATTTGTTCTTTACATCTGTTTCTCCATCACTGTTCTGCATGTGTATTTATCAGTACCATCTTACTAGATTCCATATATATATATATGTGTTAGTATACTGTATTTGTCCTTTTCTTTTTGACTTACTTCACTTTGTAGAATGGGTTCTAGATTCATCCACCTTATTAGGATTGATTCTTCTGCATTTCTTTTTTTACAGCAGAGAGATACTCCATTGTACATATGTACCATAGCTTCTTTATCCATTCATTTGTTGATGGACATCTAGGTTGCTTCCATGTTCTAGCTATTACATAGAGTGCTGTGATGAATACTGGGGTCAACCCCAGTATTCTTGCCTGAAGAATTCCATGGACAGAACAGCCTGGTGGGCTATGGTTCACAGCATCACAAAGAGTCAGACATGACTGACTGAGCATGCATGAATGATTCTTATATAGCTCTATCCTGTTCAATATGAGTCTACTTGCTTTGGAACTGTGGTGCTATAGAAGACTCTTTAGAGTCCCTTAGACAACAAGGATATCAAACCAGTCAATTCTAAATTAACCAATCCTAAATATTGACTGGAAGGACTGATGCTGAACCTGAAGCTGCAATACTTTGGCCACCTGATGTGAAGAGCCAAATCCTTGGAAAAGACGCTGATGCTGGGAAAGACTGAGGGCAGGAGGAGAAGAGGTGACTCATGTCACCAACTCGATGGACATGAGTTTGAGCAAACTCCAGGAGATAGTGAAGAACAGGGAAGCCTGGCATGCTGCAGTCCACAGGGTTGTAAAGAGTTGACCACAACTGAGCATCAACATGCATGCAAGTTTGGAAAAAGTTAAATAGCTATTAACCCTTATAAATACCTCTCAAATTCTTTTAATGCATGTTTAACAGTTTGCAAACCACATTTTATTTTATTTTATTTTTTACAGAGTTTTGTTGTCTACTGCCACACATTGACCCAAACACTCCATAAGTATGCACACGTTCCCCCACCCCCAAACCCTCCCACCTCGCTCCCCAGCCCACCCCTCCAGGTCACCACAGCGTCCCTGTCTGAGATCCCCAAGTCCCACAGCATATTTCCCTCCCTCAATCCAATGTCCATAAGACTACAAACTACATTTTTAAGTAGCACTGTGTCAGAGTCAATGAAATATTGAAATAACTAAGTGTACTGCATATAATTTTGAATCATTTGTAATCAATATTGTATTACACACAATTCTGAATCATGATTATTAACATATTTTTTTTTAATTGGGACAAGTAGGATAATTGGCTATTTCACTTTGCCACAAATAAATTAAATGGCTGAGGGCAGGGATCAAGAAGAAAGAGAAAGAATATTGGATAACCTACCAATATGAAACACGGCTCATGAATAATTAAATTTGCCACAAATAAATTTAAATGGCTGGAGGATTTCCACTGGGGAAAGGATCACTTGCTCTTATTCTGCAGTAACACTTGATTTTTTCAAATAGAAGACGTCAGACATGACTGACTGAGCATGCATGAATGATTCTTATATAGCTCTATCCTGTTCAATATGAGTCTACTTGCTTTGGAACTGTGGTGCTATAGAAGACTCTTTAGAGTCCCTTAGACAACAAGGATATCAAACCAGTCAATTCTAAATTAACCAATCCTAAATATTGACTGGAAGGACTGATGCTGAACCTGAAGCTGCAATACTTTGGCCACCTGATGTGAAGAGCCAAATCCTTGGAAAAGACGCTGATGCTGGGAAAGACTGAGGGCAGGAGGAGAAGAGGTGACTCATGTCACCAACTCGATGGACATGAGTTTGAGCAAACTCCAGGAGATAGTGAAGAACAGGGAAGCCTGGCATGCTGCAGTCCACAGGGTTGTAAAGAGTTGACCACAACTGAGCATCAACATGCATGCAATTTTGGAAAAAGTTAAATAGCTATTAACCCTTATAAATACCTCTCAAATTCTTTTAATGCATGTTTAACAGTTTGCAAACCACATTTTATTTTATTTTATTTTTTACAGAGTTTTGTTGTCTACTGCCACACATTGACCCAAACACTCCATAAGTATGCACACGTTCCCCCACCCCCAAACCCTCCCACCTCGCTCCCCAGCCCACCCCTCCAGGTCACCACAGCGTCCCTGTCTGAGATCCCCAAGTCCCACAGCATATTTCCCTCCCTCAATCCAATGTCCATAAGACTACAAACTACATTTTTAAGTAGCACTGTGTCAGAGTCAATGAAATATTGAAATAACTAAGTGTACTGCATATAATTTTGAATCATTTGTAATCAATATTGTATTACACACAATTCTGAATCATGATTATTAACATATTTTTTTTTAATTGGGACAAGTAGGATAATTGGCTATTTCACTTTCTTTGCCACAAATAAATTAAATGGCTGAGGGCAGGGATCAAGAAGAAAGAGAAAGAATATTGGATAACCTACCAATATGAAACACGGCTCATGAATAATTAAAAATTTGCTGTGTCAGTCAAATTAAATATTTCTGACTTCCAAGTGCAGTCATTTAGTAATTCCTGTTATTTTGGGTTACTTTCATTCTTGAGTTTATCTTGCCACTGGGGAAAGGATCACTTGCTCTTATTCTGCAGTAACACTTGTATATGAAATATGATTCAATCACTCATTAAAAATGAACTGTAACTGATGTTTACTTCTTAACAGTAAAACTGAATAACTTGGGTCATAAAAAAACCAAAACATGCCTTATCTCACTCTGTGCTAAATAATCCCATAAAAAATGAAAGATTCTGCAAGTAAAAAGTAAAATATGATAAATCATTGAAGAAATGTATTAGGAAATGAAGGGAAAGTGGATTAATGCTATAAACATAGGCAATACCCAAGCCTGTCATTAGTTGTAAGATCTTTCTGTTCAAATTATTCTTCCTATTCTACGCATTTTTACTCTGACAACCTCTCACAAATATTGTGTTTTTGAAATTCCTTTGTATTTGGAGACTCTCCAAACAGGGTTCAGGTTTTCTCCATTGAAATAGTTCAGGATTTGCAACAGATGTAAATGGAGATGTAACTATTTTCTCAAAGTGATCCAGTCTTATTCACTGTTATATCCACCCCCGCGCCCCCCCCCCCTACCCCAAGGGTACTACTTAGATGCACAATCTGTATTTGTAGACTCTCATGAATTACAAAGAAGTGTCTTCAAAGAAAGAAAGGGGAGCACCATATCCTAATTGCTCTATCTCCAGAATATTGTGGCTTGCCCCAGTCACAATGAATGAAAAGTACTCTATCTTTTCCGGTCCAATTCAGGTGACCTCAACAGAAAAGAGCAAATGAAAATCCAATCCTGGCAACCTGGTCAAAACAAAAGTGGGTTTCCCTATACCATATCTCTCCCCACATCAGGCCCTGAAGCTGAATAATAAACTCTTTTACCTGTTAGAAAAGACATATTGACCTGACTGGCTAGTGGGAATCCCAGCTATGTCCACAACATAGTATAACTCACAGCTAGGCATGTGCTCTGGAGGCTCATTATTTAATTAAGAGTAGGAATTACAAGAGCAGTAAATGCAATGAAGCAGCACAGTTTGCAAGGGCTCTGAATTTATGGTTTTCATTAATTAACATAAAGTAGTGTAGGCAAGTGAAATCAAGTGATCTGCTCAGCTATTAGAATTTTGAGAGTTAATTAATATTGCAGCACAGATCATTGAGCTTGGAAATTATGAGTAACATATAGAATTTTAAAGAGTATCATGATGTTTTATAATTACAAGATACCTCTCTGCTCCCTCAAATTGTATTCTTTTGAAGCACTGTCCCTTAACTCAATTCAAGATCAGATATGGCTCACCCTATATGAAGGGAAAACAATTAGAAAATTTGTGAATTCAACTCTGCAAAGTCGTCTCATACATGATTTATTTACATAATCAGCTGTGATGATTACAGACCATTAGTGGCCATTAATAAATAAAACCATTTGCATTTCACAAATGCATTTGAATTTCCAACTACATAAATTCCTCACTAGGGAAAGACACAAAAGTAACTGTTGCTATGACCCCCGCTTAAAATGCAGTGGAGCAAATTCCCATTTCTCCTCTGGAATGGAGGTACACATGAGGAAATCAAGGCTGCGCCAATTGCCACGACCGCCACCCTAGCATTCTGCATAGCCTGTGCTCCTCACTGGAGATGTAACTATTTTCTCAAAGTGATCCAGTCTTATTCACTGTTATATCCCCCCCCGCGCCCCCCCCCCCTACCCCAAGGGTACTACTTAGATGCACAATCTGTATTTGTAGACTCTCATGAATTACAAAGAAGTGTCTTCAAAGAAAGAAAGGGGAGCACCATATCCTAATTGCTCTATCTCCAGAATATTGTGGCTTGCCCCAGTCACAATGAATGAAAAGTACTCTATCTTTTCCGGTCCAATTCAGGTGACCTCAACAGAAAAGAGCAAATGAAAATCCAATCCTGGCAACCTGGTCAAAACAAAAGTGGGTTTCCCTATACCATATCTCTCCCCACATCAGGCCCTGAAGCTGAATAATAAACTCTTTTACCTGTTAGAAAAGACATATTGACCTGACTGGCTAGTGGGAATCCCAGCTATGTCCACAACATAGTATAACTCACAGCTAGGCATGTGCTCTGGAGGCTCATTATTTAATTAAGAGTAGGAATTACAAGAGCAGTAAATGCAATGAAGCAGCACAGTTTGCAAGGGCTCTGAATTTATGGTTTTCATTAATTAACATAAAGTAGTGTAGGCAAGTGAAATCAAGTGATCTGCTCAGCTATTAGAATTTTGAGAGTTAATTAATATTGCAGCACAGATCATTGAGCTTGGAAATTATGAGTAACATATAGAATTTTAAAGAGTATCATGATGTTTTATAATTACAAGATACCTCTCTGCTCCCTCAAATTGTATTCTTTTGAAGCACTGTCCCTTAACTCAATTCAAGATCAGATATGGCTCACCCTATATGAAGGGAAAACAATTAGAAAATTTGTGAATTCAACTCTGCAAAGTCGTCTCATACATGATTTATTTACATAATCAGCTGTGATGATTACAGACCATTAGTGGCCATTAATAAATAAAACCATTTGCATTTCACAAATGCATTTGAATTTCCAACTACATAAATTCCTCACTAGGGAAAGACACAAAAGTAACTGTTGCTATGACCCCCGCTTAAAATGCAGTGGAGCAAATTCCCATTTCTCCTCTGGAATGGAGGTACACATGAGGGAAATCAAGGCTGCGCCAATTGCCACGACCGCCACCCTAGCATTCTGCATAGCCTGTGCTCCTCACTGGGCGTCTTAATTGAAGTGCTCTAGAGCACTGAGTGCTATTGTTCCTCTTCAGCTGAGCAAAGAGCTGTGAAAACAAAAGTTGAGTCTCGCCATCGCCATTGAATTCAGCTTGCTAAAAATAGCAATAAACATGCATTGTAACTTGAATAACATTTTTCATGATGTCTTTATAAATTCCTTTTACCTCTCAGTACATTTTACAGTCAGAATATCAATAGTCTAAGTAATATTTTCTCTATATAAGCACAGATTAATACATTTATCTCACACTCATCATCATCTACTGAGTAGCTAAAATGTGCCAGATGCTTTACTATTATAGCCTCAGATGGATTATCTCACCACTGTTGAAAAGAATCTTGAAAAGTGATCGTCATTTTATAAAAAAGGAAATATTTATGGAATACATTGTCACCTCCCCAAATGTATATCTTGAAGTCCTCATGCTCAATACCTTAAAATGTGACTGTATTTGAAGATCAGACCTTTAAAGGGACAATGAAGGTAAAACAAGGTGATATGGTGTTGCTTAAGCCAGTATGACCAGCATCCTTACAAGAAGAGGAAATTAGGGCACAGACAGTATGCAAATCCTGGGATAACCAAGGAGGACACAGTAAAAGCATGGCCATCTGCAAGCCAAGGAGAGAAATTCCAGGAGAAATCAAACCTGACATCTCACCTTGGATTTACCACCTCAGAACTGGGAGCCAACCATAGGATAACTCAAATTGTATTCTTTTGAAGCACTGTCCCTTAACTCAATTCAAGATCAGATATGGCTCACCCTATATGAAGGGAAAACAATTAGAAAATTTGTGAATTCAACTCTGCAAAGTCGTCTCATACATGATTTATTTACATAATCAGCTGTGATGATTACAGACCATTAGTGGCCATTAATAAATAAAACCATTTGCATTTCACAAATGCATTTGAATTTCCAACTACATAAATTCCTCACTAGGGAAAGACACAAAAGTAACTGTTGCTATGACCCCCGCTTAAAATGCAGTGGAGCAAATTCCCATTTCTCCTCTGGAATGGAGGTACACATGAGGGAAATCGAAGGCTGCGCCAATTGCCACGACCGCCACCCTAGCATTCTGCATAGCCTGTGCTCCTCACTGGGCGTCTTAATTGAAGTGCTCTAGAGCACTGAGTGCTATTGTTCCTCTTCAGCTGAGCAAAGAGCTGTGAAAACAAAAGTTGAGTCTCGCCATCGCCATTGAATTCAGCTTGCTAAAAATAGCAATAAACATGCATTGTAACTTGAATAACATTTTTCATGATGTCTTTATAAATTCCTTTTACCTCTCAGTACATTTTACAGTCAGAATATCAATAGTCTAAGTAATATTTTCTCTATATAAGCACAGATTAATACATTTATCTCACACTCATCATCATCTACTGAGTAGCTAAAATGTGCCAGATGCTTTACTATTATAGCCTCAGATGGATTATCTCACCACTGTTGAAAAGAATCTTGAAAAGTGATCGTCATTTTATAAAAAAGGAAATATTTATGGAATACATTGTCACCTCCCCAAATGTATATCTTGAAGTCCTCATGCTCAATACCTTAAAATGTGACTGTATTTGAAGATCAGACCTTTAAAGGGACAATGAAGGTAAAACAAGGTGATATGGTGTTGCTTAAGCCAGTATGACCAGCATCCTTACAAGAAGAGGAAATTAGGGCACAGACAGTATGCAAATCCTGGGATAACCAAAGGAGGACACAGTAAAAGCATGGCCATCTGCAAGCCAAGGAGAGAAATTCCAGGAGAAATCAAACCTGCTGACATCTCACCTTGGATTTACCACCTCCAGAACTGGGAGCCAATAATTTTCTGTTGTTTAAGTCATCCAACTATGATGTTCTGTCATGGTAACCAAAGTAAACTAATACAGAAACGATGTTGATGTAGTAACTCTCAAGTCTAACAGTTGATTATTTCATCTAAGCTGGTTTATCAACATGACTAATGTATAAAATATCTAGGAAATTTGTGAGAAAGACGTAAATTCATTCTTCCCTACTCAAAGCACAAGGTCTTTTCATCACTCCAGTGATTTAAAAAGAAAAAAAAGTTGCCAAAGAATACCTGCACAAAAGCAGGGCATGAAAACAGACTGAAATAAGTCTACTTTGAAGCACATGTGAAGGTTGGTAACATATCACCCCACTGGCTGGACCATTCCCCTGACATTCCACACACCAAACCTCTTTTCTTGGTGGCAGTTAAGGAGGGATACCACTAGGCAATCATGCAACACATTGAACTGCTGGTTTTAAGATTTATCTCACTCTCAGATTTGGGCTTTCAAATACTAAAGATTTTCTGTACAATCATATTTTCCTCCCAACCAATCAAAATGTAAGTTGAAACTTATCAAAATATCCAAGAACTTTCTAAGAGCAAGAACTGTCCAAAGTTGTTACATATTCCTATTCAGGAGTGAGTTTCCTGTTCAAGCAAAGCTGGGATGACACAGTCTCTGGCAAAGTGGCTTGTGAGAATATTAAGTTTTAAAAGGATGCACTTTTGTCAGATGGATTATCTCACCACTGTTGAAAAGAATCTTGAAAAGTGATCGTCATTTTATAAAAAAGGAAATATTTATGGAATACATTGTCACCTCCCCAAATGTATATCTTGAAGTCCTCATGCTCAATACCTTAAAATGTGACTGTATTTGAAGATCAGACCTTTAAAGGGACAATGAAGGTAAAACAAGGTGATATGGTGTTGCTTAAGCCAGTATGACCAGCATCCTTACAAGAAGAGGAAATTAGGGCACAGACAGTATGCAAATCCTGGGATAACCAAAGGAGGACACAGTAAAAGCATGGCCATCTGCAAGCCAAGGAGAGAAATTCCAGGAGAAATCAAACCTGCTGACATCTCACCTTGGATTTACCACCTCCAGAACTGGGAGCCAATAATTTTCTGTTGTTTAAGTCATCCAACTATGATGTTCTGTCATGGTAACCAAAGTAAACTAATACAGAAACGATGTTGATGTAGTAACTCTCAAGTCTAACAGTTGATTATTTCATCTAAGCTGGTTTATCAACATGACTAATGTATAAAATATCTAGGAAATTTGTGAGAAAGACGTAAATTCATTCTTCCCTACTCAAAGCACAAGGTCTTTTCATCACTCCAGTGATTTAAAAAGAAAAAAAAGTTGCCAAAGAATACCTGCACAAAAGCAGGGCATGAAAACAGACTGAAATAAGTCTACTTTGAAGCACATGTGAAGGTTGGTAACATATCACCCCACTGGCTGGACCATTCCCCTGACATTCCACACACCAAACCTCTTTTCTTGGTGGCAGTTAAGGAGGGATACCACTAGGCAATCATGCAACACATTGAACTGCTGGTTTTAAGATTTATCTCACTCTCAGATTTGGGCTTTCAAATACTAAAGATTTTCTGTACAATCATATTTTCCTCCCAACCAATCAAAATGTAAGTTGAAACTTATCAAAATATCCAAGAACTTTCTAAGAGCAAGAACTGTCCAAAGTTGTTACATATTCCTATTCAGGAGTGAGTTTCCTGTTCAAGCAAAGCTGGGATGACACAGTCTCTGGCAAAGTGGCTTGTGAGAATATTAAGGTCTCATATATGGGGCTTAAAAATTGACTTTGCAGATTTTTAGTATTACAGAGTCACATCCAAAGAAGAAAAAGAATTCAACAGGGAGTATGGCCACTTGGGACTAAGCAACACCAATTATGCATCTTTATTCATTTTATTCAAAGCTGAAATTGTCTGTTTGGGAAGATATTCCTTAAGAGAGCTGGCAAAAGGCAGCAGAAAGCCATCACAATTAGCATTTTAATAGCGGCATTGACATCTAACTGATATGTAACAAACTGCATGTAAAGTATGTGATTTGAAAAGTTTTGACATATGTATTCGCCCTGAAACCACCATGAAAATCAACACCATAAACATAGTCATTACCCTCAAAAGTTTCCTACCACTTCTTTGTAATTTATCTCTTTCGTTTTGCTCCACAACCTCACTAGTCCCACCAGGCAAAAACTGATATAGCTCCTATGATTAAATATCAATTTGCATTCTACATAATGAAACCATGCAGTATGTTCTCTCTTTTTTTTTTCTGGCTTCTTTCATTCAACATAATTATTTTGTGATTCATCCATATTGTGTATCGATAGTTCATTCCTTCATACTGTGAGTCGTATTACATGGTATGAATATATTGCAGTCTGTCCAGTCACATATTGACAAACTTTAAGATTTTTTCCAGTTGTGCCTGATATAAATAAAACTGCTATGAACATTAATGTATAACTCTTAGTACAAATATATGCTTTCATTTTTCTTGGGTAACTGTCCAGGAGAATGGCTGGTGACATAACAGGTGTGTACTTAAATGTTTAAAAAACTGCCAAACCCTTTGCAAAATGGTAATAAGATTTTACATTTCTATCAGCAGCATATGAATGTTCCAGTTCCTCCATATTCTTGCCAACATTGTCAGTCTTTAATTGTAGACATTGTAGTAGGTGCATATTGATATTTCCTTGTGGTTTTCATTTGAATTTCTTGACAACCAATCAAAATGTAAGTTGAAACTTATCAAAATATCCAAGAACTTTCTAAGAGCAAGAACTGTCCAAAGTTGTTACATATTCCTATTCAGGAGTGAGTTTCCTGTTCAAGCAAAGCTGGGATGACACAGTCTCTGGCAAAGTGGCTTGTGAGAATATTAAGGTCTCATATATGGGGCTTAAAAATTGACTTTGCAGATTTTTAGTATTACAGAGTCACATCCAAAGAAGAAAAAGAATTCAACAGGGAGTATGGCCACTTGGGACTAAGCAACACCAATTATGCATCTTTATTCATTTTATTCAAAGCTGAAATTGTCTGTTTGGGAAGATATTCCTTAAGAGAGCTGGCAAAAGGCAGCAGAAAGCCATCACAATTAGCATTTTAATAGCGGCATTGACATCTAACTGATATGTAACAAACTGCATGTAAAGTATGTGATTTGAAAAGTTTTGACATATGTATTCGCCCTGAAACCACCATGAAAATCAACACCATAAACATAGTCATTACCCTCAAAAGTTTCCTACCACTTCTTTGTAATTTATCTCTTTCGTTTTGCTCCACAACCTCACTAGTCCCACCAGGCAAAAACTGATATAGCTCCTATGATTAAATATCAATTTGCATTCTACATAATGAAACCATGCAGTATGTTCTCTCTTTTTTTTTTCTGGCTTCTTTCATTCAACATAATTATTTTGTGATTCATCCATATTGTGTATCGATAGTTCATTCCTTCATACTGTGAGTCGTATTACATGGTATGAATATATTGCAGTCTGTCCAGTCACATATTGACAAACTTTAAGATTTTTTCCAGTTGTGCCTGATATAAATAAAACTGCTATGAACATTAATGTATAACTCTTAGTACAAATATATGCTTTCATTTTTCTTGGGTAACTGTCCAGGAGAATGGCTGGTGACATAACAGGTGTGTACTTAAATGTTTAAAAAACTGCCAAACCCTTTGCAAAATGGTAATAAGATTTTACATTTCTATCAGCAGCATATGAATGTTCCAGTTCCTCCATATTCTTGCCAACATTGTCAGTCTTTAATTGTAGACATTGTAGTAGGTGCATATTGATATTTCCTTGTGGTTTTCATTTGAATTTCTTGAATGACTTATAATGTTAAAATCTTTTTATGTGCTTATTTGCCATCTGTATATCTTCTTTCATGATGTGTCTATTTAAATCTTTTGCCAATTTTTAAAATTAGGTTTCCTTATTGTTGATGTTTGAAAGTGCTTTATGTATTCAGGATTTTGTTGTTGCTGTTCAGTCACTAAGTGGTGTCCAACTTATCTCAACCCCGTTAACTGCAGCACACCAGGCTTCCCTGTTCTTTACTTTCTCCTGGCATTTGCTCAAATGTATGTCCACTGAGTCAGTGATGCTGTCTAACCATCTCATCCTCTGTTGGCACCTTCTCCTTTCACCTTCAATCCTTCCCAGCATCAGGATCTTTTCCAATGAGTCAGCTCTATGCACCATATGTCCAATATATTGGAGCTTCAGCTTCAGTATCAATCCTTCTAATGAATAGTTAGGGTTGATTTTACTTTAGGATTGACTGGTAATGATCTCCCTTCTGTCCAAGGGACTCTCAAAAGTCTTCTCTATCTCTTCATGGGATCACAGTCACATCATGGTGAAGGGGTTTGTGTAACTCAATGAAGTTATAAGCCTGCTGGGATTTTGATTGAGATTTCATTTAATCTATAGAACAGTTTGAGGAGAATTCTCTTCTTAACAGTTTTGCATCTTCTGACCCATAGATCTGACATATCTCTTCCACTTGTTTAAATCTTCTTTAATTTCTCCAATACTTTGAAAAGTACTGTTTTTCAAGTTTCAATGTATCGTTCTTTCATACTTTTTGTTATGTTTATCCCAATCTATATCATATTTTTCAATGTTACAAATGGTGTTGCTTTATTAGCTTCAATATCACATGGTTTGCTGCTAGCATAAATATGTTTAATTTTAGTATTTTATTTTAGTTTTAGTATTATCTTCATTGATTGTATCAAATGTTCTCATATTTAGTTTTAGTACTGTCCTCATTGATTGTATCAAATGTTCTACTTAGATAATAAAGCCATCTACAAATAAAGACTTCTTTTCCAACCAAAACACCTTTTCTTTCTTTTTCTTGCCTCATTTTACCAGCTACAACCTTTATAACATTGAGCAAAAGTGGTGAGGGTGAACATTCTACTCATCTTTCCAGGAACACATTCAGTTTCGTGATTTTTTTTTTAAACCATGAATTATAACATTAGCTGTAGGAAGTAGTAGATGCCATTTATCAAGCTAAGGAGTTCTTTGCTATTCCTACTTTGCTCAGAGTTTTATTGAAGGGACTATTGGATTTCTCAAAAGTTTTCTGTAAATCTTTTTAAATGATGATTAAAAAAAAAATTATCTTGTAAGCTACATTCTATTACAACCTTATTTAACAATTTAAATTATCTTTTTTAATTTAACGTTGGATAAGATTTCCTAAAATTCATATTTAGAATTTTGTGTCAATGTTCACAACGAATATTACTCTTTCACTTTTTTATCTGAACCCTCTTGCTCAAATGTTCCACTGAGTCAGTGATGCTGTCTAACCATCTCATCCTCTGTTGGCACCTTCTCCTTTCACCTTCAATCCTTCCCAGCATCAGGATCTTTTCCAATGAGTCAGCTCTATGCACCATATGTCCAATATATTGGAGCTTCAGCTTCAGTATCAATCCTTCTAATGAATAGTTAGGGTTGATTTTACTTTAGGATTGACTGGTAATGATCTCCCTTCTGTCCAAGGGACTCTCAAAAGTCTTCTCTATCTCTTCATGGGATCACAGTCACATCATGGTGAAGGGGTTTGTGTAACTCAATGAAGTTATAAGCCTGCTGGGATTTTGATTGAGATTTCATTTAATCTATAGAACAGTTTGAGGAGAATTCTCTTCTTAACAGTTTTGCATCTTCTGACCCATAGATCTGACATATCTCTTCCACTTGTTTAAATCTTCTTTAATTTCTCCAATACTTTGAACAGTACTGTTTTCAAGTTTCAATGTATCGTTCTTTCATACTTTTTGTTATGTTTATCCCAATCTATATCATATTTTTCAATGTTACAAATGGTGTTGCTTTATTAGCTTCAATATCACATGGTTTGCTGCTAGCATAAATATGTTTAATTTTAGTATTTTATTTTAGTTTTAGTATTATCTTCATTGATTGTATCAAATGTTCTCATATTTAGTTTTAGTACTGTCCTCATTGATTGTATCAAATGTTCTACTTAGATAATAAAGCCATCTACAAATAAAGACTTCTTTTCCAACCAAAACACCTTTTCTTTCTTTTTCTTGCCTCATTTTACCAGCTACAACCTTTATAACATTGAGCAAAAGTGGTGAGGGTGAACATTCTACTCATCTTTCCAGGAACACATTCAGTTTCGTGATTTTTTTTTTAAACCATGAATTATAACATTAGCTGTAGGAAGTAGTAGATGCCATTTATCAAGCTAAGGAGTTCTTTGCTATTCCTACTTTGCTCAGAGTTTTATTGAAGGGACTATTGGATTTCTCAAAAGTTTTCTGTAAATCTTTTTAAATGATGATTAAAAAAAAAATTATCTGGTAAGCTACATTCTATTACAACCTTATTTGACAATTTAAATTATCTTTTTTAATTTAACGTTAGATAAGATTTCCTAAAATTCATATTTAGAATTTTTGTGTCAATGTTCACAACGAATATTACTCTTTCACTTTTTTTTATCTGAATGCCCTTGCCTGGTTTTGATAGTAGGGCAATACTGGCCACAAAGAATGAGCTAGGAAGCATTCTTTAAAATTTTATGCAAAAGTTTGTGCAGAATTGGCATCATTTCCTCTTTAAATCTTTGGCAGAATTCACCAGTGAGGATCTATGGACTTAGTTTTCTTTGTTGGAAGTTTTGAACTCCAAATACAATTTCTTTACACATCAAGAGTTCTTCATTTTATTGATTTTTCTTGATTGAGCTTTGGTCTTTCAACGAAAATCAAATGTAACAGGCCTATTATATTTAAAATGTTGAATATAATGGCGTAAAGTTACTCAAAATATCCCCTTCCTGTATTTTTAATATGTGTAGTGTTTGCAGTTATGTGACCTCTCTCATTATTGATATTGGTAATTACATTTTCATTCTTTTTTCCTTATCAATTTGGCTCAAAGTTTAACAATTCTATTGATTTTTTCAAAGAACCAGTTTTCTGTTTCATTGAATTTCTCTACTGTTTTTCTGTTTCATTGATTTCCTCTCTGACCTTTAGTATTTCTCTTTTCCTACTCACTTGGGGTTTAATTTGTGATTTTTTTCTTGTTATGAGTTTCTTATGTTGGATGTTAAGGTCACTGATTGGAGACCTTTTTTATGTCCAATATAGGCAGTGAATGCTAAAACTTTCCCCATAAGTACTGCATTAACAGCATTCCACAAACTCTAATCATGTTGTATACTCATCTACATTCAATTCAAATTACTTCTTATTTTCTCGTTTTGATTTTTCCTTTGACCTCTAGATTACTTAGAAATGTGTTACAATTGCTTTTCAAGAGTTTTGGAGGATTTCTTCAATATCTTTCTGTTACTGATTTTACATTAAATTTCATTTTTGTCAGAGAACTCATTTGAAAGATTTGTTTCTGCTACTCTATCTTAACCAGAAGTGGAAGTCTCTCTAATTAACATTTGTAAGTACTTTAGAAGTCACTTTACCCATTAGGACAGTTATTTATAATATAGTATTACTTACGGTGTGGACAACACTGATGGGTTTTTTAATTTGATCAAAGAAAATCAAATGAGGTATTAGTCTGAGCTTGAGGCATTACAGTGTTCCCTTGCCTGGTTTTGATAGTAGGGCAATACTGGCCACAAAGAATGAGCTAGGAAGCATTCTTTAAAATTTTATGCAAAAGTTTGTGCAGAATTGGCATCATTTCCTCTTTAAATCTTTGGCAGAATTCACCAGTGAGGATCTATGGACTTAGTTTTCTTTGTTGGAAGTTTTGAACTCCAAATACAATTTCTTTACACATCAAGAGTTCTTCATTTTATTGATTTTTCTTGATTGAGCTTTGGTCTTTCAACGAAAATCAAATGTAACAGGCCTATTATATTTAAAATGTTGAATATAATGGCGTAAAGTTACTCAAAATATCCCCTTCCTGTATTTTTAATATGTGTAGTGTTTGCAGTTATGTGACCTCTCTCATTATTGATATTGGTAATTACATTTTCATTCTTTTTTCCTTATCAATTTGGCTCAAAGTTTAACAATTCTATTGATTTTTTCAAAGAACCAGTTTTCTGTTTCATTGAATTTCTCTACTGTTTTTCTGTTTCATTGATTTCCTCTCTGACCTTTAGTATTTCTCTTTTCCTACTCACTTGGGGTTTAATTTGTGATTTTTTTCTTGTTATGAGTTTCTTATGTTGGATGTTAAGGTCACTGATTGGAGACCTTTTTTATGTCCAATATAGGCAGTGAATGCTAAAACTTTCCCCATAAGTACTGCATTAACAGCATTCCACAAACTCTAATCATGTTGTATACTCATCTACATTCAATTCAAATTACTTCTTATTTTCTCGTTTTGATTTTTCCTTTGACCTCTAGATTACTTAGAAATGTGTTACAATTGCTTTTCAAGAGTTTTGGAGGATTTCTTCAATATCTTTCTGTTACTGATTTTACATTAAATTTCATTTTTGTCAGAGAACTCATTTGAAAGATTTGTTTCTGCTACTCTATCTTAACCAGAAGTGGAAGTCTCTCTAATTAACATTTGTAAGTACTTTAGAAGTCACTTTACCCATTAGGACAGTTATTTATAATATAGTATTACTTACGGTGTGGACAACACTGATGGGTTTTTTAATTTGATCAAAGAAAATCAAATGAGGTATTAGTCTGAGCTTGAGGCATTACAGTGTTAGAGAAAACTCTAAACAGAATCAATATTAGGTTTCATTAGTATGAGGTAATACCTTAAGCAATTAACAACTTAAAGTCAGTCCTGGCAACTTAAAAAATAACCAGATTCGATATGATTTTTTTTTTTTTTGGTCACTTCTATTCTTTTTGTTGTTGTTCTATTTTAGGATTTTTTCTTTTTTTTTTTTTTGCCTCTAAGTCATCGTTTATTTTTCATCCATCTTTATTCTTTGGCCTGTGTGGGCCTTCCATCTCAGTGGCCTCTCTCATTGCAGAGCACTGGCTCTGGGCACATGCACTCCAGAGCACTGGTGCATAGTTGGACACACTGGCCCAGCCGTTCCTCAGCATGTGGGATCTTCCCAGGCCAGGGATCGAACTGGTGCCCCTTGCACTGCAAAGCAGACTCTTTACCCACTGGACCACCAGGGAAACCCTTGGCCACTTCTATTGATTTATTATTTATCTTTGTTCTTTGGCCTGTGTGGGCCTCCCATTGCAGTGACCTCTCTCATTGCAGAGCACCAGCTCTGGGCACATGCACTCCAGAGCTCAGGCTCAGTTGTTGGAAACATTGGTCCAGCCGCTCCGTGGCACGTGGGTTCTTCCCAGACCAGGGATCGAACCAGAGCCCCTTGCGCTGCAAGGCTGTGTCCTTACCCACTGGACCACCAGGGAGGCCCTAGAGATTATCTTTAATCAGTCTCCTATTAAATTCAACAATTAATACTTCTGGGAAGGCTAGGAATGGAAGAACTGGGTAGAAAACATTGAACTTGGAATAAAATAACAGAAATGGGTAAGTGGAAGAAGGAAAGAGGAGGAGGAAAGATGAAAAGGTGCTTATAGGAGAAAGTGGAAGGACACTCAGGGTACACAATTAGATCTGCTGCCTCTGAGCATTAATAAAAATCATCTCCATGACACTTCTGCCATTGTCACAGGTTGTCAAAACCAATGTTAGGACATCAGTTATAGCTGGAAGTTTGCAACAGAGCTGTCTAATCTCCCTGACGTGTCTAATGCATTCCTCATTACAGAACTCCTTCCTCTTCAGTACAATGTCATGTCATTGTCTGACCACAGAGGAAAAGTGAAATGATTTTTTTTAAGATATAAACCTATAGCATTATATAGGGAGAAGACAGGGTCCAACAGATTGGCCATTTAACCTTCCGGACACTTATCTGGATATTCTCATAAAAAATAAGGCATGCATCTTTTTTCTAATGTGCTCTTGGATTATCAAGAGTTGATATATTTCTAAAAGGCATATGCCTGTACACTACCTGAAATAATCATTGTTTAGGATACCTTTCATCCATTTCAATGCCATTTCTGTCTAGAAAAACTAAACTATTATAGAATTCAGTACGAAGAAAAGATCCTCTTACGAATTGGACGTTCCTTTTCCATTAGATAATGGATATAACCCACTATGTAGAATGCTTTCCCTCTGTCACTGGAATCTCAGAACCAGTATAACAGTTAACGGAGGAAAATACATGGCATGCATGCCACCCACCTGCTCCTCTTCCAGACATCATTAATCAAGCATGACAGGTTTTCCCAGCTGAACCTTCTTGGACTGAAAATCTTTCTCAATATTATATTCTTGGTGTACTTGACCAATTGAGCAAAATTTACACATGATGTGAAATGTCTTCAACCAGCCTACATGAAAACTGTATCTGCTACTCCTCCTGCATGTAATTTCTTAAATTTTTCCATTGTTTATTTGATAGGTGTATTACATACATCTTCCATCCTAAGTATAACCAAATTCTTTTTGGAAAGTAACTCCCTTAACTCTCATGACAGACAAAGGTTCTGAGTCAATTTGTGACTGTACGTGAAAAGGTCCCTGAGGATAATTATAAATAAAATGAGTTTCTAAAACTTTATACTTCTTTACAGTAAGAAACACATATGTATGTATATAGATAGATAGATATAGATATAAAATTGCAACTTTGTACTAGTATTTAAAGCAACTAATGACCAGATCAAATGCAGCAACAGTGAGAGTGTAATGTTACTTTCTCCAGTGACATTGACTGTTAAACCAGTACAACCAAATTTAGAACTACACAAATTGAGGATTGGTCCCAGTTCATCACTGATTACTCTTCTTGGTCTACAACAGGGTATATACAGGATTGAGAGTAGATATTTAGAAACTTTTAGAGCAATTGCATGATATTTTTATTGCACTTTACAAAAGTAGTAGTATACATTATTTAAGGAAAAAGAAAAAGGTGGTATCTTGAGAACCACTAACATTTCTTTCAATGTTCAAAGCAAGTTCATAACAAATGTCATTTTTTCAAAAACACTTAAGTAACTCCCTGACTTGAGAAACAGTCAAGCCTTTCCATGCCTTTCCAAGTTGTCTCATCTATAATACGGTGATAGTAATGGCCCCTGTGTCTATGTGTGCCTAGTCACTCAGTAGAGACTTAGTCACTCAATAGAGACTGACCCTTTGTGACCTCATGGACTGTAGTCTGCCAGGCTCCTCTGTTCACGGCACCTGATTCATGATTCATGATTATTATGAGGATGAAATAAAATAACCCTAGAGAGGCAGAACCTTCCAGTGGCCACCTGGGTATTTTTCTAGGAAAAATACATACTACACTTGGCCTCCAGCCTTGTATCCAGAGGTGGCCAAGGGACAAAGTATTCAACAACATACAAAAGCAAAGGTGATGCATGACCTTCCAGTGTAGACCCCTAAGGGAAGAAAACTGTGACTAGTAGAAATGTACACAGAGAGAGATTTCTAGGATTATGCCCATGATGCAAACACTCTAGGGAAATAGAATAGCATGGAAGGAACCAGGCCTCTAGAATTTTGCTGAGCAGAACTATATCAATTCAGGCTAAGAGAAACTAACTTATCTACAAAGAGGTTAGTGTGACCCTGTGCCACACTCAGCCAAACTAATAGCTCAACTAAGACTATACGCTAAGCACTTGGACTAGAACTCAGAGCATAGTGTACATTAATAGTGGATAACTACTATAATTCATATTACTTTTTGATATTTTAACACTTTGACCTTTAGAACACCATCTATGGTCATCCATGGTGATATCATTCTCCTTCAAATGATAACCAGGATAACTCTCCCAGACCCTTGTTTATTAATAATTTGGGGAATGGTTCAAGGAGTTCTCCAGAACTGCTTTTGTGGACTTCGTGAAATCCCATATCTTTTTGAATGATGACTATTTTCATTTAGAAACCATTTACCTTTTACTGTTCAATACAGTCACATCTAACAATATGAGACATACTGACTAGAAAAGACACTGACCGGGTGGTATGGAAGAAGACCAGATATCTGCAAGAAGGGCTGTCTGAGTGGGTGAACATTTTATGAGAGGTTGGTTCATCAGTGGATGGTTCCTTGTGACTCTTGTTCTTCTTTATTAACTGACATCGTTTTATTTCAAGAACATTCTTCTCATCAAACTTTTGGTTATTGTAAGATAAAATTTGTTTAAGAAAAACAGAACTGATCCTTGATTCTAATCCTTTACTTAGCAGCTTTCTTTTTTATGTTTTATTGTTTTATATTTAAACAATCTTGCAGTGTAACTGATTTCCAACAGTATATTAGTTTCAGGTGTAGAGAAAAGTGATTCAGTCACACATATACATATACCCATCAATTTTAAGATTATTTTCCCATATAGGTTATTACAGAATAGTGAATAGTTTCCTGTCTTATATAATCAGTCCTTGTTAATTACCTATTTTATATATAGTAGTGTGCATATGTTAATCTGGAACTCTTATTTTATCCCTCCCACCCCACTTTTTCCCTTTTGGTAATCATAAGCTTGTTTTCTATGTCTGTGAGTCTGTTTTTGTTTTGTAAATAAGTTCCTTTGTATCATTTTTTAGATTCCACATATAAGTGATATCATGTTAATATAAATTAGTACAACCACTATGGAGAACAGTATGGAAGTTCTTTAGAAAGGTAAATATAGAACTACCATATAATCAATTCCACGCTTGTGTATGTATCCAAAGAAAGCCATAATTCAAAAATGTATGTCCCCCCAGTTTTCACTGTAGCACTATTTACAACAGCCAAGAAATATAAGAAACCTATTTGTCCATCGACAGAGGAAAAGATAAAGAAGATGCACATATACAACGGAATATTACTCAGCCATAAAAAAGAATGCCATTTGCAGCAACATGGATGGACTTAGAGATTATCATACTAAATGAAGTAAGTCAGAGAAAAAGACAAATATCACATGCTAACCAGTTTTCAAAATTCTATTTAACAATGGCACATTGAAACACACTGAAAGTCGGGAAGCTTATATCTTGGACTTCTAACTTCACCTAGAATCTCCATAAGCTAAGAATTTACATGCTGAGTTTTTCTTTATTCTGGTGATATTAAATGCCAGAAAACAAATGATGAATTCAGAACTAATAATAACACATATCAGCAGAAGCAGTCCTTTCTTGCTAGAGAGCCAAAGAAAATAATACAGACAAACTTTCAAGTCAGATATTATAAAAACATTTTCCCACTACCGTGACTACTTTGGTATCCCAAAAGAAAACGAAACATTCTAATTTCTTCCTACAGTTCCAATGACATCTGTCTCCATAATGCGTTCCTCTCCATTAGAAACTGTGCTGTGTTGTGCTTAGTAACTCAGTCGTGCCTGACTTTTTGCAACCCCATGGACTATAGCCCACCAGCATCCTCTGTACCTGTCTATTTCAAAATGCCCTTATAAGAGCCAATTATATGAGTTTGGTTGCCAGCAGCCCAATAGTCATCATACTTCTAAAAGCATGATGTAAAATATAAGCTAGATTAGAGAGCATGTATCAAGTGTTTTTGTTTCTATACCCAGTAGTAGAACTGCCAGGCTATATGGTAATTTGATTTTTCATTTTTTTAGAAATATCCACACTGTTTTCCACAATGGGTATACCAGTTTACATCCTCGCAAACTTTTCTCCACATCCTTGACAACATTTCTTATTTGTGCTTTTTTGATGATAGTCATTCTGACAGGTGTGCACTCCAATATTCATAGTAGCAGTATTTATAGTTGCCAAGGTATGAAAGCCTAAGTGTCCATTGACAAATTAATGAAAAAAGAAGATGTGGTGTGTATATGTACACAATAGAATATCACTAAACCATATAAAAGAATTAAATTTTGTCATTTGAAGCAACATGGATAAGCTTGGAGGGCATTATGATAAGTGAAATAAATCAAAGATAAATATTGCATGAGGGCTTCCCCTGGTGGCCCAGTGGGTAAGGACACCGCCTTGCTGTGCAAGGGGCGCCAGTTCGAGCCCTGGCCTGGGAAGATCCCACGTGCCGCGGAGCGGCTGGACTGATGTGTCCAATTACCGAGCCTGAGCTCTGGAGCGCATGCGCCCAGAGCCGGCACTCTGCAACGACAGACGCCACCGCGATGGGAGGCCCACAGGAGCCAAAGAACAAAGACGGATGAACATAGAGAAACGAAAGACCAATAGAAGTGACCCGCCCACTCCCCTCCCTCCCCAACCCGACCCCCACCCAAAATAAATAAATAAATAAATCTTTAAAAAACTATATTGCGTGATATCACTTATATGTAGAATCAAAAATACAGGAAACTAGAGAATATAACAAAAAAGAAGCAAACTCACAGGTATACAGAAAAAATTAGTTGTTACCAATAGTAGAGGAAGAGGCAATATAGGAGTCGGGGAGTGGGAAGAACTATCTATTGTAGTAGGGCGTATTGTAAAACATGGGGAATATAGTCCATATTTTGTCTTAATGGTAAGTGACACGTAACCTTTAAAATTGTACACTAAATAAAAATAAATCAAATAAACTCTTATATAACATAAAAAAATGGAAGCCAGATCATGTCATTTCTCTGCTCTCATTTCTCCAGTGTCTTCCCATCCCACTCAACAGAGAAGTTAACATTTTTACAATGACCTAGAAGACCTCCACGCCATGCCCAGCACCACCTCTCTCTGATCTCACACCTTCCTGCTTATGTCCTGTGTCCTCTTCTCTGCACACGCTGGCCTGGGCTTCTGCTGACAAAACACATTCTCCTTTGGGACAATGCTTTGGCCAAGGTGTGCACTCCAATATTCATAGTAGCAGTATTTATAGTTGCCAAGGTATGAAAGCCTAAGTGTCCATTGACAAATTAATGAAAAAAGAAGATGTGGTGTGTATATGTACACAATAGAATATCACTAAACCATATAAAAGAATTAAATTTTGTCATTTGAAGCAACATGGATAAGCTTGGAGGGCATTATGATAAGTGAAATAAATCAAAGATAAATATTGCATGAGGGCTTCCCCTGGTGGCCCAGTGGGTAAGGACACCGCCTTGCTGTGCAAGGGGCGCCAGTTCGAGCCCTGGCCTGGGAAGATCCCACGTGCCGCGGAGCGGCTGGACTGATGTGTCCAATTACCGAGCCTGAGCTCTGGAGCGCATGCGCCCAGAGCCGGCACTCTGCAACGACAGACGCCACCGCGATGGGAGGCCCACAGGAGCCAAAGAACAAAGACGGATGAACATAGAGAAACGAAAGACCAATAGAAGTGACCCGCCCACTCCCCTCCCTCCCCAACCCGACCCCCACCCAAAATAAATAAATAAATAAATCTTTAAAAAACTATATTGCGTGATATCACTTATATGTAGAATCAAAAATACAGGAAACTAGAGAATATAACAAAAAAGAAGCAAACTCACAGGTATACAGAAAAAATTAGTTGTTACCAATAGTAGAGGAAGAGGCAATATAGGAGTCGGGGAGTGGGAAGAACTATCTATTGTAGTAGGGCGTATTGTAAAACATGGGGAATATAGTCCATATTTTGTCTTAATGGTAAGTGACACGTAACCTTTAAAATTGTACACTAAATAAAAATAAATCAAATAAACTCTTATATAACATAAAAAAATGGAAGCCAGATCATGTCATTTCTCTGCTCTCATTTCTCCAGTGTCTTCCCATCCCACTCAACAGAGAAGTTAACATTTTTACAATGACCTAGAAGACCTCCACGCCATGCCCAGCACCACCTCTCTCTGATCTCACACCTTCCTGCTTATGTCCTGTGTCCTCTTCTCTGCACACGCTGGCCTGGGCTTCTGCTGACAAAACACATTCTCCTTTGGGACAATGCTTTGGCATTTCCCAAGGCCTTTGGGCCTTGCTTTGGTCGTTTCTTTTTGCTAGAACGCTCTTTGGACCTGACCTTTTTGGATTTTATTTTTAATCAAATTCTACCCTCTCTGTGACACTATTATCCCAACTGCAAATTTTCACCTGCCCTCACCCATATCCCTACCCTCCGACTTACTTGATTTTTCTCTATCACACTTACTGCCAATGAACCCACTAGAAATATATTCCATGTACATTCATTGTTGGTCTCTCTACAATAGGGTGTATGCTCCTTCAGGAATCTGGATCGCTAGCATTTAGAAAACGGTATCTGGCACATGAAGATAGTGCATTAGATTGACTGACTGAATACATAAACGACTTGTTTTCATTCCTCCTAAGGCTGGCAACAACACTGCTTCAGCAATCCTGTTTCGTTCCTGATTTTAAACACTACAGATAGAATGCCACATAATTGAGCACTGGCACTACTCAAAGTCAGTCTCTAAGTTAAAACAACATAGAAGATGCAAGGGACTGGAATATACAGACAGGAAATAAACAAACAAAAATGTTCAACTTCAATGTTGTTTGTTTGCCTGTCTCCAATTTCAATTTCATATAGCATTTTCCAAATAGAGATTCACTTAATCGTCCTTAGCACCCAGATTATGACAGGAAAATAAATGCCCCCCTCCCCGCCCCTGCAAACCAAATGAACAAAAAATAAACTCCTATCTGAATAAGTGGTACTTTAGGAAGATTAATTGTTGCTAAAATAGAACATCTCCTCATGTCTCTTGACACTCTGATTTTCAGTAACCTCAAATATACAAAACAAAGTCACAGAACCTCAGGGCCACAAAGAATACCTCAGCTCTCAGCTTAGAGGAAACTGTTTATTAAGGAACAGCCATTTGTTTCCTTTAAGACAGTGTTCCTCAAGTGATTTCTGTAGAATTTTAAGATATCGATATTAATAGGCAATATTAAACAAAGGATCTAGTATCAAGTACTAGTTTAAACAAGTTTTTTTTTTACTGTTGAACTTCTAGGAGTCTTTTTAAAAGTATACACACACACACACAGACACACACACATATATATGTATATACATGCATGCTAAGTCACATTAATCATGTCCGACTCTTTGTGACCTATGGACCTTAGTCCACCAGGCTCCTCTGTCCATGGGATTCTTCATGCAAGAATACTGGAGTGGGTTGCTAGGCCTTGCTTTTGATCATAAACATTACAATTACCATGACCGTCATCCCTCACCGTGTTTTTCCAGAGTGCGGCCAGGCTCAGTCACTTTCGTTGTGTCCAATTCTTTGCAACCCTATGGACTGAGCCCAGCAGGCCAGTGAATTGCTATGCCCTCCACAAGGGGACACTCCCGACCCAGGGATCCAACACAGGTCCTCCTGTGTCTCCTAAATTGCAAGTAGAATCTTTACCACAAGCTACCAAGGGTTTCCAGAGTGTATTTATGACCAAATACACATTAGGAAATTAGGAACTCTTAGAATTGAGCCCAGAAACTTAGAATTGTATGTAAATATCAACAATTGATTAAACAAACTTAGGTGGGTTGGTTTTCTTCTCCTAGAAATCTTCAATCCTTCTTAAAGTATGACAGCTATTCAGACACAGAGAGGAAATGTTATATATAGAAAAGTAATAGCTGATGATCATAAGACATAAAGGCCAGCAAGAATATCAGAATTGCCTTATTTACTTTCTTTGAGGGTCAAGGTAAGTCCAGGACACTTCAAAGGTCACTTGGAACATCATAGGTTAAAACAAAAGTTTACTCTCCCATAGTTTTGAAGACAAAGGTCCAAAATCAAGTTGCTAGCAGGGTTGATTCCTTCTAGAGACTGTGAGGGAAAATCTATTCTATAACTCTCTTCTAGCTTCTGGTGACTGCTGTCAATTCTTGGCATATCTAGGCTTGTAGACACATCACTCTAACCTGTTTCTGTCTTTACATGCCATTGTCCTTTCTATGTTGGTGTCCAGATTTCTCTCTTCTTGTAAGGACATCGTATTGGTCTTTTATAGAGGCTCAATACAATATGAACTCATCTTAATTACATATACAAAGATCCTATTTCCAAATAAAGTCACATTCACAGGTTCTAGCTGAACATGAATTTTGGGAAAAAAAGACTGTTCAACCCAGGACAGAAGGTAACATTTATATCATGCATTTTAGAACTACCTCTACCAAAATGACTATCTTTTGTAAAGTAAAAATTTTTTTTGTTTAAAGAAGAAATGATTTAAAAATAAGTAAATGAACTGAGGAAGCTTAATTTTAAATATTTTAATAAAGGGAAGGCTCTATAATAATGTGAAGAATTATTCCTGACATTGTTTTCTGTGTTTTGATTTCCTATAAAAATATTCTCAAAGGAAACACATGTGTGATTGCAAACATTTAGCAAAAGAAGGATGAAAGAAAACCTAATCTTGAAAATAAAACATTGTTCAATCTCCATGAGTGCTCCTTCGGAAAAATGTTGCATTTTCTATTCTGTCAGTCTCAGAGATCTGGCACCTGAAGGCTCACCAAAGCAGAATGAAACTGAATCTGATTTTCATCTCACTCACAGTAACGCAGAAAATGAATGTACAATATCATAACCTCTTCACTTAGCTGCTACTGACATTTTATTAAGTAATTTTACTCTAGATGTTCATATATCTTTCATTTATGTTTTTCCTTATGTTATTACTAATTCTACTATTGAATGAGGGGTAAAAGGAAAAACAGCTGTAGGGACAGTGAAAAGCTGAATTAACCCACACTCGCCTCCTTTAACAGAGTTTGAGAAAGCTGAGTGGAAGGTGCATTTAATGATTCTGACTGAGCTGTTCAGATGGCCTTTTGGATTCAATAAATTGCCCTACTCCACACTAAAAAAGCCCCTCTTTTTGCTAGCAGGGTTGGTTCCTTCTAGAGACTGTGAGGGAAAATCTATTCTATAACTCTCTTCTAGCTTCTGGTGACTGCTGTCAATTCTTGGCATATCTAGGCTTGTAGACACATCACTCTAACCTGTTTCTGTCTTTACATGCCATTGTCCTTTCTATGTTGGTGTCCAGATTTCTCTCTTCTTGTAAGGACATCGTATTGGTCTTTTATAGAGGCTCAATACAATATGAACTCATCTTAATTACATATACAAAGATCCTATTTCCAAATAAAGTCACATTCACAGGTTCTAGCTGAACATGAATTTTGGGAAAAAGACTGTTCAACCCAGGACAGAAGGTAACATTTATATCATGCATTTTAGAACTACCTCTACCAAAATGACTATCTTTTGTAAAGTAAAAATTTTTTTTGTTTAAAGAAGAAATGATTTAAAAATAAGTAAATGAACTGAGGAAGCTTAATTTTAAATATTTTAATAAAGGGAAGGCTCTATAATAATGTGAAGAATTATTCCTGACATTGTTTTCTGTGTTTTGATTTCCTATAAAAATATTCTCAAAGGAAACACATGTGTGATTGCAAACATTTAGCAAAAGAAGGATGAAAGAAAACCTAATCTTGAAAATAAAACATTGTTCAATCTCCATGAGTGCTCCTTCGGAAAAATGTTGCATTTTCTATTCTGTCAGTCTCAGAGATCTGGCACCTGAAGGCTCACCAAAGCAGAATGAAACTGAATCTGATTTTCATCTCACTCACAGTAACGCAGAAAATGAATGTACAATATCATAACCTCTTCACTTAGCTGCTACTGACATTTTATTAAGTAATTTTACTCTAGATGTTCATATATCTTTCATTTATGTTTTTCCTTATGTTATTACTAATTCTACTATTGAATGAGGGGTAAAAGGAAAAACAGCTGTAGGGACAGTGAAAAGCTGAATTAACCCACACTCGCCTCCTTTAACAGAGTTTGAGAAAGCTGAGTGGAAGGTGCATTTAATGATTCTGACTGAGCTGTTCAGATGGCCTTTTGGATTCAATAAATTGCCCTACTCCACACTAAAAAAGCCCCTCTTTTTTCTTAGAAAATCTTTTTTTTTAAATCAAATGAAAACCACTTGAAGGAACTAAATCAAAATGAAATCTCTGTAATTTGTAATAAGAGAAGGATCACCATATGATGAGTCAGAGGTTTAATCTCATTTAAATTAAAGACTTTGACTTTTTATTAAGACAAAACTGTGAGTTCAGGTATAAATATTCACTCCCTTTGCCTCAAACCCATAGTAATTAAAGGAACATACACATGTAGATTTATAATTTTATGTTATATACTATGTATTTAATACTTAAAAATGCAAAACTGGATTCAGGAACAAAATAAACATCTTGGAACAGAAACACAAAGAGTAACAGTAACCTACTAGGGTTCCTAGTAAAAACAAGATATTTCCAGTTGGGGAGAGTTGCTAACAGGAGCCCAAAGCATTCCTCTCCTGTCAGGGCACCAGGACCAGACTCTGGCTATGAAACTGGATGTTGGGTTTAGTTTCCATGACCTGTGAAAAGAGTCTCAACAAAAAGCTGACCATTGCCAGGGGCTGAGACTCTATTAAACTGCAGTCAGGAGGATGAGTGGGAGCCAAGACTCCTTCCCACTCCGACCCTAGGTTCAGGCATTCTCAGACTCACAGACAAGACTTACAACACACCAATACCTCTACAAGACTGGAGACCAGACATGCCAACATGTGACCTACTTCTGGACAGAGAGCTCCAGAGAGCTAGAAACAGGTACTGGCAAAAACTGGTAGACAAGGTAAGCCCAGAGAGAAGAACATTAAAAATAAAACAACAGCAACAACAATAAAACTCCTACTCAGAATGAGTCAACAAACACATACGATATGAGGCAAATGCCACAAAAGACAACTGACATCCTAGACAGTGTGAAAGGATTCATTTTGGAGGAATGCCAAACACAAAAATATTATCTGAAAATTATTTATGAACAAGTATGTCCAAAATACTCATAGAAATAAAAATAGTATACGTAACCATCATAAAACAAAACAAAATGTGGAATGGCCATTGTAATAATCTCCTTTGTTTTTAATCATTAAAATGTGTCTGGGGACTAGTTTGACTAAATGAAAAAGTGTTTAATGCAAGGTGCTAACAAATAAAAAGTGAAGTGATGCTCTACTCTCAATGACAATATGCACAAAGTTAATATTGCAAGATGGTCCATAGGATAATGATTATAGTATATTACTAGTTCAAAGGAAGGAGACATATTAATAGCATTCAGTCATGGGAATCAGTTAACAGAGGTGGTGTCTGATTGAAATCAGAAGGACAAAGAAGATGCATGGCAGGAGGCAGAATGAGGGAAGAAGGAATCATTTCAGAGGAAGAAAAAATACCAGCCAAGGCAGCAGCATACAAGGGTGAGGGATAGAAAGCAGTCTATCCTGGGCAGAGGTAATTGTGGGGGAGGGGGGTATACTACCTATAGTTCCTATAAAATTTTTAACAAGGTCATTTTTATCACCTGCATGCATCTACAATCTGCTAGTGACAAAATACACTGAAATAAATATTTTATTGGTCTCATTTCTAAACAACTGCATGATTATGGTTAATTTTGAAAAATATATACAAGATTCAAACTCACACACTTTTGTTATGCATCCTTCCATAAACACTGGATTCCACACAGAAATTTGGTGAATGTACAAACCAATGAGGACTAAACTATACACATGCATGCGTGCTAAGCCTCTTTAGTCGTGTCTGACTCTGTGATCTTATGGACTGTAGCCTGCCAGGCTTCTCTGTCCATGAGATTCTCCAGGCAAGGATACTGGAGTGAGTTGCCATGGCCTCCTCCAGGGAATCTTCTCAACCCAGAGATCGAACCCACATCTTTTTTGCCTCCTACATTGGCAGGTGGATTCTTTACCACTAGGACCACCTGGGAAGCCCAAACTATACACAGTCAGGTGCAATTTTAAAATAGCTTAGAATCATTTGAGTCTCCTCCACGTGCAATTCATTTATCTAACTTACGTGATATTATATATTTCTATATTTAATTGGTAGATTCAAACTAACCAATAATATCAGTCTTTGCAAAGAGAAAAACAAGAGAAAAATCTTTAATTCCGTCCTTCTAGGCAATGACTTGGAATTTTTATTTCTGTTTAAAATAGGGAAACAGTATAAATGAGAAAGTTTAATATTTTCACTTGTGAACTACTTTAAAATATTTACATTAAAATATAAGTCAAAATACATTATAATTTAATTGTTTTAAAATCAAAATACAGACAAGAAAATAACTATATGACTGATTAATCCATAATTCCTTCTGAAAATATTCTTGTTATATACCAAAGAAAGTGTTAAAAAATACCAGTGTAGG
The DNA here is from genome assembly GCA_022376925.1 of Tragulus kanchil. Classification (NCBI taxonomy): domain Eukaryota; kingdom Metazoa; phylum Chordata; class Mammalia; order Artiodactyla; family Tragulidae; genus Tragulus; species Tragulus kanchil. Next base: position 125,067,477 of record JAIOJX010000028.1, read on the forward strand.
GCTTCCCTGGTGATCCAGTGGATAAAAGCTCTGCCCCTTGCAGTGCAAGGGGCACCGGTTCAATTCCTGGCCCAGGATGATCCCACATGTCGCAGAGCAGCTGAATTGGTGTGTCCAATTATGAGCCAGTGTTCTAGAGCGTGTGTGTCCAGAGCCAGTCCTCTGCAACAAGAGAGGCCACTGCAGTGGGAGGCCCACACAGGCTGAATAATAAAAATGGATGAACGTAAGTAAATGTAAAAGCCAATAAAAGAGGCCAAAGTTAAAAAAAAAAAAAACAAAACAAAACAGTGTATTCTGGTGTCAAATGTGCTAGGTACGCAAGTTAGGAAGACAAAAAAGTCATAGGAGTATGCATTTGCCTCAGATAGTTGTAAGGTCAAGGCTTTGTCATTCAAAATTCTGTTTTAGAATTTATCTATGTAAAATAAAAGCAAAATAATTTAATAAAATGAAAAGTACCATGCTCACATTTTCTATAATCTTCATAAATTTATAAAGAACCATAGTGGTTTAAACAGTGAGTAAACAAAGTTACTATGAAAATTCTCTTAACAAGATCCCTCAAGAAGACTTTGTGATGGCAGCCAAAGAAAAAGTTAGGTAAAGCAAGGAACACCTGAGCCTCAGTGGGAAACAGTCACAGTTGGACTCCTCTCTCATCTATCCCTTTCCTGATTCTATCTCATCCTAGCTCAAGCTCCTTTTGCACTAGTATAATAATTGACCCTCTGGTTTCTTTTCTTCTATCTCTTCCATACCCACCAACAATAGCAGTGCTTTTTAACACACAGGAGAGTCACTCCTTCTCTGGAGCCTACAGAGCCTGGACCTGATGACGTGATCACAAAAGAACTTCAGACTCTGGGGAACAGGACATGTTGGAAGTTCTTTATTTTTTAAGATGAAAGACTTTCCCTCACAAGCGTATCTTAATAAAGCAGAGATTTTTTACTGTAGTTATTATTATTAAGAACATCCCTCAGTAGTCCTGGGAAACCATCTGTCCCTACTAATGAGTAAGATAGGGCTCATCTATTATATTTGCTAGTTTCTTAAGCCCCTGAACTCAGTAAAGTGACTATAGAAAGCTTTCAAACCTTGTTACAAAGAAAAAGATCATGGGTAAAGTTTGCCATAATGAATTTTGATATTAACATGCCAAGTCAAAATTCTGTAAAGCAAGAGTTTTAAATATGCAGATATCCTAATGAACTCAATGACTACAGAAACATCTTGAAAAGTAAGTAATCCTTGATTGTTACTAAACTCTCTTGATATGCACTCAAAGTTGCCTCTACAAGAGTTTTGTGTTTTGTTTTTTTTTTTTAATTTTTGGCCTCTATTTATTGATTTTTTATCCATTTATTTTCATCCATCTTTATTCTTTAGTCTGTATGGGACTCCCATCACAATGGCCTCTCTTGTTGCAGAGCACCGGCTCCGGGCGTACGCCTCCAGAACACTGGCTCCCAATTGGACACACCTGTCCAGCAGCTTCACAGCATGTGGGATCTTCCCAGGTCAGGGATTGAACTAGTGTCTCTTGCACTGCAAGGTGACATCTTTACCAACAGGACCACCAGGGAAGCCCTACAAGAGTATTTTAAAGTTGGAAAAACTTACAATGACGCTAGGACCTATTCTCCACCCACAGTGGATGGCTGACCACAAGACCAAAAGAGTCATGCTTCCCTACATGTGAGATTCTGGCTTCCACAGCTCATTCAACCAACAGTGTCCATACCTTTGCTTTCTTGTGCTTAAACCTCACTCACTCCTCAAGAACTAATTCACAAATTTCCTTCATAAAAGCCTTCCCAGTGTATCTAGTCATGATTAACTACTCCTCCCTCTTCATTCTCTCAGTCTATTGCTCATTCCTGAAATGTGTTTGTGCTACTTAGGGCTCTTTGAGTCTCACAATTGTAATCCATAATACTGACGTACCAACGATACTAATCTCTCAGAATCATGAGGATAAAATGAGATGTAACAGTGCTTTTATAACCATACAGTATTAATGTTCTACATGTGTGCTGCCACCTTAACCTTGGACTTTCCTGGACAACTGGAAAATAAATGCTTGTTAGCTAAGTCAATGATATTTTTGTTATAGCAGCTTAAAAGAATTGAGACATCCTCTTAATTTTGACCTGCAGGAAAGTTAATGCCTGCCTCCCCCAAGGCAATGGTCTACCTTCCCTCCACCCCTTTTCCCCTCATCCTTCCCCTACCCCAGTATCATGTGTGGCCTAGGGGAGGAAATCTACTTTCCAATGAGAAATAAACGTGATTCCTTAGACTGCCCAGTTTTTTAAAATTTAATAATCCAATATTGTCCTCAGAAATTAAAATTTTTAATTTTATTCTTATCTTGATAAAATTCTTAATTTTATTCTTTTTTTAAAGAGTTTATTTATTTATTTATTTTGGGGGGTGGGGTTTGGGGGGGGGGGGGGGGGGGTGGGCCACTTCTATTGGTCTTTCGTTTATCTATTTTCATCCATCTTTGTTCTTCGGCCCATGTGGGCCTCCCATCGCAGTGGCCTCTGTTGTCGCAGAGCACCAGCTCTGGGCACATGTGCTCCAGAGCTCCGGCTCGGTAATTGGACACATCAGTCCAGTCGCTCCACAGCACGTGGGATCTTCCCAGGCCAGGGATTGAACCGATGTCCCTTGCACTGCAAGGCGGTGTCTTTACCCACTGGACCACCAGGGAAGCCTCCAATTTTATTTTTAAAATCAGCTTTTCATCTGAACATCTCTCACTTTTTCTCTCTTTCAACCATAAGTTTAGAAGCACAAAAGCTAACACTAAAAAGAAAGCTCCTAAAATTAAAAACAAAAAAGTTCAAATTTACCTGTTTGACTCACCTGTGAAATAGTACTAACTCTTTGGCTTTTCTAAACTTTTGGATTAAAGTGAGTTGCTGCTTTATATTTGATACTGTCAAAGTTCCATAAATTCTGAGTATAGACTGAGAGCAAAATATGCTAGTAATGACAACCATTCATTACCATGGGAAAGGAAAGTTGAAACCAGAAAGAAAACTGATGAAGGAAAAACAGTGCTTTTATAACCATACAGTATTAATGTTCTACATGTGTGCTGCCACCTTAACCTTGGACTTTCCTGGACAACTGGAAAATAAATGCTTGTTAGCTAAGTCAATGATATTTTTGTTATAGCAGCTTAAAAGAATTGAGACATCCTCTTAATTTTGACCTGCAGGAAAGTTAATGCCTGCCTCCCCCAAGGCAATGGTCTACCTTCCCTCCACCCCTTTTCCCCTCATCCTTCCCCTACCCCAGTATCATGTGTGGCCTAGGGGAGGAAATCTACTTTCCAATGAGAAATAAACGTGATTCCTTAGACTGCCCAGTTTTTTAAAATTTAATAATCCAATATTGTCCTCAGAAATTAAAATTTTTAATTTTATTCTTATCTTGATAAAATTCTTAATTTTATTCTTTTTTTAAAGAGTTTATTTATTTATTTATTTTGGGGGGTGGGGTTTGGGGAGGAGCGGGGCGGGTGGGCCACTTCTATTGGTCTTTCGTTTATCTATTTTCATCCATCTTTGTTCTTCGGCCCATGTGGGCCTCCCATCGCAGTGGCCTCTGTTGTCGCAGAGCACCAGCTCTGGGCACATGTGCTCCAGAGCTCCGGCTCGGTAATTGGACACATCAGTCCAGTCGCTCCACAGCACGTGGGATCTTCCCAGGCCAGGGATTGAACCGATGTCCCTTGCACTGCAAGGCGGTGTCTTTACCCACTGGACCACCAGGGAAGCCTCCAATTTTATTTTTAAAATCAGCTTTTCATCTGAACATCTCTCACTTTTTCTCTCTTTCAACCATAAGTTTAGAAGCACAAAAGCTAACACTAAAAAGAAAGCTCCTAAAATTAAAAACAAAAAAGTTCAAATTTACCTGTTTGACTCACCTGTGAAATAGTACTAACTCTTTGGCTTTTCTAAACTTTTGGATTAAAGTGAGTTGCTGCTTTATATTTGATACTGTCAAAGTTCCATAAATTCTGAGTATAGACTGAGAGCAAAATATGCTAGTAATGACAACCATTCATTACCATGGGAAAGGAAAGTTGAAACCAGAAAGAAAACTACTTGATCCCAACGTGAAAATTTAAGTCCAGAGTTTGGAATCAACAACTTGTCTCCATGTGCAAGTGTGATGGTGAGTGGACACACCTCCTCCTTTGAAGTTAAACAGAGCCTAATTCAAACTCACACATGACCAGCCTGTTATAGGATCTTGAGCAAATTGCTTAATTTTTCCAAGTCTCAATTCCTCCTTAGCACACCAAAAAATTGGGATAATAAGCACCTCAATAACTGGTGAGATAATTAAATGAGTAGTATATTTTAACACTTAAAGCTATCCCAACATAGAAGATGTCTCCACACGTGATTTTTATCATCACTGACAATAATGTGAAATGATATTGAAAAATAATTCTGTTGCTTTATGGTTTCATGAACTTTTTAAAATAACATTTTACTTTAGAAGGTAACTTCTTTTTCACTTTTCAAATTGAAGAATGATATTCAAACAGAAAAGTACATTAAGTACTATTAATACAGAACTTGATAAATTCTAATGCAACATGTAACTATTAGAGAAAAGGGAATATCCCTGGAACTACAAAGACCCATTCTGTCCTACTTTCTGGTGTTATCCACAAAGTAACCACTAACTTGATTTTTTAGATCATACAATAGTTGTGCCTGTACGTGAACCTGCTGTAGATGGAATCATACTGCACCTACTTGCATGTGCATATTTCTTTTATCCAACAATGTTTCTGAGATTCATCCATATTGTTATATGTAAATGGATACAGTTCAACATGACACTTTCAATTATATACTCATAAAAGCTAAATGTTTCAAAGCATAGTTTACCTGGAAATATAGGTATAGCCCTACATTACTTATCCTTACCTACTTGGTGAATAAACAAAAAAATATACTCCAATCAAATGTTAAGTACTAGCATTCTTTGGCTTTCACATAAAGTAATATCCTAAAAACCATCTTTGGTACTATCTCTTTCTGATTCTATTATTTAGTACCATGTAGACTAACCCATGTAAGGGGAGATGGAAGTATGAAACAGGAGAATACCACAAGGAAGTCAATACAAATGGTAATTACTGTTCAAGTATATCTGAACTGTGAAAACAATGAGACCTCTGGGTTTTGTTTTGACAGGCATAACAAGTACCTTCCAATGTCACCAGTTGCAAAGCTGACTCTGACATGGGACAGAGGAGACTGGTGACAGATGGGGAAAATTTAGCATGCAGCGTGGATGGTCTTTGGGATGGGAATCTTGTTATCTCTAACTTGCTGCCAAATCCTGTATGTTGCTTTATAACAGACACCACTGGGAAACTCTGGAGCCTTAGCCAACAACACAGACTTGAAAGAACCAGATTTCCTCTCTGTTGGTATTTGCAATGTCTCACCCACACCAGGTTCTGCTGAAATAATGAAACAGTCACTGGTATGTATCTGAATGTGAAAAACCATTTTGACACACCAGACTGAATTTTTTAGACTTTAGGACACAGCTGATTAGATATGAAATTTGCCATTCTTAAACCAATTCCTCTATAGTCTACCGAGGTATTTCAAATTCATTAGTCTTCACTCCAAGTCTTCCTCCAAATATAAGATCCACTTCTTGTCATTTCAAAGCTTCAAAAAAAAGAAAAGTACATTAAGTACTATTAATACAGAACTTGATAAATTCTAATGCAACATGTAACTATTAGAAAGAATATCCTGGAACAAAGTTTAACCACAAAAACCCTTGATTTTTAGATCATACAATAGTTGTGCCTGTACGTGAACCTGCTGTAGATGGAATCATACTGCACCTACTTGCATGTGCATATTTCTTTTATCCAACAATGTTTCTGAGATTCATCCATATTGTTATATGTAAATGGATACAGTTCAACATGACACTTTCAATTATATACTCATAAAAGCTAAATGTTTCAAAGCATAGTTTACCTGGAAATATAGGTATAGCCCTACATTACTTATCCTTACCTACTTGGTGAATAAACAAAAAAATATACTCCAATCAAATGTTAAGTACTAGCATTCTTTGGCTTTCACATAAAGTAATATCCTAAAAACCATCTTTGGTACTATCTCTTTCTGATTCTATTATTTAGTACCATGTAGACTAACCCATGTAAGGGGAGATGGAAGTATGAAACAGGAGAATACCACAAGGAAGTCAATACAAATGGTAATTACTGTTCAAGTATATCTGAACTGTGAAAACAATGAGACCTCTGGGTTTTGTTTTGACAGGCATAACAAGTACCTTCCAATGTCACCAGTTGCAAAGCTGACTCTGACATGGGACAGAGGAGACTGGTGACAGATGGGGAAAATTTAGCATGCAGCGTGGATGGTCTTTGGGATGGGAATCTTGTTATCTCTAACTTGCTGCCAAATCCTGTATGTTGCTTTATAACAGACACCACTGGGAAACTCTGGAGCCTTAGCCAACAACACAGACTTGAAAGAACCAGATTTCCTCTCTGTTGGTATTTGCAATGTCTCACCCACACCAGGTTCTGCTGAAATAATGAAACAGTCACTGGTATGTATCTGAATGTGAAAAACCATTTTGACACACCAGACTGAATTTTTTAGACTTTAGGACACAGCTGATTAGATATGAAATTTGCCATTCTTAAACCAATTCCTCTATAGTCTACCGAGGTATTTCAAATTCATTAGTCTTCACTCCAAGTCTTCCTCCAAATATAAGATCCACTTTAAAAAGACACTTGAATACCTAAAATTATGTTTTCTATTTATTATGCATTTATCAAAGTATCTGCTGTCCATTATGGTAATTAATCACTGTCCAACTTGCTGCCATTTGGCCTCCACCACCTTTGGATCCAATTATTATCATTGCACTTTCCTTTCCAATTGAGCGGTCGTAGTTATCACTGTAATATCTGGCCTACAGAGAAGAGTGAATACAAGGCTCTTCAAGGACGTTGGGGCACTCCATCAAATTTGAACATGTTTTTAACTTGCTCCCAGTGGAGCATTTTTCGGTCCAACCAATCAAACTGTTAAAAGCCTTTCCAGGAGCTACAGCATTAAATGCAGAATCTCTTCTCAGAGAGCCTGAAACAAATTCATGTACCTTCCTCCCATAACCCATATCCTTAGCATCCACTCCCACACACCCGCCCTAGATCTCTGATTGTGTACATTCAGAAAACTCAAGTAGTTCTTTTAAAGTGTGGCACACTTCTTCATAGGTCACACTTTGTTCCTAACTTTTAGAGTCTAGTTCTAAGTCCAGAAGCACAGAGAAGTGGTGGATGAATCCAGGATCCTCTGTCCATAGAATTATCCAGACAAGAATACTGGAGTGAGTAACCATTCCCTTCTTCAGAGATCTTCCCGACTCAGAGATCAAGCCCTAGTCTTCTGCATTGCAGGCAGATTCTTTACAGTCTGACTTGGCTTAATCAGGACCTCCCCAGACATCTTCATCTCAAGCTACAGAAAGCCATTTTTTCCAATCAATACCCTCACTTTAACAGTGACACCTCTTAAGGCTGGAAGTGCAACTCGTGTTATCATTTTGTCATCCACAGGATGAAGTTCAACCCTACAGCTATAGGAGATATGGTTCTCCCTTCAAGGCACATACAGAGGCTCTTAGGTCACATCTATGCCACTAATGCTTGAGCTGGGAATTTGAATTTCTGAGCTCATCCTTTTCTTTCACAACTTTGTCCAGAGACATCAGAAGCAACCAACCAATGTCATGATATTTCTAAGTTTTCCAATAATGTTCAGAAGTATCATATAAAAACAACTTGTCTCTTGCTTCTTGTAAGTGGTTGGTTAGAAGTATTCAATGCAGATACTTCCTCCAAATATAAGATCCACTTTAAAAAGACACTTGAATACCTAAAATTATGTTTTCTATTTATTATGCATTTATCAAAGTATCTGCTGTCCATTATGGTAATTAATCACTGTCCAACTTGCTGCCATTTGGCCTCCACCACCTTTGGATCCAATTATTATCATTGCACTTTCCTTTCCAATTGAGCGGTCGTAGTTATCACTGTAATATCTGGCCTACAGAGAAGAGTGAATACAAGGCTCTTCAAGGACGTTGGGGCACTCCATCAAATTTGAACATGTTTTTAACTTGCTCCCAGTGGAGCATTTTTCGGTCCAACCAATCAAACTGTTAAAAGCCTTTCCAGGAGCTACAGCATTAAATGCAGAATCTCTTCTCAGAGAGCCTGAAACAAATTCATGTACCTTCCTCCCATAACCCATATCCTTAGCATCCACTCCCACACACCCGCCCTAGATCTCTGATTGTGTACATTCAGAAAACTCAAGTAGTTCTTTTAAAGTGTGGCACACTTCTTCATAGGTCACACTTTGTTCCTAACTTTTAGAGTCTAGTTCTAAGTCCAGAAGCACAGAGAAGTGGTGGATGAATCCAGGATCCTCTGTCCATAGAATTATCCAGACAAGAATACTGGAGTGAGTAACCATTCCCTTCTTCAGAGATCTTCCCGACTCAGAGATCAAGCCCTAGTCTTCTGCATTGCAGGCAGATTCTTTACAGTCTGACTTGGCTTAATCAGGACCTCCCCAGACATCTTCATCTCAAGCTACAGAAAGTCATTTTTTCCAATCAATACCCTCACTTTAACAGTGACACCTCTTAAGGCTGGAAGTGCAACTCGTGTTATCATTTTGTCATCCACAGGATGAAGTTCAACCCTACAGCTATAGGAGATATGGTTCTCCCTTCAAGGCACATACAGAGGCTCTTAGGTCACATCTATGCCACTAATGCTTGAGCTGGGAATTTGAATTTCTGAGCTCATCCTTTTCTTTCACAACTTTGTCCAGAGACATCAGAAGCAACCAACCAATGTCATGATATTTCTAAGTTTTCCAATAATGTTCAGAAGTATCATATAAAAACAACTTGTCTCTTGCTTCTTGTAAGTGGTTGGTTAGAAGTATTCAATGCAGATATTTTCTCTATAAGCAGGTCACACTGTGGATTATCCACACTCTCTTTACTATTGGAAATAGTCAGTAGTGTCTTTCAAGTCTAATTCAGTCAAACTACAAAGAGCCCAAGAACCAGATGATCTAATGGTGTAAGTCCCAATTTGAGCCAAAGAATCAGGAATGTCCATATCCTCTGAGGGCAGGAAAAGATAGATGTCCAAATTCAACCAAAAAAGAGAAAATTCACTCTTCCTCGGCCTTTTTTTTTTTTTCCCTATTCAGATCCTCAATGCGTTGGATGAGGCCCACTTACACAGGTAAGGGAGATATTCCCTAATAAGTTGGTTGATTCAAATGTTAATCCCTTCCCAACCCAATCTCAATGACACACCTAAAAGTAATGCTTTACCAACTACCCAGACATCCATAAGCTCAAAATGACACATAAAGTTAACACTCACACACATTATCAGTCATGTTTCAACACAAATATCTCATGTATATTTTATTACATCAGACCATATTATATGCATATTTTACGAATGACATACCAGTATATTATGAACATCTTACTACATGTCATACCTGCATTTTACAGATAATTTTCATTTAGGAGGACCCTGGAATTACCTCCACCATCCCAGGTTCTCTCTGAATCCTTAGAGCCAATTCGGATGAAGAGGGAATCTTTAAAATGTCTCTCGAGCCTGCTGCATTGCTACTCCATTCCCTAAAGGCAGTTCAAAGGTCCCTGAAGTTACCTCAGTTCAGTGGCAACCAGCCAGTGCAAGCTGTCATGCGGTTCTGGTAGCCCCCAGCATCCTCTGGAGATGGCTAGATTGACATGAATGCACTACCTGCTAGAATAATCTAATTATGCCTAAAGGTTTCCACTGAAAAGCCTCTATCTACTCCAGGTCCCTGTCACTTTCCCTGTGGGGGAAGTCAGCTATCCAGTGACTTTCAAACACACTCTCAGGTGGCTTTGTAACACAAACCTGCATCTAAGGGACTTTCCACTTTTTTCTCATCCAATAAGCAGGTCATGATATTTCTAAGTTTTCTTGTTCAGAAGTATCATATAAAAACAACTTGTCTCTTGCTTCTTGTAAGTGGTTGGTTAGAAGTATTCAATGCAGATATTTTCTCTATAAGCAGGTCACACTGTGGATTATCCACACTCTCTTTACTATTGGAAATAGTCAGTAGTGTCTTTCAAGTCTAATTCAGTCAAACTACAAAGAGCCCAAGAACCAGATGATCTAATGGTGTAAGTCCCAATTTGAGCCAAAGAATCAGGAATGTCCATATCCTCTGAGGGCAGGAAAAGATAGATGTCCAAATTCAACCAAAAAAGAGAAAATTCACTCTTCCTCGGCCTTTTTTTTTTTTTCCCTATTCAGATCCTCAATGCGTTGGATGAGGCCCACTTACACAGGTAAGGGAGATATTCCCTAATAAGTTGGTTGATTCAAATGTTAATCCCTTCCCAACCCAATCTCAATGACACACCTAAAAGTAATGCTTTACCAACTACCCAGACATCCATAAGCTCAAAATGACACATAAAGTTAACACTCACACACATTATCAGTCATGTTTCAACACAAATATCTCATGTATATTTTATTACATCAGACCATATTATATGCATATTTTACGAATGACATACCAGTATATTATGAACATCTTACTACATGTCATACCTGCATTTTACAGATAATTTTCATTTAGGAGGACCCTGGAATTACCTCCACCATCCCAGGTTCTCTCTGAATCCTTAGAGCCAATTCGGATGAAGAGGGAATCTTTAAAATGTCTCTCGAGCCTGCTGCATTGCTACTCCATTCCCTAAAGGCAGTTCAAAGGTCCCTGAAGTTACCTCAGTTCAGTGGCAACCAGCCAGTGCAAGCTGTCATGCGGTTCTGGTAGCCCCCAGCATCCTCTGGAGATGGCTAGATTGACATGAATGCACTACCTGCTAGAATAATCTAATTATGCCTAAAGGTTTCCACTGAAAAGCCTCTATCTACTCCAGGTCCCTGTCACTTTCCCTGTGGGGGAAGTCAGCTATCCAGTGACTTTCAAACACACTCTCCGCAGGTGGCTTTGTAACACATGAAGAAGCTCCTGAAATGTCAATCCTAAGGGACAAGTGTTCCTGTCACTGAGGCGGTACATTATAACCTCTGCACTTTCTGGATCTTTCAGACAAAAGCCAAAAAAGTAGGAAGGCCACAATGAAATTATTCTTGCTGCCCAAGAGTTCGTATTTCCAAAGAGAAATATATGTATGTTAGGAGAGTTTGGGGGACGGATTTGCACTATAGTCATTCCTGTAAAGCCTATCCTATGAATAAAAAGCCTTCAGCTTCCTAAAGCCTGAAAATCTGATAACATTCAGAGCATATGGATATTCATTTAAATAAGAAAAAAACTTAGTGTGACATTTCTTTTAAACCACAATTTTGCAGCTGGAAGAAATTTTTTCCTCTCTTAGATAGCATAACATGACAAGCCAAGCAACTGTGCTTAAGGTCTGTAAATTTACCACTTTTATTCTACTACCAAATTCCAAGATTTATTAAACATCTCTCATACTATTCAGAGCTTTATGAGTAAATCAAATTTTTGATCTTTAAAAATGGCAGAAGCATCTGGATTATTTCAACCGATTTTCCTACAGGCAGTTTCTTTAGTTACTTCTTATATTTTTACTCTCTATCTAACTCTACACACAAAATATGCAGGGAAAAATCTGAAGGATGTGTGCATTTCAACTTTTTAAAGCCTTAAGATATGTTTAATTAAAAACACCTGGCCCATAAGTACTGGTGCACTGCCATACTAGATTGCAAAATGCTTCTTTATACCCAGCTGCTGAATTGACTTTACTAGTCCTGATTTCAATTCATATTTCTCAGTCTCTATCCCTCTCAAAAATGCTCTTTCATACCCCAGCAGCTGTTTTAAGAGCGTAACTCCATTCTGGCCCAAACTCAGATCATTAAGATCAAAGACAGATAAAGGGAATCATGACTTTGGCCCAATGTTACACTCTTAATGATACACATTCAGGGTCTTTTATCTCAAGAGCTCAAAGGGAATCTTCTTAATGGGGTTCCATAATCATAACAGGTCCAGGGGAATGCCAAAGAGTGACAGGGCACTGCTGGAAAGTCCAGTTCAAAGTCTCCAGGCCATCACTGACTTTCAATAGATGAAAGAACATTAAAACTTTGGGTGAGAAGCACTTTCTCTGGAACAGTGTCACATTTTCTGGATACTGAAAATTGGCCTGCAATCCCAAGTCATCTATGTTCTCCTAGTCTCACATTTTCTGAAAATAAAATAGAAAAACTGATGGTAACTGGCCCACTCAGTACTCTGGATTCTTGCTATAGATAAGTTAAAAATGTGATATTACCACGTTTTATGAAGTCATCATAATGCAATATGTCCATGAGTTTGTGTCACTGTGAGAAACAGCAGCTTAGAGAATTATGGGAAAATACCAACAAGTGGGCAAATCTGGATTCTAGTTCCTACTCAACTGTTTACTGATGATGTCTCAAATAAGATGTTTTTTTTTTTTTTTTCTTTGTTCTTAAGGACAGCTAATCTTGTGGAATTCTTTTCATTCACCCCTCCAGCCAGTCATGTAACCCTTAAGGTCTGTAAATTTACCACTTTTATTCTACTACCAAATTCCAAGATTTATTAAACATCTCTCATACTATTCAGAGCTTTATGAGTAAATCAAATTTTTGATCTTTAAAAATGGCAGAAGCATCTGGATTATTTCAACCGATTTTCCTACAGGCAGTTTCTTTAGTTACTTCTTATATTTTTACTCTCTATCTAACTCTACACACAAAATATGCAGGGAAAAATCTGAAGGATGTGTGCATTTCAACTTTTTAAAGCCTTAAGATATGTTTAATTAAAAACACCTGGCCCATAAGTACTGGTGCACTGCCATACTAGATTGCAAAATGCTTCTTTATACCCAGCTGCTGAATTGACTTTACTAGTCCTGATTTCAATTCATATTTCTCAGTCTCTATCCCTCTCAAAAATGCTCTTTCATACCCCAGCAGCTGTTTTAAGAGCGTAACTCCATTCTGGCCCAAACTCAGATCATTAAGATCAAAGACAGATAAAGGGAATCATGACTTTGGCCCAATGTTACACTCTTAATGATACACATTCAGGGTCTTTTATCTCAAGAGCTCAAAGGGAATCTTCTTAATGGGGTTCCATAATCATAACAGGTCCAGGGGAATGCCAAAGAGTGACAGGGCACTGCTGGAAAGTCCAGTTCAAAGTCTCCAGGCCATCACTGACTTTCAATAGATGAAAGAACATTAAAACTTTGGGTGAGAAGCACTTTCTCTGGAACAGTGTCACATTTTCTGGATACTGAAAATTGGCCTGCAATCCCAAGTCATCTATGTTCTCCTAGTCTCACATTTTCTGAAAATAAAATAGAAAAACTGATGGTAACTGGCCCACTCAGTACTCTGGATTCTTGCTATAGATAAGTTAAAAATGTGATATTACCACGTTTTATGAAGTCATCATAATGCAATATGTCCATGAGTTTGTGTCACTGTGAGAAACAGCAGCTTAGAGAATTATGGGAAAATACCAACAAGTGGGCAAATCTGGATTCTAGTTCCTACTCAACTGTTTACTGATGATGTCTCAAATAAGATGTTTTTTTTTTTTTTTCCTTAGTGCATAAGGACAGCTAATCTTGTGGAATTCTTTTCATTCACCCCTCCAGCCAGTCATGTAACCCTTGATTTAGTAAACACGTAGTAGAGTTGTTGTGTTTTGTACTGTGCTGAGCAATGGGAAAGCCAGATTATGAGAAGTTTCTACTGAGTCATATGCCTCTGCCAATAAAGCATCTCAAAGTTTTGTCTCTATTTTATATAGAGAAAATACATTTAGTTTGTCTTCATCACCAAGTTCTTGTAAAATGAAGACAAGTACATTTTATTTAACTTTGACTTATTTACAAATATGTTTCCAGATAGGCAAATTACCTATATTTATACTGCCTGAGTAATAATGATGAATATTAGTCTTGAGTTTATTATACTCTGAGCACATCTGTTTCAGTGCTTTACATGAATTTTCTCATTTTATCTTCATAACACATTAGAAATCAAATAGCATTTGTATCCCTATTTTTTGATTTAATTCACAGAGATAAATTCAAGGAGGCCCGGTAGCTTATCCCAGTGGTAAAGATTTGTACCTAGGCCTGTCTAACTCCAAAGCCTAGTTTCTTTAGTTTGGATATAAAATAATTTCAAACTTTCTGCATTTATCAACAAAGTCTGTTTTGTATTTCCGAAGATCCATGTCTCTTTGCTAACAAAAGTCCCTACAGTCAAAGCTATGGTTTTTCCAGTAGTCATGTATGGATGTAAGAGCTGGACCATAAAGAAGGCTAAGTTCCAAAGAATGGATGCCTTTGAATTGTGGTATTGGAGAAGGTTCTTGAGAGTAACTTGGACTGCAAGGAGATCAAACTAGTCAATCTGAAAGGAAATCAACCCTGAACATTCATTGGAAGGAATGATGCTGAAGCTGAAGCTCCAATACTTTGACCACCTGATGTGAAGAGATGACTCATTGAAAAAAACCCTGATGCTGGGACAGATAGAAATCAGGAGGAGAAGGGCATGACAGAAGATGAGATGGTTGGATGGCATCACTGACTCAATGGATGTGAGTTTGAGCAAGCTCCAGGAGACATTGAAGGACAGGGAAGCCTAGTGTGCTGCAGTCCATGGGTCACAAAAAGTTGGACACAACTGAGTGACTGAACTGAATGGAACAAAACTGCCATATTTTAAATTTTCAATCTTATTAATTTATTTTAGTATTAGCCCTGTAACTTCATTTGGACATAAGCCTAAATTATGGGTTCTAACGTGTGTGACAATAAAATACAAGAGATAATATGTCGACAAACCTATTGTCTTGATACATCAAGACTTCCAATTACAGAGCAACAAAGTGTTTAGGCAACTTCACACGGCTTCCCCAGTGGCTCAGGGGTAAAAAATCCACCTGCAATGCAGGGGCTGCAGGACAAGTGGGTTCTATCCCTGGATCAGAAAGATCCCCCGGAGTAGCAAATGGCAACACATTCCAGTATTCTTGCTTGGAGAATCGCACGAACAAAGCAGCCTGGCAGGCTACCCTCCACAGTGTAGCAAAGAGTCAGACACAACTGAAGTGACTGAGCACACGTGCATGCATCTTGTTCACACATTTGAAAGTGATACCACACTTTAGATTCTATCCCCCTGAAACTTTGCAAAAGTCATTGTTTTTAAATTCAAGGAGGCCCGGTAGCTTATCCCAGTGGTAAAGATTTGTACCTAGGCCTGTCTAACTCCAAAGCCTAGTTTCTTTAGTTTGGATATAAAATAATTTCAAACTTTCTGCATTTATCAACAAAGTCTGTTTTGTATTTCCGAAGATCCATGTCTCTTTGCTAACAAAAGTCCCTACAGTCAAAGCTATGGTTTTTCCAGTAGTCATGTATGGATGTAAGAGCTGGACCATAAAGAAGGCTAAGTTCCAAAGAATGGATGCCTTTGAATTGTGGTATTGGAGAAGGTTCTTGAGAGTAACTTGGACTGCAAGGAGATCAAACTAGTCAATCTGAAAGGAAATCAACCCTGAACATTCATTGGAAGGAATGATGCTGAAGCTGAAGCTCCAATACTTTGACCACCTGATGTGAAGAGATGACTCATTGAAAAAAACCCTGATGCTGGGACAGATAGAAATCAGGAGGAGAAGGGCATGACAGAAGATGAGATGGTTGGATGGCATCACTGACTCAATGGATGTGAGTTTGAGCAAGCTCCAGGAGACATTGAAGGACAGGGAAGC
The DNA here is from genome assembly GCA_022376925.1 of Tragulus kanchil. Taxonomy (NCBI): domain Eukaryota; kingdom Metazoa; phylum Chordata; class Mammalia; order Artiodactyla; family Tragulidae; genus Tragulus; species Tragulus kanchil. The sequence continues at coordinate 125,083,469 of JAIOJX010000028.1, forward strand.
CTAGTGTGCTGCAGTCCATGGGTCACAAAAAGTTGGACACAACTGAGTGACTGAACTGAATGGAACAAAACTGCCATATTTTAAATTTTCAATCTTATTAATTTATTTTAGTATTAGCCCTGTAACTTCATTTGGACATAAGCCTAAATTATGGGTTCTAACGTGTGTGACAATAAAATACAAGAGATAATATGTCGACAAACCTATTGTCTTGATACATCAAGACTTCCAATTACAGAGCAACAAAGTGTTTAGGCAACTTCACACGGCTTCCCCAGTGGCTCAGGGGTAAAAAATCCACCTGCAATGCAGGGGCTGCAGGACAAGTGGGTTCTATCCCTGGATCAGAAAGATCCCCTGGAGTAGCAAATGGCAACACATTCCAGTATTCTTGCTTGGAGAATCGCACGAACAAAGCAGCCTGGCAGGCTACCCTCCACAGTGTAGCAAAGAGTCAGACACAACTGAAGTGACTGAGCACACGTGCATGCATCTTGTTCACACATTTGAAAGTGATACCACACTTTAGATTCTATCCCCCTGAAACTTTCAAAAAGCAAAAGTGTTCATGTAAGATTTTTTAAATTAACAAACACCAAAACACACTAATTTCAGAGACATTAAGTCGTTAAATTACCATTATAGTAAACCAATGAAAGTTGAAGTAATAGTTGAAAAACTTCTCCCCTGGAGAGTTCTGAGTTCAGTAATTCTAATAAACACATTTAGAGACATTGTCATACCATCCTTTTAAAATACTCTTAATAGAAATAATACAAAACAATGTGGATCCTTAGAGTTTCCTCACATGTTGATTACTCAGAGGTGTGTTAGATTTTACAGGAATTAGGTTTGATATTATCTCCTTATTATGCAAAACCATGGAAAACATTTAATTAAAACTTAATTAAATTCTCCATGATGCTTCAACCCCATGGATTCCATTTTTCAACAGCAAGCAGGAAAGAAAGTCATTAGGATAAATGATTTTTGAAAAATGGTGTATAGGTACTCACTTTTCTTAGTACCTATACCTTTCTAGGTGGGTCAGTGATAAAGAAACCCACCTGCCAATGCAGGAGACTTGGGTTCAATCCCTGGGTAGGGAAGACCCCCTGAAGAAGGAAACGGCAATCCACTCCAGTATTCTTGCCTGGAGAAATCTCACATACAGAAGAGCTTTGAGGGCTACGGTCCACAGGTTCGCTAGAGTCATAAATGACTCAGCGACTAAACAACAACAGAATAATCTTCAATCTTTTTTCAACCAATTTTTTTTTGATTTTCATCAGCCTACAGAGTAACAAATTTATACTAAAATGACGATCATAAATTATAAGCAAGTATATAGGTTTAGATCAGCTAATGATGCTCCATTTCTTCTAAAGGTTTTACATATAATTTCAAAACACATGAGAAAATTCAAACAGTATTATGTCTGACGCATAGTGTGCTCCTGACAGGAATTTCATTTAGTTAAATTAGTAAGTATTAGACAGGTACCACTGAAAAACACTAAGGCTATGGTACAATGTCTCCTAAAATATTTATGGCAAAACATGTGAACTGTCAGTTGCTTTTGTGATTGAATAATTATTATTTATTCAGAATTAAATCATTAATTCATTATTCAATTATTAAGACAGAAATACTTTGTGTAATTGATATATGACAGTAAGAACTGGTCTACATGGAAAAGAAAATACTTAAATGTGACCTTGTTCTCTAACTTCTAAGAAGATAGTCCAGCCTTCCCATAGAGTTTTAACTTACGTCATAAAACCAGCAGTCATAACAAAAGCAGTCTTATTCGGTGATAAAGAGGAACAAACTGCCAACACATGCAACATCATAGATGAACCTCAAAAATGAGGGAAAGAACCAGGCACAACAGAGGGCAGATTTTATGATGCCATTTATACATAAAGATTTGGGACAGCAAAACAAGATTACGGTAAAAGATATCAGACCAGTAAATGTCTGAGTTGTGGTGAGGTTCAACTCAGAGACCGAAAGAAAGGATCAGGAAAAACCCTCTGGTGATGGGACTGGTCTACATTTAGTGGGGGTGTGGCTTACACAGGTGTGCCATTTTAAAACCTCATTCAACTTCATATTAACTATCTGTGCATTTTACTGTGTGTAAATTATACCTCAAGTTTCGAAAAGTAAATATGTACCAGACATAATTCATCTTAAGATTAGTCCACCCACTCTGATGGTTGTAGCTCAGAGTTTCTGGAGCTCCTCTTTGATACGGTCCACAGGTTCGCTAGAGTCATAAATGACTCAGCGACTAAACAACAACAGAATAATCTTCAATCTTTTTTCAACCAATTTTTTTTTGATTTTCATCAGCCTACAGAGTAACAAATTTATACTAAAATGACGATCATAAATTATAAGCAAGTATATAGGTTTAGATCAGCTAATGATGCTCCATTTCTTCTAAAGGTTTTACATATAATTTCAAAACACATGAGAAAATTCAAACAGTATTATGTCTGACGCATAGTGTGCTCCTGACAGGAATTTCATTTAGTTAAATTAGTAAGTATTAGACAGGTACCACTGAAAAACACTAAGGCTATGGTACAATGTCTCCTAAAATATTTATGGCAAAACATGTGAACTGTCAGTTGCTTTTGTGATTGAATAATTATTATTTATTCAGAATTAAATCATTAATTCATTATTCAATTATTAAGACAGAAATACTTTGTGTAATTGATATATGACAGTAAGAACTGGTCTACATGGAAAAGAAAATACTTAAATGTGACCTTGTTCTCTAACTTCTAAGAAGATAGTCCAGCCTTCCCATAGAGTTTTAACTTACGTCATAAAACCAGCAGTCATAACAAAAGCAGTCTTATTCGGTGATAAAGAGGAACAAACTGCCAACACATGCAACATCATAGATGAACCTCAAAAATGAGGGAAAGAACCAGGCACAACAGAGGGCAGATTTTATGATGCCATTTATACATAAAGATTTGGGACAGCAAAACAAGATTACGGTAAAAGATATCAGACCAGTAAATGTCTGAGTTGTGGTGAGGTTCAACTCAGAGACCGAAAGAAAGGATCAGGAAAAACCCTCTGGTGATGGGACTGGTCTACATTTAGTGGGGGTGTGGCTTACACAGGTGTGCCATTTTAAAACCTCATTCAACTTCATATTAACTATCTGTGCATTTTACTGTGTGTAAATTATACCTCAAGTTTCGAAAAGTAAATATGTACCAGACATAATTCATCTTAAGATTAGTCCACCCACTCTGATGGTTGTAGCTCAGAGTTTCTGGAGCTCCTCTTTTGGAATTGCATTCAGCAACCACAACACATTTCTTTGACGATAATTGGCTGCAAACCTCCTCAAAGTGGAATTAAGTTTCAGAAACAGCCAGCATCATTCAGGGTCAGGTCTGTTCACTCCAAGTGATGAAGCGAGAGGAGAACACTTCTGTTTGTCACACTGGAATACTGACTCATTTAGTGAGGTTGATTTTTCTCACAAACTGATGATTTCTCTCACAAAAACATAAACAGGTATAACCAACTGATATAGTAAATTCAATTAAAGCATTCCCAAAACGTTTGACTAAATGTGGAATCCCTGAAGAGTCAAGCTGTAATTCACTACTTTAAACGAGCAACTTTGACCACACCTAGAAGCAATGATAGAGCATAATTGTTATGATAAGTTAATTATACCCATTTTGCAATGTACTCTACCAGAAAAAGAAATACCACACATCATTTTTTATTTTATAATGACTGAAAGAAACAGGTATTCTCAAATAAAATTTCAATTTACAATTATGCTTCATTTAATTCCTACTAACAGGGAACCAGTCTTCTCTCACTAATACATTTTATTTACCATCTAACATGTATAACACAGTGATCACATCTGCCATGGGTTACTCCTCTCCCTTCTCAATAAGACTGTAACTGGATAAAATAGATCTTTAACTCATCATATGGGAAGTGATCTCTACTACCAGACCTTATTTTATTCTATTAGTGGGACGGATAGCATAGATGCTCATAATGCAAAACATCCACTAAAAAAATAAAAGAAGCAACTGCCAAAATGACCATAGCATAGTCCTGGAAGAGAATTGAGCATGCAAACTTCAACAGCTTATACACAGCAATATTTTTCAATTGTCAGGTAGATCTATAAAACTTCCATTTATTATTGTGATTTAAAGAGGGTTTTGGCCAAAAAAAAAGAAAAATTGAAAAAGTTTAACGGAATAAGCCATATATTTAAAATTTTAGTTCTCTCTCAGGTGCAGGGAAACCCAAGACAGGCTTATAGATTTTTTTCTATTTTAAATATGACAGATTTGAACTAGGCATCCTCCAAAGTCCCTGCCAACACTGTCATAATATTTTCTCACAAATCTATTTGATATAAGTGAGATAATCTCTTGAAACTGATTAAATGTGTTGCAATCACTGTCTTAAGTTAGTGACACACAATGAGACCAAACAAGTAATTGAAACATAGGTGCATAATCTTGATTTAACCCTTCACAGAATCACAAGTTTCTGGACAGGTAACTTAAGAGAATAGGTAAATGTATTCTAGAGATTTCAAAAGAACTTAAGGATAAATCTGTTACATAGATATTTTATCTGATACTTAAACTTACGTAGCATTTCACAATCATTAAACTACTAATAGTTTTATTAGATGTTAATCCACCATGTTCCCTGGAAAATTATGTTTTCTAACTCCTTGCCTAAGAATAGAAATGCAACAATACCAATATAAATATCAGAATTTCTAAATTGCTGGTCTTCTTCTGTCCTACCCTGTTCCAATTTTATTTTCAAAAACAGTTCTACCATTCCAGTTGTTCATCTCCCAATGACTACAGATTATCCTTATTCACATTTCCAAAGAAAGTCATCTCAGAAAGAGGAAAAATTATACTATTTTTTCAACCTTTCAGGAAGAGTCCACAAACTGTCTTAATAATTCACTTTAAAATGTAATCACTCTCATTGTCAGGAAATTATCTTTTATGTCAAACATAAATTATGTCATCCAGCTGCCTCCTCTTCGTGGAGTTAAACAATCCCAGATCACTTTTCCTGTGGGTCTTCTTTTCTAATATGCCCTTATTAGCATCCTATTTTAATCTCTGTGATTACTCTCCAAGGAGTTTTTAAAGCAGATCCCAACCTGGATCTCTTTTCTGAAAATGACCATAGCATAGTCCTGGAAGAGAATTGAGCATGCAAACTTCAACAGCTTATACACAGCAATATTTTTCAATTGTCAGGTAGATCTATAAAACTTCCATTTATTATTGTGATTTAAAGAGGGTTTTGGCCAAAAAAAAAGAAAAATTGAAAAAGTTTAACGGAATAAGCCATATATTTAAAATTTTAGTTCTCTCTCAGGTGCAGGGAAACCCAAGACAGGCTTATAGATTTTTTTCTATTTTAAATATGACAGATTTGAACTAGGCATCCTCCAAAGTCCCTGCCAACACTGTCATAATATTTTCTCACAAATCTATTTGATATAAGTGAGATAATCTCTTGAAACTGATTAAATGTGTTGCAATCACTGTCTTAAGTTAGTGACACACAATGAGACCAAACAAGTAATTGAAACATAGGTGCATAATCTTGATTTAACCCTTCACAGAATCACAAGTTTCTGGACAGGTAACTTAAGAGAATAGGTAAATGTATTCTAGAGATTTCAAAAGAACTTAAGGATAAATCTGTTACATAGATATTTTATCTGATACTTAAACTTACGTAGCATTTCACAATCATTAAACTACTAATAGTTTTATTAGATGTTAATCCACCATGTTCCCTGGAAAATTATGTTTTCTAACTCCTTGCCTAAGAATAGAAATGCAACAATACCAATATAAATATCAGAATTTCTAAATTGCTGGTCTTCTTCTGTCCTACCCTGTTCCAATTTTATTTTCAAAAACAGTTCTACCATTCCAGTTGTTCATCTCCCAATGACTACAGATTATCCTTATTCACATTTCCAAAGAAAGTCATCTCAGAAAGAGGAAAAATTATACTATTTTTACAACCTTTCAGGAAGAGTCCACAAACTGTCTTAATAATTCACTTTAAAATGTAATCACTCTCATTGTCAGGAAATTATCTTTTATGTCAAACATAAATTATGTCATCCAGCTGCCTCCTCTTCGTGGAGTTAAACAATCCCAGATCACTTTTCCTGTGGGTCTTCTTTTCTAATATGCCCTTATTAGCATCCTATTTTAATCTCTGTGATTACTCTCCAAGATTTTTAAACCCCTCTTAAGACTAGATTCCATATTCTAATGAGCACCTAGCCTGGAGGCTGGCAAAACTACAACCCCTGGGCCAAATCTGCCTGTTTTTGTAAATAAACTTTTTTTGGAACACAGCCATGATCATTCATTTATGTATTTCTGTATTACCAAAAGTGATTTATGTGCTTACAAGAGAGACTGTATAGCCTACAAAGCCAAAAATGTTTACTCTCTGGTCCTTTACAGAAATGTGTTGTCCCCTGACCTGACCAATTAAGTTTTTATTTTTCTCCAAATTTTAAACTATTTTGTATTGGGGTTATAGATGCTTTAGTTTCCCCAGTGGCTCAGCTAAGTGGTAAAGAAAATGCCTGCAATGTAGGAGACATGAGAGACATGATTTCAACCCCTGGGTAGGAAAGATTCCCAGGAAAAGGAAATGGCGCCTCACTCCAGTATTGTTGCCTAGAAAATCCCATGGACAGAGGACCTTGTCAGGCTACATTCCATAAAGTCACAAAGATTTGGACCCAACTGAAATGACTTAGCATGCAGGCACACACAGCCAATTAATAATACTGTGGTAGTTTCAGGTAAAGAGCAACGGGACTCAGCCATACACATACATGTATCCATTCTCCATCAAACCTCCCTCCCAACCAGGTTGGCACATAACTTTGAGTAGAGTACCATGTTTTATACAATAGGTCCTTGTTGGTTATTCATTTTGGGTATAGCAGCATGCACATGAACTTCTCAAAAGAAGCTATTTAAAATGTACAATTACTTCAGGTTTCATTTTATGTGTGAACAAACATGGCATGAGCAAATCTATCATATCTTTTCCAACTTTTTTAGACTCTTTCTCTCTACTCTAATTCGGGATTTATTAAAACTGACCAAGCATAGCATCTTAAAATGTTACGTGTGTGTGCTTAGTTGCTCATTTGTGTCTGACTCTTTGTGGTCCCTTGGACTGTAGCCTGTCAGACTCCTCTGGCCATGGAATTATCCAGGTAAGAATACTGGAATGGATTGTCATTTCCTACTGCAGAGGATCTTCCCAACCCAGAGATGGAACCCGCATCTCTTGCATCTTCCGCATTGGCAGATGGAATTTTTACCACTAGTACCACCTGGAAAGACAGCTTAAAATACTAATGAATGGCACATATTTAAGAGTGTCATTCTCATATAAGAGGAGCAATATAAGTTGATGAGCAGTTTCTAGCTTCTTCCCCAAGCAGAGAAACCCCTTTCAGTTAAAAATCAGTAAATCTTCCTCCATAATCAAGGCATACATTAGAACACAGAGAACTTCAGAATTCTCTCAGTAAAGGCACACAGAGAGAGACATGTTGGCCTGACACTGGCCACCTCTCTATAACCTTTTCTCCTTCTCCAGCTAAATAAAGAGTATATTGTGAGGACACCATATAACATAATTCCAGGGGCAGGAAACTCATACAAATGAGTAGAATAGGCTGATGTGAGACCGTAGAAGAGGAAAAATACTCTGGCAGATCTGAGTGCACACATCTGTCCAAACATGTTATCACTGACCTCTAAACTACTGCTGCCCCATAAAGTGGGCCCAAGGCAGATAGATGTTTGAATTTTTAAAAGGAATGTAAAAATCAAGGTGCAAATTTCTTTTTTTTTTTAATATTTATTTATTTATTTATTTTGAGGGGGGATGGGGTGGCGAGGGAGGGAGCAGGCGGGCCACTTCCATTGGTCTTTCATTTATCTATTTTCATCCATCTTTGTTCTTTGGCCCGCGTGGGCCTCCCATCGCGGTGGCCTCTGTTGTCTCAGAGCACCGGCTCTGGGCACATGAGTTCCAGAGCTCCAGCTCAGTAATTGGACAGATCAGTCCAGCCGCTCCACAGCACGTGGGATCTTTCCAGGCCAGGGATCAAACCGGCACCCCTTGCACTGCAAGGTGGTGTCCTTACCCACTGGACCACCAGGGAAAGCCGCAAATTTTTTAATATTAGGTTGGTGATCACTCATGCATGCAGAAGTACTAAATAATTGTTGTTTTACACTGTGGAACATTGCTTTTTGATACTAGAATACATTCTTAAATGAATATGGTTATGCATGCTAAGTTGTTCTACTCATGTCCGACACTTTGTGACTCTCTGGACTATAGCCTGCCAAGCTCCTCTGTCCATGGGATTTTCCAGGTAAGAATACTGGACTGGGTTGTCATGCCCATGTCATGGGTGGTTTGTCCCAACCCAAGGATCAAACCCATGCCTCCTGTGTCTCCTTCCTTGACATGGATTTTTATGCTACAGGAATAAACAAACTTATTTCTCACTGGCAAAAATATGTTGATTGTAAGAATTCCTATTTTGATTGATAAAGATGTATTTGAGCCTAGTTATGATAATTTAAAATTCATGGTCTGAAACCACAATTACATTTGCACCAACCTATATTACACACTGCGAGGGCCAACACTGCAGTGGCTAAACATCCTCACCCGTGTCCACCTAGATTGCAAAATTCTTTAAGACCCTTGTTGACTGAGGTCTGTTCAGTAAACTTGACCTTAATTAAAACATGTATTTTAGAAAAGAAGAAAATGAAGATTAGAAAGGTTAAATTATTGGTCTAAGATTGCATTGAGTACAGCTAATCTACTAGGGTTATAACTGTGGTCTAATTCTACCTTCAACATGCCACTTCACAAATGCTTCTTAATTTAGAGGGATTCAAGGAACCCAATGAGAATCTGATAAAAGGTATAGACCCTATAAGAGAAAAAACATACATAAATGTAAATTCACAAAAACTGGTCTATAATTTAAAGGATTTGATACACTCATGAGATTTATCCTAGCCCAGCTTCAGGGAACCACAGTCACCAGACTCAGTATTTTTCAAGTCTTCAATATGAAGAATTCATAATCTTCCAATTATGTCACATAAAAAATAATCAAAAGCCTTAATAACCTTCTTGATAGCTTTCCTTTACTACTTACTTCCATTCACTTATGTGATTGTTACACCACCTCATTATACAGGAACAAATATTTTAGATAGAACAAGTTCATAAACTCAGAGGATTTATTATATAACATTCTTTGTTGTGATTTTAAATAATCAGAACTTTTGTTTAAATAAACTATAGCCTCAGTTAACATAAATTATCATTCGACTTCAACCACTCTGAAAGATATGGAGGAAAATCTCTCCTTTCTTTATCACATTGATTTGTACCTATTTTCAAAAGCATCTAGCCAACCAGTTCTTACTGGGCAAAGTGAGTACCTTTCTTTTGATCTCAGAGCATTCTGAACATCCCTTTATTGCCTCACTTTGGGATTTTTTGCTTACATGTCTCTCTAACTATACTGTGAGCCTTTGGAAGATGGAAAGTAACTTATTAAGATCTGGGCACAATGCCTGCTTCATAAGTACTCTATTAATGTTGTGCACCTTAACGTTGCCTTCTCAAGAGATTTCACTAAGTCTGGGTGAAGTTGAAGGCTCTCTTGAAAATATTTTTGGTATTTGGTATTTTATCACTTTTACAACTCATTTTATAAAAGAAATAAGAGGTTAATGATGAGTAATTTTGAAAATATTAGGCTATGGAATGGATATAGGAAATTAGGTTTTAAACCATTTCCAAAGGGATGTCTGGTTAGACAGATGTTAATCATCAAAGAAAATGTCTGCTGCCAATTTCCCAGTAACCCTCAGGATGGCAAATGGACATATAACAGACAAGTACTTTGTATGAATGTCATTTTAGACAAGGTACCCACTTTCATACTTCTTCTAGACTTTACAAATGATCTTACATTATGCAAAATAAAGAATATATATAAATACACAATTAAAAAGAAAATCAGATCAAATATAGACAAAATCTGAATAATACAAATGTTACTCAAGCCATGGCATTCTCAGTGTGAGAATCATGACAACATCATTTTACATATCTTTCTGAGTTGATTTCTTAGAAAGTTTATTTTACAAAAGGGTAATTTTACAAATTTTACAAAATATTAAGGCTGCGAATTTTAGAGGAAATAATGCATGAATTATTGCCGAATTCAGTAGTTACTATAAAGCATCTATGTTATACAAAGTGCTGTGCTAAGGAAATACAAACACAGTGTCTTCCTACCTGAAAGAGGCAAAGAAGTCTAGACACCTACCAGAGTCATTTTAAAAGAGCTATAGGTCATTATACAGGAACAAATATTTTAGATAGAACATCAAACTCAGAGGATTTATTATATAACATTCTTTGTTGTGATTTTAAATAATCAGAACTTTTGTTTAAATAAACTATAGCCTCAGTTAACATAAATTATCATTCGACTTCAACCACTCTGAAAGATATGGAGGAAAATCTCTCCTTTCTTTATCACATTGATTTGTACCTATTTTCAAAAGCATCTAGCCAACCAGTTCTTACTGGGCAAAGTGAGTACCTTTCTTTTGATCTCAGAGCATTCTGAACATCCCTTTATTGCCTCACTTTGGGATTTTTTGCTTACATGTCTCTCTAACTATACTGTGAGCCTTTGGAAGATGGAAAGTAACTTATTAAGATCTGGGCACAATGCCTGCTTCATAAGTACTCTATTAATGTTGTGCACCTTAACGTTGCCTTCTCAAGAGATTTCACTAAGTCTGGGTGAAGTTGAAGGCTCTCTTGAAAATATTTTTGGTATTTGGTATTTTATCACTTTTACAACTCATTTTATAAAAGAAATAAGAGGTTAATGATGAGTAATTTTGAAAATATTAGGCTATGGAATGGATATAGGAAATTAGGTTTTAAACCATTTCCAAAGGGATGTCTGGTTAGACAGATGTTAATCATCAAAGAAAATGTCTGCTGCCAATTTCCCAGTAACCCTCAGGATGGCAAATGGACATATAACAGACAAGTACTTTGTATGAATGTCATTTTAGACAAGGTACCCACTTTCATACTTCTTCTAGACTTTACAAATGATCTTACATTATGCAAAATAAAGAATATATATAAATACACAATTAAAAAGAAAATCAGATCAAATATAGACAAAATCTGAATAATACAAATGTTACTCAAGCCATGGCATTCTCAGTGTGAGAATCATGACAACATCATTTTACATATCTTTCTGAGTTGATTTCTTAGAAAGTTTATTTTACAAAAGGGTAATTTTACAAATTTTACAAAATATTAAGGCTGCGAATTTTAGAGGAAATAATGCATGAATTATTGCCGAATTCAGTAGTTACTATAAAGCATCTATGTTATACAAAGTGCTGTGCTAAGGAAATACAAACACAGTGTCTTCCTACCTGAAAGAGGCAAAGAAGTCTAGACACCTACCAGAGTCATTTTAAAAGAGCTAATATTGGGCAAATCTGAGAGTAAAGGATTATATATAACACAGTAAATAAGCATCAGTTAATCTACCTTACTTATGTGAATAAACAAACAAACAACAACAAAAAAAGGTTTGTCCTTACAATAGAAGTCCAACTAATAAATGTAGAAGGAATAATCAAAATAGAAAAATCAGAAAAATTTGTCAAGAATTATTCATAGAAGCTAAAATCAGTAGATGAAAGCTTGAACAGCAACAGATTATTTCCATTGCTTCAAAATACTTCCAAAACCAAATATTTACTAATCACAAAACAAAAACACAGTAGCTTTATAATGGTAACACTTGACAGACACACCTTAAGCATGTGGTCAAAGTTACCACCACCAAGAATGGGCACTGATCTCATGAACCTTCTGAGATGAAGCACTGAGAATAGATCATTTTGTAAACCTCCTGCCCAAAGTAAGTAACTTACATTCATCAATAAAGAAGTCTATCATACAAAGTCAAAATGAGGGATAGTCTATAATATACTAACTTATATTATTCAAAAATATAAATATCTTAAAACACAAAGAAAGACTTTCTTCCAAAATTAGTGGAGTATTTTATGTTACAAAGAGACATGGCAACAGAACAGATCATAGAATCAGAGATTCCCTTTTGCTATAAAGAATATTTGACCAATTGGGCATCTAGCAAATGGAAAAATGAAAGAGCTCTATAGATTATAACATCATTTCCATGTTAATTTCCTGATTTGATAACTATCCTTGGTTATATAAAATAATTTATTTTTTCTTAGTTAATACACACTCAATACTTAAAGACATCAGGCCTGCAGCTCCTTCTAAATAGCTAAAGATATTAAACAAAGTATCTACATATGTTTGTGTATATATATGCATATACCTTCTTATATTTTAATCAATGATTCCCTTTGATCCTAATTTGTTGCAACTAAGAAACACAAAGACTTTTTGTACACCCAAGTTGTATTTTTTTTAGTAATTTAAGAGCAGTGGGCAAGGAAAAAGTAAACCATTTCAGGTATAATTCAAAACAACAATTTTGGGTCTCGTACTACAGATAATTCCAAGTGACTATAGGCAGACAGTTAATTTGGTATTAAATCAAATCTTCTTCATTTTCATTCTAAGCCACAACTCTTTTTCGACAAGACAAAAAAAAATCTAAATGCTATATGGATAGATCTGTGGATTTTTTTAAACTTTTTTTTTTTGGCCACTTCTATTGATCTTTCATTTATTTATCTTTGTTCTTTGGCTTTTGTGGGCCTCCCATCGCAGTGGTTTCTCTAGCTGCAGAGCACCAGCTTTGGGCATATGCACTCTAGAGTTTCTGCTCGGTAGTTGGACACATCAGTCCAGCCACCCCGCAGCACTTGGGATCTTCCCAGGCCAGGGATGGATCAGGTGCCCCTTGCACTGCAAGGTGGTGTCCTAACCCACTGGACTGCCAGGGCAGCCCAGATCTGTGGCTATTTTAAGCCAGCTTACAAAAGGAAGACTCCTTACCCCTCACCATGTCAGTCACTTAAAAAGAAAGAAGCAACATGGAATAAAAAGCCAAAAATAGCAATACAGATCATTTCAATAGATTTCAACCTCCCTATTCCAGCCTCCACTAACTATCAACACTATCATCTCTCTTTAAGATAAATTATTCATTTGTCATGGATTTCCCTGGTAGCTCAGTGGTAAAGAATCCACCTGCCAGTACAGGACTTGGGTTCAATCCCTGGGTTGAGAATATCCTCTGGAGAAGGGAAAGGCAACCCACTCTAGTATTCTTGACTGGAAACTCCAAGGGACAGGGGAGCCTGGTAGACTACAGTCCATGGGGTCACAAAGAGTCAGACACAACTTAGAGACCGAACAGTTAATAATCCATTTGCTATGGAATTGGCAGTAGAGCGTACTTTTTACCATGGCTTTTCTGTAAGAAGAGGACAGAGTTTTCCATCTTCCACTGCCTGGAAGCCTGTCAGGCACTTGTTTCTGACATCTGAAACATGCACAAATGAGGCTTCTACTTAGTGATTTTATTTCCTGCTTCCTCTGGAACTCCTTGGCTTCTGCAAAGTTTGCCTCTGAGACTGCACCAATCCCCATCCATTTGTATGCCCTTCTCCTCCCCCATCAGCCATCCAGGGAACTCCTTTGGGGTTTGAAATACCCATCCAGTTTCTGTTGCTTGGAATCAAGAATCCTAGCTGACAAAAAGTTATTAGAATTTCTAAAAATCTCAACTTGAAGTAAGTTACTGTTAGCACTACTAATAGGAGCCCAACGGGGGTCTGTTTACATGTGAGCAAATCTCTTTGGGGCACTTGCGAGTGTGGAGAGAAGATTGGCTTCACATTTGGGCATGGCCTTTCTGGCTATTTAGAGATAGGCTGCCATACAGATTAATTCCTATAAGAGGCAATTAAAACTAAATTCTTTTGATGTGCTGGAAGTTGAGATAAAGATGAAAAACTACCCGACTCTCGCTAAATTTGCTAAAATCTTTTAATTGAACATGTGGCTGTTTCCAGAGACCATCCACCTGGTAGAGGCTCTCTTTACCTGAAAAAAAAAAAAAAATGCAATCATGGCTGGCAACCCACATACTATCTCTAAAATACCATCCTCCGACACTTTCTCCAAAAATAAAATTTCTTCCTCCAGGGGCTATTTTTCTGCCACTAAGAAAAGTCTTTGTTTTCACAAAGCAAGTGGATTCCATACCAGAAACTTTTAGTCAGTTTTTCTCTACCAATGTAGAATGAAAAGTAATTGAAAATGCTGCTAATTAAAAAGAAAGTTATCATTTGCCCTTTAGCAGCAAACAATATCAAAGCATGTTCAATGATAATGAAGTGCAGTAATAACTAGCCTGTTGTGATGGTAACACTGGAACATCACATCAGTTCTTAAAATTCCTAAAACTGTAATAAGGTCCAAAGGCATTTATTTTACATAGGTCACACAAGCCCTTGTTCATGCTCAGATGTGCAAATGCAGTTGTGTCTGTGACTTTGATCCAAATTTATTTAAGTTATAAACCTTCCCAGGGTACTGTTTCATGATAACTATGTTGTGAGAAAAACTGTTCTCGGTTTTCATCTATACATTTGAAGAGTCCATGAGGTTTCCAAAAATTGTATACCGCAGTGATTTTCTTTTTCCAAAATGCTAATCTGATTCAAGTCAATCTCTTTGTAATCTTTTAATGATTCACCCTTGCCTACGGGATAAATCTAGGCACACTGACCTGATATACTGCGGCCTTGACAATTTGTCTGTGGTCACCCTCCCATTGCTACGCTATATTGTCGCAACCCTTTATCCCCAAATCTTCACACTTTGCTTTCTCTCACTTCTTATCTTGCAAACTCTCTTCAGGCTGCCTGAATGCCTCCTGTTTTTCTCTATCTGTTCAAAGCAAGTCAAGACCTAACTCTTTTAGTTCAAATGGTTCTACATGCACAGAGCACACTTAAGTTAAAGGATGAAAATGAAAATTTATCCATAGTGAGCAGTAAGTAAATATGACTGATTATTACTTTTATACACAATGCATATACTATGATTATATGCTACATGCCAAGTCCTATTCAGGCTGAGAGTATGACTCTTTGCAGTCTCAAGGATTGTAGCTGCCAGGCTTCTCTGTCCATGGAATTCTCCAGGCAAGACTACCAGAGTGGGTTGCCATTCCCTTCTCCAGGGGATCTTCCCGACCCAGGAATTGAACCAGGGTCTCCCACATTGCAAGCAAATTTTTTACCATCTAAGCTACCAGGGAAGCCCTAATGACACTGAAAAAAAAATAAAGAAAAAAAAAACACAAAAACCCAGCAAAAATCCCTGCCTTCATCTAGCCAACATTCTAGTCGTGATGACAGAACCTATAAAATAAACAAACCATATCTTCTGCTAGTCAGTGGCAAGTGCCAGAGAGAAAACAATTGCACAGAATAAGGAGGCCAGAAAATGCAAGGAAGCAGCTGTGATTTTTAAGATAATCAGGATGGCAATTCTTAAAATTCCTAAAACTGTAATAAGGTCCAAAGGCATTTATTTTACATAGGTCACACAAGCCCTTGTTCATGCTCAGATGTGCAAATGCAGTTGTGTCTGTGACTTTGATCCAAATTTATTTAAGTTATAAACCTTCCCAGGGTACTGTTTCATGATAACTATGTTGTGAGAAAAACTGTTCTCGGTTTTCATCTATACATTTGAAGAGTCCGCAGGTTTCCAAAAATTGTATACCGCAGTGATTTTCTTTTTCCAAAATGCTAATCTGATTCAAGTCAATCTCTTTGTAATCTTTTAATGATTCACCCTTGCCTACGGGATAAATCTAGGCACACTGACCTGATATACTGCGGCCTTGACAATTTGTCTGTGGTCACCCTCCCATTGCTACGCTATATTGTCGCAACCCTTTATCCCCAAATCTTCACACTTTGCTTTCTCTCACTTCTTATCTTGCAAACTCTCTTCAGGCTGCCTGAATGCCTCCTGTTTTTCTCTATCTGTTCAAAGCAAGTCAAGACCTAACTCTTTTAGTTCAAATGGTTCTACATGCACAGAGCACACTTAAGTTAAAGGATGAAAATGAAAATTTATCCATAGTGAGCAGTAAGTAAATATGACTGATTATTACTTTTATACACAATGCATATACTATGATTATATGCTACATGCCAAGTCCTATTCAGGCTGAGAGTATGACTCTTTGCAGTCTCAAGGATTGTAGCTGCCAGGCTTCTCTGTCCATGGAATTCTCCAGGCAAGACTACCAGAGTGGGTTGCCATTCCCTTCTCCAGGGGATCTTCCCGACCCAGGAATTGAACCAGGGTCTCCCACATTGCAAGCAAATTTTTTACCATCTAAGCTACCAGGGAAGCCCTAATGACACTGAAAAAAAAATAAAGAAAAAAAAAACACAAAAACCCAGCAAAAATCCCTGCCTTCATCTAGCCAACATTCTAGTACGTGATGACAGAAACTATAAAATAAATAAACCATATCTTCTGCTAGTCAGTGGCAAGTGCCAGAGAGAAAACAATTGCACAGAATAAGGAGGCCAGAAAATGCAAGGAAGCAGCTGTGATTTTTAAGATAATCAGGACACCCTGATGGCAAGGAGATGTTAGATGGGGGAGCCCATCATGCAGTATCTAAGAGAAGAATCTAGGAGCCCGGGAAAGGGAAGCAAGAGCCACTGCTAGGCTTGAGGCAGGAACATGCTAGCTTCTGTGAAGAACAGCAATGAGGCCAGCATGGTCGGAACAGGGCAAGGGAAGAGAAGGCAGAGGAGAGGAGAGTTCAGAGAGAGAACAGGGTGGCGGGGGCAGATCAGGCACGGAGAGCCTCACACACAGCGGGACAGTGGGGAGCCAGTGCAGCCTTTGATCAAAGGAGTCGCAGGCTCTGGCTATGCTTTCACCAGGATCACTCCAGCTCCTTTGTAAGAAGAGAAAGGAGAGCAAAGGTGGAAGCAGGGAGCCAGCAAGGAAGCCACTACAGTAATCAAAGCACAAGAGGACTGCAGTTTAGAGAAGGGTAGTCACAGTAGAGGTGGTGAAAGTGATGGGTTCTGGGCATAAGTTGAACATAGAATCAAAAGGATATTTTTCAAAGATTGGGCACAAGATGTGAAAGAGAGGGAACTCAAGGCTGCCATCCAGATGTTTGGCCAGAGCCACTGAAAGTTGTCATCATCAAGGAAAAGAGGGAATCCCTGAGAACAGTCAAATTCAGGAGGAAGAGGGGGAGCTTTGTCTGGGCTGTGTCCAGTCCTCTCTAAAAACCCAGGTGTAAGGGATATGGTCATTGAAGACTATTTCAGCTTTTAAAATTTTGATGGAAATTCTAAGTATCATACATTTTTTATCTTTAAAGAATGCATCACAGGGCTTCCTTAGTAGCTCAGTGGTAAAGAGTTCACTTGCCAATGCAGGAGACGTCAGTTCGATCCCTGATCTGGGAAGATCCCACATGCTGTGGAACAACTAAGCCCACAAGCCACAGTTATTGAGCCTGTGCTCTAGAGCCTCAGACCTGCAACTACTGTGCCCATGTGCTGCAACTCTGGAAGCCCGTGAGCCCTAGAGCCTGAGTTCCACAACAAGAGAAGTCACCGCAATAAGAAGCCTGCTCACCTCAACTAGAGAGTAGCCCCCACTCCCCGCAACTAGAGAGGAGCCTGTGGCAGCAGTGAAAACCCAGAATAGCCAAAAATAAATAAAGAAATAAATTACTTTTTTTTAAAGTATGTATCACAGGTATACTCTCATTCGCGCATTTTTAAGAGGAAGTACACTTCAGTTAAAATGACTTAAGAATAAAATTAAGGGTTGGTGCTCAATAAAGAAAGTGCTGCATTGACTATCAAAGCACATGGCACAGGGCTTCCCTGGTGGTCCAGTGGGTAAGGACACCACCTTGCAGTGCAAGGGGCACCAGTTCGATCCCTAGCCCGGAAGCAGCTGGACCAATGTGTACAACTACTGAGCTGGAGCTCTGGACTGCATGTGCCCAGAGCCAGGGCTCTGTAGTGAGAGAGGCCACTGCAATGGGAGGCCCACACAGGCCAAAGAACAAAGATGGCTGAATAAATAAATGAAAGACCAATAGATGTAGCCAAAAAAAAAAAAAAAACACATGGCACAAATAAGTTTCAGGAGGTCTGAGAAGGGAAGATACCACTAACTCTACTGATACAAACAATTTTAGTTAGCTCCTCCATGTATAGACATGAAAAGTAACATTTTAGATTTTTTAAAAAATCAGTAAGATCCCAATAGAAAATATGATTGAAATCTGCTCACAGATTTGAACTGTCCCTTTTTTTGAACAATTCTAACATAATATCATCCAGTAATCTGATACATTGGGGCAAAGAAGCAAGCATATATAACCTTTTTCAAAACACACTTATAGTCTAGATGAGTAATATGTAGTGAAATTTAGACGTAAGTGTTTGTACCACATATTCTGTACTTGATTCCTGTCCCACCAGTTAATTTACACCTGAATTCAAGGACTTCTTGGAGAGTCTCAGACTACTGGGCTGTCAATCAACAAAGCACTCCTCATCCAAAGAACTAGGCTGTAAAATTGCTTATTTGAAAGACCCACAGTCATTTCTCAAAGGGTAAGTTGTTACACATATGGTATGGTACATTCTGCTTTTTTACAAACTTCCAAGTTTTAGAGGGCTTTTTTTTTTTTTCCTAAACTCTAGATATATCTTACTCATTAAGCACTTATATTTTTAAAATAGTTGCACACAAAGATTTTAGGGAGTAAAAATTAAGACCTGCATGCCTCCGCATGCACAGTGCCCAGCATTCTAAGTGCTGTCAGTCCAGGCTGTCCCATAAGGGTGGAAACCAGCTGACTGTTTCAGGAACCATCAATTTTTACTAAAGTGACCTTTTGAAGTTTTGAATTTCACTGGATTTTACCATATAGATTAAATCATGGATAAACTGACTTCTTTATTATGTTTATCATCCTAATCCATTTGCTATCAGATTTCAAAGACAGAGAGGCCTATTAGGAGGGAAAAAATGACTACGTGCATTAAAATGATTCTCATCAAACACACGCACAAATACACAGAAACACGCACACACAGAAGCATTTACATCTCTCTGCAGGTTGAATGGGTCAGGAAGCACATGGGGAGGCCTTCCTATGAATCTGCTGAAAATGTACCACAACCAATAAAAAATTAAAATACGTGTCCCCCAGGACCGAAAAGCAGAATTAAGGCTGGGAAGACATTATTATTCATGCAAGGAGCAAAGCACAAAGCCAGGTATGAAGTGAGCCCCTTTTTTAATACAAAGTGATATTTCCTATAACCTGTATCACGAGTCTACATGTCTGATAGAGATAATTTCTTCAGAAATGGAGACCACACTATCTGTGTGGGACAGCAGTAAGTCAGGGTTGAAAATGAAGGCTCCTGTTTGTCTCAGAATCATCTTGGCAACATTTCGATTAGATGTTCGTGCATTGGCGCGTACTTGGGGATTAATAGGATTTTTTTTTGACAATTATATGTAAAGGACGCAACAGTAGCACCTCTCGTCTGACTGATGCCTACTGTCTTTTCCAACTCTGTCCGTTTTCTTAAACTTGGAAACAGCACAAGATTACTGTGAAGGAAAACAGATTCAGGTCAGCAACCCTGAATATAAAAGCACCACTTGCAATATATTTGTAATAGTGAGAAAAGCAATTGCCCATGAATTCCTGGTGAACCAAAAGCAATTAGATTTACAAAAAAAAAAGGAAAGTGTTAGAAATAAGTTTTCCACACAAAAAATAGCACAGATACTATTCCCATTACTGAAGTACATCAGCACTGATAGTGTTTGTATAAGAATATTCCAAACTTGTTAAAAATAAATGGCATCATTTTTATTCAAGGTGACTAAAAAATAAAGTTGGTATTTTCAACTTTGTTGATACTCTGACTGGGGCCTATAGGAATGCATTTAAGAGGTGAATTCAAAGTCTGTCAGACAAAATGGATCTAATACTGTTCCTTGAATGTAAGCTGGGAAAGAGTGTGAGTAACAGTTTCATCAACCCTCAGCAGCGAAAAGGATGGATGAGAGGAGACAGGGAAGCAGAGAGGTCAGGAGAGAGAGGAAGAGGAAGAAAAACTCCAAGTTACATCTGGCGTTAGAGAGAGGGCTTTTCTTCTAGGCTTGCAAAACATTTCAAATGACTTTTCTAATTAATTCCAAAAAAACTTTATGGACTGGTTGGCTGGGGTGAGAGGAGTTATCTTCCTTTAGACCTGAGGAAACAGGAAGAGAAAAACCCAGAGTGCTCAAGATCAAACAGATATTAAAGCCAAGATCAGAGCTCAGATTTCTGGTTCTCTCTCCTGCATTCAAAGGGTCCCAGACCTATGTTATTTAGGTGGGGGCCTTGAAATAAATAAGGATTACAGACATAACCAAAAACAAATAAAACCATGCATATGGGCCTTAAGGGGGCCTTTCTTCTGAATCATATTTTTTAAAAACAGGCAATCATTTTACTGTAATCATTCTTTGGATTTATTCATCAACACAATTCAGGACAAATTCCTTCAACACTTTTGAACCTCAATCTGGTAACTAAGCTACACACAAAGGGAGTTGTGCTTCAGTCAGCTAATGTTATCACACTTAAAAAAAATGTATTTATTGAATCACACAAAGAAATTAAGAAAATGATTACCAATTATCTTAGCAAGGATTCCTTAATTAATTGCCAGCACTAATAACATGTTATCTTCCCTATTATTAAAACAATGAGACTTCTATTAAAAACTATTCATTAAAGATTCATTCTCTCCTTATTGCATCCCGCTGTTTCATATCTTGTGTAGCTAAAGGGCTGCTTCCAAGAATATGAAGGACTGCTGTGCAGAGAAGCAGCACAAGCTATAGAATTTATGTTAATAGACATTATGCTTCTGAAAGCTCTGTCTACAATATCGTAAGGATATTACTTATAAAAGGAAATACAGTTAATGTATAGAGGTCTGGGGTGTGCTTATATGTGTGTGTGTGTGTGTGTGTGTGAAAACGTAATACCATCCAAAAGTAACTTACCTATATTCTTCTCATAGGTGTATGGTAGCGGTGCATAATGGGGGTGATTTTGTTCTCCAGGAAGTTTCTGGCAATATTTGGAGACATTTTTGGTCTTGACAACTGGGGGAGGGGTCTGCTGGCCATCTGTGCATAGGAACCAGGGATGCTGCTAAACATCCAACAAGGCACCGGACAGTCCCCCACAGTAAAGAATTATCTGGCCCCAAAATGTCAATAGTGTTGCTACCGAGAAACCCTGATTTAGAGGGAAATTGGATTTCTGCTGCCACTAGCCACTGTTGCTCTTAGCCAGCTCTGTCAGAGCTGGGACAGAATTTAAGTTGGTACTTAGACACTACTACTAAGACAATTAGAACCTCAGGATTCTTTTCTGCATTTCTCCCATAAATGAGCCAAATAAGGGATGGATCCTCATTAGCTAACTGAGGATTTTAACTGCCACAATGCCCCCACCCTCCAATTCTCCCTCAACTCACCCTTCATGCTAAGAATGGCTAACATTTTATTAAGTTAGAATAAGATCCTATGTCTCTGACATATTTGAATTGAAGCCAGGAGACAAAACCAAACCTTAGTCTGCAACCTCCTTTGGGAAATCTTTGTTCATTTTAATACTTGTTCAGTCAGCTGTCTGCCTGAATGACAAGGTTTTTATCTCTAATGCGAGTGGCTTCGAAGGCTACCTGCATTATCCATTCCTCAGCAATTGTTGCCGAAACCACAACACTGCAAGCTGATAATTAAATCCAGCTGCCTCTACTATGAATTCAATCATATCAACATTAGCAGCAATCTTAGTGGTTGTCGGTGGGTTTCTTTTTTCCATTTCTAGACAACATAATTAACTTCACTAGCCTTCTCAGATTAAACAAAACTCAGAGCTAAAGAAGGCTATGAATTAAAACTACTATAAATACTACTCATGCAAAGGAATGCAGATGGATCATGAAGATACAGAGTTGGTGCTAATGCACTGCTTACTCGTGTATATCCATTTGATCTAACACGCATTATGTTCAATCTATAGGTGTAGTTTCAGATTTCACTTGAAAGTTCTCATGTTAACCGACCATTTACCACTCATGGGAAATCAACTCCAGAATATGTAAACCAGACCTAGTTCACAACATAAAAAGTCAATTTGTCAAATATTTAAACATATCCACTAAAATGATACTGAAGTGCTTTCACATCATCTGAACAAACAATGCAAAAGAAACAGGTTCCAATTAACTTAAAAACAACTCATCACAGTTGAAATATTTCAAAACCACCTGAGTTTTTACACTGTGATGGCACCATAAGAGTATCCAAAATGCACTTCAAAATCCTTTGAATTAGTATTTGACATCATTAGCAAGGAAGTAAAATTTTTCTGTACTAAGGAATATGTTTACTTGCATAAGTGCTACAGCAGTTGCTTTATTTATACAGCTCTAGGACAGACTGGCCCTTTTCCCATAAAGGCAAACAAAGAATGTGGCTAGCTGACAGAAGCTATAGCACAGCCACCTTTTTGCCAAATCAGTGCTGAGGGGCAACGAGACAGTGATGATGATGATGGTGATGATGATGATAATGATGATGACGATGATGATGATAGCACATATAAGTGCTTGCTACACGTCAGGAACTGTCTCAAGTAATCTATATACATTCTTTCCTTTAATCACTCAATAATCCCATCAGGTAAAACTGCTTCTCCTCCTCCATTTTATAGATGAAGAAACTAAGGTTAAGAGGACAGATACTTCTTCCCAAGTCACTAACTGGAAAACTACAGAACTCACTACAAATTCATACAGTCTAATTTCAGAACACCATTTTAACCACTTCACTCCAGTGCTCCAATTTCAAAGAAGCAGTCTTTCTGCGGACGCTCAGCTTCCAGAAAGCAATTCACTTACTCACTGCTGCCTTCTGTTCACCATACTGAGAAGGGCAGAGAACATTAGCTAATGTCAGTTAGCTGATGAAACCAATCAGACAAGCCCTCTGGGGCTTGTCCTCACCTGGAGAGATAGTGTATTACTGAGAAGCTTGGACTCTGGGGCCAGGTTGCCTTTGGAGGAGATAGTGTATATCCATTTGATCTAACACGCATTATGTTCAATCTATAGGTGTAGTTTCAGATTTCACTTGAAAGTTCTCATGTTAACCGACCATTTACCACTCATGGGAAATCAACTCCAGAATATGTAAACCAGACCTAGTTCACAACATAAAAAGTCAATTTGTCAAATATTTAAACATATCCACTAAAATGATACTGAAGTGCTTTCACATCATCTGAACAAACAATGCAAAAGAAACAGGTTCCAATTAACTTAAAAACAACTCATCACAGTTGAAATATTTCAAAACCACCTGAGTTTTTACACTGTGATGGCACCATAAGAGTATCCAAAATGCACTTCAAAATCCTTTGAATTAGTATTTGACATCATTAGCAAGGAAGTAAAATTTTTCTGTACTAAGGAATATGTTTACTTGCATAAGTGCTACAGCAGTTGCTTTATTTATACAGCTCTAGGACAGACTGGCCCTTTTCCCATAAAGGCAAACAAAGAATGTGGCTAGCTGACAGAAGCTATAGCACAGCCACCTTTTTGCCAAATCAGTGCTGAGGGGCAACGAGACAGTGATGATGATGATGGTGATGATGATGATAATGATGATGACGATGATGATGATAGCACATATAAGTGCTTGCTACACGTCAGGAACTGTCTCAAGTAATCTATATACATTCTTTCCTTTAATCACTCAATAATCCCATCAGGTAAAACTGCTTCTCCTCCTCCATTTTATAGATGAAGAAACTAAGGTTAAGAGGACAGATACTTCTTCCCAAGTCACTAACTGGAAAACTACAGAACTCACTACAAATTCATACAGTCTAATTTCAGAACACCATTTTAACCACTTCACTCCAGTGCTCCAATTTCAAAGAAGCAGTCTTTCTGCGGACGCTCAGCTTCCAGAAAGCAATTCACTTACTCACTGCTGCCTTCTGTTCACCATACTGAGAAGGGCAGAGAACATTAGCTAATGTCAGTTAGCTGATGAAACCAATCAGACAAGCCCTCTGGGGCTTGTCCTCACCTGGAGAGATAGTGTATTACTGAGAAGCTTGGACTCTGGGGCCAGGTTGCCTTTGAATCCAGGCTTTTCTACTTACTGTGTGACCTTAGGCAAATTACATTACCACTCTGTGCTTCAGGTTTAAAAGCCACAGAGCATTTACTTTCTTCAGACACTGCAAAGACCAAACATGCAATTTATAGACAAACTGCTTTAAACAATGTCTGGTAAATATTAACATGTTCAACAAATGAGTTATTAGTATCTCTACTGTACCAATGAAAAAACACTCTGTCATTTAAAAAAATTCGGGTTATGACTCTGTAGGGACCGTTTCCTCCGTTAAATTCAGCAACTGGAGAATTTCAGTAGCACAGAAAGAAATTGTAGCCCACCTTTATTGAGATTTCAGCAGTATGAGATCAAGTCTCCTCTGTCACTAACTGGAATCATAGCCAGCACTCAAATGTGCCTCTTCTGAAAATAAGTAAATGATTTAATATTTCACAAATTAGCATGTATCTCTGTTGATTTAGTTCTGTTCTCAGCATTTTGTAATGCGTCCATTGTTCAGAACAGTTACTTCATTTCATGTTGGTATTAAAACTTTTCCTTCAACTATTTATAAAAACTTTACCCGAATTAGTTACATCATTTTTGGCAGAGAAGAGACAGTCACAAATAAACCATGAGCTTTCAAGTGTCAAGTATATCCTGTGAGGAAAGCAAAGACATGGAAGACATGATCTCAAGCTTAAAGAGTTTATATCTAGTTGGAAATACAAGACTCAGACCACAAATAGACTACTGACCATAGAAGAAGGCATGTGCCAAATAACAGACACACAGGAAATGCTATATGATTTGAGAAGACAGAAAAATAACAGTGAGTTTGTGAAACTGGAGTGAATGTCATAGAAAAACTGGGACTAATGCCTAGAAAGCTGACACCCTACAAATTTGAACTCCTTCACTGATCCCAAAAAGCAGTTTCTTTTTTGTGTTGGTAGTGACTTCATGGAATCGTGTGTTCAGAAGGATCCTGAAGCCAAATTGGACTCAGTGGGAAAGAATCCTCCAAGTGGTATGAACATCTCCTTTCAGGAGAGGGAGCACAAAGGGAAGAGAGCCCAGCTCTGCCCTTTCCTGACCAGCTCTGTCTCCTCCCCACACCTGGACTCCCTACTCCTATTCCTCCCTGGGCATCACTAACTACTGGTCTCCTTCTTCCCTCTCTTCCTCCTCTTTCCTCTGTTTCTGTTATTCCCAGTTCTTTCCAGCAAGTCAGCAAAGCTACCCTTTTGTTCCCTCTTGGTGGACCAACTACACCCCATCCAACTGACCTTTCAGATTTCTCAGCAGTGGTAGACAGCTCGTTTCTCAGCCCTGGTTTTGCAATTTGAAAACTCAAATGTTTGTCATCACCAAAGCACCAGCTTCTTAAGTTCACTCAGGGCCGAGTCTCAGCAAGAGGAGAGGAGCATGAAGGTTGCTGATTCGGACACGGCAAATTGCCTGTGCTGTTGCCTGCCCCTCTCAGACCCACAGATGCCACAGAATATGAGAACTGAAAGAAAGCTCAGAAGTCAAGCTTAGTCCCTTTCTTGTCCTATGGAGGATGATCACGTCCAGGGAATCGAGTCACACAGGATTTTATAATAGAAGCGGAGTTAAGTCTTGGAAGTTCTAAACACACGCTCTTTTGTACTGCTCTAATCGCGCATCACCTCCCCAATCACCAACAAACAAATGAAACCCAAGTGATATGACATTTCACCCTGCCGGTCTAGCCAGTCTGCATTGCTGTTGCACTTTTTTCACTCAGTCGCCCAACAGTTCCTGAAATGCCTTTGAATATTTAGCAGCACTCATCTCTAAGCCCCCTTTACTATTTTCTCCTTAATGAAGGCATGTGCCAAATAACAGACACACAGGAAATGCTATATGATTTGAGAAGACAGAAAAATAACAGTGAGTTTGTGAAACTGGAGTGAATGTCATAGAAAAACTGGGACTAATGCCTAGAAAGCTGACACCCTACAAATTTGAACTCCTTCACTGATCCCAAAAAGCAGTTTCTTTTTTGTGTTGGTAGTGACTTCATGGAATCGTGTGTTCAGAAGGATCCTGAAGCCAAATTGGACTCAGTGGGAAAGAATCCTCCAAGTGGTATGAACATCTCCTTTCAGGAGAGGGAGCACAAAGGGAAGAGAGCCCAGCTCTGCCCTTTCCTGACCAGCTCTGTCTCCTCCCCACACCTGGACTCCCTACTCCTATTCCTCCCTGGGCATCACTAACTACTGGTCTCCTTCTTCCCTCTCTTCCTCCTCTTTCCTCTGTTTCTGTTATTCCCAGTTCTTTCCAGCAAGTCAGCAAAGCTACCCTTTTGTTCCCTCTTGGTGGACCAACTACACACCCCATCCAACTGACCTTTCAGATTTCTCAGCAGTGGTAGACAGCTCGTTTCTCAGCCCTGGTTTTGCAATTTGAAAACTCAAATGTTTGTCATCACCAAAGCACCAGCTTCTTAAGTTCACTCAGGGCCGAGTCTCAGCAAGAGGAGAGGAGCATGAAGGTTGCTGATTCGGACACGGCAAATTGCCTGTGCTGTTGCCTGCCCCTCTCAGACCCACAGATGCCACAGAATATGAGAACTGAAAGAAAGCTCAGAAGTCAAGCTTAGTCCCTTTCTTGTCCTATGGAGGATGATCACGTCCAGGGAATCGAGTCACACAGGATTTTATAATAGAAGCGGAGTTAAGTCTTGGAAGTTCTAAACACACGCTCTTTTGTACTGCTCTAATCGCGCATCACCTCCCCAATCACCAACAAACAAATGAAACCCAAGTGATATGACATTTCACCCTGCCGGTCTAGCCAGTCTGCATTGCTGTTGCACTTTTTTCACTCAGTCGCCCAACAGTTCCTGAAATGCCTTTGAATATTTAGCAGCACTCATCTCTAAGTACTTCCTAACACATTTTCATACAAGTGATGCATGTTATATGTGGCTACTTCTTGGCTCCTTAATATTTGTTATGAATCAGAGTATATTAATGGTCAAAGAATTCTTTACTAAAATCTTGCTATCTGCTACCACACAAGTTGTTATTGTTGTTCTTTAGTTGCTAGGTTATGTCCTACGTTTTTGTGATCCCATGGACTGTACCCAGATTCCAGGCTTTTTACTGGAGTCCATGGAACTTTACTGGAGTGGGTAGCCATTTCTTCCTCCAGGGGATCTTCCCGACCCTGTGACTGAACTCACATCTCCTGCCATAGCAGGTAGATTCTTTACCACTGAGATACCAGGGAAGGGCATATCGAATTCTTAAGATCCATAAATTGCAGGTATTAATGTTCTATATATTAATAGTGATTCCTGTTTTCATTAATTTATATCAATGCTTCAAAGTAAAGTACTGTTCGTGGTATCTAATTAACACTGACATTTGTTGGAGATTTCTGAAAATAATAATAGACATCATTTACTGGGTACCTACTATCTGCCAGGCATTGAAGTGGGTGCTACCACATATTATCTTATTTAATCCTTCAACAACCCTATAACTAGGCATTAGTAGCTTCATTTTAAAGACGGAAACAAAAAATAAGCCATTCTAGAAGTATGCAATCCTTTGGAGTGATTTTGTGAGTGAGGTCACAGATTTCCTAAACTGATCAAATGAAACCACATTATAAAGATATCCAACATTGTTTATGCCCTGCGCATTCTACTATGTTCAGCTTTACAGCACAGCTATCTCTCTTCCTAATATATTTTATTCAGTCCTACCCATGAGGATACAAAGGATACAACTGCCATGCAGTTTGGGGATAGGGACTGGGATAGGTTTCCTGGGAAAGGACTCTGACTTTAATGTTTTCTGTCGTCTTGTGGCCAAAGAAGTCCAAGAGATCGCAGGGCAGCCTCGGAGATAGCCTGTGGGCTGTGTTAAAGGCTTCACTCTGCTTGAAATGTACCGACCCAAACCATGGTTGAACCTATGACCCACTGTTTCATTAGTACTGGTTTCTAACTGCTCTAACTACCTCAGGCAAATTTACATAATTACACAGCTGCTGAATACATGCTTGAAAAGCCTTCAAAGGAAACAGTTTACTCTCTATAAACATCAGTTTTCACACCTCAAAACCATTTCCTAGACCTTTTATTCCCAGGAAAAATTGCTTGAAAAACGTATACAGGACACATAAGTGGTTCTTGTTGAGGCTTGCAATGGGATGTTTATGCCTATTTATAAACTTCTGCCAGCAGAAATCTTGGTGCCACCATGGTATCTCACTCAGCCTGTCTCTTCCATTCTGATTAGGAGAAAAATGCAAACTACTTTCTTCTCTGCTCCACTTTTACAAGGTTAGCTAGCACTTTGAGCCAGTAGCAATTGAAAGCTAGTAGCTAGAAAGTAATTTACCTCTTTGAGTCTCACTCTTCAGAGCCGGTACAATCTGAGCACATTTTTGCACCAAAGACATTAAGGGAGAATTCCTTTTCAAGTGGTTATTCTTGAATTCATTTACTTTTGACACATCCAATGAAATCCCAATTCTCCTGAGGGGGGTTTTTTTTTTTCAAACTGCTTTGGAGTTTCTGAAAATAATAATAGACATCATTTACTGGGTACCTACTATCTGCCAGGCATTGAAGTGGGTGCTACCACATATTATCTTATTTAATCCTTCAACAACCCTATAACTAGGCATTAGTAGCTTCATTTTAAAGACGGAAACAAAAAATAAGCCATTCTAGAAGTATGCAATCCTTTGGAGTGATTTTGTGAGTGAGGTCACAGATTTCCTAAACTGATCAAATGAAACCACATTATAAAGATATCCAACATTGTTTATGCCCTGCGCATTCTACTATGTTCAGCTTTACAGCACAGCTATCTCTCTTCCTAATATATTTTATTCAGTCCTACCCATGAGGATACAAAGGATACAACTGCCATGCAGTTTGGGGATAGGGACTGGGATAGGTTTCCTGGGAAAGGACTCTGACTTTAATGTTTTCTGTCGTCTTGTGGCCAAAGAAGTCCAAGAGATCGCAGGGCAGCCTCGGAGATAGCCTGTGGGCTGTGTTAAAGGCTTCACTCTGCTTGAAATGTACCGACCCAAACCATGGTTGAACCTATGACCCACTGTTTCATTAGTACTGGTTTCTAACTGCTCTAACTACCTCAGGCAAATTTACATAATTACACAGCTGCTGAATACATGCTTGAAAAGCCTTCAAAGGAAACAGTTTACTCTCTATAAACATCAGTTTTCACACCTCAAAACCATTTCCTAGACCTTTTATTCCCAGGAAAAATTGCTTGAAAAACGTATACAGGACACATAAGTGGTTCTTGTTGAGGCTTGCAATGGGATGTTTATGCCTATTTATAAACTTCTGCCAGCAGAAATCTTGGTGCCACCATGGTATCTCACTCAGCCTGTCTCTTCCATTCTGATTAGGAGAAAAATGCAAACTACTTTCTTCTCTGCTCCACTTTTACAAGGTTAGCTAGCACTTTGAGCCAGTAGCAATTGAAAGCTAGTAGCTAGAAAGTAATTTACCTCTTTGAGTCTCACTCTTCAGAGCCGGTACAATCTGAGCACATTTTTGCACCAAAGACATTAAGGGAGAATTCCTTTTCAAGTGGTTATTCTTGAATTCATTTACTTTTGACACATACAATGAAATCCCAATTCTCCTGCAGGCTGCAGTGCCTTTGTTTGCTATTTTGTGCACTGTCTGTCTCCTTGCATCTTTGAATGAACAGCTGCACAAGTTTCAGAAACTTGTGAGTGCGTCTTCAAGACGGACTATTACCACCAATACTTCACCAGCTGATGATTTTTCAACCATCATTTTTGCTGTTTTCTTTGAAGAAACAGTGAAAAGTGACAGAAGATTCTCAATTCTAAAGAGGCTCAATAAAACATGTGAGTCTGTGGTCAAGTGCATTTTTGAATAATCAAATAATTTCTGATAAATGGCACTAACTATAATTTATAATGAGATAAAAGGCCTCAAACATGTTTTCAAATCTATAAAAGATGTTCTTCTTGCCCAAGAGCCATGTTAAAAGCCAGAGGTAAGAGAATTTGCATTGCCTAGTTAAGCTATGGTATCTCTAACAGGAGAGATGACGAGACCTTTGTGAGACCAGGAACACAGTGGTATTAACCACAAATTTGAATTCACAGGAGCATTCTGTCTAAAACTAAGATGCAGAATGATGTTAAAATCACAGGCTCTTTGCTTGAGCCCCATCACCTGCACATACACTGATATCAAGTAATTTATTTCATTGCTTTTTGTCTCCATCTTCTAATCTCTGAAACAGAAATGATAATAAAATGCTTCTTGCATACAGCTGCTATGAGGAGTAAGTAGTCTGTCTCTTTCCTTCTGATTAGGGGGAAAATGCAAACTACTCCCTTCAAAAATACGCTATTGTATGGCACATAGTAAATGCCAAGTATATTTTAACTTTTATCTGTGAAATTGGAGGTCACCTAGAGTTAGTTTAAGTAAAAACGAACTCTAAGCTAGGACACAGAAGCAACCTAAATGCCCAAAAATGGATAAAGAATCGTGGTACATATACACAATGGAATATTACTCAGCTATAAAAAGGAATGCATTTGAGTCAGTTACTAATGATGTGGATGAGCCTAGAGTCTATTACACAGAGTGAAGCCGGAAAGAGAAAGACAAATATCATATATTAATGCATGTGTGTGTGTGTGTGTGTGTGTGTGTGTGTGGAATCTACTGGTCTTCCCAGGTGCTGCTAGTGGGAAAGAACCTACCTGCCTATGCAGAAGATGTAAGAAATACAGGTTCTATCCCTGGGTTGGGAAGATCCCCTAGAGGAGGAAATGTCAACCCACTCCAGTACTCCCGCCTGGAGAATCCTGTGCACAGAAGAGCCTGGCAGGATACACTCCATGGGGCAGCACAGATCCAGACATGACTTAAGCAACTTAGTACATAGACTCTAGAAAGATAATACCAACCATCTTACATGCAGGGCAGCAAAGGAGACACCAACATAAAGAACAGACTTTGGGATGCAGTGTGGGAAGGAGAAGGTGGGATGATTTGAGAGCACAGACTTGAAACATATACATCACGTGTAAAATAGACAGCCAGTGGGAGCCTGACGTGTGACACAGGGAACCCAAAGTCAGTGCTCTGTGACAACCTGGAGGAATGGGGTGGGGAGGAGAAATGGGACGGGGAGGAGGGTTGGGGGGGGCTAGAGGGAGGGAACACATGTGGCCAATTCATACTGATGTATGACAAAACCATCACAATACTGTAAAGTAATTATCTTCCAATTAAAAATAAATCAATAAAAATTAACTCTAGCAGTGGGCTGGCCTTTTTATATTTGAGCTTGTGCTTTTGCCTAGAACCCATCCATTTCAATACAGAAGATATAAAGCCACTCAGCGTGATTAATCAATCCTCTTGCAATAGCGACCAGCCTGAAGAAATACCTTTGAAGAACTACAAACAAAATTGGCAGATTTTTTTCCCCTCCTATCTTTGACTTCTTCAACTTAATCCCTCTGTTTCATCCTTTTCATTTCAAATGTTTTGTCTTCAAAATATGTCTGTTTCTTTCTTATTCTCAAAGTATAAACATATATTTGCAGTATTAGAGAAGTCACATTTTATAAGTATGTAGTTAGGCTCAAAGATTTCTGCTGTTTTAAACTGGTATCTTAGTAGAATCTAAATAATTATAATCTGTTGCCAGCATTCACATTTTAACCTGAAACGTTTCAGCAAATAAAACAATAAATAGAAATTTTGAAAAATAATTACAGAAATGTGGGATGAATGTAAATTGTCATCAGTAACTAGGGAATGTTTTGTACGTCTGCCTCTTTCAAGAGGCCCCCTAAAGGGACAGAACTGAAGATAAAGACTGCCACTGGGGTGACCTGGGCAGAGATGCTTTCCAAAGGTTTATGCCTATGGATATAGACAAGCACATTCAATGCATGCAGGCACTTGTGAGTAACTATCAAGCAGGGGCATCTGGAAGACCAATTCCTTCTCCCCCTCCCTCCGCTCACCCTAATCAAGCTAGCACAGGAAATGAAAATGTCTCCCCAAATACCAGTTTGCCAGAAGATATAATGAGAAAGAGGCACATCTAGACTATGAAACCACAACATCAAAGGCAAATTTATACTAAGACGATTAGATAGGCAGATTTGCATCCAACTAGTTTCAGTTCAAAATAAGCCAATGTGGAAAAAGATTTCATTTTCAAATGTCCATTACAATTTCATCTAAGTACCAAGATCACCTCTAGAGAAATACAAGAAAAAAGCACAAGCCATAAACGCAGATTATCTCCTTTTAATCCAACGGTCTCACTCTAAAATCAGTAAAGAGAAATACGGCAAGTACCTGAGATTCTCACTCTCACTGAAGCAATGATAAATATATACTGAGTTCCTACAGTGGGAAAGGAATCATCCAGGATTTTTGTTTAGTAATTCATTAGATCTACATCTTAAAGCTTAGCTTTATTCTACATAAATGTTTATAGGTAAAATGGAGATCCGACTTTTTTTTTTAAGATTTGAGTTTAAAACTATCGATTACAACTACAGTAATCCTGCAAGAGTTGTTAAAATGGAATCTTAATTCAATGCATGGTAACTTCACAACTGCTGGTTACATGTAGGCTTAGGAACAGGGAAGAGAAACAGGTCAAGTGGAGTAACAAGGCTAACACGGAGTCCAACTCGATGCAGCCATAGGCATGTTTCTGTAATCCTCCTCCACGTTAGGGAAGCCAAGCACATAATGTCAAAAAAGGCTGTTTCTCCTTGTGAGGAAAAAAAAAAAAAAAAGTTGCAGAGTAGACAAAGAAACAAGAGAATGAAATTGGAAGTCTAAATAAACTGTTGCCAGCATTCACATTTTAACCTGAAACGTTTCAGCAAATAAAACAATAAATAGAAATTTTGAAAATAATTACAGAAATGTGGGATGAATGTAAATTGTCATCAGTAACTAGGGAATGTTTTGTACGTCTGCCTCTTTCAAGAGGCCCCCTAAAGGGACAGAACTGAAGATAAAGACTGCCACTGGGGTGACCTGGGCAGAGATGCTTTCCAAAGGTTTATGCCTATGGATATAGACAAGCACATTCAATGCATGCAGGCACTTGTGAGTAACTATCAAGCAGGGGCATCTGGAAGACCAATTCCTTCTCCCCCTCCCTCCGCTCACCCTAATCAAGCTAGCACAGGAAATGAAAATGTCTCCCCAAATACCAGTTTGCCAGAAGATATAATGAGAAAGAGGCACATCTAGACTATGAAACCACAACATCAAAGGCAAATTTATACTAAGACGATTAGATAGGCAGATTTGCATCCAACTAGTTTCAGTTCAAAATAAGCCAATGTGGAAAAAGATTTCATTTTCAAATGTCCATTACAATTTCATCTAAGTACCAAGATCACCTCTAGAGAAATACAAGAAAAAAGCACAAGCCATAAACGCAGATTATCTCCTTTTAATCCAACGGTCTCACTCTAAAATCAGTAAAGAGAAATACGGCAAGTACCTGAGATTCTCACTCTCACTGAAGCAATGATAAATATATACTGAGTTCCTACAGTGGGAAAGGAATCATCCAGGATTTTTGTTTAGTAATTCATTAGATCTACATCTTAAAGCTTAGCTTTATTCTACATAAATGTTTATAGGTAAAATGGAGATCCGACTTTTTTTTTTAAGATTTGAGTTTAAAACTATCGATTACAACTACAGTAATCCTGCAAGAGTTGTTAAAATGGAATCTTAATTCAATGCATGGTAACTTCACAACTGCTGGTTACATGTAGGCTTAGGAACAGGGAAGAGAAACAGGTCAAGTGGAGTAACAAGGCTAACACGGAGTCCAACTCGATGCAGCCATAGGCATGTTTCTGTAATCCTCCTCCACGTTAGGGAAGCCAAGCACATAATGTCAAAAAAGGCTGTTTCTCCTTGTGAGGAAAAAAAAAAAAAAAAGTTGCAGAGTAGACAAAGAAACAAGAGAATGAAATTGGAAGTCTTCCGATGGCAAATTATTAATGCCTTCTCTTTGAGAAATTGCAAGCAGGCAGAAAAAGGCCTAACCTGAAGAGAAGGATCAAAGACTGAAATAAAAGCTTTGATGCCCGAGTTGCTCTGTAGCCCCAAAGCGCTGTGAAGCCATGAATGCAGCTGGGAAGATTGTTAGCTCCAAAAAAAAAAAAACTGTTGAATGTATTGGTTACTTAATCCCTCAGAGGATACGGGAGTGAGATTAGGTGGTGATTAGTTGCTTCTAAAATTGAATAATAGCGTTGAATTTGTCGTTAAATATTTGTATTTCTTTCACTTTTGCTCCAGAGTTTTTACATCTTTAAAAACATATGTCAGTGTTGGTGACTGATTGATAAGAATGTTTCATTTAAATAAAAAACTTATTTCTTGAGCTTCCCCGGTGGTGCAGTGGATGGCGAGTCTGCCTTGCTGTGCAGGGGGAGCTGGTTCGATCCCTGGCCCAGGAGGATCCCGCGTGCAGCGGAGAGCCGGATGGGTGTGTCGAATTATAAGCCAGCACTCTGCAGCACATGCGCCCAGAGCCGGTGCTCTGCAGTGGGAGAAGCCACTGCAATGGGAGGCCCACACAGGCCAAAGAATAAAGACGGATGAAAATAAATAAGTAAAAAAAAAAAAACAATAAAAGAGGCCAAAATTGAAAAAAAGAAAAGAAAAGAAACAAGTTTATTTCTCAAAAGATAACTTTATTGATTGGGTCATGAAAGTAAGACTAAGCTACCACGATCTCAGGAAAAGCCCCTCAGGGCTGTTCAGCCAGCCACTGCCTGGCACCACTGTTCATCCCGACAAGGAGCCAAGGGTTTACATAGTGATGCAAAAAGAAACCACCTTTAAGCCACATTGTGCAGCCTCACACTTAAAGGTATGCAACAAGCTAAATAACATTCTAATTTATTAATTCACTCATTCAAAAAGCACATTTAAAGCCTCAGTTTGTTTCAGACCCCTTGCTAAGGACCAGATACAAAGTGGCTAAGATTCAATCTTGGTGTCAAAATTACAATGTAACGATCATAGAATCTTGGACTTTGAAATGAACTGAATGGGTCTTTGTTTCTCTAACTTTGAAATCTTCTCTAGGCCAATCCTATACATGGTCATTCCTAATCTAGGTGTTCAGCTTCAATGAGAGAAAATTTACTACCTCCCTGCAAAGAAAGTTCTTCCTTTTTACTTAAAAAAGAACGAAAGAAAGAAATTACGTAGGGCTCAATGACATGCCCCAAAATAAATAAACTGAAGTAGCCACTTTAATTAAGTCTCTGAAATTGGATTTCATGCATTTTCTTTTTGCTTAGCAAAAATGTTGTGTACTTCAATAAGTAGCACACATACATTCTCTCTTAACAATCAGATATTTAAAGAATTGTCTTTAACATAAAAAGCTGTTTAGAATCACAATACTGAGTCTCACCTACTGATTCCTTGCTGGTTCCCACGGGCAACATTTCACAACAGAGATAAACTGAAGCCAGAGGATCATAATACAGCTTAAAGTCACAAAGAAATCTCCTTAAAGTCTGTCTTCTGTCCATCCTGATTACTTCTTCCAAGACTCAGGGCCAAGATGAACGTAAAGTGAAGTATTAGTCACTAAATCGTGTCCCACTCTTCACAAACCCATCAACTTACCCTGCCAGGCTCCTCTGCCCCTGGAATGCTATATACCCTATTTCTACACAACAGAGTATGGAAATCAGACAATACCTTTTCAGACAAAGGGGAAAATTTTTGAGTCTAGTAACAGGGTACCTTTGGGTATGATGAGGACCACCTTTCCTGATTTTTGAAAGGTTGCTTGCTTGTTGTGTGTGTGTGCTAAGGTGCTTCAGTTGTCTCCAACTCTTTACGACCCTATGGACTATTGTCCACCAGGCTTCTCCAGTCATCAGATTCTCCAGGCAAGATTACTGGAGTGGGTTGCCATGCTCTCCTCCAGAGGATTCTCTTGACACAGGGATCAAATCCACATGTCTTATGTCCCTTACATTGGCAGGCGGGTTCTTTCCTGCTAGCACCACCTGGGAAGCCTCTATTTGGTTGTTACTGCGCCATTACTTTTCTTAAATGTAATCTTTACAATTTCATCACAGTAAAATACAATTGACCCAGAATAGTTGAAAACTGTTCTTAATCACTGAAAAATAGGATTATCTTGGGTCACATATGGCGTGGGTTCAATTCCTACGCCAGCAAGAGGAGGGAGGGAGGATCCCCTGGAGGGGAAAACAACACCTCACTCCAGCACACTTGCAGGCAGAATCCCATGGTCAGAGGAGCCTGGCAGGCTGCAGTCCATGGGGTGGGAAAGGCTCAGACACAACTGCGTGTCTGAGCACAGAGCACAAGGTCACATACATTCTAGAGGGAGTTCAAAATGTTTAAGAAGGCAATATAATATTTACTACCAGTTTACGCTCAAAGCTCTGAAGGTACTGAACCATTTCTGTCAACCACCGTAAACCTTCTCAACCCTTAGGCATATTTAACCCTTGTGGTCAAAGATTTAGCGACATATCTAGCATAATGATTTGATGAATGAATGAATAAGTAAATCTGTAACACAGTAGCAAAATACAGTTTAGGTCTCATGTCAGTGACTTGGTGAGACTTCTTAACTCTTTCTCAGTACAAAAAATGACTCTGAATCATGCAAAACATCAATCATCACTTCTTATTTATTAAACTATTATATTTGCTCAAGTTTCATTTTCTTATCACCTAACATTTCTTATTTGTAAGTTGGCTGAGAAAACGTCTCTCAAGAATAGTATTTGCCCTGTTGTACTTATAGTTTGAATCACTGCTTGTCATGAAAAAAAACAGGTTTTCAAGTGACATTCATAGAAAACACATTGTTTCTTCTTTAATTGTGCCATCATCATAAAGTAGGACTATGCAAAGGAGGAAGAAAACTTGAAAAAGAAAAAAAGACTTTGAATTGCATTTTTCAAGATATGCTTAGCATATTAACTTTCATTTTCCTTACATTAGTATATGAGTCAATTCCCATGGGCTTCATTTGTGGCTCAGACAGTAAAGAGTCTGCCTACAATTCAGGAGACCTGGGTTAGATCCCTGGGTCAAGAAGATCCCCTGGAGAAGCGAATGGCAACCTGCTCTAGTATTCTTGCCTGGAGAATCCCACGGACAGAAGAGCCTGGAGGGCTACAATTCATGGGGTCCCAAAGAGTCAGACACATCTGAGCAACTAAAACTCGCCACTTCCAAATTTGCATGTCCCCCAGTATAAGTCCTTTGTTTGATTTGCCTCCTTTCAAATGTCATTTCCATCTTGCTCACTCTTTGGGTATTCTTCTACAACATGGCTTCCTCTATAGCTGCCATCAGTATTTATCTATAATGCCCTAAGTTAACAATGAAGTTGCTATTGAGGTTACCTGATGCCCAGATCTTCTCCAAACCACTGCTCACTATACACAATTATGTACCCACTATATACATTTATATAGTCAAGGCATTTGAGCTTCTCATTGTGTGTTTTTATTTCTGGGTAAGTGAGGAAGATCACAGCTGATGGCTTATCTGAGAATCTTCTCCTCTATATACATGAGTAAGCCAATGCCACAACCATGTGTTTTCTCTATTCTAGGAAAGTGCTCTGCCCACGATGGACATTTCCCTACATTAGGGTTGAAACAAAGAACAGTATTTCTATATTAAACTCCAAGTAGATAGAAAGAGTCAAATCAAATTGTACACAGGCTGTAGGAAAAAATGACTCTGAATCATGCAAAACATCAATCATCACTTCTTATTTATTAAACTATTATATTTGCTCAAGTTTCATTTTCTTATCACCTAACATTTCTTATTTGTAAGTTGGCTGAGAAAACGTCTCTCAAGAATAGTATTTGCCCTGTTGTACTTATAGTTTGAATCACTGCTTGTCATGAAAAAAAACAGGTTTTCAAGTGACATTCATAGAAAACACATTGTTTCTTCTTTAATTGTGCCATCATCATAAAGTAGGACTATGCAAAGGAGGAAGAAAACTTGAAAAAGAAAAAAAGACTTTGAATTGCATTTTTTAAGATATGCTTAGCATATTAACTTTCATTTTCCTTACATTAGTATATGAGTCAATTCCCATGGGCTTCATTTGTGGCTCAGACAGTAAAGAGTCTGCCTACAATTCAGGAGACCTGGGTTAGATCCCTGGGTCAAGAAGATCCCCTGGAGAAGCGAATGGCAACCTGCTCTAGTATTCTTGCCTGGAGAATCCCACGGACAGAAGAGCCTGGAGGGCTACAATTCATGGGGTCCCAAAGAGTCAGACACATCTGAGCAACTAAAACTCGCCACTTCCAAATTTGCATGTCCCCCAGTATAAGTCCTTTGTTTGATT
Organism: Tragulus kanchil; assembly: GCA_022376925.1. Lineage (NCBI taxonomy): Eukaryota > Metazoa > Chordata > Mammalia > Artiodactyla > Tragulidae > Tragulus > Tragulus kanchil. The sequence continues at coordinate 125,122,360 of JAIOJX010000028.1, forward strand.
TGCCTCCTTTCAAATGTCATTTCCATCTTGCTCACTCTTTGGGTATTCTTCTACAACATGGCTTCCTCTATAGCTGCCATCAGTATTTATCTATAATGCCCTAAGTTAACAATGAAGTTGCTATTGAGGTTACCTGATGCCCAGATCTTCTCCAAACCACTGCTCACTATACACAATTATGTACCCACTATATACATTTATATAGTCAAGGCATTTGAGCTTCTCATTGTGTGTTTTTATTTCTGGGTAAGTGAGGAAGATCACAGCTGATGGCTTATCTGAGAATCTTCTCCTCTATATACATGAGTAAGCCAATGCCACAACCATGTGTTTTCTCTATTCTAGGAAAGTGCTCTGCCCACGATGGACATTTCCCTACATTAGGGTTGAAACAAAGAACAGTATTTCTATATTAAACTCCAAGTAGATAGAAAGAGTCAAATCAAATTGTACACAGGCTGTAGGAAAAAAATAGTTTTTTTTTTTCTCTTCAGATATTCCTGACATGCTCTTCAACCAGCTGTAATGTATTCTTACTTAATTCACAGATTTATTTTGACCCTTCACCAAGGTTAGATGTAATATAAGCAACTCAACAATGTAGCAATTGCGGTATCCTGGAGAAGGTTGTTTGTGATAAATGAAAGCTAAGCAGGGGTTACTGTAACTCACAACAGAACAAAACATATCATCTCCTCTGTCAGAATGAAAAAAAAAAATAGCCTTTATTTAAGTTATACAACTAAATCTCCAGTTGTTAAATATTCCTTAGCAGATAGTCTTTAAAGCCATTTTAAATCATTATAACGTCAACAAATGCTCATTAAAAATGCAGGCAGGGGCTTCCCCTGGTGGCCCAGTGGGAAAGGACACCGCCTTGCAGTGCAAGGGGTGCCGGTTCGATCCCTGGCCTGGGAAGATCCCACGTGCCACGGAGCGGCTGGACTGATGTGTCCAATCACCGAGCTGGAGCTCAGGAGCGCATGCGCCCAGAGCCGGTGCTCTGCGACAACAGAGGTCACCGCAATGGGAGGCCCACACGGGCCAAAGAACAAAGATGGATGAAAATAGACAAATGAAAGACCAATAGAAGTGGCCCGCCTGCTCCCCTCCCTCCCCAACCCGACCCCTGCCCAAAATAAATAAATAAATCTTTAAAAAAACAAATGCAGGCAGTTCTTAAAACTTCAGGTCTCATGTACTTTATTCTCCTACTCCTCTGCATCCCCCAGTCTCCTTCCTTGTTCAGAAAACAGATTATAAAAACTTTATTTTTGCACCTGCCTTCTGTGGTTGCCATCTGATTCAATAAATGCATGGATTAAGCCACTATTTCCAACCCATATAGACAGTCCAGGCAGTACTGTTCTTCAATAGTGATGAGGAAAAACACTCATCCAATACCATCCTGAACAACTGAGCAGCCCCAGATGCTAGGCAATTTTCACTGTGTCCGCCACCACCCCACCCCCCACACACACACTAGGAAGAAAAGAGACCCAAAGCACTTCATTCTTGAAGGAGAAGAGAAGGGAGAGGAGATTCCCTTCTGAGAATATTGAGTCCAACTGAGAAGTTACAAGGATAAGTCCCCACAAGAGTCACTCTCATATCTGACGCCAACTTCAAGTTCAGAGGGCTTACAAAACCACTCCCATGTTCAGGAATTTGTTAAAAGAACTCAAAGAAGTCACTAAAGCTACTGTGTTAAAATCAGCCAAGGAAAGAAGTGCATACGGTGAAGTCAGGAAGTATCAAAAGTGAACCTTCCATTGTCCTCTCCTTATGGAATCAGAATGTGTTACTTTCCTGACATCAGTGAATGACAAGACACATGGATGGCTGCCAGTCAGGGAAGCTCAGCTGAGCCCTCTGCTCAAAGTTTTTATTGACACACCATTACATAGGCATGACTGAGTTACTGACTGACTGCTCACTTGGTAGACTTCAGTCCCTCGTCTCCAGCCCCTCTGAAAGTGACCAGAGCCCCTACCCTAAGGCACGTTGTTCTTTCTTGTATGGAAACTTAAGACTAGATGTGTCCAACTCCCATCCAGTAATACTGAGAGACAGTTATATTGTCAGACAATTCAGTGGCCCAAGGTCCCCAGGGAAGTAAAATGCTCCTATCAGATAATGGTATTCCAATAATTTAGAGATGAACTCCCCAAAGCCAAGGGCAAAGGGCAAGTCTTTTTGCATAAGGTTAAATCATCTGCTACTCATCTCCCTATTCTCATAAGCTTTTTTAAAATTTTATTATTTTTTATTTTTTGGCCACTTCTATTGGTCTTTCATTTATCCATTTTCATCCATCTTTGTTCTTTGGCCCGTGTGGGTCTCCCATTGCAGTGTCCTTTCTCGTCACAGAGCACATGCACTCCAGAGAGCTGGTTTGGTAGTTGGACATATCGGTCCAGCCGCTCCGTGGCACGCAGGATCATCCCAGGCCAGGGATTGAACAGGCGCCCCTGCAAGGCAGTGTCCTTACCCACTGGACCACCAGGGAAGCCCCTCTCATAAGCTTTTGATTTGGGTCATTTATTTCAATAGTGACCATACTCATTCTGATTGTAACTATGCCCTTGGGAATTCTGAGGTTCAAGGTATATGTATGTAGTACCACAGAGATTAAGGAAGCTAGTTTATAGTATATTTATGGAGGCAAGGGAATCCTTGGGCATGGGGTTGATAAATGTAAAAGGCTGCATGTAAGTGTGTGCTTAGTTGCTTAAATCATGTCCAACTACTCATGACCCCATCCATGTACTGTAGCCCACCAGGCTCCTCAGTCCATGGAATTCTCCAGGCAAGAATACTGAAGTGGGTTGCTATGCCCTCCTTCAGAGAATCTTCCTGATCCAGGAATTGAACCCACATCTCCTGCACTGTAGGCAGATTCTCTTTACCACTAAGACACCATATGATGTCTAGTCAAAAACTCAAACCTTGGCATTATGGCTTGGAACAAACATAGTAGGAGTTCTTTCACTTGATGGAAATAATGAAGGGGTACATTGCCACGAAGATTTACTTATTGGCCTAGGAGGGGGCAGGCAGCTAGTTCTGTACCTCTGGATGCAAAGAACATGGACAGTACCCTACCTACCTAGTAGATATAGAAGGTGGTGCAGTGGTAAAAACCTGCCTGCCAATGCAGAAGATACAAGAGACGTGGGTTCTATCTCTGGGTCAGGAAGATCTCCTGGGAGAGGAAATGAAAACCCACTCCAGTATTGTTGCCTGGAAAATTCAACTGAAAGAAGGCTATAGTCCATGGGGTTGCAAAGACTCAGACACAACTGAGTGACTAAGTATGTATACACAGGCTCTAGAAAACCCTATAAGAATGCACAGAGTCTAAGTATATTTGACATAAAATTCCCTGAACTTCTTTAAACACAGAAACTTCATTTCCTGCAACACTTGAGATTCAATGGAAATAGAGATCCAGAGAATAAATTTTAAGCAATATAATAATGCATATTATTCAGGTTTTAAAAAATATGTGCACGTGTTTAGTTGCTCAGTCATGTCCGACTCTTTGAGACCCTATGGACTGCAGCCCGCCAGGCTCTTCCATCCATGGAGCTATCCAGGCAAGAACAATGATGTAGGTTGCCATCTCTTCCTCCAGAGGATCTTCCCAGGGATCTAACACACATCTCCTGTTTCTCCTGCAGGTGGATTCTTTCATACTACGCTACCTGGGAAGCCCTTAAAAATATATAATAAGCCATTACACCTGCATACCCAGATTTATATTAGCTTGACCAGTAAGGAAGAGAGCATCCTGAATAGATATTTTAGTTCAGGAAAGAGTCAAATCTGTCCAGCTAAATTTGTAGCTTCAGTGTCATTTAGTTTCTTAACTCTTTTAATGATCACTACTCTCTACCCTTTATCTTACCTAGAATTTGATTTTTGGCTGTATTTTCTCCAGTCTCCTACTTTGCCTCTTTCACAGAATGCATCTTTAAATAAGTCTCAAAAATGCCACAAGCAGGTTAACTGGGTCCCTAGGACCCTTCTGAGTGGAGAACATTGTCAAGGTAAGAGCCCCACCAGGTGCTTCCTTCTGTCTCTTACTCCTACACTCCAGTACAGTATTACTGGACTACCTTGGGGAGCAGAGAATCTTGTAAAGAAATTTCATTTTTTCATTACCTAACATAAAACACCTGAATCACTCTAGGGGAATTTAAATAACTGACTACCATTCTGATAGTTTCTAACACTGACCAGAATAAATTCTAACAGAGAAGTGTGGAAAGTTCCATTCCATCTGCAGCTGTTTCTAGTAGCTTTTACACTAGGAACTTATAGTTTCAAAAATGACTAAGATATGAAGTTGCACTGTCCAAACCAAGTGACCCATCCCAATGGCCATTACTGCTGGTGGTGCTATTGGTGTAACAGAGAAGTGTGGAAAGTTCCATTCCATCTGCAGCTGTTTCTAGTAGCTTTTACACTAGGAACTTATAGTTTCAAAAATGACTAAGATATGAAGCTGCACTGTCCAAACCAAGTGACCCATCCCAATGGCCATTACTGGTGGTGGTACTATTGGTGTATGCCCAGTTCACTCTGTCCACATATAAATAACCTTGTGTAAAATTGTACCCTACACACTCACATACACCATATACTTCAAATTCAAATGGCAAGCAAAAACTCCAGTTACATTTTTCCAGAAAGTACGGAATTGTATTGATTGTGCCATGGGATTTTTTTTTTTACCCAGAATTTTCTCTTTCAAATTATGCTCATCAAATTTCTTAAGAGAAACTAGGACTTTAAATAGTCAAAAAACTAAAAAGGACATTTTTAAGTTTTACCATGTGCCTGATAAAATAAGACAAGTCTGGTATTTAAAAAACAATAACAACAACAAAATCCTTTTGTCAGCAAGCAATGAAAAAGAAGAATGACAAGTGACTACATGCAAGATTTGGGCATTTGAATGACATAACATTTTCTTTTCCTTTGGATTTTTGCCTCTTTCCTTTGTATTATAGCTATATCTTTGAAACACACTTTTACACATAAAATGCACATTTAAAATCTTAAATGATATTACATAGCCAAGGATCTGAAACCCAAAGTATTTACTTGGCAATAATGAGTGGCACAGCATTGATATGCATCTTATTTTCTATAAGCCCCCAGTCCTGCTCCTCACTATGACTTGAGTCCCTGAGTCTCAATTCGTGTATTTCTGAGAACACCATTCATCACATTATAATGATTTGTCTTCCTATCTTTGTAATGAGAATGTAGCCTTTTCAATAGTAGAGTTACGTATTTCTCACACAGGTTCTAAAAATCCCTCAAAACCTGTATGTATAATGAGCAAAACTTTAAGTGAAAAAAATCATTTTGCTCATATGTTTTGCAGAAAGATTATTTTCTCAGCATACTGACCAGGTTTAAACACTAGAAATAAATCTACCCCATTCAGGGAAATGATATAAACACTATTTTCTCATAAACAGGAAAGCTATTGTATTTTTTTTGCCTATAAATTAATGATTTTGATTGTTAAAAATGATTATTTAAAGCTTTGCATTATGGAAAATTTTAAACATAATCAAAAGCAGAGTTATTACATTAGCTCCTAGTAATTTTGTCTTACCTATGTTGCCTCATTCTTCTCTCCATTATTTTGAAACAGCTCTCAGATATCATATAGTTTTTTTTTAATTTAATTTTTTAAAAGTTTTTATAGTTTTGTGGTTCACAGACATGTATGTTCCCAGATCAGTCATGTGCATATCCCTCCCACTCCCAGCACCCCCATCCCATCCCTCCAGGCTGCCGTACCGAGAGCCCTTGTGGGAACTCCTATTCCCTCAGCGCAATGATAATAGCTATCTTTTTCACACTTGATAGTATAGGTTTCCATGCTACTCTCCCTATGCCTGCCACCCACTATTCATTCCCTACAATGTCCATATGTCTATTCTCTGTCTGTTTTCCCATGGGTTCACTGCATGTTATCATTATCCTTTTACTAGATTCCATACATATGTGTTAGGATACTGTACTTGTCTTTCTCTTTTTGACTTACTTCACTTTTTTTGATAGGTTCTAGCACCAATCACCTCATTAGGGCAGATTCTTCTGCATTTCTTTTGGATTTTGCCTCTTTCCTTTGTATTATAGCTATATCTTTGAAACACACTTTTACACATAAAATGCACATTTAAAATCTTAAATGATATTACATAGCCAAGGATCTGAAACCCAAAGTATTTACTTGGCAATAATGAGTGGCACAGCATTGATATGCATCTTATTTTCTATAAGCCCCCAGTCCTGCTCCTCACTATGACTTGAGTCCCTGAGTCTCAATTCGTGTATTTCTGAGAACACCATTCATCACATTATAATGATTTGTCTTCCTATCTTTGTAATGAGAATGTAGCCTTTTCAATAGTAGAGTTACGTATTTCTCACACAGGTTCTAAAAATCCCTCAAAACCTGTATGTATAATGAGCAAAACTTTAAGTGAAAAAAATCATTTTGCTCATATGTTTTGCAGAAAGATTATTTTCTCAGCATACTGACCAGGTTTAAACACTAGAAATAAATCTACCCCATTCAGGGAAATGATATAAACACTATTTTCTCATAAACAGGAAAGCTATTGTATTTTTTTTGCCTATAAATTAATGATTTTGATTGTTAAAAATGATTATTTAAAGCTTTGCATTATGGAAAATTTTAAACATAATCAAAAGCAGAGTTATTACATTAGCTCCTAGTAATTTTGTCTTACCTATGTTGCCTCATTCTTCTCTCCATTATTTTGAAACAGCTCTCAGATATCATATAGTTTTTTTTTAATTTAATTTTTTAAAAGTTTTTATAGTTTTGTGGTTCACAGACATGTATGTTCCCAGATCAGTCATGTGCATATCCCTCCCACTCCCAGCACCCCCATCCCATCCCTCCAGGCTGCCGTACCGAGAGCCCTTGTGGGAACTCCTATTCCCTCAGCGCAATGATAATAGCTATCTTTTTCACACTTGATAGTATAGGTTTCCATGCTACTCTCCCTATGCCTGCCACCCACTATTCATTCCCTACAATGTCCATATGTCTATTCTCTGTCTGTTTTCCCATGGGTTCACTGCATGTTATCATTATCCTTTTACTAGATTCCATACATATGTGTTAGGATACTGTACTTGTCTTTCTCTTTTTGACTTACTTCACTTTTTATGATAGGTTCTAGCACCAATCACCTCATTAGGGCAGATTCTTCTGCATTTCTTTTAACAGCTGAGTAGTATTCTATTGTATATATGTACCAAAGCTTCTTTATCCGTTCATTCATCAATGGACATCTAGGTTGCTTCCATGTTCTAGCTATTGTATAGAGAGCTGCAATGAACATTGGGGTACAGGTGCTTCTTTCAGTTTTGATTTCATCTGGGTATAAGCCTAATAGTGGGATTGCTGGGTCATATGGTGCTTCTATTTTGAGTTTTTTAAGGAATCTCTATACTGTCTTCCATAGCGGCTGTATCAATTTACATTCCCACCAGCAATGCAAGTGATCCCTTTTCTCCACACCCTCTCCAGCATTTATTCTCTGTTGATTTTTTGATGATGGCCATTCTGACTGGTGTGAGAAAGAAAAATGGAGCTGGAGGAATCAGTCTCCCTAACTTCACACTATACTACAGAGCAACAATCAACAACACAGTATGGTACTGGCACAAAAACAGAACTATAGAACAATGGAACAAGATAGAGAACCTAGAGATAGGCCCACACACTTATAGATACCTTATTTTTGACAAAGGAGGTGAACATATAAAACGGGACCAAGACAGCCTCTTCAACAAATGGTGCTGGGAAAATTGGACACCTACATGCAAAAAAATGAAGTTGGAACATTCCCTGACACCATGCACAAAGATCAACTCAAAATGGATTAAAGACCTAAATGGAAGACCAGAAACCATCAAACTCTTAGAGGAGAATATAGGTAAAACCCTCAAGGACATAAATCACAGCAAGATCTTCTCTGACCCACCTACTAGAATAGTGGAACTAAAAACAAAAATTAACATGTGAGACCTAATGAAACTTATTAGTTTATGTACAGCAAAAGAAATTACAAAAAAGGTGAACCGACAGCCCACAGAATGGGAGAAAAAAAGAAAATAATAGAAAAAATAAACAAAATTTTCTACCCACTATTCATTCCCTACAATGTCCATATGTCTATTCTCTGTCTGTTTTCCCATGGGTTCACTGCATGTTATCATTATCCTTTTACTAGATTCCATACATATGTGTTAGGATACTGTACTTGTCTTTCTCTTTTTGACTTACTTCATTTTTTTTGATAGGTTCTAGCACCAATCACCTCATTAGGGCAGATTCTTCTGCATTTCTTTTAACAGCTGAGTAGTATTCTATTGTATATATGTACCAAAGCTTCTTTATCCGTTCATTCATCAATGGACATCTAGGTTGCTTCCATGTTCTAGCTATTGTATAGAGAGCTGCAATGAACATTGGGGTACAGGTGCTTCTTTCAGTTTTGATTTCATCTGGGTATAAGCCTAATAGTGGGATTGCTGGGTCATATGGTGCTTCTATTTTGAGTTTTTTAAGGAATCTCTATACTGTCTTCCATAGCGGCTGTATCAATTTACATTCCCACCAGCAATGCAAGTGATCCCTTTTCTCCACACCCTCTCCAGCATTTATTCTCTGTTGATTTTTTGATGATGGCCATTCTGACTGGTGTGAGAAAGAAAAATGGAGCTGGAGGAATCAGTCGCCCTAACTTCACACTATACTACAGAGCAACAATCAACAACACAGTATGGTACTGGCACAAAAACAGAACTATAGAACAATGGAACAAGATAGAGAACCTAGAGATAGGCCCACACACTTATAGATACCTTATTTTTGACAAAGGAGGTGAACATATAAAACGGGACCAAGACAGCCTCTTCAACAAATGGTGCTGGGAAAATTGGACACCTACATGCAAAAAAATGAAGTTGGAACATTCCCTGACACCATGCACAAAGATCAACTCAAAATGGATTAAAGACCTAAATGGAAGACCAGAAACCATCAAACTCTTAGAGGAGAATATAGGTAAAACCCTCAAGGACATAAATCACAGCAAGATCTTCTCTGACCCACCTACTAGAATAGTGGAACTAAAAACAAAAATTAACATGTGAGACCTAATGAAACTTATTAGTTTATGTACAGCAAAAGAAATTACAAAAAAGGTGAACCGACAGCCCACAGAATGGGAGAAAATAATAGCAAATGAAATAACAGACAAATAATTTATCTCCAAAATCTACAAGCAACTCAGACAACTCAGCACTGGAAAAATGAACAACCCAATCAAAAAATGGGAAAAAGATCTAAATAGACAGCTCACCAAAGAGGACATACAGATGGCCGAAAAGCACATGAAATGATGCTCAACCTTGCTTATTATTAGAGAAATGCAAATCAAAACTACAATGAGATATCACCTCACACCAGTCAGAAGCTATTGTATTTTAAAGAAACAATATCACATAGTGGCTCAGAGGACAAACTCAAGACCCAGACTGTCAGAATTCACACTTTGGTTCTATCATTTCTTACCTGTATCATCTCTGGTAAGCTAAATTCTCCTTACAGCCAGTGTGTTATTGTAAAAGGGGACTTACCTTACAGGATTGTTGTGAGTAATGAATGAGCTGACATGCATAAAGCATTAAGGACAGCGTTTACCACGTAGAAAAGCATGATTTCCAACTTAGCTCTTATTGTCATTATTATCCATCTTCAACATTTTCTACAGCATCACTAAGGATACCCTGGATATGAATCAAATAACCCTGGATAATGCTAGGTCATCCTCTTCTAAGGTCATTCTTTCAATATTAAGTAATTCTCAAGCAGTCTTTCTTAAACTGAATCTACTAACACTTGCTAACACTGGCCAAGCAAAGCATACCTACAATGCTGTTAGTAAAAGCATTGTCAGGCTTCTATTGTTAAATCAATGTCAGGATAGTAAATCTTCTGCATGGATCCCAAATAAGATGCCCCCTGACTAGTCTCATAGGAAGATGTCAAATGGCTATTGCTTTACTTTCCTCACAAATGGTCTAGTTGTCCCTCTTCGGTGCTTGTTTCAGTCCTTGTCAATACGACCATATCCTTCTGTCAAGGTATGTGAAGAGAACGCAGTGGCCTTAACATGGACTTGCTAGAACCCTGCTGAGGGCTTAAGTCTCTAACACAATATATCTTTATGCAGTGAACAATATAATACTGAATTGTACACTGTCAGCTCATGCTAAGAGCACAGATCAATTTATCTCCATAATATAACCTGCATTTCATCTCAGACTATCTTCTAGTAATGCTCATTTTGGACTGCAGATTAATAGATGCGTTCAATTAATGATTTTGCATTTTTTCCCAATTAAGTCGTCTTCCCACACTAATTTTATAATTCAATTAAAATAAGCCATCAAGTTTTCTTAGCATGATTTGCTCTTTATAAACCCCCTGCCACTTTTTCCCCCATTTTCATTGTTTCAGTAGGCCTACCGCTGAAATGAAGCTGTGGAGAGAGAAAATGTTTTATAAACTTTCTAGATTAGATCACCAGGGCCTCTGTAACAAACTACCACAAACTGAGGGGCTTAAACCACAGAAATGTATTGTTTCTCAATTCTAGAGACCGAAAGTCTGAGATCAAAGTGTCAGCAGGGTTGCTTCCATTTGATGTTGTGAGGAAAAATCCTTTCCTCTAGCCTCTGGTGGTTGGCTGGCAATCCTTGTCTTTCTCTGGACTATTAATGCCTTACCCTGATCTCTGCCCTCCTCTTCCTATGTTATTCTCTCTGCGTGCCTGCCTCTGTGTCCAAAGTTCCCCTTTCAATCAGTACCTATTGGATTAGGGATCTACCTTACTTCAGTATGATCTCATTTTAACTAATTACACAAACAACAACCATGTAGTAAAATAAGGTCACATTCTGAGCTACTGGGGAATTAGGATTTCAACATACAAATTTAGGGTGCACAACTCAATCTCTACCACTTCTCAAATTCAAAATGCTTTCGAGGACATGACATTTGAAGAAGATTTTTTGGTCTCTTTGTTCTGCGTAGAAGAGAGCTATTTGGCAGAGAGTTCCTTGGTCTCTTTTTGAGGGGAGGTGGGTGGGGTGGGGAGGAAGGAGGGGCGGGCAGGCAACTTCTATTGGTCTTTCATTTGTCTATTTTCATCCATCTTTTTGTTCTTTGGCCCATGTAGGCCTCCCATCGAGGCAGCCTGTGTCGTCGCAGAGCACCGGCTCTGGGCGCATGCGCTTCAGAGCTCCGGCTCAGTAATTGGACACATCGGTCCAGCTGCTCCACGGCACGTGGGATCTTCCCAGGCCAGGGATCAAACCAGCCCCCCTTGCACTGCAAGGCGGTGTCCTTACCCACTGGACCACCAGGGAAGCCCCCTTGCTCTCTTTTATTGGAACCTAACTGGCTGAAAATCGTACCTGTGACCCAACACCCAAGGTTTGCTCAGATTTCCCACAGGATGGGAAGTAAAGCAACTGCAGAAGCTTTTCCCCCTTCACTCCATGAAGTTCCCCTACAGATTCTCAGGGAATATACAATCAGTAAAAGAGAAATAATGCCCTAACTATCAAATATTAAAGCACATATGTGGAATCTAGAAAAATAATACAGATGAACCTATTTCCAAGAAAGGAACAGAGGTATAGATGTAGAGAACCAACATGTGGACACAGTGTGGGGAAGAGAGGGGAGGGCTAATTGGGAGATTATGACTGACATACTTACACTAGCCTCTGTAAAATAGGGAGTCAATTGGAACCTGCTATAAAACACAGGAAGCTCAGCTTGATGCTCTGTGATGACCTAGAGGGATGACCACAGGTGAGGGGTGATGAGAGGAAGGTCAAAGAGGGAAGGGATATATGTATGCAAATGGCTGATTCACACTTCATTGTACAGCAGAAATTAATACAACACTGCAAACAACTATATTCCAATAAAATAAGAATTAATGCTTGGATAATGCTTCCAAATTTACAGATCACATGAATTATCTCACATGACTAACAAATAACAACCTGGCAGAGACATAAGTATGTTAAGTATTATCAAGGGACCACAGCTTGAAGGTAACAGAGCTACAACATAGATCCCAAGTACCCTTCTTCTCAGCTGTTTGACCTTGGACAGGTTTGTATGCTTCAGTTAGCTACAAATACGGACAGATAAGAGTGTTTGCCTCATATACTTCTTGTAAGGATTAATAATTTGATCTTTATAGATTGTTTAGAGTAGCACTTGGTACACAGAGGGGCTCAGGAAAATTAGAACACTTATTATTTTACAAACGATGGCATTAAAATGGAGGGGTATAAAATGTCTTCTCCAAGATAATGCAAATAGTCATTGGGTAGACCCAACCTCAACCCTAGAACTTCTGAGGTTTTCCATGTCAACAGACAGCACTCCAGCAACACTCTATTTTTTAGTGTGCATAAACATCCCACTTCAAAGTAAAAGAGATGTTTGGGGACTCTGGCATAGGAATAAAGCACCAACCAGTAGGGTTGTATATTCAAGGAACTCCAGCCCCAGGACAGCCTGCTCAGGGACAGGTCTTAGGGAAGGCATAGTCCTTGAAGTATCAGTAACCACATCTGCATGCAGTTCTGGTTTGAATTGACAAAGAACCGATAAGGAACTACTGCCCTGGACCTAAAAAAAGCTATGTTTTTTGCCATTTCCCATGTGCATCTCTTATTGAAGCCAAGAGAACTACTTGTATTATTCTTATTCTTTGAGCTGACTGTATTTTTAATATCTCTGGGAAATATTCCACTTCCTATGACAAATGTCTTATTATTGTTCTGTTTCTCTTTAATAAGCTATATTCTGCATTTTCAAATCTTTTCATGAAACTTTCTTTATTTTCTAGCATCACATAGAGCAACCCCCTTGTTTTCTTTAGGTCAGAACCACCCTGTCATAGCACTTGCAATCGACATTAGAATCATTGATTCTCTGGTCTCCATTTCCCACCAGACTAAGGATATGACATTTGTTTTAGAATCTGCATCACCTAGCATACAGACGGGGATAGTAAAATCTACTGACTAGCTGAAAGACTGGCTAGGAGAATTAATTAATGAATGAATATGTAAAGAAGATCTCTGAGCCTTAGCGACCAACCATTAGGCACACTATAATTTAACTTGATCTCTGACCATGAACAGGGAAGACGGAATAAGTCAGGAGGAGAAAAGGAGTGACTGTGTGTGATATTAATCAGTTAATGAAGCTCCAAGTTGTTCTGCCTGGATCCACAGAATTAAAAAAGATAAAACTTCACCACCAGCTATCTAGCTTGATTTGCATGTGTTCAAATCTTCAAAGTTTTTATTAAGAGTCTTTGCCTCATATACTTCTTGTAAGGATTAATAATTTTTTTTTTTTAGATTGTTTAGAGTAGCACTTGGTACACAGAGGGGCTCAGGAAAATTAGAACACTTATTATTTTACAAACGATGGCATTAAAATGGAGGGGTATAAAATGTCTTCTCCAAGATAATGCAAATAGTCATTGGGTAGACCCAACCTCAACCCTAGAACTTCTGAGGTTTTCCATGTCAACAGACAGCACTCCAGCAACACTCTATTTTTTAGTGTGCATAAACATCCCACTTCAAAGTAAAAGAGATGTTTGGGGACTCTGGCATAGGAATAAAGCACCAACCAGTAGGGTTGTATATTCAAGGAACTCCAGCCCCAGGACAGCCTGCTCAGGGACAGGTCTTAGGGAAGGCATAGTCCTTGAAGTATCAGTAACCACATCTGCATGCAGTTCTGGTTTGAATTGACAAAGAACCGATAAGGAACTACTGCCCTGGACCTAAAAAAAGCTATGTTTTTTGCCATTTCCCATGTGCATCTCTTATTGAAGCCAAGAGAACTACTTGTATTATTCTTATTCTTTGAGCTGACTGTATTTTTAATATCTCTGGGAAATATTCCACTTCCTATGACAAATGTCTTATTATTGTTCTGTTTCTCTTTAATAAGCTATATTCTGCATTTTCAAATCTTTTCATGAAACTTTCTTTATTTTCTAGCATCACATAGAGCAACCCCCTTGTTTTCTTTAGGTCAGAACCACCCTGTCATAGCACTTGCAATCGACATTAGAATCATTGATTCTCTGGTCTCCATTTCCCACCAGACTAAGGATATGACATTTGTTTTAGAATCTGCATCACCTAGCATACAGACGGGGATAGTAAAATCTACTGACTAGCTGAAAGACTGGCTAGGAGAATTAATTAATGAATGAATATGTAAAGAAGATCTCTGAGCCTTAGCGACCAACCATTAGGCACACTATAATTTAACTTGATCTCTGACCATGAACAGGGAAGACGGAATAAGTCAGGAGGAGAAAAGGAGTGACTGTGTGTGATATTAATCAGTTAATGAAGCTCCAAGTTGTTCTGCCTGGATCCACAGAATTAAAAAAGATAAAACTTCACCACCAGCTATCTAGCTTGATTTGCATGTGTTCAAATCTTCAAAGTATTCCCTTTGATTCCTTTAATCAATAGCTATTTTAGAAAGCTCTTCATTACTTCCTAATTGTCCAAATTCATTTTCTTCATTTTTCCTTATTAGAGGCAGATTTTTCAAATGAGTTAAGTAGATTAGCAATTTTAGAATCATTATCAACTTCAAGCATTTCCTTCAGTTATTAGCATGTCTCTTCTAGGACTGGATTCTTTTCTCCATTTTTAAAAGGCCATCTGGTTCATTTTATTGACTTATTTTTCCTGTACATCTCAAATAAAGCAAACTTTATTCTACACTAAGAGCAATCCATGTTTACAATAACTCTGATCCTAGATGTTTTAATTGATCAGCTGTCCCATTTTAGATGAATTGTTTCTCCATTATGTTAACATGTCAAAAATGAGTAAATAATTAGCACTCATCTAGGTTTTAACCCATCTCCACCAAATAAGCTTGTAAAGTCACTGCCAAGACCCAAGAAACATTTTGCAAATAATGTAAATGAATATTTTGATCCTTAAGCACATTATGATTAGAAGAAAAACACATATTCATTGAACCCAAGAATACCACTGCTGGAAATCTATTTCATGGAATTAAACTCATCATACTATTGCAGCACTGATGTTGTGCCAAAAAGCTGGAAACAAAATGAATGTCCATCAATAAATGGCTGGCTAAAATTTTACAGATATCAATACCATGGAATATAATACAGCTATCTGTGAATGATTCCATGAGCTCAGGGGAATATAGAAAAGGGAGTAGAGAGAACACTGGATGGGAAGAGGAAAAAAGGGAAAAACAATATAAGAAAAAGAGGGCATTCACGACAAAACCATTATATATGATCCCATCTATGCAAAATTCCTTATGCTCTATGAATATAATTAAATGTCAGAAACAGCTATAGCGACCAACCATTAGGCACACTATAATTTAACTTGATCTCTGACCATGAACAGGGAAGACGGAATAAGTCAGGAGGAGAAAAGGAGTGACTGTGTGTGATATTAATCAGTTAATGAAGCTCCAAGTTGTTCTGCCTGGATCCACAGAATTAAAAAAGATAAAACTTCACCACCAGCTATCTAGCTTGATTTGCATGTGTTCAAATCTTCAAAGTATTCCCTTTGATTCCTTTAATCAATAGCTATTTTAGAAAGCTCTTCATTACTTCCTAATTGTCCAAATTCATTTTCTTCATTTTTCCTTATTAGAGGCAGATTTTTCAAATGAGTTAAGTAGATTAGCAATTTTAGAATCATTATCAACTTCAAGCATTTCCTTCAGTTATTAGCATGTCTCTTCTAGGACTGGATTCTTTTCTCCATTTTTAAAAGGCCATCTGGTTCATTTTATTGACTTATTTTTCCTGTACATCTCAAATAAAGCAAACTTTATTCTACACTAAGAGCAATCCATGTTTACAATAACTCTGATCCTAGATGTTTTAATTGATCAGCTGTCCCATTTTAGATGAATTGTTTCTCCATTATGTTAACATGTCAAAAATGAGTAAATAATTAGCACTCATCTAGGTTTTAACCCATCTCCACCAAATAAGCTTGTAAAGTCACTGCCAAGACCCAAGAAACATTTTGCAAATAATGTAAATGAATATTTTGATCCTTAAGCACATTATGATTAGAAGAAAAACACATATTCATTGAACCCAAGAATACCACTGCTGGAAATCTATTTCATGGAATTAAACTCATCATACTATTGCAGCACTGATGTTGTGCCAAAAAGCTGGAAACAAAATGAATGTCCATCAATAAATGGCTGGCTAAAATTTTACAGATATCAATACCATGGAATATAATACAGCTATCTGTGAATGATTCCATGAGCTCAGGGGAATATAGAAAAGGGAGTAGAGAGAACACTGGATGGGAAGAGGAAAAAGGAAAAAGCAATATAAGAATAAAAGAGGGGCATTCACGACAAAACCATTATATATGATCCCATCTATGCAAAATTCCTTATGCTCTATGAATATAATTAAATGTACATAAAAGACCATATAGTTTTTTCAGGACAACAGGTTTTTAGTTTCTTATATTGTATATACTGCTAAGTTTTAATAATAAAAACATTTTTAATTTGAATTATTTTTATCATTTGAATCATTGCTTATATAACTTGAAAAATATCAAATTAATTTTCAGATATATATATATATTAATTTTCAGATATATATATTGCTTATATAACTTGAAAAATATCAAATTAATTTTCAGATATATATATATATATATATATATATATATATATATATATATATATACACACATACACACACACACACACTATAACTAGAGGGAGAGAGAGTGATATCAATCAGATCAAATTTATATAATCATAATTCAGAACTCAAATCCAGCCACCGATAAGAGACTGGCTACAGGCAGCACCTTCAGACTATAATCTATCCAATTGATAGATTATATATACATCTTCCATAGCATATATATATATGCCCTAGAAGTTATATTCTTTTTAAAACAATCTTTTCTAATTTTCATTTGTGATCTACTCTCAAGACTCAGTTAATGTCATTCCTTCTTAACTGTGTTCTCTACTTGTCTCACCAAATATTTGATTTGCTGGGGAGTCTTCAAAATTATCCCATCAAACCATCCTAAATTTCTATACTTTATGATATTTCACTTTGCTGAATGATACGTGATATCATGTAGGAGATGCCTGAACTTCTGCTTCAGGATGTATATCCTCGGGGTTCATCAATTTTCTTTTCATTCAACAGTTCTACAGTGAGAAAAGAAACACCGTCAAGAATACCACTGCTGGAAATCTATTTCATGGAATTAAACTCATCATACTATTGCAGCACTGATGTTGTGCCAAAAAGCTGGAAACAAAATGAATGTCCATCAATAAATGGCTGGCTAAAATTTTACAGATATCAATACCATGGAATATAATACAGCTATCTGTGAATGATTCCATGAGCTCAGGGGAATATAGAAAAGGGAGTAGAGAGAACACTGGATGGGAAGAGGAAAAAGGGAAAAGCAATATAAGAATAAAAGAGGGGCATTCACGACAAAACCATTATATATGATCCCATCTATGCAAAATTCCTTATGCTCTATGAATATAATTAAATGTACATAAAAGACCATATAGTTTTTTCAGGACAACAGGTTTTTAGTTTCTTATATTGTATATACTGCTAAGTTTTAATAATAAAAACATTTTTAATTTGAATTATTTTTATCATTTGAATCATTGCTTATATAACTTGAAAAATATCAAATTAATTTTCAGATATATATATATATTAATTTTCAGATATATATATTGCTTATATAACTTGAAAAATATCAAATTAATTTTCAGATATATATATATATATATATATATATATATATATATATATATATATCCCAACACACATACACACACACACACACTATAACTAGAGGGAGAGAGAGTGATATCAATCAGATCAAATTTATATAATCATAATTCAGAACTCAAATCCAGCCACCGATAAGAGACTGGCTACAGGCAGCACCTTCAGACTATAATCTATCCAATTGATAGATTATATATACATCTTCCATAGCATATATATATATGCCCTAGAAGTTATATTCTTTTTAAAACAATCTTTTCTAATTTTCATTTGTGATCTACTCTCAAGACTCAGTTAATGTCATTCCTTCTTAACTGTGTTCTCTACTTGTCTCACCAAATATTTGATTTGCTGGGGAGTCTTCAAAATTATCCCATCAAACCATCCTAAATTTCTATACTTTATGATATTTCACTTTGCTGAATGATACGTGATATCATGTAGGAGATGCCTGAACTTCTGCTTCAGGATGTATATCCTCGGGGTTCATCAATTTTTCTTTTTACATTCAACAGTTCTACAGTGAGAAAAGAAACACCGTCAAAAATCTAAAGGTAAATACACTTGGATAACAGTACTTAAAAGTGCAGTGCAGACTCCTGAACGGTATTTTGTGTGGTTCACCTTCCCTCATGACTTCTGAAACTTTCTGATAACAAAACAAACTTGTGGAAAACACATACTTTATTCTGCCAGTGTTTAAAATCATCCAATATTTTCAGCAACCCAAAGCTGAAGGATATGAAATCTAGCTATTTGTATTTCAAAAACCATTTTAATTACTTCAGTAAATAAAAATTGTTAAGAAATTGGAACAATCAAAATATTCAAATACTAATGTAGAAAAATAAAGAATAAATTAATCCAGGTATAATTTTGAGGCTATTATTATTACCATATGCCTCTGATTACCTTTCTCCTCAGGGACTTAATGTTTTGCAAGATTTACTCTAACAAAGCAAATGAATTAATAAAGTAATAATTGATCTTTTTTTAAATTTTTAATGAAATCAATGACATGTGTAATTGCCCATCACAGACACTGTTCAAGATGAAGAAATCAGTTTTGCATTGGTAGTTCAAACAATGTATTTAGGGGCAAATAATTTGGTCTCATGTAACAATGTATAGTTTCCATTAGCATCTTAAAAATAATGGAAACAACTGAAGATACTCTCCAGGGCTCAGATCTCTATTTCAGAATCAGTATTTCATAGTCAAATAATAAGTTGGAATAGAAAATTAGTTTTATTTTAATTCACAATTTTTTTAAAAAGCTAACAATCTAGAAAAGAAGATTAATTTACAAGAATAATAGCTTTGAGGTGCCCCAGGAAAAACATGAGCCTGAACATTATGTCAAGGGCAGAGAAGACAAACGAACATAAGTGATGAGCTCTCAGCAACCTTCCAATTCTACTGACAAAGATTCAAGTAATGGATAAGAGAAGGCAAACATACCAATGGAAAGTATGAAGATAATATTTTTGTTTGCTTTTTACAACTATTTCTTTAACTTCTATATGATAGGTTTGGTTTGGTTTTCCCTGCCCTGAAAAGATAAATGTAGATGCCTTCACATCCCCTGGAGACTAGAATCAGATGATCAAGTCAAAACAAATCCTTTTGAAAGCACCCAATCTCACGCAGATACAGTAAAAGATAAATCATTAGCCATTTTGAAAATTTCCTGCACAAGAAACATCTTAAATGCACATGTCCAAAACTGACAGTTGATTAAGCTCCAACCTTGAAAACTAGGTTACAGAGCTTTTCGAAACTTGGAGAATCATGCAAGTGTCAGGTTTTTGTGCCTATTTTTTCTTTTTTTAATTTTTTTCCCCAAAAACAAAGGACATGAAAGTAGTAAATATCACATCACACTGAATTTGTCTTAATCCTCACTTCCTTCATTCACAAACCACAGAAATCTCATGGAAGAATACTGTACCAGCACGTTCAAGCCATGGATCCATTAAAGATTCAATATCTGAGGTCAGAAAGATGTTTTCTTAATAAGCTGTCATTTCCTTTACAAAATAGTCTGTTTTGTACTTACTGCTACCCTTTGAACTCTTACAGTGAATAATTAAAACTGAACTGCAAAGCATACTTTTCAATGCCGAGTACACTGTAGGTTATAGGTTTTTGCTTAGTGGCTCATTTCAGACACTCACCAATCCCCAGAGGAATAACCCTGCCATTAGTCTGAATTGACAAAATTGGCTGGCCCCTAAAAGCAAGGCAGACAGCTCCAAATCATAATAAAATGGTCTTGTTGGTGACTCACCATATTGACAGCGGGGTCCCTGAAAACTCTCTGAACACTGGCACCACTGGGCTTCACCCTCTGAGCATCTCTTCCCATGGACACAAGTCCCCACTGCAAAGACAGCTAAAAGGAAGGTAGACAAGAAGGCCAGGGAGAACAGAGTAGAAGGAAAGACACAAAATCTTCAGTGTAAGTATCAAGTTGCTAATATAAACACCATTTAGAAATGTCTACCAGATTCTCCACAGCCCTTCCATGGAAAACAGTATTTTCATTACAAATTAAGACCAATGCCTTCTAAAGCCTTTTGGAACTTTATATGCCATAACATCTGCACCACCTCAAGTCAACTATTTCTTTAACTTCTATATGATAGGTTTGGTTTGGTTTTCCCTGCCCTGAAAAGATAAATGTAGATGCCTTCACATCCCCTGGAGACTAGAATCAGATGATCAAGTCAAAACAAATCCTTTTGAAAGCACCCAATCTCACGCAGATACAGTAAAAGATAAATCATTAGCCATTTTGAAAATTTCCTGCACAAGAAACATCTTAAATGCACATGTCCAAAACTGACAGTTGATTAAGCTCCAACCTTGAAAACTAGGTTACAGAGCTTTTCGAAACTTGGAGAATCATGCAAGTGTCAGGTTTTTGTGCCTATTTTTTCTTTTTTTAATTTTTTTCCCCAAAAACAAAGGACATGAAAGTAGTAAATATCACATCACACTGAATTTGTCTTAATCCTCACTTCCTTCATTCACAAACCACAGAAATCTCATGGAAGAATACTGTACCAGCACGTTCAAGCCATGGATCCATTAAAGATTCAATATCTGAGGTCAGAAAGATGTTTTCTTAATAAGCTGTCATTTCCTTTACAAAATAGTCTGTTTTGTACTTACTGCTACCCTTTGAACTCTTACAGTGAATAATTAAAACTGAACTGCAAAGCATACTTTTCAATGCCGAGTACACTGTAGGTTATAGGTTTTTGCTTAGTGGCTCATTTCAGACACTCACCAATCCCCAGAGGAATAACCCTGCCATTAGTCTGAATTGACAAAATTGGCTGGCCCCTAAAAGCAAGGCAGACAGCTCCAAATCATAATAAAATGGTCTTGTTGGTGACTCACCATATTGACAGCGGGGTCCCTGAAAACTCTCTGAACACTGGCACCACTGGGCTTCACCCTCTGAGCATCTCTTCCCATGGACACAAGTCCCCACTGCAAAGACAGCTAAAAGGAAGGTAGACAAGAAGGCCAGGGAGAACAGAGTAGAAGGAAAGACACAAAATCTTCAGTGTAAGTATCAAGTTGCTAATATAAACACCATTTAGAAATGTCTACCAGATTCTCCACAGCCCTTCCATGGAAAACAGTATTTTCATTACAAATTAAGACCAATGCCTTCTAAAGCCTTTTGGAACTTTATATGCCATAACATCTGCACCACCTTGAAGCTCGTAGAGACGCCCTACCCCAGACCTACTAGATCACATTTCACATCTTAATGAGGTACTAGCTGATTTGTATTCAAATTTGAGTAGTAATGGCCTTTACAGGAAACAAATTTTGTTAAAGTGGACATATCTGCATATCTATAAATGATGGTTTTCGCACACCTGAAACTAACACAACATTGTAAATCAACCCTATTCCAATAAAAATGAAAGGAAACAAAAGAGTAGCATTAGTTCTAAAGGAGCTCCACGGAAAAGATGACTGTGTAGCCCAAACTGTTTAAAACACAAGCCAAAAATAAGAATCCTCACCAGAGGCAAAGGGCTGTGCTAAGTGCCATGCAAGATAAAGAATTCGCCTCAGTCATTAACTTCTGGGGTCCATCATAGAGCTGAGATGACATGCTGGGCAGATATACTGACTGAGCTTAAGCCAGCCAGCTACAGTGGCCTATCACAGCATGCAAATACGGTGACTGCACAGTGACGCCTCGTGCAGCCCCTTGACCCTAAACCTGCTTAATATGGGAAGCCCCAGGCAACTTCACTGAGATTGTTCAAGAGCAAAGGGCACAGTGGGGAAGGGAGCCAGATGCTGACAAAATCCCGATGGTGCAGGCTAACAGGAGAGATGAATGGTTGTGCTACAGTCTGCATTGATTGCAACACACTGAAGCATTTTAAGTGACTTCGCAATAACCATAAACACACACGCAACGGAGTCACTAAACGGATTTGTTTCTCTGGCGTGAATGTACTATATAAGTCCAATAGTTCTGCTGCTTGAGGGCTGTCAGACAGACACCAAAGGTTCTAGAATACCCCCACCAGAGGTTTGTAAAAGGGCTGCCTACCTCATCTTAAAAAGCAAACTGCCTCCTGAGTTCTGCAATTAATCATGACAAGCACAAGTCAAGAAATCCCATTTAGATTTAGGATGGTGATTTCCCTCCGGACTTTTGAATCAGCCGTGGATTACAAATTTGATGATATGGGAAAGGGAAAAACAGAAAAAGGAGATGGAACTAATCCAAGCCTCCCATGGAAAACAGTATTTTCATTACAAATTAAGACCAATGCCTTCTAAAGCCTTTTGGAACTTTATATGCCATAACATCTGCACCACCTTGAAGCTCGTAGAGACGCCCTACCCCAGACCTACTAGATCACATTTCACATCTTAATGAGGTACTAGTTGATTTGTATTCAAATTTGAGTAGTAATGGCCTTTACAGGAAACAAATTTTGTTAAAGTGGACATATCTGCATATCTATAAATGATGGTTTTCGCACACCTGAAACTAACACAACATTGTAAATCAACCCTATTCCAATAAAAATGAAAGGAAACAAAAGAGTAGCATTAGTTCTAAAGGAGCTCCACGGAAAAGATGACTGTGTAGCCCAAACTGTTTAAAACACAAGCCAAAAATAAGAATCCTCACCAGAGGCAAAGGGCTGTGCTAAGTGCCATGCAAGATAAAGAATTCGCCTCAGTCATTAACTTCTGGGGTCCATCATAGAGCTGAGATGACATGCTGGGCAGATATACTGACTGAGCTTAAGCCAGCCAGCTACAGTGGCCTATCACAGCATGCAAATACGGTGACTGCACAGTGACGCCTCGTGCAGCCCCTTGACCCTAAACCTGCTTAATATGGGAAGCCCCAGGCAACTTCACTGAGATTGTTCAAGAGCAAAGGGCACAGTGGGGAAGGGAGCCAGATGCTGACAAAATCCCGATGGTGCAGGCTAACAGGAGAGATGAATGGTTGTGCTACAGTCTGCATTGATTGCAACACACTGAAGCATTTTAAGTGACTTCGCAATAACCATAAACACACACGCAACGGAGTCACTAAACGGATTTGTTTCTCTGGCGTGAATGTACTATATAAGTCCAATAGTTCTGCTGCTTGAGGGCTGTCAGACAGACACCAAAGGTTCTAGAATACCCCCACCAGAGGTTTGTAAAAGGGCTGCCTACCTCATCTTAAAAAGCAAACTGCCTCCTGAGTTCTGCAATTAATCATGACAAGCACAAGTCAAGAAATCCCATTTAGATTTAGGATGGTGATTTCCCTCCGGACTTTTGAATCAGCCGTGGATTACAAATTTGATGATATGGGAAAGGGAAAAACAGAAAAAGGAGATGGAAGCTTACCAGGTGTAACCTGTCTGGCTTTAAATAAACTGCCTTGTACATAAAGAGACAGAATATAAAGCAGCAGTTCTGTGGGTCCTGAGTTCTGACCTATCATTAGCAATGCTTAACAGCTTTTTGCACATTTCTGTACATGCCATGTGTGCATTTTTAGTCCAAAGAGATGCTCTGAATCCATGGTGATTCTAAAGATGCCTAAAACTTTACAGGCATGATATGACTGAAGCCTAAAACAGAGTGAAACCGTTATGTCTAGTGACAGAGTTAGATGGGAAGAATTCTAACTTACAGCGTAGGCAGCCAGGTTCATTGTTCTGCCAGCTCCAGCCAGGGTAGCACTTGTAGACAGTCTGCTGCTCCAGGCTGTATGCCTGTCTGTAGATGGTGTCGTACTGGGTCCTAAGAAATAGGAATCTAGATTAGCAATGCTTCACTTTAAACCCACTATAAAAGTTCCCCTGGGGCTTCCCCTGGTGGTCCAGTGGGTAAGGACACCGCCTTGTAGTGCAAGGGGCGCCGGTTTGAACCCTGGTCTGGGAAGATCCCACATGCCGCGGAGCGGCTGGACTGATGTGTCCAATCACCGAGCCAGAGCTCTGGAGTGCATGCGCCCAGAGCCGGCGCTCTGCAACGACAGATGCCACGGTGATGGGAGGCCCACAGGAGCCAAAGAACAAAGACGCATGAACAGAGGGAAACGAAAAGACCAATAGAAGTGGCCTGCCTGCTCTCCTCCCTCCCCAACCCGACCCCCGCCCAAAAATAAATAATAAATAAATCTTTAAAAAAAAAAAAGTTCCCCTGGAACCCAAATCCTGCATTTATACACATGCTATATATATATATATATATATATATATATATATGAATATAATATATATGTAGTTATACTTGCACACACACATACATACATATACACACACATACACACTCCACTAAATACATAACCAAAATTCAATGTAGATACAGGTTATTGAAAAATAAGAGGGACCTCGAGTCCTATAGTATAAACTATCCTAAGGGTCACTGAAGCTATCAAAAATAGAACCCAGAACTAAGACAAGAAAAATGAAACCCAGAAAGATAATAAGGCATACACTTTTCAATTTGACAGTGAAGATCCCTCATTATATGTCCCACAACTGCGTGCGTTCTCAACAGTGATGACATCACCCACAAGCGGGGGGCAACTGGTTCTTGGGTAGGAAGAGTGAGAAAAATCATAGCTAATACAATGCTCTGTGGGTCTTACAAAACAACATAGTACATAAAACAGAAACAAGCATATCTGAGGTATTAAAATTTCATGGGGAAGGGAGACAATTACTAAAATAAGAAAAGTTTACAAAGTCTCCTTAAGGGGGGCAATAATGAACAAAAGATTGAACAATAAACAAAACAATGAACAAAACACTACACTATAACTATTTCTGTTGTCCTCTTAATAGACCATAATAGCAAACATCACTAACCTAGATAACTTCCTTCCTATCAAATGGATGTCATTATTTACTCTTTATCCCCAAAGTATTATACTCTCTTCCTTTCACTTACCAATCTTCATATCCCCAGCCCAAATCCCCTTCATGTGCCTAGTGTGCTCATTTGCTTCAGTCATGTCTGATTCTTTGCAATCCCATGGACTGTAGCCTGCCAGGCTCCTCTGTCTATGGGATTTTCCAAGCAAGAATATTGGAGAGAATAGCCATTCTCTTCTCCAAGGGATCTTCCTAACACAGACATTGAACCTGAATCTCCTCTGTTGAAGGCAAATTCTTTAGCATCTGAGCCACCAGGGAAGACAAACTTCATGGGAGGAGTACCAAAGTATATAATTGAACAACTATGTTCAAAAACAGGTACTCTAATACCTACTGTGTGTCAAGCATTGTGCCACATGTTTTAAATATGTTTTCAGTTAATCTTCTTAATATCCATGTGTAGTATTATTTTTCTAATTTTACAGACTAAGGAACAGAAAAACATAGAACTTTTACCAGTGTCACACAACTAGTAAAAAAGCCAGTAGTTTTTTCTAATATAAATGTAATTTAAAGGTCCTGAGTACAGACCAAAAAACAACAAAGAAACTATTCATCTGAAAGTTAAACATACATACACAATATATATGTAAATATCCACTATTGTAAATGATTTAGTCTTATTTTAGTTAGCCCTATATTATCAGTGTTGTGCCATCGCTATACAATGGTATATGCCCTTATTTACAAATGCCCTCAACCTTATTTTAATAATAGTAGTAGTGATGATAATAATAACAATAAGAAATTCATTAATCTAAAGCCACATTTTTTTTAACTTTGTTTCCTGAATTCAGACAAAATTGATTCATTTACATAAAACTTGAACCCCTTAGCAACTATTTAAGAAATTTTAGGTATTTTATAAATCAGTTTTTAAACTTTTTTAAAAAAACTCCTATGACGCCTTCATGCATAAAAAGCACATACTGGCTTTTCCTCTCCTCTCCCAAGCAGCCAAATTAATCCTAATTCAAAGACCAGAATAAAGTTAAAGAAGCTCTAGGGCTCAAAATGTTACGAGAGAAACATGGACAAACCAGATGATGGTT
Source organism: Tragulus kanchil (assembly GCA_022376925.1). Lineage (NCBI taxonomy): Eukaryota > Metazoa > Chordata > Mammalia > Artiodactyla > Tragulidae > Tragulus > Tragulus kanchil. Next base: position 125,148,871 of record JAIOJX010000028.1, read on the forward strand.
CACAATCAGAGATGCCTTGGACTCAAGTCATGCTAAATTCAACTAACCCAATATTCCTTTTTTCTCTCAGCTTTCTGATTTTTGGCTTCAATGGTCTATGCCAAGAAGTAAAATTAGTGGCACCTAACTGAAAATATCTCACACATAAACAAGCTAAAGTAATACTATATTCTGTTTCTGAAGCAAAATACATAACTTTAAAGCTCCTCGTGGGCATATCTAATGCTTGCTTACATAATTATATAAGTATTTTCTAAAATTTATTGGGGGAAATCTTTAGATGTAGTTGAGGCTCTGATTTTGATTTTTTGGGAAGAAACAAAATAGTGGAAGCACCTTTACCTTCTTTCATAATCCACACACCACGTGGGTTGGTGCAGCCCTGTTTCCAGATCTTGACGGTGTGTGTGAGTGCTTGGACACAAAGGCGTGGTAGCCTCACCACAGTCAGCTGCTCTTCTTTGCAAACATTTGGCCTTGGAAAAAAAAAAAAAGAAGAAGAAGAATAGTAATGCAATAAAAATAGATTACTTCTTTATGTTTTATTCATGAGTCATTTGTTCCTTCATTTTCCACAAAAAGCTAGTGGCGACTTACATAAAGTAAGAGAGAAAAATGCAGGCAAAGTTAAAAAAAAAAAAAAATCAGGCCGAGGAAAAAGAAAAATCAGAATAGATCTTTAAAAACAAGGAGAAATTTAGAAGACAAATGTGAAAGTCATAAGTTCCCATGTGCTTGGAAAACTAAGCTGCAAATTAAGTTCTGAGCTCTTTGGTAGCCAAAATGTATAAAGAAACAGAAGTGCAGGATTCTCAATACCATAAGAAAAAGACAGGCTGATTCAACAAAAGGAATTAATTTTGTCCTGAGCACTATCTTCCACTGGAATGTTTAGTTAATTAAGTTTAACAAATAATATTGGGTTGGCCAAAATGTCAGGCTTTACCATAAGATGGTAAGGGAAAAATCCAAACGATCTTTCTGGTCAGTCCGGTATTTTTTTGGGCTTCCCTGATGGCTCAGAGGTAAAGAATCTGCCTTCAATGCAGGAGATGCATGTTCGATCCCTGAATTAGAAAGATCTTCTGAAAAGAGAAGTGGCAACCCACTCTAGTATTCTTGCTGGGGAAATCCCACGGACAGAGAAGGCTGACGGGCTATAGTACAGGAGGTGATAAAAGAGTCTGTCAGGATTAAGCGACTAAACAACAACAATACTTCTTTAAATACAAATATTTTTCAAACAGCACAATTATATCAATATTTCCTTACAGAAAGCTTACACAGATCTACAGGGTTTTAGACATATTATCTTTCATTTTTCAATGTTTGGGGCTAGAAAAAACTTAGGGCTTCGTAGGTGGTACTAGTGGTAAAAATCCCACCTCCCAATGCAGGAGACCTAGGAGACACAGGTTTGATCCCTGAGTCGGGAAGATCCCTTGAAGGAGGGCATGCAACCTACTCCAGTATTCTTGCTGGCAGAATTTCACGGACTGAGGAGCCTGGAGAGTTACAGTCCATAGGGTCACAAAGAGTTAGACATGAAGAAGCAACTCAGCACAGCATCCAGAGAACACTCATCACTTGGAGTGCCAAAATTGAATTACTTTGTAATTTGAAGAATGCTTTACTTCATGATGAATGATTTACTAGTCCAAACCATTTGCTTCACTTCTGAAAACAACACAAATGAAACTAATTGACCCAAACCCTCATACTTTTCCTGCATTCAAAGTCACCTTCCTGCCACACAAGGATCTCCATTAAGGTCACAATCTGATGCTCTTTTTTTGCAATCATGAAACTCAGTCTAGTTTACTCTCCATACTCATAATCTACTGAAAATAGAAACGGTTCATGATTCAGGATTCTAGCCTGTCTCTAAGCAGTTCTGTGACCCTGTCAGTGGTAACTGGTAACCCTATACTAAGTGCAATTAATTTTGTCCTGAGCACTATCTTTCCACTGGAATTTTGTTTAGTTAATTAAGTTTAACAAATAATATTGGGTTGGCCAAAATGTCAGGCTTTACCATAAGATGGTAAGGGAAAAATCCAAACGATCTTTCTGGTCAGTCCGGTATTTTTTTGGGCTTCCCTGATGGCTCAGAGGTAAAGAATCTGCCTTCAATGCAGGAGATGCATGTTCGATCCCTGAATTAGAAAGATCTTCTGAAAAGAGAAGTGGCAACCCACTCTAGTATTCTTGCTGGGGAAATCCCACGGACAGAGAAGGCTGACGGGCTATAGTACAGGAGGTGATAAAAGAGTCTGTCAGGATTAAGCGACTAAACAACAACAATACTTCTTTAAATACAAATATTTTTCAAACAGCACAATTATATCAATATTTCCTTACAGAAAGCTTACACAGATCTACAGGGTTTTAGACATATTATCTTTCATTTTTCAATGTTTGGGGCTAGAAAAAACTTAGGGCTTCGTAGGTGGTACTAGTGGTAAAAATCCCACCTCCCAATGCAGGAGACCTAGGAGACACAGGTTTGATCCCTGAGTCGGGAAGATCCCTTGAAGGAGGGCATGCAACCTACTCCAGTATTCTTGCTGGCAGAATTTCACGGACTGAGGAGCCTGGAGAGTTACAGTCCATAGGGTCACAAAGAGTTAGACATGAAGAAGCAACTCAGCACAGCATCCAGAGAACACTCATCACTTGGAGTGCCAAAATTGAATTACTTTGTAATTTGAAGAATGCTTTACTTCATGATGAATGATTTACTAGTCCAAACCATTTGCTTCACTTCTGAAAACAACACAAATGAAACTAATTGACCCAAACCCTCATACTTTTCCTGCATTCAAAGTCACCTTCCTGCCACACAAGGATCTCCATTAAGGTCACAATCTGATGCTCTTTTTTTGCAATCATGAAACTCAGTCTAGTTTACTCTCCATACTCATAATCTACTGAAAATAGAAACGGTTCATGATTCAGGATTCTAGCCTGTCTCTAAGCAGTTCTGTGACCCTGTCTAGTGGTAACACTGGTAACAACACCTAAAAGTACTTCTTGCACTAAAATCAGCTACCTCATCCTCCGCAGCCACAGCCCCTTTTTGTGATCACTTCTTTCTGGGCTCTGAATAAATCTCACCCTCTGATTTCACTTACAGACCTATTCTCACTTCCAGATACAGTTTTGAAAGGTGATTTGCGAGACTGTTAACATTACCTAAACAGAATAAAATTTGTGTTGAACATTATTTATAAGTTTGTATAGCACATTTTAATGCTTTAGGTAAACACTGCAATAAAACAATAAATGTAAAAACTGCACATAAGTTAGGCATCCGTAAAATCCTTAAGAATTGGGCAGTGGGCCTAAAGGAAACCTTAGCTTTTAAAAATGCCATATTAAGGCTCCCCTCGTGGCTCAGTGGCAAAGAATCCGCCTGTCAGTGCAGGAGACATGGGTTCAATCCCTGAGTCGGGAAGATCCCACATGCCATGCAGCAACTAAGCCCATATGCCACACCTATTCAGCCCGTGCTCTAGAGCCCTGGAACTGCAACGATTGAGCTCATGTGGGCCAACTACTGAAGCCCTTAAGCCCCTGCTCCAAAACAAGAGGAGCCACCGCAATGAGAAGTCCACACTCTGCAACTAGACCATAACTCTTGCTCACTGCAGCTACAGGAAAGTCTGCACATCAAGAGAGGCCCAGAACAGTCAGAAATAAATAAACAAATTTTAATGCCATATTAGACTGTCTGTACACTACCTATATCTTCACCTTTATGTGGACTTATGTGCTTTGGGTGAGCAGATTAGCCCCATTTAGAATGAGTTCACCAAACATTTGTTTTTTCTGTCAATAGTTTAAAATTTTATACCTCATACAGTCTTGAACTCTATTTTGTAACCTATTTTTTAAATCTCTTATTCCATTCATCCACCCATCCATTCAACAAATACTGTAACCTACACATAATCTACATCGCCCATCCAACCTCCCACCCCACTCCACCCTACCCTCTACCATCAAGGATTTGAGTACAGGCAGTTTCTTTGGAAAATACAGAAAACACCAGTAAGGAAGTAATGAAGTTAAATAGGAAAGGAGAGATAGCCAGGGGAAAAAAAAGATGCATTATCAAGCCAGGCAGCTGTTTAGCTGATGAGCTCCCCAAACAGGGGAGGAAGCTTGGGTATGTATCATGAATTCTTAGCAGTGCTTCGTTGAGGGCTACACCCTCTCTAGTGTTTCAGGCAGAAACCCTAGTAGGCAGAGTCAGCTTCTAGAAGCCAAAGTAAGTCTTTAGGCACCAGCACAAATGCTGGCAGTTGGAGGCATGGCAGGTGAACAGTGATAAAGGGACAAGGGTGCTGTTTTGATACTTTCAGCTGCAGGTGGTACAAATGAAACAAAGTCCATGTTCCCTTTGTACTGACCATGCAGTAGAAAGGAGAGCAAGTAAAAGCATTTAAATAAATACAAAATGTAGAGTGCTAAGATGGAAAATCCCATACATCCTATTAAAAAGCAGAGACATCACTTTGCTGACAAAAGTCTGTATAGTCAAAGCCATGGTTTCTTCAGTAGTCATGTTGGGATGTAAGGGTTTGCCCATAAAGATGGCTGAGCGATGAAGAATTGATGCTTTCAAACTGGGGTGTTGCAAAAAACTCTTGAGAGTCCCTCGGACAGCAAGGAGATCAAACCAGTCAATCTCAAAGGAAATCAACCCTGAATATTGATTGGGAGGAGCCATGCTGAAGCTGAAGCTCCAATATTTTGGCCACCTGATGCAAAGAGATGACTTGTTGGAAAAGATCCTGATGCTGGGAAAAATAGAAGGCAGAAGGAGAAGGAGATGACAGAGGACAAGATGGCTAGATGGCATCACAGACTCAAAGGACATGAGTTTGAGCAGGCTCCAGGAGATGATGCGGGATAAGGAGGCCTTGCATACTGCAGTCCATGGTGTTGCTAAGATTCAGACATGAATGAACGACTGTGCTGACTGAAGATGGAAACAATCAGGGGACTAACAAAGACTAAGATTCATTAATCAGGTAAGGTCTCAATGAAGACGTGCACAGTGACCTGAAATAGTGAAGAGACACCAGTCACGGGAGTCCCAGGAGATGCCATTCAGGCAGAAAGAAAGAACATGAGCAGAGGCTCTAAAGGGGGAAACACTTGGCCTCCAGAGATCTGAAAGAAGGCAAAATTGGTTCAAATGATGAGATGCTTGTTAGGGCAAACAGGACCTTTCAGGCTGAAGGGTTCTGATTGTACTTTCTTGGCATTTAAAGTCACAGAGAAATTTTAGAATTTTGATTTCTATTCTTTTTTCCTACAGACATAATCTGGAGCTGGACCTGTGTGCCTCTCTGACACCAACTCCTCTCCTTCATAATGACTTATATTATATCTGCTCTATGGCACTACAAGCAACAAGCTAGCCCAACCCAGCAATTGGCCCCCAAGTCCCAGTAATCTGCCAAGCTTTCCTTGGAGTCTTCCAGATTCCTACAAAGAAAAAAGCTCCCAAGGAAACTCTGTAACTTCAGAAGGCCCAAATCTAGCAGCACCAGTGAACAAGAAAAGGCACAGCACAAATTTTATGCATCACAGGGAAAGTGTATTAGACTAAAGTTTCTAGAAAATTATATGTAATTCAGGTCATCACCAAATAACATCTCTGATAACATCATAAGAAATGTTAATGTGACTTCAGAACTTCACATATTACTGAACCATACCTAACAGCAACATACCTTTGGCTGAGATGAGATTTTATTTTAGGTTAACTCATACTAGAGAATGTTTTGGTAAAGCAGCAGCATCCTTGACTCCACAGAAGATGTAGCTAAATAAAATCAGTCACTTGAAATTTCGCTGGTGGAACAGTGGAGAAGAATCCTCCTGCCGAAACAGACATGGGCAGTGGACATATGGACATTGTGGGGAAGGAACAGTGGGTGGGAGGCATAAAGGAAGCAGCATGAAGGCCTGTACTATCATATGTGAAGAAAATAGCTACAGTCATTGCTCTGTGAGAAAAGGAGATGCTTCAGGGGTGCTGTGTGACGGTCGGGAGGGGTGGGAAGGGGGATATACATATGACTAATCTGGGATAAAAAAGACCTCAATGAAGACGTGCACAGTGACCTGAAATAGTGAAGAGACACCAGTCACGGGAGTCCCAGGAGATGCCATTCAGGCAGAAAGAAAGAACATGAGCAGAGGCTCTAAAGGGGGAAACACTTGGCCTCCAGAGATCTGAAAGAAGGCAAAATTGGTTCAAATGATGAGATGCTTGTTAGGGCAAACAGGACCTTTCAGGCTGAAGGGTTCTGATTGTACTTTCTTGGCATTTAAAGTCACAGAGAAATTTTAGAATTTTGATTTCTATTCTTTTTTCCTACAGACATAATCTGGAGCTGGACCTGTGTGCCTCTCTGACACCAACTCCTCTCCTTCATAATGACTTATATTATATCTGCTCTATGGCACTACAAGCAACAAGCTAGCCCAACCCAGCAATTGGCCCCCAAGTCCCAGTAATCTGCCAAGCTTTCCTTGGAGTCTTCCAGATTCCTACAAAGAAAAAAGCTCCCAAGGAAACTCTGTAACTTCAGAAGGCCCAAATCTAGCAGCACCAGTGAACAAGAAAAGGCACAGCACAAATTTTATGCATCACAGGGAAAGTGTATTAGACTAAAGTTTCTAGAAAATTATATGTAATTCAGGTCATCACCAAATAACATCTCTGATAACATCATAAGAAATGTTAATGTGACTTCAGAACTTCACATATTACTGAACCATACCTAACAGCAACATACCTTTGGCTGAGATGAGATTTTATTTTAGGTTAACTCATACTAGAGAATGTTTTGGTAAAGCAGCAGCATCCTTGACTCCACAGAAGATGTAGCTAAATAAAATCAGTCACTTGAAATTTCGCTGGTGGAACAGTGGAGAAGAATCCTCCTGCCGAAACAGACATGGGCAGTGGACATATGGACATTGTGGGGAAGGAACAGTGGGTGGGAGGCATAAAGGAAGCAGCATGAAGGCCTGTACTATCATATGTGAAGAAAATAGCTACAGTCATTGCTCTGTGAGAAAAGGAGATGCTTCAGGGGTGCTGTGTGACGGTCGGGAGGGGTGGGAAGGGGGGGATATACATATGACTAACCTGGGAACATACATATCTGTAAACAAGAAAACTGTAAAAGTTAAAAGTAAAATAAAAGTATATATATATATAGAATCCTCCTGCCAATGAAGGCAACATGGGTTTGATCCCTAGTCCAGGAAGAGTCCACATGCAAGGAGCACCTAAGCCCATGAGCCACAACTACTGAGCCTGTGTGCTGCAACTACTGAAGCCCAAAAACGCAGAGCCTGTAATCTGCAACAAGACAAGCCACCTCAAAGAGAAGCCCTTGCACAGCAACGACAAGTTGTCCTCACTTGCTGCAACTAGAGAAAATCTTGCAGCCAGGACGACTTAGTGCAAGCAAAATAAATAAATAAAGAACTTTTTTTTAAAAAGAAAGCTTTAAAAAATTCAGTCACTTGATTATTCTACAGGTGTCCTGAGTGCATTTTCAATTTTAAAAAATTATGCTCCTTTCTTCATGACAAAAACCAAAACTGCTAACGTTACAGAGGCCTGAATAATGAATAAATATACAAAGTTAACTTTGTCCCTAAAGATGTTCCCAGTTTGAACCACTGCTAGTAATATGATATATTCTTATCCAGGTCTTTCTGGGAGCACACATATTTTTGCATAAATGGAATCACAATCTAGTATTTTTTAAATTGGGTGAAAAGTATTTCTTTTAACTTAGCAAATAACATAGTATGAATATTTTTCCATTTTGAAGTTTGTAGTATTACGTTAACCTTTTTTTTCTAGAGTATGAACTTAGAATAATATAGGATGATATAATAATAATATAGCTAACATCCTATTGATAGACATATAGTTATTTCTAATAGTTTGTGACTATAAGCAACTCTGATGTCAGTAGCCTTATAGAAACAACAGAATTACAGTTGACTTCTTTCTTATATTTCCCTATATTTTTTTCCTCTGAGTTGTCTCAGGTTAGGATTTTTTTAGCCTCTCCTATATTTTATGTTTTCTCAAATAGTTATCAGTGACTGAACATTATTTTTGAGAAGCACCTGGATGTCCCTGTATGGAAACCTGATTTTAGGGCCATTCCATTCTTCAAAACAGTAGTCAATTAGGAGTGTGTGTGTGTGTGTGTGTGTGTGTGTGTGTGTGTGTGTGTGATTAGTCACTCAGCCCTATCCCACTCTTTGTGACCCCACAGACTGTATAGCCTGCCAGGCTCCTATGTCCATGGAATTCTCCAGTCAAGAGTACTGGAGTGGGTTGCCATTCCCTTCTCCAGGGGATCTTCCTGACTCAGAAATCCAACCTTGGTCTCCTGCATTGAAGGCAGATTTTTTTAGCATCTAAGCCACCAGGTAAGTCCCTCAGGGAGACTGTCTAACCCTAAATCCTGAAGACTATCTAAGCCTAAATCCCCTAAAGCCTCAACTCATAAGGGCCCTTGTCACCTCCTTCCCAATGTCTTCATAGTGCTGAGGCTTCCTATCTTAGTATCACCCATCTGGTATCATGGATTTGCAGGTCTGTGATTGGAGGTGCTTTACTTCTGTGGAAGGACTAGAATTAAACATTTTTGACACCTACAGCAATTTGGCTTCCTTCACTTCCTCTAGTGGAGAGCTAATTTGAATTATAAAGGATGTACCCTCTTCAGAGACATCTATTGTGTTCATGCGTGCATGCGCCTAAAGCCACAAAACCCCTTTTTGTTTTGGGTCACATTTTGAATGGGTATACCTATGTGGATTCCAATTATCAATGGCCAGATAACCGAACTTTTTCCAAAAACCTTTTATATTTAAAGAATGTTTAGACAGCATTCATTCTAAGCAAATACCCTGTAAGTACCTAGAGGAGATCAAATGAAAATAACACAGTAAGTATCAAAGGAAGTCTAAAATACTGCCTAAACAAAATTCAAGGGCAGAAGTCATTCAAACTAATTTCCACCCCTTGCCCCACTCAGGGATTCTGAAGGGACTCAAGGATCCCCAACAGGAACAGTCTGAAGCTGAAAAAAGGGGAAAAGGGGACCAATCGAAAACAAGTTGGCTATTATATCCACTCAGAAGAATTGGGAAACATCCACATGACTTCTTGATGTTTCCTCAATCCGCTGCCCAAATTCTAGTCTACAGCTTCCAGGAGATTATATTGGTGATCAAGGAAAAGAAAATCTTAAAAATCTTCTCTGTGAATATTGATGGAAAGATTCTCCTGTTGAGCAGGTAACAATTTGTTCCATCTGCCCAAAATGTAATTATGGTAAAACACAAAGTGGGGCAAAGACAAAAACCAACTCCTGTCTAACCTAGTACATTTTGCACAACTATACTATTCCTGACTCACATCTAAAATTCTAGAAAGAAAGAGCTCAATTTGTACCTGTTTGTATATTTATGCTTCTTGTGTATTATGTATGGGTGAGAGTATCCTATTTCTGAGTGATATTATCAATTTATACAATCCCTCCAAAGAGTTCTATTATAATTGAGTTAAGAGAAAAATTAACTTTTTTTAAATAAAATATTCCTAAACCTCCCAGAAATACAGGGACTATCCCAAATATTTTTCAAATTAATGTGGTTTATATAAATATTATACAAATAAGATTGGCATAATATTACTACTAGTTTAATAAAAATGAATTTGTCGGGCTTCCCCTGGTGGTCCTGTGGATAAGGACACCGCCTTGCAGTGCAAGAGACGCCGGTTCGATCCCTGGCCTGGGAAGATCCCATGTGCTGCGGAGCGGCTGGATCAATGTGTTCAATTACCGAGCCAGAGTTCTGGAGCGTATGCGCCCAGAGCCGGCGCTCTAAAACAACAGACACCACTGCGATGGGAGGCCCACAGGAGCCAAAGAACAAAGACGGATGAAAATAGAGAAATGAAAGACCAATAGAAGTGGCCCTCCCGCTCCCCTCCCTCCCCAACCCGACCCCCGCCCCCAAAATAAATAAATAAATAAATCTTAAAAAAAAAAAAATGAATTTGTCATCTAAGTCATCAGCATTATACTTCAAGCACAAAATTTTACCTTACCAAGGTTTACTAGTTATGTAAGCTAATATTTTATCTACTAGATATTTAAAATTATAAATACATGAATTTCATTTTAATCAAACTGAGTTGTTATTTTGAAATTTTATTTCAGTAATGATGATGATTTATAGCATGTATGCCTAAAAACACTTCCTAAAATATTTTTGGTAACTTGTAGCCTTAAAGTTACAATAAGTGACAGATATTCATTAAATAGACAAATCATTTCCAAATAAAATCAAATGCTGCAACAGTAATTATTAAGCATAAGTTTAATCATACATAATATTGTCTTCTTATTTTTACATGGCATAAAGAGGCTAAAGATATGAATTTATAAATAAACATAATCTTTTGTCACATTGAGAAATTATACTATTAAGAAGTATATAGTTTTAAAATTGTGAGATGGCTATATTCACAAATATTCTAGAAAGAAAGAGCTCAATTTGTACCTGTTTGTATATTTATGCTTCTTGTGTATTATGTATGGGTGAGAGTATCCTATTTCTGAGTGATATTATCAATTTATACAATCCCTCCAAAGAGTTCTATTATAATTGAGTTAAGAGAAAAATTAACTTTTTTTAAATAAAATATTCCTAAACCTCCCAGAAATACAGGGACTATCCCAAATATTTTTCAAATTAATGTGGTTTATATAAATATTATACAAATAAGATTGGCATAATATTACTACTAGTTTAATAAAAATGAATTTGTCGGGCTTCCCCTGGTGGTCCTGTGGATAAGGACACCGCCTTGCAGTGCAAGAGACGCCGGTTCGATCCCTGGCCTGGGAAGATCCCATGTGCTGCGGAGCGGCTGGATCAATGTGTTCAATTACCGAGCCAGAGTTCTGGAGCGTATGCGCCCAGAGCCGGCGCTCTAAAACAACAGACACCACTGCGATGGGAGGCCCACAGGAGCCAAAGAACAAAGACGGATGAAAATAGAGAAATGAAAGACCAATAGAAGTGGCCCTCCCGCTCCCCTCCCTCCCCAACCCGACCCCCGCCCCCAAAATAAATAAATAAATAAATCTTAAAAAAAAAAAATGAATTTGTCATCTAAGTCATCAGCATTATACTTCAAGCACAAAATTTTACCTTACCAAGGTTTACTAGTTATGTAAGCTAATATTTTATCTACTAGATATTTAAAATTATAAATACATGAATTTCATTTTAATCAAACTGAGTTGTTATTTTGAAATTTTATTTCAGTAATGATGATGATTTATAGCATGTATGCCTAAAAACACTTCCTAAAATATTTTTGGTAACTTGTAGCCTTAAAGTTACAATAAGTGACAGATATTCATTAAATAGACAAATCATTTCCAAATAAAATCAAATGCTGCAACAGTAATTATTAAGCATAAGTTTAATCATACATAATATTGTCTTCTTATTTTTACATGGCATAAAGAGGCTAAAGATATGAATTTATAAATAAACATAATCTTTTGTCACATTGAGAAATTATACTATTAAGAAGTATATAGTTTTAAAATTGTGAGATGGCTATATTCACAAATATTACTAATCTGCTACAAAATGCTGGTATATGACAGAGAATTCACAACTGCCTACTTCCTAGATTTCTTTGTAAAAGAAAAGTCTCCTGCGTTAGTCAGCCCAGGCTGTCATATCAAGATCCTACAGACTAGGTGTGTTAAACAACAGACACATATTTTGTTGCAGTTTTGGAGGCTGGAAATCCAAGATCAAGGTCCCAGCAAGTTTAGTTTCTCATAAAAACTCTCTTCCTCTCTTAGATAGCTGCTTTATTCCAATGTCCTTACACAGACTTTCCTCTGTATATACATACAGAGAATTCTCTGGTGTCTCTCCCTCTTTCTGTAAGGACACTAGTTCTATCAAATTAGGGATGCACGCTAATAACCTACAGGCTTCCCTGGTGGCTCAGATGGTAAAGAATCTGCATGCAATGCAAGAGACCTAGGTTACACTCCTGGATTGGGAAGATCTCCTGGAGACAGGAATGGCAACCCACTCCAGCATTCTTGCCTGGAGAATTCCATGGAGAAAGGAGCCTGATTGGCTATAGTGCACGGCGTCACAGAGTCAGACAGAACTAAGCAACTAACACACTACACTTATAACCTCATTTAACCTGAGTAATTTATCTAAAAAACATCCTATCTCCAAATATATTGACATTGGGATGTAGAGCTTCAACACATGGATTTGAGGAAGACCCATAACAGTTACTAATTCAGTCTAACAAAAAATGCATATTTTATCTACTAGATATTTAAAATTATAAATACATGAATTTCATTTTAATCAAACTGAGTTGTTATTTTGAAATTTTATTTCAGTAATGATGATGATTTATAGCATGTATGCCTAAAAACACTTCCTAAAATATTTTTGGTAACTTGTAGCCTTAAAGTTACAATAAGTGACAGATATTCATTAAATAGACAAATCATTTCCAAATAAAATCAAATGCTGCAACAGTAATTATTAAGCATAAGTTTAATCATACATAATATTGTCTTCTTATTTTTACATGGCATAAAGAGGCTAAAGATATGAATTTATAAATAAACATAATCTTTTGTCACATTGAGAAATTATACTATTAAGAAGTATATAGTTTTAAAATTGTGAGATGGCTATATTCACAAATATTACTAATCTGCTACAAAATGCTGGTATATGACAGAGAATTCACAACTGCCTACTTCCTAGATTTCTTTGTAAAAGAAAAGTCTCCTGCGTTAGTCAGCCCAGGCTGTCATATCAAGATCCTACAGACTAGGTGTGTTAAACAACAGACACATATTTTGTTGCAGTTTTGGAGGCTGGAAATCCAAGATCAAGGTCCCAGCAAGTTTAGTTTCTCATAAAAACTCTCTTCCTCTCTTAGATAGCTGCTTTATTCCAATGTCCTTACACAGACTTTCCTCTGTATATACATACAGAGAATTCTCTGGTGTCTCTCCCTCTTTCTGTAAGGACACTAGTTCTATCAAATTAGGGATGCACGCTAATAACCTACAGGCTTCCCTGGTGGCTCAGATGGTAAAGAATCTGCATGCAATGCAAGAGACCTAGGTTACACTCCTGGATTGGGAAGATCTCCTGGAGACAGGAATGGCAACCCACTCCAGCATTCTTGCCTGGAGAATTCCATGGAGAAAGGAGCCTGATTGGCTATAGTGCACGGCGTCACAGAGTCAGACAGAACTAAGCAACTAACACACTACACTTATAACCTCATTTAACCTGAGTAATTTATCTAAAAAACATCCTATCTCCAAATATATTGACATTGGGATGTAGAGCTTCAACACATGGATTTGAGGGAAGACCCATAACAGTTACTAATTCAGTCTACAACAGTTAATAATAACAAAAATAAAGCATAATAAAAATACTAGAATAGAGAGAAGGAAGTAATAGAGAAATAATAGAAGGAAAACAATTTTGCATAAAAAGTATGCAAGGAATATAAAACATATTATTGTTAAAAGAAAAAAGGACTGTAATGTTGTATTAAAGTAACATGACTGGTTGTTCCACAATCAGGAAGAAGAAAAGAACAGGACAAAATCTGAATGGCATAGAAAGCTGCCCCAGCTTTGGAGAAAAGGAATTTTATGTTGGATTTTCAAGACTGGCTACAATTGAATGTGTTTATTTATAATTTTTTAATATGAGATTTATTATTAACAGTACCCAAATGCAAAACTAGAGTTCGGTTTTTTTCTCTCTAATAAAATTAAATCTAGTTTTTGCACTGGGCTATTGGTCTGCTCTTAATAAGGAATTATATAAGGACTTTCTTGACCCTTTAAGTAATCTGCCTAGGAAACAAAAATTCTGTGTCTTTTAAGAATAATTTTCTGTGTTGTCTTCAATACATTCCTAACTGTTTAACAGAAACAAGTCTTCTCCCTATGGAAAGAGCTAAGTTCTATCTTAAATCAGGTAACTTCTTATTTTTTACAATCTTTCATTGTCACTTTGTTGAATTGATTAAGTATTGTTAAACAGTGACCTATGATCCTATTACTAATCAAGTGTTCAAACCCCTCATTTTGGATGGTTTATCTTCTTAAATTCAAGCCCTAAATAAAAACCTGATCTTGAACTGACTTTGAAATGTCCCAGAGGAACCCAGACAATCTCAAAGGATCTGTTCTTTCACCTTGTAAAATAAGAGGTGTTAAAAATTAATTAGGTATGTTGAATCACATGAAAGGCATTGTCAAATAAAAAGAGATGCTCACTATTCCCTGGGGTATATTTGTATGAGTAAACAGTATTAATACAAACATTCAGCTTATATGAACTTCAGCTGTATAAAGTTCCTAGAGAGTTACAACGCCCTCACTGTCCATGCTATGTCCTGGTACTGTTTTGCATGTTTTTAGAAAATAGCAGTAAATGTTATAAGTTCTATCTCCAGTTTTTATTTTAAAGCATTGTATGTCCTGGAAATAACCTACATTTCTACCTACGTATTAGGTAGAACCTACATATTAGGTAGAACCTACGTCAGTTCTCGTCAGATCTTTTTAACCACAGCTATTTCAAATATTTTTTCAGCCACAGTTATTGTTTTACTTTGGTGCTTTTCTTAAAGCTCTTGCTATGAGCTACAGACTAGAGTCTTTATCTTGACAAAAAGGAACTTTCTTAAAGACCCATGGAAAAGGAACTATGCCTAGTACTCTGGGGTTCTTCTAATGGCATTGCTTAAATAACATTGAGATCATACCACTGAACTAAGTCACAATTTCTATAACGTTAGTGGAAAAGCTGATAGGTTCATAAAACTGCTAATCCAAGATCAAGCATAACAAAAACTACACAAAACTAAATGAACTCACAAAGGATGACTATGGCTTTTGTTTGTATTTCTTCTGGATTTAAAGAATACCTTTCTCTTCTCTTAAGCCATCTATACCTTAGAATTTTGTAAATAATATTTTTATAAACAAAAAAGAAACATTTAGCTTTTCAGTCTGCCTAATTCCTACAGACTCTAGAAACTCCTTAGATATTCTTAGTTTCATGGCCATATAGTCACTTGCATAAATTTGATAAGAATCTGTCCTCTTTGTAACAAAACATAATTGGAAACACTGGTTATAAAACCAAGGCTTTGACTAGAATTCCATATTTTAAAATGATGCATAGAATCACATATTTCCAGACAGATTGCAGGAATACGCTTGACGTTATGGAACCAAAGCTTCAAATCCCTGTTGGAAAAACTGACCTGTAACCTGACTTAAGAGTATTCCCAGCCATGCAAATAAATAAGGATGGCCACTTCTTCATAGGTCTTTAAATTAGGGGAATCTTGAGAACAAGAGGAATTTACTCATATATATATTGCAGGTGAAGTCTAGTGACAAGTTTCTGTCTTGGCTTCCTAACCTTGAGAAATTTTTAAAATCTAATGTGAGATTCCTTACAAAAGTTCCAGCAAAGCAAAGTTTAAAAACTTTGTAGTCAATTAAAAATTTGTAGCACTTATATAAGTAATCTGGCCAAATATAATAAGATCAGGCTCATTTTGTAAACAAGACTAATCTTAACTTTGATTATTTCTGATTAAAATTGAGACCATTATAGAGAAAAAATTTATAGTTTTTATAGTTATATATAGTTTTCAATGAAAACTATAACCCACCCTGTGTGTTACAATTATATTCCTGTTTATTGTCTTTGAAGTTTTACTCTATCCATAAAATGGACTGTATCATGATAACCTGGACAATCTGTTAATCCTTACCAATTCTGGATTCTTCTAGTTCCCTTTAACATCTAGCTACATCCTTCCCAGTTAATATTTCCAACTTTTCTCCCACCCTCCTGACTGGAAATCACTGAGAACTAAGGGCTTCCTTGGTGACTCAGTCAGTAAAGAATCCACCTGCAGTACAGGACACCCTGGTTCACTCCCTGGATTGGGAAGATTCCCTGGAAAAGGAAATGGCAACCCACTCGAGTATTCTTGCCTGAGAAATCTCATGGACAGAAGAGCCTGCTGTGCTACAACTGCAAAAGAGCCAGACACAACTTAGTGATTAAACCAACAGCGACCACCACCAGAGCCTGACTAACCCAGACCATTCTAGAGCCGTCCTCTTCCTACAGTATACAAAGAAGTCCGCCATGCTGAAGCTGAATGACCTGACACAAATCTCAAAGGACCCATCACTACAACAAATCATGAATGGACAACCTCTGTGGCTGGAGCTCTGCTGTAAGGACCGCTCAGGAAATTCAGCAAATTTCCTTCATTCTTCCATGCTCTGCTAAAGGGAATAACCGTGACTGCCACACTGACACCTATGCCATCACCAAAGACGTTCGATCTTCAAACCAGGTAATCCATCGGATTGCCATTGACATCCTCACTCGACCACCTAAAAATACTTCAAACCCAGTATTTATAATCTGACTCACCAGCTGTCCTATAGACTCAGAAACTGGATTTATAGCTTGCTTTAAACATTATCTTTGATTTTCTTTTTCTCATTCTAATCTGCATTTCTCTCCTCCTACACATCTCTTACCTCATAATTTCTAACCTAAATCTTCTCTCCTGAGCAATCAACCCAGTTTTTTCTTTTTCCAAGAAGTCTCACATGGGGGAAATGAAGGAACCAACAGCCCACTGAAATGATATAAAGATTACTTCAAACTGAACACACCTGAGCTACAGATGCAAAAAGAAATCTTACATAAACTTCCCCTATCTGATTAAAGCAAAAATTTACAAGAGTCATCAGCCACAAACCCCATACCCTCTACTCCAGAATGCAACTAACCTTCGGCATCAGGACATTCCACAATAACTTGTGTAAACAAACAGAATCAGAACCTTACATTTTTGAAGCCTTAAGCCTCTCCTTCCCACTTATTAAGGTGGTATATAAACTTTTACCCCTAGCTGTTCTGTGTGCCGCTCCCAACACAGGACTACTGCATGCATGAATTATGAACTCTTCTCCTGTTACTCTGTCTGTTGTCTATTCATTTGCAGGTAAGCCTAAGTTGATAGAGAACAGATTTTTTTTCTACCTGACACATGGAAGAACTGACTACTATTGATTTCTAATTAAACTATACAGATGTCAAAGACTATCATCCAGATGATAGTGATCCTTCAAAATCTATGAATATGAAATATCTATCATTCTTGTGTAGTTGAGTTTTGTATACATGTATACTCAATAATATGCATTCTTTGTTAATAAAACATGGATATGTACATATGGACACACACTATACACATTCAAGCTTATGGATTTTATTGATGAAGTGTCTATACTTAATAAATATTTTCCTCTGCTTCGTTGTAGATCACAAAAGATGCATACTGGGGCTTCCCTGGTGGTTCAGTGGGTGGAGAGTCCGCCTTTCAGTGCAAGGGGCACTGGTACGATCCCCGGCCCAGGAACATCCCAAGTGCCATGCAGCGGCTGGACTGGTATGTCCAATTACGAGCCAGCACTCTGAACCAAGAGAGGCCGCTGCAATGGGAGGCCCACGTGGGCCGAAGAATAAAGATGGATGAAAACAAGTAAATAGAAAACCAACAAAAGAGGCCAAAACTTTAAAAAAAGATGCATACTGAAATCTTTCATTAGTTACCTTGGACATTATTCTTTGCAATTTTGACAGTTTATTTCTTAACTTATTTTAAGGATATGTTGTTAAGTGTCTGCAAGTTGATGAGGAGAGTAAACCCTTAACAACATGAATGTTAGGCGTGCCAACCTCACGTGCTGTCAAAAATCCAAAACACCCTCAGCATAGCCAGTTCCTCTGCACCCATTGTTACAAACAACCATTCATGCTGCAACACTATAGTATTTATTCTTGAAAAAAGTCTACATATAAATGGACCTGTGCAGGCCAAACCCGTGTTGTATAGGAGTCAACTGTATTGAATATGCACAGTGCATTGTTACTTTAATCATTATGCATTGTCTCTTCTAACCTAGGATACTGTGTTTTGTATTGTTTTGTCTTACCTGAGAATCAATTTACCTGATAACATTTATATATATTAGATTGAATTTATATAAATTATAATTTGTATATATTAATATATAATGAATTTATATAAATTATAATTTTTATATACTAAATTTATATAAATTATATTAAATTTCACTTGGTTTGCATTCTCTTAGGTATAACTTACTCTGTTACTTTATTTTAAACCATGCTACACATTCTTTTGCAACTTTATCTGTCTTTAAAAAAAACTTGTTTCTGTCTTTTAATAGGTACAGTAAATAGAGTTAATATATTTTTATTACAAAGGTACTTATTTTTAGCAATTTATATTAACTCTTTTCCTCTCTCATGCCTGCCTGTTAGGTGAAAAATATTTTCTATACTCTCTATTCTTCACAGTCTGTTTGACCTAGTACTAAATTATTTTAATGGTTACCTTTACAATGGTAGATGCATTTTCAGAAGCAATTGGTATTACAGAGCCTTATGTAAATAAGTGCCAGACTCTGGTCCATAGATGTGAGAACCAAAGCTGGGAGACTCTACAAGGTAGTTCACCGCCTTTCAGGCACATGGTACGTTCCCCGGCCCAGGAACATCCCAAGTGCCATGCAGCGGCTGGACTGGTATGTCCAATTACGAGCCAGCACTCTGAACCAAGAGAGCCGCTGCAATGGGAGGCCCACGTGGGCCGAAGAATAAAGATGGATGAAAACAAGTAAATAGAAAACCAACAAAAGAGGCCAAAACTTTAAAAAGATGCATACTGAAATCTTTCATTAGTTACCTTGGACATTATTCTTTGCAATTTTGACAGTTTATTTCTTAACTTATTTTAAGGATATGTTGTTAAGTGTCTGCAAGTTGATGAGGAGAGTAAACCCTTAACAACATGAATGTTAGGCGTGCCAACCTCACGTGCTGTCAAAAATCCAAAACACCCTCAGCATAGCCAGTTCCTCTGCACCCATTGTTACAAACAACCATTCATGCTGCAACACTATAGTATTTATTCTTGAAAAAAGTCTACATATAAATGGACCTGTGCAGGCCAAACCCGTGTTGTATAGGAGTCAACTGTATTGAATATGCACAGTGCATTGTTACTTTAATCATTATGCATTGTCTCTTCTAACCTAGGATACTGTGTTTTGTATTGTTTTGTCTTACCTGAGAATCAATTTACCTGATAACATTTATATATATTAGATTGAATTTATATAAATTATAATTTGTATATATTAATATATAATGAATTTATATAAATTATAATTTTTATATACTAAATTTATATAAATTATATTAAATTTCACTTGGTTTGCATTCTCTTAGGTATAACTTACTCTGTTACTTTATTTTAAACCATGCTACACATTCTTTTGCAACTTTATCTGTCTTTAAAAAAAACTTGTTTCTGTCTTTTAATAGGTACAGTAAATAGAGTTAATATATTTTTATTACAAAGGTACTTATTTTTAGCAATTTATATTAACTCTTTTCCTCTCTCATGCCTGCCTGTTAGGTGAAAAATATTTTCTATACTCTCTATTCTTCACAGTCTGTTTGACCTAGTACTAAATTATTTTAATGGTTACCTTTACAATGGTAGATGCATTTTCAGAAGCAATTGGTATTACAGAGCCTTATGTAAATAAGTGCCAGACTCTGGTCCATAGATGTGAGAACCAAAGCTGGGAGACTCTACAAGGTAGTTCATAAAGTAGGGCTTGCAGCTACAAGCTTCAGTTATCCACCCCATTTCAATCTTCACAAAGTTGGAAGGTCACTTTGATTTCACACAAAGGAAACAGAGATGAAAGGAGGGGAAGAAGTTATCAGGCTCCATTGGCTACAGTGCCAAGCGATCATACACCAAACCAAAGAATCTATTGGGTATGTGGGCCATTTGTTGTTGCTGTTTAGTCCCTAGGTCATGTCCAACTCTTTTTGAGCCAAGGAACTGCAGCATACCAAGTCTCCCTTTCCTTCACTCTCTCCCTAAGTTTGCTCAAGCTCTGTCCATTAAGTCAGTAATGCCATCCAACCATCTCATCCTCTGTCATCCCTCCTTCTCCTGCCCTCAATTTTTCCCAGCATCAGAGTCTTTTCCAATGGGTCTTCTTTTCATATCAGGTGGCCAAGTATTGGAGCTTCAGCTTCAGAATCATTTCTTCCAAACAACAGTCAGGGTTGATTTCCTTCAGGATTGACTGATATGATGTTCTTGTCCAAGGGACTCTCAAGACTCTTCTCCAAAACCACAGTTCAAAAGCATCAATTCTCTGGTGCTCAGCCTTCTTTAGGATCCAACTCTCACATCTGTACGTGACTATTGGAAAAAAAACATAATTTTGACTACAGACTTCTGTCAGCAACATGATGTCTCTGCTTTTTAATATGCTGTCTAGATTTGCCATAGCTTTTCTTCCAAAAAGCAAGCATTTTTTTAATTTTGTGGCCGCAGTCACCGTCCATAGTGATTTTGGAGCCCAAAGGGACCCAAAGGTAAACTGTGCAGCTCCTCTCCAGGAGGATCCTCAATGACAGACTGGGTTGAAGATGATTAATTTCCCCAAGAACACAGGGCACTTAAAATAGAGCACCCCAAATTCAGACAGAACCATACCAAATCCAAATAGCACCCAGCACCATCTCCATGACAGGAAGAAATCAGCTCCCTTGACTACTTCTCTCTAACCTTCCCAAACCAGAAGGAGACAGATCTATTAGAGGGAGAAAAACAAGATGTCTCAGAACTAGACTAGAACCAGACATTGCCCTTGCTTACCACTTCAAGCTACCAGGGTTACAGTTCTCACTTTAAGTCTGTTGGATGGACGGCTTTCTATATCCTCTCTGCTCCACCCCATTTCAATCTTCACAAAGTTGGAAGGTCACTTTGATTTCACACAAAGGAAACAGAGATGAAAGGAGGGGAAGAAGTTATCAGGCTCCATTGGCTACAGTGCCAAGCGATCATACACCAAACCAAAGAATCTATTGGGTATGTGGGCCATTTGTTGTTGCTGTTTAGTCCCTAGGTCATGTCCAACTCTTTTTGAGCCAAGGAACTGCAGCATACCAAGTCTCCCTTTCCTTCACTCTCTCCCTAAGTTTGCTCAAGCTCTGTCCATTAAGTCAGTAATGCCATCCAACCATCTCATCCTCTGTCATCCCTCCTTCTCCTGCCCTCAATTTTTCCCAGCATCAGAGTCTTTTCCAATGGGTCTTCTTTTCATATCAGGTGGCCAAGTATTGGAGCTTCAGCTTCAGAATCATTTCTTCCAAACAACAGTCAGGGTTGATTTCCTTCAGGATTGACTGATATGATGTTCTTGTCCAAGGGACTCTCAAGACTCTTCTCCAAAACCACAGTTCAAAAGCATCAATTCTCTGGTGCTCAGCCTTCTTTAGGATCCAACTCTCACATCTGTACGTGACTATTGGAAAAAAAACATAATTTTGACTACAGACTTCTGTCAGCAACATGATGTCTCTGCTTTTTAATATGCTGTCTAGATTTGCCATAGCTTTTCTTCCAAAAAGCAAGCATTTTTTTAATTTTGTGGCCGCAGTCACCGTCCATAGTGATTTTGGAGCCCAAAGGGACCCAAAGGTAAACTGTGCAGCTCCTCTCCAGGAGGATCCTCAATGACAGACTGGGTTGAAGATGATTAATTTCCCCAAGAACACAGGGCACTTAAAATAGAGCACCCCAAATTCAGACAGAACCATACCAAATCCAAATAGCACCCAGCACCATCTCCATGACAGGAAGAAATCAGCTCCCTTGACTACTTCTCTCTAACCTTCCCAAACCAGAAGGAGACAGATCTATTAGAGGGAGAAAAACAAGATGTCTCAGAACTAGACTAGAACCAGACATTGCCCTTGCTTACCACTTCAAGCTACCAGGGTTACAGTTCTCACTTTAAGTCTGTTGGATGGAGACGGCTTTCTATATCCTCTCTGCTCCACAATTTATTTATATTCATGCTGCTGCTGCTTAGTCACTTCAGTCATGTTCACTGAACATGTGACTCCATGGACTGCAGCTTGCCAGGCTCCTCTGTTCCTGGAATTCTCCAGGCAAGAATACTGAAGTGGGTTGCCATGCCGTCCTCCAGGGGGGATCTTCCCAGTTCAGGGATGGAACCTGAGTATCCTGCATTGCAGGCAGATTCCTCACCACTGAGTCATCAGGGAAGCTATATGTATGTGTGTGTGTGTGTTTGAGACCCCATGGACTGTAGTTCACCAGGCTTCTTTGTCCATGGAATTTTCCAGGCAAGAAAACTGGAGTGAGTTGCCATTTCCTTCTCTAATTTATATTCATATAACATTTATATGAAGTTTCCCATGTGGCACTACTGGTAAAAAACCTGCCTGCCAATGCAGGAGACATAAGAGATGTGGGTTCAGTCCTAAGGTCAGGAAGATCCCCTGGAGGAAGGCATGGCAATCCAGTCCTGTATTCTTGTCTGGAGAATCCCAGGGACAGAGGAACCTGGAGGGCTACAGACAAGCATATCTCAAAGACTGAAGCCACTTAGCACAGCACATATATGTTTAAGTTCATAAAGCCTGAGGCCCGATTTTTTAAAAAATTTATAGACTTGATCTTCAACATCACTGTCGATTTGTTGTGTCATGAAACAAATGAAAGTAGATAATCTGTAATTTTTTTTAAATATCCAAACTGAATATGACACTTCCTAATGAAAACACTAATTAAAATTAATAAAAGGCACCGTGCTGCTGCTGCCGCCCTCTGACCCTACATCCCTCTGGGTCAGTTAAGCCTGTGCTCTCAATATTATGACATAATTTGAGAACTCTTATTAGCTTTCCTGTATCTTAAGCTATACATATAATGTTCTGAACTCAACAAACAAAAGTGTGGTGACCTGAAGGGTAGCGTAAAGTATTGAGAAGTTCAAAACCTTCCCAAACCAGAAGGAGACAGATCTATTAGAGGGAGAAAAACAAGATGTCTCAGAACTAGACTAGAACCAGACATTGCCCTTGCTTACCACTTCAAGCTACCAGGGTTACAGTTCTCACTTTAAGTCTGTTGGATGGAGACGGCTTTCTATATCCTCTCTGCTCCACAATTTATTTATATTCATGCTGCTGCTGCTTAGTCACTTCAGTCATGTTCACTGAACATGTGACTCCATGGACTGCAGCTTGCCAGGCTCCTCTGTTCCTGGAATTCTCCAGGCAAGAATACTGAAGTGGGTTGCCATGCCGTCCTCCAGGGGGGATCTTCCCAGTTCAGGGATGGAACCTGAGTATCCTGCATTGCAGGCAGATTCCTCACCACTGAGTCATCAGGGAAGCTATATGTATGTGTGTGTGTGTTTGAGACCCCATGGACTGTAGTTCACCAGGCTTCTTTGTCCATGGAATTTTCCAGGCAAGAAAACTGGAGTGAGTTGCCATTTCCTTCTCTAATTTATATTCATATAACATTTATATGAAGTTTCCCATGTGGCACTACTGGTAAAAAACCTGCCTGCCAATGCAGGAGACATAAGAGATGTGGGTTCAGTCCTAAGGTCAGGAAGATCCCCTGGAGGAAGGCATGGCAATCCAGTCCTGTATTCTTGTCTGGAGAATCCCAGGGACAGAGGAACCTGGAGGGCTACAGACAAGCATATCTCAAAGACTGAAGCCACTTAGCACAGCACATATATGTTTAAGTTCATAAAGCCTGAGGCCCGATTTTTTAAAAAATTTATAGACTTGATCTTCAACATCACTGTCGATTTGTTGTGTCATGAAACAAATGAAAGTAGATAATCTGTAATTTTTTTTAAATATCCAAACTGAATATGACACTTCCTAATGAAAACACTAATTAAAATTAATAAAAGGCACCGTGCTGCTGCTGCCGCCCTCTGACCCTACATCCCTCTGGGTACGGTTAAGCCTGTGCTCTCCAATATTATGACATAATTTGAGAACTCTTATTAGCTTTCCTGTATCTTAAGCTATACATATAATGTTCTGAACTCAACAAACAAAAGTGTGGTGACCTGAAGGGTAGCGTAAAGTATTGAGAAGTTACAAAGAAATCAAAAGGCAGGGCTAAAAATGAATCCACCCTTATGTCCCAAAAGTTTATTACTATATGGTATTTCCCTCTTTATTTCAATGTGCTAGATCCCAACACAGTCGCAAATTAATTTTATCTGCTCCCTAAATGAATTACATGTAACTGTTTCTAAAAATGACTACAGACATGAAAGTCATTTTCACTTAATAACTATTAATCTCATATTTCTTGGTGTCACTTTAGTATGAAATGCAAATGAAAATTATGCTAAACATTGCAAATTTATGGCAAACACCAGCCCTTGATTTATATTATTATAGATGGTTTATCACCAGAAGCAATCTAAACAAAACTCCATCAGATAGATGTTACAATTTGTATTTATTTCTCCCAGCACTAAGTGGTTCTTCAATTTCAGAATTATCATTAATTTCTTATAAACGCAAATCTTTATTTCTTATTTTAATCTACAATGATTTCTCTGAGTCTTCAGAAGATTAACTTTTACATAAGATATTCAAATAGCAATTATAAATGATACTTTGTTTTCTCTGGGCAATCTATGAGCTATTATGCATAAACTATTTAAAAGGAATGGGTGGTCGCTATTGATCAGGAATATAATGGACTAATAATGCGGTCCTCTTTCCTTCCTTTTAAATGATCTCCTCACAACTCCAACTCCAATCATTAAGAAAAACTTTGTCGATGTGTGTGACTATCTTTAAATTGTGTTGCCTACCTCCTTAATCTTCTACTTTTACTATATTTTCTTGCAGAAACTCTGCAAAGAGCTTAGCCACCATATTAACCCTAAGAAAGAGAATGCTGCACCTATTTATTCTTCACTTATTTCTTTACTGCCTTCTCAAAGCAGAAAGCCTTGTGAAGCTTTACCTGATGACACATCCTCTAGAGCAGAGGAGATGCCAAGTCTTGGCCACATTCCAGGATCACGTGTTCTCCTGCCACCAGTCCAGCCGCGCCTGAACCTGGCCTCCCTTGCCCAGTGCAGTAGCCAAAGCTCCAAAAAGTTTACCTGAAGGGTAGCGTAAAGTATTGAGAAGTTACAAAGAAATCAAAAGGCAGGGCTAAAAATGAATCCACCCTTATGTCCCAAAAGTTTATTACTATATGGTATTTCCCTCTTTATTTCAATGTGCTAGATCCCAACACAGTCGCAAATTAATTTTATCTGCTCCCTAAATGAATTACATGTAACTGTTTCTAAAAATGACTACAGACATGAAAGTCATTTTCACTTAATAACTATTAATCTCATATTTCTTGGTGTCACTTTAGTATGAAATGCAAATGAAAATTATGCTAAACATTGCAAATTTATGGCAAACACCAGCCCTTGATTTATATTATTATAGATGGTTTATCACCAGAAGCAATCTAAACAAAACTCCATCAGATAGATGTTACAATTTGTATTTATTTCTCCCAGCACTAAGTGGTTCTTCAATTTCAGAATTATCATTAATTTCTTATAAACGCAAATCTTTATTTCTTATTTTAATCTACAATGATTTCTCTGAGTCTTCAGAAGATTAACTTTTACATAAGATATTCAAATAGCAATTATAAATGATACTTTGTTTTCTCTGGGCAATCTATGAGCTATTATGCATAAACTATTTAAAAGGAATGGGTGGTCGCTATTGATCAGGAATATAATGGACTAATAATGCGGTCCTCTTTCCTTCCTTTTAAATGATCTCCTCACAACTCCAACTCCAATCATTAAGAAAAACTTTGTCGATGTGTGTGACTATCTTTAAATTGTGTTGCCTACCTCCTTAATCTTCTACTTTTACTATATTTTCTTGCAGAAACTCTGCAAAGAGCTTAGCCACCATATTAACCCTAAGAAAGAGAATGCTGCACCTATTTATTCTTCACTTATTTCTTTACTGCCTTCTCAAAGCAGAAAGCCTTGTGAAGCTTTACCTGATGACACATCCTCTAGAGCAGAGGAGATGCCAAGTCTTGGCCACATTCCAGGATCACGTGTTCTCCTGCCACCAGTCCAGCCGCGCCTGAACCTGGCCTCCCTTGCCCAGTGCAGTAGCCAAAGCTCCACTAAAATCATCCAGAAACTGAAGACTTCACTGGAGCAAATTTTCTACCACTCAACTCCCTCCCTAGTCTGTCTCCTCTAAAAATCAGATGACAGAGCAATACAATCTTCAGAAATTCAAGCTAACCAGCCTCGAGTTCTATTTGTCAGGTCTATTCAGCTGACATTCTGCCTAGCCTAAGCCATTCATCACCACTGTTTTGTCATCATTGCTGATTTCTTTAGCTTAAGATGGGAGCTCCCTTATGAATATGCTATTGATTCTACTTAGAAAAACACTGGTTAGTTTAGATCCTGCGTTCTTTACCTTAAAAAAAAAAAAAAGCTAGTGTAAATGGCAACCCACTCCAGTACTCTTGCCTGGGAAATTTCACAGACAGGGGAGTCTGGCGGGATATGGTCCATGAGCTGCAAAAGAATAGGGCACAACTTAGCAACTAAACAATAACAAAGTGCTAATATATGTTCAACATCAAGTCATAGATAGTGACATCAACCGCCCAAAACAGTGGCAATCACACTGCTTTGAAGATACTGGGATGAAGAATTCATGAATTCATACCACAAAATTTCCTTGCACATCCATGATATATTATCAACTGGGTCAGGGCCATCTAATACAGTCAGAAGTGAACTGTCCTTGAAATTGATGAAACTTAGCCTTCAGGGTCCCCTCAGTAAACTTGGCTGCTCCCAGTCCTGGAGGAAGTTAAATTAATATTTTCACTTTGGCATAAGGTTTTGTAAAATGTGCAAATATAAGATACAGGTATACTCTTTAAGACGTCCTCCTGGATTGTATAAGTCTTGGGCTACCTAAAAATTGAAATTACCCCTGATATCCAAGGAAAATTTATAGGCTGGGTTTTACACTGGACATTCATTCACTAACTAGAAAACACAAATGACATCAAAGTATATCCAAATATATATCTAATATACAGCCTTAATTGAAAGAGGCAGGTTAAATTAAAGTCACTTCTGCCTGTCATGTCTGGGTTTTAAGACCCAAACTTGTTCTCCTGCCACCAGTCCAGCCGCGCCTGAACCTGGCCTCCCTTGCCCAGTGCAGTAGCCAAAGCTCCACTAAAATCATCCAGAAACTGAAGACTTCACTGGAGCAAATTTTCTACCACTCAACTCCCTCCCTAGTCTGTCTCCTCTAAAAATCAGATGACAGAGCAATACAATCTTCAGAAATTCAAGCTAACCAGCCTCGAGTTCTATTTGTCAGGTCTATTCAGCTGACATTCTGCCTAGCCTAAGCCATTCATCACCACTGTTTTGTCATCATTGCTGATTTCTTTAGCTTAAGATGGGAGCTCCCTTATGAATATGCTATTGATTCTACTTAGAAAAACACTGGTTAGTTTAGATCCTGCGTTCTTTACCTTAAAAAAAAAAAAAAGCTAGTGTAAATGGCAACCCACTCCAGTACTCTTGCCTGGGAAATTTCACAGACAGGGGAGTCTGGCGGGATATGGTCCATGAGCTGCAAAAGAATAGGGCACAACTTAGCAACTAAACAATAACAAAGTGCTAATATATGTTCAACATCAAGTCATAGATAGTGACATCAACCGCCCAAAACAGTGGCAATCACACTGCTTTGAAGATACTGGGATGAAGAATTCATGAATTCATACCACAAAATTTCCTTGCACATCCATGATATATTATCAACTGGGTCAGGGCCATCTAATACAGTCAGAAGTGAACTGTCCTTGAAATTGATGAAACTTAGCCTTCAGGGTCCCCTCAGTAAACTTGGCTGCTCCCAGTCCTGGAGGAAGTTAAATTAATATTTTCACTTTGGCATAAGGTTTTGTAAAATGTGCAAATATAAGATACAGGTATACTCTTTAAGACGTCCTCCTGGATTGTATAAGTCTTGGGCTACCTAAAAATTGAAATTACCCCTGATATCCAAGGAAAATTTATAGGCTGGGTTTTACACTGGACATTCATTCACTAACTAGAAAACACAAATGACATCAAAGTATATCCAAATATATATCTAATATACAGCCTTAATTGAAAGAGGCAGGTTAAATTAAAGTCACTTCTGCCTGTCATGTCTGGGTCAGACAAACTTCCTTTCAGGAACTTGGACGTCCTCTGTGAAATCTTTCTTGTACGGCTTAAAAGAGTTCAGCCTTCTCTCATCAAACTTAATTGGCCTTACTATTCAACATCCTTTTTGTTTATCACAATGAAATTAAGGTCAGGATTAGGGTACTAGAGCAATATATTACTGAGACTAAAGATACGGGATGAGAGGAAAAAGAAGACTGATAATGATCTTTAATTATCAACGATGCCACCTTTCTAAGGTCAAAAAGTCTAAGACAAAAGATGAGCGAAGTTTCAGGTATTGGTTTTATATGAGAGTTTTCATTGAAAAACTATTTGAATAAGTTATGAGGGAAGCTATTGTCTCTCTTCCTGAAAATATTTAATCACCGCAGATTTTCTGATCTTCCACAGAACCATGACTATTCCAAAAGAGAAACCATCTCCCCCAATAGGTTTTTTTTTCCCCTCCAATTAACATTTTTAAAAAGCAATCATAGTTTCACACAGTAAGAAAACCTCCTAGATTAATGGTCCTCAGCATGTGGTCTCTGGACCAGCAGAGTCAGCAGTACCTGGAGCTTGCTAGAAATGCAAATCCTTGGGCCCTGGTCTCAATCTACTGAATCAGAAAATCTCTAGGTAGAGCCCTGCACTCTGTGTTTTAACCAGCCCTCCATGTGATTCATAGGCAAGCTACAGCTTGAAAATCGCAACCCTAGAGACGTAGTGAAGGTCAACCCCACCAGCAGCACACATATCCTTTCTCTATGGTCAGAGAAACTAGCTAACTTCCATCAACTCAACATTTTCATTTTATGCTAAAAAAGGTCAAAAGCCAGATCCAGTTTTGTCTAGAGTGGCAGATTCACAGTGCTGTGCAATTTGCAGTCATAAAATATACATTTTATTGACACGTGACCGGCAACAATCTAAGTTGCTGCTGTGCCACATGCCCCAATTTTTTCCAGCTGTGACAAGGATCTGATCATCTCAGGAGTCTGACAAATACCAAAGGTGGAGAATCGTGGCTCAGACAATCTATCCCACCTCAGAGTCTTGGGAACTGCTGCTGTAATCCTGAAACCTGCCTCTAAAGATCATTAGAGAAAACATTGGAAATCAAGTTCCTGGTTTACAGATTATAAATGAGATAAAATATTGAACTCATGAGAAAGCAGTATGTGAAGAGGACTATTTCAAAGAAAGCACATTGTAGAAACACCACGGGAAAAAATGACAGCCGTGCATTTGCTCAGGTTTCAAAACACAAGTAATAGCATGAGAAGCTCTGCATAACAGATGTGCATATTTCTGCTTTTGATAAAAGGTGATAGTAAGCAGGTAAAATGCAATAGGTAACCACTCAACAATCATGAATAAGGACTCACTACTGAACCCCCATTACCACACAAAAAACATAAATCCACCTCTAATCCCATGGTTTATATGAATCCTACAAATCTACATCTCTGTATACTGTTTCCTGGTATAAGGACCACTTCTATTAGTCTTTATATTCACAGCGTTCAGCACAGTGTCTGAGACACAGTTGGCACTTAACAAATATTTATTAAAGCTACGAGTATCTGTTATCTGTCATCAACACAGATGGATACGATTTTCAGGACCACCATTGACTTTGCATGGAATCCCCAGTCAGTTCAGATGAAAAGCATATTTCTCAAACACAGCTTCAAGAGTTCTTTTGAACTAAGGTTTGCTCTTGCACTCCAAAGAAATAATTAGTAAAGGCACCGCGTGGTGGTTGAGGAAGGGAGATTAACATTCGCTTCCCTCACAATGTCCAGAAGACTCCCCAAAACTCCCCCTAGTGAATAGATACACACACGCACACACATATATGTATGTGTGTGTATATATATATGTGAAAGTTCTAGGATATACACTTTGTCTCTCTTTCCAAATCTGTTGCCACCCTAACCATATTTCTGAGTTCTGGGTCACTACAGTCCGGCATAAATGCATCAAGTCACTTTAACATTCAGAAAGGACTCATAAGACTGCTGAATATAGAAGACTTCTGTCTGTCTATGGCCACATGCCCCAATTTTTTCCAGCTCAGGTCGATCATCTCAGGAGTCTGACAAATACCAAAGGTGGAGAATCGTGGCTCAGACAATCTATCCCACCTCAGAGTCTTGGGAACTGCTGCTGTAATCCTGAAACCTGCCTCTAAAGATCATTAGAGAAAACATTGGAAATCAAGTTCCTGGTTTACAGATTATAAATGAGATAAAATATTGAACTCATGAGAAAGCAGTATGTGAAGAGGACTATTTCAAAGAAAGCACATTGTAGAAACACCACGGGAAAAAATGACAGCCGTGCATTTGCTCAGGTTTCAAAACACAAGTAATAGCATGAGAAGCTCTGCATAACAGATGTGCATATTTCTGCTTTTGATAAAAGGTGATAGTAAGCAGGTAAAATGCAATAGGTAACCACTCAACAATCATGAATAAGGACTCACTACTGAACCCCCATTACCACACAAAAAGCATAAATCCACCTCTAATCCCATGGTTTATATGAATCCTACAAATCTACATCTCTGTATACTGTTTCCTGGTATAAGGACCACTTCTATTAGTCTTTATATTCACAGCGTTCAGCACAGTGTCTGAGACACAGTTGGCACTTAACAAATATTTATTAAAGCTACGAGTATCTGTTATCTGTCATCAACACAGATGGATACGATTTTCAGGACCACCATTGACTTTGCATGGAATCCCCAGTCAGTTCAGATGAAAAGCATATTTCTCAAACACAGCTTCAAGAGTTCTTTTGAACTAAGGTTTGCTCTTGCACTCCAAAGAAATAATTAGTAAAGGCACCGCGTGGTGGTTGAGGAAGGGAGATTAACATTCGCTTCC
Organism: Tragulus kanchil; assembly: GCA_022376925.1. Lineage (NCBI taxonomy): Eukaryota > Metazoa > Chordata > Mammalia > Artiodactyla > Tragulidae > Tragulus > Tragulus kanchil. The sequence continues at coordinate 125,180,186 of JAIOJX010000028.1, forward strand.
CTCACAATGTCCAGAAGACTCCCCAAAACTCCCCCTAGTGAATAGATACACACACGCACACACATATATGTATGTGTGTGTATATATATATGTGAAAGTTCTAGGATATACACTTTGTCTCTCTTTCCAAATCTGTTGCCACCCTAACCATATTTCTGAGTTCTGGGTCACTACAGTCCGGCATAAATGCATCAAGTCACTTTAACATTCAGAAAGGACTCATAAGACTGCTGAATATAGAAGACTTCTGTCTGTCTATAGAGATCTTTGGAATGTTTTTTCTTCTCCCATCTTTAAATCCCACAAGTCCACCACCTTCAGGTTACTCTGCTTGAACATGGATCCTGGTGTGTGCTAAGTCACTTCGGTCATGTCTGAATCTTTGTGATCCTATGAATTATAGCCCGTCAGGTTCCTCTGTCCACGGGATTCTACAGGCAAGAATACTGGAGTGGGTTGCCATTTCCTCTTCCAAGGAATCTTCCTGACCTAGGAAATGAACCTGCGTCTCTTAAGTCTCCTGCATTAGCAGGTGGGTTCTTTACCACTAGCTCTACCTGGGAAGCCAACGGATGTGCTAATTACCTTGTGTTTCCTGTTTCTGACCCTGTACAGTTAGCCCTTGAAGCACCAGTGTGTCAGCCAGCTGCCAAGACTCATTCCCAGACTGAGCAGCTGTCCTCACAGTCTGTGTACACCCCCAAACCAGGCACAGACCAGAAGTCCCTCCCAGGCCACTCCCTGGCCATCCACACTCTGGGGAATGACATTAGACAAGACAGGAGCCTAGGCATCGAGGCCCATCACTTTCACTGACAGGCCTCTTCACTATGCCCCACTCAGGACTGTTGCAAAAATGAGTAATGATCTTCAACTGAATCACAACAAAAAACTGTGCAGCCAAATTTAAAAAGTATAATCACAACCAAATATATGTAGTATCTTTATTATTTGTTGTTGTTGTTGCCTAATCGCTAAGTCATGCCCAACTCACTGGCAACCCCTGGACTGTACTTTCAAAGCTTCAAGAGTTCTTTTGAACTAAGGTTTGCTCTTGCACTCCAAAGAAATAATTAGTAAAGGCACCGCGTGGTGGTTGAGGAAGGGAGATTAACATTCGCTTCCCTCACAATGTCCAGAAGACTCCCCAAAACTCCCCCTAGTGAATAGATACACACACGCACACACATATATGTATGTGTGTGTATATATATATGTGAAAGTTCTAGGATATACACTTTGTCTCTCTTTCCAAATCTGTTGCCACCCTAACCATATTTCTGAGTTCTGGGTCACTACAGTCCGGCATAAATGCATCAAGTCACTTTAACATTCAGAAAGGACTCATAAGACTGCTGAATATAGAAGACTTCTGTCTGTCTATAGAGATCTTTGGAATGTTTTTTCTTCTCCCATCTTTAAATCCCACAAGTCCACCACCTTCAGGTTACTCTGCTTGAACATGGATCCTGGTGTGTGCTAAGTCACTTCGGTCATGTCTGAATCTTTGTGATCCTATGAATTATAGCCCGTCAGGTTCCTCTGTCCACGGGATTCTACAGGCAAGAATACTGGAGTGGGTTGCCATTTCCTCTTCCAAGGAATCTTCCTGACCTAGGAAATGAACCTGCGTCTCTTAAGTCTCCTGCATTAGCAGGTGGGTTCTTACCACTAGCTCTACCTGGGAAGCCAACGGATGTGCTAATTACCTTGTGTTTCCTGTTTCTGACCCTGTACAGTTAGCCCTTGAAGCACCAGTGTGTCAGCCAGCTGCCAAGACTCATTCCCAGACTGAGCAGCTGTCCTCACAGTCTGTGTACACCCCCAAACCAGGCACAGACCAGAAGTCCCTCCCAGGCCACTCCCTGGCCATCCACACTCTGGGGAATGACATTAGACAAGACAGGAGCCTAGGCATCGAGGCCCATCACTTTCACTGACAGGCCTCTTCACTATGCCCCACTCAGGACTGTTGCAAAAATGAGTAATGATCTTCAACTGAATCACAACAAAAAACTGTGCAGCCAAATTTAAAAAGTATAATCACAACCAAATATATGTAGTATCTTTATTATTTGTTGTTGTTGTTGCCTAATCGCTAAGTCATGCCCAACTCACTGGCAACCCATGGACTGTAGCCTGCCAGGCTCCTCTGTCCAAGGGATTCTTGAGACAAGAATATGAGAGTGGGTTGCCATTTCCTCCTCCAGGGAATCTTCCCAACCCAGGGATCAAACCCCTTCTCCTGCTTGGCAGGCAGATTCTTCACCACTGAGCCACAAGAAAAGACTTACCTATATTATAAATAAGCATTACAATGACTAGAAGAACTTGGAATCAAACTTATAATAGTTTTCAGCGGGATTATGTCTTTTTGTCTGCATTTAATACTTTCTTTGTTTTATAGATTATGGTAAGAGGGCATGTTTACATAATTTGAAAAATCATCATTTTAAAAAAATGTCTGTATAGGCTGAATCTTAAGTTCAGTCTTTAATTAAAGAAACATGAGTCATACTGCCTGTGAAAGATATTTATTTGTTTTAGAATAATTAAAAACAGAAAAAAGAAAAAAAGTTAATATGATAGAAATATATTTCAAAAATAACCAACCTAATCACTTAACAGGGTATGTGGCTTGCTCTAGATGCACATGCATTTTTAATATACTTACATTGCTCCCTTCACTCTAAGAAGTCTGTGCATATGTGCTCAGTTGCCCAGTTGTGTCTGACTCTGTGACCGCATGGGCTCCTTTGTCCCTGGGATTTTCCCAGCAAGAATACTGGAGTGGGTTGCTATTTGCTCCTCTAGGGGATCTTCCTGACCCAGGGAATGAACCCAAGTCACCTGCTCTGGCAGGTAAATTCTTTATTGATGAGCCCACAGGAGCCCTAAGAAGTCCAGAGTTGCTCAATAATAATCAGCCCAGTCACTGTAATATTGAGACACTGGCAGGAACTGACTATTGACATCAAAACTTTTCCAAGCATGCAACTCTCAGTCTTATTTTATACAGTACCCCCTCCCATGTGACGAGTTTTTCTCTCCTCTTTCTAGACTGGATTATAGAAAGGTGGGAGAACAGGGCTGAGAAGAGAACTATTCACTAAGCATCTAGAATGTGCCAGCACTATGCTAGATACTCTAGATACATGACCACAGTACTACTAGAAGCAGCCAGAGACCAAAATGAGTAATATTTAAAAAAAAGTAAATTAAAATTCACAACCAAATATATGTAGTATCTTTATTATTTGTTGTTGTTGTTGCCTAATCGCTAAGTCATGCCCAACTCACTGGCAACCCATGGACTGTAGCCTGCCAGGCTCCTCTGTCCAAGGGATTCTTGAGACAAGAATATGAGAGTGGGTTGCCATTTCCTCCTCCAGGGAATCTTCCCAACCCAGGGATCAAACCCCTTCTCCTGCTTGGCAGGCAGATTCTTCACCACTGAGCCACAAGAAAAGACTTACCTATATTATAAATAAGCATTACAATGACTAGAAGAACTTGGAATCAAACTTATAATAGTTTTCAGCGGGATTATGTCTTTTTGTCTGCATTTAATACTTTCTTTGTTTTATAGATTATGGTAAGAGGGCATGTTTACATAATTTGAAAAATCATCATTTTAAAAAAATGTCTGTATAGGCTGAATCTTAAGTTCAGTCTTTAATTAAAGAAACATGAGTCATACTGCCTGTGAAAGATATTTATTTGTTTTAGAATAATTAAAAACAGAAAAAAGAAAAAAAGTTAATATGATAGAAATATATTTCAAAAATAACCAACCTAATCACTTAACAGGGTATGTGGCTTGCTCTAGATGCACATGCATTTTTAATATACTTACATTGCTCCCTTCACTCTAAGAAGTCTGTGCATATGTGCTCAGTTGCCCAGTTGTGTCTGACTCTGTGACCGCATGGGCTCCTTTGTCCCTGGGATTTTCCCAGCAAGAATACTGGAGTGGGTTGCTATTTGCTCCTCTAGGGGATCTTCCTGACCCAGGGAATGAACCCAAGTCACCTGCTCTGGCAGGTAAATTCTTTATTGATGAGCCCACAGGGAGCCCCTAAGAAGTCCAGAGTTGCTCAATAATAATCAGCCCAGTCACTGTAATATTGAGACACTGGCAGGAACTGACTATTGACATCAAAACTTTTCCAAGCATGCAACTCTCAGTCTTATTTTATACAGTACCCCCTCCCATGTGACGAGTTTTTCTCTCCTCTTTCTAGACTGGATTATAGAAAGGTGGGAGAACAGGGCTGAGAAGAGAACTATTCACTAAGCATCTAGAATGTGCCAGCACTATGCTAGATACTCTAGATACATGACCACAGTACTACTAGAAGGAGCCAGAAGGTAGGCTTAATGTCTGTTGAAATGAAACTCCCTAAACGACCATCTCTTTTACACTTCTGGTCTCCTATTCTCTAGGGTATAAATCTCTTGGGTTTTTTTTTCTTTAACCAAGCATGTCTGATTCCATGCCCAATGTGTTAGAAATATTAGCAGGAAAAAGAGGAAAGAAGGGAGGTAGGAAGAAAAGTGGGGGGGGGGGGAGCACAGAGAGCAAAGGAGTGAAGGAAGGAGAGAACAGAGAAAAAGGAAAACATCTGTGATGCCTGATGTATATGAAAATAGCAAGCAAGTATGTATGTATGTGTGCTCAATCACTCAGTCATGTCCAACTCTTTGCAAGGAAGCCCACGAGGCTCCCCTGTTCATGGGACTTTCCAGGCACAAATACATAGTGGGTTGTCATTTCCTACTAATTTTTCTGCATTGGCTGTAAATAGATTTAATTGTTATTCAGTCCATTTTTAAGCAAGGGTCAGAGAGTAAAGAGAGACTCCACTCAAAGGCCAATTTTAAAGTGCAGACTAGGATGCCTGGCCACTACTCTTTCATAGAGCAATTGCTAAAATACTGGTACTTGCAGAAAAAATATTGGTACTATATTTCCTTACCAAACCCTCTTCTACAATTGTTACCCACAGTGATCAGACCCTCTCCTGAATGCTTACTTCACTTAGGGACTAACTTATAATACAAAGCAGTCAAATGCATACTATTCTTGTCTTTTCTTGCTCTCTATAACTTCCTCATGTGAAAATATTCTTTCCTACAATATTACATAGCCTTTGAGGACAGGGGCCATATCTTAGCCATCTTCTATCACACTCAGCTGCTAGACACTTTGTTGTTATTCAGTCACTAAGGCATGTTAGACTCTTTGTGACCCCATGGACTGCAGCATGCCAGGCTCCCCTGTTCTTCAGTATCTTCTGGAGTTTGCTCAAATTCATGTTCATTCAGAAGTTTGCTCAAATTAATGTCCCTTCAGTCAGTGAGGTTATCTAAGCATCTCATCCTCTGCCGTGCCCTTCTTTTGTCTTCAATCTTTACCAGGGTCTTTTCCAATGAGACATCTATCGAGGTACCTAATAGACTGTCACATGATAGTGGCCTTATAATGGTCCCCTTCTGAATGCCCCATGACACATTTCTCCCACAGTCACCACACATGACACTAAGCTTTTGGATGTGCATGTGTCTGTTTGAGATGCTTTAAACATCTTAAGGACAGAGTCAGTGACTTACTCATTCCTGTAGCCTCCTCTGGGTTTTACAATGCAACTGGTGCATCATAGGAACTCAATATATATTGATTGGCTTAAATAGATTAAGGATAGAATTCTGATGTATCCTCAGATCAGGTATGGATAAGCAGGATTTTTGAGGAACAAAGGGAGGTCAGGAGATCTATTATCCCCTTTTATGGGATTGTTTTTTAACATCAATCAATTTGTAAAAGCCACATTAGTTTAGAAGAAGCACAAATGTTGGGGTTAGGCAGCCCTGGTTGAAATCAGAACTGCCACCATTTTCTTAATATTCTCATTTTCACATATTCACTTTGGCAGCAGAAGTTCTTTCTGGATCTTTGGCGGGGGGGGGGCTCTTTTATTGTTTTCTTTCCTCATCCATCTTTATTCCCTGGCCTGGGTGGCCCTTCCACCACAGCGGCCTCTCTTGCTGCAGAGTACTGGCTCTGGGGGCACGCGCCCCAGAGCGCTGGCTTGCAACTGGACACACCAGTCCAGCTGCTCTGGGGTACACAGGATCCTCCCAGGCCAGGGACCGAACCTGAGCCCCCTGCACTGCAAGGTGGACCCTCCATCCACTGGACCACTAGGGAAGCCCCTTTCTGGATCTTTAAGTTTGAATTACCCAAGTGAAGTTGATCTGAAGGCTGTGGATTATCACTGATTTGAATTAGCCAAGTGATACATGAATTAAAGATTGTAACAATGCAAAAAATTAATTTAAAAATTTGAAAAAATTGTTCTACTTGTCCCTCCCCCTTCTCAGCCACTTCAAATAACCACTTCAGCTATCTAGTGTGCTCAGTTCCAATTCTTTTTATTTACATTAACATACACATCTCTGTCTGTGTATACATCCACACATACTTTCTTTTAGATTTTTTAAATAAATAGGTCCATACTTGTTTAATAATTTTATTTATCTATTTTTGGTTGTGCTGGGCTTTTTTTGTTGCTGCTCAGGCTTTTCTCTAGTTGTGGAGGGTAGGGGCTACTCTCTAATTGCTGTGCTCAGGCTTCTCATTGCGTTGCTTCTCTTGCTGCTGAGCTCAGGCTCTAGAGTGCAACGGCTCCAGGGCTCTAGAGCACAGGTTCAATAGTTGTGGTGCACAGGCTTAGTTGCTCTACCACATATGGGATCTTTCTAGATCAGGGATCAAACCCATTTCTCCTGCACTGGCAGGCCAATTCTTTACCAATGAACCATCAGGGAAGCCCCTAAATAGGCCCATATTAAATATAATTGTTGTATTATACTTTTCACATAACTTTCATCTATTTCAATATCCAATAACTATATATATATATATATATAGAGAGAGAGAGAGAGAGAGAGACAGAGACAGAGAGAGAGAGACAGAGAGAGAGAGACAGAGAGAGACAGAGAGAGTTTAATCTTGCATTTTAATAGCACTAACACTTTGCAGTTATGTTCCTTTAGAAGGATAATAGATGCTCTGGGCCTCAGTTTCTGCATCAATAAATTGGAAATAGTATCTTCTTCAAAGAGATGGGTTAAAAATTAAATTACTTAATGTTTGCAAGATTTCATGTTGCCAAGGGGGTGAGGGGTGGGGGAAGGAAGAATTGGGAGTTTGGGATGAGCTGATGTAAACTATTATACATAGAATGGATAAACAAAAGGATCCTACTATAAAGCACAGAAAACTATATGCAGTATCACATGGTAAACCATAATGGAAACAAATATGAAAAAGAAGATAGATAGATATATAGATATATGTATAACTGAATCACTTTGCTGTACTAAGTCAACCATACTTCAATCAAATTTTTAAAAATTAAAAAAATAAGAATGTGTGCCAATCAAATGCTACACAACTGGTGCTGAATAAAATATAACTGTTATTATTGTCATTACCTTGGGCCACGCGAATTCCTGGTTTCTTAGTGGGATTTTAGGAATAAAAAAACAACTGGTTAGCTTTGGGGGATATAAATTAACATCATCTCTGTCTGTGTATACATCCACACATACTTTCTTTTAGATTTTTTAAATAAATAGGTCCATACTTGTTTAATAATTTTATTTATCTATTTTTGGTTGTGCTGGGCTTTTTTTGTTGCTGCTCAGGCTTTTCTCTAGTTGTGGAGGGTAGGGGCTACTCTCTAATTGCTGTGCTCAGGCTTCTCATTGCGTTGCTTCTCTTGCTGCTGAGCTCAGGCTCTAGAGTGCAACGGCTCCAGGGCTCTAGAGCACAGGTTCAATAGTTGTGGTGCACAGGCTTAGTTGCTCTACCACATATGGGATCTTTCTAGATCAGGGATCAAACCCATTTCTCCTGCACTGGCAGGCCAATTCTTTACCAATGAACCATCAGGGAAGCCCCTAAATAGGCCCATATTAAATATAATTGTTGTATTATACTTTTCACATAACTTTCATCTATTTCAATATCCAATAACTATATATATATATATATATATAGAGAGAGAGAGAGAGAGAGAGAGATATAGAGAGAGAGACAGAGAGAGAGAGACAGAGAGAGACAGAGAGAGTTTAATCTTGCATTTTAATAGCACTAACACTTTGCAGTTATGTTCCTTTAGAAGGATAATAGATGCTCTGGGCCTCAGTTTCTGCATCAATAAATTGGAAATAGTATCTTCTTCAAAGAGATGGGTTAAAAATTAAATTACTTAATGTTTGCAAGATTTCATGTTGCCAAGGGGGTGAGGGGTGGGGGAAGGAAGAATTGGGAGTTTGGGATGAGCTGATGTAAACTATTATACATAGAATGGATAAACAAAAGGATCCTACTATAAAGCACAGAAAACTATATGCAGTATCACATGGTAAACCATAATGGAAACAAATATGAAAAAGAAGATAGATAGATATATAGATATATGTATAACTGAATCACTTTGCTGTACTAAGTCAACCATACTTCAATCAAATTTTTAAAAATTAAAAAAATAAGAATGTGTGCCAATCAAATGCTACACAACTGGTGCTGAATAAAATATAACTGTTATTATTGTCATTACCTTGGGCCACGCGGGAATTCCTGGTTTCTTAGTGGGATTTTAGGGAATCAACAGGAGAACAAAAACTGCATTATCCTCGATGTCCTAGTTCACTGGTTTGCAGGAGGGTGTCTTTGCCTCAGTTACAGAACAGGAAGTCACTGGGCTCCGTGGGAACTTGGATTCGCTCCTGGTCCCTCTGTTCCTCAGGGCGACAGGAGTGTAAGGGCAAGGAGAACTATCTCCCTCCTAATCGCCCTCCAGGGAATCCACCATGCCCGCTCACCTTTTCATTAACCAGACTCTAATACATAAAGACCTGCTCACAGCAGTAGCCGCCTGACATTAAATGGCGACAAAGACAATACCCACGGGCGGCACCAGTCCACAGCTGTTCTGCCTGCTGCATCTGCCTTCCTGCCATGAGAAGCTGAGCCCCGCACGTCTATCAAGTCTGTATTTAAGACAGTGTCTCGATACGTACATTTTAAATCAGATCTGAATTGCTGATCAAAACTGTTTGAAGTTTTCCAGATGCAAGAACATTTATTCTCCAACACTTCTAAAAATAAGGGGGAGAAAAGCCCAGAGCCTGTCAAAGTTAATTAGATTCATACAAAAAGCTTAACAGTCCTATGCAATGTTTTTACTCTATTACATATAAATGTACAATAATTCCGTGAACACTGGGTTTAATTGCTCATAATATTTTAATTAAGGTTATGCTTTGTATAAATATCAACTCATCATTTACTGTGACTGTAGTCCTATTTAAATGATGAAGTCAATTTAACAGTACATTCATGAAAAAGAGAGCCTTTTAAGAGTTTTGCTCTTATGTGGTCTAGAATACTAATGGAGGTTAATTGTCAAAACAAGCTGAGCACCGACTTCAGAATAGTCTTTGCATTTTAGTGACAGAACAACGTAACCACATTTTTATGTGACCTGCTGACCTAATCCCGTGAAGAACATAATGGCTATTATAAATCTCCATGTCTGCTTCCTGAAAACCAGACAGCTCATTTTAAAAATTAAAAAAATAAGAATGTGTGCCAATCAAATGCTACACAACTGGTGCTGAATAAAATATAACTGTTATTATTGTCATTACCTTGGGCCACGCGGGAATTCCTGGTTTCTTAGTGGGATTTTAGGGAATCAACAGGAGAACAAAAACTGCATTATCCTCGATGTCCTAGTTCACTGGTTTGCAGGAGGGTGTCTTTGCCTCAGTTACAGAACAGGAAGTCACTGGGCTCCGTGGGAACTTGGATTCGCTCCTGGTCCCTCTGTTCCTCAGGGCGACAGGAGTGTAAGGGCAAGGAGAACTATCTCCCTCCTAATCGCCCTCCAGGGAATCCACCATGCCCGCTCACCTTTTCATTAACCAGACTCTAATACATAAAGACCTGCTCACAGCAGTAGCCGCCTGACATTAAATGGCGACAAAGACAATACCCACGGGCGGCACCAGTCCACAGCTGTTCTGCCTGCTGCATCTGCCTTCCTGCCATGAGAAGCTGAGCCCCGCACGTCTATCAAGTCTGTATTTAAGACAGTGTCTCGATACGTACATTTTAAATCAGATCTGAATTGCTGATCAAAACTGTTTGAAGTTTTCCAGATGCAAGAACATTTATTCTCCAACACTTCTAAAAATAAGGGGGAGAAAAGCCCAGAGCCTGTCAAAGTTAATTAGATTCATACAAAAAGCTTAACAGTCCTATGCAATGTTTTTACTCTATTACATATAAATGTACAATAATTCCGTGAACACTGGGTTTAATTGCTCATAATATTTTAATTAAGGTTATGCTTTGTATAAATATCAACTCATCATTTACTGTGACTGTAGTCCTATTTAAATGATGAAGTCAATTTAACAGTACATTCATGAAAAAGAGAGCCTTTTAAGAGTTTTGCTCTTATGTGGTCTAGAATACTAATGGAGGTTAATTGTCAAAACAAGCTGAGCACCGACTTCAGAATAGTCTTTGCATTTTAGTGACAGAACAACGTAACCACATTTTTATGTGACCTGCTGACCTAATCCCGTGAAGAACATAATGGCTATTATAAATCTCCATGTCTGCTTCCTGAAAACCAGACAGCTCGCCTTTTTAATATTTACATTTTGCGGTTGCCCTTTAAACAGACACCCTTTAACTACTGTATTTGCGATTCAGATGATCAGATAATTAGATGTAAGATTAGATGCACCAGAAGAGATGGCTGCCTCAATTAATCTTACAGTCTGTGCCTCTGCAAATCACTACTTGGTGTGTAACAGAAAATATCAAATTAAGTTTTCAGAGGCAGGGAAATTTCAAGTCTGCAGTCATTTTAATTCCATCGGAGGCAAGGATATAATTTATTACTGTATTCAGAATTCATGTTCTCTTTTTCCAAAACACCAATTTTAATTAGAGAACAGAGACCCGAAAGAGGAGAAAGAGGGGGAAAAAAGCCTTCTAGAGCCCCACAGGGATCACTATCTACTCCTTCTAGAGACACTACCTGTTCTGAAGTCAGCACTATTTACCCTGAGTGAATATCAAAGATTAGATTCAGCGAGCCTTTTCCTATCAAGTGGCTCTCAGGGCCTTCGAAAGAGCAGTGAGGCATCTCCCATCTGGCAAATACCCTCATTGCTTTTCTTCTCTTTGCTACTGGTTTTTCATATTCAAATTTCACAAATCGCTATGTCTTCCAAAATGATCTAGTAGTTTGTCTCACCAAATACATGAAGACGCAAAAGAGATCTCATATTGCCAACTATATGTACTTTTTATAAATAGAAGAGAATTTTTAACAGAATGGAAACAGGACACAAAAATAGACAGAGAAACTAGAAAACAGATGGCAACAAAAGATACTGGTATTTATCCCTGGGTGCTATTAAGAGGAAAGTGCAAACTAACCACTGTGACTGTAGTCCTATTTAAATGATGAAGTCAATTTAACAGTACATTCATGAAAAAGAGAGCCTTTTAAGAGTTTTGCTCTTATGTGGTCTAGAATACTAATGGAGGTTAATTGTCAAAACAAGCTGAGCACCGACTTCAGAATAGTCTTTGCATTTTAGTGACAGAACAACGTAACCACATTTTTATGTGACCTGCTGACCTAATCCCGTGAAGAACATAATGGCTATTATAAATCTCCATGTCTGCTTCCTGAAAACCAGACAGCTCGCCTTTTTAATATTTACATTTTGCGGTTGCCCTTTAAACAGACACCCTTTAACTACTGTATTTGCGATTCAGATGATCAGATAATTAGATGTAAGATTAGATGCACCAGAAGAGATGGCTGCCTCAATTAATCTTACAGTCTGTGCCTCTGCAAATCACTACTTGGTGTGTAACAGAAAATATCAAATTAAGTTTTCAGAGGCAGGGAAATTTCAAGTCTGCAGTCATTTTAATTCCATCGGAGGCAAGGATATAATTTATTACTGTATTCAGAATTCATGTTCTCTTTTTCCAAAACACCAATTTTAATTAGAGAACAGAGACCCGAAAGAGGAGAAAGAGGGGGAAAAAAGCCTTCTAGAGCCCCACAGGGATCACTATCTACTCCTTCTAGAGACACTACCTGTTCTGAAGTCAGCACTATTTACCCTGAGTGAATATCAAAGATTAGATTCAGCGAGCCTTTTCCTATCAAGTGGCTCTCAGGGCCTTCGAAAGAGCAGTGAGGCATCTCCCATCTGGCAAATACCCTCATTGCTTTTCTTCTCTTTGCTACTGGTTTTTCATATTCAAATTTCACAAATCGCTATGTCTTCCAAAATGATCTAGTAGTTTGTCTCACCAAATACATGAAGACGCAAAAGAGATCTCATATTGCCAACTATATGTACTTTTTATAAATAGAAGAGAATTTTTAACAGAATGGAAACAGGACACAAAAATAGACAGAGAAACTAGAAAACAGATGGCAACAAAAGATACTGGTATTTATCCCTGGGTGCTATTAAGAGGAAAGTGCAAACTAACCAGCCCATTTTGAATTCTTTTAAACCTGGGGGATAAAGTAAATTCTTAGAGTTTCGACTTAAGTCACAGGTCCTTTAAAGATAGGGAATGGATGTGTGGTATTTAAGAATTCTAGTTCACAGCTGCCAGATGTGAAATCCAAAGCTGGAATCCAACGTGAAGATATGAGTGCGATAAATCCAACCCTGAAATCATTTGAAGGCTTCACTTCACTTTGGGATGCTATTTGAAAGTTGTGGTTAAATTAATTTAAAAGTCACTCTATTCATTCAGTCAACACACATTTTTGAAATACAGGAAAGCTTTCAAAACGAAGCATCTGCAAACTAATTCCCAGGGGAAAGAAATCTCCATAAATAACAAGAGGGCAGGAATAGCTTGTCATAAACTTATTTAATATTCCTCTGATCTCTGAATAGAAAGGTGACAACACGTGGAGACATACTTGCATCTTCAAGGGTACCTGAAAGAGAAAGCTGTTCACAGAAAACTGGAACCGGAACTGAGGAGCTTAACCCCATTTATTACCTGATGAGCAACTAAAATAGAGTGTACTTTGCATATTCACTTCTGCTTAGCTTCTGCAGGACAGAGACCTCAACCCGCCAATTTTCTCTTTTGCACTCACACAGTAGCTACATTATATTTAACTGGGTGCTAATTATTTCCTACGTATGCATAGATTCCATTCCCCAAACTAGATGGCAAGCAATTAAAAGGCAAGAGAATGTCTTTTGCATGTTTTTATTTCCTTTCATTATATTGAGCAGAGCCAGTCACAAAGCAGAGGCTTCATGCAAAAAAGGACGATTTGGGGGGGGGAAGGAGAGCTTACTCATGCTTTTCTTCTTGCTACTGGTTTTCATATTCAAATTTCACAAATCGCTATGTCTTCCAAAATGATCTAGTAGTTTGTCTCACCAAATACATGAAGACGCAAAAGAGATCTCATATTGCCAACTATATGTACTTTTTATAAATAGAAGAGAATTTTTAACAGAATGGAAACAGGACACAAAAATAGACAGAGAAACTAGAAAACAGATGGCAACAAAAGATACTGGTATTTATCCCTGGGTGCTATTAAGAGGAAAGTGCAAACTAACCAGCCCATTTTGAATTCTTTTAAACCTGGGGGATAAAGTAAATTCTTAGAGTTTCGACTTAAGTCACAGGTCCTTTAAAGATAGGGAATGGATGTGTGGTATTTAAGAATTCTAGTTCACAGCTGCCAGATGTGAAATCCAAAGCTGGAATCCAACGTGAAGATATGAGTGCGATAAATCCAACCCTGAAATCATTTGAAGGCTTCACTTCACTTTGGGATGCTATTTGAAAGTTGTGGTTAAATTAATTTAAAAAGTCACTCTATTCATTCAGTCAACACACATTTTTGAAATACAGGAAAGCTTTCAAAACGAAGCATCTGCAAACTAATTCCCAGGGGAAAGAAATCTCCATAAATAACAAGAGGGCAGGAATAGCTTGTCATAAACTTATTTAATATTCCTCTGATCTCTGAATAGAAAGGTGACAACACGTGGAGACATACTTGCATCTTCAAGGGTACCTGAAAGAGAAAGCTGTTCACAGAAAACTGGAACCGGAACTGAGGAGCTTAACCCCATTTATTACCTGATGAGCAACTAAAATAGAGTGTACTTTGCATATTCACTTCTGCTTAGCTTCTGCAGGACAGAGACCTCAACCCGCCAATTTTCTCTTTTGCACTCACACAGTAGCTACATTATATTTAACTGGGTGCTAATTATTTCCTACGTATGCATAGATTCCATTCCCCAAACTAGATGGCAAGCAATTAAAAGGCAAGAGAATGTCTTTTGCATGTTTTTATTTCCTTTCATTATATTGAGCAGAGCCAGTCACAAAGCAGAGGCTTAATGCAAAGGAATGGAAGGAACGATTTGGAAAGGAAGAGAGAAAAGGGGCCAGAAGAGAAGCAAGTTTTGATTTCAAGGACCTGCTTAACAACATTTTTTCCTTATCTCTTGCTACCTGTGCTGTGCTTAGCTGCTCAGTTGTGTCCAACTCTTTGCAACCCCATGGATACAGCCCACAAGGCTCCTCTGTCCACAGGGATTCTCCAGGCAATAATACTGGAGTGGGTTACCATGCCCTCCTCCAGGGGAGCTTCTCAACCCAGGGATCAAATCCAGGTCTCCCGAACGGCAGGTGGATTCTTTACTGTCTGGTATCAGTGGCCTCATTATCCTACCAAGCCACCTCCCATCCTTGGTTCCCTTTGCTTGCATTCCTCAGGCCTTTCTCACAGTGTCTACCACACCTTTCTCATTTTCATTTCCTTACCTACAACAAGCAACAATTCCCTTGCCTAAACTCACTCAGTCACTGGCTAACTGGGCTTCTTGTCTTATCTCTCCTTCAAGGTTATGGTCCTATTTTCTCCTCCAAAGCCTTGTCGGCTTTCAGCAAACACAGCATACTAGGCATGCAGCATCTTTGTACTCCCACCACTGTTCTCTGCTCCTAGAATGCCTCCCTTGACCAGCACAGCTCCATCAGTCAAAACCTCCATCTCCCCTTCAAGGCCCAGCCCACATGCAACCCCTCTAGGAAAGTCTTGTATGTTCTCATGGAGCCCAACTCACTGTTGCTGGTTCTCAACTCTTGTGAAAATGCCTGTGCCTATAAAAGTAAAAAGTAAAATAAAAAAAACAAAATGCCTGTGTCTCCCAGGGGCCCTTCAGGGGTCTACTATCCTCAAATCTCCATGAGCTGCAAGCTCCTTTTGAAAATACACCATATTTTTGTATCCCACTCCCTTTCCTCAGTAGTTTTCTTAGTAAATAAGTATTTAATGATACTCGCATGTATTCAGAACCTCATAGCACACACTCAGCCCCAAACATTATAATGATGATGAAGGAATCATAATTTAAGAATTGATTCTAGGAGACCACTGATTTTATCCTTCTCTGTGAAAGCACAAAAATACCTCAGTCCATTCTGAATCTATTACTATTTAATATTCTTCAAAGAAAATAATTCAAATATTTTAAATAAATAGATATTTACATTTTATATATTTTCCGGACACCAAATCAAACCATGTCTACAATCATGTAACTGTTTTCTATAAACACAGCAAGTTAGCGCTTTAGTTCCTCTCTTTTTCCCTTGATCCTTTTTTCAGTGTGTTTGTTCATCTAGACAGTTCTTCTGTGCCTCTTTTATATTCTGAAATGCATTAGTACCCCTGCTCTTCCGCCATCCCTAAGATGATGTTTTTTCAGCCTAGGAGTGATTCTTTGCTCTTCTTCTTACTTTGTAACAAGTTCTGAAACTTCTTTGTAATCATAGCTTGTGTACTTCTTTCACATAACTTTGCTATCTGCTCTCCAAACTCTTAGCCTGATGGATTCTCAGGGGTCAGGTGTACCAGCAACTAACTCCTCTGTCCCATGAACAGGCCTGCACTGTCTTATCTTTTTTCCTTTTTCCCCCAAGGTTATGGTCCTATTTTCTCCTCCAAAGCCTTGTCGGCTTTCAGCAAACACAGCATACTAGGCATGCAGCATCTTTGTACTCCCACCACTGTTCTCTGCTCCTAGAATGCCTCCCTTGACCAGCACAGCTCCATCAGTCAAAACCTCCATCTCCCCTTCAAGGCCCAGCCCACATGCAACCCCTCTAGGAAAGTCTTGTATGTTCTCATGGAGCCCAACTCACTGTTGCTGGTTCTCAACTCTTGTGAAAATGCCTGTGCCTATAAAAGTAAAAAGTAAAATAAAAAAAACAAAATGCCTGTGTCTCCCAGGGGCCCTTCAGGGGTCTACTATCCTCAAATCTCCATGAGCTGCAAGCTCCTTTTGAAAATACACCATATTTTTGTATCCCACTCCCTTTCCTCAGTAGTTTTCTTAGTAAATAAGTATTTAATGATACTCGCATGTATTCAGAACCTCATAGCACACACTCAGCCCCAAACATTATAATGATGATGAAGGAATCATAATTTAAGAATTGATTCTAGGAGACCACTGATTTTATCCTTCTCTGTGAAAGCACAAAAATACCTCAGTCCATTCTGAATCTATTACTATTTAATATTCTTCAAAGAAAATAATTCAAATATTTTAAATAAATAGATATTTACATTTTATATATTTTCCGGACACCAAATCAAACCATGTCTACAATCATGTAACTGTTTTCTATAAACACAGCAAGTTAGCGCTTTAGTTCCTCTCTTTTTCCCTTGATCCTTTTTTCAGTGTGTTTGTTCATCTAGACAGTTCTTCTGTGCCTCTTTTATATTCTGAAATGCATTAGTACCCCTGCTCTTCCGCCATCCCTAAGATGATGTTTTTTCAGCCTAGGAGTGATTCTTTGCTCTTCTTCTTACTTTGTAACAAGTTCTGAAACTTCTTTGTAATCATAGCTTGTGTACTTCTTTCACATAACTTTGCTATCTGCTCTCCAAACTCTTAGCCTGATGGATTCTCAGGGGTCAGGTGTACCAGCAACTAACTCCTCTGTCCCATGAACAGGCCTGCACTGTCTCGTGTGTAACCCTTTCCATTGATTAACTATCCTACCAGAACATCACTCCTTGTATCCAGTCTAAATCTCTCACAATATAATCTGCAGTTTAAAGACATTTTCTCTTCCTTTTCTAATCCTGGTAGATGTGAAACACAAGTCATTTTCCTCAGTATAATTGGCAGATGGGGAAATAATTGGCAAAGTATAATTGGCAAAGTATGTCCTAAGAAACTGCTGCTGCTGCTGCTACCCAATTGCTTCAATTGGGTCCAACTCTGTGCCCATGGACTGTAGCCCACCAGGCTCCTCTATCCATGGGATTCTCCAGGCAAGAATACTGAAGTGGGTTGCCACACCCTCCTCCAGAGGATCTTCCCAACCCAGGGATGAACCTGGGTCTCTTGCACTGCAGGCAGATTCTTTACCACTGAACCACAAGGGAAGCGCCATCCTAAGAAACTGTTTTGATATTATTTGGGTTTTCTCTTGGACAGTATTGCCCTTTTATATTATTTATCTGCTAGAAAGAGAGAATATGTCAAAGTTTGTCTCTGCCAATTATGTCCTATTTCTTTTATCCTGTCTGCACAGGAACCTTGTCTAAGGTGGTGGCACCTGTTTTAAAAGTAATATGGAGACCTACACTACCATATATAAAAGGGACAACCATTGCGGATATGCTGTAAGACTAAGGGAACTTATATGGGGGCTACGCAACAGCCTGGAGGGGTGAGATGAGGAGGGACTGGGAGGGAGGGTTCAGGTGGGAAGGGTCAAGGGTAAACCTATGACTGATATAGATTTATGTACAGCTGTAAACAACACAACTCTGTAAAAGTAAAATAAAAAAAAATTGTCTATGAAGAATTTAAACTTGGTGAATTGTGGTTGCTAATTAAACCTCCACACAACATGGTAGTGTGGCCAACTCTCCTTGAGATATGTGTGATCTTAATGGAGAAATGGAAAAATCCAAAAGCACTTATTAGCTTAGAGGATTTACAAGTATTAGGAGCACATTTAAAGGGTCTCATTAATACTGTGTTCTCATACGATATACCAATGAAGCCCTACTAAAGAATTCACTCACCTGAGCCTAGAGGTTCTTGTCCCAGACAACCCTGGGCACTGTATCAGCCTCATGAAGTGTCCTCCTAAGATGGGGAGAAGGTTCGTGGATGCTCCCAGGGAAGTCCCTGAAGAGCACCATGGAGGTCCCACAACCAGGTCTAGAAGCTTTCTTGCCTTATATCCTCAGACATGACATGGGCACACAACGATCCTTCTGGAACACTGGATCATTCGACCCTCTTCCATCAACTTGAGGAACAAGGAAAAGTTAGCCAGAGCTAGAATTTTTCCCAAAAGGTTATTTGGAATACAGTGGGAAGAAACTTTCCGGATAACAGACGTCAACGTAGACACAAACAAACCAATAAAAACCTTCACAGTCAGTCAAGATCTGCACACAGCTCCTGAGGTCCACTAGAATGGACTACACATCCTATTCACTTAATGTGTCTAGATCACAACAGCTCTCCAGGATGAGCCACTGTCTATCCAAAGAACAAGGCCAGTCTGACAGACTTAAGCTTCTGAAAAATAACCTAACTTATCTTTTGCAGCTAAGCAAAGAGGTCACTCCTCAGATTAAGGTTGCTCTCATGCACCAAACTGTCTGCTCACCTCACTGGGAATGTCCATTCAGGTTTTCACCACCACGTCATTCACTATGCCACGTCCTTCTGAGTCTCAGGTATCAACTGAACACTTGCTTAGCAGCCTAAACCCCTTTTCATTTTTCAATCTACTCAGACATATAAGAAACTTCTGTAAATCTTTGTATTTTCATAAGAAACCTTGGACGTATTGTTTGTCATAAAAACATTGAGATAAAAATAAAGGATCTCGGGCTTCCCTTGTGGCCAGTGGGTAAAGAGTCCGCCTTGCAATGCAAGGGACACCGATGTCATCCTTGGCCCGAGAAGATCCCATGTGCTGAGGAGCAGCTGGGCCAGTGTGTCCAATTTCAAGCCAGCACTCTGGAGCGCATGCGCCCAGAGCAATCTTATATGTGTGATCTTAATGGAAGAAATGGAAAAATCCAAAAGCACTTATTAGCTTAGAGGATTTACAAGTATTAGGAGCACATTTAAAGGGTCTCATTAATACTGTGTTCTCATACGATATACCAATGAAGCCCTACTAAAGAATTCACTCACCTGAGCCTAGAGGTTCTTGTCCCAGACAACCCTGGGCACTGTATCAGCCTCATGAAGTGTCCTCCTAAGATGGGGAGAAGGTTCGTGGATGCTCCCAGGGAAGTCCCTGAAGAGCACCATGGAGGTCCCACAACCAGGTCTAGAAGCTTTCTTGCCTTATATCCTCAGACATGACATGGGCACACAACGATCCTTCTGGAACACTGGATCATTCGACCCTCTTCCATCAACTTGAGGAACAAGGAAAAGTTAGCCAGAGCTAGAATTTTTCCCAAAAGGTTATTTGGAATACAGTGGGAAGAAACTTTCCGGATAACAGACGTCAACGTAGACACAAACAAACCAATAAAAACCTTCACAGTCAGTCAAGATCTGCACACAGCTCCTGAGGTCCACTAGAATGGACTACACATCCTATTCACTTAATGTGTCTAGATCACAACAGCTCTCCAGGATGAGCCACTGTCTATCCAAAGAACAAGGCCAGTCTGACAGACTTAAGCTTCTGAAAAATAACCTAACTTATCTTTTGCAGCTAAGCAAAGAGGTCACTCCTCAGATTAAGGTTGCTCTCATGCACCAAACTGTCTGCTCACCTCACTGGGAATGTCCATTCAGGTTTTCACCACCACGTCATTCACTATGCCACGTCCTTCTGAGTCTCAGGTATCAACTGAACACTTGCTTAGCAGCCTAAACCCCTTTTCATTTTTCAATCTACTCAGACATATAAGAAACTTCTGTAAATCTTTGTATTTTCATAAGAAACCTTGGACGTATTGTTTGTCATAAAAACATTGAGATAAAAATAAAGGATCTCGGGCTTCCCTTGTGGCCAGTGGGTAAAGAGTCCGCCTTGCAATGCAAGGGACACCGATGTCATCCTTGGCCCGAGAAGATCCCATGTGCTGAGGAGCAGCTGGGCCAGTGTGTCCAATTTCAAGCCAGCACTCTGGAGCGCATGCGCCCAGAGCAGGTGCTCTGCAATGAGAGAAGCCACTGGGATAGGAGGCCCACACAGCCCAAAGAATAAAGACGGATGAAAATAAATAAATAAAAAGACAATAAAAGAAGCCAAAATTAAAAAAAAATAATAAAGGATCTCCTGATTTCTCCAAAGGGCATCTCAATGAAGTACTTATTTCCTACTCACTTGTCCCTAGCAAATTTATGAGATATCTAAGGACACTATACAGATACATACACACATACACACACATTTTTTTCTCATTTTAGTAAACTGATTTGGTACTCCATTTTAGGTACTAGTTTCATAGGTGTTATATAAGAAAAAAAGTCAACCATTTGGGGCATTACTGATGGCATATAATATATATTACTGATGGCATTTTAAGGTTTGTAGGACAACAATTTAAATTAGATGATTAACTAATAGATATTTTAAATTACATATAAACATACACACATACTGAGGTCCAAAAATATGACTCAGGAATTCCACTTCCAGAAATATATTCTCAAGAAATTATGAGACTTTTAGTCAAACGATGAAGTACAAAAGACGTTCATCATATTTTATAATTTGCAAAAAATTAGAAATAACTCAAAATGCCAATTATAAAGACAGATTAATATGTTACAGTACAACTACAAGATAAAATAGCTTGTAGCCCTAAAAATGTTTTAATAATATTTGACTTGGGAAAATGCTTATGATTAAAGTTAAAGTAACAGATACAAAGTAGTGACTAAATACGATCCTGATCCCACGGGATTCATATTGTCCACGATCCTTCTGAGTCTCAGGTATCAACTGAACACTTGCTTAGCAGCCTAAACCCCTTTTCATTTTTCAATCTACTCAGACATATAAGAAACTTCTGTAAATCTTTGTATTTTCATAAGAAACCTTGGACGTATTGTTTGTCATAAAAACATTGAGATAAAAATAAAGGATCTCGGGCTTCCCTTGTGGCCAGTGGGTAAAGAGTCCGCCTTGCAATGCAAGGGACACCGATGTCATCCTTGGCCCGAGAAGATCCCATGTGCTGAGGAGCAGCTGGGCCAGTGTGTCCAATTTCAAGCCAGCACTCTGGAGCGCATGCGCCCAGAGCAGGTGCTCTGCAATGAGAGAAGCCACTGGGATAGGAGGCCCACACAGCCCAAAGAATAAAGACGGATGAAAATAAATAAATAAAAAGACAATAAAAGAAGCCAAAATTAAAAAAAAATAA
Source organism: Tragulus kanchil (assembly GCA_022376925.1). NCBI lineage: Eukaryota > Metazoa > Chordata > Mammalia > Artiodactyla > Tragulidae > Tragulus > Tragulus kanchil. The sequence goes on from JAIOJX010000028.1 coordinate 125,201,743, forward strand.
TAAAGGATCTCCTGATTTCTCCAAAGGGCATCTCAATGAAGTACTTATTTCCTACTCACTTGTCCCTAGCAAATTTATGAGATATCTAAGGACACTATACAGATACATACACACATACACACACATTTTTTTCTCATTTTAGTAAACTGATTTGGTACTCCATTTTAGGTACTAGTTTCATAGGTGTTATATAAGAAAAAAAGTCAACCATTTGGGGCATTACTGATGGCATATAATATATATTACTGATGGCATTTTAAGGTTTGTAGGACAACAATTTAAATTAGATGATTAACTAATAGATATTTTAAATTACATATAAACATACACACATACTGAGGTCCAAAAATATGACTCAGGAATTCCACTTCCAGAAATATATTCTCAAGAAATTATGAGACTTTTAGTCAAACGATGAAGTACAAAAGACGTTCATCATATTTTATAATTTGCAAAAAATTAGAAATAACTCAAAATGCCAATTATAAAGACAGATTAATATGTTACAGTACAACTACAAGATAAAATAGCTTGTAGCCCTAAAAAAATGTTTTAATAATATTTGACTTGGGAAAATGCTTATGATTAAAGTTAAAGTAACAGATACAAAGTAGTGACTAAATACGATCCTGATTTTTTTTGAAAAATGAAACAAAAATATGTGTTCTAGGTGGAAAGTCATTCACTCAAATATTAACAATTGTGATCTCTGGGGAATAGATTTACAGGTGATTTATTTATATGTTTTATATACTCCCACTGGTAAGTAGTGAATGGGTTTTAATCATTTTAATCAAATATTTCTCCACCTCTTTAACACTTCACATGCTGGGATTCTGGAAGGAACCTCTTTATACCTAGTCTTTGGCATACTATACATAGAGTTTGTCCAGGAGAGACCAGTCCATTTTTGTTTACTGTCTTCTCATTAACCACTTTCATATTCAAAGGGGTCCTGATTTACACGATAAATTAATGATGACCCTATCTTAATGGAATCTACAGGATTAGGGATATAAAGGTGTGAGAAGGGATAAAAGAATCTAAGGGCTTCCCAGGTGACTCAGTGGTAAAGAATCTGCCTGCCAGTGCATAAGACGCAGGAGACAAGGGTTTGATCCCTGGGTTGCGAAGATGCCTCTGGAATAGAAAATGGCAATCCACTCCAGTATTCTTGCCTTGAAAATTTCATGGGCAGAGGAGTCTGGCAGGCTCCAGGTCATGGGGTCACAGAGTCAGACACGACTAAGCGACTGAGCACTGACTGACCAACACCACTATGGCCACACAATATAATAGCAAAATTTTTAAATAAAATAATTTCTTTTCTTGTTTGTCACACTGTCTCTTGCAGAAATCTCATGCATAAAAATAAGGAAAGCTGAATTGTTTTATCTTTACTTCTAAGTCTTTCTCTTCCCTCACTCCCTCATCCAACCAAGTGTCCCAGCAGCTCTATAATGAGCTCAGTGCGTCAAGACTTAGTGGAGAAATAAATAATGCTTTTTTTCATAGGAGGCTGATTCTACTAGCTTCCTAGCTCATTTTTAAAGCATACTGGTCTTGCTAAAATTTCCAACTTGGAAATATTCCTACCCCCGTACCTTTCTGAACTAGAACCTATTACACAGTTCCTTTCAAAGCCTGGCTGAGAGAAGGGACTTGAGATCAAGGATTTACAGTCAATCTTTAAACTTTAGATCAACTCAGACCATGTGGCAGCCACATACACACACCAAATTAGCTTAGCCTTTCATAATTGTGCCTTTGCTGAGCTGACACTTAATAACAACTTCTAGACTTTTTTCCTAATGTTGTTTTAAGAGAGACCATTTGTTTCAAAAAAATTGTTGAGGGAATTGCCTATTAAATCAGTGCTCATTATTTATGGTCCTCTGTGATAAATCTCTTTTAAAAATCACTAGTAGGAAAAATTCCCCTGAGGAACCTATTCACTTTCTAGTTTGGGATAATGAGAGTGATACAAGTGAATATATCTTCTTTGTCATCCTGGCTGCCAAGAATCACAGAGCTCGGTCTGAAGTTCAGGGGTAACATACAATGTCAGATCTCAGGTCCCATGACCAGGCTCTGCTGTGCCATCCTGTCAATTTTCTACTTTTATTCAGTTTTTCTTTCTTTCGTTATTATTATTCTAATTGTAAACCTCTTCAAATTCCTGATGGGATAAAAAATGTTCATGAGTCATTCATTAACACTGTAATTGTATGAGTACAAATCTGCAAATTCAGCTAACAATATTATAGTCAAGTCCATCATGGCCACAACATTATCATTACATTTTGTTGGAAGGCTTTTGAAAATACCATTTATTTCCTATCTGTCTTCAGAAATATCTCTAAGCTTCCAAGATAATCACCCAAAATGGTTCTGTTATAACTTACATTATGTTAAGAATCTGGAATATAATTAGTCTATGATTGAAAACCTCAAACTGGGGCTTTCTTGCTATCTCCTGACATCTTGAGATTCAATTCCCTTTCAACTATTGTTCTACCCTTTCCAGTTTGAAGACCACTTTCCTCTTAATGGTAAGCCTAATCTAATAATGATTATTTAGTGATTACTATGCACCAGGTACTGTTTTAAGTATCTTATATGCAATAAATCACAAAATTCTTATACTTAGTTCTAAGTGAAATAAAGTATCTCACCCAGTATCACACAGTTGTAAGTGACCAAGCCACAATTTGAACCCAGGTGGTCTAACTCCAGAATTCACGCTCTTAAACACTATTTCATGTCCCTTCTCTTGAATAGGATGTAAAAGAACAAGTCTGATTTCTGCTGTAAGAGATTAAACAAAATATTAATAAGAAAGTTCCAATAGCTTGACTTAGTATATTTTGGAAGGAGGATACCAGGAAAAGTTCTGAAAATAATTATAATGGTTTCCAAAATAGGACAGCACTTCATTTTCTTAAGCTGTCTTAAGGGTGATGTTGCATGAAGATAAGAATGGGGAAGACACTGTAAATATGCCTTCTTACTCAGTGACTGTAATTTTTTTCATGTGCCTTCTTACTCAGTGACTGTAATTTTTTTCTTTGCGGGGGGATAAAAAGAGTTTTATACAAAGCATGGGGGAATTGTCAAGCCTCTGTTTCTTCAGCTTTGGCTTCTGCAATTTTTGAAAATAAGCAAGTACTGTTACTATGAGGCTTTCCAGGTGGCACAGTGGAAAAAATCCACCAGCCAATGCAGGAGACAAGATTCAGGTTCATTCTCTGAGTCAGAAAGATAGATCTCCTGAAGAAGAAAATGGCAACCCACTCTAGTGTTCTTGTTTGGAAAATCGCATGGACAGTCCCTGGGGGTCACAAAGAGCGGGACACAACTGAGTAACTGAAGAGCAATAGCATGGTTACTATTGTGCAGTTGCTAATTTGTGTCTGACTCTTTGCAGCCCCGTGGACTGCAGTACCCCGGACTTCCCTATCCTTCACTATCTCTCACAGTTTGCTCAAATTCATGTCCACTGAGTCAGTTATTCTGTCTAACCACTGCATCCTCTGTTGTCTGCTTCTCCTTTTGCCTTCAATCTTTCCCAGCATCAGGGACCTTTCCAATGAGCTGGTTCTTCCCATTAGGTGGCCAAAGTGTTGGATCTTCAACATTAGCATCAGTCTTTCCAATGAATACTCAGGGTGTATTTCCTTTAGGATTAATTGGCTTGATCTCCTTGCATTCAAAAGGACTCTCAAGAGTCTTCTTCAGCACCCTAATTCAAAAGCATCAATTTTTTGGTGCTCAGCCTTCCTTATGATTCAACTCTCACATACATACATGGCACAGTGTGTCAGTCGCTCAGTCAACTCCAACTCTTTGTGACTCCATGAACTGTAACCCACCAGGCTTCTCCTTACATGGCATTTTCCAGGCAAGAAGAATACTGTAATGGGCTGCCATTTCCTTCTCCAAAGTATCTTTCTAACCCAGGGATTGAGACCCAGTCTCCTACTTACAGGCAGATTCTTGACCATCTAAGCCACCAGGGAGACCTCATCTATACGTGATTACTGGAAAAACCACAGCTTTGACTATGTGGACTTTTGTTGGCAAAGTGATGTCTCTGCTTTTTAATATTCTGTCTAGGTTTGTAGCACATGATAAAATACTAGTACCATTAGCATTCAGTCAATATTTTTATGCAAGGGTGGGGGTGACAATAAAAGGCAATATAATGGGAGAAGGCCATTCTCAAGAGACAAAAGTCTTTTTGAACATATTTTCTGCAACCAGGAAAAATACACCAACACCCAAAGGAATATGGGAAACTTTACACTACATTTAAGCACAAGCACATTTTCCACTTCTTAATTTAAAAAAGGAAAGGACAGCATTAAAATGCACATACAAATAAACAATGCAGGACGTGCCGATCCTTCCCCCTCTAGTGTTCTTGTTTGGAAAATCGCATGGACAGTCCCTGGGGTCACAAAGGCGGGACACAACTGAGTAACTGAAGAGCAATAGCATGGTTACTATTGTGCAGTTGCTAATTTGTGTCTGACTCTTTGCAGCCCGTGGACTGCAGTACCCGGACTTCCTATCCTTCACTATCTCTCACAGTTTGCTCAAATTCATGTCCACTGAGTCAGTTATTCTGTCTAACCACTGCATCCTCTGTTGTCTGCTTCTCCTTTTGCCTTCAATCTTTCCCAGCATCAGGGACCTTTCCAATGAGCTGGTTCTTCCCATTAGGTGGCCAAAGTGTTGGATCTTCAACATTAGCATCAGTCTTTCCAATGAATACTCAGGGTGTATTTCCTTTAGGATTAATTGGCTTGATCTCCTTGCATTCAAAAGGACTCTCAAGAGTCTTCTTCAGCACCCTAATTCAAAAGCATCAATTTTTTGGTGCTCAGCCTTCCTTATGATTCAACTCTCACATACATACATGGCACAGTGTGTCAGTCGCTCAGTCAACTCCAACTCTTTGTGACTCCATGAACTGTAACCCACCAGGCTTCTCCTTACATGGCATTTTCCAGGCAAGAAGAATACTGTAATGGGCTGCCATTTCCTTCTCCAAAGTATCTTTCTAACCCAGGGATTGAGACCCAGTCTCCTACTTACAGGCAGATTCTTGACCATCTAAGCCACCAGGGAGACCTCATCTATACGTGATTACTGGAAAAACCACAGCTTTGACTATGTGGACTTTTGTTGGCAAAGTGATGTCTCTGCTTTTTAATATTCTGTCTAGGTTTGTAGCACATGATAAAATACTAGTACCATTAGCATTCAGTCAATATTTTTATGCAAGGGTGGGGGTGACAATAAAAGGCAATATAATGGGAGAAGGCCATTCTCAAGAGACAAAAGTCTTTTTGAACATATTTTCTGCAACCAGGAAAAATACACCAACACCCAAAGGAATATGGGAAACTTTACACTACATTTAAGCACAAGCACATTTTCCACTTCTTAATTTAAAAAAGGAAAGGACAGCATTAAAATGCACATACAAATAAACAAGCCATTTATTTACTCATACTAATTAACATCTCTTGAGATCTCCAGGGTCTCTTAACTTCTCTAGGGCCTCTCTCAAAGGATGTTCTCATGGCAGGAGAACCAACGATTCAAAAACTTGCTGAGTCCGGAGGGAGAAATGCCAGAGAAGAAAAGACACCCTAAAAACAAACATGTTAATTAAAAACATGAGATAAACACCAGCATCTTCCACCTCTATCCACTACTCCTGGGAGGCCAGGGAAAATAGTCTTCCTGCTTAAAAACTTTTAAAGGGCCAAATCATCAATAATATGAATTCTCTAAGAACAGTTAACATTTGCTCCACATAGTCATTATCTGCAAGAAAGGCAACTCCTAAAATGAGAATTAAGGAGCAGAAATAGAAATTTCCAATTGCTCAGTTTTAAAATATACAATGCTAAATGAGTGTCACCCCCTCACGCCACAAAGAGGGTCTGGAAATTTCCTTGGCTACCTCCAGTGGAAGAGAAGAAATAAACTAAGACAGGTGGGAAGCATCCAGGAGGAAATGACCAGTGGTAGGAGAGCAGTCAGGAACAGAGAAGAGGGGGAAGGGAGTCACTGGGTGAGGCAGTGACTCAGTTATCCACCAAAATGTGGTCTTACTAGAAATATGACTCTTGCTGGTTAAGAAGTGAAACTGATGAAATTTGGGACACATTGCCCCAAAATACAGCATCCTGGCATATTGAATATTTTAAACTGAAGAAGTTTGAGAAAACAGCAGAAGCAAGAATGTTCTCTGATCTTAACCTCCCACCTTCCCTTCTGCCATAAAGCAGATCTTAAGACCCACCTGTGAGAGCACCCTCCCTATACCTGGAGAGAAAAGGAGCATCCAAGATGCCAACATATCAAGTTGGAGAGACTTTGAGAAGAACCTGAAGGAACCAGCTGAAGTTCCCACATTTTTTAACACTTATCTCCTTTTCTGTTGTTATTTTTCCATAACTGTTCACTCTTCATCAAACTTAGCATAAAACCACTCAATTTACCACACCTTTGGGTTTTCATTTACCTATGAGGCCTCTTGCATCATGTAAAACTGATATTAAATAAATGTGTATGCTTTAGTCCTGTTAGCCACTGTTAGTCTCATTTTTAAACCCAGTCAAGGGAAACCTAACAGAGTCAAGGGAAACTTTTTCTTCCTCCACAACAGAAGAGGGAAGGAGAAAAGAATAGGAAAGGAAAGAGAAAAATGAATGAGCACAGGAAAAAATGAGGACAGAAGGAAAATTAAAAGTTGAACAAATAAGTCAAAGAAAAATGTGTACGATACCATTCTGGATTTCTCATTAATTTTTCTTATATCAATATGCATATTTTAAATTTTCAAGAAGCAGTATTACAAGTTTAATATTAAAACATGGTCTTGGGAGGGAGATAAAGCTCAGTTCGGGTCCCGCCTCTCTTACTGTGTAACCTTAACAAGTTATTTAGCAGCACTGGTTGGCAAAATACTGATAATAACAGTAATCAAATGACTACTATTTCCTAGAGGTCTATTTTCATGTGTGTGTGTGTGTGTGTGTATAAAAAATATATAATAGCAAGTTACCTACAATTTGAGTAAAATACTTTTTCACCTGGCATCATATCTGAGCAGTCTCCATGTTGCTAAGACTTCATAAACGTAACTTTTCAGTCCCTCCCAGATTCTGTCAAGTGAATGCATCACGTCCCAAAGGCTTCTTTCCCCTTCTCCTTTCTATAAGCAAGGCAGTTAAGAATGTCTTCAGGCTGGTATTGTTTCCCCATAGTTTGGGTTTTTCCTGCGAAAAGCTTCTCTATAAAAGAGTACTAACTCAAAAAAAGGATATGAACACTGTTCTTTAACAAGAAAATGCAGTAGAAATCTAGTTCTGCCCTTACTAGAGAATTTGATTACACTAGTATTCCCATTTATTATGATCTGTAACCACTTTTCACTTACGTCATTTTGTTTCCCTTACAGAGGTTCCTATGTTCTTCAGAAACTCTCTTGAGTGAATTCCAGATTCCAGATCAATAGTTAATTCATGAACTTTTCCTGCATTCTCACTCTAGCTTCTCAGATAAACCTACTTATATGTACACAGTACAGGTTGAGCTTCTCTAGAGAACTATTTTCAGACCCCATCTGCAATCACAAGGCTATCCGACCAATACAAAGTGAAAAACTGCAGTTCAGTGCATTCTGCCAAAATTCATCTATGAGATGTTTGTCCATGGCAGCTTGTATAATATTTAATCGAGATATTTATGACAACTTTTTCCATTGTGGTTTGTGATAAATGCAATCAATTGGCATATATATACAGATCAATCATCTAACTACTTTGAACTGTCTGAAAACTCGATTGAAGTGCAAAGAAAATTAAGAACTATAATCAGTGTAATTGGTAATGCTAGAGGGAAATCAGACTTGGATGTTTTAAGCACACTGGTGTGAAACATGACTTCCCACCTATTCTCTGCAGTGCCTGCTGGATTAAGTTTAAGTCAAAAGTTCATTGGGTGTTTTTAAGGAAGTTGTCACTTTTCATATTAACATCTGCTCCCTCATATTACTATTAGTTGTACACAAAGATTACATCTACCTCCCATCATGTATATAAATCTCATACTAATGGCTTCTCAGGCAAATGATACTAGTTGTGGGTTACTTTGGGTTTAATCACAAACCTTTGAAAGTCCATGACATAAAAGACAGAAATCAAAAAAGGAACAGAAAACCAATTTCTGAATTTATAAAACATGTATGCCCATCTGGATTTTGCATATGATTATCTATTTTAAAGCACTTCAAGTTACTCAGTGAGATGGAGAGATATAATTCTATTTAACACATGAAAGAGGAATAAAATGTAAAATGTGATTTAACATGCATTTGAGTCTTATTAAACCATATATGAAAGCATTTCCGAATAGTAAAAAATATGAACAAACAATATATAACTCATTTTTGCAGATACTATGAGTAGAGAACATAAAGAGTTACCCTTAGGGACTAGTTTACACTAGTATTCCCATTTATTATGATCTGTAACCACTTTTCACTTACGTCATTTTGTTTCCCTTACAGAGGTTCCTATGTTCTTCAGAAACTCTCTTGAGTGAATTCCAGATTCCAGATCAATAGTTAATTCATGAACTTTTCCTGCATTCTCACTCTAGCTTCTCAGATAAACCTACTTATATGTACACAGTACAGGTTGAGCTTCTCTAGAGAACTATTTTCAGACCCCATCTGCAATCACAAGGCTATCCGACCAATACAAAGTGAAAAACTGCAGTTCAGTGCATTCTGCCAAAATTCATCTATGAGATGTTTGTCCATGGCAGCTTGTATAATATTTAATCGAGATATTTATGACAACTTTTTCCATTGTGGTTTGTGATAAATGCAATCAATTGGCATATATATACAGATCAATCATCTAACTACTTTGAACTGTCTGAAAACTCGATTGAAGTGCAAAGAAAATTAAGAACTATAATCAGTGTAATTGGTAATGCTAGAGGGAAATCAGACTTGGATGTTTTAAGCACACTGGTGTGAAACATGACTTCCCACCTATTCTCTGCAGTGCCTGCTGGATTAAGTTTAAGTCAAAAGTTCATTGGGTGTTTTTAAGGAAGTTGTCACTTTTCATATTAACATCTGCTCCCTCATATTACTATTAGTTGTACACAAAGATTACATCTACCTCCCATCATGTATATAAATCTCATACTAATGGCTTCTCAGGCAAATGATACTAGTTGTGGGTTACTTTGGGTTTAATCACAAACCTTTGAAAGTCCATGACATAAAAGACAGAAATCAAAAAAGGAACAGAAAACCAATTTCTGAATTTATAAAACATGTATGCCCATCTGGATTTTGCATATGATTATCTATTTTAAAGCACTTCAAGTTACTCAGTGAGATGGAGAGATATAATTCTATTTAACACATGAAAGAGGAATAAAATGTAAAATGTGATTTAACATGCATTTGAGTCTTATTAAACCATATATGAAAGCATTTCCGAATAGTAAAAAATATGAACAAACAATATATAACTCATTTTTGCAGATACTATGAGTAGAGAACGTAAGTCAAGGTCCTACATACTCCTACTCACACAGAAGTCTCCTATTCTGGAAAGCACAGGGTATACTGAAAGATATCCAGGATTTAGAATCGGAAGTTTCTGTGTGGACTCCCTAACTCATCTGTGTGACTTGGTCAAGCTCACAGTTATCCTAACCTCTTTGAAGAGTCTTTGTCTGTAAAACAGGATTATATGTCTCTATCTCATTGAATTTTGTGACAACTAATAACATTTGTGAAAGCATTTAGTCAATTATAAAGCAATGCATGAATTCTCATTATGAACCTTGTGTCTTTGATTTTCTCCAAGTATCATTAGCATTTTCACTTCAGACACCACTTCTTCCTGCATCTTGTCATTGTCCAGCTCTGTGTACACAAATGTAACACACTTTTCTTTGTATTGGACTCCTGCTTTATTAGATGGAGATACCAAGCTTCCCAGATGGCATTAGTGGTAAAGGATCACATGCCAATGCAGGAGATTTAACAGATGGGGTTCAATCCCTGGGTTGCAAAGATCACCTGGAGGAAGGTACAGCAATTCCCCGCACCCCAGTATTCTTGTCTGGAGAATCTCATACACAGAGGAGCCTGGCGGGCTACAGTCCATGGGGCCTCAAAGAGTTGGACATGACTGAGGCAACTTAGCACACATGCATATTAAACACCAATTTCATCCACACAGTCAATGTTTTCTATGGATTTATAGGCTGAACTGTGGTTTCTCTTTCTATGGATTTGTTTTCCTCAAACATTTCAAAAGCACCAGGCCCAGAGAGATAAGATAAAAACTCTACCTTTAAGGCACTCTCCCATCTGATGATGGCAATATCTAAATAAAAATACATTTACTCCCAAATCTGATAATGAATAAGTATTCAAGTGAGTACCACAGGTGCCTGGAGAACAAAGTACTTGAACTTTGAGACCTAGATGTCTGAGAGGCTGCACAAAGAGGAACCTTAAAGGATGAGTCCCTAATGTTCCCATTCACAGTGGCCTTCTCACACTATTTCAGAACATGTAACGATTAGTAAAGTGATAGTCCCTTAAAACACTGAACAAACAATATATAACTCATTTTTGCAGATACTATGAGTAGAGAACGTAAGTCAAGGTCCTACATACTCCTACTCACACAGAAGTCTCCTATTCTGGAAAGCACAGGGTATACTGAAAGATATCCAGGATTTAGAATCGGAAGTTTCTGTGTGGACTCCCTAACTCATCTGTGTGACTTGGTCAAGCTCACAGTTATCCTAACCTCTTTGAAGAGTCTTTGTCTGTAAAACAGGATTATATGTCTCTATCTCATTGAATTTTGTGACAACTAATAACATTTGTGAAAGCATTTAGTCAATTATAAAGCAATGCATGAATTCTCATTATGAACCTTGTGTCTTTGATTTTCTCCAAGTATCATTAGCATTTTCACTTCAGACACCACTTCTTCCTGCATCTTGTCATTGTCCAGCTCTGTGTACACAAATGTAACACACTTTTCTTTGTATTGGACTCCTGCTTTATTAGATGGAGATACCAAGCTTCCCAGATGGCATTAGTGGTAAAGGATCACATGCCAATGCAGGAGATTTAACAGATGGGGTTCAATCCCTGGGTTGCAAAGATCACCTGGAGGAAGGTACAGCAATTCCCCGCACCCCAGTATTCTTGTCTGGAGAATCTCATACACAGAGGAGCCTGGCGGGCTACAGTCCATGGGGCCTCAAAGAGTTGGACATGACTGAGGCAACTTAGCACACATGCATATTAAACACCAATTTCATCCACACAGTCAATGTTTTCTATGGATTTATAGGCTGAACTGTGGTTTCTCTTTCTATGGATTTGTTTTCCTCAAACATTTCAAAAGCACCAGGCCCAGAGAGATAAGATAAAAACTCTACCTTTAAGGCACTCTCCCATCTGATGATGGCAATATCTAAATAAAAATACATTTACTCCCAAATCTGATAATGAATAAGTATTCAAGTGAGTACCACAGGTGCCTGGAGAACAAAGTACTTGAACTTTGAGACCTAGATGTCTGAGAGGCTGCACAAAGAGGAACCTTAAAGGATGAGTCCCTAATGTTCCCATTCACAGTGGCCTTCTCACACTATTTCAGAACATGTAACGATTAGAAATAATTACGTGAATTTAAACAATCTCTACCCTCATAAAGGCTAAAGGCCTTTAAGCTGAAGTCTCTTAAAAGCACATATTACCATCTGCTCTGGGACTACCAGCAAAGAGGCAACAGGTACCTGTACAAAGTTAAACACTCATCCATGCTTCACCGGTAACTGAGCGATAAAGCATCTGCCTGCAATGTAGGAGACTTGGGTTCGATCCCTGGGTCAGGAAGATTCTCTGGAGAAGGAAATGGCGACCCACTCCAGGATTCTTGCCTGGGAAATCCCAGGGGAAGAGGAGCCTGGTGGGCCATAGTCCATGGGGTCCCAAAGAATTGGACACAATTTAGTGACGAAACCACAACAACAAACACTCCTCCACCAAAGGAAGTGAAGTGACATCTATAGCTTGGGCTTTAAGACCACAGCCACTTTTCTGCTCTCTCTCTCTTCACAGGTTTTTAAATTTTGACCTCAGATTTTCAAATGCTGCCTTCTCTCACACAATCAAACCTCACACATACATTCCTCCCTCATTTCATTTATTCTCAAAGGCAAAATGGTGAAATATGAAGTGACGTGCTATTTTGTGACAAACAATTACAGAGAGACAAATAAAGGCAAAGCGCATGCAGAGCCTAACAAACCATCCTAAACCAAGCCTGTGGATTCACCACCCAGGTCACTGACATCACCCCAGATCTACCCCCAAATTCCCTTTCATAAGCCCTCCTCTTCCCTCCAGAGCAACAGTTTTCCTGACTTCATGGTTTTTAATTTCTTCCTTGTATATCCTTCTAGTTTTATCAGCTTGTTATACATCCCAAAATACTGTAGTCCAGTTTTGCTTTTGAACGTTATATAATTGCAAATCAGGAGAAAAATGAACAGACCAAAACAGGTAAGTTCCATACTGAGATGCTTCAGCAATGCTATAAAGTGACACTTCCCTCTCACCTCATCATGTTTTCTGAGCAGACTGACGTCAGAATTCACTGTCTGGGGTACAGCACAGAAACAGCCTGGAGAGTTTTAAAACACTAAAAGAAGATGAGTCTAGGAGAAAAAGAAAAAGACTAGTCAGAGCCAGTCTTAACTTATAAGCTTCAGGTTGTATGGCCTTGGGAAATTTATGTTACCTCAGTGAAGCTGAGTTTTATCGTCCGAAAAATAGGAGATCTGTTTGGAAGGTAAAGCTCATGGGTGTGGATATGGGGTGCAAAACAGGAGTCAAAAACTAATACCTAAGTATTTTCAAAGACAAAAAATCATTTAATGAAACATGAATTACTCAAGATTCTAAAAATTAAACTGTAAATGCCAACTTCCAAAGGATAAAGGATGACTACTGGCCAAGACCTAAGGCAAAACACAGCAATTGCTACAGAGAAATAACCCTTTGACCACAATATAAAAGCATAAAAGATACATTGTAAAACTGAACATTCAGTAGAGTTTGGTATCCCAAAGAGAGGATGCAAGAAGATACACCTACAAGATCAAGGGTGACAGAAGAGGTGATACAGGCATTGAGGGGTGAAGGGACAACTGGCAGGAGGAACAGTCCCAATCAAAGAAAGAGAAGCCCAGAGTTCTCTGAGGTTGCTAGACACCGTGTCCCTTGGTAGTAAGGACAGGAAGAAGCAATAGGAAATGTAAAATGTCTTCATCCTTGGAAAAGAGACCAGTGATTGACCTCTGGAAGCAAAGGGGGCCTTGAATTGCTTTTAGGAGAACCTCAGGGAAGTTGGTATCCCTCTAATCCCTCAAATCTCATATACCAGCATATACCATTCCAGAGGGGAGGAAAAGTAAATTGGATATAATCAAATTATCAAAAGTCCCCATTAAGTGTTGTGTGCATACACACACACACACACACACACACACACACATATACACATAATTTTTCATTAAAGAGGTAAAAAGGAAAACTGAATAGAGTTATAATCACATTAAAGTAATTTCCCCCTTCCTCTGCATTTTAGTTTCTTTTTCCCTATGGGAATGAGACAGTAGAGACACACAGAACATGTGAATGAATGTGTGAAAGAAATATTACGCCACACGCACTACAATCCACCTAAACAGAACTGATCAGACGTCTGGGGTACAGCACAGAAACAGCCTGGAGAGTTTTAAAACACTAAAAGAAGATGAGTCTAGGAGAAAAAGAAAAAGACTAGTCAGAGCCAGTCTTAACTTATAAGCTTCAGGTTGTATGGCCTTGGGAAATTTATGTTACCTCAGTGAAGCTGAGTTTTATCGTCCGAAAAATAGGAGATCTGTTTGGAAGGTAAAGCTCATGGGTGTGGATATGGGGTGCAAAACAGGAGTCAAAAACTAATACCTAAGTATTTTCAAAGACAAAAAATCATTTAATGAAACATGAATTACTCAAGATTCTAAAAATTAAACTGTAAATGCCAACTTCCAAAGGATAAAGGATGACTACTGGCCAAGACCTAAGGCAAAACACAGCAATTGCTACAGAGAAATAACCCTTTGACCACAATATAAAAGCATAAAAGATACATTGTAAAACTGAACATTCAGTAGAGTTTGGTATCCCAAAGAGAGGATGCAAGAAGATACACCTACAAGATCAAGGGTGACAGAAGAGGTGATACAGGCATTGAGGGGTGAAGGGACAACTGGCAGGAGGAACAGTCCCAATCAAAGAAAGAGAAGCCCAGAGTTCTCTGAGGTTGCTAGACACCGTGTCCCTTGGTAGTAAGGACAGGAAGAAGCAATAGGAAATGTAAAATGTCTTCATCCTTGGAAAAGAGACCAGTGATTGACCTCTGGAAGCAAAGGGGGCCTTGAATTGCTTTTAGGAGAACCTCAGGGAAGTTGGTATCCCTCTAATCCCTCAAATCTCATATACCAGCATATACCATTCCAGAGGGGAGGAAAAGTAAATTGGATATAATCAAATTATCAAAAGTCCCCATTAAGTGTTGTGTGCATACACACACACACACACACATATACACATAATTTTTCATTAAAGAGGTAAAAAGGAAAACTGAATAGAGTTATAATCACATTAAAGTAATTTCCCCCTTCCTCTGCATTTTAGTTTCTTTTTCCCTATGGGAATGAGACAGTAGAGACACACAGAACATGTGAATGAATGTGTGAAAGAAATATTACGCCACACGCACTACAATCCACCTAAACAAAGGTGCACCTCAATTACAACAACAAGAGATGAAAACAATTCTATTCCTTCTTCAAATAGAAGCCTGCAGGTCCTGTGGGCATGCGCGCACACACACACACACACACACACACACACTCACAGTGGTGCAGTGTCTAGGGACCTGAAATATACTAATTTTCAAAATTTGATTATCCAGTTCCCATAGCAACCATAAATCATTCTTTTGAAGGACACATAGGAAGGATTTCTAGGATGGAAACAACATTCTTCGATCACTGAGAAAAATGAAACCAAAGCCAAATCATAGCAACCCAAGATGGCATTGTTTTAAAGGTCTCAAGTTTCTTCCCTCTGACAGTGTCAATGCTAAAGCAGGTAGGCATCTGTCTGCAGGCTAAGGGGATCTTGAATTCCAAGGAGCATACAGCCGCGCAGCAGTGCCGCCTGGCTGGCCGCCAGGGAGCCTCCCGCAGCTCCATGATTGCCTACTGACCAGCACGTGCCCGCCTCCTGTTAGCACCGGGTGGATCTGTGGTGTACTTGGACCAGGTGTTGCCCATGCTCCTCTAGGCAATCCCGTTTCCTAACAAACGCAGCATGGTGCATTTTCACAGCATCCTTCATCTTTTTCAGAATTCAAACGCACATAAACAGAGCTCTATTTCCACACACTCCACTGCAAATAACTGCTAGAAAACCTTCACACAAGATCTAAGTGTTTCTAGATTTGCTTCGGAACAACTCCACTAAGGAATATGAGTTATCTCCTGCCATGTTACTCCCAAACAAAATATTGAAAACTTCAAACATTTGCTGGTATTCACCAACTGGCAATAAAAATGAAACATACAAAATCAGGTCTAAGGTTGCTAGAACAGCATCTAGGACTTAGTGGGTTTGCTTCAGCCAGTTGCAAACACCACTTGGGAGTTCTTTATTGTTGAGCCTAGAATTTCCTCCAGCTCACTGGGTTTACAAGACCACTCATCAAAGGCAAGTCGAAATTCAACCTAATTTTCTTTAAACATCCTCTTCTAAAATTCCTTGACACAGAGTTCATTCAGTACTGTAACCTTTAGAATCTCTTCATCGGCTTCCCAGCTTAGGTCCTCTGCTCGGTTCTCTAAAATGTGTCCTTTTGAAAATTCTGTTTATTTCCACTGCAACAGGATGATCCTTTTCAAATGGGCCTCCTTCCAGGAATTTCAATTTCTCTCCTGCTCTCTAGTAAACTGATTTCTTCTTCCAGTCCACTCCTTTCTCCATTTACATTTCCAGCGCAGTGATCTCAACAACAGGTAACTTCCCAACAGAGCACCCTGATTCTGCTTCCTCTATAGCCTTCCCTGGGCTCTAGTCCCTCCTGGATGATCCTCAGAGATCTTTCCCACAAATCTTTTATCTCTGCTTTCTGAGAAAAGCAGCATCCTGAAGCATCCTTCTCCCACTTCCACCTTTAGACAGCAAGAAATAGAATATCTGTGACACTGTTGTTCAATATCACTTAACTAGTTGGAGGGAGAGCATATTCTAGCCTAACCAAACTTCTCTCATGTTCTGGAAAGTACCAGACTCTTTGATAAGTCCACTGTCTCCAGGCATGTTTGTTCCTCAACTTAGAATGCTCTCCACCCATACCTGGCACCTGGTTAATCCCAAACGATCTTCCAGCTCAGTCTTGCCAGCACTCCCTTGAGAAGATACCCTGATCACACTTCACAGAACTGTGGGCCTCTGCTCTCCCTGCACAACCTGATCGCTTGTTTCATGGCTGGCCTCCTTCACAGGAATGCAAGTTTCTTTTTTTGAGTGGGCACTCCAGCTCTCCTGACCCCACTGTAATTTCAGCCAATTGAATAACATATGACACATAGTAAATGCTTGATGCATAGTTTTGAATAAATGAATGAAATAAGTAAGTTTTCTGATATCTAGCTTCATGTTCTTTCCAATACACTTCTGTGTTTTTGAAAAAGAAAGTCTTCCAAATAAACAGTATAATAGTCAGCGGTACCATAGGGCACATGTTTGGCGGGCATGACTCTGGAACAGCCAAGCTTGGGGGTGATTTCCCTCATCTCAAGAGGCTCCCTCCAGTGGGCGTGAAAATACTGAGATGGTCTCATAGATTTCAGGCCACAACAATTGACCCGGTCACTTTAAACATCCTCTTCTAAAATTCCTTGACACAGAGTTCATTCAGTACTGTAACCTTTAGAATCTCTTCATCGGCTTCCCAGCTTAGGTCCTCTGCTCGGTTCTCTAAAATGTGTCCTTTTGAAAATTCTGTTTATTTCCACTGCAACAGGATGATCCTTTTCAAATGGGCCTCCTTCCAGGAATTTCAATTTCTCTCCTGCTCTCTAGTAAACTGATTTCTTCTTCCAGTCCACTCCTTTCTCCATTTACATTTCCAGCGCAGTGATCTCAACAACAGGTAACTTCCCAACAGAGCACCCTGATTCTGCTTCCTCTATAGCCTTCCCTGGGCTCTAGTCCCTCCTGGATGATCCTCAGAGATCTTTCCCACAAATCTTTTATCTCTGCTTTCTGAGAAAAGCAGCATCCTGAAGCATCCTTCTCCCACTTCCACCTTTAGACAGCAAGAAATAGAATATCTGTGACACTGTTGTTCAATATCACTTAACTAGTTGGAGGGAGAGCATATTCTAGCCTAACCAAACTTCTCTCATGTTCTGGAAAGTACCAGACTCTTTGATAAGTCCACTGTCTCCAGGCATGTTTGTTCCTCAACTTAGAATGCTCTCCACCCATACCTGGCACCTGGTTAATCCCAAACGATCTTCCAGCTCAGTCTTGCCAGCACTCCCTTGAGAAGATACCCTGATCACACTTCACAGAACTGTGGGCCTCTGCTCCCCCTGCACAACCTGATCGCTTGTTTCATGGCTGGCCTCCTTCACAGGAATGCAAGTTTCTTTTTTTGAGTGGGCACTCCAGCTCTCCTGACCCCACTGTAATTTCAGCCAATTGAATAACATATGACACATAGTAAATGCTTGATGCATAGTTTTGAATAAATGAATGAAATAAGTAAGTTTTCTGATATCTAGCTTCATGTTCTTTCCAATACACTTCTGTGTTTTTGAAAAAGAAAGTCTTCCAAATAAACAGTATAATAGTCAGCGGTACCATAGGGCACATGTTTGGCGGGCATGACTCTGGAACAGCCAAGCTTGGAGGTGATTTCCCTCATCTCAAGAGGCTCCCTCCACAGTGGGGTGACCTGCTGAAGAAACTACTGAGATGGTCTCATAGATTTCAGGCCACAACAATGCCTTCCTGCTCACCCAGTGGTTCCAGCACCCTTAACCCAGACCAACACTCTCAGGAGTGGGCCTCAGCCATGAGGAGGCAGAGTCCCTCTCAAGGCCTACTTCATCGTCAACCCAAACACAAGCATGTCAGCGTTCTGGCCTTTCCCATCATACACAGCCTCAGACCATACCTCCTTGAGAGTATACTAGCATACAGCCCATCCCAGACACAGAAAATACTGAGTGACATCTAATGAACCAATGAAGGGCTCATTTAATCCCGTACTCAATCCTCTCCCTCATTCCAGTTCTTTCTTAACTAATATAGCAAGCTTCAAGAGTCACTCATAGTTTAAAACAACCATAAATATTCACTCAACTCTCCATATCCCCCGACCACCATGCTCTTTGGCTTCAATCTGGTCCCTTGGAAAAGTGGTCTCCACTTACTCACTCTACTCTCAGCTTTCATTCATTCCTCACAGCAGGATCAGGATCTGGGCCCCCACCCCACCAAAGTCACCAGCAAACTCTTGTAAAAAAATAAAATAAAACAAAGGGCACTTCCTAGCTCTTAAGTGACTTATCTTTCCAGTAACATTACTACAATTCATCTTCCTTCTGGCCCACCTTAATTTTTATGGCCCCTCCCATAGATATGCTCCTCTACCCTTCTGACCCTACCTACTCTGTATTCTTCACTCATTCTTTTTTATTTTTGACCAAATTTCTCTTAATCTTTATGTTAGAGTAAAGCTACATCTATCTCTTTTTTTTAACTACAAGCCAGTCCTACTACATGTACTTCATGATTCACAGCTACCCATAACTGGTATATGTGTCATGTCTACATTATGGATGAAGAAATTAAAGGACAGAGAGATTAGGTTAACTTTCCCCATCTTGGAATGAACCCAGACAGCAGAGCCCATACCCTTAGTCTATGCTGATCCTTTCAACAGTGGTGGTCCTCAAGGACCCCTCTGAATCCACAAACGCTTCCTGAGTTATTTTACTATGCTCCTTGGTTTCATACTTCCCAGATAACCCCAACTCTATTGTTCTAGTCCACAGCTTTCTCTCATCTGAAGGCCCACAGATCCACCTACCAGCTGAGCACATTCTAAACAAACTCATCACCTTTGACCTGTCCTCTCAATCTGCTTCATTCTATGTACTCTTCACTTGCAGAAGTGTACCCAGCCACTTATCCTGGACGTGATGATGTCATCCCTTAGCCCACCAACTCCCTTGCCTCCCACATCCAACAATCAGCAACTTCATCAATTAAGCTGCTTCCTCTCCAGCACCTTAGTTCAGATTCTACTCATTTCTTATCACCACGGAGAGCCTCTTCATACAGCTGCTGGAGTGATTTCTCAACATCACTATTGTTCTCAAGGCTCCACTGATAATAGATTCAGAGACTCTTTCTTTCAGGATAAAATTCCAACTTCTCAGCATGGTATACAATGCCTCTCTGGTGGGCAATGGTCATGTCTCAAGCTTTGCTCTACCTTAGATTCTAATCTCCATGACCCTAACCACACCATGTTTGTTCTCTAGCCCCTTTATACATGCAATCCTTCTATCTAAAACATACTTCAAACACTGCTTCCCTTCACCACTCACCTACCTTCTCACTTTCAAGCTACTCCTCCTGGCAGGCATCTCTAGGGCCAAAGAACCTTGCCCGTGCACTCCTATAACATTACTACAATTCATTTCTGCCTCTAAATTGCTCCTCTACCCTTCTGACCCTACCTACTCTGTATTCTTCACTCATTCTTTTTTATTTTTGACCAAATTTCTCTTAATCTTTATGTTAGAGTAAAGCTACATCTATCTCTTTTTTTTAACTACAAGCCAGTCCTACTACATGTACTTCATGATTCACAGCTACCCATAACTGGTATATGTGTCATGTCTACATTATGGATGAAGAAATTAAAGGACAGAGAGATTAGGTTAACTTTCCCCATCTTGGAATGAACCCAGACAGCAGAGCCCATACCCTTAGTCTATGCTGATCCTTTCAACAGTGGTGGTCCTCAAGGACCCCTCTGAATCCACAAACGCTTCCTGAGTTATTTTACTATGCTCCTTGGTTTCATACTTCCCAGATAACCCCAACTCTATTGTTCTAGTCCACAGCTTTCTCTCATCTGAAGGCCCACAGATCCACCTACCAGCTGAGCACATTCTAAACAAACTCATCACCTTTGACCTGTCCTCTCAATCTGCTTCATTCTATGTACTCTTCACTTGCAGAAGTGTACCCAGCCACTTATCCTGGACGTGATGATGTCATCCCTTAGCCCACCAACTCCCTTGCCTCCCACATCCAACAATCAGCAACTTCATCAATTAAGCTGCTTCCTCTCCAGCACCTTAGTTCAGATTCTACTCATTTCTTATCACCACGGAGAGCCTCTTCATACAGCTGCTGGAGTGATTTCTCAACATCACTATTGTTCTCAAGGCTCCACTGATAATAGATTCAGAGACTCTTTCTTTCAGGATAAAATTCCAACTTCTCAGCATGGTATACAATGCCTCTCTGGTGGGCAATGGTCATGTCTCAAGCTTTGCTCTACCTTAGATTCTAATCTCCATGACCCTAACCACACCATGTTTGTTCTCTAGCCCCTTTATACATGCAATCCTTCTATCTAAAACATACTTCAAACACTGCTTCCCTTCACCACTCACCTACCTTCTCACTTTCAAGCTACTCCTCCTGGCAGGCATCTCTAGGGCCAAAGAACCTTGCCCGTGCACTCCTATAACCCTCTAACCTCACTTCTCTCCCTGTACCTGTAACAGTTATCTTTTGAATCATGGTTTTCATCATTAAATTGGACTTCTCTGGGTAGAGAGGTCTTATGTCATACCTGTTTGCACTAAATAAGCATCTAACACAGGACCCACACAAAGAAGGTGCTCAATCAATCTTTGTCAAAGGAAATAGCAAAGGAAAACACTGCTTTTGGAAGCTGGTCCTGCCCCTCCCCCTGAATTAAGTAGGCTGATGGATACAAAGCTGACTGCATTTCAAGTGAAAGAAGCAGATGGCTTTAAATCACATCAGCTCCAGCCAGGGAATATATACTCTTCCTTTCAAAACACTCTTAAATTATCACTCTCATTATTGATCCTTTTTTCTTTACTGAAAAAAAAAAAAGATTACTTTAAAAGGTTTAATCTAAATAGAGAACAATGAGAGCTCTGTAGCATGAAGATAACTCAAGTACATCAGTGCTTCATTGATATAGCATAATTAAGAAATGAACTGATTCACATGAAATAATTTTCTGGATTAATATGCAGTTTTCCTTAAAGCATTAAATAAATGTTTCATGTTTTTTATCCTTTCTGGACAAATATCATTCTCAAATATACTAGACACTTCTCTACTTTCATAATCAAAGAACATTTTTAGAAATGCTCACAAGATAGTAAGTTAAAGCAACATTAAAAATTAAAGTATTTTGCTAAAACATAAATGTATATATTTACATTTGTATTTTTATTATGTAGCTCTTTCAAAATGTTAACAATGGAAATCATTGGTTGTGACTTTATGAGAGATACTTCTTTTGTTACCTCATCTGGATAGTCTAATCTTGCCACAATAAATGTATATATTGTGTGATAAAATCAGAAATTCATAAAATAAAATTAGGACTATATCAAACTTAACATGTTATTGACAAAATACACCTACCATGATCAAGTTACAGACTTATTCACTGGCACACTTAATAAAGTAAACACAATGTCTTACCTAACCAATCCAGAATATTATGCCTTCAGAGCTCTTGAGCACATATTCTAGTTCTTTTCAGCTCCACTTACTATCAGTTCAAAACTGTATCTTCTTTTTTACTATTGATTCCAACTTCTAGAAGCTCCCTTTTCTTCTTTTCAAATATGTCATTTGCAAATCCACTAAAATTATTTGAAAAATAGAGTGATCCTTTCTTGGGAACTTGAAGCTTAAAATCCAACATATTTTCTCAATAGAGATTCTATGACATTCATTTCCACTTTTTATTTACTGTAACAGTTAACTGTATGTTTGGGTTTTGGAATGTAGTTCAGCTTCTAGGTCCAGAACAACAAGTTATGCAATCTTGGACAAGCTACTCAACTTTTCTGAGCCTCAGTTTTCTCATCTGTAAATTGGAAGAGCAATACAATTGCATTATTTTTTGGAACGATTAAATGAAATAATGAGGCAAAATAACCCACACAGTTTAAAACAGTAACAAGTATCCAATATAGGTTAGCTGTTTTTTTTTTTTTAATTTTCAGCCATTTTAATTGATTTTTTGTTTATTTTCATCCATCTTTACTCTTCAGCCTGTGTGGGCCTCCCTTTGCACTGGCCTCTCTTGCCACAGAGCACTGGCTCTGGGAGCATGCGCATCAGAGCGCTGGCTCATCATAGAACACACCGGTCCAGCTGCTCTGAGGCACGTGGGATTTTCCCGGGCAAGGGGTAAAATATACAAAAAGACACTTCTCTACTTTCATAATCAAAGAACATTTTTAGAAATGCTCACAAGATAGTAAGTTAAAGCAACATTAAAAATTAAAGTATTTTGCTAAAACATAAATGTATATATTTACATTTGTATTTTTATTATGTAGCTCTTTCAAAATGTTAACAATGGAAATCATTGGTTGTGACTTTATGAGAGATACTTCTTTTGTTACCTCATCTGGATAGTCTAATCTTGCCACAATAAATGTATATATTGTGTGATAAAATCAGAAATTCATAAAATAAAATTAGGACTATATCAAACTTAACATGTTATTGACAAAATACACCTACCATGATCAAGTTACAGACTTATTCACTGGCACACTTAATAAAGTAAACACAATGTCTTACCTAACCAATCCAGAATATTATGCCTTCAGAGCTCTTGAGCACATATTCTAGTTCTTTTCAGCTCCACTTACTATCAGTTCAAAACTGTATCTTCTTTTTTACTATTGATTCCAACTTCTAGAAGCTCCCTTTTCTTCTTTTCAAATATGTCATTTGCAAATCCACTAAAATTATTTGAAAAATAGAGTGATCCTTTCTTGGGAACTTGAAGCTTAAAATCCAACATATTTTCTCAATAGAGATTCTATGACATTCACTTCCATTTTTTATTTACTGTAACAGTTAACTGTATGTTTGGGTTTTGGAATGTAGTTCAGCTTCTAGGTCCAGAACAACAAGTTATGCAATCTTGGACAAGCTACTCAACTTTTCTGAGCCTCAGTTTTCTCATCTGTAAATTGGAAGAGCAATACAATTGCATTATTTTTTGGAACGATTAAATGAAATAATGAGGCAAAATAACCCACACAGTTTAAAACAGTAACAAGTATCCAATATAGGTTAGCTGTTTTTTTTTTTTTAATTTTCAGCCATTTTAATTGATTTTTTGTTTATTTTCATCCATCTTTACTCTTCAGCCTGTGTGGGCCTCCCTTTGCACTGGCCTCTCTTGCCACAGAGCACTGGCTCTGGGAGCATGCGCATCAGAGCGCTGGCTCATCATAGAACACACCGGTCCAGCTGCTCTGAGGCACGTGGGATTTTCCCGGGCAAGGGGTCGAACCAGTGCCCCTTACACTGCAAGGCAGATTCCTTACCCACTGGACAACCAGGGAAGCCCTAGGTTAGCCACTGTTATTCATGTTACCATTATTATTTACTTCCTGAATCTAAATTATTTTCCAGGTAATTGCCAGGAAATTGAGTTCTAGGTAAGCAAAATATTTCTACTTATAATCAACTGGTTATAGAAATAAGAGTCACCTAAAAGCCAAAGCAGGTTAATCTCACCCTTTGCAGTAGGAACAAAGGTAAGAAATTTGTTAAGATATTTAGCAATTCAGACTTAGTAAATTAAATGTAAGACTGTAACTCAGAATCACTAACTATAGGTCTGAAGAAGCCATGTTTATGGTCAATTTGTTCCTGAATATGCTTATATCAGTTAGCTGTGAGCCAGATTACAAGATTGGAGTCCATGCGGTAAAGTTCCCCCTTTGCCCCTCTCTGGGGTGCTTCTAGAACCTTTAAACAGAGGACACTGCCTGTATCTTTTTTTTTTTTTTTTTTTGGACCATCATTGGAATAACTCATAGCAATCTAGATAGAGAACACACAATGACATGTTTTTAATGAAATACAAATGAACCTTAAAAGTTCTTATCAGAAGCAATTTTGTGGCACTGGTAGCCTCAATAGTCTTACAAAGTTGTCTTCAAAAGGCCCTGGTCAGAAATATGTCAAATCAGAAAACAATTTCCAAAGTAAGTTGAACTTTTAAAGTATTTATCCACAGAAAAATTGGCAAAAACAGAACTGTAGATGAGGGGGAAAAATTATCCATAACTCACCACCAAGAGATAAACACTATTAAAACATTTTGATGCATTTCCCTCTGTTTGTGCTTATTGTCTTTATATTTATTCATTCCTGTATAAAATCATGCTGTTACAGACATTTGTATCCCGCTTCTTTTTTGACTTATTACAATACAAGCATTTTATAGAGCATTAAAATTCTTTGTAAACATCATTTTTAATAGCTGCATAAATGTTCCATAGTAAGGATATATACCATAATTTACCTTACTGTTTCCTCATGGTTGGACATTGAGGCCATTTCCAATTTTTTTTGCTAACACACAGAAATTTTAAAGATGGTTTTCAAGAGCAAACAAGTTTTATTTCGTGGGCAAATGAAGTACACAATGAAACAGACAGTGATGATATGTTCGTGTAATAGATTCACTGCTAGCCTCAGGTTCAATCAGAATAGGCATTTATCTTTCCTTCAAGCAATAATTCATTTTAATTCAGACTTTCCTTTCCTAGCCGCTTCCTCACAAATACATTTTCCATCTCTCACAACTGCAAAGACTTGGCCATAAAGCTCACTTTTTTGACAGGTGGCATTTAATTTGTCAGTAGGTCAAAAGCCCTTACTATCTCTTGTTGCCACACTGAACAGAGGCAGGAAGCCTCACTTTCAGTCCTGCCAGTGTGTCATACTTCCGCTTTGTGAGACTACTTACCTCTTCTTCATGTTTCATTCTTGGCCAGTCTGTAAGATGTAAAAGTGCCTTGCTTGGGCTTCTGGGGTTCTTCAGAATTAATTAACTTTGCTTCCAGGCCATTAGGCTCTCTTGAAGTGTCTGTCTCGATGGGGACCAGAACTCCATACCAAGGGACTCCACCCCACCTTTAGAGGATTCCTATTTTCTTCAGAACAGGCCTCTTTCCTGCTACACCAGGAAGTCATGCCAGAAACATAAATGCCCCACCTATGCTACCAAATGAAGAGCGTAAACTCTGAGATAATTGAAGTAGTCACAGCAAGAAGCAAAGCCTTGGGGAGGCCATTAATAATGCAACATGTGGTCATGCAGATTCCATGTACGAAAGAGAATATCATAAGCATATTTAATATGAAATGCAAGGACTACAGCAAACTGAACTAGGAATTTTGGCTGACTTTTTTTGGAAACTCATAGCTTACCAGACTCTGTGCTATAGACCTATTGCAAATGTGATCTAAAAACTGTAACAGTAGGTTGTAATCCAAATAAGGACTTCACAAAACAAAATAAAATGAGCGAAGAAAGTGAAATAGGAAAGTTTGTGAGACAGAGGGGAGCAAAAGACTTCAAAGTCCACGTCTATTAATATTAATCTGGTACCAGGGGGTCCAGCAGACTGAGCCTAACCAGACTGCCTTACCCTTCAAAAGATCAGCTTACCCTCTGGAATTAGACATCATAAAAAGTAACAAGAGTAGGACCAGAGAAGTTTTATCCTTACTGCACAGAGAATGAAATCCAAATGAATAAAATATCTAAATTTTAGAAATAAGGGCTTCTTTTTTTCTGGCTTATTGCAATCCCTAAATAATGATTTTTTCAACGTGAGAGGCATAGTATGACTGCACAGTGCTCGTTGTTCAGATGAAATCATATGAAACAATATAGAAAACCCTTGCCATGTTGCCTGGCATGGAGATCCTTCTCAATGGATGGCATTGACTCTCCTCCTTTCATTCAGAAGCAATGGGCTGAATACAAGACAATAGAACTCATTCCCATGCACTATCCTTAAGAGACTAATTCTGATTATTAAAATGAGAATATTTTTAAGTAATAAACTTTGGTATATTTTTTTTACTTTTGACAAAGCATGTTATAAAACATTGGTTTTTCAGATAAAAACATCTATTAACATTGACCATGTGCTTTTTTTTTTTTTTGGCCACTTCTATTGGTCTTTTATTTATCTATTTTCATCCATCTTTGTTCTTTGGCCTGTGTGGGCCTCCCATCACAGTGGCCTCTCTCATCGCACAGCACTGGCTCTGGGCACGTGCACTCAGAGCTCCAGCTTGGTAGTTGGACACATTCATCCAGCTGCTCCACGGTACGTGGGATCTTCTCAGGCCAGGGATCGAACCAGCCCACCTTGCACTACAAGGCGGTGTCCTTAGCCACTGGATCACCAGGGAAGCCCGACGATGTGCTTTTTTATTTGCAGGAACACAGGAAGGTGAACCTTCCTTCTTTACACCAACCAACATCCAGAATTTAAACAAACAAAAAAAAGTGGGTACTTCTTTACTCAAATGCAATTCCTCATTTTATAAAAGAATGGTCTAAATAAGCAAACACCAAGAAATTTAAATTACCCTATGAAAATCAGTACATTCTTCAAATACCATATTTACAAACATAGATTAGAAATATCTGAATTCCTTGGGGCCAACTGCTTTTGGGTTCAGGACTTTTCATATTTCAGAAAGGCACATATCTGCCCAAAAGTGTCTAGAGTCACAATCTAACCAAACCCATTGACATTTAGAGAAACTTCAAGATTTCCATATTGAATAAAATAAAGTCTCTAATTAGACTTGCATCAGCTCAGTGTAGGTTTTGTCACCAAATTAATTTGTGACAAATAACGACAATAATGAAAAGTACCTGCCAGTATTTAGACTTTTGGGGATTTCAAAATTAAGAATAAGGGATTATGAAACTATTTTTAATTTGAACACACACAGTCAAATCAGTCTAGTGTATAAATTTAAGATGGGTAATTTAAGGAATAAAACGGTCACCTTGTGTGCTGATGTCATGGACAAAAAATGCTACTGGAAAAAAAGTACCTTTATGAAAACTACAAGACACAAAAGAATTGGTGAAGCTGAAGCAAAGGAAAGGAATTTCAAGAGCCACTAGCGCAGATCTGGCCTGCAAAAGCACCACCTTAACAGAAGATTGCTTGAAATCTACTCTGGTCATTATTTACTACCACTAAGCAAAATCTTCTGGCAATGACTCTGAACTTGTTTCCAGAAGGCAAACAATAGTGCTTGGAAACTGAACACAGTGCGGGCAAAGGCCACTGGGGGCACACATCCAAAAACTGCCAATCACACAAACACAGACTTATACAGACCAAAAATCACATGGTAGAAAGAATACATGAACCATGCTCCCTCTCATATCTGTTTGTGTATATCCGTACCCTAATATCACTCCCAAATCCAAGGATCAAGAACAGATCCTCAGCACCCCAAATAACAATCTAAGATGAGATGATTCTGGATCTTCTCAGGTTTTTTTTTTTTTTTTTTCTTTTTAAATGTTGACCTCTTTCATTGGTTTTTTATTTATTTATTTTCTTCTATCTTAATATTCTTTGGCCTGTATGGGCCTCCCATTGCAGTGGCCTCTCTCGTCACAGAGCACTGGCTCTGGGCACATGCACTCCAGAGTGCTGGCTCATAACTGGACCCACCAGTCCAGTCACTCCGCAGCACATGGGATCTTCCCAGACCAGGTATCGAACTGGAACCCCCTGCACTGCAAGGCGGACTCTTTACCCACTGGACCACCAGGGGAGCCCTCAGTTTTTGATGCACTTTGAATGGTATGAGGCTTTTGGATCATTTTGATATAGGATTTTATATCTGTATATCTCTCCATCTCAGTTTTCCCTCAGAAAGCCAAATATTTTATCTCATAAGCAAATGAGCATCTTTCATTATTATAGTCAGAAACATTCTTCAGAGAAAAATCCGCTCCAGTTTTGTTGCCTGGAGAGCCCCATGAACAGAGCACCCTGGCAGACTACATACAGTCCATGGGGTCACAAAGAGTCAGACATGACTGAGCAACTAAACCACAACAAAAATTAAAAAAAAAACGGTCACCTTGTGTGCTGATGTCATGGACAAAAAATGCTACTGGAAAAAAAGTACCTTTATGAAAACTACAAGACACAAAAGAATTGGTGAAGCTGAAGCAAAGGAAAGGAATTTCAAGAGCCACTAGCGCAGATCTGGCCTGCAAAAGCACCACCTTAACAGAAGATTGCTTGAAATCTACTCTGGTCATTATTTACTACCACTAAGCAAAATCTTCTGGCAATGACTCTGAACTTGTTTCCAGAAGGCAAACAATAGTGCTTGGAAACTGAACACAGTGCGGGCAAAGGCCACTGGGGGCACACATCCAAAAACTGCCAATCACACAAACACAGACTTATACAGACCAAAAATCACATGGTAGAAAGAATACATGAACCATGCTCCCTCTCATATCTGTTTGTGTATATCCGTACCCTAATATCACTCCCAAATCCAAGGATCAAGAACAGATCCTCAGCACCCCAAATAACAATCTAAGATGAGATGATTCTGGATCTTCTCAGGTTTTTTTTTTTTTTTCTTTTTAAATGTTGACCTCTTTCATTGGTTTTTTATTTATTTATTTTCTTCTATCTTAATATTCTTTGGCCTGTATGGGCCTCCCATTGCAGTGGCCTCTCTCGTCACAGAGCACTGGCTCTGGGCACATGCACTCCAGAGTGCTGGCTCATAACTGGACCCACCAGTCCAGTCACTCCGCAGCACATGGGATCTTCCCAGACCAGGTATCGAACTGGAACCCCCTGCACTGCAAGGCGGACTCTTTACCCACTGGACCACCAGGGGAGCCCTCAGTTTTTGATGCACTTTGAATGGTATGAGGCTTTTGGATCATTTTGATATAGGATTTTATATCTGTATATCTCTCCATCTCAGTTTTCCCTCAGAAAGCCAAATATTTTATCTCATAAGCAAATGAGCATCTTTCATTATTATAGTCAGAAACATTCTTCAGAGAAAAATCCGCTCCAGTTTTGTTGCCTGGAGAGCCCCATGAACAGAGCACCCTGGCAGACTACATACAGTCCATGGGGTCACAAAGAGTCAGACATGACTGAGCAACTAAACCACAACAAAAATTACCAATACATTTTATCAAGGAGAGCTTAATGTAGAATAAAGTCCAAGAGAAAAAACAATGTTCTAGGCAGACATTTCCCTACATTTACATGACCAATGTCAAATAACTGTACATAACAAGTCAGATTAGGAATGTATTTTAAGGCTGATTAATCCGTGAAGAACATGTATCTCTTGGAACATTTCTTGTAATGGATAAATGAGAAACTAGAGATCAGCGAGGTTGCCAATCTCACCAGCTAATTTCTAGCCAGAAGAACTCCCAGTGCTTACAAGTAATACACGTTTGGCGTACATTTTTTATTCATGAAGGGGCAATAGAGGGGCTGCAGAAACATGGATTGAAGGTAGAGTATCAGTGACTAGTTTAAATTCATTGAACAATTACTGGGCCCACAGTTTGCCACAATGAAATTAAAATTTAGCTGCAGAATTAACATGGGCAATGTAGTAAAAACTGACAGAAGATGCTCAGCGGAACTTCAGGAGAGAAACCCTGGGATTCAGATGAGCGAGAAGAGGGGAGAGTCTTCTGGTGGGATTGAGATGGGGTGATGTAACAATTTAATGGGAGCACACTTGGCCACTACAAAGAATCCCTCAGTTAGTTGTTCAGTGAGCCAAAAATATATTTACAACCTTTACAACCATCTCTAGGTCCTTAGAGTAGACTATGAACTCCCTGGTCCCTTAAATTTTAATGAACCTGAGCCCTTTTAAAGGTGGCACTGTGAGCAACTTTAGCTGTGAAACAATTAAAATGTTAATGGGGTTTCTACTGTAAATAGATTTATGAAAGGGAATGCTGACTGAGTCGTTTCCTGGTCCCAACTTGTTACTGTCAGTTGAATTCAAGCAAGATGTGCTTTACAAGAGATGTAAGGCATACCCTTTAATAGTTGCTGCCTATTGCGTTTCCTATTTCAAAATTCATTTTATACTGCATATAACATGCCTAAAGCCCAGTACAAATACTATTCTGTTATCACATAATTGGCCAGTGTGTATTGCTATGTCTTGAGTTTCAACTTGTTTTATTTTACATGTGGTATTTTAGCACATTGAAAGGAAACCCGTGTTCATTTTTGCTCATCCTGATACAGAGAGAGTTCAAAAGTTCAAAAGATAAGAAGTGATTCTCAGCATGAATAAACTGTGAAAGGCATTAGAAAATAAATTTTTGATGTCGAGATATATTCCCAGTCTATTCACGCTGAGAACAGTTTTCTTATCTTTGGGACTTTGTAAGCTAGGATAGCCAAAATTTGTTTAAACTCCACAATAAATAAAAAAGCAATATAATTCGACTGTTGCTCTACTATCACACACTTTTGTCTATAAATCAAGCCCTTTACAGTGTAACAAAAAAGTACTGTAAATGAAGATTACTGATTGAAGCTCTAGAAAAAAATTTCAAAATTAGGTTGCCATTTTCCTGATCCTGATCAAAATCTACTATGCTAAAACAGAAAAAAATGGTTTTCTTAATAATTCAGAAAAACTAAACCTCAAGTCTCCTGGGATTGCCTCTTCCCTCAAGAGGCAAAGCCACTAAAGCTCAGAATTACTGTCAATTCTTAATTAACCGTATCAGGGAGGACAACACTTAGCACCACTGAAAACTGTCTACTGAAGAGTGACAGAAAACATTTCCCATATCAGAAGCTGACAAGACACATAATTTGTATACCAGGAGCTGACTTTACAAACAGTGGTTTGGAAAAGCCTTCACGTATTCCAAACATGTTTTCATCATTATCACATGGTTATCCAATAATTTCTTTTTTTAAAACATCTAGAGATTTTTGCACACCTAAGACAAATACAAATGTCAGTTCAGGTTGTTGGGACGGTCAGCTAATCCTATCTGAGGGACCTGGAACTATCTGTGATATAGATGACTTTTGTGCTTGGTCCTAGAGATTTATGAAAGGGAATGCTGACTGAGTCGTTTCCTGGTCCCAACTTGTTACTGTCAGTTGAATTCAAGCAAGATGTGCTTTACAAGAGATGTAAGGCATACCCTTTAATAGTTGCTGCCTATTGCGTTTCCTATTTCAAAATTCATTTTATACTGCATATAACATGCCTAAAGCCCAGTACAAATACTATTCTGTTATCACATAATTGGCCAGTGTGTATTGCTATGTCTTGAGTTTCAACTTGTTTTATTTTACATGTGGTATTTTAGCACATTGAAAGGAAACCCGTGTTCATTTTTGCTCATCCTGATACAGAGAGAGTTCAAAAGTTCAAAAGATAAGAAGTGATTCTCAGCATGAATAAACTGTGAAAGGCATTAGAAAATAAATTTTTGATGTCGAGATATATTCCCAGTCTATTCACGCTGAGAACAGTTTTCTTATCTTTGGGACTTTGTAAGCTAGGATAGCCAAAATTTGTTTAAACTCCACAATAAATAAAAAAGCAATATAATTCGACTGTTGCTCTACTATCACACACTTTTGTCTATAAATCAAGCCCTTTACAGTGTAACAAAAAAGTACTGTAAATGAAGATTACTGATTGAAGCTCTAGAAAAAAATTTCAAAATTAGGTTGCCATTTTCCTGATCCTGATCAAAATCTACTATGCTAAAACAGAAAAAAATGGTTTTCTTAATAATTCAGAAAAACTAAACCTCAAGTCTCCTGGGATTGCCTCTTCCCTCAAGAGGCAAAGCCACTAAAGCTCAGAATTACTGTCAATTCTTAATTAACCGTATCAGGGAGGACAACACTTAGCACCACTGAAAACTGTCTACTGAAGAGTGACAGAAAACATTTCCCATATCAGAAGCTGACAAGACACATAATTTGTATACCAGGAGCTGACTTTACAAACAGTGGTTTGGAAAAGCCTTCACGTATTCCAAACATGTTTTCATCATTATCACATGGTTATCCAATAATTTCTTTTTTTAAAACATCTAGAGATTTTTGCACACCTAAGACAAATACAAATGTCAGTTCAGGTTGTTGGGACGGTCAGCTAATCCTATCTGAGGGACCTGGAACTATCTGTGATATAGATGACTTTTGTGCTTGGTCCTAGAGATTAGCCTGGAAGAGGCGAGGAGGCAGGAAGGTTACTGAGAATAAAGCAAAGCAGCGAGAGCACTGGGGAATAGTGCAAGGGCATGAGCGGGCAATGATGACAACACTGTTTAACCACAGTGTCTCTCACCCCCGGAAGATTCTCCACCCTGCCCACAGTCTCTGAGACATTGCCCTGCTCTGCCCTCTTCCTGTAATGAATGTTCTTCTACAGAATCCTACCTCACCTTCAAATGCCACCACTTTCATGAAGCTTTCCATGATTTCCTCTCATAAATGTAGTTTCTCCTTCCTTTTAATTACAGTAACGCTTTGGTCTAAGTCACTTAACTAAAAGAAAGAACACATTTTTACAAGTTCCAAGGGAATGGAGACTTTATCTTGCCCATCTTTACAGTCTCTGCAGAACCAAAAAAAAATGCCTTGGTGATTGTGTGTTGCTCTTCAACTGTGGCCAGTCTGTAATTAATGCTGCTGGAACATGACAGCGGGAAGTTCTTTGCCCTGTCAAGTCTCACAATGGGAATAACAAGGCTGAGAATTTTGGCAGACACAGGGTAAATGTTTAGTCCTACACGAACTAAGACACCTGAAGCCACTCTTCAGGAGTCTCTAGTTCTTGTCACCATGACCAAAAGTGGTGGCCAGAGTTTTCTCAACTAAAACAAGGTTCTTCCATTGGATTTGTTTGGGTAACTCTACATTAATTACTTTTCAGTAGCACTTTCCATGTTCCTCCTTTATTTACCTTTCCTGCGGCCTTCCATAGCATGTATGCCCCTCTTACCTTCTTAGGCAGTTTCATAATCTCCTCCTTAGATCCTTTTTCATCTGTCCTCCTCTCTTATAAATGACAAAGGACTGTATAGTCAAAACTCTGATTTTTCCAGCAGTAATATACAGATATGAGAGTTGGGCCATAAAGAAGGTTAAGTGCTAAAGAACTGATGCCTTTGAACTGTGGTGTTGGAAAACACTCTTGAGAGTTCCTTGGACTACAAGGAGATCAAGCAAGTCAATCCTAAAGGAAATCAACCCTGAATATTCATTGGAAGGACTAATGCTGAAGATGAAGCCCCAATATTCTGGCCACCTGATATGAAGAGCTGACTCATTGGAAAAGACCCTGATGCTGGGAAAAACTGAGGGCAGGAGGAGAAGGGGGCAACAGAAGATGAGATGGTTGGATGGCATCATCAACTCACTGGACATAAGTTTGAGCAAACTCTGGGAGATAGTGAAGGACAAGGAAGCAGGGCATGCTGTAGTCCATGAGTCATAAAGAGGTGGACACAACTGAGTGACTGAATAAACAACCTCCCATATACTAAAATACCTCCGGTTTCCTTCTTCAATAATTTTTTCTCCTCACTTTTTATATACATACTGTCTCCTGCCACTTCAACATTCAAATATAGCTCTACCCCAGACACTTAACTAAAAGAAAGAACACATTTTACAAGTTCCAAGGGAATGGAGACTTTATCTTGCCCATCTTTACAGTCTCTGCAGAACCAAAAAATGCCTTGGTGATTGTGTGTTGCTCTTCAACTGTGGCCAGTCTGTAATTAATGCTGCTGGAACATGACAGCGGGAAGTTCTTTGCCCTGTCAAGTCTCACAATGGGAATAACAAGGCTGAGAATTTTGGCAGACACAGGGTAAATGTTTAGTCCTACACGAACTAAGACACCTGAAGCCACTCTTCAGGAGTCTCTAGTTCTTGTCACCATGACCAAAAGTGGTGGCCAGAGTTTTCTCAACTAAAACAAGGTTCTTCCATTGGATTTGTTTGGGTAACTCTACATTAATTACTTTTCAGTAGCACTTTCCATGTTCCTCCTTTATTTACCTTTCCTGAGGCCTTCCATAGCATTTATGCTCTCTCTTACCTTCTTAGGCAGTTTCATAATCTCCTCCTTAGATCCTTTTTCATCTGTCCTCCTCTCTTATAAATGACAAAGGACTGTATAGTCAAAACTCTGATTTTTCCAGCAGTAATATACAGATATGAGAGTTGGGCCATAAAGAAGGTTAAGTGCTAAAGAACTGATGCCTTTGAACTGTGGTGTTGGAAAACACTCTTGAGAGTTCCTTGGACTACAAGGAGATCAAGCAAGTCAATCCTAAAGGAAATCAACCCTGAATATTCATTGGAAGGACTAATGCTGAAGATGAAGCCCCAATATTCTGGCCACCTGATATGAAGAGCTGACTCATTGGAAAAGACCCTGATGCTGGGAAAAACTGAGGGCAGGAGGAGAAGGGGGCAACAGAAGATGAGATGGTTGGATGGCATCATCAACTCACTGGACATAAGTTTGAGCAAACTCTGGGAGATAGTGAAGGACAAGGAAGCAGGGCATGCTGTAGTCCATGAGTCATAAAGAGGTGGACACAACTGAGTGACTGAATAAACAACCTCCCATATACTAAAATACCTCCGGTTTCCTTCTTCAATAATTTTTTCTCCTCACTTTTTATATATACATACTGTCTCCTGCCACTTCAACATTCAAATATAGCTCTACCCCAGACCACTGTCCTGGTCTCAAGTGCTCCCACGGAGGTTCCCCTGAATGTCCCCACCTGAGAACCCACAGATGTGTAAGTGCCCACAAGGTAAGAGTGGAACTCACCTTCTTCTCCCCTTTCCTGTGTTTCTGATTTTCTCTGTTACCCGAAGGTCACCTTCTTTTTCTCTCATTCCCTTTCTACAGTCCATTCACCAGCTCTTCTTTGGAATCTGTCCCTTCCTTTCATCACCATTGTTACCTCCTTGTTTTTATAAGCCTCACACCACTTCTCCCTATACTACTGAAGGAACCTCCTCACTGGGAACCCCACCTGACCTCTTCCCACTCCAGCCCATTCTTCATTCAATAAACGCCTGACTAGGTCTCTCCCCTGCTTTCAGTCAGTCACCTCCTGATTCATCACTGGTCTACTGTGAAGTCCAAAGTTCTTACCTTGAGATCCAAGACCCATCCTGAGCTAGTCCCTCTGAACTGCCCTAAACCTATATTCTACTGTGGCTCCTGTTGTACTCTCCCCTCCAAAGAGACCATTAAGAAAGTGACTTATGGTTTTTCCTAAAAGGGAGAAGACATCCTCCTTCTTCCACATGCTCCTCCCATCAGCTAGAACCCATCAGCACCACCTTTATCACCCATCTGACCTTTACTCAGTGAACTGGCTTAACAAAATTCACTCTTGAAAACTTACACAGTAGCCCTGAATTCTTTCTTCTCTCTGCCTAGGTTTTATGTTCCATCTCTGCCAGGTTTTTTTGGGTGGTGGGGGTGGGGGCGGGAGGAGGGGATAGGTCCTGATCTGTTCATTGATCTCCCTTCAGGTCTGAGCTGCTCAAGAATAGAGGATCACTTTTTCCTTTTTGTCTCCCCCAAACCCAGAAAAGTACTTGGTACTGAATAAATATTTGTTATATAGAAGCAACAAGAAAACAAATCAGCTACAGGTTAAGCAGATGGATTAGTGATTTGATTTCAACTTCAGTGAAGAGAAGACAGATACTTGGGATTTACTGAGTCAGCTCATTAAACCTCTGTGTTCATCTAGTTCCAGAATCTTCCTGCCTCTTGAAATATAAATGGAAAAGCAAGCACTAGATTTAACAAGAGAACAAAACTAGATTTAAGCTTTAGCAAAGCCCATACTGCTGAAGCAGGGAAGGCAAATGTCAGAGGCCTTGGGACTCTTCACGGTCTCTTACACCTTTACATATCTTGTGAGGAAGCTTTCAGGGCTTTTGTTCTAGATGGATGTTTGTATAGTAAACAGCCTTGGAAGATTTAGAGGGTGTACCCTGCCAGGTCTGAGAGTAGAGCTGTTGCTTGAGTGGGATAAGAAAGATGACGTCTCCCTCTAAGGCCACAAGTTGAGCAAAGTTGCTAACAGCTCCCTTATAATACTGGATATTTTTATAAGGCCTGGGTTCCTCGGCTGTGACATAAATCCACAGGGTACACAGTATCCATTTGGGCCACTGCTTGAGGAATTAGTGCAGGGTGCCTGATTCAAACATGAAGCTCACAGTGCCTGCTATGGCCTGGTTAATAAAGCTCTTTGTCTAGGAGTCTCATGTCTTCTGACAGCTGCTATGAACTCTGGCAGACTAACTTGTTACCCTGCAGGTAGAGTAAAATCTGACACACTTCAGAGTTCTGGATGAGAAGAAGGGAACGAAAGGAAATTTTTTATGTTGCTCTATAAATGCTTATGAAATTGAATAACACCAGAAAGATAAAACCGTGACTGCAATAGTTAAGAGCACAGACTCTATAGTCAAAGAGTTCAGGTTCAGAGCCTAGAAAATTCACTCTTGAAAACTTACACAGTAGCCCTGAATTCTTTCTTCTCTCTGCCTAGGTTTTATGTTCCATCTCTGCCAGGTTTTTTTGGGTGGTGGGGGTGGGGGCGGGAGGAGGGATAGGTCCTGATCTGTTCATTGATCTCCTTCAGGTCTGAGCTGCTCAAGAATAGAGGATCACTTTTTCCTTTTTGTCTCCCCCAAACCCAGAAAAGTACTTGGTACTGAATAAATATTTGTTATATAGAAGCAACAAGAAAACAAATCAGCTACAGGTTAAGCAGATGGATTAGTGATTTGATTTCAACTTCAGTGAAGAGAAGACAGATACTTGGGATTTACTGAGTCAGCTCATTAAACCTCTGTGTTCATCTAGTTCCAGAATCTTCCTGCCTCTTGAAATATAAATGGAAAAGCAAGCACTAGATTTAACAAGAGAACAAAACTAGATTTAAGCTTTAGCAAAGCCCATACTGCTGAAGCAGGGAAGGCAAATGTCAGAGGCCTTGGGACTCTTCACGGTCTCTTACACCTTTACATATCTTGTGAGGAAGCTTTCAGGGCTTTTGTTCTAGATGGATGTTTGTATAGTAAACAGCCTTGGAAGATTTAGAGGGTGTACCCTGCCAGGTCTGAGAGTAGAGCTGTTGCTTGAGTGGGATAAGAAAGATGACGTCTCCCTCTAAGGCCACAAGTTGAGCAAAGTTGCTAACAGCTCCCTTATAATACTGGATATTTTTATAAGGCCTGGGTTCCTCGGCTGTGACATAAATCCACAGGGTACACAGTATCCATTTGGGCCACTGCTTGAGGAATTAGTGCAGGGTGCCTGATTCAAACATGAAGCTCACAGTGCCTGCTATGGCCTGGTTAATAAAGCTCTTTGTCTAGGAGTCTCATGTCTTCTGACAGCTGCTATGAACTCTGGCAGACTAACTTGTTACCCTGCAGGTAGAGTAAAATCTGACACACTTCAGAGTTCTGGATGAGAAGAAGGGAACGAAAGGAAATTTTTTATGTTGCTCTATAAATGCTTATGAAATTGAATAACACCAGAAAGATAAAACCGTGACTGCAATAGTTAAGAGCACAGACTCTATAGTCAAAGAGTTCAGGTTCAGAGCCTAGCTTTCAAAATTATTAACTACATAAACTCTCCTGAGCATCATACCCTTGTATGCAATTTCTCCAGGAATACCTTAACTTCTCTTTATCTCATCTCCCTCATTATCAAATGTGGATATCTATATAACCCTCGGATAGGGTTGTTGTGAGGATGAAATGAGCTAAAATATGGGAAATACTTAAATTTCTCCTGGCATTTAATAAGTGCTCTTGAAAAGTGACACTGTGATGCTTCAACTTTACCCCATGGACAATCAAAGGTTTTAAGAAAGAAAATGATATTAATAGGTCTTTGTTTTAGAAACTAACTGTGATGAAACTGTATATATAATACAAATAAAGAGGATCCAAAGAATATCAAACAGAAGAGCAACCAAGAGACGACTCTAAGAGTCTAGAAGTAAAAACAGCATGGCTGGGCTTGTGTGGGCAACATGAAAGAGAATGGATTTGGCACCTGAGAGGAATATAAATATTCATTTCTAGTTATCCAATCATCACATACAAAGGCTTTTTCATGATCACCTCACCTAAAGCTCATAATATAACTACAAGATAAACTAGGAGAAAAGTGACAGATGTGAGTTCAATTATGAAGGGAAGAGAAGATGAGGCAAGGACGCTGGAGGGAGACAAGGCTGAGGGAGGCAAAGATAACTAGAGATGATCTAAGGACATTGTGAGTCTGAACCCCAGAGGGATAATAAATCTATCGCTGAAAATGCAAGTCTGTAGCTCTGAAGAGAATGGGGCAAAATGTGCAGATCTGGGTTTCACCAGAATATAACACATGCTGGAAGCCAGGGGAAAGAAAGAGATAAACCAGGTAGTCTATAAAGCAGAAAAAGGATTACAGACAGGAGCTGAGAGAAAGCAGTGGCCAGTGCAGGAGGACTACAGATGATACTGAGTGCACAAAGGAAAAGCAGAAGCAGAGAAGTGGAGAAGTGGGAAACAGGAGTAGCTATAGAAAATAGCTATAGAAAAATGGGAGTAGGGTGAGTTCTGGAAAAAGGCAGCCTCTGAGAAGGAACTGTCGCAGAGGAGGCCAGACTGCAGTGGGTTAAACGATCACTGATACAATCATTGATAAACATCAAAGAGTTGTTCTTGAGAAATTAAAGATGAAGGAGAGAAGCAGCAAGGTCAAGACAGAATCTGCATATAGACACGGACATGTCAGAAACATGGAACAGAGGGAGACAAAGACAGGGAAACGTGGACACCTTGAAAAGAAGAGGGGAAAACACAGAAAGGAAAGACTTGGCAATAAAAGAAAGAAAAGAAATGACTCATCAAGAAAATTGTTAAAGATGGGACGTGGAACATGTAGAGAAGGAATCACCTTGAAAAAGGTGGAAAGTTACTCCTACGAGAGACCTAAGAATAGGAGAAATAAGCTACTGTTGAAAATAAGCAGTAGGACCTGGGAGGATGGAGACCTGAGAGCCTAGGAAGCCTAGGAAGGAAAGGTCAAGGGCAGAGGGACCATCACAGGTAACGGTGATCAGGAACAAGGCTCTGGAGCTACAATGGGTCCAAAGCCCATCCCACCTCTTCTCAACTGTGAAACCACAGGCAAGCTACTTAACCCCTCCCTCTGTCTCAGGGTCCTCATCTGAAAAATAAAGATGGCAGTATTCTCAACCTCAGATGACTGTTCTTAAAACAATCAACACAAACTGCTAGAAATAATGCCTTGCCCATGGAGGGCAT
The DNA here is from genome assembly GCA_022376925.1 of Tragulus kanchil. Lineage (NCBI taxonomy): Eukaryota > Metazoa > Chordata > Mammalia > Artiodactyla > Tragulidae > Tragulus > Tragulus kanchil. The sequence goes on from JAIOJX010000028.1 coordinate 125,241,493, forward strand.
ACACAGTCTTCTCTACTTCAGATTGTTCTTAAAACAATCAACACAAACTGCTAGAAATAATGCCTTGCCTATGGAGGGCATACAAAGTCTTCTCTACTTCACTTTTTTTATGCTCACTTAGTGTGGCTGACCTCACAAGAAATAAAAATACTTTTGAATTAGTTTACACTGAGTAAATGACAGGCCACAGGCTGTGCTTAAATGATTTGTGAATTTAAAAGTGGACTGTTTGTAGCCCCAGACATCTCTGGCTCAATTTCAGACTTTATCAGAAATAAGAAAGAAAGAAAAGAGAAAAAACTAAAGCAAATAAAACAAATTCCAACATGGTGTGTGTTTTAAGAGACACCTCTGTCAATTCCTCTTCACGATTTTGGATTTTCATAGCTTTTTCCTTTTCTCTACTTCTAAATTTATTGACTGTTCAGAAAGCTAAATCTCTGCCACTCTGACCACAAGTTTCTACATCAACTGGAGAAGGTTTAGGTGAAACAGTTCTACACATATGTATTGAGGGTGCATTTGAATGGATAAGCTTTATCATATCAGGCACATTCCAGATTTGTACATTAACCTGTACTAGATACCTACATTAGGGAATGGATGTGAACTGTCCTGATCCCCTGAAGTAGGAAATGGCAATCCACTCCAGTATTCTTGCCTGGAAAATGCCATGGACAGAGGAGCCTGGAAGGCTATAGTCCATGCGGTCGCATAATAGCTTAGGAGACTACTGAGTCACAAAGTGGCCATACTTTTCTAAAATTCCCCTTCAGTGTTAGAGAATACCCAGTACTTCAGGTCCCTGGAGCTTCTCCTATTGAATCTGTGTTTATAGAGTTGTGAATCCCACCTGAGACCTATGGAAGCCTAGGAAGGAAAGGTCAAGGGCAGAGGGACCATCACAGGTAACGGTGATCAGGAACAAGGCTCTGGAGCTACAATGGGTCCAAAGCCCATCCCACCTCTTCTCAACTGTGAAACCACAGGCAAGCTACTTAACCCCTCCCTCTGTCTCAGGGTCCTCATCTGAAAAATAAAGATGGCAGTATTCTCAACCTCAGATGACTGTTCTTAAAACAATCAACACAAACTGCTAGAAATAATGCCTTGCCCATGGAGGGCATACACAGTCTTCTCTACTTCAGATTGTTCTTAAAACAATCAACACAAACTGCTAGAAATAATGCCTTGCCTATGGAGGGCATACAAAGTCTTCTCTACTTCACTTTTTTTATGCTCACTTAGTGTGGCTGACCTCACAAGAAATAAAAATACTTTTGAATTAGTTTACACTGAGTAAATGACAGGCCACAGGCTGTGCTTAAATGATTTGTGAATTTAAAAGTGGACTGTTTGTAGCCCCAGACATCTCTGGCTCAATTTCAGACTTTATCAGAAATAAGAAAGAAAGAAAAGAGAAAAAACTAAAGCAAATAAAACAAATTCCAACATGGTGTGTGTTTTAAGAGACACCTCTGTCAATTCCTCTTCACGATTTTGGATTTTCATAGCTTTTTCCTTTTCTCTACTTCTAAATTTATTGACTGTTCAGAAAGCTAAATCTCTGCCACTCTGACCACAAGTTTCTACATCAACTGGAGAAGGTTTAGGTGAAACAGTTCTACACATATGTATTGAGGGTGCATTTGAATGGATAAGCTTTATCATATCAGGCACATTCCAGATTTGTACATTAACCTGTACTAGATACCTACATTAGGGAATGGATGTGAACTGTCCTGATCCCCTGAAGTAGGAAATGGCAATCCACTCCAGTATTCTTGCCTGGAAAATGCCATGGACAGAGGAGCCTGGAAGGCTATAGTCCATGCGGTCGCATAATAGCTTAGGAGACTACTGAGTCACAAAGTGGCCATACTTTTCTAAAATTCCCCTTCAGTGTTAGAGAATACCCAGTACTTCAGGTCCCTGGAGCTTCTCCTATTGAATCTGTGTTTATAGAGTTGTGCCTGCCTGATACCTATCTGCAGCACACCCGTGTCCACTACTTCCATCATGCTGTATACAATAGTTATGCAAGTGTTTATAAGACAGCATTACAAAGGGTAAATTTTAATAGAGTGCATCACAGCCAGTCATTTTCCTTTGATGTCTCAAAGATCTGGAGTAGAGTTTATTTCCGTCTATTTAATCCTTGAGAAAACATTTGCAGAGGACCATTAACATAAGTAAACGCTTCAATATCCCTTTATCAAAATGCCATCATCAGTTACAACTCTCCAATTCGTAATGTACTTGCCAAGGCTAGCTTTCCCTATTCCACAATTTCCAGCTTAAGCCAAATCCATTGTTTTAATGCTTAAGTGTCCACGGCCATGAGAGAGCAGGAGAATTTTTTATGAGGAGTCTCAGAAAGTAGGAGAGAGATCAGAGCTCCCTTGTGAGGAGCAAGCTTACCCACTGCAGGGCAGCTAGCACACCAACCCACCTCCACACGCAACACCAAATGCCAATAGAAACCTCTAGCTTTTACAACAGTCAACAAAACCCCACAGGTTCATCAGTATCCGCTAGGTAGAAAATACCAGTCACATTCCCACTGAGAACCCCAGATAGTGATTACAGAAAACTTCTTAGAAACAGAGGTGGGGCTTGGTGTTCTGAAAGGGGTCATTCGTATTGAGAACTCCAGCAGTGGAATTCAAACTACCTGTATCCAAACCTCGTGGATTCCTGGAGTATGAACTTAACCTTACTGTGTCTCTTTCTTCATCGAAAATGGAGATAGCAGTGCCTTACTTGTAGGACTATTTCCAGGATAAAATTCCAGATTTGTACATTAACCTGTACTAGTTTTGTGATGTGAACTGTCCTGATCCCCTGAAGTAGGAAATGGCAATCCACTCCAGTATTCTTGCCTGGAAAATGCCATGGACAGAGGAGCCTGGAAGGCTATAGTCCATGCGGTCGCATAATAGCTTAGGAGACTACTGAGTCACAAAGTGGCCATACTTTTCTAAAATTCCCCTTCAGTGTTAGAGAATACCCAGTACTTCAGGTCCCTGGAGCTTCTCCTATTGAATCTGTGTTTATAGAGTTGTGCCTGCCTGATACCTATCTGCAGCACACCCGTGTCCACTACTTCCATCATGCTGTATACAATAGTTATGCAAGTGTTTATAAGACAGCATTACAAAGGGTAAATTTTAATAGAGTGCATCACAGCCAGTCATTTTCCTTTGATGTCTCAAAGATCTGGAGTAGAGTTTATTTCCGTCTATTTAATCCTTGAGAAAACATTTGCAGAGGACCATTAACATAAGTAAACGCTTCAATATCCCTTTATCAAAATGCCATCATCAGTTACAACTCTCCAATTCGTAATGTACTTGCCAAGGCTAGCTTTCCCTATTCCACAATTTCCAGCTTAAGCCAAATCCATTGTTTTAATGCTTAAGTGTCCACGGCCATGAGAGAGCAGGAGAATTTTTTATGAGGAGTCTCAGAAAGTAGGAGAGAGATCAGAGCTCCCTTGTGAGGAGCAAGCTTACCCACTGCAGGGCAGCTAGCACACCAACCCACCTCCACACGCAACACCAAATGCCAATAGAAACCTCTAGCTTTTACAACAGTCAACAAAACCCCACAGGTTCATCAGTATCCGCTAGGTAGAAAATACCAGTCACATTCCCACTGAGAACCCCAGATAGTGATTACAGAAAACTTCTTAGAAACAGAGGTGGGGCTTGGTGTTCTGAAAGGGGTCATTCGTATTGAGAACTCCAGCAGTGGAATTCAAACTACCTGTATCCAAACCTCGTGGATTCCTGGAGTATGAACTTAACCTTACTGTGTCTCTTTCTTCATCGAAAATGGAGATAGCAGTGCCTTACTTGTAGGACTATTTCCAGGATAAAATGAAATAATACATGTCATTAGAAATCTGCCTGATATCTAAGTATATTAAGTATTCATTACCTGTGATTTCTGATGTCAAGTCACATAGTAGGTACATAGGCACTCTTTGTGGAATAATGATTTTATACATCTCCCTAACCTTAGTTATACAAGGTTTCCTAAAAGTGCTAAGACAAGGTCACCAGAGAGATTAATTCTCATTAGAGTTGAAGGACCATATATGTCATACATCTTTTGCTTCGTTAATAAAATTTTCTTTGAAAATGAGCTTACCTGTAGAAGAACATACCATAAATACAGAGCATTCCACTTAGGCTGCCCATTAGCTGCACAGCCATTTCTTCTTTTCAGTTGTCACTCCAGCTCTAAAACTCTGCCCAAGGACAAGATCAGCTACACCAAACTTTTACCTGTGTTAATGACCTCTAAGTGCCTGTCAGTAGGCTGATGCATTCTCATTAGTGGTCTTCATCTCATTAGAAGCCAGCTTTCACTGATAATGGACCTCAGAGATCAATAAAAATCTCAGGAAGAATTTTCTTTAATTTAATAGATGGACAGGTGTGTGGTAGCCAAGAGCTATACCTGGTTGTATTCCACAGGCCTACAACAATTGCAAAGGCATCTGTGGAGTCCTAGCACTAAATCCCAACATGGTTCCTGCTGAAGAAACCATTAACTCTAATACCAGGGAGGACAAAATACAAAATTGATTGGATTTTTTCCATCCAGATTTCAGAAAGTACTAAGAGTCATCAGAGTGATCTCAATAACTCCCAGACAGAGCATCTCTATTAAACACCCAAGAATTTATATTGGTTTTAATATCTGATCTCATCTCACCTGATAAATGAATGAGCTGCAGTAGCAGTGTCCTTTAAAAAATGCAATGTCATCCTTCCAGCATTTTCAACAAAAGTATCAATACTGAAATATGAGGTAAATATCTAAACAATATAAAAAAGAAGTGGTATTTCTGTTCTTTTTCAGTACCCCACCTCCACCAAAGAAATTATTCTGTCTCATGTGCATGAGTAGCTACCTAATAAGACAGCCAGAGTCCACTTCAATAACAGGACTTGTAAAAGGAAGAGAACAGCCAGCTAGCTAAGAAAGCAGTATCTAAAAAGTGAAAGCTTATGTATGCACAAACTACCCAAAGTAAGATGTGTTTTCTGAAATAAACTGGAGAGGAAATGCCTATTCAAATAAACAAGACCCATCTCATCAATGTAAGAGAAATCACCTGCCCAGAAATTTCTTCCATTTCTGCCAAAACGTATTTACAAACTATGAAGACTAGGAGTTGTTCTGTGATGCCACCACACGCTGGTCATGTTTCAAGATTTATAGTTAGTGACATTCTCATTAGAGTTGAAGGACCATATATGTCATACATCTTTTGCTTCGTTAATAAAATTTTCTTTGAAAATGAGCTTACCTGTAGAAGAACATACCATAAATACAGAGCATTCCACTTAGGCTGCCCATTAGCTGCACAGCCATTTCTTCTTTTCAGTTGTCACTCCAGCTCTAAAACTCTGCCCAAGGACAAGATCAGCTACACCAAACTTTTACCTGTGTTAATGACCTCTAAGTGCCTGTCAGTAGGCTGATGCATTCTCATTAGTGGTCTTCATCTCATTAGAAGCCAGCTTTCACTGATAATGGACCTCAGAGATCAATAAAAATCTCAGGAAGAATTTTCTTTAATTTAATAGATGGACAGGTGTGTGGTAGCCAAGAGCTATACCTGGTTGTATTCCACAGGCCTACAACAATTGCAAAGGCATCTGTGGAGTCCTAGCACTAAATCCCAACATGGTTCCTGCTGAAGAAACCATTAACTCTAATACCAGGGAGGACAAAATACAAAATTGATTGGATTTTTTCCATCCAGATTTCAGAAAGTACTAAGAGTCATCAGAGTGATCTCAATAACTCCCAGACAGAGCATCTCTATTAAACACCCAAGAATTTATATTGGTTTTAATATCTGATCTCATCTCACCTGATAAATGAATGAGCTGCAGTAGCAGTGTCCTTTAAAAAATGCAATGTCATCCTTCCAGCATTTTCAACAAAAGTATCAATACTGAAATATGAGGTAAATATCTAAACAATATAAAAAAGAAGTGGTATTTCTGTTCTTTTTCAGTACCCCACCTCCACCAAAGAAATTATTCTGTCTCATGTGCATGAGTAGCTACCTAATAAGACAGCCAGAGTCCACTTCAATAACAGGACTTGTAAAAGGAAGAGAACAGCCAGCTAGCTAAGAAAGCAGTATCTAAAAAGTGAAAGCTTATGTATGCACAAACTACCCAAAGTAAGATGTGTTTTCTGAAATAAACTGGAGAGGAAATGCCTATTCAAATAAACAAGACCCATCTCATCAATGTAAGAGAAATCACCTGCCCAGAAATTTCTTCCATTTCTGCCAAAACGTATTTACAAACTATGAAGACTAGGAGTTGTTCTGTGATGCCACCACACGCTGGTCATGTTTCAAGATTTATAGTTAGTGACATCTGCAGTAATCAGGTAGCAAATCGAATCTCACAGGAGAAGGATGACATACGGAAATGTAAAGTGAATCCAAAGACAGTATTTTTCTGACAAGTAATACTCAAGACCCAGAAAGGCAGAGATGGCTTTGTGTACTCATTTAAACCATTTTTCCACTATAAGCATTTACATTTCAGAAAATCAAAGATGAAGCAAAGAAATATTCACAAAGACGTTTAAAGGTCTAGTTATAGTCACTCAAGAGCAGAAAGGAAAACGCAGAGTTAGATGTGGCTTCTCTCTAAGACTGCTGATGATGACGATCCACTTGATGCTACAGAAATCCAGTGGAAACTTCTCCAGCCAGTCAGGGGACCCGGCAGTTGGTAAAGATTCACACTCGCCTTGAGCTTCTCGCTACGCTTGTTACAGTGACCAGGAACGAATATCTCCTGCCTTCTACACTTCTGCTCTGGAAATGAAACCATGTCCCACCCGCAGAGAATGCCTTACACTCACGTTGCTACTCTTTAGTTCTTTTGTAACCCGCCTAGCATCGAAGTGGCCGCGCACTCAGCCCTTCAGACACCGTCTCCCCTGCTCCTCACTTTAGCGAATGAGCCCGGGTTCGCCTCTCATCAAACCTGTGGAATAAAATCCACTCTTTAGGACTCAGAGGTACTTTTCAAAAAAAAAAAAAAAAAGAGAGTGTGTGTATATATATATATATATATATATATATATATATATAGTAGTCTGGTCTCTAGGAAGGACATGTCAAGAAACGCGCTGTTCAACAGGATTTCGTTCAAAACCCTTTCAAAAAGTGGAACTTGTCGTTAGTCAAATACTCTTCCAAAAAGGAAATTCATACACACACACACACACACACACACGCACGCACGCACACATCCAGGGGAAATTCTGTCTAGCTCTAAGAAAGTAAGTCAGGTGGGAAGCACCCAGGTCCCGGTCTCTGACCCGAAGACGCGCAGGGGACGGCGTTCCCGCCGCGCTCGGCCTGGGACAGCTCGCGGACCGCGCCAGGTGCCTGCCCTCCACTGCCGCCCTCCGCCTCTAGCCGGAGGAAACCGCCACGGCCGCAGGCGCCGCGGCAGGTCCTGGGTGGGCGGAGGCACACGGAGCCGGCCCTCCCCACGCGTCCCGGAGCGCGCGGGCGCCACTTACATGCCTGGCCCGAGCTGAAGGGCGCTGCCTGGCGGCCAGCCGTCGGCCACCCAAGCGCCGAAGCACCAGAGCCACCGTCGCCAGGTCATCTCCGCGGGGCGGAGCGGCTCCAGCCGCCACCCGGGCTGCGCGCCGCGCGCCACTCCGGCTCTGCAAGTCCGAGCCCCGCGCAGAAGTTGAGCTCGCCGGGCAGAAGTTGGTGCGCCGGGCTCGCTGGGCCGGCGAGATGGGTCTCCCTGCGGAGGGCGCACAGCAGCTCGGTCCCAGGCGACAACGAGCGCCAGGGCAGAGCGCCTAGGCGAGCCCCCATGGCGCCCGGGCGGCCGAGATGTGCGCCCTTGCTCCGCCGGGAGCAACTGGAAACCTGCGAGCCCTGCGGCCCCGCAGCCCCCGCAGCCTCGGTGCCATGGAAACACGCTCGCCGCCCTCCGGGCCCGGCCCCTCCGGAGCGCTTAAAGAGACAGTCCCGCCGCCACCTCGGCTAGACTGGCTGCTAGGCGCCCCCCGCCCCCCTCCCTCCTCGCCCCCTCCTCTCGATCCCGTGCCGCCCGGAAGGGGCGCGGAGAGGGGCAGGACGCTGGGGGCGCAGCTAAAATGAGATTTCGGGGGCTCTGCTCAATCATCTCGCCTAACTCTGCTTCCTACCTCTCCCTACCTACCCACACTAGACACACACCCAAACCTCGCCAGAAAGGCGAAGCGGCTCCAACCTTCACAAACCAACCTGCTCAGAACCAAGCAGATGTAATCTGCCACCAGCAGAGACCAAAGGAAGGTTGACTTTTGATTCTTCCTCGCTCCGCTCGCTCCCAACCCGAGTCTCGGGAGTAGGTCAGAGAACACAGGCCGGGGAGGGGAAGTGTGTTTGAAGTGGGAACCAACAGCACCGTATTGAATTCAGTCTCCTGCCAAACTGACAGTTGCAGGACTCGTCCGGAAAACCGCGTCACTACGAATGGGATCATTTTCCGTCATTTTATTTGGCCACCATCTAGCTCACCCCCTTCAGGCACCAGAATTATAAGAAGCCAACCCTTTTCCAGACTGACTCTCACCTTTCCTTGTGGGCGGAGGCACACGGAGCCGGCCCTCCCCACGCGTCCCGGAGCGCGCGGGCGCCACTTACATGCCTGGCCCGAGCTGAAGGGCGCTGCCTGGCGGCCAGCCGTCGGCCACCCAAGCGCCGAAGCACCAGAGCCACCGTCGCCAGGTCATCTCCGCGGGGCGGAGCGGCTCCAGCCGCCACCCGGGCTGCGCGCCGCGCGCCACTCCGGCTCTGCAAGTCCGAGCCCCGCGCAGAAGTTGAGCTCGCCGGGCAGAAGTTGGTGCGCCGGGCTCGCTGGGCCGGCGAGATGGGTCTCCCTGCGGAGGGCGCACAGCAGCTCGGTCCCAGGCGACAACGAGCGCCAGGGCAGAGCGCCTAGGCGAGCCCCCATGGCGCCCGGGCGGCCGAGATGTGCGCCCTTGCTCCGCCGGGAGCAACTGGAAACCTGCGAGCCCTGCGGCCCCGCAGCCCCCGCAGCCTCGGTGCCATGGAAACACGCTCGCCGCCCTCCGGGCCCGGCCCCTCCGGAGCGCTTAAAGAGACAGTCCCGCCGCCACCTCGGCTAGACTGGCTGCTAGGCGCCCCCCGCCCCGCTCCCTCCTCGCCCCCTCCTCTCGATCCCGTGCCGCCCGGAAGGGGCGCGGAGAGGGGCAGGACGCTGGGGGCGCAGCTAAAATGAGATTTCGGGGGCTCTGCTCAATCATCTCGCCTAACTCTGCTTCCTACCTCTCCCTACCTACCCACACTAGACACACACCCAAACCTCGCCAGAAAGGCGAAGCGGCTCCAACCTTCACAAACCAACCTGCTCAGAACCAAGCAGATGTAATCTGCCACCAGCAGAGACCAAAGGAAGGTTGACTTTTGATTCTTCCTCGCTCCGCTCGCTCCCAACCCGAGTCTCGGGAGTAGGTCAGAGAACACAGGCCGGGGAGGGGAAGTGTGTTTGAAGTGGGAACCAACAGCACCGTATTGAATTCAGTCTCCTGCCAAACTGACAGTTGCAGGACTCGTCCGGAAAACCGCGTCACTACGAATGGGATCATTTTCCGTCATTTTATTTGGCCACCATCTAGCTCACCCCCTTCAGGCACCAGAATTATAAGAAGCCAACCCTTTTCCAGACTGACTCCCACCTTTCCTTCAAACCAGCTCCTCTTCCCCCTAGGTTTGCTGAGGAGCAGTCAATTGCGAGCCCCCAGAGCCCTTCCAGAAGGGAACAGCGTCTGCTCGGAACCGGAGGCTCCGGCTGCGGCGCTGGCCCGCCAGCCTGGGACGCACAGCCAAGCGCCGCGCGGTCGCCAGCAGCTCCGGCCCGAAGTGATGCCTCTGCCCGGCGCCAGCTGCTGTCTGGAAGGCCACAAACCTCTGGAGTCTGTTTCGAGAAAATAAAAATCTATGGTGCAGTATGCCCTCCAACAAGGACAGCCCGGCTCTGAAGCCATAATCTGTAGTTCAGCCCTGCAGGAGTCGGATCTACAGAGGGACAACTTATTTCCTGATTCCTAAACTTAACAAAAGTGGCTTTCCAAGGACTCATTCATTCATAGTCAAACATTTAAAGCGGTACCACCTGATTTCCTCCGTCCTAGGAGCCCGAAAAGGATCTCCCCCCAATGGTGTTTGGGGCTTCCCTTTCCCCTTCATAGTTGAATTAACCATCTGGCACTTAAGTCTTCTGAGTCTTTGTTCTCCCTTCTTTCCTTTCTGCTTTTTCTGCAACTAAAGCAGCATTTTAGTTGCATTTAGGGCATTTACAGAGGAGCAAACTTCTGGTGTTTCTATGAAAAGAAAGAAAAATATGAGGGTAGGATAAAACCACACCACTCCCAAATTATTTCTGATTCTAAGACTTTGCCTTCCTTGACTTGTGGTGTTGGAATTCACACCACCCTGCAGTATTTTCTGTATCTCTCAGACATATTTATATTTTTCTTCTTTTATTGAAGCCTAAAACCTTGATTTTCTGTCAAAGGTGATAGGTCAGAGAACACAGGCCGGGGAGGAAGTGTGTTTGAAGTGGGAACCAACAGCACCGTATTGAATTCAGTCTCCTGCCAAACTGACAGTTGCAGGACTCGTCCGGAAAACCGCGTCACTACGAATGGGATCATTTTCCGTCATTTTATTTGGCCACCATCTAGCTCACCCCCTTCAGGCACCAGAATTATAAGAAGCCAACCCTTTTCCAGACTGACTCCCACCTTTCCTTCAAACCAGCTCCTCTTCCCCCTAGGTTTGCTGAGGAGCAGTCAATTGCGAGCCCCCAGAGCCCTTCCAGAAGGGAACAGCGTCTGCTCGGAACCGGAGGCTCCGGCTGCGGCGCTGGCCCGCCAGCCTGGGACGCACAGCCAAGCGCCGCGCGGTCGCCAGCAGCTCCGGCCCGAAGTGATGCCTCTGCCCGGCGCCAGCTGCTGTCTGGAAGGCCACAAACCTCTGGAGTCTGTTTCGAGAAAATAAAAATCTATGGTGCAGTATGCCCTCCAACAAGGACAGCCCGGCTCTGAAGCCATAATCTGTAGTTCAGCCCTGCAGGAGTCGGATCTACAGAGGGACAACTTATTTCCCTGATTCCTAAACTTAACAAAAGTGGCTTTCCAAGGACTCATTCATTCATAGTCAAACATTTAAAGCGGTACCACCTGATTTCCTCCGTCCTAGGAGCCCGAAAAGGATCTCCCCCCAATGGTGTTTGGGGCTTCCCTTTCCCCTTCATAGTTGAATTAACCATCTGGCACTTAAGTCTTCTGAGTCTTTGTTCTCCCTTCTTTCCTTTCTGCTTTTTCTGCAACTAAAGCAGCATTTTAGTTGCATTTAGGGCATTTACAGAGGAGCAAACTTCTGGTGTTTCTATGAAAAGAAAGAAAAATATGAGGGTAGGATAAAACCACACCACTCCCAAATTATTTCTGATTCTAAGACTTTGCCTTCCTTGACTTGTGGTGTTGGAATTCACACCACCCTGCAGTATTTTCTGTATCTCTCAGACATATTTATATTTTTCTTCTTTTATTGAAGTTTAACTTAAAGTGAAAAATCATAAATAGACAACTAGATGATTTCTCTGTCAAAGGATAGATAGGCTTTAACAAACCGAATTTTGAGGCAGTTTGCACAATAGAAATCATTATTTGAACCCCTTTATTTTATAAAACAAGGATTCCTTCTTTTTTGTTCCTAAATACTGGTTAAAAGTGAACCAAACCTTTTCCAATCAGAGTAGATTTGGGGAAAGCGCTGACATCTGTTGTACAAATGCATTGTCACTTGCTAACTCTTAATTAGTTCTGATAATGGCATGCCCAGCATGGGTCCGGAAACACATTGATGATTTCAACATCTATTTTTAACTCTTAACTTCTCCTGGACCTCTGTCACCTTTGTTACCAAGTAACGAAGTTGAATGCTTAATTTCACCTCCTCTTCTTTTTCCTCTCCCTTTTCTAGTGAGGTGCTAATGAACAGTGAAATGACCAAAGGCAAGCAGGGCATTGGCTAGGGCAGAAAGAAAGAAAAGAAACTGGTAATTCACAGTAATGGTGACTCCTGAACTGTGTGTATGGACTACAGAAAGTGAGGCTGTCTTTCTTCCCTTCGTAAGTAGAGGTGAAAAGATTCATTCTTTCCATTGGTTTAATTCCTAGTTTGTCTTTGGATGAAGCCTAGAGTTCAGGTCATTTCAATACAGTTTGATCTAATTGTTTTAATGAAAATGTATAGCACACCTAAAGATGATAGTACAGCTTAACTGTACCTTGAAATCCCTGTGATTTTCTAAGTCTTTCTTTGCTTCTGGACTAAGTTTTACTCTGCAGGGCTCTATCTTCCACTAATCTCTTTCCCTCCTGGAGTGTAAAAAGTTTCTAATCATTTCCTTCCTTTTTGTTACAGAAAACCTCGCATAAATAATAGACCTTTATTACAAGGCTAAGCCACAGTTGAAACTCGGAACTATTTTAAGAGCTAAAGAATGATGGGGACATATAGAAATGTATGTAAATTATCTGATTGCATGGTTGTTTAGTAAGGGTCATGTTAGACTGGGTATAGGCGAAGTGAATCAGTAAATTGCAAATCTCAATTAGAAAAGTTTCCTTTTATGTACCTTAATGTAAAGCCATGTTCATTATAGATGAACATTTAAAGCACTTTGGATGTGATGCTAATATGACTAGGTATAAAGTGAAATTGATTCCAAATTATTTTAACATGGATAACAATATAGCTTGATGCCATGTAGGCAATTTTCATTAAATGAAATATACTCTTCCAGCATAAGGATTTAAAATTTTCCATGAACTGGGAAGTCCTAATTTGAACTCAGCTCTCCTTTTGCAGTCTATTCATGAGTTAAAAATAATTGGTGATTTGGTTTGATCAGATGGTTATTTTAGTCTGTAAAAAAGGGATGCATTATGAAACCTGTTGTTACAGTCGTACATAGTAAAAGAACAAGGCAGTTTGGTGGTTTGGGGATGCTGTGAACAAACAAAATCAAGCCAGATTCAGACAATTCATTCAGCATTTATTGCCCGAAGTGAAAGAAATTTTAAAATTAACAAGAGAAGGAAGCACATACACAAAAAATCATTTTTTTTAAGAGAGAGTTGTGGGTTGATGTCACCCCTTGTTCAGACATAAATTTCATGGAGGAAAAAAACAGAAACATCATGAGTTGGGTTTTATTTTTGTGAATGGACTTTTAGATTGTCAACCTGAATAGGTTCTTTAAAATGGCTTTATCAACCAGACAAATGTTCTCTGAGAAGAGTCCAAAGGATTTGGGGGTGGTGGGGGAACCTCCAGTGGGAATGCCACATGCTATCCCAATCTCTCCAAACCTGGATAAAAAGAGTAATAAATCTAACTAGCTTCTCCCTTGTTTAGAGGAGGTGGGGTAAGCCAATTTCATGTTTTATGTATGCTGGTTGTAAAAAGGAATGCTTACCTAAAAAGAAATGGATTCCGACCAGATGTTCCAAAATCTTCTTCAGCTGCTGCTTAAAGCTTTACAGTCACCGCATACTTTGTCTTCTCTTCTATCTTCTTCTAATTGAGAGATTGTTGATCCATGCGGCTCGACAGGCAGGCTGCTGCAAAAACCTGCCTGCCAAAGGCCCTCTTCAGGTTGTTTAGTAAGGGTCATGTTAGACTGGGTATAGGCGAAGTGAATCAGTAAATTGCAAATCTCAATTAGAAAAGTTTCCTTTTATGTACCTTAATGTAAAGCCATGTTCATTATAGATGAACATTTAAAGCACTTTGGATGTGATGCTAATATGACTAGGTATAAAGTGAAATTGATTCCAAATTATTTTAACATGGATAACAATATAGCTTGATGCCATGTAGGCAATTTTCATTAAATGAAATATACTCTTCCAGCATAAGGATTTAAAATTTTCCATGAACTGGGAAGTCCTAATTTGAACTCAGCTCTCCTTTTGCAGTCTATTCATGAGTTAAAAATAATTGGTGATTTGGTTTGATCAGATGGTTATTTTAGTCTGTAAAAAAGGGATGCATTATGAAACCTGTTGTTACAGTCGTACATAGTAAAAGAACAAGGCAGTTTGGTGGTTTGGGGATGCTGTGAACAAACAAAATCAAGCCAGATTCAGACAATTCATTCAGCATTTATTGCCCGAAGTGAAAGAAATTTTAAAATTAACAAGAGAAGGAAGCACATACACAAAAAATCATTTTTTTTAAGAGAGAGTTGTGGGTTGATGTCACCCCTTGTTCAGACATAAATTTCATGGAGGAAAAAAACAGAAACATCATGAGTTGGGTTTTATTTTTGTGAATGGACTTTTAGATTGTCAACCTGAATAGGTTCTTTAAAATGGCTTTATCAACCAGACAAATGTTCTCTGAGAAGAGTCCAAAGGATTTGGGGGTGGTGGGGGAACCTCCAGTGGGAATGCCACATGCTATCCCAATCTCTCCAAACCTGGATAAAAAGAGTAATAAATCTAACTAGCTTCTCCCTTGTTTAGAGGAGGTGGGGTAAGCCAATTTCATGTTTTATGTATGCTGGTTGTAAAAAGGAATGCTTACCTAAAAAGAAATGGATTCCGACCAGATGTTCCAAAATCTTCTTCAGCTGCTGCTTAAAGCTTTACAGTCACCGCATACTTTGTCTTCTCTTCTATCTTCTTCTAATTGAGAGATTGTTGATCCATGCGGCTCGACAGGCAGGCTGCTGCAAAAAACCTGCCTGCCAAAGCCTCTTCAGCCCTGCTCTCCTGCACACAAAAACTTCCAGTGTCTGTGTGGGGACAGGAAAAGAGAGCAGGCCTCTTCATCTGGCAGGTGTTGTGGATTGAAAGAGGAGGAGGTCAGAAAGCAGTTGTTCAAAGGACAGATTCTGTCACCTGAAAGTGTAATAAATTGCCATTATAGAAATGCCTACAAGCACTAATGAGCCATGTACGTTGAAATCTTGATGTCAGGCAAAATAGAAGGAAACTCACCCAGGAACCAACTGGGACTGTCACACCAAGATGTGAATAATTGTTCTCATTTTGGTTTCATCTGCCACTAATTTTGTCCCTAAATCCAACAGCTCTCTTTTTAAGGAAAATGATACATTTAGCATAAAACCCCTAAGATCTCTGTCTAGTGGTTAATACATAATTTCTCAGTACTGAGATACATACTCATTGGCCATAAAGACTTGACCAGTTCTATGTAAGTTATAATAGAATTACCAGCTCCAGAATCATGTATATTTATTAGAACATAATTAAAAGACACATTTAACTTGTATTTTTCTGGAAACTATACTTTTCACAGCTCATTCGTGTGTCTGTGGTTTAAAAATAAAGACATGTAACATTAAATTGACCGTGTTAATCATTTTAAAATATACACTTCAGTAGTGCTGGGCTTCCCTGGTGGCTCAGATGGTATAGAATCTTCCTGCAATGCAGGATACTGGGGTTCGATCCTTGGGTTGGGAAGATCCCCTGGAGAAGGGAAAGGCTACCCATTCCAGTATTGTTGCCTGGAGAATTCCGTGGGCCATCCATCCATGGGGTCGCAAAGAGTCAGATACAACTGTGCTACTTTCACTTCACTTCAGCAGTGTTAGGTATGGGGCCTCCCCTGGTGGCTCAGTGGTAAAGAATCTTCCAGTAATGCAGGAGATCCAGGTTTGATCCCTGGGTTGGGAAGATCCCCTGGAGGAGAGCATGGCAACCCACTCCAGTGTTCTTGCCTGGAGAATCACATGGACACAGGAGCCTGGCAGACTACTGTCCATAGCATCACACAGAATCAGACATGACTGATGCAGCTAAGCAGCAGCAGCAGCAGCAGCCGTGTTAAGTATATTCACATTTTTCTGTACTAAATCTCTAAAGCTTTTTCACTTTGCAAAACTGAAACTCTATTCCCATTAAATACTAATTCCCCTTTCCCCTCTCTGCTCAGCCTTTGCCAGACAACTTTTTACTCTGTTTCTATGATTTTAGTGTAATAAATTGCCATTATAGAAATGCCTACAAGCACTAATGAGCCATGTACGTTGAAATCTTGATGTCAGGCAAAATAGAAGGAAACTCACCCAGGAACCAACTGGGACTGTCACACCAAGATGTGAATAATCGTTCTCATTTTGGTTTCATCTGCCACTAATTTTGTCCCTAAATCCAACAGCTCTCTTTTTAAGGAAAATGATACATTTAGCATAAAACCCCTAAGATCTCTGTCTAGTGGTTAATACATAATTTCTCAGTACTGAGATACATACTCATTGGCCATAAAGACTTGACCAGTTCTATGTAAGTTATAATAGAATTACCAGCTCCAGAATCATGTATATTTATTAGAACATAATTAAAAGACACATTTAACTTGTATTTTTCTGGAAACTATACTTTTCACAGCTCATTCGTGTGTCTGTGGTTTAAAAATAAAGACATGTAACATTAAATTGACCGTGTTAATCATTTTAAAATATACACTTCAGTAGTGCTGGGCTTCCCTGGTGGCTCAGATGGTATAGAATCTTCCTGCAATGCAGGATACTGGGGTTCGATCCTTGGGTTGGGAAGATCCCCTGGAGAAGGGAAAGGCTACCCATTCCAGTATTGTTGCCTGGAGAATTCCGTGGGCCATCCATCCATGGGGTCGCAAAGAGTCAGATACAACTGTGCTACTTTCACTTCACTTCAGCAGTGTTAGGTATGGGGCCTCCTGGTGGCTCAGTGGTAAAGAATCTTCCAGTAATGCAGGAGATCCAGGTTTGATCCCTGGGTTGGGAAGATCCCCTGGAGGAGAGCATGGCAACCCACTCCAGTGTTCTTGCCTGGAGAATCACATGGACACAGGAGCCTGGCAGACTACTGTCCATAGCATCACACAGAATCAGACATGACTGATGCAGCTAAGCAGCAGCAGCAGCAGCAGCCGTGTTAAGTATATTCACATTTTTCTGTACTAAATCTCTAAAGCTTTTTCACTTTGCAAAACTGAAACTCTATTCCCATTAAATACTAATTCCCCTTTCCCCTCTCTGCTCAGCCTTTGCCAGACAACTTTTTACTCTGTTTCTATGATTTTGACTACTTTAGATGTTTCATGAGTAGAATCATGCAATATTTGATCTTTTATGACCAACTTATTTCATTTAGCATAATGTCTCCAGGGTTCATCCATGTTGAAGCATATGACAGATTTCTTTCTTTTTAAATGCTGCATAATATTCCATTGTGTGTATATACCACATTTTGTTTATATGTTGAGGGACTCTTCAGTTGCTTCTACATATTTGCTATTGTGAATAATATTGCAATGAAATAGGTGTATAAATAGTTCTAGAACCAGCTTAAATCTTTCCAGATACATATACCCAGATATCAAGATATATACACAGAAATGGGATTGCTGAATCATATGATAATTCTGTTTTTGATTTCGAGGAAACCTCTATACTGTTACCCATAATTGCTGTACCTTTCTATACTTTCACCAACAGTGCACAAGAGTCTCAATTTCTCTCCATCCTTCTCAACACTTGGCATTTTCTACTGTTTTGATAGTTATCACCCTAATAGGTATAAAATGATACCTTATTATAAATTTTATTCCATTTCTTTTACACTTAGTGATGCTCAGCATTTTCTCAAGTGTTTGTTGGCCATTTGTATATCTTCTTTAAAGAACTGTCTATTTTCTCCAGTTTTGATCTAGTAATTTGACTTTTGTTGTTGAATTGTAGAAGTTCCTTATATTTTTTACATATTAACCCCCTCTCAGTATATGCCTTGTAAACATTTCCTCTCTATCCATAGGTTGCTTTTCACTGTGCAGTTCCCTTTGGTGCACAGAAGTCCTTAATCTTGATGTAGTCCCCTTTATCTATTTTTATTTTTGTTGCCTGTGGTTTTGGTGTCATGCCCAAGAAATCACTGCCAAGTCTAATGTCCTACAGCTTTGCCCCTTTGTTTTCTTCATGGATTCATAGTTTTAGCTCTTATGTTCAGATCTTTAATCCATCTTGAATGAATGTTTGTATGTGATGTAAGGTAAGTGTTTAGCTTCAGTCTTTTCCATATGGATGGTTAGTTTTCCCAGTAGAATTTGTTGAAGACACTGCCCTTTCCCTGTTCTATAATTGTGGCATCCTTGTCAAAACTGTTTGACTATATATGCAAGGGTTTATATCGAGGATCTTCACTCTATTCAATTGCCCTGTGTATCTGTCTTTTGCCAGAACACATCATCTTCATTACTATTTCTTTCTAATATGTTTTGAAAAGGGTTCATCCATGTTGAAGCATATGACAGATTTCTTTCTTTTTAAATGCTGCATAATATTCCATTGTGTGTATATACCACATTTTGTTTATATGTTGAGGGACTCTTCAGTTGCTTCTACATCTTTGCTATTGTGAATAATATTGCAATGAAATAGGTGTATAAATAGTTCTAGAACCAGCTTAAATCTTTCCAGATACATATACCCAGATATCAAGATATATACACAGAAATGGGATTGCTGAATCATATGATAATTCTGTTTTTGATTTCGAGGAAACCTCTATACTGTTACCCATAATTGCTGTACCTTTCTATACTTTCACCAACAGTGCACAAGAGTCTCAATTTCTCTCCATCCTTCTCAACACTTGGCATTTTCTACTGTTTTGATAGTTATCACCCTAATAGGTATAAAATGATACCTTATTATAAATTTTATTCCATTTCTTTTACACTTAGTGATGCTCAGCATTTTCTCAAGTGTTTGTTGGCCATTTGTATATCTTCTTTAAAGAACTGTCTATTTTCTCCAGTTTTGATCTAGTAATTTGACTTTTGTTGTTGAATTGTAGAAGTTCCTTATATTTTTTACATATTAACCCCCTCTCAGTATATGCCTTGTAAACATTTCCTCTCTATCCATAGGTTGCTTTTCACTGTGCAGTTCCCTTTGGTGCACAGAAGTCCTTAATCTTGATGTAGTCCCCTTTATCTATTTTTATTTTTGTTGCCTGTGGTTTTGGTGTCATGCCCAAGAAATCACTGCCAAGTCTAATGTCCTACAGCTTTGCCCCTTTGTTTTCTTCATGGATTCATAGTTTTAGCTCTTATGTTCAGATCTTTAATCCATCTTGAATGAATGTTTGTATGTGATGTAAGGTAAGTGTTTAGCTTCAGTCTTTTCCATATGGATGGTTAGTTTTCCCAGTAGAATTTGTTGAAGACACTGCCCTTTCCCTGTTCTATAATTGTGGCATCCTTGTCAAAACTGTTTGACTATATATGCAAGGGTTTATATCGAGGATCTTCACTCTATTCAATTGCCCTGTGTATCTGTCTTTTTTGCCAGAACACATCATCTTCATTACTATTGCTTTCTAATATGTTTTGAAATTAGGAAATGTGAAGCTTCCAGCTTCATTCTTTTTCAAGATTGCTTTGACTATTTGGGGTGAATTAATGCTAATTCTTGTAAGTAAAGAAGTTCCTTACTATGATTTGCATAAGGCCCACTTTTTCTCACATTTTTTCTATCAGAGAAGAAAAAGTAAACATCAGAATTCCTTCCCTGGTAGCTTTTATTCAGAATTCCTACTTTTTATGTCTGAGTCTTGGGTAACTGATCAGGTCCTCACAGGCACTATCAATACCTCTGCAATGATTAGTGATAAGCACAGCTAGTGCTAAGAATGCTGACTAGCTCTGATCCTAAAGATGCCCAGATGGAGCAACACAGCCTGCTGGGTGCTTTCATAGTGCACCCAACTATTTAGGCTCCAGCTTCAAGAAGCTACTCACATTGTGCCATAAGCTTACCTTTTATAAGATAAGCATTCATTTCCAAGAAAGATCAAAACCAATTATTGACAGTATAACATTTTCCATTCCTTTCCAACACAATATAGATTAAAGATAGGAATTTCACAAGAGTGAATAAGTCTGCGAAGTAATGACTAATGAACCTCAGTGTAAATAAGGAAAAATATCCACTTAGGGAAAAATTATCATCCCTAATGTGGTCTTAGTCCTATCTATTTAAACCCCACCGGTAAATTTTGACTAGATGAACCTCAGTGTACACAGAAGTCCTTAATCTTGATGTAGTCCCCTTTATCTATTTTTATTTTTGTTGCCTGTGGTTTTGGTGTCATGCCCAAGAAATCACTGCCAAGTCTAATGTCCTACAGCTTTGCCCCTTTGTTTTCTTCATGGATTCATAGTTTTAGCTCTTATGTTCAGATCTTTAATCCATCTTGAATGAATGTTTGTATGTGATGTAAGGTAAGTGTTTAGCTTCAGTCTTTTCCATATGGATGGTTAGTTTTCCCAGTAGAATTTGTTGAAGACACTGCCCTTTCCCTGTTCTATAATTGTGGCATCCTTGTCAAAACTGTTTGACTATATATGCAAGGGTTTATATCGAGGATCTTCACTCTATTCAATTGCCCTGTGTATCTGTCTTTTTTGCCAGAACACATCATCTTCATTACTATTGCTTTCTAATATGTTTTGAAATTAGGAAATGTGAAGCTTCCAGCTTCATTCTTTTTCAAGATTGCTTTGACTATTTGGGGTGAATTAATGCTAATTCTTGTAAGTAAAGAAGTTCCTTACTATGATTTGCATAAGGCCCACTTTTTCTCACATTTTTTCTATCAGAGAAGAAAAAGTAAACATCAGAATTCCTTCCCTGGTAGCTTTTATTCAGAATTCCTACTTTTTATGTCTGAGTCTTGGGTAACTGATCAGGTCCTCACAGGCACTATCAATACCTCTGCAATGATTAGTGATAAGCACAGCTAGTGCTAAGAATGCTGACTAGCTCTGATCCTAAAGATGCCCAGATGGAGCAACACAGCCTGCTGGGTGCTTTCATAGTGCACCCAACTATTTAGGCTCCAGCTTCAAGAAGCTACTCACATTGTGCCATAAGCTTACCTTTTATAAGATAAGCATTCATTTCCAAGAAAGATCAAAACCAATTATTGACAGTATAACATTTTCCATTCCTTTCCAACACAATATAGATTAAAGATAGGAATTTCACAAGAGTGAATAAGTCTGCGAAGTAATGACTAATGAACCTCAGTGTAAATAAGGAAAAATATCCACTTAGGGAAAAATTATCATCCCTAATGTGGTCTTAGTCCTATCTATTTAAACCCCACCTAAGGAGATAGGAAGCATTGTTGGCTGTTCTCTGAAAAGATAAACCCAAGTTGCAGCAGAGACTCGAAATCGTCAGCCCAAAACTAGTGTACTTGAAAGTTCGTTATCCTCCAATTTCATAAAAATACAGTACACACTTGCACATGGAATATTTTCTGTAACTTTGACTGTGTATGTGTGTTGTGTTGTGTTTGTTTGTTTTTATTTGGCTGTGTGATCTTTAGTTGCAGCATACAGGATCTAGTTCCCTGACTACGGATAGAACCCAAGCTCCCTCAATTGGGAGCATGGAGTTTAGGCACTGAACCACCAGGGAAGTCCCTTGACTGTGTGTTTTCTGTAGCATAAGAGTCAGACAGCTTCAATTATGAAACTGTGACATCCAAAGTGCAGTCAGCACACTATCAATAAAGTGAAATGACAACTCACAGAATGAGATAAAATATTTGCAAATCACTATATATATATATATATATATATATATATGTAATGCTACCACTCAACAATAAAAATGGAAAAATGATTTGAACAGACATATCTCAAAGAAGATATGTAAATATCCAATAAGCACACTGAAAAGATGCTCAACATCATTAGCCACTAGGGAAATGCAATTCAAGCCCATGGTCAGGTACAATTTCACTCCTATTAAGATGGTTATAATCAAAGACACAATAACAAGGGTTAGCAGTGATGTGAAGAAACTAAAATTTTCTTATCTTGTTGGCAGGAATGAAGTCACTTTGTAAATACTTTGGTAGTTCCTCCAAACATTCAACGTAGAGTTACCATATAACCCAGGTTTCCTTACATGGCACTAGTGGTAAAGAACCCACCTGCCAATGCAGGAGACATAAGAGATACGGGTTCAATCCTTGGGTGGGGAAGACCCCCTGGAGGAGGACATGGCGACCCACCCCACTATTCTTACCTGGAGAATGCCATGGACAGAGGAGCCTGGTGGGCTACAGCCCTGGGGTCACAAAGAGTCAGACACAACTGAAGCAACTACCCATGCATGCAAGCACACAGATACCATATGACCCAGCAATTCCTTTGTACAAGAAAACACATGTCCACACAAAAATGTATACAGGAATATTTTTAACAGTGTTATTTATAAAAATCTCCCAAATGGAAAGAATCTAAATACCCATTAGTTGATGCACAGATAAACAAAATGTGGCATATCAGTACACTATAACATTATTCAGTCATAAAAAGGAATGAAGTATTGATACATGCTACAATATGGATGAGTCTTGAAAACCTTCTGCTAAGTGAAATAAGACAGATACAAAAGGTCGCATATTTATTTATGATTGCATTTCTATGAAAAGCACAGAACAAACAAATACATAGAAACAGAACATAAAAACAGAAAGTGGTTCCGAGGAGCTGGAAGAAAGTGGTAAAGGGGGGAGTTCATGGCACAGGGCTTCTTTGTGGAATAATGAAAACACTCTGAAATGAGATAGTGGTGATGGTTCTACACATTTGTAAAAAATAGAAAAAAGCACCAAGTTGTCTACTTATTAAAAGTATAAATTTTATGACATGTGAATTATATCCCAGTTTTTTTAAATGTCATTTTTTGACTAGTGCCACACTGCAGCATGTTCTATACTGGTCGCTGACGAGATGAGAAGCTTTTCCCAGAATGAAAGCAGACTACATCACAGAGCGCACTACTTAGTTCAGCCAACATTTTTTAATGGCAAGACTTTCCCAATGAAGTAAGCAGTCCATCGATTTCCTTCTGAGGCAAGCTCCTTATCATCCTTGGGACCAGGTAATGAAGAGTTCACAGATCAGCTACTTTGAGTAAAGCTGCTGTAATCTGCATGTCTGACTTCAAGAGCGTGCTGCCATCGTTACCTGACACACTGATGAATGAATTAAGACATTCCCAATTTATGAGAAAAACCATTTCACCCTTACGTGCTATGTATCGACTACACAGGGTAACGTAACTCCAGTTCATCTGTCTCTATGTGAGGCAATAAGTCCGGGAATAGAGATGAAGAAGGAGGAGAAGCAGGGGACTGAGTAAGAGGATGAGGCTGGGAAGCAGGTGAGAAGAGAAGGAGGAGAATGAGGAGGAAGAATGTAAATAAATAGGACAGGTGCTACACACACAAAGAGTTTTCTCTCGTCTGTGGGAGTCAGGCGTGTGACTTGTCCAATGTGATTTGTATAACAAGTAGTGATAAAATACAGAGGAGGAAGGGGTTAGTTTGGGGCAGGATATGTTTTCCATATGGCCTGAAAAGCCTTCCAGAGGATGTATATGGAGTAGGTGATAAAGGATGAATAGGAGTTTAGTAGGCACATACCTCTGCATGAAAGACTAGAACCAAAGTTCATGGAAGTCCGTGCATATAAATTGGTGTTTGTCAAAGTGTGGTTCCCAAGCCAGCAGCATCAGCCTTGTTTTGGACTTTGTTGAAAATAATTTTCAGGCTATCCCCTAATGACTGAAACAACCCATCTGGATGGGGGGCACAGAAATTTGTTTTAACAAGCCCTTCAAATGACTCTGATGCACAGCAAAGTTTAAAAGCCACTGTTTTACATAAATATAGCAACCAGTCTAAAAAACAGATGCTGTGTCCTGAAAAAAAAGTACGTTTAATACAGTACAGTGATCACACTGTTTTATCTTTTTCCTGTGCCACACTTTACTAAATGAAGAGGAAAGAAATATTTTAATATATTATCCTCCAATATGAGTGAGACAGGAGACAAACTCCAAAATAAAGCAGTGATGGACTGCATGTTAAGGGCAAGAGTTTCCAAACAGATAAAGGCCTACTTTGAAAGGTTTAAAGCAGTCCATCGATTTCCTTCTGAGGCAAGCTCCTTATCATCCTTGGGACCAGGTAATGAAGAGTTCACAGATCAGCTACTTTGAGTAAAGCTGCTGTAATCTGCATGTCTGACTTCAAGAGCGTGCTGCCATCGTTACCTGACACACTGATGAATGAATTAAGACATTCCCAATTTATGAGAAAAACCATTTCACCCTTACGTGCTATGTATCGACTACACAGGGTAACGTAACTCCAGTTCATCTGTCTCTATGTGAGGCAATAAGTCCGGGAATAGAGATGAAGAAGGAGGAGAAGCAGGGGACTGAGTAAGAGGATGAGGCTGGGAAGCAGGTGAGAAGAGAAGGAGGAGAATGAGGAGGAAGAATGTAAATAAATAGGACAGGTGCTACACACACAAAGAGTTTTCTCTCGTCTGTGGGAGTCAGGCGTGTGACTTGTCCAATGTGATTTGTATAACAAGTAGTGATAAAATACAGAGGAGGAAGGGGTTAGTTTGGGGCAGGATATGTTTTCCATATGGCCTGAAAAGCCTTCCAGAGGATGTATATGGAGTAGGTGATAAAGGATGAATAGGAGTTTAGTAGGCACATACCTCTGCATGAAAGACTAGAACCAAAGTTCATGGAAGTCCGTGCATATAAATTGGTGTTTGTCAAAGTGTGGTTCCCAAGCCAGCAGCATCAGCCTTGTTTTGGACTTTGTTGAAAATAATTTTCAGGCTATCCCCTAATGACTGAAACAACCCATCTGGATGGGGGGCACAGAAATTTGTTTTAACAAGCCCTTCAAATGACTCTGATGCACAGCAAAGTTTAAAAGCCACTGTTTTACATAAATATAGCAACCAGTCTAAAAAACAGATGCTGTGTCCTGAAAAAAAAAAAGTACGTTTAATACAGTACAGTGATCACACTGTTTTATCTTTTTTCCTGTGCCACACTTTACTAAATGAAGATGAAAGAA
The DNA here is from genome assembly GCA_022376925.1 of Tragulus kanchil. Classification (NCBI taxonomy): domain Eukaryota; kingdom Metazoa; phylum Chordata; class Mammalia; order Artiodactyla; family Tragulidae; genus Tragulus; species Tragulus kanchil. The sequence goes on from JAIOJX010000028.1 coordinate 125,266,570, forward strand.
ATATTTTAATATATTATCCTCCAATATGAGTGAGACAGGAGACAACTAATCAATTACCTCAAGAAGAGTTTGGAAGATAGCAGCCTGATGCTGGCTTACTAACCACATTGGTAGATAGAAGTCACAGACAGGCTCTAGATGCACAGGCCTCAGCAGTTGTGGCCCAAGTGCTCTAGAGCACAGGCTCAATAGTTGTGCCACACAGGATTAGTTGCCTTGTGGCATGTGGGATCTTCCTGGAGCAGGAATCGAACCTGTGTCCCTTGCATTGGCAGGCAGATTCTTAACCACTAGACCACCAGAGAAACCCAACTTAAAAGTTCTAAGGCAAAAATTTTACCTATAATTCCATACTTATCTAAACTATCAATCAAGTTAAGAGAAAGACCTTTCAGATATACTAAGGCACAAAAAGACTGACCACTCACGTATATATTTTGCTGGGCAGATATAGCCCAGCAAGATAAGGACATAAATTGAGAAAGGAAAAAACAGAAACCAGAAAGTATGGTAAAGAGTATTTCCATGAAGGTGACAAAGGGAAGTTTTACAACTCAAGCTGTGAGCCAGAATTAAAAAGCATGCTACAGACTGGGAGTAAGTGGAGTCTAGAAAAAAAAAAAAAAAGCGATCTCTGGAAAAGAAAAGGGAAGGAGGGTCATTTAGTGTGTTTGGGACTTACAAAAATTGTTTCTAGGCATTAGAGCACTTGAGGAAAAAAATGAAATACTGATAAAGGAGAAAAAAACATAAGAAAATTCTTAACTGTAGAAAAAGTTTATTGAGGAAAGTAAATATCCTAAGACATAATTTGGTATAGGTCCAAGCAATATGCCATATGTAAAATAATGCAAATACTGATGCAGATTTGTGAAACAACTACTGAAGGCAGAGTGGAAAGGCAGGTTTGGGGTGTGGGGTATAACAGATCCAAAATAGGAAGGAAGTCAATAAATACAGCCTAAAGTGATAAATTAAGAAATAATAGGGGCTTCCCCAGTGGTCCAGTGGTTAAGAATTGCCTTACAATACAAGCAACACCAGTTCAATCCCTGGTCCAGGAAGATCCTACATGTCTTAGAGTAACTAAGCTTGCGAGCCACAACTATGGAGCCTGTGCTCTAGAGTCCAGGACCCACAACTACTGAGCCGAGAGCTGCAACTACTGAAGCCCTCACACTGACAGTCTGTGCTCCCCAACAACAGCAGCCACAACAATGAGAAGCCCAAGCACTGCAACTAATAAAAAGCCTACATACAGCAACAAAGACCACCACAGTCAAAAGTAAATAAAGAAATAAATATTTTTTGAAAATAGGAAATAACAGGGCTTCCCTGGTGATCCAGTGGGCAAAGAGTCTGCCTTGCAGCACAGAGGGCACCGGTTCGATCCCTGGCCCAGGAAGATCCCACATGCCGAGGAGCAGCTGGGCCAGTGTGCCCAATTAGGAGACAGCACTCTGGAGCACATGTGCCCAGAGTCAGTACTCTGCAACGAGAGAGGCCACCGCGATGATAGGCCCACACATGCCAAAGAATAAAAAAGATCGGTGAAAAATAAATGATGACTTAGAGGCAATAAAACAATTTTTTTAAAATAGGAAATAACAAAATAAGCTACTCTATCAGATTGAGGTGTATGTATGGAAAAATAGGACAATGTTATAGAACAGAAAGAGAAAGAAGAGGCAGGCTTTTGCGTATTGTGATCAGACCTTTTCTGAGTAGTTATCTGAGTTCTTAGGAGATACTCATATCAAATCTGAGAGATTAATATTCCAGACAGAAGTGATAGCAAGCTTTAAGATTTTGAGACAAGAATAAACTTAGTGTGTTCTAGAAAGGCAAGGTGGGTGTTGAGTAAGGTCAACAATATGGGGAACTGTAGATGAAACATCCAAATGAGAGAAAATGCATTGGAGCTTCATGACCTGTTGTGTCTAAGAAAATTCCATGATTCAAAGAAAAACAATACAATGCCACATCTGTCTACTTTAGTTCATGGATTTTTCCTGCCCTGTATTCATTTATCTTACCTTCTTCATCCCTGGAGAAGAGAATGGTAACCCTCTCCAGTATTCTTGCCTGAAGAATCTCATGGATAGAGGAGGCTGGTGGGCTACAGTGTATGCAGTTGCAAAGAGTCGGACATGACAGAGGACTAATACTTTGACCCTGATGCCAGGAGAGATTGAGGGCAGGAGGACAGAGGATGAGATGGTTGGAAGGCAACACTGACTCAATGGACATGAGTTTGAGCAAGCTCCAGGAGAGAGTGAAGGACAGCGAAGACTGGTGTGCTGCCGTTCATGGGGTCACAAAGAGTCAGACATGACTGAGTGACTGAACACACACCACCACCATCAAATATTACTACCACTGGGCCCTGTACTTGTAGTAGACACTCAGAGGGAAGTTCTTTTGGCTAATATATCTGAGTTGTGTGCATGTCTGGGAATTAGTCTATCACCACATAAATCGTGTCCCCTCTGGTCTATCTGCTCTATTCCACTCCATTTTGCATTTCTCAAAGTCATTGTCATCATCCCAATTTCCTATTTGCATTTTAAATAGTAGTAACCTACAAGATTTTATATTTTCTGAAAATACAAGACTCTTGTGTAGGGATTCTAATTAGGCTGGCTGGGCAATATTCTATTATTAGTAGGAATTGTGATTTTTAGAGTTGTGGGTTAATTGCTAATAACTGTATGCAGTGTTCTCCCTCAAGATGTTTTCTATTACAGTAATTAACTGAGCAGCTGGGAGAGCAGACATTAACCATTTGTCTTCACAGTAGCCCTCACTGGGGATTCTCCCCATACCTTTGCACATGACTTTATCTGCTGTTTGATAGGTAATGTAAGAAGGAAGCACAAAAGACATAGGATCTTCGTCTGTTGGAATGAATATCCAATTTTAAACGATTTTTTTTTTCTCGTTGAAAGGAGGCTTTCTCACACATGTGATAAATAGATTACCAGCAACACAGAATGTCTTTTAGATATATGGACTTATTTGACTAGTTTTTATGTGCATATTTCTCTTCGTATCCTCACATAATGAAATTTTCACAGAGATTGTGTCAGACGCTTCAGCTACCCTGAAGACACCACTGGTTTATCTGTTTACAAATTAGATTGGACCAGTGAAATTAAAATTTGGACCCAGTTCAGTTGAAAGAGTCCCGGAAACAGGGAAAACTGGTGGGCTACAGTGTATGCAGTTGCAAAGAGTCGGACATGACAGAGGACTAATACTTTGACCCTGATGCCAGGAGAGATTGAGGGCAGGAGGACAGAGGATGAGATGGTTGGAAGGCAACACTGACTCAATGGACATGAGTTTGAGCAAGCTCCAGGAGAGAGTGAAGGACAGCGAAGACTGGTGTGCTGCCGTTCATGGGGTCACAAAGAGTCAGACATGACTGAGTGACTGAACACACACCACCACCATCAAATATTACTACCACTGGGCCCTGTACTTGTAGTAGACACTCAGAGGGAAGTTCTTTTGGCTAATATATCTGAGTTGTGTGCATGTCTGGGAATTAGTCTATCACCACATAAATCGTGCCCCCTCTGGCCTATCTGCTCTATTCCACTCCATTTTGCATTTCTCAAAGTCATTGTCATCATCCCAATTTCCTATTTGCATTTTAAATAGTAGTAACCTACAAGATTTTATATTTTCTGAAAATACAAGACTCTTGTGTAGGGATTCTAATTAGGCTGGCTGGGCAATATTCTATTATTAGTAGGAATTGTGATTTTTAGAGTTGTGGGTTAATTGCTAATAACTGTATGCAGTGTTCTCCCTCAAGATGTTTTCTATTACAGTAATTAACTGAGCAGCTGGGAGAGCAGACATTAACCATTTGTCTTCACAGTAGCCCTCACTGGGGATTCTCCCCATACCTTTGCACATGACTTTATCTGCTGTTTGATAGGTAATGTAAGAAGGAAGCACAAAAGACATAGGATCTTCGTCTGTTGGAATGAATATCCAATTTTAAACGATTTTTTTTTTCTCGTTGAAAGGAGGCTTTCTCACACATGTGATAAATAGATTACCAGCAACACAGAATGTCTTTTAGATATATGGACTTATTTGACTAGTTTTTATGTGCATATTTCTCTTCGTATCCTCACATAATGAAATTTTCACAGAGATTGTGTCAGACGCTTCAGCTACCCTGAAGACACCACTGGTTTATCTGTTTACAAATTAGATTGGACCAGTGAAAGCTGGCTGATACCAAAGAAATCTGTTAAGAGCCACCTTGCCTCAAAGCCCTATTCTTTCTCATGACACCTGACTTTCTATTTTATTATTAATTCAGCTCTGGCCCTTGCTTTTAGTATCCTGAATCTCTCTCTGGGACTCTTGGTGCTTCCTTATGTGAATTCCAGTTTACTGTCTGCTGTGGCCCTGCTCTCAAGACTATTTGTCACTCTGATGCTTGACCCTAGGTTCTCCCAACCAACTCTGCTGTTGCCTGGACTCCATCTCTATCAAGCTATTTTCTACAGTATGCCTTTCATTAATGCAAAGATATTCTTGCTTCTTTTTAGGGAACATTTTATTTAACACTTTCTAATGAAATGTTCCAAACCACCATCAGAGACTAAGTACAAAAATAAATAAAGCTCCACTTTTAGGAAATCATTAAGTACAAAAGAAGTTTTGTCTTCTCTCTTGCTGAATGAAATAATAAATTTACTACTGTTCAGATCTCATTGCTTTTTTTTACCTTGTTTTTCCCAAGGCAAGAATTTTCTCCTCTTAAAATGACCCTATTTCTTTACACCCAGAAAAGCTTTGGTTTTCTACTGTCTCAAGTACTTGGTTGTAAGAGCCTCAATAGAAAGAGAGCTATCTTATTTATATGAATTCCACAAATAAGAGCAAGCCAGGCCCTCTGACAAATAAAGTCGGGCCACAGCTTTCCTTCCCCTCCAAGAGGATCCAGGATCCTGACCTCTATGCTGTAGTTGGCAGCAGCTCAGCCAACCCCTTACTTCGTGTGTGTGTGTGTGTGTGTGTCTGTGTCTGTGTGTACTCAATTGTGTCTGGCTCTTTGAGATGCTATGGACTGTACTACACCTCCAGGATCCTCTGTCCATGGGATTTGTCAGGCAAGAATACCAGAGTGGGTTGACATTTTATTCTCCAGGGGATCTTCCCAACCCAGGGCTGGAGCCCACATCTCATGCATCTCCTGCATTGCAGGCAGGTTCTTTTATTGTTGAGCCATGGAGTGAGCCCAACACCTCACTGTCAGTGCTCAAAGGAGAGATTCATCTGCTAGTTAGCAACCGTGGTACTGGGTCTGATACTAGAAAGAATGTCATACACTGAGGGTTTGAACCCACACACATCCAGAGTATAGTGTGAGGGAAATTTCCAAACAGACTAAAAACTGGAAATCCCTCAAAAGCCTGGGCCACTGGCTGGAATAACCCTGAAAACAGGTTGACAAGACAATCAGAGTCAGGTAGAACCTAGAATCTGGTTATAGAGATAGTCAAGAGTGTGAATTTCAAAACAGTTAGAGGTAAGAGATCAGACAGAGAAGTATAAGACTATGGTCTTGAGGTCAGCGGGAGCTTCTGAAAGAGAAAAGCAGTACCCTGGAGTCCTCATGGAAGTGGAGTTGCTCTGACCTCCTGGCAGTAAACAAGAAAGCTCTAAGTCACTCTCCCTTTTCTTCTAGAAAACCTCGATTCCCTGGGACGGCTCTCTCTGGAGGGCATTCAGACCTAAACAATGCTATCTGCTTGCTTCTTTACAAACAGTGCCTTGCAGTGAGATGCTTTAATGAATCTTTTTTTATTTACTGGTTGGTTGAACCAATTTTGGAAAAACGCTGCAAAGCATGAATTAAAATACAAATTGAATTTAGAAAATATCAGCTTGCATTTTCCAAAGAAACTAAGCCCTTCTTAACTGAAGCTACAATTTTTTCTAATTGCAAACCAATCCCCAATATATTCCTAGCAATAGCTAATATCGGAAAGCCACACAGAAAAAAAGAATGCAGCATTTTCTGTCCACTTAAAATGAATTTAATATGAAAAAAATCTCAGTTGCTTTTTTCATATTAATATCCAAATATTTCAGTTTTACTGTCCACTCCTCCATATAAATTGTTTTTGAGCGCCTTAAGATGAGAAATATTTTCTTCATACCCTTCAAAGTAACAGACTGTTATCAGGTGAGATCATGTTGAATGATTGAAGTGTTTTAGTTAAAACTGGCATTTTCTTAAGGCCAACCTAGAGAACAGTTTAACAAATGAGCTGATTTATACTGTCATTATTATGTTGGTTAACAGACAAAAAGGAAGCATGAGACGATAGCAATACCTCCTTGGGTTAGCATATAAACACCATCCCACTTAAGAAATGAGAACCAAGGACAAGTCTTGGCATTTGTGGAGTCCTTCACAGAACAAGAAAACACATGAGATTTTCTATAATTCAAGAGGCATTCTTGTCAGTGCTTTCAAGGGTAGAAATTAAGCTATATTAAAGCTTGTCTTGGCCCAATTATAGAATGAAAGAGAGGCGACTATGGAATGGTTCCAGGATAGGTTTCAAATCAGTTTGGATTCAGTTATTTGGTCCTTGTTAGGACTTCAGGGGACAGCCAAGAATTACATTTAATTCATTATCTTGTTCTGAAAGTGCTACAGTGGCTGCTACACAAATTGAAAGCAGCGTTTACACAAGCTAATACCTATGGTATCTTTCCAATTTATCTTTGGGCATTAACACCTCCCAGTGTCCCTCCTTGAAAGTTTGACATGTGCCCTGAATTCTCATTTTGTAGGATGATAGCTACTCACCCTGAAAAGAACATAGAAGAAAATGGCCCCATGTGAAAATGCTAGGATTGCTACCTGAAATATTGTTTCCTTTAAATTCGAAAATAGCTCTTGTCTTGTGACAGAAAGCATGTCATATATAAACTTGCCTTCTAAGCAGTCTCGTCCTTCAGGATGGAAGCTGTGGCATTATTGACTGAATTCATTTGACTCATGTCCAGCAGTCTGATACAGGCTCCAATGGAATTGTTGGCACCTTTTGTGAAATATTCAAAAGCCACTGATTTGTGTTTTCCATTGTTCTTAAAAAGAGGAAAAAGTATTAAACACTATGATTGTCTCTGTGATGTGAATGTAAATACAACCTGTTGAAATTCAAGGTAAGAATATATTTCTTTAGAAAACCAGGAAGGATGATACAGGAAGAAATGTTGCCCACATACAGAGTGATTTCTAATAGTTCATTGATCTCATTGTTTAGCATCCCCCTTTAGAGCATGCATTAACAAAAGCCCTGCATGGATATTACATTGACAGTGTAATCCTACAGTGTTTTATGTAACTAGACACTAGCAATAGAGAATACTGTATTGACTCCCAGATTTCAGGCAATGGCACTTCAAGCGACTTTTATTAATGCTTTATATTGATATAAACCCTCACTTCCAAAAAGTACAAAGCACTTTCTTAAAATTGCCTTATTGGGTTTTGTAACAACTCAGCAATGCACAGTATCTGACACCACAGTGAGTTGGGCTGAGATAATACCTTAAGTTCCCTGGTTTCTAATTTAGTATTTCAAACATTTCATCATTAGACATCCTTTCAAGTTTCCAAAAATGCCAAAAATTATCCATTCTATACAAGACTAGAGAAAGGTTTTATTTCAGAGATGATCCTTTTAGAGTCCATACACTACTAAGTAAAAGTTTAAAAATCAATTGTGTGAGAATTCAAGTGAATTTTTCTTTGAGCCAGGGATTTTAGTCTATTATAGTCTATCCCAAAGAAGAATAATACAAATGTTAAGGAAAGATGAACAAAACAGATATTTTCTAATAACTATGCAAAATATTCCAAAAGTTTAACACACTCTCTACTAATTCAAAATGCTTGAATACTCTTTTAACTGTGGAAAAATTTTATCAGACCTTAACAAAGCTATGGATTAGCCATAATAGGAAATATGTAGGATCATTTTGATATGGATAGCAATTGGGAAAATAGCTCTTTCTGTTGGAAGGTAATTATGTCCTAATTTATTATAACATTATTTCTAGCCTTTGACTTAATAACATGCAGTGTATAAATTATAAAATCTGCCAGAAGATATAATATATGCATCTAGAAATGAACACTAAAAGATGTATCTCTATACAGGTGCAAAGTAAAGGAAGCCTTGAAGGTTCAAAAGCAAGGTGTATAAGACAAGGCCTCAACCATTTATCTGCCTTCTTGTTTTATTGAGTTTAATATGATGAGTTAAAGTCTAATCCAGTGCAGTGTCCTTCTCTGCCCTTTTAGACTACATTTTTCCTTTTGTCCTCTTATTCACTTGGTTTATTAAAGATATTTACATCAATAGGGAGGAAAAAGTCTTTTCTCAAGCTAGCAGCTGACAGCATCTCACTGAAATTTCATATGGAAGAACATTAAGCAAGTTCTTTGACCTTCATATTTTTAACAATATTCATGAGAGCCTCACCATCACCTACCATTACAATTTTGTTTATTCTTTGGACTAAAACACAGCAAAGAAGAAAACTGTATGCATTTCATTTAGGTTCAAATGGCCTCACCCTAGCGAAACTCACATGCTGTCTTCATCTGTTCTAGATTCCATACACTTTCTCTTTCAGTTGAAACAACAGTGTGTCTGGTTAAAAACCTCACTGTTTTCTGCTGCTAAGGGAACTGAAGTGCCATTAACACATATTAAAGTACCATTGATTCCATTAGTGCCAACAAGCACTAAATCTCAATTTCTTTTTCAATAAGCATTAAAACAAATGCAGATGTCCTTTATTAACAAGTAACATGCTGAGCAACCCTTACTGCAAGAGTCTAATATATGAAGAATGTCTTAAAGAACAAGTAAGCATCATACAGAACTGAAATGCTAGAACTTGGGTACAAAGAAGGACAAGTGAATTACTATGAATTTTCTACACGTACAGGAATCTATCTAAAGTGCCATTTTTTTATCTCTCAGATTAGAGTCATAATCACTTTTTACCTTCATGTGTCTCTGCATTTATATATTACCAACACATATAACAGCACAACAGTGAAGACACGCAAGCTATAGAGTACAACAGACCAGTTCATGAATGAAGAATATAAGGCCAGGAAACGGGCGTGGCTAAGATGAGCTCTTACTCTGTGGCTTCCATCCATGGTCCCTATGATTAGATGGTCCCACAGAATAGCAGAACATCTTCAACTCTGAGGCAGTCTCTCAGGGAAGATCATTATGTGCCTATCCATTGGGCCTTCTTAAAAGATGTGACCATTCCTGGAATCTTGCCCATACCCAGGTCACTTAGAAAATTTCAGCATAAACCTTACAGCCAAATTTGTAGCAAACATATGTTTCATCTTTTGTATTAATCTAACCCCTCAGCACTGTTTTATTCCTTACCCTTTTTTTTCTTTGTTTTGCAATGCTTCTTTATCTATATCTATTATGGACTGTGATATTTGTATGTATTTCTAGAAAACTATTTTTCATATTTTTTTCAAATAAAGATGAAGATAAAGATACAACGATAAGAGATATTAGCTTGTTGTATTTGCTGTTGAATTTGCAGAACTTGGAACGGTGCCTGAAACAAAGGAGACACTCAACAAACATTTGTTGGATAAATGAAAAAAAAAATAGTAGACAACAGGGAATTAGATATAGTTAGACAGATGCACCTGGTAGGAAGTCAGGAGGGAAGGAAGGAAAGAAGGGAGGAAGTGAATGCCTATACATTTAGGTAGATGTATAAGCTCATGGCCCTGGATAGCTTACATTTCTTAAATAAGTCTGACAGAGTGGAGGGAGGCTGGAAGCAGTAGGATACAGAATGAAGTAACTATAGAAGTGAATAGGTAGCCTTCTGCAGTTCCATGGTTGCTAGACACAAGACTCTTCATCGAAGACCTTTATTCCTCATAGCAAAAGCAACAGTAGACATATCAGTATGTATGTGTTGATTCCCTAAGCTCCAAACTCCACAGAGGTATACAGAGAATCAGATAGAACCTGAACACAGAGCGGAGTGTGCCACTGCAGATGAACCACAAGCTTAGGGAATCCATCATTTTTATAGCGAGCACTTTTATATGGTCTAGAAGGAGAGCAGATGAGTCATAGGACCTGTGATTCAGTATCTTGCTTTCTAAGACTGCCACTTTTAGGATCCACAATCCAGGAAGATGAATAAAAAGGCCAAAGGCATAATGGAAGGTACATCTGCTACAGTATGTAGCTTCAGACGTAAAACTGTGTTGAGCTACAATGTATGATTAAGAGATAAGCTGTGATTCTGTGAGCCATGGGAGTTAGAAGACATGCTAAGAGGTGACTGGCCAAACAGAAGAATAATAGCAGACAGTTATCAGCACATTCATCATAGGGAATAGCCTTGGACAACTTGGAATATAATGTCCCCACTCAAAAAATACTCTGTATGGTAGATCGTTTGCACATAGACATTGTCTTACATAGAAGACATTGGAGTATTATATGAAGTGGGACAAGAGGTGTTGGCCTGGAGTGGCAAGGGAGTGAGGGGTATCTGTGGGTGTCACCTCAGATATGTTACCTCACTGGAAAACACTTAAGTTAAAGTTGAGTTTATTTCCTAGTTGTTCAAAGGAATGTTTCCATTGCAAAAACAGGAGGGAATAGGGGTAAATTTTCAGCATCTATGTCCACAAAGTTGTCTCACCAGGCATCCCTGGTGGCTCGTGTGAGCTTTCTGCAGGAGGATTTGTCAGACTCCTCTTCACTTTGAGGCCTTCAAGGTTATCACTATCTGCATCCATCTTGAAGAAGCTTTGAAAACATTCTGAATGGATTCTCTTTAGGAAAAAAAAGGAACACTTCCAAACATATTCTACGAGGCCACCATCACCCTGATACCAAAACCAGGCAAAGACAACACAAAAAAAGAAAATTATAGGCCAATTTCACTGATGAATTTAGACACCAAAATCCTCAACAAAATTCTAGCAAACAGAATTCAACAATACATCAAAAAACTCATACACCATCATCAAGTTGGGTTTATCCCAGGCATGCAAGGACTCTTCAATATCCACAAATCAATGTAATAGACCATATCAACAAATTGAGAGACAAAAGTCAGATAATAATCTCAATAGATGAAGAAAAAGCCTTTGACAAACTCCAACACCCATTTATGACAAAACCCTTCAAAAAATGGGCATAGAAGGAACCTACCTGAACACAGTGAAAGCCATATATAAGAAGCCCACAGAGAACATCATTCTCAATGGTGAAAAACTGAAAGAATTCCCTCTAAGATCAGGAACAATACAGGGGTGTCCACTTTCACCACTATTATTCAACATCATCCTGGAAGTTCTGACTAGAGCAGTAAGAGAAGAAAAAGAAATAAAAGAATTCAGATCAGAAAAGAAGTAAAACTCTCTCTATTTGCAGATGACATGATACTGTACATAGAAACCCCCAAAGATACTATTAGAGAACTATTAGAGCTAAACAACAAATTCAGCAAAGTTGCGGGATACTAAATCCATGCACAGAAATCACTCACAATTCTATATACAAACAATGAAAAATCAGAAAAAGAAATCAAGAATAAAATCCCATTCACCACTGCAGTGAAAAGAATAAAATATATAGGAATAAATAAACACACCTAAAGAGAGAAAAGAACTGTACACAGAAAATTATAAGACACTAATGAAAGAAATCAAAGACGACATAAATAGATGGACAGATGTTCTGTGTTCCTGGTCAGAAGAATCAATATCGTGAAAATGACCATATTAACAAATATCCACTACAGATTCAATGTGATCCCTATCAAATTACCAATAACTTTCTTCCCAGAAGTAGACCAAAAAATAGTACAGTTCATATGGAAACACAAAAGACTCCGGATAGCCAAAGCAATCCTGAGAAGGAAGAATGGAGCTGGAGGGATCAGCCTCCCCAACTTCAGACTATACCAGAAAGCATCAAGACAGTATGATACTGGCACAAAAACAGAAATATAGACCAATGGAATAAGATAGATAACCCAGAGATAAAGCCACACACATACAGGTACCTTATTTTTGACAAAGGAGGCAAAAATATAAATTGGGACAAAGACAGCCACTTCAACAAATGGTGCTGGGAAAACTGAACAGTTACATGTGAAAAAATGAAATTGGAACACTCCCTAACATCATACACAAAGATCAACTCAAAATGGATTAAAGACCTAAATGTAAGACCAGAAACCATCAAACTCTTAGAAGAGAATATAGGCAAAACACTCAAGGACATAAATCAAAGCAAGATCTTCTATGACCTGCCCCCTAGAATAATAGAAATAAAAACAAAAAGGAACATATGAGACCTAATGAAACTTAAAAGCTTTTGCACAGTTAAAGAAACTACAAACAAGGTGAACAGAAAACCCACAGAATGGGAGAAAATAATAGCAAATAAAACAACTGACAAAGAATTAATTTCCAAAATACACAAGCAGTTCAGACACCAAAAGAAACAAACAACCCAATCAAAAAAGTGGGAAAAAGACCTAAAGAGACATCTCTCCAAAGAAGACATACAGATGGCCAAAAAACACAAGTAAAGATGCTCAACGTTGCTCATTGCTAGAGAAATGCTGATCAAAACTACGATGAGATATCACCTCACACCAGTCAGAATGGCCATCATCAACAAATCTACAGATAATAAATGCTGGAAAGGGTGCATGAAAAGGGAACACTCCTGCATTGTTGGTGGGAATGTAAATTGATGCAACTACTATGGAAGACAGTATGGGATACCTTCAAAAACTAAAAATAGAAGCACCATATGACCCAGCAATTCCACTATTGGGCATACCCCCTGATATAATCAAAATTGAAAGAGATGCCTGTACCCCAATATTCATTGCAGCTCTCTATACAACAGCTAGAACATGGAAGCAACCTAGATGTCCATCGATGAATATATGGATAACGAAGGTATGGTACATATATACAATGAAATATTTCTCAGTTGAAAAAAGAAATGCAGAAGAATCAGTCCTAATGAGGTGGATAAATGTAGAATCTATTATACAAAATGAAGTAAGTCAAAAAGAAAAGGACAAATACAGCATACTAACATAAATATATATATATATCTATACATATATATATATATGAAATCTAGTAAGATGGTACTGATAAATACACACACAGAGCAACAAAGGAGAAACAGACATAGAGAATAGACCTATGGACATTAGGGGGAGGGAAGATTGGATGAGAGGTATGGAAAGAGTAATACACTATCACATGTAAAAGAGATAACCATTGTGATTAAGCTGTAAGACTAAGGGAACTTACATGGGGGCCAGGCATCAACCTGGGGGGGTGGGACAGGGGAAAAGAGGGGGTGCTCAGGTGTGAGAGGTCAGGGATATACCTATGACTATTTGGGGATTGTGTATAGCTGTAAACAAGAACTCTGTAAAAGACATATAACAATAACTTCACTGTACACCTGAAATTAATGCAACATTGTAAAACAAATATACCCCAATTAAAATAACTTCTAAGAAAATAAAATGTGGCTCATTATATTTGATGCTTACATGTATCAATACTTTCTGAAGGATTCTGTTGTTAGACCTCAGAGAGGTTGAAAACAGAGGGGCAGTAAAGAAATTTAAAAAGAACACCTCTTTCATCTCTCAGGGTATTAGTGATCTGATTTTATCTCCTAGAATTCTAACTTCTTTTTGATATCCAAATCTTAATTTCAATTAATTGGCATATTAAAAACAAAACAGAGATCATGCTCTTTCAGCTGAGGAATAAACAGCAGGCGAAATGACTTCTCTACATACCTCCTTGATGTTTCTGTGGTCTACAGTTAATACTGTGCTATTCATTTTAGTTTTAAAAAAACCCTCAAAACAACTATAGCTGCACACAGAAATTCCGGTGGAGCAACAACGATAACAAAAAATTTGCTACAAATCTTCCAGATTTGTATTTCTACACACGTATTTTTAGGTCCAGGATGCATCTGTCAGTGTATTTTTTTTTTTTTTTTTTGCCTCCATGGGGCCACACGTGTCATTTCTATCTCTGCAGGTAAGGTGGCGGGGGCGGGGGAGCATCTCCTAAGTGAGTTATCAGGGTCTCCCAGACTGTGCCTTCTGTTCATTGCTGCCACCAGCTTATTAGAACTGCATGAGCCAAGCAGTTGTTTGGGTTTGAATTTTATGATACAATAATCACAAATCTCCAAGACATTTCACAGATACAATTTGATAAATATGTCCATATTTGTTTACAATACGCTAGATGAATTCCTTCATTTAGCTGTAAATAAATATATCTAATAGTAAAAAATTTACAAAGCAGCAAACAAGAAGCTAATGATCAAAAAGACAAATTAGGCTTCTTACTTCACTTATAAGTTTGCTTTTATCTTGAATCTCCCTCAGAAGAGCCTTGAATATCTACATGACCACAGTCCTGGTGATCATTCTACCTGGCATGGGTTTACTGCTTAGCAAAGGGCCACAAAGTCTTGAGCTACTTTAAGTTTCAGAGTACCTTCTTCCAAGTTATCCTCCAGCTTAAACACCCTGAAGTGGAATGTCTCAGACAATAGAATATGTTGTTGCTATAATTGCTAAGTCGAGTCCCTATGGACACAACTCTTTGTGACCCCATGGACTATAGCCCACCAGGTTCTTCTGTCCATGGGGTTTCCCAGGTAAGAATACTGTAATGGGTTGTCATTTTCTTCTCCAAGGGATCTTCCTGACCTAGGGATAAAACCTGAGTCTCCTGCATTACAGGCGATTCTTTACCACTGAACCACCTGGGAAACCCCAGAAAAAGAGTGAATACCTTCAGAAATGCAAGAAGTGGTCCCGGGGCCCTTTTCCCCTCTGCAAGGGACCTGCTCTTTCAGCTGAGGAATAAACAGCAGGCGAAATGACTTCTCTACATACCTCCTTGATGTTTCTGTGGTCTACAGTTAATACTGTGCTATTCATTTTAGTTTTAAAAAAACCCTCAAAACAACTATAGCTGCACACAGAAATTCCGGTGGAGCAACAACGATAACAAAAAATTTGCTACAAATCTTCCAGATTTGTATTTCTACACACGTATTTTTAGGTCCAGGATGCATCTGTCAGTGTATTTTTTTTTTTTTTTTGCCTCCATGGGGCCACACGTGTCATTTCTATCTCTGCAGGTAAGGTGGCGGGGGCGGGGGAGCATCTCCTAAGTGAGTTATCAGGGTCTCCCAGACTGTGCCTTCTGTTCATTGCTGCCACCAGCTTATTAGAACTGCATGAGCCAAGCAGTTGTTTGGGTTTGAATTTTATGATACAATAATCACAAATCTCCAAGACATTTCACAGATACAATTTGATAAATATGTCCATATTTGTTTACAATACGCTAGATGAATTCCTTCATTTAGCTGTAAATAAATATATCTAATAGTAAAAAATTTACAAAGCAGCAAACAAGAAGCTAATGATCAAAAAGACAAATTAGGCTTCTTACTTCACTTATAAGTTTGCTTTTATCTTGAATCTCCCTCAGAAGAGCCTTGAATATCTACATGACCACAGTCCTGGTGATCATTCTACCTGGCATGGGTTTACTGCTTAGCAAAGGGCCACAAAGTCTTGAGCTACTTTAAGTTTCAGAGTACCTTCTTCCAAGTTATCCTCCAGCTTAAACACCCTGAAGTGGAATGTCTCAGACAATAGAATATGTTGTTGCTATAATTGCTAAGTCGAGTCCCTATGGACACAACTCTTTGTGACCCCATGGACTATAGCCCACCAGGTTCTTCTGTCCATGGGGTTTCCCAGGTAAGAATACTGTAATGGGTTGTCATTTTCTTCTCCAAGGGATCTTCCTGACCTAGGGATAAAACCTGAGTCTCCTGCATTACAGGCGATTCTTTACCACTGAACCACCTGGGAAACCCCAGAAAAAAAGAGTGAATACCTTCAGAAATGCAAGAAGTGGACTTCCCTGGTGGCCCAGTGGGTTAAGAGTCCACCTTGCAGTGCAAGTGGCACCAGATCAATCCCTGGCCTGGGAGGATCCCACTTGCTGCAGAGTGGCTGGACCAGTGTATCCAATTATGAGCCAGTGCTCTGGCAGGTACAGTCCACAGACAGTGCTCTGCAGCTAGGGAGGCCACTGCAATGGGAGGCCCACACATGCCAAAGAATAAAAGATGCATGAAAAATGAATGAATGGAAAATCAATAAAAGAGACCAAAATTTTTTTTTAAATGCAGTAAGAAAGGAGTGAACATTCATATTTTCCATTTATACTTTTTCTAACTAATTATTGATAAATAACAAGCTCAGGTAAGAACTATAACAAGCGACACGAAAGTTTGCTGCATACTTACTTAAGGGGACAGAAACTCTATAATAAAGAAAAAAAACACATCTAATTCTCAAACATGCTGGTTCAGAGGACAGGGTAGCAAAAATCAGTGAAGAATAAATCTTTCATTTCTTTACATAGGACTGTCCCAAATAACTGTTTTCTTAATGAAATGAAATGAAATTATTAATCCTTATGCAAACTCAAAGAAAAAAAAATGTCATATGATGAACCTCTCTATAATACCTCTTTGAAGTCTCCATCCATTGGGTAGGTTATCAAAGGCCACCAAAACCAATTACACAATAGCTCTACTACAAAAATAAGCCTGCTCCTCAGTGGGGTCTAAGGGGTCACCAAGACATGACTGAACAACTGAAAAACAACACAGAGGGAGCCCTTGGAATATGGGCCTGCAGGAGGCAAGGAGGGTATCTCTTGCCCCATCTTGATCCCTGACTCTTGGTTTTATATGCAAAGACCAGACTTTCCAGCAGCCCTGTTTTCACAGTGCTTTCTCTGGTATAGTGTTTCTTGACTTTGACACTACTGACATTTGGGCAGGATAATACTTCATTGCATAGATCTGTTCCCTCCTACTGTAATGGGTTGTCATTTTCTTCTCCAAGGGATCTTCCTGACCTAGGGATAAAACCTGAGTCTCCTGCATTACAGGCGATTCTTTACCACTGAACCACCTGGGAAACCCCAGAAAAAAAGAGTGAATACCTTCAGAAATGCAAGAAGTGGACTTCCCTGGTGGCCCAGTGGGTTAAGAGTCCACCTTGCAGTGCAAGTGGCACCAGATCAATCCCTGGCCTGGGAGGATCCCACTTGCTGCAGAGTGGCTGGACCAGTGTATCCAATTATGAGCCAGTGCTCTGGCAGGTACAGTCCACAGACAGTGCTCTGCAGCTAGGGAGGCCACTGCAATGGGAGGCCCACACATGCCAAAGAATAAAAGATGCATGAAAAATGAATGAATGGAAAATCAATAAAAGAGACCAAAATTTTTTTTTAAATGCAGTAAGAAAGGAGTGAACATTCATATTTTCCATTTATACTTTTTCTAACTAATTATTGATAAATAACAAGCTCAGGTAAGAACTATAACAAGCGACACGAAAGTTTGCTGCATACTTACTTAAGGGGACAGAAACTCTATAATAAAGAAAAAACACATCTAATTCTCAAACATGCTGGTTCAGAGGACAGGGTAGCAAAAATCAGTGAAGAATAAATCTTTCATTTCTTTACATAGGACTGTCCCAAATAACTGTTTTCTTAATGAAATGAAATGAAATTATTAATCCTTATGCAAACTCAAAGAAAAAAAAATGTCATATGATGAACCTCTCTATAATACCTCTTTGAAGTCTCCATCCATTGGGTAGGTTATCAAAGGCCACCAAAACCAATTACACAATAGCTCTACTACAAAAATAAGCCTGCTCCTCAGTGGGGTCTAAGGGGTCACCAAGACATGACTGAACAACTGAAAAACAACACAGAGGGAGCCCTTGGAATATGGGCCTGCAGGAGGCAAGGAGGGTATCTCTTGCCCCATCTTGATCCCTGACTCTTGGTTTTATATGCAAAGACCAGACTTTCCAGCAGCCCTGTTTTCACAGTGCTTTCTCTGGTATAGTGTTTCTTGACTTTGACACTACTGACATTTGGGCAGGATAATACTTCATTGCATAGATCTGTTTACCAGCATCCCTGGACTTTCCCTACCAGATGTCAGCAGCATCTCATAAGCCATGACTATCGAAAATGTTTCCAAGGGGGTGGAGTTAAGATGGCAGCATAGAAGGACGTGCATTCATCTCTCCTGCAAAATCGCCTGAATTGCAACAAGTTCTGGAAAAACTATCGAGGAGGTTGGATCTGATCACATAAAAGACAGCAGAAGAAAACACGTTCTTCTCAAGTGCTCATGGAACATTCTCCAGGATAGACCACATCTTGAGCCACAAATCAAACCTCAGTCAATTCAAGAAAATTGAAATTATATCAATCATCCTCTCTGACCACAATGCAATGAGACTAGAGATCAACTGCAGGAAAAAAACTGCTAAAAATACGAACACATGGAGATTAAACAACACATACCTAGAAAACAAACTGATTACTGAGCAAATCAAAGGTGAAATGAAAAAATTCCTAGAAGAAAATGACAATGAACACACGACCATGCAAAACCTATGGGATACTGCAAAAGCAGTTCTAAGAGGGAAATTTATAGCAATACAATCCCACCTCAAGAAACTAGAAACACATCAAACAGATGACCTAATCCTACGCTTAAAACAATTGGAGAAAGAAGAACAACACCCCAAAGTCAGCAGAAGAAGGGAAATCATGAAGATCAGAGAAGAAATAAATGGAAAAGAAAAGAAAGAAACAATAGTAAAGATAAATAAAAGAAAAAGCTGGTTCTGTGAAAAGGTAAATAAAATCGACAAACCACTGGCCAGACTCATCAAGAAAAAAAGAGAGAAGAACCAGATCAACAAAATCAAAAATGAAAAAGGAGAGATTACAACAGATAATGCAGAAATACAAAGGATTATAAGAGACTATTATGAACAACTATATGGCAACAAACAGGACAACCTGGAAGAAATGGACAGTTTCTTAGAGAAGATTAATCTCCCAAGACTCAACCAGGAAGAAATAGACTATATACAACCTAGTCACAAGCTCAGAAATCGAATTTGTGATCAAAAACCTATCCAAAAATAAGAGCCCATGGCCAGATGGCTTCACAGGTGAATTCTACCAAACATTTAAAGAAGAGCTAATGCCTGTCCTTCTAAAACTCTTCCAAAAAAACTGCACAGGAAGGAACGTTTCCATACACATTCTACGAGCTTGCCATCACCCTGATACCAAAACCAGGCAAAGACAACACAAAAAAAGAAAATTATAGGCCAATTTCACTGATGAATTTAGACACCAAAATCCTCAATAAAACCCTAGCAAACAGAATTCAACAACACATCAAAAAACTCATACATCATGATCAAGTCAGTTTCATCCCAGGCATGTGAGGATGCTTCAATATCCGCAAATCAATCAATGCGATACCCCATATCAACAAATTGAGAGACAAAAGCCACATGATAATCTTAATAGATGAAGAAAAAGCCTTTGACAAAGTACAACACCCATTTATGATAAAAAAAACTCTTCAAAAAATGGGCATAGAAGGAGCCTATCTCAACATAGTGAAAGCCATATATGAGAAGCCGACAGCAAACATTATTCTCAATGGTGAAAAACTGAAAGCATTCCCTCTAAGATCAGGAACAAGACAGGGGTATCCACTTTCACTACTATTATTCGACATCGTCCTGGAAGTTCTACCAACAGCAATACAGAAGAGAAAGAAATCAAAGGAATCCAGATTGGAAAACTAGAAGTAAAACTCTCTCTATTTGCAGACAACATTATATTATACATAGAAAATCTCGAACACACTATTACAATACTACTGGAACTAATCAACGAATTCAGCAAAGTTGCGGAATACCAAATCAATACACAGAAATCACTGGCATTCCTATACACAAACAATGAAAACTCAGAAAATGAAATCAAACAGGCAATCCCCTTCACCACTGCAACCAAAAGAATCAAATATCTAAGAAAAAACCTACCCAAAGAAACAAAAGAACTGTACACAGAAAACTGCAAGACACTAATGAGAGAAATTAAAGAAGACTTAAACAGATAGAGAGATATTCTATGTTCCTGGGTCGGAAGAATCAATATTGTAAAAATGATCATACTACCAAATGTCATCTATAGATTCAGTGTGATTCCAATCAAATTACCAATGACATTCTTCATAGAACTAGACCAAAGAATAACACAGTTCACATGGAAACACAAAAGACCCCGAACAGTCAAAGCAATCCTGAGGAAGAAGAATGGAGCAGGAGCAATCAGCCTCCCTAACTTCAGACTCTACTACAAAGCAACAGTCATCAAGACAGTATGGTACTGGCACAAAAACAGAACTATATATCAATGGAACAAGATTGAGAACCCAGAGATAAACCCATGCACCTATGGGTACCTTATTTTTGACAAAGGAGGCGAAACTATAAAATGGGGCAAAGACAGCCTCTTCGATAAATGGTGCTGGGAAAACTGGACAGCTACATGCAAAAAAAATGAAGTTGGAACATTCCCTGACACCATACACAAAGATCAACTCAAAATGGATTAAAGACCTAAATGGAAGACCAGAAACCATCAAACTCTTAGAGGAGAATATAGGTAAAACACTCAATGACACAAATCGAAGCAAGGTCTTCTCTGACCCACCTACTAGAATAGTGGAACTAAAAACAAAAAGGAACATGTAGGACCTAATGAAACTTAAAAGCTTTTGTACAGCAAAAGAAACTACAAAAAAAGCTGAACAGACAGCCCACAGAATGGGAGAAAATCATAGCAAATGAAACAACAGACAAAGAATTCATCTCCAAAATCTACAAGCAACTCAGACAACTCAGCACTGGAAAAATGAACAACCCAATCAAAAAATGGAAAAGGACCTAAACAGACACCTCTCCAAAGACGACATACAGATGGCCCCAAAGCACATGAAATGATGCTCAATCTCGCTTCTAATTAGGGAAATGCAAATCAAAACTACAATGAGATATCACCGCACACCCATCAGAATGGCCATCATCAATAAATCGACAGACAATAAATGCTGGAGAGGGTGCAGAGAAAAGGGAACACTCTTGCATTGCTGATGGGAATGTAAATTGATACAGCCACTATGGAAGACAGTATGGAGATTCCTTAAAAAACTAAAAATAGAAGCAGTATAGGGCCCAGCAATCCCACTCTTAGGCTTATACCCTGATAAAGTAAAAATTGAAAGAAGCACCCGTACCCCAATGTTCATTGCAGCTCTCTATACAATAGTTAGAACATGGAAGCAGCCCAGATGTTCATTGATGAATGAATGGATAAAGAAGCTTTGGTACATATATACACTGGAATACTACACAGCTGTAAAGAGAAATGCAGAAGAATCAGCCCTAATGAGGTTACTGGATCTAGAACCTATCATTAAAAGTGAAGTAAGTCAAAAAGAGAAGGACAAATACAATATACTAATACATATATATGGCATCTAGTAGGATGGTGTGATAGCACACGCAGTGAAGCGATGGAAAAACAGACATGGACAGTGGACATATGGACATTGTGGGGAATGGACAGTGGGTGGGAGGCATAAAGGAAGTAGCATGAAAACCTATACTATCATATCTGAAAAAAATAGCTGTTGTCATTGCGCTGTGAGAAAAGGGGATCTTGCAGGGGTGCTCTGCGATGGCCTGGTGGGGTGGGATGGGGAGGATATACAGGTGACTAATCTGGGATCATACATATCTATAAACAACGAAACTCTATAAAAGTAAAAAGTAAAATAAAAATAAAAATAAATAAAATGTTTCCAGACATTGCCAAATGTCCTCCAAGGGACCAAATCCCCTCCCCTAGTCTGAACCCTTCTATTGAGATCAAATGACAGCTACTCTTGCAGGTTTAGTAACCATTTCCTTCATTGCCCCTTTACTCTTAGAGGTAGTAATACATCCCTCCTTGCTAACACTGCAGTGCCTTTCTATGCCTGGTAGATTTCCTTTGCTTTTGTTAGCAGACCTTTTGTAAAAATTCTCTTCAGTTGTCTTATTTGAGTGTATTATGTATTTGCTCCTGGAATTCTAACGGGTATATTCTCCATTCCTTCCAATCACCACTTAATACCCACTAGTAAATACTTGTCCACATTGTCTGAACCCTTGTACTTCTTTAAGTACTGCTTATAAGAGAAATGGAAGTAGCATTAATTGAAAGCCTGTGTGTGTTAGTCACTCAATCATGTCTGACTCTGCAACCCCATGGAATGTAGCTTGCCAGTCCATGGAATTCTCCAGGCAAAAATGCTGGGGTGGGTTGTCATTCCCTTCTGCAGGAATCTTCTCAAACCAGGGATCAAACCCAAGTCTTGGGCATCACAGGCAGATTTTCTGGCCCAAACCAATCACTATGGTGAATGAATGATAAAGAGCTTTGGTACATATATACACTGGAATACTACACAGCTGTAAAGAGAAATGCAGAAGAATCAGCCCTAATGAGGTTACTGGATCTAGAACCTATCATTAAAAGTGAAGTAAGTCAAAAAGAGAAGGACAAATACAATATACTAATACATATATATGGCATCTAGTAGGATGGTGTGATAGCACACGCAGTGAAGCGATGGAAAAACAGACATGGACAGTGGACATATGGACATTGTGGGGAATGGACAGTGGGTGGGAGGCATAAAGGAAGTAGCATGAAAACCTATACTATCATATCTGAAAAAAATAGCTGTTGTCATTGCGCTGTGAGAAAAGGGGATCTTGCAGGGGTGCTCTGCGATGGCCTGGTGGGGTGGGATGGGGAGGATATACAGGTGACTAATCTGGGATCATACATATCTATAAACAACGAAACTCTATAAAAGTAAAAAGTAAAATAAAAATAAAAATAAATAAAATGTTTCCAGACATTGCCAAATGTCCTCCAAGGGACCAAATCCCCTCCCCTAGTCTGAACCCTTCTATTGAGATCAAATGACAGCTACTCTTGCAGGTTTAGTAACCATTTCCTTCATTGCCCCTTTACTCTTAGAGGTAGTAATACATCCCTCCTTGCTAACACTGCAGTGCCTTTCTATGCCTGGTAGATTTCCTTTGCTTTTGTTAGCAGACCTTTTGTAAAAATTCTCTTCAGTTGTCTTATTTGAGTGTATTATGTATTTGCTCCTGGAATTCTAACGGGTATATTCTCCATTCCTTCCAATCACCACTTAATACCCACTAGTAAATACTTGTCCACATTGTCTGAACCCTTGTACTTCTTTAAGTACTGCTTATAAGAGAAATGGAAGTAGCATTAATTGAAAGCCTGTGTGTGTTAGTCACTCAATCATGTCTGACTCTGCAACCCCATGGAATGTAGCTTGCCAGTCCATGGAATTCTCCAGGCAAAAATGCTGGGGTGGGTTGTCATTCCCTTCTGCAGGGAATCTTCTCAAACCAGGGATCAAACCCAAGTCTTGGGCATCACAGGCAGATTCTTTACCATCTGAGCCACCAGGGAAGCCCAATTGAGAGCCTATCATATGCCAAATATGGTGGCTGGTACTTATATTTTGTGGTCAATATTAGTTGCTGATTGTCTTACCAGCATCCATTTTCTCCTTCCAAAAGGGACCTTTCTCCTTCCAAAAAGGTAGGTTCAAATGCCTACTCATCCCCCACAAAATCCAGGTGCCCCTCTGCTAGCTTTGGAGGCTAATTATAGTAAGGATAATCCCTTTATTCCTTAAGTCACAGGCACAGGAACTCAAGCCCTGAAAAATCAGCGTATCTCATTAATTGGGCTCAAAAATAAGCATGTGTTAAAGTTTGGTCAAATGAGACAAGAAGAGAACTTTTATGGGAACTCTGAGAAAGACATTCCTTCACTGCAGAGACAGTCACCAAAAACGTACTCTTTTTCTCTGAATTTTCTTTGTCTAGGACTCTTGCAGCCATTTTAGTAGAGCTATGGCAAAGCCAGCATGGCCCAAAGTCAAGATTATGGAATCATAAAAAAAAATTAAAAATAAAAAACAAGGACTTCCCTGGTGGCCCAGTGGCTAAGACTCTGAACTCCCAATACAGGGACACAGGTTTGATCCCTGGTCAGGGAATAGATCCTGTGCGCTTCAACTAAAAGATCCTGCATGCCTCAACTAAGACCTGGAACAGTCAAATAAATAAATATTAAGAATGAAATAAAAATTTAAAACTATGGGGCTATCAATTCAAGCATAATTAATCATTGCCATTATCTCAAATATGTTATCCTATATATTTATTCATTTTGAAGAGTGTTTGAGTTGGGTTGTCTACCACTTGTAACTAAAAGCCTCCTAGCTGAACCATTCATTCAATTCATGTGACAGTTGCTTTTTTGTGCTCATACAGACCAGGCCATCTTCTACAATGACCCAAAGAGACTGAAATTAATGCTATGTAGTTAGTTATGTAAGAGTTATGTAGTATGTATTAGAGTTACGTAGTTAATTTTCATATAACTCTAAGAGCTAGATGTGTCTAGATGTTGAGAGAAGCCCCAGCTGAGAAGTGTTAAGTAGCTTGTTTAAGAAGAACAAACTAGAAAGTGTGGAACTTGGTGAGGTATGTCTGACCACATGGCCTTTCTAGTCCATCCCTTTAGATGTGAATCATCCACTTAAATCATTCATCTGTCACTTACTCTAGACCAATTTCCATACAGAGGATACATTGTTAGGTAACTTTGGCATAGCAGAGGCAGTTAGATAGCCCAAGAGTCTGGAGCAATTTTTATGAGTTTAACGGAGAACTAAAATAGCTATGCAGCTGCCTCCCCAGAGGACTCAGCCCACCCTAGTTCTCACTGGTTCAGAGCTCTCCAAGCTTTGTCTACATTCTCCACCTCTTAGTGTTAGAGTAAGTCAGTGGCTTCCAACCTTCCACGTGCCTGTAGAGGCCAAGACAACATCAGCATCCTCTCCACGTCATGTGGAGCTTTGCATAACATGCCTGCTTTTACTTTTATTCTATTCCTATGTCTCAGGGAGAGATCAGAGGGCAGCTCTACTTTCACATTTCCTCTCAAAATGGAGACCACACTCGAAGGTCAAGGGCAGCTCTAAGCCAGCATCCCAAAGTAATTTGGAATCATAAAAAAAAATTAAAAATAAAAAACAAGGACTTCCCTGGTGGCCCAGTGGCTAAGACTCTGAACTCCCAATACAGGGACACAGGTTTGATCCCTGGTCAGGGAATAGATCCTGTGCGCTTCAACTAAAAGATCCTGCATGCCTCAACTAAGACCTGGAACAGTCAAATAAATAAATATTAAGAATGAAATAAAAATTTAAAACTATGGGGCTATCAATTCAAGCATAATTAATCATTGCCATTATCTCAAATATGTTATCCTATATATTTATTCATTTTGAAGAGTGTTTGAGTTGGGTTGTCTACCACTTGTAACTAAAAGCCTCCTAGCTGAACCATTCATTCAATTCATGTGACAGTTGCTTTTTTGTGCTCATACAGACCAGGCCATCTTCTACAATGACCCAAAGAGACTGAAATTAATGCTATGTAGTTAGTTATGTAAGAGTTATGTAGTATGTATTAGAGTTACGTAGTTAATTTTCATATAACTCTAAGAGCTAGATGTGTCTAGATGTTGAGAGAAGCCCCAGCTGAGAAGTGTTAAGTAGCTTGTTTAAGAAGAACAAACTAGAAAGTGTGGAACTTGGTGAGGTATGTCTGACCACATGGCCTTTCTAGTCCATCCCTTTAGATGTGAATCATCCACTTAAATCATTCATCTGTCACTTACTCTAGACCAATTTCCATACAGAGGATACATTGTTAGGTAACTTTGGCATAGCAGAGGCAGTTAGATAGCCCAAGAGTCTGGAGCAATTTTTATGAGTTTAACGGAGAACTAAAATAGCTATGCAGCTGCCTCCCCAGAGGACTCAGCCCACCCTAGTTCTCACTGGTTCAGAGCTCTCCAAGCTTTGTCTACATTCTCCACCTCTTAGTGTTAGAGTAAGTCAGTGGCTTCCAACCTTCCACGTGCCTGTAGAGGCCAAGACAACATCAGCATCCTCTCCACGTCATGTGGAGCTTTGCATAACATGCCTGCTTTTACTTTTATTCTATTCCTATGTCTCAGGGAGAGATCAGAGGGCAGCTCTACTTTCACATTTCCTCTCAAAATGGAGACCACACTTCCAGATACCCTACTGGGTTTTCAACTCACAAGAAGGAAGACATTGCAACTAAGTCTGACCAATTACATCCTCTCATTCCTTAGCCTTCCTTCATTCCTTTTCCCACGTGGTATGAAAGAGGCAGGCTTTGCACATCTTTGTGTTGTCAAATGTTTTTCTATTCCATATCCTCAACTTTGAGATTTTGCTGCGACCACAGTGTGGACCAGGTGCAAAGATAAAAGCTATTTTTCTGATAATATTCGTCATGAAGCATTCCAGAAATACGTCCCTCATCTCATTACAAATGCCAAAACACTGACCAAGTGGAATTGTTTCCAAAATAAAATAAGGTTGTATTAATATAAAAGTTATTGATAAAATGTAAAGGACCATAAAAGGTAAGCTCTTATAGTATTATCGTGAAGTCACAAACAAGACCATCCATTCAGTCCTATATTCTAATTCTAAGATATTTCTGTGCAGAAAACAAATTATGGAATTTAAAGATGACAGCTATATACTGTCATAATCTGGAGCAAGAAAGCACTCATTATATCAAGAAGCTATTAGTAAATCTTTGACTCAACAAATTACATTTTAGAGTGAGATGCTCTTATAGACTCTCAATCAGTGCTTCTCAGCCCTGGCTGTACAACAGAATCATGTAGGCAGCACTGAAATCATACTAATGTCAGGTCCTTAAACTAACTAAATTAGAATTAAGAGCTCCTTCTTGTGAAGAACATTACATGAAAGAAATAAAAGAATCAAGAGTTATTCATATAAAATTCATATAAATGAGTAAACTAGAATTAAAAACCTGAGGTCACTTGGCCAGGCTAAAAAAAAAAAAATCGTATTTTCAGGGCTGGAGAAATAAAAAGTGATTCTATCGAGACATAGTTTCATTTTTAGCAAAAGAATTCTGAAGACTCTTGCCAGATTTGTCCAAAGTTTTCCTCCATAACCCACATTTTATGATTTCCGGATTTCACCAGGACTCTCTCAGACCGTGACCGTGTTCCCGCCCGAGTCTCTGACCCTCACGTCTCGGCATCAGTACCCGCATCTCTGCCCCGTGCCTAAAGGAAAGCACTACTTCAGACAAATGTGAAATCATTTCAGTTCCTCCTCATCCTTAGATTGGCGAAACACACAAGCTGAGCAGAAACACAGTTGCCTGAGATAGAAATAGCCTGATCTCCCTGGCTCCCAGGACCAGAGATAAATGGGGTGGAGGCCAGAGCAGGGAAGGAGGTGCAGTTGGCATCAGTGTCCCGGCAGCGAAGTGAATCATCCCTGCCATTCAAAACGGGTCCAAAAGAAACCAGAGCTTCAGGGGAAAGGAAGTGGGTTTTTTTATCCCGTTTCTCTGTAGAGACGGTGGTGACAACAGCTGTGCTTCCGCCCCTTAGAAAGTCATTTTAGCGTTAGATTTTCCCTAAGGAGGAAACAGATGGAGAGAATCTTGACTTGCACATATGTGGCTGCTGCTGGCTTTCTTACTGCTGTTGCTGACCCTGGATTAGATGGAGAAACAGGGTCTTGGAGCGGGGAGAGGATGATTATTCAAGAGAGTCTTTTCAGACCTGAGGATCTAAAGTTCCCAGGGTGCGTTAATATTAGGGGTTAGCTGTGCATTTCTTGAAATTCTTCTAAAGATGGTGACAATAGGCTATCATTTTGTATAAAATGATGGCACTACCTGATTGCCTAGTAAACATAAGAAGCATGACAGGTATCATGCACAGAGTTCCTGGTCACAGAGTGGCTATAGTCAAGTTTTCTGGCAGTACCACAAACTGAATTACAAGCTAAGATTTGGCATTATAACCAGCATATTTTCTTTTTGCAATAGAGTACTTTTCACCCTCACATCATCCTACAGAGACGCACCTGCTCTGTGGTGGGCATATTACCCAGGAGAGTGACATAATTGGGTGAAAAAAGCAAAGAAGGGAAAAAAAAATGTCTTCCTTCTTTCTGACTTTGCTTCCAAAGATTTAAGCCTTGAGGACATAGTGAACTCCTATAATGGATAAAACATTTGCTTGAAAGATAAAGATTCTCCTTTTCTTTCAGGGAGGAGATGAAAGGGGAGAGGATGAGGGCAGGGAGTTTAATGAGGAAGGGGAGAGAGGGCCAAATCCTCTAAAGCCAGGCAAACTGAAATCTATTTTCAGCACAGGGCAACTGTGGCACTGTTCAGGCATCTGGGAGATGAATGGAAGCTGAATTTTCATCCTCAGACTCCCAGGCCTGCAAAACATTGCACGTTCCCAAGATAATGCTAGCAGTTCCTGCCCCTGGAGACTGCATCTGTGGAGGAGTTCTCTTCCTGGGCAGCCAGCCCTTTGTCAAGGGGAAGTACAGTAGTTGACACTGTCCCAATCCAGAGACTTAGCTTTCATCCTTCCCACATGCTTCCCATACTTTTGCTCCATTTCAGAGAATGAGAATGGGCACTGGTAACCAGCAGGATTATAAGAAATCAGAGGAAGCTTTGACACCTACTGTTTAGCAATACTTAGAAGAACAAAAGTAAACCCAGTCAAAAATTTTCCTGAGATTAGTAAATATGTACCATTATAAGCGTCACAGACAGAACAATATAAACATAAGTAGAGTAGAATGAGAAGGGCTTCTCGGGTGGTGCTAGTGGTAAAGAATCCTCCCACCAACACAGGAGACAGAAGAGACGTGGATTCAATCCCTGGGTCAGGAAGATCCCCTGGAGGAGGGCATGGCAACCCACTCCAGTATTCTTGCCTCAAGAATCCCAGGGGCAGAGGAGCCTGGAGGGTTGTGGTCCATGGGGCCGCAGAGTCCTACATGACTGAAGCAACTTAGCATGCAGCACAGAGTGGAATAGAAAAGAAAAGGAAAGGTCATCCATGTTTGTGGAACAAGGAAAGGAACCACTTCTTTGAGGAAGTGTCACTGAGTCCCTATCTGCAAAAATGAGCAGGTAGAGGCCTTCAAGCTGGAGAGTGAAGCAAGAAAACTTAGCCTCCAGACAGGTAGAAGGACCAAGAAGTTGTATGAAATAAAACTCAAAGGAAGGAATGTGGAAGTTGGCGTAAATCACATCAAATGCACCAGAAATTTTGTAAGAATCTATTGGGCATGAAGCGTGCCTATTGGGCATGATTGAAGCCTTGAGGACATAGTGAAATGGATAAAACATTTGCTTGAAAGATAAAGATTCTCCTTTTCTTTCAGGGAGGAGATGAAAGGGGAGGATGAGGGCAGGGAGTTTAATGAGGAAGGGGAGAGAGGGCCAAATCCTCTAAAGCCAGGCAAACTGAAATCTATTTTCAGCACAGGGCAACTGTGGCACTGTTCAGGCATCTGGGAGATGAATGGAAGCTGAATTTTCATCCTCAGACTCCCAGGCCTGCAAAACATTGCACGTTCCCAAGATAATGCTAGCAGTTCCTGCCCCTGGAGACTGCATCTGTGGAGGAGTTCTCTTCCTGGGCAGCCAGCCCTTTGTCAAGGGGAAGTACAGTAGTTGACACTGTCCCAATCCAGAGACTTAGCTTTCATCCTTCCCACATGCTTCCCATACTTTTGCTCCATTTCAGAGAATGAGAATGGGCACTGGTAACCAGCAGGATTATAAGAAATCAGAGGAAGCTTTGACACCTACTGTTTAGCAATACTTAGAAGAACAAAAGTAAACCCAGTCAAAAATTTTCCTGAGATTAGTAAATATGTACCATTATAAGCGTCACAGACAGAACAATATAAACATAAGTAGAGTAGAATGAGAAGGGCTTCTCGGGTGGTGCTAGTGGTAAAGAATCCTCCCACCAACACAGGAGACAGAAGAGACGTGGATTCAATCCCTGGGTCAGGAAGATCCCCTGGAGGAGGGCATGGCAACCCACTCCAGTATTCTTGCCTCAAGAATCCCAGGGGCAGAGGAGCCTGGAGGGTTGTGGTCCATGGGGCCGCAGAGTCCTACATGACTGAAGCAACTTAGCATGCAGCACAGAGTGGAATAGAAAAGAAAAGGAAAGGTCATCCATGTTTGTGGAACAAGGAAAGGAACCACTTCTTTGAGGAAGTGTCACTGAGTCCCTATCTGCAAAAATGAGCAGGTAGAGGCCTTCAAGCTGGAGAGTGAAGCAAGAAAACTTAGCCTCCAGACAGGTAGAAGGACCAAGAAGTTGTATGAAATAAAACTCAAAGGAAGGAATGTGGAAGTTGGCGTAAATCACATCAAATGCACCAGAAATTTTGTAAGAATCTATTGGGCATGAAGCGTGCCTTGGAGGGACTTCCTTGGTGGTCCAGTGGTTAAGACTCCAAGCTTCCAATACAGGGGGTGTAGGTTCAACCTCCTGGTTAGGGAATTAAGATCCTACATGCCACTTGGCCAAAAACAGAGAGAGAAAGAAAGAAAAGTGTCCTTCAAACTTAGCCATTAGCAATTGAATTTAGTCACAGGAAAACCCTGGTGACTCTGGTCAGAGCAATGTCATTAGATGGCAAGGGTGGAAGACAATCGTGCTGTACTGAAGAGCGAATGAGAGGAGAGGATGTGAACAGCACACATGGAGAGCAGTGGTTCTCAAAATGCATGCCCTGGACCAGCAGCCTCAGTGTCACCTGGAAGCTTGTTACAAATGCAGATTCTCACACATACATACGTACTTCTCTAGCCAACAACCTGGGGTTCACAAACCCACCAGATGACTTATATTACCTAGGGTCTGAGAGTCACTGATTCTTGTGAGGGATTTGAAGTGCTTATATCATAATAATGAAGATGAATTTTTACCGTCTTTACTTAAGAATATGAGGGTGATAAATTAGGAGTTTAAGATTAGCTGAATCAAACTATGATGTATAAAACAGATAAACAGCAAGGTTCTACTGTACAGTACACAACTATATTCAATATCTTATAATAAATCATAATAGAAAAGACCATTAAAATAACATACACATGTCTAATTGAATCACTTTACTATATACCAGCAATTAGCACACCACTGCAAATTAACTATACTTCAATAAAAACAAAAAAATAAGAGCATCTTTATAATTAGTGAAATATTTTCAATTCTATATAAGATCATAATTTGTGGAATAGAAAAGAAAAGGAAAGGTCATCCATGTTTGTGGAACAAGGAAAGGAACCACTTCTTTGAGGAAGTGTCACTGAGTCCCTATCTGCAAAAATGAGCAGGTAGAGGCCTTCAAGCTGGAGAGTGAAGCAAGAAAACTTAGCCTCCAGACAGGTAGAAGGACCAAGAAGTTGTATGAAATAAAACTCAAAGGAAGGAATGTGGAAGTTGGCGTAAATCACATCAAATGCACCAGAAATTTTGTAAGAATCTATTGGGCATGAAGCGTGCCTTGGAGGGACTTCCTTGGTGGTCCAGTGGTTAAGACTCCAAGCTTCCAATACAGGGGGTGTAGGTTCAACCTCCTGGTTAGGGAATTAAGATCCTACATGCCACTTGGCCAAAAACAGAGAGAGAAAGAAAGAAAAGTGTCCTTCAAACTTAGCCATTAGCAATTGAATTTAGTCACAGGAAAACCCTGGTGACTCTGGTCAGAGCAATGTCATTAGATGGCAAGGGTGGAAGACAATCGTGCTGTACTGAAGAGCGAATGAGAGGAGAGGATGTGAACAGCACACATGGAGAGCAGTGGTTCTCAAAATGCATGCCCTGGACCAGCAGCCTCAGTGTCACCTGGAAGCTTGTTACAAATGCAGATTCTCACACATACATACGTACTTCTCTAGCCAACAACCTGGGGTTCACAAACCCACCAGATGACTTATATTACCTAGGGTCTGAGAGTCACTGATTCTTGTGAGGGATTTGAAGTGCTTATATCATAATAATGAAGATGAATTTTTACCGTCTTTACTTAAGAATATGAGGGTGATAAATTAGGAGTTTAAGATTAGCTGAATCAAACTATGATGTATAAAACAGATAAACAGCAAGGTTCTACTGTACAGTACACAACTATATTCAATATCTTATAATAAATCATAATAGAAAAGACCATTAAAATAACATACACATGTCTAATTGAATCACTTTACTATATACCAGCAATTAGCACACCACTGCAAATTAACTATACTTCAATAAAAAACTTTTTTAAAGAATATAAAATTTATACTAAGAGCATCTTTATAATTAGTGAAATATTTCTTAACAACTTTTCATAATTCTTAAGGAAGTTCATCCAGTATCTGAGATCAATAATAGGTATTTTCCAGGAAATTCCTGAGGACAGATGACTAACGAGTTAAGAGACCCACTCCAAACCCAGGAAAAGGGACTCAAGGGGATTTCAAGACCTGGACTTCCCTGGTGGCTCAGTGGTGAAGAATCTGCTTGTCAATTCAGGACAGGTTTGATCACTGATCTGGGAAGATCCCACATGCTGTAGAGAGCAACTAAGCCTTCGAATCCTAACCTGGCCTTCTAGATTATGACAAAGGTGTGCTCATCAAGGTAGCAAGACAGAACATGTTCAAATTAATCAAATATTAGCTTATTTTTTACAAACATTTAGATGGTATGGGTCTCGATTTATACTCTTGCCCCTGACCCTGTATGAGTTAGGGGAGAACCTGCTGATACCAGGGATAGTTAGTCATAAATATTCTGGTGATAATAAGTATTTTCTATTATAAATTAGTATATTGACCTTCTTATTTGTAAAAAAAAAGGAAAGAAAGAAAGAAAAATTAGTGGATTTTTAAAATTATAAACCATTTCCTCAGCATCCTATCAATTGAGTCCCCTAGTCCCATGTCCTTGTGAATGAGATCCAAACCATAGGTGCCAAGGACTTCCTCAGTGGCCCAGTGATTAAGACTTCCAGTGAGAGGATGCAGGGGGCTTAGGGTTGATCCCTGGTTCAGGATCCCACTTGCTGCTTGGTATGTCTGAAATAAACAAACAAACAAAAAGAATGCCAAGGCCAAACTACAGGCTCCAGGTAAGACGATGGCACCCACATGCTTTTCCTAATTGCTGGCTGGTATGTGGAATGACATGGATCCTGTCTATAAGTAGGGTAAGAAAGAAGATCGGAAAGGAAGCATCAACTAAAGAAAAGCTAAAGCCATATGTAAAGAACTTTTCTTTCTACCATGTAAAAAAGAAAAGTGCCAGCCATTACTCAGCCAGCCTCTCTTTTAAGGTTTTAGAATTAATGGTGAAAAACAAAAGTTCTAATGCATCAGTTTGGAAAAAGCTGTTATCAAGTACTAAGTGTCCCTTAAGTAAAATTATGGAAAATTGGAATAGAAATTCAATATATTGCACAAATAGAAAATTATGTAGGAGGCATAAAAAGCATGTGTTGGAATCTACCTAAACTCTAAAATTAGGAATATCCTACTGAAACCATTTCTTTACTACTTACCAGAGACCACTTAAAGCGACTAAAGCTGACAATGTCTGCGAGAACTGTAGTGCTGTTAAGACCAACTGCACGCCGAATCGCCCCAGGGTTGAGGGGCAGAGGAGATAGTGACAACTCCTGCCACCAGAGGCAGATCATCTGCACCATTCTCCTCTGGGGACTCCCCGAGCCAAGGCTGTTTTAAATGGGAATTGTTTATCACAACAGTAGACAATTTAATACTTTTCAAAGACCAAAGGAAGCACTTAGAACTTGGAACGGTATGGGTCTCGATTTATACTCTTGCCCTGACCCTGTATGAGTTAGGGAGAACCTGCTGATACCAGGGATAGTTAGTCATAAATATTCTGGTGATAATAAGTATTTTCTATTATAAATTAGTATATTGACCTTCTTATTTGTAAAAAAAAAGGAAAGAAAGAAAGAAAAATTAGTGGATTTTAAAATTATAAACCATTTCCTCAGCATCCTATCAATTGAGTCCCCTAGTCCCATGTCCTTGTGAATGAGATCCAAACCATAGGTGCCAAGGACTTCCTCAGTGGCCCAGTGATTAAGACTTCCAGTGAGAGGATGCAGGGGGCTTAGGGTTGATCCCTGGTTCAGGATCCCACTTGCTGCTTGGTATGTCTGAAATAAACAAACAAACAAAAAGAATGCCAAGGCCAAACTACAGGCTCCAGGTAAGACGATGGCACCCACATGCTTTTCCTAATTGCTGGCTGGTATGTGGAATGACATGGATCCTGTCTATAAGTAGGGTAAGAAAGAAGATCGGAAAGGAAGCATCAACTAAAGAAAAGCTAAAGCCATATGTAAAGAACTTTTCTTTCTACCATGTA
This sequence comes from Tragulus kanchil, assembly GCA_022376925.1. Classification (NCBI taxonomy): domain Eukaryota; kingdom Metazoa; phylum Chordata; class Mammalia; order Artiodactyla; family Tragulidae; genus Tragulus; species Tragulus kanchil. The sequence continues at coordinate 125,301,128 of JAIOJX010000028.1, forward strand.
AAAAAGAAAAGTGCCAGCCATTACTCAGCCAGCCTCTCTTTTAAGGTTTTAGAATTAATGGTGAAAAACAAAAGTTCTAATGCATCAGTTTGGAAAAAGCTGTTATCAAGTACTAAGTGTCCCTTAAGTAAAATTATGGAAAATTGGAATAGAAATTCAATATATTGCACAAATAGAAAATTATGTAGGAGGCATAAAAAGCATGTGTTGGAATCTACCTAAACTCTAAAATTAGGAATATCCTACTGAAACCATTTCTTTACTACTTACCAGAGACCACTTAAAGCGACTAAAGCTGACAATGTCTGCGAGAACTGTAGTGCTGTTAAGACCAACTGCACGCCGAATCGCCCCAGGGTTGAGGGGCAGAGGAGATAGTGACAACTCCTGCCACCAGAGGCAGATCATCTGCACCATTCTCCTCTGGGGACTCCCCGAGCCAAGGCTGTTTTAAATGGGAATTGTTTATCACAACAGTAGACAATTTAATACTTTTCAAAGACCAAAGGAAGCACTTAGAACTTGGAACATGTCAGAATAGTACATTGGTCTCTGGCACACACAGCTTGAAAACATCATTTTTCCATCTGAGCTAAAAATCACAAGGAATATTTTAGACCATGGTTCAGTTTCTTATAGATGAATATGTGAGCACTGGTGGCTACAGATTGATGGAATACATCCATATTTGTCAACTCTAATTTTGAGAGAGAGCTCCAATATACAGCATCTACCCTGCTGCTGCTGCCTAGACACTTCAGTCGTGTCTGACTGTGTGCCCTGACAGACTGTAGCCCTCCAGGTTCCTCTGCATGGTTTTCTGCAGGTAAGAGTACTGGAGTGGATTGCCGTACCCTCCTCCAGAGAATCTTCCTGACCTAAGCATTGAACCCAGGTCTCTGCCCGCATTGTGGGCAGATTCTTTACTAATGAGCCATGAGGGAACCCTAACAAATAGGAAAGGAGGGAGAAGTACAGACAATACAGTAACACTAATAATATTTCACACTTGGATATAAAGGTTGTCTACTTAAAGGATTTTTAGGGAAGTCTGTGATTTGTTTGTAACAACCAGTGCATGGAGTGAATATTACTACATTCAATTTACTGAAATAAAAAATCTGGGCCCAGAGTTAAATAACATATCCAAGATCACACAGAAGAACTATGTGAAGATTGAACCAGAATCAGTGAAATCACTTCCAGGTCTACAATCATAAGCTTAAAGATGGTGATATTGAACATATTTTGATGGATTGCTGTGGGTTGGGGATTGTAATATGTAATCTTGCACACCAATGGAAGAGGAATAGTCAGTGCCTCAATGGCACGGACATTTAGGGGAAGACACTAAGTAACTGAGTCACCCAAGCAGCAAACAGTACTGAAACCATTTCTTTACTACTTACCAGAGGCCACTTAAAGCGACTAAAGCTGACAATGTCTGCGAGAACTGTAGTGCTGTTAAGACCAACTGCACGCGAATCGCCCCAGGGTTGAGGGGCAGAGGAGATAGTGACAACTCCTGCCACCAGAGGCAGATCATCTGCACCATTCTCCTCTGGGGACTCCCCGAGCCAAGGCTGTTTTAAATGGGAATTGTTTATCACAACAGTAGACAATTTAATACTTTTCAAAGACCAAAGGAAGCACTTAGAACTTGGAACATGTCAGAATAGTACATTGGTCTCTGGCACACACAGCTTGAAAACATCATTTTTCCATCTGAGCTAAAAATCACAAGGAATATTTTAGACCATGGTTCAGTTTCTTATAGATGAATATGTGAGCACTGGTGGCTACAGATTGATGGAATACATCCATATTTGTCAACTCTAATTTTGAGAGAGAGCTCCAATATACAGCATCTACCCTGCTGCTGCTGCCTAGACACTTCAGTCGTGTCTGACTGTGTGCCCTGACAGACTGTAGCCCTCCAGGTTCCTCTGCATGGTTTTCTGCAGGTAAGAGTACTGGAGTGGATTGCCGTACCCTCCTCCAGAGAATCTTCCTGACCTAAGCATTGAACCCAGGTCTCTGCCCGCATTGTGGGCAGATTCTTTACTAATGAGCCATGAGGGAACCCTAACAAATAGGAAAGGAGGGAGAAGTACAGACAATACAGTAACACTAATAATATTTCACACTTGGATATAAAGGTTGTCTACTTAAAGGATTTTTAGGGAAGTCTGTGATTTGTTTGTAACAACCAGTGCATGGAGTGAATATTACTACATTCAATTTACTGAAATAAAAAATCTGGGCCCAGAGTTAAATAACATATCCAAGATCACACAGAAGAACTATGTGAAGATTGAACCAGAATCAGTGAAATCACTTCCAGGTCTACAATCATAAGCTTAAAGATGGTGATATTGAACATATTTTGATGGATTGCTGTGGGTTGGGGATTGTAATATGTAATCTTGCACACCAATGGAAGAGGAATAGTCAGTGCCTCAATGGCACGGACATTTAGGGGAAGACACTAAGTAACTGAGTCACCCAAGCAGCAAACAGTGAAGGAGCCAGAACTGGTCTGTTCTGTCTGCCTTTATTCCATCATCATTACAGTCCCATGTGTGGTGCAGACAGGTGAAATATACCTGCCTATCCTTGGTTTTCAAACATGATGAAGGAACAAGTCATGATTATGTTTTTCTTATCTTTCATGTTAGTATTCTTTCCTGCTCCTCTTCCTGTATTCCACACAAGTCAACTTGAAATCCTTTTAAAATAAAAAATAGCTTTCTTGGTTCACTTGGGCCAAACACCAACCTCTTCAACATCCCAAGCTAGAATTTTCAACTATCTATCCATCGCTCTAAATTTCCCTCGAAGCTGCTTTCTTTATACCCTAAGTGGTTAAATATGGGATCTTTTTAGAAACAAATTTTCCTATTCCAGTCTACACATACTCTGCAGAGAAGTCAGTGTGCAGTAGAGTCTGCTGGTCACTGACCAATGTCTAGTCTTTCCTTCTTCTATACAAATAGAGCATTGGTTTCCTGCCCAGTTTTAAAGGCTGTATTTCCAAGCATTCTCAAGATAAGGTCGTCATCAGGCACAATTCGAGTGAATAAAATGTAAGCAGATGGGCTTCCCTGGTGGTCCAGTGGGTAAGGACACTGCCTTGCAGTGCAAGGGGTGCTGGTTCGAGCCCTGGCCTGGGAAGATCCCACGTGCCGTGGAGCGGCTGGACCGATGTGTCCAACTACCGAGCCGGAGCTCTGGCGCGCATGCGCCCAGAGCCGGTGCTCTGCGACAACAGAGGCCACCGCGATGGGAGGCCCACACGGGCCAAGGAACAAAGATGAATGAAAGTAGGCAAATGAAAGACCAATGGAGGCGGCCCACCTGCTCCCCTCCCTCCCCAACAGCCCCCCTCAAAATAAATAAATAAATCTTAAAAAAAAAAAATGTAAGCAGATACCTGGGGATATCTGGAAGAGTTTTACTTTCCTGATAAAGACACCAGTGTTTCTCCATATGGCTTTGTTTTCCTTCATTTGTACTGCTCAGAGAAGGCTAGAGATCAAACATCTGGGATTACTGAGCTGACCCTGTGACCAAAAAGTCACCAGTCAAAAATGGAGGAAGAGAGAGAAAGCATCTAGACTCCGATGTCAACAAGAATTGACACTGGGACAGTCCTGGATGGCTGATCCCAATCTACTTTCTATGAGAGAAAAATAAACCCTTATTTGGATAATTGACTATGATTCATTTCATCCAATTGAAAATTCTCTTATCTGACAATGTGTTAATACTGAGATAATAGTGTAGCCACACTGGTAAAACAACAACAAGAACAAATCTCATAGCAACAAAATTAACAGCAAATTATATCAAAGAGTACACACAGTGATTTCAGGGGTGTGGGTTTAGACTCCAAAATTGAGAAATAAACGCTGATCCCTATGGGTTTGTGGGAAAGAGACATTTATTGGAAAGAGATATAATCAAAGAGAAGATAAAGGGGCATTATATGAAAACACAAAATATTTTTAAATGATGCAAAATATAAAACAAACACATCTATTTTTGTTGTTTCTGTCATCTAGGTGTCCAAATTTTTGAGACTCCATGGATTGCAGATCACCAGGCTACTCTGTCCTCCATTACCTTCTAGAGTTTGCTCAAACTCCTGTCCATTGAGTCGGTGATGCCATCCAATCATCTCATCCTCTGTCACCCTCTTCTCCTATCCTCAATCTTTCCCAGCATCAGGGTCTTTTCCAATGAGCTGGCCCTTCTCATAAGGTGGCCAAAGTATTGGAGCCTATTTTATCCCTATGTAATTTTCCTACACACGTTTAACCCTATATAGCACTAAAGCAAATATCAATAAGCTAAATTCTCTGGGAAGAATTGCACTTAAGGCAAGACAATAAATTTTGGAAATGTTTCCACTGATCTCCCTAATTTCTTTCCCACTTCCCCACTGATTCTGAATAACCTCAACCCCCTCCAAAGCCTCATGACTTCTGATGTAGTATTTTCCTTTAATTAATTAATTTATTTAATTTTGGCCTATTTTACTGTTTATTTATTTATTTTTCATCTATCCTTATTCTTTGGCCTCTGTGGGTCTCCCATTGCAGTGGCCTCTCTCGTTGCAGAGCACTGACTCTGGGCACATGCTCATAACTACTGGTCTAGCCACTCTGTGGCATGGGGGATCTTCCTGGGCCAGGGATCGAACCGGTGCCCCTTGCACTGAAAGGCAGACTATTTACCCACTGGACCACCAGGGAAGCCATAATTGATTTATTTTTAACTGAAAGATATCATACTGATTTCTGCCACACATTAACATGAATCAGCCGTAGGTAAACATATACTCCCTCCCTCTTGATGTAGTATTTCATATGTGTGTCTTAACACTTGAAACTCATTTGCTCCATTTTTTGAAATTTCAGGACCCTGCAAGTTTTCCTAGGAAGGACATGGATATCCTAAAATCCTCTAATATATTAATTAGAAAATATGACTCCATCCTCCACTTGCACAAAATATCGCTGATAAAAGCTAATAATTTCCCTCTTACCCTTAAGTGACCTTGAATCATTACTTTTTTCAAAGAGAAGATAAAGGCATTATATGAAAACACAAAATATTTTTAAATGATGCAAAATATAAAACAAACACATCTATTTTTGTTGTTTCTGTCATCTAGGTGTCCAAATTTTTGAGACTCCATGGATTGCAGATCACCAGGCTACTCTGTCCTCCATTACCTTCTAGAGTTTGCTCAAACTCCTGTCCATTGAGTCGGTGATGCCATCCAATCATCTCATCCTCTGTCACCCTCTTCTCCTATCCTCAATCTTTCCCAGCATCAGGGTCTTTTCCAATGAGCTGGCCCTTCTCATAAGGTGGCCAAAGTATTGGAGCCTATTTTATCCCTATGTAATTTTCCTACACACGTTTAACCCTATATAGCACTAAAGCAAATATCAATAAGCTAAATTCTCTGGGAAGAATTGCACTTAAGGCAAGACAATAAATTTTGGAAATGTTTCCACTGATCTCCCTAATTTCTTTCCCACTTCCCCACTGATTCTGAATAACCTCAACCCCCTCCAAAGCCTCATGACTTCTGATGTAGTATTTTCCTTTAATTAATTAATTTATTTAATTTTGGCCTATTTTACTGTTTATTTATTTATTTTTCATCTATCCTTATTCTTTGGCCTCTGTGGGTCTCCCATTGCAGTGGCCTCTCTCGTTGCAGAGCACTGACTCTGGGCACATGCTCATAACTACTGGTCTAGCCACTCTGTGGCATGGGGGATCTTCCTGGGCCAGGGATCGAACCGGTGCCCCTTGCACTGAAAGGCAGACTATTTACCCACTGGACCACCAGGGAAGCCATAATTGATTTATTTTTAACTGAAAGATATCATACTGATTTCTGCCACACATTAACATGAATCAGCCGTAGGTAAACATATACTCCCTCCCTCTTGATGTAGTATTTCATATGTGTGTCTTAACACTTGAAACTCATTTGCTCCATTTTTTGAAATTTCAGGACCCTGCAAGTTTTCCTAGGAAGGACATGGATATCCTAAAATCCTCTAATATATTAATTAGAAAATATGACTCCATCCTCCACTTGCATAAAATATCGATGAACACTTAACACATGACTAATCACAGGTGTTTCAGGGCACCCTGATGAGCTTTCCAGTCCCCATTTTAAGTGACCCACTGTGGGTAGCTACCTATTACTATTTGCAGAGCCATTCCTGTTGCCACACAGGGGATGATTTGACAAAATATCACTCATCACTGACCCTCTACCCATAGGCAAAGTCCTTCAGGATACCCAACAGTGCCCTTTCCAGAACTTTTCCTTCTGAGCTCCCCACTGGTCTCTAGTGGGCACTGTGTAAATGTAAAACTATTTTACTTTGGTTTTTTAGCATCTAATCCCAAACTCAGAAAATCAGCCGTTTCTATACTTCAATGCATCATTTTCCTTCACTGACTTTGGCATCGTGTTATTACACTTGTTTGTTGAGTCCCTTAGGATGTACAGATTAAAATGGCTATGAGAGGAACTTTCATTTCTATTTAATTGAAAGTTACTGGTCAGACAAGTGTTCTATGTAATTGTTCACATGAGGTGCTTGAAAATCCATACAGTTATTTTCCCAGACCTAAGCAGATCTGTATGATGTTCTTTAACTTTGATATGCACTTCTTTTCCAAACAAACCCTGAACTAAGTGACCTCACCAGGCTAGTTTAAAGCTCTAACTGGGAAAAGAGTTTTTTGCTCTTGAGGTTCTTTTGTGACTTCAGCCTTTATTTTTTCAATTGATTAGTGGATGAGAATTTTGAATGTTCATTTTAAGTCTCTATGATGGATGATTTTAAAAAATCAAATAATTCTAATTCCATATGGTTCTTAATGACTCTTTATAATGGCAGCTATTTTATCCATTGTCCCCACTTCTTCCTCCATTCTGAGAATGAAATTCAGCATTTCCTAAAGTGAAGAACCCGATGAACAATTACCCTTAATGCATATTTTCTCTTTTTTTGTCTCAAAGTGTATTGAAGTTATGGATTCAGACAGAATCTCTTTGCAAATGTGGACAGCAGACTGCACTCTGTCTTTTCATGCTGTCATATTTCTTTGTTGATATCTCTGTTTTAAGATGAGCTTGCCCCATGCATCACCAACTGTCTTTTGTTTTCACGCTGCAGGGAAGACTGGGCTAATCCATATGTCACTATGAAACTTCAGGCCTCTCTGTTTGACAGGTAGCAAGGCTGACAGCAATCTATTGAAAATGCATTTCAGACTATCATTTTTCCAGTCTAATTTACTCTTAATAAAATGACTTTGAAGACAAGGGGTCCACTCTGTGTTGGTTTGCTTCTTTCAGATAAGAGCATTTTGAGAAAGATTGCCAAAATGTTTCACAACTTCAGGATACCCAACAGTGCCCTTTCCAGAACTTTTCCTTCTGAGCTCCCCACTGGTCTCTAGTGGGCACTGTGTAAATGTAAAACTATTTTACTTTGGTTTTTTAGCATCTAATCCCAAACTCAGAAAATCAGCCGTTTCTATACTTCAATGCATCATTTTCCTTCACTGACTTTGGCATCGTGTTATTACACTTGTTTGTTGAGTCCCTTAGGATGTACAGATTAAAATGGCTATGAGAGGAACTTTCATTTCTATTTAATTGAAAGTTACTGGTCAGACAAGTGTTCTATGTAATTGTTCACATGAGGTGCTTGAAAATCCATACAGTTATTTTCCCAGACCTAAGCAGATCTGTATGATGTTCTTTAACTTTGATATGCACTTCTTTTCCAAACAAACCCTGAACTAAGTGACCTCACCAGGCTAGTTTAAAGCTCTAACTGGGAAAAGAGTTTTTTGCTCTTGAGGTTCTTTTGTGACTTCAGCCTTTATTTTTTCAATTGATTAGTGGATGAGAATTTTGAATGTTCATTTTAAGTCTCTATGATGGATGATTTTAAAAAATCAAATAATTCTAATTCCATATGGTTCTTAATGACTCTTTATAATGGCAGCTATTTTATCCATTGTCCCCACTTCTTCCTCCATTCTGAGAATGAAATTCAGCATTTCCTAAAGTGAAGAACCCGATGAACAATTACCCTTAATGCATATTTTCTCTTTTTTTGTCTCAAAGTGTATTGAAGTTATGGATTCAGACAGAATCTCTTTGCAAATGTGGACAGCAGACTGCACTCTGTCTTTTCATGCTGTCATATTTCTTTGTTGATATCTCTGTTTTAAGATGAGCTTGCCCCATGCATCACCAACTGTCTTTTGTTTTCACGCTGCAGGGAAGACTGGGCTAATCCATATGTCACTATGAAACTTCAGGCCTCTCTGTTTGACAGGTAGCAAGGCTGACAGCAATCTATTGAAAATGCATTTCAGACTATCATTTTTCCAGTCTAATTTACTCTTAATAAAATGACTTTGAAGACAAGGGGTCCACTCTGTGTTGGTTTGCTTCTTTCAGATAAGAGCATTTTGAGAAAGATGCATTGACAGTTTTCACAAATACAAAATGATGAAATTCCCTTGGGAATAAAATAAGATAGCTTCACAATAAATAGCATCTTTTAGCCTAAGTGATCTCAAAGCACTTTGGGAACTGTGGACGTTCAGATCACTCCCTAGAGCAGGGAAGCCGTCAGACATTCATTCAAACTCTACAGCAAGACACATTCTATTCTGGACAGTGGAAGAAGACTGCACGCACACCTTTCCAAAACAAGGAATGCTTATGTTCTCTAGGTATGTGTATGTGCATGTTTCTGGCCAAATTTTATAAAAGAGTATAAAGCAAAGTATTATAAAAAATATATATATGCATAAAACTGAGTTAATATTAAATTATTTCTTAACCTACTTTCAGTCTTATAATTCATTTCATGCTATGCATTTACACATAGAATCAAAATAGTAAATGTTAACACCTATTGTTCCTTTCTCTATTTTCCATTACCCTGGCAAAGTCATTAATCACTCAGTACCCCAATCTCCAAATCTGAAAGAAGTCCTCACAGATCTTTCCTCACATGTACATTTGTCTAAATTTTGCCCAATAGATAACTGGCCACCCAATACAAAGCTTTAATTTATAAGAGTGTTGTATTTTTAAGCCATTGAAATATTACTAACAATAAAAAACCTCAAAGTCTCTTAAACTGTGTCATCTGCAACAAAATTGTTAATTATGTTGATTAAAGAATAAAACCGTCTATCCCACAGTTAGACGATAATACCAAGAAGATTTATCAGTATATTAATTTCATTAATTATTTTAATAATTTAAATGATCACTCACACTATTTTTGCTGTTATCAATAATTACATTTTGAAACTGAAAAGAAAATTACACATTAAAACTAGAGAAAATGGTTAATTTTAATCATCTGTTCAGCCAAGATGCTGTATGCATACATTTCTCTTTACTTAATCTTAAGTATTACTTAGAATAAGAGGGAGCGATTGTATTTCTATTCTTTTTTTTCTTTCTTTTTTCTTTTTTTTTTGCCTCTAAGTCCTCTCTCGTTGCAGAGCACTGGCTCTGGGCACATGCACCTCAGAGCGCTGGCTCCTAATTGGACACACCCGCCCAGCTGCTCCGTGGCACATGGGATTCTCCCAGGCCAGGGATTGAACCAGTCAGTGCCCCCTGCGCTGTAAGGTAGAGTCTCCACCCACTGGACCACCAGGGAAATCCCGTATTTCTATTCTTGACACGCAGTTCTGTGACAAGCAGAGCTTTTTTATAACTAAGAAAAGGACAATCAGGCAAGCACAAGTGAAAATGACAGGGTCACTGAAAATATTCACGTTCTTCATTTTGTAATGTCTATCATAGCCTTGCTCCAGAGTCTACAGAGAAGAAACTAAAAATAAAGGTATTTTCCTGAGAAAGATTCCCTCTCTCGTGCGCTTTCTCTCGACAAAACCCAAAACTAAATACTCTGGGATACTGGAGTGTGAATATTAATCTCTGTTGAACTGGCACCTGGCGCTGTGCTTTCTCATCTCAGAGCAGTGGAAACCTTAGGTTTTTCTTGAAGGTGTAGTGAGGGCCGAACGCTTGGAATACAATATTTTGGTGCCATCTGGTGGAGAGTTTTCAGATTGGCAGCTTCGCTTAACCTGGTATGTTTCTGAAGAAGGAAAGCAGGAAGAACCAGAGGAAGGGAGGAATAAATCTCCACTAGTCATATACTGTGGAGCCCTCCATAGGGCATGCTGAGAACTCCTGGAAAGGAGGTGGTGAGGAGGCGGCAGTCTAGATGGACGCAGAGGGGAGCCAGTGATGATGAAGCCAAACCAGCAAGAGCTGAAGTGAGGGTGGAGCAGCTGGAGACCCCTAATCACCACCGGGAGGGGTTGCACATTGTAGCCTGAGTTGAGGTCACAAGCCCAGATTACCTGAGCCATCTGAGGTCTCCTCTGGGCAGTTGGGCTGGCTCTGGGATCCACAGGAGAGAGAGAGGCCGAATCTGAGGGACTATAGGGCATGTCCCTGGTATCTCAGACAGTAAGTAATCTGCCTGTAATGCGGGAGACCCAGGTTCAATCCCTGGGTTGGAAATATCCCCTGTCAAAAGAACTGGCAACCCACTCCAGTATTCTCGCCTGAAGAACTCCGTGGAAAGAGAAGTCACAGTCCACGGGCTGTCAGGCTACAGTCCACGGGATCCCAAAGAGCTGGACACAACGGAGAGACGACCACTCACTTTCATGTCCAGTGCACGGCTAGCCAGCAGCTCTTGACCAGTCATCAACCTGTGACAACTTCACTTTCCCACAGGAGAGGGACTGAGCCAGGAATAGGGAAATTAGAGATAGGGTACTGGCAAAATAAATTCTAAGTCAAAGCTAAAACTCCATTACCAAAAATCTTCGGGATCTTAAAGGCACTTTAACTCAAAATCCATGGTCTTCCCTGCCACTTTCAACCCAATACTTAACTATTTTCAATAATGGCAAACTATCCAGTTTTCAAATCAGAGACACAGTTTCCCTAACACCACCCCTGTTTCTCACTGCTCATATGGAGACAGTTCCAAAGTTCTGTTGATTTCACCCCTTAAACACCTACTGAATCCACCTACCTCTCTTCATCTCTGCCCCCACCTGCTTTAAGCAACACCTCTCACCTGCTTGACTGAATCATCTACTTCCACCTCCTTCCACTTCTCTCACTTCTGATCCCACTTACGGCTGTCCTGTTAAAACAAAATTAGATCAAGGTGCAATCTCTGCTTATAATGGTTCATTTCCAAAGTCAGAACCCCTTGCGTTTGGGATAAAGATCAAGTTCTAACAGGTACAGCGAGGCTGCATGAAGGCACCCACCTTCCGGGTCTCCCTCTTCCGTGTGCTCAGCTCTAGCAACTCAGGACTTCTTTCCAGCTTGTTCTTCTTCCTACCACAGGACTTCTGCACGTGCTGCTCCTGCTGTGTGGGCACTTCTCTCTTCCTGCTTCCTCTAGTTAACTCTCATTAATCTTTCAGAACCCCATTCAAAGTTACAAATTCTCCCCTAGCCTTTCAAATCAAGCCCTAACCTAAGTTCTAAAAGCTCTGATTTCCACCGGTAGCTCAATGGTAAAGAATCTGCCTGCAGTGCAGGAGACGCAGGTTCAATCCTTGGGTTGGGAAGATCCCCTGGAGAGAGAAAGGACAGGCCACTCCATTATTCTTGTCTGAGAAATCCCATGGACAGAGGAGCCTGGTGAGCCACAGTCCATGGGGTTGCAAAGAATCAGAAACGACTTAGGGACTAAAACAACAACAAAGGTAAAAGTCACACTTGCAATTTTAATCTTAGAAATTATTTGAATATCTAGCTCTCCACCACCAAGAATACAATTCCCATGGAGGCAGCCTGCATATATTTTGGTTCACCCCTTATATCCCGGGACCAACACAGTCCCTGGATAACTTTTAAAAAGGGAGAGAGAAAGAAAGAAGGGAGAGAGCAAGGGAAAAAAGAAATGGCAGGCAATTATTTTAGAAATCATTCATGAAAAACTGTAAGTATCTCAAAGGTTTATGTATAAAATTAAAATTTTTCTTAAGCAGACCCTCCTGGAACTTCTTTATGATCCAACGTATACTGTGAACACCACCCATAACCCCTAACAATCAAAAGCTCTGCATAATGCAGCAGTGAGAGACGGTCCTGCCCAGGTCAGACAGCAGAGCCAATCCCAGCTCTGCCCTCCCCACCCGGGAGACCTCAGGTCACTAGCTTCACCTCCCTAAGACTCAGTGTTCTTAAGCATCAGAGGGAGATACTCCTAGTACCCACCTCACAGACTTGAGAAGAGTAAGTGAAGCAGTCCAAAAGGAGCACTTGGGAAATCCTCAGTCCACAGTAGCTTTAATCTTCACCCATAATCAACCTCCAGACATGTTTCTTTTGCCTCTCCTTTTCCACGGCTTCCCATGCCCCAGCATCTGGGCCTATCATGGCAAAACCCTCCTCACCTTCCAAGGTCTTATTCAAATGCTGCCTCCTTCACAAAGCCTTCCATGCCTCTTTCAGAAAAATCCACATATATTTAGTTAATGAATCCAGCGTTGGCCCATTCATACTTCACAAACCCATGTACTGTACTTACAATAGGTACATGGGCAAAAGCAATTTTTAAAAAAATAAATCTCAGTGCTTTAACAAGGTTCTAAAAGCTCTGATTTCCACCGGTAGCTCAATGGTAAAGAATCTGCCTGCAGTGCAGGAGACGCAGGTTCAATCCTTGGGTTGGGAAGATCCCCTGGAGAGAGAAAGGACAGGCCACTCCATTATTCTTGTCTGAGAAATCCCATGGACAGAGGAGCCTGGTGAGCCACAGTCCATGGGGTTGCAAAGAATCAGAAACGACTTAGGGACTAAAACAACAACAAAGGTAAAAGTCACACTTGCAATTTTAATCTTAGAAATTATTTGAATATCTAGCTCTCCACCACCAAGAATACAATTCCCATGGAGGCAGCCTGCATATTTTTTGGGTTCACCCATTATATCCCGGGCCCAACACAGTCCCTGGATAACTTTTAAAAAGGGAGAGAGAAAGAAAGAAGGGAGAGAGCAAGGGAAAAAAGAAATGGCAGGCAATTATTTTAGAAATCATTCATGAAAAACTGTAAGTATCTCAAAGGTTTATGTATAAAATTAAAATTTTTCTTAAGCAGACCCTCCTGGAACTTCTTTATGATCCAACGTATACTGTGAACACCACCCATAACCCCTAACAATCAAAAGCTCTGCATAATGCAGCAGTGAGAGACGGTCCTGCCCAGGTCAGACAGCAGAGCCAATCCCAGCTCTGCCCTCCCCACCCGGGAGACCTCAGGTCACTAGCTTCACCTCCCTAAGACTCAGTGTTCTTAAGCATCAGAGGGAGATACTCCTAGTACCCACCTCACAGACTTGAGAAGAGTAAGTGAAGCAGTCCAAAAGGAGCACTTGGGAAATCCTCAGTCCACAGTAGCTTTAATCTTCACCCATAATCAACCTCCAGACATGTTTCTTTTGCCTCTCCTTTTCCACGGCTTCCCATGCCCCAGCATCTGGGCCTATCATGGCAAAACCCTCCTCACCTTCCAAGGTCTTATTCAAATGCTGCCTCCTTCACAAAGCCTTCCATGCCTCTTTCAGAAAAATCCACATATATTTAGTTAATGAATCCAGCGTTGGCCCATTCATACTTCACAAACCCATGTACTGTACTTACAATAGGTACATGGGAAAAGCATCAAACTGCCAAATCTTCATTTAAAGAAAAACACATAAAATGTATCTATAGTACTAGGTGCCTAATTCAAACTAGAGAAATAGGTCTTTTTATACAGTCCTCTCAAACCCTGTTACTTCCAACTCTGGTGATAATAATAACATTTTTAAAACACCGTGTGCCAGCATGGAGCCTGTTTTAAAACCTATCCCAGAGGACCGTCTGGGGAGGTAAGAGTACAGAAGGCAATAGAGGCTGCTCTGTGGACCTTCAGAGGAAGAAAGAGAAAGGAAATGGGGACTGAGGGAGCGAGGAAGGAAGTGGCCAGCTGGAGGACAAGGCACTGTTGTGTTAGGGGGTTCTCAAAGGAGGCCCTGAAGGACGTATAAAGTGGCCGAGGAGTCACCGTAGGTCGCAGTCAGGCCCAAGGGCACACGCCATCTTACAGGCCAGCAAACAAGGGAGCGCTTTCCTGCCCTCCCCTCCCATATTTCAGATGAGAGAGAGATTGAACTTTAAATCAGATCTGGAGTTTTTATTTGTATGTGGGATCAGACCATTTTCTGAATTAAAGTCATATTTGCAACCCCAAAGTCTGAAAAATGTTTTCATGTCAAAAATTTATCCATCAGCCTGTGTTTTCAACCAGCAGCAGCAGCAGCAGCAGCAGCAGGACTTCCCTTCTAAATACATTTTAAAAGGACAGGGGAAGGTCAAATAAAGGTATTTCTAAGTGTATTTCATGAGTCCTGCTTCTCAGACCAGATACACATATGATTACTTTAATTTTCATGATACTGAAGTAGGCTTAGTATTATTAAATACCATTCCTATTTTAAAGATAAAGAAACTGATGCGTGGAGAGTTTACACATATTTCCTTATTATGCACAGCAAGTAAATCTGAGTTTTATGGTTTGAACTCAGTAATTGAAACCAGATTACAGTTAAGCCCTCTGCTATAGGTGGTTTTTTTTTTTTAACATTTATTTTATTTTTATTTTTTGGGGGGGTGAGGGGGGGGGGAGGCGGTGCGGGTGGGCCGCTTCTATTGGTCTTTCATTTGTCTATTTTGCATCCATCTTTGTTCTTTGGCCCGTGTGGGCCTCCCATCGCGGTGGCCTCTGTTGTCGCAGAGCACCGGCTCTGGGCGCATGCGCTCCAGAGCTCCAGCTCGGTAATTGGACACATCGGTCCAGCTGCTCCGCAGCACGTGGGATCTTCCCAGGCCAGGGCCCCAACCAGCGCCCCTTGCACTGCAAGACGGTGTCCTTACCCACTGGACCACCAGGGAAGCCCACAGGTGTCTTGATATACCATCCTATGCAAACAATTAAATATTTTATCTTTTTTAATATCCATAGTTTCTTGGCTTCCCTTAAAACAGGATTCTACACTGAAGCTCATTTTATTGGTTGACTGAAATTGGGGAATGGGGGGCTTCCCTAGAAATCTCAGTGCCTGGGATCTCACCTCCCTAGGGAACCAGGAAGTCACCCCTCACTCCTCAACCCACATAGGCACTTCCATGAGGTTGTGGGTGAAGATCTCTATTTCTTTGGAACCTCAAAAATGACCTTCTTTTCTGAATCCAGGAGAATCACTTTTAGTCTTGGGGAACCTATATCTTCATTTAGTTTTTCTCCCAAGTAGACTGGGGCAAGAAGTTCTTAGTATCAAGAGTTGCATTTCCTTTAAAAAAAAAATGGACATCTGGCTTCTCTGGGTTCACATGCCACAGAACAAAAGCTAGGCCGCATGGTAGCTACCTTGTTTATCCAAACCGCACCCTCCAGCTCACCACACACCCGTCCAGCTCACCCATTTTAGTCTTATTTCTTTGCTTAGATCACCCGTATTTGGGACCAGATACAATAGACTTTAATTTTCATGATACTGAAGTAGGCTTAGTATTATTAAATACCATTCCTATTTTAAAGATAAAGAAACTGATGCGTGGAGAGTTTACACATATTTCCTTATTATGCACAGCAAGTAAATCTGAGTTTTATGGTTTGAACTCAGTAATTGAAACCAGATTACAGTTAAGCCCTCTGCTATAGGTGGTTTTTTTTTTTTAACATTTATTTTATTTTTATTTTTTTCGGGGGGGGGATGAAGGGGGAGGGAGGCGGTGCGGGTGGGCCGCTTCTATTGGTCTTTCATTTGTCTATTTTGCATCCATCTTTGTTCTTTGGCCCGTGTGGGCCTCCCATCGCGGTGGCCTCTGTTGTCGCAGAGCACCGGCTCTGGGCGCATGCGCTCCAGAGCTCCAGCTCGGTAATTGGACACATCGGTCCAGCTGCTCCGCAGCACGTGGGATCTTCCCAGGCCAGGGCCCCAACCAGCGCCCCTTGCACTGCAAGACGGTGTCCTTACCCACTGGACCACCAGGGAAGCCCACAGGTGTCTTGATATACCATCCTATGCAAACAATTAAATATTTTATCTTTTTTAATATCCATAGTTTCTTGGCTTCCCTTAAAACAGGATTCTACACTGAAGCTCATTTTATTGGTTGACTGAAATTGGGGAATGGGGGGCTTCCCTAGAAATCTCAGTGCCTGGGATCTCACCTCCCTAGGGAACCAGGAAGTCACCCCTCACTCCTCAACCCACATAGGCACTTCCATGAGGTTGTGGGTGAAGATCTCTATTTCTTTGGAACCTCAAAAATGACCTTCTTTTCTGAATCCAGGAGAATCACTTTTAGTCTTGGGGAACCTATATCTTCATTTAGTTTTTCTCCCAAGTAGACTGGGGCAAGAAGTTCTTAGTATCAAGAGTTGCATTTCCTTTAAAAAAAAAATGGACATCTGGCTTCTCTGGGTTCACATGCCACAGAACAAAAGCTAGGGCCGCATGGTAGCTACCTTGTTTATCCAAACCGCACACCCTCCAGCTCACCACACACCCGTCCAGCTCACATCCCGTCATGGTATCTGCCAGACTCTTCTAAGTGGATTCCTTTAACCTTTGCTTAGATCACCCGTATTTGGGCCATCTGATGCAAACAGATAGCTCACTGAAAAAGACCCTGATGCTGGGAAAGATTAAGGACTGAAGGAGAAAAGAGAGTCAGAGTATAATATGGTTGGACGGTGCCACTGATGCAATGGACATTGACCTAGGCAAACTCTGGGAGATCATCCATGCCTAAACACAGATAAGAATGTGTTCTAGAAACTAGACTCACATGAGCCAACAAGTTACACAGACAAGAATGTGTTCTAGAAACTAGACTCACATGAGCCAACAAGTTTGCCAACTCCCACCCTGTGGATGCAAAGTATACAAGTGAGAAAAGACATATTTGATTGACAGCTAAATAATTAGCTCTCTGGGCCCTAGAACATTATTACAAAGGGAGTCTTTCGAAATCTGTCACTGTATCCCAGATGTTTCATCTATACAGATCAAATCCACACAAAGTAACAAAGGATACTGAAGCATTATCTGGATAAATTCAGTAACCCAGCCTTTCCTTTGGGTAACAATTCTTCTAACTTGTCAATAAAAGAGGGGCTTCACCTCTTCGGTTGCATTTTCCAAGTAATTCAAATGTGTGCACATATGACCCAAGAAAAAGAAAATGATACCAAGGGAACGCGGAAAACAACAAGCTCTATGATAGGAAGATGTCTCAGAGCATCCATTGCCCTCATAGTTAATCACAGGCTACCTCTCCAAGAACTCTCTCTGATGCTGGCTTTTGTTACCAGTCTAGCTCCGAGCAGCACACTGCCAGCCCCCCCCCTCCCAAAACCAACCCTCCATTTCTTTGGAACCTCAAAAATGACCTTCTTTTCTGAATCCAGGAGAATCACTTTTAGTCTTGGGGAACCTATATCTTCATTTAGTTTTTCTCCCAAGTAGACTGGGGCAAGAAGTTCTTAGTATCAAGAGTTGCATTTCCTTTAAAAAAAAAATGGACATCTGGCTTCTCTGGGTTCACATGCCACAGAACAAAAGCTAGGGCCGCATGGTAGCTACCTTGTTTATCCAAACCGCACACCCTCCAGCTCACCACACACCCGTCCAGCTCACATCCCGTCATGGTATCTGCCAGACTCTTCTAAGTGGATTCCTTTAACCTTTGCTTAGATCACCCGTATTTGGGCCATCTGATGCAAACAGATAGCTCACTGAAAAAGACCCTGATGCTGGGAAAGATTAAGGACTGAAGGAGAAAAGAGAGTCAGAGTATAATATGGTTGGACGGTGCCACTGATGCAATGGACATTGACCTAGGCAAACTCTGGGAGATCATCCATGCCTAAACACAGATAAGAATGTGTTCTAGAAACTAGACTCACATGAGCCAACAAGTTACACAGACAAGAATGTGTTCTAGAAACTAGACTCACATGAGCCAACAAGTTTGCCAACTCCCACCCTGTGGATGCAAAGTATACAAGTGAGAAAAGACATATTTGATTGACAGCTAAATAATTAGCTCTCTGGGCCCTAGAACATTATTACAAAGGGAGTCTTTCGAAATCTGTCACTGTATCCCAGATGTTTCATCTATACAGATCAAATCCACACAAAGTAACAAAGGATACTGAAGCATTATCTGGATAAATTCAGTAACCCAGCCTTTCCTTTGGGTAACAATTCTTCTAACTTGTCAATAAAAGAGGGGCTTCACCTCTTCGGTTGCATTTTCCAAGTAATTCAAATGTGTGCACATATGACCCAAGAAAAAGAAAATGATACCAAGGGAACGCGGAAAACAACAAGCTCTATGATAGGAAGATGTCTCAGAGCATCCATTGCCCTCATAGTTAATCACAGGCTACCTCTCCAAGAACTCTCTCTGATGCTGGCTTTTGTTACCAGTCTAGCTCAGCCGAGCAGCACACTGCCAGCTCTCCAAACCACCCTCCTTTTTCCCTTTTTTTACTTTTCCCACAGGACAAAAAATACTCCTAGGATTAAATCATATGAGGCTATTAAGAACGAATACTAGATCCATTATATTTTCCAATCTCATTTTCCATTTGAAAGCCCAGATCTTTTACCTACCACAGCAGCTGTACTGACTGATATCGGGGTTTGGCAACCAGAGGGGTAGATAATAATAATAACTGGAATGCCTTGGTTGTCTATCAACTGCTTAAATAGTTTACATGTGTTTCAAATATTATCTTATCAGGTCTCACAACAACTCCCAGGATCAAAGCTCGACTTGTTTCAAGCCATAGAGCAACTGAACTGTGAGTTAAAAGTGTCATCTCTGCTTTTAACTCGCAGTCTAATTCACAATGAATCCCTGAACCGAAGGCCTCCATTGGCGTCTTTAAAACACTCTAGGGAGACCCAGAGAAGAGTCAAGGCATTACGGTTTTTGATTAAGGGACACAGAGATACTTTGTTCTTGTACTTGCTTGAGGGAAGAAACGAAATCTGAAATGCAAGATTCTGAGGACTGATAGCAAGAAAAGGCACTTCCGGTCAAAGAAGGCAGCTCTATCATTCCCAAAGCTAGCCTGAAGCCACACCCTTGGCTGAGACTGGAAGCACACTTCAGGTCTAATCATTTTAAAGTATCATACTTAATTAACTTCTTCTAATTACACACTTTGCCATACATGGCCCTTCTTCCATTTTGTCTTGATTCAGAAGTAAGCAATACTGAGATCTTTCAGAGAAAAAAAGAAAGGAAAAGGAGGTCCAGATTTTTTTAAAATAAAAGTTACAAAATGTCTTACTAAGAAAAGAGTGATTAAGAATTATGTATGTGTAGTAGGAATGCTTTATACCTAGGCATGGGGAGTAAAGTGTCTCAGTAGGGATTCAAATGCAGGTTCTCTAAGTATTTCAGAGTTTGGACTGTAGTCTCTGGAGATGCCTGGCAGGTAGGTTGTCCTTTCATATCAAAATCTCATGCAGGGCTTCCCTGGTGGTCCAGTGGGTAAGGACACCGCCTTGCAGTGCAAGGGGCTCTGGTTCCATCCCTGGCCTGGGAAGATCCCACGTGCCGAGGAGTGGCTGGACCCATGTGTCCAATCACCGAGCTGAAGCTCTGGAGCGCATGTGCCCAGAGCTGGCGCTCTGCGACAACAGACGCCACCGCGATGGGAGGCCCACATGGGCCAAGGAACAAAGATGAATGAAAGTAGACAAATGAAAGACCAATGGAGGCAGCCCACCTGCTCCCCTCCCTCCCCAACCGCCCCCTCAAAATAAATAAATAAATCTTAAAAAAAAAAAAAAAAAACAATAGTCAATATCTATAGAGCAATTGTCATTAACAAACACCATGCTCAACACAGAAGAGATTACATAGTTTCCACAGTTTCACTACTAGCCCCATTTTACAGATTAAAGAAGCTAGTAATTAGGCAAGTTACATAATTTGAACATGCTCACACAGTGCTCTAAAGGGCTTCCCCAGTGGTTCAGTGGTAAAGACTCAACCAATGTAGGAGACATGGGTTTGATCCCTGGGTTGGGAAGATTCCCTGGACAAAGAAATGGCAACCCACTCCAGTATTCTTGCCTGGGAAATCCCACAGAGGAGCTTGGTGGGTTACACTCCAGGGGTGGTCACA
The DNA here is from genome assembly GCA_022376925.1 of Tragulus kanchil. Taxonomy (NCBI): domain Eukaryota; kingdom Metazoa; phylum Chordata; class Mammalia; order Artiodactyla; family Tragulidae; genus Tragulus; species Tragulus kanchil. Next base: position 125,321,456 of record JAIOJX010000028.1, read on the forward strand.
AAAGAATTCTACATGAACAACTGAACAACAATAACACGGTCTAAGGAAACTATACAGCTTGGACTCAAATTCAGTTCAGACAACTCTAGCCTGAAGATGAACTTCCTTCTAAAAATAATTTCTCCCTCCTCTCTACCCCATTTCTCACTCTAAGCCATATATCACTGCTGAAATTTCACCATCCAGAATTCTCTTCTTGGGGGAAGGTTATCGCTAAGTAAACACCAGCATTCTTTCTTTGCATTAAAACACTGATGGGCTGGGGATGCTAGCTGTCAGTTGTTCACACCTGACCATGCCTGAGTCACCAGGGGTCCTGCACCACTTGCTGAACTAGGTGAAGCGGATGTACTTTGAGGGGTAGAGATGGAGGTATGGCTGGGGTCTCTACCTTGCTCAGAGCGGGTGACAGAGTAAAAGCCTCTTACTCCCAAGAGAAGTTTGCATGTCCTTGGTGTCTGGGGTCTAGTTAGGGGAAATACAGATATAGAATTTATGTCATAAAGAATTAGTGGAGAATATGAAAAAACTCAAGTTTTAGGGTCATATAGTCTGGCTGAACTCTGTTTAACAAGTTAAAATAAGTCCCTTACATACGAACCTTCAAGTTGCAAATTTTAAAGAGAATGTGCCATCACCATCCACTCTGAGTGAAATTGCAGCTTTGCCTTCTTTCTCCTATTGCTAACCATCTTTTCAGCCTTACCGCCTCTCTCCTCCCATCCCTCCTCTAGTCAGTATCTCTTCTTACCTGTTCGCTCAATGCCAACCCCTGTATGCCAGCTATGGTACTGTACTACTGTACTTTTCAATGTGAAAGTGAAAGTGTTAGTCGCTCAGTCGTGTCTGACTCTTTGTGATTCCATGGACTGCAGACCACCAAGTTCCTCTGTCCATGGAATTCTCCAGGCAAGGATATCAGAGCAGGTTGCCAGTTCCTTTTCCAGGGGATCTTCCCAACCCAGGGATTGAATTTGGGTCTACCTACATTTGAGGCAGATTCTTTCTCATCAAGGTACTATACTATAATATTAAAAATGTTTTATTTTGTGTGCTTGTTTTTTACATATTATTTGCATGAAAAGTATTATAAGCCTATTATAGGACAGCACTATATAGCCACTGGTCTTAGTTTGGTATGTAGGCTAACTTTGTTGGACTTAAATTGGATTTATGAACACACTCGCAGAATGGAGCTCATTCATATACAGGGGACCTCCTGTACTAGATGCTGGATCTGGGGTAAATTAATACCTCTACCCTTCTGTTTCCACATCAGTAATATATACCCACCACTGAGGGCATTGTGATGACCAAGTGTGCTAATTAAACTTTTTTTTAGAAAGCCTACCCTAGAGTAAGAACTCAACAGATGGTGGCTAATATTATTAAGAGAGATAAGCCAGAGGACAAACAGCAACATTTCTTTCTGCTATCCCTCCCAGAGTTAAATATCCTCACCCACTTACCAGGAAGAATTATGGAATACTCATAATAGTCTCATTTCTCTACAATGTCCTCTTATAAGACTGTGGATAATAAAATGATCTATTTCTTAAAAATGAGAGAATAGGAATAAAATTATTCTAGCAAGCTCACCTAATCTTTCTCAAATCCCTTATCCATACAAAGGAGCAAGAACACCTATCAGTGTTTTGTAGATAAAGTAGTTCGCATATGTAAAATGCTTCATAAATTACATGATACAGTATAACTTCAAGATATTTATTATTGGGGATAGAAGTAACTGAAGATATAGGATGTAATTTTAAATATGAGAAGAAAGCACACTAAATACCTCATCAAAAAGTGGCATTTTCTATCTAATTGTATCCTTTTTACTGCAGGCTAACTTATATCACCTTTAAAAAAAAATTGCCAATGGCAATGATAAATTATGAGATTAAAAGAAAAAAGAAAAAAATAAACCATTGGGAAAAAAAAGAAACCACAGGGTCTCACTTCTTTCGAATATAGTTGCCCAGTTATGTTTGATGGAGAGAAAATCACTTTAATTTCCAGGGGAGCTTACCTGCCAGCCCCTATATCAACATTCTGGAATAGATCTTTGACCACCATCTTTCTTCCTGAGACAACAGCTCCTGCATTATAGTGTACAATTAGTACTTAAAAATAACAAGGACGCTTGCTTAGCTTTTTATATTTAGATGCTAACATTTCTGTCAGTGTATTTTACTAGCACTAATTTGAAATTTTTTATGTTTTATGCTATAATGGAAACTGGAAAACTGAGTAGTTCTACAGAAGAATGAATGTTTGTGCTACATTTTTAGCAAAAAAATCCCAAATTTCCTTCTGAAAATGCTATCTTGGGTCTGTGTGTAGAACCCAGGTAGGTCTTTGCTAGGACTTACTTTCCTGGGCTGAGGAGAACATTATAGACTGTATTTAAAACCTGAAGGTTTATGTATCACAGTTTACTTATTGAAGGAGGTGAATTATTTTTAAAATCTCACTCTGTTTTTACAGAGGGAACAATTTCCCTTGGAGAGAAAGACTGTTATTAGCAGAAAATGTAAAGGTATAATGATTTTAAAAATAGTACAATGGTGAAAAGAGCAAGGTCTAGGGTTACACTGCCAGGGTGTGAATCAGGCTCTGAATGGAGTAGTTGGGTGACTCTTAGGCAGCTTTCTTAACTGCTCTGTGCCTTGGCTCTCCCATTGTTAAACTCTTTTGGCATATACATAAAAACCCATGTAGAATGTGGTAGATTTCATCCTTAAGCTGAGTGGTTAAATATAAAGAACACCAAAGGCAACAATAAGAGTTTATATATGTGCACAAACTCTTTGTGCAAAACCAATTTGACATGATATGTTTCCTTTTCACAAAGAAGACAGTAGCTTCTTCAACTTTGCCTAAAGTAGCCTTGTTATATGAGAGCTAGAATAATTTCTTTTACGGATGAAGTTAAAGTCATTGCCCATTGGTAGCACGTTTTAGTGTTGCTTACTCAGTCACTCAGTAATGTCCAACTCTTTCTGACCCCATGGACTGTAGCCCACCAGTCTCCTCTGTCCATGGAATTTTCTAGGCAAGAATACTGGAGTAGGCTGCCATTTCCTATTCCTGGGATGTTTTGGTGTACCTATGTATTTATATACACAGTGGTAATTGTTGTGAGTTAAAGTTATTTTCTTCCTGATGGTTTCAAGAATAACTAGTCTGAAAGAAATGTGAGCATTTATCTGCTGCTTTTGGTGTGCCCTGAACTATCTGAGAATTACATTTTTATATTTCACACATAACTCTTTCTTAGAGGTGGGTAAGCTCCTGCCTATGAACCAAATCGAGCTCACTGCCTATTTTTATATAGCCTACAAGCTAAGAATGATTTTGATTAAATGGGTAGGAAAAAGTCTAAAGAAGATAATGTTTCATGACACATGAAAATTAAAATTTCAGTATCCATAAAAAAGTGGTATTGGAACACAGTCATGCTCATTCCTTTACATATTATGTATTGTCTTGGGTGTTTTGCACTGTAACAGCAGGATTGAGTAGTTACTTATTTAAAACCTGAAGGTTTATGTATCACAGTTTACTTATTGAAGGAGGTGAATTATTTTTAAAATCTCACTCTGTTTTTACAGAGGGAACAATTTCCCTTGGAGAGAAAGACTGTTATTAGCAGAAAATGTAAAGGTATAATGATTTTAAAAATAGTACAATGGTGAAAAGAGCAAGGTCTAGGGTTACACTGCCAGGGTGTGAATCAGGCTCTGAATGGAGTAGTTGGGTGACTCTTAGGCAGCTTTCTTAACTGCTCTGTGCCTTGGCTCTCCCATTGTTAAACTCTTTTGGCATATACATAAAAACCCATGTAGAATGTGGTAGATTTCATCCTTAAGCTGAGTGGTTAAATATAAAGAACACCAAAGGCAACAATAAGAGTTTATATATGTGCACAAACTCTTTGTGCAAAACCAATTTGACATGATATGTTTCCTTTTCACAAAGAAGACAGTAGCTTCTTCAACTTTGCCTAAAGTAGCCTTGTTATATGAGAGCTAGAATAATTTCTTTTACGGATGAAGTTAAAGTCATTGCCCATTGGTAGCACGTTTTAGTGTTGCTTACTCAGTCACTCAGTAATGTCCAACTCTTTCTGACCCCATGGACTGTAGCCCACCAGTCTCCTCTGTCCATGGAATTTTCTAGGCAAGAATACTGGAGTAGGCTGCCATTTCCTATTCCTGGGATGTTTTGGTGTACCTATGTATTTATATACACAGTGGTAATTGTTGTGAGTTAAAGTTATTTTCTTCCTGATGGTTTCAAGAATAACTAGTCTGAAAGAAATGTGAGCATTTATCTGCTGCTTTTGGTGTGCCCTGAACTATCTGAGAATTACATTTTTATATTTCACACATAACTCTTTCTTAGAGGTGGGTAAGCTCCTGCCTATGAACCAAATCGAGCTCACTGCCTATTTTTATATAGCCTACAAGCTAAGAATGATTTTGATTAAATGGGTAGGAAAAAGTCTAAAGAAGATAATGTTTCATGACACATGAAAATTAAAATTTCAGTATCCATAAAAAAGTGGTATTGGAACACAGTCATGCTCATTCCTTTACATATTATGTATTGTCTTGGGTGTTTTTGCACTGTAACAGCAGGATTGAGTAGTTAGGACAGAAGTCATAGGACCACAGAGCCTAAAATATTTAGTAACTTGTTCTTTAAGAAAATGTCGCTGACCCTCCTGTCTGTCCTAAATCTATTCCAGAAAGAAAGGAAGACTGGTACTCTAACAAGATCATAGCCAAGGTTCTACTAAACAGAGGATAAGCCGGTATTCATCTGGTGATTGAAGAATAATCTGCTCCAACTCAAGAGAGAAGGTAAAAAGGGTTAGCTCTTTGCCAACTAAAAAATTCCACTTCACTTTGCTTCATAAGCATTTTTCCCCAAACTGTCTTGTAGTGGCAATTTGTTCCTAATTATACAAAATGGGGACTTGTTTTGGTTATTCCATCATAATATTACAAGGGCAGCAAGTCAAAAATTCAGGCCATAGAGAGCAAATCCAAGTCCACCCCACATCCCAGGCAGCTGATGAAATGGTAAGTGTTTGCCTGGTTCAGACCTCTTCTGACAAGATGGTGTAGAGAACTCCTTCCCCAGGAAGACTGACCATTGATGGACCATTTAACATTCATCAACTCACGTGCTCCTCTGTTCCAGGCATGGCTCTCAATTTTGAGGACACGGGGATGATCAGAAAAGCAATGACACTGTCTTCATGGACCCTAAAACACAATAGAAGCAAACAATAAACAAATGAATAAAGAGGAAAGGCAGAAAAGTGGTATAAAAACACAAGGGGTGAACTTCCCTGGTTGTCCAGTGGGTAAGGACACCGCCTTGCAGTGCAAGGGGTGCCAGTTCAATCCGTGGCCTGGGAAGATCCCACGTGCCGCAGAGCAGCTGGACCGATGTGTCTAACTACCCAGCCAGAGTTCTGGAGCACATGCACCCAGAGCCGGTGCTCTGCAACAAGAGAGGCCACTGTGATGGGAGGCCCACACAGGCCAAAGAACAAAGATAAATAAATGAAAGATCAACAGAAGTGGCAAAAAAAAAAAAAGTTAAAAAACACAAGGGGTAAAGTACTCTATGATTCTACTTACACAAGTTATCTAGAATAGTCACATTTACAGAGACTGAAAGAGAATGGAGGTTGCCAAGCACTCGGGGGAGAGTGGAATGGGAGTTTCTGTTTAGTGGACAGAGTTTCAGTTTTACAAAATAAAGAGCTCTGGAGATAGTTGGTAGTGATGGTTGCAAAACAACACGAATGTATTTAATACCACTGAACTGCACACTTAAAAGTGGTTAGCACTGAAAATTTTATGCTATTGTATTTCACCACAATTATTAAAATTGGGGAAAAAATAAAGCACTAGTGACAGAGAGATATCCCAAAAGCTTCTACAAAGGGAAAGGAAAAAAGATAGGACTCCTACCAAAAATAAAAGAGCATTCAATTTCTTACCAGGATATCTGATACTAGAAAATAATGAAGAAAAAATATATTCAAAATTCTGTTCTAAACTTATTTTCAACTTCAAACTTCTATACTTAGACAAATTCTCAACTAGCTGTGAAGGTGGGGTACAAATCCAAGTCCACCCCACATCCCAGGCAGCTGATGAAATGGTAAGTGTTTGCCTGGTTCAGACCTCTTCTGACAAGATGGTGTAGAGAACTCCTTCCCCAGGAAGACTGACCATTGATGGACCATTTAACATTCATCAACTCACGTGCTCCTCTGTTCCAGGCATGGCTCTCAATTTTGAGGACACGGGGATGATCAGAAAAGCAATGACACTGTCTTCATGGACCCTAAAACACAATAGAAGCAAACAATAAACAAATGAATAAAGAGGAAAGGCAGAAAAGTGGTATAAAAACACAAGGGGTGAACTTCCCTGGTTGTCCAGTGGGTAAGGACACCGCCTTGCAGTGCAAGGGGTGCCAGTTCAATCCGTGGCCTGGGAAGATCCCACGTGCCGCAGAGCAGCTGGACCGATGTGTCTAACTACCCAGCCAGAGTTCTGGAGCACATGCACCCAGAGCCGGTGCTCTGCAACAAGAGAGGCCACTGTGATGGGAGGCCCACACAGGCCAAAGAACAAAGATAAATAAATGAAAGATCAACAGAAGTGGCAAAAAAAAAAAAGTTAAAAAACACAAGGGGTAAAGTACTCTATGATTCTACTTACACAAGTTATCTAGAATAGTCACATTTACAGAGACTGAAAGAGAATGGAGGTTGCCAAGCACTCGGGGGAGAGTGGAATGGGAGTTTCTGTTTAGTGGACAGAGTTTCAGTTTTACAAAATAAAGAGCTCTGGAGATAGTTGGTAGTGATGGTTGCAAAACAACACGAATGTATTTAATACCACTGAACTGCACACTTAAAAGTGGTTAGCACTGAAAATTTTATGCTATTGTATTTCACCACAATTATTAAAATTGGGGAAAAAATAAAGCACTAGTGACAGAGAGATATCCCAAAAGCTTCTACAAAGGGAAAGGAAAAAAGATAGGACTCCTACCAAAAATAAAAGAGCATTCAATTTCTTACCAGGATATCTGATACTAGAAAATAATGAAGAAAAAATATATTCAAAATTCTGTTCTAAACTTATTTTCAACTTCAAACTTCTATACTTAGACAAATTCTTAACTAACTGTGAAGGTGGGAAAAAGTTATTTTCAGGAAAACACACATACACATACATATATACAGAGATTGGGATGGTGGCTGACTAACTGGCTGCTGTTCATGTTAATGCACTTTCAATTTAAAAATTTATTTAGAATAGGAGATCTAGTTACATGGTTTAAAAATCAGAATATATACAATGATACATGGTAAATATTCCTTCCAATCTCTTCCCCCATATTCTTGGGTGTTCTCACTGCTCCTTCTCAGAAGGAAACACTGTTGGATTCTCATACAGCTTCTAGAATATCACTTTGCATGCATAGGCACATCTGAATATACATTCTTTCTCTTCCCTTCCTTCATTATTTTTTTAAAGATTTATTTATTGATTTATTTTTAGCTGTGCTGTGTCTTTGTTGTTTCACTCTAGTTGTCTCCAGTTGCAAAGAGCAGGAGCTACTTTTGTTGCAGAGCACAGAATCCAGGTGCATGCCGGGGCCCAGTAGTTGTGACACATGGGCTTAGCTGCTCCACGGCATATAGGATCCTTCCCAAGCAGGGATCAGGCCCGTATCCCCTACATTGGCAGGCAGATTCTTAACCACTAGACCACCAGCGAAAGCCCTTCCTTTCTCTTAAATGATTGGCTTAAAAGGGATAACTAGGTAGGGTCGGAGTAGCAGAAAGATTGAGCCAAGTGAAGAGGAGGACAGTCCAGGTAGAGAAAAGAGAGACAGACAGAGCTCAGAGGCTCCAACACAGAAATTAGTGTCTTACGTTTAAGAATCAGAAGGAAGGCAAAGAGATGGATGCAGAGTGGGTAAGGAAGGGTGGGACAGAAGAATATAGAAGAAAGGGAGGAAGGATACATGATTGCACCTAGAATAATAGGGCATAACTGTCCAACCCTGTCTTCACCAAGAAACTATCTCAGTGGTATCTGTCCTTGCCCACCATTATGATAGTTTGATCTCATAAAGAGGAGTCCATGGGCCCTCACTTGTTCCAGGAAATAGTCAGCTACAGACACCCCCCCACCAACCTACAGCCGCTAAAACTTCGCACATCTTCCTCTTTAGAAATATCCCTAGATAAATGTGATCCCTATCAAACTATCAACGACATTCTTCACAGAACTAGACCAAAGAATAGCACAGTTCATATGGAAACACAAAAGACCTCGAATAGCCAAAGCAATCCTGAGGAAGAAGAATGGAACTGGAGGGATCAGCCTCCCTAACTTCAGACTATACTACAAAGCAACAATCATCAAGGCAGTATGGTACCGCACAAAAACAGAAATATAGACCAATGGAACAAGATCGAGAACCCAGAGATAAACCTATGCACCTATGGGTACCTTATTTTTGACAAAGGAGGCGAACATATAAAATGGGACCAAGACAGCTTCTTCGACAAATGGTGCTGGGAAAACTGGATAGCTACATGCAAAAACATGAAGTTGGAACATTCCCTGACACCATACACAAAGATCAACTCAAAATGGATTAAAGACCTAAATGGAAGACCAGAAACCATCAAACTCTTAGAGGAGAATATAGGCAAAACCCTCAAGGACATAAATCAAAGCAAGGTCTTCTCTGACCCACCTACTAGAATAGTGGAACTAAAAAGAAACATGAACACGTGGGACCTAATGAAACTTAAAAGCTTTTGTACAGCAAAAGAAACTACAAAAAAGCTGAACAGACAACCCACAGAATAGGAGAAAATCACAGCAAATGAAACAACAGACAAAGAATTCATCTCCAAAATCTACAAGCAACTCAGACAACTCAGCACCGGAAAAATGAACAACCCAATCAAAAAATGGGAAAAGGACCTAAACAGACACCTCTCCAACGATGACATACAGATGGCCCAAAAACACATGAAACAATGCTCAACTTCACTTATAATTAGAGAAATGCAAATCAAAACTGCAATGAGATATCACCGCACACCCGTCAGAATGGCCATCATCAACAAATCAACAGACAATAAATGCTGGAGATGCTGCGGAGAAAAGGGAACACTTGCATTGCTGGTGGGAATGTCAATTGATACAGCCTCTATGGAAGACAGTCTGGAGATTTCTTAAAAAACTAAAAATAGAAGCACCATAAAGAGGAGTCATTTGTTCCAGGAAATAGTCAGCTACAGACACCCCCCCACCAACCTACAGCCGCTAAAACTTCGCACATCTTCCTCTTTAGAAATATCCCTAGATAAATGTGATCCCTATCAAACTATCAACGACATTCTTCACAGAACTAGACCAAAGAATAGCACAGTTCATATGGAAACACAAAAGACCTCGAATAGCCAAAGCAATCCTGAGGAAGAAGAATGGAACTGGAGGGATCAGCCTCCCTAACTTCAGACTATACTACAAAGCAACAATCATCAAGGCAGTATGGTACCGGCACAAAAACAGAAATATAGACCAATGGAACAAGATCGAGAACCCAGAGATAAACCTATGCACCTATGGGTACCTTATTTTTGACAAAGGAGGCGAACATATAAAATGGGACCAAGACAGCTTCTTCGACAAATGGTGCTGGGAAAACTGGATAGCTACATGCAAAAACATGAAGTTGGAACATTCCCTGACACCATACACAAAGATCAACTCAAAATGGATTAAAGACCTAAATGGAAGACCAGAAACCATCAAACTCTTAGAGGAGAATATAGGCAAAACCCTCAAGGACATAAATCAAAGCAAGGTCTTCTCTGACCCACCTACTAGAATAGTGGAACTAAAAAGAAACATGAACACGTGGGACCTAATGAAACTTAAAAGCTTTTGTACAGCAAAAGAAACTACAAAAAAGCTGAACAGACAACCCACAGAATAGGAGAAAATCACAGCAAATGAAACAACAGACAAAGAATTCATCTCCAAAATCTACAAGCAACTCAGACAACTCAGCACCGGAAAAATGAACAACCCAATCAAAAAATGGGAAAAGGACCTAAACAGACACCTCTCCAACGATGACATACAGATGGCCCAAAAACACATGAAACAATGCTCAACTTCACTTATAATTAGAGAAATGCAAATCAAAACTGCAATGAGATATCACCGCACACCCGTCAGAATGGCCATCATCAACAAATCAACAGACAATAAATGCTGGAGATGCTGCGGAGAAAAGGGAACACTTGCATTGCTGGTGGGAATGTCAATTGATACAGCCTCTATGGAAGACAGTCTGGAGATTTCTTAAAAAACTAAAAATAGAAGCACCATACGACCCAGGAATCCCACTCTTAGGCTTATACCCTGATGAAATCAAATCTGAAAGAAGCACCTGTACCCCAATGTTCATTGCAGCTCTCTATACAATAGCTAAAACATGGAAGCAACCTAGATGCCCATTGACGATCGAATGGATACAAAAGTGCTGGTACATATATACAATGGAATACTACATAGCTATAAAGAGAAATGCAGAAGAATCAGCCCTAATGAGGTGGCTGGATCTAGAATGTATCATAAAAAGTGAAGTCAGTCAGCAAATACAGCATACTAACACACATATATGGAATCTAGTAGGACGGTCTTGATATCACACGCAGGGAACTCATGGAAAAACAGAGCACAGACATAGGGACATCGTGGCGAAGAAATAGGGAGGGGGAAGCATGGAGGAAGTAACAAGGAAACCTATAGTGTTATGTGTGGAAAAGATACCTAGTGTCATAGTGCTAAGGGAATAGGAGTGCTTACAATGGCTTGGGGCGAAGATCTGGAGGGGTGGGATGGGGGGATCTGGGCGGGTGGGGACCATGGATATGCATATGACTGATCTGGGAACATACATGTCTGTGAACAACAAAACTCTGTAAAACCTTTAAAATAAAGAATTAAAAAAAAAGTGAAGTCAGTCAGAAAGAGAAGGACAAATACAATATATTAACACATATATATGGAATCTAATAGGATGGTGATGATGACACATGCAGTGAAGCAACGGAAAAACAGACATGGACAGTGGACATATGGACATTGTGGGGAAGGAACAGAGGGTGGGAGGCGTAAAGGAAGTAGGATGAAGGCCTGTACTATCATAAATGAAGAAAACAGTTATAGGCATTGCTCTGTGAGAAAAGAGGATCCTTCAGGGGTGCTGTGTGATGGTTGGGAGGAATGGGGAGGGGGGATATACATATGACTAAGCTGGGAACATACATATCTGTAAACAACAAAACTCTGTAAAAGTTAAAAGTCAAATAAAATTAAAAAAAAAAAAAGAAGTATCTCTAGGTGGCTCACCTGTCCTCTGAAACTAACAAAAAAAATTATGTGTGCCTGGAGTCCAAGCAGCAAGTCCCGCTCATTTCCAAAAATCCCACCAGAAGAGGATGCTTGCCAATCAGAAACTGTATTTCCTCTCTTTATTTTATGGATGTATTCTCCCCTCTGCCAGCTTACAACTCCTGCTGAAAGTGGCGACAGATGGTTCCCTTGCCCAACTCACAAATCAACAGCATTTGCTCATCTTGTCTCTGTCTCAGTTTTATCTTTGACCTTATGAAACAGTTCCAACTTGAGCCTAAGTGCAAGGTCCTCCCAGGACGAAGAGGGAAGAGAGAATAGAGAAGTCAGCAGATGCTTATTTCATTTCATTTCATTTTATTTTAGTATTCACTGTGCTTCTTAAACTCTACTATCTCTCAATACTATTTCCAAATACTTATTTTAGTCCCAAATTTGACATTTAAAGAGGAGTTATTTTTTTCAGACTGAAAAAATACATGCTGTAAAACAAAAAGGGGGAAATACCTAGTGTCATAGTGCTAAGGGAATAGGAGTGCTTACAATGGCTTGGGGCGAAGATCTGGAGGGTGGGATGGGGAACTGGGCGGGTGGGGACCATGGATATGCATATGACTGATCTGGGAACATACATGTCTGTGAACAACAAAACTCTGTAAAACCTTTAAAATAAAGAATTAAAAAAAAAGTGAAGTCAGTCAGAAAGAGAAGGACAAATACAATATATTAACACATATATATGGAATCTAATAGGATGGTGATGATGACACATGCAGTGAAGCAACGGAAAAACAGACATGGACAGTGGACATATGGACATTGTGGGGAAGGAACAGAGGGTGGGAGGCGTAAAGGAAGTAGGATGAAGGCCTGTACTATCATAAATGAAGAAAACAGTTATAGGCATTGCTCTGTGAGAAAAGAGGATCCTTCAGGGGTGCTGTGTGATGGTTGGGAGGAATGGGGAGGGGGGATATACATATGACTAAGCTGGGAACATACATATCTGTAAACAACAAAACTCTGTAAAAGTTAAAAGTCAAATAAAATTAAAAAAAAAAAAAGAAGTATCTCTAGGTGGCTCACCTGTCCTCTGAAACTAACAAAAAAAATTATGTGTGCCTGGAGTCCAAGCAGCAAGTCCCGCTCATTTCCAAAAATCCCACCAGAAGAGGATGCTTGCCAATCAGAAACTGTATTTCCTCTCTTTATTTTATGGATGTATTCTCCCCTCTGCCAGCTTACAACTCCTGCTGAAAGTGGCGACAGATGGTTCCCTTGCCCAACTCACAAATCAACAGCATTTGCTCATCTTGTCTCTGTCTCAGTTTTATCTTTGACCTTATGAAACAGTTCCAACTTGAGCCTAAGTGCAAGGTCCTCCCAGGACGAAGAGGGAAGAGAGAATAGAGAAGTCAGCAGATGCTTATTTCATTTCATTTCATTTTATTTTAGTATTCACTGTGCTTCTTAAACTCTACTATCTCTCAATACTATTTCCAAATACTTATTTTAGTCCCAAATTTGACATTTAAAGAGGAGTTATTTTTTTCAGACTGAAAACCTCTATTTTGTCCAGTATATACATAGACATAAACTCATAAAACTTTCCAAGCTCCAAGCTTTATTTAAATAGATTTCTGATGTGGTTTCCAGAAAGCAATATTATGACTCAGTGTGACTATTTAGAAAAATTATGATGATTTCTTTTAAAATTCTAATTATAGTTTAAATGACCTAATTGCTATTCAAAATCAGACACATTATATGCCCAATTCAATATACTTCTTTAAAATATTGCCAGGGATTAAAATAAATTATAATGTATCATGCATAATTTCACCTTAATTATGTATTTCTGTGATTGGTTTCCAGCTTCACTATTTTTGTTATCATCGTAAACCATTTTCCTTGTCTTCCATACTTCTTGCTTGATAAAGGAGTAATACTGAAATGATGAGACTCTTAAATTTTTTAAATGTTTTTTATTATAAAGTAATGCACCCTTATAAAAATTTAAAATACCATGGAAGTGGATAAGTAGGAGGAAACACCTGTCCCTGTCTCCATGAATTCTACTCTCATCAAGTAATCAAGATATGATATGTATGTATTAACGTCAAGAATGGAACTATGCGAAGAGCTTAGACAACTATAAAATTAGAAGGCACACAGAATACACAAGACCACCCTCATTTCTAACACCAACTGCAAGTTTGTGGGGATCCCAGAACCAGTCTCAGATTAGACAACACCTAGATCGACTCTCAGAACTCACTGGAACCTGTTATATTCATAGTTACAGTTCATTACAGGGAAAGAAAACAGATGAAAGTCAGTCAACAGAGGAAGGCCATGGGGTGGAGTCCAGGGAAGTATCAAACACGGGGTGCCCAGTGTACTCTTCCCCCAGAGTCAGGACACATTACTTTTCTGGCATCCATATGTGACAAAACACATGGAGTGTTGCCAACAAGGGAAATTCAGTCAGGCCTCACTGTCCAGAGATTTTACTGGGGCTCCATTACCTGGGCAGGATTCCCTTGTAGCTTGGTTGGTAAAGCATCTGCCTTCAATGTAGGAGACCGGTTCTATTCCTGGGTTGAAAAGATCCCCTGGAGAAGGGAAAGTCTACCCACTCCAGTGTTCTTGCCTGGAGAATTCCATGGCTTCTCCACGGGCCACAAAGAGTTGGACTCGACTGAGAGACTTCACTTTCACTTTTCATTACAAAGGTATGATTAATGGAGTCACTGTCCATGTGGCTGTCTGACCCAGCATAACCCTAGATAACACGGTTGTATTTTCTAGTGTGGCCAGACCCACCTTAAGACTATCTGGGTATAGTCAGTCTCTATTACGTATCATAGTGTTAGACTACCTGATAAACCAAGGCCCAAGAAAATAAAGACACTCTTTTCAAGCCAGTAATTTCAAGGGCTTAGTGATCATCTGCCAGAAGACATGGTCAAACACCAGAACTCCTTTTGAGCAAAGTTAAAATATTTACTACATAGGCTTCCTAGTGGGGAAAAAAATTAAAGGAGTAGAGACATCCAAACTGATTATTTTCAATTAACTTCAGACATTATTTCATGATGTTCCTCAAGGGAGAGAACCAGTTAACTGTCTTCTGGCCACTGTACAGGGTCACAGGTAGTAGGGGAGAATGGATGCCGTCTGTTTTATGCTTTTCCTCTTTGTTATTATAGGCCTCTATTCCATTTTGATTCCCTTTCCCTCCTGCTCCACCTCCACTACTGTGTTTTGATTTTGGAAACTAATCCCTCAGAGGTAGCGATCACTGTACAAACGCCCACAGAAGTGGTTAAAGGAGTGAAGTTCCCATTTGACCTTGGTTCAGTACTGATATACAATATCCTTCTTTTCCACAAAGGAAATCTATTTCCTTACTTTCACACTAACCCCTCCTTTATTCTTGAATAGTGCAGATCTCTCAGCAAATATTTTGTTCTCTGGCTTTTGATAGAGCTTCAGGAAAGAAAACAGATAAATCAAAAAAACTGGGGTGGAGTCCAGGGAAGTATCAAACACGGGGTGCCCAGTGTACTCTTCCCCCAGAGTCAGGACACATTACTTTTCTGGCATCCATATGTGACAAAACACATGGAGTGTTGCCAACAAGGGAAATTCAGTCAGGCCTCACTGTCCAGAGATTTTACTGGGGCTCCATTACCTGGGCAGGATTCCCTTGTAGCTTGGTTGGTAAAGCATCTGCCTTCAATGTAGGAGACCGGTTCTATTCCTGGGTTGAAAAGATCCCCTGGAGAAGGGAAAGTCTACCCACTCCAGTGTTCTTGCCTGGAGAATTCCATGGCTTCTCCACGGGCCACAAAGAGTTGGACTCGACTGAGAGACTTCACTTTCACTTTTCATTACAAAGGTATGATTAATGGAGTCACTGTCCATGTGGCTGTCTGACCCAGCATAACCCTAGATAACACGGTTGTATTTTCTAGTGTGGCCAGACCCACCTTAAGACTATCTGGGTATAGTCAGTCTCTATTACGTATCATAGTGTTAGACTACCTGATAAACCAAGGCCCAAGAAAATAAAGACACTCTTTTCAAGCCAGTAATTTCAAGGGCTTAGTGATCATCTGCCAGAAGACATGGTCAAACACCAGAACTCCTTTTGAGCAAAGTTAAAATATTTACTACATAGGCTTCCTAGTGGGGAAAAAAATTAAAGGAGTAGAGACATCCAAACTGATTATTTTCAATTAACTTCAGACATTATTTCATGATGTTCCTCAAGGGAGAGAACCAGTTAACTGTCTTCTGGCCACTGTACAGGGTCACAGGTAGTAGGGGAGAATGGATGCCGTCTGTTTTATGCTTTTCCTCTTTGTTATTATAGGCCTCTATTCCATTTTGATTCCCTTTCCCTCCTGCTCCACCTCCACTACTGTGTTTTGATTTTGGAAACTAATCCCTCAGAGGTAGCGATCACTGTACAAACGCCCACAGAAGTGGTTAAAGGAGTGAAGTTCCCATTTGACCTTGGTTCAGTACTGATATACAATATCCTTCTTTTCCACAAAGGAAATCTATTTCCTTACTTTCACACTAACCCCTCCTTTATTCTTGAATAGTGCAGATCTCTCAGCAAATATTTTGTTCTCTGGCTTTTGATAGAGCTTGCAGAGAAATAGCTCTCTGCTACAGTATAGTCGACAGCGAGGCCATGTAGAATCTAGGTCCTGATTCTAACTCTCAGACTCAAGTCAACAACTCAGGGTCTGGCAATGTGGTCCCTAAAGCATCTCTTCTCATCTGAAGGACTAGTGGTTGCTCAGCTCTAGCTGACAGCTACATAATGAGAATGAGAGAACAGTTTCCCAAGAAAGGTAGAAAATCTATAATCACCCCACTCATTCATTTATGTGAAATTCACATAGCATAAAACTAACCATTTTAGACTGAACAGTGGCTTTTAGTGCTTTCACAGTACTTGTGCAGCCACTACCTCTATCTAGTTCTTAAACATTCCCATCACTCTGAAATAAATCATACCCATTAGCCAATCACTCCCCACTCCCCTCCCTCCAGTCCCTAAAAACCACTAGTCTGCTTTCTGTTTCTACGGATTTATCTATGCTGGATATTTCATAAAAGTGGAAACATACAGCATGTGATCTTTTGTGTGTGACTCCTAAAATCACTCCACTTTAAATGTGATTACAATACCAAAAAACAATGAACAACAACACTGGGTGAGATAAACCAAACACACGTCAGGCAAAGTATGGCTTACTTGCTGCTAGATAATAGCCTCTGTCCTGATGCAAAGCGTCATAGAAAGGACCAGAGCTGGACAATGATTAAGAGGAGGGAGGCTGGAAATGAAGTTCTCTAGGAGGGCAAGGGATTAAGCTAAGTCACCATCTATTCACGAATCCAGTTAAGAACAGTCAAGGACACAGAGTTTAGTAGACAGAACCTGTTACAATCATAGTTTAGACAGGAAAGCCAAGTCCAATGTTCTAGAAAGTCCTGGAAAGTAGAAAATTTAGGAACTTTATTTGCAATAACCTTGTGTGTGTATTGGCAGGTAGAGATGGGGGGCTAACAGCTCAAGGCCAAGAATAAGCAAAGTTTTTAAAAGATGTCTTTAATTACATTATATGTTGACCTGATCATCCCATGCCAGTCAATATCTCTGATTGGCAGCTTTAGAATTCTTGATTCAAAACCTAAATAAACGGATTAAGTTTCAGGCATTCCGAAGTTGGCAATCACATAGAATCCAGACTTAGAAAGCACGCATGATAAAAATGGAAGATTAAGGGGGTAAAATAGAAATGTGAGGGATGATGCCAATTGGAACTCAATATGAAGCACAGCTTTGCTTTGATACTTAACTTTTTAGTTTCAATTTGTCCATGAGAAAAATGAGTATAATTACTCATTGTGCTGGATGATTGTTAGAACGATACATATTGTCTATGTGATATCTGGCATAAGACGAAAGGCAGTAGGTATGAATTATTACAATAAGGAGGATGATATTGACAAACAATTTGAGCTAATTTACACCCCACTATTCATTTATGTGAAATTCACATAGCATAAAACTAACCATTTTAGACTGAACAGTGGCTTTTAGTGCTTTCACAGTACTTGTGCAGCCACTACCTCTATCTAGTTCTTAAACATTCCCATCACTCTGAAATAAATCATACCCATTAGCCAATCACTCCCCACTCCCCTCCCTCCAGTCCCTAAAAACCACTAGTCTGCTTTCTGTTTCTACGGATTTATCTATGCTGGATATTTCATAAAAGTGGAAACATACAGCATGTGATCTTTTGTGTGTGACTCCTAAAATCACTCCACTTTAAATGTGATTACAATACCAAAAAACAATGAACAACAACACTGGGTGAGATAAACCAAACACACGTCAGGCAAAGTATGGCTTACTTGCTGCTAGATAATAGCCTCTGTCCTGATGCAAAGCGTCATAGAAAGGACCAGAGCTGGACAATGATTAAGAGGAGGGAGGCTGGAAATGAAGTTCTCTAGGAGGGCAAGGGATTAAGCTAAGTCACCATCTATTCACGAATCCAGTTAAGAACAGTCAAGGACACAGAGTTTAGTAGACAGAACCTGTTACAATCATAGTTTAGACAGGAAAGCCAAGTCCAATGTTCTAGAAAGTCCTGGAAAGTAGAAAATTTAGGAACTTTATTTGCAATAACCTTGTGTGTGTATTGGCAGGTAGAGATGGGGGGCTAACAGCTCAAGGCCAAGAATAAGCAAAGTTTTTAAAAGATGTCTTTAATTACATTATATGTTGACCTGATCATCCCATGCCAGTCAATATCTCTGATTGGCAGCTTTAGAATTCTTGATTCAAAACCTAAATAAACGGATTAAGTTTCAGGCATTCCGAAGTTGGCAATCACATAGAATCCAGACTTAGAAAGCACGCATGATAAAAATGGAAGATTAAGGGGGTAAAATAGAAATGTGAGGGATGATGCCAATTGGAACTCAATATGAAGCACAGCTTTGCTTTGATACTTAACTTTTTAGTTTCAATTTGTCCATGAGAAAAATGAGTATAATTACTCATTGTGCTGGATGATTGTTAGAACGATACATATTGTCTATGTGATATCTGGCATAAGACGAAAGGCAGTAGGTATGAATTATTACAATAAGGAGGATGATATTGACAAACAATTTGAGCTAATTTTAAGACAGACATTTTCTCTCTCTCTTTCCACTCCCTGTTGGGTGCAGGTGAAACACAGATGAGGCAGTCCCTCAAAGGGTTTGCTGCTGCTTAGTCACTTCAGTCGCGTCCGACTCTGTGTGACGCCATGGACTGCAGCCTGCCAGGCTCCTCCATCCATGGAATTCTCCAGGGAAGAATACTGAAGTGGGTTGCCATGCCCTCCTCCAGGGGGGATCTTCCCAACTCAGGGATGTAACCTGGGTATCCTGCATTGCAGGCAGATTCCTCACCACTGAGCCATCAGGGAAGTTTTATATGTATATATATATATACACATATATATATACACACACATATATATACATATACATACACACACACACACACACACACACACACACACATATATATGTTTGAGACCCCATGGACTATAGCTTACCAGGCTTCTCAGTCCATGGAATTTTCCAGGCAAGAATACCGGAGTGGGTTGTCATTTCCTTCTTCACTCATAGGGTTTAGTAGGTCCTCAATAAAGGACAAAAATGCACCTTACAGAAGTAAACAAAGAAACTTTACCATTAGTTTAGGGATGCAGTGATGGGTTTTTAAATTAAATCTAAAATAATTTTACTCATTGGGAAGGATGACAGATGGAGGGTGTGACCCACTGCAATCCTTTTTAGTTGTGGAAATGGCAGTTAGTTGGAGGGATTAAGCCTGTCATTGTCACACTGCCAACTGGACAGATCTCAAATTTAGAAGGACAACTTCTGTGTCAGACTAAGTAGGTCAAATTTTTGTGCCTTTTCCATAAAGTACCCCCTGCCAAGCATGAGGTGAAGATTCAGGGTCACTTAGTTTGACAAAATTTAGATTAAACTTTTTCAAATATTTTTAGTAATTATCTGAAATTTTAATGGTAAAAGAGAATTAAATCAATGCATCCATAGTACAAACAGTATTTTGGACTATTTAAAATCAGTTTTGCCTCATAAAGTAAGAAATTTAACCCATGATACTAAGTCTCAACTATTATATAATCTTCAAAATGTATTTTTGTGAAAAATGCAATGTGCTCTGTATAATGTGGACATGAGCAGTAGAACCATCTTTTACTCCTTCAAATCCTATTTTCTGGTTAGCTCTGTGTACATTAATGATAAAACTCTACTATCTTTTCCAGAAATTGTATCAAGTGAGTTAAGGGGTTGGGAGTGGAGTCTGGTTTCTAGAAATCAATATAGCAAAGAAAAGTAATCAGGTCTGAAGCTGTCATTTCTCTCTTTAAGAAGGAAATTCATGGGTTTGTCATTCTCCCTCTGGGTTTTCTGCGGTCCTTGAGAGGATGCTGACAAGAAAGACAGAGCACCTACAGGACAGGTTGGGACCCAGTAATTGTAATAAGTAGGGATTTTATGGGAAGTTGGTTTCTGTTAGATCCTGGGCCTCAAGAAATTAACAAGGCTTGTGAGCAGAGCTAAGAGAGAAATTGTGGGGAGTTTCTGATTGATTAACTGACTGATTTCTGAATTAAGGCTAGGATCAGCAGGGGAGCAGGA
The DNA here is from genome assembly GCA_022376925.1 of Tragulus kanchil. Classification (NCBI taxonomy): domain Eukaryota; kingdom Metazoa; phylum Chordata; class Mammalia; order Artiodactyla; family Tragulidae; genus Tragulus; species Tragulus kanchil. The sequence continues at coordinate 125,341,717 of JAIOJX010000028.1, forward strand.
AATTATTTAGTGTTTCCAAACACATAGCACAGACTACTGGTATTAAATAGATAAAATTAGATCACTTAAAACATGATATATTAATAAGTGAATAATTTTAATTACCATGTCTATAACTAATGATATTGATTTTCCTTTTATACTGGTGATATGTAGTTTTGTTTTACATTTATTAGGTTAAGTGAAAAAGGTTTTATAAAATATGACAAAAATTATGAGGTTGGATACGAATGATTGGTTTGTGATACATGTATTTCAACTTAAATAGAAAACATCTTTTTTAATTGAAGCATGTCTAAACGTGGGCATGTGAAATGACATCCCAAGAGTCTTGGGTTAAAGATCTGTCAGAACAACTAAATTTGAGGGAGGGGGCTTGGTCTGGATTGTGATTTTTATCTTCGTGTGTCTTTAATCCTATGAATGCAGCACAAAAGATAATAAACAGAAACATATCATTCCCTTCGTGTGTCTTTTCCATTTAGTAATTATCTGAAATTTTAATGGTAAAAGAGAATTAAATCAATGCATCCATAGTACAAACAGTATTTTGGACTATTTAAAATCAGTTTTGCCTCATAAAGTAAGAAATTTAACCCATGATACTAAGTCTCAACTATTATATAATCTTCAAAATGTATTTTTGTGAAAAATGCAATGTGCTCTGTATAATGTGGACATGAGCAGTAGAACCATCTTTTACTCCTTCAAATCCTATTTTCTGGTTAGCTCTGTGTACATTAATGATAAAACTCTACTATCTTTTCCAGAAATTGTATCAAGTGAGTTAAGGGGTTGGGAGTGGAGTCTGGTTTCTAGAAATCAATATAGCAAAGAAAAGTAATCAGGTCTGAAGCTGTCATTTCTCTCTTTAAGAAGGAAATTCATGGGTTTGTCATTCTCCCTCTGGGTTTTCTGCGGTCCTTGAGAGGATGCTGACAAGAAAGACAGAGCACCTACAGGACAGGTTGGGACCCAGTAATTGTAATAAGTAGGGATTTTATGGGAAGTTGGTTTCTGTTAGATCCTGGGCCTCAAGAAATTAACAAGGCTTGTGAGCAGAGCTAAGAGAGAAATTGTGGGGAGTTTCTGATTGATTAACTGACTGATTTCTGAATTAAGGCTAGGATCAGCAGGGGAGCAGGAAATTATTTAGTGTTTCCAAACACATAGCACAGACTACTGGTATTAAATAGATAAAATTAGATCACTTAAAACATGATATATTAATAAGTGAATAATTTTAATTACCATGTCTATAACTAATGATATTGATTTTCCTTTTATACTGGTGATATGTAGTTTTGTTTTACATTTATTAGGTTAAGTGAAAAAGGTTTTATAAAATATGACAAAAATTATGAGGTTGGATACGAATGATTGGTTTGTGATACATGTATTTCAACTTAAATAGAAAACATCTTTTTTAATTGAAGCATGTCTAAACGTGGGCATGTGAAATGACATCCCAAGAGTCTTGGGTTAAAGATCTGTCAGAACAACTAAATTTGAGGGAGGGGGCTTGGTCTGGATTGTGATTTTTATCTTCGTGTGTCTTTAATCCTATGAATGCAGCACAAAAGATAATAAACAGAAAAACATATCATTTCCCCAATATTCAAGATGAAGATGAATCAGAAAATATAAGTACAACTTGAGGACTTTGAATATTAGCTAAAGAGAGATATAATAAAAGTCAGCTGCTATGGCATATGATAGATGCAGATTTCTAAATCTAATACTTTGGTTTTTGCTCGACAAATTTATACCTTATGAACTGAGAATTATATCTATAGTAACACAAAATCCATACTTAATCTAATTCAATCATGTGGATCTAACTTCAAGAATGAATTTGTATGATGGTTTGAGACAGAAACAACAGAACATGGTGTTTAGAAGGTGGCTGAGGACACTGGGATAAAAGAAGCATGACGTGAATGGAGTGATGTAGAGCCTGCAGGCGGCGTGGCCCATGCTGGAATCAGACTGCAAAGCTGGGCCTGCGCTTCCTAACAGCCCAAACAAATACAACTGTATAATTAGCTACAATAGGGGTGGCAAACTGTGGCCCTTCATCCAAATCCCATCTGCCACCTGGTTTTGTAAACAGAGTTTCACTGGAGCACATCTGCGCTCTCTGGTTTCCCTATTGTCTGTGGCTGTCTGTGGGTTACAATGGCAGAAAGGAGTGGCTGAGCCTATGGCCTGCAATAATGAAAATATTTGCTCTCTGGTCTTTAAGAAAAAGTTTGTCAACCCCTGAGTCACAATATTACAGAATCTAACATGTTTTTTAAAATTCCCTGGTTCAGTGAATTTTTTTTTAAACCCAACTGCTTTGAGTTATTAAAAGCCATGGATACTGATTAAAATGCTTATAAAAGTTGATACTGTATTTTTGCCATGTCTACGGCCATACCACCCTGAACATACCCCATCTCATCTGATATTTTTGCCATGAAATTTATATTTATTTTTTCCAGACCGATAGATTTTCAGTTACATTACATTATAAATGTAAGTTACCCAAAGCTCACCTCTTATACAAATAAAATACTATATATATTCAATATCTTCCTAAAGTATTAGTCTAAAAAGGGACTGTCTCTATAGGCCCAATTGTTGTTGTTCAGTTGCTAAGTTGTGTCTGACTCTTTTCTACCCTATGGACTGTAGCACCGCCACGCTCCTCTGTCCATGGAATTTCCCAGACCAGTGGGAATCCTGAAGTGGGTTGCCATATCCTTTTTCAGGGGATCTTCTCAACCCAGGATTGAACCCTGGTCTCCTGCATAGCAGATTCTTTATCATTAAGCTTCCGATTTCTAAATCTAATACTTTGGTTTTTGCTCGACAAATTTATACCTTATGAACTGAGAATTATATCTATAGTAACACAAAATCCATACTTAATCTAATTCAATCATGTGGATCTAACTTCAAGAATGAATTTGTATGATGGTTTGAGACAGAAACAACAGAACATGGTGTTTAGAAGGTGGCTGAGGACACTGGGATAAAAGAAGCATGACGTGAATGGAGTGATGTAGAGCCTGCAGGCGGCGTGGCCCATGCTGGAATCAGACTGCAAAGCTGGGCCTGCGCTTCCTAACAGCCCAAACAAATACAACTGTATAATTAGCTACAATAGGGGTGGCAAACTGTGGCCCTTCATCCAAATCCCATCTGCCACCTGGTTTTGTAAACAGAGTTTCACTGGAGCACATCTGCGCCTCTGGTTTCCCTATTGTCTGTGGCTGTCTGTGGGTTACAATGGCAGAAAGGAGTGGCTGAGCCTATGGCCTGCAATAATGAAAATATTTGCTCTCTGGTCTTTAAGAAAAAGTTTGTCAACCCCTGAGTCACAATATTACAGAATCTAACATGTTTTTTAAAATTCCCTGGTTCAGTGAATTTTTTTTTAAACCCAACTGCTTTGAGTTATTAAAAGCCATGGATACTGATTAAAATGCTTATAAAAGTTGATACTGTATTTTTGCCATGTCTACGGCCATACCACCCTGAACATACCCCATCTCATCTGATATTTTTGCCATGAAATTTATATTTATTTTTTCCAGACCGATAGATTTTCAGTTACATTACATTATAAATGTAAGTTACCCAAAGCTCACCTCTTATACAAATAAAATACTATATATATTCAATATCTTCCTAAAGTATTAGTCTAAAAAGGGACTGTCTCTATAGGCCCAATTGTTGTTGTTCAGTTGCTAAGTTGTGTCTGACTCTTTTCTACCCTATGGACTGTAGCACCGCCACGCTCCTCTGTCCATGGAATTTCCCAGACCAGTGGGAATCCTGAAGTGGGTTGCCATATCCTTTTTCAGGGGATCTTCTCAACCCAGGATTGAACCCTGGTCTCCTGCATAGCAGATTCTTTATCATTAAGCTACTACGGAAGCCCCTATAGACCCAGACCTAAAACAAATTCACTTCTGAATGGTTATCCCTTACGCAGGATTTTTAAATACAATCTTCTACCTTTTAAGGTGCATTACATTAATCATTCATTTCAGAGGAAAGACAGTCTCTCAATAAAGGCCATTTCCTTCTGCTCAGTCTTAAGGACAGATTAATGGCAACTGTCAGATAATGGACTTAAGGCGTTACATTGGAAGAAAAAAGAATGTTCAATAAGCCTTCTTTTAAAATCTTTCTATCTATTTGGACTCAGAGAAGGCAGAAAGAGAAAGTAAAGGAGGCAATTCTAGCTGTGAATATGTGAAGTGTCCCTTCTTTGTTCTGACTTCTAGGAACCTAAATTTAAAGCTCACTTAACTAACTAACCAAACGTGTTTGCTCCAAGAGTAAACCTGATACAGCCTGGATGGTCAAATTCTCTCTCCACCAAATTGAAAAGAGACTAGGATGCTGGTGTTGAGACACATCAGTGGCAGACTCCAGCAAAAGGAGCCTCTAGCTTAAATACTGAAGCTTCCCTGATGCCTGCCTCTTTGAAGATGGCTGTTCACATCTTCCTTAGGTCCTGTGAAAGCCTCCATCCTTCCCTAATGTCTACTACTTGTATCCAAAGGAATAACTTGTTCAGATGGTACATACTCAGATACCTAAGGATATTTAGCACATCACTCTAAATTTCCCTTCTCGACGTTAAAATATACTTAATTTACCCTTTCTTCAAAATTATTTTACTAAGGGAGAAAAATCTCAACAACCTAAAGAAATACATTAGATTTTTAAAACTAGACTTTAATCTCAAACCCAGACCCCAGCCTCTCTAAACGCTTGTATGGAGAACTGTATACAATGTTTCAGGCATGGTGTGATTAGCACAGAGTAGGACTCTTTACTTCTACTAATGCAGCCATAAGTCATATTCAATTTTTTGATGGACAGCTCATATTATTGTCCTTACATTTAATTAAATCAATCATGCTTTATCTTTAAAGGTGATACTCTTTTGCTATCATTTTTTGATCCAAATATATAAATTTGTATTTATCCCTGGCATATTGGATTGTATTAATATACTCACTTTTCCAGATTGCCAAGAAATCTTTGACTTGTAGAATAACTAATTACATAGTAATAACTAATCATATAGTTTCTGTATAATAGAAACATGTTAAGTATTTTATATATTTTGTATTTAACATATTTAAATTTTTTTACAAATCTCTTTATACAATCTTTTTTTACAATCTTACGAGAAATGTGTTTATTTCTCCCCGGCTTCCTCTACTCCCTATCTCCTCACCCCTGGAAAGAAAAATATAAATCTTTTGATTGAAGTGAATTTTCTTAGTGGAGGTGAACAGCAATCTTACCATAATGGAATTCTACAAATAGCTGTATATTAAATAAATAAGTGAATAAAATGTCTCATGAAAAATGCATCCATACTATGTAAACAGACAAGAACAGGTGGGAAGATTATAACTAAAAGGATAATGAGAAACCAAAGGAAGAAATAACTGATAAGCTGGACTTCATTAAAATTAAAATTTTTACTCTGCTAAATAAAAATTTCAAGAGAATTTAGACAAGTCACAAACTGGGAGGAAATATTTGCAAAAGACACATCTGATAAAGGGCTGTTATCCACAATATACAAAGAACTCTTAAAAACTCAACAAAAAAGAAAGAAACCCAATTAAACAATGTACCAAAAACCTTAACAGACATCTCACCAAAGATCTACATATGTGCATAAGCACTTGAAAAAATCCTTATCATGTCTCATCACAGAAATGCAAATGAAAACTACTATAAGAGGGCTTCCCTTGTGGTCCACTGGGTAAGGACACCTCCTTGCAGTGCAAGGGGTGCCAGTTAGATCCCAGGTCTGAGAAGATCCCACATGCCGCGGAGCGGCTGGACGGATGCATCCAACTACCGAGCCAGAGCTCTGGAGCACACGCGCCCAGAGCCGGTGCTCAGCAGTGAAAGAGGCCACTGTGATGGGAGGTCCACACAGGCCAAAGACCAAAAAAGATAAATAGATGAAAGAACAATAGAAGTGGCCAAAAACAAAAACAAAAACAAAAACTACTGTAAGATACCACTACACACCTATTGGTGGTAGTGGTGGTTTAATTGCTAAGTCGCCTCTGACTCTTGCAGTCCCATGAACTATAGCCCACAACACTCCTCTGTCCATGGGTTACAGAATAACTAATTACATAGTAATAACTAATCATATAGTTTCTGTATAATAGAAACATGTTAAGTATTTTATATATTTTGTATTTAACATATTTAAATTTTTTTACAAATCTCTTTATACAATCTTTTTTTACAATCTTACGAGAAATGTGTTTATTTCTCCCCGGCTTCCTCTACTCCCTATCTCCCCACCCTGGAAAGAAAAATATAAATCTTTTGATTGAAGTGAATTTTCTTAGTGGAGGTGAACAGCAATCTTACCATAATGGAATTCTACAAATAGCTGTATATTAAATAAATAAGTGAATAAAATGTCTCATGAAAAATGCATCCATACTATGTAAACAGACAAGAACAGGTGGGAAGATTATAACTAAAAGGATAATGAGAAACCAAAGGAAGAAATAACTGATAAGCTGGACTTCATTAAAATTAAAATTTTTACTCTGCTAAATAAAAATTTCAAGAGAATTTAGACAAGTCACAAACTGGGAGGAAATATTTGCAAAAGACACATCTGATAAAGGGCTGTTATCCACAATATACAAAGAACTCTTAAAAACTCAACAAAAAAGAAAGAAACCCAATTAAACAATGTACCAAAAACCTTAACAGACATCTCACCAAAGATCTACATATGTGCATAAGCACTTGAAAAAATCCTTATCATGTCTCATCACAGAAATGCAAATGAAAACTACTATAAGAGGGCTTCCCTTGTGGTCCACTGGGTAAGGACACCTCCTTGCAGTGCAAGGGGTGCCAGTTAGATCCCAGGTCTGAGAAGATCCCACATGCCGCGGAGCGGCTGGACGGATGCATCCAACTACCGAGCCAGAGCTCTGGAGCACACGCGCCCAGAGCCGGTGCTCAGCAGTGAAAGAGGCCACTGTGATGGGAGGTCCACACAGGCCAAAGACCAAAAAAGATAAATAGATGAAAGAACAATAGAAGTGGCCAAAAACAAAAACAAAAACAAAAACTACTGTAAGATACCACTACACACCTATTGGTGGTAGTGGTGGTTTAATTGCTAAGTCGCCTCTGACTCTTGCAGTCCCATGAACTATAGCCCACAACACTCCTCTGTCCATGGGATTTCCCAGGCAAGAATACTGAAGTGGGTTGCTATTTCCTTCTCCAAGGGATCTTCTCAACCCAGGGATCAAACTCATGTCTCCTGCATTTCAAGCAGATTCTATACTGCTGAGGCACCGGGGAAGCCCACCTATTAGAATGGCCAAAATCCAGAGCACTGAAAACACCGAATGCTGACAAGAATATGGAGCAACAGGAATCCTCACACACTGCAAATCCCTGGTTGGCATGCAAAATAGTATGCATGCCATACTATTTGAAGATAGTTTGGCATTTTCTTACAAAACTGATTTGTAGTCACTTTGAAGATAGTTTGGCATTTTCTTACAAAACTAATTTCATATGATCAGCAATTGTGATCCTTGGTGTTTACTTAAAGGAGATGGAATTGTATATCAACACAAAAAACTGCACATGGATGTTGATATAAATTTTATTAACAACTGCTTAAATGTAAAAGCAAGCAAGATGTCCTTCAAGTAGGTGAACTGTAGTACGTTCAGACAGTGGATTATTATTCACCACTAAAAAGAAATGAGCTCTCAAACCATGAAAAGACATGGAGGGAACTAAATGTATATTACTAAGTGAAAGAAACCAATATGAAAAGGCTATATATACTGTATAATTCCAGCGACATGATACATTTGATAAAGGTAAAACTATGGAGACAATAAAAAGATCAGTAGTTGCTAGGGATTGGAGAGAAGGAGGGGTGGATGAGCAGACCACAGAGGATTTTTAGGGCAGTGAAAATATCTTATACAATACTATAATGATAGATACATGTCATTATACATTTGCTCAAACTCATAGAAAATACAACAGCATGAGAGAAGCCCAGGGTAGACTATAGACTTTGGACAATTATGATGTGTTAATGCAGGTACATAAATTGTAACAAATGTTTGACTCTGGTGGGAATGTCAGTAATGGGGGAGGCTGTGCATGCATAAGAACGGGGAGTACAGGAAAATCACTATACCTTTCTCTCAACTGTGTTGTGATCCTAAAATTACACCAAAAATGAGGTTCTTTTTGTTATTAAAAAGAAGAAAAAAGATAACAAGACTGAGAGATGTTAGGTGACTTGGCCAAATTTACAAAGCCAGAAAGTGATAAAACTAACCTTTAAAACCCAGCCTGACTCCAAATTTCATGATTCTAACCACTATGTTCTGGTGCCCCCAAAGTTTAACCAAGCAATTGCTCTCTAGATGTCCATTTTCCTGATCATTAAGCTTTCTAAGAAGATTTTCTATATATTCATATATATCATTGATTTTAAAAGAAATACTGTATCAAAGAGAGCCCAGTAGCAAGCCTCTAGAAACTCTTTCTAAAGCTGAGATCTTTATCTTAATTAATACCCCTGAATGTATCAAATCAATTTTACTGAATAACTGTCTACTCTGCATTTCTCAAACTTTTCTGTAAAGGTGAAATCAGTCTTTTTCAAATCCTTGTTCAAGTCCAGTTATATTACACCTAATCAAACTATCTGCCAAGAAGAAGTTGTATTACCTTTCTGGAAACCAATTTGAAAATACATTCCAAGGCTCACAAAAATGCTTTTATTCAACTATCTTACAAAATCTTCCTTCCGAAATATATATAAAGGAAACAATTCAAGTTTTTGTACATATATCTTTTTTTGGATTTTAAATTCCTTTACAATTTTATTTCTGTGTTCTGCGTTATTCATAAAGGTTAAAGAAGCAAACATTAGAAACAGAAATATAAATTACATTATAGGACAAAATGAGCTGACTTTTAAATAATGACTTTGAGAAATACATATTGATATGGGCAAAATGCTCATGATAATGCAAATGAAAAATAAGAATACAAATGCATATAGCACAACCTATATGTATATTTAACATGTATCAATAGTATTAGGTGTATGTAAAACAAACTAGACTTTCCTATGCTTCACTAGTTGATAGATCTTATATATATAATACTATTATAAAACATACCATGAAATTATATATATATATATATATATATATACGCATGTATTACCCAACCCCCTACAAAATTGTTCCTGAGTATTTCTGAGAGTAATCTGGAAGTTTACATGAATATGTTGACTTTACCACTATGCACTTCCCTCACAATGTTTTCTTTGGGATTGCCCTACAGTCCTCTCCTTTGCCTTTTTTGAGACATTATTCCCAAATGACTAAATAGTGCTTAAAAAAAAAGAAAAGCTATAGACTCCCAACATCCCCAAAGGATAGTAAGTTCTGCCTCCCTTAAAATGTCCTAGATGCCTGTTTGCATGTACTATTTTCATGATGGCTTACTGATTATCTGGAACGAACAGTTCAAATTATTGAAAGGCTTAGCATATCACTGAATCCCAAAACATTTGAAGTCTCAGATATTTATGCCATAAGACTATGAGGGGCTTCTGTTGGAGCTCAGTTGATAAAGAATCTGCCTGCCACACAGGAGATCCAGATGCAATTCCTGGGTCAGGAAATTTCGCTGACAAAGGAAATGGCAACCCACTCTAGTATTCTTGCATGGAGAATCTGATGTACAGAAGAACCTGGCAGGCTACAGTCCATGGGGTTGCCTGAGTCAAACATGACTTAGCAACTAAACAGCCACTAAGATTATGACCTGTATTTTCTCAGGATTTATGGTTTAACAGTTGTCTGGACACTGAGCATCTCACATATTTTAAGACATCACTCAAGGAACAATACTGAGATTCTATCACCAAGGCATTTGCTTGCTTCCATTCAAGGTATTTCTGAGATAATTATATCATCTATTGAAGCTTGTCCATCCCAGCAACACACATCACTCATCATTCTTTCCCAGGAAACAATAGAAAGTAGCAGGAATCATAAGATTCCTTAGGACATCTTTTAAATTTTGATAGAGCCCTCATAGGAATGATGAATACCACCTTGGCCTTTTCTTTCTTAGCCATAAGGATATGAAATATTATTTTGATCTGTACAGTTGTGTAGGTTGTACACTGCTCAACAGAAGACAGCACAATAGCTAAAGGTTAGTCACCACAGATTTATATAAAATGTTTCATTATAAATAAGTCATTGCATGATGGAAATTATTATATATTGTCTTAGGTAGTATAGTATCAAATGTAACGGAGTGACCATTTCTAATTTGCATAAAGACACTGTGAATCCTGAACAACCTTAGGACTGACTGCAGTCACTAAGTCCAACTTTGAATGGCCCTAGCTAATATTTGACTAAGACAAATTGGGTTGAATGACTGCACTAACTGAGACAGAGAAGGAAAGGAAAGCATTGGAAATACAAGACTGGAACTCATGAGAAAAATAAAGGGTGTAAGTCTAGAGAGTTGAACTTATGAGAGTGAATGAGACTGCCCAAACAGATGATGGGCAAGAGTATACTCAGGGATAAGAAAATCAATAAACTAGCCCTGAAGAGACAGACAGGGGAAAAGGTAGTCAGAAACACAAATAGAAAATGGTCAGGGGCTTCCCTGGTGGCCCAGTGGGTAAGGACATGGCCTTGCAGTGCAAGCAGCACTGGTTCGATCCCTGGTCTGGGAAGATCCCACGTGCCACGGAGAGGCTCGACCAATGTACCCAACTACCAAGCCAGCACTCTGGAGCGCATGCACCCAGAGTCAGTGCTCTGCAGCGATGGGAGGCCCACACAGGCCAAAGAACAAAGATGGAAATGAATTAAAGACCAATAGAAGTGGCCCCTCAAAATAAATTAATTTATTTTAAAAAAAGAAAATGGTCAGAGTACTAAGAGAACTAGGAAAGAAAGTATCATAGAAACAAAGAGAAACTCGTAAGAGAAATAGGCAATCCGTACTCTCAAAGAGTAAAGGTGAGTCAAGGAAAATAAATACTGAAAAGAGGTCATGAGCTTTGATAAATGTACAAGGTCTTTGGTAGCTTCAGCAAAAGTAGAAATTCTATAGAGGGATTGGTATGCAAGTTAGACTGCAATAAGTGAGGAAGGAATGAAAAGTGAGTAACTAGTGGTAATAAATGTAGCCTATTGCCCCAGCCATAAGGATATGAAATATTATTTTGATCTGTACAGTTGTGTAGGTTGTACACTGCTCAACAGAAGACAGCACAATAGCTAAAGGTTAGTCACCACAGATTTATATAAAATGTTTCATTATAAATAAGTCATTGCATGATGGAAATTATTATATATTGTCTTAGGTAGTATAGTATCAAATGTAACGGAGTGACCATTTCTAATTTGCATAAAGACACTGTGAATCCTGAACAACCTTAGGACTGACTGCAGTCACTAAGTCCAACTTTGAATGGCCCTAGCTAATATTTGACTAAGACAAATTGGGTTGAATGACTGCACTAACTGAGACAGAGAAGGAAAGGAAAGCATTGGAAATACAAGACTGGAACTCATGAGAAAAATAAAGGGTGTAAGTCTAGAGAGTTGAACTTATGAGAGTGAATGAGACTGCCCAAACAGATGATGGGCAAGAGTATACTCAGGGATAAGAAAATCAATAAACTAGCCCTGAAGAGACAGACAGGGGAAAAGGTAGTCAGAAACACAAATAGAAAATGGTCAGGGGCTTCCCTGGTGGCCCAGTGGGTAAGGACATGGCCTTGCAGTGCAAGCAGCACTGGTTCGATCCCTGGTCTGGGAAGATCCCACGTGCCACGGAGAGGCTCGACCAATGTACCCAACTACCAAGCCAGCACTCTGGAGCGCATGCACCCAGAGTCAGTGCTCTGCAGCGATGGGAGGCCCACACAGGCCAAAGAACAAAGATGGAAATGAATTAAAGACCAATAGAAGTGGCCCCTCAAAATAAATTAATTTATTTTAAAAAAAGAAAATGGTCAGAGTACTAAGAGAACTAGGAAAGAAAGTATCATAGAAACAAAGAGAAACTCGTAAGAGAAATAGGCAATCCGTACTCTCAAAGAGTAAAGGTGAGTCAAGGAAAATAAATACTGAAAAGAGGTCATGAGCTTTGATAAATGTACAAGGTCTTTGGTAGCTTCAGCAAAAGTAGAAATTCTATAGAGGGATTGGTATGCAAGTTAGACTGCAATAAGTGAGGAAGGAATGAAAAGTGAGTAACTAGTGGTAATAAATGTAGCCTAGATTCTTAAGAAGTCTGGTTTTGAATGAAGTTGTTGCTGTCGTTTGATCAAAGTTGTGTTTTACTCTTTTGAGACCCAATGAACTATAGCCTGCCAGGGTCCTCTGTCCATGAGATTTCCCATGCAAGAATACTGGTGGCTGTTGTTCAGTTGCTAAGTCATGTCTGACTCCCTGTGGTTGCCATTTCCTTCTCTAGGTGATCTCTCCTACCCAGGAATCAAACCTGCATCTCTTTCACTGGCAGGCAGATTCTTTACTACTGAGTCACCAAGGAAGGCCTTTGAATGAAGAGAGATTATTATTATTTCAAATGCAATTTCTCATGGAAAAAAGCTGCTACATTAGAGCTTAATTTCCCAAGTCAGCCTACAGAACTTATTTGGTCCATAATAAAGTGCAGAAACTGCAGATTTATGATTCAAGCTGCCAGAGAGAAATGTTGCAACACTTGTAATAAAACAAAGTCAGAATAATATACCTTAATAATAAAATGTATTTTTATGCATCTTGAATGCTGGTAGGCTGGAGAAGACAGATTTAATTAAAGAATTATGACTTGGTGGATATTATAATGTAAAGATTCTGATATGAACTTCCAGAAAACTTTAAGGTCTTAACTTTGTTTTCATTGTGCTTAATTTCACTTCTAAACAAATGATCATGGGTTACCTTAATTCTCCGTTACTGGCATTAGCTGCATAGTTTCCAACTCTGCTTGGAGTTGTTTAGGTATTTGCAAACGTAAGAGAAGGTGAGAAAGAGATGGTAGTGGAAAAGTATGTAAAAAAAAAAAGTCAGTCTCAAGCTTACTGTGGAAAATAGAAGTCTCAGTGACACAATGGCATTTATTTTTTTTTAAGTAGTTTTAAAAAAAAAAAAAAACTTTTATTTATTTATTTTTGGCTGTGCTGGGTCTTTGTTGATGTGTGGGTTTAGCTGCTCTGCGGTATGTGGGATCTTCCCGGATCAGGGATCGAACCTGTGTCTCCTGCACTGGCAGATGGGTTCTTATCCACTGAGCCACAAGGGAAGCCCTTAAGTAGTTTTTATCCAAGGCTATCAAATCTTGAAACAGCCTAGGCCCTGATTTTTACTTAAAAGGGTCAGAAAAAGCAAAATGGTTGAGAGATGGGGTCAAAGTTGAAAGGAGTCAATGGTGGAAGAGTGAGAAGAAAAAAGGTAGCATTCAACTGACCAAGAAATTCATTATCCAGGACTGATAAGTCGCATAAGCTTTTATCACGCTGCTGCAAAAAGATACTTCAACTGCCCATTGAGTAAACGAAAAGTGATTAATGCTAGCTATCAAAACCATAATGGAGAGAAAAGTTAACTGGCAAGGTAACTTCTTCTTAGATCTTAATGGTTTCTCAACTATAGGAAAACTGGATGCATCTGAAGACAAAACTGACTGTTGTGGTATTTAGAAGGCTATAAATATGAGACATTAGGGAAAAAAATAGTAGACCAAAGGAAACTGCTTTAAAAATGCAATTACTATATTACTGTTAAGGATATCAATTTGAAAAAAAAACAATAATGGGCCTAAAGATGTTAACATCAACAGCTGCTACACAATACATAATACGAAATATTAAAGTAACAATTTTAAAGTCTGTCTTCCTTTTCCTATCCTTCCCACACCATCGTATCCCACAACAAACCCCCAGTCTCAGATTCCTTGACAGATAAATTCTAGCTAATACTTAAGAAATAGAGAATATCAGTTCTACACAAACTCTCAGAAAATAAAAAAGGAGGAAACACTTAAAAACTCATTTTATAAGACCTGAATTATCCTAATCTTAAAACTTAATAAACACACAATAAGAAAAAAAACTATACACTCATATCTTTCATGAAAATAGATGCAAAAATCTTCAACAAAATATTAGCAAATGGAAATTAGCAATATATGAAGAAGTGAAAGCGTTAGTAACTCAGTCAAGTCTGACTCTGTGACCCCATGGACGGTAGCCCACCAGGCTCCTCTGTCCATGGCATTTTCCAGGCAAGAATATTGGAGTAGGTAGTCATTCCCTTCTCCAGGGATCGAACCCTGCACTGCAGGAGAATGGATTCTTTACCATCTGAGCAGCCTGGGAAGCCCATATATATAAATAGATACTATTGCTTGACATCTGGCATCTTTCTCAGGGATGCACAATATTAACTAACGAAAAAAAAAAAATCTTACGATCATCTTAATAGATACAGAAAAAGCATTTATAAAGTATAAGCATTCTTCTCATTTAAAATTCCTACCAAACTAAGAACCAAAGGGAGCTTTTAATCTAATCTAATATTCAATGGTGAAAGACTTAATTTGTTCCCCTAAGATTGGGAATAAGGCAAGAATATTCACTCTACCGTTATATTCAACATTATACTCAAACTCCAAGGCTGTATTATAAGGCAAGAAAAAGAACTAAATGGCCTATAAACTGGAGAGGAAGAAGTCATTATTCACAGGCACCATGACTGTCTATGTAGCAAATTTTAAGTCATCTAGAAAAAAACTGCTAGAATACTTGAATTTGACAAGATAGCAGAACACAAATAAATAAAGCATAATCTATGTATTAACAGAGCAATTTGAGATTGAAATTTTCAAAAATCTGCAGTCGCATCAAAAATATAAAATACTTAGAAGTAAATTTAACAATAATATGCAAAACACATGCACTGAAAATTACAAAATACTGCTTGTAAAAAATTAAACAATCCCTAAGTAAAAGAGGAGATACCAATTTTGTTAAGGTATGAATTTCCCCTAAATTGATCTAAAGTCTATGCACAGAAACAAGAGCAGATTTTTCTGCAGTGACTTATAAGGGTCAATGTCCAGCAGCAGACAGAAACAAAACCATCTCAGAAGACGACTGTGGAGAGCCAGCAGTCAGAGGCCTCCCTGCAGCTAAGCCCCAGAGCTCAGACCCAACCGGGGGAAGGAGGTGTCGGGGTACTAAAGTCACTGAGACTATGTTTCCATCCCCAATCAAGTTTAATATAGCTAGTAATTATGTCACATAAAAAGTAAATTTGGAATTCTTAGACACCTGGTTTGTGGACTCAACTGCAAATCATTACTATGTAATACCTACAACTTATTAATGTGCCTGATACATAGTAGGTCCTCAATGAACTTTTATTGGAAGAGTGAATAAATCTCATATTAATCATGTTGAATAACCTTTCCAAGTTCTAAAATCTCTTATGGGCCATTTTCTCTGAATCTTCCAGTTTCCCACTAGGTGGCATCCATTATCTGACATTCTTTACTTCCTGGGTTGCTACAGCAATGGTTTCTTGTTTGCAGTTGTCAAATTTCTTCTCATTTAAAATTCCTACCAAACTAAGAACCAAAGGGAGCTTTTAATCTAATCTAATATTCAATGGTGAAAGACTTAATTTGTTCCCCTAAGATTGGGAATAAGGCAAGAATATTCACTCTACCGTTATATTCAACATTATACTCAAACTCCAAGGCTGTATTATAAGGCAAGAAAAAGAACTAAATGGCCTATAAACTGGAGAGGAAGAAGTCATTATTCACAGGCACCATGACTGTCTATGTAGCAAATTTTAAGTCATCTAGAAAAAAACTGCTAGAATACTTGAATTTGACAAGATAGCAGAACACAAATAAATAAAGCATAATCTATGTATTAACAGAGCAATTTGAGATTGAAATTTTCAAAAATCTGCAGTCGCATCAAAAATATAAAATACTTAGAAGTAAATTTAACAATAATATGCAAAACACATGCACTGAAAATTACAAAATACTGCTTGTAAAAAATTAAACAATCCCTAAGTAAAAGAGGAGATACCAATTTTGTTAAGGTATGAATTTCCCCTAAATTGATCTAAAGTCTATGCACAGAAACAAGAGCAGATTTTTCTGCAGTGACTTATAAGGGTCAATGTCCAGCAGCAGACAGAAACAAAACCATCTCAGAAGACGACTGTGGAGAGCCAGCAGTCAGAGGCCTCCCTGCAGCTAAGCCCCAGAGCTCAGACCCAACCGGGGGAAGGAGGTGTCGGGGTACTAAAGTCACTGAGACTATGTTTCCATCCCCAATCAAGTTTAATATAGCTAGTAATTATGTCACATAAAAAGTAAATTTGGAATTCTTAGACACCTGGTTTGTGGACTCAACTGCAAATCATTACTATGTAATACCTACAACTTATTAATGTGCCTGATACATAGTAGGTCCTCAATGAACTTTTATTGGAAGAGTGAATAAATCTCATATTAATCATGTTGAATAACCTTTCCAAGTTCTAAAATCTCTTATGGGCCATTTTCTCTGAATCTTCCAGTTTCCCACTAGGTGGCATCCATTATCTGACATTCTTTACTTCCTGGGTTGCTACAGCAATGGTTTCTTGTTTGCAGTTGTCAGAAGTCTTTTCCTTCACTAAACTCTTAAGCATTTTCCTATTATGCAAAACAATTAGGGTTTTCCCCTCTAATTTTTCCTAGATTGCTTCCCTAACTGCTGAAGGAAAAGACAGAAGAATTCAGCTTTAGCTCATTGAAATACCAGGGCAGTTGCAGTAAACACATCTATTTCACTTTCCTAAGACATAGATTTTGTAGTATTTTTCTCTCTTATGCATATATTTCTCAGGCCTGTCTCACTTTTGTTCTCCTCATCCCTATTTCTTCATCAAAAGTAATATTCTATTTAAACACAGTTTTTTGTTTGTTTGTTTGCTTGTTTGTTTAGTTTTCCATTTAGAACTGTTTGAATTTTGAACAAGAACATAAGAAAACAGCTATAAGAAATTCCAAAGAAACTAGACAGTCAATTAGAAGAAAAAACAAAATTAAAATTTTTGAATATTATCATATTTTTACCCTGGAAGGGCGGGAGGAGTAACTGAGAGAAAAACCCCAGTTACTTGGAGGGGAATAAATGAAGGACAAGATAGATCAGTGAAAAATCTTGGCAAGAGTAGAGTGAAAAATACAAAGCTTAAATATGTTTAATTCTTCTGGCTTGGACCCTGATAGAACATACAGGTTCTATCAGTGAATTATTCATGAGCTTTGTGGAATCTTGTAGTTTCTAAGGGTACTCAACCTCATTCTAATGTACGCTCTCTGCTGAGGCATCATCCCAGGCAATTTTTGTCACCCACAGATTCCAGTGGCGGAAGGTCATTCCCTGCTGACTACGCAGCCATCTCTCCAGCCCAGCATATACTCCCAAGACAAGGACAACCTAGTGCATCTCCACCTGGCACTGTCCTGTGGAATTAAAATTCAGTAGGTTCAAAGCCTGACTCTACCGCCACCAGCAGCGACCCCCATAGGCCTGTCGGGACGATGGCATCACCATACAGGAAGGAAACAGGAATTCCCCTCAAATCTTCCTTTTCCCCACCAGACACCTAATCAATACCCTAGTGAACCTCCATATTAATCATGTTGAATAACCTTTTTTTGGAAGAGTGAATAAATCTCATATTAATCATGTTGAATAACCTTTCCAAGTTCTAAAATCTCTTATGGGCCATTTTCTGAATCTTCCAGTTTCCCACTAGGTGGCATCCATTATCTGACATTCTTTACTTCCTGGGTTGCTACAGCAATGGTTTCTTGTTTGCAGTTGTCAGAAGTCTTTTCCTTCACTAAACTCTTAAGCATTTTCCTATTATGCAAAACAATTAGGGTTTTCCCCTCTAATTTTTCCTAGATTGCTTCCCTAACTGCTGAAGGAAAAGACAGAAGAATTCAGCTTTAGCTCATTGAAATACCAGGGCAGTTGCAGTAAACACATCTATTTCACTTTCCTAAGACATAGTTTTTGTAGTATTTTCTCTCTTATGCATATATTTCTCAGGCCTGTCTCACTTTTGTTCTCCTCATCCCTATTTCTTCATCAAAAGTAATATTCTATTTAAACACAGTTTTTTGTTTGTTTGTTTGCTTGTTTGTTTAGTTTTCCATTTAGAACTGTTTGAATTTTGAACAAGAACATAAGAAAACAGCTATAAGAAATTCCAAAGAAACTAGACAGTCAATTAGAAGAAAAAACAAAATTAAAATTTTTGAATATTATCATATTTTTACCCTGGAAGGGCGGGAGGAGTAACTGAGAGAAAAACCCCAGTTACTTGGAGGGGAATAAATGAAGGACAAGATAGATCAGTGAAAAATCTTGGCAAGAGTAGAGTGAAAATACAAAGCTTAAATATGTTTAATTCTTCTGGCTTGGACCCTGATAGAACATACAGGTTCTATCAGTGAATTATTCATGAGCTTTGTGGAATCTTGTAGTTTCTAAGGGTACTCAACCTCATTCTAATGTACGCTCTCTGCTGAGGCATCATCCCAGGCAATTTTTGTCACCCACAGATTCCAGTGGCGGAAGGTCATTCCCTGCTGACTACGCAGCCATCTCTCCAGCCCAGCATATACTCCCAAGACAAGGACAACCTAGTGCATCTCCACCTGGCACTGTCCTGTGGAATTAAAATTCAGTAGGTTCAAAGCCTGACTCTACCGCCACCAGCAGCGACCCCCATAGGCCTGTCGGGACGATGGCATCACCATACAGGAAGGAAACAGGAATTCCCCTCAAATCTTCCTTTTCCCCACCAGACACCTAATCAATCACCCAGTCCCATCATTTGTATCTTAACTTTCTTGTCTGCATCCTTCCACACTATGCCTAATACTTTTCTCTTGGTTTAACATTTATCAGCTCTCACTAGGAGTAATATTGCAAACTCTTACATTTTTCTGCCTCACTTCTCATTCACTGTCCCCAGATATGTTTTCCTAAAACACAAGGGTAATCATGCAACTAACTCGTCTGTTTAAAACCTTGTTCTATCCCTAGAACAGAAGCCCAAATCCCTGAATCAGCCCTTGCTTTCTACAGCATTATTTACCGCTGTTTCTGATGTGAATGCTGCATTTCTTTTCATGTATTTATTTGGCTTCGCAGGATCTTAGTTGCAGCATTCTAGATGTCTGGTTGCAGAATATGGGATCTAGTCCCTCACCATGGATTTAGTACCAGCCTGCCTGCATTAGGAGCTCGGAGTCTTAGCCACTGGACTACCAGGGAAATTCCATGAACACTGCATTTTGGCCTTCAAAACCACTTATATTCACAAAGGGGCCCTATCCTTTCATGTTAAGCGGTTTTTTTAATGCTCATGTTACATCCTTTAACTGGAATTCCTCTCTTTTTCTTCTCTTCCCATGTTCATTTTATCCAGAAAACTCCTGATCAAAATCATTATAATGCAAGTACTGTGAAGCTTAAATATGTTTAATTCTTCTGGCTTGGACCCTGATAGAACATACAGGTTCTATCAGTGAATTATTCATGAGCTTTGTGGAATCTTGTAGTTTCTAAGGGTACTCAACCTCATTCTAATGTACGCTCTCTGCTGAGGCATCATCCCAGGCAATTTTTGTCACCCACAGATTCCAGTGGCGGAAGGTCATTCCCTGCTGACTACGCAGCCATCTCTCCAGCCCAGCATATACTCCCAAGACAAGGACAACCTAGTGCATCTCCACCTGGCACTGTCCTGTGGAATTAAAATTCAGTAGGTTCAAAGCCTGACTCTACCGCCACCAGCAGCGACCCCCATAGGCCTGTCGGGACGATGGCATCACCATACAGGAAGGAAACAGGAATTCCCCTCAAATCTTCCTTTTCCCCACCAGACACCTAATCAATCACCCAGTCCCATCATTTGTATCTTAACTTTCTTGTCTGCATCCTTCCACACTATGCCTAATACTTTTCTCTTGGTTTAACATTTATCAGCTCTCACTAGGAGTAATATTGCAAACTCTTACATTTTTCTGCCTCACTTCTCATTCACTGTCCCCAGATATGTTTTCCTAAAACACAAGGGTAATCATGCAACTAACTCGTCTGTTTAAAACCTTGTTCTATCCCTAGAACAGAAGCCCAAATCCCTGAATCAGCCCTTGCTTTCTACAGCATTATTTACCGCTGTTTCTGATGTGAATGCTGCATTTCTTTTCATGTATTTATTTGGCTTCGCAGGATCTTAGTTGCAGCATTCTAGATGTCTGGTTGCAGAATATGGGATCTAGTCCCCTCACCATGGATTTAGTACCAGCCTGCCTGCATTAGGAGCTCGGAGTCTTAGCCACTGGACTACCAGGGAAATTCCATGAACACTGCATTTTGGCCTTCAAAACCACTTATATTCACAAAGGGGCCCTATCCTTTCATGTTAAGCGGTTTTTTTAATGCTCATGTTACATCCTTTAACTGGAATTCCTCTCTTTTTCTTCTCTTCCCATGTTCATTTTATCCAGAAAACTCCTGATCATTCTTCAAGACCCACTTCATCCTCTAAATTGATTATTCCTTTCTCTTTTCTGTCCTGATACCTGATGTATAAATCTACTGTGTTGTATTATAATGCAAGTACTGTGAGGTGCCTGATAGCAGGGACTGATCCTTATTTTTGTGATCTTTAATGGCAAGCATTGTGCCTGGCCCTACTGAGTCCTCCGAATACCTCGAACAATGAAAGAATGAGGTGACAGGATATCAATTATCAAAATTCACTGACTAATTAATGAAGCATGCACTGTGCTCCAACTTTATAAAGATTATCTCAGTTAATTCAACAGCCCAATCAGGTAAGTTCTATACTTATTCTATTTTGCAGATAATAAGTTTCAGGAAGTTAAGAAATTCTGCAAAATCAATATAGACAAATCAAAGGCTTAGATTCTCTGCTTCTTTTCCTGACCAGAGTGCAACCTATTAACCTTCAATGCATGCTGCTTCCCTAGGGACTAAATACAAGGAAATACTGTTTTGAATATTAAAAAAAAGTTTTTTTAAGGTCAAGGATTTTGCAACCTAGTCACTTGAGAGCTTTGTACTGACGCCAAGAAACAAAGCAAGAGTAACTCTCAAGCCTGATCTGTGAACACTTATTGAAGAGCATTTCATTAAAGTCTTCGGCATTACTAGGAAGAAGGATGGTTTCTCTAACGAATCCCAAAGCACCTTCCTTTCCTTCTGGAAGACAGGATTACTTGACAAGGAAACAAGGGAACTAGAGTAGATATATGGGGGTGAGAGGCTGTGACTCCCAGCCCTGCCCGCTGCCACGCTATTTGGGTGAGGAACAGGGGTACTTCACTAAATAACAAGGGGGGAACAGCTAGAGATATACTGGGTGTTTCTAGTCCCTCACCATGGATTTAGTACCAGCCTGCCTGCATTAGGAGCTCGGAGTCTTAGCCACTGGACTACCAGGAAATTCCATGAACACTGCATTTTGGCCTTCAAAACCACTTATATTCACAAAGGGCCCTATCCTTTCATGTTAAGCGGTTTTTAATGCTCATGTTACATCCTTTAACTGGAATTCCTCTCTTTTTCTTCTCTTCCCATGTTCATTTTATCCAGAAAACTCCTGATCATTCTTCAAGACCCACTTCATCCTCTAAATTGATTATTCCTTTCTCTTTTCTGTCCTGATACCTGATGTATAAATCTACTGTGTTGTATTATAATGCAAGTACTGTGAGGTGCCTGATAGCAGGGACTGATCCTTATTTTTGTGATCTTTAATGGCAAGCATTGTGCCTGGCCCTACTGAGTCCTCCGAATACCTCGAACAATGAAAGAATGAGGTGACAGGATATCAATTATCAAAATTCACTGACTAATTAATGAAGCATGCACTGTGCTCCAACTTTATAAAGATTATCTCAGTTAATTCAACAGCCCAATCAGGTAAGTTCTATACTTATTCTATTTTGCAGATAATAAGTTTCAGGAAGTTAAGAAATTCTGCAAAATCAATATAGACAAATCAAAGGCTTAGATTCTCTGCTTCTTTTCCTGACCAGAGTGCAACCTATTAACCTTCAATGCATGCTGCTTCCCTAGGGACTAAATACAAGGAAATACTGTTTTGAATATTAAAAAAAAGTTTTTTTAAGGTCAAGGATTTTGCAACCTAGTCACTTGAGAGCTTTGTACTGACGCCAAGAAACAAAGCAAGAGTAACTCTCAAGCCTGATCTGTGAACACTTATTGAAGAGCATTTCATTAAAGTCTTCGGCATTACTAGGAAGAAGGATGGTTTCTCTAACGAATCCCAAAGCACCTTCCTTTCCTTCTGGAAGACAGGATTACTTGACAAGGAAACAAGGGAACTAGAGTAGATATATGGGGGTGAGAGGCTGTGACTCCCCAGCCCTGCCCGCTGCCACGCTATTTGGGTGAGGACCCAAGTTGCAGGGGCGTGTACTATCAGGTCTAAACTAGAGTTTCTCTAAGCACTGGTGTAGGACCACCATCTGCAGTGCTTGATAAAAATTAAATTGTCATAATGTCTAGAGATTCTGAATCAGTAGGCCTGGTGCCAAGGAATCTGCCCCCAGCAGAATCTGATAGACCAGAGCCACATTTCAGGAACACGTGTGTAAAACCAATCATGTGTTCCCACCCCTGTGACAATCGGTTAAGCCAATCAGAGTCAGGTTTCATCCTGGTAATGGTCACTGGTGTAGGTATAGGTGCCAGGATGACCAACTATTCCTGGTTGTCCAGGACTTTCCTGGTTTTAACAGTGAAACTCCCACATCCTGGGATACCCTTTGCTTCCAAGCACATCAGGACTGATGATCACACTAAAGGTGATGTAGGAGGTTGTCCTAGTCAAACTGAAAGAACAGTCTTCCATTCACACTTTCTCCCCTTCCCACCCTCCCTCTGGACGCAAACAAGGAGGCACGCTATCCCCACGGCTGTTGGCAGCGGGCTAATATCCACAAAGGAAGCTGGCCAGGGGACAATGCATGGGAGAAGGTAAACTCTAAACAGCAGAACAGCCTCAGCTCTGGTTGTGCCGTGCCTGGGGACCTCCCTGCCTCTGTGCATGAATAAATGTCCTTATTGTTTATTCCAGGCTGATTCAGAGTTGGGCCCTTGCAGGCACAAACGTCCTAACCAACACATTTTGGCAGATTAGGATGTTAGAAAGAAATATGACCAAGTCTCTTTTAGACAAAACAAAGATGTGAACTAATAAACAAGGCATAGGGTAAATCTGTTGCTTTTGAATGTGCATAAGGAATTCCTTTGGATTCTGTCTCATTGAAAGCTAGAGGGGAAATGTGAAAACTTGAATCGAGATATCAAATATTCTCTGAGAGCTGGCACAGTAGACTAAACCTAACAAGATGAAATTTAATAACCATAATTACTTAAGGAAGAAGGATGGTTTCTCTAACGAATCCCAAAGCACCTTCCTTTCCTTCTGGAAGACAGGATTACTTGACAAGGAAACAAGGGAACTAGAGTAGATATATGGGGGTGAGAGGCTGTGACTCCCCAGCCCTGCCCGCTGCCACGCTATTTGGGTGAGGACCCAAGTTGCAGGGGCGTGTACTATCAGGTCTAAACTAGAGTTTCTCTAAGCACTGGTGTAGGACCACCATCTGCAGTGCTTGATAAAAATTAAATTGTCATAATGTCTAGAGATTCTGAATCAGTAGGCCTGGTGCCAAGGAATCTGCCCCCAGCAGAATCTGATAGACCAGAGCCACATTTCAGGAACACGTGTGTAAAACCAATCATGTGTTCCCACCCCTGTGACAATCGGTTAAGCCAATCAGAGTCAGGTTTCATCCTGGTAATGGTCACTGGTGTAGGTATAGGTGCCAGGATGACCAACTATTCCTGGTTGTCCAGGACTTTCCTGGTTTTAACAGTGAAACTCCCACATCCTGGGATACCCTTTGCTTCCAAGCACATCAGGACTGATGATCACACTAAAGGTGATGTAGGAGGTTGTCCTAGTCAAACTGAAAGAACAGTCTTCCATTCACACTTTCTCCCCTTCCCACCCTCCCTCTGGACGCAAACAAGGAGGCACGCTATCCCCACGGCTGTTGGCAGCGGGCTAATATCCACAAAGGAAGCTGGCCAGGGGACAATGCATGGGAGAAGGTAAACTCTAAACAGCAGAACAGCCTCAGCTCTGGTTGTGCCGTGCCTGGGGACCTCCCTGCCTCTGTGCATGAATAAATGTCCTTATTGTTTATTCCAGGCTGATTCAGAGTTGGGCCCTTGCAGGCACAAACGTCCTAACCAACACATTTTGGCAGATTAGGATGTTAGAAAGAAATATGACCAAGTCTCTTTTAGACAAAACAAAGATGTGAACTAATAAACAAGGCATAGGGTAAATCTGTTGCTTTTGAATGTGCATAAGGAATTCCTTTGGATTCTGTCTCATTGAAAGCTAGAGGGGAAATGTGTGAAAACTTGAATCGAGATATCAAATATTCTCTGAGAGCTGGCACAGTAGACTAAACCTAACAAGATGAAATTTAATAACCATAAATGTAAAACCCTGCTTTTAGGCCCCAAAGAGTAATTAATTTCACAAGTACAACATGGCGGAAACAGGGTTTAAGAGTAGCACGTGTGAAAGATTTAGGGATTTTGGTCAACTGTGAGCTCAATATAAGTCCAAGGTGTGATGCGGTTGCCAAAAATGCTAATGTGATTGTAGGCTGCCTTACCAGACGTGTAACAAAGATGTCCCCCAGGCCACATCAGCCTCAATAACCTTTTACAGAACAGGGGTTTTCTGCTTCTCCAACCGCCTGAGTTCTCCTGTTCGGCCCATGGGAATTCTAGAAGCCCTATCTCCTACCAAATCTTTCTGAGAATCTTTTAGAGTCTTACTGTAAACTTGTACTTCTCCTTTCTTTTTGGACATTATTTTAACCCTGGATTAACCTGGCTGTCTGCTTTTTACATTCTCCTGTTTAAGCGACTAAGTGAAAACTGAAAGAAGTGAAACTGTTAGTCGCTCAGTTGTGTCCGACTTTTTGCAGCCCTATGGATGATAGTCTGCCAGGCTCCTCTGTCCATGGGATTCTTCAGGCAAGAATATTGGATGGGAAGCCATTTCCTTCTCCATGGGATCTTCCTGACCCAAGGATCGAATCCAGTTCTCCTGCATTGCAGGCAGATTCTTTACCACCTGAGCCACCAGGAAACCTCCATTAAGTTACTAAACACTGAAGAAAATCAGCTAAATGACAGCACTAAGAACTCCTCTTGCTCCTCTCAGCCAGGCCCTCTGTACTGTTCAGAAATCTTTCATTAGTTCTAGACATAGCCGCGCCTTCTTCCCCATTAACTTCCCTTCTCTCAAACCCACACCTCACTTCTCCCTGGGGATGGTCTAGCCTCTTTCTTCATGAAAACGTGACCTACATTAAGAGAGCCCTTGCTTCATGAAGAAAATGTTCTACACAAGTAGAAAATAAACTTCAGTTTACTTGGAGGCTAAATTAGGAGATTGGCATTGACATAAACACACTACTGTATATAAAATGGGCTTCCCCAATGGTTCAGCAGTGAAGAATCTGCCTGCAATGCAGGAGACTCGAGTTCAATCCCTGGGTGCAGAAGATCCCCTGGAGGAGGGCATGGCTGCCCACTCCAGTATTCTTGCCCAGGAAATTCCCATAGACAGAGGAGCCTGGTGGGCTACAGTCCATGTAGTCACAAAGAGTCAGACACGATGTAGCAACTGGGCACGCACAAACGTATATAACATAGAAACTAATAAGGACCTACTCTACTCAATACTCTGTAATGGCCTATATGGGCCAAAGAATCTAAAAAAGAGTGGATATATGTATATATATAATTGGTTCACTTTGCTGTATACCTAAAACTAACACAACATTGTAAATCAACTGTGTGTGTGTATGTGTTAGTTACTCAGTCACTCACACTCTGTGCAACCTTATGGACTGTAGCCCAACAGGCTCCTCTGTCCATGGGATTCTCCCCAATAAAAGCTTTTTTAAAAAAATTTTATCCCTTGCTTTCATATTCTCCCTCAGGATCTCAGCCCCTTGATTGTCTGGACAACCTCATGGAGTGTACACCCCAAACTGAGAGACACAGAGACCTGTAGAGGCCAATAAGCACCTTATACTAGGCATGTTCTGAGTATCTCCTTGTGTTCCACCAGCACCTTTGGTCCCAAGGCCTCTGTCATTGCACGTCCAGAAGTGAAAGTGCCCTTGGGGTGCCTTGGGTGCTGAGTAAGACTGTGTTCCAACTACCACTGCCAGTTGGTGCAAGTGGTATCTCCAACATTTTAAGGAAAACAGCTCCTTTTGCTTTCTGCTGAAAAACAGAGGAGCTGGAAGTGAATGTCTTTTCTTTTTTCCCCTTTCCACCTTCACTTTCCCTCCCCTACACCCACCTAGGGCTAATAAAGCTTCTTCTTCAACAATTTACCAAATAAAAACCTCTTCTGGAAACTGACTCACATAACTGAGTACTCCAGAGTCTGTTTCCTGAATTTAGCCACCATGCCTCAGCCCAGCCATGAACCCAGGCCCTAGATGAGTCTCCTGCCAGGACAACAGGAAGCCAATGGACAGGAAGTCTAATGCCTGACTTTTCCACTTGCCCTGTGACCTGCGTGCCTGGCCACCTCAGCCACAAGGGCCCTCCCTGTCATCACCACTACTCTGTGTCTGGCACCTCTCACTCCTTCAGAGCTTGTTTCTCTCAAGAATTTTCATCTTCTCTCTTCGTTTTTTTTTTTGTTTTTTGTTTTTTTTTTTTTTTTTTATAGATAGATATCCTCAAGTCTTTCCAACCTCTTCAAAAATAATGAGACACCAAATTTTAAAAAAAAAATTTCTTGACCCAGTAGTACAGACTAATAAAAATGCACCCTGGAGTAGAATTCACTACGACTTCTCCTCTGTAAATGAGCTCACAGCTTTCTTCTTTGAGTATTAGTTGGATTGGCTAGGCAAGGGACTAAAGAGAGGACAGGGGACTCACTGTGAGGAGTACAGTGAAGTGAACAGAGAGAAAGGCCCAGGTTTTATTTCCCTGCTTCTCCTCTTTCTCCAGTGTCGGAGCTGGAGAACAGAAAAAGAAACCATGAGGTCAGTCTCTGGAGCCCATGCTCCCAGACTGCAACCCAAGTAGGGGTGCCACTAGCCCAGGTTGGCCAACCCTTCTCTCTGTTTCTGTGCCTTACACTGACAGAGCCTTGTCCTCTTCAGTTCCTGGGCCTCCAGGAAGGCCACCCTCACGCGACAAAGGGGTTCACAACCTCATGGAGTGTACACCCCAAACTGAGAGACACAGAGACCTGTAGAGGCCAATAAGCACCTTATACTAGGCATGTTCTGAGTATCTCCTTGTGTTCCACCAGCACCTTTGGTCCCAAGGCCTCTGTCATTGCACGTCCAGAAGTGAAAGTGCCCTTGGGGTGCCTTGGGTGCTGAGTAAGACTGTGTTCCAACTACCACTGCCAGTTGGTGCAAGTGGTATCTCCAACATTTTAAGGAAAACAGCTCCTTTTGCTTTCTGCTGAAAAACAGAGGAGCTGGAAGTGAATGTCTTTTCTTTTTTCCCCTTTCCACCTTCACTTTCCCTCCCCTACACCCACCTAGGGCTAATAAAGCTTCTTCTTCAACAATTTACCAAATAAAAACCTCTTCTGGAAACTGACTCACATAACTGAGTACTCCAGAGTCTGTTTCCTGAATTTAGCCACCATGCCTCAGCCCAGCCATGAACCCAGGCCCTAGATGAGTCTCCTGCCAGGACAACAGGAAGCCAATGGACAGGAAGTCTAATGCCTGACTTTTCCACTTGCCCTGTGACCTGCGTGCCTGGCCACCTCAGCCACAAGGGCCCTCCCTGTCATCACCACTACTCTGTGTCTGGCACCTCTCACTCCTTCAGAGCTTGTTTCTCTCAAGAATTTTCATCTTCTCTCTTCGTTTTTTTTTTTGTTTTTTTTTTTTTTTTTTTGTTTTTTATAGATAGATATCCTCAAGTCTTTCCAACCTCTTCAAAAATAATGAGACACCAAATTTTAAAAAAAAAATTTCTTGACCCAGTAGTACAGACTAATAAAAATGCACCCTGGAGTAGAATTCACTACGACTTCTCCTCTGTAAATGAGCTCACAGCTTTCTTCTTTGAGTATTAGTTGGATTGGCTAGGCAAGGGACTAAAGAGAGGACAGGGGACTCACTGTGAGGAGTACAGTGAAGTGAACAGAGAGAAAGGCCCAGGTTTTATTTCCCTGCTTCTCCTCTTTCTCCAGTGTCGGAGCTGGAGAACAGAAAAAGAAACCATGAGGTCAGTCTCTGGAGCCCATGCTCCCAGACTGCAACCCAGGTAGGGGTGCCACTAGCCCAGGTTGGCCAACCCCTTCTCTCTGTTTCTGTGCCTTACACTGACAGAGCCTTGTCCTCTTCAGTTCCTGGGCCTCCAGGGAAGGCCACCCTCACCGCGACAAAGACAGTGGTTCACAGCCCCTCTGCCATCAGCTTAGGTTTTCCAGTGTCACCATGCTGTCACCCTGATTAGCTTTTATCCAGCTTTCCACTGCCCCCACCCCCAAACTTTGTATTCCACCCCCTACCCTAATCTATGGAAACCTTTCTCACTGAGGTCCCCAATGACCACCTTGTCACTTGTCACTTAATTCAACTAATGTTCTCTTGGCCCTTTATTCTTGAATTTTCTACAATATTCAGTGCTGGATTCATTTTTACTTGAAACTTTTCTTCCGTGGTTCCTATTGAAATCACTTGCTAAATCCTTCTTTCTACCTCCTAGGTCATTTAATCTCAGTCTCCCTGGCTGACATCTCTTATTTCCTAATGTATCAGTGTGCCCAAGGTTCTGATCTTTTCTCTCTTTCCTATTCTCTCCCCCTCCCTGGCGATCCCTGATCTTTGAGTGATTGTATCCACCCCATGGTCTCAACCACAACCTACAGACCACCAACTTTATCGGCCTGTCTTCTTGGTTCCCTAGTGATTTCCCCCCTAAATATATGTTATATATCCACTAAGAGGCTTCAAATTCAACATGGTCAAATTCAACACGTACAAAATTAAACCCACGACAAATACCTTCATGTCTGGCCTTGCAATGACCTTTCCAGACTGGCCTTCCAAACCTGTTTCGACTACACTTCATCGTTTCCTCCCCTTTTTTGGGAAAAAATTTCTTGTAGTACAGACTAATAAAAATGCACCCTGGAGTAGAATTCACTACGACTTCTCCTCTGTAAATGAGCTCACAGCTTTCTTCTTTGAGTATTAGTTGGATTGGCTAGGCAAGGGACTAAAGAGAGGACAGGGGACTCACTGTGAGGAGTACAGTGAAGTGAACAGAGAGAAAGGCCCAGGTTTTATTTCCCTGCTTCTCCTCTTTCTCCAGTGTCGGAGCTGGAGAACAGAAAAAGAAACCATGAGGTCAGTCTCTGGAGCCCATGCTCCCAGACTGCAACCCAGGTAGGGGTGCCACTAGCCCAGGTTGGCCAACCCCTTCTCTCTGTTTCTGTGCCTTACACTGACAGAGCCTTGTCCTCTTCAGTTCCTGGGCCTCCAGGGAAGGCCACCCTCACCGCGACAAAGACAGTGGTTCACAGCCCCTCTGCCATCAGCTTAGGTTTTCCAGTGTCACCATGCTGTCACCCTGATTAGCTTTTATCCAGCTTTCCACTGCCCCCACCCCCAAACTTTGTATTCCACCCCCTACCCTAATCTATGGAAACCTTTCTCACTGAGGTCCCCAATGACCACCTTGTCACTTGTCACTTAATTCAACTAATGTTCTCTTGGCCCTTTATTCTTGAATTTTCTACAATATTCAGTGCTGGATTCATTTTTACTTGAAACTTTTCTTCCGTGGTTCCTATTGAAATCACTTGCTAAATCCTTCTTTCTACCTCCTAGGTCATTTAATCTCAGTCTCCCTGGCTGACATCTCTTATTTCCTAATGTATCAGTGTGCCCAAGGTTCTGATCTTTTCTCTCTTTCCTATTCTCTCCCCCTCCCTGGCGATCCCTGATCTTTGAGTGATTGTATCCACCCCATGGTCTCAACCACAACCTACAGACCACCAACTTTATCGGCCTGTCTTCTTGGTTCCCTAGTGATTTCCCCCCTAAATATATGTTATATATCCACTAAGAGGCTTCAAATTCAACATGGTCAAATTCAACACGTACAAAATTAAACCCCAAATCATGCTTTCTTGACCTCTGCACTCAGCCTTCTCCTGTGACCTGGCCTGTGCTAATGACACTGTGTTCAAGATCTAGGCATCTTCCAGAACTCCTGTTTCTGCCACTCACCACATTTCTTTTGTGAGTAAAAACCTCGTATTTTCTCTAAATGGTAAGCCTTCACTGACTGAGTTTAATGCCTTCATCACTGTCTGGATGACAACAACACCCTCCTTAAAAGCCTCCTTACCTCCACCTGATGCCCTACCCTCTCCACACTACTATTAATATACTATTACCTATTCTCTTCATTATTACCAGATAACTTTGTTTTTATAATGCTATGATTATCTCATTACTTTGACTCAAGTCCTTTAGTAGTGGCTCCTCATAGACTTCAGGACAAATGCCAAATTCTTTACTATAAACTATAAGACTATCATCTGCTTTTGCTTCCCTTTCCAGCCTATTTATAAGCACTCTTTAACTTGATCCTCATCCTATAGCAACAAGAAGTTGCATTTATTAATACCATGAGAATAATGTAGTACTGTGTGTGAACAAGTATGTCATTCAATTGGAGAAAAGTTCCAATTCCATCGCTTAAAAAAAATCATCTTAACTTCAAACATCCTTGTTAACTGCATACCTATATGTTTCTCCCAACACTAGATCGTGTGGTCAATACAGGCAGTAGTGTTTAGGGTTTTTTTTTTTTCATATTTCTGTCTCTCATACATTCTGGACTATTATATTTTTCAAAGAAATGAATGGAAGCAAAAACAAAAGAAAGAGAAAGAGAAAGGGAAAAAATGAAAAGACAAAAGTATAGGAGAAAATGAAGTGAGAGAGAGAAGAAAGGAAGAGAAAGAGGGAGGCAGGGAAGACAGGCTGCTCTTGAAAGCACTATTTTACAAGTGCTTTCAAATCATGTTCTTCTCTTGGCCTGTCTCTGTTACACAAAGCTCTTAAAGCTTACCATATAATTTTTACATTAAAACAACCTTATAAGAGAATTTTTATTTGAGACACAGAGAGAATATCTGAACTTAGACAACTAAAGAGCCTTTTTGGAAAGTAAGCATCTAAGCATTTGTAGCCAGCAGGGGATATTTGGAAGAGAAGGAGAAAAGGAATTGAGCAGAATTATTTGCCTTGTGTCTCATGAATATTTAAACCAGATATAACAGTTTAGTTTTTCTGTCTTCTAATTGACTATTCCAAATACTCTAGCTTCCCAATCTAGGCAGAGTTAGGAGCCTGGAATAAGAATTGCTGCAGGATTGAACAAGATTAGATTCCCTTCTTCCAGGTTCCTTCTCCATAACACACCATGTAAGAGTCTTTTCCTTTTGTCTCAGGAACTCCATCTTTCCCTCAGCTGACATGTGGGGCACAGACCATCCTAAATAATGGAGAAGGATGTGAGTGCCAAGGTGTCCCAGAAAACCCCCTGCTGCCAAAAGTCTTGTCATTAGATGCCAGCAGCTCATATAAAGATCTGAGGGATTTCCCAGGAGAAATTGCATGAACCAAGGTGAAAATCCTTGGGATCAAGATAATGTGTTCTCTCTCCCAAGAGCAGCCATGTAATTTGGAAGCTCATGAGCTTATGTTGAAAGTAAAAATATTACATTTCTGGCCTTGAAAGACCTTGGCCAGAAATGTATACTTTCAAGAGGTGTGATTTGTTGCATTGCTTTATTTCTTGCTTATGAGGAAGAAACAGAGAGGAACGTCCACAAATGGCTCAGTGAACTACAATCCATGTGGCAAAACATGGCTGCCAGTGGCATGAAGAGAGTGAGTCAGGTCAAGGAAGGGAACAGTTGGCAGGAGACAGGGTGTCTTTGCTGGGATGGGAAAGACTTTAAACTTGACTCTGTAGGCAGTGAGAAGCTGTTCATTGTCTGATTTTAAGCTTTAAAGTGAAACAGAGCTAATTTTAGGAGGGGGATCTGGAAGCAAGTAGAAGAAAGAGAATGAAGGCCAGGAGATCAGTTAGAAGGCTTTGGCAATAATCCAGAGTAGGTATCATGCTGCGTGATTGTGTTAGTCACTCAGTCATGCCCTACTTTTTGCAACCCCATGGACTGTAGCCTGCCAGGATCCTCTGTCCATGTAACTTTTCAGGTAAGAATACTGGATAGGGTTGCCATTTTCCCGCTTCAGGGAATCTTCCTGATGCAGGGATCAAACCCGTTTCTCCTGTGTCTCCTGCATAACAGGCAGATTCTTTACCTAATGATTCATCAGGGAAGCCCATGAGAGTAGG
Organism: Tragulus kanchil; assembly: GCA_022376925.1. NCBI lineage: Eukaryota > Metazoa > Chordata > Mammalia > Artiodactyla > Tragulidae > Tragulus > Tragulus kanchil. The sequence continues at coordinate 125,374,442 of JAIOJX010000028.1, forward strand.
TATAACAGAGTCCAACTGTAAGCAGCAAAAACTGAAGAGTAGTGGTGAAAAGATGAAAGAAAGAAAGGCAGAAATTAAGTAAGAGAAACAGTAATGGCAGCAGGAGACTTTTTTCCCAGTTCACTTGATTCCAACCAAGTTGTCTAATTTTACCAGCTGCTCCCCAACCTCATAAGAGTGCAGGGTAGCACGTTTTTAACACACTCTACAAATCTCTGCATTTAAGGCAGAACTTCTCACCAGTATTGTCCATTAGCAGCACCTTTGGAGCCTTTTAACATTAACGATTCCTGGGCACTGTGCCACTTCCCTTATTGTCAATTCCACTGGGCACTCTTAGTCAGCAAAATCACTGCTTTAAAATGAAATCACATCAACAAATACATGTGCCAGACATTAAAAAGAGGAATACTCCTTAACTCTTCACTGGCTTCACCACACCATGCCTTTTTAAATTGTCCCAATACAAAAATAAGCAACATATTTGCCTATTTAAATATTTGAAATGCACTTCCTATTCTATGGTTATTTATAGTGTTCTCTTGACTGCTTATGACACATTTTCTTTTGGATACAACTGAAATAAGAGTCAGTGAAGATAATGAAAAACATAAACTTGCCAGATTACTAAAAGATTTAATATCAAATAACAGACTTATTCAGTCATTCTCCCAGTTGATGCCCACCAGAATTACATCTGGTGAGTGTTAAACATTCGCCTTTTGGGGCCTGATTCTAGAGATTCTTATCCAATAGGATTAGGCAAAGAGCCAGAAACCGAATTGTATTTAGCTTCCCCAAGTATTTCTAATATAGGTGGGCCATGCGGGCCATGCTTTCAGAACATGCACTCTGCTTTGTAATTGGTTCATAGTATATCATTAAAATATATCCAACTTTTGTCTCATCTACAGAGATTTTTGACTCCTTCCTCACTGAATCCAGGCTTCACCAACAGGTAGAGAATCTGCCTACACTGTAGGAGACACGGGAGATACAGGTCGGATCCCTGGGTTAGGAAAATCCCCTGGAGGAGAAAATGGCAGCCATTCCAGCACTCTTGCCAGATGTATCCCATGGACAGAGGAGGTATAACAGAGTCCAACTGTAAGCAGCAAAAACTGAAGAGTAGTGGTGAAAAGATGAAAGAAAGAAAGGCAGAAATTAAGTAAGAGAAACAGTAATGGCAGCAGGAGACTTTTTTCCCAGTTCACTTGATTCCAACCAAGTTGTCTAATTTTACCAGCTGCTCCCCAACCTCATAAGAGTGCAGGGTAGCACGTTTTTAACACACTCTACAAATCTCTGCATTTAAGGCAGAACTTCTCACCAGTATTGTCCATTAGCAGCACCTTTGGAGCCTTTTAACATTAACGATTCCTGGGCACTGTGCCACTTCCCTTATTGTCAATTCCACTGGGCACTCTTAGTCAGCAAAATCACTGCTTTAAAATGAAATCACATCAACAAATACATGTGCCAGACATTAAAAAGAGGAATACTCCTTAACTCTTCACTGGCTTCACCACACCATGCCTTTTTAAATTGTCCCAATACAAAAATAAGCAACATATTTGCCTATTTAAATATTTGAAATGCACTTCCTATTCTATGGTTATTTATAGTGTTCTCTTGACTGCTTATGACACATTTTCTTTTGGATACAACTGAAATAAGAGTCAGTGAAGATAATGAAAAACATAAACTTGCCAGATTACTAAAAGATTTAATATCAAATAACAGACTTATTCAGTCATTCTCCCAGTTGATGCCCACCAGAATTACATCTGGTGAGTGTTAAACATTCGCCTTTTGGGGCCTGATTCTAGAGATTCTTATCCAATAGGATTAGGCAAAGAGCCAGAAACCGAATTGTATTTAGCTTCCCCAAGTATTTCTAATATAGGTGGGCCATGCGGGCCATGCTTTCAGAACATGCACTCTGCTTTGTAATTGGTTCATAGTATATCATTAAAATATATCCAACTTTTGTCTCATCTACAGAGATTTTTGACTCCTTCCTCACTGAATCCAGGCTTCACCAACAGGTAGAGAATCTGCCTACACTGTAGGAGACACGGGAGATACAGGTCGGATCCCTGGGTTAGGAAAATCCCCTGGAGGAGAAAATGGCAGCCATTCCAGCACTCTTGCCAGATGTATCCCATGGACAGAGGAGCTTGGTGGGCTACAGTCTATGGGGTCGCAAAGAGTTAGTCATGACAGCACAACGCACAACATATTCACTGAATCCAGGTATCATGAGTCTAGAAATCAGGCAGATCAAAACCATACAGAGACTCATGTCAGTCAGCAACATGGGAGCATGAAAACTCTTTTTGGTCTCTCCTCATCAATCTACAACCACTAGAAGATCTGGAATTCAACAGCAGTTCCTTCACCCAGCCCATCAGGACAGCCCAGAGATCCACACATCTGTGCACCTGAAGACAGATAGACTGGAACACACAGAGGCGGCAGACCTGGGGAGCAGTGGAGGCAGTCCCGGCCCACAATCTCACTCTCAATGCAGTGGCTGATCCTGCAGCACCACTGAGCCCAGTAGCAGCAGGGGACGCAGCACACGCTACTCCAGCCTCTCGGTTGCATCAGAATCTGTGAGCACAGGGAGCTGGGCAGTAGAAACAACAGGACCCCTGACCCTGGTTCTTCTGGCTGTGACAACACTCCTGGCTCCAATCCTCCACCTCTGCCACCCCTGGCAGTACCCACACACCCCACAACCCCAGATGTGTCAGAGCTGCTGGCCACCCTGGTTCTTCCCCCAGCCCTACTCCTCCCCTTGCCACAGCATCAGTGTGTGCAATCTAGGTGACCCTGAGTGCAGTAGCCATGACCTGGTGACCCAGATGGCAAGCCCACACTGGCAGCATCAAAGCACCAGTCACCCAGAGGCACAGGCAGGGATGAGGAGGGCACCTGTGACACCTCTGTGGGGGCAGCAGAGGGCAGGAAGTGACAGTTCTCCAATATAGCCAGAGGCTACCCAGGGAAGAAAAACTAAAACCTTGTGCTATAATGCCACCTTCTGAAAAAAAAGAAAAGCTTTAATTACCAAGTTCTGCTTTGTAATTGGTTCATAGTATATCATTAAAATATATCCAACTTTTGTCTCATCTACAGAGATTTTTGACTCCTTCCTCACTGAATCCAGGCTTCACCAACAGGTAGAGAATCTGCCTACACTGTAGGAGACACGGGAGATACAGGTCGGATCCCTGGGTTAGGAAAATCCCCTGGAGGAGAAAATGGCAGCCATTCCAGCACTCTTGCCAGATGTATCCCATGGACAGAGGAGCTTGGTGGGCTACAGTCTATGGGGTCGCAAAGAGTTAGTCATGACAGCACAACGCACAACATATTCACTGAATCCAGGTATCATGAGTCTAGAAATCAGGCAGATCAAAACCATACAGAGACTCATGTCAGTCAGCAACATGGGAGCATGAAAACTCTTTTTGGTCTCTCCTCATCAATCTACAACCACTAGAAGATCTGGAATTCAACAGCAGTTCCTTCACCCAGCCCATCAGGACAGCCCAGAGATCCACACATCTGTGCACCTGAAGACAGATAGACTGGAACACACAGAGGCGGCAGACCTGGGGAGCAGTGGAGGCAGTCCCGGCCCACAATCTCACTCTCAATGCAGTGGCTGATCCTGCAGCACCACTGAGCCCAGTAGCAGCAGGGGCGCAGCACACGCTACTCCAGCCTCTCGGTTGCATCAGAATCTGTGAGCACAGGGAGCTGGGCAGTAGAAACAACAGGACCCCTGACCCTGGTTCTTCTGGCTGTGACAACACTCCTGGCTCCAATCCTCCACCTCTGCCACCCCTGGCAGTACCCACACACCCCACAACCCCAGATGTGTCAGAGCTGCTGGCCACCCTGGTTCTTCCCCCAGCCCTACTCCTCCCCTTGCCACAGCATCAGTGTGTGCAATCTAGGTGACCCTGAGTGCAGTAGCCATGACCTGGTGACCCAGATGGCAAGCCCACACTGGCAGCATCAAAGCACCAGTCACCCAGAGGCACAGGCAGGGATGAGGAGGGCACCTGTGACACCTCTGTGGGGGCAGCAGAGGGCAGGAAGTGACAGTTCTCCAATATAGCCAGAGGCTACCCAGGGAAGAAAAACTAAAACCTTGTGCTATAATGCCACCTTCTGAAAAAAAAAAAAAGAAAAGCTTTAATTACCAAGTTGCATTGTTAGAATCGAAATTTTAAGAGCTTTATCTAAATAAGAAAGGTGTTAGCTGCTTCAAATGTACCAACTGAGGAACAACTCATCAAGCACCATGGAAACCATGGTAACCCAGTATCACCAAAAGGAAATGACAGTTTGCCAGAAATCAAATTTAAAGTCATGGAACACTGCAATCTGACCGAAAGAAAATTCAAAATGATGAAACTCAGTGAGCTACAAGAGACCTAAGAAAGGCAGCTGAGTTCAGTGGGGTCAGGAATAAAGTTAATGAGCAAAAGGAACACATTACTACAGTGAATTCTTTTTAAAAAATGAAACAGCTTCTAGAGCTGAAGAGCCCAATAAATTAGAGGAAGAATGCATCAGAAAGCATTGGAAATAGAGTAAATTATGTGGAAGAGAATTAGTGAACTCAAAGATGTAAGTATAGATATGATTCAGGTAGATGAGGAGAGTGAACTAAGACTTTCCAAAACGGAGAAATTCTACGAGAATGATTCCACTTCATTATGAAAGGTAACATAAGGATACTTGGGAATCCTAGAAGGAGAAGAGAGAGAGAAGGGAACAGAGTTTATTTTTAAAAATAACATATAATGTAAAACTTCCCAAACCTGGGAAATGATATACAAGTCCATGAAGCTAAGAGATGGTCTAATTTTCTGAATGCAAAAAAAAAAAAAAAAAAACAACCTCTTCTGAGACATGTTACATTAATGTTATTAAAAGTCATTAATAAAGACCTTCCAGCTGGGAGGAGAGAGCAGTAACCTATAAAGAAACCCCATTAGGCCATTAGCAGATTTCTCCGCAGAGACTCTACATGCCAGGAGAAAGTAGAATAATATACCCAAATATTGAAAGATAAAAACTATCAGCCAAGAATACTCTATCCAGCAGTTATCCTTCAGACATGAAGGAGAAATAAAGGCTTTCTCAGACAAACAAATGCCAAGTAAGTTCACTAGACTTGCTTTACAAGACATTTTGAAAAGGGCTCTTTGACCTGAAATGGAAAGGTAAAGTACATAAAACTATGAGTAAGTTAAGGTGATGACTAGACAGAACCAGAAAACTGCAACTCTATATCAGCATAGATGGTTAAACACATGATTACAGGATAAAGGAAAAGAGGCAGTAAAAATAACTAACTTGGTAATGAACTCACAATAATAACAAAAGAATAATTTGAGACAACAAAAACTTAAGAGGGGAAGAGTTAAAAGACAGAACTCACTTCCCAAATGAAGATATGATGCTATCTGCACAAAAAGGGCTATTTTATCCATGAAATGTTTTATACAAACCTCAAGGTAACTGGAAAACATGAATCTAGAGCAGAGACACAAACATGAAAAGAGGAAACTGAGAAAAACATCAGAGAAAACCACCAAAGTAAAAGAAAAAAGGCAGAAATATAAGGAAAAAGAAACAATGCAGTTATGGAGCAGCCAGAAAACAAAAGACAAAATGACAGTACTCAGTTCTCCTTTAGCAACCATCACTCTAAATGTAAGTTGATTGAATTCACCAGTCAAAGGGCACAGAGTAGCTGGATGGATTAAAAACAAGACCCACCCATATGCTACCCCCAGGAGACTCAGCTCAGCTCTACAGACAAACTAGGCTCAATGTAAAGGGATAAAAGATGATACTCCAAGAAAATGGCATCCCAAAGAAAACAAGTATAGCCATACTCATGTAAGACAAATTATATGTGAAGCCAAACCAGGTAACAAGAGACAAAAATGAACATTACACAATGATAAAGGGTGCAATCCCTCAAAAAGACATAACAATTTATTACTATATATGCACCTAACATGAGAGCACTGAAATATATAAAGCAATTATTAATAGACCTGATAGGAGAAATTGATAGCAACATAATAATAAACAAGAATTTAACCCACCAATTCAATCAATAGATAGATCATCCAGACAGAAAAGCAACAAGGAAACAGTGGCCTTAAATGAAATAGTATACCAAATGAACTTAACAGATTTATACAGAATATTCCACAGAGCAAAAGGGCAGTCTCTTCAACAATGGTTTTGGAAAAACTGGACAGACACATGCAAAAGAATGAAACAAGACCACAGTTTTATGTAATACACAAAAATTAACTCAACGTGGATTGAAGCATTCGAAGTAAAACCTGAAACCACAAAACTCCTAGAGGAAAATATAGTCAATATATGCTCACATTGGTCTTAGCAATATCTTTCTGTATATGACTCCTCAGGCAAGGGAACCAAAAGCAAAAATAAATAAATGGGACTACATTAAAAAGCTTCTGCACAGCAAAGGAAGCCATTGACAAAGCAATAACCTACCAAATGGAAGAGTTTTGCAAATCATACATCTGGTAAGATATTGATATTCAAAATATATAAAAACTCAAACTCAGTAACATAAAACCAACTAGACAATGCACAGAGGATCTGCTTAGACATTTTCCCAAAGAAGACCTACATTTTAAAACTGTAAAAGAAAACCTTTTGATATTCTGTTTGCTTTGAGGGAGAGAAGTATGACCTCCTATACTGTGAGGAGGGCTACAGACTGGCTAGAGATCAGGTGGGTCTGTTCTCAGGCAGCTCTAATGCTAACTTTCTGTGGGTGTGGGCTGGCTCTAGACCCAACATATAGAGATCTACAGACAAAGCACTCCATGCTCACGAGGGGTGCACAAATACGGCACTTACTGTCAGACCTAGTTCAGGATCCAAGGGATAACAAGTGATTCATGACAGGTCCAGGGCAGAAAACTGGTTCGGGACCAGACGAAATGGTCAAAACATCCAGACAATAAATAAAGAGGGAAACCATGCTCAAAATAGCTATAATCACCTTGTGTGGAAATAGCATCATATGTAGAACATAAATGAACAAGGTTCACTGACTAACTCAGTGACTTTGGAGGTATATCCAAGAATATGCATTCTGGAAGTTCTCCAACTGATTCTATGTGAAGCCAAGTTTGAGATCCTCACCTCTGAATATCTCCCTTCTCTGAACAACTTGTGGCCCTGAGTGATGATGTTCATTGGCTCAGTTGCAAATTAAAAGGTTCAAATTCCAGTGCCCTTTATGAATGACTTTTCAAGACTCAGCTTCAACACTATGTCTATAATAATGCTTTTCTTCTACTTCCCTGGTGATTTGGTGGTTAAGAATCCATCTGCCAATGCAGGGACAAGGGTTCAAACCCTGGTTCAGGGAGATTCCACATGGCATGAGTCAACTAAACCCATGTGCCACAACTACTGAACCCATACTCTAGAGTCTGTGCTCTGCAACAAGAAAAGTCACCATAATGACAAGCCCACACACCACAACTAGAGAGTAGCCCCCACTTGCCACAACTAGAGAAAGTCCATGCACAGCAACAAAGACCCAGAGCACCCAAAGATTAATTCATTAATTAATTAAAAAATTAAACACACTGAATGTCAGAGCTTTAAAAATGTTTTTCTTGATCCCAGCCTCTTTATTCCTCAGTGCTCTACTATGCTTGTGTGCTAAGTCTCTTCAATCATGTCCAACACTGTGAGACCCTATGGACTATTGCCCACCCAGGCTCCTCTGTCCATGGGATATCCCAGGCAAGAATACTGGAGTGAGTTGCCATGCCCTCCTCCAGGGGATCTTACCTATCCAGATTTAACTCCAGTCTCCTGTATTGCAGGCAGATTCTTTACTGCTGAGCTACCGGGAAAGTCGATGCTCTATTATACACACACTATGTATGGTTGTATCAGAGCACTTATAAATGTCATGCACTTTGTCTCTTCCACTGGGCTCTCAGAGTCTATAATTTGTGCCTTTGTATCTCTATCCCACTTGGCATATAGTCTGGCAGGTGAAAACCCTCAATAAATATTTATTGAATTCTTAAAAATTTATTTATTCTTAAATACATATTTAACCATATGTAATATTTTCAACATCTATGAAAGGAAGAAGTAAAACTGCATTGTCTCTAAATCCTAATGCCTTTAGGTTCTAAAATCCTGATCTTTTTTCTCCCTGTATCACACAAAAAAATATTTACATGATCCAAGAAATAATGCTTTAGACTTGTATTTCTCAAACTTTAATACGTATGCTACTTACCTGTGGAATCTTTTTAAAATGCAAATTAAAATTTGGTAGGTTTAGGGTGAAGCTGAGTTTCTGTATTTTTCATAAACTCCCAGGTCATGTTGGTGTATGGACAATAGCACAATTCTAGGACATAGAGACTGTCTATAATAATGCTTTTCTTCTACTTCCCTGGTGATTTGGTGGTTAAGAATCCATCTGCCAATGCAGGGACAAGGGTTCAAACCCTGGTTCAGGGAGATTCCACATGGCATGAGTCAACTAAACCCATGTGCCACAACTACTGAACCCATACTCTAGAGTCTGTGCTCTGCAACAAGAAAAGTCACCATAATGACAAGCCCACACACCACAACTAGAGAGTAGCCCCCACTTGCCACAACTAGAGAAAGTCCATGCACAGCAACAAAGACCCAGAGCACCCAAAGATTAATTCATTAATTAATTAAAAAATTAAACACACTGAATGTCAGAGCTTTAAAAATGTTTTTCTTGATCCCAGCCTCTTTATTCCTCAGTGCTCTACTATGCTTGTGTGCTAAGTCTCTTCAATCATGTCCAACACTGTGAGACCCTATGGACTATTGCCCACCCAGGCTCCTCTGTCCATGGGATATCCCAGGCAAGAATACTGGAGTGAGTTGCCATGCCCTCCTCCAGGGGATCTTACCTATCCAGATTTAACTCCAGTCTCCTGTATTGCAGGCAGATTCTTTACTGCTGAGCTACCGGGAAAGTCGATGCTCTATTATACACACACTATGTATGGTTGTATCAGAGCACTTATAAATGTCATGCACTTTGTCTCTTCCACTGGGCTCTCAGAGTCTATAATTTGTGCCTTTGTATCTCTATCCCACTTGGCATATAGTCTGGCAGGTGAAAACCCTCAATAAATATTTATTGAATTCTTAAAAATTTATTTATTCTTAAATACATATTTAACCATATGTAATATTTTCAACATCTATGAAAGGAAGAAGTAAAACTGCATTGTCTCTAAATCCTAATGCCTTTAGGTTCTAAAATCCTGATCTTTTTTCTCCCTGTATCACACAAAAAAATATTTACATGATCCAAGAAATAATGCTTTAGACTTGTATTTCTCAAACTTTAATACGTATGCTACTTACCTGTGGAATCTTTTTAAAATGCAAATTAAAATTTGGTAGGTTTAGGGTGAAGCTGAGTTTCTGTATTTTTCATAAACTCCCAGGTCATGTTGGTGTATGGACAATAGCACAATTCTAGGACATAGAGACTGATCACAGCCCTCAGTAGGGAGTCCACTTCATATGTTAGAAGGCAGATTAGGTTCTTCTCAGCACCAGATCGTCTGGGTTCAGATCCTAGTGCTGACACTTCTGTGAGATAGACAGTTATCTTATTTGTGCTTCAACTTCCTCATCTGTAACACAGAAATAATGATAGGGCTTTTTTTAATTAACGAGATAATTCATATAATGGATTCATATTCATTCATATTCAGATAATCCTTATAATGGTGCTTCCCACACAGTGAACATAACACATGTGAACTCTACAGTTTCACTCCCTTTCAGTTTGCTGGTTTCAGCAGTGATCAGTTCCACAGATTCAAGAGGCTTGATTTTTTTTTTGAAAACAATAGAGAGAAAGTATTTTCCTTTCCTTCCATTGAAAAAGTTAATATATCCACACACCAAGACAGGACCAGACTAGAGAAGAAAAATTAACTTGCATTTTCCAGTGTTACTTTTGCCTTTGCTGCCCCCATCGCAACATTGAAAACACTGGAACATTTTATCGTTTCAGAAAAGATAAAATACAGAGATTAAAATTTATGACATAAAGAAGCTCTGGCCAGGATATATGAATTGATACTCAGTACAGCATAAATATCAGCACATACACAAAGCCACTTTTCTTTTAATAATAAGATGCAAAGCTCATTTCCTGATGCTAAAATATAATTTAATAGTAAGCATAGAGTTCAGTCTCAGAGAAGGAGGGAAAGAAGAATCAGGAAAGAAAAGTAAAGAGAAATAAAAACAGAAAATCTGACATTACTAGTAGCTCTGTGTCACCTTACAAGGAGAAAGAGTAAATGAAGAAAGGGACTCAGAACAATCATTATTGAGTCCTTCCTATGTGCCAAGTGCTTCGGTATATCTGAGTTGTAAGCATCCAGTAACATTCTCCGTGGAAGGTGTCTGCTTTGTCTAAATCCTAATGCCTTTAGGTTCTAAAATCCTGATCTTTTTCTCCCTGTATCACACAAAAAATATTTACATGATCCAAGAAATAATGCTTTAGACTTGTATTTCTCAAACTTTAATACGTATGCTACTTACCTGTGGAATCTTTTTAAAATGCAAATTAAAATTTGGTAGGTTTAGGGTGAAGCTGAGTTTCTGTATTTTTCATAAACTCCCAGGTCATGTTGGTGTATGGACAATAGCACAATTCTAGGACATAGAGACTGATCACAGCCCTCAGTAGGGAGTCCACTTCATATGTTAGAAGGCAGATTAGGTTCTTCTCAGCACCAGATCGTCTGGGTTCAGATCCTAGTGCTGACACTTCTGTGAGATAGACAGTTATCTTATTTGTGCTTCAACTTCCTCATCTGTAACACAGAAATAATGATAGGGCTTTTTTTAATTAACGAGATAATTCATATAATGGATTCATATTCATTCATATTCAGATAATCCTTATAATGGTGCTTCCCACACAGTGAACATAACACATGTGAACTCTACAGTTTCACTCCCTTTCAGTTTGCTGGTTTCAGCAGTGATCAGTTCCACAGATTCAAGAGGCTTGATTTTTTTTTTGAAAACAATAGAGAGAAAGTATTTTCCTTTCCTTCCATTGAAAAAGTTAATATATCCACACACCAAGACAGGACCAGACTAGAGAAGAAAAATTAACTTGCATTTTCCAGTGTTACTTTTGCCTTTGCTGCCCCCATCGCAACATTGAAAACACTGGAACATTTTATCGTTTCAGAAAAGATAAAATACAGAGATTAAAATTTATGACATAAAGAAGCTCTGGCCAGGATATATGAATTGATACTCAGTACAGCATAAATATCAGCACATACACAAAGCCACTTTTCTTTTAATAATAAGATGCAAAGCTCATTTCCTGATGCTAAAATATAATTTAATAGTAAGCATAGAGTTCAGTCTCAGAGAAGGAGGGAAAGAAGAATCAGGGAAAGAAAAGTAAAGAGAAATAAAAACAGAAAATCTGACATTACTAGTAGCTCTGTGTCACCTTACAAGGAGAAAGAGTAAATGAAGAAAGGGACTCAGAACAATCATTATTGAGTCCTTCCTATGTGCCAAGTGCTTCGGTATATCTGAGTTGTAAGCATCCAGTAACATTCTCCGTGGAAGGTGTAATAAGCCTCATTGGAGAGAAAAGGGATTTGGGGTAGGAGGATTACAGCTGTCAGACCTAGCCTTGGTAGAGCTGGGATTTGAACCTACTCCTAGTGAACACTCTATGACTCTAGTAGTCAGTCCCATCTCCTCAAACAAACTTTGAAAGAATCTTCAGAGCTGAGCTTTCTCAAGTTTAAATCAAGATAGTAAACTACAGGGCTTTCCTGATGGCTCAGTGGTAAAGAATCCACCTGCCAATGCAGGACACACGGATTTGATTCCTGGTCTAGGAAAATCCAGTGGAGAGGGAAATAGCAACCCACTCTAGTATTCTTGCCTGAGAAATCCCATGGACCAAGGAGCCTCGTGGGCTCCAGTCTATTGTGTTGCAAAAGAGTCAGACACAATTTAGCAACTAAACGACGACAACAATAAATCACAAGACAGGACAACATGAAGTAGGAATGAATACATAAAACAGTTGAAATTGCACCAAAGATACACTGCACCCTTTAATAGTTTTCACTGAAAGAGTAAATCCTGGGAACCAAACAAGTTAGTCAGGATTCTTACCAGTCTTGTCAGTTCAGCTTACATTTCCCCTGGATTCCAGATAGGTGCAACAGGGTTAGCATTATCCCTTCTTTTGCTTTAAGGTATATTGGGGGAATATTGTCTCCCCTGCTGAGTGGTGCAAACTACAAGACTCACAGTAACTTGGATTCTGCTCCTGGCTTCTCCTTGCATTGAAACTGAGGCTGTTAGGTTGCCGCACTGTTTGATTAGTTCAAATTCCACTGGGCCTCTGAGCCCTTGTTAAGTGAAGGAGGCTGACCCAGTAGGGGAAATGAATTCAGGGGCTTGAAATTGAAGGATGGTTTGATTTAACACCCAGTTTAGTGTTAATCTAAAGTTCTACCTATTTACTTATTTGTAAGCACAGCAGAATAGAAAACCTGGCCTATCTGTTTAATTTCTATATCACTATGGGACAAGATCCTTTTTATATCCTGATTCATATACATTTGATGATTATTACCTATTTCTAATGCTGAATGTAACATATTCTATTTGGTTCTAACTACATTGGAAAAAATACTTAGCCCCAGATAAGATTTTTAGAGTATATCCTCATTGAGAGAAAGGGATTTGGGGTAGGAGGATTACAGCTGTCAGACCTAGCCTTGGTAGAGCTGGGATTTGAACCTACTCCTAGTGAACACTCTATGACTCTAGTAGTCAGTCCCATCTCCTCAAACAAACTTTGAAAGAATCTTCAGAGCTGAGCTTTCTCAAGTTTAAATCAAGATAGTAAACTACAGGGCTTTCCTGATGGCTCAGTGGTAAAGAATCCACCTGCCAATGCAGGACACACGGATTTGATTCCTGGTCTAGGAAAATCCAGTGGAGAGGGAAATAGCAACCCACTCTAGTATTCTTGCCTGAGAAATCCCATGGACCAAGGAGCCTCGTGGGCTCCAGTCTATTGTGTTGCAAAAGAGTCAGACACAATTTAGCAACTAAACGACGACAACAATAAATCACAAGACAGGACAACATGAAGTAGGAATGAATACATAAAACAGTTGAAATTGCACCAAAGATACACTGCACCCTTTAATAGTTTTCACTGAAAGAGTAAATCCTGGGAACCAAACAAGTTAGTCAGGATTCTTACCAGTCTTGTCAGTTCAGCTTACATTTCCCCTGGATTCCAGATAGGTGCAACAGGGTTAGCATTATCCCTTCTTTTGCTTTAAGGTATATTGGGGGAATATTGTCTCCCCTGCTGAGTGGTGCAAACTACAAGACTCACAGTAACTTGGATTCTGCTCCTGGCTTCTCCTTGCATTGAAACTGAGGCTGTTAGGTTGCCGCACTGTTTGATTAGTTCAAATTCCACTGGGCCTCTGAGCCCTTGTTAAGTGAAGGAGGCTGACCCAGTAGGGGAAATGAATTCAGGGGCTTGAAATTGAAGGATGGTTTGATTTAACACCCAGTTTAGTGTTAATCTAAAGTTCTACCTATTTACTTATTTGTAAGCACAGCAGAATAGAAAACCTGGCCTATCTGTTTAATTTCTATATCACTATGGGACAAGATCCTTTTTATATCCTGATTCATATACATTTGATGATTATTACCTATTTCTAATGCTGAATGTAACATATTCTATTTGGTTCTAACTACATTGGAAAAAATACTTAGCCCCAGATAAGATTTTTAGAGTATATTTTTTATACCTAGAAAAGTCCAATGATTTCTTATTCAGTTATAAGCTCCTGTGTTAGAAGAAAGTCACTAATAATGATACTGTTAAGGGGAGGAAATAACTTGACAATATTTCATCATGTGGGGCTCTTCAAAATAGAAAACTATTCAACTCTTTTCATGTTAACTTTGTTTTCCAAAGAACATATGGATAAAATGAAAATAAGTTACTCATACTCTAGAATAATTAGTATGTTAAGAATTTCAACATGCTGTAAAGAAGTACATTAAATATAAAAATGACTTGTAATTCAAGGGTTTATTTTATCAGCATAGCCTAGGAGTAAGGTATTCCAATAAATAGAAGATTATTGTCTATTATTATAAAGAGAATAAATATTCTTAAAGAATTACAATTTCCTAGAAACAGAAGTGACTTAGAAAATACAATCTTTCTTTGATAAGACAGAGGGTATTTTGAAAATCTCATACATTTCCAGGGCCACAATAATAAACACAAGTTAACACAATTTAACCTGCTATTGACAAAACACAAATGTCCTTATTAAAAGAAATGTCAGGTTAATAAAATGTCCAATAAACTATAATTTACTGCAATACACAACATTTTGGAAGAGATGTCCGCTCCTTGAATTTTCATTTAAAACGTATTATTAAGAAACAATTATTTTAGTGATCAGGAACCTGCATACTCCCAAGATATACAAATGCATTTGCCCTATGCATGTTGCCATTACAAAAGGGGGATTTGGCATGACAAATACGTTCCTTACTAAAATTCCATGTGACATGAAAAATTAACTAGTTAAGAGCTAAGTTTCAAATATACAAATATAATCTAAAAGATATAATGTTTTCCCATAAATCAATTTTCAGCCTATGTAGAGAAAACTTCCCCTTCAATTTACAATTTGTAAGAAATCAACCAATTTTTCCATATCAGCTGGAAACAAACAAACAAAAATAAACAGGTATACTTGAAAAAATATTTGAAGTCCAGCTTCCCTGGTAGCTCAATGGTAGAGTTCGCCTACCAATGCAGGACCCACGGGTTCGATCCCTGATCCGGGAAGATCCCACATGCTGTGGAGCAACTAAGTCCATGAGACACAACTATTGATCCTGTGCTCTAGAGCCTCGGAACTGCAACTATTGAGACCATGTGCCACAACTACAGAAATTCATTAGCCCTAGGGCCCAAGTTACACAACAAGAAAAGTCACCCCAACCAGAAGCCTACTCACCTCAGCTAAAGAGCAGCCCCACTCTGCAACTAGAGAGCCTGTGGCAGCAGTGAAAACCCAAAATAGCCAAAAATAAATAAATATTAAAAAAAATATTTGAAGTCATTATGATTCTTGAGAGAAATGTGCTTTTGTGATATTACAAGAGGAGCCTCAACTTTCTCATTTGGAGAATTTGGAGGGTTTATCTGAAGCTAATATTGATCTATTGATGAAAAAGTGCAGCTATTTTGTTAATGGACCACATGAATGCCATCGGTAGTATTCGCTGAATGTATTAAACATCCACCAAACTTTAAAAAGAGAAATATTGACCAGAACATGCACATCCATTATGTTCATAATAAAAAACAGAAATGGTCTTAATATTTCAGTCATGGAGAGTTTTCTAAGGTGTTAAATTCTTTTGTAATGAAAAATAATTGGGTGGGAAGTTATATTGAGGGTGGAGAATAAGAAAAAATCCTGCACATCAAAGGGAAAAGTCACAACTTCTTAATTATGGAACGATGATGACACAAACCAGAATTGCCACATAATCATGGAGGAACTTCATGAAACCAGGTATCTGGGAAGTGGTTCTACAACTGGCCTCTCAGCAAGGTCTTCACAATCACCACAAACGTGTGCTGGTTTTCATTCCATCATCTTCATCATCATATACGCTACTTACTTCTATCTTAGCTTCCAGAAGCCAATCGTTCCAGTATATATTTTTAAAAGTGTGTTTATAATTTCAAAATCATCTTCTAAGAATATAGTAATATTGCATAACCAGCTTAAAAAGATACATTAGTAAATCAAAAGTTAAAGCACATTAATATGACCATTTTTCTTTTTTTCCCTAGTCTTAGTTTTATTTTGGAACAAGCAATTCATTCACATAGTACAAGATTTAGAAGTTAACAATATTTTGCAGACGTCTATGAATTGTTGAGAGACATGACTATGTCCCAAGAAAGTCCTGGAGGAATGTCAGTGTGTTAGTCGCTCAGTCATGTCCAACTTTGTGACACCATTGACTGGAACTTGCCAGGCTCCTCTGTCCCTGGAATTCTCCAGGCAAGAATACTGGAGTGGGTAGCCATTCCCTTCTCCAGGGGATCTTCCCAACCCAGGGATCAAACTTGGGTCTCCTTCATTGCAGACAGATTCTTTACCATCGGAGCCACTAGGGAAGCAAGTCATAAAAATAGTGAACTTCTACTAACATCATGGCTTGCTTTTCTTCCATATCTTGTTATAACTTTCAGCTCTCTAACTTTAACTCTGAATCTATATCTTCAGTATTTTACGGTATTACTTTAGCCAATATGTAGAATTTCATTATGATATGCTTTATAAATTGTTTAGCATTTAAACTGATATTTATAAACCTTACAGTATGTCTCTATTCTAATGTGCTACCCCTTCCAGGAACTAAAATGATTATCAAAATAAATTGCTCCATCTTGTTTGTGGTTAGAGGCCACCAGAATAGGTTTATCGTGTCTGCTGATTTGTTTGGTATTTGGCTTATGATGGCTTGAGAAGTTAATTACTTTCCATGAGTAAATGACTAGATTCTAGATTGTTGGTACCTATGGTAAGGGAATAACCAATGCCATAATGGTTTGTCTAGGAGAACAAGTATTCGGGGCTGGGGCACAAGCAATTTGACAGAAAAAAAGCATCACGTACAGAGGTTATTATAACCCATTATTATAAGGGTTACTATAGTAATAGAAATGGAAGCCCAAACCTGGGTCAGGTTCATAGTTCTCTACTGCTCTCCTGAATCTCTCAGACCTGCTTCTATTACATTGCACCCAAGGAAGAATGTAAGGTACTAGCCAGATAAAACTTTAATATTAATTATTATTATTATTATTATATAATAATAATAATTCTGCGATAAGGCAGAATTATTTTCAGGAGTTCATAACTGAGGAAAACTCACTTAGTATGCCAATGAAATTTAAAACAATACCTGAAGGGAATGTAGGACAAAAAGAACTCGGGGAGAGAGAATATTCTAGGCAAATTACACTGCCATGTGTAAAATAGCTAGGGTGAAGCCGCTGTATAGCATAGGGAGTTCCATTCTGTGCTCTGTGATGACCTAGATTGGTTGGATGGTGGGACTGGGGGTGGAGCCCAAGAGGAAACAGATATATGCAGACTTACAGCTGATTCACATTGCTGTACAACAGAAACTAATACAACATTGTAAAGCATTTATATATGCGTGTGTGTGTGTGTTTGTATACAAGAACAGCCTTTGCAAAGGCCCTCGGGCAGGAAGAAATGCAAAAAGGGCCTTGAGAAGGTATCTAGGAGCCTAAGGCACAGCATGTTTCCGCCAGGTGGCGCCAGTGGTAAAGAAGTCACCAGACAATGGAGGCAGACATAAGAAACAAGAAGTTCGATCCCTGCGCCGGGAAGATACCCTGAAGGAGAGCATGGCAACCCACTGCAGTATTCATGCCTGAAGAATCCAATGCATAGAGGAGTCTAGTGGCCTACAGTTCACGGGGCTGCACAGAGTTGGACATGACAAGTGATTTAGCATGCAGGCACAAAGGAAGTGAAATACAGTGGGACATCAGAAAATTTAGCCACAGAGTTTGGAGCTGAAGTTTGTATCTATTTTTAATGAACCGAATCAAAGGGATAGTTATGGATTTTACCTTTCCATGAGTAAATGACTAGATTCTAGATTGTTGGTACCTATGGTAAGGGAATAACCAATGCCATAATGGTTTGTCTAGGAGAACAAGTATTCGGGGCTGGGGCACAAGCAATTTGACAGAAAAAAAGCATCACGTACAGAGGTTATTATAACCCATTATTATAAGGGTTACTATAGTAATAGAAATGGAAGCCCAAACCTGGGTCAGGTTCATAGTTCTCTACTGCTCTCCTGAATCTCTCAGACCTGCTTCTATTACATTGCACCCAAGGAAGAATGTAAGGTACTAGCCAGATAAAACTTTAATATTAATTATTATTATTATTATTATATAATAATAATAATTCTGCGATAAGGCAGAATTATTTTCAGGAGTTCATAACTGAGGAAAACTCACTTAGTATGCCAATGAAATTTAAAACAATACCTGAAGGGAATGTAGGACAAAAAGAACTCGGGGAGAGAGAATATTCTAGGCAAATTACACTGCCATGTGTAAAATAGCTAGGGTGAAGCCGCTGTATAGCATAGGGAGTTCCATTCTGTGCTCTGTGATGACCTAGATTGGTTGGATGGTGGGACTGGGGGTGGAGCCCAAGAGGAAACAGATATATGCAGACTTACAGCTGATTCACATTGCTGTACAACAGAAACTAATACAACATTGTAAAGCATTTATATATGCGTGTGTGTGTGTGTTTGTATACAAGAACAGCCTTTGCAAAGGCCCTCGGGCAGGAAGAAATGCAAAAAGGGCCTTGAGAAGGTATCTAGGAGCCTAAGGCACAGCATGTTTCCGCCAGGTGGCGCCAGTGGTAAAGAAGTCACCAGACAATGGAGGCAGACATAAGAAACAAGAAGTTCGATCCCTGCGCCGGGAAGATACCCTGAAGGAGAGCATGGCAACCCACTGCAGTATTCATGCCTGAAGAATCCAATGCATAGAGGAGTCTAGTGGCCTACAGTTCACGGGGCTGCACAGAGTTGGACATGACAAGTGATTTAGCATGCAGGCACAAAGGAAGTGAAATACAGTGAACATGGACCGTGTATCTATCAGAAAATTTAGCCACAGAGTTTGGAGCTGAAGTTTGACTAAGTCTCTGGATCTGGTCTTAATGAATCCAGGGGTGGGGGAGGGCTGTGGTTAATATTCTTTCCAATCCCATAATTTTGAGAGATAAGACAGATCTAAAACTTCTGCATTCTTTCCATAAAAATTGGTTTTATTAGCTGCCATCTCAAAGAGAGTCAGGTCAGTCCCACTTGATTCATGTTGGAGGAGTCAGAGGTGCTACAGCATCATGTTTAATCATCAGTGGTTCCTCAATTGTCTTGATATTAAGATTTTAAAAAACTGAAGGAGAGCTACCTTCTAAATAGGAACAGCAAGACTAAGAATAGAATGAAAGACAAATGATGCAGCTATATTCAAGTCCTGAGTTGTCCCAAACTTCCAATTAATTAAATATGACAGAAAAAGTCATGGCAATGCTGCTACAGTTATTTATTTTTAATTCGTGTCTCCCAAAATCAATGGAAAAAATCTCTAACAGCTGCACTGGTGTGATCACAGCAGAAAGCAATTTCTATTTTTGAGTTCTTGCTTCCTATTATTCAGACACGCTTTGGAATTTCAGTCTTGGTTGCTTCCCTGTTCCTTGGCCAACAATGCATGGTTTTAATTGAGGATGGCTGTAACTAAGAGGGAAAGGGCACACCAGTCTCATAAAGCAAACTTCAGACCACCAAGGCTCGAGTTCAGGAGGGAGGCTCTTGAGGAGGGATATCGTGTCCCTATAGCTGATTCACACTGCTGTACTGGCCCACTGTAAAGGAATCTTTACATTGAGGATGGCTGATATAAAAAGTATGGAAGGTATCTAGGAGCCTAAGGCACAGCATGTTTCCGCCAGGTGGCGCCAGTGGTAAAGAAGTCACCAGACAATGGAGGCAGACATAAGAAACAAGAAGTTCGATCCCTGCGCCGGGAAGATACCCTGAAGGAGAGCATGGCAACCCACTGCAGTATTCATGCCTGAAGAATCCAATGCATAGAGGAGTCTAGTGGCCTACAGTTCACGGGGCTGCACAGAGTTGGACATGACAAGTGATTTAGCATGCAGGCACAAAGGAAGTGAAATACAGTGAACATGGACCGTGTATCTATCAGAAAATTTAGCCACAGAGTTTGGAGCTGAAGTTTGACTAAGTCTCTGGATCTGGTCTTAATGAATCCAGGGGTGGGGGAGGGCTGTGGTTAATATTCTTTCCAATCCCATAATTTTGAGAGATAAGACAGATCTAAAACTTCTGCATTCTTTCCATAAAAATTGGTTTTATTAGCTGCCATCTCAAAGAGAGTCAGGTCAGTCCCACTTGATTCATGTTGGAGGAGTCAGAGGTGCTACAGCATCATGTTTAATCATCAGTGGTTCCTCAATTGTCTTGATATTAAGATTTTAAAAAACTGAAGGAGAGCTACCTTCTAAATAGGAACAGCAAGACTAAGAATAGAATGAAAGACAAATGATGCAGCTATATTCAAGTCCTGAGTTGTCCCAAACTTCCAATTAATTAAATATGACAGAAAAAGTCATGGCAATGCTGCTACAGTTATTTATTTTTAATTCGTGTCTCCCAAAATCAATGGAAAAAATCTCTAACAGCTGCACTGGTGTGATCACAGCAGAAAGCAATTTCTATTTTTGAGTTCTTGCTTCCTATTATTCAGACACGCTTTGGAATTTCAGTCTTGGTTGCTTCCCTGTTCCTTGGCCAACAATGCATGGTTTTAATTGAGGATGGCTGTAACTAAGAGGGAAAGGGCACACCAGTCTCATAAAGCAAACTTCAGACCACCAAGGCTCGAGTTCAGGAGGGAGGCTCTTGAGGGAGGGGATATACGTGTCCCTATAGCTGATTCACACTGCTGTACTGCAGAAACCAACACAACACTGTAAAGGAATTATCTCCCAATTAACAATTTTAAAAAAGATGGTGAGTTGTTTTGCCCCCTGATATGAAATTTCTACAGATGTTGGAAACTGAATCATTATGGAATCCAAGGCCCCATTAAAATACTCTATTTATCGTGCTTTGAATAGGATGAAGTAAGCTAACATTAGTTTCCCAATGCAATGAATCAATGGAATATTTTGAGGTTATATATTTAATTCCTTGTTCAGTTGTATTGTGAACGTATCCAGTGATTGCATAAGCACTCAATTAGCCTATTATTCTGGGTCCAGAATTCCTGGGACACTCTCCAACACATTTTTCTCCTCCATCAAGACAGTTTATTACTAGGAGGTTACATAACCTAACAGCTTCAGTGATTGAAACAAATTTCTTCTTTATGGAATTTAAACTATAAAAATATTTAATTTTTTACAAAAACTTACTTTTCTATGACTAGGTCAACAACCCCAATACTGTTAACAATAACAAGAGTGACAAACAAACCTACACGGCACTGAATTCAAGAGTCTGCTGCTAAAAAGCCTTTCTCTCCTTCTTCTTTGCCAATAGGATCCCATGTTGGGGGTCTTGACAATGAGTCTGTAAGTGTACCTATGTAGACTCCCT
This sequence comes from Tragulus kanchil, assembly GCA_022376925.1. Taxonomy (NCBI): domain Eukaryota; kingdom Metazoa; phylum Chordata; class Mammalia; order Artiodactyla; family Tragulidae; genus Tragulus; species Tragulus kanchil. The sequence continues at coordinate 125,395,892 of JAIOJX010000028.1, forward strand.
TGCACCTAGTGGGAGATTGTATGACTGGTATCTGGACAATAAAATATAAGCTGAAATTCTTGGTGCATTTTCTGGGAAACCTACTGTCTTCTTTAAAGTTAAAAGAAAAAGAAAATAAAAAAGGAAATGTAGGGGTCTGAACAGAAAGGAGGGAGAGGGAACAAGAATGAGAAAGAAGGAAGGAAGGAGAGAGAGAGAGAGAGTGAGAGAGAACGGACTGTCCCTTCCTGCCAGAAGCCCAGAAATGGCAGCTGGCTACAAAGCAGCCATTCTGCAGCCTTGAGAGAAGACCTCCTATTACAGAAGACTGGAACAGGATGGATCTGGGTCCTTCCTTGTGAGCAGCTGTGCATCCGTTCTGAACTGCCTCCTCCCGAATTTCTTATTATCTGAGAAAAAAGAACCCCCTTTATGGTCATGGAAGAGAGGTCAGGATTCGTGATATGGCTGAACAAATCCTAACTGATGTAACACCACTCTACATGTCTGGTGTGGATGGGTTACGACAGTCCAGGAAGCATCATTTATCTGTATCCTGTACAATCACATGGCCCTATAGCTGCCAGACACTAAACATGTTCTGAGGATTCAAAAATTAGTGAAATATGGATTCTGTCTTTCAGAAGCTTACAACCTACTGAGACAAATCTATAAACAGATACTTACAACATAATGTTATGTGTGAAGTCAGGGTCTCATAAAGGGTGCTCCCTGGGACAGCACTCCAGTGAGAAAAACAGTCTATCCTTAGATCAGTTTGGGAAACATACTACATCTTTGTGATGCACCCTGACATATTTAAGGCTCCGAGGAGTCCTGCTAAATAGCCTGTAAGGCTATTTAACTTTCTTTGACCTACAGTTTCTTAAAAATATTTAATAATAAAACCCCACTTTTCCCTGAAGCAGTACTTGCTGACTAGTGTTAAAAAACACACTTGGGGATATGTTGTACAAAGTGATTTCATAAAGTTATAACCTTAGACTTTTGGTAAATTTACTCACGGAAATAATTCAACTCTATATAAATTATTCACATATTAGTCCCCTAAAAAAAAAAATCATCTGTTGTGGTTTGAATTGTGTTTTCCCAAAAGACATGCTGAAGTCCTAACCCCTGGTACCTAGGTGCATGTCAGCTTCCTCACTATGTTATGTCCAACTCTTTGCAAACCTATACACTGTAGCCCGCCAGGCTCCTTCGTCGTGGGATTGTCATTCCATTCTCCAGAGGATCTTTCTAATACAAGGACCTAACCCAGGGCTCCTGCATTGCAGGCAGATTCTTTACTGTCTGAGACACCAGGGAAGCCTGGTACCTGGGCATGTGATGTAAACAGGAAACAGGATCTTTGGAGATGTAATTAGGATGCAAGTTAAGATGAGGTCATACTGGATTAGAGTGGGCACTAAACCCAATCACTAGTATCCTTATAAGAAGAACAAAGGATACCAGATGCATGCAAAGCCAGGTGAAGACAAAGGCAGAGACTGGAGGGATACAGCTGCAAAACAAGGAACCACCAGAGCGAGGAGTGAGCTTTAGGGCAGATCCTCCCCCTGGGTCCCAAGAAGGACCCAAACCTGCTCACACCTTGATTTGGACTTATGGCCTCCAGCTCTGTGAGAAAATAAATTTCTATTGTTTTAAGTCACTGATTTTGTGGTCCTTTGTTTCCAAAACCCTAGGAGACTAATACACAGTCATACTTCCTACTTGGCTTCTATCAATTCTGTTTGAAAAATTTGTCTTGGTATTTTTCTCCGCAGTCTAGCAGCTCAGGTGAGAAAGCGAAGGGCTTGAAGTCCAAAAGAGTTTGAGCCCTAACTCAGGCTATTATGAACTCTGAATTTCGGCAAGTTACTCAGCAGTTATGACTCTTGATTTTCTCAACTATAAGGGGATAAAGACTTTCATTCATTCAAATCATTTCTTCCTTTGGCAAGTATTGATGGAACAGAGACTGCTAAGCACTGTGTAAGGCACACATACAGATATAAAATAGGCAATTACTAAATCCTGCAAAGATAAGGCAGGGGCTAAGGAAGGGCATAATCTGACCACACAAGCTAATCTTGGAGGTGCTTATGAAGATTCAATGAGAAGTATGTGAATGTGTTTTATAATCTGTACTTGAAAAATTTTTAAACAAAAAATCATCTGTTGTGGTTTGAATTGTGTTTTCCCAAAAGACATGCTGAAGTCCTAACCCCTGGTACCTAGGTGCATGTCAGCTTCCTCACTATGTTATGTCCAACTCTTTGCAAACCTATACACTGTAGCCCGCCAGGCTCCTTCGTCGTGGGATTGTCATTCCATTCTCCAGAGGATCTTTCTAATACAAGGACCTAACCCAGGGCTCCTGCATTGCAGGCAGATTCTTTACTGTCTGAGACACCAGGGAAGCCTGGTACCTGGGCATGTGATGTAAACAGGAAACAGGATCTTTGGAGATGTAATTAGGATGCAAGTTAAGATGAGGTCATACTGGATTAGAGTGGGCACTAAACCCAATCACTAGTATCCTTATAAGAAGAACAAAGGATACCAGATGCATGCAAAGCCAGGTGAAGACAAAGGCAGAGACTGGAGGGATACAGCTGCAAAACAAGGAACCACCAGAGCGAGGAGTGAGCTTTAGGGCAGATCCTCCCTCTGGGTCCCAAGAAGGACCCAAACCTGCTCACACCTTGATTTGGACTTATGGCCTCCAGCTCTGTGAGAAAATAAATTTCTATTGTTTTAAGTCACTGATTTTGTGGTCCTTTGTTTCCAAAACCCTAGGAGACTAATACACAGTCATACTTCCTACTTGGCTTCTATCAATTCTGTTTGAAAAATTTGTCTTGGTATTTTTCTCCGCAGTCTAGCAGCTCAGGTGAGAAAGCGAAGGGCTTGAAGTCCAAAAGAGTTTGAGCCCTAACTCAGGCTATTATGAACTCTGAATTTCGGCAAGTTACTCAGCAGTTATGACTCTTGATTTTCTCAACTATAAGGGGATAAAGACTTTCATTCATTCAAATCATTTCTTCCTTTGGCAAGTATTGATGGAACAGAGACTGCTAAGCACTGTGTAAGGCACACATACAGATATAAAATAGGCAATTACTAAATCCTGCAAAGATAAGGCAGGGGCTAAGGAAGGGCATAATCTGACCACACAAGCTAATCTTGGAGGTGCTTATGAAGATTCAATGAGAAGTATGTGAATGTGTTTTATAATCTGTACTTCGAATGTAAACAAAAGTATTGTTATGAGTGGAATCAGATGGATTAAAGAGAACAGGTATCTCTGGTCAAACTGGTTCCCTCTGGTCAAGCTGGTGAATGTTAGGAAAAGAGAAAAAAAAAAGGTATTCATGAGATTTCAGACATCAGGCAGGAGAAACTGCTGGAGATTATGAGAGGAAACCAAAGTACATGAGAGATTTGTAAATTCACTCATCATCCATTCAACAAAACAGACATGGTCATGTTCCTCATGGAGTTTAGCTAAAGCCCACCTATGATGTATTGTAATTGAGACGGCTGGTAATTGTTCCCTTTTGTTCCAAAAAGGAGATGAAATGGGTATTTGTGTTGACTTATTAAGCGGTATACATAAGGGAAATAATATCAGTATATCAATGACAGAAGATGAATAGCTATTGGTGTAATGTTGGGGAAAGGTGTAATAGAATAGAAGAGAATAAACAGTCTTACATCAAACATCTCTGAAGTCATGCAGGTAAATATTTGAAAGTTCAGGTCACTGGTACTTGCATGATGAAGGTGCAAAATATCTCCTCAGTAAACCTGTCAAGGGCCATCGTCTGATTTCATTTGGAATCAGCCAGCTACTGGAAAGAGGCTTCCCTTGGCAGCCAGAACACCTGTCTCTCCTACTCTCATAAAGAAGGAAGCCAAGAGTTTTCCATGCAAGCACAAGTACTGTCCTATTAAAACATTATGAAGTGATATAGAGCCATCTTTCAGAAACCAGACATACAGCTACTTTATATTAAAATTCCCACCAAAAAGGTTCATCCTCTAAATGAAGATGACATTGGAGTTCAGAAAGAGTCACAGACCTGGGACTCTGGATACATATACTGAGCAGCTCAATCTACTGGCCCAACTCTTGGACTTTCCAGTTCAAAGTTCAATGATTTACCTATCACTTTTCCTCCTACAAAGTTTAAAAAAATGTCATAAGAACAAATATTGAAATCCTGATGATGTTTCAGTAAATCAATATGCAAAAACGTACATCTCTACCAATTTCAAGAAGGCTTCAGAGCTAATTTTTTAAAATATTTTTGACAATAAAAGACTGAATTCTGCTATTACAGGATGTAAATTAAGTCAGATTAAGTCTTACAGGTTTGATAAAGTATATCAAGTATTTAATGTCACATATGAAGGTTTTAATATTGCAACTAACATTTTTATGTTAATTAATTGTATAAATTTCTTTTATAAAAAACATATATTGAAATTCTTTCATCCATTCAAGTTTCGAAGAAGAGTGATCATAGCTCCAAGCCATGCCAGCAGTAATTCAAAACAAACTACCTAGTCAGCAAGAGGAAAGTTGTTTCATAGACTCTGAGGAAATTCTAGCTCTTATAACAAGGCTCATGTGTCTAATGTGCATCCAAAAACTGTGAGGAAATTAGAGCAGCATGAATAGCATTTTAGATATACTTACCTTCAGCTATCTCAATACTTATTAAATGCCCAGATGCTTCCCTGGTGACTTAGATGGTAAAGAATCTTCCTACAATGCAGGAGACCCAGGCTTATCCCCTGGGAGAAGAGAATGGCCACCCAGTCCAGTATTCTTGCCTGGAGACTTCTACGGATAGAGTTCAGCAGTGGCAGAGTCAGACACAACTGAAAGACTAACATTTTTTTTCCCCCTCTATCTGTGTGTGTGCATGTGTGTGTGTGTGTGCGCGCACACTCTTAGTTGAACTCTAGCTGTCCAGCCTCCTCTGTTCATGGGATTTTTTCAGGCAAGAACACTGGAGTGGGTTGCCATTTCCTTCTCGAGGGGAGTTCCTCAATCCAGGGATAGAAACTGAGTCTCTTGTGTCGTTGTGTTGCAGCTGGATTTTTTACTTGCTGAGCCACTGGGAAAGCCTGATGTATGTATGCATATATCAGTCACTTTTATGGTCCCACACTACTGAATAAAATGAGAGGACTGCCTGCATTTAAAAGGTTTAAACAATCCATCCTCTCCCTCTGTGTGTGTGGTCAGTCATGTCTGACTCTTTGTGACACTATGCACTGTAGCTCACCAGCCCTCTCTGCCCATGGGATTCTCTCTAGGTAAGAATATTGGAGTGGGTTGCCATTCGCTTTTCCAGGGGATCTTTCCAACCTAAGGATCAAGCTCTGATCTCCTGCATTGCAGGCAGATTATTTTACTATCTAAGCCACCAGGGAAACCTATATCTATCACACATACATATATATATACATATACACATGTACATACACATTTAAGTTAGAAGAGGCAAAATATGATCTCTGTTGTTTCAAACTCCTAATTTCAGTTATAAATTGTCAGCCTTGAAAAGGTGTACCAGAGATCATCTACCTCATTCTACTTATTTTGTAGTCATCTTATTCATTTCAGGCAATTTTCATCTACACTACCTAGTCAGCAAGAGGAAAGTTGTTTCATAGACTCTGAGGAAATTCTAGCTCTTATAACAAGGCTCATGTGTCTAATGTGCATCCAAAAACTGTGAGGAAATTAGAGCAGCATGAATAGCATTTTAGATATACTTACCTTCAGCTATCTCAATACTTATTAAATGCCCAGATGCTTCCCTGGTGACTTAGATGGTAAAGAATCTTCCTACAATGCAGGAGACCCAGGCTTATCCCCTGGGAGAAGAGAATGGCCACCCAGTCCAGTATTCTTGCCTGGAGACTTCTACGGATAGAGTTCAGCAGTGGCAGAGTCAGACACAACTGAAAGACTAACATTTTTTTTCCCCCTCTATCTGTGTGTGTGCATGTGTGTGTGTGTGTGCGCGCACACTCTTAGTTGAACTCTAGCTGTCCAGCCTCCTCTGTTCATGGGATTTTTTCAGGCAAGAACACTGGAGTGGGTTGCCATTTCCTTCTCGAGGGGAGTTCCTCAATCCAGGGATAGAAACTGAGTCTCTTGTGTCGTTGTGTTGCAGCTGGATTTTTTACTTGCTGAGCCACTGGGAAAGCCTGATGTATGTATGCATATATCAGTCACTTTTATGGTCCCACACTACTGAATAAAATGAGAGGACTGCCTGCATTTAAAAGGTTTAAACAATCCATCCTCTCCCTCTGTGTGTGTGGTCAGTCATGTCTGACTCTTTGTGACACTATGCACTGTAGCTCACCAGCCCTCTCTGCCCATGGGATTCTCTCTAGGTAAGAATATTGGAGTGGGTTGCCATTCGCTTTTCCAGGGGATCTTTCCAACCTAAGGATCAAGCTCTGATCTCCTGCATTGCAGGCAGATTATTTTACTATCTAAGCCACCAGGGAAACCTATATCTATCACACATACATATATATATACATATACACATGTACATACACATTTAAGTTAGAAGAGGCAAAATATGATCTCTGTTGTTTCAAACTCCTAATTTCAGTTATAAATTGTCAGCCTTGAAAAGGTGTACCAGAGATCATCTACCTCATTCTACTTATTTTGTAGTCATCTTATTCATTTCAGGCTACAATAACTACCATAAACTGGTGGTTTAAACACCAAACATTTCTCATGGTCCTGGAAACTGGGAAGTACAAGATCAAGGTGCCTGAGGATTCAGTTCTGGTGAGAGCCCACATCTGGTTTGCAGAGGCTGCCTTGTCAACTCTGTCCTCACAGAGCAGAGCGGGTGTCCCTTCCTCTTCTTATAAGGGCTCCAACACTCACCTTGATGACCTCAGGGGGCCTCCTCACAGTCCCAGTCTTCAAATAAAGTCTTGAGTGGGGAGCAGCCCCTCAACATATGAATTTGAGAGGAAACAAACTTTCAGTTCACAACCACAGGCATGTAACCAAGGACAGGAAAGGCGAGACTGGTATTCAAAGTCACAGAATGTGCAGATGGCTGGAGGTGGGCAAGCCTAAACCTGAGAGCCCTTGGTTAGGCTCCTCTAAGTTTCACTCAACAGTGTGCTTACTGACAGTCCAAGGGTTTATGCTTGTTTTTGTTTGCTTCTTTTTGCTGGTATCCCTGATCAGGGATTAAATTCACGCCCTCTGGAGTGGAATTCTGGACTCAACCACTATACCACCAGGGAAGTCCTCATGTTCTCTCCTGCAAGCTAGCACATAAACTAACAGTAAATCTCAGCAACTTGCATATGTCCAATAATGATTAAGAATGTTCTTATGTTCACTTGATTGTATGATGAGAGTCTAGAGGTTTTTCACTTGCTTCTTTTTCCTTTTCTGCATTAAAATTCTCAACTCTTCAAGGAGAAATATAACCGAAAATGTATACGAACAAACTACAGTTTGCTTTAAATGCTTTCATTACTTTTTTTCTATCTACTGCCCATAGCTGGTTTTGAAAAAGTAAGTAATTTTTGAACTCAGTATCATCAATATAATAAATAAAGGCACAGGGCCAGCATGTTTTGAGGCTCCTCAGCCTGAAAGGTGTCTTATCTTATTTTTTCTCCTGAGGCTCGGGCTTTGAAGAGAACAAAGTAGTTTTGGAGTTTCTCTTCCTTCCCCAGAGTCATTATCTGAAGAGCAAAGAAAATAAAGCAGACTGTTGCTTCACTGAGGCACTCCTCAATCTTTCATGCCTGTTTCATCTTGTGGGAGTGGTGGCATTGTTCCAGGCTATGGGGAAAATAGGCTTTTACATGAAGTGCTTAAGCAAAGGGTAATTTATTAATACTAACACAGATGAGTTCACAGGAGCTAAAAGAAATAAACAAAAGGAAGAAGCCCTTTAGGCAGGCTTGCAACAATAAAGCACTATTCCCTCAAGGGCCATCCGAAGAAACATCATTCTCTCTTAGGTCCTTGTCTCTAAAATGTTACACCTTCTACTGCTTTGTCTCAGTGTCCCTGTTTATTCCCAGGTAAACTAGCCAGTGGGCTTCCCAGGTGGCTCGGTGGTAAAGAGACTGCCTGCCAATGCAGGAGACGTGGATTCAATCCCTGGGTCGGAAGATCTCCTGGAGAAGGAAATGGCTACCCATTCTGCTATTCTTGCCTGGAGAATTCCATGGACAGAGGATACTGGTGGGCTATCATCCATAAGGTCACAAAGAGTCATATTTGACTAAATAACAACAACCTAGCCAGTCTCTGGTCAGTCACAAGAGAAGGTTAGAATTAGAAGTAGGTAAGATAGGATTTTTACTGCCTCACTTCAAAAACAATATAATCGCTCCCTGAAGATTATCAACTATTTTTTTCTAAGTTATCCGACAACTATCCCTTCCACACAAAAATTTTTCTTTCAACACATTTTTAAGTGGAACTCTTTCTAAAAGACATAAGAAGTTTTCATGACTCTACCAGTAGTGTAAATACAATGTACTTTAATTTGTTACTAATCTCAGGTTTATCCAAGTGGGGCCTGGTCTTCCAGATTAAGGTACTGCTTTGTCAAAGAGCAACATGGCCTCTCCAAAGTGAAGCGTGGCAAGCCAGACAGCAAATTGGTAAAAAGGACTTCTGTAAGCCCAGGCCAGTGCTAATCAGATACTTGGCATCAGTAACCACAACTGACATGACTGTTCTCAGAAGCTCTGGGAAAGAGTCCTGTTTAACTTCTCCAGAGCACAGCCTTGGCATGAGACCACAGCTACACCCAGAGTTACAATCGGGCTGTTTCATGATTCTGTGGGAAATTTCCTTCTTTACTTGGCTTATGCTGTACAGTATGTTTTTCCTTGGCTTTAACTTCTTTATACATCTTGTGGGAGTGGTGGCATTGTTCCAGGCTATGGGGAAAATAGGCTTTTACATGAAGTGCTTAAGCAAAGGGTAATTTATTAATACTAACACAGATGAGTTCACAGGAGCTAAAAGAAATAAACAAAAGGAAGAAGCCCTTTAGGCAGGCTTGCAACAATAAAGCACTATTCCCTCAAGGGCCATCCGAAGAAACATCATTCTCTCTTAGGTCCTTGTCTCTAAAATGTTACACCTTCTACTGCTTTGTCTCAGTGTCCCTGTTTATTCCCAGGTAAACTAGCCAGTGGGCTTCCCAGGTGGCTCGGTGGTAAAGAGACTGCCTGCCAATGCAGGAGACGTGGATTCAATCCCTGGGTCGGAAGATCTCCTGGAGAAGGAAATGGCTACCCATTCTGCTATTCTTGCCTGGAGAATTCCATGGACAGAGGATACTGGTGGGCTATCATCCATAAGGTCACAAAGAGTCATATTTGACTAAATAACAACAACCTAGCCAGTCTCTGGTCAGTCACAAGAGAAGGTTAGAATTAGAAGTAGGTAAGATAGGATTTTTACTGCCTCACTTCAAAAACAATATAATCGCTCCCTGAAGATTATCAACTATTTTTTTCTAAGTTATCCGACAACTATCCCTTCCACACAAAAATTTTTCTTTCAACACATTTTTAAGTGGAACTCTTTCTAAAAGACATAAGAAGTTTTCATGACTCTACCAGTAGTGTAAATACAATGTACTTTAATTTGTTACTAATCTCAGGTTTATCCAAGTGGGGCCTGGTCTTCCAGATTAAGGTACTGCTTTGTCAAAGAGCAACATGGCCTCTCCAAAGTGAAGCGTGGCAAGCCAGACAGCAAATTGGTAAAAAGGACTTCTGTAAGCCCAGGCCAGTGCTAATCAGATACTTGGCATCAGTAACCACAACTGACATGACTGTTCTCAGAAGCTCTGGGAAAGAGTCCTGTTTAACTTCTCCAGAGCACAGCCTTGGCATGAGACCACAGCTACACCCAGAGTTACAATCGGGGCTGTTTCATGATTCTGTGGGAAATTTCCTTCTTTTACTTGGCTTATGCTGTACAGTATGTCATTTTCTGCCCAAAATTTGGTGAAAAGAGAACTTCTCTAAGCTCCTCTTTATACATTTGCATGCAATGCAAAAGCTAGGCTTCTGAGTGCCAAGTATAAACCAATAAAGAACAAAGGAGGGCTTCCCTGGTGGTCCAGTGGGCCTTGCAGTGCAAGAGGCGCCGGTTCCATCCCTGGCCTGGGAAGATCCCATGTGCTGCGGAGCAGTTGGACCAATGTGCCCAACTACCCAGCTGGAACTCTGGAGCGCATGCACCCAGAGCCAGTGCTCTGCAGTGAGAGAAGCCACTGCAATGGGAGGCCTGCACAGGCCAAAGAACAAAGATAAATAAATGAAAGACCAACAGAAGTGGCCCCTCCCCCCAAAAAAGAACAAAGGAATAAGTCATCTTTTCTCTAAAAAAAAAAAACACCTTGTTTAACATAAAATCAAAGAATGCACTCTTACTTTTAAAGTCTATGGCTAGTGCAGGCAAATGCAATCATCACCACCCTTGAATTAAATGAATAAATAAAAGTTATAAAACACTGTTAAATATCAAAAAAATAATTCAAACTCAGTCATAGTGATGATTTTTCTATGACTTGGCCAAAGAGAAAATAGCTGAAGAATACAGATAGTATAAATGATTAAAATATCTATAAGAAAGATACTAACTCAAACCCCTTCACCTACCTGGATATAGCTTGCTAGAAATTTTTCAGATAGTATTAAAAATGGTGACTTTAAGACTTTTGTTACCAGTAGTGTAAATACAATGTACTTTAATTTGTTACTAATCTCAGGTTTATCCAAGTGGGGCCTGGTCTTCCAGATTAAGGTACTGCTTTGTCAAAGAGCAACATGGCCTCTCCAAAGTGAAGCGTGGCAAGCCAGACAGCAAATTGGTAAAAAGGACTTCTGTAAGCCCAGGCCAGTGCTAATCAGATACTTGGCATCAGTAACCACAACTGACATGACTGTTCTCAGAAGCTCTGGGAAAGAGTCCTGTTTAACTTCTCCAGAGCACAGCCTTGGCATGAGACCACAGCTACACCCAGAGTTACAATCGGGGCTGTTTCATGATTCTGTGGGAAATTTCCTTCTTTTACTTGGCTTATGCTGTACAGTATGTCATTTTCTGCCCAAAATTTGGTGAAAAGAGAACTTCTCTAAGCTCCTCTTTATACATTTGCATGCAATGCAAAAGCTAGGCTTCTGAGTGCCAAGTATAAACCAATAAAGAACAAAGGAGGGCTTCCCTGGTGGTCCAGTGGGCCTTGCAGTGCAAGAGGCGCCGGTTCCATCCCTGGCCTGGGAAGATCCCATGTGCTGCGGAGCAGTTGGACCAATGTGCCCAACTACCCAGCTGGAACTCTGGAGCGCATGCACCCAGAGCCAGTGCTCTGCAGTGAGAGAAGCCACTGCAATGGGAGGCCTGCACAGGCCAAAGAACAAAGATAAATAAATGAAAGACCAACAGAAGGGGCCCCCACCCCAAAAAAAGAACAAAGGAATAAGTCATCTTTTCTCTAAAAAAAAAAACACCTTGTTTAACATAAAATCAAAGAATGCACTCTTACTTTTAAAGTCTATGGCTAGTGCAGGCAAATGCAATCATCACCACCCTTGAATTAAATGAATAAATAAAAGTTATAAAACACTGTTAAATATCAAAAAAATAATTCAAACTCAGTCATAGTGATGATTTTTCTATGACTTGGCCAAAGAGAAAATAGCTGAAGAATACAGATAGTATAAATGATTAAAATATCTATAAGAAAGATACTAACTCAAACCCCTTCACCTACCTGGATATAGCTTGCTAGAAATAAGTTTTGTTGACAGATGTTAATAGATATTTAAGAAAACATTATGAACAAAAAAGATTTATAACAATTATAGTTCAAGTATAATTCATATACTCCCTTTCCCTAGTTATATAAAGTTTCTGCATTAAATACTACTTCCATTTTCTTTGTTTTAATAGTAGGTATATTTTGCAATACTTTGATCCTCTTCAAAATCCTGGCACAGTTCCCTTTTTCCTAATGAAGCCCATATTTTAGCATTCTTAAGTTTATCCACTCTTTGGCCCCAATTTGTCTTTCTAATTTACTTTCTAATCCTCACTATTCAAAGTCTATACACCCAGACTGTTCAACATTTTATAATTCCTTGAGAAAGCCTTGCACTAACCTTGGACTATTTCTAAGGTTACCTACTCCATGAAACTTATGTAACTCTAACAAAAGGTTTTAGTCCTTTATCCAACTCTTGTAGTCTTTTGTATTTCCTATGTATCATTTATCATGTATCGTGTTGTATTATTATCTGTATACATCTTATTTTTCTTAATAGTTTGTAAAGTTACCTAAGGGCAGAATATGAGTTATCTTCCCAAATAAATGTCACTCACAACACCTAACAGAGTGTCTTTCATATACAAAAGGAAAGACAACAGAATGATATTAGAAATGCATGAGTCAGGTCTCTCAGTTGCAAAATAATAGGAACCATCCAATTTAAAGAGGCTTGTTTCCTAAAAGGGGAATTTACTGACTCATTTAAATGGCCAGTTCACAGATGCAGCTGACCTCAACTCTAAAGGGATTTAGGGCCTCAAAGAATATTGTTACAGTTCTCTCTCTGAATCTCTCTACTCTTTCTATATTTCTTTATCTTAATTATTTAAGGAGATATTTTCCCTATGGCGGCCAAGAAAGGCATCGGCAGGTGTGGGTCACAGACTCCAGGAAAGAAAATTATTGACTCTTATTGAGTTTCATAATGTCACACCAGATATAGAAATAAAAGCAGAGATTCCTAACGGAACTCAAAGACAAAAGAAGCATGCTGGCCTGTAAAAATATACCAATAAGTCACACATTGCAAATTAACTTTTTAAAAATCTTACAGACTAATATAACATACAGGCTAGATTCATAATGTTTTAATTTTAGTGAAAACATCAAGTCAACAATCAAATATTATATGACTGTACTCTGCTCAAGGTATATAAATGTTATAAAAGCAAAAATTTCAACCACTAAAAAATCATAGTCTAGCTTGTGACTGACAAAATTTGATGCATGACAAATGAATATAAGATGTGAAATTGACCAAGTGTTATATTTTGCAGCACATATTAACAATCTTAACACTAACTGAAAAAGGGAAGAACAATTGCGGAGTAGAATCATCACTGAAGATTTATGGAGATGGTGCAAATTGGTTTGTTTAATGAAAGATGGATTATCTTTGAATTGTTGGAAGATGGTGGGAAGGATGAGAGGGGAAGGAAAGAATGAAATGGCTCAGAGGCCAGCATTCCATTTGTAGAGACCTAATAATCATAGACAGCAGTCCACTTATAAAGAAAATTCCTATTGAGGATAAGGTAAGATGGTTAGAGAGAAGTTAGCTGATGGAAAACTTAGAATACTGGATTTGGATTTGATCAGTTATAACTTTCTATATGTAGGTTTGAAGAAGAATAGATAGGGAAATCCAGTGGCAGATCATGATATAATTGGGGTTCAGAAGTTGGAATAATATTTCTGCTGTGAAACAGAGGCCATCACTTTCACTTCTGCAGGTAGTAAGCTACAGGTAGCCAGTGTGCTAGTGAGCACACAGCACACCGCAGTGTGAGTGATGCTTCTGAAAGCCGGGAAATGCATGACCCTTATATACATATACGATTCATTTATATGACATCAAGAAACAAAACATATCAATTTGAAAGGGTTGGAGGATAGGTAGGTACTAGGAAGGAAATAGAAGTTTGAAGAGAAAAGCGGAGAAGAGATTATAGACTGCCTTGAACTTCAGACTAAGAAATACAGACTTTATTCTGTGTTTAATTCAGGGAATAAAGTTGGAGAAGCAATTGAAGGATTTGGACTAGAATAGTGAAGTGTAATCAGTGTTGGAGGAAAATTAAATTTAGGCTTCAGGTCAAGGATTGATTCAAGGGAGCAGAAATTAGCAAAAGAGAGAACTATGAAAATGTCATTAGAGCAGTTCAGAAAAAAAAAAAAAAAAAACTGGACCATAATATCGAAAGCAATGGAGATATTTGGGAGGTGTTTTGAAGAGAACAACAACAAAAAAAAAACCAACAGATAAAGAGAAAAAAAAGGCAAGAAAGTGGGATTTTTTTGGATCTCTTACAAAGAAACATATGCTCTAGGATGTATTGTTATTATTTCAGTGGAGAACAAAGGTCAGAAGTTACATTTCTTTCAAATTGCTCCCAATCACTTTTCTGCTGGAACTTAAACAGTTCTTTATACTCTAGATAGTAATTTCAAACATATTTTTCCCTTTGGACAGACTTTCTGAAATCATGAAATTAAGCACTGTTGTAAGCTTACATAAAAATATAAAATCTAAAATACAGAAATGGTTTTTCATCACCTAATATATAATGCAATTCAATATTATAAAGACAAACGCCCATGTGCTTATTTGGACCAGAAAAGAATCAACAGTAATGCCAGAATCTCTAAAGTCAAACTTCTCAGGTATTCTGGATCTTATTTCTTTCTGGATCTCATTCTTCTTCAGGGACCTTGTTCCCTGTTTTTCCTCTTCCCAGCCATGACCTTCTCTTGAGTATTGCATTCTTTAACCTATTCCCATCCTGCCACTTTCCATCAGTCTAAGCTGCCAATAGTGTTGTCTTTCATGTCTCTTGTCTCCTTTGCGTTAGCAGTTCTCAGTGCATCCCACCTCTGCAAGTTTTCCTCCCTAGAGTTAACACAAGCTTCCTATTTGCTATTTTTGTTGGACATTTTTCAGTGTCTACCATATTTGACTTCTTGACAGTGGATAACAGTCTTCTTCTTCATCATCCTAGAAACTCCTGCCTTGGGTTCCTGATCTCATTCTGTTATCTTGCCTCTGTGACTTTTGACTTTTTCCTGTCCTTTCATGGTGGTAACCCTCCATGGTTCCATTCTTCACTCAACCATTTCTCTTTATACACACTTTCTATGGGAAAGGTCATCCTTTCCTTATAAAACTTACATACCAACAGCTGTCAATTCTATACCTCCAATCCAAATCCAGAGCGGTATATTTACAATTGAAGGCCTCACAGATTGAGGTTTCCCTGATGTCTCAGGGGATAAAGAAATCCACCTGCAATTCAGGAGACACAGGTTCAATCCCTGGATCGGGAAGATCCCCTGAAAGAGGAAATGGCAATGCACTCCAGTATTCTTGGCTGAAAAATCCCATGGGCAGAAGAGCCTGGCAGGCTACAGTCCAAAGGGTCGCAGAGTCAGACATGACTGAACACACACGCATGTGCCACAGATGCTCCAAAAAACATGTCCAATGCTGAACTTCTCATGGGTACATCAATCTGTCCTTCTTCAGAAACTATAAACCCACTGTTCACACAAAGATCTAAGACAGAACACAGTTGATTCCTTTCTTCTTCATCATCCATGTGATGGCTAATTTTATGGGCCAACACAGTTGGACCACAGGATTCACAAGTATTTGATTAAGTATCATTTTGGGGTATGTCTCTGAGGGTGTTTCTGGATGAGATTAACATCTAAATTAGTAGTCTCAATAATGCAGACTGAGCAAAAGTTACTTTCTATGGGGCTGCATGTCTACCATCTTTCCTGCAATTATACTGATTTTTCACAAGAATTCCTTTTAACAATGTTCTTCCACACAAATCCCTTTAAGGAAAAAAAAGCTTTTATTTTACTTTTAACTTTTACAGAGTTTTGTTGTTTACAGATATGTATGTTCCCAGATTAGACATATGCATATCCCCCCTTCCCATAAATCCTTTTTTAAGGCTCCTTTCTGAGAATTTCAAGTTAGACAACCAGTTTTAATGGCTGTTGGTATTTTTACATATCATTTATGCCATAATTTAACTATTTCTCAATAGTTTGGTATTTATATTGTCTCTATTTGTCTCTACAATAGTTGTGTAATGATTATTTTTGATTGCAACAATGTTCTCATGACTTCTAAACTGCTTTCTACAGATAGATTCAGAGAAAGGCATGAAGACATATTTTACAATGCTTGATCTGCATTGCTTTTAAAAATATTTTTACCACATTAAGCCAATTTTATTTTAGAAACTTACTTGTCTTATTTATGATTACTAACACTGTTTTCCTTTCTTTGACTGTTGAGATTAAATATTCTTACATATTTACTGGTTGTTTATCTTCTGCTCATAAACTTTGCAATTTCAAATTATCCTAGAATTCTTTTAACAATACATATACAGTTACACAACTTAAAGTTGTTAAATCTGTTACTTACGCAATCTATTTAATATATGCAAATATCCTATGCCTGATCTTAAGCTTTTGAATATTGTTTAATATTTGGGTCAGACATGACTGAACACACACGCATGTGCCACAGATGCTCCAAAAAACATGTCCAATGCTGAACTTCTCATGGGTACATCAATCTGTCCTTCTTCAGAAACTATAAACCCACTGTTCACACAAAGATCTAAGACAGAACACAGTTGATTCCTTTCTTCTTCATCATCCATGTGATGGCTAATTTTATGGGCCAACACAGTTGGACCACAGGATTCACAAGTATTTGATTAAGTATCATTTTGGGGTATGTCTCTGAGGGTGTTTCTGGATGAGATTAACATCTAAATTAGTAGTCTCAATAATGCAGACTGAGCAAAAGTTACTTTCTATGGGGCTGCATGTCTACCATCTTTCCTGCAATTATACTGATTTTTCACAAGAATTCCTTTTAACAATGTTCTTCCACACAAATCCCTTTAAGGAAAAAAAAAAAAAGCTTTTATTTTACTTTTAACTTTTACAGAGTTTTGTTGTTTACAGATATGTATGTTCCCAGATTAGACATATGCATATCCCCCCTTCCCATAAATCCTTTTTTAAGGCTCCTTTCTGAGAATTTCAAGTTAGACAACCAGTTTTAATGGCTGTTGGTATTTTTACATATCATTTATGCCATAATTTAACTATTTCTCAATAGTTTGGTATTTATATTGTCTCTATTTGTCTCTACAATAGTTGTGTAATGATTATTTTTGATTGCAACAATGTTCTCATGACTTCTAAACTGCTTTCTACAGATAGATTCAGAGAAAGGCATGAAGACATATTTTACAATGCTTGATCTGCATTGCTTTTAAAAATATTTTTACCACATTAAGCCAATTTTATTTTAGAAACTTACTTGTCTTATTTATGATTACTAACACTGTTTTCCTTTCTTTGACTGTTGAGATTAAATATTCTTACATATTTACTGGTTGTTTATCTTCTGCTCATAAACTTTGCAATTTCAAATTATCCTAGAATTCTTTTAACAATACATATACAGTTACACAACTTAAAGTTGTTAAATCTGTTACTTACGCAATCTATTTAATATATGCAAATATCCTATGCCTGATCTTAAGCTTTTGAATATTGTTTAATATATAATTTTGATTTTCAAGTAATCCAATCTGTATTCCTTTATGATTTCTTCTGAAGCTTCCTTACTTAGAAAGTTGTCCTACATTTAAAATCAGATAAATTTTCTCTTACATTTTTTTTCTTCAGTTTTTTCTCTCTTTCCTGTGTCTCTCTTTAACATTTATCTTGTGAATCCCTCTGTTATTTGCTTTTACATATGGTAGAGATCGAAAATAGATTCCATCTCGTGTGCCAAGTTGATTCACTCATTCAATAAAAATGTATGCAGTGTTTACTACATACCAGGCACAGTGCTAGACATGATTGCTAGAGGCAAATGTTGAGACGGATACTCAAGTCATGTTTGAAAGTCACTCATTTCAGTGATTGCACTTCACTGACTGCCAAAGTGGGGAGGAAGGGAAATATGTGGACAGGCAGCCTGGTGGTGGGGATGTTATCCTCTTTTTGAAGGTTGTGCTATCAGCTTACTCTTTATAGAAAAGCAGACCTTGTGATCAGGGTATGTGCTCCAGAATGTTAACAACTGCAAATGAGTAGAAAGCATCTTTATTCTGAAGAGAATAAATAGGGTCTCAGGAGTAAGTAAAAATATCTTCCTTCCCTCCCACCACTCCTTAACTTCATTCATTCACTTAAAGTGTAAGGTATAACAAACTATCTTTTCTGTAATTATTTTAACATGGTTGCAATTATACTGTTTATAAGATTTTACCATCCACCTTTTCCATTTCACATTGAGACATTTGTATATGTCATAAGTTTCTTAGTAAATACTATATCTAATTGTGATACATAAAAAGTTTTAAATGGACCACTCTTTTCAAAGTAGAGTTAGTTTCTTTTCTAAAATAGGTATTTTTTTTAATATATTCTCTACTTGAGATATTAACAGATCATCAAGCCCAATTTTTAGGGTATACATTTTGAATCCAAGTGAATTAATATAAGCACACAATACCTTAGTCCTCAAGCAAATTTCTTTTTCTATTTGCCAGGCAATATTTTCAATTCTCTTCCTTTTAGTATCTCTTAAGACTATTCCTTCAATAATTTATTGAGTCACTAAATGGAAAACAATCTATAATAGGGCATTGCTTTAAGAAATAATGTTTCATACATTCTAATATACTTAAATGTAGCACTTTGATTCCTTAAGCTACTCCTATTAGTTCCTTTCCAAAAATGTTTAAGCATATGCTACCCCAAAACAAAACCCCACACTCCAAAACCAAACTTTATCTCAACCTTGTTTCCCCCTCAAACTCTACCTAATCCATTTTCCTTCTCAGTCAAGCACAACAAAAGCGGAGTCCACTCTTACTACTCCTCTTTCCTTAACTATCTATTATCAACTTATTTCCCCATTACTGCCATCTTCCACCCTGTCCCTAATTAGTTAACGTTACAGTCTTGTCTAGGCTTTCTCTTAACTTGTCCTCTCTGTAACTCCAGCAATAACACTCCAGCCTCTCTTCAAAGTACTCAATTCCCAACACCTTTGCTTTCACTGTTACTTCTCTCATTAACCTCCTTCTTAATCACCAACTATTTCTTTCATTCCAAGAGCATTTGAATGTACAGCAGAAGTCCTTAACTCCAGATAGCAAAATTCATAGGATTAGGGAAGGTTCTTCCCCTCTCTGCAAATGGGTTTCCCCCACCCACCATACTTCAGGACTGAAAGCTTCTGACACACACACAAAAACAATCTCTGTGAACACCTACCAACCTCTATGCTCAGTAGAGGCAAATAGCTTACTCTACAAACTGTTTATGCAGTTGCATTTGTTATTTTTATTATGTAACTTAAACAAATGTTCCTGGAGGAGGACATGGCAAACCACTCAAGAATTTGCACCTGGAGAATCCCATGGACAGAGGAGCCTCGTGGGCTATAGTCCGTGGGGCTGCAAAGAGTCAGACATGGCTGAGGCATCTAAGCACAAAATCAAATGCTATATAAATCAATGAGATATGAGAGTAAAAAAAAGAGTTGCTTCTATGAAAGTCACTGTAAGTGGTTTGGAAAAGTTTCATAATGGTCAGTAGCTTAAAGAAAAATATCAGTCAAGTGGAAAACAAGGCCAAGAAAAATATGTTTTACATCGAGCGACCTTAACATATACGGGTCTTTAAGTTCTTGCACCACTCAACAAAGCTAAAATTGGAATCTGAATAAACACTCTATGGCTTAAAAGACAAAGCTAAGCTCCAACCAACAACAGATCCACGCGCAAAGTAAAGACCTTGGCCCCACATTCAGAGAAAATTAAAGGAAAGTACATGTCTGTTTTAAGATGCTTATGTAGCACTTATTTTTCCCAGCGGTAACTGACTCTACTGATTAACCTGTTCCAATTGCCCTGTCTAAGAGGCATTCATCAGAAGTATCTTGATGACATTATAAACCCTCTTCTTTCCTTGCTCTGCTGTCCTTAACTATCTATTATCAACTTATTTCCCCATTACTGCCATCTTCCACCCTGTCCCTAATTAGTTAACGTTACAGTCTTGTCTAGGCTTTCTCTTAACTTGTCCTCTCTGTAACTCCAGCAATAACACTCCAGCCTCTCTTCAAAGTACTCAATTCCCAACACCTTTGCTTTCACTGTTACTTCTCTCATTAACCTCCTTCTTAATCACCAACTATTTCTTTCATTCCAAGAGCATTTGAATGTACAGCAGAAGTCCTTAACTCCAGATAGCAAAATTCATAGGATTAGGGAAGGTTCTTCCCCTCTCTGCAAATGGGTTTCCCCCACCCACCATACTTCAGGACTGAAAGCTTCTGACACACACACAAAAACAATCTCTGTGAACACCTACCAACCTCTATGCTCAGTAGAGGCAAATAGCTTACTCTACAAACTGTTTATGCAGTTGCATTTGTTATTTTTATTATGTAACTTAAACAAATGTTCCTGGAGGAGGACATGGCAAACCACTCAAGAATTTGCACCTGGAGAATCCCATGGACAGAGGAGCCTCGTGGGCTATAGTCCGTGGGGCTGCAAAGAGTCAGACATGGCTGAGGCATCTAAGCACAAAATCAAATGCTATATAAATCAATGAGATATGAGAGTAAAAAAAAGAGTTGCTTCTATGAAAGTCACTGTAAGTGGTTTGGAAAAGTTTCATAATGGTCAGTAGCTTAAAGAAAAATATCAGTCAAGTGGAAAACAAGGCCAAGAAAAATATGTTTTACATCGAGCGACCTTAACATATACGGGTCTTTAAGTTCTTGCACCACTCAACAAAGCTAAAATTGGAATCTGAATAAACACTCTATGGCTTAAAAGACAAAGCTAAGCTCCAACCAACAACAGATCCACGCGCAAAGTAAAGACCTTGGCCCCACATTCAGAGAAAATTAAAGGAAAGCACATGTCTGTTTTAAGATGCTTATGTAGCACTTATTTTTCCCAGCGGTAACTGACTCTACTGATTAACCTGTTCCAATTGCCCTGTCTAAGAGGCATTCATCAGAAGTATCTTGATGACATTATAAACCCTCTTCTTTCCTTGCTCTGCTGTCTCCGTGAGAAATTTAATTTCTAACCAAAGCTTCAGTTTAGCCTTCAAACAAATAAGTACCACAATGGCAAGCTCTTCACAGAGGGTCCAAGGTTCATTCATCATCAAATCCCCACCTTCTGTTGCCCTTACTGTATTGTACCTTGCATACAGCAACTACTTCAAATACTTGAGATTTAAAGCATAAAGAAAATGTTAGTCCACAAATCACAACCCACAAATTAGAAATCTGGTTGAAATTGGTGTATTACAAGAAAACTCCTATGCTTTGAAGTCATAATTTAATCCTTTAAAATAATTAAACGAAGTTCAGTTGATAATTACAATTGCAAAATTATCAGTTTTAATTGGTGGTGGTGGTGGTTCAGTAGCTAAGTTGTGTCTGACTCTTGTTACCCCATAGACCATAGCCCACAAGGCTCCTCTGTCCGTGGAATTCTCCAGGTAAGATTACTGGAGTGAGTTGCCATTTCCTGTTCCAAGGGATCTTCCCAGCCCAAGGACTGAAGCCATGTCTCCTGCAGGCTGATACTGACTGAGTCACCAGGAGAACCCCTGAAGCTAATTTTTTTTAAATCAACAATGGGTTTCCAGAAATATACACAAATTTACATGGACAATGACAAGCTTTCAACTGAAAGCACTCTAGCTTTCAATTTTACCTAAATGAAGTCTGAGGGTATGCTAATCTCTTGAATCCTGTGGGTTATTCTCTCAGAAGCAATTCTTCTGAGATAGGCAAACAGGTATGATTATTTCTTCCATCTGCCAAAAGAGAGAATCAACGGCGTCTGACTTACCCTTCAACTTAAAGATAGTTTACGACATAAATAGTTTGTGCTCACGCACCAGGCATTTGAGTTATCTTTCAAATGTTCCTAAGGTCCTTCACAATTGGACAAAAGAATCAGGAACCGAACAGTGAAAAGTCAGACTCTTCTACCCACAATGATCACTTCTCTTTTCATCAGACTGGCTAGAATTATGCCTTTAGAGTTCAGCCCTTTAACACATTTCCCCAAAAAATCTTTGGGAGAAATAATAAGTTAATATTCATTCTTTAACATCTTTCTATTAATGAATATATCTAATTTGCTTTCCTTTAAGCGATTATTGAGGGAAGGAAAGGAAAGTAACAGACATTTTGAGAAAGAATTTCTTCCTTTTTTTGCATTTGTAAAAATTGGGTTTTCTTGTCCTTTCTTTTTCAAACCATAATCCAGATCTTATGTTGAAGATGAAGCCATCTTTGGCTTGCAGGTATCATTCTCCATTTAAAATGGACACTGTGTTTACAGATATGAAGCTTAATATTAATTGAAACTGGTTTTATGGCTTGGTTTTGTTTGCTATTTGCTTTTTGCCTATATTTGTTTGTGACTATCATTCTGTCCTTAGTCCATGACTATTTTCTTATGCTTTCAACAGCTATGCTCATCATCACATAATTTCTAGTCAAATATCGTCTTTTTACTGGCATTCTTTTTTATCCAACTCTTCCCCATCCTGTAAGTCTAAATTTACTTATCACTTGCACTATAATAACAAATACATTACACAAACTGGAACTTAACCAACGTATATTCTGAAGTTATGTGATGCTGAATAAAAAATTCTGCAAGTGCACATACAAACTGGTATAACTATTCAGACCCATAAAGTTGTTTATACACTTTGTTTCAGAAATGGCATTTCTGGGAATTCATCCTTAAAAAATATAATTAAACAGATGTAAAAACAAAAAACAAATATAAGTATGCACTGTTAATTATTTAAAAGCTAGTCAAATGTCTATAAGTAGACCAGCTAAGTAGATATTGTGCATGCTTTTGCTAAGTTGCCTTAGTCGTGTCCAACTTTATGAGACCCTATAGACTGTAGCCCACCAGGCTCCTCTGTCCATGGGATTTTCCAGGCAAGAATACCTGGAGTGGGTTGCCATGCTTTTCTCCAGAGGATCTTCTCCACCCAGGGATCTAATCTGGGTCTCTTATACCTCAGACTGGCTAGAATTATGCCTTTAGAGTTCAGCCCTTTAACACATTTCCCCAAAAAATCTTTGGGAGAAATAATAAGTTAATATTCATTCTTTAACATCTTTCTATTAATGAATATATCTAATTTGCTTTCCTTTAAGCGATTATTGAGGGAAGGAAAGGAAAGTAACAGACATTTTGAGAAAGAATTTCTTCCTTTTTTTGCATTTGTAAAAATTGGGTTTTCTTGTCCTTTCTTTTTCAAACCATAATCCAGATCTTATGTTGAAGATGAAGCCATCTTTGGCTTGCAGGTATCATTCTCCATTTAAAATGGACACTGTGTTTACAGATATGAAGCTTAATATTAATTGAAACTGGTTTTATGGCTTGGTTTTGTTTGCTATTTGCTTTTTGCCTATATTTGTTTGTGACTATCATTCTGTCCTTAGTCCATGACTATTTTCTTATGCTTTCAACAGCTATGCTCATCATCACATAATTTCTAGTCAAATATCGTCTTTTTACTGGCATTCTTTTTTATCCAACTCTTCCCCATCCTGTAAGTCTAAATTTACTTATCACTTGCACTATAATAACAAATACATTACACAAACTGGAACTTAACCAACGTATATTCTGAAGTTATGTGATGCTGAATAAAAAATTCTGCAAGTGCACATACAAACTGGTATAACTATTCAGACCCATAAAGTTGTTTATACACTTTGTTTCAGAAATGGCATTTCTGGGAATTCATCCTTAAAAAATATAATTAAACAGATGTAAAAACAAAAAACAAATATAAGTATGCACTGTTAATTATTTAAAAGCTAGTCAAATGTCTATAAGTAGACCAGCTAAGTAGATATTGTGCATGCTTTTGCTAAGTTGCCTTAGTCGTGTCCAACTTTATGAGACCCTATAGACTGTAGCCCACCAGGCTCCTCTGTCCATGGGATTTTCCAGGCAAGAATACCTGGAGTGGGTTGCCATGCTTTTCTCCAGAGGATCTTCTCCACCCAGGGATCTAATCTGGGTCTCTTATATCTCCTGCATTGGCAGCTAGTTCTTTACCACTAGTGCCACCTCAGTGAATAAGATAGTTAGGAAGACATGTGAAAATACAATGATTTAAGAAGATAAGGGAAACAAAAATACTATAACTACAGCAGTAACTTAAAAAGATTAAAGAAAATAATATGCTGTGTTACAGTTTAAATTAAATAAAATATAACTGCTGATGAGAAATAATGGTAATATGCAAAAGTGGAAATAGTTGCTGCGCTAAATGAAACAGTTGTTAGTGAAACTTTTACTTAGCAATTATTACTGTTGCTACTTTATTTTTGTTTGACTTAATTTTATTGATTTTTAATGAATAAAATATGTTAATTTTCATGTAAAAATTGAGGTTTAATTGACATAGAACACATTCAAGTGTACATTATAATTTTATATTTATATGTACTGTGAAATGGGTCACCGCAATAAGCCTAGTTATCATCCATCACCAAAGTTAGTTTATTTTTTGTAATGAGAATGTTTACAATTGCTTCCCTAGCAACTTTCAAATAAATAATACAATATTGACTGCAGTCATTATGCTGTACATTATATCCTCATGACTTATCTATTTTATAACTGGAAATTTGTAGTTCTTTACTCCCTTCACTCATTTGCCCCAGCTACCACCCACTTCCCCTCTAGCAACTAGCAATCTGTTTTCCGTATCTATGTGTTTGGTTTTCTTTGTTTTCATGTTTTATTTTTTAGAGTCCATGTGTAAGTGAAATCAAATGATATTCTGTCTGTCTTATTTCATGTAGCATAAAACCCGTAAGGTCTATCAACGTTGTCACAAATGGCATGATTGTATCCTTTTCTATGGCTGAATAGTATTTCATTATATATGATCCATTACATATGGGATCTTCCCGACCCAGGGATCAAATCTGAGTATCCTGCATTGCAGGCATATTCTTTACTATCTGAGCCACAAGGGAAGCCCCATATTACATATGACACCACATCTTTATCCATTCATCTGTCAATGAACACGTATACTACTATAAATAATACTACAATGACAGTGAGGTTGCAGAGATCTTTTTGAGTCAATATTAGTATTTCCTTAGGACAAATACCCATGAATAGAACTGCTAGATCATATAGTAATTCTATTTTAATTTTTTGAGAAACCACCATACTATTTCCCATACTAGCTGAACCAATTTACATTCCCACCGGAAGTGCATAAGAGTCCCTTTTCTGGAAATAGCATGAAGGCCTGTACTATCATATGTGAAGAAAATAGCTATAGTCCTTGCTCTGTGAGAAAAGGGGATCCTGCAGGGGTGCTGTGTGACTGTCTGGAGGGGTGGGATGGGGGGATATACATATGACTAATCTGGGAACATACATATCTATAAACAACAAAACTCTGTAAAAGTTAAAATTAAAATAAAAGCTTAAAAAAAAAAAAGAGTCCCTTTTCTCCACATCCTCACCAGTGTTTTCATTAAATCTTGTCTTTTTGATAAATCCACTCTAATAAGTGTAGGCTAACTAGCATCTTAGTGTGAGTTTGATGTGCATCTCCCTGATGATTAGCGATGTTGAGCATCTATTCATGTGCCTGTTAACCATCTGTATGTATTTGGAAAAGTGTATATTCTGGCGCATTACCCATTTCTAATTGGATTTTATGTTGATAATTGATTTGTTTGAGTTCCTTATATATTTTCAATATGAACCTTTTATCATGTATATGATTGGCAAATGCCTTCTCTCATTCCATAGGCTGCCCTTTCATTTTGTTGATGGTCTCCTTTGCTGGGAAGAAGAGTTTTAGTCTGACGTAGTCCCACTTGTTTATTTTTCTTATGCTGTCTTTAATTCTGGTGTTGTTCAGTCACTCAGTCATATCTGACTTTCTGCAACCCCATGGACTGCGACACGCCAGGCTTCCTTGTCCTTCACTACCTCCTGGAGCTTGCACAAACTCACATCCATTGAGTCGATGATGCCATTCAACCATTTCATCCTCAGTTGTCCCCTTTTCTTCCTGCCCTCAATATTCCCCAGCATTAGGGACTTTTCTGTTGAGTCAGTTCTTCACATCAGGTGGCCAGAGAATTGGAGCTCCTTCTGACCTTTGGGGTCAGCTTCAGCATCAGTGTCCTTTCAATAAATATTCAGAATTGATTTCCTTTACGATTGACTGATTTGATCTCCTTGCAGTTCAATGGACTCTCAAGAGTTTTCCAGAACCACAGTTCGAAAGTATCAGTTTTTGGGTGTTCTGCCTTCTTTATGGTCCAACTCTCCAATCCATACATGACTACCAGAGAAAACATACCTTTGACTATATGGACTTTTGTTGGCAAGGTGATGTCTCTGTCTTTTAATATGCTGTCTAGGTATGTCATAGCTTTTCTTCCAAGGAGCAAGTGTCTTTTAATTTCATGGCTGCAGTCACCATTCGCAGTGATTTTGGAGTCCAAGAAAATAAAGTCTGTGACTGTTTCCACTTTTGCCACATTTATTTGGCATAAAGTGATGGGATTAGATGCCATGATCTTAGTTTTCTGAATGTTGAGTGTTAAGCCAGCTTTTTTCACTCTCCTCTTTCACCTTCATCAAATGCCTTTATTAGTTCCTCTTTGTTTTCTGCCATAAGGGTGGTGTCATTTGCATATCTGATGTTATTGATATTTCTCCCAGCAATATTGCTTCCAGTTTGTGCTTCCTCCAGTCTGGCGTTTCGAATGATGTACTCTGCATATAAGTTAAATAAATAGGGTGACAACATACAGCCTTGACGTACTCCTTTCCCAATTTGGAACCAGTTCATTATTTCATGTCTGGTCTGTTTCTTCTTGACCAGCATATGCTGAGCAACCTACATAGGTTTCTCAGGAGGCAGGTAAAGTGGTCTGGTATTCCCATTTCTTTAAGAATTTTCCACAGATTGTTGTGATCCACACAAAGGCTTTAGTGTAGTCAATGAAGCAGAAGCAGATATTTTTCTAGAATTCCATTGCTTCTCCTATGATCCAGCATACGTGCTAAGTCGCTTTAGTCATGTCCAGCTCTTTGTGACACTCTGGACCATAGCTTGACAGGGTCCTTTGTCACAAATTAATTTGATCATATATGCATGGGTTTAAATCTGAGGTGTCTGTTCTGTTCAAGTGATCTATACATCTGTTTCTATGCCAATATCATGCTGTTTTTTGATTACTATAGCTTTATAATAAAGTTTGAAAACAGGGAGCATGATGCTTCCAGCTTTATTCTTATTCCTTAAGATTGTTTTGGTTACCTGGGATCTTTTGTCGACCATATAGATTTAAGAATTGGTCTACTTTTGTGAACATACCATGGAGTTCTGATAGGGATTGCAACGAATCTGCAGATTGCTTTGGGTAACATGGATATTTTAATAATGTTATTTTTTTTAATCCATGAGTATAGAATATCTCAGTTTCTCTGTGTTTATTCAATTACTTTCATCAATATCTTATAGGTTTCAGTTACAGGCCTTTTCTCTTTTTGGTTGAATATATTTGTTTTAGTCTATACAACCAACATTTGTACAACGATTTTGTACCCCATAATTTATCTGGATTTGTTTATTATTTCTAGTATGTTTTTTTTTATAGAATCTTCAGAGTTTTCTACATATAAAATCACGTCATCCACAAACAAGTGAAAGTTTTACATCTTCCCTTCCAGTACAAATGCCTGTTACTTACTTTTCTTACCTAATGACTGTGACTAGGACTTCCAATATTATGTTGAGTAAAAGCAACAGGAGTGGGCATCCTTCTCTTGTTCCTGGTTTTGGAGCTGAAAACTTTTAACCTGTCAGTACAATGTTCACTATGGACATGTCATGGGAAAACTTTATTATGTTTAGGAACATTCCCTCTATAGTCACTTTATTGACACTGATTTTGTACCATAAATGGGTTTTGAATTTTGTCAAATGCTTCCTCTGTATCTATCGAGATGATATGGTTTCTATCCTTCCTTTTGTTAATGTAGTGTACCATACTGATTGATTTGCAGATGTTGAATCATCCTTGCATCCCTGGAATAAATCCCACTAGAGCTTGATATATGATCCTTTTTCTGTATTGTTGAATTCAGTTTGCTAGCATTCTGTTGAGGATTTTTGCATCTAAGTTCAAGGACACTGATATATAATTTCCTTCCTCTGTGGTGTCCTTGTCCATTTTATGTATCAGTATAATGTTGTTCTTATAAAATGAGGTTGGAAGCAATCCCTCAAATTCAATTTTTTGAAGGACTTTGAGAGGATAGGTATTACATCTTTAAAAAAATGTTTGGTAGAATTCATCAATGAAGCTCCCTGGTCCTGGACTTTTGTTTGTTTTTTTTTTTTTTGAAAGGTTTTTGATTACTGTTTCATTCTCTTCACTAATAATCAATCTATTCAGATTTTCTTTTTCTTTATGATTCAGTCTTAAAATATTGTATATTTCTAGGAATTTATCCATTTTTTCTAAGTTGCCCTTTTATTGGTTACAGTTGCAAAAATTGGGGTTCTAGAGTAGTATATAAGCTCCTTTCTGGAAACTTCTGGTGAGCTGTAGTGAGGCCAAGGGAGAATGCAAAGAAGGCTCCTTTAGCCTTTCGCATCCCTGAGGGCACAGCTGTAGCCTCTAGATATGTGGCAAACCTGACACCTGTCTTTCAAGCTGATGCTCTGGGACAAGCAAATAGACCTTTTTTTTTCACAAGTGGACTTGGAGTGTGTTTTAGTCTGCTGTCTGTGCAGCACTCTGGCAGTGGCAGCCTACCAAGAACCATCTCTCCACTTGTCTCTGTTCTGTGGGGCCCAGAAATACAAGCCCCAGCTACCAGAGCCAGGCAATCAAGGAATGCTTCCTGTGTGCTTCACGTCTGCCTACAGCTTTAGTGAGGCAGCAAGACAGTCCAGGGTCAAAGCATGCCCACAGCCCTATCAAGGCAGTAAGAGAGCACAAGGCTTGGGAGCACCCAGTGTCTTTTGGCCAGGGAGTGGGAAAGCACAGACACGGGCATGCCCTCAGGCTTTGGAGAGGAAGCTGGAGAGGGCTGTGAATTGCACATGCCTGTGATGCTAGCAAGGTAGAGGGAGAGTGCAAAAATGCTGCCCACATATGACCCAGCGATCCCACTATTAGGCTTATACCCTGATGAAATCAAAATTGAAAGAGACACCTGTACCCCAATGTTTACTGCAGCACCCTATACAATAGCTAGAACATGGAAGCAACCTAGATGTCCATCGACGAATGAATGGATGAAGAAGCTATGGTGCAGAAGAATCAGTCCTAATGAGATGGATGAATCTAGAACCTATTATACAAAGTGAAGTAAGTCAAAAAGAGAAGGACAAGTATGGCATACTAACACATATATATGGAATCTACTAAGATGGTAATGATAACACACAGAGAAGCAATGGAAAAACAGACATAGAGAACAGACTTAAGGACATTGTGGGGAGAGAACAGTGGGTGAGAGGCATGGAAAGAGTAACATGGAAATCTATACTATCATATGTAAGAGATAACTGTTGTTAATGCACTGTGGGAATAAGAGATCCTACTTGGATCTCATGTGGGGGCTATATGACAGCCTGGAGGGGTGGGATGGGGAGGCTGGGGGGGTGGGGCACAAGAGGAAAGGTTCAGGGATATACATATGACTAATTTGGGATTACACATATCTGTACACAACAAAACTCTACAACCAAAAAGCAAAATTAAAAATAATTATATATATATAAAAAGAAAACAAAGGGCTTTCCTGGTGGTCCAGTGGGTAAAGAGTCCGCCTTGTAATGCAAGCAGCACGGGTTTGATCCCTGGTCCGGGAAGATCTCACGTGCCGCAGAACAGCTGGACTGGTGTGTCCAATTAGGAGCCAGAACTCTGGAGCACATGCGTCCAGAGCCAGTGCTCTGCAAGGAGAGGCCACTGCAATGGGAGGCCCACACCGGTCAAAGAATAAAGATGGATGAAAATAAACAAAAAATCAATAAAAAAGAGACCAAAATAAAAAAAAAAAAAAAGAAGAAAAACAAATGATGTCCACCTGTGCCTCTGTCCCCAGAGAGAGTCCCAAGAGACCCCTGACCCTCTAGCAGATGCTTTATAAAATAAGCAAAGGAACCTCACTCACCATACTTTTCAAGCTGCTGATTTTCTGTTGGGTCCCTGGGAAAGTGAGTTTGCATACAAGCCCTTTCAGAGCAGATCTCATTTCCCTACAGCCTTTTGGGTCTCTTAGATGTAAACCCCATTGGTTTTCAAAGAAAGGCATTCTTTGGGCTCTCCTCTCCAGTGCAGGCCCCAGAAGTCAGGGTGCCTTATATGGTCTATGAACCCTTCACTCCTCAGGGAAAAGCTCTGTATTTGTGAGATCCTTCCTGACTGGGCTCATCTGTGCAGGGAGTGAGGTTTCTCGTGAGATTCTCTCTTTCCCTCTCCTACCTGTCCATGTGGCTCTTTTATCCTTTGTTGTAGAGGAGCTGATCAGCTACTTTTCCAGTCCTTTTCAGAGGAAGTTGTTCTATATGTGGGTCTATGGAATGAGGTGAATTCAGGATCTTCCTACAAAGCTATCTTGAACTTCCTCTCAAGACTGTAGAAGGATTATTTTAGATTGGTACACTTTGTCTTCAAGAGGGAAAGTCCAATGTATGTGGGTGGGTGGATGGTGAGGACTGAAGCGCACAATCACAGGTGAGGATTCTGGGAAACCAAAGGCTATTGTTAGAAGTTGGAGGGGAGGGCTTCCCTGGTGGTCCAGTGGGTAAGGACACCGCCATGCAGTGCAAGGGGCACCGGTTCGATCCCTGATCTGGGAAGATTCCATGTGCCGCGGAGCAGCTGGACCGATGTGTCCAATTACCGAGCCGGAGCTCTGGAGCGCATGCGCCCAGAGCCGGGTGCTCTGTGACAACAGAGGCCACTGCGATGGGAGGCCCACAGGGGCCAAAGAACAAAGATGGATGAAAATAGATAAATGAAAGACCAATAGAAGTGGCCTGCCTGCCCCACCTCCCTCCTCAACCAGCTCCCCCCCGCCCCCACCCCCGCCTCCCCCACGGCAAAAATAAGTCAGAGGGGAGCTAGAGAACCGAATGAGAAGGAATAGAGTAACCCGAGACAGATGTTTCTATCTCACAATTTTAATTTGAACTGAACTTAATTCTGAGGTGACTAAATTCTTCTTATTTATTTGCAAATTAGCTCTAGTTTATTTCTGAGTAAAAACATTGATAGTCCCTTTGTTTTGATTCAAAATATTTCTGGAAACTAGAGCATAAAGAATATTTATGAAGCATATTATGATTTCCTTTAAGAATATTTCTAAAGTTGAAGGCGGACCATCTCGCCTAGGACTCAGCATTAGATACATACATCATGATACAGCGTTAGACATCAACCATGTCTCATGACAATTAAGCAATTACTATAAATACCTACCATATAACTTATAAAATTATGTCAATTCTATAAAATGGTCATAAATAAACCAAACACATCCTTTATACAAAGGACTCCAACAAATATATGTTTAAAAGAAAGTGTGTTAGTCGCTCAGGTCTATCTCTTTGTGACCCCATGGAGTGTAGCCTAGCAGGCAAGTCCATGGAATTCTCCAGGCAAGAATACTGGAGTGGAGAGCCATTCCTTTTTCCAGGGGATCTTCCCGACCCAGGAATTGAACCTGTGTCTCCTGCATTGGGCACGGATTCTTTACAGTCTGAGCCACCAGCGAGAGAGATATTAAAAATGCTTGTTTCACTGGCCACTGATTTTTTCCATGATCCATCTGATGATACGAAGCCTCTGAGTTACTGAAGGCAGCAAAAAGCTGCCTGAATCAGGCAACAGAGGATTTGGGAAGTTCGTATCACTTCTGAGTGTCACATATGGTCCCTTTCCGTTCATTCTAATAATTCTATGAAACTATTTTCTAAAATTAATATGTTAGCTATAAAAAACATTAAGCACCAGATTTAAAATAATTTTCTGTGCCATCTTAGAATTTTGGAGCATTTATGGCATGTTGGATGGTCTTGCTCTAGAAGATTAAAGAAATTTGAAATGATATTTTGTTTCTTTAGTCTCACTACACATCTTGGGGCAAATAGAGCCTTCTAAATCATTTCTTCGGTTCTCCAGAGTAGTCTGTGTTCACAGAGTATTATCAGTGGTGCTGACAGTGTGGTTTCTCTTAGTGAAAAGCATTTTACTTTCCATCTAATCATATTTTACCCTTTGTTCTGTGCCAAGTTGCTTATAGTCGTGTTCGACTCTGCGCAACGCCATGGACCCTAGCTCACCAGGCTCCTCTGTCCATGGGATTCTCCAGGAAAGAACACTGGAGTGGGTAGCCGTTCCCTTCTCCAGGAGATCTTCCCAACTCTGAGATAGAACCTGCCTTTCTTAAGTCTCATGTATTGGTAGATGGGTCTTTTACCACTAGTGCTACCCTACTCTCCCCTAACTCCTTAAAGAGTTCCAAGGTACCCACATGGCAGCCTAGAGAGAAACCAAAGCAAGGCACCAAGATATTGTGAGTAGGGTTTCAATTGCTTTGTTATGCATTTAGCCACAGGCTTACATTGTCAATCTGCTAACAATTATCACCAGGTCATTAGCAAAATCTTGTTAAAAAGGAGCTATAAAACATCTCTTAAAGAATCCTCAAAAAGACAAAATACCTTGAATGTAGCTTCAGTTACCCCTCAAAATAGGCAGGTATAGGTGGCAAGCAGGAAGTTTCTATGCTAATTAGGTGAGAGCCAAAAAAGGAGGGTAGAGTTTCCTATAGAGAAAAAAAAAAAAGTTGTTGTCAGCAACTTTCACATGAAAAGATTAAAGCCTATTTATTAATACTGAAACATCATTTAAAAGTTTATTTTTGAGATATAACTGACATAGAGAATTATAGAGTTTCAGATGTACAATATAATGATTATGAATTTGCACTACACAATTATTACGAATTCATTTAGTCATTTATTATGAATGTGTACTACAATAAGTTTAGTTAACATCCATGAGCATACATGGTTATATATTTATAAAATATTATCATTCATCACTTTGAATGTTGATTTCTCTTGCAAATTAAAAAAATGATTGAATTCATGGCTTCCCTGGTGGTCCAGTGGGTAAAGAGTTCATTTGCACTGCAAGGGGCATCAGTTCCATCCCTGGCCTGGGAAGATCCCATGTGCTACAGAGGGGCTGGATGGGTGTGTTCAATTACGAGTCAGAGCTCTGGAGCACGTGCACTTGGAAACCTTGCTCTGCAACAAGAGAGACCCACACATGCCAAAGAATAAAGATGGATGAAAATAAATAAATAATTTTTTTTTTTTAAGTGGCATGATTGGCGGAAAAAAATTATTGAATTCAATCTGTAAAGAGATTTAAACAGAAATTTTACTCTAGGATCCTGAACATTGTTAAACTCACCTATTTTTATAAATTGGGCTTCCCTGGTAGCTCAGTGGTAAAGAATCTGTGTGCCAGTGCAGGAGGTGCTGGTTCAATTCCTGGACTGGGAAGATCCCCTGGAGAAGGGAATGGCTACCCACTCCAGTATTCTTGCCTGGGAGATCCCATGGGCAGAGAAGCCTGGTAGGCTACAGTTCATGAGGTCAGAAAAGAGCTGGACATGACTTAGCAACTAAACAACAATTTTTATAAATTAGCTGTATCCTTCAACTATAATTTTCTTAATTTCCTCTATTTTGAAAAGGAGCAAACTTTACTGAAATGATAAATTTCCTCAAACTGGAGAGAATACAAAGATTTCCAAATGTTGCCTTCCGTATGTCCTAAGTCACCTCTGACCCAAGGACAGACCCAGGGACAGAGACCCAGGGACAGACCCAGGGACAGAGATACAGGGACTGAACTTTCAGTCTCTTAGGCTCAGGCACTAGCAGGCAGGTTCTTTACCACTAGGGCCACCTGGGAAGCCCAAATGTTGCCTTAGCCCTTCTTAAATGTAATATCCTGAATCTCTTCAATTTCTTATTTTCAGAATAAAACATTAACTTAGTGAAATCCCTCTATATTTATATTACACATATTGTTAAAGATACGGCTTACAAAAATGTAATTATGCAATACTATTTTTTAAATGCTAAAGAAACAAAAACAGACCTACCAAGACCAGTATGAATAGTAGTACCTAAGGTAATGTTCTGAAAATTCAATTTATAGGCCTTGGATAGCTTCCCCAGTATTGGCCTTTGAAAAGCTCCACTCTGATATTTTCAAGAAGCTAGCAGCACACTTCACCTTGGAAAAGTAATACTATAAAGACACTGCCATTAGTAATTTTATGTACTTCTACATACCCTTCTTGAATTTGAAATAATGGATAAGTTCAGGTAATAATTTTTGTTCTCTTTCAAATTTTATGACTAAAATATTGAGTTGTGTTTTATGACCTACATTTATTATATTCTGTAGTTGGCCAGCAGCTTTAGGCAAAGAATACCTGTTCAGTTAGAAATGAGACTTGGGAAAGAAATCAGAGGTTTAAAATGAGTAATCATATATTCTGGAAGCACAGGAATTTCCCAAAGCTTCTGAAAAACAACCAAATACTACATACTGTGTAATATACAAGCAATATTTTTCCAGCCCACTATACAGTTTCTTTTTCTTTTGTGGCTAGGATAATTATCTATTCATGTATGGGCTAGGACTGTTGCTATAAAACTTAATTTCTTCCAGAGCAGCTTGAGTAGTTTTTGTGGAGTAAGAGTTTGCTTAGCAAATTGTACACTGACAATGGTAAGGAATTTTTACTTACGAGAAATTCTGACAAGGTCACAGGAATTATCCAGTCTCAGTTTCCAGTCTCAAGAGTTGCACTGAAAGAATGAAATATAAACAGTGGTAGATTCAGTAACAAGTAAGGTTACATAATATTTACATGACAGGACAAAACACTGAAACTTCAGATCTTTTTCTCTTTAAATTAGGTTCTCACTGTAATGGACCAGATATAATTTGTTAATACAACTTGTTTTAAAAGAATAAGAACATGGCTTCTATAGGAGAAAGAGATGGAAAGAGGAGGATCCTACTTGGATTCTGATCCTGTTGCGCTCCCAGATTTCTAGAAGGTCCTAGAGCTATCACAGTATTTTGGTAAGTTTTGCTTTCTTTATTTACCAATATTTGAGCCAAATATTTAATCTAACTCTGATAGGTGAGATAACCGTATTTACATATAAAACCATTTTAAAGATATAATGGAAGTCGTCCTTTATTAGCGAAAAAGTACATGCCGTTTTCATGACAGTATAAACGCCATGCCACGGGCTAGCTAGGCTGTAAATTTGGTTTACGTCTTTTTACATCAGAGCTCCACTAAAACTTTTCTGCACCTAGGGTTGTCCTTAAGCTGTATTTATGACTAAACTGATCTACTCTCATTTTGAGCATTCACTGGCCATTATTGATAGTGATGACTAAAATCTGGTTGAAGTATTTCAAAAATTATGTAGTCTGTGATAAATTCTATGACACTGTTGAGGCATTTAAGAAACAATTTACTTTTTTAGAATTTAGGTCAAGAGCAAAAGCAAAATTATCAGTTATGTATAACCTCAATTCCATTTCCCTTCAAAAACTTAGAAAAAATGTGTTACGGATTTTCTTTGAAGAGGTTTGTGGATACTATGTTTGTTTCACTTGATTTTTACATAGGGAACCTCTATTGGCCTTTAAAATGCAACTTGGCAGTGTAACTGATGTATTTTTGCCACCAATAAAACAAATACTTACGACAAAATGAATGCGTACTCATTTCAGCCTCTAAGATTTGTTTTTAAATTATTCTGTTCACAGCCAGGGCAAACATATGAGCTCATTCCTTTCCCTTCCGCCAAAGACAAGCTGATTTGTTACACGGAAAATTTTGAAATTCTGACAAGGTCACAGGAATTATCCAGTCTCAGTTTCCAGTCTCAAGAGTTGCACTGAAAGAATGAAATATAAACAGTGGTAGATTCAGTAACAAGTAAGGTTACATAATATTTACATGACAGGACAAAACACTGAAACTTCAGATCTTTTTCTCTTTAAATTAGGTTCTCACTGTAATGGACCAGATATAATTTGTTAATACAACTTGTTTTAAAAGAATAAGAACATGGCTTCTATAGGAGAAAGAGATGGAAAGAGGAGGATCCTACTTGGATTCTGATCCTGTTGCGCTCCCAGATTTCTAGAAGGTCCTAGAGCTATCACAGTATTTTGGTAAGTTTTGCTTTCTTTATTTACCAATATTTGAGCCAAATATTTAATCTAACTCTGATAGGTGAGATAACCGTATTTACATATAAAACCATTTTAAAGATATAATGGAAGTCGTCCTTTATTAGCGAAAAAGTACATGCCGTTTTCATGACAGTATAAACGCCATGCCACGGGCTAGCTAGGCTGTAAATTTGGTTTACGTCTTTTTACATCAGAGCTCCACTAAAACTTTTCTGCACCTAGGGTTGTCCTTAAGCTGTATTTATGACTAAACTGATCTACTCTCATTTTGAGCATTCACTGGCCATTATTGATAGTGATGACTAAAATCTGGTTGAAGTATTTCAAAAATTATGTAGTCTGTGATAAATTCTATGACACTGTTGAGGCATTTAAGAAACAATTTACTTTTTTAGAATTTAGGTCAAGAGCAAAAGCAAAATTATCAGTTATGTATAACCTCAATTCCATTTCCCTTCAAAAACTTAGAAAAAATGTGTTACGGATTTTCTTTGAAGAGGTTTGTGGATACTATGTTTGTTTCACTTGATTTTTACATAGGGAACCTCTATTGGCCTTTAAAATGCAACTTGGCAGTGTAACTGATGTATTTTTGCCACCAATAAAACAAATACTTACGACAAAATGAATGCGTACTCATTTCAGCCTCTAAGATTTGTTTTTAAATTATTCTGTTCACAGCCAGGGCAAACATATGAGCTCATTCCTTTCCCTTCCGCCAAAGACAAGCTGATTTCCCCAACCCACGTGGGCCGTAGAGCAGTAAGTCTACCATGCTAGCGCGCTGGAGTCCCCGGACTTGGGTCCTGCCATCTGTGGGGACATGCACATCCGCGCCCATAACGAGGCGCGGGACAGGACTCCGTAGGCAAGGCATCTCTGGTTCACGAGAAAATTGTGCTGACTACGTAGCTGTGTGCCTGCCGAATCTGCCCACTGGACAGGGAAAGAAGGAAAGGGTGCTCGGTGGAGAGTACACGGTTGTTCCCATTCACTGTCTCCCACGTTTATACACAGTACTCCTCTCCCCACGTGCGTTCCAAGCGCAGGATCAGAAACACACTTCCACGCGCGCGCTTACACACACTCCCAGCGCACCGTATCTTCCCCAGCCGCCACCCGGCACGTGTCTCCCGTGCACCCCGACCTCCCCGCGGCTGGCTCCCCGGCCTCTACAGAACAACCGCACTCCACGTGGGCGCACCCCGGCGCCAGGCGGCCGCGCTGCCCACGGAACCCCTAGCCCGTCCCGGCGCTCAAGGGAGGGCGCGGCCCCGGGGTCGGACGGACAAAGCGGGCGTCCAATCGAGCCCGACACTGCCTCCCCGAAGGGAGGGAGCGGCGGCTCTGACGGGCCCAATGAGCGGGGAGCCCGAGTGGGACTTCCTCCCGGAATCCCGTTGGCCAGACTAGCGGGTCCGTGGGTGACACGTAAGTTGGGTGGTAGGCGGAGGCGGCCGAGGTTCGGCAGCCCCGTCAGTGACACCGGCCTGCCGTCCCCCGCCCCTCCCAAGCCCGGCCGGGGCTGCCAGCCCCCACCCAGCTACCAACCCCGCAGGCCGCGCGCCGAGGGGCCGCCCGGAGCCCGGCTGCCTTTGTTGGGCGCGCACCCCCTCCTTTGGGTGGCCACCGAGTCGCGCAGTGGGAGCCGCCGCGAGGGGGCGGGGAACGGCCGGGGCGGGACTCCGAGCGCCGCCGGGGGCCGCCGGGCCAAAAAAGTGGGGCGGAGGGACCGAGGCAGGCGGCGCCTGGGGGCCGCCGCGAGGACAGCCCGCTGGGAAGTATGCGGAGGGCCCCCTCCCGGGCCCGAGCACTCGCGGAGAGCCAGCCTCGCAAAAGTTTGGCGGCGCCGGCTGCTGCCCCGGCAGCGTCGATGGCTGCGCGCCCCGCGGCGCGAGGGGGCTGAGCGGGCGCCACTTCCCCTCTGCCCGGCTTTTGTGTCTTGCGTCTCCTCCCCATGCTGCGTCCGGCCACCTCCTGCGGCGGCCGCTGCTGAGGCTCTCGTTCGGACCGCGGGGAGGCAGGGACAGCCGCGGCGCGGCGCGGGGCCCCGGCGGGACTATGGGAAACGGGATGTGCTCCCGAAAGCAGAAGCGGATCTTCCAGACGCTGCTGCTGCTGACCGTGGTGTTCGGCTTTCTCTACGGCGCGATGCTCTACTACGAGCTGCAGACGCAGCTGCGGAAAGCCGAGGCGGTGGCGCTCAAGTACCAGCAGCACCAGGAGTCCCTTTCCGCCCAGTTACAAGGTACGGTTAACGGGACGCGCGCGACCGGTGGCCAACTTTGCCCCGCGCCTCCCGCCCTGGCTGGAAAAGTGGTTTTGGTCAGCCGTTGGCCCTGCGGGCGCCACCTCTGACCTTCAGGGATTGCAGAGGCGAGCCACGCCGGACCCCGGTGTGTCAGAGGAGATGACCCATCCCCATCCTCCGGCCTCACGTTTGAAATTGGCAGCCCAGCCCTGTTCCAACTGAGCGATGGATGAGCGGGTGCGCGCTGAGGCTGTTACCCCAGCACTTGTCAAAGGCCCAGCTGCAGTCTAGGCAGACAAGCCCAGGTCCCTGCTTCCCCTCTGCCAGCCCATCCGAAGGGGCATGGTTTCCTGGTTTCTAGGCTTTCCATTTGACTTTGTCAGTAGCCTTAGAAATGGGGAGTTTGGGCGAGATTTCTCAAACTATACTTTTTCCCCCAAGAAAATTAAGCCATTACCCAGGGGTCCAAACTAATGCCCCAGTCGAATGGAGCCTAGGCATGCTAGTTTCTTATTTGTGCTAACTCGGTAGTGTGACTTTACAGATGCTGGATATGTTGGGAAAGTCCACACTACTGTTTAGCATCCTGAAGGTATGTTTTGGGGGAAAAAACAAAATAAATATGGTTGATTGGTCTTCCTAAGTAACTTTTAGTTTGTCCCAGAGGTAGGTGAGTTGGGTAGGTGCGTGTTACGGTTAGCCTTGACAAGTGCAAGAGGAGAAACCTGATTTTTCACTTTGCCAAACGCACAACAGACGATGTGAGCAAGACCTGCAGAAAGACTTAGGCTCCTATTCTTCTATTTTAGATTCCCATTTAATGTAAGTTTCAGCAACATCAATGATGCATGACTGCAAAGGTGGCCTTGTTAAGAGAAGGGTCACCCTTTCCATCTTTTGAAAGATTTTTCTTGTACCCTGGCCCCTTTTCAGCCCTCATATCGCCCTCTCCCCAACCCAGGCAAGTAATCATAGTAAAGGACTGTGAGGAGTGAAATGTTGACAGTCTTTGCTGATAATGCAAATAGAGCTTATTTCACATTACTAGGAAGATACAAGCTGCATGGCCAGTTGCTGTCAGCGTATATTTATACAAATACGAAACAGATGCTTTTTTCCGTACTTTAACTATTTTGAATGTTCTCTCTAGTAAAAATAAATAAATAAATACGAGAAAATGATCCACAGCTGATTCTTGGTCTTATTTGTTTTTCCCAACTTAGAAGTAAAGGGAGTATTTTTAGCTGACTGAAGCTGTGTAGCCACAGGCAATGAAAATATGTGAACGGGGCTTGGCTCAAAAGGAAAATCTGTTTTGATTCAGTCTTAGGTTAAAAACTTTTTTCCCCAGCACTTGTCAAAGGCCCAGCTGCAGTCTAGGCAGACAAGCCCAGGTCCCTGCTTCCCCTCTGCCAGCCCATCCGAAGGGGCATGGTTTCCTGGTTTCTAGGCTTTCCATTTGACTTTGTCAGTAGCCTTAGAAATGGGGAGTTTGGGCGAGATTTCTCAAACTATACTTTTTCCCCCAAGAAAATTAAGCCATTACCCAGGGGTCCAAACTAATGCCCCAGTCGAATGGAGCCTAGGCATGCTAGTTTCTTATTTGTGCTAACTCGGTAGTGTGACTTTACAGATGCTGGATATGTTGGGAAAGTCCACACTACTGTTTAGCATCCTGAAGGTATGTTTTGGGGGAAAAAACAAAAATAAATATGGTTGATTGGTCTTCCTAAGTAACTTTTAGTTTGTCCCAGAGGTAGGTGAGTTGGGTAGGTGCGTGTTACGGTTAGCCTTGACAAGTGCAAGAGGAGAAACCTGATTTTTCACTTTGCCAAACGCACAACAGACGATGTGAGCAAGACCTGCAGAAAGACTTAGGCTCCTATTCTTCTATTTTAGATTCCCATTTAATGTAAGTTTCAGCAACATCAATGATGCATGACTGCAAAGGTGGCCTTGTTAAGAGAAGGGTCACCCTTTCCATCTTTTTTGAAAGCTTTTTCTTGTACTCTGGCTCATTTTCAGCCCTCATATAGCCCTCTCCCCAACCCAGGCAAGTAATCATAGTAAAGGACTGTGAGGAGTGAAATGTTGACAGTCTTTGCTGATAATGCAAATAGAGCTTATTTCACATTACTAGGAAGATACAAGCTGCATGGCCAGTTGCTGTCAGCGTATATTTATACAAATACGAAACAGATGCTTTTTTCCGTACTTTAACTATTTTGAATGTTCTCTCTAGTAAAAATAAATAAATAAATACGAGAAAATGATCCACAGCTGATTCTTGGTCTTATTTGTTTTTCCCAACTTAGAAGTAAAGGGAGTATTTTTAGCTGACTGAAGCTGTGTAGCCACAGGCAATGAAAATATGTGAACGGGGCTTGGCTCAAAAGGAAAATCTGTTTTGATTCAGTCTTAGGTTAAAAACTTTTTTTTTCTTTCCTGTTAAACGTGTTGAAATTTACCCATGAATTACTGTTGGTAGGCAAAGTATGGGTATGTGTTTATTTACTTAGAAGACACCCGCGGCTTCCTTGTGAAGTTCAGTGCCTTTAGGACAAGGGAAATACTTGCCATCCATCAGTACCATGGCAGGACTGCATTTTCGTACTCGTGATGGGAAGGGTGTATGTGTGTGGTGGATGGTACAGGGTTGGTGCTGTGTTTTCTTAGCTCAGGGGACTCGTGAGAGCAGGTGCTATTGCAGTCACCAAAACCCCCTCAGCCCCGCACAGCGTATGACCCTCCGGAGGGGTCGGTGTATTTATGTATTCACTCAACAAACAAAAGTTAACTGTGGTAAGAAAGCTAGTTCCAAGCATTCTGATCTGCTTTCTCAAATTTCACTTCCTTGTCTGCTATTTTGAAAAAACCCAAGTAACAGGAATGAAATATTTAACCCAAGCAGCACATTGGCCTCAACTCCCAATGCTAGAACTCACTAACTGAGGAGGCCCCTATTCGTGAGTCATGGCCTTTATTTGTCTTTAAATGGAATAATTTAGGAAATCAGGCTCGGCATCTTTTTTCCTTTTATTTGCCTTCTTTTGGTGATGCTAGTGGAGGGGAGGGGTGGTAAGAGGTAAGACAAGACCGTTAAAGTAACAGCATTTGCTTTGCTACAGGAGGTGAAAAAATGCTGCAGCCAGTTTGAATGAGTGATCATAGAGTCCATTTCTTAATATACCCTTTTGCTGATAATGCAAATAGAGCTTATTTCACATTACTAGGAAGATACAAGCTGCATGGCCAGTTGCTGTCAGCGTATATTTATACAAATACGAAACAGATGCTTTTTTCCGTACTTTAACTATTTTGAATGTTCTCTCTAGTAAAAATAAATAAATAAATACGAGAAAATGATCCACAGCTGATTCTTGGTCTTATTTGTTTTTCCCAACTTAGAAGTAAAGGGAGTATTTTTAGCTGACTGAAGCTGTGTAGCCACAGGCAATGAAAATATGTGAACGGGGCTTGGCTCAAAAGGAAAATCTGTTTTGATTCAGTCTTAGGTTAAAAACTTTTTTTTTCTTTCCTGTTAAACGTGTTGAAATTTACCCATGAATTACTGTTGGTAGGCAAAGTATGGGTATGTGTTTATTTACTTAGAAGACACCCGCGGCTTCCTTGTGAAGTTCAGTGCCTTTAGGACAAGGGAAATACTTGCCATCCATCAGTACCATGGCAGGACTGCATTTTCGTACTCGTGATGGGAAGGGTGTATGTGTGTGGTGGATGGTACAGGGTTGGTGCTGTGTTTTCTTAGCTCAGGGGACTCGTGAGAGCAGGTGCTATTGCAGTCACCAAAACCCCCTCAGCCCCGCACAGTGTATGACCCTCCGGAGGGGTCGGTGTATTTATGTATTCACTCAACAAACAAAAGTTAACTGTGGTAAGAAAGCTAGTTCCAAGCATTCTGATCTGCTTTCTCAAATTTCACTTCCTTGTCTGCTATTTTGAAAAAACCCAAGTAACAGGAATGAAATATTTAACCCAAGCAGCACATTGGCCTCAACTCCCAATGCTAGAACTCACTAACTGAGGAGGCCCCTATTCGTGAGTCATGGCCTTTATTTGTCTTTAAATGGAATAATTTAGGAAATCAGGCTCGGCATCTTTTTTCCTTTTATTTGCCTTCTTTTGGTGATGCTAGTGGAGGGGAGGGGTGGTAAGAGGTAAGACAAGACCGTTAAAGTAACAGCATTTGCTTTGCTACAGGAGGTGAAAAAATGCTGCAGCCAGTTTGAATGAGTGATCATAGAGTCCATTTCTTAATATACCCTTTTGCTGTTTCCTGTTGAATTTTGGTGCTGCAACAATTACAGTATGATTGTATGTGAAGAATTGCTTCCTACTCGGACTACAGTTTCTTCTACATTTTTTCTTCTTTTTTCATACCTCTCCTTTGAAGCATTTATTTTGACTTTCACATCCGCAGGCCACTTAATGAAGATTTTCGGATGGCACATAGCTTTTGCTCCCCATTTCCAATGACAAATGACATTTTACACAGCAGTGCAATGTACCACCAGCATAGATTTGTTTTTAGGACATGAGCCTCCCCATTCCTAAGACTTGTTTAGTTATGTGAGATCTCTTGACCTGGCTTGGTTTAAAATCAGAGTTAATTATGAAGGACCAAAAAAGAAAACGCCTCTTGAAAAACTTTACCTAGTTTGGCCATGTAATCTGAATCTACATTTTTTTAAAAAACATATTTAGGTTATCTCCAATTTAATAATGGGTTTTACACCAGACATTATTCTAAAAGTAGGTTAAGTCTAATGCCCAAGTGCATTTTAGAGTCAAAACAGTCAATAGGAAATGGTGGGGTGCCAAGGAGAATGTTCAAGATTTCGCAATGCCCCCTCTGCGATAAACAAATGTCTGTGTCTGCCACCCTCTGTATCTTCTACCCATGGTGTTCCTTAATGATACTGAGGAGTGGGACAGGGGTTACCTCTGGTGGCAGAGGCAGCAGTAATGATCTTTGACCAGTTCAGTGTTTAACCAACTTAAAAATTAAAAAAACAAAAACAAAAAACTTAACAGTTTGGGGACCACACACAATTTTCTGTGTCTGTAAACAGTGCCTCATGCCCATTAGAATCACCTGGGCAGTTCCCAGGCCTATTAACTCACAGTCTGTGGGGTGTAACCCATCTGGCAGTCTCCCCAGGTAACTACAATGTGCAGCCAAGGTTGAGACCCACAGCTCGGTAGTCTTAAGGCTAAGGTGATTCACACAGTGACCTCACTTGCCTTGGCTGCAAAGACATTTGAGGGTTTTCTTTTTTACCCTAAGCATGTGGTTCAAATTCTAGCCCTGCAACTTTTTATGTGATCTTGGGCCTCATTTTTCTTATTTATATCATGGGGATTAGAATGGGCTATTTCATAAAATACTGTGAGGATAAAATAATACGTATGCAGCTCCTGACCTTCCTGGGTTGGCTCAGCGGTAAAAACTCCACCTGCCAATGCAAGAA
This sequence comes from Tragulus kanchil, assembly GCA_022376925.1. Taxonomy (NCBI): domain Eukaryota; kingdom Metazoa; phylum Chordata; class Mammalia; order Artiodactyla; family Tragulidae; genus Tragulus; species Tragulus kanchil. The sequence goes on from JAIOJX010000028.1 coordinate 125,439,956, forward strand.
ACGTGGATTTAGATCCCTGGGTCAGGAAGATCCCTGGAGAAGGAAACGGCAATCCACTCTAGTATTCTTGGGTAGGAAATCCCATGGACAGAGGAGCCTGGCAGGCTACAGTCCATGGGGTCTCAGAGTCAGACACGACGTACTGATGAAACAGCAAATGAAGCTCCTAGCACATACTTATCATATAGTGGGTACCTCTTATTCATGATTAACTTTTGTTTTCATTACAGTTCCTATTTAAATATTTGACCTCTTTTTCTCCCCATGGTTGCCATGGGTAAAGTTTTAAAATTGACAGAGTTTATTGTTATAGTTAGCTCCTTTTTTGTTGTATCTAAATGCACATCGAAGAAAGGGTAGGCTGGAATAAATCCAAGTACTTTACTCTGGAGAAGGGACCCTCCCTGACAATTTAAAGTGAGAATTCAAGTCTGGATACTAATTAACTGTATATTATCTCAGATTAGGAAAGGGAATGATGGACAGAGGTATGACTAACCTTGTACACTAAGATCTGAGAGAGGGATGTAACTATGTAATTTTTTTTCTTTTACAAGTAAGGGCAAACAGTCCCTAGTTCTTAAAACACTGTATTACACTATTGCAGTATTCTTGGTATTCCTAGCGATGACCAGAAACTGTTAAGAAAAGGCTCATATGTTTTCTTCTATGCTCCATTAGAATCACCTGGGCAGTTCCCAGGCCTATTAACTCACAGTCTGTGGGGTGTAACCCATCTGGCAGTCTCCCCAGGTAACTACAATGTGCAGCCAAGGTTGAGACCCACAGCTCGGTAGTCTTAAGGCTAAGGTGATTCACACAGTGACCTCACTTGCCTTGGCTGCAAAGACATTTGAGGGTTTTCTTTTTTACCCTAAGCATGTGGTTCAAATTCTAGCCCTGCAACTTTTTATGTGATCTTGGGCCTCATTTTTCTTATTTATATCATGGGGATTAGAATGGGCTATTTCATAAAATACTGTGAGGATAAAATAATACGTATGCAGCTCCTGACCTTCCTGGGTTGGCTCAGCGGTAAAAACTCCACCTGCCAATGCAAGAAACGTGGATTTAGATCCCTGGGTCAGGAAGATCCCTGGAGAAGGAAACGGCAATCCACTCTAGTATTCTTGTAGGAAATCCCATGGACAGAGGAGCCTGGCAGGCTACAGTCCATGGGGTCTCAGAGTCAGACACGACGTACTGATGAAACAGCAAATGAAGCTCCTAGCACATACTTATCATATAGTGGGTACCTCTTATTCATGATTAACTTTTGTTTTCATTACAGTTCCTATTTAAATATTTGACCTCTTTTTCTCCCCATGGTTGCCATGGGTAAAGTTTTAAAATTGACAGAGTTTATTGTTATAGTTAGCTCCTTTTTTGTTGTATCTAAATGCACATCGAAGAAAGGGTAGGCTGGAATAAATCCAAGTACTTTACTCTGGAGAAGGGACCCTCCCTGACAATTTAAAGTGAGAATTCAAGTCTGGATACTAATTAACTGTATATTATCTCAGATTAGGAAAGGGAATGATGGACAGAGGTATGACTAACCTTGTACACTAAGATCTGAGAGAGGGATGTAACTATGTAATTTTTTTTCTTTTACAAGTAAGGGCAAACAGTCCCTAGTTCTTAAAACACTGTATTACACTATTGCAGTATTCTTGGTATTCCTAGCGATGACCAGAAACTGTTAAGAAAAGGCTCATATGTTTTCTTCTATGCTCCTATTCCAGATAAGTATATTACAGTTGTTAAAATAAACAGGTTTGGTGCTTACGGCTGAAGTGGTTATTTAAGTTACTTGTCCTTTTCTTTGTGTTCCCCTGAGAAGTGGGATGACCCATTTACCTGAGCATATTGTATTTGGTTACTTTTTTTCAACCTACCCTGAATCTGCTTTAAAGAGTAAAAAAAGTGTCCTTCAGCTCAGGGCCAAGATTTATTGTTGTTGTTGATATTGTTCTTCCATCTGCAGTGGCAGGTGCTTAGCATATAATAGGTGCTCAATAAATAGTAGGTGTATACCTATGTGGTATTTGCTCTAAGCTGATGAATGTGCTTATATGTGGTGGGTAGTGAAATGTAGTGGGTGTGGGCTGAGGAGTGAAGACTACTTGCATTTGATGTCTTACTGTCTTTTTCTCTTTTTAACCAGCTGGGTGACCTTGGATTGGGCTTCCCTGGGGTGCAGTGGTAAAGAATCCACCTGCCAATGCAGGATACACAGGAGATGCAGGTTCAGTCCCTTGGTCAGGAAGATACCCTGGAGGAGGAAATGGCAACCCACTCCAGTATTCTTGCCTGGGGACATCTCATGAATAGAGGATCCTGTTGGGCTACAGTCCTTGGAGTTGCGAAAGAGTCAGACACAATTTAGCAACTAAAAAACAAACATTGTCATTAACTGGACATTTTCACCGAAGTACATGCATCTTATAGTTAAAAGGTCAAATTTATCAGGCTGTTTCTGTTTAATGCTATTTTGAAAATGGAACAGAAATAAAAATTCTTTTCAAGTTCAGTCAGCTTTATTTGTATGTGAAACCCTGCCTTAAAATTCATTCCCTGAAAAAAAAGGTAACTTTGGAAAATATGACTCAAGTAAGACTTCAGTTAAGTATATGTGACATTCACGAATATGTTTGATTTCACATATCATTATACCTGTCTTAGTCATCCCTGTAATGGAACTCACCAATATTGGTTGATCAGGTAAAAGAAGCACTCATATCTGTGAGCCTTTTGTTTTAACTTTTAATTTTGTATCTGGGAAAAGCTGATTAACAGTGTTTTGATAGCTTCAGGTGAACAGCTGAGAGCCTCAGCCATACATATGCGTGTATCCATTCTCCCCTAAACTCCCATCCAGATTGCCACATAACACTGAGCAGAGTTCCATGTGCTATACAGGAGATCCTTGTTGGTTACTCACTTTAAATATAGCAGTGTGTACGTGACATTCTGAAACTCCCTATCTCTTCCCTCACACTCCTCCCACCCACTGTGCCACCAGCAGCAGTAAGTTTAGTCTGTAAGTCTGTGAGTCTCTTTCTGTCTTATGAGTAAGTTTATTTGTATCATTTCTTTTTAGATTCCATATATAAGGGATGAGTGATCCTTTTAAATCCCAAGTATGTTGTACAAGTTCAGTACACCCAAGTAGACTGGAAACCTTACCTTGAGCTTTTAAAATTCCCTCTTGCCTTACCAAGATCTGGAACCTAAGACTAGGTGTTAGAGACTTAAGGAATGAGTGAATTGGAATTTGAGAATGAAGACTGAGCTGGTCGGATACAAATGGTCGGATACGGATTTGAAAGAAACTAGATGAGAGAGAGAAAGAGAGGAAAGAGGACTTAACATCAGTTTATGACATTTCAGAGCATTGGGGAAGATTCTTGCGCACATCCTCACATCTTAAGAAGAAGTAGGAAATGGTGAAGAGGGTCTGGGTTTGGCATCAGATACTGTTTGAATGCACCTGTGGTGTTTACCAGGGGAGTGACCTTGAACATGTAGGTAACCTCTCTCTGAACTTTGGTTTCTTCATAGTGCACTGGGGATAACAGTGTCTATTTTGCACACTTGCATGGACTAGAAATAATGTATCTAATATGACTGGCACAAATCCCAGAGCACATCGCTATGAAATTTACAGGGAAACCAGGGCTGCTGTTGTAACTAGCGTTGGCTGCTTTTCATTTTGTCCATGGTGTATTGCATCTGTAGGTAACAGAGTTATTAGTTGTGGTCTAAATGTGGCTCTTTTCAGAGCCATATGCCCAACTTGGCTGAAATTTTTGTTTGATTTAAGAGACTCTCACTCTGTCTTTTCTATCATATTGATCCTTTTTTGGTAGGAAAGGACCTGAGAATGCTATACATGATAGCAACTAAGTGTTGCTGTTTTTCATTTTGACAATTAAAGGTTCTTATTTTATCACTGAGGACAAAATGTGTTTGCTCCTCTTGCCAGTCAGTGGTTTGTGGGTTTTGTAGCTTTGTAGTGAAAGTTGTGCATAATATAACTACTACAAAATAAAAATAGCCAACTGTATTTTTTTTCTTTCAAGCCATTGGAGCAAATTTATTTTGACAGAAATTTGAAAATTTCCATGAAGGAATTAAATTATGTTAAAGACGTACCATTTATTGAGTGTCTGCCACATTCAGATGCTGTGCTAACCATAGTATGTGCGTTTTCTCACTTAACACTGAAGCAGGCATTTGATGTGAAGGAGAGCAATCTGAGGCTCTGAGGGATTAATTAACTTGCCCCTCAGGGTCAGATCTAATGAATCTGAATTTGGAACCCTAAGGTGACTTTAGCCCAGGTTCTTTCCATAGTACTACATTGCCCTCAAAATTATTTTAGTATCTCTCTTGACAATATTAACAGTGAGAAAGGAAACTGAGTTATACAATTCGAGATTTGAAAGAAACTAGATGAGAGTAAAGAGAGGAAAGAGGACTTAACATCAGTTTATGACATTTCAGAGCATGGGAGTTCTCAATCTTTTGAAGAAGTAGGAAATGGTGAAGAGGGTCTGGGTTTGGCATCAGATACTGTTTGAATGCACCTGTGGTGTTTACCAGGGGAGTGACCTTGAACATGTAGGTAACCTCTCTCTGAACTTTGGTTTCTTCATAGTGCACTGGGGATAACAGTGTCTATTTTGCACACTTGCATGGACTAGAAATAATGTATCTAATATGACTGGCACAAATCCCAGAGCACATCGCTATGAAATTTACAGGGAAACCAGGGCTGCTGTTGTAACTAGCGTTGGCTGCTTTTCATTTTGTCCATGGTGTATTGCATCTGTAGGTAACAGAGTTATTAGTTGTGGTCTAAATGTGGCTCTTTTCAGAGCCATATGCCCAACTTGGCTGAAATTTTTGTTTGATTTAAGAGACTCTCACTCTGTCTTTTCTATCATATTGATCCTTTTTTGGTAGGAAAGGACCTGAGAATGCTATACATGATAGCAACTAAGTGTTGCTGTTTTTCATTTTGACAATTAAAGGTTCTTATTTTATCACTGAGGACAAAATGTGTTTGCTCCTCTTGCCAGTCAGTGGTTTGTGGGTTTTGTAGCTTTGTAGTGAAAGTTGTGCATAATATAACTACTACAAAATAAAAATAGCCAACTGTATTTTTTTTCTTTCAAGCCATTGGAGCAAATTTATTTTGACAGAAATTTGAAAATTTCCATGAAGGAATTAAATTATGTTAAAGACGTACCATTTATTGAGTGTCTGCCACATTCAGATGCTGTGCTAACCATAGTATGTGCGTTTTCTCACTTAACACTGAAGCAGGCATTTGATGTGAAGGAGAGCAATCTGAGGCTCTGAGGGATTAATTAACTTGCCCCTCAGGGTCAGATCTAATGAATCTGAATTTGGAACCCTAAGGTGACTTTAGCCCAGGTTCTTTCCATAGTACTACATTGCCCTCAAAATTATTTTAGTATCTCTCTTGACAATATTAACAGTTTTGAGAAAGTGGGTTAGGGTAGGTCATGTGAGGATTCAAGATAAAATTTAGAATCAGAAGTAACAGGTGTGATTATTCAATGCAGCATCTCCAGAGTGTAGGACATTTGGTGCTGTTACAGAACATGACTTTAGTTGATACTGGAGCTGATTTTAGGTGGTCTGCACATGCTGCTTGAAATAACACTGAATCACATGAGAAATGTCTGCCCTTTTTTTTTTTTCCCCCTTCTCCATGTCTGCCCTTTTGAATGACCCTTCCATGTTTTCTTGACAGGTCAAAGAGAAACTCAATTTTCTATCAGAATCTCTCTCTTAGATATAGTTTCTCATTTGTTTTTCCAAAGAGAGGCGACTTCAGGCAGCCAACAGCCTGACAGCTAGACTTTAGTAATTACTTTGTTGTTTTATTGCATTTAAATTTTATAGTTAGCACCTATTAATGCCACATTTACAAGGTAGTAATGTAAAGTTTCTCTTTTAGAAGCTTATTTTAGAGGAAAAAGCGAACATTTGCAAACTCCAGTACCTGTACGGGTTTTGCATGCATAAAATATGAACTCAGGAGTACCTGCATGTCTGAAGTTTAGGAACTGATCAAATCTCTTTGTGACATGGACACAGAATTTTACAGTTAAGAAAACAATTCTAAAGAGGATGAGTCCTTTAGTATGTGTCTCAGGCTGAGCCCAGAGTCCACTTGCACTGACTTCCAGAACCACCTAACATTCCTCAGTGCTTTCTGCCACCCCTGGAGATCAGCAGCACCCTCGTCTCAGTTTGAGCAGAAATGGGTGTTGCTATTTTTAAACATTGCTTTGTAGTTCTGAATGGCACACTTGGGTTTTTTGTTTTTATTGGCCCATGGGTGCTTTTCCAGAGGACATGCTAGCCATTGCCCTACACTAATAAGCCTCACGAAATAGGCTCGTAGCCTGGAGGGACATGGATATGAAATAAAATACTCATTATAATAGTATGACACTTTAAAAAATATTGCTTTAGCTATTTTTCATATATAAAATGTCATAATATGATAGGTAATGAATAGAAAAGTGAAAGATGTGCTATCAGTCTGAAGGATGAGCATTTTACAACATTTGAATGACACTATTTCCTTTCCTTTGAGAATAAGTGAATTTAAGAACTATATAATCATTTTAAGAGAGCCAAACATTTCATTTCACATCTCATTTAAAGCCCTTTTTTAAGTGGAATTTTTGTTTAAAGAAAAAATTACAAAAAAATCTACAAATCAAGGTATGTAAGAGAACTGTCACATTGCTTATATGCTCTAGATAATAGCTATGATACTATGAAGTATTCTAAATATAGATTAAAATGAGCAGTTGATAAATTGCTGGTTATTTAGTTTGATTAGTTTAGAACAGTTTATTGTTTTACATTAGTGAGATTTAATCCTACAAATCTATACATTCTACTACATTAATCTCTCAACCTAATAACAAACATTTGGAGGAAAATTTTTAAAGGATTTATATCCTTTTTAAGGATTTGTTTCTATGAAACATGTTGTATTGATGTCAAACATCAATGTTATTGGAAAATAAAAAATAAATCCTCTTTAATAGGTATCAGCTCAAAGTCCAAAGTCATCTAAGTTTTATCTGGGTATGGGTATGACTCCTTGGATATAGTTTCTCAGATTTAACTTCTCAAGTTCAATTCTTCTTTATTGAGTGTGAAACTAAACTTCAACTCAATCAACATACAGCAGTAGAGCAGGCATAAGATATGGACATAGATTCTTAGTCAAAAAGAATACAAGGTATGTAGGAGTTGCTGGTCCATGCAAAGTCTGAAATCCAGTTAGACAGATGTTCCTCAACTAGGTCCAGGCCTGGGGGATAATTATCCATGGTTATCGATTCTACCCCATGGACTATTGAGTCATCCTTCTTGTTCATGAAAGGGGCATTTTTAAACATTGCTTTGTAGTTCTGAATGGCACACTTTTTGTTTTATTGGCCCATGGGTGCTTTTCCAGAGGACATGCTAGCCATTGCCCTACACTAATAAGCCTCACGAAATAGGCTCGTAGCCTGGAGGGACATGGATATGAAATAAAATACTCATTATAATAGTATGACATTTTAAAAAAATATTGCTTTAGCTATTTTTCATATATAAAATGTCATAATATGATAGGTAATGAATAGAAATGTGAAAGATGTGCTATCAGTCTGAAGGATGAGCATTTTACAACATTTGAATGACACTATTTCCTTTCCTTTGAGAATAAGTGAATTTAAGAACTATATAATCATTTTAAGAGAGCCAAACATTTCATTTCACATCTCATTTAAAGCCCTTTTTTAAGTGGAATTTTTGTTTAAAGAAAAAATTACAAAAAAATCTACAAATCAAGGTATGTAAGAGAACTGTCACATTGCTTATATGCTCTAGATAATAGCTATGATACTATGAAGTATTCTAAATATAGATTAAAATGAGCAGTTGATAAATTGCTGGTTATTTAGTTTGATTAGTTTAGAACAGTTTATTGTTTTACATTAGTGAGATTTAATCCTACAAATCTATACATTCTACTACATTAATCTCTCAACCTAATAACAAACATTTGGAGGAAAATTTTTAAAGGATTTATATCCTTTTAAGGATTTGTTTCTATGAAACATGTTGTATTGATGTCAAACATCAATGTTATTGGAAAATAAAAAATAAATCCTCTTTAATAGGTATCAGCTCAAAGTCCAAAGTCATCTAAGTTTTATCTGGGTATGGGTATGACTCCTTGGATATAGTTTCTCAGATTTAACTTCTCAAGTTCAATTCTTCTTTATTGAGTGTGAAACTAAACTTCAACTCAATCAACATACAGCAGTAGAGCAGGCATAAGATATGGACATAGATTCTTAGTCAAAAAGAATACAAGGTATGTAGGAGTTGCTGGTCCATGCAAAGTCTGAAATCCAGTTAGACAGATGTTCCTCAACTAGGTCCAGGCCTGGGGGATAATTATCCATGGTTATCGATTCTACCCCATGGACTATTGAGTCATCCTTCTTGTTCATGAAAGGCAGCATGTGTTTTCAGCTGAGTTTTCTCAGCCTGCTTCTTGCCTGTAGAATTTTTGGGATCTATGGCCTTTTTACCATTTATGTCCATCTCTGTTCCTTCCAGTTCAAACTGGCAGTGTTTCTCCTGATAAAATCCTCTCAGGATTTTGTGGGTCTCCTGTGTAGCTTGTTAAGGTTTACTCTGTTAAGATAAAAAGCATACCCATCTTACAGACGATTCCTTCTCTTACTTGGGTTTCTGCAGAGATAAGGGGGAGACAATGCTATAACTTAGTAAAACCCTGTTGAGAGAACCTGTGTTAGGCAAGCTTGATGACCACTACCCTACGACGGAAACTCACACTTGAGAGGGCCTGTGAGTCACACCCTTAAAAGTTGAAGGCGATCCTGTGGTCTGATACAGTAATACTCTGAGATGCCACATTTCCCAGGGCTTACCAAAATGATTTTAGAAGCTACAACCTTGACCTTACTTCACACTGTTGTAGTTTTTTTTTTTTTTTCCCCAGACAGTTCTCTAGAAGTGATCTTTGACTGGGAACTGTTTCTTGATTTTAGCACTGTTTGCTATCTAGAAAGACTGAAAATCTTCAAAACCTTCAAGTCCTGCCTTCTCTTTTGTTTAGCAGTCCCTTACCCAAGTTACCTTCTCACAGTTTTCTATAAACAGCAAGAATAAACCAGGTAGCCTCTTCAGTATTTTGCTGGGAAATCTCCTCAGCTAAATCACCCAGTTCACTTGGCACTTTTTAAATACCTCATATAGCTGCACAAATTTGCAGGTCATATAACTACATGTTACATGTTCGGATTGTTAAACTTCTGCCACTTATGTAGTTTCTAGTTTCCAGTAAGATTTTCCTCACTTTCACTCATGTCCTTAATGGAAATCTCTTCAGAGTCCAAATTCTGTGAACAGTGTGTTCAAGGTAATTTACACTCTGATTCATGTCCTTTGTAGGCCCACTACACAATTCCGTAGCCACTACCACCTTTTAGGTTTTGGTCATGGCAACACTCCACTTCCAAAATATGGACTAGTTATCCTGCTGCATAGCAAGCTACCCCCAAACTGAATTGGCTTAGAATAACATTATCACCATTTTTGCTGGAAAGGAATTGACTTAGCTGAGTGATTCTCTCAAGATATCTTTGGATGTTGCAGTCAAACTGCTGACCAGGGTTGTAGCCATCTCAAAATTGGACCATAACTGAAGGATCTGCTTCAGAATTCACTAATGTGATTGTTGGAAGGCCTCAGAAGATCCAATCCTCATCTCTCTCATCCAGGGCCTTTCCATAGAAATTTCCATGATTCCAACCTGGAATTTTCAACACAATAGCTGACTTCCCTGAGGGCTAGCGGTCCGAAGAGAGAGAGAGAGAGTGCCTGTGAAACCAATATGAACATGAACTGTTTTAATAGCCTAACCTTGTAGGTGATAACTCATGACTTCCCACAAGAATAACAGAATCTAAGGATCATCTGGGGCCATTTTAGTAGCTGCCTCTGACAAAATGAGAATGTCATTGTCATTGTTGGAAATATCCTTACCAAAATCATCAAAAACTAATATTCTTTGAGCACTTGCTATGTACCAGATAATGCTCTAAACTATATTCTTGGAATATGCAATATAATACTTTTGTAAAAAATGTTTAACTGTATACTAAAATGTAATTTACCACGTAATTTGACATATTCTAATAAAAACTGAAAGTTCACATCATGGTACCTCAGAGGGAAATTATCTAGTGTTTAAGCCATCTAACCTGAAAGAATGCAAATTAAAAGATATTTCCAGGTATTTCTCAGCTAGGAAGCTGTTGGGGGAAATCCCAAGGTGGAGGGAATTCTGTCCTTAGGGAGTTTCAATATCCATTGACAGTTTGTGCAAAGTTCACATACCTAGAGATGACTGTATTTCTTTGGTAAGTAGATAGGAATGCTGTAGAGTGTGTTTGTCCATATGGTATTTTCACTTGCTTCTGAATGCTCTTTCTGACTTTATATAGTCTGCAACCCTTGTGAAAAGCTTATTATTTGATAGTCAGAAGATATTTACATATTTTTAAATTATGTATTTATTTACTTTTGGTTGTACTGGGTCTTCACTGCTGTGTGGGCTTTTCTCCAGATATGGGGCTCGGACTTCTCACTGCAGTGGCTTCTCTTGTTGTGGAGCACAGACTGTATGGCACTCTAGTTTCAGCAGTTGTAGTGTGTGGGTTCAGTAGTTGTGGCTCGGGTCTAGAGCACAAGCTCAATAGTTGTGACTTCTCACTGAAGGATCTGCTTCAGAATTCACTAATGTGATTGTTGGAAGGCCTCAGAAGATCCAATCCTCATCTCTCTCATCCAGGGCCTTTCCATAGAAATTTCCATGATTCCAACCTGGAATTTTCAACACAATAGCTGACTTCCCTGAGGGCTAGCGGTCCGAAGAGAGAGAGAGAGAGTGCCTGTGAAACCAATATGAACATGAACTGTTTTAATAGCCTAACCTTGTAGGTGATAACTCATGACTTCCCACAAGAATAACAGAATCTAAGGATCATCTGGGGCCATTTTAGTAGCTGCCTCTGACAAAATGAGAATGTCATTGTCATTGTTGGAAATATCCTTACCAAAATCATCAAAAACTAATATTCTTTGAGCACTTGCTATGTACCAGATAATGCTCTAAACTATATTCTTGGAATATGCAATATAATACTTTTGTAAAAAATGTTTAACTGTATACTAAAATGTAATTTACCACGTAATTTGACATATTCTAATAAAAACTGAAAGTTCACATCATGGTACCTCAGAGGGAAATTATCTAGTGTTTAAGCCATCTAACCTGAAAGAATGCAAATTAAAAGATATTTCCAGGTATTTCTCAGCTAGGAAGCTGTTGGGGGAAATCCCAAGGTGGAGGGAATTCTGTCCTTAGGGAGTTTCAATATCCATTGACAGTTTGTGCAAAGTTCACATACCTAGAGATGACTGTATTTCTTTGGTAAGTAGATAGGAATGCTGTAGAGTGTGTTTGTCCATATGGTATTTTCACTTGCTTCTGAATGCTCTTTCTGACTTTATATAGTCTGCAACCCTTGTGAAAAGCTTATTATTTGATAGTCAGAAGATATTTACATATTTTTAAATTATGTATTTATTTACTTTTGGTTGTACTGGGTCTTCACTGCTGTGTGGGCTTTTCTCCAGATATGGGGCTCGGACTTCTCACTGCAGTGGCTTCTCTTGTTGTGGAGCACAGACTGTATGGCACTCTAGTTTCAGCAGTTGTAGTGTGTGGGTTCAGTAGTTGTGGCTCTCGGGGTCTAGAGCACAAGCTCAATAGTTGTGACACATGACCTTAGTTGCTCCAGAGCATGTGAAATCTTCCTGGGCCAGGGATTGAACTCATGTCTCCTACATTGGCAGGCAGATTCTTTATCACTGAGCCACCAGGGGAACCCAGAAGATATATTTTTTAATAGAGTTCAACTTGTCTAAGAAAAATAAATGTCTTTGATTTAAAGAAAGAGCATTAGTTGTATGACTATTAATTTCAACTTGTTCATTCCTTCCTATTTTGAAATTCAAGTTTTAAATATTGGAGTACATGGAGTATTCTTTTGTGATATTGATAAAATTAAAAATAGAGCATACAGACATCATGGAAACATCATTGAATGTTCTGAACAATTGCAATTTTAAATTCATACTATGGCCTCACTCTTCCAAACATACTTTAGTCATTAGAGATACTTGAGATGAATATTTCTATTTTCCATCTGACTTCCATTGTATTTTCCTAAACGTATTTCTGTAAGAGATGGGATCATCAGGAAGTGGATAGAGAATACTTTGTCCAAATGTTTGAGGCTATATTTCACTTAAAAATGAAGGAAGGTTCTGTTCTTGTCAGTGATTAAGTTGCTGTTGGATCTCTAGCAATCAATGATGCTCTTCCAGCCCCACCTTTGCTGTCTGTGTGTGTCAGATTGCTGCCAACATCCTCACTGTTAGGCTGAATTGCTGTGGACCTCGTCTCTTGGTGATATGCTCATAGATTGTTAAGTCCCTTAATGTATGTGGTCTCTGTTCTCTGTCCCAACACATAAAAAATTCCCTCCATGTTCTATAGCGTAGTGCTGATGTGCATTGGGGTTCTTAGGGAGACTTACAGTCTACATGTTGTATTTTTCTTATTCACCTTTTGCTTCCTGGGTTGGTTAAGGTCCATATGGCTTAAACCAGAGGATGCTCTTTTTCTGATGATACTGCCCAAGAAAGCAGCAGCTCCTAACCCAGTTAGCTAGAAGGATGGTATTTATGAGTACATGTGAGACCCCGTTTTTAGCCCCTAAGAAGCCTTCATCTGAGGGTCCCACAGTGGCAATACTCTGAGCAGAGGCTGTCTTTAAAGAAAGACTGCTTTGTTTTTGTGGTAGGCCTCCAGCTGTTCTCAAAACTGCCTCCAACCAGGCAACAACTGAGTCCTGAGACCCTGCTGTGTGCCTTGTCTGTGACCCTCTCTTCCTTAAGGGTGGCATTTTCAATTTGAAATCAGTGAGAGGTCCATGAACTTTCTGAAAATTTATGTCAATTTTATATACGTGCCTTTTTCCAAAACAGAAGCCCATAGCTTTTATCAGATCCTCAAAGGATTAGTGACCTGAAAAAGGTTAAGAACTACTGCCTTAGGGCAAATTCCTCCTTCCGAGGTTTTTGTAAGTACATCTTGGAATTTGACCTCCCCTGGTTCTACCCCATGAACCCTCTAGGAAGTGGCCCAGTTTGTAATAGGGTTGTCAGTGCTCACTGCTCTTTCTCTAAAACCCAAACCCCCTCCACCCTCCTCATGTGTAAGAGTCCTGATTAGAGATTTAAATGACATTTCATACATTGCATTCCTGGAATCTACCAGTAACTGCCTTGTTGTTAAGTCACTACATTTTATCTGACTGTTTTGCAACCCCAGGAACTGCAGCCTGTCAGGCTCCTCTATACATGGGATTCTCTAGGCAAGGACATTGGAGTGGGTTGCCATTTCCTTCTCCAGGGGATCTTCCCCATCAAGGGACTGAACCCGCATGTCCTCACTGTTAGGCTGAATTGCTGTGGACCTCGCCTCTTGGTGATATGCTCATAGATTGTTAAGTCCCTTAATGTATGTGGTCTCTGTTCTCTGTCCCAACACATAAAAATTCCTCCATGTTCTATAGCGTAGTGCTGATGTGCATTGGGGTTCTTAGGGAGACTTACAGTCTACATGTTGTATTTTTCTTATTCACCTTTTGCTTCCTGGGTTGGTTAAGGTCCATATGGCTTAAACCAGAGGATGCTCTTTTTCTGATGATACTGCCCAAGAAAGCAGCAGCTCCTAACCCAGTTAGCTAGAAGGATGGTATTTATGAGTACATGTGAGACCCCGTTTTTAGCCCCTAAGAAGCCTTCATCTGAGGGTCCCACAGTGGCAATACTCTGAGCAGAGGCTGTCTTTAAAGAAAGACTGCTTTGTTTTTGTGGTAGGCCTCCAGCTGTTCTCAAAACTGCCTCCAACCAGGCAACAACTGAGTCCTGAGACCCTGCTGTGTGCCTTGTCTGTGACCCTCTCTTCCTTAAGGGTGGCATTTTCAATTTGAAATCAGTGAGAGGTCCATGAACTTTCTGAAAATTTATGTCAATTTTATATACGTGCCTTTTTCCAAAACAGAAGCCCATAGCTTTTATCAGATCCTCAAAGGATTAGTGACCTGAAAAAGGTTAAGAACTACTGCCTTAGGGCAAATTCCTCCTTCCGAGGTTTTTGTAAGTACATCTTGGAATTTGACCTCCCCTGGTTCTACCCCATGAACCCTCTAGGAAGTGGCCCAGTTTGTAATAGGGTTGTCAGTGCTCACTGCTCTTTCTCTAAAACCCAAACCCCCTCCACCCTCCTCATGTGTAAGAGTCCTGATTAGAGATTTAAATGACATTTCATACATTGCATTCCTGGAATCTACCAGTAACTGCCTTGTTGTTAAGTCACTACATTTTATCTGACTGTTTTGCAACCCCAGGAACTGCAGCCTGTCAGGCTCCTCTATACATGGGATTCTCTAGGCAAGGACATTGGAGTGGGTTGCCATTTCCTTCTCCAGGGGATCTTCCCCATCAAGGGACTGAACCCGCATGTCCTGCTTGACAGGAGGATTCTTTACCTTGGAGTCACCTGGGAAGCCCATCAGGAGTTGCTTAGCAAATAATAATAATACATTTATCACATGGGAAATTTATGCTTTTCAAATAGCTTTATATTCATGATACCATTTGATTCTGAAAACCCTAGTAGGTTGAGTAAAGCAGTATGCAACAATTATTGGCATTTTAAACTGGGGGAAGCAGAAGTCACACAGCAAGACAGTGACCCACTTGGGATTAATGCTCAAATTGCTTGAATCCTGATTCAGGACTCACTAAATCTCGATTTCCAAAGCTCTGTTACCCTGGAACTATAGATGAAGGAGATTTCGACAGTATTCACAGATCAGAGTTTCTGACTTTGCCTCCTCAGAGTTAAGAATATTCCCAGATGGTGACTCAGCTAGACTTGAGAACTTGTCTCCTTGGGGTCCACCTGCCCTCCCCACCACTTTGCATCTCCATGTCCAGGGAAGGTGCTGCTGGCCACTCTGCTACCACTTCCTGCCTCGCCTCTGCAGCTTTCCACTGTCAGCCGCAAGGTTCCCTTGTTCCTTTCTGCATCTCCCATCCCCTGGAGGATGGAGGCAGACTCTGTAGGATTGAATCCCAGCGTAATAAGAGAGATAGGCACCTTGGTGAACTTGGCTTCGCCACACTTCCCATCCCTCTCTGGTGCATTGTCTTTGATAGAAAATCAGGAACTTAAACCGTTCCTTATCTTCTGATGATTCTTTCCCAGAGTTCTCCCCAACCTGGGGTGTACATGGGGCCCACACCCAATTCCTGCTGTTGAAACTTTGTAGCTTCACCTAGACTCCACAGGGGGCTTTGAAGCTCACCCCTCAGCTGATTCGCCAGCTGTGTTTTTTAGCTTCCAGATGTAGAAGCCAAATCACTCCTAAATAAATCAAAAAAAAACTTGCTCCTGGAATCTAGAGCTCACTTTTTATGACTGTTTTGCAACCCCAGGAACTGCAGCCTGTCAGGCTCCTCTATACATGGGATTCTCTAGGCAAGGACATTGGAGTGGGTTGCCATTTCCTTCTCCAGGGGATCTTCCCCATCAAGGGACTGAACCCGCATGTCCTGCTTGACAGGAGGATTCTTTACCTTGGAGTCACCTGGGAAGCCCATCAGGAGTTGCTTAGCAAATAATAATAATACATTTATCACATGGGAAATTTATGCTTTTCAAATAGCTTTATATTCATGATACCATTTGATTCTGAAAACCCTAGTAGGTTGAGTAAAGCAGTATGCAACAATTATTGGCATTTTAAACTGGGGGAAGCAGAAGTCACACAGCAAGACAGTGACCCACTTGGGATTAATGCTCAAATTGCTTGAATCCTGATTCAGGACTCACTAAATCTCGATTTCCAAAGCTCTGTTACCCTGGAACTATAGATGAAGGAGATTTCGACAGTATTCACAGATCAGAGTTTCTGACTTTGCCTCCTCAGAGTTAAGAATATTCCCAGATGGTGACTCAGCTAGACTTGAGAACTTGTCTCCTTGGGGTCCACCTGCCCTCCCCACCACTTTGCATCTCCATGTCCAGGGAAGGTGCTGCTGGCCACTCTGCTACCACTTCCTGCCTCGCCTCTGCAGCTTTCCACTGTCAGCCGCAAGGTTCCCTTGTTCCTTTCTGCATCTCCCATCCCCTGGAGGATGGAGGCAGACTCTGTAGGATTGAATCCCAGCGTAATAAGAGAGATAGGCACCTTGGTGAACTTGGCTTCGCCACACTTCCCATCCCTCTCTGGTGCATTGTCTTTGATAGAAAATCAGGAACTTAAACCGTTCCTTATCTTCTGATGATTCTTTCCCAGAGTTCTCCCCAACCTGGGGTGTACATGGGGCCCACACCCAATTCCTGCTGTTGAAACTTTGTAGCTTCACCTAGACTCCACAGGGGGCTTTGAAGCTCACCCCTCAGCTGATTCGCCAGCTGTGTTTTTTAGCTTCCAGATGTAGAAGCCAAATCACTCCTAAATAAATCACAGATTGGAAAAGCAGGAAAGAGTGTAGAAACCAGGCTGCAAAGAGAAACATGTGGATATGTTTTGGTTTGGCCCACACAGTGCTCGGAAAAATTTCAAGGTAGCTGTCTACATGGAAAAAGAAAGATATTTTATGTAAACATCCGGATTTCAGACTGTGTTTGAAAAGCCATGGGATCCCTTGACACTGGGCTGCACTCCTGGGTGGCTTGCATTTTGAGTGAGGCATGTGGGCTTCGGCTGGCAAAAATTTCCACTGGGAATTTGTCCTCTCAAATAACTTACTTAGTTTATCAGTGAAAAAGGCAAGCCTCAGAGAGATCAAATGGCTTGACAACTGTGCTGTCTTATGTGGTAGCCACTAGTCCTGTGTGGGGAAAGCATTCTAGAGTGCAGCTAGTGTGTGACTGAAGAGTGGCATTTCATATTTTAACTCATTTAAAGTTAAAATATAAAGCTGAAGCACTGTGAAATTTCTTCAGTTAAATACAGCTTAATTGTTTTGGTGGCACTCGATGTCGATGAACCCTTGGGTCATGTTAGATCTTATTGGTGTATTACAGTAAAGACACATGGCACACTTTTTAAAAATGTGCCTGTAGAAATCTAAAACTTACAAATGTGTTTCACAGTGTATTTCTTTTGGACAGTCTTGACCTGACAGGTCACACAGCTCATTGGTAGAAAGGTTTGGAGTTTGTCAGCTGATATGCATGGTTCTAACCGTATGTTTTCTCTATTAGCGATACTTTATTAAGTGTTGCCCAAGTGTTCTTCTAATTCTCAGACCCATTTCATTGTACCAGACAATCACACAAGCTCCTGATTCTTGCACAGCACAGTTCCCCTATTGTCTTTGATAGAAAATCAGGAACTTAAACCGTTCCTTATCTTCTGATGATTCTTTCCCAGAGTTCTCCCCAACCTGGGGTGTACATGGGGCCCACACCCAATTCCTGCTGTTGAAACTTTGTAGCTTCACCTAGACTCCACAGGGGGCTTTGAAGCTCACCCCTCAGCTGATTCGCCAGCTGTGTTTTTTAGCTTCCAGATGTAGAAGCCAAATCACTCCTAAATAAATCACAGATTGGAAAAGCAGGAAAGAGTGTAGAAACCAGGCTGCAAAGAGAAACATGTGGATATGTTTTGGTTTGGCCCACACAGTGCTCGGAAAAATTTCAAGGTAGCTGTCTACATGGAAAAAGAAAGATATTTTATGTAAACATCCGGATTTCAGACTGTGTTTGAAAAGCCATGGGATCCCTTGACACTGGGCTGCACTCCTGGGTGGCTTGCATTTTGAGTGAGGCATGTGGGCTTCGGCTGGCAAAAATTTCCACTGGGAATTTGTCCTCTCAAATAACTTACTTAGTTTATCAGTGAAAAAGGCAAGCCTCAGAGAGATCAAATGGCTTGACAACTGTGCTGTCTTATGTGGTAGCCACTAGTCCTGTGTGGGAAAGCATTCTAGAGTGCAGCTAGTGTGTGACTGAAGAGTGGCATTTCATATTTTAACTCATTTAAAGTTAAAATATAAAGCTGAAGCACTGTGAAATTTCTTCAGTTAAATACAGCTTAATTGTTTTGGTGGCACTCGATGTCGATGAACCCTTGGGTCATGTTAGATCTTATTGGTGTATTACAGTAAAGACACATGGCACACTTTTTAAAAATGTGCCTGTAGAAATCTAAAACTTACAAATGTGTTTCACAGTGTATTTCTTTTGGACAGTCTTGACCTGACAGGTCACACAGCTCATTGGTAGAAAGGTTTGGAGTTTGTCAGCTGATATGCATGGTTCTAACCGTATGTTTTCTCTATTAGCGATACTTTATTAAGTGTTGCCCAAGTGTTCTTCTAATTCTCAGACCCATTTCATTGTACCAGACAATCACACAAGCTCCTGATTCTTGCACAGCACATGATACAGAAGTGACTTTATGGAAATGAAAATTTAGGTCCATGCATTATCAGTGATCATATAATAAAGGTAATTTTAAAGATCATACAATTAATGTTCATAATATATAAATGGTAAAATTATTCTCTTATTTTATGTGACAGCCTGACCATTTAGCTGTCTGTAAATTATTTAATAATTTTAACACATTCGAGATAACATTGTATTAGATTTTAAGATAGACATGTATTAAAATTTAGTCTGAAATCTGTTACATATTATAGCTTATTGTATAGTCAGCATCCTGATCAAAACACATACCAAGGGCTTCCCTGGCCTGGTTGTCCAGTAGGTGAGGACACCGCCTTGCAGTACAAGGGGCACCAGTTCGATCCCTGGCCTGGGAAGATCCCACGTGCCACAGAGCGACTGGACAGATGTATCCAACTACTGAGCCGGAGCTCTGGAGCGCATGCATCCAGAGCTGGTGCTCTACAAGGAGAGAGGCCACTTCGATGGGAGGCCCACACAGGCCAAAGAACGAAAAAGATAAGTCAATGAAAGATCAATAGAAATGACCAAAAACAGAAAGAACGCATACCGAGACCAGCATCCCAGAAATTTCTTTGAGCCCCTTGCAGTCACTTAACTGTCCCTCACCCCCTAAGGACAATTGCTATGAATTCATTTTGCCTGTTTTTATACTTTACATCAGTGAAATTAAGCAAATGAATCAGACAGCTCTTTTTCTTAGCATTGTGAGATTCATCCAAACAATTGCATAGAGTTATAGATTGTTCAATTCTTTTTTTGTTGTTGTTGTTCAGTTCTTTTAGTATGCCATCTTATAAGTCTATCACAGTTCATCCATCAATTCAATGATGGGTAAACATTTGAGTAATACATCTGCTGCTATGAATGCTGTAGTTCCTTTTGACTTATTTTTTTTTAAGGACTAGCATCTTCTTGATGTCTTCAGTGACTATTTTGAGTAAGATAATGCGACTAAGCTGTATTTTGAGTATATTTGCCAAGTTGTTATTTTATTATTTCCCCTCTACTAGTGCTAGTTTAATATCCTTATGCATCCTGTCTGTATGCACTGGACTATTACCAGTGCAGATTTAAAGATAGGACCAAAAATAAAAGCAACTAAAACTACCAGTCAAAGGGTTGGTGTCATTGTTCAGCCAGAGATAAGGATCAGCTGCCCAGGGGTCTGTCAGAAACCAGCTTATCTGTCTTTTATTCACCATTGTTTGTACTCTTCTGATAAGTTAGTCTTCCATTTGTATTGTGTAAAAAGGTCATTTTTAGAAGTAAGTAATTTATTTAAAAACTCAAAATTACACCTAATCCAATTCCTCCTTTTTGCTAATTTCATGAAACACATTCATAACCCCCCTGATTTGGGAATGTTGCCTCTCATTGGAAGCATCCAGAGAATAACTAAGCATTTGAGAGGAGCATTCAGAGAGTTAACACAGATATCTGGTGGGTGGCTGAACTAGCCTTAAGAACTTTTGTAAGCTTGAATAATTGTCATTTTTAAATTCTGAGATGCTAGCTTAAGTGAAAAGTAATGAAAATAAGAATTATTTGTAGTGACTCATGCTCAGAAATTTACTAACACCATTTTCACACTAGACATATCAGTGTTACTTTTGTTACCTGTCTTAATCAAATGTGTGTTAAGCTACAACTTGTTAATCAAATGTGTGTTACGCTTTAGTTTTCCTTTGTACAAATTATGATAGAAAAAAAATTAATAAGATACTCACGTTAACAAAATCTACCCTAGGCTTTTTTTCTTTTTAATTTTGCCCTATTCTATTGATTTTTTATTTATTTATTTTTCATCTATCTTTATTCTTTGGCCTGTGTGGGCCTCCCATCGCATTGGCCTCTCACTGCAGAGCACTGGCTCTGGGCACATGCGCTCCAGAGCGCTGGCTCATAATTGGACACTCCGGTCCAGCTGCTGCTCAACATGCTTTATCTTCTTGGGCCAGGGATTGAACCAGCGCCCCTTGCACTTCAAGGCGGACTCTTACCCACTGGACCACTGGACCACCCTACCCTAGTTTTTAAAAGAATAGATTTCTAAATCGCTAAGGAGCATGTCCTCCTAGCCGCAGAATTAACAGATACTTTCCATTTATGATTCAGGCAGAATCACAAGTAGAACTACTAGTACTCAAAAGTAGTAACTCTGTCTCTACTGAACTCTTCTTTAATTCCAGATTTTTAGTAATTTATACTGACTTCCACCCCCAATAGTTTTGAAGGCAAACTCTTCTGTAACTGCTCAAAAAAACCATTACAGGGTGGTTCTGGAGTATATCAGCTGGTGTGGCATTATTTTCAATTCACTGAGAGAATTGCTTGGTAGAGACATCTGAGGTTACAAAATTATAACCTGGGTTTCCTAAAATATAGCTTATTCAATATAGTTTATTTCTGGAAGTTAGACAACATAGAACAAATGTCTTTCCATGTTAACATTTTCTTTAGCTTTTTTATTAAAAATATTTCTGATTCTATTTTCTGAAACAGAAGATAGTCAAGAAAAATTAATGTTACAAACTTGGGATAGGTAATCCAAAGAGGTGTGATTTGATGCAACTAGTGTTACATGAGTAACATATAAAGATACTGAAGATCAGTACTTTGTTTTGTTTTAAAATCTGTTACTTAAAAGAACAAGCGTATTCATGGTCACAGGTGTGCAATTGGTCTGTGATTTGACCGTTGTGAGCTATGCTCAGCTGGGCCTGGTTTGTCTGGGTGTAGGGTAGACAGACTTGGAAAGAGAGACTTGGTTCACTGTCATTGTTGCCACCCCATTGACCAAGCAAGACACATGGTCAGTCTCAACACTGATGGACTGCAGGGTGGAAGAATCCTCTGCCCATGGCAGTGAGCACTGCTATGTGGATGGCAGAGTGTGGGTACATAATAACAGTAGCAACAGGTGAAAAGTTCAGAGTGATAACTGCATCAACTCTAGTCACTTTCAGAGTTGGTACAGTGTGAGATAAAAGAAGAAAGCTTCATTCATTTGAAGAATTATTTTACAACGATTTGACATAGACTTTTTAAAAGACTAACATTAAATAACACAGACACGATTTAGCGACAACAAAAACATAATTTTAGTCATATTTGGCTTTCCTAGGCAAAAGGTATGCATTCATAATGAAAAGACATGTAGCGTAATTATAAACAGAAAGGCATTAAATAAGTATGCTCCTTTTTTCTTCAGTCAACAAACTTTTCTGAAGTACCTGCTGTCTGCAGGCTTTCTCGGGGTTTTTTTTTTCGAGTGCTGCCAGTAAGAGATAGAATGTAAAAAGAAGGGTCCTTTAAACGTGAAGGCTTTTCTCTTAGGTTTTTATGACCGCTCTTTCAGTAACATAGAATAAGTAGCACTTCTCTACTGAAGGATTTCAGCATTTAATATGATGATTGTAGTAGCTAAACCAGATGTGATAAAATAGAGAATTTAATCTTATACACTAGTTTATAAGGGTCAAAAAAATGAGGACCATTCAGAGCATGGACCCATGGATAGACTTGGGCATTTAAACATCTTTGTAGACTTCTTGTGGATATTCAAATAATGCTTGACTTAAAAAAAAATTATATATTCACTGGGATTCTTTAAAAAATGAAATGAAAAATTAGGCCATTAGTATTTACTATGGCAACTATGTATTTTTATACCCTAGGCCTTGGGGGAAAAGCTATGGAAAGTTGAGAGAGACAGATGCCCTTTATTTCCCCTGTTCTTCTTTTTATCTTTTAAAAGATATATCTAATTTTAAACATTTTTTTCAGAACATCCTGATTTTTCAAGTTCCATATTTTTTTAATTTTTAAAAGAATTATTATTTAATTATTTTTGGCTGTGGTGGGTCTCTGTTGCTGCAGGGTCTTTTCTCTGATGAATAGGGGTTCCACTGGTTGCAGCGTACAGACTTCTTATTGTGGTGGCTTCTTTAGTTGCAGTGCAAAAGCCCTGGAGTGTGCATGCTTAAGTAGTTGCAGCACTTGGGCTCAGTAGTTGTGGCGCATGTGCTTAGTTGCTCCATAACATGAAACCGACCTTAGTGTTCTATTGACAGATCATCTGATTTAGCCCGACAGTGTGAGATAAAGAAGAAAGCTTCATTCATTTGAAGAATTATTTTACAACGATTTGACATAGACTTTTTAAAAGACTAACATTAAATAACACAGACACGATTTAGCGACAACAAAAACATAATTTTAGTCATATTTGGCTTTCCTAGGCAAAAGGTATGCATTCATAATGAAAAGACATGTAGCGTAATTATAAACAGAAAGGCATTAAATAAGTATGCTCCTTTTTTCTTCAGTCAACAAACTTTTCTGAAGTACCTGCTGTCTGCAGGCTTTCTCGGGGTTTTTTTTTTTTTTTCGAGTGCTGCCAGTAAGAGATAGAATGTAAAAAGAAGGGTCCTTTAAACGTGAAGGCTTTTCTCTTAGGTTTTTATGACCGCTCTTTCAGTAACATAGAATAAGTAGCACTTCTCTACTGAAGGATTTCAGCATTTAATATGATGATTGTAGTAGCTAAACCAGATGTGATAAAATAGAGAATTTAATCTTATACACTAGTTTATAAGGGTCAAAAAAATGAGGACCATTCAGAGCATGGACCCATGGATAGACTTGGGCATTTAAACATCTTTGTAGACTTCTTGTGGATATTCAAATAATGCTTGACTTAAAAAAAAATTATATATTCACTGGGATTCTTTAAAAAATGAAATGAAAAATTAGGCCATTAGTATTTACTATGGCAACTATGTATTTTTATACCCTAGGCCTTGGGGGAAAAGCTATGGAAAGTTGAGAGAGACAGATGCCCTTTATTTCCCCTGTTCTTCTTTTTATCTTTTAAAAGATATATCTAATTTTAAACATTTTTTTCAGAACATCCTGATTTTTCAAGTTCCATATTTTTTTAATTTTTAAAAGAATTATTATTTAATTATTTTTGGCTGTGGTGGGTCTCTGTTGCTGCAGGGTCTTTTCTCTGATGAATAGGGGTTCCACTGGTTGCAGCGTACAGACTTCTTATTGTGGTGGCTTCTTTAGTTGCAGTGCAAAAGCCCTGGAGTGTGCATGCTTAAGTAGTTGCAGCACTTGGGCTCAGTAGTTGTGGCGCATGTGCTTAGTTGCTCCATAACATGAAGGATCTTCCCCGACCAGTGTTTGAACTGGTGTCCCCTGCATTGCTAGGTGGACCCAAACACTGGACCACTGGAGCAGCCCTGCATATTTATTAATTCCTTCCTTCTACTGTGAGATTGTCTGTGATTGTATATATGTATGTGTATATGACTAATCAGTTAAGAATAATATTGGTCTTTAGTTATATAATCGTAGCAGCAATTTTTTTGTATTTTTATTTTTTAAAGCTTGATTCCTTGTATTTCAGCTTGAGGATATCAGAATTTTTTGCTTAAAAAGGAAAGCTTGAAGGCTGGTCTCTAGGTACACAGATACGATCTTGATTTGGAAATAGATGTTTCCTGTGAGTCGTCCTAACATGCTTTGTGTGCATACACTAGAGAAAGCAGTAAGAGGAGGCACTTTTTTTTTTTTTTCAACAAGTTCATTTCTGTACTTTTTGTGAACAATGTACACTCAGAAACTTTTCAGCATAGGAACATGTAGAGTCTTGTTAAGCCCCAGTAAGTGAAACTAATACCCTGTAAAGCCAGTGAATAATTGGCCAGTTACGATGTATTTATTATTTAACTTACGTAAAGATATACTTCTCGGGGCTTCCCTAGTGGTCCAGTGGGTGCAGAGTCCGCCTTGCAGTACAGAGGGCACTAGTTTGATCCCTAGCCAGGGAGGATCCCAGATGCTGTGAAGTGAACTGGTGTGTGCCCAGAGCTGGTGCTCTACAGCGAGAGAGGCCACTGCAATGGGAGGCCCATACAGGCCAAAGAATAGAAGCTGGATGAAGATAAATATATAAAAATAAAAGAGGCATGATAGAGGGGAGTCAATTGACTTAAAAAAAAAGAAATACTTCTCATAATTAACTTTGTTACTTTGGAAATATGTTGATGTGGAAAGAAAATCTGGCTTTATTTTTGGTTTTCCTCATCTGTTTTATTACTTTTTTTTTTTTTTTTAACTCTGCTAGTTGATTGCATAAGTACTTTAAAACACACACACACACACACACACACACAATCTGGTTGGTATCGGTTGGAACAGACACCAAAAAGAACATTTCTTCTGACTATTTTGTAAAGGGAGGAGCCTTACCAGGCCCCACAGCATTTTCATTGCAAGAAATTAGTTTTTAAATATCACATCCAGAATTACGTCTTGAGTTGTGTCTCATTTGACTATCTCTAAAGTTCCTTTCTTCTAGGTCTGTTCTGGGGTTATTTAGCTCACTCAAACAGCTATTGGAATGGTATATACTACATGGATTCTTTTTATATAGTTGTGTTAACTCTGGTTTCAGAATGCATATCCTGCCTCTTACCAGTCTGTAGTACTTCTGTTTGTAGAAACAGAAATACTGGTCTGAATCATTCTCTTCTCCTGATTGGGCTGATTGCAGTAGGTTTCTACCTGGTATTCTTGCTTCCACCCTTACCTCCCACATGGTAGCTCAGTCCTTTATGAGATTTTTCTTTGTAAAACATAAGTTAGGTCATGTTAGTTCCCATTTCTCTTTAGAGGAACATTTCATTTTTTTCTTACCACTTGATTTCACCAACAGGTTTCCAATCACATGGGCCTTTTAGCTGTTGCAATGACCCTCTAAGCTCACAGCCTTCTCAGTCTTTGAACCTGCTATTCCCTCTGCCTGGTAGCTTCTTCCCTGAGATGTCTTCATCATTGACTGAATCCTTTTTATTTCAGTCCTCAGCTCAATGCCAGCTCCTACAAAGGCAGCCATGTTAGCTGTCTCTTGCTACATGAAAAATTATCCCCAATTTGCCACGTTCAAGTAACAAACGTATGTAACCATAAACTATTTCACAGTTTCCTGAGGGTCAAGAATCCAGAAGCAGCTTGACTGGATAGTTCTGGCTCAGGGTCTTTCATGAGTCTGGACCCAAGCCGTTGGCATGGCTGCAGTCAACTCAGGATGAAGCTGGGGGAAGAATCCACTTTGGATCTCATTTGTGTGGTTGCTGACACGCTTCAAGTTCCTGATACTGGTCAGATACCTCCATTTCCACTAGGAAACGCCCCTCCATAGAGTGCCTGAGTGTCCTCCTGACATGGCATTCCCCCGCGGAGTGAGGGGTCTAATGGAGGAAGAGCCCAAGACAGAAGCCAGTCTTTTGTAACCTAATCCTCTTGTGCCGGACGCTATTAGTCACACAGACCATACCTAGTATAGTGTTGAAGGGCAGTACTCAAGGGCATGAGTACCAGGAGGTGAGGGGATCATAGGGAATCATCCAGAAGGCTGGCTACTACAGCAGCCCATGGGAATTGCACTGGTTACTTTTGAGAAGCGTGCATCTTTCATATTTTTCTTTTTCTTTTTTTTAACCTCTGAGCAGTCTTGTAGACGTCATAGCTGCATCTCTTCCTTGATATAAAGGAATAAGCTTAACAGTGATGGTAGTTCATCCACCTAAATACTTTCTCTCCCATTACCCAACATTATTATCTTATTTACGCTGATGACCATCTGAAGCCCCATATTGTGTCTCCTTGTTAATTGTATCTTGTCTGTCTCCCTCTATGAGAGTATAAGACCCTTGAATTCAGAAAACTAGTGTTTCATGTCTGCTGTTTAGTAATCCTTGGGCTTAGAACAATACCTGAAATATAGTAGATCATTATTTGATAAATGATGAATTTAATTTGTTTTGATAAATGTAGTAGATCATTATTTGAAAATAAGATTTGCCTTTTCAAGCCCTGGAAGTTTTATTTTAACCATTTCATACTGAAGTTGTTTTTACATGCATCACTGGATTCTAAAATTGAGTGAACTGAACATAAATTTCATCAGTTTAATATCTGCTGAGTTTACCTTATATAGAAGGCACTGTGCTAGATACTCTGAAATGATAAACCAAATAAGACATGGTCTTTACCTCCCAGAAGTTCTTTTGGAAAGGAATGGCAGACTCTGGTCTGTGCCCTATGAGAACAAGTGAAATAAAGAAGAGGGGAAAATGGCAGGGTGAGAGGCAGGGTGAGAATTGGGAGAGGCTTCACAATAGAAGGTCTTCTTAATGTCTTAGGGTCAGTATGTTATTTTGTGCTGTAATATGGTATTTCTTTTAGCATGCTCAGGACATAAGAAGGAAAGTTTTTTAAAAATAGGGTCAGTATTTGTTATTTTCGTGACATACGTTTTAAAATGGTATCTTTAGACAGTTGCCTGACATGGCATTCCCAGCGAGTGAGGGGTCTAATGGAGGAAGAGCCCAAGACAGAAGCCAGTCTTTTGTAACCTAATCCTCTTGTGCCGGACGCTATTAGTCACACAGACCATACCTAGTATAGTGTTGAAGGGCAGTACTCAAGGGCATGAGTACCAGGAGGTGAGGGATCATAGGGAATCATCCAGAAGGCTGGCTACTACAGCAGCCCATGGGAATTGCACTGGTTACTTTTGAGAAGCGTGCATCTTTCATATTTTTCTTTTTCTTTTTTTTAACCTCTGAGCAGTCTTGTAGACGTCATAGCTGCATCTCTTCCTTGATATAAAGGAATAAGCTTAACAGTGATGGTAGTTCATCCACCTAAATACTTTCTCTCCCATTACCCAACATTATTATCTTATTTACGCTGATGACCATCTGAAGCCCCATATTGTGTCTCCTTGTTAATTGTATCTTGTCTGTCTCCCTCTATGAGAGTATAAGACCCTTGAATTCAGAAAACTAGTGTTTCATGTCTGCTGTTTAGTAATCCTTGGGCTTAGAACAATACCTGAAATATAGTAGATCATTATTTGATAAATGATGAATTTAATTTGTTTTGATAAATGTAGTAGATCATTATTTGAAAATAAGATTTGCCTTTTCAAGCCCTGGAAGTTTTATTTTAACCATTTCATACTGAAGTTGTTTTTACATGCATCACTGGATTCTAAAATTGAGTGAACTGAACATAAATTTCATCAGTTTAATATCTGCTGAGTTTACCTTATATAGAAGGCACTGTGCTAGATACTCTGAAATGATAAACCAAATAAGACATGGTCTTTACCTCCCAGAAGTTCTTTTGGAAAGGAATGGCAGACTCTGGTCTGTGCCCTATGAGAACAAGTGAAATAAAGAAGAGGGGAAAATGGCAGGGTGAGAGGCAGGGTGAGAATTGGGAGAGGCTTCACAATAGAAGGTCTTCTTAATGTCTTAGGGTCAGTATGTTATTTTGTGCTGTAATATGGTATTTCTTTTAGCATGCTCAGGACATAAGAAGGAAAGAAACTATATTTTCTGAACAACAAAAAAGTCAGGAAGCTTGGTCTGCAGAAGTAGAAATGGTAAATTATTTAGTTATATTTTAAAGTTCCATACTTTTAAAGACCACTTTGCCGAAATGACTAGTAATACAGGAAATTTTACTTCATAATATGTGGTTGTCATCATATATAGAACAGTTGCCCATACTTTCGCCTTCAGTCAGTGTCCTTTGGAAATTAGTTCTCCAAGTAATAATTACTTTTATAGCATTTTTCATTGTTATCAGTTTCTTAGGGTAGTCCTTCTGTCTCCCTCTCCTTAAAGCTGCTTCATCTAATTTTTGCTGTGGACTTGAACATCGAGTTACACACACTTGATAAAATTATGTGTAATAAGAATAAATGAGACTACAAAAAGAGCTTTCAAGATTTAAGGGAGGATTTATTTTTCGTTTAGCTCTCTGTGTCTCAGTTTTTCATCTTTCTGGTACTCACCTGTGTTTTAACAACTTCTCTTACTAGGGTGCTGTTCTAGCTAAGTTTGCTGTTAAACTTTTTGTTTCTGATCAGTATATCATAGGGGGTTTGAAGTCAGACTGACTCATGAGTCTGCCAAATTTTAGCTTTATAGCCTTAAGCAAGTTGTTGAATCTTTCTGAACCTAATTTAAAAATATATCTTATAGTATTAATGTAAATATGTTTAAGGCCGAGAATGTTTCCTGGCATGAATCTGCTTCCAGCCTCTCTTCTTTCCCCATTTTTCCCCACCAGGTAGACTGGGTTTCACACTCTACTGCATGTTGCCTGTAGACACTTACCTCAGTAAGCAGTATCCTGCAGATACCTTGCTTTCCTAAGACTGTCAACACAACTTGGGGAGCAATCCAAGACTGAGTTTAATGGCGGAGTGGTACCAGTAACTTGGCACTATGGAAAATGCACATTCTAAGATTGTAATATTAAACTTACTTTCTAGGTATGCTTTAGAGATTTGATCCTCTGAAGCAGGTATTAACTGCTGCGTGGGATTTCACTCCCTCCTGGGATTTAAAACAATGGAATTCAGGGTCAGCTCAGCCTTTAAGAATAAGGCTGTGGGGGTTTCTGAAGGGAGATGTATCAATCCCTGTGCATACTGAAGAGTTAATAAGACATTTAGAGCAAGGAATTTTTTAATTAAATTAAGTTTTACAATAACCATGGAATTATTTACATTCTTCCACTCCCTCACATATTTTCTTGGGTCATCCGCCCTTGTGACTCATTCCGTAGCAAAACCACTGAAATCAGCGTTCTGTCTTCTAATCATCAGGCAGAGTCGGTCATCTGCCTCGCCTGCTACACGTCTGCTGTGCCCCAGAGAGACTCACTTCAGTCCTCTTCCTTCTGCCACCCTGCCTTATTTTTCATCTTGGGTGGTTTCCACTGGCTGTTGGGAACGTCTCACCATGGCCCGTGTCTCCGCTCCTGGTTGCTCTCTTCTGAATGTGGCATTTCTTGTGTTTATTCATCATTCACACCAAGATTCTGTGTTCATGCCAAGATGCATGCCAAGATTCTGCCCTTGTTTTAAATCCAACTGAAACTCACTGAGTACCTACTCTGTACCCTCCATGAAAATCAGTTCTGTTACTTCCATTATGGAGTAAACGAATGAGGTTCAGAAAGGTTTTGTGTTCAGAATGACAAAAGTATTGTATGAGAGAAGGAATCTGAATGAAAATCTGTCCACTTTAAATTCAGTTTTCTTTCCGCTGTGGCACAACTTCCGTTTCCTCGAGGTGTGCCAGGGCATTGGGAATCTCTGATGAGGATAGAAGCTGGCTATCATCCTTCTGCTAATGTGCAAGGCTGCTAGACGCAGTGTGGGGCAGAGGTGCCCTGGGGACCAGTCTCTGGGTCCACCTAGAATCTGTAGTGCTAGCTCCTGGCCTGTAGGATGAGGGAAAAGCCGCTATTTCACTGTTGATAGTTCATTTTAAAGGACTGGTCTTAAAAGTAGATTTAGTAATTTAGGGAAAAAAATCCTTCCACTCATTAAGAGGAGTGAACTCACTAAAAGTAGAGAAATCAGGGAAACTTCCTAATTCAATATTTTTCAGAATATGGTTTTACTATTTAATCAGAGAGCTATTACATGGAATAGATAAGCTTTCCCTTTCAAGTCATAAAGCCATATGCCTCTGTCTAGGCAGGCTACCGAAACTGCTTTTCTGTTCTTTTTCTTTAAATTACTTTTTTAATAACTCTAATGAAAATGAAGGTAGTTTCTATAAGTTGAAAATTAGGCCATTATTTGATTTATTATTTCATTGGTAGAGAGTATTCAAAATAATTCACTTTGGAGAATTCCTGGTGGTCCATTGGTTAGGCCTCCTCACTTCTACTGCATGGCGCCACAGGTTCAAAGCCCTGGTCAGGGAGCCAAAATCCTGCATCCTGCAAGCCATGCACAGTGACCAAAAATAAATAAATAAATAAATAAATAAAATAATTCCTTTTTGAGTTTTATAATATGTTTTAAGAGGTCCTATGAACCTGTATTTGATGAGGCAGACCATTCTGTTACAGCCTTTAAAATACAGTATGAACACCAAACTTAAGAGGATGAGGAACTATGCACTTTGGCAAAATTAGACATGATTATAGTCTGAGGTTCAAATTTGAGCTCCATAATTAAATACTTGGGTGACCTTTGACTCTGCACCTAATACAGAGTAGACATTTAGAAAAAGATAGTCAAACTCCATCCCCATTTTAATCAGTTGAGAAATTACAATTTCTAGAAAAACAAATTCCCCAGTGAACAGTGGTAGAGAATCCACCTGCACTGCAGGTGTCAGAGATTCGAGTTCGGTCCCTGGATTGGGAGAATCCCCTGGAAAAGGAAATGGCAACCCACTCCAGTATTTTTGCCTGGAAAATTCCAGGGACAGAGGAGCTTGGCAAACTACAGTCCATGGGGCCACAAAGAGTTGGACATGACTGAACACATACACAGAATATACACAGAGAAAAACAAAATATTGGCCTTATTCATGGTGAGTTAGTAACTTCATCTTTCTATACAAAGTTTTTCATATTTGAAAACTAGCAATGTTATATTAAAGTTTTTATGTAACACAAACTTCAAAAATACAAATAGGACATAAATCTCTACATTCAGTTCAGTCACTCAGTCGTGTCTTGACTCTGAGTATCAGACCACATTCAAACAAAGATAAAGCTCTAATGAAACCCTTTTAAAATTTCCATTAGGGAAAGTAAATTCAGTAAAGTAAAAAGTAAAGATCCAGTAAAGGACATGAAATTTTTAAAAAGAATTTTTATTTATTTCATAAGCATATTTTGAAATGATCTTTGAAAGGCTGCTGCTTCAATCGTTAATTCATTTTGCTCAGAGATTATGAACATCAAAGCAATTAAATTCGGTTAAGTGGAATAGTCAGGAAATATCATATTCTGGTAAATTAAGTTGTCAGTGTTAAATAGAAAAAGTATTACTTTCTCTACCCATGTATTTTCTTGTCTCTGTAAACCATTCTGTTGAATTTGAGGTTATATTAAAAACTCTATGCCAAGTTTTTATTTTTTTTTCCTGAAAGAAAGAGAAATCAATTAAAATACTTTTTATGTCCTGTTATATTATTAAGAGACATTCCAAACTGTACTAATTGCTTTACTTAATGATAAGAATGGTCATCAGTAGAAACAACAGTCTTCTCTAGTGTTGGAAATGTAGATCAGATATGAAGAAGATTCAACTAACTGTACACTGTCTGTTGGACATGGTAATGAACCTGTGAATAGATTCTGATCTCGCCTTTTATTTTAGAACATTAGTGCTATTAAAAACTCCATTTACTTAAGTTGTGGTAAAATTAGCATTAACATTTTTCTGTAATAAATTTAAGAATAGTTTATGTGTAGAACTTTGAAATGTGCAGAAAAATTTCAAGAGACAAAGAGTTACTCATAATTTTTAACCACCAGGACTATCCCTAGAATTTTGCTGTTTAATCTAGTCTTTTTATAGAATTAAAGGCAAATGGATGTGCAGTTACTTTCTTTGACTAATTTGGTTTTTTAGACCTGTTTTTTCGATGTTTTGCTTTATCATTTTTCCATTTGAAGTTTTAGAGAAATAACTTTAAAATGGATGAAAATAATAGAAATGAAGCTTCCCTTATGGCTTAAAAAAATCTGTGCTTCACTTAATCAACATTACAGTATCTTCTTGGGGAAAAAAAAAAGCATTATTATTTAAAGTTTTTTTTCTAATTTTGCAATAAGTTGGTTTATAAAATAGTAAATTACATACCTGCTTTCAGAATTCAGAGGAAAAGTTTCTTTGAAAACTAGAACCATTCAGAAGCCAAATTTTAAGAGATTTTTATTTTCACTTTATTTTCTGATTTGGAGTATTGGAAAGGAAAATTTTAATCACAGTAATTTTTGTTGGTTTGCTTTCAGGAGTTTCCATTGCAATAAGGAATGTTAGCCTAACAGATAAACACATCAATCAATTATCGATATTTGTTTTTACATTTAATTAATTTATGATTATTGACTTTGTAAGGACAGTCTTGTGAAAATTATTCCATTTCTATAATGCATTATTATCAGATACATATTTTCATCAGGGATAGATCATTACATATGGTGATTTAGTTGCTAAGTTGTATCTGACTCTTGTGAGCCTATTGATTGTAGGCCGCCAGGCTCTTCTGTTCATGGGATTCTCCAGGCAAGAATACTGGAGTGGGCTGCCATTTCCTTCTCCAGGGGGATATCATACATAGTGATTTATAAATTCATTTAAATTCAGATGAGAAATTGAGCTCATAATACCTTTATTTCTTAGCTATGCTATTAAGAAATTATAAAAGTATTTTTGTATATTCCTAGCGAAACACCAGGCCAGAAAATATTAATATGCTCTTGTTAGATTTCACGTATGTTCTTTTCAAATTCATGAAATTCTGAAAGACAAGAAAATATCATGTATATTTTGTATATTGATGGTGTAGAATTTTCCTTTCTGCTTTAGGGAATTTTTTTTTAATGAGCCCTGCCATTTTCTCCCCCTTCAAATGCCTACCATTGTTTTCTCTCAGACATTTAGTACGAGGGTGATTTACTGAATTGACAGTATACTGGCAACTATGTTTAGATCAGAAGGCTTTGTTTTTTGTTTTTTTTTTTTTATTTTGTTTTTTGGGTTTTTTTTTAATATTATGAGTGTGTGCGTGCACGTGTATGTGTTAACTTCAGAAAAACTTTAATAATTATTGCTGATTTTTTAATTTGCTTACATATACTACAAATATTTATTTAGTTAACTGCCCAATGTGTATTTCTAGGTTTATTATTTTAAATCTGAGACTGTAGTTCCTAATTCATAGTTTGTGGTGTTGAAGGAATAGACTACTTATAAGTACCGTAGTTTTAATTCCATCATTGAATAAGTAACAAAGTATCACAAGTGTCTTCATTAAAAATAAAACTCAAAAGTGGGCTCCTTAAAATGTTAAAAAAATTTACCTGGTGAGTTCCCAGGATTCTAAAGCAAAGATGAAAGAACCAAGCATGAATATTAACTAAAAATTGTCCAGTTCTCCTATCATAATTCATATTCAACAGTAATTAATAAACCCTTTATTTATATACTTAAGTTCATACGGCTTTATGACTGGGTGGCAGGTATGTTGTATCAACAATTTAAACATAAATTTAAAGATAATAATTTCCTTTCTTTCTTACAACTTTTTGAATGACAATCACAAAGTTACCATAATAAATAGATTCCTTTTCTTATGAAATCTCTCTCTAGAAATTCAGAACAGTGGAATAAGACCATACTAAGTCACTAGAAAGTTTAATGCTTCTTTTGTAAAATAACCTTTTTCAGCACTTTCCATGTAGGATGAGCTAATAGCTAGAGAAAGGTTACTGGATCTTCTAATGAATAAATATGAGTAATTTCTCATTAACACCTTGTTCCCTCACAGATTACCTGTGAATTGGGTGTAAAAAGCTATTTGTATATAAATTGTAAAAGACTATAAAAGCATAGTTTATGATGATTGCTACTGAAGAGGGTTTTAAAGGATATTTTTTCTCCCTGAATAGATGAGCACTCATCTGCACAGGTGTTTAACCTTTTAGTGACAGGTTTATCTACAAGGTGATAAAGAATGAAA
Source organism: Tragulus kanchil (assembly GCA_022376925.1). Classification (NCBI taxonomy): domain Eukaryota; kingdom Metazoa; phylum Chordata; class Mammalia; order Artiodactyla; family Tragulidae; genus Tragulus; species Tragulus kanchil. The sequence goes on from JAIOJX010000028.1 coordinate 125,474,255, forward strand.
CTGGGATCATTAGTGGAATAACTGTTTGCTCTTCCAGAGAAATTCTGATTTACACTTTGTCAGTGGGGAAATAGCATCACATCAGAGGTGAAGTGTCTAGTATGCTAATGAATCTTGTTTTAAACTATGGGTTGTAATTCATTTTATTCTGTATTTCTTGAAAATCAGGCTGTAGTATAATAATAAGTGTCAGCTACTCATGTCTAAATTAGTACAAATATTGAATTGTTGGAATCTGGAACCACTGAGGTTATTCTTTGCCCGAACTTCCTGTTGTCACCCACCTCCCAATTACTTGCAGCTGTCAAAATAATTTTAATCATTTTCAGCTATTTTGCCAAAGAAAAGGGACTGAAGCCTGTCAGCGAAAGAAAGATGTTACCCCCTCTTCTTGTTGTCTTCATTTATATCCCTGCTGGGTCCCTTTATTCTAGTCAGGCCAACGTTCTTTCTGAACATCACTGTTCTGCTGTAAGATCTTAAACATTTATCCAGGTCATTCCAGAGTTCTGATTCTGTGTCCTTGCCTGTTAAGCCACATCAGAGAATCAGAGAATTTTTGAACTGTGAGGAAGCCTTAGAGATCGGTTGCTAAGCCACATTTATTTTACCAGTGATGAAGTATATAACATTAAATAAATATTTCTCAGATTAAAAATTAAACCCAAGTCTCTCGACTTCTAGCCTTTGGCCTGTTCCACTATGAAATGTTGCTTGCGGATAAGCTCGAGTAGACAAACTCAGACATCTGCCTACTTGGAAGAACACTTGGCATTTGTATTTTCCTACCTCTTTGTCTAGGCTCTTCACCAACTATGCTTGTTTATTCCCTGCCATGGGGAAGAATCATGAGAGCAAATTGAAATGTGCATGAGACAGAGGAAAATAGGGGCAAGCATGCTCCTTAGACGTGTTTGCAATGGGAGTAGCAACTCTATATGTATGCACTTTACTGATTTTATTATTCATTCAGTATCAAAGAAGGATAATGTGCTTGTAGTTTTTAGAGTCGTACCTAAGAAAAAGAGAGCCCCACTATAGGACACTGTAAAGTGTAACACAAAGTCTTAGCTTATACGCAGTAGTTTTCAACTCGTTGAAAATGGGATCATTAGTGGAATAACTGTTTGCTCTTCCAGAGAAATTCTGATTTACACTTTGTCAGTGGGGAAATAGCATCACATCAGAGGTGAAGTGTCTAGTATGCTAATGAATCTTGTTTTAAACTATGGGTTGTAATTCATTTTATTCTGTATTTCTTGAAAATCAGGCTGTAGTATAATAATAAGTGTCAGCTACTCATGTCTAAATTAGTACAAATATTGAATTGTTGGAATCTGGAACCACTGAGGTTATTCTTTGCCCGAACTTCCTGTTGTCACCCACCTCCCAATTACTTGCAGCTGTCAAAATAATTTTAATCATTTTCAGCTATTTTGCCAAAGAAAAGGGACTGAAGCCTGTCAGCGAAAGAAAGATGTTACCCCCTCTTCTTGTTGTCTTCATTTATATCCCTGCTGGGTCCCTTTATTCTAGTCAGGCCAACGTTCTTTCTGAACATCACTGTTCTGCTGTAAGATCTTAAACATTTATCCAGGTCATTCCAGAGTTCTGATTCTGTGTCCTTGCCTGTTAAGCCACATCAGAGAATCAGAGAATTTTTGAACTGTGAGGAAGCCTTAGAGATCGGTTGCTAAGCCACATTTATTTTACCAGTGATGAAGTATATAACATTAAATAAATATTTCTCAGATTAAAAATTAAACCCAAGTCTCTCGACTTCTAGCCTTTGGCCTGTTCCACTATGAAATGTTGCTTGCGGATAAGCTCGAGTAGACAAACTCAGACATCTGCCTACTTGGAAGAACACTTGGCATTTGTATTTTCCTACCTCTTTGTCTAGGCTCTTCACCAACTATGCTTGTTTATTCCCTGCCATGGGGAAGAATCATGAGAGCAAATTGAAATGTGCATGAGACAGAGGAAAATAGGGGCAAGCATGCTCCTTAGACGTGTTTGCAATGGGAGTAGCAACTCTATATGTATGCACTTTACTGATTTTATTATTCATTCAGTATCAAAGAAGGATAATGTGCTTGTAGTTTTTAGAGTCGTACCTAAGAAAAAGAGAGCCCCACTATAGGACACTGTAAAGTGTAACACAAAGTCTTAGCTTATACGCAGTAGTTTTCAACTCGTTGAAAATCATAAGCGACACATAACAAAAGTAGTGGTTTTTTTTTTTTAATTAGATACCATTTTCCAAAAAATCAGAGCCTTTCCCAGCATTCTGCAAAATGGAATTTTTTCTTTCTTATTCACATTTATTTTAGGGACACTATTCAAGTCCAATTTGAAATGATTAGTGTCCTGTTGATATCACCTACTCTTCTTTACTTTAGATATATGTATCGAGAATTTTAGCATTGGAAGGACCTTGGTAACTCAAATGTCCAATTACTTCATTTTATTGCTTGGGAAACAAAATTCAGAAGATGAAGTTTCTTAAATGTGACAACAGAACTGGCTAGTGTCTGGTAGCATGAAGCGTGGGAATCTTGGCTCAGGCCAGTGTTATCTTCCCTAAATTACTCAAAAAATGTCTCATTAAAATTGTCTCTTGGCTCCATCTGTTTCTGCTTTTCTGTCAGTTTGTTCCTTTTATCTTTCTCTCTTTTTTTAATTCTCCCAGGTTAATTCATATCAGTCCTACTTAAGTAATTTTCAGTGGATTTAATGTGCACATGAACTATGGAATATTTTGAAAAGAAAAACTGGAAGCCTCACTCTGATTCAAATGCTGTCATCATCAAAGATTTTCCCCTTCTCTTAGCATCCAATTAGTCACCTTTCTACTGATAGATCTAGACTGTCAGTTGATTTTACTGTGCTTTCAGAAATCCCTATGTACTCTATTAATTAAAACAGCACAGATATTAGATACATTGTCTCTATGAAAGATAGAGGTTTAAACTTTAGAAGTTGCCAGTGAATCCCTATGCTTATGTTGGTATAATTCAGCTGTATCAAATTTAAAGTTTCTTTAAAACTAGATTCTTAGAAAGCTATCAGGATATGTAACCAATTACATGTTTTGTAGGTAGCTTTTATGAAATCAATGATATGAAGAGTCCATTGTTAATATTACCTGCTGATTCTCTTGGTTCGATCATATAATAAACCATCAGCAGATACCAGAAACCCTGTACCAGACTCTAAGACCAGGTGACACGGTACACAGACTTGAGTCTCTCGTAAGTAATTCTGTAAAGTAGTAGGAATGACAAATCCACACGTAAAGTCTTAGAATAAGACCATGGATGAAGATTTGCTTAGGTCCCTGTGGGAGAATGGACCTGGGTATCCAGACTACCTGGAGAAGCCCCTGTGGACCACAGTGAAGGCAGATACTGATCTCACATACCGGGTGTCATATAGGTGACCGTGTTTACATGATGGAGTCCAGTATAATGGAAGTATCTCAAGGCCTGCCCACGAGAATTCCACAAAACCCTCTATATCCTCCTCATGTCACATCAGCACCCAAAGTCTCCTGTCACACTAAAACTCATGTCCTGTTATCCTCAACCCTTTCTTCTCTTTTCAAATATTTTAAAGTTTATTTATTTATTTTTTTTACAGAACTTTGTTGTTTACTACCACACATCAACCTGAGTCCATGTCCCCCAGCCCTCCCAAACTCTACCCTTTCCTAAAGGCTACAAAAAGTATAATGTTTTCATTTGACCTTTGAGGGTCTCAAACAGTGAGCTTGTTCTTCTGCTTTTAAGGATGTTTCTGTGTTTATGCACAGTGAGTAGAGATAAAACTCTTACCCTCGCACCATATTGGGCAGTGCCCTTGATCTCATCACAGTAGATATTCTGCTTTTTAATATATAATTTTTTGGCCTCTAAGTCATCATTTATTTTTCATCCATCTTTATTCTTTGGCCTGTGTGGGCCTCCCATTGCAGTGGCCTCTCTCACTGCAGAACGCTGGCTCTGGGCGCATGCACTCCAGAGTGCTGGCTTGTAATTGGACACACTGGTCCAGCCACTCCATGGCATGTGGGATTTTCCTGAGCCAGGGATCGACCCAGTGCTCCCTGCACTGCAAGGTGGACTTTTTACCCACTGGGTCACCAGGGAAGCCCAAGCAGATACTCTTGTTTAGAGTCACATAGGATCTTCTTAACCAACCTTCATTAAAATACTCATTGCTCCATAGCAAATATGAAGAAGAAAAATTAGAAATTAGACTTAATTATATTCCTATCTCAAAGGAGAGCTTCAAATGTCAAAAAATGGAAAGAGAATGCAGGATATCTCTAAGAATTCCAGTCAAACTGGTGGAGCAGGTTTTAGACATCTAGTGTAGACCTCGTCCCCACAGTGTCTTATCTTCTTGAGTCCCTCAGTGGTAAGTGGGATAAGTCCTTTATCAGAAGAGTAAGAGGCGGCTGTGGAGTGTTGGCTGAGGTTGACCTCAAGGGGTCCTTATGTTGGGTCTTCTTAGATTTATGATGGTGAAATAGGTGTTCCCACCATTGACTTTATAGCTGCCAGCAACTTGAGTGTTTCCTAGTTGCTCTTCATGCTTCTCGGCCCTATCCTGGGTCCCTGTCAAGCATTAAACATGTCTAATGTGAGATGCGTGGTGCCCCCGCCGTCTCCTACACCCCCATTGCCCTCCTTGGTCACAGGCCCTCCGTTCTCACTGGAACATAGACCAGAAATCTTTGTGTCATCCTTGGATCCACTTGCGTAATGCACTTTGAGTCAGTAACTGAGGCATTTGCATTTATTTCTTAAATATATTTTGCTTCTGTGCATCCCCCTCTCTCTGTCACTGATTACTGCTTATACTTGAATATTATAAAGTGAAATTCCCTTCACCCTGCCAAACTGCTCCTCAGAAAAGAGGGGGTCTTGTTGTACTGGCGTGAGTACAAAGCCTCTGCTATTTCTGGATGCTTTCCCAATTGCTTTATTTTAAACAGCAGAGCACTGTGTGAAGAAGACACACTGGCCCAAAATGACCTGGTTTAATGCAGCCAGATATTTATGGAGGGCACCTGACAAAATCTTTTTTTTAAAGGATGTGGCAGCATTTAAGATAGTGTGGGTTATTTATTCCTAGGAGTGTGATCTCAAAATTGTAAATGTAAAATGTCTTTATACACAAGCCTTTATAGTACCCCCACCCTGCAAAAACAAACCAGAAAATACCCCTAATAAATTCAGCAACTAGGGCCACTGAAAGCATGAATCTGCACCTACAAGACAAATGGAGATTTCAGCTCTCCTAATTTTTATCAAACATCTGTGACTTAGGACATTTCCAGTGACAGCATCAGATAGAGATTCCACAAATGCTGTGTGCAGTGAAGATGAGTCCGCTTCAGAAAGAAAACCGTCAGAGGACTAAAACACTGACCCGAGCTGACACAGACCCAGATGTCAGGCATGCTTGGGAAGAGTGTGAATCACATCGTTTGGAGAGAGGCAGATGGAGGACAAATGTGACCTGACTAAATGCTTTTTATTTTGCTATTCATTTCACCTATGTAACTGAAAATAGGGCTTCCCTGGTGGCTCAGTGGTAAAGGGGTTCGATCCCAGGCTCAGGAAGATTCCCTGGAGGAGGGCATGACAGCCCACTCCGGCATTCCTATCTGGGAAATCCCACAGACAGAGGAACCTGGCAGACTACAGTCTATGGGGTCACAAAGAGTCAGACATTAAACAAAAAAGAGTTGGACATGACTGAGCGACTAACTGAGCAACAACAACTGAAAATAACAGGGACCATGATCTTATGTAAGCACTTAAACATTCAGAAAAGTACATGAATTCTAAATACATAGCTCAGTGAATTTTCACAGAGCAGACAGTGTGAAGATAGGCCAGGAATCCAAACATTACCAGCACCCAAACATGCACCTTCCTGCACTCTTCCAGGAACCACCTGGTCGCTTTCCATTGCCACACACAAGGTGTGAACAGGTCTCACCTTCTCTCACTGGAGACTAGTTTTGCTTACTTTTGAACTTTCCATAAGTAGACGCATCCAGGAAGCACCATTTTGCTGCCTGGCTTCTTTCCTCAACATGATGCTTGTGAAACTCACATGTACTATTTCATTTAGTTTGTCCACATTGCCGAATGGTATTTCATTTTATGGACCACCACAATTTATACATTCTGAGGTAGATGTTTACGTTGTCTCCAGTTTGAGTGGGTTGTGAAGAGTGTTGTTCTTAAGACTCTCCTCTGTGGCTTCTGGTGACTAAATACCAGTCATTTGGTTGGGTACCTGTGGGGGAATGGGTTCTGTAGATCACATAAGATATCCCCTCATCAGATCTGCAGGTACTGTCAGCTTTCTGAAATGGTTGTACCAAGTGACACAATCATCAGCCAAGTTGGAGAATTCCTTTCTCCATATTTCTGTCAGTTCAGTAATTCCTGTCTTTTCTAATTTTAGTCATTTTGATGGGAGGATAGTGATGTTACTTATGGTTTTAATTTGGTTTCCCTGATGGCTAATCTACTTGGCCACTTTTTCATATGTTTCATTGTCACTAGGATACCCTTAAGTGTTTATTCTTTTTTTTCCCTTACTTTCCACCTGTTTTCACGTATCTAAACATTTATATTTTCCAGTTGGGGAAAAAAAAAATCAACTTTATTTTAATTGTATTGTCTAGTTGGCACAACTGGAGATCATCCCCAGTTGTTGGGGCAATATGGAAGTTTAACCTTCATGTTACCTTGTTTTGGGTTATTGAAATGATTCCTTGATTAATCCATCAACCTCTACTCTCTCTGATTCTCTACTCTCTTCTGTACTACCCATAATGTTGTTTTTATATGCAGATCTGATCAAGTCATTTGGAGCGCTATCTCATTCATTCTGTCCCCACCCTGATTCATATCTTCTTGTCAACCTTATGCTAGACATAATGTTTGCAGAACTTGCCTTTGAAAGTTCATGGGGAGCAGGAGTTGGGTGATGGCAAGGGGCACTTGCTAAGTATTTAGATTATTGAGGCGCTTCCCTGGAAATTCTAATTCAGTGGATTCAGGTTGGGCCTCAGGAATCTGTATGATGAACAAGATTCTTCATTGAACTCTGCAGGTTCTTCTTTCAGGGAAATCAGAGGAATACGACAAATAGGGTCTTTTTGTGTTTGCCCCAGTGTTCTCACACCTTCTCTGTCCACCATCCAGATGGTTCTGTTCCATTGGAAGGAAACATCCACACAAATGTTGCCCCTGAGAATCTAGACTGACTCCTGCAGGCTGAGTGAAGTCAATTCTGTAGTCAGTAAAGTCTCACTTCTGGTCTTCCTTATAACCCTAGTCCATAATGGTCTTGACCATCTCAGCTACAGGATCTGGTTTTACCTTCAGTTTAATGCAGAATTGGCTGCAGCTTGCACATGATTCTATTCTACCATTACATTCAGGCCTGAGTGACTGCAGAAGCCTGCTACTAACTGACTTCCCCACTTACATCTTGCATGCATGTGGGCAGAGTGATCGTAATTATAAAATCTAAGTTAACATTGCGTGTTAGTGCTCAAAATGCTTCAGTGGCTCCTCATTTCTCCCAGAGTAAAAGCCAGGTCTTCACAAGGTCCTGTTAAGACCTACTGCCATGTGCCCCTTTCCCCACCTTAACCCTTTAACTTCGAGGCTCACTCTGCCTCAACTGTTCTGGCCTTCCTTCTTTTCTTAGATATACTTACACTGTAGGGCTTTTGCGCTTCCTGTTCCTTCTCTCTAGAACACTTACCCAAGGAGTCTGTAGTGCTAACTCCTTCGCTTTTTTCAAGCCTTGGCTCCTTCTCAGTGAGTCTTATCTTACACACCCTGTTTAAGTGAAACCACCCACTGTTCCCACAACTTGAATCTTTTTTTACCCCATTCTTTTTTTTTTCCCCACAGCATTCACTAATTGTTTATATATTATTGATTATATTTATCATTTTTATCTCTCCGTGGAATATGAGCAGATATTTTCTACCATTGTGCTCATGATATATCCCAAAGTAGTAAATTCTCGGTGAATATTGTTTGATTTGTTGAATAAGATATTCAGGATGTAATAGATAAGAAGCTTTACATAATATCCCTTAATCAGCCAGATTTTTGTGAAGCCTTTTCCAAGATACGTTGCAGACTTTTACATTTTGAAGTGAAAACTTGACAGTGAGAGTTTGGCTGAAGATGGAGTTTCTTGTGCACTGATGGAATTGATTTGGAGAAGCTAGTTGCACCCCAGGTCACCCTGCCTGAGTTGTTGGTGTGTACCTAGATACAGGTTTATACATAGAGGTTGATACTTGACCCTCTTTGTTGACATTACTTGAAGATCCATAGAGGCAGGTTCCCATGAAGAAATTAGATAATCTAACTTAAGAAAATCAAATGTCTTTTATGTTTGGTCCAAGCACATTGATTTTGAAAAGTTTATGCATAAATTCTTAGACTCATTATAAACCAGTGTGCTTTTGCATATTTTAGCCCATCTGGAGAGTACATTATATCCCCTTAACATCAATTTTGAGAGACCAGAAACTTAATCCTTTTTCTCATGCATTATTTCCTGAAATGTTGTGATGCAGTCCATCTGAAATCTGATTTTTAGATAAGAAATACTACTCTAGAGGATCTATTTATATTTATCTGATTTTAGAATAGCTTCTATTACTGTGATGGCACACAGTAAGTTTCTAATGGCATTCGTAAGTTTCTAATATAAACATGTATGTGAAGTGTTAGTCGTTGGTTTGCAACTCCAACTCCATGGACTGTAGCCTGCCAGTCTTCTCTGTCCATGGAATTCCCCAGGCAAGAATACTGGAGTGGGTTGCCATTCCTTTCTCCAGGGAATCTTCCCCAACCCAGAAACCCGGGTATCTGGTGTGGCAGTTGTCTTCTTTTCACCATCTGAACCACCAGGGAAGACATGTACTTACTTATGCCTTCAAGAATGTAACTTTTGGGGACTTCCCTGGTGGTGCAGTGGGTAAGAGTCCACCTTGCAGTGCAGGGGCACGGTGATTATATTTATCATTTTATCTCTCCGTGGAATATGAGCAGATATTTTCTACCATTGTGCTCATGATATATCCCAAAGTAGTAAATTCTCGGTGAATATTGTTTGATTTGTTGAATAAGATATTCAGGATGTAATAGATAAGAAGCTTTACATAATATCCCTTAATCAGCCAGATTTTTGTGAAGCCTTTTCCAAGATACGTTGCAGACTTTTACATTTTGAAGTGAAAACTTGACAGTGAGAGTTTGGCTGAAGATGGAGTTTCTTGTGCACTGATGGAATTGATTTGGAGAAGCTAGTTGCACCCCAGGTCACCCTGCCTGAGTTGTTGGTGTGTACCTAGATACAGGTTTATACATAGAGGTTGATACTTGACCCTCTTTGTTGACATTACTTGAAGATCCATAGAGGCAGGTTCCCATGAAGAAATTAGATAATCTAACTTAAGAAAATCAAATGTCTTTTATGTTTGGTCCAAGCACATTGATTTTGAAAAGTTTATGCATAAATTCTTAGACTCATTATAAACCAGTGTGCTTTTGCATATTTTAGCCCATCTGGAGAGTACATTATATCCCCTTAACATCAATTTTGAGAGACCAGAAACTTAATCCTTTTCTCATGCATTATTTCCTGAAATGTTGTGATGCAGTCCATCTGAAATCTGATTTTTAGATAAGAAATACTACTCTAGAGGATCTATTTATATTTATCTGATTTTAGAATAGCTTCTATTACTGTGATGGCACACAGTAAGTTTCTAATGGCATTCGTAAGTTTCTAATATAAACATGTATGTGAAGTGTTAGTCGTTGGTTTGCAACTCCAACTCCATGGACTGTAGCCTGCCAGTCTTCTCTGTCCATGGAATTCCCCAGGCAAGAATACTGGAGTGGGTTGCCATTCCTTTCTCCAGGGAATCTTCCCCAACCCAGAAACCCGGGTATCTGGTGTGGCAGTTGTCTTCTTTTCACCATCTGAACCACCAGGGAAGACATGTACTTACTTATGCCTTCAAGAATGTAACTTTTGGGGACTTCCCTGGTGGTGCAGTGGGTAAGAGTCCACCTTGCAGTGCAGGGGGCACTGGTTCCATATCCGGCCCAAGAAGGTCCCACATGCGGTGGAGCATCCAGACCAGTGCGTCCAATTACGAGCCAGCAGTCTGGAGCACATGCGCCCATAGCCGGAGCTCTGCAATGAGAGAGGCCACTGTGGTGGGAGGCCCACGCAGGCCAAGGAATAAAGATCGATGAAAATAAATAAATAAATAAACAATAAAAGAGGCCCAAATTAAAAAAAAAAAAGAATGTAACTTTTACTTTGTAGAGCCCCACGTTTTCAGGGGACAGGAGAATAATTCTTCTTTTAGCTTGCAAGAGAGTATGTTGTGTAAAAATCTGCTGGCTTAGCAGACTATTCTGTTATCTTGGCTCACCTAACCTTTGGTGATGTCTGATTGTCTTCTTACTGTTTTACTAGTCTTACCCTCCTCTCCCAATGCAAGTTTATTGATTAGAGGCTCTTTATAAGAGTATAATCCTATACTTTAGTATCTCCCAAGGTGCCTGGAATACTGCTGGGCTCTGGTAGCTCTGAGCAGCTAAGAGAAGCATTATTTCATGAGGCACAAGTAGATTTCCTCTAATAATAATGATCACCACTCGAAAGAATGCCAAGAAAACTTATGTGAAGACATATATCTTAAATTCTTAATATAATACTTTGAAAAAAAAAGCCAGATCTCAATTAGATAGTGTCATGAGGGAAAGCCTGGGTATAGTTTTATCCAAAATAAGAAAGGCAGTTAAGCACCAATTCAAATTATGGTTAAAATTTCCATTTAAATTACTTCACAAACTGTATGCATTAACACACTTACAAAAAGATACTTGTATGAACTATTAAAGGAATTTTATTGTGCAGTTTAAAAAGTACAGCAATTGCCATGCAGTAGATAAATGCTTAATCAAACTATCCTTTCCTCTTGACTTTCTGAGAGTTTCTATATTTCAGGGCTGTGATATATATCAACAGATAAATGTATATTTAATCTCTTCTGTTATCTGTCTGTTCTCTGGGATATGTGAGTAGTAATGATGAGCCTAAAACTATGGAAATTCAGTTAAAAATGCTGGGGCTTAAAAGATGACAAGCAGATGAGGGTGAGAATGAACCATCTTCTAAATGCATTCAGTCATTTCACAACTATTATTGAATCCCACTGGATATATTAGGAGCTCGGGGGTTGGAACTGAAGTGGTGATGAGGGCTGGGGATGTAGAAGAGACAGAAAGGGAGCTAGCCAATCCCAGCCTTCATGGCACAGTTCATTCAGTCAGTCATTTATTCATTCATTCATTCATTATCTCTTGAATGCCTATAATTCATTGTAACAGGGATAAATCAAACTAGAAAATTTTGCCCTGTCTGAGCTTGTATTCTTGTGAGATAGCAAGGTAATAAATAAGACCAGAAAAAAAGAGCAAGAAATATAGTAGAAAGAGTTAAAGACTGAGGAGAAAAGTGAAGTGGGAAAGGAGCCTGGAAGCACTGAGAGTGAGAAGCAGGTTGCAAACTTAGATAGGTTGTCGAGGAAAGGAGCTGATGGGAAGGTATTGTTTTAGTGAAGATCTGAGGGAGGTGGGGGAGCTAGTCACCAGAGAAGGAGCAATGGGGGCGCCCGGAAGAGGCAGTGTGAGGTGCTGAGGTGAAAGCTTGCTGGTGTTCAGGGAATAATGAGGAGGCTGCTGTGGCTGGAGTGGAGGATGCATGATGCGGTGAAGCCTCGCGAGGGGTTTGGGTTTTTCACTCAAGGCAGGACAGGAAGCCACTGGAAGGTTTTACCCCCAGGCCTGCAATATAAAGATGTAATTTGTTAGAGGGAATTAACCATAAGAAAGGTTGATTAAGGATAAGTCACCCATGCATTGTTGAGTAGACTGAAAAGGTGGAATTGTCCAGAAAGGTGTAAAACTGAAATGGGATGAGAAGCCAAAGCTGGACTGAACGGTTTAGGAGTTCGAGGTCCCGGTGGAGCGTCATGAGGATGGGGCAGAGCTCGATGAGACCTAGTGGGAAGAGCAGGGCAGAGACACTGAAGGAGAGCCTTAGGGGTGCATGTGCCCACTCACGGGCACTGGAAGGGGGATCACATTTTAACATCTTTTATTGTTTAACTTATTTTGTGTAGGTTGTCTTCTGGGGAGATATTTGGTATCCTTTCTCAGACTTTGTATGAAGTAAAATTATGAAAGAAGGAAGGAAAGACAACTGGAAAGCAACATCCATGATGTTGTCTTTGTGTTAATTACTAGCTCATTCAGCAGAATGGGGGAGTGGGCAAGTTGGGGGGCTTCTACCCAACTTCTAACTTAGAACCACAATCAAAACTGTTGTTAAAGATATAGTAAATAACTGTGATCTGAGGCCTAAAAAGCCAAAATAAAGCAAAACCTCAAAAGCACTGTGTTCTGAGAACTGTGTTGACTTCAGCTGGTTTTCTCTTTATGTCATCTCTCTTGCTCTCATCACGACCTTCAGCCACAATTATCAAAGCACAGACGTGTTCATCTTAACTTCTACCACCTGTAAAGTGATAAAAGCACTCGCAGTCAGTACTGTCACAAGTTGAACTATGTGCCTGTCCTACCAAGACTTTTTTTTTTTTTAAATAGCAGGTTGCAAACTTAGATAGGTTGTCGAGGAAAGGAGCTGATGGGAAGGTATTGTTTTAGTGAAGATCTGAGGGAGGTGGGGGAGCTAGTCACCAGAGAAGGAGCAATGGGGGCGCCCGGAAGAGGCAGTGTGAGGTGCTGAGGTGAAAGCTTGCTGGTGTTCAGGGAATAATGAGGAGGCTGCTGTGGCTGGAGTGGAGGATGCATGATGCGGTGAAGCCTCGCGAGGGGTTTGGGTTTTTCACTCAAGGCAGGACAGGAAGCCACTGGAAGGTTTTACCCCCAGGCCTGCAATATAAAGATGTAATTTGTTAGAGGGAATTAACCATAAGAAAGGTTGATTAAGGATAAGTCACCCATGCATTGTTGAGTAGACTGAAAAGGTGGAATTGTCCAGAAAGGTGTAAAACTGAAATGGGATGAGAAGCCAAAGCTGGACTGAACGGTTTAGGAGTTCGAGGTCCCGGTGGAGCGTCATGAGGATGGGGCAGAGCTCGATGAGACCTAGTGGGAAGAGCAGGGCAGAGACACTGAAGGAGAGCCTTAGGGGTGCATGTGCCCACTCACGGGCACTGGAAGGGGGATCACATTTTAACATCTTTTATTGTTTAACTTATTTTGTGTAGGTTGTCTTCTGGGGAGATATTTGGTATCCTTTCTCAGACTTTGTATGAAGTAAAATTATGAAAGAAGGAAGGAAAGACAACTGGAAAGCAACATCCATGATGTTGTCTTTGTGTTAATTACTAGCTCATTCAGCAGAATGGGGGAGTGGGCAAGTTGGGGGGCTTCTACCCAACTTCTAACTTAGAACCACAATCAAAACTGTTGTTAAAGATATAGTAAATAACTGTGATCTGAGGCCTAAAAAGCCAAAATAAAGCAAAACCTCAAAAGCACTGTGTTCTGAGAACTGTGTTGACTTCAGCTGGTTTTCTCTTTATGTCATCTCTCTTGCTCTCATCACGACCTTCAGCCACAATTATCAAAGCACAGACGTGTTCATCTTAACTTCTACCACCTGTAAAGTGATAAAAGCACTCGCAGTCAGTACTGTCACAAGTTGAACTATGTGCCTGTCCTACCAAGACTTTTTTTTTTTTTTTAAATAAAGATAAAACCGTGTGTTGTCATCAGGACTGAAAACAAAATTTCACAGGCTATTGCTTCTGCCAAAGAAATAGTGCCCTCTCTTGGCTTAAGGTGTTAAAACACTTAGCAATGTTTTCTGATTTTAAAGTGCTGCTTTCTAATTCTGAATTGGAGCCGTTTACCCTAAAATATCATAGATGTCTATTTGACCCTTAAGTGGATGTATACAGGGCTTCCCAGGTGGCTCAGTGGTAAAGAGTCCACTGGCAGTGCAGGATCCTTGGGTCAGGAAGATCCCCTGGAGAAGGAAATGGCAATCCACTCCAGCATTCTTGCCTGGGAAATCCCATGTACAAAGGACAGCTAATTTTTCTGTGCCTTATGGATGGAAGTCAGTTAAAATGGAAAATTGCTGTAGGAAGCTGGCATGTTTTTAAACTCTAGAGTGCATTAAGGGAGGTATAAAAACTCTTTCCATTCTTGACTGCGTGGAAAATATTAAACTCCTTGTCAGTAAGCAGGGGAAATGATGAGTACTGTGGGTTTTCATCTTTTTCTCATGAGTTCTTGTGATTCACATCCTGTCCCTGTTGGAGTGTTGGTCTGCATTAACGATCCGGAATGCCAAGATTGAGCCATTCTTTTTACATTTATTTTTCTTGGAACCTGTTTTGTGATTTGAACATATTCATTATATACCTTTTTTGCTGCAAAAGTTCCAGCAGTATGCTTTCATCTTGACTGATGCCCTTGACTTCAGAGTATAAATAGAAAAATAGAGATAAGTGACAAGGATTGATTAGCAATCCTCCTTCTAAGCGAAACAGTAAACCCACCTAGATAAATCACCAGCCCCAAAGCCTGGAGGATGCGTGTTAAAGAATTAAAGGAAGCGTGGGTGTGTGTATGTGTTTAATTGATAGGGACATTTTCTAATAGAGCTATAAGAATGCAAAGATTCTATCTGGCCTGTTCTGCTGTCCTTCCATTTTTATTTTTTAAAAAAATAGGCTTATAGGAATTAGATTATTTAAAACTCTCCCCTCTTTAAGGGATTTTTTTTTTTAAGTAGCAAAAACTGAGATCAATATTTTACTGTTGTTTCAAATATCTCTCTCAATACATATGTATATGTGTGTGTGTATAATTGCTTTGTTATTATTAGACTTAATTGTAGGCTTGAATGAGCTCAGGGAATCACCTGACTCATTCTCTGGCACTTTTAAGCCATCACAGACAGGTGGAAAAGTATTTTAGTATTTTCCAGCATTTCCTCTGTGCCCTGCAGTGTTTGGAGCACTTGATGTAAATGAACTCATTTAGCCCTGACATCCACCCAAAGGGATGGGCACTGTTAGTGTTTTCACGTGCCATATAAGGAAGCTGCAGTGCAAAGAAGTTCAGCAACTCGCCCTAGAAGGAATGGGTCTTGAATCCAGATGCCAGAGCGTGTGCTTTCAACCATTATATCTCCACCTTCTCTCTTTCTTTCTAGAATTCCAATTCTCAGGATTAATTCTTACTCTTCACTTTCCTTTACCCTGCCTGGTTTACTCAGTTTATAGTTTAAGGTTCCTTTTTGGTTTGTTCTCTTTTTTCTGAGCACTTCTCCAATTTCTGTCAGTCACTGCTGCTCCGTTCTCTCACCTTCCTCCTCGATGGCATTCTCCAGCCCTCACACCATTTCTGAATTCTTAGGTTATATATCAGGACTAGAAGCTGTCACTCTAATAACGGCTTGGCCAGTTGTGAGTAAGTTAATATCAACAGTGCAATTACCTCGTGTTTCTACATACACCCTCTTTTCCTATTTACCACGCCTTTTTTTCTGCCGCAGTTTGCGAAACCACATTATTTTTGCTTTAGGTTGTGCTATGAATAATGCCATTGTATGTTTTTATGAGTATGTCTCAGATTTCCCAGGGTGTTTGAATGTGGACTGTAATCCACAGATATGTTTGCCTCTTTGTGGACATTGTATAGCATTGCTTCAGGTTATTTATAAAAGTTTCCAACTTTCATGTATCCTAGGATCTTCTAGCTGTTGAGACAAGCTGCTATAATATGTTGACGTGTAAATTCCCATTAGTGTACAACTGTCAGATAGCTGTGTGACTCAGTTTGGTCGATGGGTACTTTGTACCAGCTGTTGGCACAGCATCCTCCTGACTAAAGTGCAAGGAAGAGAGTAAAGCATGGAGCGCCATCTCCCAGTCCCCCAGCTCTCCTCACCCCATCCCCCGACTCCTTTCGCTTAGGGTGACCTAGTGGACCCTCCACCCTTTAACGAAGAGGAAATCATGCAGATGAATTTTCTGCTTCCTAAACCAAAGATACATAGTACATGATGATCAAGTGCCACATAAGGTTGAGCGACTGCTGCTGTATTTTATTGTCAAGAAGAATTTCACAGGATTATAATTTGTAAACTCATAGTTTCCCCCATCCTCACCTTTCCATTGTAATAGTTTAATATTTAAAGACTGAGCTGTCTGGGGATGGTGGTGAACAGTTGCCTCACAGATGTTTTCTTGACCGCTTTGTCTTGGGTGGTGTTAGGGTGAACTGTCTCCCCCTAGTGGTTCAGGAGCCCCTAGACTCAAGCCCCTCCTGCTACTTTGGTTCCATTAAGCAAGATCTTGAGCACTTTGCTTGTTTACCTTTCTTTGAAAGTGATGCACATGCTGACTGAAATTGTCAGCAATACGTCCAATTAGTGCACCCAGAGTCTCTATTACCTGGCATGTTTATGTTCCTGGGACCCTCTGCCCAGACCGGGGAACTCTGGGCAGTGGACTGAAGATGAGGGCATGTTTTTCCTACCAGCTGGGGAGCTTAGATGTTCTCATGGCATCCTGTTCTTGCCTGTATATATCATGTAATTTATGTTTTCCTGTAGGCTTCCCCCACCTGACTGAAAATTTCAAGTACTGTGATCACACATGTTCGGGACTTTTGGGTTTGAAAATCTTATGTTCTCATTTTTCTGCCGCAGTTTGCGAAACCACATTATTTTTGCTTTAGGTTGTGCTATGAATAATGCCATTGTATGTTTTTATGAGTATGTCTCAGATTTCCCAGGGTGTTTGAATGTGGACTGTAATCCACAGATATGTTTGCCTCTTTGTGGACATTGTATAGCATTGCTTCAGGTTATTTATAAAAGTTTCCAACTTTCATGTATCCTAGGATCTTCTAGCTGTTGAGACAAGCTGCTATAATATGTTGACGTGTAAATTCCCATTAGTGTACAACTGTCAGATAGCTGTGTGACTCAGTTTGGTCGATGGGTACTTTGTACCAGCTGTTGGCACAGCATCCTCCTGACTAAAGTGCAAGGAAGAGAGTAAAGCATGGAGCGCCATCTCCCAGTCCCCCAGCTCTCCTCACCCCATCCCCCGACTCCTTTCGCTTAGGGTGACCTAGTGGACCCTCCACCCTTTAACGAAGAGGAAATCATGCAGATGAATTTTCTGCTTCCTAAACCAAAGATACATAGTACATGATGATCAAGTGCCACATAAGGTTGAGCGACTGCTGCTGTATTTTATTGTCAAGAAGAATTTCACAGGATTATAATTTGTAAACTCATAGTTTCCCCCATCCTCACCTTTCCATTGTAATAGTTTAATATTTAAAGACTGAGCTGTCTGGGGATGGTGGTGAACAGTTGCCTCACAGATGTTTTCTTGACCGCTTTGTCTTGGGTGGTGTTAGGGTGAACTGTCTCCCCCTAGTGGTTCAGGAGCCCCTAGACTCAAGCCCCTCCTGCTACTTTGGTTCCATTAAGCAAGATCTTGAGCACTTTGCTTGTTTACCTTTCTTTGAAAGTGATGCACATGCTGACTGAAATTGTCAGCAATACGTCCAATTAGTGCACCCAGAGTCTCTATTACCTGGCATGTTTATGTTCCTGGGACCCTCTGCCCAGACCGGGGAACTCTGGGCAGTGGACTGAAGATGAGGGCATGTTTTTCCTACCAGCTGGGGAGCTTAGATGTTCTCATGGCATCCTGTTCTTGCCTGTATATATCATGTAATTTATGTTTTCCTGTAGGCTTCCCCCACCTGACTGAAAATTTCAAGTACTGTGATCACACATGTTCGGGACTTGGTTTGGTGAGGTTCCACGGCACTAGTCCTTGTTTTCCCTGCCACATTCCAAATGTCATTCATGATGGTTGTGTCATTACCATCCAAGGAAACTCTTGGTTTTAGTAGACTTAGAAATTGACCAAGAAACTTACATACTGTACACCAATATGTTTGAAAAACAATGTGATTTGTCAGCAATAAACTTGGAACTGACTTTCTTGAACACAACTACCTTTGGTCCAATTTCAACACTTCTGCACTTTTGTCCCTGTGATGCCTTCCAGGAATGCCTTTCTTCTATGAGGCCCCACCTACAAAATTGATCTTTACTCTCAAAACCAGTCAAGAGTCTTCCCTTACTCTTCTCCCCACAATCTCACTCATTTCTTTCACTGAGCTTGAACATACTTTTATTAGGCTAAGTGCACTTAGCTCTAATTATTTAAAATTGCCTATTCTATCTCCTGTTGTAGACTAGAGCTTCTTGAGCCCAAGGCCCACATCTGTTCACTTTGGGTTTTTACTCAGAATATGGTGCCAGGTACAGAGCTGGAGTTCAGTCAACATAAAGCTGAGGGTTTCCCTGGTGGTCCAGTGGGTAAGGACTCAAGGGGCACCGGTTCGATCCCTGACCTGGGAAGATCCCACATGCCACAGAGCAGCTGGACCGATGTGTCCAGCTACCAAGCTGGAGCTCTGGAGTGCATGTGCCCAGAGCCAGTTCTCTGCAGCGAGAGAGACCACTGCAATAGGAGGTCCACACAGGCCAAAGGATAAAGATAAATAAATGAAAGACCAATAGAAGTGGCCAAAAAACACAAAGCTGGATTAGATCCTTTTATAATAATTGCATTGGAGCTGGGGGTGGTATAAGGATTATCTGGTGTATAGAACAGGAACCTGAGTGGAGAAAGGGAATGGGTCAGGTCATTATTTGGATGGCTACTGGGAGGCTGAGACGAGGCAGGAGATGAGTTTGGGACAGGCCAAAGGAGACGACACCATGCCAGTCTGGGAGGTGGCAGGCATTCTAGTAGTTGGTGGGCTGCGATGTTAGCAGAGATGTGAGTACAGGGAGGGGCTGTGGGAGTCGGACATGAGCTCTGGCAATGGCAGCTTTACACGGGAGGCAAGATGAGAGATGGAGAATTGGGAGGAAGGGAAGGACCCAGGAGGTGCTGGCTGTGTCGGAAGAAGGACAGCAATGGCTGGTAGCTGGCAGAGGTGGCAGTGGGGAAAGGGGGAGAGGAGGGCTGGGATGGTGTTTCAGCAGATGGCAGACATCGGGGAGGGGGTTGCTGGGACCCTGACAACTTTGGGCAGCCAGCCAGTGTGGGGCATTGTACCAACCAGAGGGTCAGCAGTGATGGACAATTAAATCGTATCTCAGGTAGTTATGAGGAGCTGGGGTGGTGAAAAGAACCAAATGGCAATCTTGACTGACCTTGCAGTGGAGTGAGGTCATCTGGGACCATAAGGCTGAACAAACAGGATTAAAGGTTGTATCAGAACCTTACTTTATTTTTTCCTCCTCCCCTCTGGGGTTGAGTTTTCTGTCCCTGTATGAAATCTAAGACAGACTTTTCAGCTTCTTGCAGATAAAAAAAAATTTTTTTTTCTCAATAACATTTATCTGTAAATACACATTTGGTTTAGTAATGTCTGGTCTAGTGCAGTGCAACAATACTTTTTTTGTTGTTGTTCACTTAAAAGTAAAACTTCTCCCGCTTTGTGCAGCTCCTGTGTCCTGGAGATGTGAAGCCTGCGGAGCGGGAGGGAGTGCCCAGGGGCTTCCTCTGTTTTCACCTTAACACATTTGCTCTCTCCTCCCCTTTCCTGGCAACTCCCACTTCTTCAGAGTAGAGCGGGCAGTGGGGTTGGTCAAGCACAGGAGAGTCCTACAGCATGACATCAGTTTCCCCTGGGTGTCCTGCTAGGGCAACTGTCAGCCTGACATGTTCTCTGTGGGCACTTTTATAGGCTCTTGGGGCTTCGTGGCTCAGTGGTAAAGTATCCACTTTACCAGGCATCTTGGGGCTTCAAAGGTGGCTCAAGGGTGGTACAAGGGACACCATGCCAGTCTGGGAGGTGGCAGGCATTCTAGTAGTTGGTGGGCTGCGATGTTAGCAGAGATGTGAGTACAGGAGGGGCTGTGGGAGTCGGACATGAGCTCTGGCAATGGCAGCTTTACACGGGAGGCAAGATGAGAGATGGAGAATTGGGAGGAAGGGAAGGACCCAGGAGGTGCTGGCTGTGTCGGAAGAAGGACAGCAATGGCTGGTAGCTGGCAGAGGTGGCAGTGGGGAAAGGGGGAGAGGAGGGCTGGGATGGTGTTTCAGCAGATGGCAGACATCGGGGAGGGGGTTGCTGGGACCCTGACAACTTTGGGCAGCCAGCCAGTGTGGGGCATTGTACCAACCAGAGGGTCAGCAGTGATGGACAATTAAATCGTATCTCAGGTAGTTATGAGGAGCTGGGGTGGTGAAAAGAACCAAATGGCAATCTTGACTGACCTTGCAGTGGAGTGAGGTCATCTGGGACCATAAGGCTGAACAAACAGGATTAAAGGTTGTATCAGAACCTTACTTTATTTTTTCCTCCTCCCCTCTGGGGTTGAGTTTTCTGTCCCTGTATGAAATCTAAGACAGACTTTTCAGCTTCTTGCAGATAAAAAAAAATTTTTTTTTCTCAATAACATTTATCTGTAAATACACATTTGGTTTAGTAATGTCTGGTCTAGTGCAGTGCAACAATACTTTTTTTGTTGTTGTTCACTTAAAAGTAAAACTTCTCCCGCTTTGTGCAGCTCCTGTGTCCTGGAGATGTGAAGCCTGCGGAGCGGGAGGGAGTGCCCAGGGGCTTCCTCTGTTTTCACCTTAACACATTTGCTCTCTCTCCTCCCCTTTCCTGGCAACTCCCACTTCTTCAGAGTAGAGCGGGCAGTGGGGTTGGTCAAGCACAGGAGAGTCCTACAGCATGACATCAGTTTCCCCTGGGTGTCCTGCTAGGGCAACTGTCAGCCTGACATGTTCTCTGTGGGCACTTTTATAGGCTCTTGGGGCTTCCGCGGTGGCTCAGTGGTAAAGTATCCACTTTACCAGGCAGGAGACACAGGTTCGTTACCTGGGTCGAGAAGATCCTCTGGAGGACAAAATGGCTACCTGCATGAGTGTTCTTGCCAGGGAAGTCGCGTGGACTGAGAAGCCTGGCAGACTGCAGTCCAGGGGGTGCAGAGAGTCGGACACAACTAAGCATGCAGGCACGGCACGGGTTGTAGGCTTTCTAGCTGGGACAGTTTCCTTCCATCTCTGTGGCTCTCTCATCTGTGTTTTTCCTACTGTGGAGAATACACCTCCTCTGTCAGCAAACTTTAGTATACTGCTGAGGTTTCCATACCCACCCTCTGCTCAGCTCATTCAGCTGCTATACTGTGCTCTGTCTTGTCTAACTCTTTGCAACGCCACGGACTGTGGCCCCCCAGGCTCCTCTGTCCATGGAATTTTCCAGGCAGGATTAGTGGAATGGGTGCCATTTACTCTAAGGGATCTTCCCAACCCAGGGACAGAGCCCGTGTCAGGCAGCTTACATTCACTCTCAGCTCATGTTGACTTGGCAGCACCGAAGGGATCTCTGGGTGGAAATACTCTCCTAGTGCCTGAGAGTGAGGTGGAAGCTGGACACACAGATGGGGGTAAATGCAGTGCACCAGGTGGCTGAAGTGGAGAGAGTGGACCCGCTTGTCCAGGAAGAGACAGGTAACCCCACAGAGACTCGCATTCCAGAAGCAGAAGAACAACAGGACCTGGCCACGAAGGTGAAGCCTCTTTCACAGTGTTGGTTCTCCAAAGGGGCAGACAGTATAGGAGTCAGCCCAAGGATTATTGTTATCTATGCAGCTTGAAATGCATGCATGTTTTAAGTGCTTTCACAATTAAAATTAAAAATTAAATTCTAAATTTAAATTTTGATTGTGAAAGGATTGTAAACTGTCTTCTTCCTGTTTTGAAAATTGATATTGATTTTGCTTTAGAATTTCTGATTCTTTGAAGATAACTTTTAACTTTTTTTCAGTTGTATATGAACACAGATCAAGATTGGAGAAATCCTTGCAAAAGGAAAGACTTGAACATAAGAAAGCAAAGGAAGGTACATAAGTAATGTAATTCATGTTATATATTTTTTTATCGTGCTCTTCTTTGAAGCATCATGTAGTTGCTTTACTGTTTTGTGTGTGTGTTTTTTTTTTTTTTTGCTAAGAAAATTTTCAAATCACCCAAAGTCAGTCAAGCAACGCATTGCTATACATTGTGCAACAAAATAATTTCTGTTCAAGATTGGATTTAGAATCTTTCATTCAGTCTGTACCACTTTGAGGTCATTCATATATTGGTTATATGTATTACTTCAGCGATAACACACAGTTTTTCGTTTGAATATTGTAGATGTTGTTAGCATCTGTCCACAGACTTTTGGGAAAGTAGTAGCATGCAGTCCAGAATGTGACAAGCTTTCAGTATACACATATAGCATAATAGATAGATCTCCTTGTAAGGGGTCTTTAAGGTTTGCACTTGTGTTTTTCCTTTGTTAAAGGCTTTTTATTGGCGTAGCCAATTGATTTGGTTTGAAAAATTAACATTTAGCACAGGTATTACATGCTATTGATTTTTTTCAGAGTTTTTCTATGAAGCATAGACTTTTTATAGTTTGTCATTTGGAGTTACCTGCATTCTTATTTTTATTTATTTATCTTTTCGGTTGAATCTCGAGATCAAAGTGAGGTGTTCTGTCTGAATAATTTGGTTAGAAGGAGGGGAACAGAAGACCACAGTGTGGACTAGGATGTTTTACTGAGAAGTTTCAGATCATTAAAATGCTTTGATAGGATTTGGATTTTTCTTGTCTTAAATGCAGAGTGATTTTGTAGAGCCATCTAGTGGATAATAAAGCTTTAAGAGCATTAAAGATAGTTTCCACGGCTTTATTTCCTTTTCAGATCCTGAATGATTTTAGTGTGCCATCTAGTGGCTGGCAACAAATTATCCCTGTCCTTAGGTGCACTTCTTTTTTTTTTTTTTTGCCTTAATTTCAAGGAGGGTTTGTCACTATAGTGCATATTTTGTTGATATGAGATTCACAACTTTAAGGCAAAGAAGAGAACTATGTAATAGATTTTTTCAACTCTTTCTAAAGCATTAAAAGATAAAAATACATGTCACTAAGTAGGTCGTTTTAAGCCTAAAACACTTTTTTAGGTCTGAGTAAAATTTGTCTTTGTTTTTCTAGATGTCTAAAAATACCAGAGTGAATTAACTCATACTAACAGAGTTAATTAATGTATCTATTTTCTCCATTTTGTGTTTTCTAGACTTTCTGGTTTATAAGTTAGAAGCGCAAGAAACACTAAATAAGGGAAGGGTAAGCCTTTTTTTCTTCCTTAATTTTTTATTTCACAAAATTTGATGGAAGGTGAGATCATTGAAACTGAAGGGCTGACATTTCCCCCTCTCCATCCTTTCCTTCCTTCCTTCCCAAAAAATTCTGAGGAAGACCTTAAAAATTGTTTCTTTAAAACTTAACTTGCTTTGCTTATCACATTATTGGCGATAGTGATAAATTGGAAATATCCTTAATATCCAGCGATAAAGAGATCCACTTGTTTATTCCTCTGTATCTCTCTTTCCTATCAAATGTAATATTTAGTTTGCCTTTGCGTGACCTTACTGTCAAATTGCAGAGTGACTAACACGATACTTGGTATAGAGTTCACATATTCAAATGTTCAGAAACATTTGTGGAATGAATGGATAAATAAATCATACTGGCATTTTAAAAAATGTTTTTAAGTCCAAACTAACTAGGGAAAAACAATTTTTTTCTCTTACTCTAAGAAAAATATGTAAGCACTGGGTGAAGAATATAATTGGCATTTTGGGATATTAAAACTGAGAAGAGATGGTTCCTTGAATAGCTAGGAGGCTACTGGCTTTAAATTCTTGCTTTTATAAGCCCTAGCGAAAATCATGTGTGTTCTTGTGTGCATTTTGCAATGTAACTTATTACAAATTAAAATAAACAGTAAAGCAATGAAAAAATGTTAAAGCAGAAATGCAGTTCATTGTAGAAGTTGCAAGAATATAAAAGAAAGAAATAATTGAAGCTCTGCTTGTACTGCCTATGGCATAAGCAAGGGGCAGAGCACTTAAGACAGAACAACACAGCAGCCTGGGGAGAGAAAACTAGCCAGTGTGGCTGGTACTCTGACCACCATTTATGGCTACCCAAGCCTGGAATTGTATACGGTCCAAATGTGAAGATATTCCAACAAAAAAAAACTTTTAAAGAAAGATAAAATACATGTAAAGTAGGTCGTTTAAGCCTAAAACACTTTTTTAGGTCTGAGTAAAATTTGTCTTTGTTTTTCTAGATGTCTAAAAATACCAGAGTGAATTAACTCATACTAACAGAGTTAATTAATGTATCTGTTTTCTCCATTTTGTGTTTTCTAGACTTTCTGGTTTATAAGTTAGAAGCGCAAGAAACACTAAATAAGGGAAGGGTAAGCCTTTTTTTCTTCCTTAATTTTTTATTTCACAAAATTTGATGGAAGGTGAGATCATTGAAACTGAAGGGCTGACATTTCCCCCTCTCCATCCTTTCCTTCCTTCCTTCCCAAAAAATTCTGAGGAAGACCTTAAAAATTGTTTCTTTAAAACTTAACTTGCTTTGCTTATCACATTATTGGCGATAGTGATAAATTGGAAATATCCTTAATATCCAGCGATAAAGAGATCCACTTGTTTATTCCTCTGTATCTCTCTTTCCTATCAAATGTAATATTTAGTTTGCCTTTGCGTGACCTTACTGTCAAATTGCAGAGTGACTAACACGATACTTGGTATAGAGTTCACATATTCAAATGTTCAGAAACATTTGTGGAATGAATGGATAAATAAATCATACTGGCATTTTAAAAAATGTTTTTAAGTCCAAACTAACTAGGGAAAAACAATTTTTTTCTCTTACTCTAAGAAAAATATGTAAGCACTGGGTGAAGAATATAATTGGCATTTTGGGATATTAAAACTGAGAAGAGATGGTTCCTTGAATAGCTAGGAGGCTACTGGCTTTAAATTCTTGCTTTTATAAGCCCTAGCGAAAATCATGTGTGTTCTTGTGTGCATTTTGCAATGTAACTTATTACAAATTAAAATAAACAGTAAAGCAATGAAAAAATGTTAAAGCAGAAATGCAGTTCATTGTAGAAGTTGCAAGAATATAAAAGAAAGAAATAATTGAAGCTCTGCTTGTACTGCCTATGGCATAAGCAAGGGGCAGAGCACTTAAGACAGAACAACACAGCAGCCTGGGGAGAGAAAACTAGCCAGTGTGGCTGGTACTCTGACCACCATTTATGGCTACCCAAGCCTGGAATTGTATACGGTCCAAATGTGAAGATATTCCATTGGCATGTAAGAACACACTGCTGGAGCACAGAATTCAGCCAGGGACTAGAGGCTCAAGGTTCTTTCCTGGCTTTGTTACTAAAGGAAACGCCTGCCCTTGGCCTGTTTCTTAGCCTTTCTGTGTCTCACTCTGAGCTGGTGCCTGCAATACAGGAGATGCAAAAGACACGGATTCAATCCCTGGATGGGGAAGATCCTCTTGAGGAAGAAATGGCAACCTACTCCAGTATTCTTGCCCGAAAAAATGCCATGGGCAGAGGAGCCTGGTGGGCTATAATCCGTGGCATCCCCAAGAGTCAGCCATGACTGAGCACACACATACACACATGCAGTGTGTATAGAATTTCTTATGCCTGGAAACTCAGGGAAGAAAAGTGCCTTTTCTCTTTTCCCAGAAGCCAGACCAAGCTTTGCATGGGAGCACCAGGCACAATGTATTAGTCATATGTGTGCAGTGTCTCAGGACAAGCTCTCCTGTGCCTCTGGACTCAGTTTTTCTTCTGAATATGAGAGTGGAAGTAAATCACCTCCAAGGGGCCTGTCAAGCTGCTGTTTTATAATTCCCTGCCCTGCTTTTTCATCATTAAAGTCTAGCAAATGTAGAGAAATGTAAAACTTCATTTCTGTTATGAAGTACAGAGAGGACCTCAGAAGCATCCTGTTTCCAGCTTAGAATTCATTTTAACTTACACATGTGAAATAAATGAAAACCTTCCATTAAGAGCTTTAAGGTCTGTTTAGCAGAAGAGCCAAATGTGTTACCTTTTTGTTAACTATTTGCTTTTCAATTTACAGCAAGATTCTAATAGCAGGTACAGTGCATTGAATGTCCAACATCAGATGCTGAAGGTGAGTAATTTAGAGATGTTCTTAATAAATGAATGAAAGGTTTAAGTAACTTACATGATTAAGGGAAGTTTATAGAAAGTTGTTTTGTGTTGTGATATGGGATAATAAAGTAATCTTTGGCTAAAGGTGATACATAATTGTAATGCTTCATCATGTTTGTCACCTGATTATAAAAAACATACTTAGCTCAGTACACATTTTCTTATTTATCAGGATCTCTGGCCATCTAATTTGAGTTTGTTCTTTATCCTTAAAGGATTTTCATTTTTTTTTTTTTAATCTATTTTCTCTGAGTGGTTTTTTTTTTTTTTCCTTCTCTTAAACATGCTGGAGGAGGCAGAAATATTAAAATGCTGCCTTCCTGTTACTAATGTGTCATAAGTGGCCCACCTACCATAGGAGCACAATTTGCATATAAAGATGTTCCTTCCTAGGGGCTTCCCTAGTGACTCAGATGGTAAAGAATCTGCCTGCAGTGCAGGAGACTTGGGTTTGATCCCTGGGTCAGGAAGGTCCGCTGGAGAAGCAAATGGCAGCCGACTCCAGTGTTCTTGCCTGGAGACTCCCATGGACAGAGGAGCCTGGAGGGCTACAGTCCATGGGGTCACAAAGAGTTAGACATAACTGAGCGACTAACACAACGCTTCCTTGATTCTTAGTTAAAACTCATTGTTTTATGTCAGGAAAACGGGGTGGGGGGAAGAGAAAGAGAGAGACAGATGCATTGTTCCTCTCAGGCCAGAAGAGATGAGCTCAGCCACTATGGCACCCTGCACCACGGGAAAACCATGCCAGCGTCTCTAGCCCCCACGGCCCAGCTTTCTGGTTGTATTTCCTGCTGTATCAGTAGGGCATATGCTTTTTATTGAAACCAGAATCTTTCCTACTATCAGAAAAGCAATACATGAATTAAAACAGACGAACCTTTCACATTAAGCATTTGGGCACTATAGAATTTATCAAGACTGTGATTACAGTACTGTAAGAATGTAGACTAGAATCATTCCACAAATCGATTATTGCTTCTCAAAGTTTTTTTCTGTAAAAGGAATGGTAGCTTTGAATGTCCAACATCAGATGCTGAAGGTGAGTAATTTAGAGATGTTCTTAATAAATGAATGAAAGGTTTAAGTAACTTACATGATTAAGGGAAGTTTATAGAAAGTTGTTTTGTGTTGTGATATGGGATAATAAAGTAATCTTTGGCTAAAGGTGATACATAATTGTAATGCTTCATCATGTTTGTCACCTGATTATAAAAAACATACTTAGCTCAGTACACATTTTCTTATTTATCAGGATCTCTGGCCATCTAATTTGAGTTTGTTCTTTATCCTTAAAGGATTTTCATTTTTTTTTTTTTAATCTATTTTCTCTGAGTGGTTTTTTTTTTTTTTCCTTCTCTTAAACATGCTGGAGGAGGCAGAAATATTAAAATGCTGCCTTCCTGTTACTAATGTGTCATAAGTGGCCCACCTACCATAGGAGCACAATTTGCATATAAAGATGTTCCTTCCTAGGGGCTTCCCTAGTGACTCAGATGGTAAAGAATCTGCCTGCAGTGCAGGAGACTTGGGTTTGATCCCTGGGTCAGGAAGGTCCGCTGGAGAAGCAAATGGCAGCCGACTCCAGTATTCTTGCCTGGAGACTCCCATGGACAGAGGAGCCTGGAGGGCTACAGTCCATGGGGTCACAAAGAGTTAGACATAACTGAGCGACTAACACAACGCTTCCTTGATTCTTAGTTAAAACTCATTGTTTTATGTCAGGAAAACGGGGTGGGGGGAAGAGAAAGAGAGAGACAGATGCATTGTTCCTCTCAGGCCAGAAGAGATGAGCTCAGCCACTATGGCACCCTGCACCACGGGAAAACCATGCCAGCGTCTCTAGCCCCCACGGCCCAGCTTTCTGGTTGTATTTCCTGCTGTATCAGTAGGGCATATGCTTTTTATTGAAACCAGAATCTTTCCTACTATCAGAAAAGCAATACATGAATTAAAACAGACGAACCTTTCACATTAAGCATTTGGGCACTATAGAATTTATCAAGACTGTGATTACAGTACTGTAAGAATGTAGTGTACGTAAGAATCATTCCACAAACAATCGATATATTGCTTCCCTCAAAGGTAAAAAATCTTTTCTCCCCTTTTAAACTGGGTTAACAGAAAGGCTGAAAATCAAAGAAAGGAAATAGAAAACGTTGCTGGGAAAACATCAGATCAAAAGCCATTCTAGAGTATCCATGGAGGGGTGATTTTTCCATTAGCTTTACTTCGTTTCCGCAGTAACTTGAGTCCCTGGGAATTTCCCCCGATCCCTTCCTTTTCCATCACTCTTGCAAACTTCAAACTTTTTCTTGTTCACATTAATGTTAAAAAATTAAGGAGAAAGTTATTTTTGGCCATGATCCCAAACTATTCATTTGAAATGGAAAGGAAATAGAAGGGAGCTGCACAATTTCAAAGCAATCAGGAAAACGAAGCCGGCATTCCTCATCTGTGCTTACTTTCTCACAAGAGAGAGACAGACTGTGATTTAGAGAATGTGTTAGTGCAAGTTCTGTGTGCCCGATGCACAGTGAGGCCAAACACACCCAACCATGGGAGTTTGAAGCAAAGAAAGGTTTATTGCAGGGCCATGCAAGAAGATTGGTGGCTCACGCCTTAAAAGCCCCTGAATTCCCTCAGTGGTTTGGCAAAGCATTTTTAAAAGCAAGGTGAGGGAGTGGGGCTGCAGGGTGTGTGATCAGCTCGTGCACAAGACTCTAGTTGGTGGTGAGGAAACAGGGTGATATCAAGGGATTAGCCTTATCAGTCCAGGCTGCAGAAGGCGTGGGGCTAACTGCTCCTGTTTTAGTAGTTAACCTCTTCTCTTTGGGTGGGTGAGGTTGGTTTCACAATTACAAAACAACTCAGGAAATGGGTATCAAAGCCTGCTATCTAGGTGCTTCTGAGAGGAGCTAAAGCAGAGGATTTGGGGGAAGGCCCCATGAGGTCCTGCTTGGTTGCAACTTTTCCTCTTTGCAGAGTCAACACGAGGAGCTAAAGAAACAGCACAGTGATTTGGAAGAGGAACACCGCAGACAAGGAGAAGACTTCAGTAGGACATTTAATGACCACAAGCAGAGGTACCTGCAGCTGCAGCAGGAGAAAGAACAAGAGCTTTCTAAGCTAAAAGGTATTTTGAAAGCTAATAAGCCAGTGTGCATAGAAGTAAATATTCATATTAATGCTTGAATAGAACAGTAGACTTTTGTTTGTTGCTTCAGTTGATTTACATTATATATTACGAGCTACGCCTTACTTCTTTATGAAATTTCAGATCAAAAGCCATTCTAGAGTATCCATGGAGGGTGATTTTTCCATTAGCTTTACTGCTTTCCGCAGTAACTTGAGTCCCTGGAATTTCCCCGATCCTTCCTTTTCCATCACTCTTGCAAACTTCAACTTTTCTTGTTCACATTAATGTTAAAAAATTAAGGAGAAAGTTATTTTTGGCCATGATCCCAAACTATTCATTTGAAATGGAAAGGAAATAGAAGGGAGCTGCACAATTTCAAAGCAATCAGGAAAACGAAGCCGGCATTCCTCATCTGTGCTTACTTTCTCACAAGAGAGAGACAGACTGTGATTTAGAGAATGTGTTAGTGCAAGTTCTGTGTGCCCGATGCACAGTGAGGCCAAACACACCCAACCATGGGAGTTTGAAGCAAAGAAAGGTTTATTGCAGGGCCATGCAAGAAGATTGGTGGCTCACGCCTTAAAAGCCCCTGAATTCCCTCAGTGGTTTGGCAAAGCATTTTTAAAAGCAAGGTGAGGGAGTGGGGCTGCAGGGTGTGTGATCAGCTCGTGCACAAGACTCTAGTTGGTGGTGAGGAAACAGGGTGATATCAAGGGATTAGCCTTATCAGTCCAGGCTGCAGAAGGCGTGGGGCTAACTGCTCCTGTTTTAGTAGTTAACCTCTTCTCTTTGGGTGGGTGAGGGTTGGTTTCACAATTACAAAACAACTCAGGAAATGGGTATCAAAGCCTGCTATCTAGGTGCTTCTGAGAGGAGCTAAAGCAGAGGATTTGGGGGAAGGCCCCATGAGGTCCTGCTTGGTTGCAACTTTTCCTCTTTGCAGAGTCAACACGAGGAGCTAAAGAAACAGCACAGTGATTTGGAAGAGGAACACCGCAGACAAGGAGAAGACTTCAGTAGGACATTTAATGACCACAAGCAGAGGTACCTGCAGCTGCAGCAGGAGAAAGAACAAGAGCTTTCTAAGCTAAAAGGTATTTTGAAAGCTAATAAGCCAGTGTGCATAGAAGTAAATATTCATATTAATGCTTGAATAGAACAGTAGACTTTTGTTTGTTGCTTCAGTTGATTTACATTATATATGGTCCATTACGAGCTACGTCTTACTTCTTTATGAAATTTCACACTGATCTCTTTGAATTTGTTTAGGGAAACAGAAAAGAATACTTAGTGTTTCTCAAGGGGGCATGTTGGCCATGTTGGGCAAGATTGTTCTTTTTGTGTGTTGTGAGATGTTTAGCATCTCTGACCCTCCAAAAGAATGGCATCCGTGCTTCCCAGTCGTTGTGATGGGTTTCCAGATCTCCACAGAAAGACTCTCTGTTGATCACTAATAGTCACTTCATAAAGCTCAGGTTTTGCAGCCAGGCTGCCCTGTGAATCTTGACTTCTTCAGTAACTGGACATCTTCACAGGCAAGCTCTGTAAATCACTGAACTTCATTGCTTTCATCTGTAAAAGTGGGATGTTTACAAAAATATTAACCTTGTAGAATTGGTATGAGGCTTAAATGATGCAAAGCACCTAGTACAGTTACTGGTACTTGGCATGGCTTCAGTATATGCTAACCACTGAGAACATCAGCATCAGGTATTTTCATAGTAATAGGGAATGAAGTATATCACTTCTGAGTACATGTGAAGTCTGGAAAAGGACAACAGCATATTCCACAATCACCTGTTCAGGTACTAAATAAGCTGTGAGCTTTGGTTTTAAAAGGTACATGGCAGTTGCATAATCAAAGGTGAAATCCAAGTAAGGTCTTCTATAATCTACTTAATGGTACTGTGGCAATTTGCTGGTTTTATATAAAATGTTATCATAGAAAGAAGTTGTGTGATGGATCCTTTGGACTTTTTTTTTGCAATGCTTTGTCTCTCAGCATTCCAAAACAGTAAGTTAATAATGGTATTCCATTTTGGAATACTTTGTAATTTCTGGATGACTGACCTTGGCATACTTCACATACTATAGTTCACTTAATTTTAGCAATAGCCCTAAAAGGCATGCTATCTTATGTCTATTCTATATTTACTCCTTTCTTTGAAACCAAGTCCATGTGTAGTAAAATTTTACAAGAAATCAGAACCATGGGAAATCAGAGGACAGTTGTATGTGAGTTCTGCATACTCGGATAATTCAAGTCTGATGGCTGGTCTGAACATCCTAGAACCCAGAGCATAAGGAGAAATACATTAAGTTCTAGCGTTTTTGTCATAAGAAGAGAGAATCTACCAATATCTTGGAGGGTGAGGAGACAGAGATGAAGATACAAAGAGAGGACAGTATTTTTGGTACCAGTTAATTCTTGGAAGACCACTCTCAGTTAACCTTCTTATGGATTTCTACATCTGCATGTTTGATTATTGTCCCTGAGATGTTTAACTGGATGCATCTTCCCAGTCGTTGTGATGGGTTTCCAGATCTCCACAGAAAGACTCTCTGTTGATCACTAATAGTCACTTCATAAAGCTCAGGTTTTGCAGCCAGGCTGCCCTGTGAATCTTGACTTCTTCAGTAACTGGACATCTTCACAGGCAAGCTCTGTAAATCACTGAACTTCATTGCTTTCATCTGTAAAAGTGGGATGTTTACAAAAATATTAACCTTGTAGAATTGGTATGAGGCTTAAATGATGCAAAGCACCTAGTACAGTTACTGGGACTTGGCATGGCTTCAGTATATGCTAACCACTGAGAACATCAGCATCAGGTATTTTCATAGTAATAAGGAATGAAGTATATCACTTCTGAGTACATGTGAGGTCTGGAAAAGGACAACAGCATATTCCACAATCACCTGTTCAGGTACTAAATAAGCTGTGAGCTTTGGTTTTAAAAGGTACATGGCAGTTGCATAATCAAAGGTGAAATCCAAGTAAGGTCTTCTATAATCTACTTAATGGTACTGTGGCAATTTGCTGGTTTTATATAAAATGTTATCATAGAAAGAAGTTGTGTGATGGATCCTTTGGACTTTTTTTTTGCAATGCTTTGTCTCTCAGCATTCCAAAACAGTAAGTTAATAATGGTATTCCATTTTGGAATACTTTGTAATTTCTGGATGACTGACCTTGGCATACTTCACATACTATAGTTCACTTAATTTTAGCAATAGCCCTAAAAGGCATGCTATCTTATGTCTATTCTATATTTACTCCTTTCTTTGAAACCAAGTCCATGTGTAGTAAAATTTTACAAGAAATCAGAACCATGGGAAATCAGAGGACAGTTGTATGTGAGTTCTGCATACTCGGATAATTCAAGTCTGATGGCTGGTCTGAACATCCTAGAACCCAGAGCATAAGGAGAAATACATTAAGTTCTAGCGTTTTTGTCATAAGAAGAGAGAATCTACCAATATCTTGGAGGGTGAGGAGACAGAGATGAAGATACAAAGAGAGGACAGTATTTTTGGTACCAGTTAATTCTTGGAAGACCACTCTCAGATTTGAAACAACTTAATGTGACAGTGCCTTCTATGACACTTTGATAAGGATTTCTACATCTGCATGTTTGATTATTGTCCCTGACAGTAAATTAAGGCAAGTCATGATAGATGAGGGTCTACAGTAGCAAACTATGACATGTATAGTCCAAATGGTCTTTTTTCTAGATGAATGTGACCCAGAGGGAGTTCAGAATTTAGAATATGGATAGTGATAAGATGATAGCATATAAGTTTAGAAGATTCTTGTCATTGTTGTTACAATAAGAGCTGACACTCAACAAATGTTAGCCATGTGCCAGTACCGGGTGAAACTCTTCATGTGGTTTTCTCTTTTAAGCCTCATGACAACCTGTCAGGTAGGCATTGCATTTAACCCAATTTGACAAATGAAGAAATTGAGGCCTGCCAAAGCTAAGTGACTTACAGTCACACAGCAGAGGCACAGGAGACACTGTCCTTAGGTGATAGATTAAATTCCTTCAAGTGTCAGTCACATGTTTCAGGTGCATATGTGTGTAGGTGTAGACTGAGGGCCCATTCAGCCGATGACACACTTGCAGTCCATTTGGATCCCTCGCCACCAGGGTCCTGTTTTGACCTTTGAGAAAATCTGCTATTACATGTAGGTGGACCTCCCAACCACTGGCCGCATTACACCTTGTTCTTGCTCTCCCTCCAAACCCAGTCACAAAGCCAGAGCCCAGGGCCGAAGCAGGGACTGACTCTAATGGAGTGACAGTGCATGGAGAATATGAGGTGGGGTGGGCGGGCACCTACCTGCTGTGCTGAGGGCCACCCTGGAGATGGTAAGGTTTTGTTTGCAGCAGTGGCTGCCACTCTGGGGACAGTTTGCCATCAGCCCTTCTATGTCTATTCTATATTTACTCCTTTCTTTGAAACCAAGTCCATGTGTAGTAAAATTTTACAAGAAATCAGAACCATGGGAAATCAGAGGACAGTTGTATGTGAGTTCTGCATACTCGGATAATTCAAGTCTGATGGCTGGTCTGAACATCCTAGAACCCAGAGCATAAGGAGAAATACATTAAGTTCTAGCGTTTTTGTCATAAGAAGAGAGAATCTACCAATATCTTGGAGGGTGAGGAGACAGAGATGAAGATACAAAGAGAGGACAGTATTTTTGGTACCAGTTAATTCTTGGAAGACCACTCTCAGATTTGAAACAACTTAATGTGACAGTGCCTTCTATGACACTTTGATAAGGATTTCTACATCTGCATGTTTGATTATTGTCCCTGACAGTAAATTAAGGCAAGTCATGATAGATGAGGGTCTACAGTAGCAAACTATGACATGTATAGTCCAAATGGTCTTTTTTCTAGATGAATGTGACCCAGAGGGAGTTCAGAATTTAGAATATGGATAGTGATAAGATGATAGCATATAAGTTTAGAAGATTCTTGTCATTGTTGTTACAATAAGAGCTGACACTCAACAAATGTTAGCCATGTGCCAGTACCGGGTGAAACTCTTCATGTGGTTTTCTCTTTTAAGCCTCATGACAACCTGTCAGGTAGGCATTGCATTTAACCCAATTTGACAAATGAAGAAATTGAGGCCTGCCAAAGCTAAGTGACTTACAGTCACACAGCAGAGGCACAGGAGACACTGTCCTTAGGTGATAGATTAAATTCCTTCAAGTGTCAGTCACATGTTTCAGGTGCATATGTGTGTAGGTGTAGACTGAGGGCCCATTCAGCCGATGACACACTTGCAGTCCATTTGGATCCCTCGCCACCAGGGTCCTGTTTTGACCTTTGAGAAAATCTGCTATTACATGTAGGTGGACCTCCCAACCACTGGCCGCATTACACCTTGTTCTTGATCTCCCTCCAAACCCAGTCACAAAGCCAGAGCCCAGGGCCGAAGCAGGGACTGACTCTAATGGAGTGACAGTGCATGGAGAATATGAGGTGGGGTGGTGACGGGCACCTACCTGCTGTGCTGAGGGCCACCCTGGAGATGGTAAGGTTTTGTTTGCAGCGAGTGGCTGCCACTCTGGGGACAGTTTGCCCAGCATCGTGCAGGTCCACACCTGCTGCTGTCACAGCAAAATTCTAAACAGCACCCCTTTCACTATCAACTGTATCTCCTGTTGGAAAATGAATTCTATGGTCACACAGCTGCCATTTAACTTCTGCTAAGAAGTGGCCTGATGCTGCCAGAATTTTATGAGACCAAGATTCTTGATTTTTACATGGTGACAACTCTTTAGATGTGGAAGACACTGTATGCTGACAAACACCACAGATGTAAAAAAATTGTGTGTTGGCCCAAAGGCTGCCAGTTCCTAATAAATGTCCAGATACAGAAAATGTGGGGAAATTACCAAAAGGCTGTTGCCCAAATTGTAGGGTTTATGGTTGGGAAGGTTTTCAGACCACTTTGATTGCTGCAGTCTCACGTTATAACACTGGAAAGAACTGTCCAGTAGCTTGTTGGAGGGAAAATTTGGATCAGTCAAGGACTCAATGGTAGGAGAAAGAAAATACATTTAGAATTTTAGAACAGATGGGATCCCTCTCTCTCTCTCTCTCTCTCTCTCTCTCTCTCTCTTATTTGTTTCTTGAGTTGCTTTTATAACTGAAATACCTTTGGAGGACTGTAGAAATTATTCATGCTATGAGAGATGTGGTTTGTGATTTTTGGTAGCTTGGTTTTTGTTTTGTTTTAATTTTGCCCTCTTTTATTGGTGTTTTATTTATTTATTTTTATCCATCTTTATTCTCTGGCCTATGTGGGTCTCCCATTTCAGTGGCTTCTCTCATCACAGAGCACCAGCTCTGGGCACATGCTCTCCAGAGTGCTGGCTTGCAATTGGACATACATGTCCAACCCCTCCATGGCATGTAGAATCCTCCTGGGTCAGGGATCACTGGTGCCCCTTGCACTGCAAGGTGGACTCTTTACCCACTGGACCACCAGGGAAGCCCGGTAGCTTTGTTGTTGTGGTTGTTGTTGTTGTTTTTGCCACTTCTATTGATCTTTCATTCGCTCATCTTTGTTCTTTGGCCTGTGTGGGCCTCCCATTGCAGTAGCCTCTCTCTCTTGCAGAGCACTGGCTGTGGGCGCATGCGCTCCAGAGCTCCAGCTCCATAGTTGGACATATGGGTCCAGCTGCTTCACAGCATGTGGGATCTTCCCAGGCTAGGGATCGAACCGGCGCCCCTTGCACTGCAAGGCAGTGTCCTTACCCACTGGACCACCAAGGAAGCCCAGCTTTGTTTTTAAGTTGCAGAGAGATTAAAATCTTAGATGATCCCTACCCATTACATTTCATTCCTAAGAGCTGCTTATTAACCAAAATATTTCATTTTTATCTCAGGAATAATTAAAAATTCTTAACTTTAATGCCATATTAGCTTGTTTAAGTGTATTTTAACCACTGAACCAGATTGTATTGGGTTATCTGACAGAAACAGTGCCACATCCCAAAATGGTATAAGTTCTGTTGATTTGGAGTGTTGTACTGTGAAAATTCAAAACGATCCTAGAAAAAAACAACAACAAAAAAAGATCCTAGAAAAGTTATGTGAGGCTTTAGATAGGAAAATAATAGAATCAAGTGCCTGAAAGGCCCACGACTTTACTCATGATTTTCCTTTTTCTAAAATAGAAACCGTGTACAATTTGAGGGAAGAGAACAGACAATTGAGGAGGGCGCATCAGGATATGCACACACAGCTGCAAGATGTCAAGGTAAAAAACAACAACCCAGCATTTGACTATTCCGTGTTTTCTTGCTTTACTTTGTAGAGTGATTTTAAAAGTCGTTCCCTACTTGACCTGCTTTTTAATCCACACTATTATTTTGAGGTTTGCCTAAACTGGACCTTGCCCAGTACTTCCTGTGCATCATAAGCTAAACAGTTATCTGGAAATCCCAGCATTTGCTTTAGTAGTGGAACGATTCTTTTGATAAATGGTTGAATCTTAATAAGCTTTTTTTGTTTTTGCAAAGGTTTACTAAAAACGAGAGGTATTTTTTTCCTGTTGCGATTTGCTTTTAAGTGACTGTAATTTAAGGGCAGCATATTTTAGATTGTGGAATATTATTTTAACCACAGTCTTCCCTCTGCAAAGATTTTTGAACTTAAATGCTGCCACAACAAACAAGCCAGCAAGCAACATTTGGGTGGACTTACCACTACCTGCCCAAGAGGAGTTTGTCCTAGACTGTCAAAACTCAACATGTAAAATTCTTTTTTGTGTAGCAACAGCATAAGAATTTACTCTCCGAGCATGAACAACTTGTAGTGACTTTGGAAGACCACAAGAGTGCACTAGCTGCTGCACAGGTTAGAAGGGAAGCAGCTTCTCTGGGTTCTTTTTAAGTCTGCTTAACATTTCTGAATTCCTCTTTGCATGTAGTTTCTTAAAGGCCAGCCTTCACTGAGTTCCTTAGGACACACCTTTCCAGATCCTGAAGATCATGCATGCTCTCAAAACTCAGTCAAGAGAATATTAAGTAAACCTTTGATATTTTTTTCCGCACTGGCAGTGTGGTATATATGACTTGTCCTACCCTGCACCAGCCCCTTCATGCAGTAATCTAATAGTTGTCTAAGTCACAGAATTAATCCCACATATATGGTCTTTTGCCACTTTATAGTCTTATGTAGACTCTTGCTACACTTCTACAGGATTTGATAATGCTAGCTACCTAAATAAATTGTCAAACTCTGTATTTCACTTCTCCCTTCCTTACTCCCAGCTTTACAGCCTGTACACACTCCTTTTGGGACTAGGCTTGTGTGTTGTTAGGTCCAGTTGCAGGAAATAAGAGATCTCAGGCCAATCGAGAAGCAAAACCAGAGTCATAAGCTTCATTTGTTCACAGCTCAGAGCAATCCTCAGCATAAGGCAGGCCCTCAGTAGATATGTACTGAATGAGCAAATACAAGTGTTGGAGAGCTTACTAAAGTAAATACTACACTGAGTGCTTTATAGGCTTCTAGTCAAAGCAAAGGTAAAGGAATGATTAGTTTAGTTGCTATATCTTTGTAATCACTGGTCTTCAGTTTTCTTCTCTTGGAAGAAATAAAAGAAAAGGGCAAAGGAAAACCAGCTATCTGTGCTTACCAAGAGACCATGCATTATGTTTTATCTTTATAAAATTATTAAAAGAATAAGTGGCTCCTTATCTATCTCAGAGAGGATTTGGGTTTAGATTGTGGAATATTATTTTAACCACAGTTCCCTCTGCAAAGATTTTTGAACTAAATGCTGCCACAACAAACAAGCCAGCAAGCAACATTTGGGTGGACTTACCACTACCTGCCCAAGAGGAGTTTGTCCTAGACTGTCAAAACTCAACATGTAAAATTCTTTTTTGTGTAGCAACAGCATAAGAATTTACTCTCCGAGCATGAACAACTTGTAGTGACTTTGGAAGACCACAAGAGTGCACTAGCTGCTGCACAGGTTAGAAGGGAAGCAGCTTCTCTGGGTTCTTTTTAAGTCTGCTTAACATTTCTGAATTCCTCTTTGCATGTAGTTTCTTAAAGGCCAGCCTTCACTGAGTTCCTTAGGACACACCTTTCCAGATCCTGAAGATCATGCATGCTCTCAAAACTCAGTCAAGAGAATATTAAGTAAACCTTTGATATTTTTTTCCGCACTGGCAGTGTGGTATATATGACTTGTCCTACCCTGCACCAGCCCCTTCATGCAGTAATCTAATAGTTGTCTAAGTCACAGAATTAATCCCACATATATGGTCTTTTGCCACTTTATAGTCTTATGTAGACTCTTGCTACACTTCTACAGGATTTGATAATGCTAGCTACCTAAATAAATTGTCAAACTCTGTATTTCACTTCTCCCTTCCTTACTCCCAGCTTTACAGCCTGTACACACTCCTTTTGGGACTAGGCTTGTGTGTTGTTAGGTCCAGTTGCAGGAAATAAGAGATCTCAGGCCAATCGAGAAGCAAAACCAGAGTCATAAGCTTCATTTGTTCACAGCTCAGAGCAATCCTCAGCATAAGGCAGGCCCTCAGTAGATATGTACTGAATGAGCAAATACAAGTGTTGGAGAGCTTACTAAAGTAAATACTACACTGAGTGCTTTATAGGCTTCTAGTCAAAGCAAAGGTAAAGGAATGATTAGTTTAGTTGCTATATCTTTGTAATCACTGGTCTTCAGTTTTCTTCTCTTGGAAGAAATAAAAGAAAAGGGCAAAGGAAAACCAGCTATCTGTGCTTACCAAGAGACCATGCATTATGTTTTATCTTTATAAAATTATTAAAAGAATCATATGCTGGCTCCTTATCTATCTCAGAGACTGTAGCATCTGGGTCTGTGGGACCCCTTTTCAAGGCAGTCATTGACTGTCTCCCTTCAAAAACTGTAGCTGTATGGTTTTCTACATGTAAATAAATTAAATTGGCTTTAGCAGATATTCCATTCAAAACTGTCTTTATAAAATTTTTGCCAAGCATTATGTTATGTGAGGCTGCCTTTGAACTGAAAAATATGAACAAACCAATTTGAATACTTTAGGTACTATAATAACCATAAATATTAATCTAAGCAACACTTGAAAATTCAGAAAAATATGAATAAAGTAGTTCATTGAATGAGTAAAATCCAAATTCTGTCATAAGCACACAAGGGAGTAATCCTGGCAAGGTTTTGCACTGGAAAAAAATTTTTTTAAGTTACATATATTTTTCTATTTCTTTGAACTTCTTTTTGGTTCTTTGGATGAGGCATCAAGTTTCTCCTCTTTTACTTTCCAGCTGAAATTTTTCCCAGATCTGCTTAGAAAACAACTGCTATTTCAGACATCTACGTTCCTCGTGTAAATAAATCACGTTATGAGGTTCTGTCTTGACAGAATCTGATTTTTAAATGTAATTAAAGGGGGAAAAAGCAGGAACAGAGTAGAATTTGAGAGTTTAGAATTTGTCAGGGATTATTATAATAACTTTGTACACAGAATTTTACTTGATATTCACAACCTACTGAGTTATATAATACTATATCCTTTTTTTAACTAAAATAAGGTCAAAAGGAGTAAAGAAGCTGGCCCAACATCCGTGCCCAGAACCTAGCTTGAAGCTGGGTTTTGTGGAGACTCCCCCTGTATTACAGTTACTTTGGCCTTGCTCTCCACCTATTGAATCCTAATTTCTGGGGGGTGGGGGGCGTTCAGGAGCCTGCATTTTTAACATGATCCATAATTTAACATGATTCTTCATGCATGATCATATTTGAGGATCGCAGTATTCCTGCCTTCAAAGGTTATATACTTAGGAGAAGGAGAAAAAAGAAAGGCTAGAATATTTATCTCATTATATGTATCACTGTGTGGATGTCATTTTTTTTTTTTTTTTTTTTTTTTTGCTTTGACCTCCAAAGTTGGTTTGCAAATGTTTTGAGAGGTTTCTGGGCTAAGGGCCACTGTTGGCCATATGGCACGCCTTTGTACAAATGATAAAGAAGCTTGCCTCTAAGACATTTAGCAGGCAGACTTCTCCTCTGTGTGAATTAGAAAAAGTCAGGACAGGGTGGGAGAGCACCTTAGGGGTGCACAGCTGTGACTGAGGGAGCACCTAGCTTCCGCCCCCCAGCCCTTACTCTGCTGTGCTCACTGAGGGGGTGCTCTACCCGGAAGCTCGTTCAGAAGAGATTTCTGTTTCTTTGTATGTTTATGTAGATGTGTGTTCACACACATAGCACTTCTGTTTTAGGATAACAGTGTTGGTGCATATGATAAGCTAAGTATAAACAGTCTATTGGTTTTATTACTTACTTTTTCCATCTTTACAGCTTCTTGTATTTAAAATATCACACATACCCTACCACATATACACACAGATACACACATAAGAGAATAGTCTAGTCTTATACCTGCATTAGTGCCTTTGTAGCTTTAGAAGAAAAGGACATTTGGAACTGAAGAAGAAAATTCAGCCTCATTTCATGCCTATGCTCTTGTTTTCCAAAACTGCAGAGCACCATACAGGAAGCTTTCTGGAGAGGAAGGGACCCTGTGTGAACACAGGAAGGGGGAAGAGGGTGGCCTGAGTGATTTTACATATATAACCAGTTACTTGTTTGAAGCCTGTGGTTCTTTGCTGCTGAAAGTGTTACTCAGATCATATTGGTAAAAGATATCTGCACTTACATTTATATAATTGTGGAAGTTTAAAATTGATTTTAATGTCATAAAACTGATTGCATAGCTGTCTTACTTTTAATAATGATATTTATGCTAGAGAGTTACTTATTTAAAAAATTCTGATTTACTTTAATGTAGCATGGGAAACTAACATCTGTCTTAGATATTTTTTTCCTCTGTTCCCTTTAACTCTTAATTCTAATTTGCATGTGCTTAAAAATGGTTGAGCATGTCCAAGTAAGTATAGCTAATGCATGGAAACAGTCTGCATATTTTTTCTCTCATTAAGTGTAATATATTTGTCTAGTCCTCTATGGAACCATCTATGAATGATACCCTTTTCCCTCTTCAAATTGTGCAATTTGCGTGCAGACTCAAGTTGCAGAATATAAACAACTGAAAGATACACTGAATAGGATTCCAAGCTTTCGAAAACCAGAACAAGCAGAACAGCAAAATATTACCCAGGTGGTACATTCTCCACAAGACAGCGCAGCAAGGGACAAGTCACCTGGAGAGCCTCAGGAGGTAAGAGGCAGGGACTGGTCAAGTCACTTTCCCTGTCAAGCTGTCCTCAGGTGAACTGCGCTAAACATGGTCAGCTCTTCCTGCAGAACAATAATTCTCAAATTTTAGCCCATATCAGAGTCCCAGCAGGGCTGTTAAAACAGGAATAGCTATGGACATTGTGAGGAATGAACAGTGGGTGGGAGGCACAGAGAGGGTAGCATGGAAACCTATACTATCTATATGTGAAAAAGATAGCTGTTGTCATTGCGCTGTGGGAATAGGAGATCCTGCAAGGGCTTACTGTGATGGCCTGGAGGGATGGGATGTGGGGACTGGGGGACGGAAGGGGACCAGGGATATGCATATGACTGATCTGGGAACATACATGTCTGTGAACAGCAAAACTCTGTAAAAATTAAAAAAAAAAAATAAAAATGCATCCAAAAAACCAAACAAACAGGAATAGCTGGGCCCCAGCCCACAGGTTGGACTTCCCTTGTAGCTCAGCGGTAAAATATCCGCCTGCAATGCAGGAAGCCCTGGTTCAATCCCTGAGTTGAAAAGATTCCCTGGAGAAGGAAATAGCAACCCACTCCAGTATTCTTGCCTGGGAAATCCTATGGACAGAGAAGCCTGGCAGGATACATCCATGGCATCGCAAAGACTCATACATAACTGAATAACTGAACAACAACAACAAACCCACAGGTTACAGTTCAGTTAATTTGGGATGAGACCTGAGCATTTGCATTTCTAACTGATTTGCATGTGCTTAAAAATGGTTGAGCATGTCCAAGTAAGTATAGCTAATGCATGGAAACAGTCTGCATATTTTTTCTCTCATTAAGTGTAATATATTTGTCTAGTCCTCTATGGAACCATCTATGAATGATACCCTTTTCCCTCTTCAAATTGTGCAATTTGCGTGCAGACTCAAGTTGCAGAATATAAACAACTGAAAGATACACTGAATAGGATTCCAAGCTTTCGAAAACCAGAACAAGCAGAACAGCAAAATATTACCCAGGTGGTACATTCTCCACAAGACAGCGCAGCAAGGGACAAGTCACCTGGAGAGCCTCAGGAGGTAAGAGGCAGGGACTGGTCAAGTCACTTTCCCTGTCAAGCTGTCCTCAGGTGAACTGCGCTAAACATGGTCAGCTCTTCCTGCAGAACAATAATTCTCAAATTTTAGCCCATATCAGAGTCCCAGCAGGGCTGTTAAAACAGGAATAGCTATGGACATTGTGAGGAATGAACAGTGGGTGGGAGGCACAGAGAGGGTAGCATGGAAACCTATACTATCTATATGTGAAAAAGATAGCTGTTGTCATTGCGCTGTGGGAATAGGAGATCCTGCAAGGGCTTACTGTGATGGCCTGGAGGGATGGGATGTGGGGACTGGGGGACGGAAGGGGACCAGGGATATGCATATGACTGATCTGGGAACATACATGTCTGTGAACAGCAAAACTCTGTAAAAATTAAAAAAAAAAATAAAAATGCATCCAAAAAACCAAACAAACAGGAATAGCTGGGCCCCAGCCCACAGGTTGGACTTCCCTTGTAGCTCAGCGGTAAAATATCCGCCTGCAATGCAGGAAGCCCTGGTTCAATCCCTGAGTTGAAAAGATTCCCTGGAGAAGGAAATAGCAACCCACTCCAGTATTCTTGCCTGGGAAATCCTATGGACAGAGAAGCCTGGCAGGATACATCCATGGCATCGCAAAGACTCATACATAACTGAATAACTGAACAACAACAACAAACCCACAGGTTACAGTTCAGTTAATTTGGGATGAGACCTGAGCATTTGCATTTCTAACTGATTCAGCTGCTGTGAGAACACACTTTGAGAACTGCTCTCCCATTTTGGGCAAAGACTATACTAGTTTTATTTTTCTTTGTGTGGGTATATTTGGTTGAAAGGAGCTATCATATATGAGTATTTTAAGGGATTTTTGTAGGGGTGGGTTGGGACAGAGTGAGAAGGTTAAATGATCATGAGGATTTTATATGACAGTCAGCCCACTCAAGTACTAAAGTGATAATATATTTGAACTTGACACTGTACTAGGCTCTACAGAATATGTCAAAGTTTGTATCATAAGACCTTCATGCAACTGTAACAGTTTAAGTGCTCATCACA
Organism: Tragulus kanchil; assembly: GCA_022376925.1. Taxonomy (NCBI): domain Eukaryota; kingdom Metazoa; phylum Chordata; class Mammalia; order Artiodactyla; family Tragulidae; genus Tragulus; species Tragulus kanchil. The sequence continues at coordinate 125,518,067 of JAIOJX010000028.1, forward strand.
GAATGCACTCTTTTGTATTCCTGTTGTTGGTAAAATTAAGCCTTGTTGCTTAAGTATATCTCCCATGTGGAGCGTCCCAAATGGTGTCACCCATATGATTAATTCTTATCGAGTTGTTTTTGCAATCACACTGGTAGTAAACGTGTTAAATGTGATTATCTTTCACTCAGAGAAAGTCATTTTAAACAATGAATGTTTGAGAGGACTTCTACCAATTCGTCTTCTTATCATCTTATGGGAGTAATTAAGTTGGTGTGAGTGGACTTCACCTGAATCCTCAGTCTGAGCAAAGTATTCCTTCATGGACAGGTTCTGTGTCCTTCTGGATACTTGTTCTTTGTCTGGGTCTTATGTTGCTCCTAACTTGAGGAAACACAGCCAGAGCCCTGGTGTAGAAATTGGTCGTATTCTCTATCCAAGTTCAACTGGATAACCTTGTAATGACTCAGACTTTTTAGTTGTTACCATGTATGAAGTACAGATAATAGTGGAAATAATAGTTATCTGCCCTAACCTGTCTCACAAGGATGTTGTGGAAATAAATGACAGGTGTTTGAAAGCACTTATGACCTGACAGAGAAGTACTGTCTGTGAAGCCAGGGCAGTATCACACAAGTATATTCACACTTGCCAGGTATGTGAGCACTTGGTGAGAGGTATACCTCCAAAAGCTGTCCTCGGTGTCTGAGAAAGAATTTTTTCTCTTGGTTTATATATTTATTTATTTATACAATCCAGTCTCTCATTTATATTTCTGCTAAATTAAGAAGAGGGCTTGACCTTTCATTCAATTATGGGACTTGTGGTTTGTTTCCACATATGGTTGACCTTGAATAAGGCGAGTTTCAACCTCACAGGACCGCTGCTACGAGGATGTTTCTGGCCAAGGAAAGTCTTCTTTCTGATAAAGGTTGGTGGGAGGAAGGCCAGTGACACTGTTCCTGTTGATATTGTATCATCCCTCTTTTGCCACTATTTTCTAAGTAATGAAGGCTATATAGAAATCTCTGAAACTTTTAAAGAAAACTGAGTTAAGTCCACCAATTTTAGAATAGGTGATTTCTCTGTAAAAAGACCTTTTTTTTTCCTGCAGTTTTCTGTATGAATAATATAAAATGCTCCCAAAGGACTTCCTCCGGTTTACAAAGAAATACTACTTTAATATGTTCAAAAAGTTTAATTGTACCTGATTTAATGGATAATGTTTTAGCTAACATGGATACCCATTAGTAATGGCATTCTTTCTTTACATTAGCCAACAAAAAACAAACCTAAGTCATCCTCAATTTGATCTTATCTCTTTGTTTTTTCAAATTATTATTGAAGGGCTTCCCTAGTGGTTCAGTGGGTAAGGACACTGCCTTGCAAGTGCAACAGGCACCGGTTTGATCCCTGGCCTGGGAAGATCCCATGTGCCGCGGAGCAGCTGCACCAATGTGTCCAACTGCCAAGCCAGCGCTCTGGAGCGCATGAGCCCAGAGCCGGTGCTCTGCAATGAGAGAGGCCACTGCGATGGGAGGCCCACACAGGCCAAAAAACAAACATAAAAAGTTAAATGAAAAATATATATTATCTGCCCTAACCTGTCTCACAAGGATGTTGTGGAAATAAATGACAGGTGTTTGAAAGCACTTATGACCTGACAGAGAAGTACTGTCTGTGAAGCCAGGGCAGTATCACACAAGTATATTCACACTTGCCAGGTATGTGAGCACTTGGTGAGAGGTATACCTCCAAAAGCTGTCCTCGGTGTCTGAGAAAGAATTTTTTCTCTTGGTTTATATATTTATTTATTTATACAATCCAGTCTCTCATTTATATTTCTGCTAAATTAAGAAGAGGGCTTGACCTTTCATTCAATTATGGGACTTGTGGTTTGTTTCCACATATGGTTGACCTTGAATAAGGCGAGTTTCAACCTCACAGGACCGCTGCTACGAGGATGTTTCTGGCCAAGGAAAGTCTTCTTTCTGATAAAGGTTGGTGGGAGGAAGGCCAGTGACACTGTTCCTGTTGATATTGTATCATCCCTCTTTTGCCACTATTTTCTAAGTAATGAAGGCTATATAGAAATCTCTGAAACTTTTAAAGAAAACTGAGTTAAGTCCACCAATTTTAGAATAGGTGATTTCTCTGTAAAAAGACCTTTTTTTTTCCTGCAGTTTTCTGTATGAATAATATAAAATGCTCCCAAAGGACTTCCTCCGGTTTACAAAGAAATACTACTTTAATATGTTCAAAAAGTTTAATTGTACCTGATTTAATGGATAATGTTTTAGCTAACATGGATACCCATTAGTAATGGCATTCTTTCTTTACATTAGCCAACAAAAAACAAACCTAAGTCATCCTCAATTTGATCTTATCTCTTTGTTTTTTCAAATTATTATTGAAGGGCTTCCCTAGTGGTTCAGTGGGTAAGGACACTGCCTTGCAAGTGCAACAGGCACCGGTTTGATCCCTGGCCTGGGAAGATCCCATGTGCCGCGGAGCAGCTGCACCAATGTGTCCAACTGCCAAGCCAGCGCTCTGGAGCGCATGAGCCCAGAGCCGGTGCTCTGCAATGAGAGAGGCCACTGCGATGGGAGGCCCACACAGGCCAAAAAACAAACATAAAAAGTTAAATGAAAAAAAATATATATTATTGGAAACAAAATTTACATTAAAAAAATTACATAAACATTTGATCACTTGAATTATGAGGGTTCTTCCCATTTTATTCTGAGGGAGAACAGGAGTTATAATGCGTCTGAGGGCAGAACCTACTGAGATATGGTTACTTACAGGCTTGACTTTTAGGTTACTTATAGTATGCTTCCTGCAATGAAATTTTGCTTATGTTACCTCTGTTTTATAGGTGAGGTTACACAGTGAGAAGAGTTAAGTGAGTCCATTGCAGCCATACTTTTCAGTCAGGATTCTATATTTCTAGACTCCAGGATTTTGTTTATGTTGTAAACCTGTAGACATGATGATAAAGAAATTCTGTCACTACTTTTGAAATAGAAGAGTGTCATTTCTAGTGATGTGCTTGGCCTAGGTGTCTCGAAATAGTGAAGTGTGGCAGAACCATGAGGCATCCCCTGGAAGAACAGAGGAAACAAAACCTTACCCTTCCACCCAGAAGGAGGCAGAACTTCAGGCTCCTGCAGAACTGACCCAGCAAGAAGCGGGACCCAGGGAGCCAGAGGAGCGGCAGGTGGAGGAGGAGCACAGGAGAGCCCTGGAGGAGGAGGCCATGGAGCAGGTTGGGCGGCCTGAGCACCTGGAGGAGGAGCACGACCCGTCACCCGAGGAGCAGGATCGGGAGTGGACAGAACAGCACGAACGAAAAGAGGCCAAACTTGTGGCAGGGCAGGCTCATGCTGAGGTACAAAGTCCCCCAGCCAGTCTGCTGGGGTAGGACTTGTGACTTTGTTTCCATGTACGCTTGACCCTTGAATAGGCGAGTTTCAACCTCACAGGACCACTGCTATAAGGATTTTTCTAGTAAACACTGGAAAATTGATGGTTAATTGAATCTGCAAGTGGGAAACTCAGACAGAAGGGCCCTCACAGGGCGGCTGTAGAGGATCCCTACATACAGGAGGCCAACTAGAGGTTACATGAAGATTCTCACTGCACTGAGGCTCCATGCCCCTAACCCCACATTGTTCAAGGGTCACCTGTATTGAGGAAAAAGCCCTTCTTACCTGTGGCAGTCTCTAAAATAAAATGTGGGTGATGTCGCTAAGTGTTACATGTACATCTTTAAATGTTCTATTGTGGTGTTAGTAGCATAGCTGCCTTCACTCAGACAATTGGGGTAAAGAGAAGGTGCTGTAGGTCTGTGTATTGTCTTTGTCAAGAGTGCACAGTAGGGCAGGTTGAAGGGAGGCTCAAATGGAAGGAGCTATATGCATATTTATAGCTGATTCACATTCTTGTACAGCAGAATTCTGCACAACATTGTAAAGCAATTATCCTCTAATTAAAAATGTTTGCAAAAAGAGGACCCTCAGGCACATCCCTTTAACAGACTAGGAGACTAGATGGCTGCCTCCTCCTGCACCTTCTCAGTCTGTGCTCAAGGCCCATGGGCATCTTGAGACCAAGGAGTGACTCATTTTCTGTGATCCAAGGTACTTGTATCCCTATTCACTTACTGTCAAATCCTATGTTGTCTTTTGCACATTCACCTTCAGGATTGTTAGTAAGTCATCAAATGCTGACCTTATTGCTTAAGGACATATAACTAGGTGAGTGTATTTAACCTACCTCTACTCAAGCTCCACCACTAAGCACTCCCTTCTCACATAAGTAAGACTCATAAAGACAGCCATTATTATTATAAATACTTTAAAAGAACTGAAAGCAACACTGAATGCAGACGGGTACTTTTCTTACACAACCTCTAAGGTAATACCTGACAGTAGGCTACCTGGCCCCTTATATGGATGCTGGTTATCTTTTATTTATAGCTCTGAAGTTTTGTTTGGGCTTCCCTGGTGGCTCAGACAGTAAAAAATTTGCCTGCAATGCAGGACACCCAGGTTCAGTCCTTGGCTTGGGCTACTCACTCTAGTATTCTTGCCTGGAGAATTCTGTGGACAGAGGAGCCTGGTGGGTTACAATCCATGGATGTCACAAGGAGTCGTTCTTGACTAAGTGACTAGCACTTGCAAGCTTTGTTTGCTCTGAAACTTTCCAAGACTTCAAGCTGCTAGAGGCTTTGACTGAGCAGGGGTGAAGGCCCCTGCAGGTGTACTCTTAGATTGTCGCAAACTTAGCATGAAGAAGCCTCTCCCAGTCTTGAGTCCATCTTAATTCTCCTCAAGGATAATTCCCCACTAGCATTCATTTCCCTCAACCACATACCCTCTTTCCCTTGGTGAGAATTATATGTACTCATATTAGTGGGAGGAGAGAATGGTAGATTGCTTAATAGAAGCAGAGTTCAAGAATTCCTGAATCAGATTTTCCTTTCATCAGAAAGTCCTCTCTTCTCATCCATTTCTGATTTCTTTGAAGAAAACTGGTTCTGCTTTTCCACCCTAATCTGAAATTTGACCTTTTTTTAGCTCTGCTTATCCTGAGATTGGTATATGCATTGCTCAAAAGAGGACCCTCAGGCACCCCAAGACTAGGAGACTAGATGGCTGCCTCCTCCTGCACCTTCTCAGTCTGTGCTCAAGGCCCATGGGCATCTTGAGACCAAGGAGTGACTCATTTTCTGTGATCCAAGGTACTTGTATCCCTATTCACTTACTGTCAAATCCTATGTTGTCTTTTGCACATTCACCTTCAGGATTGTTAGTAAGTCATCAAATGCTGACCTTATTGCTTAAGGACATATAACTAGGTGAGTGTATTTAACCTACCTCTACTCAAGCTCCACCACTAAGCACTCCCTTCTCACATAAGTAAGACTCATAAAGACAGCCATTATTATTATAAATACTTTAAAAGAACTGAAAGCAACACTGAATGCAGACGGGTACTTTTCTTACACAACCTCTAAGGTAATACCTGACAGTAGGCTACCTGGCCCCTTATATGGATGCTGGTTATCTTTTATTTATAGCTCTGAAGTTTTGTTTGGGCTTCCCTGGTGGCTCAGACAGTAAAAAATTTGCCTGCAATGCAGGACACCCAGGTTCAGTCCTTGGCTTGGGCTACTCACTCTAGTATTCTTGCCTGGAGAATTCTGTGGACAGAGGAGCCTGGTGGGTTACAATCCATGGATGTCACAAGGAGTCGTTCTTGACTAAGTGACTAGCACTTGCAAGCTTTGTTTGCTCTGAAACTTTCCAAGACTTCAAGCTGCTAGAGGCTTTGACTGAGCAGGGGTGAAGGCCCCTGCAGGTGTACTCTTAGATTGTCGCAAACTTAGCATGAAGAAGCCTCTCCCAGTCTTGAGTCCATCTTAATTCTCCTCAAGGATAATTCCCCACTAGCATTCATTTCCCTCAACCACATACCCTCTTTCCCTTGGTGAGAATTATATGTACTCATATTAGTGGGAGGAGAGAATGGTAGATTGCTTAATAGAAGCAGAGTTCAAGAATTCCTGAATCAGATTTTCCTTTCATCAGAAAGTCCTCTCTTCTCATCCATTTCTGATTTCTTTGAAGAAAACTGGTTCTGCTTTTCCACCCTAATCTGAAATTTGACCTTTTTTTAGCTCTGCTTATCCTGAGATTGGTATATGCATTGCTAGAGTTAATTAGCTTCCCAGAGTCTTTAGTTCTTCATGCAAAAGCCTTAGCCTTAACTTCAACTCACAAATTGCCCCAATTAGCCTAAGGTTATTAAGTGTCCACTTATACCAGAGCCTTTTGAGCATAAATTTAATTAAGGCTGAAACATTTCTTCTGTTATGTCCTTTTCCATTTGAGAGGGAGCACATTAAAAAATCTGCCTTAATGTCAGCAAAGGGGGAAGATCAGTTGCTAAAAGAATCCAAGGGTGATTCAGAGAGACTTGGGAAATAAGAGTGGAGTCCAGCAGCGGGTGGCATTGGACCTAACATATAATGACAATTGACCTGACAGAGAGGTACTAATAAAGCAGCCCTGCCTTCTCTTGTGTCATGAGAAACGGGTGAGGGAGGACCCGAGGGAGCCAACTGCTCTTGTTCAGCACCAACTCACTGTTCCCCAGGTGTATCCATCAGCCAAGCCAGTTACCAGACTCCAGTCACCGTATGAGGAGCAGCTGGAACAGCAGAGACTGGCGGCGCAGCGGGAGGAGGAGGCCCAGCGGCTGAGGGAGCACCAGGAGGCCCTGCACCAGCAGAGGCTGCAAGAGCACTTGCTGCGGCAGCAGCAGCAGCAGCAGCTGGCCAGGGAGATGGCCCGGCAGAGGCTGGACGGGCTCGAAGAGGGCCAGCCACCTCGCCCCGAGCAGCCACGGTAGCCCTCTGACAGGCTTCAGCGGCCCCGCCTCTGGTGCCCACAAGCAGATTAAAGATAGCTTCATGTATTTGTTCCCCATGAACTTGAGGGGTTTCTCTGGTTGATGTAGCTGAGACAGAACCACTATCTGAAAATTAAATTCCAAATATTTAACTTCCAGAATGACATTTTTTTTCTCTGCCTGAAAAGTGACAGTTTATATCTCAAAGTAACCTCTCAGATGTTGTGCTAACTTTATTTTATTTTTTGAAAGGGATTTTAGCTTTTATAAGGTATCTTTTGAAAGTGTATCTAGAATCTTTATTAAACCTAATTGGATAAGTTTAAGAAATACACTCATGGCTTTTTAAAAAATGTCAAAAAATTCACTGATAACTCTCTTTAAAGATAAATGACTTACATCAAACTGTGTTACTTAATTTGTGTCCCTGAGTTGATGACTGTTTGTTTCCCTTGCAGGGAGCAAGCTCGTTACGATGCTATGGATAATGACATTGTTCAGGGAGCAGAGGATCAGGGCATCCAAGAAGAGGAAGGAGGTGGTAAGCTTCTTAGATGATGAATGTTTTAATAAAACTGCTTGGTGATATATAAAATCAGTCAGAGATATATACATATCTACATACAGGTTTCTCCCACTCTCAGGTAGAGCCTTCCTTTGGAACCTTTTGTGAGCTGAAATGGTATAGATGGAAAAAGCAGTTGCCATAGGACACATCTTGCTAACGGATACACAAAATAAATCAAGATAAAGCACAGATGCTCACGGACACATTCAGAGCTCTGGGGACGTGATGCTGAGTGTAGGTCCCAGGGAAGGAGGGGGCGATGCCACTCTTGCTTTTCTGCTCAGGTGTGTGTCCATAGCTGCTCTCTCTTTGCAGAATGAACACTAATCACTGTTTTTGCTTTCACCATTTTTCACAAAATTGAAAATCCTCTTCTGATTTCTTCCAGTTAGCCAAAACTGGTACTCATATAGATCTTCTGTAAAAATCAAAGTGGCATAAAAGCAAACTTTCAAAAAGTGGAGGACACCTGTATGTACAAAGCTTTGTGCACTATGTCTCTTTTGTTATTGTTGACATGTTTTTCCTAATCCTCCCAAATAGTTGACATTGGTGGCCTAAATCATCCAAGATAATCTATTTGGTCTCTAACATTTTAGAATAGAGAGGAAATAGTTTGGTTTTTTTTTAATCTTTTTTTTCCCCATCATGCTTCTTTTATTTATATTTATTTTCATCCATCTTTTTATTCTTTGGCCTGTGTGGGCCTCCCATTGCAGTGGCCTCTCTCTGTAGAGCGCTAGCTCTGGGTGCATGTGCTCCTAAGCACTGAGTCATAATTGCACACACCAGTCTAGCTGCTCTGCGGCATGTGGGATCTTCCCCAGCCAGGGATCGAACCAATGCCCCTTGCACTGCAAGGCGAACTCTTTACCCACTGGACCACCAGGGAAGCCCCTTGAAATAGTAGTTTAAAAGCTCATATGGAAGGCATGCTCAGTCATGTCCCACTCTTTGCAGCTCCATGGAGTGTAGCTCCTCTGTCCATGGAATTTTCCAGGCAAGAATACTGGAATGGGTTGCCATTTCCCACTCGGGATCTTCCTGACTCAGAGATCAAACCTACGTCCCTTGGGCTTCCCCTGGTGGTCCAGTGGATAAGGACACCGCCTTGCAGTGCAAGGGGCGCCGGTTCGATCCCTGGCCTGGGAAGATCCCACGTGCCGAGGAGCGGCTGGACTGATGTGTCCAATCACCGAGCCGGAGCTCTGGAGTGCGTGCGCCCAGAGCTGGCGCTCTGCGACAACAGACGCCACCGCGATGGGAGGCCCGCAGGAGCCAAAGAACAAAAACGGATGAAAATGGAGAAATGAAAGCACAGATGCTCACGGACACATTCAGAGCTCTGGGGACGTGATGCTGAGTGTAGGTCCCAGGGAAGGAGGGGGCGATGCCACTCTTGCTTTTCTGCTCAGGTGTGTGTCCATAGCTGCTCTCTCTTTGCAGAATGAACACTAATCACTGTTTTTGCTTTCACCATTTTTCACAAAATTGAAAATCCTCTTCTGATTTCTTCCAGTTAGCCAAAACTGGTACTCATATAGATCTTCTGTAAAAATCAAAGTGGCATAAAAGCAAACTTTCAAAAAGTGGAGGACACCTGTATGTACAAAGCTTTGTGCACTATGTCTCTTTTGTTATTGTTGACATGTTTTTCCTAATCCTCCCAAATAGTTGACATTGGTGGCCTAAATCATCCAAGATAATCTATTTGGTCTCTAACATTTTAGAATAGAGAGGAAATAGTTTGGTTTTTTTTTTTTTAATCTTTTTTTTCCCCATCATGCTTCTTTTATTTATATTTATTTTCATCCATCTTTTTATTCTTTGGCCTGTGTGGGCCTCCCATTGCAGTGGCCTCTCTCTGTAGAGCGCTAGCTCTGGGTGCATGTGCTCCTAAGCACTGAGTCATAATTGCACACACCAGTCTAGCTGCTCTGCGGCATGTGGGATCTTCCCCAGCCAGGGATCGAACCAATGCCCCTTGCACTGCAAGGCGAACTCTTTACCCACTGGACCACCAGGGAAGCCCCTTGAAATAGTAGTTTAAAAGCTCATATGGAAGGCATGCTCAGTCATGTCCCACTCTTTGCAGCTCCATGGAGTGTAGCTCCTCTGTCCATGGAATTTTCCAGGCAAGAATACTGGAATGGGTTGCCATTTCCCACTCGGGATCTTCCTGACTCAGAGATCAAACCTACGTCCCTTGGGCTTCCCCTGGTGGTCCAGTGGATAAGGACACCGCCTTGCAGTGCAAGGGGCGCCGGTTCGATCCCTGGCCTGGGAAGATCCCACGTGCCGAGGAGCGGCTGGACTGATGTGTCCAATCACCGAGCCGGAGCTCTGGAGTGCGTGCGCCCAGAGCTGGCGCTCTGCGACAACAGACGCCACCGCGATGGGAGGCCCGCAGGAGCCAAAGAACAAAAACGGATGAAAATGGAGAAATGAAAGACCAATGGAAGTGGCCCGCCCACTCCCCTCCCTCCCCAACCCAACCCCCGCCCAAAATAAATAAATCTTAAAAAAAAAAAAAAATAACCCTATGTCCCTTGTCTCCTGGGAAGCCCCTAAGCTTCTTGCATACTCAATACTTATTTCTAGCACATCATCATAGGACTATTAGACATTAAGAAACCTCTACATTTTCTTCTTACCTTGGAGGCATATATATTATTGCCTTGAAAGTTTTTCAAATTAAGTCAATAGTAGCTCTCATTTTTGTTATGCATCTATGTCACTTATCCAGTATTGCTTACTGTGATAATAGAACTAAACAATAACTGTCTCTCTGGCAACGCTAACACTTAGCTATGTAGCCTTTCCTAGAGAATCTAATGGAAGGTGATTACCAGACTCCCTCTATAGCCTGTTCTGATATTTTATAGCCCTGATAGTCAAGAAATTGTTTTCCTTATGTCCCCCCATGCAGCACTTTCAGCTTTTTTATTCCATTATCAGTAAGGCTAGAGAACCATTTGTTCTCCTTTTTATTTAATGGATCCCTTGGTGCACTTGAAACCTGATGGTAAGTTGCCTGCATCTTTATTTTCTACAGGCTAAATACTCTCCATATATTTAACCTTTCCTCTGATATTTTACTGAAAAAAAAAAAGCTATCTGTCCCTCTGTGTACTCTTGTCTAAATTTTCTTCACCGGAATATTTTTTTAAAAAAGTAGCAAGTAAATATGTTTGTGAGTATGAGTATACGTTTGTGATACCATCACCAGCACCTCAGAGAACACAGGATGGGCTGAATCTGTTTTTGAGCTCCACAAATGGGGTCACCGTTTCTCTCATTTCCTGAAATAGCATCCAGTTCTTCTTTTAGTACAGCGTTCTTTTCTCTGACATTACCAAACATTTAGTCAGTAATTTTAGCGATGTCCGATTGACTGGGCTTTATTTTATTGAGAAAGTTTATATCATTGTTTTTGGCATAATGGGGAAAAATGCAGCTTCTGTTGTAAACATCTGTTTTAGAGAGTTAGAATATGTCAGAGTTAGAATATGTCACTCACCCACACTGTCTCTGTAGATGCAAGGACTGGGAAAAAGGCATAACTTTTCCAGAAAAGCTGGGATGTGCGCCTTTGAAAGTGAAGAAGCCTATCTGGTTCGTTGGGGCTGATACTGGTTCCTTTGATTTGCTAGCTTATGAGAGAGACAACCAGCACCAGGACGAGGCAGAAGAAGACCCAGAGAATGGACATGAGCCACAAGAACAAGGGCCTCACGGAGCCGACCCAGAATCCGAAGCAGATGTGAGTGTTCCCTCCTCTATCATGGCACTTGGGAACTCACAGGGCGGAAAGGAACGTGAAGGCTTACTTGACACTGTCTCTGGCTCCAGGTGGTTCATGTGTTATAGAACAGCTGGTAACTGTCAACCATGTAGGGTGTCTGTGATGAGAATGGGTCAAAGATCACTCTAGAAGAACATCCAAGGCATCTCCCTCTGGGGATTTTTAGTCAGATTAAAATAGAAAAGCAAGGGCATCCCTGGTAGTCCGGTGGGTAAGAATACCACCTTGCAGTGCAAGGGGCGCCGGTTCAATCCCTGGCCTGGGAAGATCCCACGTGCCGCGGAGCAGCTGGACCAGTGTGTTCAATTACCGAGTCGGAGCTCTGGAGCACATGCGCCCAGAGCCAGTGCTCTGCAACAACAGAGGCCACTGCGATGGGAGGCCCACACAGGCCAAAAAACAAAGATGGATGGAAATAAATAAATGAAAGATCAATAGAAGTGGCCAAAAAAAAATATAGAAAAGCAAAAAGAGGCATTGTAGTATGTAGTAATTCTGAAAGATGAAAATAAAGTCCAGCAAATGTGGGACTTGGAAAGAGAACCGGAGAGAAAGGTCAACCACCATGGAGCATGCTGAGTAGTGGACTCGGTTGCGAATGTCTGTCCTGTGACTCTGTCATCTCTCAACAGTCCAGTAACTATTCTAATAAACACACAGATAAGAATGTGAGGTTTGAGACATGAAAAACATTTCCCAGATACCATGATGCCATAGAAAATTAGAGTATTAACAGGTATATAATAGCTAGAACTGTTCTTTTTGTTTACCCAAAAAGGACCACGACTCACAGTTTAGCTGGGTGGTCTGGGACCATGGCTTTGCCTATGACTGCGTTCTTGTGCTGAGGCGTAGGTGGTTTTTATACCTGGCTCGGGCTCTCCTGTCATCTATTACCAGGAAATCCACCACCACGTTTATAAAATGCAGTCTGTGTCGTCCTCTGGGCCCTGGTTATGTTGGTCCAATGGACTGAGAGGAGGAAGGATCCATATTCTTCCTTGAAAAGCACGGAGAGTCTTCCTGAGTGGCTTGAAGCTGCCTCAGTGGAAAGGACTTCCCTATAACTTGCATGGAGATGTGGCGGGACATACTTACCCACCAACGCCTCAATCAGCCATTCTCAAAGTATGCTCCAGGGAACCCTGGCCCTAAGATATTGTCAGGAAAGAACAAGAGCTGTAGATAATAGGAGAGTCTGAGAGAGCCAGAGGATGTGCAGGAGCAAGAGAGGCTCCATGAGTGAGCAAGAAAGCAGGGGCACAGAAGTCTGAGAGCAATGGCACGGATAGGAGAAGGGTGGGTATTCCAGGCCCTGACGTTTGGGATGTGCTGTGTGTTTCGATTGCTTACTTGACTGTGTAATCATTCACTCTCCTTTCATCAGTTGCCTTGCTCTAGATAACACATGGGCCTTTCTACTGTGCCTTCCCTTAATTAGAGATTAAAATATTAACCTGCCTTTGTCTCATCTCACTATTCTATTTATTTATTTTTAAACTAAAAACATTTTTTCCACCTTCACTGAGGTTGAATTAATGATCTTTTTTAAAAAATATTTAACAGCTGTGCCTATTAAACCTTTTTAATTAGTTGGTTAGAGTTAGAACTAATCTGTATATTTTTATAAACTTTTGCAAAGAACATTTGGTACTTTTTTCCTAAAGAAAACATGTTACATTTTTCTGTATTTCTAGAGTTTATTGATAACACACAAAAGAATTCGGTATGTAGTAATTCTGAAAGATGAAAATAAAGTCCAGCAAATGTGGGACTTGGAAAGAGAACCGGAGAAAGGTCAACCACCATGGAGCATGCTGAGTAGTGGACTCGGTTGCGAATGTCTGTCCTGTGACTCTGTCATCTCTCAACAGTCCAGTAACTATTCTAATAAACACACAGATAAGAATGTGAGGTTTGAGACATGAAAAACATTTCCCAGATACCATGATGCCATAGAAAATTAGAGTATTAACAGGTATATAATAGCTAGAACTGTTCTTTTTGTTTACCCAAAAAGGACCACGACTCACAGTTTAGCTGGGTGGTCTGGGACCATGGCTTTGCCTATGACTGCGTTCTTGTGCTGAGGCGTAGGTGGTTTTTATACCTGGCTCGGGCTCTCCTGTCATCTATTACCAGGAAATCCACCACCACGTTTATAAAATGCAGTCTGTGTCGTCCTCTGGGCCCTGGTTATGTTGGTCCAATGGACTGAGAGGAGGAAGGATCCATATTCTTCCTTGAAAAGCACGGAGAGTCTTCCTGAGTGGCTTGAAGCTGCCTCAGTGGAAAGGACTTCCCTATAACTTGCATGGAGATGTGGCGGGACATACTTACCCACCAACGCCTCAATCAGCCATTCTCAAAGTATGCTCCAGGGAACCCTGGCCCTAAGATATTGTCAGGAAAGAACAAGAGCTGTAGATAATAGGAGAGTCTGAGAGAGCCAGAGGATGTGCAGGAGCAAGAGAGGCTCCATGAGTGAGCAAGAAAGCAGGGGCACAGAAGTCTGAGAGCAATGGCACGGATAGGAGAAGGGTGGGTATTCCAGGCCCTGACGTTTGGGATGTGCTGTGTGTTTCGATTGCTTACTTGACTGTGTAATCATTCACTCTCCTTTCATCAGTTGCCTTGCTCTAGATAACACATGGGCCTTTCTACTGTGCCTTCCCTTAATTAGAGATTAAAATATTAACCTGCCTTTGTCTCATCTCACTATTCTATTTATTTATTTTTAAACTAAAAACATTTTTTCCACCTTCACTGAGGTTGAATTAATGATCTTTTTTAAAAAATATTTAACAGCTGTGCCTATTAAACCTTTTTAATTAGTTGGTTAGAGTTAGAACTAATCTGTATATTTTATAAACTTTTGCAAAGAACATTTGGTACTTTTTTTCCTAAAGAAAACATGTTACATTTTTTCTGTATTTCTAGAGTTTATTGATAACACACAAAAAGAAATCCATATGACAAGATTGTGGAGTAAATGGAGTTGAGTGTGAAGGTTATGATTTGTCACTCTCTTTCTTCCCAAGAAAAGTGTCATTTTGCTCTTGCACAAAGTCTATAGCCAGGGAGGTACAGATAATCTGTCAGCTGAGACTACAGTGAGCTCCTGAACATGTTCAAGTCTCTGAAGTGAACTGAAGTAGAATTTTGTTATCTGGAGACTAAAGGTCCTTCTAAGGCTCTCCTGTCTCTGGGAAGCATTTGCTGCTTCAGTGAAGTATCCTGTCATGACCTGGGTGTGATCAGGGAGGCTCCTACAAGCATCGTCATTTCTGCCCAGCTCACACTCTAAAGTCTGAATCTTTATGAAGGCATGTATTATTTTAAAAGGTGCTTTAGGAGCACAAGTAGGACATCTAATTTAGGTAATTCTAAAGTTGATAATGTGAATGGCATTCACTGAACACAATACCTGAGAACTACTCGAGAGGTAGGGTGGGTTGGGGGAGGTATTTATCAAAACATTTTTATCTCCAGAGGCAGGGTAGCCCTGTCCCTCTTCTCGTGTCTTTTCATCATTGCAGCATCTCTCAGCTTCACATTAGTGTTCCTTATAAAAAATGAGTGAGCAAGAAAGCAGGGGCACAGAAGTCTGAGAGCAATGGCACGGATAGGAGAAGGGTGGGTATTCCAGGCCCTGACGTTTGGGATGTGCTGTGTGTTTCGATTGCTTACTTGACTGTGTAATCATTCACTCTCCTTTCATCAGTTGCCTTGCTCTAGATAACACATGGGCCTTTCTACTGTGCCTTCCCTTAATTAGAGATTAAAATATTAACCTGCCTTTGTCTCATCTCACTATTCTATTTATTTATTTTTAAACTAAAAACATTTTTTCCACCTTCACTGAGGTTGAATTAATGATCTTTTTTAAAAAATATTTAACAGCTGTGCCTATTAAACCTTTTTAATTAGTTGGTTAGAGTTAGAACTAATCTGTATATTTTTATAAACTTTTGCAAAGAACATTTGGTACTTTTTTTCCTAAAGAAAACATGTTACATTTTTTCTGTATTTCTAGAGTTTATTGATAACACACAAAAAGAAATCCATATGACAAGATTGTGGAGTAAATGGAGTTGAGTGTGAAGGTTATGATTTGTCACTCTCTTTCTTCCCAAGAAAAGTGTCATTTTGCTCTTGCACAAAGTCTATAGCCAGGGAGGTACAGATAATCTGTCAGCTGAGACTACAGTGAGCTCCTGAACATGTTCAAGTCTCTGAAGTGAACTGAAGTAGAATTTTGTTATCTGGAGACTAAAGGTCCTTCTAAGGCTCTCCTGTCTCTGGGAAGCATTTGCTGCTTCAGTGAAGTATCCTGTCATGACCTGGGTGTGATCAGGGAGGCTCCTACAAGCATCGTCATTTCTGCCCAGCTCACACTCTAAAGTCTGAATCTTTATGAAGGCATGTATTATTTTAAAAGGTGCTTTAGGAGCACAAGTAGGACATCTAATTTAGGTAATTCTAAAGTTGATAATGTGAATGGCATTCACTGAACACAATACCTGAGAACTACTCGAGAGGTAGGGTGGGTTGGGGGAGGTATTTATCAAAACATTTTTATCTCCAGAGGCAGGGGTAGCCCTGTCC
Organism: Tragulus kanchil; assembly: GCA_022376925.1. Lineage (NCBI taxonomy): Eukaryota > Metazoa > Chordata > Mammalia > Artiodactyla > Tragulidae > Tragulus > Tragulus kanchil. Next base: position 125,533,945 of record JAIOJX010000028.1, read on the forward strand.
CTCTTCTCGTGTCTTTTCATCATTGCAGCATCTCTCAGCTTCACATTAGTGTTCCTTATAAAAAAATGACGTCCACACTAGAACATGATAACCTGCACTTGAATTAGCCTCCTCTTGTCTCTTTGAGGGCCTTCTTCCCTGGTCCCTGCTAGTATGGGCTTCCTCTCACCTCAGCTGCTTTACATCCAGTTATATAAGCTGGTTTGCAAAGAATAACTGGTCTGTAAAGAATCAATGTACCAGTGAAGGAAGTTACCATTTGCCTATCTAAATCTCTCATTTTAATTATTTCTCCTACTTGGTCCTTTGGCTTTTATTAGCTGTTTTTCTTGTCATTTAGTTATGCTCATATTACTTGTGGTATTCAAGTTTTTAGAACTATTTTGAAATCACTTGGAGGAAAAAAGTTCTCTTTGAACTTCTTTCTTATGCATTCATCTCTGACAAAGCAGAGACTTCATCTTTTAACAGTGGGGTGGGTACTTGTGAGCCTTGGCAAGGATAGATCTGAACAGTCTGGCGAAAGACAGTTTCATTTTCTGCCAGCCTGTGACCTTTCAAATGAAATTAAGCTTGATCCTGGATTTTCAAGTGGTGGTTGCTTTTCATTAAAATTTTTCAGAGGGCAGCTGTAGAGGATATAAACCCAGCAGATGACCCTAATAATCAAGGTGAGGATGAATTTGAGGAAGCTGGACAAGTGAGGGAAGAAAACTTGCCAGATGAAAATGACGAGCAAAAACAAAGTCACCAAAAGCAACAGAAGGCAGAAATGGAGGAACATTTGGTGGTAAGTGCGTGCCATGAGGGAGGGTGATTTTAACCTGGGGGTTTTATAAATACCTGGTTTTATGCAAAAGGTTTTAGTCATAACCTACGTGGGCAGGAGACTTGCCTCTGGTTGGTTTGGGGCGTCATATGAAATGCTTGCACTCAGAGAGAGTGAGTGATGGGCATCCTGGCCTTTGCTTTGGGCATGGTTAGTCCTCATTTCCAGGCCACTGAGCCACTGAATATGCACTGTTCCTGGTGGCCTTCCCGTTCTTTGTCCCGGAGGACTAGAAAGCACATCTCCAGTGTTCAGTAACCTGAGCCTCCTCTTTTGTTCAACAGATGGCAGGAAACCCAGACCAGCAGGAGGACAATGTGGACGAGCAGTACCAGGAGGAAGGGGAAGAGGAGGTAGGAAGAGGGAGGACAAGAGGCCTCACATTCACCTGAAAAAACCTTGCTGAAAGCCTTTCACAGAAACGTTCAAAGGCCATAGGCTGGATAGGAAGGATGGTTTCGAGGAGAAATGAACCATAGCCATGGAGACATTTGGTTGATAGAACAACAGGGTAATAAAATTCTCTTCTCTGGTTTTCCCTAGAAATTCTGAATTAAGAAGACACTTGACGTTCCAGGAATACCCGACTTAGGTTTAGATGATCTTTGTAAGAATATTTTCTCCCGTTTCTCCCTCTCACAATAAAGAAGAACAAAGCCCACTGATTTTTGCTTTTCTGTATGATGCTCATTCTGCAAGGATAGATCTGAAAACAAGTCTTGGCAGAGACTTCATCTTTTAACAGTGGGGTGGGTACTTGTGAGCCTTGGCAAGGATAGATCTGAACAGTCTGGCGAAAGACAGTTTCATTTTCTGCCAGCCTGTGACCTTTCAAATGAAATTAAGCTTGATCCTGGATTTTCAAGTGGTGGTTGCTTTTCATTAAAATTTTTCAGAGGGCAGCTGTAGAGGATATAAACCCAGCAGATGACCCTAATAATCAAGGTGAGGATGAATTTGAGGAAGCTGGACAAGTGAGGGAAGAAAACTTGCCAGATGAAAATGACGAGCAAAAACAAAGTCACCAAAAGCAACAGAAGGCAGAAATGGAGGAACATTTGGTGGTAAGTGCGTGCCATGAGGGAGGGTGATTTTAACCTGGGGGTTTTATAAATACCTGGTTTTATGCAAAAGGTTTTAGTCATAACCTACGTGGGCAGGAGACTTGCCTCTGGTTGGTTTGGGGCGTCATATGAAATGCTTGCACTCAGAGAGAGTGAGTGATGGGCATCCTGGCCTTTGCTTTGGGCATGGTTAGTCCTCATTTCCAGGCCACTGAGCCACTGAATATGCACTGTTCCTGGTGGCCTTCCCGTTCTTTGTCCCGGAGGACTAGAAAGCACATCTCCAGTGTTCAGTAACCTGAGCCTCCTCTTTTGTTCAACAGATGGCAGGAAACCCAGACCAGCAGGAGGACAATGTGGACGAGCAGTACCAGGAGGAAGGGGAAGAGGAGGTAGGAAGAGGGAGGACAAGAGGCCTCACATTCACCTGAAAAAACCTTGCTGAAAGCCTTTCACAGAAACGTTCAAAGGCCATAGGCTGGATAGGAAGGATGGTTTCGAGGAGAAATGAACCATAGCCATGGAGACATTTGGTTGATAGAACAACAGGGTAATAAAATTCTCTTCTCTGGTTTTCCCTAGAAATTCTGAATTAAGAAGACACTTGACGTTCCAGGAATACCCGACTTAGGTTTAGATGATCTTTGTAAGAATATTTTCTCCCGTTTCTCCCTCTCACAATAAAGAAGAACAAAGCCCACTGAGGGTCTGGACTAACCCCAGAGACTCTCTGACATGGCCATAGCACCTGCCTCACAGGGACACCCTATGGTGTCCAACAAAATACAGAATACATTTAACCCCCTCCAGACACTTAAAGCATTTTCATTGCCTCTACTTTTAACCTCATCCCTTCTAAGAATTTAGTATCTTGATTAAATTTAACAAATAAAATGAAAAATACATAAGGAGCTTGGTGAGTAAAATGCATTTGGGTTGGATTTCTTAGCATTTCATTTTAGCTTGCTTTTCATTGTAAACCTCTGGCATAATATTAGGTTTATAGAGTATCCTCCATGGTGCCACATTCATGTAGCTGATGAACCCTGTTAGTTGAGCTGGTTAGTCTCAGTAGGGTACTCTGTGGCCTGCTGGATCTGAGAATGTGGGAATATGATACGGATGAAGCCAAGGCCCCAGGCTCAGTTTCTCTGGACCAGTGAACAGTCCAGCAAATTAAAGCCCTGGGTCAGAGGCGCTTCTCAAACAGGCCTTTTGGAAATGTGTAACTCTGGCCCTTCGAGGAATGGCAGGAGCAGATGGACAAGAGGCAGCCTGAATAGACAGCCCCCTACCTGGGAGCCTCCTCCGAAGGCACGTGCTGGTGCCTCACAGGCCGGCTCCCTTGACTGGGGCTGATGTCTCACCAATGCTGCCTTTGTCAGCTTTTCAGAGCGGATGCTGAAGTTTGTGCTGATACCAAGAAAAACCAGAGAACATCCTAGGAGGACAATGTGGACGAGCAGTACCAGGAGGAAGGGGAAGAGGAGGTAGGAAGAGGGAGGACAAGAGGCCTCACATTCACCTGAAAAAACCTTGCTGAAAGCCTTTCACAGAAACGTTCAAAGGCCATAGGCTGGATAGGAAGGATGGTTTCGAGGAGAAATGAACCATAGCCATGGAGACATTTGGTTGATAGAACAACAGGGTAATAAAATTCTCTTCTCGGGTTTTCCCTAGAAATTCTGAATTAAGAAGACACTTGACGTTCCAGGAATACCCGACTTAGGTTTAGATGATCTTTGTAAGAATATTTTCTCCCGTTTCTCCCTCTCACAATAAAGAAGAACAAAGCCCACTGAGGGTCTGGACTAACCCCAGAGACTCTCTGACATGGCCATAGCACCTGCCTCACAGGGACACCCTATGGTGTCCAACAAAATACAGAATACATTTAACCCCCTCCAGACACTTAAAGCATTTTCATTGCCTCTACTTTTAACCTCATCCCTTCTAAGAATTTAGTATCTTGATTAAATTTAACAAATAAAATGAAAAATACATAAGGAGCTTGGTGAGTAAAATGCATTTGGGTTGGATTTCTTAGCATTTCATTTTAGCTTGCTTTTCATTGTAAACCTCTGGCATAATATTAGGTTTATAGAGTATCCTCCATGGTGCCACATTCATGTAGCTGATGAACCCTGTTAGTTGAGCTGGTTAGTCTCAGTAGGGTACTCTGTGGCCTGCTGGATCTGAGAATGTGGGAATATGATACGGATGAAGCCAAGGCCCCAGGCTCAGTTTCTCTGGACCAGTGAACAGTCCAGCAAATTAAAGCCCTGGGTCAGAGGCGCTTCTCAAACAGGCCTTTTGGAAATGTGTAACTCTGGCCCTTCGAGGAATGGCAGGAGCAGATGGACAAGAGGCAGCCTGAATAGACAGCCCCCTACCTGGGAGCCTCCTCCGAAGGCACGTGCTGGTGCCTCACAGGCCGGCTCCCTTGACTGGGGCTGATGTCTCACCAATGCTGCCTTTGTCAGCTTTTCAGAGCGGATGCTGAAGTTTGTGCTGATACCAAGAAAACAGAGAACATCCTACTTTGCAGCCATTGGCAACATACACCTGTAGTTCCCTGCAGTCTACCTGGCTTGATCTTCTTATTCTCTCTCCTTTTTCTCATCCTGCTGTTCACCCTAATCAAGCCTCTGAGCCGTACGATCAGAAGAGAGCTTAAAGAGAACCCGGCAGCCTTGAACATGAAGACATTTGGCAAGAGAAAGATACTTATCTGGGCCTCTCTTGTAACAGGATGTCTAGACTAATATTACTTTCTTTCATTATGTCCGCTGCCAGGGATCTTTGAGGGATTAAAAGAGAAGAGGCTCACCTTGGCTTCTTTTTAAAAATTCAGAAGGGTAAACATAAAATTTTAATCAGTATTTACTGACATTTTTTACCTCCATATTCTATCAGTTAATGTGGGATCCAAGAGGGATCAAAGATAGAAGGAAAAAGGCAGCAAGGTGGGAGGATGGTGACAGGCAGAGGCCCCGGTGCCCTGCCCAGAACTCCTGGCTCCGCACCTCGGTCCCCGCTCTCTGACCTTCCCAAGACTCAGGTCGCCACTCCTTCCCCTGTAGGGTGACTGCCACCCAAGCTCTCAGCGGAAGCCCAGCTCGCCTCTCTTCTTCCCTGGGTCCCTTTCCCCTTTGCCCTCTGAGTGTCCCTTCTTCTGGCGGTGTTTTATTTTGCTGGCAGTTCCTGAGGTGATTCATGATAGGATTTTTCCACCTCCTTCTGTTGTTCTCAGTTCTTCCCTTGAGGAGGGAGAATTTCCAAATTTTAGTCAAGGCCTTGTATCAGAGATGAAGTTTTCAGCAGACTGCAGCAAAATGAGAAAAACAAGGAGCGGTGCCATACATGAGAACACATAGTGTGTTGTTCACAAGTGCGGTGTGTGTGAGTACTCTGAAAACCATACAAAAAATGATCCTAGTCCAGCAAATTGGACAGGAATGGCAGGAGCAGATGGACAAGAGGCAGCCTGAATAGACAGCCCCCTACCTGGGAGCCTCCTCCGAAGGCACGTGCTGGTGCCTCACAGGCCGGCTCCCTTGACTGGGGCTGATGTCTCACCAATGCTGCCTTTGTCAGCTTTTCAGAGCGGATGCTGAAGTTTGTGCTGATACCAAGAAAACAGAGAACATCCTACTTTGCAGCCATTGGCAACATACACCTGTAGTTCCCTGCAGTCTACCTGGCTTGATCTTCTTATTCTCTCTCCTTTTTCTCATCCTGCTGTTCACCCTAATCAAGCCTCTGAGCCGTACGATCAGAAGAGAGCTTAAAGAGAACCCGGCAGCCTTGAACATGAAGACATTTGGCAAGAGAAAGATACTTATCTGGGCCTCTCTTGTAACAGGATGTCTAGACTAATATTACTTTCTTTCATTATGTCCGCTGCCAGGGATCTTTGAGGGATTAAAAGAGAAGAGGCTCACCTTGGCTTCTTTTTAAAAATTCAGAAGGGTAAACATAAAATTTTAATCAGTATTTACTGACATTTTTTACCTCCATATTCTATCAGTTAATGTGGGATCCAAGAGGGATCAAAGATAGAAGGAAAAAGGCAGCAAGGTGGGAGGATGGTGACAGGCAGAGGCCCCGGTGCCCTGCCCAGAACTCCTGGCTCCGCACCTCGGTCCCCGCTCTCTGACCTTCCCAAGACTCAGGTCGCCACTCCTTCCCCTGTAGGGTGACTGCCACCCAAGCTCTCAGCGGAAGCCCAGCTTGCCTCTCTTCTTCCCTGGGTCCCTTTCCCCTTTGCCCTCTGAGTGTCCCTTCTTCTGGCGGTGTTTTATTTTGCTGGCAGTTCCTGAGGTGATTCATGATAGGATTTTTCCACCTCCTTCTGTTGTTCTCAGTTCTTCCCTTGAGGAGGGAGAATTTCCAAATTTTAGTCAAGGCCTTGTATCAGAGATGAAGTTTTCAGCAGACTGCAGCAAAATGAGAAAAACAAGGAGCGGTGCCATACATGAGAACACATAGTGTGTTGTTCACAAGTGCGGTGTGTGTGTGAGTACTCTGAAAACCATAAAATGTGTGATGGGCATCATTCTTCTCTTCCTGAAGCCTCAGAGTCTTCCAGCTGCCCCAGCAGACCCCTGAGATGTAAGGCCCATGGTCAACCTGACTTCTGTCACATTGCCCCTATAGGGAGGAGTCTTGCCAGGGTTATACCGGTTCAGAGGCACAGCCCATCACACTTGTGACTTGAACTTTGAGAGCAGAGAACCCAGAACACGTGTGGTGGTAGGAAACCTGCCCTCTCCCTTCCTTCTCTTATCTGAGTGCAACAGTGTTTTCCCTCTAAGACCTAAGAACGATGGCTGGTAACACACATCATTTTTGGGGGATTGTTAAGAGTGAGAGACATTCATATGATAAGCCATCATATTGCCTACTTTACGAGGTTTTTTCTTTACCTCTTCATGAGCAAGTGAGACAAACCATGACTGCCAAAAAAGTGCTGTGTGTAATTTAAAATGATTTACATGTTTAAAAATACAGAGAGATTAAATGACTACTGTGAAACACCTGAGTGCTCCATTCCCCCAATCTAACTGAAAACAGATTGATTGGAACAATCACCTAAGAGTAGGTCCAGGTTACCTGGCTACCTTTAGTGCTTCGTCAGCCTGGGAATCGCCCCATCAGGAAGCTGTCCAGATGGTAGAAGCTCTGCTCCTCAGCATTAGCCAGCAAGCAAGGGTGTCCATCACTACAGTGAACACTGCTGGAAATCTCTCTGTCGTCACCTCCCATCCACCTCCGGATTCCAGGCTTCTAGGCTACTTAGGGCCAGCCTTCTGATTCCTGGCTTACCCCTTAAGAACTTTGATGCATCAGGGAAAGGCATGAATACATAAGGGGATTGAGTAACTAGACAAAGTCCATTTCAGATTCGGAAGATCTGTTTTATTTTATTTTGCTTTCACTATTTATTAGACTTTACCACATGACATAGGGACCATTTATGAAATGCCTGAAACGTTAGAATTCAGTAATGAGTAATGAGGAGTGGTGCAGGGACATATTTAACAAAATGTTTACATCAGCTTTAGCAGTTTAATAAAGAAGGTCAAGTGTGCAAGAAATAATTGGCATGTCTGCATTATAAAAGACTAACATTTGGCTTCTGGTTATTAGTCTAAGCATTCACTTTGTATCATTTCATCCCATTTCAGTAATGTCTTTAAGATGAGTTTGAATTACTTTTGTCCCAATCATGAAGAATATATACTAGAATATTAGAAAAGGTATATATGTAAATTTGAAAAATTACATAATTTTTATTTTGTGATTCCTAAATTAAAAAGTAGATCAGTGGTTTTCACCTCAGTTTATTTTGTCAATTGATTAACAACCTAAATTTTCTACAGTAGGTTTCAAGAGACGAGAAGGAAGAACTCATAAAATGGTATTTATCTTTCTAGCCAGAGACATTCATTGTTATTCAAGTGGCTCTCAGGCATTGTTATGGATTAGAATCATCTTGGAAAGTATGTAAAAAAATACATATCCCTGGATCAGACCTTACCCTTGGAGATTCTGGTCCTGTGTGGACCCCAGGAGTTGGAGTTTTTCACAAGCCCCCTAGCTGATGCTGATGGTTCAGGAACAGACTGTTTAAAGAAGCAGGTGTAACAGAGTCTGAACCTCCTGAGACTTCTATGCAAAATGATGCGTGTGTGTATGTGTGTGCATGTGTGTGTCACTCAGTGGTGTCTGAGTCTTCTGTGACCTCATGGAGTATAGCCCACCAGGCTCCTCTGTCCATGGAATTCTCCAGAATGCAGGGGAGTTTTAACAGACGCAAGGGTGTCCATCACTACAGTGAACACTGCTGGAAATCTCTCTGTCGTCACCTCCCATCCACCTCCGGATTCCAGGCTTCTAGGCTACTTAGGGCCAGCCTTCTGATTCCTGGCTTACCCCTTAAGAACTTTGATGCATCAGGGAAAGGCATGAATACATAAGGGGATTGAGTAACTAGACAAAGTCCATTTCAGATTCGGAAGATCTGTTTTATTTTATTTTGCTTTCACTATTTATTAGACTTTACCACATGACATAGGGACCATTTATGAAATGCCTGAAACGTTAGAATTCAGTAATGAGTAATGAGGAGTGGTGCAGGGACATATTTAACAAAATGTTTACATCAGCTTTAGCAGTTTAATAAAGAAGGTCAAGTGTGCAAGAAATAATTGGCATGTCTGCATTATAAAAGACTAACATTTGGCTTCTGGTTATTAGTCTAAGCATTCACTTTGTATCATTTCATCCCATTTCAGTAATGTCTTTAAGATGAGTTTGAATTACTTTTGTCCCAATCATGAAGAATATATACTAGAATATTAGAAAAGGTATATATGTAAATTTGAAAAATTACATAATTTTTATTTTGTGATTCCTAAATTAAAAAGTAGATCAGTGGTTTTCACCTCAGTTTATTTTGTCAATTGATTAACAACCTAAATTTTCTACAGTAGGTTTCAAGAGACGAGAAGGAAGAACTCATAAAATGGTATTTATCTTTCTAGCCAGAGACATTCATTGTTATTCAAGTGGCTCTCAGGCATTGTTATGGATTAGAATCATCTTGGAAAGTATGTAAAAAAATACATATCCCTGGATCAGACCTTGCCCTTGGAGATTCTGGTCCTGTGTGGACCCCAGGAGTTGGAGTTTTTCACAAGCCCCCTAGCTGATGCTGATGGTTCAGGAACAGACTGTTTAAAGAAGCAGGTGTAACAGAGTCTGAACCTCCTGAGACTTCTATGCAAAATGATGCGTGTGTGTATGTGTGTGCATGTGTGTGTCACTCAGTGGTGTCTGAGTCTTCTGTGACCTCATGGAGTATAGCCCACCAGGCTCCTCTGTCCATGGAATTCTCCAGGCAAGACTGCTGGAGTGGGTAGCCTTTCCCTTCTCCAGGGGACCTTCCTGACCCAGGAACTGAACCTGGGTCTCTCACATTCCAGGCAGATTCTTTACCATCTGAGCCATCAGGGAAAAGCCTACTTACTAAAGATTTTCTCACAAAAGTCTTAAAAGAGTCCATGACTCCCTGTACCACATAGGAAATTAAAAATAATGGATTTTTATCTAACCATCTCTTTTACAGATAAGAAATTTGAGCTTCAGAGTGGTTAGTTAAGTTTTCAAAGGTCATACAGCTTGTTATTGGTAGAACCATTGTGAGACCCTACCAGGTCTGCTTTTAAAAGCTTACTATGAAGCATAGTAAGTAAATAGTCAATACAGACAAGTTTTTCTTTATAGAAACTAGTGAATACAGAAGGCATGATGGAATGAGAAAGTCACAATTTTTGTTACCCCCTAATTAAAATAGTTAATTTAGGAGGAGTCATCAATGGGTGGTATTCCTAGATGAATGGAGGTCAGGGCCTTTCACCATGGAGGGATCAGGCTGTAGCTCACTGAGCTCACTGACCAACTTTAGCTTCACTAAAAGTGGGGCAAACATTAAATGCCTCCTGATGTGATGAAGGTATGAAATCTATAGCATCATCTCTAGAAAATCTTTATTTTGCAAATTGAATCTGAATTCATTCAAGCCTTTAAACTAACTTCATTTTATAAGAAATGTGGAAGCTAAAGAAATGAGTGAAGTGACACCTCAAAGAAGCAATTAAATCCAGAATGGGGGTCGTTTTACTGGACAACAGTTCAACATAGCATTAAGGAAAAAAGGGAGTGGAATTGGTCTTAGATGTGGCTTTTGTTTTAATTAGAACAAACTGTAACCAGACATATTTTAAGACAATCAGGAAAATATAAGTTAAGGCTAGACATTATATGTCGCAATGGAATTATTTTTCAGACATGATAATGGCAGTATAGTTATATAAGAAAAGCCCAGGGCTTCCCCTGGTGGTCCAGTGGGTAAGGACACCGCCTTGCAGTGCAAGGGGCGCCGGTTCGAGCCCTGGCCTGGGAAGATCCCACGTGCCGCGGAGCGGCTGGACTCATGTGTCCAATCACCGAGCCGGAGCTCTGGAGCGCATGCGCCCAGAGCCGATGCTCTGCAACGACAGACGCCACCGCGATGGGAGGCCCACAGAAGCCAAAGAACGAAGACAAATGAAAATAGAGAAATGAAAGACCAATAGAAGTGGCCCGCCCACTCCCCCCCCCCCCCCCCCAAAGTAAATAAATAAATAAATCTTTAAAAAAAAAAAAAAAAAGAAAAGCCCAATGTGTTTAGAGGTGAGTCGGGCTGAAATTACATGATATCTAAAATTTTAAGAATGATTCATCAAAAAATAAAGTGATAGGTAATGAAAGTTTGGTAACATTGAGATAACCTTTAAGCCTTGGTGATGGCTATTAAGGAGTTTTATTGAATTACTGTCTGTGTGCTTGAAATTTTTCATAGTAAAGACAAATGGCCTTATTGTTTATACAGCTTGGAGAGTTGCAGAGCCACGGTTTTAATCTGGGTCTGTCTGACTCCATGTCTGTGTTAGGGGGTTGGAAGGCCACAGTGCTGGGCCTCTTTTATATCTGAAGCCTTACTGGAACATAAGCCATGTCTTTTTATGTACATGTTGTCTCAGGCCGCTACTGCACTAGAGTTGGGTAACTGCTACAGAGACTTTATGGCCAAAATGGTTAACTGGCCCTTTATAGCAAAGGAGACTTTCGCTGTACCATTTTCAACATCAGTCTTTATTAAGGAAATAAGTTTTTGGGAAGCTAAAGAAATGAGTGAAGTGACACCTCAAAGAAGCAATTAAATCCAGAATGGGGGTCGTTTTACTGGACAACAGTTCAACATAGCATTAAGGAAAAAAGGGAGTGGAATTGGTCTTAGATGTGGCTTTTGTTTTAATTAGAACAAACTGTAACCAGACATATTTTAAGACAATCAGGAAAATATAAGTTAAGGCTAGACATTATATGTCGCAATGGAATTATTTTTCAGACATGATAATGGCAGTATAGTTATATAAGAAAAGCCCAGGGCTTCCCCTGGTGGTCCAGTGGGTAAGGACACCGCCTTGCAGTGCAAGGGGCGCCGGTTCGAGCCCTGGCCTGGGAAGATCCCACGTGCCGCGGAGCGGCTGGACTCATGTGTCCAATCACCGAGCCGGAGCTCTGGAGCGCATGCGCCCAGAGCCGATGCTCTGCAACGACAGACGCCACCGCGATGGGAGGCCCACAGGAGCCAAAGAACGAAGACAAATGAAAATAGAGAAATGAAGGACCAATGGAAGTGGCCCGCCCACTCCCCCCACCCCCCCGCTCGCCCAAAGTAAATAAATAAATAAATCTTTAAAAAAAAAAAAAAAAAGAAAAGCCCAATGTGTTTAGAGGTGAGTCGGGCTGAAATTACATGATATCTAAAATTTTAAGAATGATTCATCAAAAAATAAAGTGATAGGTAATGAAAGTTTGGTAACATTGAGATAACCTTTAAGCCTTGGTGATGGCTATTAAGGAGTTTTATTGAATTACTGTCTGTGTGCTTGAAATTTTTCATAGTAAAGACAAATGGCCTTATTGTTTATACAGCTTGGAGAGTTGCAGAGCCACGGTTTTAATCTGGGTCTGTCTGACTCCATGTCTGTGTTAGGGGGTTGGAAGGCCACAGTGCTGGGCCTCTTTTATATCTGAAGCCTTACTGGAACATAAGCCATGTCTTTTTATGTACATGTTGTCTCAGGCCGCTACTGCACTAGAGTTGGGTAACTGCTACAGAGACTTTATGGCCAAGAAAGCCTGGATATTGACTATCTGGCCCTTTATAGCAAAAGTTGGCCAACCCTGATTTATTCTTTCGCTGTACCACTGTCTCAAGGCAGTTCCCTCTCAACCCCAACTATAGCATTTAAGTGTTCACTAGTATATTTTCGTTATAGAGCCTGTCGAAAATATCTTTTCACTGAAATTGACTGGGACATGTTAGCAGTTTTCAATTAGTGAGACCTTAGTACAGTCTGAAATAAGTGCTTCACTGTTTTTACTACAATGCCCTGGGGAATGTTGTGATGAGATTCTGTGACCAAGGGCTGAAAGAGAAGTGGCCATGCCAGAGCCTGCAGCTGAGACAGAGGTGTCTTCTTTATAGCTCGCCCTGCCAGACATATGAAGACAAAAGACACTCTCCACCTGTCCCCACAGTGTATTTATATGTGCCAGTGTGGTGTAGGGGTTATGGGGCCAGCCAACAATGGACTGGTTTGACAAGGTTCTTGAAGCTGGCATCTCAGGGCATCTTGGAAAGGTCATCTCTGGAGACTCCTACCAGGCCAGGGTCCCTCTAGAGGGACGTGGGCTGGATACCTTGGGGTACCCTTCATATTTGTTGTTCCTTAATTATAACACCTGCATACTTTTCTTCTCTTGCCCTTTTCTGGGATGTTTAATGCACATACATGGCCTCCCCCCAAATTAGGTAATTTTGTGTGTTACTCAAGAAAGCTTACTCTTATGCTACTGTCAGAGTTAAGTTATAAAATATTTTACCCTCTATGTTTATGGAATGTGATCATTAAACAGATTATTTAGCAAAAATATTTGGATTCTTTCTCTGATTTGCATTTTGAGATAATCAGAATCAATGACATGTATGCTATTAATAGCAGTAGCATACATGAGAGAAAACTACTTAAAACAGAAGTGTGTTAGAACACCAAAGAGAGGCAGGTATTTGAGATAGCTAAATAACTATTCTGTGAAGAAATTGAAATGATTGTGTTCTGTGTTCTAGCTGTTTTGGCCAAAGAAGTTTATTCTTATTTATAGAAATGTATATGCACAGGTTTTCCTCTGTTTTCTATTACATTGTATATAGTTAGTGGTGCCTAATTTCTGTGCCTTTACAGAGAAGATATTTTTTTTTTTTTGCATTGATTCATTCATTGACTATTCAACAATATTTATTAAGCAGCTGCAGCATGCCAAGCATCCATCTAGATATTGAAGGCAGTTAGCTGAGTAAGACAGATGGTTCCCATCTTGGCAAGAACTTACATTCTGCCAGAGCCTTCAGACTTTCACAGTTCTCCCATTTGGAAAAGAGTAGTTTTTCACCTATATATGGTAGCTTTCTTCAGGTGTTATACTTGGAGTGTTAACTGTTGTGATGAGATTCTGTGACCAAGGGCTGAAAGAGAAGTGGCCATGCCAGAGCCTGCAGCTGAGACAGAGGTGTCTTCTTTATAGCTCGCCCTGCCAGACATATGAAGACAAAAGACACTCTCCACCTGTCCCCACAGTGTATTTATATGTGCCAGTGTGGTGTAGGGGTTATGGGGCCAGCCAACAATGGACTGGTTTGACAAGGTTCTTGAAGCTGGCATCTCAGGGCATCTTGGAAAGGTCATCTCTGGAGACTCCTACCAGGCCAGGGTCCCTCTAGAGGGACGTGGGCTGGATACCTTGGGGTACCCTTCATATTTGTTGTTCCTTAATTATAACACCTGCATACTTTTCTTCTCTTGCCCTTTTCTGGGATGTTTAATGCACATACATGGCCTCCCCCCAAATTAGGTAATTTTGTGTGTTACTCAAGAAAGCTTACTCTTATGCTACTGTCAGAGTTAAGTTATAAAATATTTTACCCTCTATGTTTATGGAATGTGATCATTAAACAGATTATTTAGCAAAAATATTTGGATTCTTTCTCTGATTTGCATTTTGAGATAATCAGAATCAATGACATGTATGCTATTAATAGCAGTAGCATACATGAGAGAAAACTACTTAAAACAGAAGTGTGTTAGAACACCAAAGAGAGGCAGGTATTTGAGATAGCTAAATAACTATTCTGTGAAGAAATTGAAATGATTGTGTTCTGTGTTCTAGCTGTTTTGGCCAAAGAAGTTTATTCTTATTTATAGAAATGTATATGCACAGGTTTTCCTCTGTTTTCTATTACATTGTATATAGCTAGTGGTGCCTAATTTCTGTGCCTTTACAGAGAAGATATTTTTTTTTTTGCATTGATTCATTCATTGACTATTCAACAATATTTATTAAGCAGCTGCAGCATGCCAAGCATCCATCTAGATATTGAAGGCAGTTAGCTGAGTAAGACAGATGGTTCCCATCTTGGCAAGAACTTACATTCTGCCAGAGCCTTCAGACTTTCACAGTTCTCCCATTTGGAAAAGAGTAGTTTTTCACCTATATATGGTAGCTTTCTTCAGGTGTTATACTTGGAGTGTTAACTGTTATCAAACAGATCAGAAACTTAACATATGTAAGTCCTAGATTCTGAAATAACATTAATTTTTTGTAGTAGGTATTTATATATTTCTTCATGGCTAATAGACAAGTCAAACTCTCTGACTTAACTTTCAGATTTGTTTTTGTCTTCACTGCTTTGAATGAACTTTCTGGAAATCAGAATACATTGCTGCAAATGTTGAAATGATCGAAGTATCACTTGATGTCTCTGATTTGTTTTAGGTTCAGGAAGATTTGACTGAGGAGAAAAAAAGGGAATTGGAGCATAATGCTGAAGAGACCTATGGCGAAAATGATGAAAATGTAGGTTTAGGATATGCATCTTTCTTTTGCACACATGTGCCTTTGTGCACCTGTGTAGGAGATAGCTATGTAGAATTGGAAAGATACCAGCGGGCACATCTAAGATGCCACAGCATTTAACAAGTTAACCTAGAATTAGGAAAGTCTGTGACAATGTGAAGATTAGAAATGACAGTTATACTCTTGCCTATTGGAACACTTTCTTCACTTTTCTTTCTCTAAAAATGAATAGCATCATACTGTTTTGTTTGTTAAGAGGGAATTATATATACCACTAACTCTGTGGCCCGTTTCTTAGGTTTCATTTTTTTTCTTTTAACTTTAAGGCTGATGAGAAAAATAATGATGGAGAAGAGCACGAGGGTCAAGAGCACAACCACCCCAAAGGCCGAGAGGAGCACTACGAGGAGGAGGAGGAGGAGGAGGAGGACGGGGCCGCTGCTGCCGAGAAGTCACGGCGAAGAGCTGAAATGTAGCTGTGCCCCAGCTCACAGGCAGATCTCAGCCGTCGGATTCTATTCAAGCTGCTCAAAAGTACATCTGCCTACTGAACTCTAGGATATTTAATTACAAAAATTAAAAATTTAGACGTTTTTTAACTTTTGTATTAGAAATGCTTATACATTTATATGAATATATTTTGATAACCTAGGTTAGAGCTTCTTTTTTATATTCAAGCAAGACATGAATGAGAAGAAAAATGACATAGCAGGCCTTGGGCTCTGAATCTCATTTTTCATAGATTATGTGATGTTGGAAAAGACGTTGATTTTGTATATGTTTCACCTTATTCCTTCTCTCATAGTTTCCAAGTGTTCTTCCTTTGATGAAATGCAGGATTTCAAAATCGGGAATACTGAAAAATGCTGTACAAACTTCAAGGAGAATGGCCAGTTTACTAATTGGTGCCTTTCGGAGGTTCTTATTTGTAGTTCTCATAGAGTTTTCACCCATTTGTGTATCTCTGGGATAAGGTTCATAGACAGAGTGACACACAGTTAGAAAGATGTCTCTGCTGTACAGATAATTTTTTCAAGCTTCTCAGATCAGTTAGAAAAATGTTTGATTTTACTTAAAATCACAGGTCTTCCTCTTGAATTAAATTTAAAAATGTGATACTGCTAACGCTTATTTGGCAGTATTCTCGACTTAGATATTTCAGGATTCAAACAAGGAATGACACTTCAGCATAGTGGCCTTTTTGAAGGAGTTGACACCTTGCCTGATAACTAATTTCATATGTATGGGCAGCATTTTCCACGTGAACACCCTTTCCTTTTTCTGTAGTCACCCAGTGAGAGCCTTGTTTTAGTATCTAATTCTCTACAGTAATATATATTTCCCTTGTAAACTCTGTGCCTCATTATATAATCACTGATGTCAAGCATGAATATGAAAATGTACCAAACTGTACAACTGAACAGGATTATTTTTCAAAAAACTATACAATGAAATATATATGGTCGTATGATTGACCCTCATGACTTTTCTGTTTGCTGGGATTAGGTCTGCCTTGTGCACATGCATAGACTTTTAATGATTATGGATTATACAAATCCCTTAAAGTAAGTTAAAAATCAAAAATTTCTCGTGGGAGAGAGAGACATTTCAGTCTCAAGTATAAAGATTTTTAACTAGATAGAATTAGGTTGTATCATCCTTATGTGTGGTTTTACAGTAGTACTTTCAAACTGATAAAGACCAATTTCAAGTTCTACTGTTATTGTTTGAATGTAATTTTATTTTAAATAACCACACTCATGTATGGCTTTTGATTATCCCAGATGAGTGATTATGTATGTATGCAATTTTTTTTTCATAGATTTTTTTGCAAGACATGAGGGTTGCAGGCCTTGGGCTCTGAATCTCATTTTTCATAGATTATGTGATGTTGGAAAAGACGTTGATTTTGTATATGTTTCACCTTATTCCTTCTCTCATAGTTTCCAAGTGTTCTTCCTTTGATGAAATGCAGGATTTCAAAATCGGGAATACTGAAAAATGCTGTACAAACTTCAAGGAGAATGGCCAGTTTACTAATTGGTGCCTTTCGGAGGTTCTTATTTGTAGTTCTCATAGAGTTTTCACCCATTTGTGTATCTCTGGGATAAGGTTCATAGACAGAGTGACACACAGTTAGAAAGATGTCTCTGCTGTACAGATAATTTTTTCAAGCTTCTCAGATCAGTTAGAAAAATGTTTGATTTTACTTAAAATCACAGGTCTTCCTCTTGAATTAAATTTAAAAATGTGATACTGCTAACGCTTATTTGGCAGTATTCTCGACTTAGATATTTCAGGATTCAAACAAGGAATGACACTTCAGCATAGTGGCCTTTTTGAAGGAGTTGACACCTTGCCTGATAACTAATTTCATATGTATGGGCAGCATTTTCCACGTGAACACCCTTTCCTTTTTCTGTAGTCACCCAGTGAGAGCCTTGTTTTAGTATCTAATTCTCTACAGTAATATATATTTCCCTTGTAAACTCTGTGCCTCATTATATAATCACTGATGTCAAGCATGAATATGAAAATGTACCAAACTGTACAACTGAACAGGATTATTTTTCAAAAAACTATACAATGAAATATATATGGTCGTATGATTGACCCTCATGACTTTTCTGTTTGCTGGGATTAGGTCTGCCTTGTGCACATGCATAGACTTTTAATGATTATGGATTATACAAATCCCTTAAAGTAAGTTAAAAATCAAAAATTTCTCGTGGGAGAGAGAGACATTTCAGTCTCAAGTATAAAGATTTTTAACTAGATAGAATTAGGTTGTATCATCCTTATGTGTGGTTTTACAGTAGTACTTTCAAACTGATAAAGACCAATTTCAAGTTCTACTGTTATTGTTTGAATGTAATTTTATTTTTAAATAACCACACTCATGTATGGCTTTTGATTATCCCAGATGAGTGATTATGTATGTATGCATAGGAATGTTTTGTTCAAATGTATTTTGGATTTTCAGTAATCATGAATCAAATCCTACCCTTATATATAAAAACCCTCTATGTAATGTAAAATGTATAATATTGTATATAATATTCAGAATACAATTATTTTGGTAAATTAGTTTGTATTTTTAATGTCCCAGTTGCAGTATTTAATTATTTGAAACATATTGAAACTTGGTAATTAATAGTCAATAAAGCTATAAAGAGCAAGTGGTAAATCTTTTAAAGTATGTGACTTCTTGTTAGTTTCTGATCTTACAACATTTTATAATTCTTTTTCATAATTTTAAGAGGTACCAATGTATATTAATGAATTATAAAATGCCTTTCCCAAGCTATTCCTATTCTCCTTATCTTTTTCTCTACTTGGATAGATACATGAGTTTTTCCCCTCTTTCTAAAGAAAGAGCTAAGAATGTTTATTTGAGCTAATTCTGGAAGAAGAAAAAAGAGAAATGTAAGAGTGTCATGTGCACATACAGAATAAACAAAAAAAACTAATGTATCTTCCCTAGGAAAGCAAACAAACAATCACAAACCATTCTACCCTGTGCTGTTTTAGCGGATATTTGGAAGAGAGCTAATCAGCCAGAGATGTTCTACATTAATGAGATGAGCAGAAATAAAATGTCACTTGCATCTACCTTTCCAATTAATCTATTTTACGTTTTAGGTGCATATTTTTCAAAAACTATACAATGAAATATATATGGTCGTATGATTGACCCTCATGACTTTTCTGTTTGCTGGGATTAGGTCTGCCTTGTGCACATGCATAGACTTTTAATGATTATGGATTATACAAATCCCTTAAAGTAAGTTAAAAATCAAAAATTTCTCGTGGGAGAGAGAGACATTTCAGTCTCAAGTATAAAGATTTTTAACTAGATAGAATTAGGTTGTATCATCCTTATGTGTGGTTTTACAGTAGTACTTTCAAACTGATAAAGACCAATTTCAAGTTCTACTGTTATTGTTTGAATGTAATTTTATTTTTAAATAACCACACTCATGTATGGCTTTTGATTATCCCAGATGAGTGATTATGTATGTATGCATAGGAATGTTTTGTTCAAATGTATTTTGGATTTTCAGTAATCATGAATCAAATCCTACCCTTATATATAAAAACCCTCTATGTAATGTAAAATGTATAATATTGTATATAATATTCAGAATACAATTATTTTGGTAAATTAGTTTGTATTTTTAATGTCCCAGTTGCAGTATTTAATTATTTGAAACATATTGAAACTTGGTAATTAATAGTCAATAAAGCTATAAAGAGCAAGTGGTAAATCTTTTAAAGTATGTGACTTCTTGTTAGTTTCTGATCTTACAACATTTTATAATTCTTTTTCATAATTTTAAGAGGTACCAATGTATATTAATGAATTATAAAATGCCTTTCCCAAGCTATTCCTATTCTCCTTATCTTTTTCTCTACTTGGATAGATACATGAGTTTTTCCCCTCTTTCTAAAGAAAGAGCTAAGAATGTTTATTTGAGCTAATTCTGGAAGAAGAAAAAAGAGAAATGTAAGAGTGTCATGTGCACATACAGAATAAACAAAAAAAACTAATGTATCTTCCCTAGGAAAGCAAACAAACAATCACAAACCATTCTACCCTGTGCTGTTTTAGCGGATATTTGGAAGAGAGCTAATCAGCCAGAGATGTTCTACATTAATGAGATGAGCAGAAATAAAATGTCACTTGCATCTACCTTTCCAATTAATCTATGACTTTTGGTGCAATCCATATGTCAAAGGATTTGGTACCAGTGACATGATGAGAAAGCGGGGGAAAAGGCACATTTTTAAAGGACAAATACAGTGGACCACAAAAAAAGCTGTATTAGTACAAATGGAATGACTGGGTATTTATAAGAGTGACTGAATTAGATCTAGGAGTAAGGGTACAATCTGAGCCACATGGAGGTCACAGTGACTCTCTGTGATAAGGAAAACGTGTACACTTCCTGCCTTCCTAGTGGGAGAAATGGGAATGCGGGACCCACGTTATCACCACAGGGTTCTTTTAAAGCGATGAAATTCCCTGCTTATAGCTGAAGAATTTTGGTTTCATGAAGCATTTGATGTTTTTTAAACTTCTTTGAATTATTTGTTTTGCTTTTAGTTCTCATTACATTTTGGTACATTCTCCTGTGGCAGGTTTCACAGCATTAAAAAAAAAAAAAAGGCAAATTTCTGCTCTTGAATTATC
The DNA here is from genome assembly GCA_022376925.1 of Tragulus kanchil. NCBI lineage: Eukaryota > Metazoa > Chordata > Mammalia > Artiodactyla > Tragulidae > Tragulus > Tragulus kanchil. The sequence continues at coordinate 125,554,061 of JAIOJX010000028.1, forward strand.
ATCTTTTAGCTTCCCTTCTACTGTCTGTTCCTACTTTTCTTCTAACCATTCTAGCCATTCTTTCCCAACTTTTTTTTTTTTTTTTCCTCTCAGATTGCTCTTCTTCTGTCTGCCCTTAACATATCTAAAGGAAATCAACCCTGAATATTCACTGGAAGAACTTATGCTGAAGCTGAAGCTACAATACTTTGGCCACCTGATGTAAAGGAAAAAATCCTGATGCTGGGAAAGATTGAGGACAGGAGAAGGGGGTTAACAGAGGTTGAGATGGTTGGATGGCATCATTGACTCAGTGGACATGAGTCAGCAAACTCCAGGAGATAGTGAAGGACAGGGAAGCCTGGTATACTGCAGTCCATGGGGTCATAAAGAGTCGAACATGACTGAGCAACTTAACGTATCAGTGTTCTTCAGCTTTTGTCCTTGAGTCTTTTCTCTATCCAGTCCACTTCTCTCTCAGGTCTTAGACATATCTCCCAATAGATCGCCTCAGCCTAGCTTTCTGGGACCCACCCTACCTTAAATGAGTAATTTTCAAGGTTGAATTTGCTTTCTTTCCTAAGACCTATTTCTCTTTCTAGGCTCTGAATCTCAATGCATAAAGTTTCCCAACAGAGAAGAAAATCTATCCCTGATTCTGTCTTCTCTCCCTATGGCTGTTACCAAAATATCTTCACATTTCCCCATTTCTTTTCATCCCTACTATCCTGCCTCAGGCCCTTGTTATCTTTTTCCTGGACTATTGAAAGAGTCCCCTAACCCGTCTCATTTACCCTCTCCTGTCCCTAATATCTGTGCCAGTGTGACCTTTCTAAAGATAATGATAGGGACAGAGTAGAATAGGTAGGTGGTTGTAGAGTCCTAGTACAGGATGGTAGGTAGAAGGGAGACACCTGAGAAAGGTTGGGGGGCCAGTGAGTGGACGATAACTCAGGAGAGCTGCTCCTTGTTCAGTAAAGCAGTCTTGACTGGGTATAAACTGATGAAGGAGGAGCTGGTGAAAAAGCAACCAATGATGTATGTTCTGCATCTCTGGCTACTTGCGGGGGGTGGTCTTCTACCATCCTATATATATTGCTGCCCACTCAATTGAAGAGAGTAGAGCAGAGCTTTCCTGCCTGCCCGCTTGCACCATTTACAGGTACCTTATCCTGATAAATTATTTTCTTTATCACTCTGCTTCTCGCTGAATTCTTTCTTCATTGAGGCAGGAAGAACCTGAACCTCGGTGGGTCCAGATGTTGGGTGAGTGCTGGATTAAGTCCTGGCCATGTGGGTTCAAGTCCCAGACAGGGTTTTGCCTGGGACTGAGTCCTGACTACATGGGTTAAAGTCCCAAGCAGGGTTTTGGCGGGGTTAAGCCTCAGCTACATGGGTTCAAGTCCCAAGCAGGGTTTTGGCTGAGGTTAAACTTCAGCTATATGGGTTCAAGTCCCAAACCGAGTTTTGGCTAGGTGCAAGCCCCAGTCACGTGGCTTCAAGTCCCAAACCGGGCTTTGGCTAGGTTCAAGCCCCAGTCATGTGGATTCGAGTCCCAAACAGTGTTTTGGCTGGAATTCAAGCTCCAGCCACTTGGGTTCAAGTCTCACGCAGGGTTCAATCAGTTCTGGGCCCTGGGTTTAAGTCTCAAATCGAGGTAAAACCCTTTCAATAACACTAACACTACCCCATTATAAAATTATTTTACAAGTCGCTATTGCTCCCAGGAGAAGTTCCAAACTCCTTAACAAAACCGATACAGTTGTTCATAACCCATCTTACCTCTTTGGCCTTGTAATTTATACTCTAATTTGTAATCACAAGAAGTAGGACTCATCTTTGTTGAGCACTAATGTCTTAGTAATTGACCTTGACTCCTGTTCTTGGGTGGGAAGCTGATTTGACAAGAGCCAGAACTACTGCTCCACATGCTGGGACAAGGTTATTGATCAATGATAGGTCCTAGTACAGGATGGTAGGTAGAAGGGAGACACCTGAGAAAGGTTGGGGGGCCAGTGAGTGGACGATAACTCAGGAGAGCTGCTCCTTGTTCAGTAAAGCAGTCTTGACTGGGTATAAACTGATGAAGGAGGAGCTGGTGAAAAGCAACCAATGATGTATGTTCTGCATCTCTGGCTACTTGCGGGGGGTGGTCTTCTACCATCCTATATATATTGCTGCCCACTCAATTGAAGAGAGTAGAGCAGAGCTTTCCTGCCTGCCCGCTTGCACCATTTACAGGTACCTTATCCTGATAAATTATTTTCTTTATCACTCTGCTTCTCGCTGAATTCTTTCTTCATTGAGGCAGGAAGAACCTGAACCTCGGTGGGTCCAGATGTTGGGTGAGTGCTGGATTAAGTCCTGGCCATGTGGGTTCAAGTCCCAGACAGGGTTTTGCCTGGGACTGAGTCCTGACTACATGGGTTAAAGTCCCAAGCAGGGTTTTGGCGGGGTTAAGCCTCAGCTACATGGGTTCAAGTCCCAAGCAGGGTTTTGGCTGAGGTTAAACTTCAGCTATATGGGTTCAAGTCCCAAACCGAGTTTTGGCTAGGTGCAAGCCCCAGTCACGTGGCTTCAAGTCCCAAACCGGGCTTTGGCTAGGTTCAAGCCCCAGTCATGTGGATTCGAGTCCCAAACAGTGTTTTGGCTGGAATTCAAGCTCCAGCCACTTGGGTTCAAGTCTCACGCAGGGTTCAATCAGTTCTGGGCCCTGGGTTTAAGTCTCAAATCGAGGTAAAACCCTTTCAATAACACTAACACTACCCCATTATAAAATTATTTTACAAGTCGCTATTGCTCCCAGGAGAAGTTCCAAACTCCTTAACAAAACCGATACAGTTGTTCATAACCCATCTTACCTCTTTGGCCTTGTAATTTATACTCTAATTTGTAATCACAAGAAGTAGGACTCATCTTTGTTGAGCACTAATGTCTTAGTAATTGACCTTGACTCCTGTTCTTGGGTGGGAAGCTGATTTGACAAGAGCCAGAACTACTGCTCCACATGCTGGGACAAGGTTATTGATCAATGATAGGTACATGACTCATGACACACTAATTCAATTCTTTCCCTGGGATTTTTTGTTGGAGGGCAATTTTCCACGGAGTTTTTACACATCTGGTGACTGTTTTCTTATCCTAAACAATCATTCAAGGATATTTGCCTATCAAACAGCTGCTGGAGGGCTTCCCCTGGTGGTCCAGCGGGTAAGGACACCGCCTTGCAGTGCAAGGGGCACCGGTTCGAGCCCTGGCCTGGGAAGATCCCACGTACCGCAGAGCGGCTGGACCGATGTGTCCAATTACCGAGCCGGAGCTCTGGAGCGCATGCGCCCAGAGCCGGTGCTCTGCAACGACAGACGCCACCGCGATGGGAGGCCCACAGGAGACGAAGAATAGAGACGGATGAAAATAGAGAAATGAAAGACCAATAGAAGTGGCCCGCCCGCTCCCCTCCCTCCCCACCCCACACCCCAAAAAGATAAATAAATAAAATAAATGTTTAAAAAAAAAAAAAAAAACAGCTGCTAGAGATACTACCTCCGGCTGGGTCAGAGGGCATGACTATTTCCGGCTGGAATAAAAACGATAATGTCTCGCCACAGGGTGAAATTTGGGCACGTTTACTAACAGTCCGTCTATAAGACTGAAAATTTCTTAAGATCCAAGATCCTCAGGAGTGACACAGCCCAGCGTGGATGCATCTTCCACCTGGGCTGCTCCACATCGTCCTTATGATACTAGGGGACAAGGAGGAGCTGGGGTGGACCTGAAGGTCACAATGCCTGCTGTGCCACAGGAAATATTTGCTTTTAAGCCAGCAGTCTAGAGTCTTCGACCAGCATCCACGTAACTGTGGCAGGCTAACGTGTTAGCTTATAAGGTCAGTCTCAGACCCTGCACAATTGCTAACATTTTTGCAGGCTGGAGCAAATGGAAAATAGCATCTCTCTTTCCTTTCCAACAGGAAAACTACCGTTTGTAAATTCACAACAGCTGGGGTCTATTTTCTCAGCTGTGTGGAGAAAATAATCTACAGAAGTAGAGAATAAACCTAACCCACAAAGACAAGCAAATGGCAGAGGCAAGGATGAACAGAGCTGTGACATTTTTTAGTCCCTGAATCCTGCCATTCCCAATGTCAGGCAAGTCCACCCACAAGTTGATTAATGAGCCAATAAATTCTACTGTTTTAACTGAGCTAGTTGAAAATGGATTTCTGTCACTTGCCACCTGAAGATTCCTGACTAATACCTGACTAACGTTCAGTTCCTTTCAATCATCGTGCTTTCATGTATCATGATAAATTTGCTCCCTCCAAATGCTGTTCAATGACTATTTGCTTTCCTCTCCTTTATCGAGTTTATTGCTTAAGCTGCACCTTAAGACCAATCCTGGGAAGTGTCTACCTCTCACCCTACCCCTCTAGGTTGAATATATTTTCTATGTCCTCATATAACATCCTGTGTCTCATACCACGGTACCTCCCAAGAGAACAGAAATGTTCTCCTGGCTCCTCTGGGGATGACAGGAATCATCTATCGGGAGCTTCTAGGAGTCACAGTCCTTATGACACAGAGAAACCTCAACTGAAGCAGAAGAAATAAAGTCAAAATAGAAAGAGAGCCAGGACTGGGGTTGGGGGTGGGAGAGTAAAGGAAAGGTGAAAAAAAGGGAGAGAGACAGAGTCATAGAGAATAGTGTTCAGATTCCCAGGTTCTCACTTCCTTAATTTTATTTGCCAGTAGTTTTCTCTCCTTTTTTTTCCCATGAAACTAGTTTAAGATTATTTTCTACCAATTACATACTAAAGAATATTGACTTACCTCCACATTATGTTTTTATTTATGGAATGAGAAGAACTATTCTCATTAACTTTTAGTTGTATCTCCCTAAATGTAGCAAGTTTTAATAAATAATGCCCATGCTTTTTACCACTTTCTTAATCATCATTTTTTTTCTCTTGGATCTGTCTTTAAACCCAGAGAATTCATCATAAAAGCCTTGGGATTATTTTATACATTAAGAAATACTTTCAAGCACAATTGCTAACATTTTTGCAGGCTGGAGCAAATGGAAAATAGCATCTCTCTTTCCTTTCCAACAGGAAAACTACCGTTTGTAAATTCACAACAGCTGGGGTCTATTTTCTCAGCTGTGTGGAGAAAATAATCTACAGAAGTAGAGAATAAACCTAACCCACAAAGACAAGCAAATGGCAGAGGCAAGGATGAACAGAGCTGTGACATTTTTTAGTCCCTGAATCCTGCCATTCCCAATGTCAGGCAAGTCCACCCACAAGTTGATTAATGAGCCAATAAATTCTACTGTTTTAACTGAGCTAGTTGAAAATGGATTTCTGTCACTTGCCACCTGAAGATTCCTGACTAATACCTGACTAACGTTCAGTTCCTTTCAATCATCGTGCTTTCATGTATCATGATAAATTTGCTCCCTCAAATGCTGTTCAATGACTATTTGCTTTCCTCTCCTTTATCGAGTTTATTGCTTAAGCTGCACCTTAAGACCAATCCTGGGAAGTGTCTACCTCTCACCCTACCCCTCTAGGTTGAATATATTTTCTATGTCCTCATATAACATCCTGTGTCTCATACCACGGTACCTCCCAAGAGAACAGAAATGTTCTCCTGGCTCCTCTGGGGATGACAGGAATCATCTATCGGGAGCTTCTAGGAGTCACAGTCCTTATGACACAGAGAAACCTCAACTGAAGCAGAAGAAATAAAGTCAAAATAGAAAGAGAGCCAGGACTGGGGTTGGGGGTGGGAGAGTAAAGGAAAGGTGAAAAAAAGGGAGAGAGACAGAGTCATAGAGAATAGTGTTCAGATTCCCAGGTTCTCACTTCCTTAATTTTATTTGCCAGTAGTTTTCTCTCCTTTTTTTTCCCATGAAACTAGTTTAAGATTATTTTCTACCAATTACATACTAAAGAATATTGACTTACCTCCACATTATGTTTTTATTTATGGAATGAGAAGAACTATTCTCATTAACTTTTAGTTGTATCTCCCTAAATGTAGCAAGTTTTAATAAATAATGCCCATGCTTTTTACCACTTTCTTAATCATCATTTTTTTTCTCTTGGATCTGTCTTTAAACCCAGAGAATTCATCATAAAAGCCTTGGGATTATTTTATACATTAAGAATACTCATTCAACCTCATCTTTTGTCCATATCAAAGACTGGCAAACTTTTTTTTGTAAAGGGGCAAACAGTAAATCTTTTGATTCTGTGGGCCATAGAACCTTTTTTGAAACTACTTAACTCTGCCACTGTTCTGTGAAAACAGCCATTGGCCCATTCCAGGGAAAATGTATAAAGGAATGAGCATGGCTATGTTCCAATAAAACTTTATTTACATAAACAGACAGCAGGCCAGATTCAGCCTACAGACTATAGTTATCTAGTGCAGATGAACCAAATAGCTGTAAAACGAATGTTTGTTATAAAAACAATTATTTCAATACAAAATGTTGTTCATTTGCTCAGTCATGTCCAACTCTTTGCAACCCCACGGACTGCAGCATACCTGGCTTCCCTGTCCTTCACCATTTCCTGGAACTTGCTCAAACTCATGTCCATTGACTCAGTGATACCATCCAACTACCTTGTCCTCTGCTGTTGCCTTCCCCGCCTGCCTTCAATCTTTCCCCAGCATCAGGGTCTTTCCAATGAGTCAACTCTTTGCATCAGTTGGCCAAAATACTGGAGTTTCAGCTTCAGTATCCGTTCTTTCAGTGAACATTCATGGTTGATTTCCTTTAGGATTGATTGGTTTGATCTCCTTGCAGTTCAAAAGACTCTCAAGAGTCTTTTCCAACACCACAATTTGAAATCATCAGTTCTTCAGCAATCAACCTTCTTTATGGTCCAGCTCTCACATCCATACATGGCTACTGGAAAAGCCATAGCTTTAACTATACAGACCTTTGTAGACAAAGTGATGTCTGTTTTTTAATATGCTATCTAAGTTGATCATAGCTTTTCTTCCAAGGAACAAATACCTTTTAATTTCATGCCTGCAGTCACTGTCTATAGTGATTTTGGAGCCCATGAAAATAAAATCTGTCACTGTTTTCACTGTTTTCCCATCTATATGCCATGAGGTGATGGGACCAGATGCCATGATCTTAGTTTTTTGAAGGTTGAGTTTTAAGTCAGCTTTTTCACTCTCTTCTTTCACCATCAATAGGCTCTTTAGATACTCTTCCCTTTCTACCATTAGGGTAGTATCATCTGCATATGTGATATTATTTATATTTCTCCTGGCAGTTAAGATCTATAGGTACCAAGGCTTTCCAGTTCTTTCCTACAATCCTTCTATTTTGTTTTGGCAAGCACTTAATATTATCCTAACTGCTGTATCTGAACACTGTTTTAAGTAACTGGAAATAAAATACTTTTGTCCTTTACCATCTTGGCTGACCTTGTCCTCACCATTCCCTGCATGTTACTAATGGAGCTTGAAATTAAACGTCATTTCTGTTTATCTGTTAACACATGCATAACATTCCCTGTAAAGTACAAGTCTTTTAAAGAACTGATGCATTGGAAAACAGGTATCTGAGTAAGATGTGATGACCGCTTTGTTCTAATGTGTTCTTTCTCCTTCTAAAGACTGAAGGCATGGGAACCAATTGCCATGGCTGCCCATTAAAGTATTAAAGATCATGAAATTTAAGAGTTTTTTGAGTTCTCTAGCTGTCCGATTACTGTTAAGTTTATGAATCCTAATGGGAAACAAGACATTTTCTTCCATAAAGGTAGTGCAAACACCTTTTATCTTCCCTCAGCTCAATTCAATCATCTTCTATGGTGGTTTTAAGATTTGGTCACAAAAGCTTTGATAATCTTCCTTCAAGAGGTGGAGTCTAATTTCCCTTCCTTTGAATGTGAGCTGGACTTAGTGAGTTAGGTCAATAAAGACAATGCAGCTCCCTCTTGTGCTGTCTCTTAGAAGTCAGCTACCATGTCATGAGGGTATTCAAACAGCCTTATGTTGAAACCTATATTGAGGCCTCCGGCAACAGACAGTGAGGAACTGAGGCCTCCTGCCAATAATGATGTGAGTGAATTCAGAATGGACCCTTTGGCCCCATCAAGCCTTCAACTTGACTGTAACCTTCATTAGAAACTCTGAGCCAGAGACATCTATATAACTCATTTCTAGATAGGTACCTCACACAAACTATGAGATAACAAACATTTATTGTTTTAGATTTTAGAGTAACTGGTTACACAATAGTAGATAACTAATACATCTTCTAAGGGTGTTTATGGCTCAAAGTGGAGATGCCAGTGGTAGAGGTGGCATGTAGCCGTGTGGTATAACTGAGCATCCAGCCAGTTGCCAGGCACAGACATGCAGGTGAGGGAAGACAGAGTTCAACTTAACCAGTTGTATAAATTTAAAGCAATTTATTTGTTCAAAATTATTAGATTATTTATACGAGATATCAGTAGTCTCTAATATAGTGGTTCTCAGCCTTGGCTGCACACCTGAGGAATTTCAAAAGTAGTGATATCTAGGTTCCACTCCCAGAAACTCTGAATTACTTATACTAGGCTATAGTCTGGGCATCAGGATTTAAAAATTACCCCAGCTGTTTCTAAAGTACAGCTAAGACTGAGAACTAAAGAGTTCCCCAACATCCCTCTATTAGATGGTATATTACAATGAAAGCAAGCCTCAGACCAAATTTGCAAAGCAAACATTTATAGGTAAGCAGAAACAGACAACAAAACTTTTCAGAAGTCTCAATAAAGTCACAGATACCTACCCTTTTAGGTACACTAGACAGGCACGAGGCTTAAAGGATTTGCTTGTGATCCTATAATTGTCTGGAGACAGAATTCAGCTAAACATCTGGTCAGATCCTATGCCTGAAACTCTTCGCTTAGACAGCATATGGCCTTCTGCAACGGGTACTGGGTTCCCTTGGTGCCCAGACTACACTGTGGATGGGGAAAGTACTTGGGCAAGACTTCCTCCAGCTCACACATGTGTATTGAGCACCATTCATTTCTATAATGAAATAGAAACATCTTTAATATCCATGGTCCTATATAACTAGACACATAGTGTAGATCTGAGCTGAACTGAGTGGAAGATCTTGTGACAGCTGCCTCTGGACTGTGGGCCCTGATGAGAACACGAGCTTTACAGCCTGGAAGCACATTAGAGACACTGAAGAAACTCTAAAAGATAAGACCCCAATACTAACCCCACTCTAATTTAATCAGAACTCTGAGGGCAGAGGCCAGGCATTGGGACTTTTTACAAACTTCTCAACAAATCAAGATTGGCAAGGAGGTATGCTCCATAAGGTGGTGGAATAAACACAAGGGAGCGTGTTGGGTGTTGAAACTCTTCTATGGCCTGATTGTGAGATTTTAGAGTAACTGGTTACACAATAGTAGATAACTAATACATCTTCTAAGGGTGTTTATGGCTCAAAGTGGAGATGCCAGTGGTAGAGGTGGCATGTAGCCGTGTGGTATAACTGAGCATCCAGCCAGTTGCCAGGCACAGACATGCAGGTGAGGGAAGACAGAGTTCAACTTAACCAGTTGTATAAATTTAAAGCAATTTATTTGTTCAAAATTATTAGATTATTTATACGAGATATCAGTAGTCTCTAATATAGTGGTTCTCAGCCTTGGCTGCACACCTGAGGAATTTCAAAAGTAGTGATATCTAGGTTCCACTCCCAGAAACTCTGAATTACTTATACTAGGCTATAGTCTGGGCATCAGGATTTAAAAATTACCCCAGCTGTTTCTAAAGTACAGCTAAGACTGAGAACTAAAGAGTTCCCCAACATCCCTCTATTAGATGGTATATTACAATGAAAGCAAGCCTCAGACCAAATTTGCAAAGCAAACATTTATAGGTAAGCAGAAACAGACAACAAAACTTTTCAGAAGTCTCAATAAAGTCACAGATACCTACCCTTTTAGGTACACTAGACAGGCACGAGGCTTAAAGGATTTGCTTGTGATCCTATAATTGTCTGGAGACAGAATTCAGCTAAACATCTGGTCAGATCCTATGCCTGAAACTCTTCGCTTAGACAGCATATGGCCTTCTGCAACGGGTACTGGGTTCCCTTGGTGCCCAGACTACACTGTGGATGGGGAAAGTACTTGGGCAAGACTTCCTCCAGCTCACACATGTGTATTGAGCACCATTCATTTCTATAATGAAATAGAAACATCTTTAATATCCATGGTCCTATATAACTAGACACATAGTGTAGATCTGAGCTGAACTGAGTGGAAGATCTTGTGACAGCTGCCTCTGGACTGTGGGCCCTGATGAGAACACGAGCTTTACAGCCTGGAAGCACATTAGAGACACTGAAGAAACTCTAAAAGATAAGACCCCAATACTAACCCCACTCTAATTTAATCAGAACTCTGAGGGCAGAGGCCAGGCATTGGGACTTTTTACAAACTTCTCAACAAATCAAGATTGGCAAGGAGGTATGCTCCATAAGGTGGTGTAATAAACACAAGGGAGCTTTTTGGGTGTTGAAACTCTTCTATGGCCTGATTGTGAGAGCTTTATATGACTCTATACATGTATAGTGCTCATAAAACTGTACAACAAAGGAAAAGGTTAATCTTAGTGTATGATAATTTTAAAAATAAAATATTATATCTATTAAATTCTTAGTCTAACGTATAGCCAGGGTTGGAAGTTGCTGGATTAGATTCTTCCAAGGGGGGATCTACCACCTCTGAGAAGTGCATTCATAATTAGGGTAGCACCAGTGTTAACTTCCTAAATTAACAAACTTCCCTTCACCACACATATGCACATTTGTTGTTGTTCAGTTGCCCAGAGGTATCCAACTCTGTGCAACCCTGTGGACTGCAGCATGCCAGGCCTCCCTGTCCCTCACCATCTCCTGGAGTTTGCCCAACTTCATGTGCATCGCATTGGTGATGCCATCCAACCATCTCATCCTTAGAGCCCTCTTTTACGACTGACCTTTATCTTTCCCAGCATCAGGGACTTTTCCAGTGAGTTGGCTGTTCTTATCAGGTGACCAAAATCCTGGAGCTTCATATTCAGCATCAGTCCTTCCAATGAGTATTCAGTGTTGATTTCCTTTAAGAGTGACTGATTTGATCTCCTCACTGTGCAAGGGACTCTGCGGAGTTTTCTTGAGCACCCAGTTTGAAGTCATCAATTCTTTGGCACTCTGTGTTCTTTAAGGTCCTGCTCTCACCACCGTACGTGACCACTGGGAAGACCATAGGCTTGACTGTAGGACCTTTGTCAGCAGAGTAATGTCTCTGCTGTTCAACACAATGTCTATGTTTGTCATAGCTTTCCTGCCAAGAAGCAATCATCTTCTGATTTTATGGCTGCAGTCACCATCTGCAGTGATTTTAAAGCCCAAGAGGAGAAAGTTTGTCACTACCTCCACTTTTCCCTTCTATTTGCCATGTAGGGCACACTTAGAGACACTGAAGAACTCTAAAGATAAGACCCCAATACTAACCCCACTCTAATTTAATCAGAACTCTGAGGGCAGAGGCCAGGCATTGGGACTTTTTACAAACTTCTCAACAAATCAAGATTGGCAAGGAGGTATGCTCCATAAGGTGGTGTAATAAACACAAGGGAGCTTTTTGGGTGTTGAAACTCTTCTATGGCCTGATTGTGAGAGCTTTATATGACTCTATACATGTATAGTGCTCATAAAACTGTACAACAAAGGAAAAGGTTAATCTTAGTGTATGATAATTTTAAAAATAAAATATTATATCTATTAAATTCTTAGTCTAACGTATAGCCAGGGTTGGAAGTTGCTGGATTAGATTCTTCCAAGGGGGGATCTACCACCTCTGAGAAGTGCATTCATAATTAGGGTAGCACCAGTGTTAACTTCCTAAATTAACAAACTTCCCTTCACCACACATATGCACATTTGTTGTTGTTCAGTTGCCCAGAGGTATCCAACTCTGTGCAACCCTGTGGACTGCAGCATGCCAGGCCTCCCTGTCCCTCACCATCTCCTGGAGTTTGCCCAACTTCATGTGCATCGCATTGGTGATGCCATCCAACCATCTCATCCTTAGAGCCCTCTTTTACGACTGACCTTTATCTTTCCCAGCATCAGGGACTTTTCCAGTGAGTTGGCTGTTCTTATCAGGTGACCAAAATCCTGGAGCTTCATATTCAGCATCAGTCCTTCCAATGAGTATTCAGTGTTGATTTCCTTTAAGAGTGACTGATTTGATCTCCTCACTGTGCAAGGGACTCTGCGGAGTTTTCTTGAGCACCCAGTTTGAAGTCATCAATTCTTTGGCACTCTGTGTTCTTTAAGGTCCTGCTCTCACCACCGTACGTGACCACTGGGAAGACCATAGGCTTGACTGTAGGACCTTTGTCAGCAGAGTAATGTCTCTGCTGTTCAACACAATGTCTATGTTTGTCATAGCTTTCCTGCCAAGAAGCAATCATCTTCTGATTTTATGGCTGCAGTCACCATCTGCAGTGATTTTAAAGCCCAAGAGGAGAAAGTTTGTCACTACCTCCACTTTTTCCCCTTCTATTTGCCATGAAGTAGGGCCAGGTGCCCTGATCTTAGTTTTTTTTATTAATTTAGTTTTAAGCCAGATTTTTCATTCTCCTCCTTCACGTATCACTGCCTTGTCACGGTGAAGGGGCTTGCATAACTCAGTGAAGCTATGAGCCATGCCACACGAGATGCACAGGTCATAATGGAGAGTTCTGATAAAAGGTGATCCACTGGAGGAAGGAATGGCAACCACCCCAGTATAAAACCTCATGAATTGTATAAAAAAAGACACATTCACATACCACATATATAAGCTCACCATATTGTTGATACAGAAATATTTTAAAGTAAGTTATAAATACTGCAGTAGAAAAGTTTAGCTATCTTTTGCATATTCACACTGGGGAATTTCAGAATATTACAGTAGAACATTGCATGAGTCAACAGTTATCCTAATTTGTGCTCTTGGAGAAAAACACTTAAAATGCAATTTCTTTGCCTCAAAACAATGTTTCTCAAACCCATAAACTTGGATTATTATAGAATAACAAAGAATCCCAAAAGGAGAGTAGTTTGGCAGTTTAATTAGTTTCATTTCTGAGGAGGATCATAGAAAGAAAGAAATACAGTTTATATCACAAAACTGTGCATGAATATGTGTGTTTATATTAGATAAATGAAACAAAAGTTTCAGGAAACAACTCAGGTCTCTCCTACTTTATTCTATTAATATTTCATGACAGTGTTGGTCATGACTGAGGATCTTGCTATAATGGTGAGAGAATCATAGTTAAAACACTTTGAGAGAATATAACCAGTCACCTGTGCTTCCAATTGCCACGAAGCAAGAAGACAGATAGGAATTTGACCACTGGATGCACACTGTCTAGCTTTCTGAAGCTGGACGAGTTTCTTGAGCTCTTGTCTGCCTCCATTTACCCACTCATAAAATGGGAATAATCACAGAGAACTTCAGCTGTTTTCAGATCACTGAATCCGTATCCGCAGAACTCAATGCCGAAGGTCCTCTCCCTTCACCTTTAAGACTCACTAAGACAGAGACAGAACATGGATTCACCTTTAAGACTCACTAAGACAGAGACAGAACATGGAAGCCCTGAACTATTTCTGGATTTGGAGGTCAGGAGACTATACTTGAATTTCCCATCTTTTTCCTTGCATGCTCCGTGGTAGTTAGGTCTTATCAGAGCTTTCTATATGAATCATCCAAAGATCTAAAACAGTATGAATCCTTTAATATCCAGTTATTTAAGACACTCTGGTTGGAGGAAGAAGAATAACTTAAGCAATTGTTCTGGCCAAAGAGAACAGAGTGGTGTTCCAGGCTGATCTGTACCCTGTCCTTAGGAAGGAATGGCAACCACCCCAGTATAAAACCTCATGAATTGTATAAAAAAAGACACATTCACATACCACATATATAAGCTCACCATATTGTTGATACAGAAATATTTTAAAGTAAGTTATAAATACTGCAGTAGAAAAGTTTAGCTATCTTTTGCATATTCACACTGGGGAATTTCAGAATATTACAGTAGAACATTGCATGAGTCAACAGTTATCCTAATTTGTGCTCTTGGAGAAAAACACTTAAAATGCAATTTCTTTGCCTCAAAACAATGTTTCTCAAACCCATAAACTTGGATTATTATAGAATAACAAAGAATCCCAAAAGGAGAGTAGTTTGGCAGTTTAATTAGTTTCATTTCTGAGGAGGATCATAGAAAGAAAGAAATACAGTTTATATCACAAAACTGTGCATGAATATGTGTGTTTATATTAGATAAATGAAACAAAAGTTTCAGGAAACAACTCAGGTCTCTCCTACTTTATTCTATTAATATTTCATGACAGTGTTGGTCATGACTGAGGATCTTGCTATAATGGTGAGAGAATCATAGTTAAAACACTTTGAGAGAATATAACCAGTCACCTGTGCTTCCAATTGCCACGAAGCAAGAAGACAGATAGGAATTTGACCACTGGATGCACACTGTCTAGCTTTCTGAAGCTGGACGAGTTTCTTGAGCTCTTGTCTGCCTCCATTTACCCACTCATAAAATGGGAATAATCACAGAGAACTTCAGCTGTTTTCAGATCACTGAATCCGTATCCGCAGAACTCAATGCCGAAGGTCCTCTCCCTTCACCTTTAAGACTCACTAAGACAGAGACAGAACATGGATTCACCTTTAAGACTCACTAAGACAGAGACAGAACATGGAAGCCCTGAACTATTTCTGGATTTGGAGGTCAGGAGACTATACTTGAATTTCCCATCTTTTTCCTTGCATGCTCCGTGGTAGTTAGGTCTTATCAGAGCTTTCTATATGAATCATCCAAAGATCTAAAACAGTATGAATCCTTTAATATCCAGTTATTTAAGACACTCTGGTTGGAGGAAGAAGAATAACTTAAGCAATTGTTCTGGCCAAAGAGAACAGAGTGGTGTTCCAGGCTGATCTGTCTCACCCATGTCCTTACTTTAAAATAACCAGGAATAATTCACTTTTATGAATTTGCCTTATGGAAAACCAACAAAAGGAGATGATTATCCTAGGTAAAGAAAAAGGTGTGCAAACAGTGTCAGTGGAAGAGTATGGCCACAAAAACAGTTTGGGTTGAATTTCTCAAAATTCACTCACCTCCTAAGGTGTCTCAGGGCATCTGGGGACCTGGCCGACTAAGCAGAGTTTATTCACATGTTCACCAGGGCATTTCGTAAAGTTTCAGAGACATAGAAATATGTTATACATATAGAAATATCAATCACGCAAAACGTAGGTGAATACTAAATCACAAGGCGACTCTACTACTTGTTTCAGCCTCTCACTTCTGTTACTCTGGGCACAGGCTGCAGGGGTGAGGGGGCTGTAAATGGTCGTTGTCTCAGCCAGCCAGTTCTGCTCTTCATCCACACCTTGGGAAACAGCTCTAATTCACTAACACGTACAGTTCAGCCTAATGTCTTCAAGTCAAGACCAGAAACTTTCCCAAGACCAGGAGCAAAAACACTGCCATCCCTATACAAAGTTCGCAGCTAAATTAGGGTAGTTCAATACACTGAAATCTGTAGGCTGGCGTTTACATCGCTAAAGTTATTCCCATTTTGCTAATCCCGAGAGAAAAGCAGGTGTTGGTTCACAATTCTGGGAATCAGCACCACCACCACCATCCCCAGGGTAAAATCTGAAACTAGCTCCTGTATACAGAGGGGCAGCGAGAGACTGAAGAAAGATGTCGACCACTCCAGATGGACAGACGGCAGCTTTAAAGAGCAAGGAAACTTACAAGGGACGCTTGTCTTTCGTGATGCAGGAGGAGTTGATGTCCGCACCTGCCCTGCCAGAAACTTAAAAGCTTCCACAGAGGGCTTCCCCTGGTGGCCAAGTGGGTAAGGACACCGCCTTGCAGTGCAAGGGGCGCTGGTTCGAGCCCTGGCCTGGGAAGATCCCACGTGCCGCGGAGCGGCTGGACTGATGTGTCCAATTACCGAGCCGGATCTCTGGAGCGCATGTGCCCAGAGCCGGCGCTCTGCAACAACAGAGGCCGCCACGATGGGAGGCCCACAGGAGCCAAAGAACAAAGACAGATGAACATAGAGAAACGAAAGACCAATAGAAGTGGCCCGCCTGCTCCCCTCCCTCCTCAACCCGACCTCCGCCCAAAATAAATAAATAAATAAATCTTTAAAAAAAAAAAGCTTCCACAGAGGCCTTAACTGGGTTCAGTCAACGTTTTTAGTCCAGATGGTCTCAATGCCACAGTGCTTTCTCAAAGCTGTGTCCCAGAAACCAGCTCCTAGTGTGGCTACAAAGGGAAGAAGCCAGGTAGGAGGATCTGGAGAGGAAGAGGCACCACCCACTTCCGGTTCAGCTTCCGGGTCAAACAACCTCCTCCGGCAGCGGAACCTTAGGTTATTTCAAGTGTGACAGAATTACAAAGGTAAGTAAAGAGCACAGTTTCATTCAGAATAAAGCTGAATTGGGAGGAAAAGTAGCTATTATATAGCGTACGTTTTAGAAAGGGAAGAAACATCAGTGTTGAACCTGAAAATGATAAATCGTATCTGCCTGGGACCAGGCGGGAGAGGACGCCAAAATTGAAATTTCGGCTTCTCACTTTGAAAAGACTTGAGGGCTTCCTGGTACTCCAGTAGCTGAGGGATCTGCCTGCCAACACAGGGGGCATGGGCTGGGTACCTGCTCCAGAAGGTATCCAGGGTTGTGGGCCACAGCTACTGAACCCACACCACTGCAATTAAGCGCTGCAACTCCTGAGGCCTGTGTGCCTAGAGCAGGAAACTAGCTCCTGTATACAGAGGGGCAGCGAGAGACTGAAGAAAGATGTCGACCACTCCAGATGGACAGACGGCAGCTTTAAAGAGCAAGGAAACTTACAAGGGACGCTTGTCTTTCGTGATGCAGGAGGAGTTGATGTCCGCACCTGCCCTGCCAGAAACTTAAAAGCTTCCACAGAGGGCTTCCCCTGGTGGCCAAGTGGGTAAGGACACCGCCTTGCAGTGCAAGGGGCGCTGGTTCGAGCCCTGGCCTGGGAAGATCCCACGTGCCGCGGAGCGGCTGGACTGATGTGTCCAATTACCGAGCCGGATCTCTGGAGCGCATGTGCCCAGAGCCGGCGCTCTGCAACAACAGAGGCCGCCACGATGGGAGGCCCACAGGAGCCAAAGAACAAAGACAGATGAACATAGAGAAACGAAAGACCAATAGAAGTGGCCCGCCTGCTCCCCTCCCTCCTCAACCCGACCTCTGCCCAAAATAAATAAATAAATAAATCTTTAAAAAAAAAAAGCTTCCACAGAGGCCTTAACTGGGTTCAGTCAACGTTTTTAGTCCAGATGGTCTCAATGCCACAGTGCTTTCTCAAAGCTGTGTCCCAGAAACCAGCTCCTAGTGTGGCTACAAAGGGAAGAAGCCAGGTAGGAGGATCTGGAGAGGAAGAGGCACCACCCACTTCCGGTTCAGCTTCCGGGTCAAACAACCTCCTCCGGCAGCGGAACCTTAGGTTATTTCAAGTGTGACAGAATTACAAAGGTAAGTAAAGAGCACAGTTTCATTCAGAATAAAGCTGAATTGGGAGGAAAAGTAGCTATTATATAGCGTACGTTTTAGAAAGGGAAGAAACATCAGTGTTGAACCTGAAAATGATAAATCGTATCTGCCTGGGACCAGGCGGGAGAGGACGCCAAAATTGAAATTTCGGCTTCTCACTTTGAAAAGACTTGAGGGGCTTCCCTGGTACTCCAGTAGCTGAGGGATCTGCCTGCCAACACAGGGGGCATGGGCTGGGTACCTGCTCCAGAAGGTATCCAGGGTTGTGGGCCACAGCTACTGAACCCACACCACTGCAATTAAGCGCTGCAACTCCTGAGGCCTGTGTGCCTAGAGCAGGTGCTCTGCAGCAAGAGAAGCTCCCGCAATGGGAAGTCACCGCAATAAGAAAGCCATGTTCCAAATGGAAGAACAGTCCCCTACCTCCACAGCTAGAAACAGCCGCACTGGAGAAACCCAGCAGGCAGCAAGGAAGACGCTGCACAGCCAAAGGCAAATTAATTTTTAAAAAAGAAAATGCACTTGAATTTAACGTGAATGTACACGTTTGAATTTTTGTATTCTGCCACTCGATTATGCCACAGGACAGACAGCCCATGTCAGGAGAATTTGCACCTAAAAACTCTGGGAACCTTCTGCTGGCCTCTCAGAATTTCTGGTTCATCATCCCACAGAGTTGCTGTAACTTCAGTCAACTTTACCAGGTACTCTTCATGTGTGCTTTTTCCTTTTACTTCTTATTTTCTTCTTCTTTTTTTTTATTTTTTGGCTAACTGTATTACTCATATTTGAAATGTCCTAGAGGACTTGAAGGCTTCTTGTCCTCAAATGAGGCATGAGTGGTTTAGTACAGGGTTCTGTCTGGGTGAAATAGGTTATCCTCCTCCAGAATCTCTAACTAAATGTGTGTCACTGAATATTGGTGATTTGAAGATGAGATGCTGCTGGGTGAAGAGCCAGACTATGTTGATGCCTCAGGGTGGAAAAGGAGGATGGAAGGGGCAGACCGATTTACCTAAAGCCTGCTCTTCTTGTTTGTCTTTAGCTGAGAGTAAAGTTTAAAAAAATTGACATTAAAGTTCAAAGATTCTGACCCTTTTCAAAGTCTAGGAGTAGTATTTTTATCCCAATAGATTGCTAAGCCTGATGCCTTAAATGGGTTAGTAATTTTGTCCTGCACCCCTGTTTCGGAGTGGGTTTTAACAACCCCCGGGAGCCTCTTCTATTCTGCTTCATTATATTGTCGTGGCTTCCATTGCCTCAGAGCTATAGGAAGACACACCAGGAAAGTCAAAGCTAGTGGAAGAGAGACCATGATTCCAATGTCTTTCCTCTGTGTTTTAATTCTTCTGCCTCACATTTATAAATATTCTTGATTTTGAGGACAGGCATCTGAATTAATAAATACCTGTGCATATGCGCATAGCATAGCTGGGAAATGTATGGTTTTTAAATCTTCTGGCATCTCCCCATACTCAGCTCTTGAAGTATCCTCAGCTCCCTAATTGACCCATGCTTTCTCATCCTCGGCAAGCTAGACTGTGGCCTCCTTCCTCTCCACCCCACCACTTTGTCTCCTTACCTGGTAGCATAGTCGAGTCATGATTCTGTGAGCCAGCATTCTGTGTGAAGGGTCATCTGGCCGCTGACCACTGGTCTGCTTTCTTGACCTTTTGATTATTGTTGAAAATGTGATATCATAAGGATAACAAATAAGACAAAATTTGCATTAAGCCGGGAATTGTCTTCTGGAAGAATTCTTAATGTTATACTTGTTTTTCGTTAATTTAGAAAGACAAACATCCTATGGTCAGAGATCAGTACTAATTTTTATGTAAATTTTTATATAGTGTCTGTGCTCTAGAGAGTTTCCTTATTTAATATGAGTTTCCTTACTTACTATAGGATTCTCAATCGCCAGTTAAGATGGCTATAGACATTAGTAAATCTACTCCATAAAACTTCACAGTGTAGCATTAATTTTATGCATATCTGAGAGCCTAATATAAGCATAGTCTTTTTTGTGTAAGTGCTAAGTCACTTCGGTTGTGTCTGACTCTTCGCAATCCTATGGATTGTAGCCTGTCGGGTCCTCTGTCCATGGGATTCTTCTGAAGAGGTTATTCAGCATTCATATATAGAATTGATGAATTAGGAGGGACTACAACATTTACTTTTGTATATACCCCAGTCCACAGCTTTTTTTGGAACATATATCACTATTTTACCTTTAAAAAATAGTGCTGTTGTGAATTACAACAATCTGTAAATGGTGATCGCTTGGTTCTTCTTATTTTGAGGTTTATGCAAATAGTTGCACATCTTTGTTTTGTGACATGCTTTTTTGATTCAATGTTATACACCTAACATTCATCCATATTGATTTATATAATTGTTTTTAACTTAGTTTTGTTGATGCAGTCTGTTTTTTTTTTTTTTTTTATTTTTTTTTTTTTTTTTTTTTGGGGGGGGGTCGGGTTGGGGAGGGAGGGGAGCAGGCGGGCCACTTCTATTGGTCTTTCATTTGTCTGTTTTCATCCGTCTTTGTTCCTTGGCTCCTGTGGGCCTCCCATCGTGGTGGCGTCTGTCGTTGCTGAGCACCAACTCTGGGCGCATGCGCTCCAGAGCTCTGGCTCGGTAATTGGACACATCGGTCCAGCCACTCCGCGGCACGTGGGATCTTCCGAGGCCAGGGATCGAACTGGCGCCCGTTGCACTGCAAGGCGGTGTCTTTACCCACTAGACCACCAGGGGAAGCCCTAGAGTCTGCTTTTAGTTAAAATGTGTTCCTTCATGACTTTGTCCAGGTATTTTGGAATAAAGGAATGGGGAGAGGGAAGAAGTTAAGAATTTGAGACAAAATTTTCAGAAAGCAAAACCTTTGCACATAGGGATGTCACCAGCCCACAGTTTCATGACAAATCATTCAATTTTTGTACAACCACTTTAATAATTCCTTTACATATGAAAATTTAATGAATTGTAATTTATATTTAGAATAAAGAACCAGCCATACTTTTATCTCACCTGCTTCTCTCATGACTTTCTCTGTGTTATTTCCCCAGGAATACAGTGCCTGTATGTCCTTAAATCTATAGGTGATGCCAGCAGCAAATAGGCTTTTCTAGTGATTCAAACACACTAGTCCCAAATGAAAAATTGAAAAAATTTCAACTGTAAATATTTATTTTGAAAACTCAGTTTCGTGATGCCAGCAGCAAATAGATTCTTCTGAAGAGGTTATTCAGCATTCATATATAGAATTGATGAATTAGGAGGGACTACAACATTTACTTTTGTATATACCCCAGTCCACAGCTTTTTTTGGAACATATATCACTATTTTACCTTTAAAAAATAGTGCTGTTGTGAATTACAACAATCTGTAAATGGTGATCGCTTGGTTCTTCTTATTTTGAGGTTTATGCAAATAGTTGCACATCTTTGTTTTGTGACATGCTTTTTTGATTCAATGTTATACACCTAACATTCATCCATATTGATTTATATAATTGTTTTTAACTTAGTTTTGTTGATGCAGTCTGTTTTTTTTTTTTTTTTTTAATTTATTTATTTATTTATTTTTGGGCGGGGGTCGGGTTGGGGAGGGAGGGGAGCAGGCGGGCCACTTATATTGGTCTTTCATTTGTCTGTTTTAATCCGTCTTTGTTCCTTGACTCCTGTGGGCCTCCCATCGTGGTGGCGTCTGTCGTTGCTGAGCACCAACTCTGGGCGCATGCGCTCCAGAGCTCTGGCTCGGTAATTGGACACATCGGTCCAGCCACTCCGCGGCACGTGGGATCTTCCGAGGCCAGGGATCGAACTGGCGCCCGTTGCACTGCAAGGCGGTGTCTTTACCCACTAGACCACCAGGGGAAGCCCTAGAGTCTGCTTTTAGTTAAAATGTGTTCCTTCATGACTTTGTCCAGGTATTTTGGAATAAAGGAATGGGGAGAGGGAAGAAGTTAAGAATTTGAGACAAAATTTTCAGAAAGCAAAACCTTTGCACATAGGGATGTCACCAGCCCACAGTTTCATGACAAATCATTCAATTTTTGTACAACCACTTTAATAATTCCTTTACATATGAAAATTTAATGAATTGTAATTTATATTTAGAATAAAGAACCAGCCATACTTTTATCTCACCTGCTTCTCTCATGACTTTCTCTGTGTTATTTCCCCAGGAATACAGTGCCTGTATGTCCTTAAATCTATAGGTGATGCCAGCAGCAAATAGGCTTTTCTAGTGATTCAAACACACTAGTCCCAAATGAAAAAATTGAAAAAAATTTCAACTGTAAATATTTATTTTGAAAACTCATTTGTTTTTCTCTCTTGCTTGGAAATGCAGTCAGCCTCCTAAGTAGTATTCCTTAGAAAGCCAAGAAATTGCTGAAGTAAGAAAGAAATCAGTAGTTCTAGGTTTTAGTTAACATTGTCATTATTTCTAAGTATATCTAACTTATAGTTTCAGAATTTATTGCAGTTGCCAAGTAGTATCAAAGGCAAAATCTAAATATGAATACTTTCCTTTTCCTTATTTCAAGCTGAAAATATTCCTGGGATTTGTGTGAGTAAATAAAACAAGTGGTTTTGTATAATTACAGACAACTTCATATAGTCAAAACTGACTTGAGCAATTTTTTGTCATTTCAGTAAAATCATTGATAAATTTATTATTTAATAATTTAACATTTAATTAATAAATTGATTAAATATCATTTTTGAAATTATTTCAGAAGCTCTTGTATTATCTTTATAAACAGCTAGAAAGGAAGGGTCATTACTTTGAAGACAGTGGGATAGGTCTGACTGGCTTTTGACTATACGTTCTGTTGAATGAATTGTACAATATGAGAAACCCAAGCTTTATCTGTTAGACAAGAATGAAACAATCTATTGTTAGTATTAATAGTGAAAATATAGTACTTGATCACATCACTGCATAGCAACAAACAATTAACTGGTATAAATTAAGCTTATTAAAAAACAAATATTTAAATAGTTTTGAAAAGTGATCATTTTTGATAAATTAAGACTGTGTATGTTTACAACAGAAATAAAAACAAGGACATTTATAAAATAGTTTTCTTTGCTAATGTCTCAACAATTGAGGCAACAGCAAATTTCTATGGAATCATGACGAAATACTAAAATTTTACTTTAGTGTCTGCATTAGTTTCTTCAGACTGCCATGGCTTAAAACAATAGAAATTTATTCTCTCACAGTTTTGGAAGCTAAAAGTTGAAAATCGAGCTGTCTGCAAGGTTGGTTTCTTCTGGACCTTCTGAGACAGAATCTATTCTGTTCCTCCCTCCTGGCTTTCTCCCTCTGGCAATCCTTGCCTTCCTTAGCTTATAGATGCACTGTTACACAGTCTGCATCTGACATTACATGGTGTCTTTCTGTTTTGTGTCTGTCTCCTTCCTGTAAGGACAAATCTAATCTGTTAATATGGTATGACTTCATCTCAACTGTTTACCTTTGCAAAGATTATTTGCAAATGACCAAATAAAGTCATGTTCTGAGGGTCTAGGCAAATATGAATTTTTTTTAGAGGGGACACTCTTCAATTATTCAACCCAGTACAGTGTCTTAACTATTCCAAATGAAAAATCAGCAATTTGAAAAAGTGACTCAGAATATATTTTTGGTATTCATTATTAAATCCTTGAAGTGGCAGTTAAGTAATTTTATTTGGAAAAGATATTGTTTAGTTTTTATTTAATTTTATCAAACTAAAGAGTTAGGAAATAACTTAATACTTACTATTTTTAAGGAAATGTTGGGATAGTCTTTATTAGAGTCAACAAATATTTACTATACTCAAAGCACTCTTTGTGGAATATAGGTTTTTCATTTATCTGAAACATGATTACTATTGATTAAAATATTTATTATATCTCTTCTTGATTCCTTGCAGTATATTAAGAAGGACATGAGATACTGGTGAAAAGAAATCAAAACAGATATAGTACTTCTCTTCAACAGCTTTTATATAAAGATATACTGTATTGTTGGAGAAGGAAAGGGACAGCCCACTCTAATATTCCTGCCTGAGAAATCTCATGGACAGAGGAGCCAGACGGGCTACAGTCCATGGGGTCACAAAAGAGTTGGACACCATTCAGTGACTAAACAAATACTGTATTATAAAGAGAGGGGCAGTGTGGTGAGGACATCACAGGCTGCCACTGATTAGCCAGGTGAATAAAATTCTCTGCATCTCAGCTTCCTCATTTGCAAACATAGGCAGTAATATATCAGTCTGCCTCCCAAGATTATTAGGAAGATTAAATAAGTAGATGCATGAAGAGTATTTAGAACTATGCATGGAGCCAGGAAGTTTTATATGTGTTAGCTATTGTTACAAGAAACTAATACACAAGATTATTTTTATTTTAATTTTGTGCCAATCCTTGCCTTCCTTAGCTTATAGATGCACTGTTACACAGTCTGCATCTGACATTACATGGTGTCTTTCTGTTTTGTGTCTGTCTCCTTCCTGTAAGGACAAATCTAATCTGTTAATATGGTATGACTTCATCTCAACTGTTTACCTTTGCAAAGATTATTTGCAAATGACCAAATAAAGTCATGTTCTGAGGGTCTAGGCAAATATGAATTTTTTTTAGAGGGGACACTCTTCAATTATTCAACCCAGTACAGTGTCTTAACTATTCCAAATGAAAAATCAGCAATTTGAAAAAGTGACTCAGAATATATTTTTGGTATTCATTATTAAATCCTTGAAGTGGCAGTTAAGTAATTTTATTTGGAAAAGATATTGTTTAGTTTTTATTTAATTTTATCAAACTAAAGAGTTAGGAAATAACTTAATACTTACTATTTTTAAGGAAATGTTGGGATAGTCTTTATTAGAGTCAACAAATATTTACTATACTCAAAGCACTCTTTGTGGAATATAGGTTTTTCATTTATCTGAAACATGATTACTATTGATTAAAATATTTATTATATCTCTTCTTGATTCCTTGCAGTATATTAAGAAGGACATGAGATACTGGTGAAAAGAAATCAAAACAGATATAGTACTTCTCTTCAACAGCTTTTATATAAAGATATACTGTATTGTTGGAGAAGGAAAGGGACAGCCCACTCTAATATTCCTGCCTGAGAAATCTCATGGACAGAGGAGCCAGACGGGCTACAGTCCATGGGGTCACAAAAGAGTTGGACACCATTCAGTGACTAAACAAATACTGTATTATAAAGAGAGAGGGGCAGTGTGGTGAGGACATCACAGGCTGCCACTGATTAGCCAGGTGAATAAAATTCTCTGCATCTCAGCTTCCTCATTTGCAAACATAGGCAGTAATATATCAGTCTGCCTCCCAAGATTATTAGGAAGATTAAATAAGTAGATGCATGAAGAGTATTTAGAACTATGCATGGAGCCAGGAAGTTTTATATGTGTTAGCTATTGTTACAAGAAAAACTAATACACATAAATATATTTTTAATTTTTTATTGATTTATTATTTCACGTTTGATTGCACCAAGTCTTCAGTGTTGCATGAGGGCTTTCTCCAATTGTGGTGTGTGGGCTTCTCATCACAGTGGCTTCTCTTGTTGCAGAGCATGGGCTCTAGGGCACAGAACTTCAGTATTTGCAGCACATAGCTTCAGTAGTTGTGGCTCACAGGCTCTAGAAAGCGGGCTAAGTTGTTGTGGAAAACAGGTTTAGTTGCCCCGCAGCATGTGGAATTGTCCCTGACAAGGGATTGAACCTGTGTCCCCCGTGTGGGAAGGCACATTCTTTACCACTGAGCTACCAGGGAAGTCCTAGTACATATAAATATTTAAGGAAAATATGGGACAATATTGGAAAGTCTTTTGGGGCCCAGATATATCCAAAAAATAGATTCCAGAGAACCCTGGATAACTTGGTAGTAATAAACAAATGATTTGTGACAGTAGCTTATTTTTTTATTGACAAGAACTGTCTATTTCGATGTAATGTGTGGTTTTTGCTTGACTAGTATAATGATTCATTGTGGACTTGAGTTTGGAAGTAAGTCAGAAAAATCAGTAACTGAAAAACCTTAAACTATTTGATGAATTTGAATTTTATTTTTTAATATCACTGTGATTTATTTTACAATAAAAATCTAGACTTCCTCTTTTTCACCCCATTGGAAAAAAAAAAACCCAGGGCCTTCCCTGGTGGTCCAGTGGGTAAGGACACCACCTTGCAGTGCAAGGGGCACCAGTTCACTCCCTGGCCCGGAAAGATCCCATGTGCCATGGAGCGGCTGGACCAGTGTGTCCAGTTAGGAGCCAGTGCTGTGGAGCGCATATGCCCAGAGCCCGTGCTCTGTGGTGAGAGAGGCCACTGCAATGCGAGGCCCACACAGGCCAAAGAAGAAAGATGGATGAAAATAAATAAATGAAAAACCAATAAAAGAGGCCAAAATTAAAAAAAAACAAAAATGTTGGTTCAAGTGAAATGGGTACGTTGCTTTGAGTATACTCTGGTCATGTGTTTTTGTCTCTAGAGAAGAGCCTTCTGCAGCTGTCAGTTTCTCAGACCAGCTATACATCCTGAGCCATTGACTGCCACAGACAAAAATGTACTAGACTAGTGCAGTTGAATTATCCTGATTTAATGTTTTCTTCCCCCAATTCGGCCAAGGCTACTAGGGCAACTGAAATGAAGTTTGGATGACCACTGGCTATTTGAGCGATGCACTTTGTGGTTGTTGTTGCACTGACCAGTGCTATTTAAGGGGCGAATAGATGGTAAGCAGTGGGAGGAAGTGAATGGAAGTGGCTCAGGCATGCAAACCTGCTGCTGTAGCTGTCATCCAGTGTATTTGTTAAACTGCAGCTTAATTGGGAAGCCTGTGATAAGCCCAGTTCTGCCACTCCCTGGAGCATCCTGGACCAGATACTCCATAGTTACAATTTAACAAGGTCTTCAGACTGAAAAAGATAGGATGCATGCTGCATCCTGCTTAAATGTGTCTTCATTTTCTTCTACCACACCTACTTCCTGCAAGTGTTACTATAAAGAAAAGGACAGGAATAGGTTGTCCAGTATTGTCCCAGGCAAACGCAGATGTATGGTCACCCATACTAGATCCTTTAGGGTGATAAGAAACACTTTTTTAGGAGGAAGATAGTATATAGCATTTCCAGAAATTATGTTTGAAGCACATTGAGGGTCTAAGTGGACCACTGTCTGTGAAATGTTTTATGAAACAAAACATATGTGTGAAATGGTTTTAAATGTGTACTTAGAAACAATGAAATTTGCATTCCTGCCCTCATTCAAATTTTACAAGAAACTACATGAGAGCCAAAGGAGGAAAAGTATAATTTCTTTATCAATTTAAATGCCTATGGATGATGTTAAATTCATTGATGAGGACATTAATTGGGTAATACAGATCTTTGGGATTAAAGGTTTCTAAGGATGGCTGATATCCCATTAATGTTTTAATAATGTTATAATACCTCAGGAGGAAATTAAGTCTGTCCCTAAAGATCATTAAAACAGTCTGCCTATTTTGTCTACATTTTCATCATGGTGACTTGATTCTAAGAGTCTTTTATGGTTGTTTCAGGAAAATGGCATATTGTGAGCCCTGTTTTGTTTGTGGGCACAAGTTAAGTTCTTTGGTCCTCTCTAGAGAAGAGCCTTCTGCAGCTGTCAGTTTCTCAGACCAGCTATACATCCTGAGCCATTGACTGCCACAGACAAAAATGTACTAGACTAGTGCAGTTGAATTATCCTGATTTAATGTTTTCTTCCCCCAATTCGGCCAAGGCTACTAGGGCAACTGAAATGAAGTTTGGATGACCACTGGCTATTTGAGCGATGCACTTTGTGGTTGTTGTTGCACTGACCAGTGCTATTTAAGGGGCGAATAGATGGTAAGCAGTGGGAGGAAGTGAATGGAAGTGGCTCAGGCATGCAAACCTGCTGCTGTAGCTGTCATCCAGTGTATTTGTTAAACTGCAGCTTAATTGGGAAGCCTGTGATAAGCCCAGTTCTGCCACTCCCTGGAGCATCCTGGACCAGATACTCCATAGTTACAATTTAACAAGGTCTTCAGACTGAAAAAGATAGGATGCATGCTGCATCCTGCTTAAATGTGTCTTCATTTTCTTCTACCACACCTACTTCCTGCAAGTGTTACTATAAAGAAAAGGACAGGAATAGGTTGTCCAGTATTGTCCCAGGCAAACGCAGATGTATGGTCACCCATACTAGATCCTTTAGGGTGATAAGAAACACTTTTTTAGGAGGAAGATAGTATATAGCATTTCCAGAAATTATGTTTGAAGCACATTGAGGGTCTAAGTGGACCACTGTCTGTGAAATGTTTTATGAAACAAAACATATGTGTGAAATGGTTTTAAATGTGTACTTAGAAACAATGAAATTTGCATTCCTGCCCTCATTCAAATTTTACAAGAAACTACATGAGAGCCAAAGGAGGAAAAGTATAATTTCTTTATCAATTTAAATGCCTATGGATGATGTTAAATTCATTGATGAGGACATTAATTGGGTAATACAGATCTTTGGGATTAAAGGTTTCTAAGGATGGCTGATATCCCATTAATGTTTTAATAATGTTATAATACCTCAGGAGGAAATTAAGTCTGTCCCTAAAGATCATTAAAACAGTCTGCCTATTTTGTCTACATTTTCATCATGGTGACTTGATTCTAAGAGTCTTTTATGGTTGTTTCAGGAAAATGGCATATTGTGAGCCCTGTTTTGTTTGTGGGCACAAGATCATTTAAGTGCAGATTTCCCTGTTATTGGAAGCATCCCTCTCATAATTCTAGCAAATGTTCCCAGTTTTATAAAATGATAATGAGAGTTTAATGACTCTCTTCCCCCTAGAGGAAAAATGGTTTCTAGCACATTAGAGATATAAGGACTTTGCTTTCTTTGGAAAGACAAAAACCTAAACTGACCCCATTCTCAAACTTTAATCCTCCAGTGGTTAATTGGATATTATTCTTTTTGTGTTTCAATCTGTTTTCAAGGGGCCCCAAGCTCTCTGATAAAAGCTATCAGGAGGAAGGAAAGAGAAGAAAATCATGACTTAAAGTATGAAGAAGTAGGACACCGTGTTCAAAAGAAAATTAAGTCTTTCAAGCAATAGAATCATGTGAATATACTTGTGCTGTTTGCGATACATGGAACACAGGCCTGAACCAAGGTAGACAAAGGAAGGTCATGAGGCAGTGAGAGGTGGAGCATGGGAAAAGGTACAGGGTGCTTGAGTAGAGCAGAAGTTACAGGGGAAACTCAGCTGCCTTCAAATAACAGCTGGAACACTATAGACACCCAACAAACTGGTCAATATTCAGTGAGTGAGTGTTGGATGAATCAATGACTCACAGTTGTCAGATCTTCCCTTAACGTTTTGAGAATGCTAACACACTGATTAAGAAATGCTGTTTCGGGGCTTCCCTGGTGGTCCAGTGGGTAAGGACACCGCCTTGCAGTGCAAGGCGCCCGGGTTTGATCCTGGCCTGGGAAGATCCCACGTGCCACGGAGCAGCTGGACCGATGTGTCCAATCACTGAGCCAGAGCTCTGGAGCACATGTGCCCAGAGCCAGTGCTCTGCGACAACAGAGGCTACTGCGATGGGAGGCCCACACGGGCCATAAAGAACAAAGATGGATGAAAATGGACAAGTGAAAGACCAATAGAAGTGGCCCGCCTGCTCCCCTCCCTCCCCACCCCACCCCACCAAAATAAATAAATCTTTAAAAAAAAAAAGAAATGCTGTTTTGGGGCCTCCCTGGTGGTCCAGTGGGTGAAAAATCCACCTTGCAATGCACCGAGCACTGGTTCAATCCCTGGCCAGGGAGGATCCCACATATCAAGGAGCGGCTGGGCGGCTGTGGCCAATTACAAGCCAGCACTATGGTGCGCATGCACCCAAAGCCAGTGCTCTGCCACGAGAGAGGCCACTGCAATGGGAGGGCCAAAGAATAAAGATGAATGTAAGTAAATAAATAAAACAATAAAAGAGGCCAAAATTATAAAAGAATGTGTAAATAAAAAAAAAAATATTTAATCCTCCAGTGGTTATTAATTTCTTTTGTGTTTCAATCTGTTTTCAAGGGGCCCCAAGCTCTCTGATAAAAGCTATCAGGAGGAAGGAAAGAGAAGAAAATCATGACTTAAAGTATGAAGAAGTAGGACACCGTGTTCAAAAGAAAATTAAGTCTTTCAAGCAATAGAATCATGTGAATATACTTGTGCTGTTTGCGATACATGGAACACAGGCCTGAACCAAGGTAGACAAAGGAAGGTCATGAGGCAGTGAGAGGTGGAGCATGGGAAAAGGTACAGGGTGCTTGAGTAGAGCAGAAGTTACAGGGGAAACTCAGCTGCCTTCAAATAACAGCTGGAACACTATAGACACCCAACAAACTGGTCAATATTCAGTGAGTGAGTGTTGGATGAATCAATGACTCACAGTTGTCAGATCTTCCCTTAACGTTTTGAGAATGCTAACACACTGATTAAGAAATGCTGTTTCGGGGCTTCCCTGGTGGTCCAGTGGGTAAGGACACCGCCTTGCAGTGCAAGGGGCGCCGGTTCGATCCCTGGCCTGGGAAGATCCCACGTGCCACGGAGCAGCTGGACCGATGTGTCCAATCACTGAGCCAGAGCTCTGGAGCACATGTGCCCAGAGCCAGTGCTCTGCGACAACAGAGGCTACTGCGATGGGAGGCCCACACGGGCCATAAAGAACAAAGATGGATGAAAATGGACAAGTGAAAGACCAATAGAAGTGGCCCGCCTGCTCCCCTCCCTCCCCACCCCACCCCCACCAAAATAAATAAATCTTTAAAAAAAAAAAAAAAGAAATGCTGTTTTGGGGCCTCCCTGGTGGTCCAGTGGGTGAAAAATCCACCTTGCAATGCACCGAGCACTGGTTCAATCCCTGGCCAGGGAGGATCCCACATATCAAGGAGCGGCTGGGCGGCTGTGGCCAATTACAAGCCAGCACTATGGTGCGCATGCACCCAAAGCCAGTGCTCTGCCACGAGAGAGGCCACTGCAATGGGAGGCCCACATAGGCCAAAGAATAAAGATGAATGTAAGTAAATAAATAAAAAAACAATAAAAGAGGCCAAAATTTATAAATAACAAAAGAAATGCTGTTTCAATATAGACATAAAAATAACTTAGTTTTTCCGTTTTTTTAATCATAAAACAGAAAAGAAGGAATTTACACATTCTTCCTTTTCCTTTGATTAAATCATCAAGATTCAGATTCTAATGTCAGAAGTGATAATATTTGCTCTACCTTCCTCATCTGGCTGTTTGAGGATCAGATGAGAGAGTTGATAAAGATATATTATACAAACATATTGAATTATTACTCTGAGAGAATATCAGTGATTTCCTTAGAAGATTTTCTCTCATTCAGCGAGTTGATCAGATCTCTGCCTATGGAGAAGAAGGTGCAGTGCAGAGAGCATGGCAGCTGCATGTGTGCATGTTGTTAGTAGAGTAGCATGGCTCAGCAGGTCTGAACTTCTCAGTGTCCATTAGACTCACCTGGACAGCTTTTGCAGCACTCCTGTGTCTGCATCTTGCTGCAAGAAATTCTCAGTTAGTCTGAATGGATCCCAGGCATTGGAATGGTTTTAAAGTTCCTAGATGATTCTGTATGTAGGTAGATTTGAGGATTACTGTTGTAGACCAGAGCAAAGGGAGTGGGGAGAGACATAAGGGAGAGGAACACAGAGCCTACAGATTTTCCCTTTATTACTTCAGCAAATATTTACTGGGTATCTACTATGTGCCAGACACTGTTTTAGGCACTTGGCACAGGTTGATGATTAGCACAGACAAAATCTCTTCCTCCCTTCTGAGTCTATTCTAGTTTGAAAAGGCAAACAAAACGTTTCATTTATTTGAAGACATATCTTTTCCATAATTTAATATCTCTAAAATTATAAGCAGTTTACAGCATATGATAGCATTGCAATGTAGAGTTATTAGATAGTTTTTCCTTAGTGGTAAATGGAATAATAATACATCTTACAGTCTTTCAGATCTCAAAGTCAATAGAATATAGTACTGTAATGTAATTTCAGATTAGGTCAAGGAAAACAGTCTCTTCATCATCAACAGAACATCATCACATAGTTCAAATGTTTCAAGCCTCAACTAACAAAGTAATTACAGTGGAATTACTCATCTAGAGAAACACTTTGATCCCTTCATTAATGTTTTACTTCCTTGGGTCAGCAATGTAATGCCTTATGGAGTTTTGCATATTTTACTGAGCAAGTATTAAACACTTTTTCAGTATATATTATCAGTTTGGGGACACAGTTCTCCAGGAGTCTCTCCTAATTATCACTGTCTTGATAAGTGAAGTACCAACTGTCCTTTGTTTCAACTATCTTTTCAAGATGTTTGCATAACAGACACCTTTGAAAGGCATAGGGTTTGCTATCTCTGTCATGCTTACTGCGCAGTCTAATAGAGTTAACATCTTTCTCTGAAACAAAGGACAGGCATCTTATTGCCCATTATAAAAGATCTAGATTCCCCAAACTCAAGAGTTCCTCTGCTATAATACATCCTGCTGCATATTCAGATATCGTCTGACTCCCTTCGCATGGCCCTTTGGACTTAGGAACCAGCACCAAGGATGCTGACACTCTGGCCACAATTATTATTGCTGTGGATGACAAAGTGTCCCATGTCTCTGACTCAGAATTTGCTTCAGCTTTAATTTTGCTTTTAGGCTAATTCATGCATGCTACAGAGAGTTCCTAGATGATTCTTGTTTATGTAGGTAGATTTGAGGAATTAACTGTTGTAGAAACCAGAGCAAAGGGAGTGGGGAGAGACATAAGGGAGAGGAACACAGAGCCTACAGATTTTCCCTTTATTACTTCAGCAAATATTTACTGGGTATCTACTATGTGCCAGACACTGTTTTAGGCACTTGGCACAGGTTGATGATTAGCACAGACAAAATCTCTTCCTCCCTTCTGAGTCTATTCTAGTTTGAAAAGGCAAACAAAACGTTTCATTTATTTGAAGACATATCTTTTCCATAATTTAATATCTCTAAAATTATAAGCAGTTTACAGCATATGATAGCATTGCAATGTAGAGTTATTAGATAGTTTTTCCTTAGTGGTAAATGGAATAATAATACATCTTACAGTCTTTCAGATCTCAAAGTCAATAGAATATAGTACTGTAATGTAATTTCAGATTAGGTCAAGGAAAACAGTCTCTTCATCATCAACAGAACATCATCACATAGTTCAAATGTTTCAAGCCTCAACTAACAAAGTAATTACAGTGGAATTACTCATCTAGAGAAACACTTTGATCCCTTCATTAATGTTTTACTTCCTTGGGTCAGCAATGTAATGCCTTATGGAGTTTTGCATATTTTACTGAGCAAGTATTAAACACTTTTTCAGTATATATTATCAGTTTGGGGACACAGTTCTCCAGGAGTCTCTCCTAATTATCACTGTCTTGATAAGTGAAGTACCAACTGTCCTTTGTTTCAACTATCTTTTCAAGATGTTTGCATAACAGACACCTTTGAAAGGCATAGGGTTTGCTATCTCTGTCATGCTTACTGCGCAGTCTAATAGAGTTAACATCTTTCTCTGAAACAAAGGACAGGCATCTTATTGCCCATTATAAAAGATCTAGATTCCCCAAACTCAAGAGTTCCTCTGCTATAATACATCCTGCTGCATATTCAGATATCGTCTGACTCCCTTCGCATGGCCCTTTGGACTTAGGAACCAGCACCAAGGATGCTGACACTCTGGCCACAATTATTATTGCTGTGGATGACAAAGTGTCCCATGTCTCTGACTCAGAAGTCTTGTGCCTTCTACAGGCTTTCATGAATTTGGCCAATTTGTTAGATTGGAAGTGAGGGAAAATCTCAGACATTTCACAGTTGTCATCAATCAGTATCCTTTTCAAATGGCCTTTTGGGTTTTGCTGTTTACAAATATAGAGAGCTATGGACATATGACAAAATTTTCAAAGAAGTGAGCTGCTGCTTGGCCCTTAGACATAAGTAGTTATTATGGTTATTTAGCCACTAATTCGTGTCCAACTGTTTGCAACCCCATGGACTGCTACATACCAGGTTTCCCTGTCCTTCACCATCTTCTGGAGTTTGCTCAAATTCGTGTCCACTGAACTGGTGATGCCATCCAACCATCTCATCCTCTGCTGTCCCTTTCTTAGTATGTCGATTTACATATCGTTGAAAGTAGGAAAGAAAGTCATATAGTAAGTTTTATTATGTAGGTTTGTAGGATGTCTTTCAAAAGTAAATCTATTGTGTTTCTCACAATACTAGTTTCATTATAAAAAAATTTCAGTGCCAAGGAAGGGAGAATAGTGAAGCAAATTGCAGCACCTTCAGACTCTGATATACTTTATAGTAATTAACAATAGTGTTTAGAAAAAATACTTGTGTTATGACAAATATATATATTTACTACATATATATTTATATATGTATCTATATGCATATATCATGCTGAGTATATAATAGGTACATAATAAATGATTAATATCATCAACATATTCATGATGGTGACTAAAACAAAAATATCAATCATTTATTTATTCTACAATAGTTTTTGAAAACACAATCTTTCAAGATGTTTGCATAACAGACACCTTTGAAAGGCATAGGGTTTGCTATCTCTGTCATGCTTACTGCGCAGTCTAATAGAGTTAACATCTTTCTCTGAAACAAAGGACAGGCATCTTATTGCCCATTATAAAAGATCTAGATTCCCCAAACTCAAGAGTTCCTCTGCTATAATACATCCTGCTGCATATTCAGATATCGTCTGACTCCCTTCGCATGGCCCTTTGGACTTAGGAACCAGCACCAAGGATGCTGACACTCTGGCCACAATTATTATTGCTGTGGATGACAAAGTGTCCCATGTCTCTGACTCAGAAGTCTTGTGCCTTCTACAGGCTTTCATGAATTTGGCCAATTTGTTAGATTGGAAGTGAGGGAAAATCTCAGACATTTCACAGTTGTCATCAATCAGTATCCTTTTCAAA
The DNA here is from genome assembly GCA_022376925.1 of Tragulus kanchil. Lineage (NCBI taxonomy): Eukaryota > Metazoa > Chordata > Mammalia > Artiodactyla > Tragulidae > Tragulus > Tragulus kanchil. Next base: position 125,588,793 of record JAIOJX010000028.1, read on the forward strand.
TGGCCTTTTGGGTTTTGCTGTTTACAAATATAGAGAGCTATGGACATATGACAAAATTTTCAAAGAAGTGAGCTGCTGCTTGGCCCTTAGACATAAGTAGTTATTATGGTTATTTAGCCACTAATTCGTGTCCAACTGTTTGCAACCCCATGGACTGCTACATACCAGGTTTCCCTGTCCTTCACCATCTTCTGGAGTTTGCTCAAATTCGTGTCCACTGAACTGGTGATGCCATCCAACCATCTCATCCTCTGCTGTCCCTTTCTTAGTATGTCGATTTACATATCGTTGAAAGTAGGAAAGAAAGTCATATAGTAAGTTTTATTATGTAGGTTTGTAGGATGTCTTTCAAAAGTAAATCTATTGTGTTTCTCACAATACTAGTTTCATTATAAAAAAATTTCAGTGCCAAGGAAGGGAGAATAGTGAAGCAAATTGCAGCACCTTCAGACTCTGATATACTTTATAGTAATTAACAATAGTGTTTAGAAAAAATACTTGTGTTATGACAAATATATATATTTACTACATATATATTTATATATGTATCTATATGCATATATCATGCTGAGTATATAATAGGTACATAATAAATGATTAATATCATCAACATATTCATGATGGTGACTAAAACAAAAATATCAATCATTTATTTATTCTACAGATAGTTTATTGAAAACACAATGCCTAGGCACTAATTGTCAATATAATACATGTAAGTGGAATTTTTCTTCTTTATTTCCATCTTTTCAAAGCCTAGAATAGTGCCTGACACATTTTTAGCAACTCAGTAGGTTTTTATCCAATGATTCCACTCAATCTTTCTGACAGTGTATAGGATAGTTTTTAATTGTCCATAGTTTTCTTTAAAATACTTGATCCTAGACAGTGGACTATAAGTGTGTATTTTAGTCTTCATTTCTTATCTAAAGCCATTTGGCCAACAGTTCAATATCCAGATCAGAAATACACATTCCAGAGGCAATTGGTAGTATTTGAAAGACATTGATCAGGAATCTGTACTGCAGGATGATTTATACCAGGTTTCAGATACCACTATATGATTTTTTATTAGATGAGACCTTAAGACTTAGAGAAATAAGTGGTTTGTCACGGTGACAAAAACAAGTCAGAGGCAGACCTTATTGAAATAAGAGTTTCAATATCATTCTAATGTCCAATTGTATTATTCCATCTTGAGGGGATGGGGAATAACACCAAACCCCAAATTTAAAATACTCCAAAGGAATATACCAAAAATATTACTAATAGTGGTCTTAAAGGCAATTATTTTTTCTGCTTTTCTGTATTATACAAACTTTCTGCAGCTAGTATTTTTACATTTATAAAGAGGAAAAAGCCCTAAACTTTATTTGATTTCTTTAAAAAACATTTCTGGTTGAAGCAAACTGTCCTATCAATATTCTTTACCCTCAAAATAGTGATCATTTACTAAATTCCCATAAAGAGGAAAAAGCCCTAAACATTCATTTCTTAAAATCCAAGGAAGGGAGAATAGTGAAGCAAATTGCAGCACCTTCAGACTCTGATATACTTTATAGTAATTAACAATAGTGTTTAGAAAAAATACTTGTGTTATGACAAATATATATATTTACTACATATATATTTATATATGTATCTATATGCATATATCATGCTGAGTATATAATAGGTACATAATAAATGATTAATATCATCAACATATTCATGATGGTGACTAAAACAAAAATATCAATCATTTATTTATTCTACAGATAGTTTATTGAAAACACAATGCCTAGGCACTAATTGTCAATATAATACATGTAAGTGGAATTTTTCTTCTTTATTTCCATCTTTTCAAAGCCTAGAATAGTGCCTGACACATTTTAGCAACTCAGTAGGTTTTTATCCAATGATTCCACTCAATCTTTCTGACAGTGTATAGGATAGTTTTAATTGTCCATAGTTTTCTTTAAAATACTTGATCCTAGACAGTGGACTATAAGTGTGTATTTTAGTCTTCATTTCTTATCTAAAGCCATTTGGCCAACAGTTCAATATCCAGATCAGAAATACACATTCCAGAGGCAATTGGTAGTATTTGAAAGACATTGATCAGGAATCTGTACTGCAGGATGATTTATACCAGGTTTCAGATACCACTATATGATTTTTTATTAGATGAGACCTTAAGACTTAGAGAAATAAGTGGTTTGTCACGGTGACAAAAACAAGTCAGAGGCAGACCTTATTGAAATAAGAGTTTAAATATCATTCTAATGTCCAATTGTATTATTCCATCTTGAGGGGATGGGGAATAACACCAAACCCCAAATTTAAAATACTCCAAAGGAATATACCAAAAATATTACTAATAGTGGTCTTAAAGGCAATTATTTTTTCTGCTTTTCTGTATTATACAAACTTTCTGCAGCTAGTATTTTTACATTTATAAAGAGGAAAAAGCCCTAAACTTTATTTGATTTCTTTAAAAAACATTTCTGGTTGAAGCAAACTGTCCTATCAATATTCTTTACCCCTCAAAATAGGACTTGTAGAGAAAAAATACATTCATAAGCCAAATAAAATTCCTCTTGTGTCATAGCCCTAAAATATACTTATGCTGTTGGCAGAATTTTTGAAATTCACACAGTATCGCAAGCAATGTATTATTTTTCTATTGTTAGAGTATTTTTAAATTTTTCTAAAAATTCATTTCTTAAAAACAAAATACTGGTTTTACTGACTAAAATATGGTGTTACTCATTATTTCAAAACCATATCAGAAGACAATGTTGAAGAGAATAGAAATAAATCAAACCTTTACATTCCACTTTAAATTTTCTTTTGCATGGTTTATGTGAATATAATAATAAAATGCACTGCAAATCTTTGTAAGGACACCATGGATGAAAGAGAGGGTTATATTTATGTCTTCTGTTGTTGTTAATAATGTGAGAGCTGTAGTATCTTTCACTTAAATGCTGTTTGGGGTTTCTAAGCTGATGAATTGGAACATTATAAATATGTATGTGACTGACAAGGTGGATGAATAATGCCAGTGTAGTGACAATCATTTTCTAAAATTGTTTTCAGTAGAGCAGTTGCTCACTGAGTTTTGAATTAAGTAACTTTGCAATGTGTGAGATATTTTAAAATGTAGGCTTTTGGTTATGCTAAGAAAAAATGTAAGCCAATACGATAGCAGGGTTTTGTTCGTAAAGTAAGGGGTGTGAAGAATTACCACCTCTTCTGATGCTTCTTTCTCTACGTATATGGTTGGTTGGTGTGTGTTCAGTCATTCCGACACTTTGTGACCCTGTGGGCTGTATCTAGCCCACCAGGCTCCTCTGTCCATGGAATTTTCCAGGCAAGAATACTGGGGTGGGTTGCCATTTCCTACTCCAGAAGATCTTCCTAATCCAGGGATCGAACCTGTATCTTTTGTGTCTCCTGAATTGGCAGATGGATTCTTTACCACTGCACCACGTGGGAAGTGGTGTATAGTGTATGTGTATAATTATTATGTCTACATATGTGTGCTTGAATCACTTTTAATTTGATTTATTTTACATTTATAAAGAGGAAAAAGCCAATTTTGTTCTTTAAAAACATTTCTGGTTGAAGCAAACTGTCCTATCAATATTCTTTACCTCAAAATAGGACTTGTAGAGAAAAAATACATTCATAAGCCAAATAAAATTCCTCTTGTGTCATAGCCCTAAAATATACTTATGCTGTTGGCAGAATTTTTGAAATTCACACAGTATCGCAAGCAATGTATTATTTTTCTATTGTTAGAGTATTTTTAAATTTTTCTAAAAATTCATTTCTTAAAAACAAAATACTGGTTTTACTGACTAAAATATGGTGTTACTCATTATTTCAAAACCATATCAGAAGACAATGTTGAAGAGAATAGAAATAAATCAAACCTTTACATTCCACTTTAAATTTTCTTTTGCATGGTTTATGTGAATATAATAATAAAATGCACTGCAAATCTTTGTAAGGACACCATGGATGAAAGAGAGGGTTATATTTATGTCTTCTGTTGTTGTTAATAATGTGAGAGCTGTAGTATCTTTCACTTAAATGCTGTTTGGGGTTTCTAAGCTGATGAATTGGAACATTATAAATATGTATGTGACTGACAAGGTGGATGAATAATGCCAGTGTAGTGACAATCATTTTCTAAAATTGTTTTCAGTAGAGCAGTTGCTCACTGAGTTTTGAATTAAGTAACTTTGCAATGTGTGAGATATTTTAAAATGTAGGCTTTTGGTTATGCTAAGAAAAAAAAATGTAAGCCAATACGATAGCAGGGTTTTGTTCGTAAAGTAAGGGGTGTGAAGAATTACCACCTCTTCTGATGCTTCTTTCTCTACGTATATGGTTGGTTGGTGTGTGTTCAGTCATTCCGACACTTTGTGACCCTGTGGGCTGTATCTAGCCCACCAGGCTCCTCTGTCCATGGAATTTTCCAGGCAAGAATACTGGGGTGGGTTGCCATTTCCTACTCCAGAAGATCTTCCTAATCCAGGGATCGAACCTGTATCTTTTGTGTCTCCTGAATTGGCAGATGGATTCTTTACCACTGCACCACGTGGGAAGTGGTGTATAGTGTATGTGTATAATTATTATGTTTACATATGTGTGCTTGAATCACATTTTTTAAATAATTTTGATTTATTTCAGTAAGCGTACTATCTAATATTTGAGACATTCTGATCTTGGTAACACAAAACAACAATAGAAATGTTACAATAATTGTTAGAACGTCACTCTGTTACCTAGACAATGTCATTTGTACTATTACTATTTCTTCAATACAAAAGTAAATCAATATTTTGATTATGTTATTAATCTATTACCAGGTGTATGAAGACCTACTTTTTTGTGGTGTTGGTGGTTACAAAATATGGAAGAACTCATTTGAAACAAAGAAATGAATAAAATTGCCTTTAGCACTGCCAGAAAAGGAGACCATAGCCTCAGTGGGAGTTCATCTGGTGGACGGGAGCATATCTCTGGCCAAGATAGGTCACTGAAGTCTCTACCATTACTTAGATTCCAAAAAGTTTAAAGCCAGCTGTTATAGAATGTAAGAATATAAGCCTGGGAAAAATAGTAAGCCAGTTTTTGGCCTGTTAGAATAAAGAATATCTGCTGGACTCTCTGGGATGCTAAATACCTTCTCACCATTTCACTGTGCTGCTTCCTTTGCAATCCTTCCATATAAAGCAAACCCTATACTCTGGATATAGTCATCAAGCATTCGGGGGTTCATTAAAATTCTGCTTAGTTCCTAGCCAACCTAAAAGGTGCAAAGAAATTTTATACTATAAATTGCACTAATTTCTTTGCCTAAATACTGTAGAAGACAGGTACTTTCTATTTTAGATATAAATTAATCTGATTGCTTTTTAAACAATAGCAATGGACTTGTTTTCTCATTAAAATTGGAAGAACTTTCAAATTATAACTAATTTTTATCTTGGGTCTCCTATTATAGAACTAATAACTACTTTTCAATGTTTTTAAAATTTCTTTAGCTTGTTTTTAAGACAGTTTTTGTGTGTGTATTGCATTGTTTTGAAAGAAGATTAATTTTCAGTTCCCCAAACATGTCTTAGACTCTATTATGTCATAACTAGTTTTTACATATTTCTTTCCGAGTAGATTGTTAAATTCCTTGAGGGGAGAGATGATTTCCAAATTTTTTAAATCTTTATAATACTGATAATAGAATCCTGAACCTGTCTGTACCTGAACAAATACTTGCTAAATTTAATTGAATTTATAGATTTAAAAAGAAAGGGAAGAAGAAGGAAGGATCGGGGAGAGAGAGAGATTTTGAGAGGCAAGAGAGGAAGGAGAGGGGCAGAGAGACTGAGAGAGAAGGTTTGAGAGGGATGGGGAGAGAGAAAAGTTGGAGAGCAGAGAAAGGCAACCAAAATATTAATAAGGGGAAATGCCATTTTAGAAAAGGTCAAAAGAACGAGGATTATTTTGCTTTTTAAAGAAATAACCTTGTTGTAGGTTTCACATGTAAAAAATTAAGATGGGCCTCCAGGGTAGCAGGGAATGTTGATCTGTAATGATGAAGAATTTTTTGACCAGAAAATTGTTAGAATGATAGCACAGAATAATTGAAATGGCAGTAATCTCTGTGCTCTTGACCTTATCCTTTAGAGAAAATATTTAACCAGATGCAGGAAATATTGCTTCCAGTATGGAGAGAGGAGAGAACAGGGAGGGTTCACAGAGGAAACGATGAAAATGGCCTTGAATAATTTCACAGATTTGGGCTCCCAAAGTATAAAGGAAAAGAGAAAGCCTGAAGCAGGAAGTTCAGCATGAGCTGAGACCCAGGACTGCAATGATATGAGGGATGTTGAGTAGGGTACAACTGATACAGAGCAATGTCAGGAACTGAACCTGTGCCCAAATGTTAATTCTCTTCTATAACTTCAAACCTTTCTCTTAAATGCTCAGCAATCATGTTTCTAAAGTCACGGAGGGTCAGAGTAGTTAATTGAGACTGTTGTACAGATTTTCTAAACCAAGAGAAGGGATGGAGTGGAAAAGTCACTTGACAGAACCTCCCAGGTTGTATTTGTAAAGACCTTCTGGTTCTCTCTCCTTTCAACACGGTGCCCATTAAAGCACAGAGAGGTTAGACAGCTTGGATAAAACAAACAGCTGGTCAGTGCCAGTCTGCCATTAGTCTGTGGTGGACTCCAGGGATCCTTCTTTAGGGAGGAAGGGTCCAGATTGTAGAGGCAGACAGTTGGGTTCAAACCCTGTCTCCATTTCTCTTCACTATGCAAGCTAGAGGGTTTTACTAAAAGATGGAGATAAAGTTATCTGCCTCATGGGTTTGTATGGGATGAAACACTGTAGTGGTTATCACAGTGACTAAAAATGTTATGAATTTCTGTGCCTTGGTACCTGCTATGGATTCAGTGTTTATGTCCCATACCCACTACCATGTAAGGACACAAGGAAAAGACCTCAATCTGTGAATCAAGGAACAGGCTCTCACTAGCAGAGCAAGGTGCCCAAATCTGCCTTCACCTTGATCTTGGACTCCCTAGCCTCTAGAACTCTGAGAAATAAATATTTATTGTTTAAACTACCCAGTCTATGGTGTTATTATAGAAGCCAGAAATTACCAAGACAGTACCCTCATAGCTAATGAGAGTAACAGTACCTACCCATAGAACTGGAGTAAGGATTAAATTAGTTAATTCCTTAAAAAAATCATTAATGCAAGGAAAAATTTTAGGACAGTAGCTGATACATAGTTACTGCTCACTAGATATTAATTGTTAAACCATCATCATTATTGGAGCAGGATCTAAGGGTTTGAATCTTCCTTCTGTCGCTTTTTATCTATGTGACCTTGCTGAATATCTCTATGCCTCAGTTTTCTCATCTGGAAAAAAAAAGTTAATAACAGTATTTGCTTAATAGAATTATAGTGATAATTAAGCAAACAAATATAGCAAACAACCTCCTGGAGCATGCTTGGTACATGCTAACAATTCTGTAAAACTGAGAGCTGCTGTCAATTTTCTGAGAACCACAAAAAGATTGCTTTGTGGTTGTCATTTAGTGTCTAAGTGATATAATTTTGTTGAATCTACAAAAACTGTAGAATGACAGGTTTAGAATGAGTTTTATTGTAAATATTGAGATGAACTAAGGAGAAACACTTAAGATCTGAGTAAAAAGTGATGCAGATCTCAACAATTGACCATATGTAAAGAGATGGCAGTTTTTAAAATATTAAACTGGTACAAGTAAGTGCTTATTCTGAGGAATTAATAATTGGTTCTCTTTGCCCTGAGGCTTTTCTCTCATTAAAACTGAAGCAGTAGTAGCTTCAAGGGAAAGGTAGGGTTTTATATACGTCTGCCATAGACTCCAGGATCCTTCTTTAGGGAGAAGGGTCCAGATTGTAGAGGCAGACAGTTGGGTTCAAACCCTGTCTCCATTTCTCTTCACTATGCAAGCTAGAGGGTTTTACTAAAAGATGGAGATAAAGTTATCTGCCTCATGGGTTTGTATGGGATGAAACACTGTAGTGGTTATCACAGTGACTAAAAATGTTATGAATTTCTGTGCCTTGGTACCTGCTATGGATTCAGTGTTTATGTCCCATACCCACTACCATGTAAGGACACAAGGAAAAGACCTCAATCTGTGAATCAAGGAACAGGCTCTCACTAGCAGAGCAAGGTGCCCAAATCTGCCTTCACCTTGATCTTGGACTCCCTAGCCTCTAGAACTCTGAGAAATAAATATTTATTGTTTAAACTACCCAGTCTATGGTGTTATTATAGAAGCCAGAAATTACCAAGACAGTACCCTCATAGCTAATGAGAGTAACAGTACCTACCCATAGAACTGGAGTAAGGATTAAATTAGTTAATTCCTTAAAAAAATCATTAATGCAAGGAAAAATTTTAGGACAGTAGCTGATACATAGTTACTGCTCACTAGATATTAATTGTTAAACCATCATCATTATTGGAGCAGGATCTAAGGGTTTGAATCTTCCTTCTGTCGCTTTTTATCTATGTGACCTTGCTGAATATCTCTATGCCTCAGTTTTCTCATCTGGAAAAAAAAAGTTAATAACAGTATTTGCTTAATAGAATTATAGTGATAATTAAGCAAACAAATATAGCAAACAACCTCCTGGAGCATGCTTGGTACATGCTAACAATTCTGTAAAACTGAGAGCTGCTGTCAATTTTCTGAGAACCACAAAAAGATTGCTTTGTGGTTGTCATTTAGTGTCTAAGTGATATAATTTTGTTGAATCTACAAAAACTGTAGAATGACAGGTTTAGAATGAGTTTTATTGTAAATATTGAGATGAACTAAGGAGAAACACTTAAGATCTGAGTAAAAAGTGATGCAGATCTCAACAATTGACCATATGTAAAGAGATGGCAGTTTTTAAAATATTAAACTGGTACAAGTAAGTGCTTATTCTGAGGAATTAATAATTGGTTCTCTTTGCCCTGAGGCTTTTCTCTCATTAAAACTGAAGCAGTAGTAGCTTCAAGGGAAGGTAGCTCTTCCAAAATAATTGCTCAGCTTGGAGTGGTTTTTTATATACTTATATAATTCTTATATACTCTTTTAGGAAAAGGGTTTATTTTTAAAATTAAACAGTTGTTTTTGAAGATAAAAAATGTATTTATAGGTTCTGTAGTCACATGGTCCAAAAGTCAAAAAGTATAAAAGATTATATGATGAAAATTTCCCTCCCTCTTCTGAGCATTAATTCCCCACTTCCTCTCTGCACAGTCAATCAGTACTGTTGATTTTAGAACTGGAACTCTCCATATATATATCTTGAAGATTTTACAAATCAGTACATGTAAAACCACTTTGTAATTTTTTTATACCTTCTTATATTCCATTGTATTACTTAGCATAATTTTTATTTAATCAGTCTGATACTGATAGTTGTTTAGATTGTTTTTAATCTTTCGCTATTATACACAATCCCACAATGAGTAACTTAATTAAAAAGTCATTTTCTGGGTTTCTCTGGGTGATCCACTGGATAAAGAGTCTGCCTTGCAGTGCAAGGGACACTGGTTCGATCCCTAGCCTGAGAAGATTCCACGTGCTGAGAAATGGCTGGGCTGGTGTATCCAATTACGAGCCAGAACTCTGGAGTACATGAGCCCAGAGCCAGTGCTCTGCAACAGAGAGGCCATTGCAATAGGAGGCCCACACAGGCCAAAGAATAAAGATGGATGAAAAAAAACAATGGTTTAGAGGCAAATAAATAAATACATCTTAAAAAAAAAATCACTTTCTGAGAACATGGTAGTTCTGGCACTCGTGGTAAAGATCCTGCCTGCCATTGCCAGAGATTATGACAGAGGTTCGATCGCTGGGTCAGGAAGATCTCCTGGAGGGAATATCATGGTAACCCCATTCAAGTGTTGTTGTCTGGAGAATCCCATGGACAGAGGAGCCTGGTGGGCTGCATTCCATAGAGTTGAACATGATTAAAGTGACAGCACACATGCATGCTGAATTGCCATTCAAGGCCATGTGTTTTTACAATTTGTGAAATATTTCTAAATTATCTTACATAGAGGTGGTACTAATTGATATGCTAACTGAAAATGTATGGGAAATGCTCAAACTAAGACTTTCTAAAGTCTACGCCAAAAATCAGTTTTTGGCTTCTCCAACTTGGTCTGAAATTCAGGAAAGGGGAGGGATGAGGACTATGGAATTATCATTCAGTGTCCAGTCTGGTGCTCACTGTCTAGCCACTGCCAGGGAAGGTGATGAGCTTCAGAGAGCTCCCATTTCCCATGGCTCTGGATTGCATGTGTCATGCTGGCAGTAGAAAGACACAGAGGTTCCAGGGGTCTGAATCTGAGAGTAGCATGAAGGGTCCCCCTCATACCAGTGAGGTATGGAAGAAGCTCCTGAGTCTTTGGGACCCACACATGCTCAGAAATGCTGAGAGGCACACAGGGTGAAAAGAGGAGTGGGTCTGGGATCAGGGAGCCACAGAGAGCAGAGATCCTGTGATCAGTAGTGATGGCCGGTCTGCTGTTTCCAGTAGAAAAGGATGAAGGCCACCTGACAGATGTTCTTGTAGAGTGTCTTCTCCTGGGCCAAGCAAGGGAGACTGAGGACTTGGAGGCCATCTCTCTAATGACAATAGTATAGAAACTTGAAGTTCTCCTGGAGTGAGACAAGCACTCTGGACTTTCCTGCTTCATCTCTTCCTCTCAGCAATACTGCATTAGCAATTTTCCAATCCCTTTATCTTGGATCTGTTATTTCACTGAATCCTTAGGAAATTTATTCCTAGTTGCACACAAGTGAAAGGAGTTAATAGGCAGATTTGATAAAGAGGCTAGCTGGTCCCAAGGAGGAAAGGGGGAGGAAAAAGGAGAAATAAAGGCAAAGATCTTCAGTGTTGAAACTGAAAACTTCTAGTCTTATGTTAATCTGTGCATTTACATTGCCCGTCCTGCCAGCAGTCGAACAGAACCTGAAGAGAGTGGCAGCACGGCTAAGAAAGAAAGAAGGACAGAAAGGATGGTGTTGAGAGGGCCAGCAAAGAGGCAGACAACTCTGCAAGTTGCTGACAAGTTTATAGAATTCGCTCATACATTTTATACTTCTCAAAATCAGGTAACACACAGCAAACAGTAGTGTATACGTGTTTTTGGCCAGGTTTCTCGGACCTAGCATCCTGTTAGTTTCCATCAGGCATGTCATTAACTAGGTCTTACCTCCTGGTATGTCATTAACTAAAAACCTACACACAGTTCTTTAGATTACAATGGTTCCGGGGCATAAAGCCCCTCAAGCCCTTATCCCTCTGTTGTCCAGGCTCCAGGTGTCCTTTACTATAGCTCAGGAATGTCTTCACAATACCTGGGGTGGCGGGACAGAGAGCTATGCTGTTATCAGCCCCTGTTCCCAGGGAAGCTCCCAGAGCTATGTTTCCAAAAAGGAAACCCCTTGAAACAGGGCAGCTCCCCGCATTACATTAGAATGTCTCACCTAGCCCTGAGGCCTGGAGACTGTCCTAGCTAATCTCATGTTAATGTTGTGGGTATGGGCCCACAGGCCTTTACAGCCTTAAGATACTCTTTTGATTTATTGTTTTGGTAACTGACTGAAACATACAAATTGCCATGCTTCAACTGGCAAAGGGGAATACTCTCCAGTGTCTATGCTGGAAGCTTTTCCCTATCCTTTCTTACTTTTTTTTTTTTTTTCAATTTTTTTTTAAACTTTTATTTTACTTTTAACTTTTACAGAGTTTTGTTGTTTACAGATATGTATGTTTTCCCTATCATTTCTTACTTTAATAAACTTTTCACTGCATGAAGCTCTGAGTGACCATCACCGAGTCTTTTGATTCCAATGTGAATTCTTCTCCATTAGAGATAAAGAATCCAACACCATTCACGGTAACCTACCAACATCTATCACCTATCACTAGCATGGGCTTCACTGATAGCTCAGTGGTAAAGAATCTACTTGCCAGTGGAGGAGACTCAGGTTTGATCTCTGAGTTGGAAATCTTGGCAACGGCAAAGAAAGAAGTCTTATGTTAATATGTGCATTTACATTGCCCGTCCTGCCAGCAGTCGAACAGAACCTGAAGAGAGTGGCAGCACGGCTAAGAAAGAAAGAAGGACAGAAAGGATGGTGTTGAGAGGGCCAGCAAAGAGGCAGACAACTCTGCAAGTTGCTGACAAGTTTATAGAATTCGCTCATACATTTTATACTTCTCAAAATCAGGTAACACACAGCAAACAGTAGTGTATACGTGTTTTTGGCCAGGTTTCTCGGACCTAGCATCCTGTTAGTTTCCATCAGGCATGTCATTAACTAGGTCTTACCTCCTGGTATGTCATTAACTAAAAACCTACACACAGTTCTTTAGATTACAATGGTTCCGGGGCATAAAGCCCCTCAAGCCCTTATCCCTCTGTTGTCCAGGCTCCAGGTGTCCTTTACTATAGCTCAGGAATGTCTTCACAATACCTGGGGTGGCGGGACAGAGAGCTATGCTGTTATCAGCCCCTGTTCCCAGGAAGCTCCCAGAGCTATTTTTCCCAAAAAAGGAAACCCCTTGAAACAGGGCAGCTCCCCGCATTACATTAGAATGTCTCACCTAGCCCTGAGGCCTGGAGACTGTCCTAGCTAATCTCATGTTAATGTTGTGGGTATGGGCCCACAGGCCTTTACAGCCTTAAGATACTCTTTTGATTTATTGTTTTGGTAACTGACTGAAACATACAAATTGCCATGCTTCAACTGGCAAAGGGGAATACTCTCCAGTGTCTATGCTGGAAGCTTTTCCCTATCCTTTCTTACTTTTTTTTTTTTTTTCAATTTTTTTTTAAACTTTTATTTTACTTTTAACTTTTACAGAGTTTTGTTGTTTACAGATATGTATGTTTTCCCTATCATTTCTTACTTTAATAAACTTTTCACTGCATGAAGCTCTGAGTGACCATCACCGAGTCTTTTGATTCCAATGTGAATTCTTCTCCATTAGAGATAAAGAATCCAACACCATTCACGGTAACCTACCAACATCTATCACCTATCACTAGCATGGGCTTCACTGATAGCTCAGTGGTAAAGAATCTACTTGCCAGTGGAGGAGACTCAGGTTTGATCTCTGAGTTGGAAATCTTCTAGGTCAGGAAGATTCCTTGGAAGAGGAAATGGCAACCCAATTGAGTATTATTGCCTGGAGAATTTCACGAACAGAGGAGCCAGGCAGGTTAGAGTCAGACACAAATGAGCAACTGAGCTCACACACAGACTAAGATCTAGTCCAACTAATTTAAACATAAGGAGACTCATAAAACATTCTTAGGAAACTTATAGGAACTCCAGGATTCCTGGGAACTAGTGAAAGCATTATTCAGTCAGTCGTGTCTGACTGTTTGCAGTCCATTCAATTTTGGTCCCTGCTCCTGAGGATCTTCCTGACCAAGGTATCAAACCCAGGTCTCCTGCATTACAGGAAGATCCTTTACCAACTGAGCCATGAGGGAAGTTCTGGGAACTAAGCTGAGATATAAAACCAGCAATAATAAGGGCATCAGAAGAATCTGGTAGAAATTCATGACCATTCTCATCACTTGGACCAGAGGAAACTAGAAAATGGTTGCGAGACACTTGACAGCAGCTACTCTAGGAGACCAGGGACCTCTCCAGCATGCCTCTCTGTAGGAAAAACAACTTCTTCCTGTCACTGGCAGCTGCCTCTCATTGCTGTTGGAACCAGGCCACATATGGAGCTAGCCAGAGGGTGCCTGGCCTGCAGAACAAGACAAGTGAGACAGGTGTCAGGATGGCAGTTGCATTAACAAGAAAAGCTGGCTCACCATGACCCTCGTGATGAAGAGTTCCTGATCTGTATGTATCTATGCCTCAGATCTGCATTTCCAACTTCCTGCTAGACAGAAAATGATGGCTCACTGTGTGGAGGCAGCACTTCTTTGGAAGTGACATTATTTTTTAGTGATGCTTTCTCTGAAAGTTAGCCCTATCCTCTTATTTTTAGAATGTTTGGATGAAGTCTCTGAAGATGTGTTCTCACTACCCAGCTTCTGAGTTTTCATTTTGAACAGGTTCCCCTGAGATGTGATCTCTCCCCTGAATGCGAATATCTTGGTTATTGTGCTTCAGCTGAAAATAAAGGATGAACATAAAAAAATTTTTGAAAGATATCAGAATTCTGAACCAATACATGAAATACAAGATGATTAACCATTTAATGGTCTCCTCCCCCAAGAAGCTCAAACTTACTTATTTCTTGTAGATTTTCTGCAAAGGTGGGATATGCAGGCTTAAGTTCCCTTGAGAGTAGATAGAGCAGTGGTTCCCACTGAGTCTGACCTCTTTTCTAAAATAATTCTGTTCATAGTCTCTTTTTTGGGCTTCCCAGGTGGTGCTACTAGTAAAGAACCCACTTGCCAATTCAGGAGACATTAAGAGACATGGGTTTGATCCCTGGCTTGGGAAGATCCCCTGGAAGAGGGCATGGCAACCCACACCATTGTTCTTGCCTGGAGAATCCCATGGACAAAGGAACCTGGAGGGCTATAGTCCATGGGGTCACAAGAGTGGGACATGACTGGAGTGACCTCACATGCGCTCATGCAGTCTCTTTCTCATTTACCACGTAACTTAGCTTCTTTTTTAGTTTCCACTACTTTCTCTTCATTCACATATGTTCAAATATTTCTTCTGTTGCTTACTGTTATGCTGTCTTATCATGTAAACAAAGTATCCATCTTTGTGTGTGCGTATGTGTATTTACATACACATACGCATACAGGCGTACCTCAGAGATATTACAGGTTTGGTTCCAGGCCACGAAAATAAAGCAGATATCTCAATAAAGAAAGTCACACAAATATTATGGTTCCCAAATGCATATGAAAATCACTTTGTACTGTTCTCTGTTAAGTGTGCAATAAAATTATGTCTAAAAAACAATGTAGGGCTTCCCCGGTGGTCCAGTGGGTAAGGACACCGCCTTGCAGTGCAAGGGGTGCTGGTTGGATCCCTGGCCTGGGAGGATCCCACATGCCGCGGAGCGGCTGGACGGATTTGTCCAATCACTGAGCCATAGCTCTGGAGCGCATGCGCCCAGAGCCAGTGCTCTGCGACAACAGAGGCCACTGTGATGGGAGGACCACACGGGCCAAAAAACAAAGATGGATGAAAAATAGATAAATGAAAGACCCATAGAAGTGGCCTGCCCCCTCCCCTCCCTCCACAACCCGCTCCCCCTCACCAAAAACAATGTACATGCCTTAATTAAAATGCATTGCTGAAAAATGTTAACCATTACCTGAGCCTTCACTGAGTTATAGTAGTAACATTAGTGATCATTGATCACCTATCAGCATAACACATAATAGAAATTTCAAAATATTGCCAAAACTAATATGATGCAGACAGTAACTGTCCAAATGACGTTGGAGAAATGACTCAGTGCAGGCTTGCTACAACCTTCCATTCAGACAAATAAAATACATAATAAAGTGAAGCACAATAAAGTGAAGTATGCCTGATATATATGTTAACAACCACAGCAAAGTCTATTCTCATTCATGTTACATATCCCATGTCGGTTGGTAGAGGCCTCTGTCTGAACGTCATCATTCAGGGACTCCAGCTATGGCCTTTGTTCTGGAAGAGACACAACTGGAGGGCTGTTCCTGGGCCCTTATGCTTCAGCCTAACAACACAGGAACTGTTCAGTGGCCAGATTTCAGGCCATGGCTCCCACGTTAGTGCAGGAGGGCTGGTATATGGGGATAATGTTTGGGGAGCAGCAGCATTTATGCCTCAATGCCTGTCAGAGGGAAAGGAGGAAACCAGTATCCTAGGCATGCCTTTCAGCTCCACCCTCCTCCCGTTCACACACCCGCACAAGCATAGATTCAGATAGGGTATCAGATCTGGACAGCACCACCCCCAGCTTACAGGTAAGGGAAGTGAAGCAGAGAGAGGTCTGAGGACTGGCTCAGGCTCCGCAGGTGGACGCCTGCTAGGCTGCCTCTGTCCGCTGCTTTCCAGTGTAGCAGATTCCCCTTGACCCCTCCTGGTTTGTTCACTGGCTCCCTCTCCCTTGTAATTTTTATTTCATTATGCGCCTTTCCTCATTCTGCCTCACCACACATTTTAACATGTTAACATTTAACATGGATCTGAGCCTCGTATGTGTATTTTCAGCTTCCTGCTTCTGAACTTTCTTTGGTTCAGCTCAGATGCTCTAAGTTTTATAAGTACATTTTTATACATAGAAGGCAAGAAGCAAATACACGCTGCAGTAAAAGGAATCCTGTGAGAAACATGGGGACCTTTGTCCTGAGGGCTGGACCATAAGTTTCCAGAGTGAATGCAACAAAAAGCAGGATCATGAGAACCAACAGAGAGGGTTTCATTTAAGCATATAGCCAAGTGCCTTTGAAGGCAAGAAATGTAGCAACTTGTACTAGCTGATACTATGAACATCGTCATCTCCAATTTTAATAGATACCATAGATTTCCAAAGCACCTAATGTGGTAGAAATCAGAGACTTAGGGGATACAAGCTAAAGGTGACTGGTGGATTGTGAAATACCTATTTCTCCCTCTTTGCATTTCACCTTATTTCACTTAAAGAAAATATTGTGCATCCTTCCTTTGGTTACCTGTCTGTACCTCTTGAAAAGCTTATTTTAACTCCGCTGACATTTTGCCCACTTGAGGTCTTCACGTTAAACCATCCTTTGTGAAGCACAGTCATTCTTTTTCTCTCGCTTTTATTTTTCTTGGCTAACATGCATACACTCCAGTCTTAACTGTTTAGCAAACTTTGTAAAGATTTATTTAAGTTTTGGGATATTAGGAATGGTGCATTAATTATTTCATTTTCAAGAAACAAGCCTTTCAAAAGAATGGAACGTGAATAATTTTCACTTCTCCTTATTTTTTAAAGCTTCGCTTGAAAATGCCCATTTTCTCCCTAAGCACAGAAGTGTGTTGTTTAAAGCTACAAGGGTGAGTGATTTCATTTTCACCATGGGACTGCTCCTGCAAAATCCAGATATTGATTCTTTTGTTAGATGTACAGTAAAATCATTTAAGGAAACTTGTTCCTTCTTTTTTAAAAAAGATGAGTATTTTTAAATACATGTCCCTGCTATTTCTGATAAATCTCTGCCTTACTTAAATTCTCTGCATCATTTCGTACTTTGTGTGTGCGTGTATGTGGCAGTAATGAGCTAGAAAAGGCCTATGGAGAAATAAATACAAAAAAGATTTCTCTTGTGTGAAACCTTATAAATTTCTTTCCTAAGGGTTTGAGTGAAGCCATTTTGTACAGAGCCCTACCAGTGAGAATAAAGAAGTTGCAGCAGAGATTTTTCAGTCAGAGAAAGCTTTTTACTTAATGAAACAACAGTAGCAGCTTGTGTCTGTCCTGTAATTATCCAGGAGTAATAGCAAACAGTATTTCTCTCTAACATGGAAGAGCACCTTTATATGATTATATGATAGGATGATTCTGCATTTTAAGTATAAATGTTTACTTCAGACACGACTGAGGAGATTGCACACTGGAGCATTTGTGGAAAATGATTTGGTATTCTCCATCAAAATTTAAAACCCACGTGCCTATAGATGCAATATGTTGGATTAAATAAAGATCATGGAACACCCATAGAGTGGGTTACCATGTTGGCATCAAAAGAGTGGAAATGGTGTATGCACCGCCACAGTATGATTCCAAGGTGTTTTGTTGAGTGAAAAATCAAAGGGCAGAACAGCATGTAGGAAATGTTGCTGTTTGCATCACAAAAGGAGAAATAAGTGAGTGCATAAGTGTATTACATGTAATACATCATTGTTATGCCCCATATATGTTTGAAAATACATTCCAGTAATTCCAGGTATGATTAGTTGTAAGTGGGGAGCAAAACTGAAGAGATAAATTGCTAAGACTTGAAATTCTTTGATTGTTGAGAAGGATAAATAAGGAGAAAGGTAACCAAGATTTTGAGCCTGAGCTGGGTGTAAAGGAAGGGCAGTGGAGAGGAAAGGTGGTGAGTACCTTTGGGGCCCAGGATGTTTGTGGGGCTGTGGTCTATCTAGGCAATTTGGAATCTGGAGCTGCAGTTCAGAAGAGAGGATAAAGGAGGAGATGAACATTTGGGAGCCATCGACGCAGATATAATCCACTGGTAACAGTGACATCAGAGGAGTACTCCCAGAGAGAATGCATTTGGAGAAAAGAGAGAAAAGCTTCAGATTCCTGGTATCTTTACTATGCAAGTATAAGTTGGAGTTTCTCTGCCTCATTTCTAATATGAATGACTGATAAAGTCTGAATATTTATTTTCCAGCTTTCTAATTTAAGCTGAAAGGAGAAGTAATTATTTTAGAGTGCTTGTGGCTTGCAACATGATTAGAAATTTCATAGCACATTTATGAGATGTGGATATTTTGTTTTGAGAAATGCAGGAAGCGAGTCAGACAGAATAAATATTGCTATAAATGAATGCATGCAGTAGGCAACCCCATAGCATTCTGATTTGGGGAATCACACCATTGAGCCTCTGATACTTTTGGCAGGAAGAGAGGAGGCGAAGGCCAAACAAGAATTGGAAAAAAACAGATGACTGTCCTCAGGTGATAAATATTATTTAACACAAAATAGAGCAGGCATTTCTCAGGACACTGATACGATCTTAATGACCTCAGATTTATTTCAATGTTCTCTGCTTTGATGAAAGCGAACACCCACCTCCTCAGGCAGCGATTGTGATAGATAAGCCTTTGAATATAAAATATCCACCTGATCTGTATTGACAAGATGGACAAGGGCTGCAAGGAAGAGGCTACCAAACTTCCTCTGTTCATGGAGCCCTTAGTGTCTCCGTATTTTTTTAAAAAACAGCATCCTTAGGCCAGAATAAGAACCTGATAGTTGAGTGTTTAAGTAATTAGATCCAAATAACTTTGTGTTTATGCCCTAGCAATTAGTAGCCATTTGAAAAAGTATTATACAAAAATTGAAAGAAAAAATTACTTATATCGTTCTTGAGCAACCCCAATCACCTCCTAATGGGATGTGTGCCTCTGTTGGGCACTACACAAGTTCTGAAGCCTTGGCATCAGACTGGATCCCACTGGGCTCACTTCCTGTTCCTCGTTAATTTTTGTGCAGTACTTGCTACAGGCTTCTAAAAGATGTCATCCAAAGGAATGTCACATGGTCTGAAAACTACCTCATTGTCATTCGTGGACCCTCTGACAGATGCCTAGTATCACTGTGTTTCCATTAAATGTGAAAATTCCACAACTCCCTATAAATTGTCTACCTCCTGGATCACTGTGTTTCCATTAAACATGTGCAAGTATAAGTTGGAGTTTCTCTGCCTCATTTCTAATATGAATGACTGATAAAGTCTGAATATTTATTTTCCAGCTTTCTAATTTAAGCTGAAAGGAGAAGTAATTATTTTAGAGTGCTTGTGGCTTGCAACATGATTAGAAATTTCATAGCACATTTATGAGATGTGGATATTTTGTTTTGAGAAATGCAGGAAGCGAGTCAGACAGAATAAATATTGCTATAAATGAATGCATGCAGTAGGCAACCCCATAGCATTCTGATTTGGGGAATCACACCATTGAGCCTCTGATACTTTTGGCAGGAAGAGAGGAGGCGAAGGCCAAACAAGAATTGGAAAAAAACAGATGACTGTCCTCAGGTGATAAATATTATTTAACACAAAATAGAGCAGGCATTTCTCAGGACACTGATACGATCTTAATGACCTCAGATTTATTTCAATGTTCTCTGCTTTGATGAAAGCGAACACCCACCTCCTCAGGCAGCGTATTGTGATAGATAAGCCTTTGAATATAAAATATCCACCTGATCTGTATTGACAAGATGGACAAGGGCTGCAAGGAAGAGGCTACCAAACTTCCTCTGTTCATGGAGCCCTTAGTGTCTCCGTATTTTTTTAAAAAACAGCATCCTTAGGCCAGAATAAGAACCTGATAGTTGAGTGTTTAAGTAATTAGATCCAAATAACTTTGTGTTTATGCCCTAGCAATTAGTAGCCATTTGAAAAAGTATTATACAAAAATTGAAAGAAAAAATTACTTATATCGTTCTTGAGCAACCCCAATCACCTCCTAATGGGATGTGTGCCTCTGTTGGGCACTACACAAGTTCTGAAGCCTTGGCATCAGACTGGATCCCACTGGGCTCACTTCCTGTTCCTCGTTAATTTTTGTGCAGTACTTGCTACAGGCTTCTAAAAGATGTCATCCAAAGGAATGTCACATGGTCTGAAAACTACCTCATTGTCATTCGTGGACTCTCTGACAGATGCCTAGTATCACTGTGTTTCCATTAAAAATGTGAAAATTCCACAACTCCCCTATAAATTGTCTACCTCCTGGACATGGCACACATGCCATGCAGTTAAGGAACTGCAGCTTTAGGAAATTAGGAAGTAGTCAAAAATCAGTGTAGGATCAGGGAACAGAATCTTTAGATCACCTCTTTGGATAATCAGGTAGTTTCCTCACTGTGAGATACTAAGATTCATTGCGTTCATAAGAGGCATCATAATTTGTTCCCAGTTATGCATCAGCATGAGTTTGCATAACTCCCTTTCTAAAGAGTATAATGACTTTTCAAGATAAAGCAATAACCTCTTACCTTAAGATCCCATGAGAAAATAAGATCAGATTATGACTGTGCTTCCGTGAGCAGAATCTAGGGCTCCTGTAGGTTGGACAAGGTGTGATTTGTTCCTCTCGGAATATTTTGAGCTGTACCCCTGGGACTTTGTTAAAGGACACAGTGTCAGATGTATTATCTCCTAGAGGGACCAGGAAATGACTGCATCTAATCACTACTGAGCCTGGAGATGTTTTATTAGATGAATGAAATATTAGGCTCCTGCATCACCTTAATTGTGTTACAGATTAGATCCCAGAATTAAATCCTTGTTTCCTGTCTACTATCACTTAATTTGCCTTTTTTTTTTTTTTTTTTACTGCTATGACAACAAATTCATTGTAAGCTTTAATTTATCAACTGTCTAATATAATCATTAGGTAGAACAACAAGCTCAAGTTCTACCTCTAGCTTGTAGGACAATTATGAAGGAAACTTGCTTCCCTTTCCCCATTTTCTTAGCTTGTAGGAATGAAAGAAAAATTACTTATATCGTTCTTGAGCAACCCCAATCACCTCCTAATGGGATGTGTGCCTCTGTTGGGCACTACACAAGTTCTGAAGCCTTGGCATCAGACTGGATCCCACTGGGCTCACTTCCTGTTCCTCGTTAATTTTTGTGCAGTACTTGCTACAGGCTTCTAAAAGATGTCATCCAAAGGAATGTCACATGGTCTGAAAACTACCTCATTGTCATTCGTGGACTCTCTGACAGATGCCTAGTATCACTGTGTTTCCATTAAAAATGTGAAAATTCCACAACTCCCCTATAAATTGTCTACCTCCTGGACATGGCACACATGCCATGCAGTTAAGGAACTGCAGCTTTAGGAAATTAGGAAGTAGTCAAAAATCAGTGTAGGATCAGGGAACAGAATCTTTAGATCACCTCTTTGGATAATCAGGTAGTTTCCTCACTGTGAGATACTAAGATTCATTGCGTTCATAAGAGGCATCATAATTTGTTCCCAGTTATGCATCAGCATGAGTTTGCATAACTCCCTTTCTAAAGAGTATAATGACTTTTCAAGATAAAGCAATAACCTCTTACCTTAAGATCCCATGAGAAAATAAGATCAGATTATGACTGTGCTTCCGTGAGCAGAATCTAGGGCTCCTGTAGGTTGGACAAGGTGTGATTTGTTCCTCTCGGAATATTTTGAGCTGTACCCCTGGGACTTTGTTAAAGGACACAGTGTCAGATGTATTATCTCCTAGAGGGACCAGGAAATGACTGCATCTAATCACTACTGAGCCTGGAGATGTTTTATTAGATGAATGAAATATTAGGCTCCTGCATCACCTTAATTGTGTTACAGATTAGATCCCAGAATTAAATCCTTGTTTCCTGTCTACTATCACTTAATTTGCCTTTTTTTTTTTTTTTTTACTGCTATGACAACAAATTCATTGTAAGCTTTAATTTATCAACTGTCTAATATAATCATTAGGTAGAACAACAAGCTCAAGTTCTACCTCTAGCTTGTAGGACAATTATGAAGGAAACTTGCTTCCCTTTCCCCATTTTCCTTGGAATTAACCTGATTCTAGAATGTTTCATTTTTGAGAGGAAGAAGAAATGGAAACAATTATTTATTTTTTCAGTGTCTGCCTCTTCTGTACTATGTACTTTTGCTACCTTGGTGAATTCAGAATCTGTAAGAACTCTTGAAGTACATAAAACAGTCTCTCTTTCTCTCTCTCTCTCTCTGTTTTTTTTGTTTGTTTGTTTTGTTTTACTGGTGAGGAAAATTCTCCTCAGAACTAGTAAGTGCTAAAGTGGGAATTCAAGCACCAAAATCTGTGTGCTTTGTACTATATCATGTCTTTCTCTTTCTAGGACACTTGGACAATGTCACCAAATAATGCACATCTGTGGTTTACTTGTGTCCCTCCGTTTTCCATCACAAGCCCAGGATGGAGCCAAATTAGGATACAGGTAGGGTCAAAGGTTGGGAATGTCCCATCAGCTAATGTACAGAAGTTACTCTTTTTCTGTTCTCTCTGATCCCCATGTTGAAATCAGAAGGTTACCAACACTTGGAACCTTCACCGAAGAATCTGAAGAAATGTGGGCCTGTGAAGTCTGAGTGTGGTACTGGGAGAGGCCTTGGAGATCTCTTAGTTCAGTTCTGTGAAATTATAGATGAGAAAACCAGGACTATGGTAATTAACCGACTGTCTCAAGTTAGTAAGGATCTGGGTTTAAAATTCAGGTCATTCTCATCACATCTAAAGGTCTTTCTACCATGTCACAAAATGTTTGGTCCATCATGGGCTTCTTTTCTTTTAGAACAGCACAATAATATATGTTCGTTATAGAAAAAATAAATATAAATATGTAATACTTAATAAAAACAAAATTTACCTAGATTCCTGCCACTAAAAATAACCATTTCTCTTAACACTTCTTTCTATGCATACATGTTCATACATATTTTAAATATAATTTTCCTATGTATAATAGATTATAATTATTTTTAACTTAATATTTCAAAAACACCTGTATAAAGACAAAATATATACCATTATCATACTCTTTTATATCAACATAGTATATATGCAAAGCCTTTATTCTAGATGTTTCAGTTCTAATTCATTGCTATTATAATAATATTTCCATAAACCTTGTAATATAAAAGGTATATATACGTCTCTATCAATCTATTTATGTGTCTATCTACTATATGATTAATTTCTTGAGATATTCTAGGAGTACAACTCTTAAGAACACAGTATCTGTGTTATAGTTCTCCAGAGAAACAGAGCCAATATGATTTATATGTAGAAAGAAAGAGACTTTTTGCAAAAAGAAATTGGCTGATAAGATTATGAAGGTTCAGAATTCTTAAAATCTGCAGGTTGATTCTGCAAATGGAAAACCCAACAAAGTCATGTTTATGTTTCCATTCAGAATGCCAGCAGGCTCAAGACCCAAGAAGAGTCAGTGTTTCAGGTCTGAAGGCGGGAAAAAAACTGTCCACCAAGTTCAAGGCCGTCAGGTAGGAGGGATTCTCTCTTACTCAGGAAATGTTTGGCCTTTTTGTTATATCAGGCTGCACATAAAATTATCACAGTAGGTGAATGGTTTTCAAATTTCTGATTTGTATTTCCAAGGTAGCCTCAAAAGGCAAGCTCCAGCAGTGGAGAATGTCCCCCTTGCCACCACTCCTAGTCTTATTGATGTTTTGAAATCTTTGTCAATAGACAGTCAATCCTAATTATTCATGAATTCTGTATTTGTGAATTTGCTAGCTCAGTAAAGTCTGTTTGCAGTTCCAATGTCAATACTTAGGCCACTTTCCTGGTTTTTTGTGAACATGGCAGAGTATTGATAAATTTGAGTCGCATATGGTCAAACAAGCAGGCCATCCTCTGCTTTCTTGTTTCAGCTTTTATACTGTAAAAAAGTGTCTTTTTCAGTCAATTTAGTGCCACAGTTTTCACATTTTGTACTTTTGTTGGTGATTTTGCTGTTTAAATGATCCCCAGTGTATGCTGAAGTGCTGTTTACTGTTCCCATGTGTAAGAAAGCTGTCATGTACCTTCTGGAATAAATACATGTGTTAGATAAGCTTCATCTGGGCATGAGTTATACTGCTGTTGCCTGGGAGTTCAGTGCTAATGAATCAAAGGTAGGATGTATCCAGAGAAAGGGAGAGGAAATTCACTGATCTGTATGTGAGGCTGCTCCAGAGAATGCAGAAGTAACACCTACAGTTCATGATGAAGCTATGGGAACGATGGAAAGGCAGCATGGATTCATGATATAATGACCGATTACAAAAGCCTAGTCAATAGAATTGTCATGAGGTTGAGAGCCAAAGAAATTTATAGTCATGTTACTCAGCATCAGGATAGTGTTCTCAGCTAATGTTTTGTTATAAAGCAACTCTGCATAAAATTATAGGTTTATCTACTGAAGAAAATGTTGTGACCAAAAGCTTGCAGGGGCCTGTTCTTCTATTTCCCCTAGGAGGATTGGCTTCTTATACATTTATTCAGTGTTCACGGTGACTTTATCACCATGAATAGTGATTTCCTCTTATTTTAACTTACGTATCTTTAATTGTAACTGATATTGGCCTTTTTATGTTTAATTGTTGTTCTGGTTCTTTAGCTGCTAAGTAACAGCTGACTCTTTTGCAACAGCCCTCTCTGTAGCCCATCAGGCTCCTCTGTCCATGGAATTTTCCAGGCAAGAATACTGGGGTGGGTTGCCATTTCCTTCTGCAGGGGAAGATCCTGACCCAGAAGTTGATCTGGTGTCTCCTGCACTACAGGCAGATTCTTTGCCACTGAGCCACCCGGGAAGCCCTTTTATGTTTAATAACCATATGTATCTCTTCTTTGTCAAAAGGCAGTATAAAGTAGTAGTTAAGAATGTGTCCAATGTCTAGCAATGATATTGTGGTTCCACACTAACTTGATATCAAGGAATCTGGGTTCTATAATGTTTTCTTCAATACACGTATGATGATGATTCTGAGTTCTTTTAACTCATTGTTTGTCGCATATGGTCAAACAAGCAGGCCATCCTCTGCTTTCTTGTTTCAGCTTTTATACTGTAAAGTGTCTTTTTCAGTCAATTTAGTGCCACAGTTTTCACATTTTGTACTTTTGTTGGTGATTTTGCTGTTTAAATGATCCCCAGTGTATGCTGAAGTGCTGTTTACTGTTCCCATGTGTAAGAAAGCTGTCATGTACCTTCTGGAATAAATACATGTGTTAGATAAGCTTCATCTGGGCATGAGTTATACTGCTGTTGCCTGGGAGTTCAGTGCTAATGAATCAAAGGTAGGATGTATCCAGAGAAAGGGAGAGGAAATTCACTGATCTGTATGTGAGGCTGCTCCAGAGAATGCAGAAGTAACACCTACAGTTCATGATGAAGCTATGGGAACGATGGAAAGGCAGCATGGATTCATGATATAATGACCGATTACAAAAGCCTAGTCAATAGAATTGTCATGAGGTTGAGAGCCAAAGAAATTTATAGTCATGTTACTCAGCATCAGGATAGTGTTCTCAGCTAATGTTTTGTTATAAAGCAACTCTGCATAAAATTATAGGTTTATCTACTGAAGAAAATGTTGTGACCAAAAGCTTGCAGGGGCCTGTTCTTCTATTTCCCCTAGGAGGATTGGCTTCTTATACATTTATTCAGTGTTCACGGTGACTTTATCACCATGAATAGTGATTTCCTCTTATTTTAACTTACGTATCTTTAATTGTAACTGATATTGGCCTTTTTATGTTTAATTGTTGTTCTGGTTCTTTAGCTGCTAAGTAACAGCTGACTCTTTTGCAACAGCCCTCTCTGTAGCCCATCAGGCTCCTCTGTCCATGGAATTTTCCAGGCAAGAATACTGGGGTGGGTTGCCATTTCCTTCTGCAGGGGAAGATCCTGACCCAGAAGTTGATCTGGTGTCTCCTGCACTACAGGCAGATTCTTTGCCACTGAGCCACCCGGGAAGCCCTTTTATGTTTAATAACCATATGTATCTCTTCTTTGTCAAAAGGCAGTATAAAGTAGTAGTTAAGAATGTGTCCAATGTCTAGCAATGATATTGTGGTTCCACACTAACTTGATATCAAGGAATCTGGGTTCTATAATGTTTTCTTCAATACACGTATGATTGATGTTACTTTCTGAGCTTTTCTTTTAACTTATATAAAACATATGAATTTTTCCAATTCTCAGATTTTGGGTTTTATAATCTAAACATGTTATATTCTAGATCAACTTTAAATTTACTCCTACAGTGTGCATGTGGGAGTCAATTACTATTTTAATCTTTCTAGAAGCAGAGCATAACTGCTGGGATAGTATTTACAGTCTCTAATTATATTTTGAAGATCTGACGTGTTGAAGAATTTTAGAGTAATACTATTTTCTAAGAGTTGTTATATATATATATATATAATTTTGGATTGTTGGACTAGAATAATTTCTTCTTAAAATTTATTTATTTATTTATTTATGTTTGACTATTCTGGGTTTCACTGCTGCTGCAGGCTCTTCTCTAGTTGCAGGGAGTGGAGTGTTACTCTCCAATTGAGGTGAGCAGGCTTCTTGATGCAGTGACTTCTCTTGTTGTGTCACTCAGGCTCCCAGGTACACGGGCTTCGGTAGTTGCAGCACATGGACTAATAGTTGCAGCTCCAAGGCTCTAGAGCACAGGCTCAATAGTTGTTGCTCAAGGGCTTAGTTGCTCTGCAGCATGTGGAATCTTCCCAAACCAGGGATTAAACCCATGTCTCCTGTTTGGCAGGCAAACTCTTCACCACAGAGCTACCAGGGAAACCCTAGCCTAATTTCTTGATATATGTTGACTCAAATTAGTAAACAAAATCTGGATCCTCAATTTAAGAAATAAAAATTTCAGTGTTATGACTGATTTGGGATTATGTATAGCTGTAAACAACAAAACTCTGTAAAAGGTATGAAACAAAAACTTTGCTGTACAACTGAAACTAATGCAACATTATAAATCAACTATACTGCAATAAAAAATTTAAAACATTTTCAATATCATTATATTATATGTATTGTTATTTATGTTGTCACTCTCTCTGTGTATAATTGCACTGGCTATGAATATATTTACTTCATAATGTAGTTGACTGTCACATATTGCTGCTAATAAGCAAAGTAATTTATGATCATTTTAGCTAAAGAAAAATATAATCACCAAAACTTATACTTAATATGCTCAATCTCCAACTAAAATGAAAATAATCTTTAGTGCATAGTATGTAGAAGAGAAAGAATAGAAATCCAATCTTATGACTCTTCCCCAAGATGTCAAGTTTTTTATCTGATCTACATTTTTCCTTATCATCAAATGTTTCTTACTCCTACTCATCTGCCTGTTGCTTTCTTACAATCAGGTCCAGAATCTATACTCACAATCTTTGTATATATCTTGTCTACCAAGATACATAGTAAGTTCCCAGAAGTTTCCAATCCAGAATTACAACATTTTACCAGCATTTTTTTTCAGAATTTTCAATGATGCTTATGCTCAGTCAGATATTAATGAAGGAAATTATACAGTTTAGGAAAGGAAGTTATTTATCTAAGTATAGCAAAAATTTGTCATTTGTAGGTATCTGATATATTTTGAACCTTCTCTGTATTTTTATAATTTCCACAATTTGAGTTTTACTTCTGTGTTGTTGAACCTATTTCTTGACACCTTTGCCCCAGGCTAAGGGCATAGAACCTATATTCTATGATTTATACCCTGAAAGATATTAAAAAATAAGCAACCAGAGTATGTACAATTCATTTTGTTCTGAAATGGTAGCTTTGATATGCAGCTTTTGGCAATAGAAGTCTCTTCATTGGCCAAATGTCTGTGCTTTCCTGGGTGCCTAACTTCAATCTTGTTTCACTAACCTATTTAATGAACCTACACATTCCTTAATATCCTTTAACAAATTATTTCTACTTAGGTTTGGCAGAATGTATTTCCTTATTTGCAATTTAATTAAAATATTTAAAGATTTTTTATAAAAGCACTATACGTATTTTTTTAAAAAATAGGATTATAATAAACATGAGCCATCTCTCCATCTCTATTCATTTCCAGTCCTATTACCTAGAAACATTCATTTTCAACAACTTAGTTAATTAGTCTGCTATTTTTCCCTTCTCTGCATATAAAGTGCATGTGTATTTAACTATTTATCATGTCTAGATTTGGGAGTTACCAAAAAGTCTATTCAGACTTTTCCACAACACCGTATGGAAAACCTGAATGAACTTTTTGGCCAACTTGATTGTGAATTTCTCTTTTTTACATTCACCTCTCTTGCCTTTCTCTGTCTTCTGCATGTATTTGTTTAAATCATTGGTCAATGTTTGCTCTGTAGGTATATTTATTAATAAGCCAAATAATATACTATTGCTTTAATTTTTGCATCTTTTTTTTCCTGGAGTCTAATTTCCTTGCTGCCCCCCCTCTCACCTTGTTTCATTTTTCGGTATGTCTTTTCAAATTTTCTGTCATATCACTCAAATACTCATTACTACCATTTTTTCAAATTCTCAAATAATAGAATTTATTATTCTAAATATTATTCTGATATTTTGGAGATCTTAACCTCACTGTTTAGGATGTGCTAAACAGTAGTAACAGTTCCTTTCTAGCCTGTGGCATGGCTATCCTGGTGGGACTCCATTTTGTAGCTTTCTTGTGTTGGATCCTCTATTTTCTAGGCACCAGTCTGCTTCCTTCTTGTTTCACTGCCACATTTTGCTACAGCACATTTTACAGTATCTTTCTGAAAATGAATATATGGGATTTGGGAGTCCCTGCACTTCTGCCAGTTCTCTATCACTGTTCGCACTTGATCATTTGGATATAAAATTGAGTATTTTTTCTTACAACATTTTTCTGTGAGAGCGCTTCTCGTTTTCATAAGAAGGAATCAATTTTATCAATTTTTTTAAAATTTTCATTTTATGCAAATTAATTGTTAGCTCATAGCCATTATTGAAGTGATTATAACCGTCTGCAATTTTAGGTGGGTATTTTCACACCGGAATATATTCTGCTACCTTTAAAGGTACCTAAGTGGTCTACAGTGTCAGATGTGTTAAATATTTCGCTTATCATCAAAATAATGTCAACTTATAACCCTTTGACTATTTTCTTCCAGACCTAGGAAAATTTCATGAACTATTAATATAAGAGGAACTGGATTTGTAATTTGATATCTTTTGCAGTTGGAAGGATTAGAATTTTTGTTTTGGATATTGTTGTTTCTAGCAAAATCTGCCATATAAATGCTGAGATTCATAGGTGTCAGAATGACTTTTTGTGCTTCTCCTTACAGGAGAACTGGCTTCTCTAACTAATCCAAAGGCTTTTAAATAAAAGCAATAACATTAACTTTTTGCCTTTCTCTGTCTTCTGCATGTATTTGTTTAAATCATTGGTCAATGTTTGCTCTGTAGGTATATTTATTAATAAGCCAAATAATATACTATTGCTTTAATTTTTGCATCTTTTTTTTCCTGGAGTCTAATTTCCTTGCTGCCCCCCCTCTCACCTTGTTTCATTTTTCGGTATGTCTTTTCAAATTTTCTGTCATATCACTCAAATACTCATTACTACCATTTTTTCAAATTCTCAAATAATAGAATTTATTATTCTAAATATTATTCTGATATTTTGGAGATCTTAACCTCACTGTTTAGGATGTGCTAAACAGTAGTAACAGTTCCTTTCTAGCCTGTGGCATGGCTATCCTGGTGGGACTCCATTTTGTAGCTTTCTTGTGTTGGATCCTCTATTTTCTAGGCACCAGTCTGCTTCCTTCTTGTTTCACTGCCACATTTTGCTACAGCACATTTTACAGTATCTTTCTGAAAATGAATATATGGGATTTGGGAGTCCCTGCACTTCTGCCAGTTCTCTATCACTGTTCGCACTTGATCATTTGGATATAAAATTGAGTATTTTTTCTTACAACATTTTTCTGTGAGAGCGCTTCTCGTTTTCATAAGAAGGAATCAATTTTATCAATTTTTTTAAAATTTTCATTTTATGCAAATTAATTGTTAGCTCATAGCCATTATTGAAGTGATTATAACCGTCTGCAATTTTAGGTGGGTATTTTCACACCGGAATATATTCTGCTACCTTTAAAGGTACCTAAGTGGTCTACAGTGTCAGATGTGTTAAATATTTCGCTTATCATCAAAATAATGTCAACTTATAACCCTTTGACTATTTTCTTCCAGACCTAGGAAAATTTCATGAACTATTAATATAAGAGGAACTGGATTTGTAATTTGATATCTTTTGCAGTTGGAAGGATTAGAATTTTTGTTTTGGATATTGTTGTTTCTAGCAAAATCTGCCATATAAATGCTGAGATTCATAGGTGTCAGAATGACTTTTTGTGCTTCTCCTTACAGGAGAACTGGCTTCTCTAACTAATCCAAAGGCTTTTTGAAATAAAAAGTCCAATAACATTAACTTTTAAAGATTAAAATTTAAAAATGTTTAATAAAATATAGCAGGTACTTTGGAGCCCTATACCACGGTCACAGGTGTGGAACCCTGTATTAAGGTCATGGAATAAAAATCTCTGAAACTGACCAAGCCCTGTAGTAACTGTTGTCATGAGCCTCCACATCCAAAGCAGTCAGTTCCTTGACCCCATATTTTGTAAACTAACCATCCTACTATCCACCCTACAGCGTCTTAACCGATCACCTAATGCCACCATTCCAGTAGGAATTTTCTGTGTCTTGAGGCTATAAAAATTGGCTGCAAGCCTGTGAAAGCATTCGACTCTCCCTTGAGCTGGCCCACTATTCTAACAGCATCTCTCACTCTAATAAACTTTATTCTCCTCTCATTCTGAATGCCTCTGGAAATTCTTTTCCAACCTGTTCACAGACCACAACAGGTAGCTTCTATGAAAGTAAGCTTTGATCTTGAAGAAAATTCAGGATAAGCATCCCTATGAAAATAACAATCCTTGATCTAATGTTTTATTTTTATATACTACTATATTAATCAGCATTCTGCTGTATCCTTGCACAGCATTATATACAGAGGAGGCACTCAGTAAAAAATAGCATAGAGAACAAATGAATAAATGAAAGATGTAGTAAATGTTTAAATAAAGAAAGTTCAGAATTCTTTTCTTTTTTTGCAGTGGAACTCATGTAATGATCTAAATTCTACACTAATAGTAAATTAGGAGCTCTCAGTTTCTGAAGATTTCACTGTCTTCTCCTCCTCCTTTTTATTTTTCTCGACATCTTACTTAGGCACTGAATTATCTATCTTGTCACCATCTCTGCCACTTGGTGGTTAACTTTAGGAGAATTAAGTCTGTGATTAATTCATCTTTGTGTTTACCTCAGCAACTACCATTTACCTCTGCATAGAAGGTATTTAGTCACTGTCTATAGAGTTGAGTCATTAGTGAATCTTTGGCTGACTGTCCAACTGGTTCAACAATGTGATAGTACCTTTCCAATAAAGCAATAAAAAATAGAAGTTGCATGGTAAAAGATGTTAAGGTAAATGATGGGACAGTATCATACAGCCAGATAGAAGAGCACATCTTCTAAGAACTCACGTAAAAGTTTGACAATATTTTAATGCCTTGGAGATCTTTGGCAGATGCTTTTAAATAGTACAAAGAGGATATTGATTTTCACCAGTGAGGGAGTTGATTAGTGTCCTGCTTTTGTTGGGATTAAAAGAACACCATTCAAAGAATATTCTTTCACAAAAGCCTTTTGAAAAAGCATATAGACTTTTTGGAAAACCATCAAGCCTTTCCATGCAAATATGTGATGTTAAGAGGCATTAGAGTTGAAAAGGTAACTGTTTCTTCATGAGAAAATGAATGGGTGAATAAATGTAAATATGTTAATTTGAGGAGGAAGCTAAAAACCAGAATACTAAATCATGACCTTCGCCCTGGACCTCTGTATCTGGGAATTTAATTCATCTGGGAAACCTACTGGAGCTCTGCCAGCTCTTTCATTATTTCATTGTGTTTGCTCTAACAAGAGTACTGCCTCATTATAATCTCTTATAATAACACTGCTGTGAAGCATCATAAAATTCACCTCTAGAAGTAGTAGTTGTTTTTATTCAGTTGCTAAGTTATATCCGACTCTTTACAACCCTACAAACTGCTGTTTTTGTAGAAGGAAAAGACTTTACCAAAGACGTAGTCACCCTTACTGAGCAATTGGGTAAACTTCAAAGCTGAATAAAAAAGTACCACCTTCTTTAGTCTGTGGGCTGCTTGCAAACATTCCACATCTGGGAACAAATATATCTTGTACATTTGAGCTTTTTTTTTTTTTTTTTGGCCTCTTTTATTGGTTTATTTATTTATTTATTTTCATCCATCTTTTTCTTTGGCCTGTGTGGGCCTCCCATTGCAGTGGCCCCTCTCATTGCAGAGCACCAGCTCTGGGCACATGTGCTACAGAGCGCTGGCTCACAGTTGGACACACTGTCCAGCTGCTCTGTGTCATGTGGGATCTCCCTGAGCCAGGGATCGATCTGGTGCTCGCTGCACTGCAAGGCAGACCCTTTACCCACTGGACCATCAGGGAAGCCCTTGAACTTTTAATACGGTTCTTTTCTTCCTGAACTTTTACTAAAAGATTTGAATGAGACGCAAATATGTTTATTTATTAATGACTTGTCACCAATCCAAAATCATTTATTGTATAAAACATTTCTCTTCAAGCTACACTGTATAAATTACAACACCAACTTTAGAAAATTAGTTAAGCATTGATATCTATTTACTCCTGTAAGCATGTTATAAGGCACCTATTTGGTAGTAAATTATTGATACACATTGAAATAGCAATTTTTAAAAATTAAATACTGAGGGCTTCCCTGTAGTCCAGTGGATGGGGCATCCGCCTTGCAGTGCAGGGGGGTGCGCTGGTTCGGTCCCTTGCCCGGGAGGATCCCATGTGCTATGAAGCGGCTGAACCAGTGTATCCAATTGTGAGCTGGCACTCTGCAACAGGAGAGGCCACTGCAGGAAGAGGCACACGCAGGACAAAGAATAAGAGGGACCTACTGGATTAATTCATCTGGGAAACCTACTGGAGCTCTGCCAGCTCTTTCATTATTTCATTGTGTTTGCTCTAACAAGAGTACTGCCTCATTATAATCTCTTATAATAACACTGCTGTGAAGCATCATAAAATTCACCTCTAGAAGTAGTAGTTGTTTTATTCAGTTGCTAAGTTATATCCGACTCTTTACAACCCTACAAACTGCTGTTTTTGTAGAAGGAAAAGACTTTACCAAAGACGTAGTCACCCTTACTGAGCAATTGGGTAAACTTCAAAGCTGAATAAAAAAGTACCACCTTCTTTAGTCTGTGGGCTGCTTGCAAACATTCCACATCTGGGAACAAATATATCTTGTACATTTGAGCTTTTTTTTTTTTTTTTTGGCCTCTTTTATTGGTTTATTTATTTATTTATTTTCATCCATCTTTTTCTTTGGCCTGTGTGGGCCTCCCATTGCAGTGGCCCCTCTCATTGCAGAGCACCAGCTCTGGGCACATGTGCTACAGAGCGCTGGCTCACAGTTGGACACACTGTCCAGCTGCTCTGTGTCATGTGGGATCTCCCTGAGCCAGGGATCGATCTGGTGCTCGCTGCACTGCAAGGCAGACCCTTTACCCACTGGACCATCAGGGAAGCCCTTGAACTTTTAATACGGTTCTTTTCTTCCTGAACTTTTACTAAAAGATTTGAATGAGACGCAAATATGTTTATTTATTAATGACTTGTCACCAATCCAAAATCATTTATTGTATAAAACATTTCTCTTCAAGCTACACTGTATAAATTACAACACCAACTTTAGAAAATTAGTTAAGCATTGATATCTATTTACTCCTGTAAGCATGTTATAAGGCACCTATTTGGTAGTAAATTATTGATACACATTGAAATAGCAATTTTTAAAAATTAAATACTGAGGGCTTCCCTGTAGTCCAGTGGATGGGGCATCCGCCTTGCAGTGCAGGGGGGTGCGCTGGTTCGGTCCCTTGCCCGGGAGGATCCCATGTGCTATGAAGCGGCTGAACCAGTGTATCCAATTGTGAGCTGGCACTCTGCAACAGGAGAGGCCACTGCAGGAAGAGGCACACGCAGGCCAAAGAATAAGGGATGGGTGAAGATGGATGGATGAAAGAACAATAAAAGAGGTAAAAATTTTAAAAAAATTCATTAACAACAACAAAAAAAATTAAATACTGAAATAAATGAGTGAAGAGTACTGTAGCTCAAATGTATTTGCCATTTTCAAGTTTTAGACTTATTTTTCTAGGATGATCAAGAAAATAAAAGCTAATTTTCTTTTAAATCATGCTTTCTTTTGATTAAGAAAACAAATGTTTGGCATGAAAAGTTAGAAGAGCAGAAAAATTGTAACGAACAAAGCTGAAGGGCTTGCTCTTACACTGTGAGAAGAGTATAACAATCATTTTTGGAGAGCAATTTGTAAATATCTATTTTTGAAAGCATATAATCTACATAGAGATAACTTCCTAGGAATTTAAGAAGTAACTATCTTAGCATATAAAGGAACATCTGTAAAGACAACTTTGAAACATTTGCCTTAATAGCAAAGAGCACAAAACAAAATATAGTTCATTGATAAAAGTATAGCAAAACAAGCTGTTTAGAGCCTGATTCATTCAGCAAACTCCTGTTTAAAGCCTACTATGTTAGGACTGTCCTGTGCTGTTGGATATAGCCGAAAACAAATCCATACCCAGTGAAGCTTATGTTCTAGATTCTCAGGTGGCTCAGTGGTAAATAATCCTCCTGCCAGTGCAGGAGACACAAGTTCAATCCCTGGGTCAGGAAAATCCCCTGGAGAAGGAAACGGCAATCATTATTCTTGCCTGAGAGATCCCATGTACAGAAGAGCCTGGCAGGCTGTAGTCCATGGGATTATAAAGAGTCGGATAGGACTAAGTGACTGAACACAGAGCTTATATTCTAGGATTGAAACAGAAAATAATGTGATAAATTAGTAAATTACATAACATGGTATGAGGTGAGCAGTGTTATGTAATCAATAAAAAGAATGAGATGGATATATGTATATAGGCGTAAAGATATATCCATAATGTACTTAAAATCTAAAAACAAAAATAAACTTTGTACATGTATATCAGGATCCCTTTTATTAAAAGATCAATTATATGTATGCAGATTATGTGTAAATATTCAGGAATATGTCTGTGTAAATTTAGAAAGGCATCTGACAAAGACCTGCCCCAACTGTTCATATAACCTAACACCTCCAGTGTGAGATGTAGAAGGGAAAGGTGCACATAAATGTTTATATACACTGTGGTAGATTTATAAGTGATTTCTTTTTATATTTTTTTATTTTTCAAATTAAATTTTTAAAAAATTATCACTAATCATATAAGACAAAGTTTAGTCCTTTGATGGGTTTCTTTTCCATCTTCACTTACGTTTCTGACGATAAAGAAATAATCTCATGGTTCTTATAATTTGGGAGACTTAGCCAATACTGAGTTTTGAAGTAACACAAGAAGCCTATACACACCAAAAGGGGATTACAGGGATTAGTGGATTGTCTGAAACATACCTGGTTTAGAATTAATGTTGTGAAGTAGCGAGACTAATTTTCCTTTTAAAAGAAGACAGATCCCCAAACTTTCCATTTATGTTGTAGTAAGGCCATTTAAAATACTATTTAATAGTAAAAATATGCATATCAAATTTGTATGTTTTCTATATTTGGAGATTATATTCTCAAATATCTATCCATGCCTAACAAGTTTATTAGATCTTGAATAAATTTATTAAAATAACCCTTAAGCTATGTTAAGTCTTTTAATGTGGAAAATCAACTTCCTCAGCTATTTTGGTAAATGGAAATATATCCTGTATCATCACTCAGGCACCAAGATTTAGTCTGAATTTGATTTATGAAATTTTTTCGAAATATACGGTCAGGAAAATTAAAAAGGGCAATCATTATTCTTGCCTGAGAGATCCCATGTACAGAAGAGCCTGGCAGGCTGTAGTCCATAAAAGTGACTGAACACAGAGCTTATATTCTAGGATTGAAACAGAAAATAATGTGATAAATTAGTAAATTACATAACATGGTATGAGGTGAGCAGTGTTATGTAATCAATAAAAAGAATGAGATGGATATATGTATATAGGCGTAAAGATATATCCATAATGTACTTAAAATCTAAAAACAAAAATAAACTTTGTACATGTATATCAGGATCCCTTTTATTAAAAGATCAATTATATGTATGCAGATTATGTGTAAATATTCAGGAATATGTCTGTGTAAATTTAGAAAGGCATCTGACAAAGACCTGCCCCAACTGTTCATATAACCTAACACCTCCAGTGTGAGATGTAGAAGGGAAAGGTGCACATAAATGTTTATATACACTGTGGTAGATTTATAAGTGATTTCTTTTTATATTTTTTTATTTTTCAAATTAAATTTTTAAAAAATTATCACTAATCATATAAGACAAAGTTTAGTCCTTTGATGGGTTTCTTTTCCATCTTCACTTACGTTTCTGACGATAAAGAAATAATCTCATGGTTCTTATAATTTGGGAGACTTAGCCAATACTGAGTTTTGAAGTAACACAAGAAGCCTATACACACCAAAAGGGGATTACAGGGATTAGTGGATTGTCTGAAACATACCTGGTTTAGAATTAATGTTGTGAAGTAGCGAGACTAATTTTCCTTTTAAAAGAAGACAGATCCCCAAACTTTCCATTTATGTTGTAGTAAGGCCATTTAAAATACTATTTAATAGTAAAAATATGCATATCAAATTTGTATGTTTTCTATATTTGGAGATTATATTCTCAAATATCTATCCATGCCTAACAAGTTTATTAGATCTTGAATAAATTTATTAAAATAACCCTTAAGCTATGTTAAGTCTTTTAATGTGGAAAATCAACTTCCTCAGCTATTTTGGTAAATGGAAATATATCCTGTATCATCACTCAGGCACCAAGATTTAGTCTGAATTTGATTTATTGATAACACCATCCTGTTCAACTAGCAATGTATAGTGAACGGGATGTGAATGTAAATAATCAAGATACAAATTTATATATATACACAAGTATGTGTGCGTGTGTGTATATATATATATATTATATATATACACATATATATAATAACAGCGTTTAGCATTCCTTCTGATGAAGAGCAAAAGTGTTTGGTAAAACTAATGAATAAACCTTTCTTCCCCAAGTTAGTAATGTTTCAGAAATGATTAGAGGAAGAACGTTGTTGGGATTCAAACTATAACAGGCAATGTGGAGGAGGAGCGAAGATGGCGGAGGAATGAGGGGAAGATTTCACCAGCTCCCCACCAGAATCACCAGAACTAATCAAGAAATAAAGCACCAACAACAAACCAGCCGCTAGCCGACAGAAGAACTTCTTAGGTCTGCGAGGGTCGAAGAGTGAACAGCCAGAATTTTCCCGGAGCTCCTGTTCTGAGAACCCTCTATCCCAACCCCAAGCCGGGCCGGAGGAGACAGCACTGGGGAGTGCCCCAAAAGAGAGCCTTAGAAAAGCGTTGGGGGGAGAGAATGCAGCACTCAGTGAGAAAACCAGATCGCAGGCAGAATTAAGACAGAGATAAGATACTCTGAGTGGGGGTGTGCAGAACACAGTTAGAAAGTTCCCCGTGGGGAGCTGCCTAGAGACCTGGATAGAGCCGGACAGGGAACGCCCACTACAAAAATCGCGCCGCTTGGCCGGGGGAAAATTGCGACTTTATGCCTGGTACCAGGTAAGTTCAAACACTCCTGGGGAGGGATTGCAGAATGGAGAGGGGAAGTCGCCCACGGAGTGCTGACCAGGGACCGGGCTCGAGCCAGAAGGGAAAGCTTGTGCCCGCCTTTGGGACTTGATCGCGTAACCAGCAGTGCGCGTGTGCCAGCGGCAGAGGAGCCCGGGCACCCCTAGAGCTGCAGCCGCAGTGGAGGAAGCCGGGAGAAGAGCAGGGATTGGAGGCTACCGGCAGGTGCACGGTAGAGCCGGGGCTCTCGGCTCCAACACGGGACTGCGCGCACCGCGGCCCCCAGTCAGACGGACTGGGATCAGCCCACCGCCCCGGCCAGCACCCGAGCTCGCAGCAAAGCCTTTGTTTTACTGAAAACAAAAACCATAGCAACCGGTGCTGTAAGGGAAAGACTATGTAATCAAGAGGACACCATGAAGAGCATATTGGTTTCCAACAGGCAGATGAGATAAAAACCAGGGACAGTATTTACCTTTTTTTGTTTGTTTATTTGCTGTGAACTATTTTGTTTATTCAATTGATTGGTCTGGTTTGGGGTTTTTGTTTGTTTGGTTGTTTTTTTCTTTTTTGTCCTCTTCTTATTCATTTTTTCTTCCCTTTTAAATTTTTAATTTCTTTTTTTTTTTTGATTTTTAATTTTTAATTTTTTTTTAATTTTAATTCTTGAAAATTTCTAATTTTCTTTCCTCGTTGCCACTGCTTCCTCCCTGTATGTTCTAAATGTAAAACCTTTTCCTATCTACCAATATCCTCTAGATAAATATTTCCTATCTATTCTCTTCCAGTTGCACTAAACAATACAACACACTAATCTTGGCTACATAACCCTATAAAAGCCTTCCAAGACGAATCTAGTCCTTCTCATTACCCATACACTCTCCTCCTCCTCACCCCCAACACATGTCTTAGTTAAAAATTGCTTTCAATGAAATAGTCCAAGCCAGGACCTTGCCCCGGATCTATTGTTCCAGGCACTATTTTAATTAATTCAGAGCTTAACAGGCAGGTATCATCTTTGATTGCGTCCTTTGCCAGAAAGATTTCCTATGCTTTATCTCTGTAAGACTGGACAGTTGTGGTTATTGCTGTGTATGTATGTATATCTTATGACTATATTAGAAAACATCTGCATGCTTTTATGACTGTCACCCATCAGGGAGGCACCTCTTGTTCCTCACATGCTAGTATTTGAACTAATATCACGGACCACCATAGCAAACCAGACATAGAACCTACATCCCCTGACCAATCATCAATAACCAAGGATCCTCAGAGTGGAAGCCCTGATTCCAAGACCCCACACTATCAAAGAACATACAACACCAGAGATTATTCACCTGTAAACAAGACCGAATACCACCCACGTCACAAATCACTGAACCCTTCTACAAGGACAGAAACGCAAAGGAAGGGAGAATTCAACCAAGAGGCCTGGTGGGAAAAAGAACTCCACACACACAGACACACACAAAGAAACAAAAATTAACCTAATAATGAAACGACAGAGAAACACTGCA
The DNA here is from genome assembly GCA_022376925.1 of Tragulus kanchil. Lineage (NCBI taxonomy): Eukaryota > Metazoa > Chordata > Mammalia > Artiodactyla > Tragulidae > Tragulus > Tragulus kanchil. Next base: position 125,628,461 of record JAIOJX010000028.1, read on the forward strand.
CAAATGAAGGACCAAGCTAGAGAAACACAGCTTCAAATGACAGAGGAGGAGATAGACAAATTATCTGAAAGAGAATTCAGAAAAGCTGTACTAATGAGGATGCAAAACACCGAAAACAGAATATTAGAGGAAATTAGTGCACTGAGAAGAAACATGCAAGAAATGAAAAATAAGCAAATAGAAACCACCAACTCAATTGCTGAACTGAAAAATACTATAGAAGGTCTCAACAGTAGAGTATCAGAGACTGAAGAATGGATAAGTGAGCTGGAAGACAGAATGGTAGAATTAAATGCTGAAGAACACAACAAAGTTGAAAGAATTAAAAGAATCGAGGAGAGCCTCAGATACCTATGGGACAATATCAAATGCACCAACATTAGAATTATAAGAGTTCCAGAAGAAGAAGAGGGGAAGAAAGGCTATGAAAAAATTCTTGAAGATAATAGTTGAAAACTTCCCCAGCATGGGAAAGGAAATAGTCCACCAAGTCCAAGAAGCACAAAGAGTTCCATACAGGATAAACCCCAGAAGAAACACACCAAAGCACATTCTAATCAAACTAACGCCAACTAAATATAAAGACAGATTACTAAAAGCAGCTAGGAACAAACAACAAATAACATATAAAGGAAACCCCATACGTGTAACTGCGGATCTCTCAACAGAAACCCTGCAGGCCAGAAGAGAATGACAAGACACATTTAAACGGCTAAAAGAGAATAACCTCCAACCAAGAATTCTCTACCCAGCAAGAATCTCATTCAGAATTGATGGTGAAGTCAAAAGCTTCACAGACAAGCAAAAACTAAAAGAATTCTGTATCACAAAACCGGCCCTACAACAAGTGTTAAAGGGCCTGATAGAGCCAATAATATGTACAAGAGTAGGAGAAGTCCTACAAATCAAACCCCGAAAAATCTAAGAAGATGACAATAGGAACATTTGTATCAATAATTACTTTGAACGTAAATGGACTAAATGCTCCAACCAAATGACACAGGCTGGCTGAATGGATCCAGAAGCAAGACCCATTTATATCCTGTTTACAAGAGACCCACTTCAGACCTCGAGACACTCATAGACTGAAAGTGAGAGGCTGGAAAAAGATATTCCATGCAAATGGAAATCAAAAGAAAGCTGGAGTAGCAATCCTCATATCAGACAAAATAGACTTTAAAGTAAAGAAGTTTCTAACAGACCAGGCAGGTCACTACATCGTGATTAATGGATCTATCCAAGAGGAAGACATAACAGTCATGAATATCTGCGCACCCAACACAGGGGCACCTCAATACATAAGACAGATATTTTCAGACATAAAAGGAGAGATCAATAATAACACAGGAATAGTAGGAGACTTTAACACTCCTCTCACACCAATGGACAGATCATCCAAACAGAAAATTAATAAAGAAACACAAGCCTTAAATGCCACACTAGAAAAGATGGACCTCATCGATATCTTTAGGACGTTCCATCCAAAAACAGAGGAATACACTTTCTTCTCAAGTGCTGATGGAACATTCTCCAGGATAGACCACATCTTGGGCCATAAATCAAACCTCAGAAGAAACACACCAAAGCACATTCTAATCAAACTAACGCCAACTAAATATAAAGACAGATTACTAAAAGCAGCTAGGAACAAACAACAAATAACATATAAAGGAAACCCCATACGTGTAACTGCGGATCTCTCAACAGAAACCCTGCAGGCCAGAAGAGAATGACAAGACACATTTAAACGGCTAAAAGAGAATAACCTCCAACCAAGAATTCTCTACCCAGCAAGAATCTCATTCAGAATTGATGGTGAAGTCAAAAGCTTCACAGACAAGCAAAAACTAAAAGAATTCTGTATCACAAAACCGGCCCTACAACAAGTGTTAAAGGGCCTGATAGAGCCAATAATATGTACAAGAGTAGGAGAAGTCCTACAAATCAAACCCCGAAAAATCTAAGAAGATGACAATAGGAACATTTGTATCAATAATTACTTTGAACGTAAATGGACTAAATGCTCCAACCAAATGACACAGGCTGGCTGAATGGATCCAGAAGCAAGACCCATTTATATCCTGTTTACAAGAGACCCACTTCAGACCTCGAGACACTCATAGACTGAAAGTGAGAGGCTGGAAAAAGCTATTCCATGCAAATGGAAATCAAAAGAAAGCTGGAGTAGCAATCCTCATATCAGACAAAATAGACTTTAAAGTAAAGAAGTTTCTAACAGACCAGGCAGGTCACTACATCATGATTAATGGATCTATCCAAGAGGAAGACATAACAGTCATGAATATCTGCGCACCCAACACAGGGGCACCTCAATACATAAGACAGATATTTTCAGACATAAAAGGAGAGATCAATAATAACACAGGAATAGTAGGAGACTTTAACACTCCTCTCACACCAATGGACAGATCATCCAAACAGAAAATTAATAAAGAAACACAAGCCTTAAATGCCACACTAGAAAAGATGGACCTCATCGATATCTTTAGGACGTTCCATCCAAAAACAGAGGAATACACTTTCTTCTCAAGTGCTGATGGAACATTCTCCAGGATAGACCACATCTTGGGCCATAAATCAAACCTCAGTCAATTCAAGAAAACTGAAATTCTATCAACCATCTTCTCGGACCACAATGCAATGAGACTAGAGATCAACTACAGGAAAAAAAACTGCTAAAAACACAAACACATGGAGATTAAACAACACATACCTAAAAATCCAACTGATTACTGAGGAAATCAAAGGAGAAATTTAAAAATTCCTAGAAGAAAATAACAATAAACACACGACCATGCAAAACCTATGGGATACTGCAAAAGCAGTTCTAAGAGGGAAATTTATAGCAATACAATCCTACCTCAAGAAACTAGGGAAGTATGAAGCAGATGACTTAACCCTCCGCTTAAAACAATTGGAAAAGGAAGAACAGAAACATCCCGAAGCCAGCAGAAGACAAGAAATTATAAAGACTAGAGCAGAAATAAATGAGAAAGAAATGAAAGAAACTATAGTATGGGTAAATAAAACAAGAAGCTAGTTCTTTGAAAAGGTAAATAAAATTGACAAGCCTCTGGCCAGACTCATAAAGAAAAAGAGAGAGAAGAACCAGATCAACAAAATCAAAAATGAAAAAGGAGAGATTACAACAGATAATGCAGAAATCCAAAGGATTCTAAGAGACTATTATGAGCAACCCTATGGCAACAAACTGGACAACCTGGAAGAAATGGACAGTTTCTTGGGGAAGATCAATCTCCCATGACAGAGCCAGGAAGAAACAGAAACTTTGAACAACCCAATCACAAGCTCAGAAATCGAATCTGTGATTAAAAATTTACCCAAAAATAAAAGCCCAGGGCCAGATGGTTTCACAAGTGAATTCTACCAAACATTTAAAGAAGACTTAATGCCTGTCCTTCTAAAACTCTTTCAAAAAATTGCACAGGAAGGAAAACTTCCAAACACATTCTACGAGGCCACCATCACCCTGATACCCAAACCAGGCAAAGATAACACAAAAAAGGAAAATTACAGACCAATTTCCCTGATGAACTTAAATGCCAAGATCCTCAACAAAATCCCAGCAAACAGAATTCAACGACACATCAAAAAACTCATACACCATGATCAAGTCCGGTTCATCCCAGGCATGCAAGGATTCTTCAATATCCGCAAATCAATCAATGTGATACACCATATCAACAAACTGAGAGACAAAAATCACATGATCATCTCAATAGATGCAGAAAAAGCCTTCAACAAAGTAAAACACCCATTTATGATAAAAACTCTTCAGAAAATGGGCATAGAAGGAACCTATCTCAACATAGTGAAAGCCATATATGAGAAGCCCACAGCGAACATTATCCTCAATGGTGAAAAACTGAAAGCATTCCCTCTAAGATCAGAAGCAAGACAGGGGTGTCCACTTTCACCACCACTACTATTCAACATGGTCCTGGAAGTTCTAGCAACAGCAATACAGAAGAGAAAGAAATCAAAGGAATCCAGATTGGAAAGGAAGAAGTCAAACTCTCTCTTTTTGCAGATGACATGATATTATACATAGAAAACCCCAAAGACACTATTACAAAGCTACTAGAGCTAATCAATAAATTCAGCAAAGTCGCAGGATACAAAGTCAACACACAGAAATCACTGGCATTTCTATACACAAACAATGAAAAATCAGAAAACAAAATCAAAGAGGCAATCCCCTTCACCATCGCAACCAAAAGAATCAAATATCTAGGAATAAACCTACCCAAAGACACAGAAGAATTGTACACTGAAAATTACAAGACACTCACGAAAGAAATTAAAGAAGGCTTAAACAGATGGAGAGATATTCCATGTTCCTGGATTGGAAGAATCAATATTGTGAAAAATGACCATACTACTAAATATCATCTACAGATTCAATGCAATACCTATCCAACTACCATTGGCATTTTTCACAGAACTAGACCAAAGAGTAGCACAGTTCATATGGAAACACAAAAGACCTCGAATAGCCAAAGCAATCCTGAGAAAGAAAAACGGAGCTGGAGGAATTAGCCTCCGTATCTTCAGACTCTACTACAAAGCAACAGTCATCAAGACAGTATGGTACTGGCACAAAAAGGAAAATTACAGACTTCAAAAATCCTCAACAAAATCCCAGCAAACAGAATTCAACGACACATCAAAAAACTCATACACCATGATCAAGTCCGGTTCATCCCAGGCATGCAAGGATTCTCCAATATATCCAAATCAATCAATGTGATACACCATATCAACAAACTGAGAGACAAAAATCACATGATCATCTCAATAGATGCAGAAAAAGCCTTCAACAAAGTAAAACACCCATTTATGATAAAAACTCTTCAGAAAATGGGCATAGAAGGAACCTATCTCAACATAGTGAAAGCCATATATGAGAAGCCCACAGCGAACATTATCCTCAATGGTGAAAAACTGAAAGCATTCCCTCTAAGATCAGAAGCAAGACAGGGGTGTCCACTTTCACCACCACTACTATTCAACATGGTCCTGGAAGTTCTAGCAACAGCAATACAGAAGAGAAAGAAATCAAAGGAATCCAGATTGGAAAGGAAGAAGTCAAACTCTCTCTTTTTGCAGATGACATGATATTATACATAGAAAACCCCAAAGACACTATTACAAAGCTACTAGAGCTAATCAATAAATTCAGCAAAGTCGCAGGATACAAAGTCAACACACAGAAATCACTGGCATTTCTATACACAAACAATGAAAAATCAGAAAACAAAATCAAAGAGGCAATCCCCTTCACCATCGCAACCAAAAGAATCAAATATCTAGGAATAAACCTACCCAAAGACACAGAAGAATTGTACACTGAAAATTACAAGACACTCACGAAAGAAATTAAAGAAGGCTTAAACAGATGGAGAGATATTCCATGTTCCTGGATTGGAAGAATCAATATTGTGAAAAATGACCATACTACTAAATATCATCTACAGATTCAATGCAATACCTATCCAACTACCATTGGCATTTTTCACAGAACTAGACCAAAGAGTAGCACAGTTCATATGGAAACACAAAAGACCTCGAATAGCCAAAGCAATCCTGAGAAAGAAAAACGGAGCTGGAGGAATTAGCCTCCGTATCTTCAGACTCTACTACAAAGCAACAGTCATCAAGACAGTATGGTACTGGCACAAAAACAGAACTATAGACCAATGGAACAAGATCGAGAACCCAGAGATAAACCCACACACCTATGGGTACCTTATTTTTGACAATGGAGGCGAAACTGTAAAATGGGACAAAGACAGCCTCTTCAGCAAGTAGTGCTGGAAAATTGGACAGCTACATGCAAAAAAATGAAGTTGGAACATTCCCTGACCCCATACACAAAGTTCAACCCAAAATGGATTAAAGACCTAAATGTAAGACCAGAAACCATCAAAACTCTTAGAGGAGAATATAGGCAAAACCCTCAAGGACATCAATCAAAGCAAGATCTTCTCTGACCCACCTACTAAAATAGCGGAACGGAAAAGACAAATGAACATGTGAGACCTCATGAAACTTAAAAGCTTTTGTACAGCAAAAGAAATTACAAAAAAAGCTGAACAGACACCCCAGAGATTGGGAGAAAATCATAGCAAATGAAACAACAGACAAAAAGTTAATCTCCAACATCTGCAAGCAACTCAGACAACTCAGCACAGGAAAAACGAACAACCCAATCAAAAAATGGGAAAAAGATCTAAAGAGATGCCTCTCCAAAGAGGACATACAGATGGCCCAAAAGCACATGAAACGATGCTCAACCTCGCTTATTATTAGAGAAATGCAAATTAAAACTACAATGAGATACCACCTCACACCCGTCAGAATGGTTATCATCAAGAAATCGACAGACAACAAATGCTGGAGAGGGTGCGGAGAAACAGGAACCCTCTTGCATTCCTGGAGGGAATGTCAATTAATACAGCCTCTATAGAAGACAGTATGGAGATTCCTTAAAAAAACTAAAAATAGAAGCACCCTATGACCCAGCAATCCCACTATTAGGCTTATATCCTGATGAAATCAAAAGTGAAAGAAGCACCTGTACCCCCACGTTCATTGCAGCTCTGTATACAATAGCCAGAACATGGAAGCAACCTAGATGTCCATTGACAAATGAATGGATACAGAAGCCCTGGTACATATATACAATGGAATACTACTCAGCTGTTAAAAGAAATGCAGAAGACTCAGTCCTAATGAGGTGACTGGAGCTAGAGCCTATCATAAAAGGTGAAGTAAGTCAAAAAGAGAAAGACAAGTACAGTATACTAGCACATATATATGGAATCTAGTAGGATGGTCTTGATAACACACGCAGTGAACTCATGGAAAAACAGACAGAGCACAGACATATGGACATTGTGGGGAAGAAACAGTGAGGGGGAGGCATGGAGGGAGTATCACGGAAACCTCTACTGTCATGTGTGGAAAAGATAGCTAGTGTCATACTGCCAAGGGAATAGGAGTGCTTACAGTGGCTTGGGGCGATGGTCCGGAGGGGTGGGATGGGGGGAACTGGGTGGGTGGGGGACCAGGGATATGCATATGAATGATCTGGGAACATACATGTCAGTGAACAACAAAACTCTGTAAAACCTTTAAAATGAAGAATTAAAAAAAAAAATGCAATGTGGCCTGGAGGGATGGGATGGGAGGCAGGGAATGGGGGGGGTGGCGCTGGAGGAGGGATGGGGCCCAGGGATATGCATATGACTAATATGGGATTATACATACCTGTAAACAACAAAACACTGTAAAAGTAAAAAGTAAAATAAAAGAAAAAAGGAAAAAAAGGCAATGTGAAATGTTTCTAATGAACTAGAGTGGATTTATATCTAAGATGACGGGAATTGAGTGAGACTCTAAATAAATTTTTAAATTAATTTCTAGCTAGAAATGTCAGTTATCAAAAGTTGTTTATCAAAGGCAGGTATTTAGTACCTCTGAATGAATGATTTTCTCAAAATCAGTCAATCTCAAAAGCATGCATACAGTTTAATGACAGCTTCATTTTGCTGAGAAGGTACATTCCAATTGCACTTCTCTAGTGATTTTAATTTTTGTGGAAGTTTACTTATGGTGCCTGGATCTCCTTGTGGGCTGTGTTATTATCTATTGATCTAATTATTCAATGGTATATTTCTGTTAATTCTAGAGATCTTAAAATATTAATATATTTTAAATATGATAGAACTTGAGGGTGAAGTAGTGCATGCAGCCCTTACTCAATGATATGGAGGATAATTTCATGGCAATCTTGGTAATAAATATTATGAAACATAAATGGAAATTATAAAGTGTTTGAGCTACAGTCATCCTAGCCTAATATTATATGAGTTAGCCATAGTTCTGCTTCATTGTTGAAGGGAAATGCCACCTGGGAATAAATGTTATTTTGCTTTGCAAATGCACAAGTGTACATTCACAGTCAGTTGAATTTTAGAATATGACTATGAACTACACTGAGTCTTAGCCCACAGCTGAGATTAGGTGACCCAAATCTCTTTAGCCCTTTTTACAAACATGACTCTATTCAGGTAGTTGGGCTTGTATGTTCCTTGAGTACCACACTGAGGCTGTTAGTTGACAGAGTATTTCAGATTTACAGTTAAGGTATAAACTTTAAATGCCTTATTCAGGGGACATTTATAAGCATGTTCTTTGCTGTCTCCATCATTTCCCACCCATCATCAATACTTGACAGGTATCCTCATGATGAATACTTCAAAGTACTGAAAAAGTTATTTTTCACTACGAAATGCCATCTTTGAGATGAATCAGATTTTGAATAAAAGCAAAATCTTTAATTGCGCATGATATTAGGAATATTATTTATATCCTGGGTATGCCAAAATAGTTTGGTTGTCACATTAATGAAGAAATTAATTTTATTATGTGTTTACTAGAGAAGATTCTTATCTTTTTGAAATTTTGCTTTACCTGATCTCAGTAATGAGGTTAATAGTGATGATAATGAGAGCTAACTTAAATTAAGCATGTAGTATATGAAAGGCTGCTGTTTTATATGACTGCTTATTTGACAAAAGACACCATTTCATGAGGTAGATATTTTTATTTTATGTGTGAGGAAATGGATACTCTGTGTATTACTTTTCTACTGCTTAATAACATATCAGCACAAATCTACCAGCTTACTACACCACCTGTTTATTAACTCACAGTCTGTAGAAAAGAATATCAGGCATGCCATGATTTAATTCTCTGCTCAGGATCTTACAATGCTAAAATCAAGGTGTTGGCTGGACTGCTTTCTCATCCAGAGCCTCTGGTGAAGAATCCATTTCCAGTCTCATTCATGCTGTTGGCAGAATCCAGCTCCTGAGAACGCGGAGCTACCTGAGGTCCTGGTTTCCTTGCTGGCTGTTATCTGGGGTCATTGTCAACTCGCAGAGGCTTACGTGTGGCCCCTCTGGTCTTTAAAGCAGGCAATGGGAATGTCTTGTGTCAAATCTCAGAGTTCTTTTCTCTCTGCTTGTAAGATCCATGTTTCAGAAGTTTGAGTGGTCATTTCAGGTCCATCCTATCTTAAAATTAACTTTCTTAAAGCTAATGATGCCATATGACATAATCCAGTGTTGGGAGTGACTCTCCTGACAAGTTCACAGTCCACACCCACACTCAGGGCAGATGTGTTGCACAAGGGTTAAGTCATTGCAGTAGGAGGTACCTTCTACCTGCTGAGAGCATAAAGAACTTTCCAAGGTAACCAGCTAAAAATGGGTGCCATCAAGATCTGGGCTCCTCTATTTGTCATGTAGGACCTGATTATTGAATTTAAAGCTACAGATTAGTGGGGAATGTCTGGCCATTATACTACTACTGAATGGTGACCTTTGGAGTTCTGGAGTGTGTGGTTCTGGCTAGATGATTAATGTTTTGCTACATTTACCTTATCGGTCTGGCTTTATATGTGCATATTTTTTATTAACAGCTCTAATGAGATATAATTCACATGCCATAAAGTTCACCCATTAAAAATCTACATATTCAATGATTTTGTCTATTTACAGAATGGTATAATTTTAGAATACTAATGTTATTGCCAAAAGAAACCTTATATCCATTATCAGTTATTCTTCTCCTTTTCCTACGTAGCCCCTTCCAGCCACTAATCCTCTGTCTCTTCCAAGTTGCTGATTCTGGCTATTTCATATAGATGAAATGTGCTGCTTCTGCCTATTTATCATAGCAGTGGTTCTGTGGCAGAACTAAACCAAAAGTGGTCTCAAATCCCAGTTTAACAACAAATATAATTTTTAACTCTTTTGTAAAGATTTATTTCTGTAGAAAGAATATCAGGCATGCCATGATTTAATTCTCTGCTCAGGATCTTACAATGCTAAAATCAAGGTGTTGGCTGGACTGCTTTCTCATCCAGAGCCTCTGGTGAAGAATCCATTTCCAGTCTCATTCATGCTGTTGGCAGAATCCAGCTCCTGAGAACGCGGAGCTACCTGAGGTCCTGGTTTCCTTGCTGGCTGTTATCTGGGGTCATTGTCAACTCGCAGAGGCTTACGTGTGGCCCCTCTGGTCTTTAAAGCAGGCAATGGGAATGTCTTGTGTCAAATCTCAGAGTTCTTTTCTCTCTGCTTGTAAGATCCATGTTTCAGAAGTTTGAGTGGTCATTTCAGGTCCATCCTATCTTAAAATTAACTTTCTTAAAGCTAATGATGCCATATGACATAATCCAGTGTTGGGAGTGACTCTCCTGACAAGTTCACAGTCCACACCCACACTCAGGGCAGATGTGTTGCACAAGGGTTAAGTCATTGCAGTAGGAGGTACCTTCTACCTGCTGAGAGCATAAAGAACTTTCCAAGGTAACCAGCTAAAAATGGGTGCCATCAAGATCTGGGCTCCTCTATTTGTCATGTAGGACCTGATTATTGAATTTAAAGCTACAGATTAGTGGGGAATGTCTGGCCATTATACTACTACTGAATGGTGACCTTTGGAGTTCTGGAGTGTGTGGTTCTGGCTAGATGATTAATGTTTTGCTACATTTACCTTATCGGTCTGGCTTTATATGTGCATATTTTTTATTAACAGCTCTAATGAGATATAATTCACATGCCATAAAGTTCACCCATTAAAAATCTACATATTCAATGATTTTGTCTATTTACAGAATGGTATAATTTTAGAATACTAATGTTATTGCCAAAAGAAACCTTATATCCATTATCAGTTATTCTTCTCCTTTTCCTACGTAGCCCCTTCCAGCCACTAATCCTCTGTCTCTTCCAAGTTGCTGATTCTGGCTATTTCATATAGATGAAATGTGCTGCTTCTGCCTATTTATCATAGCAGTGGTTCTGTGGCAGAACTAAACCAAAAGTGGTCTCAAATCCCAGTTTAACAACAAATATAATTTTTAACTCTTTTGTAAAGATTTATTTCTAAATCCTTTGATATGTAATTCCTAGGACTTTAGGGTTTCTAGATTTGCCTTATTAAGAATTTACCTATTTCCCTGACTTCAATAAATTGTTAAATATCTTCAAAGTTTTAATACATTAAATACATATGTGCATGTGTATTTTTTAATTTAGTTGGTTTTTCTCAGGATTCAATAGATTTTATTATTAGATGCAATTTGAATTGATCACAGTTTTCCTATTTTCTCTTTTAAATATACACCATGTAGCAATTATTTATTTTAAATATATAATCAAAATACAGGTTCTAGAGACCTAACTAAACATAAAAGCTTTTGCGCAGCAAAAGAAACTATAGGGGCTTCCCTGGTGGTCCAGTGGGTAAGGATACCGCCTTGCAGTGCAAGGGACGCCGGTTCGATCCCTGGCCTGGGAAGATACCACGTGCCGCGGAGCGGCTGGACTGATGTTTCCAATTACCGAGCCGGAGCTCTGGAGCGCATGCGCCCAGAGCCGGTGCTCTGTGACAACAGAGGCCACTGCGATGGGAGACCCACAGGGGCCAAAGAACAAAGATGGGTGAAAATGGACAAATGAAAGACCAATAGAAGTGGCCCGCCCACTCCCCTCCCTCCCTACCGCCCCCCCCCATAAATAAAATAAATAAATCTTTAAAAAGAAAAAAAGAAACTATAAACAAGGTGAAAGACAGCCTTCACAATGGGAGAAAATAATAGCAATTGAAGCAACCAGCAAAGAATTAATTTCCAAAATATACAAGCAGGTCAGACAGCTCAATACCAAAAAAACAAACAATGCAATCAAAAAAAGGGAAAAAGGCCTAAACATACACCTCTCCAAAGAAGACATACAGCTGGCCAACAAACACATGAAAAGATGCTCAACATTGCTTATTGTTAGAGAAATGTAAGTCAAAACTACAGTGAGATAATCATACCTCACACCAGTCAGAATGGCCATCATCAAAAGTCCACAAACAATAAATGCTGGGGAGAGTGTGAATAAAAAGGAACCCTCTTGAGTGGTCTCAAATGCGGTTCTCAGTTTAACCAGACAAATATAATTTTTAACTCTTTTGTAAAGATTTATTTCTAAATCCTTTGATATGTAATTCCTAGGACTTTAGGGTTTCTAGATTTGCCTTATTAAGAATTTACCTATTTCCCTGACTTCAATAAATTGTTAAATATCTTCAAAGTTTTAATACATTAAATACATATGTGCATGTGTATTTTTTAATTTAGTGGGTTTTTCTCAGGATTCAATAGATTTTATTATTAGATGCAATTTGAATTGATCACAGTTTTCCTATTTTCTCTTTTAAATATACACCATGTAGCAATTATTTATTTTAAATATATAATCAAAATACAGGTTCTAGAGACCTAACTAAACATAAAAGCTTTTGCGCAGCAAAAGAAACTATAGGGGCTTCCCTGGTGGTCCAGTGGGTAAGGACACCGCCTTGCAGTGCAAGGGGCGCCGGTTCGATCCCTGGCCTGGGAAGATACCACGTGCCGCGGAGCGGCTGGACTGATGTGTCCAATCACCGAGCCGGAGCTCTGGAGCGCATATACCCAGAGCCGGCGCTCTGCAACGACAGATGCCGCTGCGATGGGAGACCCACAGGGGCCAAAGAACAAAGATGGGTGAAAATGGACAAATGAAAGACCAATAGAAGTGGCCAGCCTGCTCCCCTCCCTCCCCAACCCGACCCCCGCCATAAATAAAATAAATAAATCTTTAAAAAGAAAAAAAGAAACTATAAACAAGGTGAAAGACAGCCTTCACAATGGGAGAAAATAATAGCAATTGAAGCAACCAGCAAAGAATTAATTTCCAAAATATACAAGCAGGTCAGACAGCTCAATACCAAAAAAACAAACAATGCAATCAAAAAATGGGAAAAAGGCCTAAACATACACCTCTCCAAAGAAGACATACAGCTGGCCAACAAACACATGAAAAGATGCTCAACATTGCTTATTGTTAGAGAAATGTAAGTCAAAACTACAGTGAGATAATCATACCTCACACCAGTCAGAATGGCCATCATCAAAAGTCCACAAACAATAAATGCTGGGGAGAGTGTGAATAAAAAGGAACCCTCTTGCACTGTCGGTGGAAATGTAAACTGATACAGCCACTATGGAAGACAGTATGGAGATTCCTCAAAAAACTAGGAATAGAGCTGCCTTATTGAAAGGGTTTGACCTCGATTTGAGACTTAAACCCAGGGCCCAGACCTGATCGAACCCTGCTTGGTACTTGAACCCACGTGGCTGGAGCTTGAATTCTAGCCAAAACCCTATTTGGAACTTGAACCCACATGACTGGGGCTTAAACCTAGCCAAAACCTGGTTTGGGACTCGAACCCACGTCGCTAAGGCTTAATCCCAGCCAAAACCCTGCTTGGGACATGAATCCACGTAGTCAAGACTCAATCCCGGCCAAAACCCTGTCTGGGACTCGAACCCACGTGGCCGGGACTTAATCCAGCACTCACCCAACATCTGGACCCTCCGAGGCTCAGGTTCTTCATGCCTCAATGCAGAAGGAATTCAGCGAGAGGCAGAGTGATAGACAAGAAGAGGATTTATTAGAATAGGGTACTTGTAAGAGGTGCAAGCGGGCAGGCAGGAAAGCTCTACTCTGCTCTCCCTTCAATTGAGTGGGCAGTCATATATATATAGGATAGTAGAAGACCACCCCCCTCAAGTAGATGCAGATGCAGGACATACATCATTGGTTGCTTTTTCGCCAGCTCCTCCTTCATCAGCTGTTTATACCCTGTCAAGCCTGCTTTACTGAACAAGGAGCAGCTCTCCTGAGTTACTGTCCACTCACTGGCCTCCCAACCTTTCTCAGGCGTCTCACTTCTACCTACCACCTCGTACTAGGACTCTACAACCACCCACCTATTCTGTCACCTAAAGAAAAAGAAACTATAAACAAGGTGAAAGACAGCCTTCACAATGGGAGAAAATAATAGCAATTGAAGCAACCAGCAAAGAATTAATTTCCAAAATATACAAGCAGGTCAGACAGCTCAATACCAAAAAAACAAACAATGCAATCAAAAAATGGGAAAAAGGCCTAAACATACACCTCTCCAAAGAAGACATACAGCTGGCCAACAAACACATGAAAAGATGCTCAACATTGCTTATTGTTAGAGAAATGTAAGTCAAAACTACAGTGAGATAATCATACCTCACACCAGTCAGAATGGCCATCATCAAAAGTCCACAAACAATAAATGCTGGGGAGAGTGTGAATAAAAAGGAACCCTCTTGCACTGTCGGTGGAAATGTAAACTGATACAGCCACTATGGAAGACAGTATGGAGATTCCTCAAAAAACTAGGAATAGAGCTGCCTTATTGAAAGGGTTTGACCTCGATTTGAGACTTAAACCCAGGGCCCAGACCTGATCGAACCCTGCTTGGTACTTGAACCCACGTGGCTGGAGCTTGAATTCTAGCCAAAACCCTATTTGGAACTTGAACCCACATGACTGGGGCTTAAACCTAGCCAAAACCTGGTTTGGGACTCGAACCCACGTCGCTAAGGCTTAATCCCAGCCAAAACCCTGCTTGGGACATGAATCCACGTAGTCAAGACTCAATCCCGGCCAAAACCCTGTCTGGGACTCGAACCCACGTGGCCGGGACTTAATCCAGCACTCACCCAACATCTGGACCCTCCGAGGCTCAGGTTCTTCATGCCTCAATGCAGAAGGAATTCAGCGAGAGGCAGAGTGATAGACAAGAAGAGGATTTATTAGAATAGGGTACTTGTAAGAGGTGCAAGCGGGCAGGCAGGAAAGCTCTACTCTGCTCTCCCTTCAATTGAGTGGGCAGTCATATATATATAGGATAGTAGAAGACCACCCCCCTCAAGTAGATGCAGATGCAGGACATACATCATTGGTTGCTTTTTCGCCAGCTCCTCCTTCATCAGCTGTTTATACCCTGTCAAGCCTGCTTTACTGAACAAGGAGCAGCTCTCCTGAGTTACTGTCCACTCACTGGCCTCCCAACCTTTCTCAGGCGTCTCACTTCTACCTACCACCTCGTACTAGGACTCTACAACCACCCACCTATTCTACTCTGTCCCTATCATTATGACCCAGCAATCCCACTAAGAGGCATATACCCTGAAAAAATCAAAGTTGAAAGAGACATATGTACCCTATTGTTCATTGCAGCACTATTTATAATAACTAGAACATGGAAGCAACCTAGATATCCACCAACAGATGAATGGGTAAAGAAGCTGTGGTACATATATACAATGGAATTTACTCAGCCATAAAAAGGAATGCATGTGAGTCAGTTCTAATGAGGTGGATGAATCTAGAACCTATTATACAGAATGAAGCATGTCAGAGAAAGATAAATATTGTATACTGACACATATATATGGAATCTAGAAAGATGGTGCTGATAAGTGGAATATTCAGAGCAGCAATGGAGAGGCAGACATGGAGACAGTCTTATGGACATTGAGGTGAGAGAGGGGAATATGCTGTGGGACTAGGGGCTCTCAAACAGGGGCTCTGTAGTGACCTGGAGGGGTGGGATGGGGAGGAGGTTCAGGGCCGGTGCTTATGCATACCTATGGCGGATTCAGGTTGATGTGTGACAATAAACAACAAAACGCTGTAAAAACAAATACAGGCTCAAAAAATATGGTCTTTGATAACTAGCTTTTTTCATTGAGTGTAATGTTTCTGAGGTTTCTCCATGTTTCAGTGCTTACTCATTTAGTGTAATAGTATTCTCCGGGCGGACTTAAGCTAAAAGGATTCTTCATGCCTCAATGCAGAAGGAATTCAGCGAGAGGCAGAGTGATAGACAAGAAGAGGATTTATTAGAATAGGGTACTTGTAAGAGGTGCAAGCGGGCAGGCAGGAAAGCTCTACTCTGCTCTCCCTTCAATTGAGTGGGCAGTCATATATATATAGGATAGTAGAAGACCACCCCCCTCAAGTAGATGCAGATGCAGGACATACATCATTGGTTGCTTTTTCGCCAGCTCCTCCTTCATCAGCTGTTTATACCCTGTCAAGCCTGCTTTACTGAACAAGGAGCAGCTCTCCTGAGTTACTGTCCACTCACTGGCCTCCCAACCTTTCTCAGGCGTCTCACTTCTACCTACCACCTCGTACTAGGACTCTACAACCACCCACCTATTCTACTCTGTCCCTATCATTATGACCCAGCAATCCCACTAAGAGGCATATACCCTGAAAAAATCAAAGTTGAAAGAGACATATGTACCCTATTGTTCATTGCAGCACTATTTATAATAACTAGAACATGGAAGCAACCTAGATATCCACCAACAGATGAATGGGTAAAGAAGCTGTGGTACATATATACAATGGAATTTACTCAGCCATAAAAAGGAATGCATGTGAGTCAGTTCTAATGAGGTGGATGAATCTAGAACCTATTATACAGAATGAAGCATGTCAGAGAAAGATAAATATTGTATACTGACACATATATATGGAATCTAGAAAGATGGTGCTGATAAGTGGAATATTCAGAGCAGCAATGGAGAGGCAGACATGGAGACAGTCTTATGGACATTGAGGTGAGAGAGGGGAATATGCTGTGGGACTAGGGGCTCTCAAACAGGGGCTCTGTAGTGACCTGGAGGGGTGGGATGGGGAGGAGGTTCAGGGCCGGTGCTTATGCATACCTATGGCGGATTCAGGTTGATGTGTGACAATAAACAACAAAACGCTGTAAAAACAAATACAGGCTCAAAAAATATGGTCTTTGATAACTAGCTTTTTTCATTGAGTGTAATGTTTCTGAGGTTTCTCCATGTTTCAGTGCTTACTCATATTTAATTCCTTTTCGTGGTCAAATAGTAGTCTCTTTTTACATTTTGTTTATTCATTCCTTAGTTGGATTGTCCCTGCTTATTTATTATGAATAATGCTGCTATGAATACTTGTGTATAAGTTTTATATAGACATATATTTTCAGTTGAGGGGTTAACACTAGTAATGGAATTTCTGAGTCATATGGCAACTCATTTAACCTTTTGAAGAGCTGACAGTCTATTTTCCAAAGCAACTGTACTATTTTGCATTTCACCAAACAGTGCATGAGAGTTCCAGTTTCTCCAAAGTTTTTATAGTTATCCTAGATGTGAAGTGGTATTTTAGTGTGTTTTGCTTTGCGTTTCCCGAGTGACTAGTAATACTGAGCATCTTTTCATGTTCTTATTGATAATTTGTATATCTTTGTAGAATTGTCTATTCAAATACTTTGGACATGTTTGTATCAAGTTTTCTTTGAACTGTGGGTTCTTTTTTTATTATTTTATAATTCATTTTACTTTTACAGAGTTTTGTTGTTTACATATATATATAAAATCCCAGATTAGTCATATGTATATCCCTGGCACCCTCCCTCCTCCACCTCCCTGCTAGTCCCCCCTGTCCCATCCCTCCAGGCCATCTCACAGCACCCCTACAGGACCCCCTATTCCCACAGCGCAGTGACAATAGCTATCTTTTTAATATATGATAGTATAGGATAGTATATGATAGTGTAAGTTCTTTATATATATCCAAGAACATTTGTGTATCAATAATATTCTTTGAAGCACATTTAAAAATTTTGATGAAGTCCAGTCTATTGTTTTCTTGATGCCTTGTGCTTTAGGTTTTGGAAAACATTACCTAATTCAAAGTCATAATCCTTGAATTTTATAGCTTCAAGGAGTATTACAGTTTAGTTCTTACATTTAGGTCTTTAATCTATTTTGAGTTAATTTTTACCATGTAAGGCAGAAGTCCAACTTCATACTTTTGCTTGTGGATATTTGTTGTCCCAGCATTATATGTTCAGAAAGATTGTTTTTTCAATTAATGGCTTGGCATTGTTGTTGAATATCAGTTTCCATACATGTTAGGATTTGTTTCTGGGCTCTCAGTTCTGTTCCATTGATCTATATATATGTCTCTCTGTATGTCATTATCATACATTCTTGATTTGTAGTAAGTTTTCAATGGGAATATGTGAATCCTCCAACTTTAATCTTGTTTTTCAAGGTTATGTTGGCTATTCTGAGCCTCTTGCATCTCCATATGAATTTTAAGATCAGTTTGTCAATTTCTACAAAAAAGCTGCCAGGTAGGATTTTTGAAAGGGATTGTATTTAACCTGTAGATCAATTTAGAGAGTTTTGCCTTTTTAACATTATGTCTTTCAAGTCATGAACACAGATGTCTTTCCTATTCTTTTCAAAGTGTTTTGTGGCTTTCTTACGTTTCTTTTGTTATCTCTATTCCAAAATATTTTATTCTCTTTTATATACTATTATGAATCAAATTGGTTTTTTATTTCATGTTCAGATTATTCATTGCTAGTGTATAGAAGTGCAATTGATTTCTGAACATTGAACTTTGTATACTGTAATTTTACTTTTACAGAGTTTTGTTGTTTACATATATATATAAAATCCCAGATTAGTCATATGTATATCCCTGGCACCCTCCCTCCTCCACCTCCCTGCTAGTCCCCCCTGTCCCATCCCTCCAGGCCATCTCACAGCACCCCTACAGGACCCCCTATTCCCACAGCGCAGTGACAATAGCTATCTTTTTAATATATGATAGTATAGGATAGTATATGATAGTGTAAGTTCTTTATATATATCCAAGAACATTTGTGTATCAATAATATTCTTTGAAGCACATTTAAAAATTTTGATGAAGTCCAGTCTATTGTTTTCTTGATGCCTTGTGCTTTAGGTTTTGGAAAACATTACCTAATTCAAAGTCATAATCCTTGAATTTTATAGCTTCAAGGAGTATTACAGTTTAGTTCTTACATTTAGGTCTTTAATCTATTTTGATTTAAATTTTTTACCATGTAAGGCAGAAGTCCAACTTCATACTTTTGCTTGTGGATATTTGTTGTCCCAGCATTATATGTTCAGAAAGATTGTTTTTTCAATTAATGGCTTGGCATTGTTGTTGAATATCAGTTTCCATACATGTTAGGATTTGTTTCTGGGCTCTCAGTTCTGTTCCATTGATCTATATATATGTCTCTCTGTATGTCATTATCATACATTCTTGATTTGTAGTAAGTTTTCAATGGGAATATGTGAATCCTCCAACTTTAATCTTGTTTTTCAAGGTTATGTTGGCTATTCTGAGCCTCTTGCATCTCCATATGAATTTTAAGATCAGTTTGTCAATTTCTACAAAAAAGCTGCCAGGTAGGATTTTTGAAAGGGATTGTATTTAACCTGTAGATCAATTTAGAGAGTTTTGCCTTTTTAACATGTCTTTCAAGTCATGAACACAGATGTCTTTCCTATTCTTTTCAAAGTGTTTTGTGGCTTTCTTACGTTTCTTTTGTTATCTCTATTCCAAAATATTTTATTCTCTTTTATATACTATTATGAATCAAATTGGTTTTTTATTTCATGTTCAGATTATTCATTGCTAGTGTATAGAAGTGCAATTGATTTCTGAACATTGAACTTTGTATACTGTAATCTTGTCAAATTCATGTATTAGCTCTAATAGATTTTGGTGAATTTCTTAGGATTTTCTATGTAAATAGATCTTGGAGCTTCGCAGGATCCATAATCCATGAGCCAATTCCTTACAGTAAGCATACATAAAATTATTTATACTTACAGATACCCTGTTGGTTGTATTTCTGTGGAGAACCTTAACTAATACAAATTTATTCAATTTCTTCCTGACTCAGGGATTGAACTTTCATTTCCTGCATTTGCAGATGGATTTTTTGACCACTGAGTCACTGGGGAAGCCCCAGATAAGGTCTACTGACAATATTTTGAGAGACAGGGGTTAGAGGGACGTATAGACTAAACATTTTTATTCTTCAAAATTCATGTTGAAGCATTAATCCTCAGTGTGACTGTAATTAGAAATAAGACTTTAACGGAGGTAATTAAAGTTCAATGGGGCCATGGGCTTCCCAGATGTCTCAAGTGGCAAAAAATCAACCTGCCGATGCAGGAGCCACAGGAGTCACGGGTTGGATCTCTGAATTAGGAAGATTCTTGGAGGAGGAAATGGCAACCTACTCCAGTATTCTTGCTGCGATAATCCCATGGACAGAGGAGCCTGGCGGGCTCCATCGGACCATTAAGAGTTGGACACAACTGAGCATGCTCGCACACTCATGGGGCTATAAATATGGGGCCCTGATACGGTAGGATTAGTATATTTGTCAAAAGATATGCTGGGGGCTTCCCAGGTGGCTCCATGGTAAAGAATTCGCCTGCCAACCAGGAGGCATGTGTTTAATCCCTGGGTTGGGAAGATCCCCTGGAGAAGGAAATGGCAATCCACATGGACAGAGGAGCTTGGTGGGCTAAGTCCACATGCTCACAGAGTTGAACATTCCTTAGTGACTAAACAGCAGTAGCAAGAAGAGACACCAGAGAGCTCTTCCTCTCTCTCTGCCATGTGAGGATATAATGAGAAAGTGATTGTCTGTAAGCCAGGAAAGAACTCTAATTAGAAACCGGTCCTACCAGACAGTCTAAGGAATTTTTCTGAACATTGAACTTTGTATACTGTAATCTTGTCAAATTCATGTATTAGCTCTAATAGATTTTGGTGAATTTCTTAGGATTTTCTATGTAAATAGATCTTGGAGCTTCGCAGGATCCATAATCCATGAGCCAATTCCTTACAGTAAGCATACATAAAATTATTTATACTTACAGATACCCTGTTGGTTGTATTTCTGTGGAGAACCTTAACTAATACAAATTTATTCAATTTCTTCCTGACTCAGGGATTGAACTTTCATTTCCTGCATTTGCAGATGGATTTTTTGACCACTGAGTCACTGGGGAAGCCCCAGATAAGGTCTACTGACAATATTTTGAGAGACAGGGGTTAGAGGGACGTATAGACTAAACATTTTTATTCTTCAAAATTCATGTTGAAGCATTAATCCTCAGTGTGACTGTAATTAGAAATAAGACTTTAACGGAGGTAATTAAAGTTCAATGGGGCCATGGGCTTCCCAGATGTCTCAAGTGGCAAAAAATCAACCTGCCGATGCAGGAGCCACAGGAGTCACGGGTTGGATCTCTGAATTAGGAAGATTCTTGGAGGAGGAAATGGCAACCTACTCCAGTATTCTTGCTGCGATAATCCCATGGACAGAGGAGCCTGGCGGGCTCCATCGGACCATTAAGAGTTGGACACAACTGAGCATGCTCGCACACTCATGGGGCTATAAATATGGGGCCCTGATACGGTAGGATTAGTATATTTGTCAAAAGATATGCTGGGGGCTTCCCAGGTGGCTCCATGGTAAAGAATTCGCCTGCCAACCAGGAGGCATGTGTTTAATCCCTGGGTTGGGAAGATCCCCTGGAGAAGGAAATGGCAATCCACATGGACAGAGGAGCTTGGTGGGCTAAGTCCACATGCTCACAGAGTTGAACATTCCTTAGTGACTAAACAGCAGTAGCAAGAAGAGACACCAGAGAGCTCTTTCTCTCTCTCTGCCATGTGAGGATATAATGAGAAAGTGATTGTCTGTAAGCCAGGAAAGAACTCTAATTAGAAACCGGTCCTACCAGACCTTGATCTCGGACTTCTACTCTACAGAACTGTAAGGCAGTAAATTTCTGTTGTCTGAGCTACCCAGTCTGTGATATTTTTTTAAGGCAACCCAAACAGAGTAATACAAAATATCTCGTTTTCTTTTAATCCCTGTTTTTAATATGATGCTCTCGTGCCTTGGCTATATCTGGTGTCTAGAATTTATTGCCTCATCTCTTCAAGGCTTCACCTTGAGTTTTCTGCCAAGGAAAGGAAGGTGTACATGCCTGGCCTTGCTGGGTATGGGAATGGATACAGAGGTTAAGTACCACATATGAATACTTTAAATAAATCCTCTTATTTTAAGCCCCACTCTGCATCCTTCCCTTCAGAGTGACAGCTCCAATTTGTGCTTGTCTGGTGTTTTGCAGTTTGAATTCTCTTTAGCTAGAAAAAAAAAAAAAATTAGCTACCTCTTCTACTGCTGTTTCCTGTCTTGCTCTCTTTTCCTTGGAAATACGTGTCTTTTTAAAATCTTTCTAATTGTGGTTTTCTAACTGTCATTTTCTAACAGTCATATTAATGGAGTTTCTTATAGGAAATGGGCACCAAAAGATCATGGCTTTGATCAGGTCTTCCAGTTCCTCAGTCCTACAGCCATTTACGGGAACCCAGCAGCCACAGGCCACAGCAGGAACAGTTTGCAGGAACTCAGGAAGTGGTCAAACCCAGGTCAGAACTTCTACTCCACAGAAGGAAAGAAGGAAGCCTGTGTCCCATGATAAAGCCAATATTTAGACACCAGCATCTTTGGGGAATTAATTGAATAGACAGTGTTAAGCAACAGTGATAAAGAACAACTCTGAGATATTGTATGTGCACCCCTCCAGCTTCCCTCATCCCCAACAACAGAGGAAACAACTCAGAGAAGATGAAGGGATGGGAAGGGTAGATTATGCCTCTTTTTTAAACTCCAAGAGAAATAGCCTGCAAAGGGGAACAGGAAAAAGGCATGAAATTAGATAATGAAGCTGAATTATAAAATAATTGGTACTGACTCTTTAAATGCCAAAATGAGGCTATTTAAATAATAAAAAAGGGACTAAGAGATTATGGACTCTGGACAAAATATATTCCAGAGAGCCGCTATCCAGCAGGAAATAGATGCCCACGTGGCTCCAATGGAGTCAGTCATTTTCTAAATATTATGTTTGTACACAATTTGAGAGTAATGAACAGTTTTTTATATATATATATTCTGAAACTTGCATGTATTCAGGTCAAGAAAAGAGACTGTATTTTCAAAGTACTCTAAATTCCAGTTTCATATACTTGGGACAGATGGGTTGTGCCAGAAATAGACTGTCTTAGGCCAGATGTCTACCCTGTAATCCAATTTGATGGGGTGGGAGGATGGGGACCGAGGGCAGAGGGACATAGTAGAAATATTTCTTTGGCACCATTTTTATTTTTCTGTTTGTTTTGTTTTTCACAAGTTAGCTATGGCATGTGAACTCTCAGATGTGGCATGTGGGATCTAGTTCCCTGACCAGGGATTGAATCTGGGCCTCCTACACTGGGAGCCAGAGTCTTAGCCACTGGGCCATCCAGGAAGTCCTGTTTGGTACTGTTTTTAGACATGGTTCTCAGAGTAGGTGAAACAGGAGCTGGGAAGACATCCTCATACTTTTGAGGGTGCTATAGCTACGTGTCCATCTGCTTGTTGGCAATTTTCAGAGTTAAAGGTGAATGCTATACTACGTCTCAGTCCTACAGCCATTTACGGGAACCCAGCAGCCACAGGCCACAGCAGGAACAGTTTGCAGGAACTCAGGAAGTGGTCAAACCCAGGTCAGAACTTCTACTCCACAGAAGGAAAGAAGGAAGCCTGTGTCCCATGATAAAGCCAATATTTAGACACCAGCATCTTTGGGGAATTAATTGAATAGACAGTGTTAAGCAACAGTGATAAAGAACAACTCTGAGATATTGTATGTGCACCCCTCCAGCTTCCCTCATCCCCAACAACAGAGGAAACAACTCAGAGAAGATGAAGGGATGGGAAGGGTAGATTATGCCTCTTTTTTAAACTCCAAGAGAAATAGCCTGCAAAGGGAACGGGAAAAAAGGCATGAAATTAGATAATGAAGCTGAATTATAAAATAATTGGTACTGACTCTTTAAATGCCAAAATGAGGCTATTTAAATAATAAAAAAGGGACTAAGAGATTATGGACTCTGGACAAAATATATTCCAGAGAGCCGCTATCCAGCAGGAAATAGATGCCCACGTGGCTCCAATGGAGTCAGTCATTTTCTAAATATTATGTTTGTACACAATTTGAGAGTAATGAACAGTTTTTTATATATATATATTCTGAAACTTGCATGTATTCAGGTCAAGAAAAGAGACTGTATTTTCAAAGTACTCTAAATTCCAGTTTCATATACTTGGGACAGATGGGTTGTGCCAGAAATAGACTGTCTTAGGCCAGATGTCTACCCTGTAATCCAATTTGATGGGGTGGGAGGATGGGGACCGAGGGCAGAGGGACATAGTAGAAATATTTCTTTGGCACCATTTTTATTTTTCTGTTTGTTTTGTTTTTCACAAGTTAGCTATGGCATGTGAACTCTCAGATGTGGCATGTGGGATCTAGTTCCCTGACCAGGGATTGAATCTGGGCCTCCTACACTGGGAGCCAGAGTCTTAGCCACTGGGCCATCCAGGAAGTCCTGTTTGGTACTGTTTTTAGACATGGTTCTCAGAGTAGGTGAAACAGGAGCTGGGAAGACATCCTCATACTTTTGAGGGTGCTATAGCTACGTGTCCATCTGCTTGTTGGCAATGATTGCATCAGAGTTAAAGAATCAAGTCCTCCAGAACCCAACATACTTTCTCCATGCAAAGTAATTGTCCAGTTAAGAAAAAATAACTTAGCCACTTGCCCCAGGAAATTACTGTACTGCAAGCTAAAATGGTGAATCAAGTAAAATAACTTACTCATCAAGACTAATGTTTCACTCATCAGTACCCTGAAGTCGTCACGTCATTGTATCTTCCAGTCTAAAGCTGTCATATCATTAACTTCGCCTAAACCCAATCAGTCCTCTTCCTTGACAAAATCTACCTAAACTCTTCCAGTCTAAGTCACAAAATCCTTCACCTATTTCCCCTGGCTTCCCACTAAGGACACTATTATGTTTCTATCAAGGTGATGTGTATATGTGTGTGTGCTCAGTCACTAAGTTGTATTCGAGTCTTTTGTGACCCCATGGACTGTAGCCCACTGGGCTTCTCTCTCCATGGGATTTCCCAGGCAAGAATACTGGAGTGATTTGCTCTTTCCTTCTCCAGAGGATCTTCCTGGCCCAGGGATTGAACCTGCATCTCCTGCACTGGCAGACAGATTCTTTACCACTGAGCCACCAGAAGGTGATACTCAGTAAATATGATAAAATAAGCTTTGCACTAGCAATTGGTTCTCCTAGGGGATTTTTTGAATGTCAGCAGCTGGCATTCAGAACTATGATTTCTTATATTGAAGAAGGAAACTAAGGCTCATGCTCAATAATGATTAACTGTAAAGTTCCTTTTACCCCCATGACGTAGACCTGTGGAACTGCAACCATTGTTCTTATAAGGTCAGAATGCTCTGCTCCTGATTCTATAGGTCATTAATCTTACCTGTAACTCCTAGCATCTCCTGTGCTCTGTAACTGCCCACATCTTCTCCTGTAACCCCTAGCAACTCCTGTGTTCTGTATCTGCTGATTTTAATATACCCAATCAGAGATCACCAACTGTACCTGCATAGGTTAATCCTATAAAAGAAGAGCTCAACCTGAGCTCAGGGCCCAGAATTTTTGAGCATTAGCTCATCTGGGACCGCCGACGTAATAAACCTGAGTTCTCCAACCCTCCAAGTGTTTTGCTTGGTTTCTCGACAGTCTGATTTCTGCAGCAATATTTCTCCTGTTTCAAATTACTTCCACATTTTCTTCCCTGAGGAGTTATATGTGGTTGATATTTACAAAGCAAAAAAAAAAAAAAATTGTATAAAAGCTTATTGAAAAGATTAATTGGTGACAAATTAATTTCCAAGGAGAAATAAGACACTGTGAAATACATAAGTCTGAACCTAAACTTTAGACAGCAGTCATCTACTCAAAGTGTTAATCATCTTTTCAGATAAACAATAGGTTGAATAATTAGAAAAATAACAACTAGACAGAGTTGATGATTGAAGAATCACCCATGAGAATTTTTACAGCATTAATGTCAATAGTTACAACACATTAGTAATCAAGAGCTGTGCTAATACAGCCAGTTTTGTGTAATTTCCCATTTAAATAATTTTTGAGTACATTTTTCCTGGTGTATTTGTCTCTTCCTCCCAATCATTGACTTCCCGCTGGGTAAATACTAGTAAAGGGTAGGAGCTCAGCAATTTAAAATTTTTTACCTTGGTGCTTTTTCTTTTTCATATTCTAATGCTTCTATAGCAATACCAAATAGAACACTCAGTATTGTGTTACTGCCACCATTATAACATCATCTTATTTTTACTAAACATAAAAGCTTTGCACTAGCAATTGGTTCTCCTAGGGGATTTTTTGAATGTCAGCAGCTGGCATTCAGAACTATGATTTCTTATATTGAAGAAGGAAACTAAGGCTCATGCTCAATAATGATTAACTGTAAAGTTCCTTTTACCCCCATGACGTAGACCTGTGGAACTGCAACCATTGTTCTTATAAGGTCAGAATGCTCTGCTCCTGATTCTATAGGTCATTAATCTTACCTGTAACTCCTAGCATCTCCTGTGCTCTGTAACTGCCCACATCTTCTCCTGTAACCCCTAGCAACTCCTGTGTTCTGTATCTGCTGATTTTAATATACCCAATCAGAGATCACCAACTGTACCTGCATAGGTTAATCCTATAAAAGAAGAGCTCAACCTGAGCTCAGGGCCCAGAATTTTTGAGCATTAGCTCATCTGGGACCGCCGACGTAATAAACCTGAGTTCTCCAACCCTCCAAGTGTTTTGCTTGGTTTCTCGACAGTCTGATTTCTGCAGCAATATTTCTCCTGTTTCAAATTACTTCCACATTTTCTTCCCTGAGGAGTTATATGTGGTTGATATTTACAAAGCAAAAAAAAAAAAAAATTGTATAAAAGCTTATTGAAAAGATTAATTGGTGACAAATTAATTTCCAAGGAGAAATAAGACACTGTGAAATACATAAGTCTGAACCTAAACTTTAGACAGCAGTCATCTACTCAAAGTGTTAATCATCTTTTCAGATAAACAATAGGTTGAATAATTAGAAAAATAACAACTAGACAGAGTTGATGATTGAAGAATCACCCATGAGAATTTTTACAGCATTAATGTCAATAGTTACAACACATTAGTAATCAAGAGCTGTGCTAATACAGCCAGTTTTGTGTAATTTCCCATTTAAATAATTTTTGAGTACATTTTTCCTGGTGTATTTGTCTCTTCCTCCCAATCATTGACTTCCCGCTGGGTAAATACTAGTAAAGGGTAGGAGCTCAGCAATTTAAAATTTTTTACCTTGGTGCTTTTTTTCTTTTTTTTCATATTCTAATGCTTCTATAGCAATACCAAATAGAACACTCAGTATTGTGTTACTGCCACCATTATAACATCATCTTATTTTTACTAAACATAAAAGCATAGTCGTGGCCACATATTAAAATCTGATGCCAAAAGAGAACAAATCAGGTTGGCTTCAGCTGGAGTTAATATTAGGCAGAATCTCACATGCAAGTTGTCCTTGTGCATATTCATCAGTGGCAGCTAATAGTATTGTATCTCCTTCACTTAGGCCATTATCAGTAAGAAAAACACAGGAAACTGTGTGGAGGTTGGTTTTCAACACGTCTTTCCAAAGCATTAACTAAACCACAGAATTTCGCTCTTTCTAACCATAGCTGTGTTGTAATAGCATCATACGTTATTACACTAAGTACCACTGATTCACAGGGACTAGAAGATGTTTAACTAAAACTTTTTTAAACCTCAATTTACAGTCTCTAGTTGAGTGACCCTGGAAAATTAGTAGAGTTATTCTTTTTAACTACAGTTAACCTCAATTGCTATATGTGAAGAGTAACACCTGGTTGTTATGAGAACTACAGAAAATGTTTTACAAACATGGCTAGCTCTCAATAAGTGGCAGTTATTGGTAATTGATTCAAAACAGAAATGAAGCAAAATAAAATTCAATATACAGGCACACAAAGACCAGAAGAGGTTAACACATTTGCTAGTGAAGAATTGAGAAATGGATTATAAACCTGGAAGAGCTGAGTTAATTTATCACAAAAGGAGCATCTGTAATGAACAGGCAAAAAGCAAGGTCTTAGCAGCTTACATAAGCCAGAGAGGAGGCTGACCTGTCTCACATGTCTTTTAGCATAGGAGGTCCTTTGCTGGTAACTTTGAGAGTCATTTTCAGATAAACAAGAGGTGGAATAATTAGAAAAATAACAACTAGACAGAGTTGATGATTGAAGAATCACCCATGAGAATTTTTACAGCATTAATGTCAATAGTTACAACACATTAGTAATCAAGAGCTGTGCTAATACAGCCAGTTTTGTGTAATTTCCCATTTAAATAATTTTTGAGTACATTTTTCCTGGTGTATTTGTCTCTTCCTCCCAATCATTGACTTCCCGCTGGGTAAATACTAGTAAAGGGTAGGAGCTCAGCAATTTAAAATTTTTTACCTTGGTGCTTTTTTTCTTTTTTTTCATATTCTAATGCTTCTATAGCAATACCAAATAGAACACTCAGTATTGTGTTACTGCCACCATTATAACATCATCTTATTTTTACTAAACATAAAAGCATAGTCATGGCCACATATTAAAATCTGATGCCAAAAGAGAACAAATCAGGTTGGCTTCAGGTGGAGTTAATATTAGGCAGAATCTCACATGCAAGTTGTCCTTGTGCATATTCATCAGTGGCAGCTAATAGTATTGTATCTCCTTCACTTAGGCCATTATCAGTAAGAAAAACACAGGAAACTGTGTGGAGGTTGGTTTTCAACACGTCTTTCCAAAGCATTAACTAAACCACAGAATTTCGCTCTTTCTAACCATAGCTGTGTTGTAATAGCATCATACGTTATTACACTAAGTACCACTGATTCACAGGGACTAGAAGATGTTTAACTAAAACTTTTTTAAACCTCAATTTACAGTCTCTAGTTGAGTGACCCTGGAAAATTAGTAGAGTTATTTTTTTTAACTACAGTTAACCTCAATTGCTATATGTGAAGAGTAACACCTGGTTGTTATGAGAACTACAGAAAATGTTTTACAAACATGGCTAGCTCTCAATAAGTGGCAGTTATTGGTAATTGATTCAAAACAGAAATGAAGCAAAATAAAATTCAATATACAGGCACACAAAGACCAGAAGAGGTTAACACATTTGCTAGTGAAGAATTGAGAAATGGATTATAAACCTGGAAGAGCTGAGTTAATTTATCACAAAAGGAGCATCTGTAATGAACAGGCAAAAAGCAAGGTCTTAGCAGCTTACATAAGCCAGAGAGGAGGCTGACCTGTCTCACATGTCTTTTGCATCGTGCACTAGGAGGTCCTTTGCTGGTAACTTTGAGAGTCAGATTTTTTATTGTGTAACAGAAAGGAGCTATCGAGTTTAAACCTTTTTATTCTGACTGGTAAATATTACCATATAAATATTTGAATGGTTCATTAGAGCAAGGTCATGCAAATTCTAGAAATACGCATTTCAGATTTTAGCCACAGAGGACACGTAGCAGAAACTTTCTGCAAAAAACCTTTTTCAGATTGAGAATTTTGTGAAGTTAATGGCCTCGAGTGGAACCAACTTGTCAGATCCATCATGACTCACAAAATTGAGTTTTTCACTGAGATGGCAAGACCTTGACCACACTTGCCTCAAAACCTCAGGGAGGGCAAACAAGTCTGTTATTGATTTGTTAGAGGAGGTGGTAGTTCAGATTCAAACTGATTCTGTGTGGAGTTGGGCTGCCAGCTTCATCTGCAGCTGTGTGCACTGCTGGTGCTCAGACATGACTGGGCACGTCTGGAGGACAGGTGGCAAGACGTCAACCACAGTCTATTTTTTAGGAATGAAGCACCTCTCAGGAGAGCAATCACCCTCTTCCTCTAGTGTAGTTGGATTCTACAGGGTGGAACAACTTTGCTAGCACCTGAAGATCCTGTAATAGACCGTGGAAAACCAGTGCCTACAATCTAGGGAATACACTTCTTAATGTCAGCTCCAGGAGGCAGGGGCCTTGTCTGTATTAATTACTACTGTATCCCTATAGCCCACACTGAGGGAACAAATACATGATAAGAACTAATAAATATCGGCCAAATTTGTTGAATCACTGTGATCTCACTTAGGCAGATTGCTTGATAAGACATAATTGTTAATTTTATGTGTCAACTTGATGGAGCCTCTGGAGTGTCCAGATATCTGATTAAATATTTTTCTAGGTGTGTCCCTGTATCTTGATGAGACTAACACTTGAATCAGTAGACTGAGTAAAGCAGATTGGCCTTCCTCAGTGTGCTGGGCCTTGTCCAATTAGGAGTAGGCCTGAATATAATTTTAAAAAGATTGAGCCAAAGAGAATTTACTCTCAACCTGATGGGCTGCAAGCTGGAGCCTTGGTCTTCCCCTGCCTTTGGATCTGGACTCAGACTGGAACTATACCGTTGGTTCTTCTGGCACTCCAGCTTCCCAGCTGCAGGTGATGGGGTTCTCGCCTCTAAAATTACATAAGTCAGTTTCTTACAATAAATCCTTTATATATACATGTATGTATATGTACACATATATGTATGTGAGTGTATATATATGTATATGGGCTTTATATATATATATATACATATATATATATATACACACATATATACATGTATATATATGTATATGTTTCCTTTGATGACTCAAATGGTAAAGAGTACCCTTACAATGCAGGAGAACTGAGTTTGATCCCTGGCTTGGGAAGATCCCCTGGAGAAGGGCATGGCAACCTACTGCAGTATTTTTGCCTGGAGAATCCCATGGACAGAGGAGCCTGACAGGCTACAGTACATGGAGTCACAAAGAGTTGGGCAAGACTGAGCAACTCTTTCATATATATATATATATATATATATATATACACACACACACACACACATATATATGCTAAATCACTCTCTAGGACATGCTCCTCTATCCATGGGATTCTCCAGGCAATAATTCCGGAGTGGATTGCCATGCCCTCCTCAGGGGATCTTCCCAATCCAGGAATGAACCTGTGTTTCCTGTGACTCCTGCATTGCAGGTGACTTCTTTATCACTGAGCCACCAGGGAAGCCTCTGTGTGCGCATGCGTGTGTGTGTATTTATCAAAATTTGTTCAATTTCTCTGGAAAAACCACACTAATAGGTAGGCATGGATTGTATGTAGATTATTCAAATAGCTACTATAGGTAAACCTCATTTTCATTCTAGATATTTTCACAATAAGAATCTAGGTATTATTGCAACTTGATGGAGCCTCTGGAGTGTCCAGATATCTGATTAAATATTTTTCTAGGTGTGTCCCTGTATCTTGATGAGACTAACACTTGAATCAGTAGACTGAGTAAAGCAGATTGGCCTTCCTCAGTGTGCTGGGCCTTGTCCAATTAGGAGTAGGCCTGAATATAATTTTAAAAGATTGAGCCAAAGAGAATTTACTCTCAACCTGATGGGCTGCAAGCTGGAGCCTTGGTCTTCCCTGCCTTTGGATCTGGACTCAGACTGGAACTATACCGTTGGTTCTTCTGGCACTCCAGCTTCCCAGCTGCAGGTGATGGGGTTCTCGCCTCTAAAATTACATAAGTCAGTTTCTTACAATAAATCCTTTATATATACATGTATGTATATGTACACATATATGTATGTGAGTGTATATATATGTATATGGGCTTTATATATATATATATACATATATATATATATACACACATATATACATGTATATATATGTATATGTTTCCTTTGATGACTCAAATGGTAAAGAGTACCCTTACAATGCAGGAGAACTGAGTTTGATCCCTGGCTTGGGAAGATCCCCTGGAGAAGGGCATGGCAACCTACTGCAGTATTTTTGCCTGGAGAATCCCATGGACAGAGGAGCCTGACAGGCTACAGTACATGGAGTCACAAAGAGTTGGGCAAGACTGAGCAACTCTTTCATATATATATATATATATATATATATATATACACACACACACACACACACATATATATGCTAAATCACTCTCTAGGACATGCTCCTCTATCCATGGGATTCTCCAGGCAATAATTCCGGAGTGGATTGCCATGCCCTCCTCAGGGGATCTTCCCAATCCAGGGAATGAACCTGTGTTTCCTGTGACTCCTGCATTGCAGGTGACTTCTTTATCACTGAGCCACCAGGGAAGCCTCTGTGTGCGCATGCGTGTGTGTGTATTTATCAAAATTTGTTCAATTTCTCTGGAAAAACCACACTAATAGGTAGGCATGGATTGTATGTAGATTATTCAAATAGCTACTATAGGTAAACCTCATTTTCATTCTAGATATTTTCACAATAAGAATCTAGGTATTATTGCAATAAGAATCTTTGCTCAAGCAATTTCCTATAGTTTCTCTGTACAACTAATTGGTCATAAGGCAATTTAACCATAAAATATATATTAACAAAAATGAAATAAAAGAGGGACATTAATAAGGACATATTTAAACATAAAAAATCAAAATTTTCAAAGACTTGTGAAAAATGAAAAAAGTATTTCAACATGTGTAAAATGTATATAGATTCATGGTTACAGTTGTATTCAGGTCTATCTTAGAGAAAACAAGTGTACTTTCTCAAAGTCAGTCATCAAGGAATCAGTACCTAAAGTCAGAATACATTTTTTTTATAATGCCAAAAATATTTTAAGAATCTATTTTTATAATATTAATTTCTGCTATGAGTCTTTAGATTTACCCATAAATGAATAGAGAAAGTAAATGAAGTAAAATGAATAGAGGAAGATGCTGTTTTATCTTATCGGTAGATGTAGTGTCTAACTGGCAGTACATATCTGAACTACCTTTAAATACTGTGGCACAGGCCCAGTCCTTATATTTCACCAAACTGTCTAAGCCAGAATTCATGACAGATACGAAAATTTTGTCCGCATCAGAATCAAGATAGGGCTTGAGTCTTCGTTTTCCTCCAGCTAACAGTACTCCATGATGAATTTGGTAAAGATGGCATTAGAGGACAAGCTGCTGCTAAATGTTGTAGTTAAAGAATGGATAATTAATGCTCTTGAAGACTGTTGTGACTTACCAGTGACATCTTTTATATTTGCCACAGCTTGGTAAGCTTTGGTTTTCAAGGGTGGAAGGGATGGCTGTGGTCATAGAAGGATCTGCAAGCTGATGTGTTATCATGTTCTAGTATAATTTACAGTCTGACTTTCAACTCTCTTATTTTACACTCCAGTAAGTTTATCACCATATAGTTAAAGTCTATATACAAAGTTCTTATCATCTACTGTTTTAAGACTGCCACATTTCCTTGTCATTGTATAGATCATAATGAGGCCTACGGTTTATAAAACATAAAAAGAAGAGTTCCCTGTCAATGGAGAAATTATGTCAGACTATGAACCATTTGAAACCAAACTGTCAACCATTATTTCTTTTTTTAATTTTTTTTTTAATTTTATTTATTTATCTTTTTGGTGGGTGGGCTGGGAAGAGAGGTGGATGGGCAGGCCACTTCTATTGGTCTTTCATTTCTCTATTTTCAAATATATATTAACAAAAATGAAATAAAAGAGGGACATTAATAAGGACATATTTAAACATAAAAAATCAAAATTTTCAAAGACTTGTGAAAAATGAAAAAAGTATTTCAACATGTGTAAAATGTATATAGATTCATGGTTACAGTTGTATTCAGGTCTATCTTAGAGAAAACAAGTGTACTTTCTCAAAGTCAGTCATCAAGGAATCAGTACCTAAAGTCAGAATACATTTTTTTTATAATGCCAAAAATATTTTAAGAATCTATTTTTATAATATTAATTTCTGCTATGAGTCTTTAGATTTACCCATAAATGAATAGAGAAAGTAAATGAAGTAAAATGAATAGAGGAAGATGCTGTTTTATCTTATCGGTAGATGTAGTGTCTAACTGGCAGTACATATCTGAACTACCTTTAAATACTGTGGCACAGGCCCAGTCCTTATATTTCACCAAACTGTCTAAGCCAGAATTCATGACAGATACGAAAATTTTGTCCGCATCAGAATCAAGATAGGGCTTGAGTCTTCGTTTTCCTCCAGCTAACAGTACTCCATGATGAATTTGGTAAAGATGGCATTAGAGGACAAGCTGCTGCTAAATGTTGTAGTTAAAGAATGGATAATTAATGCTCTTGAAGACTGTTGTGACTTACCAGTGACATCTTTTATATTTGCCACAGCTTGGTAAGCTTTGGTTTTCAAGGGTGGAAGGGATGGCTGTGGTCATAGAAGGATCTGCAAGCTGATGTGTTATCATGTTCTAGTATAATTTACAGTCTGACTTTCAACTCTCTTATTTTACACTCCAGTAAGTTTATCACCATATAGTTAAAGTCTATATACAAAGTTCTTATCATCTACTGTTTTAAGACTGCCACATTTCCTTGTCATTGTATAGATCATAATGAGGCCTACGGTTTATAAAACATAAAAAGAAGAGTTCCCTGTCAATGGAGAAATTATGTCAGACTATGAACCATTTGAAACCAAACTGTCAACCATTATTTCTTTTTTTAATTTTTTTTTTAAATTTTATTTATTTATCTTTTTGGTGGGTGGGCTGGGAAGAGAGGTGGATGGGCAGGCCACTTCTATTGGTCTTTCATTTCTCTATTTTCATCCGTCTTTGTTCTTTGGCTCCTGTGGGCCTCCCATCGCGGTGGCGTCTGTCGTTGCAGAGCGCTGGCTCTGGGCGCATGCGCTCCAGAGCTCTGGCTCGGTAATTGGACACATCAGTCCAGCCGCTCCACAGCACATGGGATCTTCCCAGGCCAGGGATCGAACCGACGCCCCTTGCACTGCAAGGCGGTGTCCTTACCCACTGGACCACCAGGGGAAGCCCTGTCAACCGTTATTTTATCTTTAACAAGAAAATTGCCCTTTGGCCAATTAGTTGTACAGTAAAACTGCCTGCCGCAAAGATCTCGACTGTAAAAGTATTGGACATCTCTCATTTCCTATTGTAGAATTCTTTCAAGTCAAAGGAAACAGAATTCAAAAAATTATGGTGCACTTTCATAGAAATAAACAGAAGAGATTCTCAGATTTTCATGACTATAAACTACGTTTTGAGTTATTGTAGCTGTTCTAACATACAAATAACGTTGGCTATCACTCTTGTTTCAGGAAGTAACGTTGAGTGAACAGAAATTGCATCCAGCCAGATGATACATTATTGTCACTGAGATTTGGGAGCCACTTTCCTCTGTGGAAGTGTATTTTCTTTCATGATACTGATGAGATCCGAGCTCTTTGGAGAGGCATTTATATCTTAAGTGGTGATGTAGTCCCTGGGTCAAAACTGCAATGTATCCTGACTGAGCTACCCCACCCACATTAAGCAAAGTGGTTTTCTCCTCGTCTATTTTCAGAAAGAATTAGTGAAGGATTGACATTATTTCTTACTTGAATATTTGATAGAGTTCACCAATAAAGCCATCTAGGCCTGGGATTTTCTTGGTGAGAAGAATTTTAAATTACTGTTTTAATTCCTTGATACAGACTTGCTCAGATACTCTTATTTCTTCCTATGTTTTGATAATTTGTGTCTCTCTAAGGAATTTATCCATTGTCTAATTCAGTATATATGGTTGTTCCTAATGTTTGCTTATACTACTTTTAATTTTTGTATGTCTGCAGTGAGATTCTTTCTTTAATTCCTGATTTTGGTAATTTATGTCTTCTCACTTTGATTCTTAGAAAATCTAGCTAAAGCTTTATCAATTTTGTTGACCATTTCAAAGAACAGCGTTTTGGTTTCTTTGTTTCTTCTTTATTGTTTTTCTGTTTGCCATATCATTGATTTCTGCTCTGATCTTGATTGTTTCTTTTGTTGTGTCTGCCTTGTGTTTAATTTACCCTCATTTTCCTAGTGTCTTAAGATGCTTACGTTATTGTTTTTAGGTCTGTCTTCCTTTTTAATATATGAAGTTAATGTAATAAATTTCCCTTTAACACTCCTTTTGCTGCCTCCCACACAAAATTTGAGAAATATTATTGAGGAAATATAATTAATGAAATTAAACACCTACATTTGTGACTCTACTTACCAAAAGAAAGAAAAAAGAGGAAGAAAAATACTAGATTTATGTGAATAATATGTTCCTTTGTGTTAATAACTTTATTGTTCAAATATGAGGGGAGAAATTGGTAAGCAGTACTCTCATACATCAGTAGATACTAATAACACTGCAGCCTAGAGGCACGTTTCCTTCCAGGAAATTGCTGGAGCTGTCATTGTCCCTGAGTAGCAGTTCTTTCAGAGCCAAGTCCTTGAAAAGTCAATTAAAGAGTGTAATTATGGGCTTCCCTGGTGGTCCAGTGGGTAAAGAGTCCACCTTGCAATGCAAGGAGCACTGGTTCAATCCCTGGCCTGGGAAGATCCCATATGTCGTGGAGCAGCTGGACCGGTGTGTCCAATTATGAGCCAGCACTCTGAGGCGCATGCGCCCAGAACCAGTACTCTGCAATGAGAGAGGCCACTGCAGTGGTAGGTCCACATAGGCCAAAGAATAAAAAGTGTACTGCAGAGCAGCTGGACCAGTGTGTCCAATTACAAGCCAGTGCTCTGGCGAGCATGTGCCCAGAGCCAGTGCTCTGCAGTGAGGGAGGTCACTGCAATGGAAGGCCCACACAGGTCAAAGAATAAAGATGGATGAAAAATAAATAAATAAAAACAATAAAAGAGGCCAAAATCAAAAAAAAAAAAAAAGGAGTGTAAGTGCAGTTGCTTGTTAGGAAGCCTTCCATCATTCACTCCTGTCCGCAATACAGATTATGACTTCTGTGTCTGCTCATAATGACAGTATTGGTTGATTTGACTGGAAGGAGAATGAATTTAATACAACACTAAGAACAGGAATTAGATAGTGAAACTTCCTTTCATCATGTGATTACTTTACCTTGAATCTTTAGCTGAATTGGCTAGAAGAAAAAAGTCCTTTCTGCAGTCACTAGAATCCTTTTAAAACATATGTCAAATTATGTCACTCCTCCATGCGAATGCCTCCAGTCATTCCCATCTCACTCGGAGTGAAAGCCAGAAATTACACTGGTTTACAAGGCCCTACCTGGCCGGGCCTCCACTGCCTCTTGAGTTTCACCTTTGGTTTCTCTTGCCTTATTCACTCTGCTTCAGTAGCAGTGGCCGCTTCACATTTCCAGCAGCATGGCAAGCATCTCCCCAGATGTGGTATTTCTATGTGCTGTTTCCTGTGCCTGGATTATTTTCCCTCTGTATGTCTATGTTGCTCACTACCTCACCTCCTTCAGGGCTTTGTTCAGATGTCTCTTTTTAAGAGAATCCTGCCTTGATTACCCCTCTAAAATTGAAGCCTGTACTCAACAACTCAGGTTTCCATGTAGTGTTTTGTTTTTCTCCTCAGCATGGACTTAGACTCTGTAAGACACTACAGAGCTTCCCGGGTGGCGCTAGTGGTAAAGAATCCGCCTGCCAGTGCTAGAGACATAAGAGGCACGAGTTCAATTCCAGGGTTGGGAAGATCCCTGGAGAAGGGCAGAGCAACCCACTCCAGTATTCTTGTGGAGAATCCCAAGGACAGAAGAACCTGGTGGGCTACAGTCCATGCGATTGCAAAGTAGGACACAACTGGAGTGACTTAGCACACAAAATACTACAGGTTGTGCTTGCTTAAGTTCATTGTCTAAATGCCTAAAAAGAAGTTTCTTGCGGCAGCACCTATTGTCTCTTTTGTTCCCAGCTATATCCACGGCACTTAAAATGGTTCCTAAACATAGGTGAAATTCAGTATATTTTGGTGAATGAACGAATGACTAAATGAATACCATGATCTGTCTAGGAGTTGAATGGGTTGAAAATCACTTGTCACATAGCCAATAGCATTAAAAAGGCTTTATTAATCTCCTGAATATTAAGTGTGTTTGCTAGCTGTTATTCTATAGAAATTGGAATGTGTGGTGAGTATTAATTTGCAAATTCTGTAGCTCTTCCTCTAAGTCACATTTCTGCTCTGAACCCCTGTGTGGCCAAAACAGTAGGAAATACCTCACATC
This sequence comes from Tragulus kanchil, assembly GCA_022376925.1. NCBI lineage: Eukaryota > Metazoa > Chordata > Mammalia > Artiodactyla > Tragulidae > Tragulus > Tragulus kanchil. The sequence goes on from JAIOJX010000028.1 coordinate 125,666,437, forward strand.
ACGGGCCTTCTCTCACCTTTGCCAGGGTGTGTAAAGGTCGTGGGAATCTAAAGAGGTCCAGAAAATTTTGCAGGCACTCTCTGGTTTCTTCTCCTGATAGACTTGCATGCTGCCTTGGAGGCAATCTGCTGGGTTGCCTCTCTGCCAAGCTCTCACAGTACAGACTTTGCCAAGTTTACAGCCTTAATGTCTTGGATCTCGGCTCCCTAGGTTCATTGTTATGTCATGCATCCTGCAGTTTTGCTACCTTCCATGGTAGCTGTGAGGAATTGAGGCATGTGCTAACTCTAGCAAAACCCTCAAATACCTTCCACGTTGAAATCCAGGGCTGCTGGCACATTTTCCTCTCTCCTGTCTAAAGGAGTCTTGTGTGATTTTTCTTTAAAAGGTAATGTTGGTTTCTCTCATGCAGGAAGAGAGACTCGTGTGTGTTCACTCGCTCAGTCATGTCCAACTCTTTGTGACCCCAATGTAGCCCACCAGCCCACATTGAAGCCTGTACTGGTTCCATGTAGTGTTTTGTTTCTCCTCAGCATGGACTTAGACTCTGTAAGACACTACAGAGCTTCCCGGGTGGCGCTAGTGGTAAAGAATCCGCCTGCCAGTGCTGGAGACATAAGAGGCACGAGTTCAATTCCAGGGTTGGGAAGATCCCTGGAGAAGGGCAGAGCAACCCACTCCAGTATTCTTGTGGAGAATCCCAAGGACAGAAGAACCTGGTGGGCTACAGTCCATGCGATTGCAAAGTAGGACACAACTGGAGTGACTTAGCACACAAAATACTACAGGTTGTGCTTGCTTAAGTTCATTGTCTAAATGCCTAAAAAGAAGTTTCTTGCGGCAGCACCTATTGTCTCTTTTGTTCCCAGCTATATCCACGGCACTTAAAATGGTTCCTAAACATAGGTGAAATTCAGTATATTTTGGTGAATAAAGCGAATGACTAAATGAATACCATGATCTGTCTAGGAGTTGAATGGGTTGAAAATCACTTGTCACATAGCCAATAGCATTAAAAAGGCTTTATTAATCTCCTGAATATTAAGTGTGTTTGCTAGCTGTTATTCTATAGAAATTGGAATGTGTGGTGAGTATTAATTTGCAAATTCTGTAGCTCTTCCTCTAAGTCACATTTCTGCTCTGAACCCCTGTGTGGCCAAAACAGTAGGAAATACCTCACATCACGGGCCTTCTCTCACCTTTGCCAGGGTGTGTAAAGGTCGTGGGAATCTAAAGAGGTCCAGAAAATTTTGCAGGCACTCTCTGGTTTCTTCTCCTGATAGACTTGCATGCTGCCTTGGAGGCAATCTGCTGGGTTGCCTCTCTGCCAAGCTCTCACAGTACAGACTTTGCCAAGTTTACAGCCTTAATGTCTTGGATCTCGGCTCCCTAGGTTCATTGTTATGTCATGCATCCTGCAGTTTTGCTACCTTCCATGGTAGCTGTGAGGAATTGAGGCATGTGCTAACTCTAGCAAAACCCTCAAATACCTTCCACGTTGAAATCCAGGGCTGCTGGCACATTTTCCTCTCTCCTGTCTAAAGGAGTCTTGTGTGATTTTTCTTTAAAAGGTAATGTTGGTTTCTCTCATGCAGGAAGAGAGACTCGTGTGTGTTCACTCGCTCAGTCATGTCCAACTCTTTGTGACCCCATGGACTGTAGCCCACCAGACTCCTATCAATGGGATTGTCCAGGCAAGAATACTAGAGAGGGTTGCCATTTCCTCCTCCAGGGCATCTACCAGACCCAAGAATCAAACCCATGTCTCCCACATCTCCTACATTGGCAGACGCATTCTCTACTGCTGAGCTACCACAGATCTAACCTCACCTCAGAACTTTTCTTTACTAAAACTAAGGATACCATTTATTACAAAATAGCTTTTTAAATAGAAAATCTGGAGATACTGAAACAGTCAGATTTTCTATTAAAATAGACCATTTTGTAATAAATGATAGATTTACTAAAGGAATGTTCTGAAGTGAGATTAGGGGCATTGCTAAGGATTAACTGAAAATCCTACCAGGACACAGTTCTGGAAATAGAAAAAAATAAACAAAACACTAGGGTTTCAATGACTAAATAAATCTGATTCATACAGAGATTTATAATAAAGCATAAAATGAAAGGTAATAATACAAACTACAAATTAAAAATATGTTTTTCAATGTCTCTCTCTTTCCCTCTAGATAGGTAGATATACAGTTAGACAGACAATTATTTTAAGTGACAAAGTGGATTCTGCATTCAGTACCAGTTTACTGTTGATTATTGGCTTATAACAATGTAATACAAAGAAAATATAGAAAATGGGAGTAAGGATATGGAAACCGTTATAGTAATTGGCATACCACGGTATCCAAGTTCATGACAGCAGACTCTTATTTAATAGGATACAGATGAGTACAGATGCTGCTGAGGCTGGGTGGTGATTTGCTTGTGGGTCTGCTGCATACCAGTCATGGGTAACATCTTAAAGATAGATTGTCAGTCATAACACAGAAGTGTATAGAAATCTGAGAATAGGTAAGTATTAGGTACTTCAGCTTATTATTTTTACTTATTTTACATTTTAATTCAGAATTTTAAAATTTATGGCTTAAATTGTTAGCAAAATTTGATAGTAAAATATACATTGTTTATGCTTAGCTCTGATTTACAGAGGGCCTTTTTCTAAGCCTAGTTCACTGAATTTTCTCTCTTTGATTGTCAAGAGAAATGACTTTTTTTTTTCTGAATGTGACAATAAAATATGTGATTACTAAGCAAGGAAGACCAAAAAAGCTAACACTTGTTTTAATTGGAAAAGTAATTTATGGATTGTGTTTAATTTTGTCAAAAGAAAAAAAAATGTACTTAATTTAATTCTTTAAGCCCATCTCCTACATTGGCAGACGCATTCTCTACTGCTGAGCTACCACAGATCTAACCTCACCTCAGAACTTTTCTTTACTAAAACTAAGGATACCATTTATTACAAAATAGCTTTTTAAATAGAAAATCTGGAGATACTGAAACAGTCAGATTTTCTATTAAAATAGACCATTTTGTAATAAATGATAGATTTACTAAAGGAATGTTCTGAAGTGAGATTAGGGGCATTGCTAAGGATTAACTGAAAATCCTACCAGGACACAGTTCTGGAAATAGAAAAAAAAAAAAAAAACAAAACACTAGGGTTTCAATGACTAAATAAATCTGATTCATACAGAGATTTATAATAAAGCATAAAATGAAAGGTAATAATACAAACTACAAATTAAAAATATGTTTTTCAATGTCTCTCTCTTTCCCTCTAGATAGGTAGATATACAGTTAGACAGACAATTATTTTAAGTGACAAAGTGGATTCTGCATTCAGTACCAGTTTACTGTTGATTATTGGCTTATAACAATGTAATACAAAGAAAATATAGAAAATGGGAGTAAGGATATGGAAACCGTTATAGTAATTGGCATACCACGGTATCCAAGTTCATGACAGCAGACTCTTATTTAATAGGATACAGATGAGTACAGATGCTGCTGAGGCTGGGTGGTGATTTGCTTGTGGGTCTGCTGCATACCAGTCATGGGTAACATCTTAAAGATAGATTGTCAGTCATAACACAGAAGTGTATAGAAATCTGAGAATAGGTAAGTATTAGGTACTTCAGCTTATTATTTTTACTTATTTTACATTTTAATTCAGAATTTTAAAATTTATGGCTTAAATTGTTAGCAAAATTTGATAGTAAAATATACATTGTTTATGCTTAGCTCTGATTTACAGAGGGCCTTTTTCTAAGCCTAGTTCACTGAATTTTCTCTCTTTGATTGTCAAGAGAAATGACTTTTTTTTTTCTGAATGTGACAATAAAATATGTGATTACTAAGCAAGGAAGACCAAAAAAGCTAACACTTGTTTTAATTGGAAAAAGTAATTTATGGATTGTGTTTAATTTTGTAGCCATTATTGATGAAGAAGTACTAAAACTTCAATGAAAATGTACTGGCTAAAGAAGTAATGAAATCATAAACATTTAAGCAAAATTTGCATTCATGTTATAAAGGCATATATTTAAATCTAAAAGAATTCTTTGTGAGAAAATATAATGAAATGAAAAGCTAACCAGAAGTATTTATGCATGTTCACTATTTCACACATAAACATTATATTTTCCACATTATTAGTGCTGTATGAGTTATCTATAATGTAGACTACATACATTTGCTGAAGCTTAGGCAGAAAACTGTAGTAAAGATTTTTGCTTGGAAATTTTCTGTGACTGCCACAAAGAAGGTCGCTGATGTGCTTTCCAGTGACACTACAGTCTAGTCAGGAATGAGTGGAAGATACAGGCAGCAAGTCAGAACAGATAAAGCTAGCAAAGTTCTTGTTCAGATGGATAAATGAACAGATATTAACATGGCAATTCTTTTATATATATAATATATATTATATAATAAATGAATACATATTTTTATAGAAATATAAGTTAACTTCACTGAAAAACTTGCAACTTACTCCACATTTTGCATATGATTAAACTGAACTGAGACAGGTGAAGTGTATTTCTCCAGCTCTCAGAGCTGGTTCGTGGCAAAACAGGCTTTGGAACTCTAGGCCCTGAGCCTTTCCCTGACACCAACAGTTCCCACCTCTGGTTGTGCATTTGAATCACCTGAGACACTTAGTAAAACTTGTGACACCTGAACTGCACAGGCCTGATCAGACTCTCTGGGGAATGGAGCTAGGATATTAGTAGTTTTGAAGGACCCCAGACGATTCCAATGTAAAGCCAGGGGCTGAGAATCACATTTATGCGAGTCTCTCGCAGAGTGAGAATATTTACAGACATTGACTTGTGAATCAATTTTTTTCGTAAATTATATTAGTTTTGTTCTATTAGCATAAATGGTGAAACATCCGTTGCTTTAGGGTGAACAGATAAAAACCAAGGATAGAAAGCAGTGTTTCACCATGATTGTTAAGATAAAGTTCAAAAAGTACATAGCAAAAAGAATAGCTTTGAAAACTAGTCTATCAATGGCGAAAACGAGACACTTGAGTAAGAGTTTTCTGAATTTCAGGATAATAGTAAGTATTGAAAGTCAGATGCTTATGTAGGCCTGGGATATAAGGGAACCACAGGAGAGAAATTTGTTTAGCATTATTAAAAAAAACTTCAATGAAAATGTACTGGCTAAAGAAGTAAAGAAATCATAAACATTTAAGCAAAATTTGCATTCATGTTATAAAGGCATATATTTAAATCTAAAAGAATTCTTTGTGAGAAAATATAATGAAATGAAAAGCTAACCAGAAGTATTTATGCATGTTCACTATTTCACACATAAACATTATATTTTCCACATTATTAGTGCTGTATGAGTTATCTATAATGTAGACTACATACATTTGCTGAAGCTTAGGCAGAAAACTGTAGTAAAGATTTTTGCTTGGAAATTTTCTGTGACTGCCACAAAGAAGGTCGCTGATGTGCTTTCCAGTGACACTACAGTCTAGTCAGGAATGAGTGGAAGATACAGGCAGCAAGTCAGAACAGATAAAGCTAGCAAAGTTCTTGTTCAGATGGATAAATGAACAGATATTAACATGGCAATTCTTTTATATATATAATATATATTATATAATAAATGAATACATATTTTTATAGAAATATAAGTTAACTTCACTGAAAAACTTGCAACTTACTCCACATTTTGCATATGATTAAACTGAACTGAGACAGGTGAAGTGTATTTCTCCAGCTCTCAGAGCTGGTTCGTGGCAAAACAGGCTTTGGAACTCTAGGCCCTGAGCCTTTCCCTGACACCAACAGTTCCCACCTCTGGTTGTGCATTTGAATCACCTGAGACACTTAGTAAAACTTGTGACACCTGAACTGCACAGGCCTGATCAGACTCTCTGGGGAATGGAGCTAGGATATTAGTAGTTTTGAAGGACCCCAGACGATTCCAATGTAAAGCCAGGGGCTGAGAATCACATTTATGCGAGTCTCTCGCAGAGTGAGAATATTTACAGACATTGACTTGTGAATCAATTTTTTTCGTAAATTATATTAGTTTTGTTCTATTAGCATAAATGGTGAAACATCCGTTGCTTTAGGGTGAACAGATAAAAACCAAGGATAGAAAGCAGTGTTTCACCATGATTGTTAAGATAAAGTTCAAAAAGTACATAGCAAAAAGAATAGCTTTGAAAACTAGTCTATCAATGGCAAAAACTAGACACTTGAGTAAGAGTTTTCTGAATTTCAGTATAATATTAAGTATTAAAAGTCAGATGCTTATGGAGGCCTGGCATATAAGGGAACCACAGGAGAGAATGGGTTAAGGATGTGTTGGGGTCATGTCCAACCACACAGAAATTAGAGTAAAAACAGAAATGATGACCATTTATCTGGGTTGGCAGGCAGAAGGCTCAGAGAGAATAGGAAGCAAATAAGAGATACACATTATAGACTGGTTTTCTGCTGTATTAGGCAGGTTTCTTCAGAGAAGCAGAACCAATAGGATGTATGTATATTTATTTATTTATAACATAGTTATATATTTGTTATTAAGGAGTCTCAACAATTACAGAGGCTGTCAAATCCAAAATCTGCAGGGTGAGCTGGATAAAACCCATCCACATTATAGCCAGCAATCTGCTTTGCTCAGCATCCACTGATTTAAATATTAATTTCATCTAGAAAAGAAAAACTTTATAAAAACATCTAAAATATGTTTGATCCAATATCTGGGCACCATGATACAGTCAAGTTGACATAGAAAATTAGCCATCACACCTGGTATATGTCCAATTGTGCTTCGACCACACCTATCTCCTTCTCTCTCTTTTCCACTCTGCCTATTCAGGGGAGAAGAATTTAGGTGAATTTGAAGACCCACATGCAAAAGATAAACCTTTCCATACTGAACAGCCAATATGAGGATCCTCAGGTCCCTAAACCTTCTCTACTGCTAGAATCACATTTAAAAAATAGAATAGGATAGGGCTTCCTTGGTGGCTCAGTGGTAAAGAATCCACCAGCCAATGCAGGAGACATAGGTTCGATCCCTGGTCCAGGAGGATCCCACAAGCCACGGGGCAGTTGGGCCTGCATGCCACAACTACTGAGCCCACACACTGCAACTAGCGAAGCCCAAGTGCCTAGTGCCTGTTCTCTGTAAGAAGAGAAGCCACCATAGTGAGAGGTCCACACACCGCAACTAGAGAGTAGCCCCCCAGCAACAAAGACCCAGCACAGCCATAAATAAATAAATAGGAAGGGTAGTTCTTGCATATTGTGACTGCCAAATACATGCTAGCTGCCTTAAAAATATTGTAAAATATCAGATTTTTATCTAGTGAAATACCCACTGTTACAACTTTTAAATCAGAGCTCGATTATGTGTGCTTTTTTGTGTAGGTTACAGAACTCTGGAAAGAGAAGTGTGGGAGGAGCAAGGCCACAGATGTGCATAAACCTTTACCCCAAATTTAGAGTATTAAAACAACAATGCATAATAAGATTCATTTGCTTTTCATAAATTCATTTCCTCTCACCAGTGAGCCATTTTCTATGTTTATCCATGATAATTTACCGAGAGAAAAGGACACACAGCTTTTTAAAAATGTGTTTTAGACAGATAATGGTTTTAAAAGCAGGGGAAATATATCCAGTCATTGAACAGGTGTGTGCTTGCAAAAGGGAAATAAATGAATCTTTTAAAACACAATTTTTCATCAAAATGAGTTTTACTTCTAAAAAATGATGGCAATATACCCTGTGGATACTTAATATAAATTCATTTGAAAGGCATCCTAGATCTTTTTACCCAGTGATCAATTGCTTTGTCTTTATTTTTAGTTTAGAAAGCCAAAGAGAGAAGCCATAATTCTTCTGAATAATGCAGACCAGTATGCAGCTATTTGCTTGAATTTTATAGCTCTGTATGAGATAAATATACTTTCATTTTGTTCCCTTATTTTAATCCTTAATTTGCACAACAAAGCTTTGCTAGGTTATTAGCTTCCTGTGTTATGCAGTAGGCAGAGAGAATATCATTAACTCTAAGTTGGCAGTACATTGAGAATCTGTAAGAATGGGATCTAAATGACTTAATCAAGATGTTGTTTTCTTTGTTTACAGATTTTTACTTAGGTAACATTCAATTTAATGCTTGATACAAGTCCTATCAGCATATTTGTATGTATGGTTACAAACACATACTCTAATATTGAGAGCAGAATAACATTTATTAAGATGGTATTTTGGCCATGGAACTCAGGAATGACAGAATCCTTCCCCAGAAAAATACCTCCCATAGTTTTCAGGAAGATGATAAATGAAGAGAGCAAAATAACATTTTATTATAAATCAAGTCTCTGCCCCCTAAACCTCTGTCAAAGTCTAGGAAATTATACACACTGATTTAGTAGAATTTACACACCAGCTAGATACGTGAATGGGTGCCATCCTGCTGAGCCCAGATTTGACATAAAGAAATGGCCATTCCTACAGAACAAAAACAAACAAAAGAACATTTGCTCTATTTGCCCAGAAATGACCAGGTTTGGACCACCAGACTGGCATACACACCTTCCAGACCTGGGCAGTCTCTTCCAAGCAGGAGAGTGACAGAGGCAAAGTGTGTGTGTGTGTTTGAGAGAGAGAGAGAGAGAGATAAAGAGAGAAAGAAAGGAGCAGCAGAAGAGGGGAAGGACGGAGGGGAGGAGAAAGTTGGTGCACTTTCCAAATATAGAAGGAGAATTAGAAAAAGGAAGTTCAAAGCCCTCTCAAAAGCTCCACCCATAAAAAGTACAGTCGAGTTAGCAGTCAGCGTCCAAGCAGTTTCAGTCCTCTTTCCTTGGGCTGGCGGAAGAGGGAAGGCGGAACTGCAGGTGTGAGGTCTGGTTTGGTCAGGGGAAGGAGTGGGAAAATGGGCAGAAAGGAAGCTGGAGCAATGCCAAGGCTGACCTCTGTCACTCTGAAAAATCTTTGTTTCAGTGAGATTTTTGATATTCATAAAATACTGTGTCAGCCATGTAACATTATTTCTTCAGATATAAATTTTTTCCAGCCTTATCCACTTAATACTCATTAAGATCAAAGTTTTATTTTGGAAGGGTCTAAGGGAATATTATGTTGAATTCTGCTCTTAAAGCAACTTGCATTTTAAACATGGAAAAAGTGACTAGACTATAAATTATAAAATAAAAAGTACCTTAAAATACTTATAGCTCAAGGACACTGAGAATTTGGAGAATGTTTTAAATTGTTAACAATAATAGATTTCACTGTGGTAATTATAATGTAATAAGTTTGGGAGTAACCTTTTAGAAATTGTGAACGGAGCTCATAGAATACTTCTTTTGAAGAGAAAAACAGCAGATAAGCAAATAGCCACCTGCACAATTCAAATATTGATGCATCTGCTCCAAAGCTCTAAAACTAATTAGAAATTTTGTTTCATGACTGCAATTAGCCTTTAAAAAGATGGGCATCTATTAACACAGTTTGGTGGTATAGTATCAAGCAATTAGTTATAATTGTTCTATTCTGGAAAGAAATAATAATTGGAAGCAGATGACTTCTAAAGGAATTGAACAGTAAGCTTGCTAACTTAATTTTTAAACGTTGACACAGGGAATTCACTTCAGGAATTTTCCTCTTTAGATGTGTATAGCACTTAAGGAAGATAAAATTCTTTTCTTATGTTGGGGCTTTCTAGTTAGCTTTTCAGCCGTACCTTCATCATCCTCACCTCCACACAAGATTAGTTTAACCATTTACATTTCCCTTGTAATACAAAGGAAAATATCATAGTACTTTTAAGAACCTGGAAGCTGAGGGAAATACCCTATGCAATGAAATTAATTATACTTATTTGAAAGATTTGAATAGTTAGTTGGAAATTGCAAAAGGCAGATATCAGCTTAATACAGGAAGAACTTCCTAGAAATTTGGATGGACCAAAAATAGTTTTCTTTTACACTGTGGGTTAAGGGATCTTACATGGGGGCTATGCAGTGGCCTGGTGGGATGGGGTGGATGAGATATACATATGACTAATCTGGGATTATATATAGCTGTAAACAACAAAACTCTGTAAAAGCAAAAAAGAAAAAAATTAGTTTTCTTAAATGTTTCTAATACCTGAGTTTGTTCAAATGTGAACTGGAAAACCTTTTACTGGATAACATAGAGTTGATCCAGGCATTCACTGGCTGCTATTGAGGAGCTGGACTAGCTGATATGTAAGGTTTCTTCATACACTGAATGAGCTTCTCTGCCTGAAGTTGTTTTCTAATGAAGGAGCTATTTGCACTGTGCCCTCTCTCAGAAAGTTACAGTTTTAAATAGTGTCTACACAATTCATTTCTGCCACTATTTTGAACTAAAGCCATTCAGATAAGCATGAACCTACATACATGTGCCATTCAGGGGAAGAATGAAATTGGGACACAAATATAGACATAAAATATTAAGTGATGTTTAGAAATCCTTTATGCCAGCCACCCTGTATATTTAAGAGGAACTGAATATTTTAGAAGCATGAATGTATCTAGAATTTTTATAATAGGACCTTTTATATGGTTCTGTTAATGACTGTGATCAACGGCTGCTTTTGCCCTAAAAATGGCAGAGTTGAGTGGTTAGTACAGAGACCATATGGCTAATAAAACATACGATATTTACTCTCTGGGCCTTTACTGAAGACATTTTCCCAGACTGAGTTAGAGAGGCTGAAGGTTACATGTTTAAACATTTAGAATGAAATGTGTCTCACTTTCTTATTTACTTCATGAATAAAGCCCCTGTTTTTATGGAAGCAGGCAAAGTCTACATATTTTTTTATTAAATAGAGGCCTCCATGAGAAAACATGCCATAATACCAATATTTTTAAAAAAGTACTTTGGAACTACAGAGGAAACAGATCTAATTGAAATGATGAGGGAAGATTTTTGAAGGAAATACTATCTAAAATGAGTGTTGACAGGAGAAAAGGTGTTCTTAGGGATGCCTTCAAGGGAGAAGTATTGCAGAAATAGGGAAAAACTTGAACAAGGAAAGATTAGGGTGCGTTCAAGGAACAGTGAATCCTTGATTATTATTCAATGTTAGGACTTTTGATGAATTATGAAAGATAAAGCAGTCCCTAGAAGTATAAAATTACCATCTTGAATTTTAGAAAAATTTAAGAATATACATATGACTAATCTGGGATTATATATAGCTGTAAACAACAAAACTCTGTAAAAGCAAAAAAGAAAAAAATTAGTTTTCTTAAATGTTTCTAATACCTGAGTTTGTTCAAATGTGAACTGGAAAACCTTTTACTGGATAACATAGAGTTGATCCAGGCATTCACTGGCTGCTATTGAGGAGCTGGACTAGCTGATATGTAAGGTTTCTTCATACACTGAATGAGCTTCTCTGCCTGAAGTTGTTTTCTAATGAAGGAGCTATTTGCACTGTGCCCTCTCTCAGAAAGTTACAGTTTTAAATAGTGTCTACACAATTCATTTCTGCCACTATTTTGAACTAAAGCCATTCAGATAAGCATGAACCTACATACATGTGCCATTCAGGGGAAGAATGAAATTGGGACACAAATATAGACATAAAATATTAAGTGATGTTTAGAAATCCTTTATGCCAGCCACCCTGTATATTTAAGAGGAACTGAATATTTTAGAAGCATGAATGTATCTAGAATTTTTATAATAGGACCTTTTATATGGTTCTGTTAATGACTGTGATCAACGGCTGCTTTTGCCCTAAAAATGGCAGAGTTGAGTGGTTAGTACAGAGACCATATGGCTAATAAAACATACGATATTTACTCTCTGGGCCTTTACTGAAGACATTTTCCCAGACTGAGTTAGAGAGGCTGAAGGTTACATGTTTAAACATTTAGAATGAAATGTGTCTCACTTTCTTATTTACTTCATGAATAAAGCCCCTGTTTTTATGGAAGCAGGCAAAGTCTACATATTTTTTTAAATAGAGGCCTCCATGAGAAAACATGCCATAATACCAATATTTTTTAAAAAGTACTTTGGAACTACAGAGGAAACAGATCTAATTGAAATGATGAGGGAAGATTTTTGAAGGAAATACTATCTAAAATGAGTGTTGACAGGAGAAAAGGTGTTCTTAGGGATGCCTTCAAGGGAGAAGTATTGCAGAAATAGGGAAAAACTTGAACAAGGAAAGATTAGGGTGCGTTCAAGGAACAGTGAATCCTTGATTATTATTCAATGTTAGGACTTTTGATGAATTATGAAAGATAAAGCAGTCCCTAGAAGTATAAAATTACCATCTTGAATTTTAGAATTAGAACCAAATTATAGAAGAGGCAGCAAGAGTGCTGAAAGGTATTCAGGTGTTGAATCTTGGTCTTGCCATGCAGTAGCTGTGTGACCTGCCTTGTTTCACCAATGTTAAGCAACTTACCTAAACTCTCTGAGCCTCAGATAATCCTGCCTATGCAATAAGAATAATCAGAACCCTATGGTTTTTTGAATATTCAAGTATGAATCTATAGTATCTGTCCTATGCATGTTGCATAATATACATTCACAAATTATAGATGTTTTTATTAATTTTACCACTTTTCAAGCCACTGTCAGTGTACTTCTCTGATTTTGTAGCCAGGCCCATTCCTATCTTCCATACAATTTCTAGGTTTCATGTTGTGTTATCTGACTGGAAGAACCTGCTGCTCAACCTGTGAAAGTATATTATGCTTCAATATCCATCTCAGATGGCGTCCCGTAATTTAAAATGAAATCGCTTTCTTTCACTTTTCATGTAATAGATGCTATCTTCAATCATTCATAAGATTCTTGAGGGAAGGGCCTGTGTTTTGCTCTTCTTAGAGTCTTTGTTATATAATTTTATAAGCAGAATTTTCTCAGCAGAATGATCCAGAAATTATTTTCTTTATTTTATGATAGGATCCCCAGTTAATCAGTAAGCCATCTTAGGGAAACCTTAATTCTGTAACTCCACTGATCTTTATAAATAAGGAAAAATATAAAGTCTAAAGTTGTTCTGAGGGTTGACCTTTCTCTAAATTTTGAAAGCAACTAAATTGAATTGTGTTCTTTCTTATTAGCATGTGGGAAAGGAAGTTTTAGTTTTTGTGGGGGAATGTAAAAAAGAAATGATGAGGGAAGATTTTTGAAGGAAATACTATCTAAAATGAGTGTTGACAGGAGAAAAGGTGTTCTTAGGGATGCCTTCAAGGGAGAAGTATTGCAGAAATAGGGAAAAACTTGAACAAGGAAAGATTAGGGTGCGTTCAAGGAACAGTGAATCCTTGATTATTATTCAATGTTAGGACTTTTGATGAATTATGAAAGATAAAGCAGTCCCTAGAAGTATAAAATTACCATCTTGAATTTTAGAATTAGAACCAAATTATAGAAGAGGCAGCAAGAGTGCTGAAAGGTATTCAGGTGTTGAATCTTGGTCTTGCCATGCAGTAGCTGTGTGACCTGCCTTGTTTCACCAATGTTAAGCAACTTACCTAAACTCTCTGAGCCTCAGATAATCCTGCCTATGCAATAAGAATAATCAGAACCCTATGGTTTTTTGAATATTCAAGTATGAATCTATAGTATCTGTCCTATGCATGTTGCATAATATACATTCACAAATTATAGATGTTTTTATTAATTTTACCACTTTTCAAGCCACTGTCAGTGTACTTCTCTGATTTTGTAGCCAGGCCCATTCCTATCTTCCATACAATTTCTAGGTTTCATGTTGTGTTATCTGACTGGAAGAACCTGCTGCTCAACCTGTGAAAGTATATTATGCTTCAATATCCATCTCAGATGGCGTCCCGTAATTTAAAATGAAATCGCTTTCTTTCACTTTTCATGTAATAGATGCTATCTTCAATCATTCATAAGATTCTTGAGGGAAGGGCCTGTGTTTTGCTCTTCTTAGAGTCTTTGTTATATAATTTTATAAGCAGAATTTTCTCAGCAGAATGATCCAGAAATTATTTTCTTTATTTTATGATAGGATCCCCAGTTAATCAGTAAGCCATCTTAGGGAAACCTTAATTCTGTAACTCCACTGATCTTTATAAATAAGGAAAAATATAAAGTCTAAAGTTGTTCTGAGGGTTGACCTTTCTCTAAATTTTGAAAGCAACTAAATTGAATTGTGTTCTTTCTTATTAGCATGTGGGAAAGGAAGTTTTAGAATCACATTTGTGAAATTCTCTGATCAAAAAGAAGCTTTAGGGATTCCCTGGTGGTCCAATGGATAAAGACACCGCCTTGCAGTGCAAGGTGCGTGGGTTTGATCCCTGGCCTGGGAAAATCCCATGTGCTGCAGAATGGCTGGACCAATGTGTCCAACTACCCAGCCAGTGATCTGGAGCACATGTGCTCAGAGTCAGTGCTCTGCAACAAGAGAGGGCACTTCAATGGGAGACCCACACAGGGCAAAGAACAAAGATGGACATAAACAAAAGACCATTAGAAGTGGCCAAACAAACAAACAAAAAAGAAGCTTTACCATATTGTTTATTTAATGACTAGCATATGGCTTAGGACCCCTGTAAATTTCTGTTATGTGAAAGTTACTAAAAAATGGCACAATATAAAAGAAAAAAAACAAACAAAAAAATGGCAGAATATTTAAAATGAAGAATCCAGGGCATATGGCTTAAAACTGTATAAGGTACTTCCAGTTGTCTCTTTTCTTTCTAATAGATTCAGATATTTAAAGGAGCACATTCCGAGAAGGGGGCTTATAGTCCTGGGGGTGAACTAGATGCATCCCTGGAGCATGGGAAAACCTTAGAGCCCTTATTTATGTTAAATTTTTATCCCATCATTTAAAAATCTTTAATTTTATGTTTTAAAATATGTATTATAAATTTATTATTTTGTGTATAATTTCTAAATAAAATCATGAAATAATAAATTACTAAAATAAAACAAAATTATTAAAAATTACTTTTAAAAGCATGTGCTCAAAATTTATTTACTGAGAAGCTATAGAATTAAAAAAACTATAGATAACTGGTTTAAAGGAAAGCAATTGATACATAAATATATAATGCATATACATATATAATAAGTCACAGTATTTAGTCATGCATTTCTTATTTATTCTTTTTTAAAGACAATGGTGATGGCTTTCTATACAGATTGCATTAGGATACAGTATCTTTTCAGCAGAATGATCCAGAAATTATTTTCTTTATTTTATGATAGGATCCCCAGTTAATCAGTAAGCCATCTTAGGGAAACCTTAATTCTGTAACTCCACTGATCTTTATAAATAAGGAAAAATATAAAGTCTAAAGTTGTTCTGAGGGTTGACCTTTCTCTAAATTTTGAAAGCAACTAAATTGAATTGTGTTCTTTCTTATTAGCATGTGGGAAAGGAAGTTTTAGAATCACATTTGTGAAATTCTCTGATCAAAAAGAAGCTTTAGGGATTCCCTGGTGGTCCAATGGATAAAGACACCGCCTTGCAGTGCAAGGTGCGTGGGTTTGATCCCTGGCCTGGGAAAATCCCATGTGCTGCAGAATGGCTGGACCAATGTGTCCAACTACCCAGCCAGTGATCTGGAGCACATGTGCTCAGAGTCAGTGCTCTGCAACAAGAGAGGGCACTTCAATGGGAGACCCACACAGGGCAAAGAACAAAGATGGACATAAACAAAAGACCATTAGAAGTGGCCAAACAAACAAACAAAAAAGAAGCTTTACCATATTGTTTATTTAATGACTAGCATATGGCTTAGGACCCCTGTAAATTTCTGTTATGTGAAAGTTACTAAAAAATGGCACAATATAAAAGAAAAAAAACAAACAAAAAAATGGCAGAATATTTAAAATGAAGAATCCAGGGCATATGGCTTAAAACTGTATAAGGTACTTCCAGTTGTCTCTTTTCTTTCTAATAGATTCAGATATTTAAAGGAGCACATTCCGAGAAGGGGGCTTATAGTCCTGGGGGTGAACTAGATGCATCCCTGGAGCATGGGAAAACCTTAGAGCCCTTATTTATGTTAAATTTTTATCCCATCATTTAAAAATCTTTAATTTTATGTTTTAAAATATGTATTATAAATTTATTATTTTGTGTATAATTTCTAAATAAAATCATGAAATAATAAATTACTAAAATAAAACAAAATTATTAAAAATTACTTTTAAAAGCATGTGCTCAAAATTTATTTACTGAGAAGCTATAGAATTAAAAAAACTATAGATAACTGGTTTAAAGGAAAGCAATTGATACATAAATATATAATGCATATACATATATAATAAGTCACAGTATTTAGTCATGCATTTCTTATTTATTCTTTTTTAAAGACAATGGTGATGGCTTTCTATACAGATTGCATTAGGATACAGTACATATTTTTGAAAAAATATTGGTTTCTGGTGATGAAGTATCTTCTGGTAATTTCAGGATCCCATCCAGCATTTTTAAGTTTGGCAAGCAGGAGAACACTCTAAAGCAAAATCAGAGGAAAAAAAGTAATTATACTGAAGAAAAGAATTGTATTTTTACTTTCTTTATAAATGAGTGAACTTTGCCTATTGTTGTAAGAAAGATGAGTTTGAGTGGCTACCACTTTATTCTGTTTTCCTTATCTTTGCAATGAGGTTACAATAAACTATTGTTCGTGTTCATTGAGCTGATGACCCTGCCATAGCTTGCCCTCGCAGGAAGCTACTGGAGAGTTCAGCAGATGCTAAATATTGAGCAGAGGAGTGAAACTCCATATACTCTGTTTCTATAAGGGATTATCTTTCTGGTTTTTACAGTGTTCTATAAAGAAAAAAGAAATGAATGAATGGATTTAGCTAACTAACCATGAGAAAAAGAATGAGATCATGAGATGTGCACACACTATAGTATTAGAATTTTTTTTTTTTAAGTAAAGCAGATCCAAGTAGTCTAGTGATAGTTCAGGAAGAATTCTAAGAGTTATAAGAGGTGGTGGGAAATAATTTTGTGCGGAGTTATTTTTCTCTTAACAGAGAAGCTCACATTTCAAATTTAGTCAGTCACTTCCAGGTTCAGGAAGTGATCTTTCCTGTCAGCCCAGTTAAACAGTAGCCATATACCTAGCAGCGTTATAAAACAGCGTTTTCTTTCAAGTGGACAGCTTTCCTGATCAAGGAGTTCTGGTGGCTCAGCCCAGAGGAAATGGATAGCAGTGCCATTGGCCCAGAGTGAAAGATGCCGAACCCCTCAGGAGACATGCCAAGTCAGCTAACAATGGTGCCAACCTCCTCCAGTGCTCCCATTGGCTGCATGATTTTCTTTGCTCTAAATGCTTTCTACACCTTATCTCATCCTCACAACATTTCTGTCAAGATAGTTTTCATCCCCTATTTTAAGTAACTTATCCAAGATCATAAAGCCTGTAGGTGACAGAGTAAAAACTAAAATTTAATTTTTCTGGCTAGAGTATTCAGACTTAGCTGGCAGGAACTCCTAGTCACTTTTATTTTTTTAAATATAACTACAGTGACCCTGACTTCGGAAGAATGATAATAGAGTTCGCCTGTGGGTGTCCCAGGAAGTGGGCTGCGTTCTACCTACTGGGACTTACACTATTAGCTCTATCATTAAGTCCTTTTTCTTTTGAACTGTGCTGTCTTCTTATTGGAGGATCTGAAACAAAGGAGGAAGGGAAGACAGTCACAATTCTAGGTGTCAGTGATCAAGAAAAGCTTATACTTAACTCTGATCATGATGTAAAGGGTCCTTGAAAGTCTGGCCTCAATCCTCGACCAAGAGATACCCAGTGACAAAATGAATGCTGTTATAATGCTCGTACGGATTTTTGCCTAGATAACTAAACCCAGATTTGGATGAATTGGAGACTTCAGTTTAGGGCTTCAGCTGGAGTGGATATTTAAATCCTTCTTTCATATGTTAAAATGACCACGTTTCTGTTTAAAACAACCTTACACTATCTTGGTCAATATAACCTGGCCTTTTTATAGTCCGAGTGTCTGTATATATGCACCTTGGACTCAGTCCAGTAGAGCTAATACTGTAAAAATAGAAGAACCTCATTATATCCTTCATTTCCACATAATTCTATACCACATCATGAATTTTGAAGACAGATTTATAGTAAGACCTCAGGGCATATCAGATTTCAGACAGTTAACCTAACACTGTTGTTATGAGGTATTCTTTGAAGGGAGGCAAGTGACTGAGTTGGGACCAAAGTGCTTTCTAAAATCCCACATATTAATTACCCAAAATGAAATATAATACTAATAAATAATCTTTAACACTAGACATGTGCTGTCTTATGAATGATGTTGAAATGTGCAGTTCAAACTCCTTTGATGGTAGGAAATAGAATTTTAAACTTCAAAGCATTATTATGGTTAAATATTAGTTCAGTATTAAAGCAACTGTGTTGCTAGTGTTTGCTTATATAAAAGCAATTTGAGAATTTATTGTCACAGAATATGAAATTTTGCTTTCAGGCTAGAGTCAGGGAAGACAACTGCTGTAATGAGATTTATGTAGTACCAACAGAGATTAGAAGTTTTATTTTGACAGTTTTCATTGCACATCATGGATTGAAGAGTCTAATATTATACAGGCCTCTGGAATATAGTTGCTATTATAAGAAAATGCCAGTATGAGAAAGGGAAGTAGTGAGAGAACTAGAAAACTGTCTTTTCTTGAAATTGGATATAGAGGAAGGACTATAATCACAGAACAGAAATGGAGCTTAGAGGTGATCTAACCCTTTGTATGACAGAGTCAAACTGAAAAATGACATAACTTGTGGTCATTTGGGGGCAAATATAGGTCCTAGAACTCAGTTGCTTGTTTCTACCCTTTTAATTCCCGTAAGTATACTAATAATGTGGGATTCCCTGATGGCTCAGTGGTAAAGAATCCACCTGCAGTAGAGGAAACACAAGAGGCATGGGTTTGATCCCTGGGTCAGGGAACATCTCCTGGAGGCGGGCAAGGAAACTCACTCCAGTGCTGTCACCTGGAGAACCCTATAGACAGAGGAGCCTGCCAGGCTACGGTCCAGTTGGTCTCAAAGAGTCAGACACAAACCAAAGTGACTGAGCACACACATGCATTGACAGTGGTGCTGGGAATTCGTTGGAGATAAATAGATGGGCATATTACTTGATGCACACTCCAAGGCTGTTTAGATTCCATTATTATCATCATTAAGAATGTTCCTAATAGTGACAAAAAAATAGAAATGGTTTATTTTTGGCAGGTTTTCTGGCTCTTTCAACCACTAGAGTAGATTAGATCAGTTACTTTTTCTATATTCACTTAATTAATGGTGCCTTCAGACCCAAAGGGATGAAAACAAAACCAGAGAATAAATAATTTCTAAGATGGTCACATGGGCCTTAATGGGAAGCCATGTTTAGAAATTTTCTTAAATATCTGTTAAACATTATGAGAGAAAATGTGTAGGATTTGAAAGTCTAAAATGAAATATCTATGTACAATCACATTAAAAGAGGGCTCTAAAATCTGTACAACAATCGTAAATTAAGTGATAGAATCACTTAAATCAAACAGGGCTTCCCTGGTGGTCTAGTGGGTAAAGTGTCTGCCTTGCACCGGTTCCATCCCTGGCCCAGGAAGATCCCATGTGCCATGGAATGACTGATGGGTGAGTCCAGTTACAAGTCAGCACTCTGGAGTGCATGCACCCAGAGCTAGTGCCCTGCAACAAGAGAGGCCACTGCAGTGGGAGGCCCACACAGGCCAAAGAATAATGATGGATAAAAATTAAATATAAAGAGGCCAAAAATTAAAAAAAATTACACACACAAAATCAGTTCAGATGTTCTTTAGGTGAGATGAGAGGCATGAATTGTTCAACACACAGTAGATAAGCTAACTACCTGCTGAGCAGATTTAAGCAAGAGGAGAACAACAGTTAAAAGTATAATATTCAATGAAGTACAAAAGGTGACTTAAGGCATTTGGGACCTCACCGTTTCCGGTAGTTTTGGTGAAATTCACAAGGGTTCCTCTTGAGCATAAGGGATTCCAGTGGCGTGCACTGTAAACTGGACAGCCCATTCAGAGTCTCAATACGGTTGTCAGCCAATGATAAATGCTGTATCTGAGGTATCTTTGGCAATTGTTTGAAAGATGTGAGATGGTTTTTGTTCATATTTAAAACTCTGCACCTGAATATAAAATATAAACATCTTGTTATCTGTCTCCTAAAGAGGATGGTAAACTACCAAACACTGCAAAGCACACGCATGCCTGACCTAGAGCATGCCCCACTCAAAGGTGTGACTGACATTTTCTACAAGTGTGTTTGGGAAGGAAAAAAAAAAATGTACATTCCAATATTAAGAGAAAATAAGCAGGGCAGAGAAGACCGAAAGCTTGTGTAGGACAGGAGTCTGTTTTCTTTTCCTATTATACACTAAGGACCTGGCATTGTATTCAGTCCATGGTGACTTCTCACTAAGTCCTGAATGAGAGAGTGAAGGGCTGCATGGAATCTCAGCAGTAGAAAAGTTCACTCCAAGACACATGAAAACTTCTGAAGAGTATTGTCCCTGAGGAGTGAGATTATAGTTTTTTTTCCTTTCTTTCTACTTTTCTGTACTTAAATTCTATATTAAGAAAATAGCATTTTAAATCAGGAAAAAAGCCTTTTTTATACAAAAGAAAACTAAGAGCTATTCTTAGGAAGAGAAATATGTGTTAGGCATTGAGATCAAATACATTTTCCTGACAGAGAATGCTTCTTAATATTTTTGTCTTAACACCATAACTGTATAAAACCATGCAAATTGAGAAAATAATCCCAAATCTATCACTGACATCTCTCCTTAGAGAAAAATTCCTGTATGCATAAGCTGAGATTTCATACCCTGAGAGAAACACAGGGTACTTATTTATGAACCTCATAGTCCACCAAGACACTTAGTAAATAATTATTGCTAAGTGTAAAGATGGTGCTAAACAAAGAGGACAGTCTCACAGCAAGCATGAAAAACACAAATTCAGTTTGAACATCCCCACTCAGATTTCACAGTAATTTTTCATATCCATTATTTTCATTTTCCTTGTTTTCTTCCATTCTCCGTAAGGATATTTTGCAGCCTGATATCACGGAGAACTGTATGTTTCCACTCTTTCCTAGGTTACACATAATCTTTGTGTGCCTTGTGCTCAGTTGTGTCTGATTCTTTGAGACCCCGTGGACTGTAGCCTGCCAGGTTCCTCTGTGATAGGAATTCTCCCTGCAAGAATGCTAGAGTGGGTTGCCATTTCCTCCTCCGGGGGATCTTCCCAACCCAGGGACTGAACCAGTGTCTCCTGAGTCTCCTGCATTGCAGGCAGATTCTTTACCCGCTGGGCCATTGGGGAAGCCCCACATATAATCTTTCAATGCACTTTAGTACTATTGCCATTTCTAATTGAAACCCCAGCCCAAGCAGATCCTGTCTCTCTGCCTCTCTCTCTGTCCTCCTCTGAAATCTGTTCTTTTCTTATCTACTAGTCATTTGCTCATTTTCAGTGTGTACCCTGCCACTGTCAGCCTCTCAGATTCACCGTATCACAGATCCTCAGTCAGTCACGACTGGCAAACCAAGTGTGAATTTTTTCTCTTGGGGTAAAAGAGAAGGAGGCTATGAATATACATGCATTAATTTTCTTCTCTCTTGATATGTTGATTTGACAGTTGTAGGGTCTGAATTGCAACTATGTGATTTTATATTATATATCCTATTTCTAAAGAAAGGCCAAAGGAATATATCTAGAGAGTACTAAACTTGGGTCAAGTCTTCTTTAATGATGAGAGTTTCTCTCTTTCTCTTCCTTTTTTATATAAGATAGCAAAGACTTGGAAGTTTATTGATCTGCATCAAGTCAGGTGCACATACTACAAATTAATGATCTTCTAGTGCGTGTTTCTAAAGTGTGCTATGTGACTATTAATATTTGTTGTTGTACATTTATTTAAATGAGTTATTAGAAAAATATAATTAATGCATCACTGTTTTACCCCTAGATGAGAGTCTGGGGGAAAAAGTTGAACAAACTAACATCAAGTAAGTGAATAAATTAAAATGGCAGTGACACTAATATTCCTCTGAAAAATTTTCTTTAAGTATTTTTAAATTTGTCATTTGAAAACAACATAAGTAAAATCAAATGCTGTACAAGTCTCTTTAAAGTTGGGAAGCGGCTTTGAAAATGACTGAAGATGCTTAGGGATCGTTGCATGTTCTGACACTTCGTCTGTCTGCTGGGTTGCCTCCCTTCCCTCCATGACTGTGATGAGCTCTTTTTGTTACCCTGCCTCCGCCCTGGCACAGAGATGTAGCTTAACCTGCTCTAGGATCTACCCTTCCTTCTTGTGGCTGCTTCATTCCCTTCATCTCCTGATTCTCTTCGGAGAACTCCTGTCTGTCCCTCTGATGGCTCCCGCGGCTCGCTTCAGCTACACACCTGCCTGGTGAAGCAAAAGCAGCCCTCTGCAGAGTTCTCAAGCAAAGAAGCAGATTGTCTTTAACATCAGGAGCCTGGGGTCCTTGGAACATCAAGGAATCCATATAAACTTTTTTTTTTTAATTTTGTGTATTTCTGTTTCTTTTCTTATTGGCAACCATTAACCTTCCATTAGAATGTAAGGAATTTTATCTTAAACCAAGTGAGAGATTAAATAGAAAATAAACTGTTCTGGGTTTTCAGAAACATTCTTTAAAAAAAAATTAAAAAGCATGTGAATCTGAAAGCAAGACTCTTGTCAACTATTTATAGAATCTTTCCCCTTAAGTGTTCAATAAACATGATTAAAAATCACTATCCTTACAAGGATAATGTGTACATAATGTAATTGTATTTCCAGTTCACAGCGCAAGGAACTTAGCAAGATTTTCTGCCAATATATTCAATGATTATGAACTGTTCCTTTCAGAACTGATAATAACAACATTAATCTGAAAAGAATAGATTTTTCCAGTTAAAGTGTGACATTTTGATTTATAAATTTCCCTTTTTGCTCTACCCAGCAACTCACTTTTACTATTTAGCACATGCACTTTTAAGACCTGACCACATGAGAGAAACCACAATACATAAAGACATTGATGGAAGTTTATTGAATTTTCTTTAAGTATTTTTAAATTTGTCATTTGAAAACAACATAAGGTAAAATCAAATGGGCAGTGACACTAATATTCCTCTGAAAAATTTTCTTTAAGTATTTTTAAATTTGTCATTTGAAAACAACATAAGTAAAATCAAATGCTGTACAAGTCTCTTTAAAGTTGGGAAGCGGCTTTGAAAATGACTGAAGATGCTTAGGGATCGTTGCATGTTCTGACACTTCGTCTGTCTGCTGGGTTGCCTCCCTCCCTCCATGACTGTGATGAGCTCTTTTTGTTACCCTGCCTCCGCCCTGGCACAGAGATGTAGCTTAACCTGCTCTAGGATCTACCCTTCCTTCTTGTGGCTGCTTCATTCCCTTCATCTCCTGATTCTCTTCGGAGAACTCCTGTCTGTCCCTCTGATGGCTCCCGCGGCTCGCTTCAGCTACACACCTGCCTGGTGAAGCAAAAGCAGCCCTCTGCAGAGTTCTCAAGCAAAGAAGCAGATTGTCTTTAACATCAGGAGCCTGGGGTCCTTGGAACATCAAGGAATCCATATAAACTTTTTTTTTTTAATTTTGTGTATTTCTGTTTCTTTTCTTATTGGCAACCATTAACCTTCCATTAGAATGTAAGGAATTTTATCTTAAACCAAGTGAGAGATTAAATAGAAAATAAACTGTTCTGGGTTTTCAGAAACATTCTTTAAAAAAAAATTAAAAAGCATGTGAATCTGAAAGCAAGACTCTTGTCAACTATTTATAGAATCTTTCCCCTTAAGTGTTCAATAAACATGATTAAAAATCACTATCCTTACAAGGATAATGTGTACATAATGTAATTGTATTTCCAGTTCACAGCGCAAGGAACTTAGCAAGATTTTCTGCCAATATATTCAATGATTATGAACTGTTCCTTTCAGAACTGATAATAACAACATTAATCTGAAAAGAATAGATTTTTCCAGTTAAAGTGTGACATTTTGATTTATAAATTTCCCTTTTTGCTCTACCCAGCAACTCACTTTTACTATTTAGCACATGCACTTTTAAGACCTGACCACATGAGAGAAACCACAATACATAAAGACATTGATCACATGTTCCCATATAGCAGAGACTTGACTTTAACTTAGTAGCTGGACATGCTAGGGAGCAGGTACCTTGGCAATCTTATGGCACTTAAATCCACCAGTGAATTATCCACTAACCAGAGGGTTTCAACTCGAATTAGTCTTCTAAGAATCCTGTTAAAATTCGCAACTTGATAAGGGTCGCCCAAATCCTGAAATGAAAGGTTCAAATTCTGAAGGGAAAAACAAATAAAAAGAAAAAGCAAGTTCTTTGTCAACTTCTAAAAATAGTTATTAATTTGAACCGTTATATAGTGAAGGCAGCAGTTTTTACTCTTTTGTCTTCTGGTCTTCTAAATATTCACACATCTAAACATTCATAATTATTGCAAAGATGATCAAGATAGGGAAGGAGGGTAAGGATCCTAACTGGATGCTAAATTAGAATTACAGGCCAGGTGGGGAGGTGGCAGGGAGAGATGGAAAGACCCTAGACAGATTCTGAAATTCCTCTACGGGTGAAAAGTAGAGGGGGTAAAGCTCAGTTTGGGTTTACATGATTTGCTGTCTTTAGCCTCCTTGGAAATACTCAAGAAATCTTATTTGTAGGGGCTTCCCCTGGTGGTCCAGAGGGTAGGGACACCGCCTTGCAGTGCAAGGGGCACCAGTTCAATCCCTGGCCTGGGAAGATCCCACGTGCCACGGAGCAACTACCGAGCCGGAGTTCTGGAGCGCATGTGCCCAGAGCCGGCGCTCTGCGACAAGAGAGGCCCACACGGGCCAAAGAACAAAGATGGATGAAAATAGAGAAATGAAAGACCAATGGAAGTGGCCCGCCCGCTCCCCTCCCTCCCCAACTCGACCCCCGCCCAAAATAAATAAATAAATCTTATTCATAAAAATGTCACAGTAAGTTACCATCATTCAAAAGATGGAAAATATGATTTTATTTAAAAATAACCAGGGATACATATGTATAAATGATGTGGTATATTTCAAAGAGAGTGTATATTTTACTTTTACATTTAATGTCAGTCAGCTTTGATATCAAGGAGCTTAAAACCACTCTCCATGGTAGCACTGCTCTGGTAAATTCTGTTCCTAAAAGTCAGCTTAACGTTTTTTGTTTCCAAAATTTTGCCACCAGTTTCTGTGAGTATAAATTGTTGCATAAGATGACATTCCTTTTTGTTTTATTTGAAGCAAAATTATTTACTGTTTTTAAAGAAATACAGATATCTCTGCCTTAAAAAAGCGCTTGATAGTTTCAGATATTCAATGTTATAGAATTTGGTACTTTAAGTTCTATTTTCCCAAAATATAGAAGGTCTTACTTCTAAACAAAACTAACAAACTATTGAGATTATATCTATCATTTTCACCTTAAATATCATATTCTCTAATAGGCTGTTTTTTCCAATAAGGTTTCCTGTGATAGACTAGGGTTTATTTAGCCATTCTCTTACAGAATAGGTATCTGGAGGCCAATTAAACTTTCTATGAGAGATTTTTTTAGCACAGTTCCATTGGCCTTTACAATATATCCTCAGTTTAAATGACAAAAACTATAAAGATACGTGGGAAGGAGGGTAAGGATCCTAACTGGATGCTAAATTAGAATTACAGGCCAGGTGGAGGTGGCAGGAGATGGAAAGACCCTAGACAGATTCTGAAATTCCTCTACGGGTGAAAAGTAGAGGGGGTAAAGCTCAGTTTGGGTTTACATGATTTGCTGTCTTTAGCCTCCTTGGAAATACTCAAGAAATCTTATTTGTAGGGGCTTCCCCTGGTGGTCCAGAGGGTAGGGACACCGCCTTGCAGTGCAAGGGGCACCAGTTCAATCCCTGGCCTGGGAAGATCCCACGTGCCACGGAGCAACTACCGAGCCGGAGTTCTGGAGCGCATGTGCCCAGAGCCGGCGCTCTGCGACAAGAGAGGCCCACACGGGCCAAAGAACAAAGATGGATGAAAATAGAGAAATGAAAGACCAATGGAAGTGGCCCGCCCGCTCCCCTCCCTCCCCAACTCGACCCCCGCCCAAAATAAATAAATAAATCTTATTCATAAAAATGTCACAGTAAGTTACCATCATTCAAAAGATGGAAAATATGATTTTATTTAAAAATAACCAGGGATACATATGTATAAATGATGTGGTATATTTCAAAGAGAGTGTATATTTTACTTTTACATTTAATGTCAGTCAGCTTTGATATCAAGGAGCTTAAAACCACTCTCCATGGTAGCACTGCTCTGGTAAATTCTGTTCCTAAAAGTCAGCTTAACGTTTTTTGTTTCCAAAATTTTGCCACCAGTTTCTGTGAGTATAAATTGTTGCATAAGATGACATTCCTTTTTGTTTTATTTGAAGCAAAATTATTTACTGTTTTTAAAGAAATACAGATATCTCTGCCTTAAAAAAGCGCTTGATAGTTTCAGATATTCAATGTTATAGAATTTGGTACTTTAAGTTCTATTTTCCCAAAATATAGAAGGTCTTACTTCTAAACAAAACTAACAAACTATTGAGATTATATCTATCATTTTCACCTTAAATATCATATTCTCTAATAGGCTGTTTTTTCCAATAAGGTTTCCTGTGATAGACTAGGGTTTATTTAGCCATTCTCTTACAGAATAGGTATCTGGAGGCCAATTAAACTTTCTATGAGAGATTTTTTTAGCACAGTTCCATTGGCCTTTACAATATATCCTCAGTTTAAATGACAGCTATAAAGAACAAATGCATGCCTACAGTGGAATGATTACTTCTAAAAAGAATCCTAGGAGGGCTTCCCTGGTGGTCCAGTGGGTAAGGACACCTCCTTACAGTGCAAGGGGTGCCGGTTGGATCCCTGGCCTTGGAAGATCCCACATGCCGCAGAGAGATTGGACCTATGTGTCCAGCTACTGAGCTGGAGCTCTGGAGCGAGAGAGGCCACTGCGATGGGAGGCCCACATGGGCCAAAGAACAAAGATGGATGAAAATAGATAAATCAAAGACCAATAGAAGTGGCCAAAAAAAAAAAAGCATGAAGAAAAAAAAAAAGTATCCTGGGAGTGGAGGTAAAAATTTTAGATGTGTTGTTTAAATTTTTCAAATAAATATATAGGTGCACTATTTAAATTTTAAATAATACAATGTATCCATTATATTATGAATAATTAACATTAATTTTAGAAAGAAAAAAAGCACTGGACTGGGAAACAATATTTTCATAGCTTCTCTTAATAAGTTATGTAACCAGGCTTCCCCTGGTGGTCCAGTGGGTAAGGACACCGCCTTGTAGTGCAAGGGGCGCCGGTTCGATCCCTGGCCTGGGAAGATCCCACATGCCGTGGAGCTGCTGGATCGACGTGTCCAGTTACCGAGCCAGAGCTCTGGAGCGCATGCGCCCAGAGCCGGTGCTCTGCAATGACAGACGCCACAGCGATGAGAGGCCCACAGGAGCCAAAGAACAAAGACGGATGAAAATGGAGAAATGAAAGACCAAAAGAAGTGGCAAAAAAAAAAAAAGCATGAAGAAAAAAAAAAAGTATCCTGGGAGTGGAGGTAAAAATTTTAGATGTGTTGTTTAAATTTTTCAAATAAATATATAGGTGCACTATTTAAATTTTAAATAATACAATGTATCCATTATATTATGAATAATTAACATTAATTTTAGAAAGAAAAAAAGCACTGGACTGGGAAACAATATTTTCATAGCTTCTCTTAATAAGTTATGTAACCAGGCTTCCCCTGGTGGTCCAGTGGGTAAGGACACCGCCTTGTAGTGCAAGGGGCGCCGGTTCGATCCCTGGCCTGGGAAGATCCCACATGCCGTGGAGCTGCTGGATCGACGTGTCCAGTTACCGAGCCGGAGCTCTGGAGCGCATGCGCCCAGAGCCGGTGCTCTGCAATGACAGACGCCACAGCGATGAGAGGCCCACAGGAGCCAAAGAACAAAGACGGATGAAAATGGAGAAATGAAAGACCAATAGAAGTGGCCTGCCCGTCCCCCTTCTTCCCCACCTCACCCCCCAAAAGATAAATAAATAAAATAAATGTTTAAAAAATAATAATAATAATGTTATGTAACCTTGGGAAAATCATTTCTCTTTCTAAACTTTCCTTTTTGAAAGGAAAGTGTTTGGACCAGACCCAATCTGAAGCTCCTTCCTACCTCCTAATTCTAGAATTCTATGATATAGAAGATTCATCTGTAAAATAGAAGAAATATCAAGACATCCCAATAAGTCTTATTTCTGGAAGATTTCCTAAAATCCTCACATGCAATTTGATCACTTTAAGAAACAAAAATATTGGCATCTTACTGTTCTAAAGAAGTTGATTTATTCTTTTATTGCTAACAATGCTTATTCTTCAGAGTAAAATCTTCAGTTCTCTGCTTAAATACGACTTGCTCCAACTGGAATTGGAAGCTTGAGTGATGGCAGCCCCATAGGTGGGCAGTGGTCGTGAGCTAACTAAACGGTTTCAGTGCTAGTGGCTCAGCCAGCTGAGTCATTTTCAGCACCAAGAAACCACGTCTCAGATGCTTCACTGCTGAAAGTTTGCATTGTTCCAGGATAGCTCTGTGCACACCACAGTGGCTGTCCTAGATGATCAAAACTTCCAGCTTTCGCCACATTGTTCAAAAGATTCCAGATTGTGTCATAAACTCATTGATAAGGATTATTGTTCAATATTTGACTTTTTTCTTATCAAAAACTCCAATTTCATTCTCTATTCTTTTAAACTTTTTCCAAAGTTCAGCAATACCAAGATAAAATAAAGATTAGAAAATGAGTAGCATGTCTTGAAGGGATGGGAAAAGAGATGGAGGGATGGGTAAGGACACCGCCTTGTAGTGCAAGGGGCGCCGGTTCGATCCCTGGCCTGGGAAGATCCCACATGCCGTGGAGCTGCTGGATCGACGTGTCCAGTTACCGAGCCAGAGCTCTGGAGCGCATGCGCCCAGAGCCGGTGCTCTGCAATGACAGACGCCACAGCGATGAGAGGCCCACAGGAGCCAAAGAACAAAGACGGATGAAAATGGAGAAATGAAAGACCAATAGAAGTGGCCTGCCCGTCCCCCTTCTTCCCCACCTCACCCCCCAAAAGATAAATAAATAAAATAAATGTTTAAAAAATAATAATAATAATGTTATGTAACCTTGGGAAAATCATTTCTCTTTCTAAACTTTCCTTTTTGAAAGGAAAGTGTTTGGACCAGACCCAATCTGAAGCTCCTTCCTACCTCCTAATTCTAGAATTCTATGATATAGAAGATTCATCTGTAAAATAGAAGAAATATCAAGACATCCCAATAAGTCTTATTTCTGGAAGATTTCCTAAAATCCTCACATGCAATTTGATCACTTTAAGAAACAAAAATATTGGCATCTTACTGTTCTAAAGAAGTTGATTTATTCTTTTATTGCTAACAATGCTTATTCTTCAGAGTAAAATCTTCAGTTCTCTGCTTAAATACGACTTGCTCCAACTGGAATTGGAAGCTTGAGTGATGGCAGCCCCATAGGTGGGCAGTGGTCGTGAGCTAACTAAACGGTTTCAGTGCTAGTGGCTCAGCCAGCTGAGTCATTTTCAGCACCAAGAAACCACGTCTCAGATGCTTCACTGCTGAAAGTTTGCATTGTTCCAGGATAGCTCTGTGCACACCACAGTGGCTGTCCTAGATGATCAAAACTTCCAGCTTTCGCCACATTGTTCAAAAGATTCCAGATTGTGTCATAAACTCATTGATAAGGATTATTGTTCAATATTTGACTTTTTTCTTATCAAAAACTCCAATTTCATTCTCTATTCTTTTAAACTTTTTCCAAAGTTCAGCAATACCAAGATAAAATAAAGATTAGAAAATGAGTAGCATGTCTTGAAGGGATGGGAAAAGAGATGGAGAGCCCATCAGCATGATTTTCAGAGTTCTAAAGATGCGCTTAAAGTTTTAATATTTATATTTGCAATCACCCTTTTCTAACAAAGGGAAAAAAATCATAATTTAATCAACAGTCTCATAGGCTTATTTTTTTCTTCTGTTTTGTAAGCTCTCACCGTGCTGTCCTCCCAGTTTTCTTGCAGCCATGTTTCCCATCTGTTTTTCCCACGGATTCTTTCTTGTGGAGGCAGGGTGCACTCCTCCTGTCTGAAGAGCAGCTCTTCGTCAGAGGGTCCTGAGCAGAAATCACAGGGTGAAATCTTGAAAGTAGGTTCAGGAAGACAGGAGCGACACCCTCACTGGTTGATTCAAACTTCCACTCGGTATTAGACTGAGGGAGACAGGATTAAACTCTTATGCCCAAATAGTGTGAGCAGTAACAAAATGTGTATATGACTTAACACACTCCTGCCTGCCTAACCAGGCCGGGGGAGAGACGGGGACAGAAGAGGAGCCAGTACTTGTCCACTGTGTACACTTTCTAATCGTTGAAAATCATCTTTCCTGAAATTTGCTGAGTAACTTCACATCTTCCAAACAAAATACAGCTAAACCTCTGATGTGAAAACACTACATCAGATGCCCAGGTATGACAAGAATAGATTAATCAAGAGATGATTATTAAATATTTAAACCACCCAGTTCCTTTATTTCTCTTCCTGCTGCAGGAAGCCTTGTGGCCATCTCTGATGGGCTTACTTCCTAGGCCCTCCCATCACAAGATGAGTTATATAAGCGAGAGGAAATAGGAAACAAATCAGCAATTTTATTTCTTTTTCATCTGTTTTACTTTTTTCTGTTTACAGTACAGTGAACACAGATTCAGAAAAAAATAGGGTTGCAGATTATTTTAATTTAGATTGTTCACAAGTCGGCTACTTATGGTCTTGGTTTCTGCAGAGGATCATAAGTCAGCTCTAGCTTAAATTCTCACCTATAGATTTCTTTTTAAATGCAATTTAACACATTACTAGGGCAAATATTTTGAGGTTCAGAGATAGTTTGATGACTTTCTAGAATGATTAACAGGGAGGAATGACCTCTATTAACTGTGAAGAAAAGTCAACATGTAGAGTTAACTTTTAATCTTACATCAATTACTTCTAACCCAGGCAAGTAAGAAAAATCACCAGTATAGTGGCTTTAATCTTCATTTAATTTTCTCTTTAGGGATCACAAAGTCACTCTTGACTTTCTTTCTCTTTTGTCTCTCAGTTCTATAAGCCACCTAATCCTAACAGTTTCCCCCTTGAGAATCTGTCCCTTCCTTTTCAATGTCCAGACACACACATCTTCCTACCTGAACTGTGACTACTTTCTCTCAGCTCTCCTGCTTTGTAAACTTCTCTTCTTCAGAATAAATGACACAAATTGCTATCCAGCTCTCCTAAAACACAGCTTTCACCGTGGGACTAACATATTCAACACATTTCAGGAATTTCTTACTGCTTACCAAGTAAAAGATGGAAAAGCCTATTCATCAAGCAAGGTTTTCTACAATCTTATCCCAGTCTCCATTTCCCAACTCATTTCCTACTATTTTCCAACCTTATTGTCCTCCAAATCAGGTTTGCACATAACTTCCAGGGGTGGTGAAAGGATATCTTGCTTCCAGTCTGGAGTTAAGTAGCAGGTAATTGTCTGATTCCTGATGACTAATTTTAATTTTCTGAGCTGTTCAATTTTCCACATCTGCACAAATATGGGGAAGACTAGTATTGAGGACCCATCAAGGGCTCAATTGTGTGATAAATTATGTTTGAAGTTCACTTTATAAAGATTTTATAAATCTATAAAATGATTTCTAATACATTTAGACCAACATAGGTTTTCTTATTACCAAAGACCCTGACACCTTTATCATGCTGCCATAGGTAAGCTTCACTCTTTTCTGATGGCAATCAAACCCGACAACCACCTTAAACTTTGTCGTTGTTTAGTTGCTAAGTTGTGTCTGACTCTTTTGTGACCCCATGGACTGTGTAACCTGCTGGGCTCCTCTGTCCATGGAATTTCCCAGGCAAGAATACTGGAGTAGGTTGCCATTTCCTTCTCCAAGGGATCTTCTCCACCCAGGGATCAAACTTGCGTCTCCTACACTGGCAGGCAGATTCTTTACCACTGAGTCACCAGGTTTGGTTTCAATTCCCTCCCAACGCTAACATTTTGTATCTCTATATGTCAGACCTCACACCATTTGTACCTCTATTAACTTAAAAGTCTTAATCTTTACATCAATTACTTCTAACCCAGGCAAGTAAGAAAAATCACCAGTATAGTGGCTTTAATCTTCATTTAATTTTCTCTTTAGGGATCACAAAGTCACTCTTGACTTTCTTTCTCTTTTGTCTCTCAGTTCTATAAGCCACCTAATCCTAACAGTTTCCCCCTTGAGAATCTGTCCCTTCCTTTTCAATGTCCAGACACACACATCTTCCTACCTGAACTGTGACTACTTTCTCTCAGCTCTCCTGCTTTGTAAACTTCTCTTCTTCAGAATAAATGACACAAATTGCTATCCAGCTCTCCTAAAACACAGCTTTCACCGTGGGACTAACATATTCAACACATTTCAGGAATTTCTTACTGCTTACCAAGTAAAAGATGGAAAAGCCTATTCATCAAGCAAGGTTTTCTACAATCTTATCCCAGTCTCCATTTCCCAACTCATTTCCTACTATTTTCCAACCTTATTGTCCTCCAAATCAGGTTTGCACATAACTTCCAGGGGTGGTGAAAGGATATCTTGCTTCCAGTCTGGAGTTAAGTAGCAGGTAATTGTCTGATTCCTGATGACTAATTTTAATTTTCTGAGCTGTTCAATTTTCCACATCTGCACAAATATGGGGAAGACTAGTATTGAGGACCCATCAAGGGCTCAATTGTGTGATAAATTATGTTTGAAGTTCACTTTATAAAGATTTTATAAATCTATAAAATGATTTCTAATACGTTTAGACCAA
Organism: Tragulus kanchil; assembly: GCA_022376925.1. NCBI lineage: Eukaryota > Metazoa > Chordata > Mammalia > Artiodactyla > Tragulidae > Tragulus > Tragulus kanchil. Next base: position 125,699,540 of record JAIOJX010000028.1, read on the forward strand.
CATAGGTTTTCTTATTACCAAAGACCCTGACACCTTTATCATGCTGCCATAGGTAAGCTTCACTCTTTTCTGATGGCAATCAAACCCGACAACCACCTTAAACTTTGTCGTTGTTTAGTTGCTAAGTTGTGTCTGACTCTTTTGTGACCCCATGGACTGTGTAACCTGCTGGGCTCCTCTGTCCATGGAATTTCCCAGGCAAGAATACTGGAGTAGGTTGCCATTTCCTTCTCCAAGGGATCTTCTCCACCCAGGGATCAAACTTGCGTCTCCTACACTGGCAGGCAGATTCTTTACCACTGAGTCACCAGGTTTGGTTTCAATTCCCTCCCAACGCTAACATTTTGTATCTCTATATGTCAGACCTCACACCATTTGTACCCACTTCTCCCCACTCCACTTTTTCTGGAATACATGATCTCGAAGGTGAAAAGAATACAGAAAATATTTTGAAGATATTGAGAGCAAAGTTTGCTTTTGTGGCAAGTTTGTCTGAACTATGATGGGCAGTAATGAGTCATTTTTTGTGAAGAATTTATGGAAGGCAATAAGAGCAAGAAGCCAATACTTCATTATTTTGACAAAAACATCGGTCTTTTCATCAGGCACAGGTGGAAGCCAAGAATCTAACCTGCCCTTTCAGGCATTTCTCTCATAACAAACTGTAATGTTGCCACCCAGGAAATCATGTACCCCTGAAAGTGGTGGTATCCCAACCACTTTACAAATAAAATATCCTTATGCTAGGAAATCACCTTCTTCATTGATAAGGATGATTGGAGTTAAAAGTTATAGAACTGGAAAAATTGGACCAGTCACCTCATTGACTGGGGAGTCTCCAGGCTTTATTGTCTTTAATTATACCTTCTCCTCCAAAAAATTTGGTAGCTTTCTTTGTGCAATAGCTATATTAGAGTTATTAAACTCTGCCCTGTATTGTTTGTTTGAGTTCTATCGATCTTCTGCTCTTTCAATTATTTCTTTTTAAAGCAGCTTGCAAAGATTTCTTTGAAGTTGGGAGCCAAAGGTCACTTCCACTGTGAGGAGCTGTATTAAATTGGATTCTTCTTTTTTTTTTTTTTTTTACCTCAACCCTGCTTGATAATTGAAGATATATCTCAGCAGCTGAGCACTAACGTCGTGAATATCTGAGAGCCCAGGGATGTTGGCTTTCACCTGCCATCTCTGAGCTTGTTCTTTGTCCCCTTACTGGATTTGTGACTCCTAACAGCAGTGACTGAATTAACTTGCTGGGGGATTTTCAAACAGGAAAAATCTATTCTTTAAAAGAATTCTGCCAACAATCTGCTCTTTGACTTCGTTTAATTGGTAGGAGTTTAGTCAGGCTCTATCTGGCAGTCAGAGCACTGGGAAATAGCTGTTTATCACACACCAGCTAACCTTTCTTAGGACCTCTTCCTGGCTATACAATAGGGGCAACTGAGACCAACTGCAGTAGCTTTGATGGGTGTTTCAGGATCTAATCTAGAAAGAGAGTCATTCTTATCAGAATGCTTTTGAAATGTGCTTGTTCTCCATCTCACACAAAAAACACTTAAACAAAATTTAGGGCTGTGAACAAGGGACATCCATTTTCTTCATGGTTTGAGTTGATGGGATTTTCCACTGTTTCCTCTTCCCTAGATCATGCTCCATTCCCTTTACGACCAGTCACTTGCGAGAGATTGGGTGTTGTTAATGGTCTACGGAAGCAAAACGTGCTTTATCTGGAGAGCGATTATAGCCTCTGCATGAATGACCGCTGTGGTTTCTCTCATAACAAACTGTAATGTTGCCACCCAGGAAATCATGTACCCCTGAAAGTGGTGGTATCCCAACCACTTTACAAATAAAATATCCTTATGCTAGGAAATCACCTTCTTCATTGATAAGGATGATTGGAGTTAAAAGTTATAGAACTGGAAAAATTGGACCAGTCACCTCATTGACTGGGGAGTCTCCAGGCTTTATTGTCTTTAATTATACCTTCTCCTCCAAAAAATTTGGTAGCTTTCTTTGTGCAATAGCTATATTAGAGTTATTAAACTCTGCCCTGTATTGTTTGTTTGAGTTCTATCGATCTTCTGCTCTTTCAATTATTTCTTTTTAAAGCAGCTTGCAAAGATTTCTTTGAAGTTGGGAGCCAAAGGTCACTTCCACTGTGAGGAGCTGTATTAAATTGGATTCTTCTTTTTTTTTTTTTTTTTTTTTAACTCAGACCTGCTTGATAATTGAAGATATATCTCAGCAGCTGAGCACTAACGTCTGGAATATCTGAGAGCCCAGGGATGTTGGCTTTCACCTGCCATCTCTGAGCTTGTTCTTTGTCCCCTTACTGGATTTGTGACTCCTAACAGCAGTGACTGAATTAACTTGCTGGGGGATTTTCAAACAGGAAAAATCTATTCTTTAAAAGAATTCTGCCAACAATCTGCTCTTTGACTTCGTTTAATTGGTAGGAGTTTAGTCAGGCTCTATCTGGCAGTCAGAGCACTGGGAAATAGCTGTTTATCACACACCAGCTAACCTTTCTTAGGACCTCTTCCTGGCTATACAATAGGGGCAACTGAGACCAACTGCAGTAGCTTTGATGGGTGTTTCAGGATCTAATCTAGAAAGAGAGTCATTCTTATCAGAATGCTTTTGAAATGTGCTTGTTCTCCATCTCACACAAAAAACACTTAAACAAAATTTAGGGCTGTGAACAAGGGACATCCATTTTCTTCATGGTTTGAGTTGATGGGATTTTCCACTGTTTCCTCTTCCCTAGATCATGCTCCATTCCCTTTACGACCAGTCACTTGCGAGAGATTGGGTGTTGTTAATGGTCTACGGAAGCAAAACGTGCTTTATCTGGGGAGAGCGATTATAGCCTCTGCATGAATGACCGCTGTGGTCTTCATGAGGGTCTGTTTTGCTGAGTAATGACCTCAGCACATGACTTGGCTGCTTAGATCAGGGAAGGAAGGAAACCCCTGGAGTCTTTTTACACATGCTCATTTTCAGTTTACTCCCAGATTTTTATTCTCCTGTCATCTCCTCCAATTCTTCAGTTCTACAGTTCTCTCTAAATCTCAGCTCTCCCCTGTTGTTCCAAATACAGTTTCTTTTTGCCTCACGGTGGCTTCCACAATTATTAACCCTCACTACCATACGCATGCATAAATGCCAACACTCTTACTTCCCCAATGTTTCACTTCCTATTCAGATATCTTCAGATTCTGCCTGTCCACAAGGCCCCATCAACCAGTGTTTCCCATAGTATAACCCTCAGATCATCTTCAACAGAACTACTTGTAATAATTTTAATAAATGCAAATTCCAGTGACCAACTCCATACTAACTACGTTGATGCTTCAGGCATAGGGCCTGGAAATCCATGTTTTCCAGAACACACTTTCAGCGTTTAGTACTTGTCCACACACTAAAGTTTAAGGGCCAACTAAACTCTGCTTTCTTTAGCCCACGATGTAACCCCTTCTCTTTCTTTTGCTGATGAACTCTATACCTGTGACACACATGACCTCCAAAGCCTCTGGTCTCCTTCCTCCTGCTGCTGCTTAGTCACTTCAGTCCTGTCTCACTCTGTGTGACCCTGTGGGCTGCAGCCCACCAGGTTCCTCAGTCCTTGAGATTCTCCAGGCAAGACTGCTAGAGTGGGTTACCATGCCCTCCTCCAGGGGATCTTCCCAACCCAAGAATCAAACCCAGGTCTCCTGCATTGCAAGTGAATTCTTTACCATCTGAGCCATGAGAGAATCCCAAGAATACTGGAGTGGGTAGCCTATCCTTTCTCCAGACGATCTTCCCAACTCAGGAATCAATCTGGGGTCTCTTGAATTGCAGGTGGATTCTTTACCAGCTGAGCTACCGGGAAAGCCCATAAAAGAGTGTACATGTCTCTAATACCCCATAATTTGTTGCTCTTAGAAAAATATTCTCTCTAAGGTCTTCAAGGGGAAGTCTACTCTAATGGTAGTATCTAATAACATTTTATTATTACACAATAAATTAATGCAATATATAATATAATAATATTTTATTATATAAGTCAATGTTTAGCTGCAAATAGAAGATCTCCTGGAGGAGGACATGGCAGCCTACTCCAGTATTCTTACCTGGAGAATCCCATGGATGGAGAAGTCTGGTGGGCTGCTGTCCATGGGGTCACAAAGAGTAGGACAGGACTGAAGTGACTTAGCACAGAGAGCTAAACCATAAGAACATATTTAACTCACAGCTTTAGAAAAAGATGTTATTTTAATCACCCTTTGTGAAAGCATTTAAGTCAGTTCTAATGAGGTGGATGAACCTAGAGCCTATAATACAGAGTGAAGCAGTCAGAAAGAGAAAGATAAATATTGTATACTAACACGTAAATATGGAATCTAGAAAGATGGTACTGATGAATTTATTTGCAGGGTAGCATTGGAGGAACATACATAGAAAACAGACCTATGGGCAGTAAGGAGAGGGAGGTGAGGGTGAGATGTATGGGAGGAATAACATGGAAAAACCTACATTATCATATGTAAAATAAATAACCAATGGGAATCTGCTGTAAGACTCAAGGAACTCAAACAGGGGCTCTGTAACCACCTGAAGGGGTGGGATGGGGAGAGATATGGGAGGGACCTCAAGAGGGAGGGTTCATATGCATACCTATGACTGATTCTTGCTGATGTTTGGCAGTAAACAACAGAACTCTGTAAGGCTATTATCCTTCAATTAAAAAATAAAAAATTAAAATGATAACCACACTTTGTCATTTGAGTTTTAGTGAAAGAATAAAAGCATTGGTGGGTGAAGTAATGCAGTTGAGAAGTGGAAACGGGCAGATGAATTTATCTAAAGCAAATTTTCTTAAATCAATATTACAGTTGTACGGTAGACAATATATCTGCAAGTCTATACAAATACAGATGTAAATAAGCCAAGATACTTGATGTTTTATGAGAACTAAATACTCACTGCAGTAGGAAATATGTCTAATATTATTTCATCTGCTTATCGAGAATGCAAAAGAGTCAAGAGCCTCTGTTCTTACAGAATTTATAATCTATTGAAGCTACTTCTAGAAATCAAACATTGTGTATATAAAGAGCTTCAGATTTAAAAAAAAAAAATTTCATATTGTCATACCAGTACACTTACAAAATCTGATAGGATGCAAAAAGAATAATAAAGCATTGGTTACTTTTCCAAGTTTTAAATTCTTAGTGAAAATAGACAATGAGACAGCCTGATTCATTTAGATTCTCTTTTAATGTTTTTTTAATCATTGCAGGATTAATCAGCTTAACGTCATCCATTGAAGTGACTATGTTATTCATGACGACAAAATTCCAACAAAGATCAATCATTAAATACATTTAATAATAACCTTATGATGGAAAGACATCCAACTTCGAAAAAAATTCTGTCTGTGATAATGTTTAGTTGGGCTTCCCTAGTGGGTCAGATGGTAAAGAATCTGCCTGCAATGCAGGAGACCTGGTTAGATCACTGGATTGGGAAGATTCCCTAGAGAATGGAATGGCAACCCACTCCAGTATTCTTGCCTGGAGAATTCCATGGACAGAAGAGCCTGATGGGTTACAGTCCATGGGGTCGCAAAGAATCAGATGACTGATCTATTAACATTTCAACTTCAGTGTTTATTAACATGGAGGAAAGAAAGTCTCACAACATCAGGTGGAAAAACTCAAGAAATGCAGCTGTCCACATAATTTTATAAAGAAATATATACAGGTTTTTCAAAGAAAGACTAAATGAAAATAAAAGTCATAGTGACTGTTTCTGGATAATTGAATTACAGGACTCTCTCAATTTTCCAATATTTAATATTGAGCATTTATTATTTATATGATCAGCTATAAGAATATGCTTTTAGGGCTTGCCTAGTGGTTCACTGGTTAAGAGTGCCTTGTAATGCAGGGGACACTGGTTTAAGATGAATTCAAAGCAAATTTTCTAAACAGAAAAATATTCTGCAAGTCTATACAAATACAGATGTAAATAAGCCAAGATACTTGATGTTTTATGAGAACTAAATACTCACTGCAGTAGGAAATATGTCTAATATTATTTCATCTGCTTATCGAGAATGCAAAAGAGTCAAGAGCCTCTGTTCTTACAGAATTTATAATCTATTGAAGCTACTTCTAGAAATCAAACATTGTGTATATAAAGAGCTTCAGATTTAAAAAAAAAAAATTTCATATTGTCATACCAGTACACTTACAAAATCTGATAGGATGCAAAAAGAATAATAAAGCATTGGTTACTTTTCCAAGTTTTAAATTCTTAGTGAAAATAGACAATGAGACAGCCTGATTCATTTAGATTCTCTTTTAATGTTTTTTTAATCATTGCAGGATTAATCAGCTTAACGTCATCCATTGAAGTGACTATGTTATTCATGACGACAAAATTCCAACAAAGATCAATCATTAAATACATTTAATAATAACCTTATGATGGAAAGACATCCAACTTCGAAAAAAATTCTGTCTGTGATAATGTTTAGTTGGGCTTCCCTAGTGGGTCAGATGGTAAAGAATCTGCCTGCAATGCAGGAGACCTGGTTAGATCACTGGATTGGGAAGATTCCCTAGAGAATGGAATGGCAACCCACTCCAGTATTCTTGCCTGGAGAATTCCATGGACAGAAGAGCCTGATGGGTTACAGTCCATGGGGTCGCAAAGAATCAGATGACTGATCTATTAACATTTCAACTTCAGTGTTTATTAACATGGAGGAAAGAAAGTCTCACAACATCAGGTGGAAAAACTCAAGAAATGCAGCTGTCCACATAATTTTATAAAGAAATATATACAGGTTTTTCAAAGAAAGACTAAATGAAAATAAAAGTCATAGTGACTGTTTCTGGATAATTGAATTACAGGACTCTCTCAATTTTCCAATATTTAATATTGAGCATTTATTATTTATATGATCAGCTATAAGAATATGCTTTTAGGGCTTGCCTAGTGGTTCACTGGTTAAGAGTGCCTTGTAATGCAGGGGACACTGGTTTAATCCCTGGTCTAGGAAGATACCACATGCCACAAAGCAACTAAAACCATGGGCCACAACTACTGAGCCCGTGCTCTAGCGCCTATGAACAATAATTACTGAGCCCATGCACTGCAAATACTGAAGCTCTCGTGCTCTAGAGCCTGTTCAGAAACCACTGCAATAAGAAGCATGTGCACTGCAATGAAGAGTAGCCCTCCCACCCCCCACCTCATGGCAGCTAGAAAAGGCCCACACACAGCAACAGAGACACCACAGCCAAAAAGTAACATAGATAAATGGATAAATATCTTTAAAAAAAGAATATCCCGGGCTTCCCTGGTGGTCCAGTGGGTAAGGACACCGCCTTGCAGTGCAAGGGGCGCCAGTTTGATCCCTGCCCTGGGAAGATCCCACATGCTGCAGAGCGGCTAGATCAATGTGTCCAACTACCGAGCCAGAGCTCTGGGGCACATGCACCCAGAGCCAGTGCTCTGCAACGAGAGAGGCCACTGTGATGGGAGGCCCGCACAGGCCAAAAGGACAAAGATGGATGAAAATAGATGGATGAAAGACCAATAGAAGTGGACCAAAAAAAAAAAAAAAAGAATATCCCTTTAAAGGTGGCTTCACTATATTAACAACTATATAGTCTGGAAAAAGGAAATCTTTCTGTCTCCAGTAATACAGGTTTTTAGCCTCAAGTAATGTCTTGTTATCCTCTAAAAACATCCACAAAGAGCATGCACACACAGACCACATGCTTCTGGTCCTTTACCTTCTCTTACTCTTGGGCAACGCAGTTGACTTCCTTGGATGTCATTTTGTTCTACCTTGTGCCAAGTGAGATACTTAAAAGAGTCTGATGGAAGCTTTAAAATACAAAAGAAGAGAAATATCATCTCGCAATAGATATTTTATTTACTTTTATGTGCAGACCCTTAAAAACATTCAGCTAAATTGAATTCTAGGTACCTAACAGTGTGCTTTACTGACGTTATCTTAGTTCAGTATAAATTATTTCTTCTTCTTCAACGTTGCATCTCTGACACCTGCAACTGCTTTATGCCTGATGGCAAAAGCAGAAGTAAATATACATACCTATTCATGAATCCACTTTAACACTGCCTCTACTGCTCTGTCCTGTAATATTTATTGAATAGCTCATGAGAAATCTCATTCCATTTTAGAATAGTTGTCATTGTTAAAGGCTCTTCATTATATGGACTCTGAGTAATCCCTCCAAGTTAGTTCAGTTGTACAAGTTCTGCCTTTTGAGGCTGCACAGAAGAATCCCCTCACATGTGACTACCATTTTAAGTGTTTGATAATAGTTGTCAGCCTCTTTTGTCATTTAGCTATTACACTCAGATCATGGTTTACAAATTATTAACTATCCAGGAAAAACGTGGTTCTCCTTGAGAAGAATTCCATTTTATGGACATTGCTCCTAAAATGGGTAGCCTACATTGGATGAAATATTTTGGGTCTCTGGTTATCTTTCTTGTTCTGCACAGTGTATTCCTGACCAGAATATGTGCCAAAATATCATCTGGGGCAATTTTATATTGTTTACTATTACTGAAGTTGTAGTCAATCAAAACTCACGGTATCTTCCACAGCCTATGATGGTTTCAAGGTTAATACAAACAAAAAGACATATTATTCAGCAAAGAATACTATCTTAAATACATACACTATAGATGCATCCTTCTATTAGCAATGTTATACATACATATGTATAAACAAGTCCAGAATATTTGACCTGAAGAAATGTCATTACAGTATTTGGAACAACTACCTTCATCTCACAGAGCAGTATTTTGTAGAGGTTATTTTTGCTTGAGCTGTATATTCTGTGACTAGTACTAACATAAAAAACATTTTCATTATTAAATAAGCTTATGAGGCACTGGAAACCAAGCTAAGCATTTATCTTTACTACAGGACTTCTCTGAACCTTTAGTATCCTAACCTATAGTGTGAAAATACAAAGTATTTCCCAGAACTTCTAAACCATAGAATCTTTTGTTCTTAGGGCAGCACATGGAACTAACACATCGTGTAAAACAGAATTCGAGGAAAGCTGCCCTGGAACAAATTGGGAAGAGGTGGCTTTTTAATCGTCATTTAGCGTTGATCTTTCGCCTTCATTACTTACTCACTGAATGACCTTAGTTGTTCCATAAATATTTCAACATATTCATTTTAACAATAGCAAAAGCTCTCTACCTTATTAAGCAACATTAAAATGTTAATTAGTGCTTGAGCAATTCTCTGGGACAGCCTGAGGATTTGCTAACATACTTTCAACACACCTATTCTTCAGAACTATTCTTTAAAAATGTAAGAAGCACAAACACATTTTAGATTATTGAAAAATGCTGTCCCTGGCCTATTTTTCGGTTGTTTGGTTTACATGCTCATGGAAGCTTCTTTCCCAACCTGTTATATGCTTTTGGAATTTTTTTACTTGCATAGAATAAAATTTTCTTAGATGTTAAATTCCCTGTAGTTTCCACACCCCATTGCCTTTTCGTGCTATTTCCTGAAACTCTTGCTGGGGGAAAAAAGGAATCTAAGCTAAAGCTATATTTGAGAATAAAGTTTCTGTTTTCAACTGACATCTAATTTAGTGCAAAAACCTGATTGTTTTTTAAAAAAGCTGTGTGGTTGATTTGGGTGTTTCTGACATCTTAGGAAAATGAGCCACTGCATTACTTTGTTTATATCTATGTAAGGCTGTCACTGAGTTATAGTTTTATGACCACTGTTTCTTCTTAAAGGAGTAAGGAATATTTCTGTGTCTTTTTCTGTCCTTTTTCCTGCTTTAAATTCTGATGGACAAATTAATTAATCCATTAGTTCAATAAATATTTTTGAAACTAGTATGCTTCAACTCACTAATTTATTAAAAAATATATACCCTGCTATGTGTCAGGTACTCACCTTAGCTATAGAGGTTATTTTTGCTTGAGCTGTATATTCTGTGACTAGTACTAACATAAAAAACATTTTCATTATTAAATAAGCTTATGAGGCACTGGAAACCAAGCTAAGCATTTATCTTTACTACAGGACTTCTCTGAACCTTTAGTATCCTAACCTATAGTGTGAAAATACAAAGTATTTCCCAGAACTTCTAAACCATAGAATCTTTTGTTCTTAGGGCAGCACATGGAACTAACACATCGTGTAAAACAGAATTCGAGGAAAGCTGCCCTGGAACAAATTGGGAAGAGGTGGCTTTTTAATCGTCATTTAGCGTTGATCTTTCGCCTTCATTACTTACTCACTGAATGACCTTAGTTGTTCCATAAATATTTCAACATATTCATTTTAACAATAGCAAAAGCTCTCTACCTTATTAAGCAACATTAAAATGTTAATTAGTGCTTGAGCAATTCTCTGGGACAGCCTGAGGATTTGCTAACATACTTTCAACACACCTATTCTTCAGAACTATTCTTTAAAAATGTAAGAAGCACAAACACATTTTAGATTATTGAAAAATGCTGTCCCTGGCCTATTTTTCGGTTGTTTGGTTTACATGCTCATGGAAGCTTCTTTCCCAACCTGTTATATGCTTTTGGAATTTTTTTACTTGCATAGAATAAAATTTTCTTAGATGTTAAATTCCCTGTAGTTTCCACACCCCATTGCCTTTTCGTGCTATTTCCTGAAACTCTTGCTGGGGGAAAAAAGGAATCTAAGCTAAAGCTATATTTGAGAATAAAGTTTCTGTTTTTCAACTGACATCTAATTTAGTGCAAAAACCTGATTGTTTTTTAAAAAAGCTGTGTGGTTGATTTGGGTGTTTCTGACATCTTAGGAAAATGAGCCACTGCATTACTTTGTTTATATCTATGTAAGGCTGTCACTGAGTTATAGTTTTATGACCACTGTTTCTTCTTAAAGGAGTAAGGAATATTTCTGTGTCTTTTTCTGTCCTTTTTCCTGCTTTAAATTCTGATGGACAAATTAATTAATCCATTAGTTCAATAAATATTTTTGAAACTAGTATGCTTCAACTCACTAATTTATTAAAAAATATATACTGTACCCCTGCTATGTGTCAGGCACTATCTCAAGCACTAGAGATACTAAGCTAAATAAAATATGGTATTTGTGCTTGAAAAAGTCATTTTCTGTAATTTGAAAAGCTGACATAGAAATAACTCATTTTCATCTGATGGGATAAGTGGGAAAATTTTGAATGAAAGAAAGTCAAGACAAGACTGTGTGATTCCACTTATATGGGTAAGAGAACAGATTTGGATGGTGAGTTTAAGGGAAATATTTTTATCTTGTGGACAAAGGATATTCCAGAAAGAAAGGTAAATCTTAGACTAGAGACAGAATTTGAACTCAGTGGAGAAGGGGAGGGACGCCGTTATTGCCTCTCTGTCATTATCTTTTCTACTCATCTGTGTCTCTTTTGTTTTCCTTTCTTCACCCAAGATTCTTCCCTGTCTGAGTTGGGACTGAGAGAATCAACTTTCATTTCCCCCCCAGTTACAAGGATAGATGTAAGACATGTATGTGTGCATGCTAAATCACTTTGGTTATGTCTGACTCTTTGTGATCCCATGGAGCCTGCCAGACTCCTCTGTCCATGGGATTCTCCAGGCTAGAATGCTGAAGTGGGCTGCCATGCCCTCCTCCAGGGGATCTTCCCAACCCAGGGACTGAACCCCCGTCTCTTAAGTCTCCTGCATTGGCAGGCAGATTCTTTACCACTAGCACCACCTGGGAAGACATGTACACACTTATTCAAAAGTGTGAAATGGGGCTTCCCTGGTGGGAGAAGAGTCTGCCTTGCAATGCAAGGGGCACCAGTTCGATCCCTGGCCCGAGAGGATCGCATGTGCTGCGGAGTGGCTGGACTGGTGTGTCCAATTACAAGCCAGAGCTCTGGAGCATATGTTGGTGTTTTAAAAAAGCTGTGTGGTTGATTTGGGTGTTTCTGACATCTTAGGAAAATGAGCCACTGCATTACTTTGTTTATATCTATGTAAGGCTGTCACTGAGTTATAGTTTTATGACCACTGTTTCTTCTTAAAGGAGTAAGGAATATTTCTGTGTCTTTTTCTGTCCTTTTTCCTGCTTTAAATTCTGATGGACAAATTAATTAATCCATTAGTTCAATAAATATTTTTGAAACTAGTATGCTTCAACTCACTAATTTATTAAAAAATATATACTGTACCCCTGCTATGTGTCAGGCACTATCTCAAGCACTAGAGATACTAAGCTAAATAAAATATGGTATTTGTGCTTGAAAAACTCATTTTCTGTAATTTGAAAAGCTGACATAGAAATAACTCATTTTCATCTGATGGGATAAGTGGGAAAATTTTGAATGAAAGAAAGTCAAGACAAGACTGTGTGATTCCACTTATATGGGTAAGAGAACAGTTTTGGATGGTGAGTTTAAGGGGAAATATTTTTATCTTGTGGACAAAGGATATTCCAGAAAGAAAGGTAAATCTTAGACTAGAGACAGAATTTGAACTCAGTGGAGAAGGGGAGGGACGCCGTTATTGCCTCTCTGTCATTATCTTTTCTACTCATCTGTGTCTCTTTTGTTTTCCTTTCTTCACCCAAGATTCTTCCCTGTCTGAGTTGGGACTGAGAGAATCAACTTTCATTTCCCCCCCAGTTACAAGGATAGATGTAAGACATGTATGTGTGCATGCTAAATCACTTTGGTTATGTCTGACTCTTTGTGATCCCATGGAGCCTGCCAGACTCCTCTGTCCATGGGATTCTCCAGGCTAGAATGCTGAAGTGGGCTGCCATGCCCTCCTCCAGGGGATCTTCCCAACCCAGGGACTGAACCCCCGTCTCTTAAGTCTCCTGCATTGGCAGGCAGATTCTTTACCACTAGCACCACCTGGGAAGACATGTACACACTTATTCAAAAGTGTGAAATGGGGCTTCCCTGGTGGGAGAAGAGTCTGCCTTGCAATGCAAGGGGCACCAGTTCGATCCCTGGCCCGAGAGGATCCCATGTGCTGCGGAGTGGCTGGACTGGTGTGTCCAATTACAAGCCAGAGCTCTGGAGCATATGTGCCTGGAGCTGGTGTTCTGCAAGGAGAGGACACTGCAATGTGAGGCCCACGCATACCCGGGTTGAAAAACAAATAAATAAAAAAAACAACAAAAGAGGTCAAAATTTTTTAAAAAGTGTAAAATGATTCATATTGATATATGGCAAAAACTATCACAATATCGTAAAGTAATTATCCTCCAATTTATATAAGTAAATTTTAAAAATTTTAAGTGTAATATATAAGTAAAAGACATTTTAAACTTATCTTGCTGCTACTTATTCACTTCACTTATGTCCAACTCTGTGTGACCCCATGGACTGCAGCCTGCCAGGCTCCTCCATCCTTGGAATTCTCCAGGCAAGATTACTGTAATGGGTTACCCTGCCCTCCTCCAGGGGGATCTTCAACTTATGTATGGAACCTGGGTCTCCTGCATTACAGGCAGATCCCTCACCACTAAGCCATCCAGGAAGCCCCATATATATATACAGTTGAGACCCCATGCTTCTCAGTCCATGGAATTTTTCAGGTAAGAATACTGGAGTGGGTTGCCATGCCATTTTCTTCTCTAAAAGCTATCATTAGGTAAAGGACTAATTAAAAAATAATACTTACCAGGGATGATATTCCAGAATCTGAACGTGAATAAAGTGTTCTGTGCCTGGAGAGAGCTGACCGAGTATGTGCCTCACTCAGATCAGAGCTGTAGAATGAATTGGATGGACATGTCTTCTGACCGCTTGTGTTTTGACCTGAGGAGCTAAATGAAAGAATATGCTTAGGAGGGCTTCCCTGGTGGTCCAGTGGGTAGGGACACCGCCTTGCAGTGCAAGGGGCGCCGGTTCGATCCCTGGCCTGGGAAGATCCCACGTGCCATGGAGCGGCTGGACCAATGTGTCCAACTACCGAGCTGGAGCTCTGGAGCGCATGCACCCAGAGCTGGTGCTCTGCGACAACAGAGGCCACGGCGATGGGAGGCCCACGCGGGCTGAAGAACAAAGGTGGATGAAAATAGACAAATGAAAGACCAATAGAAGTGGCCCACCCGCTCCCCTCCCTCCCTACCGCCCCCCCCCCATAAATAAAATAAATAAATCTTTGAAAAAAAAGAAAAGAAAAGAAAATGCTTAGGAAATTCAAGAGGGAAGACATATACATATACTTACAGATGATTCACCTTGTTGCACAGCAGAAACCAACACAACATTGTAAAGCAATTACTCTCCAATTAAACATAAAAAAAGAAAATCCTTAAAGTCATTAGATGTAAATATCTTTGTATACAACAACAGTAACCACCAATTATAAGCACTCACTTTTCCATTTATAGAAGAGATGAATTGTACTCTAGGAATTCTGTTGTAGTCTTAAGCACATTTTTTTTATGGCTAACAATCACTTAAGACAAATTCTCCTCCAAGATAAGAGTGTCTACATAGACTGCACATCTTAGAAAAGTTAACCTTAGAGTACACATGAATCCATGCTTATAGGATAGTGCCTCCAGGGGATCTTCATTTGTATGGAACCTGGGTCTCCTGCATTACAGGCAGATCCCTCACCACTAAGCCATCCAGGAAGCCCCATATATATATACAGTTGAGACCCCATGCTTCTCAGTCCATGGAATTTTTCAGGTAAGAATACTGGAGTGGGTTGCCATGCCATTTTCTTCTCTAAAAGCTATCATTAGGTAAAGGACTAATTAAAAAATAATACTTACCAGGGATGATATTCCAGAATCTGAACGTGAATAAAGTGTTCTGTGCCTGGAGAGAGCTGACCGAGTATGTGCCTCACTCAGATCAGAGCTGTAGAATGAATTGGATGGACATGTCTTCTGACCGCTTGTGTTTTGACCTGAGGAGCTAAATGAAAGAATATGCTTAGGAGGGCTTCCCTGGTGGTCCAGTGGGTAGGGACACCGCCTTGCAGTGCAAGGGGCGCCGGTTCGATCCCTGGCCTGGGAAGATCCCACGTGCCATGGAGCGGCTGGACCAATGTGTCCAACTACCGAGCTGGAGCTCTGGAGCGCATGCACCCAGAGCTGGTGCTCTGCGACAACAGAGGCCACGGCGATGGGAGGCCCACGCGGGCTGAAGAACAAAGGTGGATGAAAATAGACAAATGAAAGACCAATAGAAGTGGCCCACCCGCTCCCCTCCCTCCCTACCGCCCCCCCCCCATAAATAAAATAAATAAATCTTTGAAAAAAAAGAAAAGAAAAGAAAATGCTTAGGAAATTCAAGAGGGAGGGAATATACATATACTTACAGATGATTCACCTTGTTGCACAGCAGAAACCAACACAACATTGTAAAGCAATTACTCTCCAATTAAACATAAAAAAAGAAAATCCTTAAAGTCATTAGATGTAAATATCTTTGTATACAACAACAGTAACCACCAATTATAAGCACTCACTTTTCCATTTATAGAAGAGATGAATTGTACTCTAGGAATTCTGTTGTAGTCTTAAGCACATTTTTTTTATGGCTAACAATCACTTAAGACAAATTCTCCTCCAAGATAAGAGTGTCTACATAGACTGCACATCTTAGAAAAGTTAACCTTAGAGTACACATGAATCCATGCTTATAGGATATGAACAGGGAAGTCGGTCCTAATTTTGGAATATCATTCCTAGTAGAGCTACTGCTACAGATTTGGTACAAACAAGCCTTACACTCCCCAGTGGTTTTCCCATTGATCTGGACCTTCCATTTTCCCTGGAATTTTGCCCAAACTTATTATATTTCCTTGGGTTGGTGGCAAACATATTAAAAATTTAGGTTCTTTAATCAATTTTACTCACTTTGAAATACTACTCAAACATTTCACTTAACAATAGTCCTGTTCTCTCTATAGTCCTTCCCATTATTATGCCACTGAGATAAAAAACATTTTTTTTTGCTCTCATGTTTTATTATTCACTTTTATTCTTACACTTTTCCTGTTTGTCCCCAGAAGTGGCTATGTTTCTCTTTCTGTAATCGGTGCTCTATATTACTTTAAGCCAACTTAAAAATAATATTGAAGTATGTTTTTTCATGTTAAGTAAAACTAGAAATTGTAGCTATCTCTAGTCTCTTTGTTTTTTCTTTTTTTTTTTTTTATCCACTTCTATTGTAGGCCTCCCATTGCAGTGGCCTGTCTCATTGCAGAGCACTGGCTCTGCGCACACGCGCTCCAGAGCTCGGGCTCGGTAGTTGGAGACATCGGCCCAGCAGCTCTGCGGCACATAGGGTCCTCCCAGGCCAGGGATCAAACTGGCGCCCCTTGCACTGCAAGGCGGTGTCTTTACACACTGGACCACCAGGGAAACCCTCTAGCCTCTTTATATTCTTTCTTTCTTT
Organism: Tragulus kanchil; assembly: GCA_022376925.1. Classification (NCBI taxonomy): domain Eukaryota; kingdom Metazoa; phylum Chordata; class Mammalia; order Artiodactyla; family Tragulidae; genus Tragulus; species Tragulus kanchil. The sequence goes on from JAIOJX010000028.1 coordinate 125,715,970, forward strand.
TTTTAAATTTTGGCCTTTTTTAATGGTTTTTATTCATTTTCACCCACCTTTATTCTTTGGCCTGTGTGGGCCTCCCATTGCAGTGGCCTCTCTTGCCACAGAGCACCAGCTGTGGGCGCATGTGCTCCAGAGTGCTGGCTCATAACTGGACACACCAGTTCAGCTGCTCCACGGCATGTGGCATCTTCCCGGGCCAGGGAAGGAACTGATGCCCCTTGCACTGCAAGGTGGACTCTTTACCCACTGGACTACCAGAGAAGCCCCTCTTTTAACTCTTGATGATTATTTTTCAGGCTCCTGTCTACATAGACTGCACATCTTAGAAAAGTTAACCTTAGAGTACACATGAATCCATGCTTATAGGATATGAACAGGGAAGTCGGTCCTAATTTTGGAATATCATTCCTAGTAGAGCTACTGCTACAGATTTGGTACAAACAAGCCTTACACTCCCCAGTGGTTTTCCCATTGATCTGGACCTTCCATTTTCCCTGGAATTTTGCCCAAACTTATTATATTTCCTTGGGTTGGTGGCAAACATATTAAAAATTTAGGTTCTTTAATCAATTTTACTCACTTTGAAATACTACTCAAACATTTCACTTAACAATAGTCCTGTTCTCTCTATAGTCCTTCCCATTATTATGCCACTGAGATAAAAAACATTTTTTTTTGCTCTCATGTTTTATTATTCACTTTTATTCTTACACTTTTCCTGTTTGTCCCCAGAAGTGGCTATGTTTCTCTTTCTGTAATCGGTGCTCTATATTACTTTAAGCCAACTTAAAAATAATATTGAAGTATGTTTTTTCATGTTAAGTAAAACTAGAAATTGTAGCTATCTCTAGTCTCTTTGTTTTTTCTTTTTTTTTTTTTTATCCACTTCTATTGTAGGCCTCCCATTGCAGTGGCCTGTCTCATTGCAGAGCACTGGCTCTGCGCACCGCGCTCCAGAGCTCGGGCTCGGTAGTTGGAGACATCGGCCCAGCAGCTCTGCGGCACATAGGGTCCTCCCAGGCCAGGGATCAAACTGGCGCCCCTTGCACTGCAAGGCGGTGTCTTTACACACTGGACCACCAGGGAAACCCTCTAGCCTCTTTATATTCTTTCTTTCTTTTTTTAAATTTTGGCCTTTTTTAATGGTTTTTATTCATTTTCACCCACCTTTATTCTTTGGCCTGTGTGGGCCTCCCATTGCAGTGGCCTCTCTTGCCACAGAGCACCAGCTGTGGGCGCATGTGCTCCAGAGTGCTGGCTCATAACTGGACACACCAGTTCAGCTGCTCCACGGCATGTGGCATCTTCCCGGGCCAGGGAAGGAACTGATGCCCCTTGCACTGCAAGGTGGACTCTTTACCCACTGGACTACCAGAGAAGCCCCTCTTTTAACTCTTGATGATTATTTTTCAGGCTCCATGAATCTTAAGAGACAGGGTTCTGTGTTTTATGGCACAGTTATTATATAGTTCTGTAGCGGTTTTGCTTACAATAAACTGACACGTCTCCAGTATACTGAAGTTGCTTTTGTGAAGTACAATGTAGAAGTGTCTTTCATTTTTCCTGTATTAACTGATGTGCTACAGTAGAAGAGCATAGCCATTACATCATATTCTAAAAATAGCACTACTACTCCATTAAGAAAATTAAACAACTATGCCTTATTATCAAGGAGAAATTATTCCTCTATTTGCCACTAAATATCAAAAGATTTGGTCTTAATTATGTGAAAAAGTCAGAAAATATATCTCTCTCCAACATTTCCCAATTGAGCAATTCTTTAATAATTCGGATATTTCTTGTTATTACCAAAGAATACCTTGCTGTACCAACAAATTAATAAACATTAGAAAAACAACATTACATTGTGCAAAATTTATTATTCGTGAAGCAGGTAAATCCTGCTATGTATAATCAGAGTTTTGGCCAACAAGAAGGAAGAGAAAAATAGGGCAAAATGAAATAGTATTTCAGGGGATGACCCAGGGGATAAAAGTTAACTGACTTTTTTGGGTTCCGTTGTCTTTATAAAAATATGCTAGCCATTTTCAGACAAAATGAAATCAGGACAATAAGGATAATGAACATGGCTGACTCTTTTTATAGTGACTAGTGTTCTGTGATCCTAAACTTCAGTGATGGTTACACAGTGATGAGAAGCTGACTCAATAGGGAAACCTGGAAGTACTCTCTTGTTTTTAAACCTAAAGTGTGAGAAATGGTCTTATTTTGGTTAAAGGAGAGCACAGAGGAAACATGAGTTCACACAGTCAAAATATCTGAACGATTCGGTTGACTGGGTTTTCAGTGTACTTTTGTTGTGTTGTGTAGTGTTGTAAGACAGGTGGAGCTGGTGGTAAAGAACCTGCCTACCAATACAGGAGACTTAGGAGATGTGGGTTCAATTCCTGGGTTGGGAAGATCCCCTGGAGAAGGAAATGGCAACCCAGCCCAGTATTCTTGCCTGGAAAATCCACTGGATAGAGGAGCCTGGTGGAATACAGTCCATGGAGTGACACAGAGTTGTACCCGACTGAAACAACTTAGCATGCATGCAAGACCAAGCACAACAGCTTCATGATAAAATCGCATTTACAAGTAACTGAAAATCTCATCATCCTAGTTTACATATGATTTCAGAGGTGGTTTTTTTTTTCTTTTCTTTTTTTTTTTTTTCAGTTTTTTTTTTTTTCTTTTGATTTAAGGGTTTAGACCAGAACTATTTATGCCATTCTCTTGACTACTACTAGATGTTTATGTATGTGTGTTTGTGTGTGTTTAGTCACTCAGTCCTTTTCGACTCTCTATGACCCTTTGGATTGTAGCCTGCTGGGTTCTTCTTTCCACGGGCTTTTCCAGGCTTGCCATTTGCTCCTCCAAGGGATCTTCCTGACCCAGGGATCAAACTCGTGTCTCCTGAATTGAAGACTGATTCTGTGCCCACTGAGCCGTTTGGGAAGCCCTTAAAACTTTGGTAACACAAGTAAATAGGCCAATAACATCCCCACTGTTTCTTTCTTTCTCCCCTCCTTTTTTTCTTGACAGAATGAAATAAATTGAGTTTGGTCTAGAGTGTCAGCTAAGGACAGATTATCTGAGAAGACTCTGGCCAGTAGATGGTTAGTCTGACTCTCAGTGTGATTTCTTTCAGTGAGTCCCAAAGGCTGGATTATTTCTCTCACATTCCTACATTCCTCCTGGACTTCACACCAGAGGGCACTGGTGAAGGGCAGCGTGACAAAATGAAATCAGGACAATAAGGATAATGAACATGGCTGACTCTTTTTATAGTGACTAGTGTTCTGTGATCCTAAACTTCAGTGATGGTTACACAGTGATGAGAAGCTGACTCAATAGGAAACCTGGAAGTACTCTCTTGTTTTTAAACCTAAAGTGTGAGAAATGGTCTTATTTTGGTTAAAGGAGAGCACAGAGGAAACATGAGTTCACACAGTCAAAATATCTGAACGATTCGGTTGACTGGGTTTTCAGTGTACTTTTGTTGTGTTGTGTAGTGTTGTAAGACAGGTGGAGCTGGTGGTAAAGAACCTGCCTACCAATACAGGAGACTTAGGAGATGTGGGTTCAATTCCTGGGTTGGGAAGATCCCCTGGAGAAGGAAATGGCAACCCAGCCCAGTATTCTTGCCTGGAAAATCCACTGGATAGAGGAGCCTGGTGGAATACAGTCCATGGAGTGACACAGAGTTGTACCCGACTGAAACAACTTAGCATGCATGCAAGACCAAGCACAACAGCTTCATGATAAAATCGCATTTACAAGTAACTGAAAATCTCATCATCCTAGTTTACATATGATTTCAGAGGTGGTTTTTTTTTTCTTTTCTTTTTTTTTTTTTTCAGTTTTTTTTTTTTTTCTTTTGATTTAAGGGTTTAGACCAGAACTATTTATGCCATTCTCTTGACTACTACTAGATGTTTATGTATGTGTGTTTGTGTGTGTTTAGTCACTCAGTCCTTTTCGACTCTCTATGACCCTTTGGATTGTAGCCTGCTGGGTTCTTCTTTCCACGGGCTTTTCCAGGCTTGCCATTTGCTCCTCCAAGGGATCTTCCTGACCCAGGGATCAAACTCGTGTCTCCTGAATTGAAGACTGATTCTGTGCCCACTGAGCCGTTTGGGAAGCCCTTAAAACTTTGGTAACACAAGTAAATAGGCCAATAACATCCCCACTGTTTCTTTCTTTCTCCCCTCCTTTTTTTCTTGACAGAATGAAATAAATTGAGTTTGGTCTAGAGTGTCAGCTAAGGACAGATTATCTGAGAAGACTCTGGCCAGTAGATGGTTAGTCTGACTCTCAGTGTGATTTCTTTCAGTGAGTCCCAAAGGCTGGATTATTTCTCTCACATTCCTACATTCCTCCTGGACTTCACACCAGAGGGCACTGGTGAAGGGCAGAGTGCTGGGATCTTTTCTTTTTTTTTTAAGCTTTTATTTTCCTTTCAACTTTTACAGAGTTTTGCTGTTTACAGATATGTATGTTCCCAGATTAGTCATATGTATATCCCCCCGATCCCACCCCTCCAGACCATCACATAGCACCCCTGGTAGGAGAGTGCTGGGATCTTGAAGTCAAATGTTTGGGGCATTCTGAAGATCTTCTCTGTTCTGTTACTTCTATCTTAAATTCCATATGGGAGTTCTTTTCAGTCTGGTTTTTGGGGAGAAATATCAGTAAAGAAAATAAAGGTAATTTCTGACCCTTTGGTTTATGAAAAGATAGCTTCCAAGTTATATGACTAATCCAAACTTCTACCCCACCTGTCTTCATGCACATTATCACTGCTGTCAAGATTACAAGACCTATAAGTCTTAGGCATCTAAAACTGCTACTGCCCTGACCTTGGGTCACTTAGCACCACTGGTGGGTCTTTATCTTTAATATTCAGAAGATGATGTAGACTCTGCCTGAGTGAAAAGGTTTTCTGGGTTTCTTTTTTTTTTTCCTGGCAACACTTTTGACAAAATGACAACTCTTACTAGGATGTCAACTATTACTAATATAATGACTTTCAAATTAACATTTATTGAGCATATGCTCTTTACAGAGATTAACTCATTGAGTCATTGTTGTCGTTTAGTTGCTAAGTCGTGTCTTTGAGACACTTTGCAATTACATGAACTGCAGCACATGAGTCTTCTCTGTCCTCCACTGTCTCCCACAGTTTGCTCAAACTCATGTCCATTGAGTCAGTGATGCTATTTAACCATCTCATCCTCTGCCATCTCCTTTCCTTTTTTCCTTCAATCTTTCCTAGCATTGAGGTCTTTCCCAGTGAAACTAGCTAGGAAAGTAAATAGGCCAATAACATCCCCACTGTTTCTTTCTTTCTCCTCCTTTTCTTGACAGAATGAAATAAATTGAGTTTGGTCTAGAGTGTCAGCTAAGGACAGATTATCTGAGAAGACTCTGGCCAGTAGATGGTTAGTCTGACTCTCAGTGTGATTTCTTTCAGTGAGTCCCAAAGGCTGGATTATTTCTCTCACATTCCTACATTCCTCCTGGACTTCACACCAGAGGGCACTGGTGAAGGGCAGAGTGCTGGGATCTTTTCTTTTTTTTTTAAGCTTTTATTTTCCTTTCAACTTTTACAGAGTTTTGCTGTTTACAGATATGTATGTTCCCAGATTAGTCATATGTATATCCCCCCGATCCCACCCCTCCAGACCATCACATAGCACCCCTGGTAGGAGAGTGCTGGGATCTTGAAGTCAAATGTTTGGGGCATTCTGAAGATCTTCTCTGTTCTGTTACTTCTATCTTAAATTCCATATGGGAGTTCTTTTCAGTCTGGTTTTTGGGGAGAAATATCAGTAAAGAAAATAAAGGTAATTTCTGACCCTTTGGTTTATGAAAAGATAGCTTCCAAGTTATATGACTAATCCAAACTTCTACCCCACCTGTCTTCATGCACATTATCACTGCTGTCAAGATTACAAGACCTATAAGTCTTAGGCATCTAAAACTGCTACTGCCCTGACCTTGGGTCACTTAGCACCACTGGTGGGTCTTTATCTTTAATATTCAGAAGATGATGTAGACTCTGCCTGAGTGAAAAGGTTTTCTGGGTTTCTTTTTTTTTTTCCTGGCAACACTTTTGACAAAATGACAACTCTTACTAGGATGTCAACTATTACTAATATAATGACTTTCAAATTAACATTTATTGAGCATATGCTCTTTACAGAGATTAACTCATTGAGTCATTGTTGTCGTTTAGTTGCTAAGTCGTGTCTTTGAGACACTTTGCAATTACATGAACTGCAGCACATGAGTCTTCTCTGTCCTCCACTGTCTCCCACAGTTTGCTCAAACTCATGTCCATTGAGTCAGTGATGCTATTTAACCATCTCATCCTCTGCCATCTCCTTTCCTTTTTTCCTTCAATCTTTCCTAGCATTGAGGTCTTTCCCAGTGAATCAGCTCCTTGCATCAGGTGACTAAAGTATTTAATCATGATAATCACCAACGTGAGTGACTGTTATTTTGATTTTAGAGATGAGGAAACTGAGACCCAGAGAGGTGGCATTACTTGTTCAGAGTCAGACAAAGAGATGACCAAGTGTTTGTAATTATTACACGCACGATTCAGACAAGCTACTGTGATTCTTTAACTCTAAATTTGTATCATTTATTAAGTTGCAATTGTTATTACAGAAAATGATTAATACTGATTTTTCTTATTCTGATTGCTTCACTTAACTATAGATAAATAATTTGAAAGTTAATAGAACATTTAAATCTGAGAGATGACTATTTACTGAAAATAAATGGTAAACCTTTAGTAGTAGAAGAACATCATTCGAGGTAATATCAAGCTGTTTTTAAAACCCTCCCCTTTCTCCTCTCCCCAAAGAAAATAAAACCAGACCTGTAGTTTAGTTGGTATTTTGGTTTACTCATTTTTAATCTTTCTGTGTGCAGTGAACAAACAGTTATCATAAATTATCAACTCTAAGCCCTATGAAAGAGAAATTAATTTTATTAATGCTGTAATATAAAGTTGCCATGGCTAAAACTGTAGAGCATTTGTCAGGAGTGATTTATTGTGTCTTTAAAATAGGTGGTACTATCTAAATTGGCCATCCATTCTCGGTATCAAAAAGTGTAGAATGGGGCTTCCCTGGTGGTTCAGTGGGTAGAGTCTGCCTTGCAGTGCAAGGGGCTTGGGTTCCATCCCTGGCCCGGGAAGATCCCACATGCCATAGAGCAGCTGGACCGGTGTGTCCAATTACGAGCCAGTACTCTAGAGCACATGCACCCAGAGCCGGAGCTCTGCAAGGAGAGGCCACTGCGATGGGAGGCCCACACAGGCCAAAGAATAAAGGTGGATGAAAATAAATAAATAAATAAATAAAAGAGGCCAAAATTTAGAAAGAAAAGTGTAGAATGGCCTACAAGAGGGAATCAGGTGAGCTGCGACTACAGAATGAAAGACAACAATAATATAACTTATCAATTCATGAGTTCCTTTCATTGGAAGATTGTATTGTCATTTACAGTCAGGAATTTATAAGCCTCATCAATTGTCGTCTGCAACAGGGTGCTGTTTAATTAAAATGTCGAGTTGGTGATTATACAACTTGTAAGGAGCGGGAAGGGGAAAGTGGCAGATGGCTTAGTTGCTGAGGTAAAGCAGAGCCTCTGAGATGAAGGAGGCTGTATTGGACACACACCATCCAGAAGGGAAGGAGCTCTTTTCAGACAGCCAGCAATGTCACAATGGAATTGCTTACAACTCCATTTCTAAATGTTCCATTTATATTCAAGGCTGCATCACAAGAGCTTTGTATTTAGAGAGGAAGAAAAAGCTCACTATTTTTCAGTTACCAAAATATGCTCTCCAAATCCTCATATGCTTTCTTTTCCCCCCACGCAGAATATTGAGCAAGATTCTTCAATCTAGTGGAACCTTGCTAAACCCAGGCACTTTATAGGTTATCGGCTAGCGGAAACTTACTGTGGACTCTAGAGCATCAAATTTGGGTGAAAGGAGATATCAATCCACTCTCTTTGAATTTTTGTGTGTGTGTGTGTGCCTAACTTCTTTTTTTTTTTAATTCTTTATTTTAAAGGTTTTACAGTTTTGTTGTTCACAGACATGTATGTTCTCAAATCAGTCATATGCATATCCCTGGTCCCCCACCCACCCAGTTCCCCCCATCCCACCCCTCTGGACCATTGCCCCATGCCATTGTGAGCACTCCTGTTCCCTTAGCACAATGACAACAGCTATCCTTTCCACACATGACCATATAGGTTTCCATGTTACTCCCTCCATGCCTCCCGCTCCCTGTTTCTTCCCCACAATGTCCATATGTCTGTGCTGTGTCTGTTTTTCCATGAGTTCACTGCGTGTGTTATCAAGACCATCCTACTAGATTCCATATATGTGTGTTAGTATATTGTATTTGTCTTTCTCTTTTTGACTTACTTCACTTTTTATGATGGGTTCTAGAGCCAGCCACCTCATTAGGACTGAGTCTTCTGCATTTCTTTTAACAGCTGAGTAGTATTCCATTGTATATATGTACCAGGGTTTCTGTATCCATTCATTCATCGATGGACATCTAGGTTGCTTCCATGTTCTGGCTATTGTATAGAGAGCTGCAATGAACATTGGGGTACAGGTGCTTCTTTCACTTTTGATTTCATCAGGATATAAGCCTAATAGTGGGATTGCTGGGTCATAGGGTGCTTCTATTTTTAGTTTTTTTAAGGAATCTCCATACTGTCTTCCATAGAGGCTGTATCAATTTACATTCCCACCAGCAGTGCAAGAGGGTTCCCTTTTCTCCGCACCCTCTCCAGCATTTATTGTCTGTTGATTTCTTGATGATGGCTATTCTGACGGGTGTGAGGTGGTATCTCACTGTAGTTTTAATTTGCATTTCTCTAATAATAAGCGAGGTTGAGCATCGTTTCATGTGCTTTGGGGCCATCTGTATGTCCTCTTTGGAGAGGCATCTCTTTAGATCTTTTTCCCATTTTTTGATTGGGTTGTTCGTTTTTCCTGTGTTGAGTTATCTGAGCTGTTTGTAGATTGTTTGGAGATTAATTCTTTGTCTGTTGTTTCATTTGCTATGATTTTCTCCCACTCTCTGGGGTGTCTGTTCAGCTTTTTTGTAATTTCTTTTGCTGTACAAAAGCTTTTAAATTTCATGAGATCTCACATGTTCATTTGTCTTTTCCGTTCCGCTATTTTAGTAGGTGGGTCAGAGAAGATCTTGCTTTGATTGATGTCCTTGAGGGTTTTGCCTATATTCTCCTCTAAGAGTTTTGATGGTTTCTGGTCTTACATTTAGGTATTTAATCCATTTTGGGTTGGTCTTTGTGTATGGGGTCAGGGAATGTTCCAACTTCATTTTTTTGCATGTAGCTGTCCAATTTTCCCAGCACCACTTGCTGAAGAGGCTGTCTTTGTCCCATTTTATAGTTTCACCTCCATTGTCAAAAATAAGTTACCCATAGGTGTGTGGGTTTATCTCTGGGTTCTCGATCTTGTTTCATTGGTCCATAGTTCTGTTTTTGTGCCAGTACCATACTGTCTTGATGACTGTTGCTTTGTAGGAGAGTCTGAAGATAGGGAGGCTGATTCCTCCAGCTGTTTTTCTTTCTCAGGATTGCTTTGGCTATTCAAGGTCTTTTGTGTTGCCATATGAACTGTTTTTTGGTAGTATTCCATTGTATATATGTACCAGGGTTTCTGTATCCATTCATTCATCGATGGACATCTAGGTTGCTTCCATGTTCTGGCTATTGTATAGAGAGCTGCAATGAACATTGGGGTACAGGTGCTTCTTTCACTTTTGATTTCATCAGGATATAAGCCTAATAGTGGGATTGCTGGGTCATAGGGTGCTTCTATTTTTAGTTTTTTTAAGGAATCTCCATACTGTCTTCCATAGAGGCTGTATCAATTTACATTCCCACCAGCAGTGCAAGAGGGTTCCCTTTTCTCCGCACCCTCTCCAGCATTTATTGTCTGTTGATTTCTTGATGATGGCTATTCTGACGGGTGTGAGGTGGTATCTCACTGTAGTTTTAATTTGCATTTCTCTAATAATAAGCGAGGTTGAGCATCGTTTCATGTGCTTTGGGGCCATCTGTATGTCCTCTTTGGAGAGGCATCTCTTTAGATCTTTTTCCCATTTTTTGATTGGGTTGTTCGTTTTTCCTGTGTTGAGTTATCTGAGCTGTTTGTAGATTGTTTGGAGATTAATTCTTTGTCTGTTGTTTCATTTGCTATGATTTTCTCCCACTCTCTGGGGTGTCTGTTCAGCTTTTTTGTAATTTCTTTTGCTGTACAAAAGCTTTTAAATTTCATGAGATCTCACATGTTCATTTGTCTTTTCCGTTCCGCTATTTTAGTAGGTGGGTCAGAGAAGATCTTGCTTTGATTGATGTCCTTGAGGGTTTTGCCTATATTCTCCTCTAAGAGTTTTGATGGTTTCTGGTCTTACATTTAGGTATTTAATCCATTTTGGGTTGGTCTTTGTGTATGGGGTCAGGGAATGTTCCAACTTCATTTTTTTGCATGTAGCTGTCCAATTTTCCCAGCACCACTTGCTGAAGAGGCTGTCTTTGTCCCATTTTATAGTTTCACCTCCATTGTCAAAAATAAGTTACCCATAGGTGTGTGGGTTTATCTCTGGGTTCTCGATCTTGTTTCATTGGTCCATAGTTCTGTTTTTGTGCCAGTACCATACTGTCTTGATGACTGTTGCTTTGTAGGAGAGTCTGAAGATAGGGAGGCTGATTCCTCCAGCTGTTTTTCTTTCTCAGGATTGCTTTGGCTATTCAAGGTCTTTTGTGTTGCCATATGAACTGTGTTATTCTTTGGTCTAGTTCTGTGAAAAATGTCAATGGTAGTTGGATAGGTATTGCATTGAATCTGTAGATGATATTTAGTAGTATGGTCATTTTCACCATATTGATTCTTCCAACCCAGGAACATGGAATATCTCTCCATCTGTTTAAGCCTTCTTTAATTTCTTTCGTGAATGTCTTGTAATTTTCAGTGTACAATTCTTTTGTTTCTTTGGGTAGGTTTATTCCTAGGTATTTTATTCTTTTCGTTGCAATGGTGAAGGGGATTGCCTCTTTGATTTCATTTTCTGATTTTTCATTGTTTGTGTATAGGAATGCCAGTGATTTCTGTGTGTTGACTTTGTATCCTGCGACTTTGCTGAATTCGTTGATTAGCTCTAGTAGCTTTGTAATAGTGTCTTTGGGATTTTCTATGTATAATATCATGTTGTCTGCAAAAAGAGAGAGCTTGACTTCTTCCTTTCCAATCTCGATTCCTTTGATTTCTTTCTCTTCTCTTATTGCTGTTGCTAGAACTTCCAGGACTATGTTGAATAGTAGTGGTGAAAGTGGACACCCCTGTCTTGTTCCTGATCTTAGAGGGAATGCTTTGAGTTTTTCACCGTTGAGGATAATGTTCGCTGTGGGCTTCTCATAGATGGCTTTTATTATGTTGAAATAGGTTCCTTCTATGCCCATTTTTTGAAGAGTTTTTATCATAAATGGGTGTTTTACTTTGTTGAAGGCTTTTTCTGCATCTATTGAGATGATCATGTGATTTTTGTCTCTCAGTTTGTTGATATGGTGTATCACATTGATTGATTTGTGGATATTGAAGAATCCTTGCATGCCTGGGATGAACTCGATCGTTATCTATGAGTTTTTCTATGGTTTTTTTCGCACCACTTGAGGCTGTCTTTGTCCCATTTTATAGTTTCACCTCCATTGTCAAAAATAAGTTACCCATAGGTGTGTGGGTTTATCTCTGGGTTCTCGATCTTGTTTCATTGGTCCATAGTTCTGTTTTTGTGCCAGTACCATACTGTCTTGATGACTGTTGCTTTGTAGGAGAGTCTGAAGATAGGGAGGCTGATTCCTCCAGCTGTTTTTCTTTCTCAGGATTGCTTTGGCTATTCAAGGTCTTTTGTGTTGCCATATGAACTGTGTTATTCTTTGGTCTAGTTCTGTGAAAAATGTCAATGGTAGTTGGATAGGTATTGCATTGAATCTGTAGATGATATTTAGTAGTATGGTCATTTTCACCATATTGATTCTTCCAACCCAGGAACATGGAATATCTCTCCATCTGTTTAAGCCTTCTTTAATTTCTTTCGTGAATGTCTTGTAATTTTCAGTGTACAATTCTTTTGTTTCTTTGGGTAGGTTTATTCCTAGGTATTTTATTCTTTTCGTTGCAATGGTGAAGGGGATTGCCTCTTTGATTTCATTTTCTGATTTTTCATTGTTTGTGTATAGGAATGCCAGTGATTTCTGTGTGTTGACTTTGTATCCTGCGACTTTGCTGAATTCGTTGATTAGCTCTAGTAGCTTTGTAATAGTGTCTTTGGGATTTTCTATGTATAATATCATGTTGTCTGCAAAAAGAGAGAGCTTGACTTCTTCCTTTCCAATCTCGATTCCTTTGATTTCTTTCTCTTCTCTTATTGCTGTTGCTAGAACTTCCAGGACTATGTTGAATAGTAGTGGTGAAAGTGGACACCCCTGTCTTGTTCCTGATCTTAGAGGGAATGCTTTGAGTTTTTCACCGTTGAGGATAATGTTCGCTGTGGGCTTCTCATAGATGGCTTTTATTATGTTGAAATAGGTTCCTTCTATGCCCATTTTTTGAAGAGTTTTTATCATAAATGGGTGTTTTACTTTGTTGAAGGCTTTTTCTGCATCTATTGAGATGATCATGTGATTTTTGTCTCTCAGTTTGTTGATATGGTGTATCACATTGATTGATTTGTGGATATTGAAGAATCCTTGCATGCCTGGGATGAACTCGACTCGATCGTTATCTATGAGTTTTTCTATGTGTCGTTGAATTCTGTTTGCTAGGATTTTGTTGAGGATCTTGGCATCTAAGTTCATCAGTGAAATTGGCCTATAGTTTTTCTTTTTTGTGTTGTCTTTGCCTGGTTTTGGTATCAGGGTGATGGTGGCCTCGTAGAATGTGTTTGGAAGTTTTCCTTCCTGTGCAATTTTTTGAAAGAGTTTTAGAAGGACAGGTGTTAGCTCTTCTTTAGATGTTTGGTAGAATTCACCTGTGAAGCCATCTGGCCCTGGGGTTTTATTTTTGAGTAGATTTTTAATCACAGACTCGATTTCTGAGCTTGTGATTGGGTTGTTCAAAGTTTCTGTTTCTTCCTGGCTCAGTCTTGGGAGATTAATCTTCCCCAAGAAACTGTCCATTTCTTCCAGGTTGTCCAGTTTTTTTTGCCATAGGGTTGTTCTTAATAGTCCCTTAGAATCCTTTGGGTTTCTGCATTATCTGTTATAATCTCTCCTTTTTTGTTTTTGATTTTGTTGATCTGGTTCTTCTCTCTCTTTTTCTTGATGAGTCTGGCAAGTGGCTTGTCAATTTTGTTTACCTTTTCGAAGAACCATCTCTTTGTTTTATTTATCTGTACTATAGTTTCTTTCATTTCTTTCTGATTTATTTCTGCTCTAATCTTTATAATTTGTCTTCTTCTGCTGGCTTTGGGATGTTTTTGTTCTTCTTTCTCCAGTTGTTTTAAGCAGAGGGTTAAGTCATCTGCTTCATATTTTCCTAGTTTCTTGAGGTAGGATTGTATTGCTATAAATTTCCCTCTTAGAACTGCTTTTGCGGTATCCCATAGGTTTTGCATGGTCGTGTGTTTATTGTTATTTTCTTCTAGGAATTTTTAAATTTCTCCTTTGATTTCCTCAGTAATCAGTTGGATTTTTAGGTATGTGTTGTTTAATCTCCATGTGTTTGTGTTTTTAGCAGTTTTTTTTCCTGTAGTTGATCTCTAGTCTCACTGCATTGTGGTCCGAGAAGATGGTTGATAGAATTTCAGTTTTCTTGAATTGACTGAGGTTTTATTTATGGCCCAAGATGTGGTCTATCCTGGAGAATGTTCCATGAGCACTTGAGAGGAAAGTGTATTCTTCTGCTTTTGGATGGAACGTCCTAAAGAAATCAATGAGGTCCACATTTTCTAGTCTGGCATTTAAGGCTTGTGTTTCTTTATTAATTTTCTGTTTGGATGATCTGTCCATTGGTGTGAGAGGAGTGTTAAAGTCTCCTACTATTCCTGTGTTATTATTGATCTCTTCTTTTAAGTCTGAAAGTATCTGTCTTATGTATTGAGGTGCCCCTGTGTTGGGTGCGTAGATATTCATGACTGTTATGTCATTGTCTTGGATAGATCCCTTAATCATGATGTAGTGACCTGCCTTGTCTCTTAGAATGTTCTTTACTTTAAAGTCTATTTTGTCTGATATGAGGATTGCTACTCCAGCTTTCTTTTGATTTCCATTTGCATGGAATAGCTTTTTCCAGCCTCTCACTTTCAGTTTATGAGTGTCTTGAGGTCTGAAGTGGGTCTCTTGTAAACAGCATATATATGGGTCATGTTTCTGAATCCATTCAGCCAGTCTGTGTTGTTTGGTTGGAGCATTTAGTCCATTTACATTCAAAGTAATTATTGATATAAATGTTCCTATTGTCATCTTCTTAGAAGTTTGGGATTTGATTTGTAGGACTTCTTCTACTCTTGTATTTATTGGCTCTATCAGGCCCTTTAACACTTGTTGTAGGGCCGGTTTTGTGATACAGAATTCTTTTAGTTTTTGCTTGTCTGTGAAGCTTTTGACTTCACCATCAATTCTGAATGAGATTCTTGCTGGGTAGAGAATTCTTGGTTGGAGGTTATTCTCTTTTAGCCGTTTAAATGTGTCTTGTCATTCTCCTGGCCTGCAGGGTTTCTGTTGAGAACTGCTTTTGCGGTATCCCATAGGTTTTGCATGGTCGTGTGTTTATTGTTATTTTCTTCTAGGAATTTTTAAATTTCTCCTTTGATTTCCTCAGTAATCAGTTGGTTTTTTAGGTATGTGTTGTTTAATCTCCATGTGTTTGTGTTTTTAGCAGTTTTTTTTCCTGTAGTTGATCTCTAGTCTCACTGCATTGTGGTCCGAGAAGATGGTTGATAGAATTTCAGTTTTCTTGAATTGACTGAGGTTTTATTTATGGCCCAAGATGTGGTCTATCCTGGAGAATGTTCCATGAGCACTTGAGAGGAAAGTGTATTCTTCTGCTTTTGGATGGAACGTCCTAAAGAAATCAATGAGGTCCACATTTTCTAGTCTGGCATTTAAGGCTTGTGTTTCTTTATTAATTTTCTGTTTGGATGATCTGTCCATTGGTGTGAGAGGAGTGTTAAAGTCTCCTACTATTCCTGTGTTATTATTGATCTCTTCTTTTAAGTCTGAAAGTATCTGTCTTATGTATTGAGGTGCCCCTGTGTTGGGTGCGTAGATATTCATGACTGTTATGTCATTGTCTTGGATAGATCCCTTAATCATGATGTAGTGACCTGCCTTGTCTCTTAGAATGTTCTTTACTTTAAAGTCTATTTTGTCTGATATGAGGATTGCTACTCCAGCTTTCTTTTGATTTCCATTTGCATGGAATAGCTTTTTCCAGCCTCTCACTTTCAGTTTATGAGTGTCTTGAGGTCTGAAGTGGGTCTCTTGTAAACAGCATATATATGGGTCATGTTTCTGAATCCATTCAGCCAGTCTGTGTTGTTTGGTTGGAGCATTTAGTCCATTTACATTCAAAGTAATTATTGATATAAATGTTCCTATTGTCATCTTCTTAGAAGTTTGGGATTTGATTTGTAGGACTTCTTCTACTCTTGTATTTATTGGCTCTATCAGGCCCTTTAACACTTGTTGTAGGGCCGGTTTTGTGATACAGAATTCTTTTAGTTTTTGCTTGTCTGTGAAGCTTTTGACTTCACCATCAATTCTGAATGAGATTCTTGCTGGGTAGAGAATTCTTGGTTGGAGGTTATTCTCTTTTAGCCGTTTAAATGTGTCTTGTCATTCTCCTGGCCTGCAGGGTTTCTGTTGAGAGATCCGCAGTTACACGTATGGGGTTTCCTTTATATGTTATTTGTTGTTTGTTCCTAGCTGCTTTTAGTAATCTGTCTTTATATTTAGTTGGCGTTAGTTTGATTAGAATGTACTTTGGTGTGTTTCTTCTGGGGTTTATCCTGTATGGAACTCTTTGTGCTTCTTGGACTTGGTGGACTATTTCCTTTCCCATGCTGGGGAAGTTTTCAACTATTATCTTCAAGAATTTTTTCATAGCCTTTCTTCCCCTCTTCTTCTTCTGGAGCTCTTATAATTCTAATGTTGGTGCATTTGATATTGTCCCATAGGTCTCTGAGGCTCTCCTCGATTCTTTCAATTCTTTCAACTTTGTTGTGTTCTTCAGCACTTAATTCAACCATTCTGTCTTCCAGCTCACTTATCCATTCTTCAGTCTCTGATACTCTACTGTTGAGACCTTCTATAGTATTTTTCAGTTCAGCAATTGAGTTGCTGGTCTCTATTTGCTTATTTTTCATTTCTTGCATGTTTCTTCTCAGTGCACTAATTTCCTCTAATACTCTGTTTTCGGTGTTTTGCATCCTCATTAGTATAGCTTTTCTGAATTCTCTTTCAGATAATTTGTCTATCTCCTCCTCTGTCATTTGAAGCTGTGTTTCTCTAGCTTGGTCCTTCATTTGTGCAGTGTTTCTCTGTCTTTTCATTATTAGGTTAATTTTTGTTTCTTTGTGTGTGTCTGTGTGTGTGAAGTTCATTTTCCCACCAGGCTTCTTGGTTGAATTCTCCCTTCCTTTGGGTTTCTGTCCTTCTAGAAGGGTTCAGTGGTTTGTGTCTTGGGTGGTGTTAGGTCTTGTTTACAGGTTTTTGGGGCTTTGATAGTGTTTATATTCAAAGTAATTATTGATATAAATGTTCCTATTGTCATCTTCTTAGAAGTTTGGGATTTGATTTGTAGGACTTCTTCTACTCTTGTATTTATTGGCTCTATCAGGCCCTTTAACACTTGTTGTAGGGCCGGTTTTGTGATACAGAATTCTTTTAGTTTTTGCTTGTCTGTGAAGCTTTTGACTTCACCATCAATTCTGAATGAGATTCTTGCTGGGTAGAGAATTCTTGGTTGGAGGTTATTCTCTTTTAGCCGTTTAAATGTGTCTTGTCATTCTCCTGGCCTGCAGGGTTTCTGTTGAGAGATCCGCAGTTACACGTATGGGGTTTCCTTTATATGTTATTTGTTGTTTGTTCCTAGCTGCTTTTAGTAATCTGTCTTTATATTTAGTTGGCGTTAGTTTGATTAGAATGTACTTTGGTGTGTTTCTTCTGGGGTTTATCCTGTATGGAACTCTTTGTGCTTCTTGGACTTGGTGGACTATTTCCTTTCCCATGCTGGGGAAGTTTTCAACTATTATCTTCAAGAATTTTTTCATAGCCTTTCTTCCCCTCTTCTTCTTCTGGAGCTCTTATAATTCTAATGTTGGTGCATTTGATATTGTCCCATAGGTCTCTGAGGCTCTCCTCGATTCTTTCAATTCTTTCAACTTTGTTGTGTTCTTCAGCACTTAATTCAACCATTCTGTCTTCCAGCTCACTTATCCATTCTTCAGTCTCTGATACTCTACTGTTGAGACCTTCTATAGTATTTTTCAGTTCAGCAATTGAGTTGCTGGTCTCTATTTGCTTATTTTTCATTTCTTGCATGTTTCTTCTCAGTGCACTAATTTCCTCTAATACTCTGTTTTCGGTGTTTTGCATCCTCATTAGTATAGCTTTTCTGAATTCTCTTTCAGATAATTTGTCTATCTCCTCCTCTGTCATTTGAAGCTGTGTTTCTCTAGCTTGGTCCTTCATTTGTGCAGTGTTTCTCTGTCTTTTCATTATTAGGTTAATTTTTGTTTCTTTGTGTGTGTCTGTGTGTGTGAAGTTCATTTTCCCACCAGGCTTCTTGGTTGAATTCTCCCTTCCTTTGGGTTTCTGTCCTTCTAGAAGGGTTCAGTGGTTTGTGTCTTGGGTGGTGTTAGGTCTTGTTTACAGGTAAATAATCTCTGGTGTTGTATGTTCTTTGATAGTGTGGGGTCTTGGAATCAGGGCTTCTACTCTGAGGATCCTTGGTTTGATGATTGGTCAGGGGGTATAGGCTCTATGTCTGGTTTGCTATGGTGGTCCATGATATTAGTTCAAATACTAGCATGTGAGGAACAAGAGGTGCCTCCCTGATGGGTGACAGTCATAAAAGCATGCAGACGTTTTCTAACATAGTCGTAAGATATACATACATACACAGCAATAACCACACCTAACCAGTCTTACAGAGATAAAGCATAGGAAATTTTTCTGGCAGACAATGCAATCAAAGATGATACTTGCCAATTAAGCTCTGAATTAATTAAAATAGTGTCTGGAACAATAGATCCGGGGCAAGGTCCTGACCTGGACTATTTCATTGAAAGCAATTTTTAACTAAGACATGTGTTGGGGGTGAGGAGGAGGAGAGTGTATGGGTAATGAGAAGGAATAGATTCGTCTTGGAAGGATTTTATAGGGTTAGGTAGCGACGATTAGTGTGTTGTATTGTTTAGTGCAGCTGGAAGAGAATAGTGGAGACAGGAAGGTAGGAAATATTTATCTAGAGGATAGTGGTAGATAGGAGAAAGTTTTACATTTAGAACATAGAGGTAGGAAGCAGTGACAAAGAGGAAAGAAAATTAGAAGTTTCCAAAATTAAAATTTATAAAAAATTAACAATTAAAAATCAAAAAAAAAGAAATTAAAAATTAAAAAGGGAAGAAAACTTAATAAGAAGAGCCAAAAAAAAAAAAAAAAAACACACACACAATCCCAAATCTGACCGATCAATCAAATAAACAAAACCGTCCACAACAAATAAACAAACAAAAAAAGCTAAATACTGTCCCTGGTTTTTATCCTCTCATCTGTCTGGTGGAAGCCAATCTGCTCTGGATGGTGTTGTCTTGATGATGTAGCCTTTCCCTTACAGCACCGGTTGCCATGGTTTCTGTTTTCAGTAAAACAAAGGCTTTTTGCTGCAAGCTCAGGTGCTGGCCAGGGCGGCAGGCTGATCCCAGTCTGTCAGGCAGAAGCCGCAGAGCGCACAGTCCCATGTTGGAGCAGGGTGCCCTGGCTCTACTGTGCATCCGCTGGTAGCCTGCAATACCTGCCCTTTTCCCAGCTTCCTCCTCTGCGGGTGTAGCTATGGGGGTGCAAGAACTCCTCCGCCACTGGTGCGCGCGCACTGTCAGTTATGCATCCAAATCCCAAAGGCAGGCATGAGCTTCCCCGTCCAGCTCGAGCCCAGTCCCTGGTCAGCAATCCGTGGTCGATATCCCCTCTCCGTTCAGCAAGCCCCCCACTAGGAGTGTTTGAACTTACCCGGTGCCAGGCATAAAGTCGCGATTTTTGCCCGGCCAAGCGGTGCAATTTTCGCGGTGGGCACTCCCTGTTCGGCTCTATTCAGGTCCCTAGGCAGCTCCCCGCTGGGAACTTCCTAATTGCGTTCTGCCCGCCCTGCTCCAGTATCTTATCTTCGCAGTGTCTTAATTTCTGCCGGCGATCCAGCCGGATTCTTGGAATTTTTGTACTGAGCGCTGCCCTCTCTCCCCCGACGCTCCACTCAGGCCCTCTTTTAGGGCACTTGCTAGCGCACTCCCCGTCGGTCAGGTCCAGCGTGGGGATTAGGATAGAGGGTTAGGAGTAGCTCCAGGAAAGTTCTGGCTGTTCACTCGTCGACCTTCGCGGACCTAAGGAGTTCTTCTGTCATCTAGCGGCTGGTTTGTTGTTGGTGTTTCATTTCTTGATTAGTTCTGGTGATTCTGGTGGGGAGCTGGTGAAATCGTCCCCTCATTCCTCCGCCATCTTGGCCCCCTCCTCCTCTTTGATTTTTTTGATCATTCTTCTTTTCTTGTAAAATCTGGAAACCTTGTCCTCTCTATGTCTATATTTAACTTTATTCATTTGTAAAACAGGTGATGATTGTGCTATCTACATGTTAGAGAGGGTGATGAGATATTATAAAGTACTAGGAAAGGAGGATTCTTGAAGTCAAGAAGTCATTTGCAGTTATAACGTGTTAGTGTCTGAAATGGCAAATTTCGTATGCGAAGATACTGCATTCAAATTTCTGAGGGCTCTAAATTAAATTCCCACAACTAAATTCATAAATTGAGCAAATAATCATATAGCAAAGAATATTTTACAAATACCCCCAAATTTTAGTACCTTAGGGCCCAGGATTTTAACAGAGATATCTGAAATTATTTAGATTGTTGGTTCTAAAAACATACAGCAACCAAGTATACTTTTGAAAAATACACAACTAATACTGTCTTTTCCTTATTTCTGTCTTAATGACAAAATTTTAATTTTATTTGACCTTACATTCAAATCAGTTTTTCCCTGTCCGTGTTGCTCTAGCCCCACATATATTCTTATAAACCAAAATAAGCCCCCATATTAAGGTACAACAAACCTATCAAAATTCCCTAAAGGAAAAGCTTGTAAGCGTCAATACTGATTAGTGGGTTCACTGACATTTGTAGAAATAAGAAGTTACATTAAAATACTGGAAACAATGAAGATACACTGAGATACGTCTATGTTCCCTTTATAATATTTTGAGATTATTAGAACGTTATTGTAACCACATATATAGCTGCTATTTAGAAAGTTCCCAGTACTTGAGGAATATTTTCCTCCTCCATATATTGTTACAGTTTTGAAAATTTAACCCCACGTGACACTGCAAGGGAGAAGAATATAGACACTAAAGGACAGTGTGACTAGGTAGATATTGTTAACAGACAAAAAGATAAAATTCCACATAAAATTGACAGTGTGTTAGGAAGCTCATGTGACTCAGATTTTTATTGCATGATGTGCAGATAGGTGATTGAACAAGTACTGGCACTAAGAAAACTTTTTTTTTTTCTGTTTTGTCTTTCCATCCCTCCCTCCCACTCTTCGCCACCACCCCCACCACGCCCTTCAGAATGAGAAGATTACAATTTACAGTGCAGTCTGGGCATCACTTTTTATATTGTCTCTAAAATACTTTTGTAAAATTTATTAGTTGAAAAATAATGATATTGATCATAAAGATCATTTTCTACAGAGCTCATGAGTGAAGTTCTTCTTGCTACAGTGTATTAAAAGGTATTGGTAAATAAGAAAAATAAAATTTATAACTGTTCTCAGAACTTCTGCCCATTTAAAAATTATTGTTTCACATGCCCACTTTCTAATTATCTCTTGGTTTTTAACATTAAAATCAACATAACATCTAGAGACTGCATGAGATGTTCAGAGTTTGCTAACTAAAATTAAATTTCTGTGATAGAACTGCTTCTGACCCTCCTTAAGCATGATTCCTCTCTTAACTATAGGCAGTAGATTTAGGGAGCTATGGATACATTTCAAATACTTATGAAAGCAGAATGTATTTCATCCTGAAAACTGGAGATGCAAATTCGACTTTTCTTTAAAGATGAGAGCCAACTCAAAACCAGTATAAGGACAGAAAAACACAAGACACTTACAGATCCCTCATCATATATTGTCTAATTATCAGCAAACTTTGAGAAACATTTGTGAAACAGTTATAAAATTTAGGAATGAGGAAACAAGGATTAGGTTTTGGCCTCTAACTTAATCTGGTTTGTGACTATTGACCTAGTACAAGTCCTGTTTTCTGCTAATAATTTCATTTAAATGTACCTAATAGATATGAACTAATAATTAGTGAATATTTACTAACAGATATCTCCTTTTGGCTGTCGTACCTGACCTCACCCCTGAAATTCACACAAGCTCTCTTAAAGAGCCCTGAGTGGCTATACATGTATCACTACTAGACAGTAAGTCCAGCTCTCTCCGTGAGATCACCTGAATTCATTTGTAGCCAGTTGCCTACATAGAGGGGAGATGGCCTCGTTTCTCCAAGCAGCAGTCATCAGTAACCCAGGTAGCATGATTTTACATTTCTAAATGAAATTTCATCCATGAAAACACAGCCTTTTGTTTGTCTCTTTTCTCTTAAGGAACGACAAGGCTACCTTTAACATTTCCTTTGCTTACCTTTCGGACATGTCTTGCTGGTGCATAAAGTTCCTCTGGCCTTCAGAAACCTATTTTTCTGAAGACATTTTTCACCCCGCTTCCAGAAGGGGCTATGGGAGCTGTCCACCAAGAATCAGCAGCCTCCTTTGGGGGTCTTCCAGGTATTCACCGTGACCAAGGAAACAAGCTGTTACCTAGCAACACAGCCCTTTAGGAGGTATTGTTACCAATCCCTCAGTGCTTATCAAAGGAATTCCTGTGCTCCTGTAGCAGCTAATGGTGAACGCTGTTTCCAGAGTGTTTCCTACACTGTGGTAGAACTGAACCTTCACTACAGGGACATAAATTACAGCGGAGGCAACTAATGGCCCTGGCAGTCCCTGCAAAGTGTACTGTCTTCAGCTCCATTATTTCTGGAATTGTTTGCATCTGACTTGGGTTTAGCTGAAGTGGCACTGATGCAATGTATCCCTCAGTATTTGGTTTCATGCTCCTCTGCTGTAGTTTCAGAACAAGCAGAAAGAGCAAAGGGGATGTTACCTAATGAAACCTGCTCAAATAAAACACCTTTGAATTGAAGGTAGGGAATTCTGCCTTGTTCGCACAAGAACAGAAATAGTAGATTTTAAGCAAATTTTTACAACCTTTCTCAGAAAGAGGACATAGCACCATATTGTATTCTCATTTACTAGTCCAAGAAGTCTGCTTAGAGTGCCTGCTGTCTATATAGATGACACTGTGAATGTTTAACTTCAAGAGCTGATAAAAAGTCTCTAAGCCTGCTACTCACATGCCTCCTTTCCTCCAAATAGAAACCGTGCTTTTGAGAACTGAGAATTTGTGTTTTGCCAAGAGCACAGTAAACACGTTCATAGTCTTTACTGCTTCAGGGAGCAAGATATTTGGGAAACCATTTCATTCAAAACAAGATATTTGGCATGTCCTGGAAAAGAGCATCAATCGTGTTTCCATTTCGTTCCTTTTTCCATGCAGTGGTAATCCATCCATAGACTAAAAATTTTCAGTAACCTTAGAGATGTACTTCATATCAAAAGAGTGTAAACACATTCTCTATATTACATTTCTGTTAGAACTCATAATATTACGTGCAAAATGCTTCAGGCTGAAACTTAGCATAAAAACTGTCTATGCTAAAAAATATATATCATTTGACATATTTGATAAAGATCCACAATTGATTTGTTTTATCTGGGGTAGTATAATTAAGAAAAACTATCAAGTATCTAAAATATTGCATCTCAAATTTTCTGAATATTTTTCCCATGATAGGAGTAAAGACGCCAAAGGCAGACATATCTATCCCCTTTGCCATTTATAAGCATCCTCAGGATTTCCCCAATCACAAAAATTGTAGGCCAGTATAATCCCAAAATGAATTAAATCAGGAACTGATCTTAACATATCATTTTAACTTTATAGCCCCCCAGATTATACCACAGCTTCACTATCTCAGGCAAAATCCATTCATACTCCAGTGTTCCCATTCTGACTTCACACATCATAATAGCACTGGTGGCAAGGTCATCCATGGGAAGAAATTCATGATGAGAATTTATTTCATCTTGAAACCTATGGGTCCTGGCATCTTGCCCATTGTAGTTTCAGAACAAGCAGAAAGAGCAAAGGGATGTTACCTAATGAAACCTGCTCAAATAAAACACCTTTGAATTGAAGGTAGGAATTCTGCCTTGTTCGCACAAGAACAGAAATAGTAGATTTTAAGCAAATTTTTACAACCTTTCTCAGAAAGAGGACATAGCACCATATTGTATTCTCATTTACTAGTCCAAGAAGTCTGCTTAGAGTGCCTGCTGTCTATATAGATGACACTGTGAATGTTTAACTTCAAGAGCTGATAAAAAGTCTCTAAGCCTGCTACTCACATGCCTCCTTTCCTCCAAATAGAAACCGTGCTTTTGAGAACTGAGAATTTGTGTTTTGCCAAGAGCACAGTAAACACGTTCATAGTCTTTACTGCTTCAGGGAGCAAGATATTTGGGAAACCATTTCATTCAAAACAAGATATTTGGCATGTCCTGGAAAAGAGCATCAATCGTGTTTCCATTTCGTTCCTTTTTCCATGCAGTGGTAATCCATCCATAGACTAAAAATTTTCAGTAACCTTAGAGATGTACTTCATATCAAAAGAGTGTAAACACATTCTCTATATTACATTTCTGTTAGAACTCATAATATTACGTGCAAAATGCTTCAGGCTGAAACTTAGCATAAAAACTGTCTATGCTAAAAAATATATATCATTTGACATATTTGATAAAGATCCACAATTGATTTGTTTTATCTGGGGTAGTATAATTAAGAAAAACTATCAAGTATCTAAAATATTGCATCTCAAATTTTCTGAATATTTTTCCCATGATAGGAGTAAAGACGCCAAAGGCAGACATATCTATCCCCTTTGCCATTTATAAGCATCCTCAGGATTTCCCCAATCACAAAAATTGTAGGCCAGTATAATCCCAAAATGAATTAAATCAGGAACTGATCTTAACATATCATTTTAACTTTATAGCCCCCCAGATTATACCACAGCTTCACTATCTCAGGCAAAATCCATTCATACTCCAGTGTTCCCATTCTGACTTCACACATCATAATAGCACTGGTGGCAAGGTCATCCATGGGAAGAAATTCATGATGAGAATTTATTTCATCTTGAAACCTATGGGTCCTGGCATCTTGCCCATTGTAAATGCTGGCCCTGAGAAAAATGATGCCCAGTTATTCATCTGGGAATATGCGAGACTCAGTGGTTGGATGGCAAGTATGTAGTCTTTGGCAAAGTGAAAGAGGGCATGAATATTGTAGAAGCCATGGAGCGCCTTG
The DNA here is from genome assembly GCA_022376925.1 of Tragulus kanchil. Taxonomy (NCBI): domain Eukaryota; kingdom Metazoa; phylum Chordata; class Mammalia; order Artiodactyla; family Tragulidae; genus Tragulus; species Tragulus kanchil. Next base: position 125,740,816 of record JAIOJX010000028.1, read on the forward strand.
AAGTGGAAAGACCAGCAAGATCACCAGTGTTGACTTTGGTGGATGAACCCAGTAAATTAGACTTGCATTTTATCTTTAAAAAAAAAAAAAAAGAATAGAATTCTGAAGATGTACAAATACATTTTCAGATAATGGACATTCATGTTATTTTGATTGTGATGGTGGTTTCACAGGTATGTATATGTTAAAGCATTTCAAATCTGTGCAGTTTATTATGTGTCAATCACACACATACACAGAGAGAGCTAGAGAAGGTGGGGGGAAAGAGAGAGAGAGAGTGTGTGTATGTGTATAAGAGAGAGCCACAGAGTGAGAGGAAGAAGGAAAAACGAGAAGCAAGAGGAGTAGGAGAAAGGAAACAGAATGAGAAGTAAAATGATGTGGAGGTATAATAAAGCTATAACACCACCCATAAGATCAGTCTCAAATTTCTGTGCTCATGGAAATAGCCCTGTTTTCCTCACTAATTATCTTTATCAGTAATGTATATTTGAACTTTAAAATGAACTTAAATGGATGGACTACTGCTCTGTCTCATTTATACATGTGAGTTCCACTTAAGTAGTTATATCTTTATGGGGATGCAGTGCTTACAAATATTGAAAAAAAGCTGTTTTATTTTGTTTATTGATACTCAAAAAACCCTTCTAAAATGAAGTTGAGTATTTACTAGAGGTACTGATGATGCATTTTGGCTTAATGAAACTTTATCATGAAGTGGTGGTTTGCCAGGCAAGGTTATCCATCTGAGCCCCCCTCATCCCCTTCGACACTTCAGGCAGAGTTGTGGTTTTCTCTCTTTTATAAATGGGTTTCTGCATATGATTTAGATTGATAAAAGCTGGTTAGTCATTGGTAATCCCATGGAAGTGGAAACCAGGAAATGGCAGAAAAATGAACACAGAACATGGTACCAGGAAGAGGCAGACCAGTATGAAAAATGTAGTGGGGGAAGCAGAGAGTCACTTGATAAGTGAAGGCTGAGATGGAGAGGGTAGATTTGGAGCTGATGCCCTATGAGTACCACCAAACAAGATTACTTGGGGATAAACTTCTACACTTCTACCAAAGTCTTACAATATATACAAATCAGTGAAATTTTTTTAAAAGGTCCTTGCCTTACACTATGCAACTACCAAAGTAAATTAGACTTGCATTTTATCTTTAAAAAAAAAAAAAAAGAATAGAATTCTGAAGATGTACAAATACATTTTCAGATAATGGACATTCATGTTATTTTGATTGTGATGGTGGTTTCACAGGTATGTATATGTTAAAGCATTTCAAATCTGTGCAGTTTATTATGTGTCAATCACACACATACACAGAGAGAGCTAGAGAAGGTGGGGGGAAAGAGAGAGAGAGAGTGTGTGTATGTGTATAAGAGAGAGCCACAGAGTGAGAGGAAGAAGGAAAAACGAGAAGCAAGAGGAGTAGGAGAAAGGAAACAGAATGAGAAGTAAAATGATGTGGAGGTATAATAAAGCTATAACACCACCCATAAGATCAGTCTCAAATTTCTGTGCTCATGGAAATAGCCCTGTTTTCCTCACTAATTATCTTTATCAGTAATGTATATTTGAACTTTAAAATGAACTTAAATGGATGGACTACTGCTCTGTCTCATTTATACATGTGAGTTCCACTTAAGTAGTTATATCTTTATGGGGATGCAGTGCTTACAAATATTGAAAAAAAGCTGTTTTATTTTGTTTATTGATACTCAAAAAACCCTTCTAAAATGAAGTTGAGTATTTACTAGAGGTACTGATGATGCATTTTGGCTTAATGAAACTTTATCATGAAGTGGTGGTTTGCCAGGCAAGGTTATCCATCTGAGCCCCCCTCATCCCCTTCGACACTTCAGGCAGAGTTGTGGTTTTCTCTCTTTTATAAATGGGTTTCTGCATATGATTTAGATTGATAAAAGCTGGTTAGTCATTGGTAATTCCCATGGAAGTGGAAACCAGGAAATGGCAGAAAAATGAACACAGAACATGGTACCAGGAAGAGGCAGACCAGTATGAAAAATGTAGTGGGGGAAGCAGAGAGTCACTTGATAAGTGAAGGCTGAGATGGAGAGGGTAGATTTGGAGCTGATGCCCTATGAGTACCACCAAACAAGATTACTTGGGGATAAACTTCTACACTTCTACCAAAGTCTTACAATATATACAAATCAGTGACTAACTGTGCTTCCTCTGCTCTTTCTGCATAATGGTCCTTGCCTTACACTATGCAACTAATATCCATAGTAAGTTTCCTGTCTAGGTCATTCACTACTTGGCATGTCTCCTGCCAAACAATAGGATATTGTAAGCATGAAATAAGTACTGGTTAAATAAATGGACAACAGTACAGGGTGTAGAGTCATCTTCCTGAATCAGAAGATGAAGAGATTCCACAGGCAAGAGTGGCCACTAAGCTGGAAAATACTTCACCCTGTTCCTATTGGGAAATGTTTATGCGTTTACATAGGCATTGCTTAAGGAAAACTTCTCAAGAGCTTTCTGTCAGTAAACATGCACTTCAGTACTCAACAGATTGATCTGGAATCTTCAGAAAAAGCAGTGCATATTTTGCTGTAGGAGTGTGAAGAATAACTGATATGGATATAGGGGGAAAAAACAAGAAAATTTGCATGGAGTTTCTAACACATTCTTTGGGGAGAAAATAACCATGGGAAAAGCGTTCATTTCCTTCCTGTAAGGTTAAGTTGGAGACAAATTAAGGTTTTGCCCTTTCTTTTTCCTGTTGTGTGAACAGTTCTGTGCTCCATGTAACAGAATTTTGAGGACCTACCTAGGGTCTGGCACTTAACAGTTGCTCAGTCATGAGGTGACAGCAACGAATTGGCAGTTCTTTGAAAGATACCTTTCTAATTAAGAGAGAACAAGATCTTACCCTCAGAGAGACAGAACAAGGACTTTAGAAGCACCCATTAGATAATAGACTAAGAGAGTTCCAAACTTAAGCTGAAAGAAATTATTATTAGACAATAATGATTAATAGAATGTTGGAGATGGGTCAGGTTTCTGTCATTTTAAATCTTTTTCAATATCCTTGCTACATAAGGAAACTTCTATATATATATTTGCATGTGCTGTGCTGTAATCAGTCACTAAGTCTTGTCTGACTCTTTATGTCCCCTTGAACTGTAGCCTACCAGGCTCCTCTGTCCATGGAATTTTCCAGGCAAAATACTGGAGTGAGTTGCCATTTTCTATAGGTCTTCAGATTACTTGGAGATAAACCTCTACCCCTCTTCCTAAGTCTCACAATATATACAAATCAGTGACTAACTGTGCTTCCTCTGCTCTTTCTGCATAATGGTCCTTGCCTTACACTATGCAACTAATATCCATAGTAAGTTTCCTGTCTAGGTCATTCACTACTTGGCATGTCTCCTGCCAAACAATAGGATATTGTAAGCATGAAATAAGTACTGGTTAAATAAATGGACAACAGTACAGGGTGTAGAGTCATCTTCCTGAATCAGAAGATGAAGAGATTCCACAGGCAAGAGTGGCCACTAAGCTGGAAAATACTTCACCCTGTTCCTATTGGGAAATGTTTATGCGTTTACATAGGCATTGCTTAAGGAAAACTTCTCAAGAGCTTTCTGTCAGTAAACATGCACTTCAGTACTCAACAGATTGATCTGGAATCTTCAGAAAAAGCAGTGCATATTTTGCTGTAGGAGTGTGAAGAATAACTGATATGGATATAGGGGGAAAAAACAAGAAAATTTGCATGGAGTTTCTAACACATTCTTTGGGGAGAAAATAACCATGGGAAAAGCGTTCATTTCCTTCCTGTAAGGTTAAGTTGGAGACAAATTAAGGTTTTGCCCTTTCTTTTTCCTGTTGTGTGAACAGTTCTGTGCTCCATGTAACAGAATTTTGAGGACCTACCTAGGGTCTGGCACTTAACAGTTGCTCAGTCATGAGGTGACAGCAACGAATTGGCAGTTCTTTGAAAGATACCTTTCTAATTAAGAGAGAACAAGATCTTACCCTCAGAGAGACAGAACAAGGACTTTAGAAGCACCCATTAGATAATAGACTAAGAGAGTTCCAAACTTAAGCTGAAAGAAATTATTATTAGACAATAATGATTAATAGAATGTTGGAGATGGGTCAGGTTTCTGTCATTTTAAATCTTTTTCAATATCCTTGCTACATAAGGAAACTTCTATATATATATTTGCATGTGCTGTGCTGTAATCAGTCACTAAGTCTTGTCTGACTCTTTATGTCCCCTTGAACTGTAGCCTACCAGGCTCCTCTGTCCATGGAATTTTCCAGGCAAAAATACTGGAGTGAGTTGCCATTTTCTTATCCAGGGGATCTTCTTCCCAACCCAGGAATCGAACCCCAGTCTTCTGCAATGCAGACAGATTCTTTACTGACAGAGCTACAAGAGAAGCCCCTTATATTCTGTATAAACATGCATATGCAAATAGGCTTCCCCCGTGGCTCAGATCTGGATTTGATTCCTGGACTGAGAAGATCCCCTGAAGAAGGGAAAGGCAACCCACTCCAGTATTCTTGCTTGGAGAATCCTATGGACAAAGAAACTTGGCAAGCTACAATCCGTGGGGTTGCAAGAGTCAGATATGATCTAGTGACTAAACCACCACTATATAATATAAATTTTTAATCTAAAATGTAATTTACTTAAAAGTAGCTCATACCACAAAATCATATTGTAAAGTAGTAATTTATATTTTGAGTCTTTTATAAATATACAAAAAGTTTTGATCAGCTGGTATTGAATTGACAATTTGTTCCAAATAAAATAACTTAAGAAACAACAAAAACATTATACACTTTCATCATTTCTAAAATTAAAAGATTAAGTAATCTAAATAAGAAAAACACTATGTTAAATTTTTAAAATATGCCATTAAATAAGCAAAATGTCTCTGTTAAAAAAAAGTCTATTATGTTCCCTTTGCTTGCCCTTATCTTTGCTGACACTAACTTGTGGTCCTTGTTTGGGTCTCTGGCAGTCACTACTCTGGAGTCGATTCTCAGAAGGAAGCAGGCTGCTGGACTGTGCATAATGGAGTAGAAACATTGTATTGATATTTATTTAGCAGATTTATCATCCTGAAACTCACAGAGGGCCATAGGCCATGTCATACTAATATAACTCATGTGTTATGGTATGATAACATCATGTGTACTCAAGAGGTTTATGTGAAATATGAAGAAAGGCTTTCTTGCTTTCTGATAAATAATGCGATGAGTTAACAGCTCAACTCTGGAGACCTAAAATATGAGTACAGGATGGTTCTGATCAAAGATATAAGAGAATAGACTAAATAGTATTCTTTTTGCAGTTGCCTCACATCTGATGTTATATTACTGCTGATTCTTAGAATATTGAAAATTTCTCATACATGTATCTTTTTTACATAGCACATGCTAACTGATGGGCTCTAAAGACTATGCTTAAGAAATGACAACCAGCCAGATGCCAATGAAACTCATTTTTTAAAATTTTCATTTGAAAAAATATACATGCCAAGAGTTCTACTTTGCTTTGCCAATGTCTGTTACAGTGACTGATGTTTCCCAGTCATGAGGAGTTTCCTTTTTAGTGGCAGGCATGCTAAGTTGCTTCAGTGTGTCTGATTCTTTGGAACCCTATAGACTGTAGCCTGCCAGGCTCCTCCGTCCATGGAATTCTCCAAACAAGAATATCGGAGTGGGTTGCCATGCCCTCCTCCCTCTTTTTTAGGAGAAATGAAATTAATAGACGTGGCAAAGACTAGAGATCTTTTCAAGAAAATTGGAGCGATCAAAGGAACACTTCAGGAAAGGAAGGGCATGATAAAGGAGAGGAACAGTAAGAACCTAGCAGAAGAGATTAAGGAAAGGTGGCAAGAATACACAGAACTAAACAAAAAAACTCTTAATAATAGCCACAATGGTGTGGTCACTCACCTAGAGCCAGACATCCTGGAGTATGAAGTCAAGTGGGCCTTAGGAAGCATTGCTATGAACAAAGCTAGTGGAGGTGGTGGAATTCCAGCTGAACTATTTCAAATCCTAAAAGATGACGCTGTTTAAGTGCTGCATTCAGTATATCAGCAAATTGGGAAAACTCAGCCGTGGCCACCGGACTAGAAAAGGTCTGTTTTCATTCCAATCCCAAAGAAAGGCAATTCCAAAGAATGTTCAAACTACCATACAATTGCACTCATTCCCCACGCTAAAATGGAGTAGAAACATTGTATTGATATTTATTTAGCAGATTTATCATCCTGAAACTCACAGAGGGCCATAGGCCATGTCATACTAATATAACTCATGTGTTATGGTATGATAACATCATGTGTACTCAAGAGGTTTATGTGAAATATGAAGAAAGGCTTTCTTGCTTTCTGATAAATAATGCGATGAGTTAACAGCTCAACTCTGGAGACCTAAAATATGAGTACAGGATGGTTCTGATCAAAGATATAAGAGAATAGACTAAATAGTATTCTTTTTGCAGTTGCCTCACATCTGATGTTATATTACTGCTGATTCTTAGAATATTGAAAATTTCTCATACATGTATCTTTTTTACATAGCACATGCTAACTGATGGGCTCTAAAGACTATGCTTAAGAAATGACAACCAGCCAGATGCCAATGAAACTCATTTTTAAAATTTTCATTTGAAAAATATACATGCCAAGAGTTCTACTTTGCTTTGCCAATGTCTGTTACAGTGACTGATGTTTCCCAGTCATGAGGAGTTTCCTTTTTAGTGGCAGGCATGCTAAGTTGCTTCAGTGTGTCTGATTCTTTGGAACCCTATAGACTGTAGCCTGCCAGGCTCCTCCGTCCATGGAATTCTCCAAACAAGAATATCGGAGTGGGTTGCCATGCCCTCCTCCCTCTTTTTTAGGAGAAATGAAATTAATAGACGTGGCAAAGACTAGAGATCTTTTCAAGAAAATTGGAGCGATCAAAGGAACACTTCAGGAAAGGAAGGGCATGATAAAGGAGAGGAACAGTAAGAACCTAGCAGAAGAGATTAAGGAAAGGTGGCAAGAATACACAGAACTAAACAAAAAAACTCTTAATAATAGCCACAATGGTGTGGTCACTCACCTAGAGCCAGACATCCTGGAGTATGAAGTCAAGTGGGCCTTAGGAAGCATTGCTATGAACAAAGCTAGTGGAGGTGGTGGAATTCCAGCTGAACTATTTCAAATCCTAAAAGATGACGCTGTTTAAGTGCTGCATTCAGTATATCAGCAAATTGGGAAAACTCAGCCGTGGCCACCGGACTAGAAAAGGTCTGTTTTCATTCCAATCCCAAAGAAAGGCAATTCCAAAGAATGTTCAAACTACCATACAATTGCACTCATTCCCCACGCTAAAAAAGTTAGTTTTGAATTTAGGCTGGATCTGCATCTGTGACTTTAACTCTCATCTTGCCATTTTTGTAAGCATCCATAATGGCCTGCCTCAGGGAGATAACCTGAGCTGCTGTGAAGGACTGTAAGAAACTGTAAGACTGTGAAGGACTGAAGGACTGTAAGAAAGCGAAACCAGCAGTTCCCCTGCCTGAGGCTTGCTATTGTAGGGACCATTTGCAAGGACTGAATAGTCTTTTTACTTTGTTTCCTCACCTCCCTATCCCCATCTCTGATCCTTAAAAGAACCTGGCAACCAGGCACCAATAAGATGGTTATTTTGAGGCACTAGACTACCATATTCTGGGTCAGCTGGCTCAGAATAAAGTCCGCTCCTGATCCACCATCTCGTCTCAGATTCATTGACGTATCCTGTGCACTCAGTAAAACCAACATGTAAAATGAATGCAGTTGTACGACTGAACATTCTTTGCCATTTCCCTTCTTTGAAATTAGAATGAACACTGACCTTTTCCATTCCTGTGGCCACTGCTGAGTTTTCCCAATGTGTTGCCATATTGAGTACAGCACTTTATCAGCATCATCTTTTAGGATTTGAAATAGCTAAACCGGAATTCCATCACCTCCACTAGCTTTGTTCATAGTAATGCTTCCTATGGCCCACTTGACTTCACTCTCCAGGATGTTTGGCTCTAGGTGAGTGATCACACCATCCTCATTATATGAGTCATTAAGACCTTTTATGTACAGTTCTTCTGTGTATTCTTGCCACTTCTTCTTAATCTCTACTGCTTCTATTAGGCCCTTGCCATTTCTGTCCTTTTTGTGCCCGTGTTCACATGCAATGTTCCTTGGTATCTCCAATTTTCTTGAAGAGAAGGGTCAAGTGGGCCTTAGGAAGCATTGCTATGAACAAAGCTAGTGGAGGTGGTGGAATTCCAGCTGAACTATTTCAAATCCTAAAAGATGACGCTGTTTAAGTGCTGCATTCAGTATATCAGCAAATTGGGAAAACTCAGCCGTGGCCACAGGACTAGAAAAGGTCTGTTTTCATTCCAATCCCAAAGAAAGGCAATTCCAAAGAATGTTCAAACTACCATACAATTGCACTCATTCCCCACGCTAAAAAAGTTAGTTTTGAATTTAGGCTGGATCTGCATCTGTGACTTTAACTCTCATCTTGCCATTTTTGTAAGCATCCATAATGGCCTGCCTCAGGGAGATAACCTGAGCTGCTGTGAAGGACTGTAAAAAACTGTAAGACTGTGAAGGACTGAAGGACTGTAAGAAAGCGAAACCAGCAGTTCCCCTGCCTGAGGCTTGCTATTGTAGGGACCATTTGCAAGGACTGAATAGTCTTTTTACTTTGTTTCCTCACCTCCCCTACCCCCATCTCTGATCCTTAAAAGAACCTGGCAACCAGGCACCAATAAGATGGTTATTTTGAGGCACTAGACTACCATATTCTGGGTCAGCTGGCTCAGAATAAAGTCCGCTCCTGATCCACCATCTCGTCTCAGATTCATTGACGTATCCTGTGCACTCAGTAAAACCAACATGTAAAATGAATGCAGTTGTACGACTGAACATTCTTTGCCATTTCCCTTCTTTGAAATTAGAATGAACACTGACCTTTTCCATTCCTGTGGCCACTGCTGAGTTTTCCCAATGTGTTGCCATATTGAGTACAGCACTTTATCAGCATCATCTTTTAGGATTTGAAATAGCTAAACCGGAATTCCATCACCTCCACTAGCTTTGTTCATAGTAATGCTTCCTATGGCCCACTTGACTTCACTCTCCAGGATGTTTGGCTCTAGGTGAGTGATCACACCATCCTCATTATATGAGTCATTAAGACCTTTTATGTACAGTTCTTCTGTGTATTCTTGCCACTTCTTCTTAATCTCTACTGCTTCTATTAGGCCCTTGCCATTTCTGTCCTTTTTGTGCCCGTGTTCACATGCAATGTTCCCTTGGTATCTCCAATTTTCTTGAAGAGATCTCTAGTCTTTGGCATTCTATTGTTTTCCTCTATTTCTTTGTATTGTTTGCTTAAGAAGGCTTTCTTTTCGCTCCTTGCTATTCTCTGGAACTCTGCATTCTATTGGGTATATCTTTCCCTTTATCCTTTGTCTTTTGCTTCTCTTCTTTTCTCAGCTACTTGTAAGGCTTCCTCAGACAACCACTTTGCCTTCTTTCATTTCTTTTTCTTCAAGCTGGTTTTGGTCACCACCTCCTGTACAGTATTACCACCCTCTGTCCATAGTTCTTAAAGCTCTCTTTCTTCCAGATCTGATTTCTTGAATGCATTCACCTGCACTGTACAATTAAAGGGATTTGATTTAGGTCATACCTGAATGGCATAAATCTGGAATATTAAAATAATATGCAAATAGAAGCGAAGCTAGCTTCTCCCACAGTGAGTGAGGTGAGTCATTTCAAACTTCATGGAACAGAATTTGAGTATCATCGTCTATAGACAAAAATTATTCTGGATTGTATTAGTTATTTACAATTCGCAGAGTTGTAAAATAGCTCCTATCAAATTGAAATCAGATAAGACAGAAAGGGGAGTTCTAGATAAAGGCCAAGCAGCCTTCTGCCCTCTGGCCAAATTTGCTGCAGTACTTTTTATAGGGCCTGTAGTTAAGCATGCTTTTTATGTTTTTTAAAGGGTTGTAAAAACAAACTATAAACCAAACAATAGTGACAAAAAGATTACGATGCTTTTAGGATGAACACTGACTTTTTTGCCACTGCTGAGTTTTCCCAATGTGTTGCCATATTGAGTACAGCACTTTATCAGCATCATCTTTTAGGATTTGAAATAGCTAAACCGGAATTCCATCACCTCCACTAGCTTTGTTCATAGTAATGCTTCCTATGGCCCACTTGACTTCACTCTCCAGGATGTTTGGCTCTAGGTGAGTGATCACACCATCCTCATTATATGAGTCATTAAGACCTTTTATGTACAGTTCTTCTGTGTATTCTTGCCACTTCTTCTTAATCTCTACTGCTTCTATTAGGCCCTTGCCATTTCTGTCCTTTTTGTGCCCGTGTTCACATGCAATGTTCCCTTGGTATCTCCAATTTTCTTGAAGAGATCTCTAGTCTTTGGCATTCTATTGTTTTCCTCTATTTCTTTGTATTGTTTGCTTAAGAAGGCTTTCTTTTCGCTCCTTGCTATTCTCTGGAACTCTGCATTCTATTGGGTATATCTTTCCCTTTATCCTTTGTCTTTTGCTTCTCTTCTTTTCTCAGCTACTTGTAAGGCTTCCTCAGACAACCACTTTGCCTTCTTTCATTTTTTTTTCTTCAAGCTGGTTTTGGTCACCACCTCCTGTACAGTATTACCACCCTCTGTCCATAGTTCTTAAAGCTCTCTTTCTTCCAGATCTGATTTCTTGAATGCATTCACCTGCACTGTACAATTAAAGGGATTTGATTTAGGTCATACCTGAATGGCATAAATCTGGAATATTAAAATAATATGCAAATAGAAGCGAAGCTAGCTTCTCCCACAGTGAGTGAGGTGAGTCATTTCAAACTTCATGGAACAGAATTTGAGTATCATCGTCTATAGACAAAAATTATTCTGGATTGTATTAGTTATTTACAATTCGCAGAGTTGTAAAATAGCTCCTATCAAATTGAAATCAGATAAGACAGAAAGGGGAGTTCTAGATAAAGGCCAAGCAGCCTTCTGCCCTCTGGCCAAATTTGCTGCAGTACTTTTTATAGGGCCTGTAGTTAAGCATGCTTTTTATGTTTTTTAAAGGGTTGTAAAAACAAACTATAAACCAAACAATAGTGACAAAAAAGTAAAAGCTACAGAGGAATATGTGGTGCTGAAGCTGTTTGCTGACTCAGCTTGTTGACCTTTACTCAAGGTCAGCAAAATATGCCAGCTGCCCAGATGGCTATGTGAGTTTTATAAATTAAGTTTTATTGAAACATAGACACAGACACATGCATTTTTAAAATTTTATTCTCCTATGACTCTTTTAGCACTATAGTGGCAGAATTTAATAGATATAACAGAGCAAAACCAAAATATTGACTGTGTGGTCCTTGATAAGAAAAGTTTGGATATACCTCTTTAGAAAATACATGGTTCTCCAGAAAAGCAGTTATTCCTCCAGGGAAGATCTTTTGTTTTTCTTGTTTCTAGTTTTTCTTCTCTTTCTTTTACTTGGTTTATCCCATTTTTTCTTCCTGTCATCCATATTTTTTCTCATATTTTTCCTCCTCTTTACCTGTTTTGTCTCCATTAAATAGTCGTAATGTGGAACTAAAATGTAACATTTTAAAAGTAATTTATTAAATGAATTTTTAGATTCCTAATTAAATCTAAAGTAGACAGAGAACTTTTTTTTTTCTCACCATCTTTAATTCCCTAAAAGTTTAACACTGGACATTGTTTTTCCCTATGACACAAACATTTGTCTGTGGTTGGTGATCCTTAAAGAAAAGGACCTCTCACTTAAGAAACAAGAATCGGGGGGGCGGGGGGGGGGGGGAAGTTCCCTGGTGGTTCAGTGGGTAAGGACACCGCCTTGCAGTGCAAGGGGTGCCGATGCGATCCCTGGCCTGGGAAGAATGCTAGCTTCTCCCACAGTGAGTGAGGTGAGTCATTTCAAACTTCATGGAACAGAATTTGAGTATCATCGTCTATAGACAAAAATTATTCTGGATTGTATTAGTTATTTACAATTCGCAGAGTTGTAAAATAGCTCCTATCAAATTGAAATCAGATAAGACAGAAAGGGGAGTTCTAGATAAAGGCCAAGCAGCCTTCTGCCCTCTGGCCAAATTTGCTGCAGTACTTTTTATAGGGCCTGTAGTTAAGCATGCTTTTTATGTTTTTTAAAGGGTTGTAAAAACAAACTATAAACCAAACAATAGTGACAAAAAAGTAAAAGCTACAGAGGAATATGTGGTGCTGAAGCTGTTTGCTGACTCAGCTTGTTGACCTTTACTCAAGGTCAGCAAAATATGCCAGCTGCCCAGATGGCTATGTGAGTTTTATAAATTAAGTTTTATTGAAACATAGACACAGACACATGCATTTTTAAAATTTTATTCTCCTATGACTCTTTTAGCACTATAGTGGCAGAATTTAATAGATATAACAGAGCAAAACCAAAATATTGACTGTGTGGTCCTTGATAAGAAAAGTTTGGATATACCTCTTTAGAAAATACATGGTTCTCCAGAAAAGCAGTTATTCCTCCAGGGAAGATCTTTTGTTTTTCTTGTTTCTAGTTTTTCTTCTCTTTCTTTTACTTGGTTTATCCCATTTTTTCTTCCTGTCATCCATATTTTTTCTCATATTTTTCCTCCTCTTTACCTGTTTTGTCTCCATTAAATAGTCGTAATGTGGAACTAAAATGTAACATTTTAAAAGTAATTTATTAAATGAATTTTTAGATTCCTAATTAAATCTAAAGTAGACAGAGAACTTTTTTTTTTTTCTCACCATCTTTAATTCCCTAAAAGTTTAACACTGGACATTGTTTTTCCCTATGACACAAACATTTGTCTGTGGTTGGTGATCCTTAAAGAAAAGGACCTCTCACTTAAGAAACAAGAATCGGGGGGGCTGGGGAGGGGGGGAAGTTCCCTGGTGGTTCAGTGGGTAAGGACACCGCCTTGCAGTGCAAGGGGTGCCGATGCGATCCCTGGCCTGGGAAGATCCCATGTGCCGTGGAGCGGCTGGACCGATGTGTCCAATTACCGAGCTGGAGCTCTGGAGCGCATGAGCCCAGAGCCGGTGCTCTGCGACAAGAGAGGCCACTGTGATGGGAGGCCCACACGAGCCAAAGAACAAAGATAAATAAATGAAAGACCAATAGAAGTGCCCCCCCCCCAAAAAAAAGAAAAGAATTAGGGAGTCCAGTTAGTTGCCTTCCCTTCTCCAAGCAAAACAAGGAATACTGACATGAGTGAGTGAGAACATGAGTGAGAACTGAGAAAGTAGCTTAATACCATCTCTTCTGAATGGCTCTCTATGCCCACTGGTATGTACACAAAGCAGTGTGAAGTTGAGATTGACTACTGAAAGTATAAAGTCAGCATTTTAAAACATAAGGGTATAAATACAATATAGACTATACCTTAAAAATATAGCATAATGTCAGCATTCTAAAAACCACTCTTCCAAAGCAGGGAAGAGATTTATAAGGAAAAGTTTTTTGTCCCTCTTTTCTCTGCTGAGTCTCTTTTGTTTCCCTAATCCCTTCCTAGTCCCCTTTATTTTATCACTTTACCTCTGTGAATGTCTTGTGTCATTATTTTTTTTTCAAAATGTCACCCTTGATCCTCTTCTGTTTGTGCATTCTATGTCTGAGCATTCAGATTTACTCTCATCATAACTACCAGCTAATGATTCCCAACCTGTATCTTTTTTTTTTCATAAATAAGTGGCTTTATTTATTTATTTATGCTTAAATTTTTTAAAAAATGTATTTATTTGGTTGCACTGGGTCTTAGTTATGGTATGTGGGATCTAGTTCCCTGACCAGGGGTTGAACCCAGGTCCCCAGCATTGGGAGCAGAGAGTCTGAGCCACTGGACCACCAGGGAAACCCCTAGCCTGTATCTTTAACTGAGAAACATAATTAAAGGTATAGATGTTACATGTATATATGCATAATACATATATTAAATTGTCGTCTCTAGTTCAGTGTCATTGGGTTGAGCTCAATACAACCCATCAACTTTTATTTCTGTGTTCTTCCTCATCAAACATAAACTTAAGAAGCACCCCACACTGATTTACTCCCATTTTCAATCTATCTTAAATCTTTTTTATTGCAAGAGGGTGTCTGTGACTTGCATTGAAATACATTGAAAAAGATCAACAGGTGAACATGTTCAGATGGATAGATGAATAGGTATGTGATAAAGCAAGTACAATAAAATGTTAATTGTAGAATTAAGTGGTGGGTATATGTGAAGCAAAAAGTAAGGATAAAAGGGAAAGATATACTCAACTTACCAAGCCATCATGTTTGCCCCCAGTGGGTACTTCTAAAGGAAAAGTCCCCTAAGATGCTGCTACTCAAAGTGTGGTTCACAGAGCAATGAGCAGCCAGCATGTCACCTGGGAGCCAATAGTGAATGCAGGTCTCACCAGTTATATTAAATCAGAATCACAGTTGGGAAGACCCCCAAGCAATTTGTATAAACTGAAGTGCTGAGAAGATCAGCTCTATAGCTCTAGTTTCCATCATTCCATTGTCTGAAACCCTTCACTGGGTTTCGTTGTTCACAGGGTGGTACTGAGCCCTTCAGAGTGGTTGCCAATTTAGGACATTCTGAATATTAGTATTTCCAAGGCACATGTGATGTATGTATCTCATTCTAATTCCCCTTTCTGTAACGCTCTCCACATACCTTAACACAACCTAGCACTGTCCTCTTTGTCCTTCAAGATAATTTAGTCCACATTGCTTTCTTGCTACTTTGGCGGTATCTTTATAATACCCCTATATTTTAACTTTTGGGGGATAAGAAGGTATTTGTTACGTTTCCCCATAAGCTGTGAGCCTCAGAAAAACAGAAAATGTGTCTTATTCATGGTTACATTCCCAAGTATTAGCATATTTCTTTTAGACATGAGTTATTTGAAAAATGCTTGTTGAATTTAATCCAGAAGGAGGTGACTATCCTGAAGGGGTGGAGTGCTGGTTCAGAAAGAGATTTCTGAAAGATAAACAAAGAAGGAAAACCAAATATTATTATATGTACATTCATTTACCTTTATCTACCTATGTGTATCTACTTTCCAGATCCTAAATTTATTCATAATAAAATAGCTATTTCATTAAGTGTGTGTATTCTGAATTCAAATGAAAAAACCACACTAGTTTGCCCACCATATATTTACTGAATATCTATTAAGGTTAGTCTTATTAAGATGTAATATTGCTGCTGTTGTACTTAAAGAGATCTCCTAAATGCTTGTTTTCCAGAAGTTACAGCAATTATATTTATCGGGTTCCATGCATAATAGATGAATATACAATGTCATATTTTATCAACAAAGGCAATGAAATGTTATTTAGATATTCATTAAGCAATCAGTCACCCATCAACAAAACATAATGCAAATCTCATTTTGACTTTTGCCTGTGAGATTATCATAACTAAATAGAGAATTAAGCATTTTGGGTATATACATTTTTAGTAGGGTAAATCAGACTTGAAACTAAAAAAAGCAAAAATAGTAACAATTCTTATCAAGGACCATGAAAAAAATTTCTTGCAATTTAACCCTAATTCCATTCACTCTCCAATATAAAAGCAATTTGTAATCCTATTAGTAGAATAATAAGATATATTTTTTTAAAAAATGTATGTTGGCAGGATTCATCTAACTTTCAAATAATATTTTAGATGTCAACCCCATAGAACTAAGTGAACTGCTTATAATGGAGAGTCCTCCTTCCTTCCACAATGTTCATTGAACAGTTGTACTGAGCAAAACATTGTGCTATGGTAGGTTCTAGGGATGTAAAGATAAAACATTCCTTTATTCATTCCAGAAATATTCAGAACTTTTTACATGCCAGACACTGTTCTAAGCCTTGGAGATATAGCAGTTAATGGACAGAGCCCTGTGCTTTTTTAGTTTACATTCTAGTGGGGGAGACAGACAAGTAAACAAATGAGTAAGAAGTCCAGTTACAGGTAGGTGATCTGAAAAGTGTGAGACGGGGTGTCGGCATAGAGTGTAGAAGGTTGGGGAGCAGGGATGGGATGCTATTTTAAAGTAGAAGAGCCAGAAAAGTCCACTCAGTTTGAAGACTGGGACAGGCGAGAGGTGTTCTAGGCAGAGGAAACAGCAGCTACAGAGACTCTAAGATGAGATTGAACTTGAGATGTTCTCAGCAAAGAAAGGTAAAGCTAGCTGGAAAGCAGGGGCCCAGGTTGAGACTGGTAAGACATAAGGTCAGGAGGGGAGGCAAGATCTGAAGATCATTTGATGAGTTTAGATTTTATTTAAAATATGCTGGAAAGCCACTCAAGAATTAAGCAGGGAAAGTTTGTGAAATTATTCTCTTTTTAGGAAAATCACTCCAACTACCATGTGGAGAAAGAACCATAGAGAAAAAAATGGAAGCAAAGAATTGTTTGAGAGGCCATTACCGCAGTTTGGTAAATAAATAGCAGCTCTTAGGTGTCTTAGATTTCTCACACAAAGATAGATGAGTGTGTGCGTGTGTGCTCAGTCATTTCGGACATGCCCAGGTTTCTGTGATGCTATGGACTATAGACCACCAGGCTCCTCTGTGAATGAGAGCCTCCAGGCAACAATACTAGCGTGGGTTGCCATGCCCTCCTCCAGGGAATCTTCCCCACCCGGGGATTGAACCCATGTCTCCTGCCTTGCCTGTGGATTCTTTACCACTGAGCCATTAGGGAGGCCCCCATAGGTAGATAGAATTGGAGATATACTCTAAAGGTAAAGCTGATAGGATTTGTGTTTGATTTAGATTTAAGGAAATTGAAGGAGAGCAATAATAATAAAGACTCCTGTGTTTAAGTGATGAAGCAAGTAGTGAATAGTGAGCTAAGAAGGTAAGAGGAGGCAGAAGTCTGTGGGGAAATTGAGATGATACATGACGCTCCTTAGATACAAAAGTGGGAAGGTTAAGCAGGCAGTCTGATGAGTACACCTGGAGTTCAGAGGACAGGTCAGGGCTGGTGGAACAAATTTAGGAGTAATTCCCACATTGATGACATTCGAAGCCTAGGGACTGGGTGACATCACCTAAGCAGGACCTACGTGAAAGAGTCAATGGACAGAGCCCTGTGCTTTTTTAGTTTACATTCTAGTGGGGGAGACAGACAAGTAAACAAATGAGTAAGAAGTCCAGTTACAGGTAGGTGATCTGAAAAGTGTGAGACGGGGTGTCGGCATAGAGTGTAGAAGGTTGGGGAGCAGGGATGGGATGCTATTTTAAAGTAGAAGAGCCAGAAAAGTCCACTCAGTTTGAAGACTGGGACAGGCGAGAGGTGTTCTAGGCAGAGGAAACAGCAGCTACAGAGACTCTAAGATGAGATTGAACTTGAGATGTTCTCAGCAAAGAAAGGTAAAGCTAGCTGGAAAGCAGGGGCCCAGGTTGAGACTGGTAAGACATAAGGTCAGGAGGGGAGGCAAGATCTGAAGATCATTTGATGAGTTTAGATTTTATTTAAAATATGCTGGAAAGCCACTCAAGAATTAAGCAGGGAAAGTTTGTGAAATTATTCTCTTTTTAGGAAAATCACTCCAACTACCATGTGGAGAAAGAACCATAGAGAAAAAAATGGAAGCAAAGAATTGTTTGAGAGGCCATTACCGCAGTTTGGTAAATAAATAGCAGCTCTTAGGTGTCTTAGATTTCTCACACAAAGATAGATGAGTGTGTGCGTGTGTGCTCAGTCATTTCGGACATGCCCAGGTTTCTGTGATGCTATGGACTATAGACCACCAGGCTCCTCTGTGAATGAGAGCCTCCAGGCAACAATACTAGCGTGGGTTGCCATGCCCTCCTCCAGGGAATCTTCCCCACCCGGGGATTGAACCCATGTCTCCTGCCTTGCCTGTGGATTCTTTACCACTGAGCCATTAGGGAGGCCCCCATAGGTAGATAGAATTGGAGATATACTCTAAAGGTAAAGCTGATAGGATTTGTGTTTGATTTAGATTTAAGGAAATTGAAGGAGAGCAATAATAATAAAGACTCCTGTGTTTAAGTGATGAAGCAAGTAGTGAATAGTGAGCTAAGAAGGTAAGAGGAGGCAGAAGTCTGTGGGGAAATTGAGATGATACATGACGCTCCTTAGATACAAAAGTGGGAAGGTTAAGCAGGCAGTCTGATGAGTACACCTGGAGTTCAGAGGACAGGTCAGGGCTGGTGGAACAAATTTAGGAGTAATTCCCACATTGATGACATTCGAAGCCTAGGGACTGGGTGACATCACCTAAGCAGGACATACGTGAAAGAGTCAATGCAAGTCATAAAGGGAACCCAGTAAGCAGATCAGCCTTCACGGGCGTGTGACCATGCTACAGTCTGCTTTGCAGTCAGAAGGGCCCCATACTTGGTTGCTTAGCTGCCACCAATTTTACTTACATCTTTGAACTTGTGTTTCATAAGTGAAGTTTGATGGGACAACAGAGCATGCAAGTGAGAAAATACACGCATTATGTGTATCAGCCGTTCCTAGACCCTTCCCATTCATATTCCTGATGCAGCATGAACAATGAATTATAGGGGACCCACGATGCTTGTGTGTTCAGTGAGACTCACGTCAAGGACAGGTAAGGGAACTACACCTACCACAGAGCAAGGTGTTGTGGTGGTGCTGACAGCCTCTAGAGGCTGTGCTTTCTGTTCAAACCAGAAGTGGCTTTTAGACCAGAAGAAGGCAGTGATGACCTGAGAAGCATGAGCAACCATGTCCTATCCTTTCTTACTTTTCCTGTTATCCATTGCATCCAGTCCCGCTACTCACCACTTAAGCAATCAGTTACTTTCTCACAAATGGTGGAAAGACTGAGATGAACTCAGCATTCCCTAAAAATCACCTCTGCAGATTCTGCTGAGCCATGAACGTTTTAAATGAAAGGAGGGAAGTAATCTCGGTTAATCACTGAGGTGGGAGTCAGGGCCATGGCTCTCCCCCACCGTTGCAGGCTTGTGTGCGGTGACC
The DNA here is from genome assembly GCA_022376925.1 of Tragulus kanchil. NCBI lineage: Eukaryota > Metazoa > Chordata > Mammalia > Artiodactyla > Tragulidae > Tragulus > Tragulus kanchil. The sequence continues at coordinate 125,759,909 of JAIOJX010000028.1, forward strand.
TTCCTCTAGGCATTGTCTTGTTCACAGGGTTTGGTCTGACAGCTTGTTCGGGAGATTACTGAAAGGGAAACTAGGGAAGAGACCTGCTTCATTACTTATTCTTCATTTCTATGTCTTTGATCTATGGAAAGAACAGACGGGTTAAGCATGGCAATGTGTAATTAAGAGATCTGAAGGGTGTGTTAGGGCCAGAGAAGAGTAGAGGATGGTGGTGGTGATTTAAAAGTTAGTTACAATATAGCTTTGATAAAGTGACAAGAAAAGGAGCCTCCTGCTGAGGGCTGTCTACTGCAAAGAGCTGCTTTCATTCCTTCTCTGTATTAGCCAACCATTTACACTAGAAAGGGTAATGCAGAAGGAATGAAAAAGACAGAAGAACCCAGAAGGCCTTTTTCTTTTAGACATAGCATACGTGAAAGAGTCTGCAAGTCATAAAGGGAACCCAGTAAGCAGATCAGCCTTCACGGGCGTGTGACCATGCTACAGTCTGCTTTGCAGTCAGAAGGGCCCCATACTTGGTTGCTTAGCTGCCACCAATTTTACTTACATCTTTGAACTTGTGTTTCATAAGTGAAGTTTGATGGGACAACAGAGCATGCAAGTGAGAAAATACACGCATTATGTGTATCAGCCGTTCCTAGACCCTTCCCATTCATATTCCTGATGCAGCATGAACAATGAATTATAGGGGACCCACGATGCTTGTGTGTTCAGTGAGACTCACGTCAAGGACAGGTAAGGGAACTACACCTACCACAGAGCAAGGTGTTGTGGTGGTGCTGACAGCCTCTAGAGGCTGTGCTTTCTGTTCAAACCAGAAGTGGCTTTTAGACCAGAAGAAGGCAGTGATGACCTGAGAAGCATGAGCAACCATGTCCTATCCTTTCTTACTTTTCCTGTTATCCATTGCATCCAGTCCCGCTACTCACCACTTAAGCAATCAGTTACTTTCTCACAAATGGTGGAAAGACTGAGATGAACTCAGCATTCCCTAAAAATCACCTCTGCAGATTCTGCTGAGCCATGAACGTTTTAAATGAAAGGAGGAAGTAATCTCGGTTAATCACTGAGGTGGGAGTCAGGGCCATGGCTCTCCCCCACCGTTGCAGGCTTGTGTGCGGTGACCTTCCTCTAGGCATTGTCTTGTTCACAGGGTTTGGTCTGACAGCTTGTTCGGGAGATTACTGAAAGGGAAACTAGGGAAGAGACCTGCTTCATTACTTATTCTTCATTTCTATGTCTTTGATCTATGGAAAGAACAGACGGGTTAAGCATGGCAATGTGTAATTAAGAGATCTGAAGGGTGTGTTAGGGCCAGAGAAGAGTAGAGGATGGTGGTGGTGATTTAAAAGTTAGTTACAATATAGCTTTGATAAAGTGACAAGAAAAGGAGCCTCCTGCTGAGGGCTGTCTACTGCAAAGAGCTGCTTTCATTCCTTCTCTGTATTAGCCAACCATTTACACTAGAAAGGGTAATGCAGAAGGAATGAAAAAGACAGAAGAACCCAGAAGGCCTTTTTCTTTCAGTCTGACTTCCTTTCTCATCCATAAGCCAAAGATAGTGAGTATTGATAGAATGCATGCATCTCAAAAAGTGAAATAAAGGGCTTCCCTGGTGGTCCAGTGGGTAAGGACACCGCCTTGCAGTGCAAGGGATCCAGTTCGATCCCTGGCCTGGGAAGATCCCACGTGCCGCAGAGCGGCTGGACTGATGTGTCCAGCTACCCAGCTGGAGCCCTGGGGAGCATGTGCCCAGAGCTGGTGTTCTGCAACAAGAGAAGCCACTGTGATAGGAGGCCCACACATGGCAGGGAACAAAGATGGATGGAAGTAGATAAATGAAAGATCAATAGAAGTGGCCAAAAGAAAAAGAAAAAAAAGGTAACCACAATAAAGGAAAAAAAAGTGAAATAAAAATAATTGATTTAGGGCTTCCCCTAGTGGTCTGGTGGGTAAAGAGTCCACCTTGCAGTGCAAAGGGCACCGGTTTGATCCCTGGCTGGGGAAGATCCCACAAGCCGTGGAGCGGCTGTGCCAATGTGTCCGATTGCGGGCCAGTGCTGTAGAGTGCATTCACTCAGAGCAGGTGCTCTGCAGTGAGAGGTCACTGCAATAGGGGGCCCACACAGGCCAAAGAATAAAGATGGATGAAAATAAATAAAAAATCAAGAAGCCAAAATTTAAAAAAAGAATAATGGAGGGGGTTAACATTAAAAATAATAATAATAATTGAATTAGTCTTGGTGCAGTACTTCCACTGTTCTGGGGAAAATAAAAATATATATGCGTGCGTAAGCAACAAAATATGAATTGGGTGATTTGTAAGAGTTAACTGCTCTTATAATTTCATTAAGACATCTGAAGGGTGTGTTAGGGCCAGAGAAGAGTAGAGGATGGTGGTGGTGATTTAAAAGTTAGTTACAATATAGCTTTGATAAAGTGACAAGAAAAGGAGCCTCCTGCTGAGGGCTGTCTACTGCAAAGAGCTGCTTTCATTCCTTCTCTGTATTAGCCAACCATTTACACTAGAAAGGGTAATGCAGAAGGAATGAAAAAGACAGAAGAACCCAGAAGGCCTTTTTCTTTCAGTCTGACTTCCTTTCTCATCCATAAGCCAAAGATAGTGAGTATTGATAGAATGCATGCATCTCAAAAAGTGAAATAAAGGGCTTCCCTGGTGGTCCAGTGGGTAAGGACACCGCCTTGCAGTGCAAGGGATCCAGTTCGATCCCTGGCCTGGGAAGATCCCACGTGCCGCAGAGCGGCTGGACTGATGTGTCCAGCTACCCAGCTGGAGCCCTGGGGAGCATGTGCCCAGAGCTGGTGTTCTGCAACAAGAGAAGCCACTGTGATAGGAGGCCCACACATGGCAGGGAACAAAGATGGATGGAAGTAGATAAATGAAAGATCAATAGAAGTGGCCAAAAGAAAAAGAAAAAAAAGGTAACCACAATAAAGGAAAAAAAAGTGAAATAAAAATAATTGATTTAGGGCTTCCCCTAGTGGTCTGGTGGGTAAAGAGTCCACCTTGCAGTGCAAAGGGCACCGGTTTGATCCCTGGCTGGGGAAGATCCCACAAGCCGTGGAGCGGCTGTGCCAATGTGTCCGATTGCGGGCCAGTGCTGTAGAGTGCATTCACTCAGAGCAGGTGCTCTGCAGTGAGAGGTCACTGCAATAGGGGGCCCACACAGGCCAAAGAATAAAGATGGATGAAAATAAATAAAAAATCAAGAAGCCAAAATTTAAAAAAAGAATAATGGAGGGGGTTAACATTAAAAATAATAATAATAATTGAATTAGTCTTGGTGCAGTACTTCCACTGTTCTGGGGAAAATAAAAATATATATGCGTGCGTAAGCAACAAAATATGAATTGGGTGATTTGTAAGAGTTAACTGCTCTTATAATTTCATTAAGTCTGGCATTGCATAATATAACGTTGAATGGTAAGAGTCAGGATGACAATTTGAATTCTAAATTTTTCTTTATTTATGAGCAACATTGAAAGGAATACATACACACACACACACACAGGACAAGTTGAGGAAGAGATAGAGGAATAAAGAAAAAAGCTTTATGATTTACTGCCTTAGGGTACTTTTTTCTTACTCTTTGAACAGGGAGGCCCACAGTTTGATCTTGCTCTGGGCCTACAAATTATGTAGCTGCCGCCTCCAGAAGAATATGGTGTCCTGGAGTCCAAGTGAAGAAAGAGCCTCCAGGAGGAGAGGATGCCTGACGACCATGTCAAGTGCTGCTGAGAAGTGAGTGAGGTAAGGATGGAAAATCGATCATTACTTTCACCATGGAGACTATCCAGTTAAAGTCAATTCTGTCAGAGATGATAAAATATTGCATATAATAGTTGAACAATAGAAAAAAGAAAGGGTAAGATTTATATACTCATTTTTATCTGTGATGTCTTTCTTGAAATAGGTTAGTTTTATTTATTCTAATTATGTTTCAAGGGTTCAATGATAAAATGGTATCTCCCTAAAACTGAAACAAAGAAATATAGTTAAATTATTTCTGTTTATATCTTGTGTTGTAGCAGGTTAAAATGCTATTTAATTTTTCTTTCTCTTCTTTTTAATTGCTTTCTTTTTTTCTCCTTTACTTTGAACCTGCCTACATGAAGAAAGTAAATTATTATTAGATGAAATTAGGAACACAGAAAAAATAGTTTTAGATAGAATCTGTACATTTCCTACTTACAACAACAAAAAATGTAGATGAAATACAGTGACCAAAGCCTTTGCCCTCCTCTGTGTTAATGCTCAGTCTCTCAGTTGTGTCCAACTCTTGCAACCCCATGGACTGTGGCCTGCCAGGCTCTTCTGTCCATGAAATTTTCCAGGCAAGAATGCTTGAGATGGTTGACATTTCCTACTCCAGGGGATTTCCCCAACCTGGGGACCAAACCCAGGTCTCTTGTGTCTCCTGCACTGGCAAATGGATTCTTTACCACTGAGCCACTTGAGAAGCCCCCTCCTCTGTATTATTTACATAAGAATAAAGTTTTCTAGTTTATTATGTAGTACCTCAAGTCAGTCACTAGATGGCAGTTGGTACCATATTCAACAAATCGTTCTCGAAACTGGTTATAAGATAACTCAAAATTATGAGTTGCAGAAACATAAAACCCTATTGATTCATTCTCTCCGCCCTTCTTGCTCTTGATGAACTCCTTTTGGAGGGCTTGATTTCTGACAGTTTTCCTTGCATAAAGATGGAAGTATTAAAGCTTTCCCTATATGTATACAAGATGGATGATTCAGAAAGCAATTCTGGAATCCTATCAACTCTGTAAAATATAAAATTAAATCACAAAACTGTAGTAACAAATTGCACTTAAATGACTATGAAGATGAATGGCAATGTTGTATTGGAATTTTTTCACCCAAGGCGAAGTGGATAACCGCATTGATCTTGCATTTTATGTCTTACAAAGGACATGACCTGAATATCACAAACAAGCTAATACATTTACTTCTATGTTAAAGGAGTTATAGAGCATTAAAACAAACTTGGATAACTGGTTTGTTCATTAGATCACTGTATTGGTTGTTTATTCCTTATATGGCGTTCCAATTGGAGAGCGGGTGAGGACGAAGAAACCACAGCAGCTAAAATAATGTTATATACCTCAGCATTTAATGTTGTTCCCCATGTGTGAAGACTGACTTTTAGAATCTGCTAGAGATTAGAATTCTAATTAACCAAATTCCTATTGTGGAATTACATGTTACTTATATTTTGACTAACTTGAAATATATTTAAGCAAAACATGAACCTTTGTAAGTTTGTAATTTTCCTAAAGTAACATACTTACCTTCCCTTATGATAAGGTTTGACAATTTTTTTTGGTTTGACAATTTTGTGAACACCTCATTAAGATAGCTATGACTGGGCTTCCCTGGTGGTCCAGTGGGTAAGGACACCGCCTTGTAGTGCAAGGGGCGCTGGTTCGATCCCTGGCCTGGGAAGATCCCATGTGCCGTGGAGCGGCTGGACCAATGTGTCCAGTTACCGAGCCGGAGCTCTGGAGCACATGCGCCCAGAGCCAGTGCTCTGTGACAACAGAGGCCACCGCGATGGGAGGCCCACATGGGCCAAAGAACAAATATGGATGAAAATAGATAAATGAAAAACCAATAGAAGTGGCCCGCCTGCTCCCCTCCCTCCCCACCCCACTCCTCTCAAATAAATAAATTAATTAAAAAAAGAAAAGAAGATAGCTATGACTATCCTGCAATGTTTCACCACCAGCTAACATTTTTTGGAAAATAATGAAAAAAGCAAACAAACCAGGAATTGATTAACATAATGGAAAATTTTGGAAACTGAGAATAAAGAATCAGGGTCAGAAAATAAACCATATTTCCTAACGGAATGCTCCATCCCTCATGACTCTTTTCTCTCTAATTCCGTGATATGCTGTCTCTTCTTTATTTTCTCTCTCTCTGCCTGTCCCCTTTCATTTTTTTTGGCCTATTTTTTCACTGGAACTTCCCTTTTTTTTCCCCTTTTTCTAGCAATTATTTTCACCTAAACAAATTGCACTTAAATGACTATGAAGATGAATGGCAATGTTGTATTGGAATTTTTTCACCCAAGGCGAAGTGGATAACCGCATTGATCTTGCATTTTATGTCTTACAAAGGACATGACCTGAATATCACAAACAAGCTAATACATTTACTTCTATGTTAAAGGAGTTATAGAGCATTAAAACAAACTTGGATAACTGGTTTGTTCATTAGATCACTGTATTGGTTGTTTATTCCTTATATGGCGTTCCAATTGGAGAGCGGGTGAGGACGAAGAAACCACAGCAGCTAAAATAATGTTATATACCTCAGCATTTAATGTTGTTCCCCATGTGTGAAGACTGACTTTTAGAATCTGCTAGAGATTAGAATTCTAATTAACCAAATTCCTATTGTGGAATTACATGTTACTTATATTTTGACTAACTTGAAATATATTTAAGCAAAACATGAACCTTTGTAAGTTTGTAATTTTCCTAAAGTAACATACTTACCTTCCCTTATGATAAGGTTTGACAATTTTTTTTGGTTTGACAATTTTGTGAACACCTCATTAAGATAGCTATGACTGGGCTTCCCTGGTGGTCCAGTGGGTAAGGACACCGCCTTGTAGTGCAAGGGGCGCTGGTTCGATCCCTGGCCTGGGAAGATCCCATGTGCCGTGGAGCGGCTGGACCAATGTGTCCAGTTACCGAGCCGGAGCTCTGGAGCACATGCGCCCAGAGCCAGTGCTCTGTGACAACAGAGGCCACCGCGATGGGAGGCCCACATGGGCCAAAGAACAAATATGGATGAAAATAGATAAATGAAAAACCAATAGAAGTGGCCCGCCTGCTCCCCTCCCTCCCCACCCCACTCCTCTCAAATAAATAAATTAATTAAAAAAAGAAAAGAAGATAGCTATGACTATCCTGCAATGTTTCACCACCAGCTAACATTTTTTGGAAAATAATGAAAAAAGCAAACAAACCAGGAATTGATTAACATAATGGAAAATTTTGGAAACTGAGAATAAAGAATCAGGGTCAGAAAATAAACCATATTTCCTAACGGAATGCTCCATCCCTCATGACTCTTTTCTCTCTAATTCCGTGATATGCTGTCTCTTCTTTATTTTCCTCTCTTCTCTCTGCCTGTCCCCTTTCACTCTCTCCCCTGGGTTTCTGTTTGGCCTATTTCTTTTATTCTTTGACTGTTATCATGTTATTATCACTCTTCACTATTGCACTATACCATCTTGAAGATATAATTCATTCCTAATGCTTTAACTGCAAATGAATAACTAGTTTCTCTCGAAATCCTATGAGTCAGCATTATATAGGAGTTATATTTATGCTCTGACATTACGCTTCCTGGGTTCAAATACTAGTTTGACCACTTAATGGTTGTGTGATACTGATAAATTGCTTAACCTCATTGCTTCAATTTCCTGTCCTGGAATTTGAGAATGATAGTGGCTCTAATATCTTGTGATTAGGTTAGAATGAAGCGATTCATGTAATGTATTTGGCATAATATCTGGCAAAAAGTAAAGACCTAGTAAATATTCCATCTAGAGATATTTCTCAGAAAATAAAACCATATCCACTGGAGGTCTACACTCTGATGTCTTACAGAGAACTTACGATGATAGATCTAAATCTTACAAATCAATATAGTACAATCCCTAAATCAGTTTCCCCAAAGCGGGGGAAACTCTGATGTTTAATATTTAATGTTGTAGTGTTTTTCCTCTAAAGTCTAGAACAAAAATACCTACCATATCCATAATGTTTAGCATCATGTTGCAGACACTAACCAGTGCAGTTAAGCATGAGAAAGTAACCACTGGACTATGACAAGGAAATGAAAAGATAAAACTCTAATAGAGAAACTGTGACTAAATTCTTGAAAAATCAAGAAAAGCCATGGAAAAATATAATCATCGATAAGAGAATTTGGATAAAGTGATAAGTTATAGTGTGTGTGTGTGTATTAGTCACTCAGTAGTGTCTATCTCTTTGTGACCCCCATGGACTGTAGCCCACCAGGCTCCTCTGTCGATGGAGTTCTCCAAGCAAGAATACTGGAGAAGGCTGGCATTCCCTTCTCCAGGGGATCTTCCCATCCCAGGGATAAAGCTTAGTCTCCTGCGTTGAAGGCAGGTTCTTTACTGTCTGAGTCACCAGGGAAGCCCCAGATGATAAAGAATATAAAAATTAATAGCATATATGTATATGTATGTATGTTTCTAAATCTCTATGTAAGCATGTATATGTATAAACAAAATCAGAGCCCATTTGTGATAGAAAATAAAGAAAAAGAGAAAAAATACTTTAACATAAACTTAACAAGAAATGTCCAAAACTTATATGAGCAAAGCTGGAAATTGCTTTTGAAAAAAAACTACAATCTTAACAAAGGGAAGAACATATCAATTCTGGGAGAGAAAAAGAGAAGCTAACATCATAAAAATGTCACTTCTCCCTAACTTAAGGACTGAGAGAAAAAGCCTTATCAGAATTTTTGTTCTTTTTTTGGCTGTACCACATGGCAGGTGCGATGTTAGTTACTGAGCAGGAATTAAACCAGCACCCCCTGCCTTGGAAGCACAGTCTTAACCACTGGGCCACCAGGGAAGTCCCATATCAGTTTTTTTTTTACAGTACTATAAACCCTTTGTAAGTTAAACTATTTTTATTAGCACTTGAGTAGGCAGATAAGCCAAGGGGATAAATAGAAAATCCAGAAATAGATCCAATTCCATATGGAAATTAATATACACTATAGGTGGCATCACACATCATTGGGGAAAAGATGGACTTTTAAATAAATGTTGTTGTGATTATGGGTAGCCATATGGAGAAAAATTAAATTAGTACAAGTACCATGGAACTATGTTTAATATTTAATGTTGTAGTGTTTTTCCTCTAAAGTCTAGAACAAAAATACCTACCATATCCATAATGTTTAGCATCATGTTGCAGACACTAACCAGTGCAGTTAAGCATGAGAAAGTAACCACTGGACTATGACAAGGAAATGAAAAGATAAAACTCTAATAGAGAAACTGTGACTAAATTCTTGAAAAATCAAGAAAAGCCATGGAAAAATATAATCATCGATAAGAGAATTTGGATAAAGTGATAAGTTATAGTGTGTGTGTGTGTATTAGTCACTCAGTAGTGTCTATCTCTTTGTGACCCCCATGGACTGTAGCCCACCAGGCTCCTCTGTCGATGGAGTTCTCCAAGCAAGAATACTGGAGAAGGCTGGCATTCCCTTCTCCAGGGGATCTTCCCATCCCAGGGATAAAGCTTAGTCTCCTGCGTTGAAGGCAGGTTCTTTACTGTCTGAGTCACCAGGGAAGCCCCAGATGATAAAGAATATAAAAATTAATAGCATATATGTATATGTATGTATGTTTCTAAATCTCTATGTAAGCATGTATATGTATAAACAAAATCAGAGCCCATTTGTGATAGAAAATAAAGAAAAAGAGAAAAAATACTTTAACATAAACTTAACAAGAAATGTCCAAAACTTATATGAGCAAAGCTGGAAATTGCTTTTGAAAAAAAACTACAATCTTAACAAAGGGAAGAACATATCAATTCTGGGAGAGAAAAAGAGAAGCTAACATCATAAAAATGTCACTTCTCCCTAACTTAAGGACTGAGAGAAAAAGCCTTATCAGAATTTTTGTTCTTTTTTTGGCTGTACCACATGGCAGGTGCGATGTTAGTTACTGAGCAGGAATTAAACCAGCACCCCCTGCCTTGGAAGCACAGTCTTAACCACTGGGCCACCAGGGAAGTCCCATATCAGTTTTTTTTTTACAGTACTATAAACCCTTTGTAAGTTAAACTATTTTTATTAGCACTTGAGTAGGCAGATAAGCCAAGGGGATAAATAGAAAATCCAGAAATAGATCCAATTCCATATGGAAATTAATATACACTATAGGTGGCATCACACATCATTGGGGAAAAGATGGACTTTTAAATAAATGTTGTTGTGATTATGGGTAGCCATATGGAGAAAAATTAAATTAGATCCATTTCTTACATCATAAGCCAGGATAAATTCCCAGCAAATCAGATATTTAAATCAAAGATATAAAAAAGCACCATGCAGAAAAAGCTCTTATGAATTCCTTTAAAATCAGGAGATAAGAAACATTCCCAAATATGACTCAAGATCTAGAAGCAATTAGAAAAAAAGATCAACAAATTTTATCATATAAGAATTTTATTATTCTTTTAATTTTGGCCTCTTTTATTGATTATTTATTTATTTATTTTCATCCATCTTTATTCTTTGGCCTGTTTGGGCCTCCCATTCTGTGGCCTCTAGCTGCAGAGCAAAGGCTCTGGGCGCATGTGCTCCAGAGCTCCAGCTCCTAATTGGACACACTAGTTCAGCCGCTCCACAGCATGTGGTATCTTCCCAGGCAAGGGATCGAACCCCTGTACCTCTTGCATTTGAAGGCAGACTCTTTACCCACTGAGCCACCAGGGAAGCCCAAATTTTAATTTTTTCATGATAGATAGATAGCATACCATCCAACAAATTAAAACACACACAGAGATAACAGCCTGGAAAATATTTGCAAAATACACAATGAAAGATACACTGATATATAAAGTGAGATTTAAAAAGGCCAAGAAGTGATCTACAGGAAATTCATAGAAAAAATATGTAGGGCTTCTGTGGTCCAGTGGGTAAGGACATCGCCTTGCAGTGCAAGGCGCGTTCGAGTGGGAAATCCCTAACTTAAGGACTGAGAGAAAAAGCCTTATCAGAATTTTTGTTCTTTTTTTGGCTGTACCACATGGCAGGTGCGATGTTAGTTACTGAGCAGGAATTAAACCAGCACCCCCTGCCTTGGAAGCACAGTCTTAACCACTGGGCCACCAGGGAAGTCCCATATCAGTTTTTTTTTTACAGTACTATAAACCCTTTGTAAGTTAAACTATTTTTATTAGCACTTGAGTAGGCAGATAAGCCAAGGGGATAAATAGAAAATCCAGAAATAGATCCAATTCCATATGGAAATTAATATACACTATAGGTGGCATCACACATCATTGGGGAAAAGATGGACTTTTAAATAAATGTTGTTGTGATTATGGGTAGCCATATGGAGAAAAATTAAATTAGATCCATTTCTTACATCATAAGCCAGGATAAATTCCCAGCAAATCAGATATTTAAATCAAAGATATAAAAAAGCACCATGCAGAAAAAGCTCTTATGAATTCCTTTAAAATCAGGAGATAAGAAACATTCCCAAATATGACTCAAGATCTAGAAGCAATTAGAAAAAAAGATCAACAAATTTTATCATATAAGAATTTTATTATTTTTTTTAATTTTGGCCTCTTTTATTGATTATTTATTTATTTATTTTCATCCATCTTTATTCTTTGGCCTGTTTGGGCCTCCCATTCTGTGGCCTCTAGCTGCAGAGCAAAGGCTCTGGGCGCATGTGCTCCAGAGCTCCAGCTCCTAATTGGACACACTAGTTCAGCCGCTCCACAGCATGTGGTATCTTCCCAGGCAAGGGATCGAACCCCTGTACCTCTTGCATTTGAAGGCAGACTCTTTACCCACTGAGCCACCAGGGAAGCCCAAATTTTAATTTTTTCATGATAGATAGATAGCATACCATCCAACAAATTAAAACACACACAGAGATAACAGCCTGGAAAATATTTGCAAAATACACAATGAAAGATACACTGATATATAAAGTGAGATTTAAAAAGGCCAAGAAGTGATCTACAGGAAATTCATAGAAAAAATATGTAGGGCTTCTGTGGTCCAGTGGGTAAGGACATCGCCTTGCAGTGCAAGGGGCGCCGGTTCGATCCCTGGCCTGGGAAGATCCCACGTGCCATGGAGCGGCTGGACCAATGTGTCCAATTACCTAGCCGGAGCTCTGGAGCACATGTGCCCAGAGCCAGTGCTCTGCGACAAAAGAGGTCACTGCAATGGGAGGTCCACATGGGCCAAAGAACAAAGATGGATGAAAACAGATAAATTAAAGACCAATAGAAGTGACCCGCCCGTCCCCCTCCTTCCCCAACCCGCTCCCCCCAAAAAAGAAAAAATATATATATAGATTGCTCTTAATAGTATGAAAAGTTGCCCAACCTCGCACAAGTTGATATAATTGTTTGCTGTGTGATGAGTACATGGGTGTTCATTACATGTATATACAAGTCTGACTGTGTCATTCATTTAATTAAGAACTTCAGGTGGTAGCTTCCCTGGTGGTCCAGTGGGTAAGGAGTCCGCCTTGCAGTCCAGGGGGCACCAATTCGATCCCTGACCTGGGAAGATCCCACGTGCCATGGAGCGGCTGGACCAATGTGTCCAATTACCTAGCCGGAGCTCTGGAGCACATGTGCCCAGAGCCAGTGCTCTGCGACAAAAGAGGTCACTGCAATGGGAGGTCCACATGGGCCAAAGAACAAAGATGGATGAAAACAGATAAATTAAAGACCAATAGAAGTGACCCGCCCGTCCCCCTCCTTCCCCAACCCGCTCCCCCCAAAAAAGAAAAAATATATATATAGATTGCTCTTAATAGTATGAAAAGTTGCCCAACCTCGCACAAGTTGATATAATTGTTTGCTGTGTGATGAGTACATGGGTGTTCATTACATGTATATACAAGTCTGACTGTGTCATTCATTTAATTAAGAACTTCAGGTGGTAGCTTCCCTGGTGGTCCAGTGGGTAAGGAGTCCGCCTTGCAGTCCAGGGGGCACCAATTCGATTCCTGACCTGGGAAGACCCCATGAGCTGTGGAGCAGCTGGACCCATGTGTCCAATTAAGAGCCAGTTCTCTGGAGTGCATGCGCCCAGAGCCAGTGCTCTGCAGCAAGACAGGCCACTGCGATAGGAGGCCCGCACATACCAAAGAATAAAAAGATGGATGAGAATAAATATAAATAAAAAAGAGGCATGATGGAGAGGGGGAAAAGCTTCAGGTGGCTTCTTATAGCCTATAGGATGAAGTTCCCTTCATAGCATCGCATTTAAGAATTTTCAGAATTGGAGGTCTGCCTAAGTGTTTAGCCAAATCCCTTACTATTAACCAACTACAAAATAGTATGTTGTAGTTGCATCAAAGGTTTTGTTACTCCCTAAACATAGTGTGTGTTTTTTTCATATGTCTATGACTATGCGACTGGCCACCTCCTCTGTCCATAAGTGTCCTTTTCCCTGTTCCCTGCTTGGTCAAATTCTACTGCTCTTCAAAATACACTCAAGAAGTGTTTGAACTTGTTTGCTCCTCTGAGTTCCCGTGACACTTTCCACAGATGTTTATTGAATCCCTTTCTGGGACTTTCCGGGCGGTTCAGTGTTTGAGATTCCACACTTCCAACATTGGGGACTCCAGCTCATTCCTCCATCAGGGAACTAAGATCCTGCATGCTGCCCAGCTTAGCCAAAAATTTTTTTTTTAAAAAAAAGCCTTTGTTACACAGTTCTGAAGTAAATGGATTTTATGTATACCTCTGCCATGGACATAGGGTACTTTCTTGACTCAGTTACTTTAGTATTTCCAGTACTTATCACGATGCCTGGCCCTAAATAGGCTTGGAATAAATTTGTTGAATAATATGATTTTTATGCACTTGCCAAAAAAACCTCGACATTTCCTATATAAATCTTTCAGGACAGATGTCAAGGGAAACAAAAGCTAGAAAATAGATGCCTTGCAGATTTTGTTTACTTAGCACCCTGAGTTTTGGCTATTAGTCAGGACTTATAGTTAAATGACAAAACTCTGCAAATGGGAAGATACTTGCCAAACTATGGAAAGTAAATTTAGCCTCAGAGACACTGGATTTCTCTCTCTCTTTCTCACATACACACACACACACACACACACACGCACACATACACACGTACACACACACATACATACACACACACTTCTTCCTGTTTCTGACTGTTGTCTTCATTGTGACCTCCAAGAACTAGGAGCTGTTAGCTGATAGCTCTGGGCTTATATTCTTAAGACTTGTAACTAACAAGGAACAAAGCTATTTCCTGCCAGTTTCTGTTCAAAAAATTCCATGAAGCTACTCACATTGGCCCAAGTCTTACTGATACATCTGCCCCTCGGCTGATTTCCGTGACTAGAAAGATGAATTATGTGACTGATCCTAGTCTGGCACCCGTGCCCCATCCTGCAGGGTAGAAATAATGTGATTAGCACTCCCCATGAGGAGCATATTTTGGAAGATGAGAGGAGCAGCTCCCCCAAGGCAACAATGATCTTGCCTGGGGATATAAATAACAAAGGAGTGACTCTCTACTATGCATGTGAAGGAAATAATAAGATCAAATGTTAGAAGGATGTTATATAAATTTTATGATTAAAATTTTCTTATTCCTGATAAATAAATATTATAACTCAAATACTTGATATAATGTATCAGTCAAAAGAAACCATTGATCAAGAATCTTATTTGGATATTTTCATCTTTGGCTTCTCCTTTCTAATTATTTTTTTTAAATAAGGACTCACCTAAAGAGTAAAATTCCCTAATTAATCTAAGTTTGATACATTTTATTATTTTATTCTGTGTCAACCATATTCTCTTGTTATTTCTTTCATTGAGCACCTTATGCACAAAACCAAGTATATTCAAAAACAAGAGAAAAATTTGAAGATAAAAAAAAATTTTTTATCTGTGAATGTTACCACTCGAAGATCCTGCATGCTGCCCAGCTTAGCCAAAAATTTTTTTTTTAAAAAAAAGCCTTTGTTACACAGTTCTGAAGTAAATGGATTTTATGTATACCTCTGCCATGGACATAGGGTACTTTCTTGACTCAGTTACTTTAGTATTTCCAGTACTTATCACGATGCCTGGCCCTAAATAGGCTTGGAATAAATTTGTTGAATAATATGATTTTTATGCACTTGCCAAAAAAACCTCGACATTTCCTATATAAATCTTTCAGGACAGATGTCAAGGGAAACAAAAGCTAGAAAATAGATGCCTTGCAGATTTTGTTTACTTAGCACCCTGAGTTTTGGCTATTAGTCAGGACTTATAGTTAAATGACAAAACTCTGCAAATGGGAAGATACTTGCCAAACTATGGAAAGTAAATTTAGCCTCAGAGACACTGGATTTCTCTCTCTCTTTCTCACATACACACACACACACACACACACACGCACACATACACACGTACACACACATACATACACACACACTTCTTCCTGTTTCTGACTGTTGTCTTCATTGTGACCTCCAAGAACTAGGAGCTGTTAGCTGATAGCTCTGGGCTTATATTCTTAAGACTTGTAACTAACAAGGAACAAAGCTATTTCCTGCCAGTTTCTGTTCAAAAAATTCCATGAAGCTACTCACATTGGCCCAAGTCTTACTGATACATCTGCCCCTCGGCTGATTTCCGTGACTAGAAAGATGAATTATGTGACTGATCCTAGTCTGGCACCCGTGCCCCATCCTGCAGGGTAGAAATAATGTGATTAGCACTCCCCATGAGGAGCATATTTTGGAAGATGAGAGGAGCAGCTCCCCCAAGGCAACAATGATCTTGCCTGGGGATATAAATAACAAAGGAGTGACTCTCTACTATGCATGTGAAGGAAATAATAAGATCAAATGTTAGAAGGATGTTATATAAATTTTATGATTAAAATTTTCTTATTCCTGATAAATAAATATTATAACTCAAATACTTGATATAATGTATCAGTCAAAAGAAACCATTGATCAAGAATCTTATTTGGATATTTTCATCTTTGGCTTCTCCTTTCTAATTATTTTTTTTAAATAAGGACTCACCTAAAGAGTAAAATTCCCTAATTAATCTAAGTTTGATACATTTTATTATTTTATTCTGTGTCAACCATATTCTCTTGTTATTTCTTTCATTGAGCACCTTATGCACAAAACCAAGTATATTCAAAAACAAGAGAAAAATTTGAAGATAAAAAATTTTGTATCTGTGAATGTTACCACTCGAAGATGTTTTAAGGGTTGAAACAATGGAACAAGAACTTCCATGATGTATCCAGAAAAGCGTGTTGGCTGGGCAAGTATCACCACACATCTCTGGGAACTCCTGTTAGATGGAGTTACTAACTCCAGTTAGTATGATCGCATACAGGTGTGACAACCCCAACAAGCAACTTTCTCTTGGATTCATTTGGTCCACATACACTTGATTGCCAAAGGACTATCCCAGGAATAGCGGGTGGACAAGAGAAATTCCTCGAAATGTTAACCCTTCTTCGAAAGAGGAATGTGCAGAAATGCTGAGTAAGATTTTGAAATAATTTTCTTAAGCAAATTAAAAGCTTTAAAGTACATTTATTTTGTGTATCTGTATTTTATTACAATGAACATAGATTTCAAAGATAAAGTGAAAAGTTATTGAAAAATAGAAAAAACTATGTCCACCATCAAATATGCCATCAAACAGGTAACAAATACTATTTCTGCTAGTCATCAGCTATGTGAATAGGAACATTAATCTCTGTAAGCTTTAGTTTCTTGGGCTATATAATGGAGCTAATCATTCTACCTGCCCAATATTAAATTAGATATTAAATAAGATAAAATATAATAAAGTGGTTAACACTGTGGCCAGAATATAGAAATTGCACAAAACAGATTATGTTCATTATTCTTGTAATGATTATGAAAGAAAATCTCATTTGCAGATTGAACAAACATAAAATCTAGGAGCAAGGAGTGTCTAACCCAGTTTATTCTTTCCCAGTAATTGCTCAGAGATGAAGTTTCTAGACTCTTCCAATATAATTAAATTTTCTTATTCCTGATAAATAAATATTATAACTCAAATACTTGATATAATGTATCAGTCAAAAGAAACCATTGATCAAGAATCTTATTTGGATATTTTCATCTTTGGCTTCTCCTTTCTAATTATTTTTTTTAAATAAGGACTCACCTAAAGAGTAAAATTCCCTAATTAATCTAAGTTTGATACATTTTATTATTTTATTCTGTGTCAACCATATTCTCTTGTTATTTCTTTCATTGAGCACCTTATGCACAAAACCAAGTATATTCAAAAACAAGAGAAAAAATTTGAAGATAAAAAAAATTTTGTATCTGTGAATGTTACCACTCGAAGATGTTTTAAGGGTTGAAACAATGGAACAAGAACTTCCATGATGTATCCAGAAAAGCGTGTTGGCTGGGCAAGTATCACCACACATCTCTGGGAACTCCTGTTAGATGGAGTTACTAACTCCAGTTAGTATGATCGCATACAGGTGTGACAACCCCAACAAGCAACTTTCTCTTGGATTCATTTGGTCCACATACACTTGATTGCCAAAGGACTATCCCAGGAATAGCGGTGGACAAGAGAAATTCCTCGAAATGTTAACCCTTCTTCGAAAGAGGAATGTGCAGAAATGCTGAGTAAGATTTTGAAATAATTTTCTTAAGCAAATTAAAAGCTTTAAAGTACATTTATTTTGTGTATCTGTATTTTATTACAATGAACATAGATTTCAAAGATAAAGTGAAAAGTTATTGAAAAATAGAAAAAACTATGTCCACCATCAAATATGCCATCAAACAGGTAACAAATACTATTTCTGCTAGTCATCAGCTATGTGAATAGGAACATTAATCTCTGTAAGCTTTAGTTTCTTGGGCTATATAATGGAGCTAATCATTCTACCTGCCCAATATTAAATTAGATATTAAATAAGATAAAATATAATAAAGTGGTTAACACTGTGGCCAGAATATAGAAATTGCACAAAACAGATTATGTTCATTATTCTTGTAATGATTATGAAAGAAAATCTCATTTGCAGATTGAACAAACATAAAATCTAGGAGCAAGGAGTGTCTAACCCAGTTTATTCTTTCCCAGTAATTGCTCAGAGATGAAGTTTCTAGACTCTTCCAACTTTATACCATACCCTCTCAGAAGCCACCCTAGGTATCTTCATGGCTTGGGCCACTGTTGCCACATTTTTTTTTATTTCTAATAGCAGAAGCTGGCAAAAACTTCAGCGAGCCATTGAACCAAGAGAACCTTGCCACCAAGAAAACTCAGCCTGGGGTTATTGCTGTCTGCATCTTTTTTTTCTAACTGAATCTTGACAGGGGAATAAAATGGCAGCTTTTCTCTTCTTGTTTCTGCAACTTTGTTTTTCGAAGGTATTCAGGTGTAAGTGGTGAATGATAGTAGCTTCTTATTGTCACAGCTTTAGTCTCTGCCCCGCGGCCTCCCAATTCTGAACAGCCCCTCAGTGTTTCTTCCCCACAGTGGAAAAGTTAGTTGCTGATTCTCATTCTACTCTGCTGTCCCCAAGGTTTTCTCAACTGCCAAACTGGGCTTTCCTTTGAGAGGGATCTTTCGATTTCTTTCTCTTGTTCAAAATCCATTTAAACAAAATTCCCCCCCCAAAATCATGCAGTTTTATCTTCTTTAGAGGTTCTTGGTCAGTTCAGACAGACTCTTGACAAGTATGTTTTCTCCTGACTCACTCACTATGTGAATAATCTTAAAGATGGAAGTTGCATTCTTGTATACAGCAGTGCAGCTGAAACAAAACATAACACTCATTAACAGAATTCTTGGAAAACAGAATTGATGACTCTCTAAATATGGTAGCCACTACTCTTGAGTCTTCCTTTAGTGAACATTTAATGAGCACTTACTACTTGTCAGGCATGGCACAAGCATTGCTTAATCCTTTTAACCACCTTATGCATTGTTACAATTTTTTAACCCATATATAGTTGAGGAAACTGTAGTTGATAATGGTTAAGTAATTGGACCAAAACCACCTATTTGGTGAGAGATGAAGGTTGGGACATCTTAATTAGATTGTTAATCTCAGTGGAGTCTATGATTTGCTCAGCAAGGAATATAACCATTAAATTAAATATGTTAACATGTGCAGAAAGTTCATTCACAAAAGTATGAATTCAGCTGTAAAACCTGTTTGCATTAGATGAACAACGATAACCATTTATCAATGAACTATAGTCTATTACTCATTAAGCTTAATGTGCATGACTTACTGTTCCAAGTTTGAGGGCTTCTCAGAGCACTGTAGCACTTCAGCACTGAAAAGGAATTTAGAATCTGTCTACTTCAGTGTTTTTCCAACAATGCTCTGGAGATGTCCAGTCACATGGGGACTGTCTTGGAAGAAGGGGCAGGTTTATTTCTGGTACATCTGGTATTTTCTAGATGCATGATTACTTGATCCTCTTCGTAATAATGATGTATAGATCATTTTAGACCATGGCTGTCCTGTAAGTGGTTTGTAAGTAATAGGTAGTTTAGAAAATTTGCTGAAGCATCTAGGAAACACACAGTCTGAATGCTTACATTTTCAGCCAGTTTTGGTGGGAGTGTGACATTGGTTGCATGACCTGACAAGAAAAGAAAATATGTCACTCTTCATGAACTTTATGTCAAGGATGTACAAACACTGTGGATTTTCTCAGGTACTTCGAATTTCAAGCACTCAGTTCTGCATTTTCCATACGCTATGAAATGTCCCCCTAATTCTAGCTTATGGAGAATAATAACTGACTGAAGTCAGTCAACATTATAAAATAAGCTAGTCACAAAATTTGTTGCAACACAAAAGATGTGGAAATACAAACTGAGGGCAGTCTGGCTGCATTAAAAAAATTGTAACTATTCATGAAAATGCCTGAACGTGTAACATAGATGAGGCATGAATTTATGAATATGCCACTTTTCTAGTTGTAAAGTTTTGTAAAACCATGGCAGTAAAAAAGCAGTGTAATTGAGGTTGCAAAAAAACAGAAAAAAAACTGATGCAGTATAAGCCGTGTGACGGAATAGTCATTATGTCTATTACGAGTCATTACTTTGTTTATGGTCAGAAGAGCTTTGAATTATATTCAAAAGGATTTAGTTATAATTTGATATATTATGTACCCAGGCAGAAATAAGTTTTCATTTATTTATGCAATAAGCACACAGAGATATGAATAGATGCATAATCACTAGAGGTTAGTAGCTGGAGTATGAATAGTAGGAACTGCCTTCCTGAGTTCAGATCCTGATTCTGCTGCTTACCAGCTCCTAAGCTTGGACAGATGACTTCATTTTTCTATTCTACCCATATGTAAATGGCTAATCGCAGCCCTAAGTCATAGTGCTGATGTGAGGATTAAAGGACTTAGATGAGCACCTGACCCATGCACTTCAGCACTGAAAAGGAATTTAGAATCTGTCTACTTCAGTGTTTTTCCAACAATGCTCTGGAGATGTCCAGTCACATGGGGACTGTCTTGGAAGAAGGGGCAGGTTTATTTCTGGTACATCTGGTATTTTCTAGATGCATGATTACTTGATCCTCTTCGTAATAATGATGTATAGATCATTTTAGACCATGGCTGTCCTGTAAGTGGTTTGTAAGTAATAGGTAGTTTAGAAAATTTGCTGAAGCATCTAGGAAACACACAGTCTGAATGCTTACATTTTCAGCCAGTTTTGGTGGGAGTGTGACATTGGTTGCATGACCTGACAAGAAAAGAAAATATGTCACTCTTCATGAACTTTATGTCAAGGATGTACAAACACTGTGGATTTTCTCAGGTACTTCGAATTTCAAGCACTCAGTTCTGCATTTTCCATACGCTATGAAATGTCCCCCTAATTCTAGCTTATGGAGAATAATAACTGACTGAAGTCAGTCAACATTATAAAATAAGCTAGTCACAAAATTTGTTGCAACACAAAAGATGTGGAAATACAAACTGAGGGCAGTCTGGCTGCATTAAAAAAATTGTAACTATTCATGAAAATGCCTGAACGTGTAACATAGATGAGGCATGAATTTATGAATATGCCACTTTTCTAGTTGTAAAGTTTTGTAAAACCATGGCAGTAAAAAAGCAGTGTAATTGAGGTTGCAAAAAAACAGAAAAAAAACTGATGCAGTATAAGCCGTGTGACGGAATAGTCATTATGTCTATTACGAGTCATTACTTTGTTTATGGTCAGAAGAGCTTTGAATTATATTCAAAAGGATTTAGTTATAATTTGATATATTATGTACCCAGGCAGAAATAAGTTTTCATTTATTTATGCAATAAGCACACAGAGATATGAATAGATGCATAATCACTAGAGGTTAGTAGCTGGAGTATGAATAGTAGGAACTGCCTTCCTGAGTTCAGATCCTGATTCTGCTGCTTACCAGCTCCTAAGCTTGGACAGATGACTTCATTTTTCTATTCTACCCATATGTAAATGGGGCTAATCGCAGCCCTAAGTCATAGTGCTGATGTGAGGATTAAAGGACTTAGATGAGCACCTGACCCATGTTGTAGTAGAAATACTTAGTGCCTGTTCTCTGTCAACCAGTGTGGGGCTCTGAATTCAAAGAGGACCGTTGCAAGCATAAGGAAGCTTAAGCACATTGTTTCAGTTTGGAGCTAAGATGGCGCCTACAGGAAGGGACGTGGGAGTGAAAGCAAGCTTAAGCACATTGTTTCAGATGGAGCTAAGATGGCACCTACAGGAAGAGACGAGGGCATGATCTAAATTGTTAAGTGATAGTCAAAATTTCTGATTGGTTCCCCTGGTTTCTGCGCTCGTGGATGATTGCTTGACCTTTAGCTTGATTGGTGTAATTTATAGGTGTGCAAAATCCCCTTCACTTGCCTATAAAAGCTGTGAGTCTTCACTAATACAATGGAACTGCTTTGCCGGAACCCCTGTCGCGTCTGATTGTCTCCTGCGTCCGCCAGAGGGCTGGGTTGGCCGGCAGCAGGCTCACTCTTCACTGATCTTCCCATGGCTTGGCCACCGGCAATCCCACCGCCGTTTCTCCTCTGCCGGCGTTCCCGCAAACCAGTGCGCTTTATTCAGGACACATCAACATGAACAAGACAGAGAAGGCCTCTGTCTCAGTCTGCATTTACCTTCTAATGCAGGAGAGAGAAAAATCAAGAAGCATACACTATAAATAAATCAGATAATTGAAGACTCTATTTAGGACTTCCCTGGTGGTCCAGTGATCCAGTGGTTAAGAATCTGCCAGTGAAGGAGATGGAAGAGACAAGGATTTGATCCCTGGTCCCAGAAGATTCCACATGCTGCAGGGCTACTAAACCTGAGTGCAACTGCTGAGTCTGAGCTCTAGCGCTGGTGAATCGCAACTACAGAAGCCTGTGTGCCCTAGAGTCTGTGCTCCTCAATAAGAGAAATCACTGGAATGAGAAGCCCACACACCGCAACTAGAGAGTAGCCACCATTTGCCACTAGAGAAAGCCCGTGCAGCAATGAAGACCCAGCACAGTCAAAAATAAATAAACCAGTGTATTTTTTTAAAAGACTATTTTAGATTCTAGGAAGACAACAAGAGCATTTTTTTAAACACTGGCTGAACTTAACAATATAGCTTGAGAATTAGACTTTGGTTATAAGCATGCATATGTAGAAGACAGTTTGGTTTGGATGCCCCTCCACTGAAGGACTATTGAAAATACTTTGCTAGATTTATCCAATTCATATATTGACCTCTGTCCTTCCCAGGCCAGTCTCTTTGTCCTCCTCATGCTCCCCGTGTTCCTCTGCATCTTCTTTCCTACAAGCACCACTTATTTCCAGGCCTTTGACTCTCCAAACCCCTTACCCTCATGTGAATTGCCACATACTACCTGCTGTGAGGGCAGCAGAGTGCTGCTAAGGAAGCTGTCTCCCTCCCAGGCTGTTCTGTACAAAACTCCTAAGAATGAGAGCCCTTATTAACAGGGCTTTCTTTTCTCTGAGTTTGCATGATTCTGCAGCTCTTACAGTCTTTCTCTGCTGATAGTATTGACTTTCTCATGCAGCCCTCTGGTCTTTGCCCATTGTGTTCTGTGCCATCATGCTGGGTTATTTAGCCTCACTAAATTGGTTGACCAGCCCCAACCTTCTTATTGGGGTTTGAATTAAAAGCAGATTTCCTTCATCGGACAGAAATGAGACTGAGAATGCCATGACACTTGACACGTAGCATCTTTAGCCTCTTCTGGGCTAGATCGGCTTAGAGGTTTACTGTTTAGCCTTCCCAGGACCAACCTGATATAGGCAATGTTAACTGATGGAATGCACAACCAGAAAACTGTGAATTAAGTTTTGTTTGGAGATTGTGCTGAGGAATATAGCCCAGGAGACAGCCTCCCAGATAGCTCTGATAAACTGCTGCGAAGCAGGAAAAGAGGAGCCAGTATATAAAGGAATTTTTAACTGAAAAAAACATGTGGTCAAATGTCAAAGGATTATTGCTAATCACAAAGCACAGGCATCTCAATTAATAAATTTAGTGCTTTTTTATGTATGGAAAGATGCAAGAATATGGACTCATTGAAATTATTCCTTAGCTATGCATTCAGACTATCAAAGGCTGGTATCCAAATCAAAGAATTTTTCCTGTTTTTCTCCATCCTGCACTCCCTTCAGGGTATACCCTCAGGAGGGGCTTCGCAGATGGTTCAGTGATAAAGAATCTGCCTGCACATGGCACTCTATACAATAGCTAGAACATGGAAGCAACCTAGATGTCCATCAACAAATGATTGGATAAAGAAACTACGGTACATTATACAATGGAATACTTCTCAGCCATAAAAAGAAATGCAGAAGAATCAGTCCTAATGAGGTGGATCAATCTAGAACCTATTATACAAAGTGAAGTAAGTCAAAAAGAAAAGTACAAATACAGTATACTAACGCATATATATGGAATCTAGCAAGATGGTACTGATAAGCGCACACACAGAATGGCAAGGGAAAAACAGAGAACAGACCTATGGTCACTGGGGGGAGGGAAGATCGGACGAGAGGTATAGAAAGAACAACAAGGAAACCTACACTATCATATGTAATAGAGATAACCACTGTGATTCAGCTGTAAGACTAAGGGAACTTACATGGGAACTAAGCATCAACCTGGGAGGTGGGAAGAGGGAAAAGGGAGGGAGGGCTCAGGGGAGAGAGGTCAGGGATATACCTATGACTTTGGGGGGATTATGTATAGCTGTAAACAAGAAAACTATGTAAAAACATATAACAATAACTTCGCTGTACACCTGAAGCTAATGCAACATTGTAAAACAAATATACCCCAATAAAGAAAAAGGAAAAAAAGAATCTGGCTGCAAATGCAGGAGACTCAAGAGACTCAGGAAACACAAGAGGCACTGGTTCAAACCTGAGTCGGGAAGATCCCTGAAGGAGGAAATGACAACCTTCTCCAGTATTCTTCCCTGAGAAACTCCACAGACAGGGGCACCTGATGGGCTACAGTCCATGGAGTCTCTGTATGATATGACTGAGCACACACACACACACACACACACACACATATCCTCAGGAGGTGTAAGGAGGAGTATGTGCAGTGGCTGAAAATTTGCTCCTAGTAGGAAGGCAACATTATTTGTTTATCAGGGTGGCAGGCAACAGTCCCTGTCCACAGCAGCAATAAATATAGTGCAGTTGCTAGTGCAGAGTGGGGGCAACAAATCAGATTACGATGTATATTATTGGAAAAATAATTCTTTGTTAGATCATTTATGCTGGATTTGGGGTGAAAAATATTCGCAGATGGTTCAGTGATAAAGAATCTGCCTGCACATGGCACTCTATACAATAGCTAGAACATGGAAGCAACCTAGATGTCCATCAACAAATGATTGGATAAAGAAACTACGGTACATTATACAATGGAATACTTCTCAGCCATAAAAAGAAATGCAGAAGAATCAGTCCTAATGAGGTGGATCAATCTAGAACCTATTATACAAAGTGAAGTAAGTCAAAAAGAAAAGTACAAATACAGTATACTAACGCATATATATGGAATCTAGCAAGATGGTACTGATAAGCGCACACACAGAATGGCAAGGGAAAAACAGAGAACAGACCTATGGTCACTGGGGGGAGGGAAGATCGGACGAGAGGTATAGAAAGAACAACAAGGAAACCTACACTATCATATGTAATAGAGATAACCACTGTGATTCAGCTGTAAGACTAAGGGAACTTACATGGGAACTAAGCATCAACCTGGGAGGTGGGAAGAGGGAAAAGGGAGGGAGGGCTCAGGGGAGAGAGGTCAGGGATATACCTATGACTTTGGGGGGATTATGTATAGCTGTAAACAAGAAAACTATGTAAAAACATATAACAATAACTTCGCTGTACACCTGAAGCTAATGCAACATTGTAAAACAAATATACCCCAATAAAGAAAAAGGAAAAAAAGAATCTGGCTGCAAATGCAGGAGACTCAAGAGACTCAGGAAACACAAGAGGCACTGGTTCAAACCTGAGTCGGGAAGATCCCTGAAGGAGGAAATGACAACCTTCTCCAGTATTCTTCCCTGAGAAACTCCACAGACAGGGGCACCTGATGGGCTACAGTCCATGGAGTCTCTGTATGATATGACTGAGCACACACACACACACACACACACACACATATCCTCAGGAGGTGTAAGGAGGAGTATGTGCAGTGGCTGAAAATTTGCTCCTAGTAGGAAGGCAACATTATTTGTTTATCAGGGTGGCAGGCAACAGTCCCTGTCCACAGCAGCAATAAATATAGTGCAGTTGCTAGTGCAGAGTGGGGGCAACAAATCAGATTACGATGTATATTATTGGAAAAATAATTCTTTGTTAGATCATTTATGCTGGATTTGGGGTGAAAAATATTTGCTCGTGGGGTAGAAGTCTCCAATATTGAAACACTGTTATGCATGTAGCATGCATAATAAGAACTGTCCACTAAAATAATCCACGAGTATTCTTCTAGAATCTATGGTGAATTGTAAAGATTGGATCAATGAGAATGGAAGTAGGTTTGCCGGCCCTATTTTAATGTCAACAGTATTGAGGCATCAAACAAGCTGAATAGTCAGGAATTTGCTCTTCGTGGGCAACGCCTCTCAAGAGGACACAAGCCCTTGTCACAGCTTCCTCTTCAGTGTAAGCTGGATCTTTAAAGATGAGTATTTCTTAAAGTTTGTTTTTCGTTTCATTTTTGCAGTTTTGACGCATTTATTTTTCTTTCTTATTTCTTTTATTTGACTTTTGCAGAGTTTCGCTGTTCATAGTTATACATAAATCCAAATCAGTCATAAGTATACCCTTGACTTCTCCCACATGAACCCCCTTCCAATCCCCTCCTTGTCCCACCCCTCCAGGTTGTTGGGTAGTCTCCATATAAGTTCCCTTAGTCTTACATCATATCCACAATGACAAAGACAGTTGTGAGATTGCAGTATGGGAACTATATCTCAAAAGGCGGTACTAAGTGCCTAGTTATTTACACAGAAATCTTTTGAGTACTAAAGGATACTTTCACAGCAAATATTTTTCAAGTATTCATAATAAACTTGCACAAATAGTACATTAAACTTATGACTAAAAACTTAGGTAGCATTTATTTTGTCACTCTCCATTGTTAAAAAACGAAATTCAGCTGAGTCAGTTTGAACATGCAGTTGGCTTTATTCAGTGATTCAGGAGTTGGGCAGCATCCTATCTAGCAAGTAGGAAGGAACTCCAAGGAACTGTATGCAATGGGAGCCTTTTATAGGCGAAAGAGTGAAAAATGAAGTTTCTAACAAAAAGTAGACTTGTTTCAGGCAAGGTCACCTTCCTTCATGGGAAAGATAGGAATCTAACAAGCCGGTTGATTACTTCACTAATTCTGATCAAGTAATTCCAGATTGACTGGTGAAAGTTCACATTCTTAGAAGAGGCTGAAAGTGCAGTTAGTTTAGGTAGTAAGCCTTGGTTTGCTCCCCTGGAGCAAGTGAGTCCCTTTGGGCCCTGCTGTTCTCTTTTTTTTTTTTAGGCACATGTTACCTATATTATTTTATTCTCAGAATCCTATGAACTGGGTATTATCTCCTATTGATTCTTGTGTTCATTTAGTTGAAGCCTGGAAAGACTTAACACAATTCTTGCCATTAGGTCCATCATTGGCTTCAAATGGATTTCTGAAGAAGTACAGTTCAAGGAAAAAAATGAAAATTAATGAATAATTGTATAAATGAGGATTTATTGCAATTAGAATTATCTTCAATGCAAAGTTTTAAATAGATCCCCCTAACTTGGTAAAGGCATGATTGAGTGGGAAAGGTACTTCTCATTTGGATAAGAGAGCACAGCAGCTGTGCATGATGTGGTAAATGAATGAAAGTGAAAGTGTTAATAACTCAGTCAGGTCCTCCTCCTTTCAGCCCCATGGACTATAGCCCACCAAGCTCCTCTGTCCATGGAATTCTTCAGACAAGAATACTGGAGTTGCCATTTTCTTCTCCAGGGCGCTCTTTCCGACCCAAGGGTCAAGCCCCGGGTCTCCTGCATTGCAGGTAAATTCTTTACCACTGCGCCATGAGGGTTGCAATGAAAATGTCTTTATTGACAACCATCACAGTCTGCTGTAATATGTTCTTTTTCATTTTGAATTGATTGTGCTAGTAAAGGATATTTGTTCCACTTCAAAAACATATGATGTATTAGCATTCCCAGCTTACACTGACAGAGAAGGAGCTTTTCAGCTCTGACTGAAACCACCGAAGAGACAGACAAAAAACACAGTTGGAATGTGAGGAAATATTTGTTTTGAATCTTAGTAATGTCTTTATTTTACAATAGAAATTCAACTGTTGAGTTTGAGTTGTTCTTTTCCCCAACGGCTGGTTGTATCTGGTAGGGACAGAGTAGAATAGGTGGGTAGTTGTAGAATCCTAGTAGGGGAATGGTAGGTAGAAGGGAGACACCTGAGAAAGGTTGGGAGGCCAGTGAGTTGACGATAACTCAGGAGAGCTGCTCCTTGTTTAGTAAAGCAGGCTCAACTGGGTATAAACAGCTGATGAAGGAGGAGCTGGTGAAGGAGCAACCAATGATGTATGTCCTGCATCTTAGTTTAGGTAGTAAGCCTTGGTTTGCTCCCCTGGAGCAAGTGAGTCCCTTTGGGCCCTGCTGTTCTCTTTTTTTTTTTTAGGCACATGTTACCTATATTATTTTATTCTCAGAATCCTATGAACTGGGTATTATCTCCTATTGATTCTTGTGTTCATTTAGTTGAAGCCTGGAAAGACTTAACACAATTCTTGCCATTAGGTCCATCATTGGCTTCAAATGGATTTCTGAAGAAGTACAGTTCAAGGAAAAAAATGAAAATTAATGAATAATTGTATAAATGAGGATTTATTGCAATTAGAATTATCTTCAATGCAAAGTTTTAAATAGATCCCTAACTTGGTAAAGGCATGATTGAGTGGGAAAGGTACTTCTCATTTGATAAGAGAGCAAAGCAGCAGTGCATGATGTGCTAAATGAATGAAAGTGAAAGTGTTAATAACTCAGTCAGGTCCTCCTCCTTTCAGCCCCATGGACTATAGCCCACCAAGCTCCTCTGTCCATGGAATTCTTCAGACAAGAATACTGGAGTTGCCATTTTCTTCTCCAGGGCGCTCTTTCCGACCCAAGGGTCAAGCCCCGGGTCTCCTGCATTGCAGGTAAATTCTTTACCACTGCGCCATGAGGGTTGCAATGAAAATGTCTTTATTGACAACCATCACAGTCTGCTGTAATATGTTCTTTTTCATTTTGAATTGATTGTGCTAGTAAAGGATATTTGTTCCACTTCAAAAACATATGATGTATTAGCATTCCCAGCTTACACTGACAGAGAAGGAGCTTTTCAGCTCTGACTGAAACCACCGAAGAGACAGACAAAAAACACAGTTGGAATGTGAGGAAATATTTGTTTTGAATCTTAGTAATGTCTTTATTTTACAATAGAAATTCAACTGTTGAGTTTGAGTTGTTCTTTTCCCCAACGGCTGGTTGTATCTGGTAGGGACAGAGTAGAATAGGTGGGTAGTTGTAGAATCCTAGTAGGGGAATGGTAGGTAGAAGGGAGACACCTGAGAAAGGTTGGGAGGCCAGTGAGTTGACGATAACTCAGGAGAGCTGCTCCTTGTTTAGTAAAGCAGGCTCAACTGGGTATAAACAGCTGATGAAGGAGGAGCTGGTGAAGGAGCAACCAATGATGTATGTCCTGCATCTGCGTCTACTTGAGGGGGGCGGTCTTCTACCATCCTATATATGTGGCTGCCCACTCAATCAAAAGGAGAGAGCAAAGCTTGCCCGCCCGCCCGCCCGCCCGCCCGCCCGCTCGCTCGCTCCTCTTACAAGTACCGTATCCTAATAAATCCTCTTCTTATCACTCTGCCTCTCGTTGAATTCCTTCTGCATTGAGGCATGAAGAACCTGAGCCTCAGTGGGTCCAGACATTGGGTGAGTGCTGGATTAAGTCCCAACCATGTGGGTTTGAGTCCCAGACAGGTTTTTGGTCGGGATTGAGTCCTGACTACGTGGATTCAAGTCCCAAGTAGGGTTTTGGCTTGGGTTAAGCCTCAGTCACTGGGTTCGAGTCCCAAACCAGGTTTTGGCTAGGTTCAAGCCCCAGTCACATGGGTTTAAGTCCCAAACAGGGTTTTGGCTGGAATTCAAGCTCCAGCCATGTGGGTTAAAGTCCCAAGCAGAGTTCGATCAGGTCTGGACCTTGGGTTTAAGCCTTAAATCAAGGTAAAACCCTTTCATATCCGTGCTTCCTGAAATAACAGCTACGAGACACAGGAATGCATGTCAGGCAGGCAAAGCTTGAGGACTGTTCTCCATCAATTGCAGTTTTCCAAAGAAAATAACAAAATGTGGGTTTAGGGAAAAAGATACTTGAAAAGCTTACATCAGTCTTTCTGACCAGGAAAAAAAGTCTTTTCAGCTCTGACTGAAACCACCGAAGAGACAGACAAAAAACACAGTTGGAATGTGAGGAAATATTTGTTTTGAATCTTAGTAATGTCTTTATTTTACAATAGAAATTCAACTGTTGAGTTTGAGTTGTTCTTTTCCCCAACGGCTGGTTGTATCTGGTAGGGACAGAGTAGAATAGGTGGGTAGTTGTAGAATCCTAGTAGGGGAATGGTAGGTAGAAGGGAGACACCTGAGAAAGGTTGGGAGGCCAGTGAGTTGACGATAACTCAGGAGAGCTGCTCCTTGTTTAGTAAAGCAGGCTCAACTGGGTATAAACAGCTGATGAAGGAGGAGCTGGTGAAGGAGCAACCAATGATGTATGTCCTGCATCTGCGTCTACTTGAGGGGGGCGGTCTTCTACCATCCTATATATGTGGCTGCCCACTCAATCAAAAGGAGAGAGCAAAGCTTGCCCGCCCGCCCGCCCGCCCGCCCGCCTGCTCGCTCGCTCCTCTTACAAGTACCCTATCCTAATAAATCCTCTTCTTGCCTATCACTCTGCCTCTCGCTGAATTCCTTCTGCATTGAGGCATGAAGAACCTGAGCCTCAGTGGGTCCAGACATTGGGTGAGTGCTGGATTAAGTCCCAACCATGTGGGTTTGAGTCCCAGACAGGTTTTTGGTCGGGATTGAGTCCTGACTACGTGGATTCAAGTCCCAAGTAGGGTTTTGGCTTGGGTTAAGCCTCAGTCACTGGGTTCGAGTCCCAAACCAGGTTTTGGCTAGGTTCAAGCCCCAGTCACATGGGTTTAAGTCCCAAACAGGGTTTTGGCTGGAATTCAAGCTCCAGCCATGTGGGTTAAAGTCCCAAGCAGAGTTCGATCAGGTCTGGACCTTGGGTTTAAGCCTTAAATCAAGGTAAAACCCTTTCATATCCGTGCTTCCTGAAATAACAGCTACGAGACACAGGAATGCATGTCAGGCAGGCAAAGCTTGAGGACTGTTCTCCATCAATTGCAGTTTTCCAAAGAAAATAACAAAATGTGGGTTTAGGGGAAAAAAAGATACTTGAAAAGCTTACATCAGTCTTTCTGACCTGAAGTATGTAATTAGCAGTTACTTTTCACCTTTGTTAGACGTAGTTTTTAATTATTTCAAAATTTTCTAAGTTACATATGTAAAAAGCTTCAGTGCCATCTAATATCATATGGCTCACACTAACTATATTCAGGAATAATTTAGGAAGATATTATCAGATTTCTTAAAATTTCACATGGTTAAATACGATCAGTATCTAGTTCCTATGGGTATCAGAAATACTTCTGCTCTCTAGCGACAAATCTACTTGTCCAGATTGCCAAACTAACAGGTTTGAATAATTCTGTGGTCCACAATCACCACAGAATACAACTCAAAACACAGTATTGTCATTTACTAAATATCTGCCTTTAGGAACAAATTGAAGAGTGAGAGTCTTGACACCGAACACTTGGCCAAGTCCACACCTCAGTCCTTACAAACATCTTAATGACCAACAATTATCTTCTGACTTCTGAGAAAAGGTAAGTGATGTCAAACTCAGGCAGGTCGGGCTTCCCTGGTGATCCAGTGGGTAAGGATAACGCCTTGCTGTGCAAGGGGTCTGGTTCAATCCCTGGCCTGGGAAGATTCCACGTGCCACGGAGCAGCTGGACTGAAGCGTCCAATTACCTAGCCGGAGCTCTGGAGCACATGCTCCCAGAGCCGGTGCTGTGTGACAACAGAGGCCACTGTGATGGGAGGCCCACATGGCCAAAGAACAAACATGGATGCTCTAGAAGAAGTGACCCAACTGCCCCCCTCCCTCCGCGACCCCCCCCCCAAAAAAAAAACCCTCAGGCAGGCATTGTAATACTCTGGGTGGAGAGAGGATACTCTCTGCTCTGAAGGAGGAAAGTGAAGAAGGAGCTTATATGCATAAAACAACACACTTTGAAAACGCTATTTGAAGTATATGTACTAAGAGCACATATATTTGAAAGAGGTTTCATCTTTGCTTTTTGTCCAGTGGAATATCAAGGACCTATTGTTTTATTGAAAACCCAACACTTTTTTTCTAACCAGCAGGGTAAAGGAAGCATTTTTCTATCTAATATTTGGTGTCTTCTTCTTAATCATTAACCTGTTCTATAGCTTAAGAGTTCATGTTTATACTATAAAGCTGAAAAAAGTTTGTCACTAACATTTTGATTTATTAATAATCTAAAAAGTAAAACATGACTGTATCCTAAAATTAATTTAGAAGAAAGGAAGATATGTGTAAAATGAGTAATTCACAAAGAACAAATAAGAATAAATGCAGAGAGCTGGTAAAGTACCAGAAGTTTGACCATGATGTACCCTGTGTGTGTGTGCGCACTTAATCGCTTTAATCGTGACTGACTTTGTGACTCTATGGAGTGTAGCCCACCAGGCGCCTCTGTCCATGGGACTCTCCGAGCAAGGACACTGGAGTGGGTTGCTATGCCCTTCTCCAGGGGATCTTCCCAACCCAAGGATCGAACCTGTGTGTCTTATGTCACCTATATTGGCAGGCGAGTTCTTTACCACTACTGCCATTGGGGAAGCTCCCATATACCCTGTACATCTTAGTTATTAGTGTGTGCCTAAATTAACCCTATGTGTGGCTATAAAAATGAAGAGAGATTACACTTAAAATGTCAAAAAAAATTACAAAAAGTTTCATGCTGCTTTCTGTTTCTGGAAATTTCTTTCATGTTCTCCCCAACCTCCAGTCTACTGGAAAGAGTTCATATCTTAGAGCACTAGTTCATAATTTGTCATTTATATCATTTTATTTTAGGAGATTTTAGCAATGAGATATACTTAAAATTTTACCTCAGTAATATAAAATCAGGCTTATGATTTTTTTGATTTTTGGGTGGTACAAAATTTTTTGAAATTTTTGAATTTTGGTCTTTCTCTAGGTTAGCAATATGCAGCATGACAATCTCTTGGGATGCTGGGCAGCAGCGGCAGCCACAGCTCCTAGTCAGCCACATGATCATGAGGGAAACATTTTCATTTCAATACAGTATTCAATAACTTACATGAGATACTCAACACTTTGTTATAAAATAGGCTTCATATTAGGTGATTTTACCCATTACCCAGTGATTTGAGCTAATGCAAGAGTTTGTTGTTTTTTTCCTTTGAGCACATTTAAAATAGGCTAGGCTATGATACTCAGTAGTTTAGGTATATTAAATGAGTTTTTGACTCACTGTATTTTCAACTTACGATGAGTTTATGGGGATGTAAGCCTGTCATAAATTGAGCAAGATCTGTATATACATTTCGGTCTTCCCGAAAATCTACATTAATTTACACCTTACCATAAGTGAAGAGAATTTGTTTATACATACCGTCAGAATCACTAAAATTTATCTGTCTTTTTTATTACTCCTAGCAGATCTCTTTGTAGAAGTCTGGGAAAGTAGGAAGATAGAAAAAGAAAACTGTCCTTAAAACCATTGTGATCCTTTAGTTTGTTTAGTAGTAAATTTATAACATACATCAATTTTCAGTTTATGCATTTAATACATTCTGGGGAAGTTCTTCAACCATACCTGCAAAAGTTGATCTTAATTTCTATTTGTCTACATCCTTTCATATGTGATGTGGACAGAGGTAGGCTATTGAATATAATCTAAGAAATTTCTCAGTGCTTCCCTTGATCTGTTTCATAGTTTCTGCTTTAGTAGGCAGGAAACAGTTAAAAAGTAATGATTTAGCTATTTCTACAGATTAAACAACTCTACAGATTTCTTTCAATAGAGAAAATGTGAATATCTGCAAGCTATGGTATTTAAAAAAAAAAAAAAACACGGTGAATTTTTAAATTGACTTTATTTTTTATTTATTTATTTATTCATTGGCCACCCCTTGTAGCATGTGGGATCTTAGTTCCCTGACTAGGGAATGAACCTGCCCCGCTTGTATTGGAAGTGTGGTTTCTTTTTTCTTTTTTTTTTGGCCACTTCTATTGATCCTTCATTTATTTCTCTTTGTTCTTTAGCCTGTGTGGGCCTCCCATCGCAGTGGCCTCTCTTGCTGTAGAGCACCGGCTCTGGGCGCATGCGCGCCAGAGCTCCAGCTCGGTAATTGGACACATTGGTCCAGCCGCTCCGCGGCACATGGGATCTTCCCAGGCCAGGGATCGAACCGGTGCCCGTTGCACTGCAAGGCGTTGTCCTTACCCACTGGACCACCAGGGAAGCCCAAGCTATGGTATTTGTGAAGTATTTAAGACCATTTCCCGTGGCGCCTAGACACATCCACACCCTAAAGCTCACAGAATTCCATGTTTCTGAATCTGCTAATTTGTAAATTGCCAAATGGGATTTAAGCATCACTAAGTGAGTTGCAGGTTCATTTAGTGGCAGAATATTTTATAGTAAAGATTAACTGTTGACTAAAATGGTAGCAATGTGTTTTCAGTTTGTCAGAGTAATGAAGGGAGCCTTGATGGATAAAGTCTTGCCTAGCTCATGATCTGGATTATGAATATGAAAGGATATTACTAAAACCAAAAGCATAAAAAGGCAATATGATGTTCTACCTTTTGATTTGTTTACTTAATGAATCATAGTGATGAATTTCCTAATGCTGAACCATGAGATGGATTTTAAAATATAGAGACAAAAAATAGATAAGATGATATGCATAGAATATATTTAACTTATGAGTAGTTATTCCTAGACAGAATAAAATGCTGTCTTAGAATATTTAGCCAGGATATGAAACATTAAAAATATGAAACTGTTGCTGAAAACCCAAGCATTGGCTGTTGGCAAGGGTGGGAATTTGGCTCAGACTGGATGGGCAAGGAGAGATAAAAGTGTTTTCTCTTCAAGGAAGAGGAGGGCTGTGGGGGCAGGAGATGGTAGGCAAATAAAGTATTAATTTTTATGTGTTAGTAAAGACACATACGAGGCAATGATCCATGTGATCATTCTGGTTGACTTTCTGTGATTGTGGTTGAATGGTTCTATGAAAACCTACAAGACCTTCTAGAACTAACACCAAAAAAAAAAAAAAAAAATGTCTTTTTCATCATAGGAGATTGGAATGCAAAAGTAGGAAGTCAAGAGATACCTGGAGTAACAGGTAAGTTTGACCTTGGAGTACAAAATAAAGTAGGGCAAAGGCGAACAGAGTTTTGTGAAGAGAACACGCTGGGTCATAGCAAATACCCTCTTCCAACAACACAAGACACAACTCTACATATAGACGTAATCAGACAGTCAATACTGAAATCAGATTGATTATGTTCTTTGCAGCCAAAGACAGAGAGGCTGTATAGAGTCAGCAAAAACAAGACCTGGAGTTGATTGTGGCTCAGATCATGAGCTCCTTATTGCAAAATTCAGGCTTAAATTGAAAAAGGTAGGGGAAACCACTAGACCATTCAGAGATGACCTAAATCAAATCTCTTATGATTATACAGTGGAGGTAACAAATAGATTCAAGAGATTAGATCTGGTAGACAGAGTGCCTTAAGAGCTGTGGACTGTACATTGTACAGAGGCGGTGACCAAAACCATCTTGAAGAAAAAGAAATGCAAGAAGACAAAGTGGTTATCTGAGGAGGCCTTACAAATAGGTGAGAAAAGAAAAGAAGCAAAAGGCCAAGGAGAAAGGGAAAGATATATATTCTACTGAATGCAGAGTTCCAGAGAATAAAAAGGAGAAATAAGAAATAGAGGAAAATAGGGATTCCCCGGTGGTCCAGTGGGTAAGAGTCGGCCTTGCAGTGCAAGGGCACTGGTTCCATCTCTGGCCTGGGAAAATCCCAGCTATGAATACATGTAAAAAGAAAATAAAATGCAAAATAAGATGATATGCATAGAATATATTTAACTTATGAGTAGTTATTCCTAGACAGAATAAAATGCTGTCTTAGAATATTTAGCCAGGATATGAAACATTAAAAATATGAAACTGTTGCTGAAAACCCAAGCATTGGCTGTTGGCAAGGGTGGGAATTTGGCTCAGACTGGATGGGCAAGGAGAGATAAAAGTGTTTTCTCTTCAAGGAAGAGGAGGGCTGTGGGGGCAGGAGATGGTAGGCAAATAAAGTATTAATTTTTATGTGTTAGTAAAGACACATACGAGGCAATGATCCATGTGATCATTCTGGTTGACTTTCTGTGATTGTGGTTGAATGGTTCTATGAAAACCTACAAGACCTTCTAGAACTAACACCAAAAAAAAAAAAAAAAAATGTCTTTTTCATCATAGGAGATTGGAATGCAAAAGTAGGAAGTCAAGAGATACCTGGAGTAACAGGTAAGTTTGACCTTGGAGTACAAAATAAAGTAGGGCAAAGGCGAACAGAGTTTTGTGAAGAGAACACGCTGGGTCATAGCAAATACCCTCTTCCAACAACACAAGACACAACTCTACATATAGACGTAATCAGACAGTCAATACTGAAATCAGATTGATTATGTTCTTTGCAGCCAAAGACAGAGAGGCTGTATAGAGTCAGCAAAAACAAGACCTGGAGTTGATTGTGGCTCAGATCATGAGCTCCTTATTGCAAAATTCAGGCTTAAATTGAAAAAGGTAGGGGAAACCACTAGACCATTCAGAGATGACCTAAATCAAATCTCTTATGATTATACAGTGGAGGTAACAAATAGATTCAAGAGATTAGATCTGGTAGACAGAGTGCCTTAAGAGCTGTGGACTGTACATTGTACAGAGGCGGTGACCAAAACCATCTTGAAGAAAAAGAAATGCAAGAAGACAAAGTGGTTATCTGAGGAGGCCTTACAAATAGGTGAGAAAAGAAAAGAAGCAAAAGGCCAAGGAGAAAGGGAAAGATATATATTCTACTGAATGCAGAGTTCCAGAGAATAAAAAGGAGAAATAAGAAATAGAGGAAAATAGGGATTCCCCGGTGGTCCAGTGGGTAAGAGTCGGCCTTGCAGTGCAAGGGGCACTGGTTCCATCTCTGGCCTGGGAAAATCTCACATGCCACAGAGCAGCTGGACTGGTGTGTCCAATTACGCGCCAGTGCTCTGGAGCACATGCACCCAGAGCCGGTGCTCTGCAACAAGGGGGGCCACTGCCATGGAAGGCCCACAAAGATCAAAGAACAAAGATGGATGAAAATGAATCAATGAATGACCAATAAAAAGTTGCCAAAATTTAAATTTTAAAAAAAGAAAAAGAAATAGAGGAAAATAATAAAATGGGAAAGACTGGAGATCTCTTCAAGAAAACTGGGGATACCAAGAGAACATTTCATGAAAAGATGAGCACAATATAGGACAGAAATGGCAATGACCTAACAGAAGCAGAAGAGATTAAGAGTGGCAAGAATACACAAAACAATCATGCAGAATTGGTCTTAATGACTTGAGTCACAGCAATGTTGTGATCACTTACCTAAAGCCAGACATCCCAGAGTGTGAAGGCAAATGGCCCTTAGGAAGCATTACTATGGACAAAGCTAGTGATGGTGATGGAATTTTTCAGCTGAACTATTTCAAATCCTAAAAGATGATGCTGTTAAAATGCTGCACTCAATACGTCAGCAAATTTGGAAAACTCAGCACTGGCCACAGGACTGGAAAAGGTCAGTTTTCTTTGCAATCCCAAAGAAAAGCAATGTCAAAGAATGTTCAAACTACTGAACTGTTGTACTCATTTCACATGTAGCAAGCTAATGCTCAAAATCCTTCAAGCTAGGCTTCAAAAGTACATGAACTGAGAGCTTCCAGATGTACAATTTGGATTTAGAGAAGGCAGAGAAGCCAGAGATCAAATTGGCAACATTCATTGGATCATAGAAAAAGTAAGGGAATTCAAAAAAAAAAAAAAATCTACTTTTACTTCATTGACTACACTAAATCCTTTGACTGTGGATCACAACAAACTGTGGAAAATTCTTAAAGACATGAGAATACCAGAACCCCTTACTTGTCTCCTGCGAAACCTGTTAGGGAGGACACGAAGCAACAGTTAGAACAGACATGGAACAACAGACTGGTTCAAACCTGGAAAGGAGTACATCAAGGCTGTATATTGTCACCCTGCTTCTTTAGCTTATATGCAGAGTGCATTGTGTGAAATGCTGAGCTGGATGAATCACAAGTTGGAATGAAGATTGCCAGGAGAAATATCAATAACCTCAGTTATACCACCTAATGCAAAGGCCTAACTCAGTGGAAAAGACCCTGATGCTGGGAAAAATTAGAGGCAGGAATAGAAGGGGTTGACAGACGATGAGATGGTTGGATGACATTACCAACTTAATGGACATGAGTTTGTGTAAACTCCAGGAGATAGTAGAGGACAGGGAAGCCTGACATTCTGCAGTCCATGAGATTACAAAGAATCAGACATGACTTATCAACTGAACAACAACAAAGACATACAGACTGCATTATTCTTACAATAGTAGAGTAATATTTAGAGTATAAAATGGCTGCATTCAATACACCATGCAAATTTTGCGACAAACTCAAGCACTCCCAGAGTGTGAAGGCAAATGGCCCTTAGGAAGCATTACTATGGACAAAGCTAGTGATGGTGATGGAATTTTTCAGCTGAACTATTTCAAATCCTAAAAGATGATGCTGTTAAAATGCTGCACTCAATACGTCAGCAAATTTGGAAAACTCAGCACTGGCCACAGGACTGGAAAAGGTCAGTTTTCTTTGCAATCCCAAAGAAAAGCAATGTCAAAGAATGTTCAAACTACTGAACTGTTGTACTCATTTCACATGTAGCAAGCTAATGCTCAAAATCCTTCAAGCTAGGCTTCAAAAGTACATGAACTGAGAGCTTCCAGATGTACAATTTGGATTTAGAGAAGGCAGAGAAGCCAGAGATCAAATTGGCAACATTCATTGGATCATAGAAAAAGTAAGGGAATTAAAAAAAAAAATCTACTTTTACTTCATTGACTACACTAAATCCTTTGACTGTGGATCACAACAAACTGTGGAAAATTCTTAAAGACATGAGAATACCAGAACCCCTTACTTGTCTCCTGCGAAACCTGTTAGGGAGGACACGAAGCAACAGTTAGAACAGACATGGAACAACAGACTGGTTCAAACCTGGAAAGGAGTACATCAAGGCTGTATATTGTCACCCTGCTTCTTTAGCTTATATGCAGAGTGCATTGTGTGAAATGCTGAGCTGGATGAATCACAAGTTGGAATGAAGATTGCCAGGAGAAATATCAATAACCTCAGTTATACCACCTAATGCAAAGGCCTAACTCAGTGGAAAAGACCCTGATGCTGGGAAAAATTAGAGGCAGGAATAGAAGGGGTTGACAGACGATGAGATGGTTGGATGACATTACCAACTTAATGGACATGAGTTTGTGTAAACTCCAGGAGATAGTAGAGGACAGGGAAGCCTGACATTCTGCAGTCCATGAGATTACAAAGAATCAGACATGACTTATCAACTGAACAACAACAAAGACATACAGACTGCATTATTCTTACAATAGTAGAGTAATATTTAGAGGCATGGGGAATCATCAAACAATATTAATTTAAAAGTAAGAGTGAAAGGATAGAAGAGAAATTTAAAAGGACCATCAAAAGGCTTAATGTGGGGGCTTCTCTGGTGGTCCAGTGGGTAAGGACACCACCTTGCAGTGCAAAGGGCGCCAGTTCGATCCCTGGCCTGGGAAGATGCCACGTGCCATGGAGCGGCTGGACTGATGTGTCCAATTACCGAGCCGGAGCTCTGGCGCGCATGCGCCCAGAGCCAGTGCTCTGTGACAACAGAGGCCACCGCAATGGGAGGCCCACAAGGGCCAAAGAACAAAGATGGATGAAAATGGACAAATGAAAGACCAATAGAAGTGGCCTGTCTGCTCCCCTCCCTCCCAACCCCACCCTCACCAAAATAAATTAAAAAAAAAAAAAAAAAAGAAGGCTTAATGTGATGAGCAAAAGTATAGGTGGAAGTAAATATAGAAAAACGTAAATAGTAAAATTTAAAAACTAATAAATATTAAACATGATGAGACTAAAATAAAAGTATTAATCCTCACAATAAATTCTCTATCATGAAACAATGAATATCAAATTGAATTTTAAAATATACACAGATATATGTCTTCTATCAGAAAAACACATGAAATAACATGAAGATAAAATTTGAGCAGAAAAGGATGTGCAGAGCTGCAAATGCAAATAAAAATGTAAGAAGAGCTGGCAATATTGATATATCAAATGAAGCAAGCTATACAGCCATAGAATTAAATGAGGCAAAGGGGTTCTTTTATCATGGTAAAGCTAAGGTACCAAGCAAATTGATATCTTTATTCACCAGGCACACAGCATCAAAAATTCATAAAATCCTTCACAAATACAACGATAATTTAATCAAGTAAAGATACAATGCATTAAACATAAAGTCAGCAGACTCCTTTTCAAATATTTACAATTACACACACACATATATATTTAAAATATTTGTATTTTGCTGAAAAAGAATGTGCTTTATTTTCTCATATTTTAGAGCATAGACAATTGTGAGTCATATACTTCATCTCACAAAAAGCAATAGAAGCTATATTCTTTAGCAGTCCAGTAAAACTAGGAATCAACTGCACAATCATGAATAAATAATCAAGAGTATTCTTCTAAATAGCCATCAGATCAGAGGAGAAATCAGATGCTAATTAATGCCAAATTAATTAATTTTCTGAGTATTTCACTTCAAAATCTACAGAATTGTGGCCTTGAACATTTTTACATCAACAAAGAAAGCCTGAAAATTGAAAATTAAGAATTCAACTTAAGGAGGGAAGACTAAATTCTCTTACTCTAAGAATTGAACTATTTTAGGCTTCTGACTTATCTAGGATATTTAAGGTCATAGGAAAGCAAAGCATTCATGGCAAAGCAAACCTGGCAAGGATTCAGGCCTATTTTGGACAATTTTTCTGGGGTAAGCAGCAGAATGAGTCAGGCTGCTCTGGCCCTGCATGGCCCAGGTAGATTCCCTACTAGGATTTCAGAAGAGGCATCTCAGTCCATTGAAGGGACTGCTAGGGCATCACCTAATGTTGTTGGCTCCTGAACCACCGGTAGCATTGACTGTCTTCCAGATTCTCCTCCAGGCCTCCCGCAGGCTTTGCAGGTAGGCTGGCAAAGTTCTGAGAGAAGCAGCCTCACCCAAAGGTGGAGCCCTACATGACCCAAGAAAGGTAGGATGCTGCAATAATTCAGGGATAAGGTCACTTTGGAAGAGCTCCAAGCACTTTTTCCTCCAAATCATCCTCTACTCACTGGCAGCTGATTCCACACTTAGGGATCTGGGTGCTTCTTAGCACTCATGGGGCTGGAGGGAAGGCACTGATGCAGTGGTGCAGGTTGCACCTTGCAAGTATCTGCCAGGGACCAGCCAGACCTTCAGTCCAACTCTGCTCCACATGCCTCATGGTCCCTTCGTTTGCCCACAGATTTCTTCCCACATGAAGGGTCACTTTCTGATCTGCACAGATGTGTCTTAGGTCAATAGTAGGTTCCCTGTTTTTCAATCACTAAGTCCTGTCCAACTCTTTGTGACCCTGTGGGCTACAGCACACCAAGCTGTTCTGTGCTTTACTTCTCACAGAATTTGCTCAAACTCATGTCTGTTGAGTCAGTGATGTCATCCAACCATCTCATTCTCTCTTGCCTCCTTCCCCTTTGCCTTCAATCTTCCCCAGCATCAGGGTCTTTTCCAATAAGTCAGCTGTTTGCATCAGGTGGCGAAAGTATTGGAGTTTCAGTATCAGTCCTTCCCATGAATATTCAGGGTTGATTTCCTTTCTGTATAAGAGACTCTTAAGAGTCTTCTTCAGCACCACAATTCAAAAGCATCAGTTCTTCAGTATTCAGTCTTCTCTATGGTCCAACACTCACATCTATACATGACTATTGGAAAAACTATAGCTTTGACTATACAGACCTTTGTTGGCAAGAGACGTCTCTGCTCTTTAATATGCTGTCTAGGCTTGTCATAGCTTTTCTTCCAAGGAGTAAGCATGTTTCAATTTTGTGGCTTCAGTCACTCACTATATGCAGTGATTTTGGATCCCAAGAAAGTACAATCTGTCCCTGCTTCCACTTTTTCCCCATCTACTTGCCATGAAGTGATGGGACCAGATGCCATGATCTTGGTTTTTTGAATGTTGAGTTTTAAGCCTTCTTTTCAAGGCTCTTCAGTTCCTCTTCACTTTCTGCGATTAAAGTGGCATCATCTGCATAACTGAAGCTGTTGATATTTATCCTGGCAGTCTTGATTCCAGCTTGTGATTCATCCAGCCCAGCATTTTGAATGATGTACAGGTCAGATGCTGTCACCTTTCTGGTCCCAGAGAGAAATTTGGGGAAATATGTAGGTGTTTTGGGAGGAACTGAGCAAAGGGCGGGTTCAGCCCTTCACCCGGATGGGGAGACAGAAGGAAGGGACGCAGTTTCTTCTGGAAAGTTGGGAGTCTGGGAAGCCACGAGGGCAGGAGTTTAGTGTTCGCTCCCATGCTCCACCTTGCTTCCTTTAAAAGAGGATACCATCTTTTTTAAAATTTTATTAGGGATTTGGGCCTTCACAGAAAATGTTTGTGCAATAGTAGGTTCCCTGTTTTCAATCACTAAGTCCTGTCCAACTCTTTGTGACCCTGTGGGCTACAGCACACCAAGCTGTTCTGTGCTTTACTTCTCACAGAATTTGCTCAAACTCATGTCTGTTGAGTCAGTGATGTCATCCAACCATCTCATTCTCTCTTGCCTCCTTCCCCTTTGCCTTCAATCTTCCCCAGCATCAGGGTCTTTTCCAATAAGTCAGCTGTTTGCATCAGGTGGCGAAAGTATTGGAGTTTCAGTATCAGTCCTTCCCATGAATATTCAGGGTTGATTTCCTTTCTGTATAAGAGACTCTTAAGAGTCTTCTTCAGCACCACAATTCAAAAGCATCAGTTCTTCAGTATTCAGTCTTCTCTATGGTCCAACACTCACATCTATACATGACTATTGGAAAAACTATAGCTTTGACTATACAGACCTTTGTTGGCAAGTGATGTCTCTGCTTTTTAATATGCTGTCTAGGCTTGTCATAGCTTTTCTTCCAAGGAGTAAGCATGTTTCAATTTTGTGGCTTCAGTCACTCACTATATGCAGTGATTTTGGATCCCAAGAAAGTACAATCTGTCCCTGCTTCCACTTTTTCCCCATCTACTTGCCATGAAGTGATGGGACCAGATGCCATGATCTTGGTTTTTTGAATGTTGAGTTTTAAGCCTTCTTTTCAAGGCTCTTCAGTTCCTCTTCACTTTCTGCGATTAAAGTGGCA
Source organism: Tragulus kanchil (assembly GCA_022376925.1). Taxonomy (NCBI): domain Eukaryota; kingdom Metazoa; phylum Chordata; class Mammalia; order Artiodactyla; family Tragulidae; genus Tragulus; species Tragulus kanchil. The sequence continues at coordinate 125,803,103 of JAIOJX010000028.1, forward strand.
TCATCTGCATAACTGAAGCTGTTGATATTTATCCTGGCAGTCTTGATTCCAGCTTGTGATTCATCCAGCCCAGCATTTTGAATGATGTACAGGTCAGATGCTGTCACTTTTCTGGTCCCAGAGAGAAATTTGGGGAACTATGTAGGTGTTTTTGTGATGAACTGAGCAAAGGTCTGGTTCAGCCCTTCACCAGGATGTGGAGACAGAAGGAAGGGACTCAGTTTCTTCTGGAAAGTTGGGAGTCTGGGAAGCCACGAGGGCAGGAGTTTAGTGTTCGCTCCCATGCTCCACCTTGCTTCCTTTAAAAGAGGATACCATCTTTTATGATAGGATGCTTCACAGAAAATGTTGTGATACTGTGGTGGCAGGTGACTTCCACTATCTGAGCTGTGGTCCTGGGAGCTTCCAGTCTCCAGTCATGGGAGAAATGAATATGGCCTCTCCTTGTGCATTACATGCATCTAATGTAGCCTGAGCAAATGCAAAGTTCAGGTCAGGCCTGGAGATTCCCATCACATCAGGGGCTGCCTGCACCCCACCTGATGCCGCCTTCCATTGGTTTAAATGATTGCCTTTGAAAAAAAGGCAGATCTTTTCCAATCCTTTGGAATCCAACAAATTTCAGTGTACCCTTCAGGGCTCAATGGTATTCTGGGTGCTTGCTAATCTAGTCCTGAGTTCAGGAGCATCAGCATCTTGGGTGATAGAGCCCCCAGGTTACTGGTGTGCATGTTTGGATTTGAGAAACAAGTTAGAATTAGGCCAAGAAAAGGTATGAAATTGTTTTAAAGTTAGGATCTTTGAGTGGTGTGTGATTGCCAGCTCGCTACCTTTTTCTCTGGTTTAAGTTCCTGGAAAAGTCTTGAACTAAGGATGACTAAGAATTGTAGTCCATTCCCTTTTCCATGGAATTTTCCTGACCCCAAGATCAAACTTGGGTCGCTCACATTGCAGGCAGATTCTTTGCCATCTGAGCCACCAGGGAAGCCCCCAAGGATTACTGAGAATTTCTGTCAGCATATGTGGCTTGTCTCATTTGTACCTGCAGCCCTGAATCTGATTCGAATGTCTGTAGTTCTCCAGGTCTTCTGGGGCCCTGCTGTTTGAAGAATGTAATGTAAATGCCACTCAGTTGGACAGCAAAGGACTTTCTCCTGATGAGTTTATCCTTTTCAGGACCCTAAACCAGTTAATTCTCATCTTACAAAATGTCAGGGCTTCATATTCTAAATTTGCTAAGAAATACCACCTTACATTCAGTACTTCTGTTTCCTACATGACAATTACCTATCAGACATGTGATCTGTTTATCTCTCTTCTTACAAACATAACAGTATCTTGTAAGCAAGCCAAGATTTAACAAAAATGCAGAAATAAACTGCCCAGGAAGTGGATAATTCTGTTTCTTTTTTTATGTTCCTGGATTTGTTCTAGACAATCTATTATATTTGTAAGGTATGATTTCTACAGTAACAGTGTACACATTGTCATTTTACTTACAATGAAATATAGATTAGTAAATAGTTCATTTGTTATGAGGAAGACTTCCAAATATCTATTATATCATGTGCTTGGTGAGGCAATTTTTAAAAAGCAGAAAAAATATTTTTTTAAACATCACATTTTATAATTCCCCAGGGCACTCAACTTTCTCACCAGGATACTAAAAAGTGAGTAGGGTTATTCTGTTTAAACCAGCTGAATTTCATCTCTGTGGAGTTACAAAAAGGAAAAACAAAGCCTCTCTCAAAGAGTTTACAGTCTAGAATTGCATCCATAAAATAGAGAAAATTGAATATTATCTCATGGTTGTGCTGTGTACCTTGAAGGTCAAAGAAGAGAGAATCTGTCGCTTGCTGTAATAATCTGCATACATAGCGTGTGACTTGAGCATTCCAGATAAACAAAGTCAGGCTTTACAGTAAATGTGGGCATGGGAATAAAAAATTAGATATCAGCCAGCATTTGTGTGCCGATCAACTCCAAAATGCCTCTTCCAGCATTTCTAATTTCAAATACCCTCATTCTCTTCTAGCTAAAACATTTTCATGAGGAGGTCCTACTTGTGACAAATATAGTGGTTAGAGACCACGGTTCACGTCATGGGGCTGAGGAGGGAGAGAACATCGCAGGCCGTATCAGGACACTTATCACAGACACACAGAATGAGAGAAGCTGGAATTCAAATTTTAATGGTACAGTAGATCCTCTGATTCTCAATGTATTATGTATCCATTGCCAAAAAAAAAAAACACAGAAAAATAATGAAAAGCTATTTGATTCTAACATATTAATCTGTGGTAATTACTGTAGCCATTTAGGACCGTATTTACCAGGATTTTGTATGCATTTATACTCAAATATATAGTCGTGTGTTGGTATCCTGCTGTGAATTCCTGGGACAGTGGAAGAGAGAGAAGAAGGATAAGGAAGCTACAATTCAGTCAGTCTCTTTTGGTTGAAATTGCTTTGTCTTGCATTGCTTTTCAATGCTATGATTTTGATGTATGATAAGACAGGTTACCATTTTTAGCACCATTCAGTATTCACTTATGCTGTCTACAGTGTTCTAGGTGAAGTTTGACAAATGCACTCACCAAGAAAAATGGAAATGATTCTTTAGAGTTGTTTCATGGCCTTTGATTTAGTAAGCAAATGAAAATTGAGAGTTACTCAGTTATTTCTTAAGAGGTTTCAAGTGTCTATATCTGCTTTAGTATTAGAAAAAAATGTCAAGTCTTGCAAGATGTAGTTCTGATGTAATTAATATCAACCTTTTCATTAAGTTTGTGCATCTCTTAATCTCAAATTACTTGTGTACTGTAGAACGGGACTGCTTGTCTGAGAATTGATGCTTAAAAACATTATTCTAGGCCTTGTGAAAGCCATATGTGCCAAACACGAGCCTTGACTCATATTTGACAGAACTCACGGTCTAGAATGGGAGATAGGCCATATGGAATGTATGAATGATGAGCTCATTGTGAGTATACACTCCAGAAAAATGCAGGGGCGATTTGCTTTCATGCGTTGCTGAGGAATCCCAGTTGCTCTTTTTGATTCTTTTGGGAATCATGTTCCCTAAGGACACCTACTCCGAGTCCTAGTGTAGACCAGAACCCTTTCATGATTCTTCCTATCCATGTCACTCTCATTACGCCAACTCCATTTTTTTCCCTCTTTTATCTCTCTTCTTTTCCAGGTTATGAGTAAATTGAAAACAAGTAGTAAAACACTTATTTTTGCATCTCTGGGAAATAGTACCCTGGCACATAAAATTATTGAATAAATGCTGTTGGGATATATGAAATCAAGAGAAGTTCAGGAAGGAAACTTGAAGGTATCATGTCAAGGTTGAGATACCAGCAGGTTCTTAAAGAAGCCAACTTTGGGAAAGTTGTTACAGAGTGAAATTGAGAAGATAATCTAGGGGCTCAGAAAGTTATGGTGCTTGTCTTCCTCAAGTAGGATGCCTTGGCTTGCAGTGAAACTTGATGGGTGGTTTAAGAGAAAAATAGAATTATTTAATTTTCTTAAACTTGGGATACAATTTGTGATCAAAGTTAATTTTAGAAACTAGCTTTTATTTAAATAAGGCAGTGACGCCAGAACAATAACACATCTTTCAGAATTTTAAAGCAAGTGAGTTTTTTTTTTTTTAAATGACAAGTGAATTTTTAAATAATTGAATGGCCTCTATTATTTAAAAGACTGTCTTTCCCAATTTTTTTCCAACATTGGTTTTCCCTTCCACCATTTTTTATTAATTATTTTTGTTTTATTTGATTATTTATCTGGCTGAGTTGGGTCTTAGTTGCAGCATAGGAGATCTTCAGGCTTCATGTGGAATCTCTCATTGTGGTGCAAAGACTCCCTAGTTGTGGCTCAAAGGCTCAGTAGTTGCCATTCATGGGCTTAGTTACTCCAGGCATGCAAGGATCTTAGTTCCCTCACTAGGGACTGAACTTCTATCAACTGCATTGCAAGGTGAATTCCAGGGAAGTCCTTATCTGACCTTTTAAAGTGAAAGTGTTAGTTATTCAGTCATGTACAGCTCTGTGGACCCAGGGACTGTAGCCCAGGCTCTCTGTCCATGGGATTTTCTAGCCAAGTATACTGGAATGGGGAGCCATTTCCTTCTCCAGGGGGTCTTCCCAACCCAGGAATCAAACTCAGGTCTCTCACATTGCAGACAGATTCTTTACTTTCTGAGCCATCTTTTAAAAGCACAAATATATTTGTTATGGGGTTTCAAGAGTAATGTAAAACAGTTCAGCTGTCAGAGGTTTTCTGGTGAAGAGAGAAGATCATATCTGAGGAAATCAAGGCATTCATGAAATGGATGTATATAATTTACAGGGAAACAAATCTTAGTTGGCCCAAGAAACACATTTCAGAACAGTTCTGAAAGTGTGGGAGTTAATATATTTGAATATCAAGTGGGGTGGTTCAAGCTTACCATATAATTTGTGTCATATTTATTAAATTTATAAAGATAAGGTTATACTGTCCTTTTACATTCAAGTTTAGGATACCCTAGTTACATTCCTGAGTCAGAAAGTTCTCCTGGAGAAGGGGTAGGCTACCTGGTTCAATCTCTGGGTTGGGAACATACTCTGGAGAAGGGAAAGATTACCCACTCCAGCGTTCTTCCCTGGAGAATTTCATGGCTTGTTCATGGGTTGCAAAGAGTTGGATGTGACTGAGAGACTTTCACTGTACCAATATGCTCAAGTTTGTTTATAAACTTCCCTTGTAGAAACTATTTAGGTATGGGTCACTTTCTCAATATTATCTTTAGCCTTGTTATATTCACTTTCAAATTGACATCCACATTTTTTGAGATTTTATTTGGATTACAATATTTTATTACAGAGCTAGAAAAAAGTCTTAGAATTAGAAAGGATCTTGTAGCTTTATTAATCCTCAACAAATTGAATAGAAAGATAAGTACTTGTCACAGTCCTGTGAAAAGAACATAATTTTAAAATCAAATAATCTTGGCTGTTGTCCTGGTTCTACTACCTACCTTTTGGATTTTCTGTTAAGTAGGAATGAATTAAATCATTCCATACTGAAATTAAATTAAAATATCTGATTAAATTTTATTTTATTTTATTTTAAATGTTTTAACTGAGTGTCTGTTGAATTAAATAGTCCAATAGATTGTAAATATGCTTAAAGCAGAAGTTTTATCTATTTTCCAGATCTGGAAACAATGCCTGGAACATGATAGGTACTCTATAAAATCTTTTAAAATCAGTGAATTTAATAAATTAATAGCTTTGGAGAAATAAAATCCTTTTAGCAATAAAACTATACTGAGTATAATTCAGTGTTGAATAAATGGAAGCCAATATTATATTGACTTCCACATATTCTGACATCATTAAAATATTTTGATTTTGAGGTACCAGAAGGTCATTTAGGGGATTCTGGTTTTATGGGTTGATGGAAATAGAGTTTATTGGACTTTAACCTGCTTTAAAATTTTCAGAGATGAAGATCTTACTCTGTATTTACACAGACTTCAGCTTTTTCTACATTACTGAGTCAGAAAGTTCTCCTGGAGAAGGGGTAGGCTACCTGGTTCAATCTCTGGGTTGGGAACATACTCTGGAGAAGGGAAAGATTACCCACTCCAGCGTTCTTCCCTGGAGAATTTCATGGCTTGTTCATGGGTTGCAAAGAGTTGGATGTGACTGAGAGACTTTCACTGTACCAATATGCTCAAGTTTGTTTATAAACTTCCCTTGTAGAAACTATTTAGGTATGGGTCACTTTCTCAATATTATCTTTAGCCTTGTTATATTCACTTTCAAATTGACATCCACATTTTTTGAGATTTTATTTGGATTACAATATTTTATTACAGAGCTAGAAAAAAGTCTTAGAATTAGAAAGGATCTTGTAGCTTTATTAATCCTCAACAAATTGAATAGAAAGATAAGTACTTGTCACAGTCCTGTGAAAAGAACATAATTTTAAAATCAAATAATCTTGGCTGTTGTCCTGGTTCTACTACCTACCTTTTGGATTTTCTGTTAAGTAGGAATGAATTAAATCATTCCATACTGAAATTAAATTAAAATATCTGATTAAATTTTATTTTATTTTATTTTAAATGTTTTAACTGAGTGTCTGTTGAATTAAATAGTCCAATAGATTGTAAATATGCTTAAAGCAGAAGTTTTATCTATTTTCCAGATCTGGAAACAATGCCTGGAACATGATAGGTACTCTATAAAATCTTTTAAAATCAGTGAATTTAATAAATTAATAGCTTTGGAGAAATAAAATCCTTTTAGCAATAAAACTATACTGAGTATAATTCAGTGTTGAATAAATGGAAGCCAATATTATATTGACTTCCACATATTCTGACATCATTAAAATATTTTGATTTTGAGGTACCAGAAGGTCATTTAGGGGATTCTGGTTTTATGGGTTGATGGAAATAGAGTTTATTGGACTTTAACCTGCTTTAAAATTTTCAGAGATGAAGATCTTACTCTGTATTTACACAGACTTCAGCTTTTTATTAATATAAGTGAAAGTATTCTCCTTGTGATTCATGGGAGATGACCAAGAAATATGATTTAATTATAGGTAGCAAAATCTTGGCAGCAAACTATCAAATAAATTCTCATTAATCTATCCAACCACCCATCTATTCATAATGGTTCCGTCCTAGAAGCTGGCACGATAGATGAACTAGGAAGTGTATGGTGTAGAGTGGTTCAATAAAGTCTTCCTGTTTCATATTTATTGGGCACCCTCTGTGTGCTAAGTAACCCACAGAATACAGATTAGATCTCAGTTCTCACCTTCAAAAGGTTAAGACATAAGTAACTCATAAAGTCTCTGTGGAATGAGGCAAACTGCCAAACAAACAAACAAACAAAAAACACAGGAAAAAAAAAAATCTAGAAAGGAATGACTTCAGTTTTACTCTTGATTCTTTATTCTTTCTTGCTTAGTCTGAAGAAATAAATATGAAACAGAGCAGCTGAGGCATATCCAACCTGTATTCAGTTACCTGGTCATTGAAGTAGACCCATCCATCTGCAAAAAGCTGTATTGAGCTGCCTTCATGGAAGAAAAGCTTGATTTGTGTTTTAAGAGATAATAAATTTCATAAGGTTTTTTTTTTTTAGGTCATGATACAAAGTTAAAAGAAATGTTATCTTAGATGTTTGTCTCAGGCAGTAGCCTGAGTTAGAAAGAAAAATTCTTTTTTTAAAGGAAATTTTAAAACAACTGAGTTTCTAAATAATTGATTAATAGGTAATGACATGTTAAGAAGGTGAAATTTCCAAGCCTTTGGTGAGAAAAGGTGCCCGCCGCCTCACCCTTCAGAACAATTGCATAAAACACAAACATATGTGTAATAGAAAATTGGATTTATTCTATGAGCAATAAGGAACCATTGTTAGGTTTCATCACAACATAATCTATAACAGAGTTGTCTAAAATTGCTCCTGGACACTGAAATCAGTCTTAACTCAAATTTAAATGTCTTATAATTATAAAATACATACTAGATTTTAAGACAGTATAAAAAAAGAAGTGAGAACTATCTAAATTAATATATTTTTATATCGATCACATGTTGAAATATATTTTGGGTAAGTTGAGGTGAAGTATGTTATAAAATTAATTACAAACTCTCTCACTTTAACCTGTTAATATGACTACTAGAAAAATTTAGAATTGCATAAGTGGGTTACATTATATTTCTTTTGGAAACCAGTGTTGAACGTTGAGTGAAACTTTTCCTGTTGCCCTGAAATTGGCTTCTAGAACCTATATATAAGGACAGAAAGTGCTAACTAGCTCCACATTCCGAAGTCAGCAGCCAGAAATTGGGCTAACCAACCCTCTGAACTAGTATGTGGGGGAACTATTTATTCCACAGTCCCAACTTCAACTAAACAGCATACTCCCAAGGGCAATGTTTGTAGAAAAAGGCCTTCACTCTCTCCTTTCTGCATGTGTTATTACATCCATTTTCATGCTTAGTCATTGATAAGACTTGGAGATAGGAGATGGAAATAAGAGCTTGAAGGTTACTTCAAGAGATGGACTGCATCCTTACATTTTACTTCTATCACTGGCTGAATGCTTGATCAGTTGCAAGATCTTGGGACCATACTGGTGGGGCATCAGAGTGCCATGGAGTGTGTGGTGAAAGAATCACTGGGAAAGCTTGAAGGTGACTTTTGTACTAAAACATGGAAACTGACTTCTCCTTCTAGGCTAGAAACGCATGAATGCAGGAGGGTTGCTCCAACAGTTTGCCTAGCAAAAGAGACTGTTCTGTAATTTTCCTATAAAAGCAAGTCAAAAGGAGTAACCCATTCCCAATTCCATGGCCCTCAGGAGAAAAGGTGCCCGCCGCCTCACCCTTCAGAACAATTGCATAAAACACAAACATATGTGTAATAGAAAATTGGATTTATTCTATGAGCAATAAGGAACCATTGTTAGGTTTCATCACAACATAATCTATAACAGAGTTGTCTAAAATTGCTCCTGGACACTGAAATCAGTCTTAACTCAAATTTAAATGTCTTATAATTATAAAATACATACTAGATTTTAAGACAGTATAAAAAAAGAAGTGAGAACTATCTAAATTAATATATTTTTATATCGATCACATGTTGAAATATATTTTGGGTAAGTTGAGGTGAAGTATGTTATAAAATTAATTACAAACTCTCTCACTTTAACCTGTTAATATGACTACTAGAAAAATTTAGAATTGCATAAGTGGGTTACATTATATTTCTTTTGGAAACCAGTGTTGAACGTTGAGTGAAACTTTTCCTGTTGCCCTGAAATTGGCTTCTAGAACCTATATATAAGGACAGAAAGTGCTAACTAGCTCCACATTCCGAAGTCAGCAGCCAGAAATTGGGCTAACCAACCCTCTGAACTAGTATGTGGGGGAACTATTTATTCCACAGTCCCAACTTCAACTAAACAGCATACTCCCAAGGGCAATGTTTGTAGAAAAAGGCCTTCACTCTCTCCTTTCTGCATGTGTTATTACATCCATTTTCATGCTTAGTCATTGATAAGACTTGGAGATAGGAGATGGAAATAAGAGCTTGAAGGTTACTTCAAGAGATGGACTGCATCCTTACATTTTACTTCTATCACTGGCTGAATGCTTGATCAGTTGCAAGATCTTGGGACCATACTGGTGGGGCATCAGAGTGCCATGGAGTGTGTGGTGAAAGAATCACTGGGAAAGCTTGAAGGTGACTTTTGTACTAAAACATGGAAACTGACTTCTCCTTCTAGGCTAGAAACGCATGAATGCAGGAGGGTTGCTCCAACAGTTTGCCTAGCAAAAGAGACTGTTCTGTAATTTTCCTATAAAAGCAAGTCAAAAGGAGTAACCCATTCCCAATTCCATGGCCCTCAGAAAGAGTGTAAGAAGACCACTTTGATTCCCATGGTTTCCTGTGAAGGGGCATGGAAGCTACAGGAGGGTGCAGAGACTACAGGGTTGCCCAGATATCCTGATCAAGGGAGGGGATGTTCCACCTCACCAAGAATACTGTACTCCCTCTCTTCATATTCCCAGTGCTGCTTGTATGCATGTGTAGGAAGGAAGAGGTGATGGTCCAAGGAGGTCAAGGTAATCCTGTTGCCTGAATCATTTACTGTTCTTTTTGTAATAGGAAGTACTCAGCCTTGGGCCTCACTTACGAGCTCTAGTCCCAAGCACACAGTCCTAGTCCCATCATTCTACTACTTACTCACTTGTGTCATTGTCCTCAAAGTGTTAGTCACTCAGTCATGTTCAACCCTTTACAACCCCACGGACTGGAAAACTGCCAGGCTCGTCTGTCCATAGTATTTGCCAGGCAAGGATGCTGGAGTGGGTTGCCATTCCCTTCTCCAGGGGATCATTGTCCTACTCAAAGCCTATTATTGGTTTCCTCTTGTCTGCAAGACTAACTTGTAATTCCTTAAAAGATCACAATTGTGGAATTTTGTCCATACCCAGCTTACTAGCCTCTGTTAACCCCAATCTTTCTGCTTTAATCAGACAGAACTACCAGGGACTGCTCATTTTTGCTAGAAATCATGTCTTCACTCATTCAACAAATATGTATTATCTCTTTTGCATCCAAGCACTCTTCTAGGCATTAAGGATGTAGTAGGTAAATCAGACTTAGTTCCTTTCAACCGTCTAATAAATAGGATCCTTTTTTAAAAATGTATTTTTCTTTAATTGAAAGATAATGGCTTTACAGAGTTTTGTTCTTTACTGACAGACATCAACATGAATCAGCCATAGGTTTTGTCTTAATAAAATTCTGTCCCTGCTTCTTGAATATACGTCTCTTCCATCACAGCTTAAATATTACCTCCACTGTGAAGCTTTTCCTCAGATAGGATAAAGACTATCTGGCTCTGTAGTTTGTATTTATTATTTGATGGAGCCTTCTGTTACTTGATTATATCCCCACCTACTCTAAGATCTCATTGACAGGAACTATGTTCAGTCTATCTTTGGATCTACAACATCTGGCACATTGTGCGTGCTGTAAAAATGCATGCTGAAATGCCTCAATGTTACTGTCTTTTAATTCTCTCTTTATTTCTTACTTTTGTACTGAATATTTTCTCAGAGGTTACATAACAGTCAGAGACTTGGCAAGCCAAGTTTAGTTAAGAACAGTTACACAATCAAAATATGCTTTAAAGAAGTCTATTCCAAGTAGCATTGGTTGAATGATTTAACATATTTCTTTCTGCATCTAAACAGTGAAGTCATTCCTGTCTTTTGGGCAAAAGTAGAGTACATAGCTCCCTTATTTTTTGAATTATTTCAATCTACAAAATGTCTTAAACTCAGCCTTGGGCCTCACTTACGAGCTCTAGTCCCAAGCACACAGTCCTAGTCCCATCATTCTACTACTTACTCACTTGTGTCATTGTCCTCAAAGTGTTAGTCACTCAGTCATGTTCAACCCTTTACAACCCCACGGACTGGAAAACTGCCAGGCTCGTCTGTCCATAGTATTTGCCAGGCAAGGATGCTGGAGTGGGTTGCCATTCCCTTCTCCAGGGGATCATTGTCCTACTCAAAGCCTATTATTGGTTTCCTCTTGTCTGCAAGACTAACTTGTAATTCCTTAAAAGATCACAATTGTGGAATTTTGTCCATACCCAGCTTACTAGCCTCTGTTAACCCCAATCTTTCTGCTTTAATCAGACAGAACTACCTAAGGGACTGCTCTTTTTTGCTAGAAATCATGTCTTCACTCATTCAACAAATATGTATTATCTCTTTTGCATCCAAGCACTCTTCTAGGCATTAAGGATGTAGTAGGTAAATCAGACTTAGTTCCTTTCAACCGTCTAATAAATAGGATCCTTTTTTAAAAATGTATTTTTCTTTAATTGAAAGATAATGGCTTTACAGAGTTTTGTTCTTTACTGACAGACATCAACATGAATCAGCCATAGGTTTTGTCTTAATAAAATTCTGTCCCTGCTTCTTGAATATACGTCTCTTCCATCACAGCTTAAATATTACCTCCACTGTGAAGCTTTTCCTCAGATAGGATAAAGACTATCTGGCTCTGTAGTTTGTATTTATTATTTGATGGAGCCTTCTGTTACTTGATTATATCCCCACCTACTCTAAGATCTCATTGACAGGAACTATGTTCAGTCTATCTTTGGATCTACAACATCTGGCACATTGTGCGTGCTGTAAAAATGCATGCTGAAATGCCTCAATGTTACTGTCTTTTAATTCTCTCTTTATTTCTTACTTTTGTACTGAATATTTTCTCAGAGGTTACATAACAGTCAGAGACTTGGCAAGCCAAGTTTAGTTAAGAACAGTTACACAATCAAAATATGCTTTAAAGAAGTCTATTCCAAGTAGCATTGGTTGAATGATTTAACATATTTCTTTCTGCATCTAAACAGTGAAGTCATTCCTGTCTTTTGGGCAAAAAGTAGAGTACATAGCTCCCCAAATTATTCTCAAAATTAAGAATTAAAAGCTGCTATCATTTTGAAAATATAAAATTGTTTTGACCATCAGAGCGTCATTTCAATGCATACAAAAAATAGAACTATATATAGTTAACACAGACTTGCATGTTGCTAAGTTATAATCACTGAGTCACTGATTAAGGACTTGGGACTTGTCTTGAAAACAAGATTTTTCACCATCAAAGGTTGTTTTCCTCATTGCTCTGTGAGAAAAGGGGATCCTGCAGGGGTGCTGTGTGATGGTCTGGAGGGGTGGGATGGGGGGCATATACATATGACTAATCTGGGAACATACATATCTGTAAACAACAAAACTCTGTAAAACTTAAAAGTAAAATAAAAGTTCTTTTTTTTTTTAAAAAAAAAAAAAAGGTTATTTTCCTTTCTTCAGTGTTTGACAAAAGCTAAAGTAATACAAAATTTCAGATGGCAATCTGTGACACTTTTCAATATTAGCAGTTGAACTTTGTTAATCTACTCTACTAAGGGGACTGAAATAGGTAGTTATATATTTGATTAGAGAGCCAGACAACCTCAGAATTTACAAGACATGAAAATATCAGAATGATCCCAAACATCTGAAAGTAGCATCAAAGGAATGAGGGTCCAGCCTCCCAAAGTGTCTGGTAGTTTGTATGGAAGTTTAAAAAACAAAAACAAAAAACAAAACAGCAACCAGGATGAGACCACAAGGAGGAAATCTTGTGATAAGGTAGCAGACATCTGTGTATCCAAGCCAATAGAAAGATGGCCGAGTCGGATCAGCCTGGCTGGATTATGACAAAAGGTCAACTATCCACGCACACCCCAACCCCTTTGCTCTGTGCGTGCCTCCTGGTCTCAGATGCAATTTATGCTTTTAATTCTCTCTTTATTTCTTACTTTTGTACTGAATATTTTCTCAGAGGTTACATAACAGTCAGAGACTTGGCAAGCCAAGTTTAGTTAAGAACAGTTACACAATCAAAATATGCTTTAAAGAAGTCTATTCCAAGTAGCATTGGTTGAATGATTTAACATATTTCTTTCTGCATCTAAACAGTGAAGTCATTCCTGTCTTTTGGGCAAAAAGTAGAGTACATAGCTCCCCAAATTATTCTCAAAATTAAGAATTAAAAGCTGCTATCATTTTGAAAATATAAAATTGTTTTGACCATCAGAGCGTCATTTCAATGCATACAAAAAATAGAACTATATATAGTTAACACAGACTTGCATGTTGCTAAGTTATAATCACTGAGTCACTGATTAAGGACTTGGGACTTGTCTTGAAAACAAGATTTTTCACCATCAAAGGTTGTTTTCCTCATTGCTCTGTGAGAAAAGGGGATCCTGCAGGGGTGCTGTGTGATGGTCTGGAGGGGTGGGATGGGGGGCATATACATATGACTAATCTGGGAACATACATATCTGTAAACAACAAAACTCTGTAAAACTTAAAAGTAAAATAAAAGTTCTTTTTTTTTTTAAAAAAAAAAAAAGGTTATTTTCCTTTCTTCAGTGTTTGACAAAAGCTAAAGTAATACAAAATTTCAGATGGCAATCTGTGACACTTTTCAATATTAGCAGTTGAACTTTGTTAATCTACTCTACTAAGGGGACTGAAATAGGTAGTTATATATTTGATTAGAGAGCCAGACAACCTCAGAATTTACAAGACATGAAAATATCAGAATGATCCCAAACATCTGAAAGTAGCATCAAAGGAATGAGGGTCCAGCCTCCCAAAGTGTCTGGTAGTTTGTATGGAAGTTTAAAAAACAAAAACAAAAAACAAAACAGCAACCAGGATGAGACCACAAGGAGGAAATCTTGTGATAAGGTAGCAGACATCTGTGTATCCAAGCCAATAGAAAGATGGCCGAGTCGGATCAGCCTGGCTGGATTATGACAAAAGGTCAACTATCCACGCACACCCCAACCCCTTTGCTCTGTGCGTGCCTCCTGGTCTCAGATGCAATTCCAGAAAAATGTTAGGGAATGAATCCTGAAATGAATTAGATTTATTTTTACCACATGGTGCAATGGGTTTGAAGTATAAATCAAGTTGACTTAGAGAAAAAAAATTACACTTCTTGCCTACTTGAGTTTAGAAACTACTGTGCAAATATGTTGCACTATATTCCTGTGCATTCCTGTGTCTTTCTGAAGGATATTTCTAGAAGTGAGATGCTCGGTCGAAAGATACGCAGCTTGCACATTTGGGTAGGTACAACTGAATCATTCTCTAAAGTTATGTGCATTTTTATTTTTTCTGCTAACGACATATAAGAATGTCCTTTGTCTGATGCCCTTGCCAATATTTATTAATAGCTGCTAAAGATTCATTTACTTAAAATATCTCCTTTGGTTTCTTTCCACAGAAATATCTCTTTTGGTTTGCTTCCAGAAAAGCCTAGCCCAGAGATAATTGCATTTAGCTCAATTTCATTCAAATCCAATGTCATTAATTCATTTTTATCATCTATTTCATTTGCTTTGAGGACATGTAGAATAGAAGTGGAGGACAGGAGAATAACATTCACTAGGTGGATACTTTGAATCAAGCACTTCGTAAACAGTATTTCTCATCCTGAAATGGCATTATTTCAGTGATTCTCAAAGTGTGATCTCTAGACAAGCAGCATCAGCATCACTTGGGACCTTTTTAGAAATGCAGATTCTCAGACCCTGCCCTCTACCCACTGAATCAGAATATCTGTTTTCTCTTTTTCAAGCACTCCAGGTAATTCTGGGGTACCCAACATTTTGAGAAGCACTGCATATACCCATTTCATAGCGGAGGAACTGAAAGACTGTAAGTCATTCATTTGCTCAAGGTCATCAGCTATGACTTCAAAGTCAACACAATGCTTCCTCCTTGAGTGAAGGTAAATATTAATAAGATCCAAGGGTTGAGATGTGCTGTTGGGAAGAACAATGTGGTAAAGTAAGATAGAATAGAACTCTGAGAAATCCCAGCAGTAACAGAAGCCTGTGGATAATCATTATGGCCGGGCGATTACCAGCAGAATTAAGCAGGGCTCCAAAACTAAGGAGACATATTTGTTAAGATAGGCATGGGGCCTTAAATTGACCCTGCATCTATCATTCCTTTTATTCTCACAAAATATCCTGGAAATGTGGAGAAGAGCTAGTATGCGGAGCATAAACCCACGATTTATAGGTTAGAATTATTGTAGTCCTGGAAATACAGAAAAGAAAGGCAAAGTTGGAAGAAGACAAATTTATCTTGTTCTTGAAGTAGGGCATCTTTGTCAGAGATGATTATTAGTCACTGGAGTTTAGAAACTACGCTTTCTTTGTGTCGTCTTTCTGAAGGATATTTCTAGAAGTGAGATGCTCGGTCGAAAGATACGCAGCTTGCACATTTGGGTCGGTACAACTGAATCATTCTCGAAAGTTATGTGCATTTTTATCTTTTCTGCTAACGACATATAAGAATGTCCTTTGTCTGATGCCCTTGCCAATATTTATTAATAGCTGCTAAAGATTCATTTACTTAAAATATCTCCTTTGGTTTCTTTCCACAGAAATATCTCTTTTGGTTTGCTTCCAGAAAAGCCTAGCCCAGAGATAATTGCATTTAGCTCAATTTCATTCAAATCCAATGTCATTAATTCATTTTTATCATCTATTTCATTTGCTTTGAGGACATGTAGAATAGAAGTGGAGGACAGGAGAATAACATTCACTAGGTGGATACTTTGAATCAAGCACTTCGTAAACAGTATTTCTCATCCTGAAATGGCATTATTTCAGTGATTCTCAAAGTGTGATCTCTAGACAAGCAGCATCAGCATCACTTGGGACCTTTTTAGAAATGCAGATTCTCAGACCCTGCCCTCTACCCACTGAATCAGAATATCTGTTTCTCTTTTTCAAGCACTCCAGGTAATTCTGGGGTACCCAACATTTTGAGAAGCACTGCATATACCCATTTCATAGCGGAGGAACTGAAAGACTGTAAGTCATTCATTTGCTCAAGGTCATCAGCTATGACTTCAAAGTCAACACAATGCTTCCTCCTTGAGTGAAGGTAAATATTAATAAGATCCAAGGGTTGAGATGTGCTGTTGGGAAGAACAATGTGGTAAAGTAAGATAGAATAGAACTCTGAGAAATCCCAGCAGTAACAGAAGCCTGTGGATAATCATTATGGCCGGGCGATTACCAGCAGAATTAAGCAGGGCTCCAAAACTAAGGAGACATATTTGTTAAGATAGGCATGGGGCCTTAAATTGACCCTGCATCTATCATTCCTTTTATTCTCACAAAATATCCTGGAAATGTGGAGAAGAGCTAGTATGCGGAGCATAAACCCACGATTTATAGGTTAGAATTATTGTAGTCCTGGAAATACAGAAAAGAAAGGCAAAGTTGGAAGAAGACAAATTTATCTTGTTCTTGAAGTAGGGCATCTTTGTCAGAGATGATTATTAGTCACTGGAATGTTTTTGGTTTTTTTTTAAGCAGCAGAAAATGTTGCAGGTTGTGTGGTAATAAAGTTGGGTAACAGAGGTTTATGAAAACCAGAAAAGTAAAGGGCCTTCATTTTGGCAGAGGATTGAGTTTAATGTAACTCATTTTTAAGTAAAAGAAAATAAGTCCTATGAGATACTTCCCCTAGCTCTCCTTATATGCTCACATAGAAATTTAACTTGAGCTGTATGTAACTGCCCACTAGTCATTTAACTTAGGAATGTAACCTTGGGAAGGGAGTCCATTGGATAGATTACTTAATTTCAAGAATCCTTTGAATCTGGAAGTAGGGTAAATACAACTTTGGCTTCATGATTTACCTGAGTGCCTGTACCAAGATTTCCTGGGTTGATCTCCAAGAAAAGGGAGTGCTTTTCTTTTTCTGCCAAATCATAAAATAACCAGAAAAAAAATTTAAAAACTGATCAGCTTGGGAGAAGGAAATGTGTGTAGCAGTGTATTGAAAGTATTTCTCAAACAAGTGTGCTCAGAATCCCCTGGAGGGCTAGTTAAACATGAGTTCCTGGACTGGACTCCCAGAGTTTCTGATTCTTTAGGTTAGGGGACCCAAGAAACTGATTTTCTAAAAGTTTCTTGGTGAGGCTGATACTGAGAACCAATGGTGTAGGAAGAAGAGTCTCCTCTCTTGGATGTGGGAATAAGACCACCTGTGTCCCTCTCTTAAGTTGTAACATCCAATTGCCAAATTCTTTTGGATGAATCACTTAATCTTCCTGAATTGGGACTTCCCTTTTATAAGTTACATGCTAGCAGATTTTTTAAAAAAGCAGGGCTCCAAAACTAAGGAGACATATTTGTTAAGATAGGCATGGGGCCTTAAATTGACCCTGCATCTATCATTCCTTTTATTCTCACAAAATATCCTGGAAATGTGGAGAAGAGCTAGTATGCGGAGCATAAACCCACGATTTATAGGTTAGAATTATTGTAGTCCTGGAAATACAGAAAAGAAAGGCAAAGTTGGAAGAAGACAAATTTATCTTGTTCTTGAAGTAGGGCATCTTTGTCAGAGATGATTATTAGTCACTGGAATGTTTTTGGTTTTTTTTTAAGCAGCAGAAAATGTTGCAGGTTGTGTGGTAATAAAGTTGGGTAACAGAGGTTTATGAAAACCAGAAAAGTAAAGGGCCTTCATTTTGGCAGAGGATTGAGTTTAATGTAACTCATTTTTAAGTAAAAGAAAATAAGTCCTATGAGATACTTCCCCTAGCTCTCCTTATATGCTCACATAGAAATTTAACTTGAGCTGTATGTAACTGCCCACTAGTCATTTAACTTAGGAATGAAACCCTTTGGGGAAAGGGGAGTCCATTGGATAGATTACTTAATTTCAAGAATCCTTTGAATCTGGAAGTAGGGTAAATACAACTTTGGCTTCATGATTTACCTGAGTGCCTGTACCAAGATTTCCTGGGTTGATCTCCAAGAAAAGGGAGTGCTTTTCTTTTTCTGCCAAATCATAAAATAACCAGAAAAAAAATTTAAAAACTGATCAGCTTGGGAGAAGGAAATGTGTGTAGCAGTGTATTGAAAGTATTTCTCAAACAAGTGTGCTCAGAATCCCCTGGAGGGCTAGTTAAACACGAGTTCCTGGACTGGACTCCCAGAGTTTCTGATTCTTTAGGTTGGGGGGGACCCAAGAAACTGATTTTCTAAAAGTTTCTTGGTGAGGCTGATACTGAGAACCAATGGTGTAGGAAGAAGAGTCTCCCTCTCTTGGATGTGGGAATAAGACCACCTGTGTCCCTCTCTTAAGTTGTAACATCCAATTGCCAAATTCTTTTGGATGAATCACTTAATCTTCCTGAATTGGGACTTCCCTTTTATAAGTTAGTCATAATAGTAATAACACCAAATTAATGAGGTTATCTAGAATTTAGGGGAGGACCAAATGCAGTGATGCAAAAAAATGCTTGTGAGGGGCTTCCCTGGTGGTCCAGTGGGTAAAGAGTCCGCCTTGCAATGCAAGAGGCACTGGTTCAATACCAGACCCAAGAGAATCCCACGTACCATGGAGCAGCTGGACCGATGTGTCCAATTGTGAGCCAGTGCTCTGGAGCGTGTGTGCCCAGAGCCAGTGCTCTATAATGAGAGAGGCCACTGTAATGGGAGGCTCATACAGGCCAAAGAGTAAAAATGGATGAAAAATAAATAAATAAAAAGAGGCCAAATTTTTTTTTTAATTTTCTATAAAAAAAATGTCTGTGAATATTGGTTAATAATTCATGTGTTTTGGTTAACTCTGTGTCTCCACTTGTCTGGATTAAGGGATGCCCTTAGTCCCTTTTTGACTGGACAAAAGACAGAAGAAGGTCAAATTCTTTCTCGCTCTGCTTGAGCTGGGATGTCCATCCTCTTATGTGCTTGGACCTCACAGCTCCTGATTCCTGGGACTTCGAACGCAAACTGTATTATAACATCAGCTTTCCTGGCACTTCAGTTTGCACGTAGCAGACTGTGGGACTTTTTGGGGTCCATGACCACATGAGCCAATTCTTATAATAGCTCTCTTCATGTATCTTTATATATCCTATTGGTTTTGTGTCTTTGCTGAACCCTTGGCCCCCAAACTCACATCGATTTACCTGAGGTTACCAAGATTTCCTGGGTTGATCTCCAAGAAAGGAGTGCTTTTCTTTTCTGCCAAATCATAAAATAACCAGAAAAAAATTTAAAACTGATCAGCTTGGGAGAAGGAAATGTGTGTAGCAGTGTATTGAAAGTATTTCTCAAACAAGTGTGCTCAGAATCCCCTGGAGGGCTAGTTAAACACGAGTTCCTGGACTGGACTCCCAGAGTTTCTGATTCTTTAGGTTGGGGGGGACCCAAGAAACTGATTTTCTAAAAGTTTCTTGGTGAGGCTGATACTGAGAACCAATGGTGTAGGAAGAAG
Source organism: Tragulus kanchil (assembly GCA_022376925.1). Classification (NCBI taxonomy): domain Eukaryota; kingdom Metazoa; phylum Chordata; class Mammalia; order Artiodactyla; family Tragulidae; genus Tragulus; species Tragulus kanchil. Next base: position 125,822,532 of record JAIOJX010000028.1, read on the forward strand.
AGTCTCCCTCTCTTGGATGTGGGAATAAGACCACCTGTGTCCCTCTCTTAAGTTGTAACATCCAATTGCCAAATTCTTTTGGATGAATCACTTAATCTTCCTGAATTGGGACTTCCCTTTTATAAGTTAGTCATAATAGTAATAACACCAAATTAATGAGGTTATCTAGAATTTAGGGGAGGACCAAATGCAGTGATGCAAAAAAATGCTTGTGAGGGGATTCCCTGGTGGTCCAGTGGGTAAAGAGTCCGCCTTGCAATGCAAGAGGCACTGGTTCAATACCAGACCCAAGAGAATCCCACGTACCATGGAGCAGCTGGACCGATGTGTCCAATTGTGAGCCAGTGCTCTGGAGCGTGTGTGCCCAGAGCCAGTGCTCTATAATGAGAGAGGCCACTGTAATGGGAGGCTCATACAGGCCAAAGAGTAAAAATGGATGAAAAATAAATAAATAAAAAGAGGCCAAATTTTTTTTTTAATTTTCTATAAAAAAAATGTCTGTGAATATTGGTTAATAATTCATGTGTTTTGGTTAACTCTGTGTCTCCACTTGTCTGGATTAAGGGATGCCCTTAGTCCCTTTTTGACTGGACAAAAGACAGAAGAAGGTCAAATTCTTTCTCGCTCTGCTTGAGCTGGGATGTCCATCCTCTTATGTGCTTGGACCTCACAGCTCCTGATTCCTGGGACTTCGAACGCAAACTGTATTATAACATCAGCTTTCCTGGCACTTCAGTTTGCACGTAGCAGACTGTGGGACTTTTTGGGGTCCATGACCACATGAGCCAATTCTTATAATAGCTCTCTTCATGTATCTTTATATATCCTATTGGTTTTGTGTCTTTGGTGAACCCTGGCAAAAATAGTGCTTCTTCCTCTTTATTTTTACAATTCAAAACAAAAAACTCCTCCATCCACAAATTTGTCTCCAGATGGCTCTCCTTTGTTTTTCTCAGGACTGAATTAAGCCAAAGTAGGTGAACAGTCTGTCACAATGCTAAGTTGGAAATTCTGATAGATGATATTGGTGGCCTACTCAATATCCACCTATTTTCCCTTTTTCTTCTTAAGAGAACATTAATTTTGTTCAATGATGAAGTAGCTTTGTGCTCAAGGAAGAGGAGTCCCTCTCCTAGTCCAGGGACGTCCATTAGTCTAAGCCGATCTTGGCAACTTTGTTTTTTCTCATGTGAATAAATGCTAAATTATTCACACATTCAACGTTTATTCATTCAGTGCCAAATGTTGTTCGTGCCAGAATATAAAGATGAACAAGAATGGGAGCCCTGGGACTTCCCTGGTGGTGTGGTGATTGAGACTCTGCGCTTCCAGTGCAGGGGACATGGGTTCCATCCCTGGTTGGAGCATTAGGATCCCACATGCTACACAGTGCAGCCAAAAAAAAAAAAAGAATGGCAAGCCTATATTGAACAAATAATAACATAAATCATTTCTGCTATGAAATAAAGTAAGTGATAAGGCTTTCTGGGAAAAGCGAGAGGAAAGGGGGTGACAAAGAAATTTTCTGTAAGTGGTTCTTTAAGAATTAAGGATGATAGGAGCAAAAATATTTCAAGCTTGTGTGAAGGCTGTGAAATGAAAAGAAAGTATGCAATACACAGATTGCAGTCACCAAGTAGGATCAGATTGTAGAAGGTGTGGTTGGTTATAGTTGGGAGTTTCAAACTTCAGCCAAAGGGGAAAATGGGAGGTCAATAAAGGAATTAAGAGTACTCATAAAGCAGATTTCCACTGAGAAAAAAAATTACTCTAGCTGCCAATGAAGAATGAACTGAAAGAATACTAAGTGGATATGGATGAAGCCCATTAACAGACTCTACAAGGAGAGATGGTCAGAGCTTGGACTAGAGTTGCTTAGTCTGATAAGGTAGGCATTAGCCACAGGTGGCTACTGAGCACCTCTGAAAATGTGATTTGCCCAGATAACAGTGTGTTTTAGGTATAAGTACATATCAGATTCCAAAGACTTAGTAAGAAAAAAAAAAAAAGAATGTAAATACTGAATTAACAATATTTTATATTGATTACATGTTAAAATGATAATATTTTGGATATATTGAATTTAATATATCTTATTAAATTGACCTTTACTTGTTTTGTTTTACCTTTTTAATGTTACTTATAAAATTATATGAGTGACTAGCATCTGTTGGTTACGTTATATCCATCAGACAGTGTTGATGATTGTGTTGACAGTGGAGATGGAAAGAAGTAGACATATTTGCAAAGTGTTTAGGAGATGGAATTGAGTCATTTGATAATTTGTTGTGAAAGAAAGGATTATTAAGGATCTTATCTTTGTTTCTGGAATAAATAATTAAACAGATATATCATTTCTTGAGATATGGAATGAGGAGCTGGGCTGAGGAGAATATGAAAGATAATGTATAACATTCAGTCACATTGAGTTTGATGTTCTCCCTCAAAGATATCTGAGCCAGACATGTGAATTTAGAAGTTCGTAAATAAAGTCATGGAAGTGGTTGAGTTTCAGGGAAGCTAATAGTTTAAAGGAAAGACTGAGAAGCAGCCACCAGAGGAGTAGGAGGAAAAACTAGGAAAATGTGATATCAGAAGAGAAGGGGACTGAGGAGTTGAGGTAGAAATCACAAAATTATTGAGACAAAAATCACAAAATGTTGATAGTTTCTGAAATTCAGTGATGGACACAAGGTAGCTCATTAATGCCATTCTCTCTCTATGTTGGTGTAAAATAATAATACTGATAAAGCTATTTGCAGGAACAGAGACACAGATATAGAGAATGGACTCGCAGACACAGGGGAAGGAGACAGTGGGACGAACTGAGAGAGTAGCGTTGGCAAACCTACGCTACATTGTGCAAAACAGGTAGCTACTTGGAAGCTGCTGTACAGCACAGGGAGCTCAGCTCAATCCTCTGTGATGACCTAGAGGGGTCGAGTGGGGTGGGTGCATGGGAGGGAGGCTAAAGAGGAAGGAGAGATACATATAGACAGCATAACCCAACACATTTTAAAAGAATTGTACTCCAATTGTTAATTTTTTTAGATTTCTAAAAACAATTTGAAATCTTATTTTTTTCTAAACTGAACTGAATGTGTGAATGCAAGCATCCCTTGTAGTGGTCAAGAAAAAGGGTGAGGAGAAGACCATTCAGATTATGTCCCTATGAATTTTATTCCTTTCATTGACCTAAAGGAGAAACAAATCACAGAGACGTAAAATATTTTTTCTTATTAAATTGACCTTTACTTGTTTTGTTTTACCTTTTTAATGTTACTTATAAAATTATATGAGTGACTAGCATCTGTTGGTTACGTTATATCCATCAGACAGTGTTGATGATTGTGTTGACAGTGGAGATGGAAAGAAGTAGACATATTTGCAAAGTGTTTAGGAGATGGAATTGAGTCATTTGATAATTTGTTGTGAAAGAAAGGATTATTAAGGATCTTATCTTTGTTTCTGGAATAAATAATTAAACAGATATATCATTTCTTGAGATATGGAATGAGGAGCTGGGCTGAGGAGAATATGAAAGATAATGTATAACATTCAGTCACATTGAGTTTGATGTTCTCCCTCAAAGATATCTGAGCCAGACATGTGAATTTAGAAGTTCGTAAATAAAGTCATGGAAGTGGTTGAGTTTCAGGGAAGCTAATAGTTTAAAGGAAAGACTGAGAAGCAGCCACCAGAGGAGTAGGAGGAAAAACTAGGAAAATGTGATATCAGAAGAGAAGGGGACTGAGGAGTTGAGGTAGAAATCACAAAATTATTGAGACAAAAATCACAAAATGTTGATAGTTTCTGAAATTCAGTGATGGACACAAGGTAGCTCATTAATGCCATTCTCTCTCTATGTTGGTGTAAAATAATAATACTGATAAAGCTATTTGCAGGAACAGAGACACAGATATAGAGAATGGACTCGCAGACACAGGGGAAGGAGACAGTGGGACGAACTGAGAGAGTAGCGTTGGCAAACCTACGCTACATTGTGCAAAACAGGTAGCTACTTGGAAGCTGCTGTACAGCACAGGGAGCTCAGCTCAATCCTCTGTGATGACCTAGAGGGGTCGAGTGGGGTGGGTGCATGGGAGGGAGGCTAAAGAGGAAGGAGAGATACATATAGACAGCATAACCCAACACATTTTAAAAGAATTGTACTCCAATTGTTAATTTTTTTAGATTTCTAAAAACAATTTGAAATCTTATTTTTTTCTAAACTGAACTGAATGTGTGAATGCAAGCATCCCTTGTAGTGGTCAAGAAAAAGGGTGAGGAGAAGACCATTCAGATTATGTCCCTATGAATTTTTATTCCTTTCATTGACCTAAAGGAGAAACAAATCACAGAGACGTAAAACATAGATTGCAGTCTCTTAAATAATATGCAGTAGCTTAAATCAAGACTAATACATTCCAGCTTTGTGATTTCCTGTTACTAAAATTTAAACCAGTGAGTATAGTCCGTCTCTGTGCTTGGTGTATTGTAATTATTTTGATTGAGTTCAAATTCCTGAGATTTTTGAATATAATGGTTCTAAGTGTTAGTAACCAATAGATCATGTTTTAATTTTTTTGTCCTTCTCTAGGCATGAGTAACACTAGAATTCCAAGAACAATAAAAGTAAGAAAAAGCAATAGTTTAAGTTATATAGATTGCATTAAATTTTTTAACACAATGTAAGCTGTAGGAAAACCTATTTCTTAAAGTTCTGGTTATTTCCAAGGCACTAACCTGCCATCTTCTCAGTCAGCTGCTTTCAGAATAAAGTCATTTTCCTTGCCTCAAAAAAAAAAAAAAATGTACTAGAAATATAACTTTTCGTGGACTGATGTTTTGTCCGAATATGGTAAGAGAATACAGAATTCACAAACAGAATATGTAAGAATTAAGTATTTAAAAAGCTTAAATTTGCAGGTTAAGTCTGGAGTATTCAATGAATGCTTTTGAAATAGTTGATCAATTATTTGTAATAATCTATAATAAAATAGATCCTAGCACCATATGTCCAAATATACTAGAATGAACTCCATATGAGTTGAAAATCCAAATGAAACAAAAATGCTAAAATTACGTAAGTGATTTTATATATATATATGTGCAAAAACAGAAAGAGAAATATTGATAGATTAAACTTGATAAAATGCTTTAAAATATTGGTGTTTCAACATATGCACAGGAGCTCAGCTCAATCCTCTGTGATGACCTAGAGGGGTAGGGGGGCATGGGAGGGAGGCTAAAGAGGAAGGAGATACATATAGACAGCATAACCCAACACATTTTAAAAGAATTGTACTCCAATTGTTAATTTTTTTAGATTTCTAAAAACAATTTGAAATCTTATTTTTTTCTAAACTGAACTGAATGTGTGAATGCAAGCATCCCTTGTAGTGGTCAAGAAAAAGGGTGAGGAGAAGACCATTCAGATTATGTCCCTATGAATTTTTATTCCTTTCATTGACCTAAAGGAGAAACAAATCACAGAGACGTAAAACATAGATTGCAGTCTCTTAAATAATATGCAGTAGCTTAAATCAAGACTAATACATTCCAGCTTTGTGATTTCCTGTTACTAAAATTTAAACCAGTGAGTATAGTCCGTCTCTGTGCTTGGTGTATTGTAATTATTTTGATTGAGTTCAAATTCCTGAGATTTTTGAATATAATGGTTCTAAGTGTTAGTAACCAATAGATCATGTTTTAATTTTTTTGTCCTTCTCTAGGCATGAGTAACACTAGAATTCCAAGAACAATAAAAGTAAGAAAAAGCAATAGTTTAAGTTATATAGATTGCATTAAATTTTTTAACACAATGTAAGCTGTAGGAAAACCTATTTCTTAAAGTTCTGGTTATTTCCAAGGCACTAACCTGCCATCTTCTCAGTCAGCTGCTTTCAGAATAAAGTCATTTTCCTTGCCTCAAAAAAAAAAAAAAATGTACTAGAAATATAACTTTTCGTGGACTGATGTTTTGTCCGAATATGGTAAGAGAATACAGAATTCACAAACAGAATATGTAAGAATTAAGTATTTAAAAAGCTTAAATTTGCAGGTTAAGTCTGGAGTATTCAATGAATGCTTTTGAAATAGTTGATCAATTATTTGTAATAATCTATAATAAAATAGATCCTAGCACCATATGTCCAAATATACTAGAATGAACTCCATATGAGTTGAAAATCCAAATGAAACAAAAATGCTAAAAATTACGTAAGTGATTTTATATATATATATGTGCAAAAAACAGAAAGAGAAATATTGATAGATTAAACTTGATAAAATGAAAAGCATTGTAAATGAAAAATTAAAGCAAAACACAAAATTGAGGAAGTGTTTACAACATATGAGAAAATGTTAATGTATTTAATATCAAAATCTTACAGAACTTTGATTTAAAAAAAAGATAAATGTCTAGTTAAAATGGAGACAAAAGGCATGAAAATTTTTCAAAAAGAGTAAAATTACACTTTATATAACTGTCGGAGATGTTTTTAAATAATAAATGCTACTCTGAGAGCATGGGCTATCTTATAGTCTGTTGTTCCATTTTTTTGAAGAGCAATTTTAAAGCATGATTAGTCTGAGAAATTTTACTTATAACACTGTGTTCAAGGATATTATCATGGTTATCTATAATAAATACATGCACAAAAATATTCATGACAACATTATTTAAAATTATGAAAATTAAAGCAACCTACATTTTCAGGAGGGGAGGATTGATTAAATAAAGAATGTTACAGACATACAATGAAATGACAATTCAGGAAAGATGTAAGAATAAATATTTAATATTCTGAAAATATACATATAACTTTTTAAATGGTAACAAAAAGTATGGTACCATTTCCCACACATATGACTATAAAATATACAATAAAATGTAGAAGTAGTTATTTCTCGATGATAGACTTACAGTGGTAGAATAATGAAGAATTATTTTCTTTTCATTTTGACTTGTCAAAATTTTTTTAAATGTTCACTTATTTCTGTTTTGAATAATTTATAAAATTATGACAGCTCATGCCTATGGAACAGTATGGAGCATACCGTTACCATCCCCAGAACTGAAAGCTCACGTGCGAAGTCTTAACTTTTTTCCTAGGTTAGCTTCAAAGGGTTTTCTCCTTTCTTTCCTTCCCTTCTCTTCCCTTTCTTTCCATCCTTCTTTCTTTCCTTCTTTTTTGGTTATTTTTCAGAATTCACTAAACTTGCACTTCAAACCATAAGGAAACAAGAGGATTAAACAACTTCACAAAATAAATGATACAGTTTCCCTGGTGGTCCAGTGGGTAAAGAGTCCTCCTTGCTGTGCAAGGGACACTGGTTTGATCCCTGGCACGGGAAGATCCCACGTGCCGCAGAGCCCCCTGGTCTGGTGTGTCCAATTACCAGCCAGCACTGGAGCGCATGCACCCAGAGCCAGTGCTCTGCAATGAGAGAAGGCACTGCGATGGGAGACTCACACAGGCCAAAGAATTAGCATGGGTGAAAATAAATAAATGAAGGACCAATAAAAGAGTCTAAAATTTAAAAATAAATAAATAAATAAATGATAGGAAGCAACCATCTTCTGACATTGGGCTATAGACAGCACTGGAATGCTTGAAGAAAGGCAGATGAGCCCTAGAATCTCCATTACTTGCTGTGTAGAGGAAACTACTGGACTATAGGACACATACATTTGATATCTTCCTCCCTTGGATACCCTTCTTTGATCTCATATCTTAGTTTTTCAATCAACAAAGGTTTTTATATTTTTATTGTATATATCCATTTAGTACTATTATGGTACTGATTTGTGTGGCTTAAAAAAATTAAAGCAACCTACATTTTCAGGAGGGAGGATTGATTAAATAAAGAATGTTACAGACATACAATGAAATGACAATTCAGGAAAGATGTAAGAATAAATATTTAATATTCTGAAAATATACATATAACTTTTAAATGGTAACAAAAAGTATGGTACCATTTCCCACACATATGACTATAAAATATACAATAAAATGTAGAAGTAGTTATTTCTCGATGATAGACTTACAGTGGTAGAATAATGAAGAATTATTTTCTTTTCATTTTGACTTGTCAAAATTTTTTTAAATGTTCACTTATTTCTGTTTTGAATAATTTATAAAATTATGACAGCTCATGCCTATGGAACAGTATGGAGCATACCGTTACCATCCCCAGAACTGAAAGCTCACGTGCGAAGTCTTAACTTTTTTCCTAGGTTAGCTTCAAAGGGTTTTCTCCTTTCTTTCCTTCCCTTCTCTTCCCTTTCTTTCCATCCTTCTTTCTTTCCTTCTTTTTTGGTTATTTTTCAGAATTCACTAAACTTGCACTTCAAACCATAAGGAAACAAGAGGATTAAACAACTTCACAAAATAAATGATACAGTTTCCCTGGTGGTCCAGTGGGTAAAGAGTCCTCCTTGCTGTGCAAGGGACACTGGTTTGATCCCTGGCACGGGAAGATCCCACGTGCCGCAGAGCGTCTGGTCTGGTGTGTCCAATTACCAGCCAGCACTGGAGCGCATGCACCCAGAGCCAGTGCTCTGCAATGAGAGAAGGCACTGCGATGGGAGACTCACACAGGCCAAAGAATTAGCATGGGTGAAAATAAATAAATGAAGGACCAATAAAAGAGTCTAAAATTTAAAAATAAATAAATAAATAAATGATAGGAAGCAACCATCTTCTGACATTGGGCTATAGACAGCACTGGAATGCTTGAAGAAAGGCAGATGAGCCCTAGAATCTCCATTACTTGCTGTGTAGAGGAAACTACTGGACTATAGGACACATACATTTGATATCTTCCTCCCTTGGATACCCTTCTTTGATCTCATATCTTAGTTTTTCAATCAACAAAGGTTTTTATATTTTTATTGTATATATCCATTTAGTACTATTATGGTACTGATTTGTGTGGCTTAAAATTTTATAGAAACGGTATCATACTGTATATATTTTTTGTTCAGTGCCATGTTTTTGAGATTTTTTTCATGTCAATCCATGATATATACTGTTAAATTCTATGAATCTGCAATAATTTATTCATCCATTCCTATTTTGATGGCTACAGTGCATATTTTATATAATAAATAGATATTACTTTTAAAAATCTTAAAAGTTATTGAGATTATTGAGCAGTAGTAAAAAAAAAAAAAAGTATTACATGATGAAATTCAAGTAATAATACCTTGGCTACAATATCTTGCAGGGATTATCTGATTTTGCCACTCAAATGCAAATATTCCTGTATAAGTTCCCCTTATATAAAGGTAAATTCTATTTAAACTTATAATTAAAATTTTTTTTCATCTTAAATTTTAAAAGACCATTTACTGTCTGAAATACTAAAAGGAATGTAGAAGAAAAAGAGCTATTTTAGCTTCTTTGTAATGGAAGTTTCCTAAGCAATCACACATCCAGCAGAAAGAGACAGTTTTAGCCTTTTTTAAAGGTCAACTGAATTTTAATGTACAATTTACCATAAAGTTGACATAAAGCTACTTATTTCTCTGAACCTAAAGGTAGGACCAATGCTGATTCCTCTAGCCTTGGGGCCTGGCATATAATAGATGGCCGGTAAATATTTGTTAAACAAGTTGACATTGAATATATTGATTTTTGGCTTTCAGAGAATATCTGGGAGATAACATGTTGTTGTCAAAACATGGAAATTTCAAAAACATTCGGGTGTTTTATAGTAAGGACTGGGAGTGGGCAGAATATCTCTTTTAAACTGGTATTTTTCTAGAAAATCTGAGAAATGATTTTGGTAGATTATAATAGATTCTTCTCTGCTTTGCTCTCCCTTTCACTCAATATGTGCTAGATGGCATTAAAGCTTCAATAAAGAAGTATTACACAGCAGTATTTTGGAATATAAATCAACTTCCATTTAGGAAAGTACAGATATATTTACTTATGTATTATACTCTACATAGACTTTTTATTAGAAATTTCAACATTTCATGTTATGTTCATTCTTTTAAGGTATTATAGTTTTGTTTTTATCATTGATAATTTGTTTGTTATTTATATTTATTCTTATTTTCTTCAAGATACACTCAGATATCTCAGCCATGTTCTCAAATCCAACTTCTTAACAGATAATACATGTTTTCCCTCTCTGAACTGCCTTATACTTTATCTTCTGTGAACGTAGTGGTTATAATGTACAAGGAATTTTTGAAAGGTAATCCTAAAACTGGTGTCTAATAACTGTGTGGATGGAGGCACTCTTTCACATGTGTTGGTGACAATTTGCCACAGATAAATTTGTGATAACAAAGCACTTTGATTTATGCATTTCATTTCCATGCATTCATCTGCTCAACAGCATCTTCAAATGTCTATAATGTAGCAAGTTGTTTAATAGCTATACTAGCTATACTTGGTATAGTCCTAAGGCCTGAGTTCAGTGGGTCCCCAACCAACAAGCAGTTGGTGCAATGATGCAGAATGCTGGCTCTGAAGGAAGTCCCGTGACTGACATCTTAGCTGTGTGATCCTCAGCACAGTCTACAACTGCTTTGGGCATCAGGTGGAGATGAGAACCGGACCCAGAATTAAGAGGATGATATGGTGAAACATATAAAGCACCGTGGCCAACACACAGAGAGTCCACAATAAGTGTCAACACAATGGTGAAGTTGATAATAATGGTTAAGCCTGGCAAGAGCCTGTGCTTATTTAGGTCTCTCTTTCTTCAACTATAAAATGCAGGGTTGAACCAAGTTCTCTTTAAATGCAAATAATTGATTCTGTGAAGGCTGTGGGTCAGGGAAAGCTTCTAGCAGAAGACTTTTATACCTTCATTACGTTAGAATAAATTAAGCTTCCTGGGAGGTCTTTAAGGGCTAGTTGGAAGTGCAAAGAGAAGAATTCTGTTGCTGTGGTATGCACAGGTTAAGTGTCCATAATGTTTATGTTGCGGCATTGATGGTGTATGCCAATTCCTAGCAATGGTCACACTTCCTTTAAAACTGTAAAATAAAACTGGAAATTTTTCGGTAGATTATAATAGATTCTTCTCTGCTTTGCTCTCCCTTTCACTCAATATGTGCTAGATGGCATTAAAGCTTCAATAAAGAAGTATTACACAGCAGTATTTTGGAATATAAATCAACTTCCATTTAGGAAAGTACAGATATATTTACTTATGTATTATACTCTACATAGACTTTTTATTAGAAATTTCAACATTTCATGTTATGTTCATTCTTTTAAGGTATTATAGTTTTGTTTTTATCATTGATAATTTGTTTGTTATTTATATTTATTCTTATTTTCTTCAAGATACACTCAGATATCTCAGCCATGTTCTCAAATCCAACTTCTTAACAGATAATACATGTTTTCCCTCTCTGAACTGCCTTATACTTTATCTTCTGTGAACGTAGTGGTTATAATGTACAAGGAATTTTTGAAAGGTAATCCTAAAACTGGTGTCTAATAACTGTGTGGATGGAGGCACTCTTTCACATGTGTTGGTGACAATTTGCCACAGATAAATTTGTGATAACAAAGCACTTTGATTTATGCATTTCATTTCCATGCATTCATCTGCTCAACAGCATCTTCAAATGTCTATAATGTAGCAAGTTGTTTAATAGCTATACTAGCTATACTTGGTATAGTCCTAAGGCCTGAGTTCAGTGGGTCCCCAACCAACAAGCAGTTGGTGCAATGATGCAGAATGCTGGCTCTGAAGGAAGTCCCGTGACTGACATCTTAGCTGTGTGATCCTCAGCACAGTCTACAACTGCTTTGGGCATCAGGTGGAGATGAGAACCGGACCCAGAATTAAGAGGATGATATGGTGAAACATATAAAGCACCGTGGCCAACACACAGAGAGTCCACAATAAGTGTCAACACAATGGTGAAGTTGATAATAATGGTTAAGCCTGGCAAGAGCCTGTGCTTATTTAGGTCTCTCTTTCTTCAACTATAAAATGCAGGGTTGAACCAAGTTCTCTTTAAATGCAAATAATTGATTCTGTGAAGGCTGTGGGTCAGGGAAAGCTTCTAGCAGAAGACTTTTATACCTTCATTACGTTAGAATAAATTAAGCTTCCTGGGAGGTCTTTAAGGGCTAGTTGGAAGTGCAAAGAGAAGAATTCTGTTGCTGTGGTATGCACAGGTTAAGTGTCCATAATGTTTATGTTGCTGCATTGATGGTGTATGCCAAGTCCTAGCAATGGTCACACTTCCTTTAAAACTGTAAAATAAAAAGTGTTCTTGATCAGGATCAAAGCTGAACCCTGAACCATTAGAGGAACCCTGATTACATTTTTTCATACTTACAGGCCTTTTAAGGTCTATCTTGAAAATAAGCACAGTCATAATCCCAGGTAAATTGTTGCTTGATGTATTATAGCATTTATTGAACTTGTCAGGATTTTAGCATTTAAAAAGTAGAGCTATTTATTTTTGAAAATCAATTTTGAAATACATGTTTCAAAGGATATATTCAGTGATCTGTTATTTTCCTATACTTCTATTAAAAATTGTTCTATCATTGCCAGTATAGTATTTGTGGCAGATCATTTGTCTTAGGCTATTGCTTTTATTTGTTTTGTGACATTTTGTGGTTTTGGGGTTTCATCAATTCTGCTTTGATTTTGAAACTTACTTAGAGCTGAGTTCTTACACTGAAAGCTTGAGGTCTCTTGGTGGAGGAAGGCACACAAAACTGCTAAATTGCCTGCAAGTCTTCCCTCATCTGCTGTGTTATCACTTGAAGCCTCCACTACATGCTATATTTTCAAAGTATCTTAGCACTGTTTTAATTTGTGTTATGCCTGTGAAATGAGAATTCCATAAATACTCCCAAAGTAGGTTAGTTTATAAAAGATAAGTAAACATCTTGATTTTTAAGAGAAAATAAAGACCCAAACCAAAAATCAGAATAAAAGGAAAATATATTTAAATAAATGCAGCATGAAAATGAGTCTAAATGAAGAGTTTCTTACAGCAGAAAACTAATAACAAATGCTATTTTTAAAAATCCTTTAATAATGGTTAAGCCTGGCAAGAGCCTGTGCTTATTTAGGTCTCTCTTTCTTCAACTATAAAATGCAGGGTTGAACCAAGTTCTCTTTAAATGCAAATAATTGATTCTGTGAAGGCTGTGGGTCAGGGAAAGCTTCTAGCAGAAGACTTTTATACCTTCATTACGTTAGAATAAATTAAGCTTCCTGGGAGGTCTTTAAGGGCTAGTTGGAAGTGCAAAGAGAAGAATTCTGTTGCTGTGGTATGCACAGGTTAAGTGTCCATAATGTTTATGTTGCTGCATTGATGGTGTATGCCAAGTCCTAGCAATGGTCACACTTCCTTTAAAACTGTAAAATAAAAAGTGTTCTTGATCAGGATCAAAGCTGAACCCTGAACCATTAGAGGAACCCTGATTACATTTTTTCATACTTACAGGCCTTTTAAGGTCTATCTTGAAAATAAGCACAGTCATAATCCCAGGTAAATTGTTGCTTGATGTATTATAGCATTTATTGAACTTGTCAGGATTTTAGCATTTAAAAAGTAGAGCTATTTATTTTTGAAAATCAATTTTGAAATACATGTTTCAAAGGATATATTCAGTGATCTGTTATTTTCCTATACTTCTATTAAAAATTGTTCTATCATTGCCAGTATAGTATTTGTGGCAGATCATTTGTCTTAGGCTATTGCTTTTATTTGTTTTTGCGTGACATTTTGTGGTTTTGGGGTTTCATCAATTCTGCTTTGATTTTGAAACTTACTTAGAGCTGAGTTCTTACACTGAAAGCTTGAGGTCTCTTGGTGGAGGAAGGCACACAAAACTGCTAAATTGCCTGCAAGTCTTCCCTCATCTGCTGTGTTATCACTTGAAGCCTCCACTACATGCTATATTTTCAAAGTATCTTAGCACTGTTTTAATTTGTGTTATGCCTGTGAAATGAGAATTCCATAAATACTCCCAAAGTAGGTTAGTTTATAAAAGATAAGTAAACATCTTGATTTTTAAGAGAAAATAAAGACCCAAACCAAAAATCAGAATAAAAGGAAAATATATTTAAATAAATGCAGCATGAAAATGAGTCTAAATGAAGAGTTTCTTACAGCAGAAAACTAATAACAAATGCTATTTTTAAAAATCCTTTAATAGGCTCCTTTGTAGACAATGTTTTTTTAACATTTAATTTGTGCATTAAAATGCACAAATCTAAAGTTTGCACGATCATCTTTTGACAGATAGCTAACCTGAATTTCCCTCTGTCATGCATCTGGTAAGGTTTCTAAATACCTTAGAAGATGTTTGTCTCTTCCCCCGCAACCTCTTTCTCTAAGAGAGTAAGCTCACTGAGGGTAGGTCTGAGCCAAGCTCTCTGGCTTCTCTGTGATCTCACAGAACCTCGAAGGTGCTCAGTCAATGATGAACAAATTGATAAATGAACAAACATTCATTAACTAAATATCCTATTATCCTGCCTGGCTGCTTTGCTTGGTGGCTGAAACTGGGGAAGAGATGATGGAAATAAGAGCTGTCAGTATCTGTAGTAGCCTCGGCCTGAGGGTGTTGGAGGGTGATCTACCAGTCAGGTCTCTTCTTCAGTGTAGTTCCAAGTTCCTGAGAAAGATAATCAGGCAAAGGATGCAGTGTCCTAGGGATGACTGGTTCAGCAAACAAAGAGCTGTTTCAGATATCTGGTTCTTGGAGTCAGAAGCAAAGAGATGGTAAAAATCCTATCAATATCTATTAGTTGACACAGTAGGCTTGTGCAAGGGGACTGCATAAGGTATCAACATTTGAAAATGCTTCCTGAAAATAATGTCCTGCATTATTCAACAGTTTCTTTTACCATCTGAGCCACTGGGGAAGGTCTATTCAACAGTTTTTAATGAAAGAAACTTCATAATGATCAAACATTAATATGAAATAAAAGTGATGATTGGTGACCTTGTTGTATTTGGGGTAAATAAGATTGGTGACCATAGCTTGTCTGGGGTAAATAAACTACATAGTGTATTATTTTGAGAAAATGTCAAGGAAAGGAAAAGTGGAAAAAAGTGTAGTTGTATACATCATGCTTATGAGAATAAATCAGTCATATGTATGCTTAGAAAATTCACAGTGAGCCAACTGCTATAATAAACAGATTTAGTGACTCAACTGTACAGATCTGACCCCTGTACAGATATTCTGTGCCCTCTTTTGTGCACACACCTGGGGCAAGCTGGGATCTGCTGTGTTTGGAGTGTTAGGCAGGAAGTTAGCTAGGAGTGAAGAGAGGTGGCCCTGTTGGCTATACATCTAATGGCCGCATAATCTCACCAAGCTATTTATCAACCCCACCCCAAATATGCCTCCATCAGTACTTCAAAATAGGAGACTGGAAAAGTCCCCAACTGGCCAACTGTCAGGATATTCCCTACTCTGGTACATGCCCACACTTCACACTATCACATGCTTAGATAATCTTTGGCTGCCGTTAAATTCATGAAATGTTCATAAATATTCCATGAATACATGCGTCTAATTATAACAGACTGAATTATGGGAAGGACATGCGCAGTAGAGCCTCTTGTTATATAACCTGCAGCTGTCAGTCAAGACTGTCAATCAGTGATGTCCTGGATTATGCAAATAACCTTCCCTTAAAAACTGTGTACTCCAGCTCTCTAGAGCCATTCCCTCCCTTGGCCAGGCCCATCTCTTTCTTCAGGAGTTTTCTCTATTTTCTATTTCCTTATCTTCAGTAAACTCTCTTACAATGGATAAGACTTCAGGTTTTTCTTTGCCTCCTTACCAAGAATGGAGACCCATGAGAGGAGGGGTCTCCAGATGTTCCTCTACTAACATCAAGAGAAAAATAAAAGAAAAAAAGTGGTGAAGCACTAGTCATTTTTTTTTTTTTTTTGCCCCAGAGCTATTCCTATCTTTCCCTTTCTATGGAATATTAGGTCCAAGGTTTTGGGGTACCTTTTGGCCACCTTCAGCCTCCACTCCCCCAAACCCGGGCCTCCGGCAGCCACCAAACTATTCTGTTTCTGTAAGTTCAACTTTTTTCATCCACTGCCGCCCTCTTCTGCATATAAGTGAGGTCATAGAGTATCTCAGTTACCATAATGCCATCAAGATCAATCCATGTTGTAACAAACAGCAAGATTTCCTGGATATTTATGGATGAATAGTATATCACCTTTTCTTTATCCTTTATTTCTTGATCACCCATCCATCCATAGGAACTTTGCTTGTTTCCTTGTTTTGGCTGTGGTAAATAATGCTAAGTGAAAATGGAGGTGCCAATATTTCTTTGAGATAGTGATTTCATCTTCTTTGGATAAATGCCCGGAAGTGAAATTGCTGAATCATGTAGTAGTCCTAACTTTAATTTTTTCAAGAACCTTCATACTGTTTTCCATAGTGGCTGCACAAGTTTACATTCCTACGAAGGCATAACGTTCTCTTTTCTCTATATCCTTGACAGTACTTGTTATTGCTTGTCTTTTTGATGACATTCTAAAAGGTTTTGATTTGCATATCTCTGAGGGTTAGTAATGTTAAACACTTTTTCAGGTACCTGTTGGCCATCTGAATGTCTTCTCTGGAAAAATATCTATTCTGTTCCTCTGCTTATTTTATAATCAGATGGTTAAGGATTTTTGAGACCTTCTGTTTTGATAATTATTTTTAAATTTTAAAAAGTCAATTCTCTGAAGAAAATATCTTCTGTTTGATAGTATCTGACATCGTTACTCTAAGAGGAAGCCATAGACAGCCTGGATGGGTGAGGAGTTTGGGGGAGAGTGGATACATGTATTAATATATGTATGGCTGAATCTCTTTGTTGTTCACCTCAAACTGACAACATTGTTCATCAGCTATACCCCAATACAAAATAAAAAATGAAAACAGACAAGAAATCATACACTTGGAGACTGATAAAACCTTTACATTCACCTTTGTAAATACAAGTACTAAAAGAAATACTTTAAAAAGTCAAAAAAGAAGAAACATGAGCAAGGTCAGATCAATGAAAATAGTTGGGGTTGCAGGATGGATATGGAAATAACTTCGACTTACTTTAGTTTGCCAATACTAAAGTCTATTCCCCATATAGCAAAGAAGCAGTTCAAAAGATGCAAGCAACACCAGATGTGAGTAGGTACAGTATTCCCTGCCTCCCTTATAAGGGTCATTGCCATTGGTGATCTTGGTGACATTTTTGGGAAAAGATTGCCCCAAGGCTGGAAGACCATGAGGAATATGAACTTGTTCTTGTCTATTTCCAACCAAGTCATTGTCCAGAAACAGCTCATATGTCTGTTGTTGTCCAGTCGCTAAGTGATGTCCAGCTCTTTGCAACTCCATGGGCTGCAGCACACCAGGCTTCCCTGTCCTTCACTATCTCCCTGAGTTTGTTCAAACTCATGTTTATTGAGTCAGTGATGCTATCTAAACATTTCATCCTTAGTTGGCCTCTTCTTCTTTTGCCTTTCTTTCCCAGCATCAGGGTATTTTCCAATGCGTCATCAGGTAGCCAAAATATTGGAGCTTCAGCTTCAGCATCAGTTCTTCCAATGAAAATTCAGGGCTTATTTCTTTTAGGATTGACTGGTCTGATCTCCTTGCTGTCCAAAGGACTTTCAAGAGTCCTCTTAAGCAACACAATTCAAAAGTATCAATTCTTCTGTTCTCAGTATGGACCAACTATCGCATTTGTACATGACTAGTGGAAAAACCATAGCTTTGACTATACGGACCTTTGTTGGCAACGTGATATCTCTGCTCTCTAATATGCTGACCATGGCTATATAAGTCTAACACTTAGGAACTCTGTGACCTTATAATGATATTCAAGCTCTTACCACAGAAACCTTTCCATGTCAGCATTGGAATAATCTTCATTGCATGAGCCTGAATGTCAAGCACAAGGTGTTGGGCAATTATGCTTGGGCCTGGTCTTCCCAAGGGTAGGACTAGCTGTGACTATTACAGGGAAGAAGTCATTTTTCTAACTCCAGAGACTAGGCTTGGGGATCAAAATATGCTTTATTACTGAGGAGAGGAAGTCTAGCTGACAAGATAAATTTATGGGCGTTGCTGTATCTCTATTCTCCATTGAAGTATTTTTTTCACCTTTTTCCTTTTTTACAGACCAGGGGATCAATAGACAAATATTTTTTTGCAGTAAGTTATGTGCAGGAGCAAACATGTGTGGAATTCAATATGATTATGCAGCCACATGAGC
This sequence comes from Tragulus kanchil, assembly GCA_022376925.1. NCBI lineage: Eukaryota > Metazoa > Chordata > Mammalia > Artiodactyla > Tragulidae > Tragulus > Tragulus kanchil. Next base: position 125,840,790 of record JAIOJX010000028.1, read on the forward strand.
ATTACTTCAGAGACATCTCCTTAGGAATGTTTTCTATATCCAAGTAAACAATCTGTTACATTTCTTTCACATTAATAATGACATGGTTGGTTTGATGAGTAAAGTAAATTTATCAAGCTGAAAATAATGCTGAAATCATAAATTCTGGCAGGTTTTCTTTCAGTAGAGAGGGAAATAAATCACATAACTAGTGAAAACAAAGAAAAACAAACAGTCATCTGAAGGTCTTTGTTGCCTCCTGCTTAAGGTTTATATAGATTGGACCTCTTTGCCCAGCCTCCTGGGGAACTCACCTTTTCATTTCTATCCCAGCTACATCCAGTATGAGCTTCTACCATAACATCATCTGCTAATACACTTGCCTTATTCAACTGGATTTCAAGAGCCTTAAAAGGCTGTTGGCTCTGTGTCTAATTCTGTAGCTCCCTGTACCATGATAAGTTAGTAATTAAGTGAATACATAGAAAAAACTTCAGTAAAAGGAAAAGTGATGACCAAAGTTACCAGTGGAAAGGCTTTCATGTAACTCGTTATGAGTTGCTTTTTTAATTTTTTAAATTGAAGTATAGTTGTTTACAGTATTTTATTAGTTTCAGGTGGAGAGCAGAACTTTTCTTTTCTTTTTTTTTTTTGGAAATGCTTTCAATGAGACATTCCTTTTTAAAAAGTAAGGAGCAACTTAAAAAAAAAATTCCCCCCAAATCAATGTATGCAAAAAAATTAGTCCCTTGTAACTACACCTAAAACTTCTGAATATAATCATTTTACATGTTCAAAGCATTAAAAGAGCTTTCTTTAATAAATGATGGGTTGTTCTTTTTACCAATAATGGTAAAAGTGATCTTGGAAGAACCATCTAAACTCAGTTTTCCCCATGAGTTTGTCACTATAGCTGAAACAGATGTTCATAGATTCCTTTTTTTTTCCCCCCATAGATTCTCTTTTAATCTGTGTGCTTTGACTATAGGATGTGAATCAGAAGGAGATTTTCAACAGGGAAGTGAACAAGAATGAGTAGTTCATTGAAGAGTTTTATCATGAATGTATTAACAAGAGAGGTTTTTCTTTTTTCCCTTTTTTTTTTTTTTTTTTAATGGCCCATGCTGTGTTTTTCTCACAGTTTTATCTCCATTCTGGCTGGCAGTGGAGTCTTCCATAGACATCAAAGCCATCATAGAAGTGGTATAAAGAGCTTTTACTGGATCTTTAACCTGGAGTTTTTATTTCCAGTGGTCCCAGTTATTATTCTACTTGGAATCTAAATCAGAAATAGGCTAGACAGAATTTTGTCATAAAAATTAAGATGATTTTATTTCAAAAGAATGAAAGATTCTTATTCTATTCTATGAAAATTGTCATTGAATATCAGAGGCTCATCCCAGGATATGCTTTTTACAGTTATGTATAGACTTGAAAAGATAGATTGTAACATTAGTGACCACTTTGTGCCTATTGTGAGGAGCTTTTTTTCTTACCTAACTTCTTTAAATGTTGAAATAAAAGCAGTTACTACCCTTATCAGTTTATTAGGAGTACAGTGACATCTTGTGGCATGTCATTTTCCCTTCTAAAACTTGCACAGGTAAAAATCTAAGACTTCAGCTTTTGCTAACGAGATTTATTAACGAAATAGATATTAGTGAAAAAACTGAAATATTTGAAATATAAGTCACATGAACAAAACACATGCCATTTTATTTGGTTCAAATAAATGTTTCTGGATAATTTCCATTAGAAAAATATTTTCTTTCAAAAATACCAAGATCGGGCTTCCCTGGTGGTCCAGTGGATAAGGACACCGCCTTGCAGTGCAAGGGGTGCTGGTTCGATCCCTGGCCTGAGAAGATCCCACGTGCTGCGGAGCGACTGGACCGATGTACCCAATTACCAAGCCGGAGCTCTGGAGCGCGTGCGCGCAGAGCCAGTGCTCTGCAGCAACAGAGGCTACTGCGATGGGAGGCCCACACGGGCCAGGGAACAAAGATGGATGAAAACAGATAAAGGAAAGACCAATAGAAGTGGCCCGCCCACCCCACTTCCTCTCCAACCCGCCCCTCCCAAAATTTTAAAAAGAACCCACCAAGATCTAGTGCTCACTTGCAGTACATATACTAAAATTGGAACGATACATGGCCCCTGTGCAAGGATGACATGCAAATTCGTGAAGCATTCCATATTTAAAAAAAAAAAAAAAAACAAACACAAGATCTAGCATTCATTTAAAATTTTCTTCCACTGTCATCATTATGACAAAGGAAATGCCTTAGAAATTGATCCATGCAAAGATAATGAAATTAAAATTTATAATTCTGTTGCAAAGGAAGTATCATGTGATTATAACTTCTATGAATTGGCAAGACCAGCTAATTAAAAACAGTCTTATTGGAGGAAAAGTTTTTATTGGAAGGAAAAATAATTCAGGACAAAATTAAACCTCAGCCATTTAATCTGATAATCATCAGCCTCCTCATGGAGTGTCTCTAATTAATATGTTTAGTATGTAAGGTGAGCATGTCATTAAGCTACATTAAAAGGTGTAAATTAAAAGGAAAAAAAAGCCAGGTTCAGTATTCCGCCTCCCACTCTGCCCTCCCTACCCACATTCCAGTCATTAACATTCACGTCTACATGATGAATGCCAGAAAAATTCTTCTTTCAAATGACCAAGCTCAGTCTACTTCAGATACTGTGGAGTCGTTTCATTAAAAATCGCAAGATTTATTAACGAAATAGATATTAGTGAAAAACTGAAATATTTGAAATATAAGTCACATGAACAAAACACATGCCATTTTATTTGGTTCAAATAAATGTTTCTGGATAATTTCCATTAGAAAAATATTTTCTTTCAAAAATACCAAGATCGGGCTTCCCTGGTGGTCCAGTGGATAAGGACACCGCCTTGCAGTGCAAGGTGCTGGTTCGATCCCTGGCCTGAGAAGATCCCACGTGCTGCGGAGCGACTGGACCGATGTACCCAATTACCAAGCCGGAGCTCTGGAGCGCGTGCGCGCAGAGCCAGTGCTCTGCAGCAACAGAGGCTACTGCGATGGGAGGCCCACACGGGCCAGGGAACAAAGATGGATGAAAACAGATAAAGGAAAGACCAATAGAAGTGGCCCGCCCACCCCACTTCCTCTCCAACCCGCCCCCCTCCCCAAAATTTTAAAAAAGAACCCACCAAGATCTAGTGCTCACTTCGGCAGTACATATACTAAAATTGGAACGATACATGGCCCCTGTGCAAGGATGACATGCAAATTCGTGAAGCATTCCATATTTAAAAAAAAAAAAAAAAACAAACACAAGATCTAGCATTCATTTAAAATTTTCTTCCACTGTCATCATTATGACAAAGGAAATGCCTTAGAAATTGATCCATGCAAAGATAATGAAATTAAAATTTATAATTCTGTTGCAAAGGAAGTATCATGTGATTATAACTTCTATGAATTGGCAAGACCAGCTAATTAAAAACAGTCTTATTGGAGGAAAAGTTTTTATTGGAAGGAAAAATAATTCAGGACAAAATTAAACCTCAGCCATTTAATCTGATAATCATCAGCCTCCTCATGGAGTGTCTCTAATTAATATGTTTAGTATGTAAGGTGAGCATGTCATTAAGCTACATTAAAAGGTGTAAATTAAAAGGAAAAAAAAGCCAGGTTCAGTATTCCCGCCCTCCCACTCTGCCCTCCCTACCCACATTCCAGTCATTAACATTCACGTCTACATGATGAATGCCAGAAAAATTCTTCTTTCAAATGACCAAGCTCAGTCTACTTCAGATACTGTGGAGTCGTTGTGCTGGAAATAATTACCATTTTCAGGTAGCTTGTGAATATTAGCTGTTATACTCCCTCTTTTCCTTTCCTCGCTCACATACTCCCTCTCTCCCCTCTTTTAAAAGTCAGTGAAAGCTATCTCCTTTGCAAATTATATGTGACAACGTTTCCACTCACTGTATACTTTAACAAATATGATTCCTTCACAAGTCTTGCTGTGAATAATATGCTATTTCATCCAACTGAAGACATTAGTCATAAGATACCCCTTTGTTTTTGTTTTTTTTTAATTGAAAACATTTTTTAATTAAAGTCTAACAGTATTTTGTGCTTCCATTGCCCTTTGTTTTATGTACAGCTTAAAAGGAAAAAATCACTTTCAGTTAAACCGGGACACTTTAAACAGAATATATCAGATTCATTTGAAACATTAACTATATCTTTTAGACTTATTTAGATACATCTTATTAGAGATCATATTTATGTATATTTTAAAGTGAAAATATAGGCAAAATACAATGTTTCTACAATGCAGAGTCCAGCTCCAAGTTACTTCCTATGATGTGATTGACATTTATGTTTGCCCACACCATTGACCTCCACACCTTAAGAGCCCTGGTGACACAGTCATGCCCAGAGTGACCTTTTTTCTCTAGGACTTTTTCCTAAGCTATTGACACCTGTTCCACAAGTTTTGAAACTGGCACTTTATCTGACAGAAAAATCAATGAAAGGTTTTTAGACAATAACCAGGCTTCACAGTGCTTCCTCAGTCATTAGGACTCTTGCTTGAATGGTTTGTGGATTAAGAAAGTCAAGAGACTGCTGTCATGCAAAAAGATTACTGCATGCACAGGCAATACCATCTAAGTCATGGCTGTTACCTTCACCAGCAATTTAAGACACCATGATCATTCCATCCTCTTTTTATTGGAAGGAAAAATAATTCAGGACAAAATTAAACCTCAGCCATTTAATCTGATAATCATCAGCCTCCTCATGGAGTGTCTCTAATTAATATGTTTAGTATGTAAGGTGAGCATGTCATTAAGCTACATTAAAAGGTGTAAATTAAAAGGAAAAAAAAGCCAGGTTCAGTATTCCGCCTCCCACTCTGCCCTCCCTACCCACATTCCAGTCATTAACATTCACGTCTACATGATGAATGCCAGAAAAATTCTTCTTTCAAATGACCAAGCTCAGTCTACTTCAGATACTGTGGAGTCGTTGTGCTGGAAATAATTACCATTTTCAGGTAGCTTGTGAATATTAGCTGTTATACTCCCTCTTTTCCTTTCCTCGCTCACATACTCCCTCTCTCCCCTCTTTTAAAAGTCAGTGAAAGCTATCTCCTTTGCAAATTATATGTGACAACGTTTCCACTCACTGTATACTTTAACAAATATGATTCCTTCACAAGTCTTGCTGTGAATAATATGCTATTTCATCCAACTGAAGACATTAGTCATAAGATACCCCTTTGTTTTTGTTTTTTTTTAATTGAAAACATTTTTTAATTAAAGTCTAACAGTATTTTGTGCTTCCATTGCCCTTTGTTTTATGTACAGCTTAAAAGGAAAAAATCACTTTCAGTTAAACCGGGACACTTTAAACAGAATATATCAGATTCATTTGAAACATTAACTATATCTTTTAGACTTATTTAGATACATCTTATTAGAGATCATATTTATGTATATTTTAAAGTGAAAATATAGGCAAAATACAATGTTTCTACAATGCAGAGTCCAGCTCCAAGTTACTTCCTATGATGTGATTGACATTTATGTTTGCCCACACCATTGACCTCCACACCTTAAGAGCCCTGGTGACACAGTCATGCCCAGAGTGACCTTTTTTCTCTAGGACTTTTTCCTAAGCTATTGACACCTGTTCCACAAGTTTTGAAACTGGCACTTTATCTGACAGAAAAATCAATGAAAGGTTTTTAGACAATAACCAGGCTTCACAGTGCTTCCTCAGTCATTAGGACTCTTGCTTGAATGGTTTGTGGATTAAGAAAGTCAAGAGACTGCTGTCATGCAAAAAGATTACTGCATGCACAGGCAATACCATCTAAGTCATGGCTGTTACCTTCACCAGCAATTTAAGACACCATGATCATTCCATCCTCTTCATGTTAAAGTGTGAAAAATAATGTGCTTTAGAAGAGGTGAAATATGGTAATGCTAATGCTAATAGTTAATAACAATTTTCATTCCAATACCAAAGGAAAGTAATGCCAAAGAATGTTCAAACTACTGCACCATTGCACTCATTTCACATGCTAGCAAAATAATGCTTAAAATCCCTAAGCTAGGCTTCAACAGTACATGAGCTGAGAACTTCCAGATGTGCAAGCTGGATTTAGTAAAGGCAGAAGAGCCAGAGATCAAATTGCCAGCATCCATTGGATCAGAGAGTAAGGAAATTCCAGAAAACATCTTCTTCTGCTTCTTTGACTAGCTAAAGCCTTTGATTATGTGGATCACAACGAACTGTGGAAAATTCTGAAAGAGATGGGAATACCACACCATCTTTTCTGCCTCTTGTGAAACCTGTATGAAGGATAAGAAGCAATAGTTAGAACTAGACATGGAACAATGGAAAGGTTCCATGTTGGGAAAGAAGTACATCAAAGTATTTAATTTATATACAGAGTACTTCATGCAAAATGCCAACCTGGATGAAACACAAGCTGGAATCAGATTGCTGGGAGAAATATCAATAACCTCAGGTATGCAGATGACACTGCTCTTATGGCAAAAAATGAAGAGGAATTAAAGAGCCTCTTGGTGTAGGTGAAAGAGGAGAGTGAAAAAGCTGGCCTAAAACTCAGTGTTCGAAAAATGAAGATCATGGTGTCTGGTCCCATCACTTCATGGCAAATAGATGGGCAAACAGTGACAGTGTCATTAGATGTGCATTTATGTTTGCCAAATTGAACCTTAAGAGGGGACACAGTCAAGAGACTTTTTCGCTAAGTTTGCATGTCCACAAGTTTTGAAACTGGCACTTTATCTGACAGAAAAATCAATGAAAGGTTTTAGACAATAACCAGGCTTCACAGTGCTTCCTCAGTCATTAGGACTCTTGCTTGAATGGTTTGTGGATTAAGAAAGTCAAGAGACTGCTGTCATGCAAAAAGATTACTGCATGCACAGGCAATACCATCTAAGTCATGGCTGTTACCTTCACCAGCAATTTAAGACACCATGATCATTCCATCCTCTTCATGTTAAAGTGTGAAAAATAATGTGCTTTAGAAGAGGTGAAATATGGTAATGCTAATGCTAATAGTTAATAACAATTTTCATTCCAATACCAAAGGAAAGTAATGCCAAAGAATGTTCAAACTACTGCACCATTGCACTCATTTCACATGCTAGCAAAATAATGCTTAAAATCCCTAAGCTAGGCTTCAACAGTACATGAGCTGAGAACTTCCAGATGTGCAAGCTGGATTTAGTAAAGGCAGAAGAGCCAGAGATCAAATTGCCAGCATCCATTGGATCAGAGAGTAAGGAAATTCCAGAAAAACATCTTCTTCTGCTTCTTTGACTAGCTAAAGCCTTTGATTATGTGGATCACAACGAACTGTGGAAAATTCTGAAAGAGATGGGAATACCACACCATCTTTTCTGCCTCTTGTGAAACCTGTATGAAGGATAAGAAGCAATAGTTAGAACTAGACATGGAACAATGGAAAGGTTCCATGTTGGGAAAGAAGTACATCAAAGTATTTAATTTATATACAGAGTACTTCATGCAAAATGCCAACCTGGATGAAACACAAGCTGGAATCAGATTGCTGGGAGAAATATCAATAACCTCAGGTATGCAGATGACACTGCTCTTATGGCAAAAAATGAAGAGGAATTAAAGAGCCTCTTGGTGTAGGTGAAAGAGGAGAGTGAAAAAGCTGGCCTAAAACTCAGTGTTCGAAAAATGAAGATCATGGTGTCTGGTCCCATCACTTCATGGCAAATAGATGGGCAAACAGTGACAGACTTTATTTTCTTGGGCTCCAGAATCACCATGAATGGTGATTGCAGCCATGAAATTCAAAGATGCTTGCTCCCAGGAAGAAAAGTTATGCTTGCTTCCACGAATTAAAAAGCAGAGACATCACTTTGCTGACAAAAAGTCTGTACAGTCAAAGCCACGGTTTTCCCAGTAGTCATGTATGGATGTGAGTGTTGGACCATAAAGAAGGCTGGGCATCGAAGAATTGATGCCTTTGAACTGTGGTGTTGAGAGTCCCTTGAACTGCAAGGAAATCAAACCAGTCAGTCCTAAAGGATATCAACCCTGAATATTGTTCATTGGAAGGACTGATGCTGAAACTGAAGCTCCAATTCTTGGGCCACCTGAGGCAAAGAGACAACTCATTGGAAAAGAGCCTGATATTGCGAAAAACTGAAGGCAAAAGAAGAAGGGGACGACAGAGGATGACATGGTTGGATGGCATTATTGAGTCAATGGACATGAGTTTTGAGCAGGCCCCAGAAGATGCTGAAGGACAGGGAAGCCTGGTGTGCCCCAGTCCATAGGATTGCAAAGAGCTAGACACAACTGAGCAACTGAACTGAACTGACTGAATGCTAATAGCTAGTCTTTCGTGACTGACTTCTATGTGTCAAGTACTAATTGTATTCCTCATATACATTATATCATTTAATATTCAGGTAATTCTATGAAGTAGGTGTTATTATTTGAATAGACAGGTGCAAATTAAACAACTGGGTCCAAGGAGAGACATCTAGTAAGTGGCAGATTTGATGTTTAAATTTGGTTCTCTCTTGCCACACAGTCTAGGTTTTTCCATAGGTATCTGGTTATAAATATTTAAGCAAAAGCATTTGAAGCAAATGGAAAGGTTTCCATGTTTGGGAAAGAAGTACATCAAAGTATTTAATTTATATACAGAGTACTTCATGCAAAATGCCAACCTGGATGAAACACAAGCTGGAATCAGATTGCTGGGAGAAATATCAATAACCTCAGGTATGCAGATGACACTGCTCTTATGGCAAAAAATGAAGAGGAATTAAAGAGCCTCTTGGTGTAGGTGAAAGAGGAGAGTGAAAAAGCTGGCCTAAAACTCAGTGTTCGAAAAATGAAGATCATGGTGTCTGGTCCCATCACTTCATGGCAAATAGATGGGCAAACAGTGACAGACTTTATTTTCTTGGGCTCCAGAATCACCATGAATGGTGATTGCAGCCATGAAATTCAAAGATGCTTGCTCCCAGGAAGAAAAGTTATGCTTGCTTCCACGAATTAAAAAGCAGAGACATCACTTTGCTGACAAAAAGTCTGTACAGTCAAAGCCACGGTTTTCCCAGTAGTCATGTATGGATGTGAGTGTTGGACCATAAAGAAGGCTGGGCATCGAAGAATTGATGCCTTTGAACTGTGGTGTTGAGAGTCCCTTGAACTGCAAGGAAATCAAACCAGTCAGTCCTAAAGGATATCAACCCTGAATATTGTTCATTGGAAGGACTGATGCTGAAACTGAAGCTCCAATTCTTGGGCCACCTGAGGCAAAGAGACAACTCATTGGAAAAGAGCCTGATATTGCGAAAAACTGAAGGCAAAAGAAGAAGGGGACGACAGAGGATGACATGGTTGGATGGCATTATTGAGTCAATGGACATGAGTTTTGAGCAGGCCCCAGAAGATGCTGAAGGACAGGGAAGCCTGGTGTGCCCCAGTCCATAGGATTGCAAAGAGCTAGACACAACTGAGCAACTGAACTGAACTGACTGAATGCTAATAGCTAGTCTTTCGTGACTGACTTCTATGTGTCAAGTACTAATTGTATTCCTCATATACATTATATCATTTAATATTCAGGTAATTCTATGAAGTAGGTGTTATTATTTGAATAGACAGGTGCAAATTAAACAACTGGGTCCAAGGAGAGACATCTAGTAAGTGGCAGATTTGATGTTTAAATTTGGTTCTCTCTCTTGCCACACAGTCTAGGTTTTTTCCATAGGTATCTGGTTATAAATATTTAAGCAAAAAGCATTTGAAGCAGGGGTGACTCAGTCATACGGAGAAGGATAGTCACTCCATCAGCAATTTTCCTTAAATAATAGACAGATCATTTGCATGAACAAATACCATAATTGCGTGTTTGTGAATTATCAGAAAACTTTCAGAGAGGTGAGAGATGAAACATTGCCTCCTATTTGAGGAAGAAAGAAACTTCTGTATTAGCCAGTAGCTGTGATGACTTCTGAAGAAACATTTTCTGGAACATGCCATATGTCACAAATAATCATGCAACTTTTCCCCAAATAGACAAAGAACTCGGCAATTTTCAACATGAGGAAAAGTTTATCTATTATTGTAATAAAGGGAAGATTTGGACAAAGGATACTGTGTATCTTATTTGCATTGGTTTATTTTCTTTATTTAAAAATCTTTTTCACAACTCAGTCCATCTTTGTCTCATCAAAATCAGAAGCCAATATATTTATGATACACTTTTATGTTTTAGCTTATTAATGTTAAACTAGATTCTATAAGTAAACTGAGTATTTTGTGGAAATGTCTCTCCAAGTTTTCATAAGACATGGTTTTTTTCATAAGCTATTTTTATTTTCATGTAGAGGCTTCAGAATTCCCTTAAGAATAACTTAGTTGGCAGACATGAAACAAAGCAGCTGAGTTAAGTTTGATATTCTCTATGTTTGCTCTCCTAGAACAAAACACACGAGAAAAGATGCTGATTTCAGTCTTGGCAATAATTTTTTAAATATGACTCTAAAATCACAGACAGCATAAACAAAAGCAACAAATTGGATTACATCACACTAAAAAGCTTCTATAGAACGAAGGTAAGCATCAATAAAATAAAAAGGGAATCTACAAAATGGGAGAAAGTATTAATATTTGCAAGCCATGTATATGCCACGGGTTTAATATCTAAAGTATATATCCAAAGGAAAAGAAATTGATGTCTTGAAGAGATATCTGTACTCCCACATTTATTGCAGCATTACTCATAACAGGCATAGAACAACAAAAGTGTCCACTTATGTTTGGATGGATAAAGAAATGTAATATATGTATTCCTGTGTATATACACACACTATATATAAATATACACAAATATATATATATACACACAAAAGAATATTATTCAGTCATAAAAAGATGGAAATCCTGCCATTTGCAATAGCATGGATGAATCTGTAGGACACCATGCTAAGTGAAATAAGCTAGATAGAGAAAGACAAATATTGTGTGCTCTCATAATGAAGAATCTTAAAACAAACTATAAATATAAAAAGTCAAATACATAGACTAGAATGGTGGTTTCTAGGGCTGAGGGGGTTATTTGTAATAATAGAGATAAACCTGGGGAATCTTGTGCTATGTGAAATAAAGTCATAAAAAAGAAGACAAATACTGTATGGTATCAGTTATATGTCGAACCAAAAAATAGCCAAATTCATAGAAATAGTACAATGGTGGTTCTACATGCCGGCGGGTGGTGGGTGGCCAGGGGAAATAGGGAGATATTGATTAAAGGATACAAACTTTTGATTATAAGATGCATAAGTTCTGGAGATTTAATGGACAGCATGGTGACACCGCTGTATCATATGCATATTGTATCGTAGTATCAAGCATACTGTATCATATGCTTGAAATTTGCTAAGAGAGGACCTCTAAAGCATTCTCACCACATGGCCCCATGTGCGTGCGCATGCGCACACACACACACACACAGAGTAACTATGCGAGGTGATAGATTTGTTAATCAACTTGATTGTGGTAATCACTTCACAAGCATATGTATATCAAATCATTGCATTGTAAACTTTAAATATATACAATTTTATTTGTCAATTATACCTCAACAAAGCTGGAAAATTATTTAAAATAAAAGCAGAAAATATATAATTGTTATTGATTTCCTCCTCCAAATATGAAAAAAATAGAAAAGTCTTCATAAGCTGGCTGTGCACATCATAAGTTAGGTGTTTGTATGCTTATACATATTAAAGGAAATGAAACTGACCTTTAATTTTTCTCCTCAAAAGACAAAAAAAATAAATACCATTTTTAATGTATGTCTTGAAGAGATATCTGTACTCCCACATTTATTGCAGCTTTATATACAGGCATAGAACAACAAAAGTGTCCACTTATGTTTGGATGGATAAAGAAATGTAATATATGTATTCCTGTGTATATACACACACTATATATAAATATACACAAATATATATATATACACACAAAAGAATATTATTCAGTCATAAAAAGATGGAAATCCTGCCATTTGCAATAGCATGGATGAATCTGTAGGACACCATGCTAAGTGAAATAAGCTAGATAGAGAAAGACAAATATTGTGTGCTCTCATAATGAAGAATCTTAAAACAAACTATAAATATAAAAAGTCAAATACATAGACTAGAATGGTGGTTTCTAGGGCTGAGGGGGTTATTTGTAATAATAGAGATAAACCTGGGGAATCTTGTGCTATGTGAAATAAAGTCATAAAAAAGAAGACAAATACTGTATGGTATCAGTTATATGTCGAACCAAAAAATAGCCAAATTCATAGAAATAGTACAATGGTGGTTCTACATGCCGGCGGGTGGTGGGTGGCCAGGGGAAATAGGGAGATATTGATTAAAGGATACAAACTTTTGATTATAAGATGCATAAGTTCTGGAGATTTAATGGACAGCATGGTGACACCGCTGTATCATATGCATATTGTATCGTAGTATCAAGCATACTGTATCATATGCTTGAAATTTGCTAAGAGAGGACCTCTAAAGCATTCTCACCACATGGCCCCATGTGCGCATGCGCACACACACACACACACAGAGTAACTATGCGAGGTGATAGATTTGTTAATCAACTTGATTGTGGTAATCACTTCACAAGCATATGTATATCAAATCATTGCATTGTAAACTTTAAATATATACAATTTTATTTGTCAATTATACCTCAACAAAGCTGGAAAATTATTTAAAATAAAAGCAGAAAATATATAATTGTTATTGATTTCCTCCTCCAAATATGAAAAAAATAGAAAAGTCTTCATAAGCTGGCTGTGCACATCATAAGTTAGGTGTTTGTATGCTTATACATATTAAAGGAAATGAAACTGACCTTTAATTTTTCTCCTCAAAAGACAAAAAAAATAAATACCATAGGATCTAGAAATTCTGCTCCTGAGCATATATCTGAAGAAAATGAAAACACTATTTGAAAAGTTACATGCATCCCAAGATTCATACCAGTATTATTTTTTCTTTCTTTTCCCCATCATACTTCTTTTGTTTTTATATTTATTTTCATCCATCTTTTAACTTTGGCCTGTGTGGGCCTCCCATTGCAGTGGCCTCTCTCATTGTAGAGCACTGGCTCTGGGCACATGCGCTTCAGAGCACTGGTTCATAATTGGACACTCCGGTCCAGCCACTCCAGCACGTGGGATCTTCCTAGGCCAGGGATCCAACTGGTTCCCCTTGCACCGCAAGGCGGACTCTTTACCCACTGGACCACCAGAAAAGCCCCTCATAGCGGCATTATTTACAATAGGCAAGATATGGAAGCAATCTAAATGCCCAACAAAAGATGAATGGATAAAGAAGATGTGGTAGATGTATATGTATGGAATATTACTCAGCCATAAAAAAAGATTTTGCCATTTGCAAAACCATGAATGGACCTAGCGGGTATTCTGCTAAATAAAATAAGAGAAAGACAAATACTGTATGTTATCACATATATGTTGAATTTTTAAAATGAAACAAACAAATGCATATAATTAAAAAGACACAGATTTACAGATGTAGAGAACAGAACAGTGATTACCCATGAGAGAAAAGAGGAGAGGGGCAAGATAGGGTAGGGAAGCGAAGAAGTACAAACTACTATGTACAAAATAAGTAAGCAACAAAGATATATTGTACAGAACTGAGAACATAGGACATATTTTATAATAACTTTAAATGGAGTATAAGCTATAAAAATTCTGAATTACTATGTTGTATACCTAAAGCTAATATAATATTGTAAGTCAGCTATACCTCAATTTAATGAAAAGAAACTGAAAAAGATTTACTTTTTCAATAGAAGGGAAATATTGAAGAAATTATAAACAATATCAAACAGTAGGAAAACCTTGGTACTATCAAGTATTCTATTTTTAAGCACTCCATAAACATGCTAATAATAAGGTAGAATCCATTTTCATTTAAGGGATATCTAAGTTGTATTGAAATATTTTTAAGGTAAACATTCTGAATGGTAGAATTTAATCTTATATCAGCAAATAAAAGTTGCATTTTGGAATTTATAAAATGCACATGCTTATCTAATGATGTTTACTGTTCCTTATAGGTAACTCATTTAGCTGACTGATGGTTACACAGGTATAGCAATATAGGTAATACTCAAGAAGCAATGAAACAGTAGTACAGAACATTGCAAACTCAGAGTATCAGTACTGAATTAACAGCAGTTAGCTCAGCCCATGTACATTATAAACGTAAATGAGAACACTGCTCTCCTATAACCTCAGCTTTGTGAATAAACTATAAGTCTACTGGATATACAAGCAATAGAAGATTCAGTGTTAACTACCATGTCCTAGGATTCTCATAAATTCTTTTGTGGGCATTGCCTATAAATGTCTTTATAGTTTTAAAGACAATATTTCAAGTGTTCTGATATACAAAGGAAGTCTGCATTTTTCCATAGTGTGTAACAGAAAAAACCACTCTAGAGTAAAACCATTTTTTGTATAAATTCATTGCACTCTTAATGTAACCTACAACCCTATCTCTTGAATCTCTCCAAGGTGCGTGAAAATTACTCATTTTTTCTGTTTCCATATGTAAAAATAGCAAACATATCAACTTGTATTAAATGGAGCTTTGATACCAACCTGAGTCCATGGGCCAACAGCAATGGCATCATCTGGGAACTCCTTAGAAATGTAGACTCTTAGGTCCCACCCAAAGCTACTAAATGAGAATCTGCATTTTTCACAAGATCCCCAAGTGATTCCATTATGCACAAATTTGAGAAGCATTAATTTAGGGTACTTCATTGATTAACCTAATTTTATATAAATTAACCATATTTAAACAACTAGTGAGACTTCCCAGGTGGCTCAGTGATAAAGAATTCACCTGCCAATGCAAGGGGATGCAGGAAATGTAGGTCAGGAAGATTCCCCGGGGAGGAGATGGAAATCCACTCCAATATTCTTGCCTGGAAAATCCCATGGACAGAGGATCGTGGTGGGCTATAGTCCATAGGATCACAAAGAGTCAGACACAACTGAGCTACTGAGCACACACGCACACAAACAAGTAATATTTAAGTGTTCCACCTGTATCCTTTATTTTAGTAATATTCAAGATTTAGTGTATAACAAAATCATCAAAATAGTTTTTTCCTGTAGATTTTCAAGTTTTTCCTCTCAGTTTAGAATTCAGTATGGCAAGAGTTAGGCCTGGCTGCTGCAAACCACAGCTCTCCTGAGCAGAATTAAAGTTAATAACAATATCAATTCTTCTTAATAACTCCAAATCATAGCAAAATGCCTAACATACAAGGAAGTCACATACAAGCTGTTCCTGTTAAATTTTGAAATGTTTCAAAGTTTTCCAGAAACCATTAATTAGTGAATAAACTATAAGTCTACTGGATATACAAGCAATAGAAGATTCAGTGTTAACTACCATGTCCTAGGATTCTCATAAATTCTTTTGTGGGCATTGCCTATAAATGTCTTTATAGTTTTAAAGACAATATTTCAAGTGTTCTGATATACAAAGGAAGTCTGCATTTTTCCATAGTGTGTAACAGAAAAAACCACTCTAGAGTAAAACCATTTTTTGTATAAATTCATTGCACTCTTAATGTAACCTACAACCCTATCTCTTGAATCTCTCCAAGGTGCGTGAAAATTACTCATTTTTTCTGTTTCCATATGTAAAAATAGCAAACATATCAACTTGTATTAAATGGAGCTTTGATACCAACCTGAGTCCATGGGCCAACAGCAATGGCATCATCTGGGAACTCCTTAGAAATGTAGACTCTTAGGTCCCACCCAAAGCTACTAAATGAGAATCTGCATTTTTCACAAGATCCCCAAGTGATTCCATTATGCACAAATTTGAGAAGCATTAATTTAGGGTACTTCATTGATTAACCTAATTTTATATAAATTAACCATATTTAAACAACTAGTGAGACTTCCCAGGTGACTCAGTGATAAAGAATTCACCTGCCAATGCAAGGGGATGCAGGAAATGTAGGTCAGGAAGATTCCCTGGGGGAGGAGATGGAAATCCACTCCAATATTCTTGCCTGGAAAATCCCATGGACAGAGGATCGTGGTGGGCTATAGTCCATAGGATCACAAAGAGTCAGACACAACTGAGCTACTGAGCACACACGCACACAAACAAGTAATATTTAAGTGTTCCACCTGTATCCTTTATTTTAGTAATATTCAAGATTTAGTGTATAACAAAATCATCAAAATAGTTTTTTCCTGTAGATTTTCAAGTTTTTCCTCTCAGTTTAGAATTCAGTATGGCAAGAGTTAGGCCTG
Organism: Tragulus kanchil; assembly: GCA_022376925.1. Classification (NCBI taxonomy): domain Eukaryota; kingdom Metazoa; phylum Chordata; class Mammalia; order Artiodactyla; family Tragulidae; genus Tragulus; species Tragulus kanchil. The sequence goes on from JAIOJX010000028.1 coordinate 125,857,197, forward strand.
GCTGCTGCAAACCACAGCTCTCCTGAGCAGAATTAAAGTTAATAACAATATCAATTCTTCTTAATAACTCCAAATCATAGCAAAATGCCTAACATACAAGGAAGTCACATACAAGCTGTTCCTGTTAAATTTTGAAATGTTTCAAAGTTTTCCAGAAACCATTAATTAGTGAATCAAAATTTGGCATTAAATGGGCCTGGTTCCATTCATAGAATCTGACGAAATTATTCCCTCCCCACCCCGTGTAAAGGAATACCATTATTTCAGTCACAGGATAACAAAATAATTTACTGGAGATACTGTCCTCATTGGAACTAACAACTCTGTGCTAGAAAATAAAACCAAAACACTATGCAACGGAGTTATTACAACCCTCAAGAGATCTCAAATACTAGTGCATCTCAGAACCATCAGGAACCAACGGGAGAACAAGGAATGTGATACTCCAGTTACAGACATTCAAGCCCAAAAAAGGAAAATCTCTTACACAGAACAAACAAGAACTTCCCTCTGGGCAGCTTTCAGCCTGTGACCTGCTAATTTCCAGTATGTGTACTAGTGGAGTTTTTCTAGTTTATTCTCCAGTGAGATACCAGAGGACATATTTTTATTATTAATTTTCTCATTTGCCTTATTTGTGGACTTTGGGGAAACTAAGTTATAAGTCATATTTTACTTGCAGCAACAAAATATGGTGATATACCAGGCTTGTAATCTATATCACCTTTATGAAGCCAAGTGGATCTTTACAAACATAGTCAATAAGCTATAGCTATAAACTATGAGTTGGCATAGCCCCAATTTTCCGCTAAACAGGTTTTTCATGAAGCCACACAGAAAATGTTCAGTTTGTAGGGTTTTTTTTAGGTGAGAAATGGATTTATTCAGATTCACAGAAAGCACACTCCACAGACAGAGTGTGGGCCATGGCAGAGCAAATCCAGTGGCCCCGAAAACATGGCGTTCTTAGCTTTTATAGGCTGGGTAATTCCATATGCTAATGAATAGGAGGATTATTCCAGCTCTTTTAAGGAAGGGGTGGAATTGTCATGGTGCCTCTGGGTGTGTCACTTAGCTTGCTGACTGAGGGTCAAGGTCTGGTCTGCCATCTTGGACCCATTTGATTCTAATGGATATATGAGTTTGCAGCTTTTTTATGTTAAACTATACACTCTCTTCAGAGAAACAGCAATTATAATTTTTGTGGAGTATCTGTTTCTACCTCCCTAGTTGCTGCTTATGATGCATAAATGAATAATGCTAATTTACTTTGGTGCGTTGTTTCTGCATGGTTCTGAAAGACTTAAGATGTTCAGAACATCACTGTTTCCAAATTCTACCTAGAGTTAACTTGATAGTACAGTTTCTAAAATGAAAACAGCTTATGTTCAAAGCATAAAAATAAAACCAAAACACTATGCAACGGAGTTATTACAACCCTCAAGAGATCTCAAATACTAGTGCATCTCAGAACCATCAGGAACCAACGGGAGAACAAGGAATGTGATACTCCAGTTACAGACATTCAAGCCCAAAAAAGGAAAATCTCTTACACAGAACAAACAAGAACTTCCCTCTGGGCAGCTTTCAGCCTGTGACCTGCTAATTTCCAGTATGTGTACTAGTGGAGTTTTTCTAGTTTATTCTCCAGTGAGATACCAGAGGACATATTTTTATTATTAATTTTCTCATTTGCCTTATTTGTGGACTTTGGGGAAACTAAGTTATAAGTCATATTTTACTTGCAGCAACAAAATATGGTGATATACCAGGCTTGTAATCTATATCACCTTTATGAAGCCAAGTGGATCTTTACAAACATAGTCAATAAGCTATAGCTATAAACTATGAGTTGGCATAGCCCCAATTTTCCGCTAAACAGGTTTTTCATGAAGCCACACAGAAAATGTTCAGTTTGTAGGGTTTTTTTTTTTAGGTGAGAAATGGATTTATTCAGATTCACAGAAAGCACACTCCACAGACAGAGTGTGGGCCATGGCAGAGCAAATCCAGTGGCCCCGAAAACATGGCGTTCTTAGCTTTTATAGGCTGGGTAATTCCATATGCTAATGAATAGGAGGATTATTCCAGCTCTTTTAAGGAAGGGGTGGAATTGTCATGGTGCCTCTGGGTGTGTCACTTAGCTTGCTGACTGAGGGTCAAGGTCTGGTCTGCCATCTTGGACCCATTTGATTCTAATGGATATATGAGTTTGCAGCTTTTTTATGTTAAACTATACACTCTCTTCAGAGAAACAGCAATTATAATTTTTGTGGAGTATCTGTTTCTACCTCCCTAGTTGCTGCTTATGATGCATAAATGAATAATGCTAATTTACTTTGGTGCGTTGTTTCTGCATGGTTCTGAAAGACTTAAGATGTTCAGAACATCACTGTTTCCAAATTCTACCTAGAGTTAACTTGATAGTACAGTTTCTAAAATGAAAAACAGCTGTTCACATGTTCACTATGTACTTTTATTTTAAATACTAGCACAACAAACACAATGACATGACGATTACCACAATAATACTGATAACATTCCTTGATAAGTTGGCTTATAATTTACATATATTATTTTTATTGGGAGCTACTTTAAATATTATTTTAAGATATATTGTAAAACACAAATCTCAAATATATTTCAGTTGCAAACATAATGTGCTTAGTTACTATTTTCCTTGTAACTCAAAGAAAATGATTTAAAGTTCCTCAAAATCATGGCCACTGGTGTTCATGGTTTCAGGATGCATGACTCGTCCCATGAATAGGATTGTACCTGTATTGGGTAGGGAGTGAACAAAAGAGTTGAACAAAAGCTATTTATGTTTCTTCTTGCTTACGATTAGTAGTGTTCTAAAGATAAAAATGTGAGTAAATTATTTTCATTTTAAAAAATAATTTGAACATTAGAAATCATCTGATAAAAATGCAAAAATACGGGGCTTCCCCTGGTGGTCCAGTGGGTAAGGACACCGCCTTGCAGTGCAAGGGGCGCTGGTTCCATCCCTGGCCTGGGAAGATCCCACATGCCGCAGAGCGGCTGGACTGATATGTCCAATCACCCAGCCAGAGCTCTGGAGCGCATGCGCCCAGAGCCGGCGCTCTGCAACGACAGACGCCACCACGACGGGAGGCCCACAGGAGCCAAAGAACAAAGACGGATGAAAATGGAGAAATGAAAGACCAATAGAAGTGGCCCGCCTGCTCCCCTCCCTCCCCAACCCGACCCCCACCCAAAAGAAAAAAAATTTTTTTTTAAATGCAAAAAAACGCTTTCAATTTAAAAAATGATTCTTTTTTGTTTGACTATAAGTATAATTCTGTTGTTATAACAGACTTACCTGTTCTCCTATTCCTGATAAGAAAGAAAAATGGATGGTCGACAATAACTTGAGGATACAGCACAGCCATCCTGCTAATTGCAATCATTCCTGTAGCGCAGAGAGAAAGTAATTACATGTCTGTGGATGTGCAGGGACTAATGAGTAATTTCTCCAAACCATCTATGTTCAACACAGAGGTAATGATTTACACAACACAAGATTTTAAAGACTTAAAGAGAAAAAAATTGTAAATGCGCTAACACCTCTACTTTATCTTAAAAAAAAAACAAATACATACACACATGCACATACACACAGATTTTCCTCCCATCACCCCCCACTGAAAATATAAGACAATTTATTCTATTACAAATTTTTATTCTTGGCCTCAGACAAATACTTATGGCTTTACTAAAATAACCTAAGTCAAGGAAAGTGGGGGAAAAAAACCCTACCCCAGTTTCTTTATTCTCAAATTGTTATTTCTTTTATCTGAAATGGAGATTTTTACATAGTAAGTCACCAAGCTTCTAGCTAGTGGCCAGAACAGCAGTGATTAAAGAGAAAATCCAGCAGGGAGAGATTCAATGATGTTTCCTACAGCTGGGAAACTGAATTCGCTTGACATCCTTATTGTGGAATAATCATTTTATACTTGCTGCAGGGTGATTCATTGTCAGGAAAAGGCCAAGATTAAATTATGTAAGATTTGAAGCTTTCTTGATGCCTTAGACTACTGTTTCTATTTTCTCTCCCAAATACCATTTTCACTGATGAGACCCTGTTAATAGACAACTGTATGCAGAAATTAAAAATAATGTGTGCAGATATGATGTTACCTTTTACCCGAAAAGGGAAAAATCCTTCTAAAATTTGGTTATGACTGTTGAACATGATGTTGAAACAAAACCAAACAAATAAATGAGAAAAAAAAGAAAAAGCCTTCTCACTTAACTAAGGAGATCAGAATGTTCAAAATAATTAAGTATATTTACTGTTTTCTTTGGATGCATGATTTAAGTAAAAAGTATTATTTAATTTTTGATTTAAAATTATAATTTTGTTATTAACTTAAAATTATGCACTGCATGCTGTTATGCACTCTCGTTTGTGTGTGCATTTTGAAAAATCAAAGCTCTTCAGTGACAAAACTACAAACTAACTCCCAGAAATAATTAAGCAGAAAGAAAATTTTTAACTGGGTAGCAGGGCGGTATTTTTAATATTTAAACGGGCAGCACACCAGGAGAATCTGTTCTGCAGAGATGACACTCTCCTCCTGCCTCTCATTAGAGATGGGAGTTACTCTGCATGAGGCACTGAAATGAGTGCATGTTTCATATCCTGTTTGGAAAGTTCTAGCAGGTTCATCATTAGCTTGACTTCTAAGTAAGAACAGTGTCAGTCCTTTGGCTTGGTTCTAAAAATGATTCTCATTCCCCACCCAAGACTGCTTTAGAAATACAAGTCTAGAAAAGTGAGATGATTTTGGAAAACAATAATTTGGGACCTGAGGCAGCAGCAGCTTCTGAGCCTTCTTCATTGACCTCTATGAAGGACTTGTGAATTGCTTTGGAAAGGAAAATCTCTTTCTTATCTGCAAAAAAGAAAATAAAAAAGAGATAACAGAAGCATTTCTTTGGTATCAGAGATAGGGAAACACTTTACCCTTTAGTTAAACAGATTTGAGAAATATAAGTGACATTAAATACTGATATAAAACGTAAGAGATAATGTCGTAAGATTACTTTTGTGATTTGAGAAAACTGTTGGAGATGTATTTTTCTCTTTTGTCCTTATTTTATATTCTCTTATTAATTTTCTCCTCCATTTTTATTGGTAATTTTCCCATCATTTATTTCTTATATTGCTGGGAAAAGCAAAGTAGGGCTCTGTTTTTAATAGCAACTTCAAATTAGTTCATAACTCAAGACAAAAACTTCTTACCTGTTTTTAACTTGAAATTTAAAAACATAAAATGAGGGCCTCCCTGGTGGTCCAGTGGGTAAGGACACAGCCTTGCAGTGCAAGGGGCGCCAGTTCGATCCCTGGCCTGGGAAGATCCCACGTGCCGCGGAGCGCTGGACAATGTTCAAAATAATTAAGTATATTTACTGTTTTCTTTGGATGCATGATTTAGTAAAAGTATTATTTAATTTTTGATTTAAAATTATAATTTTGTTATTAACTTAAAATTATGCACTGCATGCTGTTATGCACTCTCGTTTGTGTGTGCATTTTGAAAAATCAAAGCTCTTCAGTGACAAAACTACAAACTAACTCCCAGAAATAATTAAGCAGAAAGAAAATTTTTAACTGGGTAGCAGGGCGGTATTTTTAATATTTAAACGGGCAGCACACCAGGAGAATCTGTTCTGCAGAGATGACACTCTCCTCCTGCCTCTCATTAGAGATGGGAGTTACTCTGCATGAGGCACTGAAATGAGTGCATGTTTCATATCCTGTTTGGAAAGTTCTAGCAGGTTCATCATTAGCTTGACTTCTAAGTAAGAACAGTGTCAGTCCTTTGGCTTGGTTCTAAAAATGATTCTCATTCCCCACCCAAGACTGCTTTAGAAATACAAGTCTAGAAAAAGTGAGATGATTTTGGAAAACAATAATTTGGGACCTGAGGCAGCAGCAGCTTCTGAGCCTTCTTCATTGACCTCTATGAAGGACTTGTGAATTGCTTTGGAAAGGAAAATCTCTTTCTTATCTGCAAAAAAGAAAATAAAAAAGAGATAACAGAAGCATTTCTTTGGTATCAGAGATAGGGAAACACTTTACCCTTTAGTTAAACAGATTTGAGAAATATAAGTGACATTAAATACTGATATAAAACGTAAGAGATAATGTCGTAAGATTACTTTTGTGATTTGAGAAAACTGTTGGAGATGTATTTTTCTCTTTTGTCCTTATTTTATATTCTCTTATTAATTTTCTCCTCCATTTTTATTGGTAATTTTCCCATCATTTATTTCTTATATTGCTGGGAAAAGCAAAGTAGGGCTCTGTTTTTAATAGCAACTTCAAATTAGTTCATAACTCAAGACAAAAACTTCTTACCTGTTTTTAACTTGAAATTTAAAAACATAAAATGAGGGCCTCCCTGGTGGTCCAGTGGGTAAGGACACAGCCTTGCAGTGCAAGGGGCGCCAGTTCGATCCCTGGCCTGGGAAGATCCCACGTGCCGCGGAGCGGCTGGACCCATGTGTCCAATTATCGAATCGGAGCTTTGGAGCGCATGCGCCCAGAGCCGGTGCTCTGAGACAACAGACACCACCGCGATGCGAGGCCCACACGGGCCAAAGAACAAGGATGGATGAAAATAGACAAATGAAAGACCAATAGAAGTGGCCCACCTGCTCCCCTCCCTCCCCATCCCACCCCCTCAAAATAAATAAATAAATAAATAAATCTTTAAAAACATAAAATGAAAATGGGTAGAAATCCACATATAACCAAAATAAGAAATTTTTTAAACTCTAATCTCAAATTACTATGATAATACAAATATTCTTGATAAACCTGATTTCTAGATTGTAAAAATAGGAATATATTAAATATATTAAATATTTAAATATATTAAATATATTAAAGTTATATATATTAAATATATTAAAGTTACTTTCCATTCCAGTTAATTGGTTTATCTGAGGTTTCAAAAACACGCTGTATCTTAAAGTCAGGCACAATAACACATTTTTAATTTTAGGAGGACCGTTTTTCTCTTTGAATTGTCTATCTTGTTATGCTTACTTTTAAATTAATGGCTAACAGCCTAAATTTGTTCTCTAAACTGCATATATTGAAGCTCTAGCCCCCAAGATTTCAGAATAGGACTGTATTTGGAAATTACTGCTGTTGTTTAGTCGATAAGTCACGTGTGACTCTTTGCGACCCCATGGACTGTAGCCCATCAGGCTCCTCTCTCTATTCATGGGATTTTCCAGGCAAGAATACTGGAGTGGGATGCCATTTCCTATTCCAAGAGATCTTCCTGACCCAGGGATCAAATTCACGTTTCCTGCACAATTGTGTAAGCTAACTCCTTAAAATAAATCTCAGTCTCTGTCTCTGTGTATATATATATATATGTCTATACAGACACAAATGCACAATACCATGTCTCTGTGTGTGTGCATGTGTGTGTGTGCATTCATCCTGTTGAATCTATTTATCTGGAGAACTCTGACTAATACAGCATATGAAGACATAGGGAGAAGATGGCCATCTGTAAGTCAAACAGAGAGGTCTCATAAGAAACCAACCCTGAAGACACCTTAATCTTGGTTTTTCAGCCTCCACAACTGTGATGAAATAAATGTCTGTTATTTAAGCCACTCAGTTGTAGTGCTTTGTTATGGGCGCCCTAGCAAATGATACAATAAAATAGCTTTGAGTCTTGGGTTTCAAAATTTTCTCCAAGATTGAAACAAAACAACCAGGAGATGCCTCAAATACATAAAAAGAAAAATAACACAAGGAAGCAAGACAAAGGATTATTCAAGTTTGTATCTTTTCTTTTCAACCCCAGGAGGTCCACTTCAAATTTAAGATAATTAACTTCATTGCTGATACAAAGCACCATTCAGTAAACACAGAATTGATTTCCCATTAAACTGCTTAGTGCTACTTTCAGAAAAAACCCATAGTTATTTGATGGGGATAGAAAATGATGTTCAACAACATTTTTGACACACCTATTGCAAAGCACCTGCTTGTTCTGAATAAGCCTCAATACAAACTCATGACATCTCTGATTATACTTTTCATAGATATATTCTTTCTTCAGTTCATATTTAGCATTAAGATGTAAGCACTGCATTATAAAATAGTCTACCTCACATATTACGATATTTTCTTCTAGAATGCATTTTATAACTAGAAAAATTTAAAACAATAAAATTTTACATTAAAAAGTATAACTAGCTCTCTCAAATTCAGATGACTAGTCTTTTTTTTAGCAAATGAGAAGAAAAATATCAATTGCGTTAAGTAACTAGTGAAAACAGTTTAGTTGGCAAAACAAATACAAATCCTAAGACAGCAAACTATATTAACTATTTAGCAGTTAACTGGTGCTATATTATTTTCAGATTCTGCTGCCCATTTCTATCAGTCTGCCAGTTAAGGTAGGGTCACACATCAATGGCCCTCAATGTGAAAGTAACATACCTTAGTAAGGAGTGTCCACAGAAGGGAAATGTTTAATTTTCTGCAAGTAAATGTTAATCAACTTTGTGTGATAAGTCACTCCAGTTGTGTTGGACTCTTTGAAACCATATGGACTGTAGCCTGTCAGGCTCCTCTATCCATAGGATTCTCCAGACAAGAATACTGGAGTCAGTAGCCATTCCCTTCTCCAGGGGATCTTCCCGACCCAGGGATCAAGCCCACATCTCTTCCATCTAATGCATTGGCAGGCAAGGTCTTTACCACTAGAGCCACCTGGGAAGTTTTCAACTTTAATGGGTATAATCTATTTACTATGTATTGTATCTGTTTATAATATATAATTTGGTAAATTTTGATAAATGTATATATCTATACTTCCACAACCGTAAGTAAGATAAAGAATATTTCCATCTCCCCTCAAAGTTTCTTGTGCTTCTTTATGTGAGTAACTTTGAGATGGAAGATTTCCCATCAACTGGACAATTTTACAAGCATATATTTAGAAGGTTGAATTAAAGAAAAAAACTATAAAGTCTGAATAGTCCAATAAGCATTAAAGTAGTTGAATCAGAAGATAGAATCTTCCATAGTCCCTCAAAATTAAAGACTCCAAGCTTAAATGGTTCTTGAAGACACTTTAACCAAACTTTCTAGTAATAGATAGAATGTTCTGAATAAGCCTCAATACAAACTCATGACATCTCTGATTATACTTTTCATAGATATATTCTTTCTTCAGTTCATATTTAGCATTAAGATGTAAGCACTGCATTATAAAATAGTCTACCTCACATATTACGATATTTTCTTCTAGAATGCATTTTATAACTAGAAAAATTTAAAACAATAAAATTTTACATTAAAAAGTATAACTAGCTCTCTCAAATTCAGATGACTAGTCTTTTTTTTAGCAAATGAGAAGAAAAATATCAATTGCGTTAAGTAACTAGTGAAAACAGTTTAGTTGGCAAAACAAATACAAATCCTAAGACAGCAAACTATATTAACTATTTAGCAGTTAACTGGTGCTATATTATTTTCAGATTCTGCTGCCCATTTCTATCAGTCTGCCAGTTAAGGTAGGGTCACACATCAATGGCCCTCAATGTGAAAGTAACATACCTTAGTAAGGAGTGTCCACAGAAGGAAATGTTTAATTTTCTGCAAGTAAATGTTAATCAACTTTGTGTGATAAGTCACTCCAGTTGTGTTGGACTCTTTGAAACCATATGGACTGTAGCCTGTCAGGCTCCTCTATCCATAGGATTCTCCAGACAAGAATACTGGAGTCAGTAGCCATTCCCTTCTCCAGGGGATCTTCCCGACCCAGGATCACGCCCACCTCTCTGCCATCTAATGCATTAGCAGGCAAGGTCTTTACCACTAGAGCCACCTGGGAAGTTTTCAACTTTAATGGGTATAATCTATTTACTATGTATTGTATCTGTTTATAATATATAATTTGGTAAATTTTGATAAATGTATATATCTATACTTCCACAACCGTAAGTAAGATAAAGAATATTTCCATCTCCCCTCAAAGTTTCTTGTGCTTCTTTATGTGAGTAACTTTGAGATGGAAGATTTCCCATCAACTGGACAATTTTACAAGCATATATTTAGAAGGTTGAATTAAAGAAAAAAACTATAAAGTCTGAATAGTCCAATAAGCATTAAAGTAGTTGAATCAGAAGATAGAATCTTCCATAGTCCCTCAAAATTAAAGACTCCAAGCTTAAATGGTTCTTGAAGACACTTTAACCAAACTTTCTAGTAATAGATAGAATGTTCTGAGATAAAACTATTCCAGTCTGCTGGATTTGTTCTGCAATGGCCCACACTCTGTCTGTAGAGTGTGCTTTTCTCTGAATCTGAGTAAATCCATTTCTTACTTAGCAAAAAAAAAAAAATCAACTATTCCAGACTCTAGAAAGAGAATACAGGTAATCTAAGTCATCTCTGTGTAGTCTTAACCTTGCTATTAAAGTTAAACAAGGACTATCTAAGAAAAGAAAATCATAGAACAAATTCACTTATTAACATGGAGGCAAAAGTTCTTTAACAGCAGAAAATTAAACCTAGAAACATATACAAATCCTTTTTAAAAAAGAGTTTCTGGGGATGTCAGTGTATCATGACACAGCAGTTAAAACTGCTCTGCCTCCAGTTCACACTGAAGCTTCCACTAGGATGACCATCAAATACAAACTAATTTATGCTACTCCCTTGTGCTTAGTTGCTCAGTCATTTCCGGATCTTTCTGACGCCATGGACTGCAGCTAACCAGGCTCCTCTGTCCACAGGAATTCTCCGGGCATGAATACTGGAGTGAGTTATCATGCCCTCCTCCCAGGGCTCTTTCTAACCCAGAGATTGACCCCAGGTCTCCTGCACTGCAGGAGGATTCTTAACCATCTGAGCCACCAGAAAGCCCCAAGGATAATGGAGTGGATAGCCTATCCCTTCTCCAGAGGAACTTCCTGACCCAGGGATTAAGCCGGGGTCTCCTGTACTGCAGGCAGATTCTATACCATCTGAGCCATCAAGGAAGCCCGAATGAAAGGGGTTAATTATTTCATATATTAATAGTAAGACGATGGGTGTTGTCACTCTATACACCATGATCATAATTTTGTTCATGGTTATGGCTATAGAGTTTATTCTTGTAGTAAATAAAACATGTAACACTAATCCAGAGTAGTTGAATCAGAAGATAGAATCTTCCATAGTCCCTCAAAATTAAAGACTCCAAGCTTAAATGGTTCTTGAAGACACTTTAACCAAACTTTCTAGTAATAGATAGAATGTTCTGAGATAAAACTATTCCAGTCTGCTGGATTTGTTCTGCAATGGCCCACACTCTGTCTGTAGAGTGTGCTTTTCTCTGAATCTGAGTAAATCCATTTCTTACTTAGCAAAAAAAAAAAAAAAAAAACAACTATTCCAGACTCTAGAAAGAGAATACAGGTAATCTAAGTCATCTCTGTGTAGTCTTAACCTTGCTATTAAAGTTAAACAAGGACTATCTAAGAAAAGAAAATCATAGAACAAATTCACTTATTAACATGGAGGCAAAAGTTCTTTAACAGCAGAAAATTAAACCTAGAAACATATACAAATCCTTTTTTAAAAATGAGTTTCTGGGGATGTCAGTGTATCATGACACAGCAGTTAAAACTGCTCTGCCTCCAGTTCACACTGAAGCTTCCACTAGGATGACCATCAAATACAAACTAATTTATGCTACTCCCTTGTGCTTAGTTGCTCAGTCATTTCCGGATCTTTCTGACGCCATGGACTGCAGCTAACCAGGCTCCTCTGTCCACAGGAATTCTCCGGGCATGAATACTGGAGTGAGTTATCATGCCCTCCTCCCAGGGCTCTTTCTAACCCAGAGATTGACCCCAGGTCTCCTGCACTGCAGGAGGATTCTTAACCATCTGAGCCACCAGAAAGCCCCAAGGATAATGGAGTGGATAGCCTATCCCTTCTCCAGAGGAACTTCCTGACCCAGGGATTAAGCCGGGGTCTCCTGTACTGCAGGCAGATTCTATACCATCTGAGCCATCAAGGAAGCCCGAATGAAAGGGGTTAATTATTTCATATATTAATAGTAAGACGATGGGTGTTGTCACTCTATACGTACCATGATCATAATTTTGTTCATGGTTATGGCTATAGAGTTTATTCTTGTAGTAAATAAAACATGTAACACTAACCCAGAGTAGTTGGGAAATTGTTGGAAAACAGTCCCAGAGACAGAGAAAGAATATAAAGATGTCACACGCACTAGAAAACTTTTAAAAATCTGATAGAGTAGAAAAGAAAAGGGAATGGGTCTCAACAACCAGTGTTATTGTATATATTTCAAAGACAGAAAAATACAGATCGACCCAACGTCCCAACACGACCATGGACAGCAAATTTCTGCAGTTGTAAACAAGACCTCAGGACCCTCCACCTGCAGAGAAACACCACCCCTTTGGATCTAAAGTAGGAGACCATGTAACAAGTGAGAAATCACATTGTGAATACCAAGGGAACAAAAGAAAAGCAAACATTTTTCTCTTGGGACGAACTTCATGCAATCACATTAAAATAAAATATAAGCTGAAAGTGGTTCAAGAAAGTGTCTGCTGCCACCACATCTTAGAAAGAGATCAGGTCCTGCTGGCATACAGGCGAGTTCGAAGCTTCTGTGTTTGCCCTCCAGGATTGCTCATCCTCGGGTAATTATGTGTCAATCAAGGCCATCTTTCCTGCTAGGCCAGGCACTTACTCCCTGAGGGTCTGGCCTTTCCTGTGCTATTCATCTCCTGTCTCTATCCCCAGTTCCTTGCATACTGGCCAGCCACCAAGTACACTCACTCAGATATTTGAGGAATCCTTCTTTGAGGGGAGTTAAAAAGATCCACACTATCAGTTTATCTTGTTGGTTAGATAAAAAGATAACTATTCTTTAAAAATGGAAATTAAGATAGCACTGGCAAATATAAATACCAAAAAAAAAAAAAAAAAAAATTCCCACACTGTTCCCAAGCAGTCTTCTGGTCACAACAGACACTGCTGCCAAATAACTGGTCCTACGTTTATCCAGGCAGCGTGGAACAAGGCTTTTCACAATGGATGAGATGGGAACGGGGCCAGCAAACTCTAGGTTCCCCAGAGAAGAGCTGGGCAGTAATTCAAACTCTTCTGAAAAAAAAAAAAAGCACTAAGGCATTCATTCAGCCGCCGAGCAAATATTTATCAAGTACCCTGCTCGTATGAGGTATTGTGCAAGGCACCCAAGGTTCTAAGTGTCCACGAGCAACATAACCCTGGCAGGATGGCCGTCATGCCAGAGAAGGCTGCCACTTCCTTCATGCTACTGTTCCTAAACAGCCCATTTAAATAGATTTCTGCCGTCACCAAGGACAGGCTAAAAATAGCAAAATGAACCAAGTTCCATAACAGAACCCTGGGATACCAAAAACATCTCTGTCTCAGTACTTTAGTTGCTAAAATATTTTTAGCTTCAGCCCCACCCATGACCTTTAGAAAGGTTTCAAGAAGTTGAGCTCCTTCAAGGTAAGAACACATTTTGTTTGTTTCTCGGCACACATTTTGTTACAGACCAGCAAACATTCATTTCTGTATTCACTCACTCATTTTTTCATGTACTGAGTACCTCCTGTGTGCCTGACATTGCTGATGCACTGGGTAGACTGTGGTGAACTACATTGTTCCTTCCAGGGAGGGAAAGCAGACATCAAATGTGTGTGTCAGTCGCTCAGTTGGGTCCAACTCTTTGCGACCCCATGTGACCTTGCCAGGCTCCTCTGTCCACAGAATTTCCCAGGCAAGAATACTGGAGTGGGTTGTCGTTTCCTACTCCAGGGGATCTTCCTGATCCAGGAATCGAACCCACAGTCTAGGCGAGATCTGGCCTTTCGTGGGCTCTTCAGCTCCTGTCTCTATCCCCAGTTCCTTGCATACTGGCCAGCCACCAAGTACACTCACTCAGATATTTGAGGAATCCTTCTTTGAGGGGAGTTAAAAAGATCCACACTATCAGTTTATCTTGTTGGTTAGATAAAAAGATAACTATTCTTTAAAAATGGAAATTAAGATAGCACTGGCAAATATAAATACCAAAAAAAAAAAAAAAAAAAATTCCCACACTGTTCCCAAGCAGTCTTCTGGTCACAACAGACACTGCTGCCAAATAACTGGTCCTACGTTTATCCAGGCAGCGTGGAACAAGGCTTTTCACAATGGATGAGATGGGAACGGGGCCAGCAAACTCTAGGTTCCCCAGAGAAGAGCTGGGCAGTAATTCAAACTCTTCTGAAAAAAAAAAAAAGCACTAAGGCATTCATTCAGCCGCCGAGCAAATATTTATCAAGTACCCTGCTCGTATGAGGTATTGTGCAAGGCACCCAAGGTTCTAAGTGTCCACGAGCAACATAACCCTGGCAGGATGGCCGTCATGCCAGAGAAGGCTGCCACTTCCTTCATGCTACTGTTCCTAAACAGCCCATTTAAATAGATTTCTGCCGTCACCAAGGACAGGCTAAAAATAGCAAAATGAACCAAGTTCCATAACAGAACCCTGGGATACCAAAAACATCTCTGTCTCAGTACTTTAGTTGCTAAAATATTTTTAGCTTCAGCCCCACCCATGACCTTTAGAAAGGTTTCAAGAAGTTGAGCTCCTTCAAGGTAAGAACACATTTTGTTTGTTTCTCGGCACACATTTTGTTACAGACCAGCAAACATTCATTTCTGTATTCACTCACTCATTTTTTCATGTACTGAGTACCTCCTGTGTGCCTGACATTGCTGATGCACTGGGTAGACTGTGGTGAACTACATTGTTCCTTCCAGGGAGGGAAAGCAGACATCAAATGTGTGTGTGCTCAGTCGCTCAGTTGGGTCCAACTCTTTGCGACCCCATGTGACCTTGCCAGGCTCCTCTGTCCACAGAATTTCCCAGGCAAGAATACTGGAGTGGGTTGTCGTTTCCTACTCCAGGGGATCTTCCTGATCCAGGAATCGAACCCACACCTCCTTTGTCTCCTGCATTAGCAGGCGGGTTCTTTACCACTGAGCCACCGGGGAAGTCCAGACATTAAATAATGAGGACAATTAAAAAAAAAGCTAATCAATGAAAGACCAGAGTTTCAGGGTATATTAAGTATAAGAAACAAGATAAAGTAATGGGTTAGCTGTGACTAGAGTAGGCTGGAGGATCTGCTTGACAATGGATGCTAAGAAAGGCTTGTCAGAGAAGTTAATCTGAGCTGAGACCTAAAGAATAGAGAGGAGTCAGTCTTGGGCAGACCTGAAGGCACAGTTTCTAGTGAAGGGGGAAAGGCTAGTGCAGAGGCAAATACAAGCCAGATGTGTTCAAGGATCCAGAATAGGTCTGTTTGGATGGAGCATGGAGAGGAGGGCTAGAAGCTTGAGAGAAGACCCTGGCCTTCTATGGAAGACAGTCTGGAGATTTCTTAAAAAACTAAAAATAGAAGCACCATATGACCCAGCAATCCCACTCTTAGGCTTATACCCTGATGAAATCAAATCTGAAAGAAGCACCTGTACCCCAATGTTCATTGCAGCTCTCTATACAATAGCTAGAACATGGAAGGAACCTAGATGCCCATCGACGAATGAATGGATCCAAAAGCTCTGGTACATACATCCAATGGAATACTACACAGCTGTAAAGAGAAATGCAGAAGAATCAGCCCTAATGAGGTGGCTGGATCTAGAACGTATCATCAAAAATGAAGTCAGTCAGAAAGAGAAGGACAAATACAGTATATTAACACATATATATAGAAACTAGTAGGATGGTGATGATGGCACACGCAGTGAAGCAACAGAAAGACAAACATGGACAGTGGACATATGGACATTGTGGGGAAGGAACAGTGGATGAGAGGCGTAAAGGAAGTAGCATGAAGGCCTGTACTATCATAAGTGAAGAAAATAGCTCTAGTCATTGCTCTGTGAGAAAAGGGGATCCTTCAGGGGTGCTGTGTGATGGTTGGGAGGGATGGGAAAGGGGGGATATACATATGACTAATCTGGAAACATACATATCTGTAAACAACAAAACTCTGTAAAAGTTAAAAACAAAATAAAGGTTTAAAAAAAAAAAAAAAAGACCCTGGCTTGGAGCAAGGCGGAACCCAACACCATCTCCTAAGGGCATCCTCCTACCCAGCATCTCTCCCGCTCCCCAGATGATGCCGGTCTCCAAGCACAGAAGATGTCTATGATGCCATCTAGGCTTCTGAGGAGCTCCCAGCTCAGTGACAGGTATGAGAACAAACCATCTAAAGAAAGGTAAAACTTTGATAGTCCTTTGCACTATCAGAGTTCAGGTAAAGGATAGAAAACCATCTAGGAAGGGAACGATGTCAGGTGAATGGTGACATCTGAACTGGCTCTCAAAGAGTAAGTAGAAGAGTGAAAGTCAGAAGGGGACACAAGGCATTCCAAACAAGACATTACATTTTCCAAGTGAGAGAAGCGTGCTGAGGACCTGAGGGTCCCCCTGAAGCTGGGGCTATAGGAAGAGGGGCGTGGTGGAGGGTGAGCTTGATTTTCAGAGCTTGGACCATGACGCTAGAGAGCCCAGGCTTTGTCCAGAAGGAAGAGGACACGACTGCTCAGATTTTAGCAGAAATCTGTGGCAGCAGCTATAAAGCGTGAATTGGACGAGCAATCAGCCGGGCGCAAGAAGATCAACTTTGTCAGCTGTTGCAGCAGCCCAGGGAAGAAAGTAGTGGGAGAGCTGGAATTATGACTCTGGAAGAGAAAGACAGCTCTCTGACTTACAGGTAGAAGGAGAAAGAGAACAAACAAGGGCAGGATGTAAGAGTCAGTCCAGCATAAATCCAAGCACTTGAGTCTGACCTGAATATGGTGTTTGCTGTGTCTTCTTAATTCCTTTATTTTATTGGCTCCTTTATTAAAGCTCATACTTTGTGTTGGAGGATTTAGTACTCTCTTTCTCTTTCCCCTTACACCTTCCAAGAGGATTATCTATTAATCCAAATGCTGACAGTCATTTATTTCCATTACAAAAATAGCCCTCCTCTATAACCGGATCCTCGCTGCAGCCAGATAAGCATTTTAAATAGAGCCTGAGAAGAAAATGATTCTCAGCACTCTCTAGGTCCCATGTTTATTGTATGAGTCTTTACCATGTTTTATGTTAATGGAATTTAGCGTCAAAAGTAATGGACATCAAACTGAGGTGAAAAAATAAGCACAATAAATACAGAGCATCTCATGTTATTTGTTCCTTCATCCAGAGAGTACCAAGCAGAAAGTACAGTGATGAGTGATTGTTAAACACACATAAGAAAAACACACACACACACACAGACACACACACACATAAGGATCAATTTGGGGAGCTTCATTTCTGGCAGGAGACACCTAATGCATAAATAATCATATGAGATTAGACATGATATGTGGCATAAGAAAAATAATAGAATACTGTGGCATTTAATGAATGGAGGCTTCTGGTTGGTGTAATCATGGTGGCTTAATAAAGTTGGGGATATTTGGCCTAGTGGGAGAGATTTCATTAAGATGGGGGCTAGGGGGCTGTGGGGTGCCGAGCAAGCTTTCAGTCTGGCTGGGACATACGCTGTGTGTAAGGAATCAGTCGGAGCTGAGGCTGGAGGGAGCTGAGGTCTGAACGCCCCAATGAGCAGTGGATAGTGCACAGCAGACTGAAGGGAGGCTTTGAACAGGAACTGGAATGATCTGAGAGCCAGTTTTAAGGCGATTAATCTTGGCTGTGGTAGATAAAACAGATTAGATGGAAGAGAGATTGGAAACCATTTAGCAGGCTATTGAAATAGTCTAGGGCAGCAGTAATGAGAGTCTGAAATTATGACTCTGGAAGAGAAAGACAGCTCTCTGACTTACAGGTAGAAGGAGAAAGAGAACAAACAAGGGCAGGATGTAAGAGTCAGTCCAGCATAAATCCAAGCACTTGAGTCTGACCTGAATATGGTGTTTGCTGTGTCTTCTTAATTCCTTTATTTTATTGGCTCCTTTATTAAAGCTCATACTTTGTGTTGGAGGATTTAGTACTCTCTTTCTCTTTCCCCTTACACCTTCCAAGAGGATTATCTATTAATCCAAATGCTGACAGTCATTTATTTCCATTACAAAAATAGCCCTCCTCTATAACCGGATCCTCGCTGCAGCCAGATAAGCATTTTAAATAGAGCCTGAGAAGAAAATGATTCTCAGCACTCTCTAGGTCCCATGTTTATTGTATGAGTCTTTACCATGTTTTATGTTAATGGAATTTAGCGTCAAAAGTAATGGACATCAAACTGAGGTGAAAAAATAAGCACAATAAATACAGAGCATCTCATGTTATTTGTTCCTTCATCCAGAGAGTACCAAGCAGAAAGTACAGTGATGAGTGATTGTTAAACACACATAAGAAAAACACACACACACACACAGACACACACACACATAAGGATCAATTTGGGGAGCTTCATTTCTGGCAGGAGACACCTAATGCATAAATAATCATATGAGATTAGACATGATATGTGGCATAAGAAAAATAATAGAATACTGTGGCATTTAATGAATGGAGGCTTCTGGTTGGTGTAATCATGGTGGCTTAATAAAGTTGGGGATATTTGGCCTAGTGGGAGAGATTTCATTAAGATGGGGGCTAGGGGGCTGTGGGGTGCCGAGCAAGCTTTCAGTCTGGCTGGGACATACGCTGTGTGTAAGGAATCAGTCGGAGCTGAGGCTGGAGGGAGCTGAGGTCTGAACGCCCCAATGAGCAGTGGATAGTGCACAGCAGACTGAAGGGAGGCTTTGAACAGGAACTGGAATGATCTGAGAGCCAGTTTTAAGGCGATTAATCTTGGCTGTGGTAGATAAAACAGATTAGATGGAAGAGAGATTGGAAACCATTTAGCAGGCTATTGAAATAGTCTAGGGCAGCAGTAATGAGAGTCTGAAATGAAAGTAGATGCCATGGAACAGAAATGAAAGAGTGAATTCAAGTGGTCTTAGCAAAGGATTCTCAAGTCACTCAGTTTTTCCAGGAGCAAGAGAATATGAAGCGCAGCAATTTTTTTGTCCACTGCTAAACCATACTTACTATTTTTGAAGAAAAATAAAACATTCATTTAAAAACTAGCAGCATCCCATCGGTACTGAATTGTTTTCTGGGTGCTTTTGAATTGATGAATTCTACTAATAATGTTACTTTTAAAAGATTCTTCTAGTTTTTGAATGTGTGTATGTGTCTGCGCTCAGTTGTGTCCAACTCTTTGCGGCCTCATAGACTGTAGTCTGCCAGGCTCCTCTCTCCATGGGTTTCTCCAGGCACAGAGAGCAAAATAAAACCATCCCCAGTCTGCCTGTGAAGAAGGTCCACTGCCTTGTCCTGGAGCTTCAATCTGAAGGAAAGGCTGCAGGTCTATTACCATGTAAAAGCTACAGAAGCACTCGCAGGAAATGTAGGTAGGGAGACATCATCCTTCAGCTCTCCCTGGGCCTCACCACAGCTTACTGGAACCTCCCCAGAAAGATTATTCATTCATCTGAAGCCCTGATTTTTGCAAACTATCACCCAGGGACACATTGGGACCTGGTCAGGAGGTCAGCAGGGTTTGTAATTGTGGGCCCACAGGGCTGCATGGAATTGCATACTTTAAAAGCCACAGCCTGCTAGCGTCCCTGGTGGAGGCTTCTGGTTGGTGTAATCATGGTGGCTTAATAAAGTTGGGGATATTTGGCCTAGTGGAGAGATTTCATTAAGATGGGGCTAGGGGCTGTGGGGTGCCGAGCAAGCTTTCAGTCTGGCTGGGACATACGCTGTGTGTAAGGAATCAGTCGGAGCTGAGGCTGGAGGGAGCTGAGGTCTGAACGCCCCAATGAGCAGTGGATAGTGCACAGCAGACTGAAGGGAGGCTTTGAACAGGAACTGGAATGATCTGAGAGCCAGTTTTAAGGCGATTAATCTTGGCTGTGGTAGATAAAACAGATTAGATGGAAGAGAGATTGGAAACCATTTAGCAGGCTATTGAAATAGTCTAGGGCAGCAGTAATGAGAGTCTGAAATGAAAGTAGATGCCATGGAACAGAAATGAAAGAGTGAATTCAAGTGGTCTTAGCAAAGGATTCTCAAGTCACTCAGTTTTTCCAGGAGCAAGAGAATATGAAGCGCAGAAATTTTTTTTGTCCACTGCTAAACCATACTTACTATTTTTGAAGAAAAATAAAACATTCATTTAAAAACTAGCAGCATCCCATCGGTACTGAATTGTTTTCTGGGTGCTTTTGAATTGATGAATTCTACTAATAATGTTACTTTTAAAAGATTCTTCTAGTTTTTGAATGTGTGTATGTGTCTGCGCTCAGTTGTGTCCAACTCTTTGCGGCCTCATAGACTGTAGTCTGCCAGGCTCCTCTCTCCATGGGTTTCTCCAGGCACAGAGAGCAAAATAAAACCATCCCCAGTCTGCCTGTGAAGAAGGTCCACTGCCTTGTCCTGGAGCTTCAATCTGAAGGAAAGGCTGCAGGTCTATTACCATGTAAAAGCTACAGAAGCACTCGCAGGAAATGTAGGTAGGGAGACATCATCCTTCAGCTCTCCCTGGGCCTCACCACAGCTTACTGGAACCTCCCCAGAAAGATTATTCATTCATCTGAAGCCCTGATTTTTGCAAACTATCACCCAGGGACACATTGGGACCTGGTCAGGAGGTCAGCAGGGTTTGTAATTGTGGGCCCACAGGGCTGCATGGAATTGCATACTTTAAAAGCCACAGCCTGCTAGCGTCCCTGGTGGCTTAGTGGTAAAGAATCCACCTGCCAGTGAAAGAGAAATGGGTTCAATCCCTGATCCTGGAAGACCCTACATATAATGGAACAAGTAAGCCCATGCACCACAACCGCTGAGCCTGTGCTCTAGACCCTGGGAGCCACAACTACTGAAACCCACGCACGGTAGACCTCATGCTCTGCAACGAGAGAAGCAACTACAGTGAGAAGCCTTTGCACCAAAGCTAGAGAGTAGCCCCGGTTCCCTGCAACTAGAGAAAAGTCTGCACACAGCAACAAAGACCCAGTATACCCAAAAATAAAAAATATGTAAAATTATTTTTTAAAAAAGAATGCTACAATAAAACATCTCTGTCACTCTTCCTTTTATTAAATCCAGCTGTTTATGTTTTCCCCCCACAAGTCTGTGGGCTTCTTCAGAGCAAGTATAACATCTTAATCATTTCTTCATTTTTATGACCTAGTATTTTGCTTACCCCCTCTGCCTTCCTGTTAGTTGTTAAATGAAAGGAATAGACATGGCACTGTATATAATTAAATTGTATGACTTAAATACCATGAAATTCTCATTAAAGTAGAAAGTAATAACCAAATACACGTTAATAACTTTCCTGGGTATTTGTAGCAGTTTCTAAGTGTCATAAACATTTTAATCATCAAGATTTTCATGTTATTTGGGGCAAAGAAGTATACATGTGTAAAGGACACGAACCATATAAGACAGAGTATATGGTGCCCAAAGAAATGGTGCAAGGAATAAATGCTATTGAATTTAGAGGAAGTGGAGAGGCAAGCTTTATAGCTGTGCCACTAGAAGATTTCTGAATGAATGATTTATACAGTAATGTGTATATCTATGTGTGTGAGAGAGACAGAGAGGGAAAGAGACAGAATGAAGAATGTACTGATTGGGGTGGCTGGTATGCCAGGACTTCCAAGACTCTTGCAAAACTAGAAATTTAAGAATCAAAGAATTCTCACTGAAAGCTTGAGAAGTTAACATGAGACCAGTTATCCTGAAGCTCCAAATTGAGTTGTGTTTGAGGATGGCCAGTCCTGGATTTCTTACTGATATTTGAAGGAATTAAATGTTCCAAGAAATGTAATGTACAAGGCAGCTTCTCTCCCCTGTTTTATCCTCTAGCAGAGGTCTGTGAGTGCCAATTGCTTCAGTTGTATCCGACTCCTTGCAACACTATGGACTACAGCCCACCGAGCTCCTCTGCCCACGGGATTTTCCAGGCAAGAATACTGGAGTGGGTTGCCATGCCCTCCCAGGGGATCATCCCGATCCAGGTATTAAACCCGCATCTCCTGAATTGCACCAGGGAAGTCCTAGCAAATGTCTTCTGTTTCCCAACTATGTGGCAGCCCTGGGCCAGGTACTGGGAATGCCTCTGTGGAGTCAAAGGCTGAGACAGATTCAGCTCTGATGGGGGTTGTTAAAAAAGCAGACTTTTCACTATAGATACTATGAACTCTGAGTCTAGTATAATTTCAAATCTGTACTCATATGTACGTTTATGTGCTGCTGTCTCTCTACGTAGTAAAGGCAAGTAGATATTACCTTTTAAACTTTCCAGATATGTCAAAAAGTTATGCCACAAAAATGATTGATTTGCCACTGCAGTGATACTTAAATACCATGAAATTCTCATTAAAGTAGAAAGTAATAACCAAATACACGTTAATAACTTTCCTGGGTATTTGTAGCAGTTTCTAAGTGTCATAAACATTTTAATCATCAAGATTTTCATGTTATTTGGGGCAAAGAAGTATACATGTGTAAAGGACACGAACCATATAAGACAGAGTATATGGTGCCCAAAGAAATGGTGCAAGGAATAAATGCTATTGAATTTAGAGGAAGTGGAGAGGCAAGCTTTATAGCTGTGCCACTAGAAGATTTCTGAATGAATGATTTATACAGTAATGTGTATATCTATGTGTGTGAGAGAGACAGAGAGGGAAAGAGACAGAATGAAGAATGTACTGATTGGGGTGGCTGGTATGCCAGGACTTCCAAGACTCTTGCAAAACTAGAAATTTAAGAATCAAAGAATTCTCACTGAAAGCTTGAGAAGTTAACATGAGACCAGTTATCCTGAAGCTCCAAATTGAGTTGTGTTTGAGGATGGCCAGTCCTGGATTTCTTACTGATATTTGAAGGAATTAAATGTTCCAAGAAATGTAATGTACAAGGCAGCTTCTCTCCCCTGTTTTATCCTCTAGCAGAGGTCTGTGAGTGCCAATTGCTTCAGTTGTATCCGACTCCTTGCAACACTATGGACTACAGCCCACCGAGCTCCTCTGCCCACGGGATTTTCCAGGCAAGAATACTGGAGTGGGTTGCCATGCCCTCCCAGGGGATCATCCCGATCCAGGTATTAAACCCGCATCTCCTGAATTGCACCAGGGAAGTCCTAGCAAATGTCTTCTGTTTCCCAACTATGTGGCAGCCCTGGGCCAGGTACTGGGAATGCCTCTGTGGAGTCAAAGGCTGAGACAGATTCAGCTCTGATGGGGGTTGTTAAAAAAGCAGACTTTTCACTATAGATACTATGAACTCTGAGTCTAGTATAATTTCAAATCTGTACTCATATGTACGTTTATGTGCTGCTGTCTCTCTACGTAGTAAAGGCAAGTAGATATTACCTTTTAAACTTTCCAGATATGTCAAAAAAGTTATGCCACACTGATTACAATGATTGATTTGCCACTGCAGTGATACTCCTTCAGGAGTGAAAGGCAGCAAATATTCTACGTGTGTGAAATAACTGCCTCGATGTTGGATTGAGACAGTGAGGAATCTCTAATCAAACTGAAAATACAGCCATGGTAAGAAAGCAAAATGTCATGATCCAGTTGGAATTTGGCCAGTACAGCAGACAGAGTCTCTGAATTTCTAAGGAAAGGAGCGTAAGAACTTTATCCTAAGCTTGACATGAATATATTTCTGGCTCAAGTACAATGTACCCATTACATTCTGAATCTCCACCAGTCCTAACTTCTTGACAACCCCACTCAAGAGCTCAGAGCCCTAGGAGCCTGGATACAAACCCTGAGGACCTTTCTTCAGGGAATATTCACTCCCCTCATGAGGATAGGATTATTTATATAATAGACGTACAAAAGTTCTATTAGTGTTTTGAGATGTAAGCTCTGTAAATGATGAGTAGAAGCTGTCATTTTGAATACATCAGTATCATCTCATTGCTAGAAGCTAAATGCTGTTAGAAAACAATCTTCTCCATCTTAAATCTGGGGGATAAAGCCTTTTTTTCATTGTAGACTCCTTGAGAAATTCTTGAAAGCTATGCACATGCTGTCTCTACCCTATCGCTTGTACACACACACACACAGACACACACACACCCATATGCAATTTCAGGGGTGGAGCCATCAACTTCCCTAAATTAAGTCCATGAGCCCTCACACTCCAGGTTGAGAAGCTGTTATTCAGTCAGCTTGATTTCTCCGTATGCTGATGCTTGGGAGAGAAATACCCAAATTCTTTCCTGCAAACAACATGAAAAGCTAAGAAATTTTCTGTCACCTCTACTCTCTCTATATTTGGAGAGCTGGGTTCAATAAATTACATATTAAAAGCCCTACACATTGAGTATCTTTTATCTTAATATATATCTGTCTTTATCTCACCAGAAAACAGATTATTTCCCATGTTCTATAAAAATGATGCGTTTATGTGCTGCTGTCTCTCTACGTAGTAAAGGCAAGTAGATATTACCTTTTAAACTTTCCAGATATGTCAAAAAAGTTATGCCACACTGATTACAATGATTGATTTGCCACTGCAGTGATACTCCTTCAGGAGTGAAAGGCAGCAAATATTCTACGTGTGTGAAATAACTGCCTCGATGTTGGATTGAGACAGTGAGGAATCTCTAATCAAACTGAAAATACAGCCATGGTAAGAAAGCAAAATGTCATGATCCAGTTGGAATTTGGCCAGTACAGCAGACAGAGTCTCTGAATTTCTAAGGAAAGGAGCGTAAGAACTTTATCCTAAGCTTGACATGAATATATTTCTGGCTCAAGTACAATGTACCCATTACATTCTGAATCTCCACCAGTCCTAACTTCTTGACAACCCCACTCAAGAGCTCAGAGCCCTAGGAGCCTGGATACAAACCCTGAGGACCTTTCTTCAGGGAATATTCACTCCCCTCATGAGGATAGGATTATTTATATAATAGACGTACAAAAGTTCTATTAGTGTTTTGAGATGTAAGCTCTGTAAATGATGAGTAGAAGCTGTCATTTTGAATACATCAGTATCATCTCATTGCTAGAAGCTAAATGCTGTTAGAAAACAATCTTCTCCATCTTAAATCTGGGGGATAAAGCCTTTTTTTCATTGTAGACTCCTTGAGAAATTCTTGAAAGCTATGCACATGCTGTCTCTACCCTATCGCTTGTACACACACACACACAGACACACACACACCCATATGCAATTTCAGGGGTGGAGCCATCAACTTCCCTAAATTAAGTCCATGAGCCCTCACACTCCAGGTTGAGAAGCTGTTATTCAGTCAGCTTGATTTCTCCGTATGCTGATGCTTGGGAGAGAAATACCCAAATTCTTTCCTGCAAACAACATGAAAAGCTAAGAAATTTTCTGTCACCTCTACTCTCTCTATATTTGGAGAGCTGGGTTCAATAAATTACATATTAAAAGCCCTACACATTGAGTATCTTTTATCTTAATATATATCTGTCTTTATCTCACCAGAAAACAGATTATTTCCCATGTTCTATAAAAATGATGGAAAATAATCATTATCTAAGCTAACTAAGTCTTAACACTCACAAGTACCTTATTTCAATAGTAAGTGTCTGGGCTTCCCCTGGTGGCCCAGTGGGTAAGGACACCGCCTTGCAGTGCAAGGGGCTTCGGTTCGCGCCCTGGCCTGGGAAGATCCCACGTGCCGCGGAGCGGCTGGAGCCATGTGTCCAATTACCGAGCCGCAGCTCTGGAGCGCATGCACCCAGAGCCGGTGCTCTGCGACAACAGACGCCACCGCGATGGGAGGCCCACAGGAGCCAATGAACAAAGACGGATGAAAATAGACAAATGAAAGACCAATAGAAGTGGCCCGCCCATCCCCCTCCCTCCCCAACCCGACCCCCACCCTAAATAAATAAATCTTTAAAAAAAAAAAAAAATAAGTGTCTTGGGGTTGGCTGTTTTAAAAATACTTCCGGGCTTCCCCTGGTGGTCCAGTGGGTAAGGACACCGCCTTGCAGTGCAAGGGGCGCCAGTTCGATCCCTGGCCTGGGAAGATCCCACGTGCCGCGGAGCGGCTGGACTGATGTGTCCAATTACCAAGCCGGAGCTCTGGCGCGCGTGCGCCCAGAGCCGGTGCTCTGCAGCGACAGACGCCACCACGATGGGAGACCCAGAGGAGCCAAAGAACAAAGACGTATGAAAATAGACAAATGAAAGACCAATAGAAGTGGCCCGCCCATCCCCCTCCCTCCCCCACCCGACCCCCACCCTAAATAAATAAATCTTTAAAAAAAAAAAAAAATAAGTGTCTTGGGGTTGGCTGTTTTAAAAATACTTCCGGGCTTCCCCTGGTGGTCCAGTGGGTAAGGACACCGCCTTGCAGTGCAAGGGGCGCCAGTTCGATCCCTGGCCTGGGAAGATCCCACGTGCCGCGGAGCGGCTGGACTGATGTGTCCAATTACCAAGCCGGAGCTCTGGCGCGCGTGCGCCCAGAGCCGGTGCTCTGCAGCGACAGACGCCACCACGATGGGAGACCCAGAGGAGCCAAAGAACAAAGACGTATGAAAAATAGAGAAATGAAAGACCAATAGAAGTGGCCCGCCCGCTCCCCTCCCTCCCCAACCCGACCCCTGCCTAAGATAAATAAATAAATAAATCTTAAAAAAAATAAAATAAAATAAAAATACTTCCAAAAGGACTTTACATTTCTAAGTACTTTAATGTTACTAATATGTTAATATTTTTATCCTGACCAAATTAGAGAATCAAATAATTTAACTGGTTATCTTCCTTTGGGATATTTAAAATAACTTACTCAACACCCAATATGTCAAGTATATTTTGAAGCTACTTCTTCAAAATCACTGTTTCTTATTGAAGACTTAGGACAATAGCTACATCATCTCACAGGTGTTCTTTTTAAAAGCATCTAGTTGTCACTACAGGTGCTCATTTATCCTCTCTCCCTTCTTTATTTCCTATATGATTTATTATAACCAGACATATTGAGGTATTCAATCAACACATTTATTGATCTTCTACTCTATAAGGCATTTTGTCAGATGTTATGGGGAATTCAAAGATGTAGAAGACAGGCTTCCGGAGAATATAATCTACTGTCAAAGATAAGACATGGGCCATAATAATATAAACTTATTATTATGACTATATTTTTAGTTTTGCTCATGGAAGTTAAATTGATTTGTTATATTTATCTGGTAATTGATAACTCTATTTTACCTTAGAACTCCATAACAGAGGCTTCACCACCATCATTAAAAAAAAAAAAAGCTTAAAAAGCTTTTGGGAATAACATTTTTTAGAATTGGTGTTTATCTCCTACCAGACAAGGCAGTCAGATTTGCATTTTTGATGAAAACTTCAGTTACTCCAAGAGCCTTCAAAACATCTTTTAAATCAATTTCCTGTTCCACTGTGAATCTGGAAAACATAGAGGGGAAGAAGTATTTAGTTACAGCATCTTGTTACCTGGGACAAGAATAAAATGTTAGTTTGATTTTTGAAAAGTCTGTTTTATAGAGGCTAAATTATGCTAAAACCAGCTTTTGGCTGGGAGTAATATTTGATTGTTATTGTAAAAAGAGGGAGTATTGAAAAGAATAATGTAACAGTACAGTATGAAATCAATAAGTAGAAAACCAGATTGGTCTTAATATGGAATCTCTCGCAAACCAATGACTTGTATCACCCATCTTTCCAGTGAAGGATATGAACTGAACATGGCTGTATTAACAAGTAAGTACCATTTTTAAAAGCAAAGGCCTAGGCTTCCCTGGTAGCTCAGTGGTGAAGAATTTGCCTGCCAATGCAGGAGACACAGGTTCGATCCCTGATCCAGGAAGATCCCACATGCTGCGGAGCAATGAAGTCCATGAGCCACAACTATGGAGCCTGTGCTCTAGAGCCTTGATGCCGCAACTATGGAGCCCATGGGCCACAACTACTGAAGCCCATGTGCCCTAGAGCCCGAGTTGCACAACAAGAGAAGTCACCACAACAAGAAGCCTGCTCACCTCAAGTAGAGAGTAGCCCACACCCACTCCCTGCAACTAGAGAAGAGCCTGCAGCAGCAGTGAAAACACAGAATAGCCATAAATAAATAAATTAATTAAAAAAAAAAAAAAAAAAGCAAAGGACTTTATTACTTTTTTTTTTTGAAACAGCTGGTTAGAACTAAATATTCCCTTTTTAAAAGATGTTGCCTCCTAATCAATACATATCATTAATATAAGACTTTTTGGGGGGGCAATGGACTGTCTCCTTAAAAAAACTAAGTCTATAATAGTCACTAAACATTATATTAGCATTATTTCAGATATGGTTTTAAGAAGAATGTCCAGTTTTAAAAACAAGAGGGTGATTGCTATAAACATGAGGAATAATCAGGGAAAATCTGACAGACAAGTAAATGTAGGGCAAACATACTAAAATAAGTATCAAATGTTATCTACGTCCTACACTTTAACTTGCACTTAACATTATTTATTTTGTTTTCCATAAAAAGCAGATAGTGACTGTGAAAATAAAAAAGGAGAATGAGTAGGAAAATGCGCTAGAGAACATATTCAATGCTTTGAATGAAATTTTGAAATGTTTTCTGTGTGTGCTTTGTTATTTATTTGTTAATTTATGTATTGATCACAGATGGAGCTTACTAGGTAATAGAAACTGTTCCAACAGTATAAAATGGATCAATAAAAACATTAATTTAAATATCACTCCAGCCCTTTGAAGTAGGTATTATTTTTCAGTTCCTATTAGAAAAAACTTGAGGGGCAGAGAAATGGAATAACTTGATTAAGTGGTGCTGGTGGTCCAACTCCTTGGGACTCAATGGACTGTAGCCCACCAGGTTCCTCTGTCTATGGGATTTCCCAGGCAAGGATACTGGAATGGGTTGCCATTTCCTTCTTCAGGGGATCTTCCCAACCCAGGGATCAAACCTGGGTCTCCTGCACTGCAGACAGATTCTCTACCACTGAGCCACCAAGGGAGCCCCATTTTGGTTCATACAGCCAATGAGTGGTAGAGCTGAGATATGATTCAGGTACTGTGTATATCCTGATCCACCTAAACTAAGAACATGAAGGAAGGCATCAGTACAGAATCCTTTTTACTTCTGAAAATCATCTTAGTTTGTTTCACACTTCTGAGGCTGTTCACATGAAGATGGCATTGTATCTAGATTGAATTTGGGTAAGTTCCCTAATTTCTGAGCCTTGATTTTGTGATGTGGAAAAGGACAAAAATAATGCCTATTACACAGTATTGTTGAGAGGATTAAATAAGGTTTCTAAATGTCTCAGGCATGTGCTAGTATGTGGGAGGCATGTAGTAAAGGGCAGATACTGTTAATAGTGCTTACTATATTGCAGCTATGTGTAACATTCACACTGAGTGTTTACTATGTCTCAGGCATTATGCAAATTCTTTTATCTCTAGTATCTCATTTAATCATGCCTGTGATCATCTCACATCACATAGCTAGTAGGTGGCAGAATAAAGTTATGACCTGAGACCTTTCCAACTGAAAGTCCCACCCCACCACCACTAATTCCAACATTGGCTTTTTAAAAAACAGACAAGCAAACAAACTACAGGAAGATTTTACATTTCACCCACTGATTTTAAAAATAAAAAGTCACAATGCTGCTTTTTTAAAAGAAAAACCAAAAGGCCTGGCTGTTTTTGTAAAAGCATTTGATACAATCTTGTATTTACAACTTTTTATTACATCTGAATAAATTAAAGAGGTATGTGGCAAGCAAAAACATTGGAGACTATGTAGCACAAGTGAGAAAAGAACAATATATATATATATACTACATACAAGGACATTTGTAAAAATGTGTAAGAATGAATTGAAACCTTTGTAGAAATATCTAATAAAAGCATTGATGTTAAAGAACAAAATCAGATGGCTTATGCACTGGTTTTCTTTTAAGACATGTAGCTGAAGTGCTTTATCGTAGACAAGCATTTCAAAATAGCAGGATGGTTTCCTTCTTCAGGGATCTTCCCAACCCAGGGATCAAACCTGGGTCTCCTGCACTGCAGACAGATTCTCTACCACTGAGCCACCAAGGGAGCCCCATTTTGGTTCATACAGCCAATGAGTGGTAGAGCTGAGATATGATTCAGGTACTGTGTATATCCTGATCCACCTAAACTAAGAACATGAAGGAAGGCATCAGTACAGAATCCTTTTTACTTCTGAAAATCATCTTAGTTTGTTTCACACTTCTGAGGCTGTTCACATGAAGATGGCATTGTATCTAGATTGAATTTGGGTAAGTTCCCTAATTTCTGAGCCTTGATTTTGTGATGTGGAAAAGGACAAAAATAATGCCTATTACACAGTATTGTTGAGAGGATTAAATAAGGTTTCTAAATGTCTCAGGCATGTGCTAGTATGTGGGAGGCATGTAGTAAAGGGCAGATACTGTTAATAGTGCTTACTATATTGCAGCTATGTGTAACATTCACACTGAGTGTTTACTATGTCTCAGGCATTATGCAAATTCTTTTATCTCTAGTATCTCATTTAATCATGCCTGTGATCATCTCACATCACATAGCTAGTAGGTGGCAGAATAAAGTTATGACCTGAGACCTTTCCAACTGAAAGTCCCACCCCACCACCACTAATTCCAACATTGGCTTTTTAAAAAACAGACAAGCAAACAAACTACAGGAAGATTTTACATTTCACCCACTGATTTTAAAAATAAAAAGTCACAATGCTGCTTTTTTAAAAGAAAAACCAAAAGGCCTGGCTGTTTTTGTAAAAGCATTTGATACAATCTTGTATTTACAACTTTTTATTACATCTGAATAAATTAAAGAGGTATGTGGCAAGCAAAAACATTGGAGACTATGTAGCACAAGTGAGAAAAGAACAATATATATATATATACTACATACAAGGACATTTGTAAAAATGTGTAAGAATGAATTGAAACCTTTGTAGAAATATCTAATAAAAGCATTGATGTTAAAGAACAAAATCAGATGGCTTATGCACTGGTTTTCTTTTAAGACATGTAGCTGAAGTGCTTTATCGTAGACAAGCATTTCAAAATAGCAGGATGGTTTCTCATTACAAAATAGAGAACCAAACTTATTCTTTGTTTTCTAGCACACTGAACACAAAAGAAAAATCTGAGATTACAAAGGTCAGAGCAGAAAGATACCACAGCCAGGTCCATCTGCATTCCAAGTAGAGATTTGATTCTGATTTTAGAAAAATATTTTTCTACCTAAGCTGTATCAGTAAAGATTGAAAAGTGAAAATCTACAATGAAGGGGGTAAACTTGTTAGAACCAGGTTTTAAAAATTCTACTTATAGAAAAGTATATATAAAGACAGATTAACAAAAGATAAATACTAGATGTAAAAATAAACAATAGTAGTCATGGATAATAATTACATGATACTTTATGGTAGGCATTATTCTACAGTGGTTTTAAGTATTTATATGTATTATATATATATAAATAATACATATATTTATACATTAGTCAAACTGTTTTTTTCTACCAAGGATAAATTTGAAGAATATTTGGCAATCTCTAAATCTTTGAGACCTTGTGGAATTTCACTGTATTTGGTAATATCATATAAGGATAGTGATCTTACCCTCTTCTGAATAGATTAACATATTTTAAATAAAAATGTAATTTCAATTTGGCTTTTGATTCCTGTTGGACTTATTGTTCAGGGGGGGAAATAACAATACAAAAGTAATTGCCTCTTCCACTCTCTTCCAACCCCCAAATACCCTATGCCTCTTTTTTTTTTTTTTTTTAACCTTTTTTTTTTTTTTTTTCCTTTGGGGGGGGGGGGGGGGGGGGGGGGGGGAAGGGTGGGCCACTTCTATTGGTCTTTCATTTGTCTATTTTCATCCGTCTTTGGTCTTTGGCTCCTGTGGGCCTCCCATTGCGGTGGCGTCTGTTGTTGCAGAGCGCCGGCTCTGGGTGCATGCGCTCCAGAGCTCCGGCTCGGTGATTGGACACATCAGTCCAGCCGCTCCGCAGCATGTGGGATCTTCCCAGGCCAGGGATGGAACCGGTGCCCCTTGCACTGCAAGGCAGTGTCCTTACCCACTGGACCACCAGGGAAGCCCTACCCTATGCCTCTTAAGGAGAGTATTTTAAAGCAATTTGGATAAAATCTGGTATAATCGAAAGTAAAAGTACCTGCTTTATCGAACAAGCATTTCAAAATAGCAGGATGGTTTCTCATTACAAAATAGAGAACCAAACTTATTCTTTGTTTTCTAGCACACTGAACACAAAAGAAAAATCTGAGATTACAAAGGTCAGAGCAGAAAGATACCACAGCCAGGTCCATCTGCATTCCAAGTAGAGATTTGATTCTGATTTTAGAAAAATATTTTTCTACCTAAGCTGTATCAGTAAAGATTGAAAAGTGAAAATCTACAATGAAGGGGGTAAACTTGTTAGAACCAGGTTTTAAAAATTCTACTTATAGAAAAGTATATATAAAGACAGATTAACAAAAGATAAATACTAGATGTAAAAATAAACAATAGTAGTCATGGATAATAATTACATGATACTTTATGGTAGGCATTATTCTACAGTGGTTTTTAAGTATTTATATGTATTATATATATATAAATAATACATATATTTATACATTAGTCAAACTGTTTTTTTCTACCAAGGATAAATTTGAAGAATATTTGGCAATCTCTAAATCTTTGAGACCTTGTGGAATTTCACTGTATTTGGTAATATCATATAAGGATAGTGATCTTACCCTCTTCTGAATAGATTAACATATTTTAAATAAAAATGTAATTTCAATTTGGCTTTTGATTCCTGTTGGACTTATTGTTCAGGGGGGGAAATAACAATACAAAAGTAATTGCCTCTTCCACTCTCTTCCAACCCCCAAATACCCTATGCCTCTTTTTTTTTTTTTTTTAAACATTTATTTTATTTATTTACCTTTTGGGGGTGGGGTGGGGAGGGAGGGGGAAGGGTGGGCCACTTCTATTGGTCTTTCATTTGTCTATTTTCATCCGTCTTTGGTCTTTGGCTCCTGTGGGCCTCCCATTGCGGTGGCGTCTGTCGTTGCAGAGCGCCGGCTCTGGGTGCATGCGCTCCAGAGCTCCGGCTCGGTGATTGGACACATCAGTCCAGCCGCTCCGCAGCATGTGGGATCTTCCCAGGCCAGGGATGGAACCGGTGCCCCTTGCACTGCAAGGCAGTGTCCTTACCCACTGGACCACCAGGGAAGCCCTACCCTATGCCTCTTAAGGAGAGTATTTTAAAGCAATTTGGATAAAATCTGGTATAATCGAAAGTAAAAGTACCTGTCAAGCAGGCCCAGAATATGGGCAAATTCAGTAATGCAAAGTTCAATTTTCAGAGTAATGTCTCCGTATGAAAAAAAACTATACAAACCCGGTAAGACAGACACTTGAGTAAAGTTTGAACACAGCTATTAGAAAGTTTTTATCTTTGCTAAAATTAAGTCACATAAATCATTACCCTCAGCAAACATTTGCTGGGTCCTAATGCTGTGAAATGGAGGGGTGGATGGTTCCCACTGATGATTACTGACACATTGGTATTTGAAAACATCCAATCTCTTAAAAAGAGAAACCCAATTTATCTTATGTAGCTACCCTCCCACTCAATGCATTAACCACGCAGAAGGAGAACTCATGGAACTTGTGGAGAAATGGATACATGGTAATTAACTGTGCCTAGTTTAGTAAAGGCATTAATATGAGCAAGCAAGCAAGCGAAACTATTTCATAATTGAATAGTATCTCTTAGAAAATGAAAATTTAATTTTCTCTTGCTGCCACATTCAATTTCTCAGTGGACAGGACCCAGAGGCCACATTTTCTAGTGAATGTGGTTGAATTACAATATATGATGCTTATTAAGCATTCATTTCAAATTCTTTTAAAATACAAAATAACTTTGCATCCTCATAAAATTAAAGCATTTGGAAATGCTGCAGGTAATTCATAAATTTAGTAAAAACTAAGCATTTATTCTGTACAGAAGTTCTCATTTTATCAAAAAAGGATTCCTTATAAAATACAAAGTAAAATACAAAATTAATGATAAAAGGTAAAGATGAGTTAAAATCAGATTTAGTTATTTAAAGACTAATATTTAAAAGTAAATGGTTCCTTTAGAGTTAAGATACATTGTTCATATATTACATTGTTGTTACCGTTCAGTTGCTAAGCTGTGTCCTACACTTTTGTGACCCCATGGGCTATAGCCAGCCAGGCTCCTCTGTTCATGGGATTTCCCAGGTAAAAATACTGGAGTGGACTGCCATTTCCTTCTCTAGGAGATCTTCACGACCCAGGGATTGAACCCACATCTCCTACATTGGCAGGCAGTTTCTTTACCACTAAGCCACCAGGGAAGCCCTCATATACTAAACATGTAGATTTAAGTGATCATCTATTAAAAACAAAAAAATGAAAAACCTAGGCTTTGTTTGTTAGGTATTCATTGGCTATCTCTCTTTGAGAACAGAAATGTTCAAATCTTTCTACATAAATATATTGTCATGGAAAGTTATACAAGCTAAGTATCTTAGCCAAAAAGAAAAAAAAAAATAGTTGTGTTATGATTACCTTAACTTTTATATGTCAACTAAGAAATACATGGCTATATATTATGAATATACAACTTTAACATAATATGCATAGATATTTCTAGCTAAAAATGTCTACAGTTACAAATAGTTCTCCATTAACATAAGCAAACATCAGCTAAGTTTTTGGGAAAATAAGTATTTATATAAGATGTAACTTTTAAATGATAATTCTTAATATTATTAATAGAATAAATATGAATGAGTTAATAAGTTTTAGTATTCTTACCTGGAGAATCCCATGGACAGAGGAACCTTGGGGGCTACACTCCATATGGTTGCAAAGTGTTGGATATGACTAAAGCGATTTACCATAAATTTATACAAAATGAAATTTAGTAATTCAATTTTAATTCTAACATCTCATTTATCACTTTCAGTACTGGTATTAGTTAATCATATTTGTGTAATTTTCTTAATATGAAATGAATATTGGAAACTGTGCTTCCACATATACACACGAGAATGCTGATAGGCTATTTATCTGTATCTTGTTTTCTAGCCTAAAATTTACTATTGTATTTATAAATTTGTTGTTCATGTTAACTTGTCTAGCTCTCCTTTTAGGTTTTAAGGTAATCAAGAGCAGAATAATATCGTCAGTTAAATTTGATTTTGCAAACACTTATTGCATCTCTTGGATGGGAGAGAGAACTGACTTTTGAAAAATTTTCAGAAAATAAAGCAACACCTACAAAAAATTTAATTTTGTTGTAGGATTGTAACATGGGGCTGCTCAGGTGACACTAGTGGTAAAGAACCTGCCTAGCAATGCAGGAAACAGCAAGAGACTTCAGTTCAACCCCTAGGTCAGGAAGATCCCCTGGAGGAGGGCATGGCAACCCACTCCAGTAGTCTTGCCTGGAGAATCCCGTGGACCAAGGAGTCTGACAGGCTACAGTCTGTGGGGTCACAAAGAGTCAGACACAGCTTAGTGACTAAACCAACCAATATGGTAAAAAATGTGCATTGTCATAACAGGGAGGTGCATACATGAGGCAAACTGAGGGTCCTCTGCTCCATCACCTGGTTCATGGAGGGCTTCCTAGAAGAACTCGTACCGGGGCTGTAACCTGAAGGCTAAATAAACGGAATCTGGCCAAGATATGTGAGGAGGGCATTTTAGGCTAATGGAAAAACATACATAAAGACCTAGAAGCAGAAAAGGGCAGGATGTCTATGGTATAAGTACAAGCACATGGA
Source organism: Tragulus kanchil (assembly GCA_022376925.1). Taxonomy (NCBI): domain Eukaryota; kingdom Metazoa; phylum Chordata; class Mammalia; order Artiodactyla; family Tragulidae; genus Tragulus; species Tragulus kanchil. Next base: position 125,893,170 of record JAIOJX010000028.1, read on the forward strand.
TAGCACCCATTATAAAGCATGTGATATGGTGAGTGGCCATAGACAGGGTTGTTGAATTGGATGGTAGTCAGAACATCAAGGCCCTGCGTGGATTTTATTCTTTCAGCCACAGAATGAATTTTCTTCCTGCTTATTTATGATCACATCTTGGCACCTAAAGCCTGACTAGCTTGCACTTCTTCCAACGAAGGAGATGCTTATTTTTCCCCAGCTATTATCAACTTTCAGTATTAATGAAATACAGAAGACTGTCAATGCAAATGATATTCAGAGACAATCTGTTGAAAAATCTTCTAAAATTAAGCTAAGGATACTGACTCATATCTGAAACTAGGTCTTGATAAGTAGTACTGAATGAATCAATGAGTCAGCCTGTGTCTCTGGGCAGGACCGACAGAGTGTGAAAGAATACTTTTTTAAAAGATGAAGGTGGAGGAGGAGGAGGAGGTGGAAGGGGAGGAGGAAGAGAAGAGCAACAACACAGGACAAACTTCAAAAGCAGTGGTGAGAGTGTCTCTGAATCAGAACCCTTATTGATACCCTCTCCCCACGCTATCAGAGGGAGGCAGACAGGAGCCTCTCACCTGGGCAGGTACACTTCCACCTTTTGCTTCTTCACAGAGTTTGCCCATTCTTCAATCAGCTGTGCTTTGACCAGTGGCTCCAGAGTGGCCAGTGGAACTTCCTGTCTGGACAATACCAGCATCATACTGATCTCATCTCCCTCATACGGTATTTCCAGGACTTGGTAGATGCCACCAGCTTCATTGGAGCCATCACTAAATTCCCCTAAAAATGAAAGAAAGGTGATAAAAGGCCCCTATCAAGGTCTGAATACAATGTTTAAATTTGTTATAACTTTCTTCCAAAATCTTGTATAGAATATAAAAAATTCAGGTACCCGAGAAGAAGACAGTTTATTTTAAAGTAGACCCTGAAAGTTAAGTGAATCCTCAGCCCTATAGAATTTACTTTAGGATCTCTAGAATTTTACATGTTCATAGCATGCTATCTAGATTTGTTTTTATTTTTTAAATGAGATACTTCAGATAAATATATTTTAAGGACATAATTTAGAAAATGAAAACTCATGAGTAGAAGAATAAAGCCCTAGATCCAAGTTGGATGTAAATCTCATTTATCAATGTCCAGCTGATTTCTAGAGAGAGAAAAACTGAGCACGTAATAACTGGTACTCTCAATCAGTCATGTGCAACTCTTTCTGACCCCATAGACGATAACCCACCAAGCTCTTCTAGTAGGTAGCCATTCCCTTCTCCAGAGGATCATCCCAATCCAGGGATCGAACCCGGGTCTCCCACATTGCAGGCAGACTTTTTATGGTCTGAGTCATCAGAGACAATCTGTTGAAAATCTTCTAAAATTAAGCTAAGGATACTGACTCATATCTGAAACTAGGTCTTGATAAGTAGTACTGAATGAATCAATGAGTCAGCCTGTGTCTCTGGGCAGGACCGACAGAGTGTGAAAGAATACTTTTTTAAAAGATGAAGGTGGAGGAGGAGGAGGAGGTGGAAGGGGAGGAGGAAGAGAAGAGCAACAACACAGGACAAACTTCAAAAGCAGTGGTGAGAGTGTCTCTGAATCAGAACCCTTATTGATACCCTCTCCCCACGCTATCAGAGGGAGGCAGACAGGAGCCTCTCACCTGGGCAGGTACACTTCCACCTTTTGCTTCTTCACAGAGTTTGCCCATTCTTCAATCAGCTGTGCTTTGACCAGTGGCTCCAGAGTGGCCAGTGGAACTTCCTGTCTGGACAATACCAGCATCATACTGATCTCATCTCCCTCATACGGTATTTCCAGGACTTGGTAGATGCCACCAGCTTCATTGGAGCCATCACTAAATTCCCCTAAAAATGAAAGAAAGGTGATAAAAGGCCCCTATCAAGGTCTGAATACAATGTTTAAATTTGTTATAACTTTCTTCCAAAATCTTGTATAGAATATAAAAAATTCAGGTACCCGAGAAGAAGACAGTTTATTTTAAAGTAGACCCTGAAAGTTAAGTGAATCCTCAGCCCTATAGAATTTACTTTAGGATCTCTAGAATTTTACATGTTCATAGCATGCTATCTAGATTTGTTTTTATTTTTTAAATGAGATACTTCAGATAAATATATTTTAAGGACATAATTTAGAAAATGAAAACTCATGAGTAGAAGAATAAAGCCCTAGATCCAAGTTGGATGTAAATCTCATTTATCAATGTCCAGCTGATTTCTAGAGAGAGAAAAACTGAGCACGTAATAACTGGTACTCTCAATCAGTCATGTGCAACTCTTTCTGACCCCATAGACGATAACCCACCAAGCTCTTCTAGTAGGTAGCCATTCCCTTCTCCAGAGGATCATCCCAATCCAGGGATCGAACCCGGGTCTCCCACATTGCAGGCAGACTTTTTATGGTCTGAGTCATCAGGGAGGCCCACTCTATTATTGTCACAGTTAAAAGATTTGAGGCCAGAGTAGCCAAAATGAAATGTAGAGCATTTGTGGTGATTAAAATCTCCAAATAAGATAATTAGGTAATTGGCTTTGTGCTCTATGAACTTAGCTAAACTGACCAGGCTTTCATTAAAAATAATAATAAAGAAGTCTTTAAAGTAAATAGTCCTGCCACCAGTTTAAAATTTATCCCATTTTCAAAACAAATGTAATGATTTTGTTCTGAATATTTTCATTTAACTGATCGAGGTCCTTTAGACATCACATTAACCATTTTGGTTCTCAAATAAATGGATATTTTCCTTTCTTTTGACTGTTCATTTGATTAACTGTGACTGTAATCTGTTACTTTTACAATGTATTTTTACATAGAATAAAATATTTGCTCTAACACATATTTAGCTTACACTTACATTTCTGCTTATGACAATAAATTGTTATAGTTCAGTATAGTATGCAGGGCTTCCATGATGGCCCAGAGGGTAAAGAATCTGCCTGCAATGCAGGAGACCTGCATTTGATCCCTAGGTTGGGAAGATCCCCTGGAGAAGGAAATGGCAGCCAACTCCAGTGTTTCTGCCTGGAGAATCCCATGGACAGAGAAGTCTGGCAGGCTACAGTCCATGGGGTCACAAAGAATTGGTTACAACAAAGCGACTAACACTTTCTCTTTTGTGGTATATAGAGGGGCTTTTCAGGTGGTGCTAGTGGTAAAGAACCAACCTGCCAATGCAGGAGATGAAAGAGACATGGGTTCAACTCCTGGGTGGAGAAGATCCCTGGAGGAAGGCATGGCAACCCACTCCAGTATTTTTGCTTGGAGAATCCCCTGGACAGAGGAGCCTGGCAGGATACAGTCCATGGGGTCACAAAGAATTGGTTACAACAAAGCGACTAACACTTTCTCTTTTGTGGTATATAGAGGGGCTTTTCAGGTGGTGCTAGTGGTAAAGAACCAACCTGCCAATGCAGGAGATGAAAGAGACATGGGTTCAACTCCTGGGTGGAGAAGATCCCTGGAGGAAGGCATGGCAACCCACTCCAGTATTTTTGCTTGGAGAATCCCCTGGACAGAGGAGCCTGGCAGGATACAGTCCATGGGGTAACAAACAGTCGGACACCACTGAAGGGACTTGTGCACATGGCACATACAAAGGATTAGCACCCTAAGCTTCTGAAAATTCCAGTGAAATATCCTTGAAAATAATGCTATGAATACTGACTTGTATCACAAATTATAGACTCTCAGTAACTGAAACTATGAATGAAAAATTATGCCTGACCACACATATATACAGGCTTCCCAAATGGTGCAGTGGTAACGAATCTGCCTGCCAATGTAGGAGACACACAAGAGACATAGGTTCCATCCCTGCATTGGGAAGATCCCCTGGAGTAGGAAATGGCAACTCATTCCAGTATTCGTACTTGGGAAACCCCATGGACAGAGGAGCGTGGCAGGCTATAGTTCATGGGGTCACAGAGTCAGACGTGACTGAGTGACTGAGCACACACACACAGATGCACACACATACATGCACAAGGTCTGAAAGCGATATTTTAAAGGAATGCTTATAGTTCAAAAAGTGATGAGGTGTACAGATCAAGACCTGGGTAGAACATATGATTCACTGAAAACCACCCCCAAACGAATGACTTTCTGGAGGAACTCAGAACATTTTTCACATTTTCACATGAATAAAGCCACTCGGTATGTTAAATCAATTTTATAAATTAAGAAACATATCGGAAAACTGTCACAACATATAATATTCACTCAGTATCGCATCAGAGGTCTTTGAAAATGGGGCCAAGAAAATTGAATTGTAGCCCAAACCAGACTGACAAGAAATCTGAATAATGAATATTTCATGTTTTTTCTTAGAAATTTAATGATATACTGTAAGAAGAGAGACACAACTGCCAAAATGGCTTACCATAATAAAATTCTCCTTGTTGATACATCATTGGAATTTGGACTTCACTTTCGTCATCTTTAGTGAAGGAAAAAGTTCTGGTATTCTCAGGTCTAAATTGTGATTTCCAGCTCCCCTTGAAATAGACAGCATTGATGAGGGCCAGATGAATGGCAGCATCAAAATCCCTTGGGGACACCAAATCCTTCAACAGACCTATTCAGGAAAAGACAAACGGATGGAAATTCCTATTACATTGGAAGGTGAAAGAATATCAAAAGATTGTCATACTATCATCTGACACAGTGATTAAGAACTTCATACCATTACAAGATTCACAATAAAAATTAAAAGTATCTAACTTGCAAAGGAAAAAATGTTATACACACACACTCTTACAGACTAAGGGCTTAGAAAGCATCCACATCACCTAAAATAACACTAGTAGTATCCTGACATTTGCACAAACTACAGAATCACATACAACAGAATCCTAGGCTTCACTACTTTCTAGCTTGAATGTTGCATATAAAACTTAACCCGGAGTGCGTGTGTGCTCAGTCACTCAGTTGTGTCCAACTTGTAGCAATCCGAAGGATGGTAGCCCATCCCATCTGACCATGAGATTTTTCAGCCAAGAGCACTGGTGTGGGTTGCCATTCCCTTTTCCAGGGCATCTTCCCAACCCATGGATCGAACCCAAGTCTCCTGCATTAGCAGGCAGACACTTCACCACTGAGCTACCTGAAAAGCTCCCCAAACGTTTTTCAGTTTATTCCTTTTTTTTTTTTTTTAATTTTGGCCTCTTTCATTGGTTTTTTATTTGTTTATTTCCATCCATCTTCACTCCTTGGCCTGTGTGGACCTCCCATTGCAGTGGCCTCTCTCGGTGCAGAGCACCAGCTCTGGACGCATGCGTACCACAGCCCTGGCTCCTAATTGGACACACTAGTCCAGCCGCTCTGTGGCACGTGGGATCTTCCTGGGCCAGGGACTGAACTAGCGCCCCTCGGACTGCAAGGCAGATGCTTTACCCACTGGGCTACCAGAGAAGCCCCCAGTTTATTCTTGAACAACATATATGATTTAAATGTCATCCAATTCAAAGCTTTCCCCATGTACGCTGGATATCTTTCTACCAAATGTAACAACTGCTTTTGAGTAGCTGAAAACAGATGTGTAAAAAGTCAGTTTAACTTGTGGTATCTGATTTTTCATCATTTAAATGTTCCTTTCTAAATCTATGGTGAAAGATATTGGAACTCTGTTGATGGCTGAAATTGTTTAAGAGGAAGTAAACAGCTTTAAACAATTCAATCTGATGCAGGTGAATTATTATTCTTTATTCTTTGAATGTTAAAAGACAATCGTGGTTCTTTTATTTTACATGTTAATCTCACAGTTAGAAAACATAGAACCAACATTTGCTCAGTATTCTCTCATTTTACTAGTCAGCGCTTCAGGTGTTTAAGAAGGTGCCTCAGAATTTTGGAGATAATAGGAAAAAGAGTAGGTGATCAGGGTCTTTTGTTGCTGTTATTATTTCTCTAGCATAAAATATATTCATATTAATATTACTTGGGGAGTTTTAACAACATGAATTAATTTAGGAACAGCCATAGTAATCTGCTTTCAATTTGGTCTCATTTTTCAAATTCCAATTTCAATTATTTTGTTGCTAAAATTGGAAAATAAAATGGTAAAATATGAAACATTTAGAGAGTTTAAATACATCTTAAAATAATATTTAGAAATAAAAATTAAAACAAATGTATCTTTTTCTAATCCCTCTCCATTTATTTACACTTAAAATGGGCTTCTCTTTTGAAAAGGAATCCTGTACAAATTTTTTGATTACCAGTCAAGTTCTGTGACTTAAAAGCCAGCAAATATCTTTAAACTCTCTTAATCTATTTTAATCACTCTGTTAAGAGAGCCACCAACTGTCATTCTAACTAGTATCTAACTTATGAAATAGTCATCTCAAGCAAAATTCCATACAGTCATAAGATTCCTCTTCTCCAGCTGGAGAACACAGATCTTATATTAACTTATCAGTGTCATTATTCTATATATGTCAAAGATTTACCATCTTCCTCAAATGTTTATTCATAAATGTTTCTAAAATTGGCTGTAATCTATACAAAATAATTAGTAGATACTTGCTAAATGTCATCCAATTCAAAGCTTTCCCCATGTACGCTGGATATCTTTCTACCAAATGTAACAACTGCTTTTGAGTAGCTGAAAACAGATGTGTAAAAAGTCAGTTTAACTTGTGGTATCTGATTTTTCATCATTTAAATGTTCCTTTCTAAATCTATGGTGAAAGATATTGGAACTCTGTTGATGGCTGAAATTGTTTAAGAGGAAGTAAACAGCTTTAAACAATTCAATCTGATGCAGGTGAATTATTATTCTTTATTCTTTGAATGTTAAAAGACAATCGTGGTTCTTTTATTTTACATGTTAATCTCACAGTTAGAAAACATAGAACCAACATTTGCTCAGTATTCTCTCATTTTACTAGTCAGCGCTTCAGGTGTTTAAGAAGGTGCCTCAGAATTTTGGAGATAATAGGAAAAAGAGTAGGTGATCAGGGTCTTTTGTTGCTGTTATTATTTCTCTAGCATAAAATATATTCATATTAATATTACTTGGGGAGTTTTAACAACATGAATTAATTTAGGAACAGCCATAGTAATCTGCTTTCAATTTGGTCTCATTTTTCAAATTCCAATTTCAATTATTTTGTTGCTAAAATTGGAAAATAAAATGGTAAAATATGAAACATTTAGAGAGTTTAAATACATCTTAAAATAATATTTAGAAATAAAAATTAAAACAAATGTATCTTTTTCTAATCCCTCTCCATTTATTTACACTTAAAATGGGCTTCTCTTTTGAAAAGGAATCCTGTACAAATTTTTTGATTACCAGTCAAGTTCTGTGACTTAAAAGCCAGCAAATATCTTTAAACTCTCTTAATCTATTTTAATCACTCTGTTAAGAGAGCCACCAACTGTCATTCTAACTAGTATCTAACTTATGAAATAGTCATCTCAAGCAAAATTCCATACAGTCATAAGATTCCTCTTCTCCAGCTGGAGAACACAGATCTTATATTAACTTATCAGTGTCATTATTCTATATATGTCAAAGATTTACCATCTTCCTCAAATGTTTATTCATAAATGTTTCTAAAATTGGCTGTAATCTATACAAAATAATTAGTAGATACTTGACTAAATGCAATATAACACTCAACATGTAAAAGGAACAAAGGGATGAATAAACCGGAAGTAAAAGAAAGTGAAAACTAAGCTATTAGAGAAAGAAAGGAACCGTATGACTTACTATTTGTGTTATTCTCCACCCACTTATTGATATAGTTGGCAACAGCGACATTTTGACTGAAGTCCACATGATTGACTTCTGCATTAAAGTACTTTTTTATCATTTGCAAAAACTCATCATTGATATGAAATCCATTTTGCACAAAGAGGGAATTGGCAATTTTCATCACATATTGGCTCTCTTCCACAGTTACCATGTGAGAAAGATCCCTCAGGAAGGAATATTCTTCACCTGCAGAATCACAAAGGATATGTTTATTAGTGGAAAAAACCCTGTGAAAGATTCTGGAGAGTGGAGGGCATGGACATATGGCAAGAAGGATTAAGAGAACACAGACCCACAGGAAAAACACTGGCTTCCTCTCCACACTGACATGGTAAGGAAGTTGCAATGTTTGTGCTGTTTCTAGATCTTTAAATTAACTTTTGCAGTTTAGCATTATTACTAATATTATTTTTATTTTTTATTGATTATCTTGGTAGAATCGACAAAGTAGAAATATTTGGGTTGTTTTCTTTCAAAGTACTTAAATTAGTCTTATAATTAGGAAGTCTTATAATAAGAAAGAAGTTTAATTATCAGCTTAAAATTCAAGATATTCCTTTAAATTTTACTTTCAGTAATTTTTTGAACCTTATAACTAGAAAATTCAATCAAAATGAATATTCTCAAGTTTTTCATGAGTTAATTCACATGTACATTAGAAACATTAAATAGAACTTGTACATCATGGTAAAGTGATTACAAAATACATTTTGGCTAGAAATTTTCTCCACTATTAAAGATTTTCATGATAATATCATACAACATGCCAAAAAAAAATTGTGGTTGCTAGTTGAACAATGAAGATACAGTTATCAGAAATAAAATTTCTGATATTCTATGAGAATTTTTTTTTTTTCTTTTCTGTCCACTTCTATTGATCTTTCATTTTTTTTTCTTTGTTCTTTGGCCTGTGTGGGCCTCTCATTGCAGTGGCCTCTCTTGTCGCAGAGTGCCCACTCAGGGCGCATGTGCTCCAGAGTTTCAGCTCCGTAGTTGGACACAACCACGTGGGATCTTCCCAGGCCAGGGATCAAACTGGAGCCCCTTGCACTGCAAGGTGGTGTCCTTGCCCACTGAATGACCAGGGAAGCCGGAAACTCCATCAGAACAAGAACCGTGTTTGCTTTTGTTAATCAGAGTGAAGTTTATTTAAAGAGTAATAATAAAGATATCATTTCCTTAGATTAACTCAGCCAGGGATGAAAGTGGGAATCAGAGCTTTCTCGGGTTTCCTAATCCTTCTCTTACTCAGACCATCTCAGTGAGACTACATTCTTACCTTGTGTAAATACTGCTGCCTCAGACATAAGACAACATAATAGAGTTAAAAGTTAAAGTCAAACTATTCTTCCACATGCAGAAGTCACAATGGTATGTTTATTAGTGGAAAACCCTGTGAAAGATTCTGGAGAGTGGAGGGCATGGACATATGGCAAGACGGATTACGAGCACACAGACCCACACGAAAAGCTCTGGCTTCCACTCCACACTGACATGGTAAGGAAGTTGCAATGTTTGTGCTGTTTCTAGATCTTTAAATTAACTTTTGCAGTTTAGCATTATTACTAATATTATTTTTATTTTTTATTGATTATCTTGGTAGAATCGACAAAGTAGAAATATTTGGGTTGTTTTCTTTCAAAGTACTTAAATTAGTCTTATAATTAGGAAGTCTTATAATAAGAAAGAAGTTTAATTATCAGCTTAAAATTCAAGATATTCCTTTAAATTTTACTTTCAGTAATTTTTTGAACCTTATAACTAGAAAATTCAATCAAAATGAATATTCTCAAGTTTTTCATGAGTTAATTCACATGTACATTAGAAACATTAAATAGAACTTGTACATCATGGTAAAGTGATTACAAAATACATTTTGGCTAGAAATTTTCTCCACTATTAAAGATTTTCATGATAATATCATACAACATGCCAAAAAAAAATTGTGGTTGCTAGTTGAACAATGAAGATACAGTTATCAGAAATAAAATTTCTGATATTCTATGAGAATTTTTTTTTTTTCTTTTCTGTCCACTTCTATTGATCTTTCATTTTTTTTTCTTTGTTCTTTGGCCTGTGTGGGCCTCTCATTGCAGTGGCCTCTCTTGTCGCAGAGTGCCCACTCAGGGCGCATGTGCTCCAGAGTTTCAGCTCCGTAGTTGGACACAACCACGTGGGATCTTCCCAGGCCAGGGATCAAACTGGAGCCCCTTGCACTGCAAGGTGGTGTCCTTGCCCACTGAATGACCAGGGAAGCCGGAAACTCCATCAGAACAAGAACCGTGTTTGCTTTTGTTAATCAGAGTGAAGTTTATTTAAAGAGTAATAATAAAGATATCATTTCCTTAGATTAACTCAGCCAGGGATGAAAGTGGGAATCAGAGCTTTCTCGGGTTTCCTAATCCTTCTCTTACTCAGACCATCTCAGTGAGACTACATTCTTACCTTGTGTAAATACTGCTGCCTCAGACATAAGACAACATAATAGAGTTAAAAGTTAAAGTCAAACCATCTTGAGAAATGAAACCTAAGCACACTTACCATTTTTCAAGCTGTCATATCCCATTGAATGACGGATTTCTTTCAGGGTAGACCCTTGGGCCCCAAGTTCCATTATTCCCATTGCAAGGGTGACACTCAGTGGAGAGAAGAGAATATTTTCATCTTCCCCAGTGGCCCGAAGATGGTTATACATGTTCACTGACAACTCAGCAATGGGTTCATCCGTGAAAGTGGTCCCTAAAGCCAAACTCTGCAGAACCAGCAAAGAGAAGAGTCCAAGGAAAGCCATGCTGGAGTAGTCTGAAACCTGGAGAACAATAATTTACGTATCAATTATTATCTCCGAGAAATGGAATGGTAAAAAGATAATAGTTTCTTGGAAAAGTTGTAAAGCAAACCAAAAGTTTTTAAACACATGCAGTGTTAAGTCTCTATAACGAAAGCTCATTAAGGGATTTGTGGAAGATTCTATTAATGAATTAATAGTCAAATGACCAAGTAATACTGCTGAGTTTTGAGGATACTCCCAGGAATAAGACAGCCCTGGTCCCATCTTCATGGAGCTAAGTAGATGCAAATACATATTCAATAATGTTTGGTGAGGCTAAATTGCCAGTTTGCATAGCTTCATCATATACAAGGCTTTCTTGGTGACTCAGATGGTAAAAGAATCTATCTACAATGCAAGAGAGCCAGGTTTGATCCCTGGATCAGGAGGCTCCTCTGGAGAAGGAACTGGCAACCCACTCCAGTGTTCTTGCCTGGGAAATCCCATGATCAAAGGAGTGTGGTGGGCTACAGTCTGTGGTGTCACTGAGTCAGACATGATTGAGCAACTACCAATTTCACTTTTATCGTATATATTTTGGTTATGACTTTCAAACAGTTTAATTTACACTGAACTGTATAGGTCCAGGACAATGAAAATGAAAACCAAAAGGTATTTACAGAATTTAAGATTGTTGACTGAAGTTAGGCATTTGAAAAATGCCCCTTTACCCATTAACTATAGTTTGGTGGCTCAGACTGTTAAAAATCCACCTGCAATGACTTGGGTTCAGTCACTGGATTGGGAAGATCCCCTGGAGAAAGAAATGGCAATCCACTCCAGTATTGCTGCCTGGAGAATCCCATGGACAGAGGAGTCTAGCAGGCTACAGTCCGTAGGGTCACAAAGAGTTAGACACCACTGAGTGACTGACACATTCACAAGAACTTAAAGCACCAACTGGGTTACCAGCTAACAGGGAGAGATCAGACACACACCTGCCAGGAGCCCCAGTTTACTCAGCCCAGGCTGCTGAACCCATTGGAAGTGGTAACCCAGAGAAAAAGCAGATTCAGCAGATCTTTGTGTGGTTTTCCTTGCACATAGGTTCCTAGCAGGCTGCTGTCCTTGCTGACTATCTCTGCAGGGAGGAGCCTCCCTCCTGTAACACTGCCCTTTCATAATTCAGGCGGACAGGACTATTTCAACTTATACTGGTAAACTGGTGGGTCTATTTAAATAACTATTCTTAATGTCAAGCTTATCTGGGTTCTTGAACCATTTTCTTGGGAAGGAAACAATGACCTGCTTTGAGGATACTCCCAGGAATAAGACAGCCCTGGTCCCATCTTCATGGAGCTAAGTAGATGCAAATACATATTCAATAATGTTTGGTGAGGCTAAATTGCCAGTTTGCATAGCTTCATCATATACAAGGCTTTCTTGGTGACTCAGATGGTAAAAGAATCTATCTACAATGCAAGAGAGCCAGGTTTGATCCCTGGATCAGGAGGCTCCTCTGGAGAAGGAACTGGCAACCCACTCCAGTGTTCTTGCCTGGGAAATCCCATGATCAAAGGAGTGTGGTGGGCTACAGTCTGTGGTGTCACTGAGTCAGACATGATTGAGCAACTACCAATTTCACTTTTATCGTATATATTTTGGTTATGACTTTCAAACAGTTTAATTTACACTGAACTGTATAGGTCCAGGACAATGAAAATGAAAACCAAAAGGTATTTACAGAATTTAAGATTGTTGACTGAAGTTAGGCATTTGAAAAATGCCCCTTTACCCATTAACTATAGTTTGGTGGCTCAGACTGTTAAAAATCCACCTGCAATGACTTGGGTTCAGTCACTGGATTGGGAAGATCCCCTGGAGAAAGAAATGGCAATCCACTCCAGTATTGCTGCCTGGAGAATCCCATGGACAGAGGAGTCTAGCAGGCTACAGTCCGTAGGGTCACAAAGAGTTAGACACCACTGAGTGACTGACACATTCACAAGAACTTAAAGCACCAACTGGGTTACCAGCTAACAGGGAGAGATCAGACACACACCTGCCAGGAGCCCCAGTTTACTCAGCCCAGGCTGCTGAACCCATTGGAAGTGGTAACCCAGAGAAAAAGCAGATTCAGCAGATCTTTGTGTGGTTTTCCTTGCACATAGGTTCCTAGCAGGCTGCTGTCCTTGCTGACTATCTCTGCAGGGAGGAGCCTCCCTCCTGTAACACTGCCCTTTCATAATTCAGGCGGACAGGACTATTTCAACTTATACTGGTAAACTGGTGAGTCTATTTAAATAACTATTCTAAATGTCAAGCTTATCTGGGTTCTTGAACCATTTTCTCTTGGGAAGGGAAAGCAATGTCAGTGCCCAGATATCTCAGAATAATATTCCTGCCTCTTGGCAACCAGTGCTCCACATGCTCTGTCTCCCCACAAACAGTCTGTCACACACTGGGAACAGGATTCCCTCTTTCCCCCTATTCTTACATTTTGTCACTGTAGGTATCTGAAAGCTAAACTACCTATTCAAACAATTAAGTAGCTTCCTTGTTCTAGATCTTTTTAAAAAACAAATCATCATTAAAACAACAAAGTCAAGTCATGTTGAGCAAACACATCTGGAAAATTGTATTTTAATTAGTATGATGCATTGAGTCCCCATTACTCACGTAACAGATTGAACACACATTAAATCCAAGAGCAGCATGCTTCCTCAGGTTTTTGAATCAGAATGTCTTAACCAGTCCTGTAATATTTCTGATACCAATTTTTGCCTAGTCATTTTGCAAGTCCTTCACATTTAGCGTGAAGTTTTAGGGACCAGTTTGTTGTCTGAGACGTTCTAAGTCTCCCCATACCTCCCCTCAACCTCTTTGTAGTAAGGTTTAAATAATACTTGCTACTATAGGAAGGTCATCGGCCGGTATGTAAATATCAACTCTCATGCATGCAGTGAGGAGGCTGAGAATGGCAACTGGTGTGAGATGAAGCGCGTGGTTGTAGAACAGCATCTGAAGTGGAGACAGCATCGGGACAGAAGCCAGATGCCAGTGGACAGCTGCCCTGCTGGTTCACAGACTTCAGCCATCAATGGAGGCTACTGTGGCATTCTCTCTTCCTCTGCCCTCTCCAGGGAAAATGAAAGTAGAAGAGATGCATTTTCTCTCTAGTTTCAGATGGAAGAAATTTAGCACGTGCTCTTCTAAATTGAAAGAGAATGTAAAACATATCCGGTATTGCATACTTAAGATGGAATAGTGTTTAGGGGAACTCTGAAATCTATGTCAAATTCAAAAGCCCGGGGGTGGAGCTAAGATGGCAGCATAGAAGGAAGTGCACTCATCTCTCCTGCAAAATCGCCTGAACTGCGACGAGTTCCTGGGAAACCATCAACGAAAGGAGGTTGGATCTGATCACAGAGAGGATACCCCACGTCGAAGAACAAAGGAGAAGCCGCATCAAGACGGTAGGTGGGGCGCAATCGCACTTTTAAAAGTCAAACCTCATACCCGCCAGAGAGGCTGGGCGGGCCAAAGGCGCAAAGCCTGTTGCAGATCAAAACTCGGGAAAGGAGCAGTGACACCCACAAGGGACTGAGCCAGACCTGCTGTGGAGGGTCCAAGTGCCCCCTTGAGCTAGAAGTGCCCTTGAGCAGGCCTCGGAAGGACGGCACTCAGTTTCCTTTGGAGGAGGTTACCATTAACATGATCACAGAGCCCCCGAGGAGGACTGGAAACTCTGTGCGCACTGTGATCCGGGAGAGGGGAATAGCGATCCTGCATGAGACTGAGCCAGACTCACCTCGGAGTAACCTGACATTTCCCGCGGTGGCGGGGGTCGACGGTGGCCTGCAACAGGGTCGGGGTCACTGCGGAAGTGCTTCCCATAGAGCGTGTGGGAATAAATCCTCTGTGAGACAGACGCCATTTTCCCTACTGTAGTTTGGCTGCTGGTCAAACTGCAGGGCTGCTGGTCAAGCTACAGGGAGGGAATTTAGCTCCACCCAGCAAGAAAAGGGATTTGGATTAAGAAACTCCCAGGGTCAGCCTGGGCGGGCCTTTTAGTTCTGGAATAGGCCGACTTGTTAGCAGTCAAAGAGGTCTTCAGATCCAACCACTGCCAGAGGCGAGAAAAAGACTGATAATTCCTGAATAGTCAGCAAAAGACAGAAGAACATAAACACTATTTTCACGTTTTGTCTGAAGCTGGAGTTACTGCTGAACTTTAAAATTTCATTTTTTGTATTGTATTACTTTGTTTCAATTTTTTTGGTCTCTTTTTTCCAAACCCACTCAGTGCCGCCCCCGCTTTTCTTTTTGTTTTTTGGGGTTTTTTGTGGGGAGAGGACGTGTGTGCATGTGTGAGAGTGGGTGTGTTCATTTCCTTCACTGAATTCTATTGAAGCTACTAATCTTATCAGTAAGACTGAATATATTCAAGTTTACATAATTTTTTTTTCTTTTTCCTTTTAAACCACACATTTTATTTTGGTATAAACTTCTGGTTCCCCATTGGCCTTTTAAGGTTCTGTGGGGGTTTTGTTTGTTTTTATTATTTTTGCTTTGTTTTTCTATATTTTTCTATATAATTAGCTCTTTTAATTTTAAAAAAATTTTTCATTTGTACTACTACTTCCTCTATAATTCTTTGCTTTCTCTGAAGCTCCTTTCCTATACCACTAAATTCTAATACATACAAATCTTTATCTCCCTATATTTAACTTTGCAATATTATTCTATATTTCTCTTCTATCCTCCCTTTCTATTTCTCCCTTTCCCCAACATGTTTCTTATTCTGTTCTGTCCTCATTGCCTTATCCCCAATGAGGACCCTGCTCTAGCATTATTCTCCAATTGGTGCTCTACTTAGTTTGGTTACTAACTGGTAGATATCATTCTTGGTTTTCTCTATTCGCCGTGCTAACGTATTGTACTGTATTTTTGGTTGGAATGCTTGGGTTGTGTTACAGCTGTATATGTTTATGTGTATAATTCAATATGCTAGATAGTATTTGTATAATTTTTAAATTGCCATTTGTCAAAGGTACTTCTCTTTCTCATTTGCATATATATGTTTTAGTATCATTTAATGCCATAACAAACCAGCTGTGAAATCTTCATTCCCTGGTCAGGCAACAAGCCCCAGGGCTTTAGGGAGGGAGCACTGACTCCAAAACTCTACAATACTAGAGAATGCCTAACACTAAAGAGCACTATACAAGTGAGAATGCCAACATAGGTAATCACTTGTATGCAAGTCCTGACACCACCCAATCACCAGCATCACCCAGAATAAGAAGCCCCATCCAAACAACAAACACCAACAGATGTAACTCAAAGTCTGGGAAAAGGAAATCCCAAACAGAGTCAGTTAAAAAATTAATAATAACAATGAAACGGCAGAGAAATACCACACAAGCAAAGGAACAATCCACAAACACACAAGATCAAATCAATGAAGAGAATTTGGACAAACTTTCTGAAAGTGATTTCAGAAGAATGATAGTAAAGATGATCAAAGACAATGAAAACAATTTCAGAGAAATTGCAAGACACAGCTAATACACTGAATAAAGAAATACAAGAACTTACCAAAAAAGTAACAGAGACAAACAACTCAATTGCTGAACTGAAAAACACTGTAGAAGGAATCAATAGCAGAGTATCTGAGACAGAAGACCAGATAAGTGAGCTGGAAGATAAAATGGTGGAAGTAACTGCTGAAAAACAGACTCTAGCTCAAAGAATGAAAAGAGCAGAGGACAGCCTCAGAGACCTCTGGGATAATATCAGACGCACCAATATTCGAATTATAGGGGTTCCAGAAGAAGAAGAAAAAAAGAAAGGCTATGAGAAAAATTTTGAAGAGATTATAGTTGAAAATTTCCCCAACATGGGAAAAGAAATAGTCAAGTCCAAGAAGCACAAAGAGTACCATACTGAATCAATCCGAGAAGAAACACACCAAGACACATATTAATGAAGTTAACACAAATTAAACACAAAGATAGAATTCTCAAAGTGGCAAGGGAAAAGCAACTAGTGACATACAAGGGAAAGCCCATCCGTTTAACAGCTGATCTTTCAACAGAAACTCTGCAGGCCAGAAGGGAATGGCAGGACACATTTAAACGGCTAAAGGAGAATAATCTGCAACCAAGAATCCTCTACCCTGCAAGGATCTCATTCAAAATTGATGGAGAAATCAAAAGCTTTACAGACAAGCAAAAATTAAAAGAATTTGGTCACACCAAACCAGCCTTACAACAAGTGTTAAAGGGACTTATATAGACAACACATATAAAAGGAGAAGATCCACAAAACAAACCCATCATAACATCTAAGAAGATGACAATAAGATCATTTGTGTCAGTAATTACTTTGAATGTCAATGGACTAAATGCCCCAACCAAAAGACCTTACAGAGTGGCTGAATGGATCCAAAAACATGACCCATACATATGCTGCCTCCAGGAAACTCGTTTCAGACCTAGAAACACTCATAGACTGAAAGTGAGAGGCTGGAAAAAGATATTGCATGCAAATGGAAATCAAAAGAAAGCTGGAGGAGCAATCCTCATATTAAACAAAATAGATTTTAAAGTAAAGAAGATTCTAAGAGACAAGGCAGGTCACTACATCATGATTAAGGGATCGATCCAAGAAGAAGACATAACAATCATAAGTATCTATGCACCCAACACAGGAGCACCCCAATACATAAGACAAACACTTTCAGACATAAAAGAAGACATCGACAGTAACACAATCATAGTAGGAGACTTTAACACTCCTCTCACACCAATGGACAGATCATCCAAACAGAAAATTAATAAAGAAACACAAGCCTTAAATGCCACACTAGAAGAAATGGACCTCATTGATATCTTTAGGACTTCCCATCCAAAAGCAGAAGAATACACCTTCTTCTCAAGTGCTCACGGAACATTCTCCAGGATAGACCACATCTTGGGCCACAAATCAAACCTCAGTCAATTCAAGAAAACTGAAATTCTATCAACCATCTTCTCAGACCACAATGCAGTGAGACTAGAGATCAACTATGGGAAAAAAACCGCTAAAAACACAAACACATGGAGATTAAACAACACGTACCTAAAAAACCAACTGATCATTGAGGAAATCAAAGGAGAAATAAAAATATTACTAGAAGAAAACGACAATGAACACACGACAGTGCAAAACCTATGGGATACTGCAAAAGCAGTTCTAAGAGGGAAGTTTATAGCAATTCAATCCCACCTCAAGAAACTAGGAAAATCTCAAACAGACGACCTTAACTTACGCTTAAAACAACTGGAGAAAGAAGAACAAAAACACCCCAAAGTCAGCAGAAGAAGAGAAATCAAGAAGATCAGAGCAGAAATAAATGAAAAAGAAACAAAAGAAACAATAGTAAAGATAAATAAAACAAAAAGCTGGTTCTTCGAAAAGGTCAATAAAATCGACACACCACTGGCCAGACTCATCAAGAAAAAGAGAAGAACCAGATCACCAAAATCAAAAATGAAAAAGGAGAGATTACAACAGATAATGCAGAAATCCAAAAGATTATAAAAGACTATTATGAACAACTCTATGGCAACAAACTGGACAACCTAGAAGAAATGGACAATTTCTTAGAGAAGATTAATCTCCCAAGACTCAACCAGGAAGAAATAGAAACTATGAACAAGCCAATCACAAGCTCAGAAATCGACCTTGTGATCAAAAATCTACCCAAAAATAAAAGCCCAGGGCCAGATGGTTTCACAAGTGAATTCTACCAAACATTTAAAGAAGAGCTAATGCCTGTCCTTCTAAAACTCTTCCAAACAATTACACAGGAAGGAACACTTCCAAACACATTCTACGAGGCCACCATCACCCTGATACCAAAGCCAGGCAAAGACAACACAAAAAAAGAAAATTATAGGCGAATTTCACTGATGAATCTAGATGGCAAAATCCTCAACAAAATCCTAGCAAACAGAATTCAGCAACACATCAAAAAGCTCATTCATCACGATCAAGTCGGGTTCATCCCAGGCATGCAAGGATTCTTCAACATCCGCAAATCAATCAATGTGATACACCATATCAACAAATTGAGAGACAAAAATCACATGATCATCTCAATAGATGCAGAAAAAGCCTTTGACAAAGTACAGCATCCATTTATGATAAAAACTCTTCAAAAAATGGGCATAGAAGAAACTTATCTTAACATAGTGAAAGCCATATATGAAAAGCACACAGAGAACATTATCCTCAATGGTGAAAAACTCAAAGCATTCCCTCTAAGATCAGGAACAAGACAAGGGTGTCCACTTTCACCACTCTTATTCAACATAGTCCTGGAAGTTCTAGCAACAGCAAAGTTCTAAGAGGGAAGTTTATAGCAATTCAATCCCACCTCAAGAAACTAGGAAAATCTCAAACAGACGACCTTAACTTACGCTTAAAACAACTGGAGAAAGAAGAACAAAAACACCCCAAAGTCAGCAGAAGAAGAGAAATCAAGAAGATCAGAGCAGAAATAAATGAAAAAGAAACAAAAGAAACAATAGTAAAGATAAATAAAACAAAAAGCTGGTTCTTCGAAAAGGTCAATAAAATCGACACACCACTGGCCAGACTCATCAAGAAAAAGAGAGAGAAGAACCAGATCACCAAAATCAAAAATGAAAAAGGAGAGATTACAACAGATAATGCAGAAATCCAAAAGATTATAAAAGACTATTATGAACAACTCTATGGCAACAAACTGGACAACCTGGAAGAAATGGACAATTTCTTAGAGAAGATTAATCTCCCAAGACTCAACCAGGAAGAAATAGAAACTATGAACAAGCCAATCACAAGCTCAGAAATCGACCTTGTGATCAAAAATCTACCCAAAAATAAAAGCCCAGGGCCAGATGGTTTCACAAGTGAATTCTACCAAACATTTAAAGAAGAGCTAATGCCTGTCCTTCTAAAACTCTTCCAAACAATTACACAGGAAGGAACACTTCCAAACACATTCTACGAGGCCACCATCACCCTGATACCAAAGCCAGGCAAAGACAACACAAAAAAAGAAAATTATAGGCGAATTTCACTGATGAATCTAGATGGCAAAATCCTCAACAAAATCCTAGCAAACAGAATTCAGCAACACATCAAAAAGCTCATTCATCACGATCAAGTCGGGTTCATCCCAGGCATGCAAGGATTCTTCAACATCCGCAAATCAATCAATGTGATACACCATATCAACAAATTGAGAGACAAAAATCACATGATCATCTCAATAGATGCAGAAAAAGCCTTTGACAAAGTACAGCATCCATTTATGATAAAAACTCTTCAAAAAATGGGCATAGAAGAAACTTATCTTAACATAGTGAAAGCCATATATGAAAAGCACACAGAGAACATTATCCTCAATGGTGAAAAACTCAAAGCATTCCCTCTAAGATCAGGAACAAGACAAGGGTGTCCACTTTCACCACTCTTATTCAACATAGTCCTGGAAGTTCTAGCAACAGCAATAAGAGAAGAGAAAGAAATCAAAGGAATCCAGATTGGAAAAGAAGAAGTCAAATTCTATTTGCAGATGACATGATATTATACACAGAAAATCCCAAAGACACTATTACAAAACTACTACAGCTAATCAGCGAATTCAGCAAAGTCACAGGATACAAAATCAATATACAGAAATCATTGGTATTCCTATACACAAACAATGAAAAATCAGAAAACGAAATCAAAGAGGCAGTCCCCTTCACCATTGCAACCAAAAGAATCAAATACCTAGGAATAAACCTACCCAAAGAAACAAAAGAATTGTACACTGAAAATTACAAGACACTCACGAAAGAAATTAAAGACGACCTAAACAGATGGAGAGATATTCCATGTTCCTGGGTCGGAAGAATCAATATGGTGAAAATGACCATACTACCAAATATCATCTACAGATTCAATGCCATCCCTATCAAACTACCATTGACATTTTTCACAGAACTAGACCAAAGAATAACACAGTTCATATGGGAACACAAAAGACCTCGAATAGCCAAAGCAATCCTGAGAAAGAAAAACAGAGCTGGAGGAATCAGCCTCCCTATCTTCAGACTCTACTACAAAGCAACAGTCATCAAGACAGTATGGTACTGGCACAAAAACAGAACTATGCACCAATGGAACAAGATCGAGAACCCAGAGATAAGCCCATGCACCTATGGGTACCTTATTTTTGACAAAGGAGGTGAAACTATAAAATGGGACAAAGACAGCCTCTTCAGCAAGTGGTGCTGGGAAAATTGGACAGCTACATGCAAAAAAATGAAGTTGGAACATTCCCTGACACCATACACTAAGATCAACAAATTGAAAGACAAAAATCACATGATCATCTCAATAGATGCAGAAAAAGCCTTTGACAAAGTACAGCATCCATTTATGATAAAAACTCTTCAAAAAATGGGCATAGAAGAAACTTATCTTAACATAGTGAAAGCCATATATGAAAAGCACACAGAGAACATTATCCTCAATGGTGAAAAACTCAAAGCATTCCCTCTAAGATCAGGAACAAGACAAGGGTGTCCACTTTCACCACTCTTATTCAACATAGTCCTGGAAGTTCTAGCAACAGCAATAAGAGAAGAGAAAGAAATCAAAGGAATCCAGATTGGAAAAGAAGAAGTCAAATTCTATTTGCAGATGACATGATATTATACACAGAAAATCCCAAAGACACTATTACAAAACTACTACAGCTAATCAGCGAATTCAGCAAAGTCACAGGATACAAAATCAATATACAGAAATCATTGGTATTCCTATACACAAACAATGAAAAATCAGAAAACGAAATCAAAGAGGCAGTCCCCTTCACCATTGCAACCAAAAGAATCAAATACCTAGGAATAAACCTACCCAAAGAAACAAAAGAATTGTACACTGAAAATTACAAGACACTCACGAAAGAAATTAAAGACGACCTAAACAGATGGAGAGATATTCCATGTTCCTGGGTCGGAAGAATCAATATGGTGAAAATGACCATACTACCAAATATCATCTACAGATTCAATGCCATCCCTATCAAACTACCATTGACATTTTTCACAGAACTAGACCAAAGAATAACACAGTTCATATGGGAACACAAAAGACCTCGAATAGCCAAAGCAATCCTGAGAAAGAAAAATAGAGCTGGAGGAATCAGCCTCCCTATCTTCAGACTCTACTACAAAGCAACAGTCATCAAGACAGTATGGTACTGGCACAAAAACAGAACTATGCACCAATGGAACAAGATCGAGAACCCAGAGATAAGCCCATGCACCTATGGGTACCTTATTTTTGACAAAGGAGGTGAAACTATAAAATGGGACAAAGACAGCCTCTTCAGCAAGTGGTGCTGGGAAAATTGGACAGCTACATGCAAAAAAATGAAGTTGGAACATACCCTGACACCATGCACAAAGATCAACTCAAAATGGATTAAAGACTTAAATGTGAGGCCAGAAACCATCAAACTCTTAGAGGAGAATACATCAAACACTCAAGGACATACATCAAAGCAAGATCTTCTCTGACCCACCTACTAGAATAGCGGAACTAAAAAGACAAATGAACATGTGGGACCTCATGAAACTTAAAAGCTTTTGTACAGCTAAAGAAATTACAAAAAAGCTCAACAGACAGCCCACAGAGTGGGAGAAAATCATAGCAAATGAAACAACAGACAAAGAATTAATCTCCAAAATCTACAAGCAACTCAGACAACTCAGCAACGGAAAAACGAACAACCCAATCAAAAACTGGGAAAAGGACCTAAACAGACACCTCTCCAACAATGACATACAGATGGCCCAAAAGCACATGAAACAATGCTCAACTTCACTAATAATTAGAGAAATGCAAATCAAAACTACAATGAGATATCACCTCACACCCATCAGAATGGCCATCATGCACAAATCAATAGACAATAAATGCTGGAGAGGCTGCAGAGAAAAGGGAACACTCCTGCACTGCTGGTGGGAGTGTAAATTGATACAGCCTCTGTGGAAGACAGTATGGAGATTTCTTAAAAGACTAAAAATAGAAGCACCATATGACCCAGCAATCCCACTCTTAGGCTTATACCCTGATGAAATCAAAACTGAAAGAAGCACCTGTACCCCAATGTTCATTGCAGCTCTCTATACAATAGCTAGAACATGGAAGGAACCTAGATGCCCATCGACGAACGAATGGATACAAAAGCTCTGGTACATATATACAATGGAATACTACACAGCTGTAAAGAGAAATACAGAAGAATCAGCCCTAATGAGGTGGCTGGATCTAGAACGTATCATCAAAAGTGAAGTCAGTCAGAAAGAGGACAAATACAGTATATTAACACATATATATGGAATCTATTAGGATGGTGATGATGGCACACGCAGTGAAGCGACGGAAAGACAGACATGGACAGTGGACATATGGACATTGTGGGGAAGGAACAGTGGATGAGAGGCATAAAGGAAGTAGCATGAAGGCCTGTACTATCATAAGTGAAGAAAATAGCTCTAGTCATTGCTCTGTGAGAAAAGGGGATCCTTCAGGGGTGCTGTGTGATGGTTGGGAGGGGTGGGAAGGGGGGATATACATATGACTAATCTGGGAACATACATATCTGTAAACAACAAAACTCTGTAAAAGTTAAAAGCAAAATAAAGGTTTAAAAAAAAAAAAAGTCAAGAAACAGTGGGAGGGGCCAAAGATATCCCTATGACAGATTTCAAATTATATATAGCTGTAAACAACAAAACTCTGTAAAAGCAAAATAAAAATAATTTTTTAAATAGTCAAAAAACAAAAAATTCAAAAGCCCATGCTCTTCCTCACGACACTACGTTCCTCTCTGATGTGCTGTCTTCACTCTACCCAGCAAAGACCCATTGCTTTCATTTAATGTTATCTAGTACAAGACCAAGAAATTTAAGTCACTGTATGATAGTAAATCTGTCATTAAATAATACAACTATTGGGAAACCACTGCATTTAACATGAGTATTATATTTTAAGCTAATAAAAAGATTTTCTTCATATAAAAGCAAAACCTATCACCAACCAGTAAGTATTTCAAGAAGTATGACCAAGTCTATTGTATTTGTAGGCATTTTTGTTCACAGATGTATGTACCACAAGATAATAATACCTGACTGATGATGTATGACTTATGACAAGTCATGTGCATTCTCTGTCTTGGCTTCCCCATCCATGACATGAAGATAACAATCCCTACTTTGCACAATTATTAAAGAAAGAAATAAGATAGTGTGTATGTTTGAAGCACTCGTTCTATGCTAAAAGTTACTAATAAAGAACATTAGAAAATCAGGGGGGTGGCGACGAACGAATGGATACAAAAGCTCTGGTACATATATACAATGGAATACTACACAGCTGTAAAGAGAAATACAGAAGAATCAGCCCTAATGAGGTGGCTGGATCTAGAACGTATCATCAAAAGTGAAGTCAGTCAGAAAGAGGACAAATACAGTATATTAACACATATATATGGAATCTATTAGGATGGTGATGATGGCACACGCAGTGAAGCGACGGAAAGACAGACATGGACAGTGGACATATGGACATTGTGGGGAAGGAACAGTGGATGAGAGGCATAAAGGAAGTAGCATGAAGGCCTGTACTATCATAAGTGAAGAAAATAGCTCTAGTCATTGCTCTGTGAGAAAAGGGGATCCTTCAGGGGTGCTGTGTGATGGTTGGGAGGGGTGGGAAGGGGGGATATACATATGACTAATCTGGGAACATACATATCTGTAAACAACAAAACTCTGTAAAAGTTAAAAGCAAAATAAAGGTTTAAAAAAAAAAAAAGTCAAGAAACAGTGGGAGGGGCCAAAGATATCCCTATGACAGATTTCAAATTATATATAGCTGTAAACAACAAAACTCTGTAAAAGCAAAATAAAAATAATTTTTTAAATAGTCAAAAAACAAAAAATTCAAAAGCCCATGCTCTTCCTCACGACACTACGTTCCTCTCTGATGTGCTGTCTTCACTCTACCCAGCAAAGACCCATTGCTTTCATTTAATGTTATCTAGTACAAGACCAAGAAATTTAAGTCACTGTATGATAGTAAATCTGTCATTAAATAATACAACTATTGGGAAACCACTGCATTTAACATGAGTATTATATTTTAAGCTAATAAAAAGATTTTCTTCATATAAAAGCAAAACCTATCACCAACCAGTAAGTATTTCAAGAAGTATGACCAAGTCTATTGTATTTGTAGGCATTTTTGTTCACAGATGTATGTACCACAAGATAATAATACCTGACTGATGATGTATGACTTATGACAAGTCATGTGCATTCTCTGTCTTGGCTTCCCCATCCATGACATGAAGATAACAATCCCTACTTTGCACAATTATTAAAGAAAGAAATAAGATAGTGTGTATGTTTGAAGCACTCGTTCTATGCTAAAAGTTATACTAATAAAGAACATTAGAAAATCATGGGCTTTCCTGGTGGTCCAGTGGGTAAAGACACTGCCTTGCAGTGCAGGGGGCAACGGTTCGATCCCTGGCCTGGGAAGATTCCATGTGCCATGGAGCGGCTGGACTGATGTGTCTGATGTGTCCAACTACCAAGCCAGCGCTCTGGAGCGCATGCGCCTGGAGCCAGTGCTCTGCAGTGAGAGAGGCCACTGCGATGCGAGGCCCACACAGGCCAAAGAACAAAGATGGAAATAAATGAAAGACCAATAGAAATGGTCAAAAAAAAAGAAAGAAAGAAAATCATTAGAAAATATATTTCCTCAGTTTGTATACTTGCTAAGTCAAGCAAGAGGCTGTAGAATCACAATGAGAATTTTATCATTAGTGCTGGTTCATTGAATGTAGCACCATTACCCAATCACTCAGCCAGAACTGACGGAAGTATCAGGAAGATACCAAAATTTATATTGCCTTCAAGGAGCTTTTGTCATTGTACAACAGTGCATGATCTATTACAGTGCTTCTTATCTTTTTAAGAAAAAGAGATACTTTTAAGAATTTGGTGAAGGGTAAATGATCTCCTCAAGAAATGCATGTATGGGGAACAGAACATTACACTCACTGGCCAGGGCACTTGTTGGCCTCAGGTTAGGAACCCTGATCTACAGCAGATGGTCTAATGCAGAAAGACATATTTGATGAACCCACAGCTCCTCAGCATTGCCTTATTTGGGCAAAACCCCTCAAGTCCCTTCAAACTTCTAGAGGGTTCTTGAAAATAACACCCATATATTTGTGAGACAGGGCTTTTTTCAGGGCAGTGAGCAGCAGGACACTGATTTACATGTTCTGTTAGAGAGTTAGAAATTCTAATAAGAAATTATAATAAATTAGAAATTCCCTGGCAGAAATAAGTCATATTGGGAAACTCCTTAATAAAGATTTAATGAACTGTCCTCTGGAAACACACATTTGATCGACAGTTAAGTGATTTTTCCCTCTTTTAAAGGCAAGATCTACAATGTGCAAGCAAAATTACCTCTACTACTCTGATCCAGCTTTTGTGATCTTACCTACTACACCCTTGGTGCCTGGCCCCTTACCTGGTGGTCCAGTGGGTAAAGACACTGCCTTGCAGTGCAGGGGGCAACGGTTCGATGCCTGGCCTGGGAAGATTCCATGTGCCATGGAGCGGCTGGACTGATGTGTCTGATGTGTCCAACTACCAAGCCAGCGCTCTGGAGCGCATGCGCCTGGAGCCAGTGCTCTGCAGTGAGAGAGGCCACTGCGATGCGAGGCCCACACAGGCCAAAGAACAAAGATGGAAATAAATGAAAGACCAATAGAAATGGTCAAAAAAAAAGAAAGAAAGAAAATCATTAGAAAATATATTTCCTCAGTTTGTATACTTGCTAAGTCAAGCAAGAGGCTGTAGAATCACAATGAGAATTTTATCATTAGTGCTGGTTCATTGAATGTAGCACCATTACCCAATCACTCAGCCAGAACTGACGGAAGTATCAGGAAGATACCAAAATTTATATTGCCTTCAAGGAGCTTTTGTCATTGTACAACAGTGCATGATCTATTACAGTGCTTCTTATCTTTTTAAGAAAAAGAGATACTTTTAAGAATTTGGTGAAGGGTAAATGATCTCCTCAAGAAATGCATGTATGGGGAACAGAACATTACACTCACTGGCCAGGGCACTTGTTGGCCTCAGGTTAGGAACCCTGATCTACAGCAGATGGTCTAATGCAGAAAGACATATTTGATGAACCCACAGCTCCTCAGCATTGCCTTATTTGGGCAAAACCCCTCAAGTCCCTTCAAACTTCTAGAGGGTTCTTGAAAATAACACCCATATATTTGTGAGACAGGGCTTTTTTCAGGGCAGTGAGCAGCAGGACACTGATTTACATGTTCTGTTAGAGAGTTAGAAATTCTAATAAGAAATTATAATAAATTAGAAATTCCCTGGCAGAAATAAGTCATATTGGGAAACTCCTTAATAAAGATTTAATGAACTGTCCTCTGGAAACACACATTTGATCGACAGTTAAGTGATTTTTCCCTCTTTTAAAGGCAAGATCTACAATGTGCAAGCAAAATTACCTCTACTACTCTGATCCAGCTTTTGTGATCTTACCTACTACACCCTTGGTGCCTGGCCCCCTTCACCTCTGCTGCCTCTTACTCTTCCTTCTGAATGTTTTCTTTTTTTCCCAGAGGAGAGGGAGGGATTTCTTTTTCCTCTTTTATCTTCTATACTCCATAGATCTGCTCCCAGCCCTCTCCTCTGCAATGCTCTTCTTGTTCCTGCTAGTGAACTTCTCTTAAAAATGTACTTTATCCCTATTCATATTATTATTCCTATTCATATTATTCCCAAATTAGTAAAATTTTACCTCCAGGTTTATTTTTGTCTTCATTTCCCATGAGTGTTGCAAATCATTCTTGGCATATTTACTCTTTGACTCTTGCCAGCACTTCTAATTCAATGTGGCTCAAAATAGGAATCTTTGTTTTATCAATCAAATCTACTCTTTTTTGTTTCCTTAAAACATCAAAGTCTTTGACACTTCCCCATCTCTTTTTCCCTTATGCTCAATGAGTGGTCAACACTGACTCCATACTGCACCCCTGAAACTTCTCTAGCCATCGTCCCATGGCCATTCCCCTGGCCATGGGAGTAGTTTTTCCTTTCAATGCATTCCCCCAAAGACTCCATCAAGAACCCTCAGCCATCCTCTGAATCCCAGGCTACAGCTCTCCTTATTGCAACATTTGCATAGCCTCCAGATGAACTGTCTTGGTGCGCTGTCATGAATAGGTATTCCTGTACTTAAAAACCTAGGGCTCGCCCTCATGCCTGGAGACTAAAGCCCCAAATCTTTAGCCTTGAACATAACCCACTGCTATGCTATTCCCGCATTTCCTTCTGCCCCCTACTCTCCTTCCTGAATCCTGCAGTTCAGAATCCCTTTTGCATTATATATCCCAGAATTTTCCTCTCCTATTGCTGACTTGAGTAGTCTTCTTTCTGGAACAACTTCAACCTGGTTCCATAGGTTCAAATACTGACCACTCCTCAGGGTTGTGCTCCACTTCCTTTTTTTTTTTTTTTTTGGTGAATACCCTCCTAGTTCTTCAGTTAAAATAGCTATTTCCCCCTTTTCTGAAATCTTGGCACATTTTCCTTCTACCTCTCCAACAGTACTTACTACAGTTTCCTACTATTACGGACAATTCTGTACATGTGTCATCTCTTCTCGGAGGCTTTTCAAAGGCACAAATGGAAGTGCAGCCATCTTTTATAACTTAGGATAATCAGAATAAGCACCTGATGCATTACACATAGTAGGAACCATATCAATGTTTGTGGAAAGAGTATAGCATGAGACGTAAAGGAATGGCAAGAGGAGTTGCTGCTTCTACATTCTTGAGGCTAATTTAATTTGAGCCTCCAGGTAGTAGCTCATTTTCATTTTTTATTCCCTTTGATAAAGTGTTTCCTTATTGAGTCTGAGACTGTCTTTTCAGCCTGACAAAGTGGCACTGTTACCAAGGCTGGCATAATGCAACGGCTGGACATGGGATGCATAAACAAACAAGTATACCACCTTGAAAAATCGCAAAAGGTGATATCCAAATGTTACTGTATTAACATTCATCTACAGAATGCCAGGGCTCCACCATTAATCATAATAATCAGGGCGTTCTAAAATGTGATACTCTCACATGGAGCATTACTTTTACAGATTCGTTATTTTCAAGCTACTGAATAAAATGCTTTTTGCATAAAAACCAGAAGCTACACTATCAGACTAATAGTGGACCATGTTGTTGTGCTAGAAAAGGCAAAGGCAGCTGAGTTATGAATAAACTACACTAATTCTAGCACTTCTCCTCCTCTTGCTCTTGTGGATACATGTACGTGAGTATCCTGCTTCAGAAAACACTTCACTGAACAGGTTAGAGAACTAAAATATCGTACAATTGAGGTATGAGGAATCACAGAACTGAAAACTAGAACAATAAAAAAAAGGATAGTTTTTTTTTAACTTCCATAAGTCGTACATATGTAAGTTATTTCTTTTTTGATAACGCAACCATTTGAAATCTTTCAAAAATGGTTTTACATTTTGCGTTGAGAAAGGAATGGAGGTAAGACAAGTAGCTGAAGAAGGTATTTTCTCCAGCAAGAAACATTCATAGAAATAACTAAGGAGCAATGCCTATTACTAAGAGCACCTGAAGCTATCACAGCATTGTTTGTTATAGGCTGTGTGCTGGTGGTTTAGCTGCCAAGTTATGTCTAGTTCTTTGTGACCCCATGGGCTGTAGCCCACCATGGCAGTGGGTTGCCCTTTCTTCCTCCAGAGGATGTTCCCAATCGAGGGATCAAACTCGGGTCTCCTGCATTGCAGGTAGATTCTTCAACAACTGAGCCACCAGGAAAGCCCTAATTGGCCATACCTCAGTACAAAATAAAATGTTTCTTTTTTCTTTTTAAGAAAACATTGTCTTGAAATCCTCTAGTCTACTAATTCTCATATTCTTGCATGTAAATCACCTGTGATTTTTTAATTGATGCAACTAGATTTAGGGTTAATAAATTTTTATTTTAGTAAATTAAATGGAAAGGGAACAAAGAATTCACAGCAATAATGTCTCTTAGAATCACATACAAGAGCAAACATTTCAAAATGAAAATAATACTATTACTTACAATGGACATGCTTGAATTCATGAAGTTGTTTTTTCCCCATGGGATGGTATTGAGTGTTTGGAAACCACTACTCTAATTTTGGTTAGTACTAACTCACTTTATGAAATACAGAATAAGTTGAAATTTCTAGGTCTGTGATTCCTGAGGAAGAGACTTTAACCTAGATCAGCAGCAATTAAGCTGGAAAATTTTCCAAAGAGCTTGTCACACACACACACAAAAAGAGACATTATCTTGTGAAACAATATGCATTTAAGCAACCTATAATTTAGAAAGCTTCCTCAACTCTAACATGCATGGTGTTCCTTCTCACCTTCAATTCCAATTTTCTAAAATTGAAATAATTCTTATAATCAATGTCCAGTGAAGCCAGCTGGTCCTCAGAGAGAGAAGACAAGTTGCCATTACCTGTATAAGCATCATAGACTTTAGGTTGTTTACCCTTGTCCTCTCAGCTGACTTATTTCCATTGATGTTGGCTACCAAAATTAAATTTTTGCTTCAACTTGGATTTGGAATTGTTCTCTATAAGACCATACTATGATAGCAGTACTGGACAGAAAGAGAACCACATAAGTGGAAGAGAATAAAAAGGAGAATGTAAACTACTATAAGTGATGAAAGCATTCCTGCCTAGAGGAATGAACCAACTGATTTTCTTGTAACACAACAACCAAGTTTTCTACAGAGCACCCAAGAATAGAAGACACATGCAAAGAGTTAATTTGTGCTAGTAGATAAATCTTCTGTCCTTGGATAAATAATAAAAAAAAAAAACTATCTGTTGGATGCCAAAGAGTACAATTAGAGGCAGAAGAATTTGCCAAATCTCTCAGGATAAATCATAGTGTTGTCAAAGCAAGAAAGGATGAACTACTTATGCACGCTTTGGGAAGGACTATTGCTCAGGTGCTAAGCTGTCAAACTCTTCTTGATAACTTTCAAAAATAACTATACACATACATGGAGGATAAGGGTGGAATGGTCTAAGCAAACAATCAAATGAAAATATGGAGAACACATCACTGTTCTTTGAAATGCCTTAAGATTACATTTACAATCACAAAGCACTAAAAAATATATGAACAGAAAATGCATTATGGAAAGTATCATGTTATATGTATGGTAAATGATGGCTCAATGTAATTCAGAAGAATGATAAGGAGGCTTAGATTTAAACTCTGGTTATTAAGGCAATAATATGCTGTGGTATGAATAAATATAGTCTATTATGCCATTTTTAAAGAGAAGCGTACAGTTTTTTCCTTTTTTAAAGGTTATTTCTCCTAAAAAAAAAAAGTTTTATTAAATGGAGATGTATCTTATAACCAAGAGGTCAGAAGCAAGGGAGTAAGAGACACAAAGAGGTTTAATTTTAATTGCTACATCTATGAAATTATTATATAAATGATTTAATCCTTTCATCTTTTTCTTTCTTATGCTTCTCCTTTCAGTTTTTCAGTCTATTGGGACCCTTTATGATAATTTCTTAACCTAGATTTTTCAGTAAGGTACATTTTTATGTTCTTCTTCCTGTTCTAC
This sequence comes from Tragulus kanchil, assembly GCA_022376925.1. NCBI lineage: Eukaryota > Metazoa > Chordata > Mammalia > Artiodactyla > Tragulidae > Tragulus > Tragulus kanchil. Next base: position 125,924,539 of record JAIOJX010000028.1, read on the forward strand.
TGAATCAAGCTAAAAAAGAAAGCCCATCAAGAATCTGTCTAACAAGGAAGAAATGTCCAGGCAAATCAAAGGAGCAGAGTTAGGGAGAAAACCTATAAAGAGTTAATTTACCACAAAAAATTGTAAAAGGCTTGGAACTGGACCAGGATGATTACTGGGTGCCTTCCATGAATAACTATGCATTAAATAGAACATACCCTTTCAAAGTTATCTGACTCTGGGTTTGGGCTCTTCATTGTCTTTGAACAATTTTACAACTCTCTAAATTACAGAAAATTGGTAGTGATGCAAATGGTTCTTGTCTATAAAAATGCACAGTGCACATGGATGTTTAGAATGCAGTTGCTTCTTGTCCTGTGGCTAGTGACCAGCTTTGCATCTATTAGGCAAATATACTTCAGTAGTCCTGATAGATATATGTATTCATCTGCTTTCTGGATTCTCTCATGAATTGTTTATAACATTTTACTGGATCTCTTACTAATTAATGAGCAAAATAAAATCCTTGACATCTGTTCATTTTATATTTGTATGAAAATCACAACCTTTTCAAAAAGTAAGTTTATTTTCATGGGATAACCCAATAAGCAGAATGCGAAAGAGCTGTAATATTAGCCTTTTCTTAATCAGTGACTATTCCTTAATTATTGGTTGAATTCGTACTTGTGATTATTATTAGTGATGTCCCAAAGTGGTTTGCAGATTTCTGTGGTTTGAAATTACTGATTGCATAGCCACCAATGCTGAGCTGGCTCTGCTATGAGTTTAAAATTCTTGAGTATTTTGCATGCATTCTAGATGAAGGTTAGGCCTTGAAGAGTCGCTGGGAGTCTGCTCATTTAGGGACTAACTAGTCCAGTTAATGTTGAGAAATAATCAAAGGAAGTTATGGTGCCAAAATTTCCCAGAATTTATAAGGTGTTTTGATATATATTAATCCAATTAATATATAGTCCTTAGGCTAGCTAGAGTGAAGGTGAACAGTGACTGAGAAGATTGCCTTTCTCCACCAGTACCCAAGACTTCCAAGGAACTTTTGGGTTTTCCCAGTAACCTCCTTGGGCCACAGCATCACACTAGTAAGAAGGAGAGCTATAAACCTTCAAGAATCTGTCTAACAAGGAAGAAATGTCCAGGCAAATCAAAGGAGCAGAGTTAGGAGAAAACCTATAAAGAGTTAATTTACCACAAAAAATTGTAAAAGGCTTGGAACTGGACCAGGATGATTACTGGGTGCCTTCCATGAATAACTATGCATTAAATAGAACATACCCTTTCAAAGTTATCTGACTCTGGGTTTGGGCTCTTCATTGTCTTTGAACAATTTTACAACTCTCTAAATTACAGAAAATTGGTAGTGATGCAAATGGTTCTTGTCTATAAAAATGCACAGTGCACATGGATGTTTAGAATGCAGTTGCTTCTTGTCCTGTGGCTAGTGACCAGCTTTGCATCTATTAGGCAAATATACTTCAGTAGTCCTGATAGATATATGTATTCATCTGCTTTCTGGATTCTCTCATGAATTGTTTATAACATTTTACTGGATCTCTTACTAATTAATGAGCAAAATAAAATCCTTGACATCTGTTCATTTTATATTTGTATGAAAATCACAACCTTTTCAAAAAGTAAGTTTATTTTCATGGGATAACCCAATAAGCAGAATGCGAAAGAGCTGTAATATTAGCCTTTTCTTAATCAGTGACTATTCCTTAATTATTGGTTGAATTCGTACTTGTGATTATTATTAGTGATGTCCCAAAGTGGTTTGCAGATTTCTGTGGTTTGAAATTACTGATTGCATAGCCACCAATGCTGAGCTGGCTCTGCTATGAGTTTAAAATTCTTGAGTATTTTGCATGCATTCTAGATGAAGGTTAGGCCTTGAAGAGTCGCTGGGAGTCTGCTCATTTAGGGACTAACTAGTCCAGTTAATGTTGAGAAATAATCAAAGGAAGTTATGGTGCCAAAATTTCCCAGAATTTATAAGGTGTTTTGATATATATTAATCCAATTAATATATAGTCCTTAGGCTAGCTAGAGTGAAGGTGAACAGTGACTGAGAAGATTGCCTTTCTCCACCAGTACCCAAGACTTCCAAGGAACTTTTGGGTTTTCCCAGTAACCTCCTTGGGCCACAGCATCACCTATCTAGTAAGAAGGAGAGCTATAAACCTTCAAGAATACTTCACAACAAAGATAACCTCTTGGAAAATAGTTCTCACCTATTAAAATAAATCCTAAATAAATAAATCTCTGGTCAAAATTTTTCCTACTGTAGACCATAAGGAATTTCTAAAATTAAAAGCCAAAATACTTGATTACTCTGTATCCTTCAAAAAGTTAGAAAAATGAGGTCTGACAGAACTCTCGGTGATGATAAAAGTATTACATATGTGTCCTTGTCCAATAAGGTAGCCATTTGACACTTGTAATTATTGGGTTCTTGTTAATGCGGCTAGCGCCACTGAGGAACAAGAATTGTAATTTAATTTTAATTGATTTAAATGGTCACATGTAGCTAGTGGTTACTGTATTTGAAAGTGCAGAGCTAGAAGTAGGCGAAACCGATTTACTCTTCATAACATTGATTCTTGACCAGAATACAAGTGTTTGAAACAAAAACAGACCTCAAAAAACATGTCTCTTTAAAAACATACTCCCTTTCTTAAGGAGATTTTAACTGATAAAGAGGCTCCATTTGGAATTCCAATGACATTTGGCTAATACTGGTGATTACTGAGGAAAACAAAGTCAATACCAACAAGAACCAGTGACCTGGCAGCTCCTTTAGCCCTCCTGGAAATATGATTTGTGTTTTCCATAAAATGGTAATGAATAATTCTGTTTGGCACAATTGGGAGAGACTTTGTACTTGCCAAGGAAAGACTTCCTCTGGAATACTGTCAGGAAAGCTAAACAAGTGACATGCACGCCCCACGGCAAAATTCAGTGAATAGTTTCAGAGAGATAGGTTAAAAAGTCATCATCAATCAAGGTCTTGAGTGGCCCAAGGCCATTCTGGAACTAAGCCAGACATTAATGGTCTTAGCCTACCCATTAATGTTTTAACAAATCCCTAAGCTCACTCTTGCTCTCTTCCCCAGCCAAAATTTCCCAGAATTTATAAGGTGTTTTGATATATATTAATCCAATTAATATATAGTCCTTAGGCTAGCTAGAGTGAAGGTGAACAGTGACTGAGAAGATTGCCTTTCTCCACCAGTACCCAAGACTTCCAAGGAACTTTTGGGTTTTCCCAGTAACCTCCTTGGGCCACAGCATCACCTATCTAGTAAGAAGGAGAGCTATAAACCTTCAAGAATACTTCACAACAAAGATAACCTCTTGGAAAATAGTTCTCACCTATTAAAATAAATCCTAAATAAATAAATCTCTGGTCAAAATTTTTCCTACTGTAGACCATAAGGAATTTCTAAAATTAAAAGCCAAAATACTTGATTACTCTGTATCCTTCAAAAAGTTAGAAAAATGAGGTCTGACAGAACTCTCGGTGATGATAAAAGTATTACATATGTGTCCTTGTCCAATAAGGTAGCCATTTGACACTTGTAATTATTGGGTTCTTGTTAATGCGGCTAGCGCCACTGAGGAACAAGAATTGTAATTTAATTTTAATTGATTTAAATGGTCACATGTAGCTAGTGGTTACTGTATTTGAAAGTGCAGAGCTAGAAGTAGGCGAAACCGATTTACTCTTCATAACATTGATTCTTGACCAGAATACAAGTGTTTGAAACAAAAACAGACCTCAAAAACATGTCTTTTTAAAAAACATACTCCCTTTCTTAAGGAGATTTTAACTGATAAAGAGGCTCCATTTGGAATTCCAATGACATTTGGCTAATACTGGTGATTACTGAGGAAAACAAAGTCAATACCAACAAGAACCAGTGACCTGGCAGCTCCTTTAGCCCTCCTGGAAATATGATTTGTGTTTTCCATAAAATGGTAATGAATAATTCTGTTTGGCACAATTGGGAGAGACTTTGTACTTGCCAAGGAAAGACTTCCTCTGGAATACTGTCAGGAAAGCTAAACAAGTGACATGCACGCCCCACGGCAAAATTCAGTGAATAGTTTCAGAGAGATAGGTTAAAAAGTCATCATCAATCAAGGTCTTGAGTGGCCCAAGGCCATTCTGGAACTAAGCCAGACATTAATGGTCTTAGCCTACCCATTAATGTTTTAACAAATCCCTAAGCTCACTCTTGCTCTCTTCCCCAGCCTGAAAGTTTAGCTGTTTACAAGACTGTAGAACATTTCTACTGGAAACACTTTGTCCAGCTGCTCATTTTATAGATGAGGAAACAGTCATTTCTAGTGAACATCTTGGACACAAACAATATTTAATGAGCTACTATAGATACTTCTAATGTGAATGCTAAATTTCATTCACTCATTCAGTAAATACTTGTTCTTGACGACTGCATGTCACACCCTATACTAGCTACTAGGGATGCAGAGGAAAAGAGTGACACAGGAGATACCTTTGTGGTATTTTCTCTCTTGTGTTAGGTCTGCATTGCTTAAAGAGATACTCAATTTTGTATTCTGAGCCTTCAATATGTTGGATTTTCTAATTTTCCAATATTAAAATATTGCTTGTATAATAAAGTTTTTAAAAGTTAGATATGTCTCTAAAAAATATCCACATGTAAGGTTGCTTCTCAATCATTTTGCCAGTGGAGAGAGTAGTAGGCTGACTCATCTTGCAGTCATTCATTAACACTTGAGTACACCCTGGAAGGCTGAGAAATGAGGTACAATATCCAGTCTTTTGCTGTACCAATTAAAAAAAAAAAATTCTCACAGACTTTCAAAGCATTCAAATCTAGTTTTAAACTTGTCTTGATAATGCACAGTCACAAGTGTAAATTACACTGTTGGAATGTGATGATCTCCTAACAGAGGACAGTAGTGGTTATAAAAGTGTTCAACCTCAATTTGAGACTTAAACCCAGGGCCCAGATTTAATCAAACCTGTTTGGAACTTGAACCCATGTGGCCAGGACTCGAACCCAGTCAAAACCCTGGTAATTAAAATCACTCACCCAATGTCTGGACCCACTGAGGTTCAGGTTCATCATGTCTCTTTGCAGAGAAGAATTCGGAAAGAGGCAAAGTGATAAGTAAGAAATGGATTTATTCAGATTCAGAGAACGCACACTCCACAGAGTGTGGGCCATCGCAGAGTGAATCCAGCAGCCCCGAAAACATGGCATTCTTAGCTTTTATGGGCTGGGCAATTCCATATGCTAATGAGTAGGAGGATTATTCCAGCTCTTTTAGGGAAAGGGTGGAACTGTCAGGCGCCTCTGGGTGTGTCATTTAGCTTGCTGACTGAGGATCAAGGTCTGGTCTGCCATCTTGGACCCATTTGATTCTAATGGGTTATGCTGTGTCCTTGGGCTGTCATTCTTTTCAGAAACTGTGCCCTGCCCCTTTCCGTCCTAACCCTTTCAGTTAGGGCTGTTGACTGGACATATTAAAGAATCTCAGATATTCAGTTTTTATATTTGCATTTTTATTAAATTATATTTGGGTTATAATTACAGTGTTTACAACTCTACTTCCTCCCTTTCTTTGTTCCTTCCCTCCTCTTGATTTTCTTTCCTTTTTTAGATCCTCTGTCTCTTCCCATGATAACACAGCCCTACAGCTGTTGTTAATTTGCTTTTCTAACTTTACCCACTTGCCTTATTTTAAGAGACCATGTGTGAGGGTTTGGAGACATCTAAACTATCCTAAGATGAAATGCATAGGTTCACTTTGCCTTAGTGTCTATTAAGGTCACACAAATCTACTTCTTTATCCCAGATAATAATTATAGTATTCTCAAAATTGGCTTGCCCTTTTAGCGATATGGCTTAGGCTCATGGAATTCTGACACCAAGGTGAATTAAGGCAAGATATTAATATATCAGGTCAAGTCTTGTTAAATTATCATTTCTGTATGTGAAAGTGGTCAGGTATCAGCAACTTCATATATGCTTCCACCTACTCCTTACTGAACATCTATTGTGTTCCAGGCCAAAGATTAGAGCATTCATAGGATGTTTTGTTACTTAGCATTTCAAACAGCCGTTTCACTGTTTTGAGAGGTCGCAGTATCTCATATTTTAAAAATGCATCCAATTAAGAAATCTGGGGGAAAATTATTATGATTTCATCTTAGAATTCGTCTTTTGCTAGAAATGCTAGAAACAGACAGAGGAGCTCTCTGATACAAAATACTGACCTATGTTAGGTGGACTCTTTCTATAAAAGAAAAAACAAAATCTTCGTGGCTCACACTCTCTGTACCCTTAAGAAACTGTTACACATATTACTTTTTTTTCATCGTCAGTTGTAAAAAGTACTTAATTTTTTTCTTTTTAAAATTTGTATTAGGGTATAGGTGACTTATAATGCTCTGTTACTTTCTGTTGTACAAAAAAGTGAATCATCCATACAGATCTATATGAGAAAAGAATCTAAAACAAAAAGTGGATACATACATTACTTTTTAAATGGTCTTTGGGTGAACTACAGATGGTGGGGAAAGTGAAAGAAAGAATATGTCAAAAAATAATTTCACTGCTGTATTGTTTAATACTCTTCAAACTCAAAGTACAAAAGTCTCCTGATATTGACTAATGCTGTATTGATGCTATAAATATCCACCTGTTAACTCCACTTATAAACCTGCCACACACACTGTAACAGGGGATTTCTAAAACTACTTTGGTTTCCTCTTCCTGTTCATCACCATGAATGACTGAAAAAGCACCTTGCAGTTTTTCTTGCCGAGTGTGGGCCAAGTGAAACATAGGCATATAGATATACAGGATTCTATGAAAGTATTCTGGTTATACCTCCCTGTAACTTTCAGAACAATATTTACAATATAGTAACAGCTTTAGGGAATGTGTAGGAAGATGAACCAAGGAAATCAGCCAATATACATGTTGCATAGGCAAAATAATAAAATAAAAATAGGGGAAGTGTACCTCATCTCCACAAGGCAGAGCTAAATCATTCCAAATGGTAATTCATGTCTCATTTTCAAAGATCTGTAGGAATATATTAATAGATTTAATTCTTTTCTTCCAAATGTCTTTCAAGTTGAATAGTCCTCACTGCTAGGAAATGGTCCCTAGCATGCTAGTTACATAGAAGTTTAAGGCTTTTCCCATCATTAGACAGTTAAGATGGAGGGGTATTCCATGGTTCTTATGTCGTGAGAAGCAGCTTGGCTCCAGCACCCTGCTAGGATGCAGCTGTCTTCTTCTGCATTAACTACTGAAGGATCTAGAAGAGTCTGGCAAATGCAGGCAAGAATACTGGCTTTTCATTTTATCCCCCACCGTGGGCTTCCTCTTACACATCTTAAGCATTGTAAAAAGTTAAAGCTAGGGCTTGCCTGGTGGTCCAGTGGGTAGGGAGTCTGCCTTGCAGTGCAGAGGCACCAGTTCAATCCCTGGCCCTGGAAAATCCCACCTGCCACGGAGTGGCTGTACCAGTGTGTCCAATTACGAGCCAGCACTCTAGAGGGCATGCACAGAGAGCTGGTGCTCTACAACAAGAGGCCACTAATGTCTTTTTGGGAATCATCCATACAGATCTATATGAGAAAAGAATCTAAAACAAAAAGTGGATACATACATTACTTTTTAAATGGTCTTTGGGTGAACTACAGATGGTGGGGAAAGTGAAAGAAAGAATATGTCAAAAAATAATTTCACTGCTGTATTGTTTAATACTCTTCAAACTCAAAGTACAAAAGTCTCCTGATATTGACTAATGCTGTATTGATGCTATAAATATCCACCTGTTAACTCCACTTATAAACCTGCCACACACACTGTAACAGGGGATTTCTAAAACTACTTTGGTTTCCTCTTCCTGTTCATCACCATGAATGACTGAAAAAGCACCTTGCAGTTTTTCTTGCCGAGTGTGGGCCAAGTGAAACATAGGCATATAGATATACAGGATTCTATGAAAGTATTCTGGTTATACCTCCCTGTAACTTTCAGAACAATATTTACAATATAGTAACAGCTTTAGGGAATGTGTAGGAAGATGAACCAAGGAAATCAGCCAATATACATGTTGCATAGGCAAAATAATAAAATAAAAATAGGGGAAGTGTACCTCATCTCCACAAGGCAGAGCTAAATCATTCCAAATGGTAATTCATGTCTCATTTTCAAAGATCTGTAGGAATATATTAATAGATTTAATTCTTTTCTTCCAAATGTCTTTCAAGTTGAATAGTCCTCACTGCTAGGAAATGGTCCCTAGCATGCTAGTTACATAGAAGTTTAAGGCTTTTCCCATCATTAGACAGTTAAGATGGAGGGGTATTCCATGGTTCTTATGTCGTGAGAAGCAGCTTGGCTCCAGCACCCTGCTAGGATGCAGCTGTCTTCTTCTGCATTAACTACTGAAGGATCTAGAAGAGTCTGGCAAATGCAGGCAAGAATACTGGCTTTTCATTTTATCCCCCACCGTGGGCTTCCTCTTACACATCTTAAGCATTGTAAAAAGTTAAAGCTAGGGCTTGCCTGGTGGTCCAGTGGGTAGGGAGTCTGCCTTGCAGTGCAGAGGGCACCAGTTCAATCCCTGGCCCTGGAAAATCCCACCTGCCACGGAGTGGCTGTACCAGTGTGTCCAATTACGAGCCAGCACTCTAGAGTGCATGCACAGAGAGCTGGTGCTCTACAACAAGAGGCCACTGCATTGGGAGGCCCATACAGACCAAAGAATAAAGATGGATGAAAATAAATAAATAAAGGACCAATTAAAAAAAAAAAAGGCCAAAATTAAAAAAAAAAAAATTAAAGCTAGTTGTGTCAGAATTTAAAGCTAGTTGTGTTAGAGAAGTTTCAGAGAATATTTTTATTACTCAAGGTATGTCTGAGAGTCTATCTTGCTGATGAGACTTGTCTATAAGTAAATTGGAATAAAATGAAATAGCTCTCAACTTGCTTTTTAAAAAATTCAGATAATTGGCCTTGTAAGAGAATGACTGAATGATGGCCATCCTGAGCCTCGTAGATTTTACACTGAAACAGAGCTACAGAGCTGTAATTTCAAATATACAGTTTTATAGTCCCAGAGAGAAAAACAATGAAAGGCAGAGCTCAACTCAAGACAAGTGCTGCTGCGCTGCCTGCTTTCTCACTTCTAGGATGACTTGAGAGTCTCCATGCAGCTGGCTGGGAGTCTGAGGACTAGGACATTGCTAGTGCAATTTAAGAACACAATAGGAGTATCTCAATTTCAAAATAAAAAGGAGAAATTTTCTAATAAAATATATTCTTTGACTTCAGTTTTCTCTCCAGGGACTAATTAATTCATGAGTTCTAGAGCTGAAAAAATAACATAATGGACCGGGCATCAGGACATAATTTTAATTACTGCTCATCCTCGTAACAAGCTGGAAAGTAAGTGAAGGTAATTCTGTTTTGTAGATTAAGAAACTGAAACCTAGTAAGCTTAAGATATTTTTACTATGTTAAGAAGTTTACCAAGGGGCTTCCCCTGGTGGTGCAGTGGGTAAGGACACCGCCTTCCAGTGCAAGGGGCGCCGGCTTGAGCCCTGGCCTGGGAAGACCCCACGTGCCGCGGAGCCGCTGGACCGATGTGTCCAATTACCAAGCCGGAGCTCTGGAGCGCATGCGCCCAGAGCCGGCGCTCTGCAACGACAGATGCCACCGCGATGGGAGGCCCACAGGAGCCAAAGAGCAAAGACGGATGAAAATAGAGAAATGAAAGACCAATAGAAGTGGCCTGCCTGCTCCCCTCCCTCCCCAACCCAACCCCCGCCCAAAAATAAATAAATAAATAAATAAATAAATCTTTAAAAAAAAAAAGAAAAAGTTTACCTGGGAAAAGAAAAGGAGTCTGAACTTTTGCCTGAGAGTTTCAAACCCCTTGCTAGTTTTACTATGTGATGCTGCCTGTGTTGGGCAAGAATTTCCCTTGACAAGACTGACTCTGCATGAATTCCGTGTGCCAAATAATGCTAGCCAGGCTTTAAACATAAAGCATCTAGTCTGAATCTCAACCTGTTATATAATACATATAATACTTCCATTTTTAAACTAAAAAACATTAAATAGGTAAAACGTTCAGAGTACAAATTCAAAGGTATAAAATGGCATATAGTGAAGATTCTCTTTCCCACACTCTCCTGTCCCTCAGTCAGCCAGTTTCTTTTGCTGGAACCAATCAATGTTATCTTCCAGAAATATCTTATGTATATTCAGCATATATATATGTGTGTGTGTGTGTGTGTGTATATATATATGTATATATATATTTCCCTTCTCTTACAGAAATAATAAGATGCATGCATACTGGTTTGTAACTTCATCTTTTCATTTGGCAACATATCTTGGAAAATATTTTGTATGCTTAACATAAAGAATTTCCTCATTATTTTTTTAACAGCATCATAGCATTTTACTGCATGGGCATGCCATAATTTACTTAATTAGTCTCCTACCAATGAGAATTTAGATTACTGCAATCTTTTGCTATTACAAATAATGAGGCAGTGAGTAATTTCAGCATCATTAAGGGGATTTATAACTGCATGGGCAATTTACAGTGGGTAAGTGAAGGTAATTCTGTTTTGTAGATTAAGAAACTGAAACCTAGTAAGCTTAAGATATTTTTACTATGTTAAGAAGTTTACCAAGGGGCTTCCCCTGGTGGTGCAGTGGGTAAGGACACCGCCTTCCAGTGCAAGGGGCGCCGGCTTGAGCCCTGGCCTGGGAAGACCCCACGTGCCGCGGAGCCGCTGGACCGATGTGTCCAATTACCAAGCCGGAGCTCTGGAGCGCATGCGCCCAGAGCCGGCGCTCTGCAACGACAGATGCCACCGCGATGGGAGGCCCACAGGAGCCAAAGAGCAAAGACGGATGAAAATAGAGAAATGAAAGACCAATAGAAGTGGCCTGCCTGCTCCCCTCCCTCCCCAACCCAACCCCCGCCCAAAAATAAATAAATAAATAAATAAATAAATAAATAAATAAATCTTTAAAAAAAAAAAGAAAAAGTTTACCTGGGAAAAGAAAAGGAGTCTGAACTTTTGCCTGAGAGTTTCAAACCCCTTGCTAGTTTTACTATGTGATGCTGCCTGTGTTGGGCAAGAATTTCCCTTGACAAGACTGACTCTGCATGAATTCCGTGTGCCAAATAATGCTAGCCAGGCTTTAAACATAAAGCATCTAGTCTGAATCTCAACCTGTTATATAATACATATAATACTTCCATTTTTAAACTAAAAAACATTAAATAGGTAAAACGTTCAGAGTACAAATTCAAAGGTATAAAATGGCATATAGTGAAGATTCTCTTTCCCACACTCTCCTGTCCCTCAGTCAGCCAGTTTCTTTTGCTGGAACCAATCAATGTTATCTTCCAGAAATATCTTATGTATATTCAGCATATATATATGTGTGTGTGTGTGTGTGTGTATATATATATGTATATATATATTTCCCTTCTCTTACAGAAATAATAAGATGCATGCATACTGGTTTGTAACTTCATCTTTTCATTTGGCAACATATCTTGGAAAATATTTTGTATGCTTAACATAAAGAATTTCCTCATTATTTTTTTAACAGCATCATAGCATTTTACTGCATGGGCATGCCATAATTTACTTAATTAGTCTCCTACCAATGAGAATTTAGATTACTGCAATCTTTTGCTATTACAAATAATGAGGCAGTGAGTAATTTCAGAAATACATCATTTCACAGGTGTGCAATTATCTCTGCAGGATAAATTCCTAGAAGTTAAATTGCTAGGTCAAAAGACACAAGTACTTGCAATTTTGATAAATGGTGCCAAACTATTCTCCTTAGAGATTATATCATTAATATAAAAAAAAAAAATCTTAGGAATATACTCAGAGAGAAATAAGGAAGACACACACAAAAGAAAACTGGAGGGCTTCCCCTGGTGGTCCAGTGGGTAAGGACGCCGCCTTGTAGTGCAAGGGGCGCCGGTTCAAGCCCTGGCCTGGGAAGATCCCACGTGCCGCGGAGCCGCTAGACTGATGTGTCCAATCACCGAGCTGTAGCTCTGGAGCACATGCACCCAGAGCCGGAGCTCTGCAATGACAGACGCCACGCGATGGGAGGCCCACAGGAGCCAAAGAACGAAGACGAATGAAAATGGAGAAATAAAAGACCAATAGAAGTGGCCTGCCCACTCCCCTCCCTCCCCAACCCGACCCCCGCCCAAAGTAAATAAATAAATAAATCTTTAAAAAAAAAAAAAAGGAAAGAAAACTGGAAATGTCACTGAGAAATAGATGCAAAAAGATGCAGAATATTTCATCTCCTATGTAGTATTCTTCCTAAAATAAGGACAGATGAACATGTTAAATAACACCAAGGGGGTATAATCAACAATGTCCAGACAGCGGGAAACTCCACAGAATAAGTGATTGTTTCAACATCTAAAATGTAAAAATAAAGGGCAGTGAGAGGTAGGGACCCAGATGTATTTTAAAAATTTTCAAAAAAAAAAAAGATTTCAAAGCTATATCAACAAATTGTAATGTTTGGGCTTTATCTGAATGCTGGTTGAAGCAAACAAGCTGTAAAAATCATTTATGGTATTATGAGACAATTGAGGGAAAAGACTAGGATAAATTGATATCTTTAAATTCAACATCATAAAGCTGTTAAGTGTTCCCTATATTACTCTGTGTGTCTAATGCAATTTCAATAAAAATAACAATTTAAAAATTAGACAAGCTAGTATAAAGTTTATGTAGAAAAAATTAGCAAGAAAAACTCTGGGATAAAAATGTATTTTACTGCATGGGCATGCCATAATTTACTTAATTAGTCTCCTACCAATGAGAATTTAGATTACTGCAATCTTTTGCTATTACAAATAATGAGGCAGTGAGTAATTTCAGAAATACATCATTTCACAGGTGTGCAATTATCTCTGCAGGATAAATTCCTAGAAGTTAAATTGCTAGGTCAAAAGACACAAGTACTTGCAATTTTGATAAATGGTGCCAAACTATTCTCCTTAGAGATTATATCATTAATATATAAAAAAAAAATCTTAGGAATATACTCAGAGAGAAATAAGGAAGACACACACAAAAGAAAACTGGAGGGCTTCCCCTGGTGGTCCAGTGGGTAAGGACGCCGCCTTGTAGTGCAAGGGGCGCCGGTTCAAGCCCTGGCCTGGGAAGATCCCACGTGCCGCGGAGCCGCTAGACTGATGTGTCCAATCACCGAGCTGTAGCTCTGGAGCACATGCACCCAGAGCCGGAGCTCTGCAATGACAGACGCCACCGCGATGGGAGGCCCACAGGAGCCAAAGAACGAAGACGAATGAAAATGGAGAAATAAAAGACCAATAGAAGTGGCCTGCCCACTCCCCTCCCTCCCCAACCCGACCCCCGCCCAAAGTAAATAAATAAATAAATCTTTAAAAAAAAAAAAAAGGAAAGAAAACTGGAAATGTCACTGAGAAATAGATGCAAAAAGATGCAGAATATTTCATCTCCTATGTAGTATTCTTCCTAAAATAAGGACAGATGAACATGTTAAATAACACCAAGGGGGTATAATCAACAATGTCCAGACAGCGGGAAACTCCACAGAATAAGTGATTGTTTCAACATCTAAAATGTAAAAATAAAGGGCAGTGAGAGGTAGGGACCCAGATGTATTTTAAAAATTTTCAAAAAAAAAAAAATATTTCAAAGCTATATCAACAAATTGTAATGTTTGGGCTTTATCTGAATGCTGGTTGAAGCAAACAAGCTGTAAAAATCATTTATGGTATTATGAGACAATTGAGGGAAAAGACTAGGATAAATTGATATCTTTAAATTCAACATCATAAAGCTGTTAAGTGTTCCCTATATTACTCTGTGTGTCTAATGCAATTTCAATAAAAATAACAATTTAAAAATTAGACAAGCTAGTATAAAGTTTATGTAGAAAAAAATTAGAAGGTAGGAATAGCAAGAAAAACTCTGGGAATAAAAGCAAAGTGATGAGATAGTAAGATGTATTTAAAAGCTATAATAGTTAGAATGCTGAAAAATATCATTTGGTATATCATAAAATTTAGCACATCAAATCAGTGGGCTAAGAGAGATTATTCAGTAAGTGATAACAGATATTAGAAAGAGAATACTGTGTATTTTAAATCAATATAAATTCCAGATGGATCAAACTATAAAAGTGAAAACTGAAGCTTGAAAATTCCAGGGAGAAAGTATGGTAATTGTAAAACATATATTCATAAGTATATATATATATATATATACACACACACACACACACACACACACATATATGTATATACATATATATGTGTATATATATACATGTATATGTATATAATATGTTTAAATATTATTTATATGCATGTACATATATATTGATATTATATATGTATATGTTACATATATTTACATTGTATTATCTTTATACATTTATGCATATATATTATATGCACACATGTATTATACACAAGGTATTGAATGGAGAAGGTCTAAGTGTGACAAAGACCCAAGAGCCATTAAAGATTTAAAAGCTGCACAGCAAAAACTATATGAGTAAAATCAATAGAGAAGTGATAAACTGAAAAAATATTAAATTACAGATGAGGGATAAGTTCTTCATTCTGCACAAGACCTATATAAATCAATAAACCCAACAAAATCCTATAGAAAAATAGGCAAAGGATAGACATTTTACCAAAAAATCTTAAATAGCTCTTAAACACATAAAAAGATGATCAAGCTTTTCTATAGTTATTAATTATAGTAAAATTCAATTGAGATACCATTAGTTACTTATCAGATTGATAAAGTAATATTAAGGCCTAAACTATGCAGATATGGCATAAGGCCTTAAAGTCTAGGACCATTTACTATAAGTGCATTTCTTATCAAGCTTGGGGTATTAGCAATGTCCAGTGTTAGATATTCATAAGAATGCCCTTGAACCATCTCAATAACATTAATTTATTCTGTTCTGTAGATTCTGGAGGGATATAAATAACAAATGTTAGACACAAAACACTAGGATATTTACCAGGATACATTTCAATTTGTCTTTTTCTAAATACGCAGAAAAACAAATTTTTCCTTGGACACAGCTAACTATGATATTACTGTAGGTTAAAAGACAAGTAATAGGAAGCTCCCTGATGGCCTAGTGGTTAGGACACTGGACTCACACTACTGTGGCCCTGCTTCAATCCCTAGTCAGGGAACTGAGATCCTGAAAGCCCCACAGAGAGACCAAAAATAAAAAAGAGAGAGAGAGAAATATTACATTGTCACTGGTGTGCTTTTGTTTTTAACCTGCAAGTCAGATTTTCCGCCTTCAATCATTCTGAATTGAGTAATATCTAACTTACCTTATGGTTATTTACAAAGGAATAGTTTTGTGGCTTTATGACCTTATTGTAGAACATGGCCACATGTCATACATCAAAATTACTTGCCTTAGCATAATTATGTTAACTTGAGTGAAATGCTGTTCACATTTGAATGTGCATGGCTCCGTCATGGCAGCAGTCAGCACCATCTGTTGATTGCTTTCCTTAGTGTCTGGAAGCAAGGCTTTCTGAGGTCAATTTTCCTTTTGGTTGTGACTCTCTTTGCTATTCTGTACTTTTTAGCCACATAAATGCATGACATTTTAAACTCTTTGTATTTTTTGCAATAAAGCTACGAGGCAACAAAAGGTGTTCTCGGGGGGGTGAGTTATTTTAAGATTGAGTCTCTAGTAGGATTAGATAGTGTGTGTGTATAGCCTCTCAGGATCATTAATATTATTAATAGCAGGCAAAGTCCAGGAAAAAAATGGCTTCTGGGAGAGTATAATTTATTCAAAATGACATGACTTTAAAATGTTTTTATTACCTATTATTAAAAAGAAAGATGATAGAACTATTTCCCTAAATCAGCACTTCTCAGTGTGTGGTCTGCATCAGAATTTCCTAGAAGGTGATGAAAATGCAGGTTGGAGGCCACATCACAACCTCGTCAATCAGAAATTCTAGACATGCCGCTCCCCAGGCCCCTTGCCTGTATTTTTATGAGCTATTTCAGGATGCAATCAAGTGCGAAAGCCAAGTCAGTAAGACTGGTTTACTAACTAGGATATGCCTGTTAGTAAAACTGAGGTTAGAGAAGGCAGTGACAGTGTGAGAAGAACATTTTTCTAGGACTATTGTTTAATACCTACCTCCTCCCTAGACTGCATGCTCATGAGGGCAGGAGTCATGATGACAGTGTGAAGCAAGTAATAGGAAGCTCCCTGATGGCCATGTAGACACTGCTCACACTACTGTGGCCCTGCTTCAATCCCTAGTCAGGGAACTGAGATCCTGAAAGCCCCACAGAGAGACCAAAAATAAAAAAGAGAGAGAAATATTACATTGTCACTGGTGTGCTTTTGTTTTAACCTGCAAGTCAGATTTTCCGCCTTCAATCATTCTGAATTGAGTAATATCTAACTTACCTTATGGTTATTTACAAAGGAATAGTTTTGTGGCTTTATGACCTTATTGTAGAACATGGCCACATGTCATACATCAAAATTACTTGCCTTAGCATAATTATGTTAACTTGAGTGAAATGCTGTTCACATTTGAATGTGCATGGCTCCGTCATGGCAGCAGTCAGCACCATCTGTTGATTGCTTTCCTTAGTGTCTGGAAGCAAGGCTTTCTGAGGTCAATTTTCCTTTTGGTTGTGACTCTCTTTGCTATTCTGTACTTTTTAGCCACATAAATGCATGACATTTTAAACTCTTTGTATTTTTTGCAATAAAGCTACGAGGCAACAAAAGGTGTTCTCGGGGGGGTGAGTTATTTTAAGATTGAGTCTCTAGTAGGATTAGATAGTGTGTGTGTATAGCCTCTCAGGATCATTAATATTATTAATAGCAGGCAAAGTCCAGGAAAAAAATGGCTTCTGGGAGAGTATAATTTATTCAAAATGACATGACTTTAAAATGTTTTTATTACCTATTATTAAAAAGAAAGATGATAGAACTATTTCCCTAAATCAGCACTTCTCAGTGTGTGGTCTGCATCAGAATTTCCTAGAAGGTGATGAAAATGCAGGTTGGAGGCCACATCACAACCTCGTCAATCAGAAATTCTAGACATGCCGCTCCCCAGGCCCCTTGCCTGTATTTTTATGAGCTATTTCAGGATGCAATCAAGTGCGAAAGCCAAGTCAGTAAGACTGGTTTACTAACTAGGATATGCCTGTTAGTAAAACTGAGGTTAGAGAAGGCAGTGACAGTGTGAGAAGAACATTTTTTTCTAGGACTATTGTTTAATACCTACCTCCTCCCTAGACTGCATGCTTCATGAGGGCAGGAGTCACCTCTGTCTCACTCTGGACTGTCTGGGGGCTTAGTCCACTGCTTGGCCTAAGACTGCCCTCAACATTCACTGAATGAATGATTTAAGTATATTCTGCCCACTTACAGGTGAGAAAACTGAGGCTTGGAAAGGGTAGACCAACCAAGGCCACTCAGATGATAGTGAGCAGTAAGTCCATCAGGGCTGGCTCCAAACCCAGGTCCCTTCCTTGTCACTGGATGTTCAGTTTTGTGGAAGAGGGAACCTATATTAGCTTTGCCTGTTAAACAATCAAATCCTCAAAAGCCTCAGTAAGGGAGTTTATTTAGAAAATAAATAACTTTTATCGTGTTTTTAGAATGTGTTAAAAAATCTGCACAGCACAAGGAGATAACAAAGTGAAGGGGTATGAAGAACTATCACAATTTTAAATAAAATGATTGGAAAGGTTTCACTAAATGGGTGATTTTTTTGAACAAAGTCTTTGAGGAAGAAGCAACCACTGATACCTGGGGTCAAAGGCCAAGGATCAGCAAGAGCAAATGCCTGAGGAAGGAGTGGATCTGTCTAGTCCAAAGATCTGAAGAAGACAACGCAGATGGAACAGAGACAGTGGGGAGGATGGGGAAAAACTTGATCAGAGTGAGTGATGGAAGAACAGGAAGAGATGATTCAGAAACTGAGCACAGACAACACTTTGGAAAAATAGAGAACTCAGGCAGCAGCTGGGTGGAAAAAGGGTTAGTCAAATGAATGTTTCATGGGAGGAGGGGAATTGATTCAGTAGAGAATGGCATTACAAAAGTGGAATTGTGAGGTGATAGAACTGAGAACCTGTGCACAAGTGAGGCAGAGGGTGGCCTTAGAAGTATAGAAAATTCATCTATAGCGACAGGAGAAAAGAGAGTATGTAGAGGGAGTTCCCTGGTGGTCCAGTGGTCAAGACTCCACGCTTCCAATGCACGGGTCATGAGTCTGATCCCTGGTTAGAGAACTAAGATTCCACACACTATGTGGCTCAGCCAAAAAAGAAAAAAGGCAAGGTACATGGGTACAGAGCTATTAGGTGGGGGCCTGTGATAGTGGGAGGCTGTGCAAGTCTTTTGATAGATTGCCTTTTCTCCATAAAAAAAGGACACAGGATCATCAGCTAGGAACGAGGCTGAGAGCAGGTGCTAGAGAACCTGCTTTAAGAACATCTTTCACTGCATTCTCCTTGTGTATAAGCACCGTTCTTGGGGTTTCTGCTTAAGCATATGGAAATACCTTATGCACATAGTTTTGCCAATGTGGTGTTACTCATCTTTGGTTAGAATTAGCTTGGAAAGTAAACTATGCAAGTAATGAATTTTGAAAAATAAATTAATACAGATTGAAAACCTTCTCATCTGTTCTCACTTGGATTGCAAATTTATTGCCTCAAAATTATTTCGTGTCCTGAATGTCACTGAGAAATTTAGTAGATCGCTGAGCTGCACCCCAGAAGTGGGTTTCCAACCATAATTTAATTGGAAGGGTCGTAACTAAGTTTCACCATATGAGGCTGCCAGATGTAATCAATGCAGTATAAGTTGAGGAAGACATTATTGAGTGTGTCGAAGCACATTTTATAAGCAATGAAAGCTATCATTTCTGCAAGAGAAATCACTCTAATATCTTATGAAATTAGGACATCAGTAGAACACACAAGTGTTAAGAGAGTCAATGTAGAACGAACAATTCTGGTTGAAAGCACACTATTTAAAGACATACATAAATTAGATAATAAAAGTATTACTCACCACTCCTCCACCCTACCATAACAATCAAATCTGTAAGACTGACATGGCTTTAAAGTTTTATGCCAACACAATTGACAATACAATTGGAAATTTACAATTGGTAATTAATTTCCCAATTGATACAATTGGGAATTTAATTTTATTAACATAGAATCTGGGCAAACTCCTCAGTCATAACGTAGAGGCCCATAATGCATAATTTACATATACCACCAAAACAATGGCACTGCAAAGCAGAATATCTAGGATTACCCATCACTCAGGGAATAATCATCTTGCTTTACTCTCCCTGATCTTGGCTACAGTTATTTGCAGGATTGTGATGAACGAATCTTCAAGAGTTTAATGCCTTAAATCCCCACAATGTGGAGTTCATCCCCCTCAAAGACTAATCTGAGCACATGGGTGAGACCCGTGAAAAAACGGCAAACTCAGACAATTTGAACTGTGTACGGTGTGGCCACATTAGATAAATTCAAGAGAGACATTCCACTTAACGGGTTTAGTAGGTTAAGGTTTGTAAAGCAGTCAAGACTATGCACACACACACACACACACACAACTTGGAGCCAGACTACTAGAACTAAAGTATCTCCTGTTATCAGCTGAAGAATTTAAGCTGAGACAGTATGCTCAACCCTGTACACAGTGTGAGAAGATTGGAGGCCATGCTTGTTTTCTGCTGCCCAAACAGTGTATCGTGATGCTGAGTTCTCTGGACATCAGTTACTCACCCTCCCTCTTCCGGTACCACTATAACTGGTAAGATGACTCCATGGATGATACCATACAGAGGAACGTTTGAGGTTGAATCTCGGAGATATGCAGACAACTAGACTGATTTAAGCTTGCCGGTGAAGCAGAATGTGAGTAAATTCTACAACAATTCCCAAAGCAAAGATAATGTGAAGAAAATGAAGTTTACTTTTAAAAAGCAGTCTGTAAGTGACCTTTACTGGTAGATGGGCACTAAATGCTTACAGACGATTAAATAAAGGGAACTGTGAGGATGCTGGGCTTCTAAGCCAAGTCTTCTGCACTTCTGCTGCCATCTTTAGAGGCCAAGCTATCCTCACCCCACTTCCTGCTCAGAATGATATTATTAACTGTTTTTTTTTTTTTTAACCTGGCTTACTTCTATTTCTTTAAGACTCACCTTATTGAAGGTGGCTTCCAGAATGTAATTTTCATTTTTGTATGTATAGTATTCAGCGCAGTGCCTTCACTGGAAAATTCTAAACAGATGTTTGTTGAATAAAAGAGAGAGAGGACTATATTTATAGAATAAGACTGAAGAGAAATTTGGATGGAGAATGAGAAGAACTGAACATGAGCTCTCACCCCACCACTCTGTGGTGATAAAGCTTTTACGCTCGCTGGGACTCTTTTCCAAGTCTATAAAACAGGAATCATAATGCCTTCTCCTTCTTCTTTGTAAAGTAGCTACGATCATGAAGCAGCTGTGGTGAACACATAGCTCTGTTATGGGTGAAAGTGAAAGCAAGCGTTAGTCGCTCAGTTGTGTTCCACTCTTTGCAACCCCATGGACTGTAGCCTGTGAGACTCCTCTGTCCATGGAATTCTCCAGGCGAGAATACTGGGATAGCCATTTCCTTCCGCAGAGGATCTTCCTGACCCGGGGATTGAACCAGAGTCTCCTGCATTGCAGGCAGATTCTTTATCATCTGAGCCACCAGGGAAGCCCCTTATAATGGGTGCCCTTGAGCAAATCACAGAACTAGCAGGCATCTATTTCCTGTGTCAAGGGAGGATCCGAAATACTTCCCTATTATTAGCATTTTTTAAAATATTTTTAATAAAAAATGTTCAAATGTCAGAAGATGCTAGGGCTTTTTATTTATTTAATTTTAGGTTTAAATTTTAGTCCTGAAATAATGTTACACTTAGATTAAGAAAAGTATAAAGCATTCCTATGTACTCTTCACTTAGTTTCTACAAATATTAACATCTTACTTATAACTGACTTATAACTGATGCACAATAATCAAAACCAAGAAATTAACATTGACATAATATTATTAACTGATCTATATATATTTTATTGAAATGTTTCCAATTATTCCATTAACATACTTTTCCTGATCCTGGATTCTATCCAGGGTCCTACACTGCATTTTGTTGTCATGTTCCCTTAGTATCCTCCAGTGTTTAAAAAAGTATCTCATGGGTGGATGCAATAAGTCTATGCAAATATCTACCTCTCATCATACTTTTGGTCACTAATTTTAACATCCATTTATTATTCTTATTGGCAGCAATGAACATGGCATTTGCCAAATGGTGATTTTTCTACTTCTGTCGTTTTTTCTTCATTCATCAGTTGAACTTCTCCTGTAAGGAACAGCTGTTCCTTCTCTCTTCCTTATTAATGTCTTTAAGTTATTTATTTGTATGAGTATGGGCTCATAGATATTTATTTTATATGCATTACACTCCATTGCTATCTTTATTTATTGTATTTCACAAAGTGTCCCAGGTTTGCTATGGCCTTTTAGATGATTCAACTCACATAGATCAATGCCTTGTTAAAAATCAATCCACCCCAAGAAACGCCCATTTGGAGATGTGGCATAGGAGAAAAGATTAAAATGTATAGTTGGAGAAGGAAAAATGGCTAGAGTATGAAGGACAAAGGATACTGAACCCAGATTCTGGCAGCTCTAAGAATGAAAGACTAAAGAGTCATCAGGATACAGAAGCTCAGGGTACCAAATACCCCTGACATTTATACTCTGGCTGGAGAGCTGACCTTCTGGCAATTGGTGAGACGGTTTAAGAAAACATTTATATGTCTATATCATCTGAATATACAGAGGACAGCCAGAAGCTATAATTACAACTTCAATAACTCTATCTCACAGGTGTCTGTGCTTGTGTGTGTGTGTGCCTGTGCACACTCGAGTGTGAACAGAGGGCAGGCTGCAAAGTACAGGGAAAGATTAAGATATCACCAATTTAAGCTACTATAATGAGAGAGAACTTTTGAAAACAGATAGAACCAACTTCAAACATGATTTGTATAACACAAATCCCCATGCAACAGGCAGGTGATCATGTTTGTTCATAAAATCACTTACTAATTCATCATGCGGACTCACACTCTGAATGTTTAATAGGTTCCTCACTGTGCAAACACCATGATATAAGCAACAATTAACACACCTCCTGATCCTGGATTCTATCCAGGGTCCTACACTGCATTTTGTTGTCATGTTCCCTTAGTATCCTCCAGTGTTTAAAAAAGTATCTCATGGGTGGATGCAATAAGTCTATGCAAATATCTACCTCTCATCATACTTTTGGTCACTAATTTTAACATCCATTTATTATTCTTATTGGCAGCAATGAACATGGCATTTGCCAAATGGTGATTTTTCTACTTCTGTCGTTTTTTCTTCATTCATCAGTTGAACTTCTCCTGTAAGGAACAGCTGTTCCTTCTCTCTTCCTTATTAATGTCTTTAAGTTATTTATTTGTATGAGTATGGGCTCATAGATATTTATTTTATATGCATTACACTCCATTGCTATCTTTATTTATTGTATTTCACAAAGTGTCCCAGGTTTGCTATGGCCTTTTTAGATGATTCAACTCACATAGATCAATGCCTTGTTAAAAATCAATCCACCCCAAGAAACGCCCATTTGGAGATGTGGCATAGGAGAAAAGATTAAAATGTATAGTTGGAGAAGGAAAAATGGCTAGAGTATGAAGGACAAAGGATACTGAACCCAGATTCTGGCAGCTCTAAGAATGAAAGACCAAAGAGTCATCAGGATACAGAAGCTCAGGGTACCAAATACCCCTGACATTTATACTCTGGCTGGAGAGCTGACCTTCTGGCAATTGGTGAGACGGTTTAAGAAAACATTTATATGTCTATATCATCTGAATATACAGAGGACAGCCAGAAGCTATAATTACAACTTCAATAACTCTATCTCACAGGTGTCTGTGCTTGTGTGTGTGTGTGCCTGTGCACACTCGAGTGTGAACAGAGGGCAGGCTGCAAAGTACAGGGAAAGATTAAGATATCACCAATTTAAGCTACTATAATGAGAGAGAACTTTTGAAAACAGATAGAACCAACTTCAAACATGATTTGTATAACACAAATCCCCATGCAACAGGCAGGTGATCATGTTTGTTCATAAAATCACTTACTAATTCATCATGCGGACTCACACTCTGAATGTTTAATAGGTTCCTAGCACTGTGCAAACACCATGATATAAGCAACAATTAAACACTGTCTTTGGTGACCTTGCAGTTCAGTGGAAGTGAGGTCCATTCAGAAAACTGAAATGTTCCAGGTGGTCTTAGAGAAAGCCTTGGACTTCATCAGTAAAATGGGAGAGTTAATCTTTGATCTTTAAGATTCTTTCCAGCACTGAAGTCATTTGATATTGTAATTTGCTAAACTGATTATTTAAAAATTACTGCTTAATGTGCCTTTCTCTCAAAATATCCTACTCAGTAATAGATGCACTTTTCTCTTTAATAAATCTTTTATTTAAGCTGTTTAAATACTTACTGAGTCTCACAGAGCTGATTCCCTGGGGGCAGAAAGCCTCATTTACATACAGTCACCAACTCTATTTTTCACACAGTGGCTTAGACTTGTGACATAATGAAAAGTCAGCTGAGACCCAGAATGCATTATTTTTAAAGTTGGAGGCAGATGGTTGCATATTGTAGTTACTTAGTTTTCTTGTCTTCTTTTGATTAATGGAAATTAAATAGCTAATCTAAATAGTTTTAGTGATGGACAGAAATGGCTTTCATGACTGCCATATTAAGTTCAAGAGGCAAATGCTTATCCATATCTTCCAAAATAAGAAAGATGCCTTATCTTTTGATTGATAGCAGGATATACTTATTTGTAAGTTTAATTTAAAAAAACAAAAAAATGGAAAATCAACAACACATTTAATAGTTAATAATATAGGCTCTAAGTTTATTAACCTAAATCTAAACTATGACAATATGACTTGTATCTCAAAGAATACAGAAATGAAAAATAGAAAAACAGGCAAAATCCGAATTTTCAAGAGACTACCTATACCATACTATCAAATTTGCATTTTGCACTTACTGTAATTCCAAGTATGAGTGATATTGGTCTGCATTGTACCAGGTTCCCAGGACTAATTACAGTCATCTTATGGTTCCCTCCTTCTCGATCTTTTGATCTAAAGTAACAGATCTTTTCATAAAGCATAGCTATATCATAATGGGCTTGGATGAAGGAGTTTTAATACTGTTATTTCATTTTTTAAAAGCAAGATCAGATTTTCACTTGTATATTGATTTTAAAATATTGAATCTATCAGTGTCCTTGGTTACTTCCCTATTCTAAATCAGAGGTGAAGAGGTGCTGCAGACAAAAATCTGAACTTATTGTAAAGGGAGGTCAGGTTAGAGTGATCAATTTAATAGCACATGCTTTCTTTCAGCTTCTTAATGGAGAAGTACTTCAAAACTATCATTCTGAAATGTACCATAGTAAACTCATGAAATGTAGGCTTGGAGTTATAAGTGTTATGCTTCCAGTATGAGATATGACTCAGTTACCTGTTGGGAGAGTTGAAAGATTAAAGTAAAAATGAAAAGGAAATTGGTTTGGTTGAATGAATATGTTTTGGGAATATCAGTTCTGACAAGAGATTGGACCCACTGAGCTGCTAGAGGGGCTGGAAAGGGTTTTCAATGTTGTATGTGAATAGCAGAAAATAAAAAAAAAATAAAAAGAAGAAGGGGAGCAATTAGACAGTCAGTAAAGGAGAAAAAAGTGTTTCTGGGAACCCAGGAAACAAGCTGCAGAGGATACGGCCAAGGTCAATTTAGCCCGCAGACCAGCAATGGAAGATTGAAAGATCCCAAAGTGGAAGGAAACAAAAGGATTTAGCTTATCCCATCTGAGACCACTATAGTGCTGGAGCTTGAAATGAATTATGCTCTCACTAAACAAATGATGCGGGTGTGTTCAATGAACTCTTCTTGAACATAGCTCCACCAGAAACAGTTTCATTTCTAATGGGCTAATCTGGTTAGTGACACTCCCAGTGTTTCCCAAAGATACGTAAAATCAGATTTTGCACCATAAATTTCCTTAACACCAGGTCATAAACGTTAATGTTATTCTATGTTGACATTTAAAGTATTCAAATTTGAAGAGCCTCCATATACTACAGAAAGCACAGCTTTATGCTCAAAACTGCAGCCTATGAAAATATATGTCCCATAGAAGTAGAGCACTTAGAATTGCTTAATATTTCAATTGCATAAAATGCTTGTAAACATTTTACAATTATAGACCAGTAGAGGGCTTTAAGAGGCACTTTTATCTACTCTGATGGCCCGAGTTACCTCTCCATAGCCCAAGGTCTGGCTGTAATATGTGGGTCTATTGGCTGATGAAGTCCCAGTTCCTTTGTTTCTGGGATTTGTGGACATCCACTTGTGAGTCTAACCCTCATCCTTCTCTCCCTCCTGGATTTCATGCCTAATTAACTGACATAAAAATGATTGCAGAACTCACAAATTCTTAAACTGAAATAACACAAAGGTAAATGTGGCATGACTGACTCTCTTCCAACCAGTCTTTGGGAATATAAATATTTCCCTTGAAAAGGGGCCCTGAGGTAAGGTTAAGACATGATTTGGGAGAGTTAAGGAATCTATTGTCTTCTCTCCCCTTTCTTTAAAAAAAAAGAAAAATAAATTAAGGGTTAGCAACTGTTTTTAGGATTAAATCCAAAGTAATACACTCAGAGGAACACTATCAAGCACGCATTCTGATAGGTCTTACCTACAGAGAAACAGAAGCATTACTATACAAGCATTCTACAGTTTCTTTTATTTCTAAAATATATTTTTGCCTATAATTGGCAGTCTTCTGATATAGAGGCTTTATCAGTCATTATTCCAGTGATGTTAGTTACAGGCAAGACTTAGACATGTTGCTCAACCTTTGCTTCAACACGCCTGAGGAATATAATGTACTTAAAAATACCTACTCTGTAGTAAGCCCCAGTGGAGGTGAAGTGTACATGTAAGGAGTGTGAAAAATGCTACAGAAATTATTCTAATGCACCTACCTCACTGTTTTAATTTTCATGGGGACCAAGGGATTTTGAGGATCGCTTATGTCATTCTCAAAAAATAAAAAAATCAAGATTATTGTTTGAAAAAGGCATTCGGTTTCCAACATCTATTGAGGATTTGCCATGTATGAGGTACTTTCTATGGTTTCTTTTATTAACCTTCGCAGAGTGTTATTAGACAGGAACTCTGACAAAGAATGAACAGAAGTCTAGTCAACAAATATTTATTAAGCATCTGTTATTCACCAGGGACTTTTTTAGGTGTTGGGGATACAGGAGTGAACAAAATAGACCAAGTATGTGCTTTCAAAATCTTGTATTAAGTGTATTCTAGGGCTCAGAAAAGTTGAATTAACTTACCCCATATGAAGATGAGATTTGAGACCGGCCCATGTTTTGAGTATTATCTATTTCTGGGCTTCCCTTGCGGCTCAGATGTTAAAGAATCTGCCTGCAATGTGGGAGATCCAGGTTCGATACCTGGGTTGGGAAGATTCCTCAGAGAAGAAAATGGCTACCCAGGTAGTAAAGAATCTGCCTATCAATGCAGGAGACATCTTTCCTGTAGGTCAAAAATTGTCAAATTCTGGTATTTTTATTAAGTTTAATATTATACAAATATAATTTGGTGAACATCCATCTATATCATAGGACAGTATACAGTTCTGAAATGTTGCCCTTTCGCACATGAACAGTAACCTTTAGTTAACTTCAGAAGGTTCTTTATTAATTTAGACATTGTAAAAGATATCAAAATGAATCATACATGCTAATGCTGCATACTACTTAACCAATTAATCTCACCCTGGCAATTAAGCTGACAGCCTCAAAATGCCATTGACAATTTATCATCATATTCTGACTACTGACAACCCTGATACTACTACTCCCTGGGAAATCTACATGTCTATCAGGGTAAGCACTTGCAATTCTTGCAATTTCACACATCTCTAATCTTCTGCCTGGTCTAAGAAAAATCTCTGACTCCCTAGTTCTTTCTACTGGGGATAAAAACATTAATAGGAAATTAATCGACACAGTTGACCACTCTATTATTTCACCTGAGTTTGCAGGGACTATGCTTTGAAAGTTTGAGTTACTCTGTATAATCGCAGGTCTCTTTCATTTTACCAGACATATTCCAAAAAAAAAAGTTAATAATTCAATATAGTTTCTATTTACCAAGGACTCATGATTTAAAGCTGGGATTACAAGATGTCAGATGCATAAATTGGGCCAGGGTAATAGAGAGGAGTGGCGTCTATAGCAAATAAAGAATTTTTTTTTTTTCTAAAACATAAACTCTGTGAAAACAATCCAGTAGGGATGAAGTAAGGTGGGAGGATTTCAGTCTGCCCAGATGGAAATTTGAGATATATGATTTAAAGTAACCTCACAGTGGATTTTTTGGTATTATCATTGGACATCCTCTGGTTCTGTCTGAAGTTAGAATTTTTAAAGATGGATTTTATTATTTTTTAAAAGGCTAAGACCTACAGTGATAAATGTTCTCATTTGTTTAAGAACGAAGGAAGGGGTTTCCCTGGTGGTCCAGTGGGTCAAGAGTCTGCCTTGCAGTGAAAGAGCCGCCGGTTCAATCCTGGGAAGATCCCACGTGCAGCGGAGCGGCTAGAACGGTGTGTCCAATTAGGAGCCAGCACTCTGGAGCACATGTGCCCAGAGATGGTGCTCTGCAAGAAGAGAGGCCCACACAGGTCAAAGAATAAAGATGGATGAAAATAAATAAATAAATAAATTTTTTTTTTAATGTCTAAAAAAAAGAAGAATGAAGGAGACTTCCTTAGTTGCAATATGCAAGGTGTGGAGTAACTATGGAAAATTCTATAGAAACCCATAGAGAAAGACTTTGGTCATGTTTGAAGTAATGACTATAAGCCATGTTTAGACTAAAAACAACAATGCAAACTTGGCCTTGTGTGGTAACACCTGGGATAGCCTATACAACTTTTTGTGCCTCAGTTTCCTCATCTGTGAAATGGGGACTAAAGTACTACTTGTCTCATAGGGTTAATATAGAAATTAAGAGGGATAATGTATGTATAAAAAGGTAGAGGGAAGAGCCAGGACTCAAAAAATAGTAAAGTACCTGGCTTTCCCTTTGCCCAACACCCACTGCCTCCTCAAAACTCTTCACTTTACCTTCAGACACAATAATAATTTCTACATGATCTGCAAACAAGTATCAGAAACATAGGACTGTAAACCCATTGCTCAATGTTGCCTTTTCTATTTCAGTCATTTCTATGTGCAGTCATCCTGTTCTGATTTTCCCTCCCTAAATTATGCTGACGAAATGGTACTTCTGGGAGAGCTTCCTAAACTCAACCAGGATGAGAGAAAGCTGACATAAGGTACAATCAGTCATTTCATATGCACATCTCTAAAGCAAATACACCAACTTTAACACCATTATTTCAGATACTCAGATAAATACAGACATGTAACTATACATAGAAAAAGCAAAACTTCGGGTTTTTTTTTTTCTTAATTTCTCTGAAAATAAGTCATCCTGGCTGAGTGTTTTGTCAATCGCTGTGAATTTACTACTTATGCGCCAAAATTTCTATTACCATCTGCATGAAACAAACCATGAAGTTTACTCTTTCTTTTCTCAGAAAATTGGAAATGTAACTATTTAGCCTCTTTGTCACTCTGCTTCCTGTTTTTCGCTCATCCAACCAAGTATCTACCATCGTCTTAGGGCACATGTCCCAGGACTTCACTGAGGTTTTAAGGCATGTACCTTTCAGATAACTACGCTCTTTTATCCCACACTTTTTTCCTCCCTCTCATTTTTATTGGGAGGGTTCATATTATTGAATCATTGCTAATTTGTCAAAACACACAAATGAAAGAGTAAATTAAGCAGCTTATTAAAAGTAAACAGGCTCTGAATAAGGGCTTAAGGGGCTAATGAATGCATAAAGGAATTTTACAGCAAGACATTTGGCTGGGTTAGAAATCTGGGTTCTAAGGTGTGTTTTGGTTGGAATTTCGGATCCATTTAATAAATAAGATCTTTCTGTTGAAGGTTTTCTAAAAGTTATTCTAAAAGAGAGAATAGGGAAACATTTCTTAAAATGTCAGCTAGTACACTTTATATTTAAAGTGAAACTGGGTTTATGATTTTAAGTTGTTAGCCATATAATCAAACAACTATCTTTACCTACGGACAGCAATTACTACAGTTACTGATTCCTAGTGATGGATTATTCATGCTAGTTAGCTAGCTGAACATTATGTTTCTAAAACAGAAACACTGGATTGCAAGGCAGACTCTTTACCCACTGGACCACCAGGGAAACCCCTTCCTTCTCTCTTAAAAGCATAAGTAATATGTTTTGTGACAGTCATCCTGTTCTGATTTTCCCTCCCTAAATTATGCTGACGAAATGGTACTTCTGGGAGAGCTTCCTAAACTCAACCAGGATGAGAGAAAGCTGACATAAGGTACAATCAGTCATTTCATATGCACATCTCTAAAGCAAATACACCAACTTTAACACCATTATTTCAGATACTCAGATAAATACAGACATGTAACTATACATAGAAAAAGCAAAACTTCGGGTTTTTTTTTTTCTTAATTTCTCTGAAAATAAGTCATCCTGGCTGAGTGTTTTGTCAATCGCTGTGAATTTACTACTTATGCGCCAAAATTTCTATTACCATCTGCATGAAACAAACCATGAAGTTTACTCTTTCTTTTCTCAGAAAATTGGAAATGTAACTATTTAGCCTCTTTGTCACTCTGCTTCCTGTTTTTCGCTCATCCAACCAAGTATCTACCATCGTCTTAGGGCACATGTCCCAGGACTTCACTGAGGTTTTAAGGCATGTACCTTTCAGATAACTACGCTCTTTTATCCCACACTTTTTTCCTCCCTCTCATTTTTATTGGGAGGGTTCATATTATTGAATCATTGCTAATTTGTCAAAACACACAAATGAAAGAGTAAATTAAGCAGCTTATTAAAAGTAAACAGGCTCTGAATAAGGGCTTAAGGGGCTAATGAATGCATAAAGGAATTTTACAGCAAGACATTTGGCTGGGTTAGAAATCTGGGTTCTAAGGTGTGTTTTGGTTGGAATTTCGGATCCATTTAATAAATAAGATCTTTCTGTTGAAGGTTTTCTAAAAGTTATTCTAAAAGAGAGAATAGGGAAACATTTCTTAAAATGTCAGCTAGTACACTTTATATTTAAAGTGAAACTGGGTTTATGATTTTAAGTTGTTAGCCGTATAATCAAACAACTATCTTTACCTACGGACAGCAATTACTACAGTTACTGATTCCTAGTGATGGATTATTCATGCTAGTTAGCTAGCTGAACATTATGTTTCTAAAACAGAAACACTGGATTGCAAGGCAGACTCTTTACCCACTGGACCACCAGGGAAACCCCTTCCTTCACTCTTAAAAAGCATAAGTAATATGTTTTGTGACAGTTAAGAAGCAGGTGTCAAACCAAAAATTAAAATTTTCCAATTACAGTGACAGAAAAAGGAAGATGATATGAAAGTCAACTAAAGCAACTACAAAAATTTTAAGACTGAAAAGAGAGGAAATGAGACATATTTTAATTAAAGTTGACTTCCTTAATCTAAAAGCAGGGGGACAATTTTTACATAGAGATGTATCAATGTTTCAGTAAGCCATTACTTTTTATGAAATGAAGAGAACTGAATGTAGATGAATGAACACAATCCTCTTAAGGATTAGTACATTTTTAGGTTTCTAAACTTATTTTTATGGTAGTAAAAAAATAACCAAAAAAACTAAACATTTTTAAGGGTACACAATTGTCACTTTTTGAACCACTACAATGATTCATTCTCCTCTTATTATCAGACTCACACCTTTCTTAGTCATTCTTCCTTAGCCATCTCCTTTACTGCATCCCGGGGCCATACATTGAAATGCCTTTGGAGGCTGGGAGGGGAGGCAGAAGCAGGCAAGGTAAATGGCCCCAAGGAGCTCAATATAAGACAGAGAATGACTGTGGAGAACTGACATTTAAACACACACGCACAGACACAGACACTTGGGCTGACCTCTGAGTTGTTTTGTAATCTTTGGGCAGCATAGCTTACACGGGGACAAAACCTGTTGTTTCTGTCCCAATCTTTCCTGAATCTACTTGAATCATCACTGCTACTACCTTGGGGCCACAGTCATTGCTTCTGCTTCTTCCCAAGTCCACTTCTGTCCTTTCTTTCCTTATTTTTAGCTTCATATATTTATTTACTTGTTTCCCTTGTATCCAGATCTAACACCAAGAGCCATGCTTTCTTTTTTAGAATGTTTTATGTATTTTAATGCTACATGACTAGTACAAATACATTCATGGCCACTAAACTAAAACTTCAGTGTATATTACATCTTTATTGATACAAATTATTCTTCTCGACCAGATTAAGTCTTTTCTGCTTTAAATACTGTCTTGCCTTACAAATACGCCACTCTATACTACTAAATATATTTTTGGCATTGCCATTCTTTTACGTTAACTCATATTATTTTGCTTAGCTTTGTCTCAAAAACGTACTAGTTTTTGCTTTCCTCCCACCATGCCAGATTTTACCTTTCGGTAAGAGACTAAATCTATTGATAACTGTAATAGATTTGTTTAGCATTTTGTTATGCTTCTTGTTCATTCTTTTCTTTGTGCACTAATAACATTTTTCCTTTATTCTTAAATATAGTATTTCTGTGACTGTGAAGGATAAAACGTATCTACTAATGCCACAATCTGTAAAATACGACGTTTAGTATTCTTTCTTATACATACTTCTCTGTGTTTTTGAAGTGATCTTGGGTATTTGACTCAGAACATTATTTTTTTCCCCCATAAGGCTTCTTATAAGAATTATTTTTAACATCTGAATTGTTTAAAAACAAAACAAGAACATCTTATTTAAATGTCACCTGTTCCATCATTTTGTAGTACCAGCCTTGAATTCCTGATGCTGATTACATGACCAGCAAAGCCGCACGTTTTATCATTGTTGTAACAGTGGTGGTGTGTGTGTGTCTGCTCTTGTATGGCTGAGAAGATCATTCATTTGTTATTATGCACACTGAACCCTAGCTCATCTCAATAAGCAATTTTGAATAATAAATTTATTTCACGGCAGCTCTATATACATTATTCCATTACCTTCTGTCATTAAATGCTACAGAAGCAAAGTCTGATTACAAGCTAATGTTTTCACTCCCTTTATTTTTGTCTGGAGTACTTTAGGTTCTTTCCCCTCCATTTTGTTTTTAAAGTATTTATTTATTTATTTTTGTCTGTGCTGGGTCTTTTTTGGGGGGTAGGTGGGTTGGGGAAGCGGAGAGGGGGCACTTCTATTGATCTTTCATTCATTCAGTTTCATCCATCTTTGTTCTTTGGCCTGTGTGGGTCTCCCCTCGCAGTGGCCTCTGTCGATAGGAGGCCCACACCATAGGAGGCCCACACAGGCCAAAGAACAAAGATAAATAAATGAAAGAGCAATAGAAGTGGCCAGATTAAGTCTTTTCTGCTTTAAATACTGTCTTGCCTTACAAATACGCCACTCTATACTACTAAATATATTTTTGGCATTGCCATTCTTTTACGTTAACTCATATTATTTTGCTTAGCTTTGTCTCAAAAACGTACTAGTTTTTGCTTTCCTCCCACCATGCCAGATTTTACCTTTCGGTAAGAGACTAAATCTATTGATAACTGTAATAGATTTGTTTAGCATTTTGTTATGCTTCTTGTTCATTCTTTTCTTTGTGCACTAATAACATT
This sequence comes from Tragulus kanchil, assembly GCA_022376925.1. Taxonomy (NCBI): domain Eukaryota; kingdom Metazoa; phylum Chordata; class Mammalia; order Artiodactyla; family Tragulidae; genus Tragulus; species Tragulus kanchil. Next base: position 125,957,652 of record JAIOJX010000028.1, read on the forward strand.
TTTCCTTTATTCTTAAATATAGTATTTCTGTGACTGTGAAGGATAAAACGTATCTACTAATGCCACAATCTGTAAAATACGACGTTTAGTATTCTTTCTTATACATACTTCTCTGTGTTTTTGAAGTGATCTTGGGTATTTGACTCAGAACATTATTTTTTCCACCATAAGGCTTCTTATAAGAATTATTTTTAACATCTGAATTGTTTAAAAACAAAACAAGAACATCTTATTTAAATGTCACCTGTTCCATCATTTTGTAGTACCAGCCTTGAATTCCTGATGCTGATTACATGACCAGCAAAGCCACACGTTTTATCATTGTTGTAACAGTGGTGGTGTGTGTGTGTCTGCTCTTGTATGGCTGAGAAGATCATTCATTTGTTATTATGCACACTGAACCCTAGCTCATCTCAATAAGCAATTTTGAATAATAAATTTATTTCACGGCAGCTCTATATACATTATTCCATTACCTTCTGTCATTAAATGCTACAGAAGCAAAGTCTGATTACAAGCTAATGTTTTCACTCCCTTTATTTTTGTCTGGAGTACTTTAGGTTCTTTCCCCTCCATTTTGTTTTTAAAGTATTTATTTATTTATTTTTGTCTGTGCTGGGTCTTTTTTGGGGGGTAGGTGGGTTGGGGAAGCGGAGAGGGGGCACTTCTATTGATCTTTCATTCATTCAGTTTCATCCATCTTTGTTCTTTGGCCTGTGTGGGTCTCCCCTCGCAGTGGCCTCTGTCGATAGGAGGCCCACACCATAGGAGGCCCACACAGGCCAAAGAACAAAGATAAATAAATGAAAGAGCAATAGAAGTGGCCAAAAAATAAATAAATAAATAAACTGTGGCCTGTTATGTCTGGCTTTGTCATTTAGTATTTTCGAGAGTCATCTGCGTTATAGCATGTATCAGCACTTCATTCTTTTCTATGGTTAAATAATATTCCAATGCATTATTGTACAATTTTTTGATTATCCATTCATTTATTGAGGGACACTGGGCTGTTTCCAGTTTTGGCTATTATGAATAACATTATTATGAACATTTGTGTATAAGTTCTTGCATGGATATATATTTTTTCAATTCTCCCGGCTTATGTTCAGAGTGGAACTGCTGGGTCATATGCTAAATATATTATTAATATTTGGGCGACTAGTCAAACCATTTTTGGGCTTCTCAGGCAGTGCTAGTGGTAAAGAGCCCACCTGCTAGTGCAGGTGACCTGAGAGACATGCATTTGATCCCTAGATTTGAGAAGATCTCCTGGAGGAGTACATGGCAACCCAGTCTGGTATTCCAACTGGAGAATCCCAGAGACAGAGGAGACTGGCAGGCTACAGTCCATAGGGTTGGAAAGAGTCAAACAGGACTGAAGGGATTTCGCATGCAAACCATTTTCATTGTGGCTGCACCATTCTACACCCCACCACGAATTTAGGAGGGTTCAGTTTTTTTCCACAGCCTCTCTAGTATTTGTTTTGGTTTTTTTTTGACCTTTTCTCTTTTTAATCTATTTTTATTTATTGATTTATTTGGCCACTTCTATTGGTCTTTCATTTATTCATTTTAATCCATCTTTGTTCTTTTGGCCTATGTGGGCCTCCCATCACAGTGGCCCCTCTCGCTGAAGAGTACCGGCTCAGGGTGCACACCCTCCAGAGCTCCAGCTCGGTAGTTGCATCGTTCCAGCCGCTCTGCGGCACGTGGGATTTTCCCAGGTCAGGGATCAAACCGGCGCCCCTTGCACCGCAAGGCGGTGTCCTTTTCCACTGGACCCCCAGGAAAGCCCTTTTTTGGCCACTTCTATTGGTCTTTCATTTGTCCATTTTTATCCGTCTTTGTTCTTTGGCTCCTGTGGGTCTCTCGTCGCGGCAGCCTCTGTTGTCGCAGAGCGCCAGCTCTGGGGGCATGCGCTCCAGAGCTCCAGCTCGGTAGTTGGACACATCAGTCCAGTCCGCGGCACGTTGGATCCTCCTAAGCCAGGAATCAAACTGGCACCCCTTGCACCACAAGGCGGTGTCCCTACCCACTAGACCACCAGGGAAGCCCTAGTATTTGTTCTTGTCTTTTTTATTTTAACCATCTAGTGGAAGTGACTATATGTCCTATGAAGGCTCTTCTCAAGAAGAGATTTGTTTGATTGGAAAGTATTTTCTCCCATTCTGTGGCTTGTTTCACTTTCTCGATTGTGTTATTTGAAAGTCAAATTTTAAATTTGATTTTGTCACTTGTCTTTTTAGAATCATACCTAAGAAATCATTGACTAATGCAAGGTGATGATAGTTTATTCCTTATATTTTCTTCTAAGAGTTTCATAGTTCAGCTCTTACGTTTAGGCCCATAGTTAATTTTGGGTTACATTTTTGTATATGTTGTGAGGTAGTGACCACTTCCACTCTGTAAGTGTGGTTATCACTGTCTCCGTATCATTTCTTGAGAACTATCTGTTCTCTTGTTGAAAATCCACTGACCATAAATGTAAAGGCTTATTTTTGAACTTTGAATTCTATTCCACTGAGTCCTTCGCATTTTTAAATGGTTTAAGATCAGCTTATGAATTTTTGCAAAAAAAGGTAGCTGATATTTTGATGCATTAAATCTGTAGGTTAAATTTGGGGAATACTGCCATCTTAACAATATTTAGTGTTCTGATCCATGAATAAAAGTTATCTTCCAGTTTATGTTTATCTCCGTAAGTAATGTCTTGTGTCTCATTTTATGTTTTTGGTGTATAAGTACTTAGCCTTCCTTTATTAAATATATTCTTAAGTATTTAATTCTTTTAGATGCTATTGTAAATGGATTGTTTTTAATATTGTTTCTGAATGTTCACTGCTAGTGTGTAAAAAGTAACAACTGGTTATCTTTATTGTGCTCTTACCTCTTGTGACCTTGCTGAACTTTCAGTTCTAACAGTTTGTGTTCTTTGGCTCCTGTGGGTCTCTCGTCGCGGCAGCCTCTGTTGTCGCAGAGCGCCAGCTCTGGGGGCATGCGCTCCAGAGCTCCAGCTCGGTAGTTGGACACATCAGTCCAGTCCGCGGCACGTTGGATCCTCCTAAGCCAGGAATCAAACTGGCACCCCTTGCACCACAAGGCGGTGTCCCTACCCACTAGACCACCAGGGAAGCCCTAGTATTTGTTCTTGTCTTTTTTATTTTAACCATCTAGTGGAAGTGACTATATGTCCTATGAAGGCTCTTCTCAAGAAGAGATTTGTTTGATTGGAAAGTATTTTCTCCCATTCTGTGGCTTGTTTCACTTTCTCGATTGTGTTATTTGAAAGTCAAATTTTAAATTTGATTTTGTCACTTGTCTTTTTAGAATCATACCTAAGAAATCATTGACTAATGCAAGGTGATGATAGTTTATTCCTTATATTTTCTTCTAAGAGTTTCATAGTTCAGCTCTTACGTTTAGGCCCATAGTTAATTTTGGGTTACATTTTTGTATATGTTGTGAGGTAGTGACCACTTCCACTCTGTAAGTGTGGTTATCACTGTCTCCGTATCATTTCTTGAGAACTATCTGTTCGCTTGTTGAAAATCCACTGACCATAAATGTAAAGGCTTATTTTTGAACTTTGAATTCTATTCCACTGAGTCCTTCGCATTTTTAAATGGTTTAAGATCAGCTTATGAATTTTTGCAAAAAAAGGTAGCTGATATTTTGATGCATTAAATCTGTAGGTTAAATTTGGGGAATACTGCCATCTTAACAATATTTAGTGTTCTGATCCATGAATAAAAGTTATCTTCCAGTTTATGTTTATCTCCGTAAGTAATGTCTTGTGTCTCATTTTATGTTTTTGGTGTATAAGTACTTAGCCTTCCTTTATTAAATATATTCTTAAGTATTTAATTCTTTTAGATGCTATTGTAAATGGATTGTTTTTAATATTGTTTCTGAATGTTCACTGCTAGTGTGTAAAAAGTAACAACTGGTTATCTTTATTGTGCTCTTACCTCTTGTGACCTTGCTGAACTTTCAGTTCTAACAGTTTGTGTATCTGTGTGTATTTCTTAGAATTTTCTATAGAAAAGATAGGCTAATCTATAAATAGAGAAATTTACTTCTTACTTTCAATCTGGACGCTTTTAATTTTTTTCTTGACAACTTCTCTGGCTAGAACCTCTACTACAATGTTGAACAGACGATGAGAGGAGATACCCGTCTTATTCCTGATCTTAAGGAGAAATATTCAGTCTGTCACCATTAAGAAAGATATTAGCTAAGGGTTTTTTGGAGATGTCCTTTATAAGTTGTGGAGATTCCTTTCTATTTCTAGTTTGTTGAGTGTTTTCACCATGAAAATATATTGGATTTTGCCAAATGATTTTCTGTATCTATTGAGATGATCATGTGTCTTTCGTTCTATTGAAATGGTATATTACACTGACTGTTTTTCATGTTTAACCAATCTTGCATTCCTGGAATAGATCCCACTTGCTTACAGTATGTAATTTTTTATTTGTTGTCAGATTTAACATAAGGATTCTTGAGTTTATGTTCAGAGTTCCTGTTTCTTCTTGTTTTGGTAGTTTGTGTTTTTGTACTAGTTTGTCCATTTCATCTGGGTCATCTAACTTTGTTGTCATATTATTGTTCACATATTCCATAATACTATATTTTATTTTTGTAAGGCTAGTAGTGATGTCTCTTCCTTTTTAAATTCACTTTAAAATATCATTTTCCTCTAAGTTTTAATAACGTATCTTAATTTCTCTCTTCAATGACTGTCCTTCCTGTAATATTACCTTTCTATAATATTTAATATGCTAGTCAGGCCTTACTAATTTTATTTTAAAGTCTGGGCTCTACTATTCTCTACACTTATGTTGTTTGGCTCTTACATCAGAATCTTTGTCCCTATACAATATATTGTGCAACTCCTGAAAATGTCTTACAATTAGATGATACCCTTCCAGTTTCCTGAACTTTTATTTTATGGCTGGGAGTACTTAACTTTAGAGATTCTAATCCCTACTTGAATTAAGAATTATAGTTCACTTATATAATAAATCATAATAAAATAAAACCTAACATTTAATAAAATAATATTTACTAAGCATATAACACATGCCAAGCATTATACAATGCACTTTATGTGAAATCTCCTGATATCAACATAAACATCAAGTTACAGATTACAAAACCAAATTTGAACCCAATTTTGTATGACAACAGAACCCACAGTCTTAACTAGTGGTCGACAAACTTTTAAAAGGACCAGATAGGAAATATTTTAAGTTCGTGGGCCGTATGGTCTTTGCCACAATGACTCAACTTTGCTGTTGTAGCAAGAAAGTAGTCATCACAATACATAAATGAATGTACATAGCTGTGTTCCAATACATTTGACAAAAATAGACAGTATGCCACAGGCCCTAGGCTATGGTCCCCCACTCTTCCCCAGCACATCACATTGGGCTACTTTTTTTTCAAAACCTTCCCTGATTACCACATAGATCAATTTCTTCTGCTTTTGGATATCTGTCAGAGTAACTGTTATAATGCCATCATCCTAAATCACATATCCTTATTTATATAATGTCTTGCAATGTCATCTTTTGTTAACTATATTGACAAAAGATTATACCAAGGAGTAAGTAATTTTATATATTCTGTGGCAAATCTCTGTAACAGCCAAACCCATACTATAGATTGTAGTAGTTTCGAAGTTTAGATGACTATTATCTGGACAGTTTTGCCTCAATAAAGCCACTCATCTAAGTTCACATAATAGAAGTAAAAATTGGACAATAAAGATGTCAATGTGGAAATGTGGACAACTGCAATATAGCCAAGGTTCTATGGGTCAACAACTTTGATTGTGAGTTTTTTTTTCTTAAGTAGAAGAAGTATCTGTTTCCATTTTCTCAGTTTCAACTTCCTCCTCAGACTTCCTTATCTCAAAAAACTGTAATTTATCAAAACTGTAAGTCCATGATGTATTATTATAAGAATGATTAATACTTCAGGTAATACTCAGTATAAAGATGCTGATAATTTTTTGCACATTTTAGAAGTGATAATAACACCATTTTCCAGGATTAAATTGTTTTAGAGTGAGTTCCTCTCTATTAAACAATAGCTTTTGGGTTTTGGTTTGGCTTTTGACAGCATTCATTCTTAAGATTTGTTTACTATTCAATTGTTCTTTTATATACATTACACACATATTTAAAAATTCTATCTCCATAAAGATTCTTTGATATTTTGAGGCTTAAAGCAGATTTAAAATAGAATCATCCTTTCAAGTATTACAGAATACATCTGTAATGAAAAGTCCTGGACGTATTATATGTGGTTTGGCTAGATGGTCTTGTAGAGGTACCATCAGTCTCAGAAATGCCTTTGCCAGACACTTCAAATCTGGTAGCCACAGAAGCTAAAATGTGGTGTATGAAGGTTAGTTTTCTAACATGGGGAAAAAATAACCGAATGAACAAACAGGAAACAATCAGTTAAGATGGTCTCCCAATACATTTGACAAAAATAATGCCCCCTAGGCTATGGTCCCCACTCTTCCCCAGCACATCACATTGGGCTACTTTTTTCAAAACCTTCCTGATTAACACATAGATCAATTTCTTCTGCTTTTGGATATCTGTCAGAGTAACTGTTATAATGCCATCATCCTAAATCACATATCCTTATTTATATAATGTCTTGCAATGTCATCTTTTGTTAACTATATTGACAAAAGATTATACCAAGGAGTAAGTAATTTTATATATTCTGTGGCAAATCTCTGTAACAGCCAAACCCATACTATAGATTGTAGTAGTTTCGAAGTTTAGATGACTATTATCTGGACAGTTTTGCCTCAATAAAGCCACTCATCTAAGTTCACATAATAGAAGTAAAAATTGGACAATAAAGATGTCAATGTGGAAATGTGGACAACTGCAATATAGCCAAGGTTCTATGGGTCAACAACTTTGATTGTGAGTTTTTTTTTCTTAAGTAGAAGAAGTATCTCTTTCCATTTTCTCAGTTTCAACTTCCTCCTCAGACTTCCTTATCTCAAAAAACTGTAATTTATCAAAACTGTAAGTCCATGATGTATTATTATAAGAATGATTAATACTTCAGGTAATACTCAGTATAAAGATGCTGATAATTTTTTGCACATTTTAGAAGTGATAATAACACCATTTTCCAGGATTAAATTGTTTTAGAGTGAGTTCCTCTCTATTAAACAATAGCTTTTGGGTTTTGGTTTGGCTTTTGACAGCATTCATTCTTAAGATTTGTTTACTATTCAATTGTTCTTTTATATACATTACACACATATTTAAAAATTCTATCTCCATAAAGATTCTTTGATATTTTGAGGCTTAAAGCAGATTTAAAATAGAATCATCCTTTCAAGTATTACAGAATACATCTGTAATGAAAAGTCCTGGACGTATTATATGTGGTTTGGCTAGATGGTCTTCGAAGTAGAGGTACCATCAGTCTCAGAAATGCCTTTGCCAGACACTTCAAATCTGGTAGCCACAGAAGCTAAAATGTGGTGTATGAAGGTTAGTTTTCTAACATGGGGGAAAAAAAAAATAACCGAATGAACAAACAGGAAACAATCAGTTAGAAGAAGGAATACAGTTTCAAGTGAGCAAGATTTTAATGATCAGACTATGGCTCAAAGTACTGATTGGTTACCCTCAAATTTATTCGAAACATCGTTCTCCTGCTTCATTCACCACAAAGGCCCCAAATCCTTGCTATCTCAACATCCCTTAGTGCTGGGGCAGCTACATGCCATGGGCCACTCAGTCCAGAGTGGACATTTGGTAGAGGTCACTGGGAAAGCTTTTATTTCCTGATTCAAAGAGACTCAGTAGGTACAAGATGTTCCTCAGTCCTCCTGCCCTAAACTAGAATACGAGGTCTCGATCTGCAGAAGCATTCACCTCGTATAAGGCACAGGAGAAAGCAAGAGGCCAAAATCCTGACAACACTCAGCCTCTAGACAGAAAACACACAGCCACTTTCCTCCGGAGTTTTTGTCCTGAAAAGAAAAAACTCCGTATCATTTTATGTCACTGTGCATAAAACTTGCAGCTGAAAGCACTTCTAATTGATACATACTTGCAAACTACTTTTAAAGCTATCAGTTAATTTTGGAGACATAACGTGAGTAAAATTTGGCTTTTAAATTAACCTTGGACAATAAGACTTCTTTCTCTTTCAAAATATTTAATTGTATATTAATAACCATCAGCTAAATCTGCTGTTATTCTAAAAATGAATATTCACTATTAGGTCTTCATAATTTTGTTATTGACAGCATTCATTCTTAAGATTTGTTTACTATTCAATTGTTCTTTTATATACATTACACATATTTAAAAATTCTATCTCCATAAAGATTCTTTGATATTTTGAGGCTTAAAGCAGATTTAAAATAGAATCATCCTTTCAAGTATTACAGAATACATCTGTAATGAAAAGTCCTGGACGTATTATATGTGGTTTGGCTAGATGGTCTTCGAAGTAGAGGTACCATCAGTCTCAGAAATGCCTTTGCCAGACACTTCAAATCTGGTAGCCACAGAAGCTAAAATGTGGTGTATGAAGGTTAGTTTTCTAACATGGGGGAAAAAAAAAATAACCGAATGAACAAACAGGAAACAATCAGTTAGAAGAAGGAATACAGTTTCAAGTGAGCAAGATTTTAATGATCAGACTATGGCTCAAAGTACTGATTGGTTACCCTCAAATTTATTCGAAACATCGTTCTCCTGCTTCATTCACCACAAAGGCCCCAAATCCTTGCTATCTCAACATCCCTTAGTGCTGGGGCAGCTACATGCCATGGGCCACTCAGTCCAGAGTGGACATTTGGTAGAGGTCACTGGGAAAGCTTTTATTTCCTGATTCAAAGAGACTCAGTAGGTACAAGATGTTCCTCAGTCCTCCTGCCCTAAACTAGAATACGAGGTCTCGATCTGCAGAAGCATTCACCTCGTATAAGGCACAGGAGAAAGCAAGAGGCCAAAATCCTGACAACACTCAGCCTCTAGACAGAAAACACACAGCCACTTTCCTCCGGAGATTTTGTCCTGAAAAGAAAAAACTCCGTATCATTTTATGTCACTGTGCATAAAACTTGCAGCTGAAAGCACTTCTAATTGATACATACTTGCAAACTACTTTTAAAGCTATCAGTTAATTTTGGAGACATAACGTGAGTAAAATTTGGCTTTTAAATTAACCTTGGACAATAAGACTTCTTTCTCTTTCAAAATATTTAATTGTATATTAATAACCATCAGCTAAATCTGCTGTTATTCTAAAAATGAATATTCACTATTAGGTCTTCATAATTTTGTTATTGACATTTTGTTTTTAAAAGAGATTTAGGATACTTAGTAGAGGTTACTTAACTGAGAGGCTGGATGAATCTAAAAAGCATTAATTGCTTCAGTGATTTTAAATTGCTTTGTGAAGTACACAACAATTAAATGCTCCAATAACTGATTTAATTCAAGTGAATGGCAAAAATTACACATCATAATACAGTATCTATAGCATCCTACTAAGAGGTGAGAAAACAATAAAATTAACTCCTCAAGATACAGAGGATTAAAAGACCTCAAATAAAACTTAGGTTTCAGAACAAAATTTAGGCTATCAACAAAAAGCCAGAAGCAATCCACTGTGGTCAAAATATCAAAAACATCCCAGGGAGGTCTTGCGGGTCCAAAGAAGCTAAGATACTAAAGGGAAACTGAACCATGGCTGGTAGGCACTCACTGAATTGCTAGATTGTGCTACAGAAATCACTTTCTTACACTCGAGTTACTGTTACTGGGAGCTCTGGTATATCTGGGAAAAACAATACACTTAGGAAAACGACGTTGTTAAATCCAAATGAATCCCACCTGCCATGCTCCCCACACTAAATTATGAGTTGTAGCCTCAAAAAGCATTCCTTTCTTAGGTTGAACCAGAAGGGGTCCTTGAAGCTGTGACTTGAGCGTGAGATACCACGCACACTTGAGCAGCTGTGCTGTGTGGAAGGAAGGCCATGCACCGAGCTTAGTCAATGCCAAGTCTCAGAACTCATCCTTTGCCTGTACTGGCTCAAAGATGACAAATACCTGTATAATTTAAATTTCATAAGCCTGAATCCAGTCTCCCATTGTAACCATTTCACTGAAAATAGAACATTCAAGAGCAGTTAAGTTTTAGTTAAGAGACAGCCTCATGTTAATTTACGTACATTTCTCTAAATCTATTTCCAGGTGTCCAGAAAAAAAATCATAAAATGTGTGTAAACACGTATAGTGGGGAATGTTACTTAAAAGTACATCTTTAAGCCAGCAAAGTTCTAGAGACAAGGAGAGACCACAAACATTCCAAATAGCAAAAGATGAATAGATTTATATTTAAAGTATACACACAATGCAAAGTTGTAGCTAATAGCAATGTTTATTCATTCAGAAATCCAAAAAAAGACCATGATATTTATATTTAAGTCGCTATAAGCAACTGTTGTGAGCAGTGAGCTGAATTCAGTGTTAAAAGAGATGTTTAAAAATTCATTTTTTTAGTTGTACTTGTTCACCAAAAATGTAAATTGTGCTTCTTTATAGGTTGTCAAAATATAGTAACTGTTACTGTTATTGTTAAACTATGTATAAGGCTCTCAAAGTAAATACCAAGGGAAATGAAACTCAGTCTTAATTCTGAAGGTAAGACAGGAACTCAGCTAACTATACAGGACCCTGTGCTGAGCCTTAGAGTAATGGCAACGAGCCATGAAGAAGATTAATCAACCATCAATTCTAAGTCAAACTGTATCTATCAGCATGTAAGTAAAGCATCTAGTAAAGGCATGTTAAAAAGCAAGCAAAAGACAATTAAATATCTGCTATTATTAAATTTACTACTAATGAACTACTTATAACTACCTATAATTCTCCAGGTTTAAAATAATAAAAGAAAAAATCATATTTGCATTCTTAATTTTAACACTAATCAGATTAATTTGTTTCTGGATGATCAAGAACAAAACCAATAAATACCCAATTTCACATGTGCTTAAACACAATCTTTTCAATTTTTTTTAAAGAATGATCAGAAAAATGGAAGAGCAAATTCAATTTTTACAGAATGAAATATGATTTTAATAGGTAAGCGTCAACACAGGTATCTCACGTGAGGTGTGTGGTGGTGAGCTACAGGCCCCCTGGCTGAAGAAAGCAGATCTCGAGGGCCACTGGTGGAAGAGCCCTTTTCCTTACCTATAATTCCTTGTCTCTGGGGTGAATTCAGAAACGGTGGCACTTGAAGTTGTAGATAAACCTTTGCAACGCACACAGTCTGAATCAAACCGGGCTCAGGCAACACTTTTGTAAAGGCTAACCAGCACAGAAACATTCTCAGAAGGCCGAATGTACAGGAATTATTCTGTGAGGGCAACTGATTTTGTTTATCAAAATGTGAGACGCCTCAATGCGTACACTTAAAGAAGTATTGGTCCTAAGTTCTTGAATTAGTAACTGGTTACAGGGCAGTGTCTTTCTGCTGGGCATGATGTTGGTGCTGAGAAAGAGCTGAAGATAGGAAAGAAGTATATAGATTCCAGCAGCTAATATTTATTACTTAAAACCAGACTTTCAGGACTAAATTCTGACAACCCTAAACATAAAATTGAAAATAAAACAAAATCAAATCTTTACCTTTGTATAACAACCAATCTTGATCCTCAAAGCAGAGTTTAACCTGATGAGATGGCTTTTAAAGGTGACAGAGGCAGAAAGTAAGGGAGTATCTTGTTTATCTTTAATATCTGGTTCAAGTACCTTTGTTATTAAGGGGGAAGGCATCCATTTTTACTTTTTTCATACTATATCCATATAATACGAAGCTTATTAAATCCATATAATACTAAGTTTTGCTTAAAAGTGAACGATACCTGCAGGATTCTTTCCACGTTGCTTCAATAACCTACGATTATTCAAAACCTAGTGAATGTCAGTCTGACTTCAGTTAAAACGACAATGTAGGAACTGTATCCCACTATGGGTATAGGCCTCTACAAATTAATAACTGGGAAAAAAATATAAAAAACTCATGAAATCACTTATGGGCATTCAACCAAAAAAGAGGTCAAATCTCTTTTTTCTCTTGCTTAGGGTATGTGCCTCACAGAGTTTTCTTCGTATCTCTCCCCACTTGTATGTCACCTATCCCCGCCCCACATCAAAGCCATTTGATCTTAAACCTTAAAATCTTTTTCTTTTGTGCTGCATGCATCAGTGAATCCTCCTGTTAGAAAGAGAAATTCATGCTACTCAATTATTTTTACTCAATAGGTTTAGAGTTAGAATGTTAAAGCAGATCTCGAGGGCCACTGGTGGAAGAGCCCTTTTCCTTACCTATAATTCCTTGTCTCTGGGGTGAATTCAGAAACGGTGGCACTTGAAGTTGTAGATAAACCTTTGCAACGCACACAGTCTGAATCAAACCGGGCTCAGGCAACACTTTTGTAAAGGCTAACCAGCACAGAAACATTCTCAGAAGGCCGAATGTACAGGAATTATTCTGTGAGGGCAACTGATTTTGTTTATCAAAATGTGAGACGCCTCAATGCGTACACTTAAAGAAGTATTGGTCCTAAGTTCTTGAATTAGTAACTGGTTACAGGGCAGTGTCTTTCTGCTGGGCATGATGTTGGTGCTGAGAAAGAGCTGAAGATAGGAAAGAAGTATATAGATTCCAGCAGCTAATATTTATTACTTAAAACCAGACTTTCAGGACTAAATTCTGACAACCCTAAACATAAAATTGAAAATAAAACAAAATCAAATCTTTACCTTTGTATAACAACCAATCTTGATCCTCAAAGCAGAGTTTAACCTGATGAGATGGCTTTTAAAGGTGACAGAGGCAGAAAGTAAGGGAGTATCTTGTTTATCTTTAATATCTGGTTCAAGTACCTTTGTTATTAAGGGGGAAGGCATCCATTTTTACTTTTTTCATACTATATCCATATAATACGAAGCTTATTAAATCCATATAATACTAAGTTTTGCTTAAAAGTGAACGTATACCTGCAGGATTCTTTCCACGTTGCTTCAATAACCTACGATTATTCAAAACCTAGTGAATGTCAGTCTGACTTCAGTTAAAACGACAATGTAGGAACTGTATCCCACTATGGGTATAGGCCTCTACAAATTAATAACTGGGAAAAAAATATAAAAAACTCATGAAATCACTTATGGGCATTCAACCAAAAAAGAGGTCAAATCTCTTTTTTCTCTTGCTTAGGGTATGTGCCTCACAGAGTTTTCTTCGTATCTCTCCCCACTTGTATGTCACCTATCCCCGCCCCACATCAAAGCCATTTGATCTTAAACCTTAAAATCTTTTTCTTTTGTGCTGCATGCATCAGTGAATCCTCCTGTTAGAAAGAGAAATTCATGCTACTCAATTATTTTTACTCAATAGGTTTAGAGTTAGAATGTTAAATTAAAAAGTCCAATGTATATTGTAATTTGAAACTAACCAAGCCGTTCAGCTAAAGGATACTAATCCCATGAGTGTCTTCCACTTGAGAGACATTCTGCATTCCGTTGATATTTTTTTTCCTTTCTCATCCTATACATACTCTGATAGCCATACTCCAATAGCAAAAATCAAGAGCTGAATAATGTGCTTTTAACCTAGGTAGTGCTTCACAGAAAACTATAAACTGTCTTGTGACAAATCTTCTCACCAGTAATATACAAGAACTCTTCATATTACCTGAGATTTAATGTGAACACCAATTTAAAATGTGTCAAGAGTTCAAGGTAACAAATACTCCTGTGCCAAATACTGCCAATGATTTTCTTCCTTATAAAAAACATGGTTTCCTTACTCTCAAATGATACAGCAACCCAATCTCTTGCATTGACACAAATAAAAAAGATCCAAATCTTGCAAACAGGTGAGAAATTTTGTTAATACCAGAGACTCATTCATTCCTATTGAGAATTCCTTTTTGATACTTCAAAGCAGAAGACCTATAAATAGCAGAGATTCAAAGTGCATCTGAATTTCAACTGTTTGTGTATTTATATTTGATCTTGTTTAATTGATTATGAACTGATTCCCAACCAAACTCACTCAAAAAGATCTTCTGACAAACGCCCTGAAATAACTTCATTGCCAGTATTATTAATTATTATTATTACATGACAGAAAACAACCCAGAGACAGCAAGTGTTCAATTTCACAAAATGAATCAGTAACCGAGCCTAAGAGAATCTGAGACTTTGATTCTGGATAATCTTAATCCGAAACAACAAGGGCAAACACCACCTTTTCCAAGTCTAACTACACCCTAGTACCCATCCCCCCCAAAAAATCATTTCTGCAGGGTCATATCAGCTATATGTAGATTCACAGGCTCTCTGGTGATGTAGCAAAGATAAAATCCCATCCTTACCATGGCTGCTTAGTTTAGTGGCTACTGTTGCTTTTTCCTCCTGCTAAGCTCTTTGCTGCTCCTAATACTTACCTGATCTACTTGAGGACAGCCTAAAAGACCTTGCTTCTTTTAAGATTTGTCCCCTATATAATTCTCTAGTGTGTGAAAGTATGGGAGGGATGCTGGAGTATATATTGATAAGTCACTTGGGCTTATCAGTAGTAGCACTCAGTAGGATTGAACTTTAAGCTATGAATTCTTTCCAGGCATTTCTTTTCAGAAAGGAATTTTGTGTGTGTTACAGACACTAAATCCAAAAATCACGAGTGAATCAGCAAACCACGGAAACAAAAAAATAGAAGGCGATTACTCCATTTTATTGATCGTAGTTCAAAAAAAACCCTCAGATTATTCAGGCAGACTCTGAAATATACAACTGTCACAAGAAAGCATTTCAGGACAAAATGTGCTGCAATATGCTACTATGTTAACAGCTATGTAATCTGAGGAACCTCTGTAACAAAAAGAAAATGAACTAAGGCAAATAGTCTTTTCCAACCTTTCCTTTTTTTAAAAAAAGGCTGTAATTCTGTCATAATTACACAAAGGTAGATGTGACTTTCATCTTTACCTAGTATTAAAAACATGTTTCCAGCTACAGGTATTTAATTACATGCAAAGAAATCACACATGGTTTAGAACTGAGAATAAACTATTATTTTACGACACTATTACATGTGTTAAGTCTGAACCCATCATAATGCATACTAAGGGAAATCATTTAGCACATAATCTCTAAACAGAAAAGATCCTTCCACAGCTCTTCTGGTACTTTTGTTTTTTAAAATGTACAAACACTACTAGACACAAATGCGAGATAAGGAGCAGCAATGAAGTACAACATACGTTACCATTGTAGGCTGAGTTCTGGTCTTTGTTCCGATATTCTAGAGCCACTGCCAGGGAAACTAAGTATCCCTCTATTAAAAAACCTTTTTACATTATTGGTCGCAAAAGTTATACTTCTGACAGGTTCAGTCAGCTTGATTATTCCTAACTGTATTTGCTTCTTTAATAGAGATCTCTTTCAATTCTAGAAACCTGCAGTATAACCACCCTAGAAAACAGGTCCGAAGCAGGACAATCTGATAAAACAACATAAAGGGTAGATAGTGAGGAAGACTGCAAAGTTATTTTCTCAGCGAAACAGTTCTGAAGTAATTCTCTATCAATGACATTTTTTGTTGAATTTTATCAGCTACGCACCTATCCAAATATCATCCACCTTGTCCTCAATTAGCACGGCTTCTTCAATATTTAAATCTCCCCAAACAGTTCTAATGATACAACTCAAATCAAAAACACTAACCACGCCCTTTATGCCCTGAGTCAAGACACCTTTTGCGTTTTTATCCCCTTACAAACTCCAAAAACGTACATTTTTCACCTAAATGGGTTTGCACCAGTTCGCTAACCTTAATCAGAGACTCTTAGCTGTGCCTTGATAGAATTCCTACTGGAAGATGCTTTCTCCTGGGCAGAGCAGACGCCCAGAAGAGGCACCTACGCTTACCTCCCACACACCTGCAACCCCTGGCGGGATGCTGGACTTGAGGCTCCAAGGACTAAGCTCCGCTCCCGTTCCTGCTCTCTCTCTCTCCCGGGAAACTACAGTCCAGGCTGCGCCTTCTGCTGCTACAGGGACCCAAGCCCCGCCTCCCCTCACCTAGTTGGCGAATTCAGCAGCTGTTGCTCCTCCCCCTGCTGTTCCGGCTGCTGCCCAGGCTGGAGGCGGCGGGAAGCTGCTGCCTTGGTACCTTTCCGTTCCTCTCACTTCTGCAGCTGCTTTGTCTTCTCTCTTCCCTGGGGACCCCTCTCCCCTCATTCCGTGGCCTGACCCCTGGAGCAGCCTCCCGCCCCTTCAGGGCACTTCCGCGAGTAGCCTAGGTTCAACCTATCTCTGCCTAACCCGCAGGTCTGGCCGCTGGGTGTGCCTGGTGCTTGGCCGCTCTCGGGGAAACTGATCCTTCGGCCAGGGCGCATCCCCTGCTTCCTCCGGGAGATTCCCCCGCGGCTTCCTCTCCGCCCGCGCGGCTCTGCCGCACCATGTTCTCCACTTGGTGCTCTTCCTTTGCCCCCGTTCCCTCCTCGGCTCTGCTAGCCCGCCCCCACAATGGGTGAGCCGCCTGCCGGGACGACCCTGCATCCTGATTGGCGCAGGTGAGAGCTGACCCCTCCCTTCCTCTTCTCTCCGTACACCCTCTGTCTCCTTCTTACCTCCTCCCGCAAAGGCAAGGACTCTCCCACTATTGGCTAGACGTGTCCCCACCCATCGCCTTAGGCTGCACCGCATGGCCTGAAGGGAATTGTAGTCTCGCCTGTGCAAGAATTGCCGACGACATCAGCGAAGGGGACTACGAGTCCCCCTAAGCCTTTGCGCGACTCCGGCTGGGCAGGATTCCGGACAACGCCTGGTTCCTCTCGGGTCCTTCCGGCGTCGCCGGAGTGAATTGATCCGGGAGTTGAAGAGGGCTTCAAAGGTGGGAAGTGAAGTCAGTACCTCAGTGGCCGGTAAGGTGTGGCTGTTCTGTCCTAGTCCCCGTAGTCCCGCGCGGAGCAGAAGAGGTCTGGGGTCACACGGGAGCCGTGGCTATGGCACTCGCGCTTGGTTCTGGCAGGCGAAGCGGACGGGGCTGGGAACGGGGCCCTATGGGCGTAAGCGAGGTTACCCTACGCGAGTGGCGTAAAGCGGGTTTGTAAATGCCGCCTGCCCTGCTCAGGCCTGAACGCCTCCAGGAAGTCTCCTCTAGGTGGGGGCGGGAGGGGAAGGGCGAGGTTGGCCTCTGGTGCCCCAGGAGAAGGGAGAGGGCGGATGTGCCTGGGGTGGGGTCCTCTGAAGGTGTGGCTTGGGGCGGAGAGGCGAGGCTGCTGTTTACCCCCTGCTTCAGAAGTAGGATAGAGAAGGAGTAGGGGAAGAAGGGGCGCTTGGAGTCTGCTCTAGAGGTGACTCGGTTATGTCCTTTGAGAGAAGAGGAGAACTGTGGAAGCAAGAGTCAAATATTGACGGAGATCTGAGAATTCACTTACAGTTTCATGATGTGGTCTCTCTAAGGAGGTAATTTTGCCCTAAATAGACAAGTGTAACCTTATAAAACTGTAATTCCTAAGATGTGTTTACACCTTTACTGTTTCAAAGAGTATTTCTAGTGGGATGCTAATGAAACTGGGGGTAAATGATGTGCACAAGGTCATACACTTCCTCTCCGCCCGCGCGGCTCTGCCGCACCATGTTCTCCACTTGGTGCTCTTCCTTTGCCCCGTTCCTCCTCGGCTCTGCTAGCCCGCCCCACAATGGGTGAGCCGCCTGCCGGGACGACCCTGCATCCTGATTGGCGCAGGTGAGAGCTGACCCCTCCCTTCCTCTTCTCTCCGTACACCCTCTGTCTCCTTCTTACCTCCTCCCGCAAAGGCAAGGACTCTCCCACTATTGGCTAGACGTGTCCCCACCCATCGCCTTAGGCTGCACCGCATGGCCTGAAGGGAATTGTAGTCTCGCCTGTGCAAGAATTGCCGACGACATCAGCGAAGGGGACTACGAGTCCCCCTAAGCCTTTGCGCGACTCCGGCTGGGCAGGATTCCGGACAACGCCTGGTTCCTCTCGGGTCCTTCCGGCGTCGCCGGAGTGAATTGATCCGGGAGTTGAAGAGGGCTTCAAAGGTGGGAAGTGAAGTCAGTACCTCAGTGGCCGGTAAGGTGTGGCTGTTCTGTCCTAGTCCCCGTAGTCCCGCGCGGAGCAGAAGAGGTCTGGGGTCACACGGGAGCCGTGGCTATGGCACTCGCGCTTGGTTCTGGCAGGCGAAGCGGACGGGGCTGGGAACGGGGCCCTATGGGCGTAAGCGAGGTTACCCTACGCGAGTGGCGTAAAGCGGGTTTGTAAATGCCGCCTGCCCTGCTCAGGCCTGAACGCCTCCAGGAAGTCTCCTCTAGGTGGGGGCGGGAGGGGAAGGGCGAGGTTGGCCTCTGGTGCCCCAGGAGAAGGGAGAGGGCGAATGTGCCTGGGGTGGGGTCCTCTGAAGGTGTGGCTTGGGGCGGAGAGGCGAGGCTGCTGTTTACCCCCTGCTTCAGAAGTAGGATAGAGAAGGAGTAGGGGAAGAAGGGGCGCTTGGAGTCTGCTCTAGAGGTGACTCGGGTTATGTCCTTTGAGAGAAGAGGAGAACTGTGGAAGCAAGAGTCAAATATTGACGGAGATCTGAGAATTCACTTACAGTTTCATGATGTGGTCTCTCTAAGGAGGTAATTTTGCCCTAAATAGACAAGTGTAACCTTATAAAACTGTAATTCCTAAGATGTGTTTACACCTTTACTGTTTCAAAGAGTATTTCTAGTGGGATGCTAATGAAACTGGGGGTAAATGATGTGCACAAGGTCATACACTTAGGAGCAGATCTTCTGACTCTAATCCATTTGTAATCCAGCTTCTGAATCTGAGCAGCCGCGCCATAAAGAGAGTGGGGAGGTGGTTTGTGTTTTTTAAAGAGGAAAGTTGCAAAGTAATGCATTTTAGGTATTTCTAAGAAACCATATGTGAGGTGAAGAGTCGTTTTGTTTTGTTTTTGAGCTGGAGAGAAATTCCTCAATAAAGCACACACTAATCTGTTAAAATAATCAATTTCAATTTAGCTATGTTTTCCTTTTATTAGATGTGTATTAAGTGATGGGTTCTACTACTATTTTAAAAGGTAGATAATGGGACAGGAGAAAGGTAACAATACGAGTTCGTCCTTAAAGATACTCCTTTCCTTTTCTACTTTAGGACAGTTTTTACTCTCAACTGAGAACAAGGAGATTGGGATTCTTTGACGAAACTTATTTTACACTTTTTCAAATAGTACAGCTGAAAAAGTTTTGTGTGCGCATTACTAGAAAAGAAGATACACTGCATTTAATAGCCTCAAGTTCTTGTATATTTTATTTTTCTTCTATGAATTTTAACTCATCATTGTTTTACATTAAAGAATGGGGAAATGGTACATGCGTGTTTTATATTGAGCAGAAAGCGGTGTGCTTGTTCTAGTCTTATCCATTGTTGTGATCAAATATAATTACAGTACATAAACACTAGTATTTTAGTAGAGTTTTAGTAATACATTCCTTGACATTTCTTCCTGATAAGTTCATATCTAAGGATTAGGTATCTACTGATAGCAGGTAATCAGTCATGGTTTACTGTTGTATAAGTTGAAATACGGTGTGTTTTGAATGCATTTTGCAGTTAAAATTATCCACAGTGTGTCTGACTTCTGAATGCAAACACACGTTCTAGGATCAGAAGTACTATTGCATTCCACTATGATTGAAGTTAAGATTGTGTGGAAAATTAGTATGACTTTTAAAAGAGAGGTGTAATACTATAGAAAGAAGTAAAATCAAGAATAGTTAGCACTGTGAGTAAGAAATGCAGTACACATGGCAGGAAAAGCTAGCTAAGCAAATGGGAAATTATGTGGAGATAACTGACTCAATCTGTGTTTGAAGGGTGCGGTAGTTTAAGTAGACCATAAACTGATCATGAGTCAGTGATAGTAAAGAAAAAATGTTAATATGTTTTCTGTATGACCATGTAAGCATTTGGTTTGTTGGATGAAGTGAGAAGTGAATTCTGAGTTTATCATGCAGTGTGATGAAAACTTTTTGAGGTGGTTTGTGTTTTTAAAGAGGAAAGTTGCAAAGTTTTAGGTATTTCTAAGAAACCATATGTGAGGTGAAGAGTTTTGTTTTGTTTTTGAGCTGGAGAAATTCCTCAATAAAGCACACACTAATCTGTTAAAATAATCAATTTCAATTTAGCTATGTTTTCCTTTTATTAGATGTGTATTAAGTGATGGGTTCTACTACTATTTTAAAAGGTAGATAATGGGACAGGAGAAAGGTAACAATACGAGTTCGTCCTTAAAGATACTCCTTTCCTTTTCTACTTTAGGACAGTTTTTACTCTCAACTGAGAACAAGGAGATTGGGATTCTTTGAGAAACTTATTTTACACTTTTTCAAATAGTACAGCTGAAAAAGTTTTGTGTGCGCATTACTAGAAAAGAAGATACACTGCATTTAATAGCCTCAAGTTCTTGTATATTTTATTTTTCTTCTATGAATTTTAACTCATCATTGTTTTACATTAAAGAATGGGGAAATGGTACATGCGTGTTTTATATTGAGCAGAAAGCGGTGTGCTTGTTCTAGTCTTATCCATTGTTGTGATCAAATATAATTACAGTACATAAACACTAGTATTTTAGTAGAGTTTTAGTAATACATTCCTTGACATTTCTTCCTGATAAGTTCATATCTAAGGATTAGGTATCTACTGATAGCAGGTAATCAGTCATGGTTTACTGTTGTATAAGTTGAAATACGGTGTGTTTTGAATGCATTTTGCAGTTAAAATTATCCACAGTGTGTCTGACTTCTGAATGCAAACACACGTTCTAGGATCAGAAGTACTATTGCATTCCACTATGATTGAAGTTAAGATTGTGTGGAAAATTAGTATGACTTTTAAAAGAGAGGTGTAATACTATAGAAAGAAGTAAAATCAAGAATAGTTAGCACTGTGAGTAAGAAATGCAGTACACATGGCAGGAAAAGCTAGCTAAGCAAATGGGAAATTATGTGGAGATAACTGACTCAATCTGTGTTTGAAGGGTGCGGTAGTTTAAGTAGACCATAAACTGATCATGAGTCAGTGATAGTAAAGAAAAAATGTTAATATGTTTTCTGTATGACCATGTAAGCATTTGGTTTGTTGGATGAAGTGAGAAGTGAATTCTGATTTTTATCATGCATTTGGGAGGTTGTGGAATGAACTTTTGAACTAAAAGTCGGCAAAATTTGGGAGTTGGTAAAATTGATAGAATGCACTTGTCTAGTGCATGGTAGTTTTTGTCCTTGGTTCGATTTCTCTCCATCTCTGAGCTTCTTTATAGTTTTGATATTTCACTGATAGTGACTGGTGAGTAACAGAATGGTGAAATGATGTTTCCATTGTATTTATCATCTTTCAGTCATTAGAATACTGTAGTCATATAATTGAGTGCCTGTTTAGAAAGAGAATAAAGAAAAGTTGAGATTGGTTAAGTGCAAGATCCTGTAACTAGTAACTGGTGGGACTGAGGCATAATTCAGGTTTAACTATAGATCTTTGATACTATGGAATAAAGACTCAGTTTCCTTAGTTTTTTTTTTTTTTTTTAAAGATTTATTTATTTATTTATTTATTTTGGGTGGGGGTTGGGGAGGGAGGGGAGCGGGCGGGCCACTTCTATTGGACTTCTGTTTCTCTGTTTTCATCCGTCTTTGTTATTCGGCTCCTGTGGGCCTCCCATCACGGTGGCTTCTGTCATCGCAGAGCGCTGGCTCTGGGCATGCGCTCCAGAGCTCCGGCTCGGTGATTGGACACATGAGTCCAGCCGCTCCGCGGCACGTGGGATCTTCCCAGGCCAGGGCTGGAACCGGCGCCCCTTGCACTGCAAGGCGGTGTCCTTATCCACTGGACCACCAGGGGAAGCCCAGATTATTTATTTTTACATGAGAAAAAACTTATGATGACTTAAATATTCAGATATTATTGCCCTGTTACTCTTGTTTAGTGTTAACAGATTCTCTTTTGTCTCTTGTGTAGCTCTCCATCCTTACTCCAGCCTTTCTTATTTACTCTTCTGCCTACATAAGCTCTTTCCTGACTTGGGGACCTTTGTATATATTCCATCATCCTGCCTGGACTGCTTCCCCTCCCCTTCCCAAATCTGACTCAATCGTGTCTGACTCTTTACAACCCCATGGACTGTAACTCACCAAGACCCTCTGTCCATGGAGTTCCAGGCATGAATAGTGGAGTGGGTAGCCATTCCCTTCTCCAGGGGATCTTCCTGATCTAGGGGTTGAACCCAGGTCGCCTGCATTACAGGCAGACTCTTTATCACCTGAGCCTCCAGGGAAGCCCCATGTCTGGCCAACTCCTAGTTGATTTTCTAGTCTCAGTTTAAATGTCATTTCTCAGGGAACCTTCCCTGACCTTTGACAAGTTCTTCCCCAAACTCAAGTAAGTTCTCACTATATCTTCACCAAACTCTGTACTACTTTGTAGTATCATGACAATAGGAACTTAGTTATCTCTGTGTTGATTTTATACATGTCTGTCTCCCTCACTAGACTGTAAGCTTCCTGAGCAGGGCCCTCATTTGTCATGCACCTTACCTAACTATTTATATAGTACCCCACCCAAAGTTAAATACTCAGTAATTAAGTGCTGAATGCATGAACAAATGTGTATTCATGCACAAGGTGTCCCATGCACAAAGTGTCCAGCACTCTGCTAGGCTAGAAGTACAGAAACTAATAAAAGAGACTTTGGATAAAAAAGTTACTGACAGAAATTGGATATAAGTTATAGAAAGAGTTTTGTTTTTTCTTGGAGTTCTCTAAAATCAGGGTAGTTTTATGTGTGGAAATGGCGAAAGAATCATTTTCTGTTAGAGCGAAATTTGTATATAGCAGTGTTTTAGAGACCTTGTCACACTATCCTGCTTTTGCAAGCAGCATTCATTATAGCAAAATACAGACATGCAAGAAACCAACTTTCAGTGAATTCTGTTCTTCCCTGTTACCTCATTCTATCCTCAACAAAAGACCACCAGGGGAAGCCCAGATTATTTATTTTTACATGAGAAAAAACTTATGATGACTTAAATATTCAGATATTATTGCCCTGTTACTCTTGTTTAGTGTTAACAGATTCTCTTTTGTCTCTTGTGTAGCTCTCCATCCTTACTCCAGCCTTTCTTATTTACTCTTCTGCCTACATAAGCTCTTTCCTGACTTGGGGACCTTTGTATATATTCCATCATCCTGCCTGGACTGCTTCCCCTCCCCTTCCCAAATCTGACTCAATCGTGTCTGACTCTTTACAACCCCATGGACTGTAACTCACCAAGACCCTCTGTCCATGGAGTTCCAGGCATGAATAGTGGAGTGGGTAGCCATTCCCTTCTCCAGGGGATCTTCCTGATCTAGGGGTTGAACCCAGGTCGCCTGCATTACAGGCAGACTCTTTATCACCTGAGCCTCCAGGGAAGCCCCATGTCTGGCCAACTCCTAGTTGATTTTCTAGTCTCAGTTTAAATGTCATTTCTCAGGGAACCTTCCCTGACCTTTGACAAGTTCTTCCCCAAACTCAAGTAAGTTCTCACTATATCTTCACCAAACTCTGTACTACTTTGTAGTATCATGACAATAGGAACTTAGTTATCTCTGTGTTGATTTTATACATGTCTGTCTCCCTCACTAGACTGTAAGCTTCCTGAGCAGGGCCCTCATTTGTCATGCACCTTACCTAACTATTTATATAGTACCCCACCCAAAGTTAAATACTCAGTAATTAAGTGCTGAATGCATGAACAAATGTGTATTCATGCACAAGGTGTCCCATGCACAAAGTGTCCAGCACTCTGCTAGGCTAGAAGTACAGAAACTAATAAAAGAGACTTTGGATAAAAAAGTTACTGACAGAAATTGGATATAAGTTATAGAAAGAGTTTTGTTTTTTCTTGGAGTTCTCTAAAATCAGGGTAGTTTTATGTGTGGAAATGGCGAAAGAATCATTTTCTGTTAGAGCGAAATTTGTATATAGCAGTGTTTTAGAGACCTTGTCACACTATCCTGCTTTTGCAAGCAGCATTCATTATAGCAAAATACAGACATGCAAGAAACCAACTTTCAGTGAATTCTGTTCTTCCCTGTTACCTCATTCTATCCTCAACAAAATTCATGCTTTTCTTTTTCCTTTGTTTTGTTTTTTTAATCACAGTATCTTCCTTTGAATTTTAGTTTTAATATTACTTGCCTTAGACAAGGTGAATGTGAAACTGAGTAATGTTTATTTCAAAGGAGCTTATAGTTTTGTTTTTTTTTTTTTTTAGTTTGAGCTTCTTGTAGATTTTCATATTTCAGTGGGTCTTAAGGTAATATGTTTGCTTAAACCTTATGAGAGTTTATGGTACTTACGAGAGTAAAACTATTATTTTCAAAACATGCAGACTATATTTAGGAATAAATTGTGTTAGGTTTTGGTTCTGAAAACAAGTTCTCTGATCTTTCGGAGTCCTATAATAATGAAATAGAATAAATTCAGCAGCTCTGAATCTCAGTTGAATCTAAAATACTAGGGTCAAGGTGGCAAGCTCTGAGTTGTAGCCTTGCATGCCTTCAGGGATTCCCTTGTTAATCAGATGGTAAAGAATCTGCCTGTAATGGAGGAGACCTGGGTTGGATCCCTGGGTTGGGAAGATCCCCTGGAGGAGGGAAAAGCTACCCACTTCAGTATTCGACCCTGGAGAATTTCATGGCTCTTCCTTGAGGTCCAGAGAGTCAGACATGACTGGGAGGCTTTCACTAATTTCACTAGCATGTTGCATGCCTTCATAAATTTATCAGTTCACTCTCCCACAAAATATTGCCAAAAAGTACTTGTTTATATTTGGCTTTAAAGCATCCAGTTTTTATTATTAAATATAAGTCTTTGATAAATCCTAAATTTATGTTTTTAAAAGTTCCTATGGATCCTGCAGGGGTGCTGTGCCACAGCCTGGAGGGGTGGGATCGGGGATCAACATACATATGACTAATCTGGGATCATACATATCTGTAAACAGCAAAGCTCTGTAAAAGTAACAAGTAAAATAAAAATTAAGAAAAAAAAGTGGGGCTTCCCTGGTGGTCCAGTGGGTAAGGACACTGCCTTGCAGTGCAAGGGGCGCCGGTTCGAGCCCTGGCCTGGGAAGATCCCACGTGCTGCGGAGTGGCTGGACCGATGTGTCCAATTACCGAGAGCCGGAGCTCTGGGGCAACAGGCCACCGCGATGGGAGGCCCACACGGGCCAAAGAACAAAGATGGATGGAAATAGTTAAATGAAAGACTAATAGAAGTGGCCGGCCTGCCCGCCCCCTCCCTCCCCACGCTGCCCCCCCCCCAAAATAAATAATAAAATATAAAAAAAAAATAAGTCCCTGTGTTACTTGAATCAAGGATAAAAAAGTATGTATTGACCTAGCGTACCAATATGTGAAGGATAAAATTGAAGTACCACTTCTTTTATCTTGTTAGATTATTAAGGTTGTTATGATTGGTAATATATGCCAAGAACTTTAAGCTGATAAACAATTTTTTCTCCACAATGTAAACTGCAGAAGTGATTTGGAAGTTAAATAGTGTGATTGATGGTGTATATTATTGCATTTGAAATGTTACAGAAAGTTGCAACCTTAGAGATTTATATTTTAGCAATACAAGCACATGCACACATACAGTGAAAACAGTGGAAGCACTTTTATTGTAGCGGTTAGAAATAATTTATTTGCATAAAAGTAAACAGTATAGTCTGGTGGTCCATTTTTGTCTGCATGAAGATGAAGAATTTAGTTTTCTCATTTTAGCTACACAATTAATTGCATCTTGGATATCATGTAGTTTCACATTTAAAGAGAAAGAGAAGGGTTTTGTATTTTGGGGTTTTTTTGTCAGCAGTCTTATGAATTATTGGATAACAGCAGTGGAACATATTAAGTAGTAGTCACTATTGTTTACTCAGGCCAGTCCTTTGGAAATAAGTTTACGAAAGTAAGATAGATTGTGTAATAATGATACTGTGGTTTATTCATTTATCAAATACTTATTAAATATATGTTACATGTAAGATTGCCTTAAATCTTCCTTGTACCAACCATCTGATGTTTTTATCCCCAATTTAAACGAGAAAACTAAAAGTACAGGAGGATTAAGTAACTTCCCCAAGGTCACACAACCACTTATTGCTTGGAATTAGAATTTAAATCCATGCTGGTCAAGTTATGACACCATATTTTTAATTGTGGCAGTGAAAATGATGTTAGTGACTGAGCACTGAAGGAGGGCAGGTAGATTTACAGTTACAGTTATAGAAAAGTTGAATCTTAGATACTAAGGTCAAGGCGGCAGGCAAAATTATCTTCAAATTTACTCTAAAAGGAGCCGGAGCTCTGGGGCAACAGGCCATCAATGGGAGGCCCACACAGGCCAAAGAACAAAGATGGATGAAAATAAGTAAATGAAAGCCCAATAAAAGAGGCCAAAATTAAAACATAAAATATAAAAAAAAAATAAGTCCCTGTGTTACTTGAATCAAGGATAAAAAAGTATGTATTGACCTAGCGTACCAATATGTGAAGGATAAAATTGAAGTACCACTTCTTTTATCTTGTTAGATTATTAAGGTTGTTATGATTGGTAATATATGCCAAGAACTTTAAGCTGATAAACAATTTTTTCTCCACAATGTAAACTGCAGAAGTGATTTGGAAGTTAAATAGTGTGATTGATGGTGTATATTATTGCATTTGAAATGTTACAGAAAGTTGCAACCTTAGAGATTTATATTTTAGCAATACAAGCACATGCACACATACAGTGAAAACAGTGGAAGCACTTTTATTGTAGCGGTTAGAAATAATTTATTTGCATAAAAGTAAACAGTATAGTCTGGTGGTCCATTTTTGTCTGCATGAAGATGAAGAATTTAGTTTTCTCATTTTAGCTACACAATTAATTGCATCTTGGATATCATGTAGTTTCACATTTAAAGAGAAAGAGAAGGGTTTTGTATTTTGGGGTTTTTTTGTCAGCAGTCTTATGAATTATTGGATAACAGCAGTGGAACATATTAAGTAGTAGTCACTATTGTTTACTCAGGCCAGTCCTTTGGAAATAAGTTTACGAAAGTAAGATAGATTGTGTAATAATGATACTGTGGTTTATTCATTTATCAAATACTTATTAAATATATGTTACATGTAAGATTGCCTTAAATCTTCCTTGTACCAACCATCTGATGTTTTTATCCCCAATTTAAACGAGAAAACTAAAAGTACAGGAGGATTAAGTAACTTCCCCAAGGTCACACAACCACTTATTGCTTGGAATTAGAATTTAAATCCATGCTGGTCAAGTTATGACACCATATTTTTAATTGTGGCAGTGAAAATGATGTTAGTGACTGAGCACTGAAGGAGGGCAGGTAGATTTACAGTTACAGTTATAGAAAAGTTGAATCTTAGATACTAAGGTCAAGGCGGCAGGCAAAAATTATCTTCAAATTTACTCTAAAAGGAGCACTTAGAAAGTTATCACATTCGAAACTAACATAGCATTAGCACACATTATTTTTCCTTTAGCATTGAAATGGAAATACTTTTGCTTTGAGTGCTGGGTCAGGTATTTAACTTGTTATTCAGAGATCTTTCTGGAAAGGAAATATATACATTATAGTAAAGGAATCAGTGTGGTGAGCCTGTCTTTCTGAGGCGCAACTGTGGGTTAGTCTGGTGGGGGATAGCCGATCCATGTCTTTATCTCTTTCATTCAGGGTCTTGTTGCAGAATGGAATTACAATCATGTACGTATTTCAGTAGTTGTTTTTCTTTTTTGTTTTCTTAAAAAAATATTAAGTGTGCCAGTTGAATTTGCGTAGGGCAAGTGAATGTATAGTGTGACACAGATATGCTTCCCGGAGTTATATGAAATGGCAGCTTGACTTGTGTTTCTTTATTGTCTCTCTTTCCTACGAGCATGCACACTCTCAAGGGCGTGGACTATATCTAGATTTTCATCATTGCATATCCAGCACTGCTGCCGACTTAGACTGACTATGCAGAGTACTGAACTGTGCTGTGCTTAGTCGCTCAAGTGTGTCCAACTCTTTGTGACCCCATGGATTCCAGCCTGCCAGTTTCCTCTGTTCATGGAAATTTTCAAGGCAAGAATACTGGAGTGGGTTGCCATGCCCTCCTCCAGGGGATCTTCCCGACCCAGGTCTTGAACTCAGTCTCACACATTGCAAGTGGATTTTTTACCATCTGAGCCACCAGGGAAGCCCGAGAATGCTGGCGTAGGTTGCCTATTCCGTCTTGAGGGGAACTTCTGGACCCAGGAATTGAACCAGGATCTACGGCATTGCAGGCAGATTCTTTACCAGCTGAACTAGGTACTACGAAATAGAGAAAGGAGTAAAACTTCTCTACAGTGTTTATAATTTAGTGGGTAGTGAGAGGTAGAAAGACACAATTTAGTGGATGGTGAGGGGTAGAAAGACCATTATGTGGACATTTGGTCTTTTTGATAAATTAAGTACTTGCACATGCGTCAATTTATTTGTTAATTTTGCATCAGAGCCAATAGGAAGGGGGCAAAATGATAGTTACTCTGAGTTACCTTCTGGTCCCTGGTACTGAAATACGCCTCCTGCCTTCTTCAACCAGTCTTCAGGATGTCTGGAACTCTCGTGAAATTTGGAGTTCAGGAAGGACAAAGCCCTAAGGTGTTAAACTTCTGCTTCCTTCTTAGACTTCATTGTGTTGATGCAGCCCAAGGCATTTGGGAATGGTAGACCTGGCCTCCAGAGTGCAACTGCTCCCTATACCAATTCAGGTTGTTATAAGGCTTTCTGATTTAATTCCAAAGGATTTTGAATAGTACTGTGGACTTTTATTCAGGAGTAGACACTTAAAGATGTCTCTATCTGTAATACAATTGGCATTTTGGCAGTTTTGTCAAGACTTGAGAAATTTCTGAGGTCCTTCCTTGATTTTGTTGTGCTTCCTTGAAACATGAATTATGGTTTTGTAAGTGAAGATGATGGGAGAAATTGTATGTACAGTTTAAGCAGATACCATTCTATCTCCTTCATTTCTTCTTGTGACTAATAGTATTTTTATTTGAGATCACTTGGGAGCTTAAGGGAAGTTAAATGTCATCATCATGATAGAATCTTGTCCTTATTATCATCTATTGTTAAATGAGTCAGAGTCCAAATTAAGGTGAAGTTAAATGGTCATCATCAAAGGTATAGAATTTGCCATGCCCTCCTCCAGGGGATCTTCCCGACCCAGGTCTTGAACTCAGTCTCACACATTGCAAGTGGATTTTTTACCATCTGAGCCACCAGGGAAGCCCGAGAATGCTGGCGTAGGTTGCCTATTCCGTCTTGAGGGGAACTTCTGGACCCAGGAATTGAACCAGGATCTACGGCATTGCAGGCAGATTCTTTACCAGCTGAACTAGGTACTACGAAATAGAGAAAGGAGTAAAACTTCTCTACAGTGTTTATAATTTAGTGGGTAGTGAGAGGTAGAAAGACACAATTTAGTGGATGGTGAGGGGTAGAAAGACCATTATGTGGACATTTGGTCTTTTTGATAAATTAAGTACTTGCACATGCGTCAATTTATTTGTTAATTTTGCATCAGAGCCAATAGGAAGGGGGCAAAATGATAGTTACTCTGAGTTACCTTCTGGTCCCTGGTACTGAAATACGCCTCCCTGCCTTCTTCAACCAGTCTTCAGGATGTCTGGAACTCTCGTGAAATTTGGAGTTCAGGAAGGACAAAGCCCTAAGGTGTTAAACTTCTGCTTCCTTCTTAGACTTCATTGTGTTGATGCAGCCCAAGGCATTTGGGAATGGTAGACCTGGCCTCCAGAGTGCAACTGCTCCCTATACCAATTCAGGTTGTTATAAGGCTTTCTGATTTAATTCCAAAGGATTTTGAATAGTACTGTGGACTTTTATTCAGGAGTAGACACTTAAAGATGTCTCTATCTGTAATACAATTGGCATTTTGGCAGTTTTGTCAAGACTTGAGAAATTTCTGAGGTCCTTCCTTGATTTTGTTGTGCTTCCTTGAAACATGAATTATGGTTTTGTAAGTGAAGATGATGGGAGAAATTGTATGTACAGTTTAAGCAGATACCATTCTATCTCCTTCATTTCTTCTTGTGACTAATAGTATTTTTATTTGAGATCACTTGGGAGCTTAAGGGAAGTTAAATGTCATCATCATGATAGAATCTTGTCCTTATTATCATCTATTGTTAAATGAGTCAGAGTCCATTTATTATTAGGTTGGTGCCAAAGTAATTGTGGTTTCAGACTCTGCATTTTAAATTGTTAAAAACTAGGCTCAAATACATCTTTATTAATCAAAATAGGAGCCATTATAATCAGCACACTTTTGCCAAAGAGAAATAAGTTTGTTTATTCCCTGTAGCATAAACATCCATGCTTCAGGATTCGAGGAACTCTTGGAAAGCATTTTCTGCATCCTGCTGGTTGTAGAACCTTTTTCCCTGCAAAAACTTATCAAAATGCTTGAAGACATGGTAGTTAGTTGGCGAGAGATCAAGTGAATATGGTGGATGAGGCAAAGCTTCATAGCCCAATTCATTCAGCTTTTGAAGTGTTGGTTTTGCGACATAAGGTCAGATGTCCTTGGGAAGAAGTGGGCCCTTTCTGTTGACCAATGCTGGCTGCAGGTGATCCAGTTTTCAGTGCATGTCATCGATTTGCTTAGCATATACTTCTCAGATATAATAGTTTCACTAGGATTCAGAAAGCTATAGTGGATTAGACACCACCAGACATTAACCATGCCCTTTTTGGGGGTGTAAGTTTGGCTTTGGGAAGTGCTTTGGAACTTCTTCTAGGTCCAGCCACTGAGCTGATTGTCACTGGTTGTCATATAAAATCTACTTTTTTGTCTCATGTCACAATCTGATCAGAAGTGATTTGTTGTTGTTCCATAAAGTAAGAGAACAACATACTTCAGAGCAATGATTTTTAAATTTGTGGTCAGCTCATGAGGCTGGCCAAGTGCACTCCTTATCTTCAGAGCGCTCTCATTTCTACAGCACTTCCTGAACCACCACTGCACTGTGTTTGTTAGCAGCTCCTGAGCCAAATGCATTGTTGATGTTATGAGTAGTCAGGGCTGCCTTATAAGAAGAAAATTACTTTAATTTGCTTTTTGTCTAACATCATTTCTGTAGTGTAAAATAAGTATAAAACAAGCAGCAAGTAGTAAGTCATTAGCAAAAAAACAGAAAGTGAGAAATGCACATTAAAATGAAGTATAACGTAACCACATTTATTAAGAATTTTATCAGCTTTAAGTGCCTTTTATCACTTAAAGTGCCTGTGGCAGTGTTGTGGTACAAAGAAATTTGATAAGGTAAGTAAAGAAAATACACATTGCATACTGTAGACAACCTTGGGTAATAAAAAGTCATTAAGGAGAATAGTAGATGTCTAAGACTATAAGTGATACAGAACAAGTAAGCCTGACCCATATGGTGGGTGGGTGTTAGTTGCTTATTCGTGTCTGACTCTTTTGTGATTTAGCCCGCCAGTCTCCTCTGTTCATGGAATTCTCCAGGCAAGAATACTGGAGTGGGTTACTGTTCCCTTCTCCAGGGTATCTTCCCAACCCAGGGATCAAACCCAGGTCTCCTACACTGCAGGCAAATTCAGGTCTCCTACATTGCAGGCAGATTCTTTACTGTCTCATCCACCTGGGAGCCTAGGGGAGCTTAAGTTGAATTTCTAAGGGATTTCGAAGGAAAGCTCTAGAGTTATATTTGAGAAATTAAAACATCAAAAATACTAATGCAAAGAAGAATAGAGGATGTGCCTCCAAAAATGATTGTTCAGTTAGGCATTATTTAATTCATGAACCATTAGATTAAGAACTTTGTGGGTAAAATATGAACACATTCAAGGGAACAAATTTGTTTTCTGTCTTCCCACAAATGTTTTCATTTAAACTTTGTTCAGATCAGAATTTAATAAAAATTTAGGCATTCAAATGGGGGGGTGGGAATTGAGAGTTGTCACTACCAAAGAGATGAGTGTCATTCCCCCTCAATCTGTTGTGCAGAAGTATCTTAGAAGCTAGAAAAGCAGTTGTTGCTCTTATTGTTGTTATTATTTCCCATCTGCTGAATTCAGAGGTAGTAAGCCTTTTTGTTCTATTATCTTCTGATTTTCCTGTGTAGATTATCCCCTCTTATGGATTACCTTGGAAGGGTCTTTGATCACATCTTGATTTCAGTCTTCTACCAAGTCTGCTTCTGGGCCACAGCTTTTCTTACTAAATTGATCTATGTACATTAAGAGAATAAAAAGTAATTTTAACACAAGCTTGGCAGATAGTTTTAAAATACATTTGATGATCACATTTTTGAAGTATTCCTAAACTATGTAATTTGTTTTGAATGACATGGGTAACTTTTTTGGATGGCCCAGGTAATTTATATATGCCTCCATTTTGGCAGGTGGGGGATAAAAGGTTTTGAAAGGCTATGTTAGTGGCCTTTATGGCATTTGGATATCAGTATTAGACCATCTTTGTGTGTGCTGCACAGGACAGGACTAGGGTGAGGCAAGCAAAGGGTCTAGAACACAGAATTTCAGGAGGCCCTCGCTCTCTGTCGTGCAGGTAAGCTGAATTTTGTACTCCAGTCATCTGGTTTGTCTCCCACTTGTTCCATTCCTGATGTCGTGTCAGGTTCATAGACTTCTGGATAAAGTATCAATAACTAATAACATCATTGAATGCTTATTGTATGTCAAATACTGTAATAAGTGCATAATTTTCTACTCTTAATAACTCTGTGATGTGTGTCCGTATTTCCAGTAACTTCTCATTGAGTCGAGAAAGAGTTCAACTGAAGTGAACTTCACCTGAACAAAATTCAAACCTAGACCTCTGTTTCAAATCTGAGCACTTAACCTACTGCTCTATATTGTCCATCTATATGTAGGGCAACCCTAATTACTTCTTGTCTATTTTATGATTTCTGTAGTTAGAAACTACTCCCCCAGATAGGCTTACACTGACACAGTGCAGCTAACTTTTAAAGGATGTGAGTCAGAGGTCTCGGTAGCAACAAATGTAAGATCCGCAGACTTGTGCTGCTGTACACCCTAGGACAACCTCCACTCAGAACCGCGTTCCCATTGGCTTCCGTCTCCAAACACTCTGTGTGAAGTCTGTGGGTCTTGGCTGTCAGGTGGGTGACCCGTGGAGGACACATAGAGAGCAGGGCAGGTGGGCCTAGAGGTAGATCAGTTTGGCAGACTAACATGTCCTGTACAATAGGTTATAGTAGCTCAGTAGTGTATATGTTTAAAATATGTCATCATGTAGTTTCTCAGTGTGAATTTCTGGGGACTTTTATTTCTAAATTGTAATATTTGGAGATTGGACTTGATAGTATATAGTAATGTATACTAATGGGTGTTTCGCTTTAGGATTTTAGTATCTTAAATATTTATATCTCTTAAATGCATGAGCATGTGACAAGAATACAGATACACTTACTGGTGAGAGGTTGAGATCTGGAAAAACACCTAGTTCTGGACATCTTTTACCAGCCTTTATAAAAAGTATTTGAAAAGGGGCTATGTAAGTGGCCTTTATGGCATTTGGATATCAGTATTAGACCATCTTTGTGTGTGCTGCACAGGACAGGACTAGGGTGAGGCAAGCAAAGGGTCTAGAACACAGAATTTCAGGAGGCCCTCGCTCTCTGTCGTGCAGGTAAGCTGAATTTTGTACTCCAGTCATCTGGTTTGTCTCCCACTTGTTCCATTCCTGATGTCGTGTCAGGTTCATAGACTTCTGGATAAAGTATCAATAACTAATAACATCATTGAATGCTTATTGTATGTCAAATACTGTAATAAGTGCATAATTTTCTACTCTTAATAACTCTGTGATGTGTGTCCGTATTTCCAGTAACTTCTCATTGAGTCGAGAAAGAGTTCAACTGAAGTGAACTTCACCTGAACAAAATTCAAACCTAGACCTCTGTTTCAAATCTGAGCACTTAACCTACTGCTCTATATTGTCCATCTATATGTAGGGCAACCCTAATTACTTCTTGTCTATTTTATGATTTCTGTAGTTAGAAACTACTCCCCCAGATAGGCTTACACTGACACAGTGCAGCTAACTTTTAAAGGATGTGAGTCAGAGGTCTCGGTAGCAACAAATGTAAGATCCGCAGACTTGTGCTGCTGTACACCCTAGGACAACCTCCACTCAGAACCGCGTTCCCATTGGCTTCCGTCTCCAAACACTCTGTGTGAAGTCTGTGGGTCTTGGCTGTCAGGTGGGTGACCCGTGGAGGACACATAGAGAGCAGGGCAGGTGGGCCTAGAGGTAGATCAGTTTGGCAGACTAACATGTCCTGTACAATAGGTTATAGTAGCTCAGTAGTGTATATGTTTAAAATATGTCATCATGTAGTTTCTCAGTGTGAATTTCTGGGGACTTTTATTTCTAAATTGTAATATTTGGAGATTGGACTTGATAGTATATAGTAATGTATACTAATGGGTGTTTCGCTTTAGGATTTTAGTATCTTAAATATTTATATCTCTTAAATGCATGAGCATGTGACAAGAATACAGATACACTTACTGGTGAGAGGTTGAGATCTGGAAAAACACCTAGTTCTGGACATCTTTTACCAGCCTTTACCCTTACTGTTCAGACCACTCACTTTTGTACTGCTTGTGTAGCTCTGTCCCCAGAGCAGTGGTTCTCAAACTGTGGAGAGAGAGGGCTCTTATGAGAGGAAGGCCTGGTAAACTGTAATTATTACTTAATACATTTACTGGATGAATGAATAAATGAATAGTGTGTTTTATCGAACATTTGTTGTTCTTCAGTCACTAAGTCATGTCTGACTCTTTGCAGCTCCACGGACTGCACTGCCAGGCTTCCCTGTCCTTCACGGTCTCTGAGTGTCTACTCAAATTCACGTCCATTGAGCTGACACTATGCAACCATTTTCTTTCATCCCTTTCTCCTCCTGCCTTCAGTCTCTCCTAGCATCAGTCTTTTCCAGTGAGTCGGCTCTCTACATCAGGTGGTCAAAGTATTGGAGCTTCAGCTTTAGGATCAGTCCTTCCAATGAATATTCAGGGTTGATTTCTTTTAGAAATGACTGGTTTGATCTCCTTGCTGTACAAGGGGCTTTCAAGAGTCTTTTCCAGCACCACAATTCGAAAGCATCAGCTTTTTGGTGCTGAGCCTTCTTTATGGGCCAGCTGTCACATCCCTACAAGACTACTGGAAAAACCATGGCTTTGACTGTCTCACATTTAAGATTTAATAAAAATTTATTTGAAAGACAAAACAGAACTCTGCTGTTCTAAGGAGGTTTATGATCATTTACTCTCCTCCATTTATATGGTTTTCAAGACCCCTTGACTTCCCTGGCTTGATGATTGTACAGAGGACCTGACTTCTAGAAAGAGAGCTTATCATCCTAGATTTAAATATACCTGATCATAGATACTATTCACATTTCATAGATGAGAAAACTATACCACAGAGAATTTAGACTACCTGCCCCAGGTCACACAACTAGTAAATAGTAAATCCAGGATTGAATCTAAGCAAGTCTGGTTCTAGAATCACTGTACTTGTTACTCACCACTCTAATGACAGTGCCGTTAATGTTGATTAAGTGCAGTAATGCTCTCACCCCCACCCCCATGTCTATAGGTTCCAAGACCCCTAGTGGATGCTGGAAACCTCGGAAAGTACCAAGCTCTCTATATACTATATTTTTTCCTCTACATGCATATCTATGATAGTTTAATGTATAAACAGCAGGAGGTTGACAACAATTAATAATTGCCCAGAGCAGTTCAGACCACTCACTTTTGTACTGCTTGTGTAGCTCTGTCCCCAGAGCAGTGGTTTTTGTGGAGAGAGAGGGCTCTTATGAGAGGAAGGCCTGGTAAACTGTAATTATTACTTAATACATTTACTGGATGAATGAATAAATGAATAGTGTGTTTTATCGAACATTTGTTGTTCTTCAGTCACTAAGTCATGTCTGACTCTTTGCAGCTCCACGGACTGCACTGCCAGGCTTCCCTGTCCTTCACGGTCTCTGAGTGTCTACTCAAATTCACGTCCATTGAGCTGACACTATGCAACCATTTTCTTTCATCCCTTTCTCCTCCTGCCTTCAGTCTCTCCTAGCATCAGTCTTTTCCAGTGAGTCGGCTCTCTACATCAGGTGGTCAAAGTATTGGAGCTTCAGCTTTAGGATCAGTCCTTCCAATGAATATTCAGGGTTGATTTCTTTTAGAAATGACTGGTTTGATCTCCTTGCTGTACAAGGGGCTTTCAAGAGTCTTTTCCAGCACCACAATTCGAAAGCATCAGCTTTTTGGTGCTGAGCCTTCTTTATGGGCCAGCTGTCACATCCCTACAAGACTACTGGAAAAACCATGGCTTTGACTGTCTCACATTTAAGATTTAATAAAAATTTATTTGAAAGACAAAACAGAACTCTGCTGTTCTAAGGAGGTTTATGATCATTTACTCTCCTCCATTTATATGGTTTTCAAGACCCCTTGACTTCCCTGGCTTGATGATTGTACAGAGGACCTGACTTCTAGAAAGAGAGCTTATCATCCTAGATTTAAATATACCTGATCATAGATACTATTCACATTTCATAGATGAGAAAACTATACCACAGAGAATTTAGACTACCTGCCCCAGGTCACACAACTAGTAAATAGTAAATCCAGGATTGAATCTAAGCAAGTCTGGTTCTAGAATCACTGTACTTGTTACTCACCACTCTAATGACAGTGCCGTTAATGTTGATTAAGTGCAGTAATGCTCTCACCCCCACCCCCATGTCTATAGGTTCCAAGACCCCTAGTGGATGCTGGAAACCTCGGAAAGTACCAAGCTCTCTATATACTATATTTTTTCCTCTACATGCATATCTATGATAGTTTAATGTATAAACAGCAGGAGGTTGACAACAATTAATAATAAAATAGAGTAATTATAATAGTTCACTGTGGTAAACTTCTGCAAATATGGTCTCTCAAACTATCTCACTGAACTGTACTTACCTACCTGTGTTGACATTAGGTGATAAAATGTCTGAGTGATAAGACTAAGTGAAGTGAACGACCTAGGCATTGTGAGGTAGTGTTGGGCTACTATTGATCATCTTTTGTTTTGATTTTTTTTTTTAATTGACCTTCCAATGCTACTTTAGAAGGAGGTTTGTCAGGCCGTGACGACTTGAGTGGTGGCTTGTTAGTAGCAGATGATGTCTATGATTGGAGGTCTCAGACTGGAGGGCTTGAGATTACATCATGCTGCTCAGAATGGCAAGCAATTTGAAAGTTAGGAATTGTTTATTTCTGGGATGTTCCATTTAATATTTTTGGACCTTGGTTGACCTTAAGTAAGTGAAACTGGATAAGGTGGTGGGGTGGGTGGGACAGTGTTTAATTCAGACAGCCCTATTCCTATTTTCCTTTAGGTGAATATTGAAGCCTTTCTTAGAACTTTGGGTGCTTGTTAAGTCAGACACCTTCAGTCGTGTCCAACTCTTTGCAACCCCAAGAACTGTAGCCTGCCAGTACTTTGCAACCCCAAGGACTATAGCCTGCCAGGCCCCTCTATCCATGGAATTCTCTGGGCAAGAATACTGGAGTGGGTTGCCATGCCCTCCTTTAGGGTATCTTTCCCCATCCAGGGATTGAAGCAACATCCTCTCTATGTCTCCTGCATTGCAGGCTCATATTGGTCTAAGTAGGATCTCTTTCTTACCCTCTTCCTCTGCCTTTTCCCCTTTCTCTAACTTCCTCTCCTTGCCTCCATTTCTAGCTTCCTCTTCTAAACCTTTGTCTCTTGTTTGAAGTGGCTACAGCAGTTTGACCTGAAAAGGCCCCAAAACTTAGGCTGTGATATCTAGAATCACTGTACTTGTTACTCACCACTCTAATGACAGTGCCGTTAATGTTGATTAAGTGCAGTAATGCTCTCACCCCACCCATGTCTATAGGTTCCAAGACCCTAGTGGATGCTGGAAACCTCGGAAAGTACCAAGCTCTCTATATACTATATTTTTTCCTCTACATGCATATCTATGATAGTTTAATGTATAAACAGCAGGAGGTTGACAACAATTAATAATAAAATAGAGTAATTATAATAGTTCACTGTGGTAAACTTCTGCAAATATGGTCTCTCAAACTATCTCACTGAACTGTACTTACCTACCTGTGTTGACATTAGGTGATAAAATGTCTGAGTGATAAGACTAAGTGAAGTGAACGACCTAGGCATTGTGAGGTAGTGTTGGGCTACTATTGATCATCTTTTGTTTTGATTTTTTTTTTTAATTGACCTTCCAATGCTACTTTAGAAGGAGGTTTGTCAGGCCGTGACGACTTGAGTGGTGGCTTGTTAGTAGCAGATGATGTCTATGATTGGAGGTCTCAGACTGGAGGGCTTGAGATTACATCATGCTGCTCAGAATGGCAAGCAATTTGAAAGTTAGGAATTGTTTATTTCTGGGATGTTCCATTTAATATTTTTGGACCTTGGTTGACCTTAAGTAAGTGAAACTGGATAAGGTGGTGGGGTGGGTGGGACAGTGTTTAATTCAGACAGCCCTATTCCTATTTTCCTTTAGGTGAATATTGAAGCCTTTCTTAGAACTTTGGGTGCTTGTTAAGTCAGACACCTTCAGTCGTGTCCAACTCTTTGCAACCCCAAGAACTGTAGCCTGCCAGTACTTTGCAACCCCAAGGACTATAGCCTGCCAGGCCCCTCTATCCATGGAATTCTCTGGGCAAGAATACTGGAGTGGGTTGCCATGCCCTCCTTTAGGGTATCTTTCCCCATCCAGGGATTGAAGCAACATCCTCTCTATGTCTCCTGCATTGCAGGCTCATATTGGTCTAAGTAGGATCTCTTTCTTACCCTCTTCCTCTGCCTTCCTTTTTCCTAGCTTCCTCTTCTAAACCTTTGTCTCTTGTTTGGAAGTGGCTACAGCAGTTTGACCTGAAAAGGCCCCAAAACTTAGGCTGTGATATCAAATGCTCATCTTTCCAGCTGTGTGAATTGGCCAGACTGATCTGTGCCTACCTTGAAATAAATTCAGTTTCTGGGTGTGATTCTTATTGTCGGGTGCTTGAGAGAAAGCAATGTTGTTAGTTATTTGAAATCCTGAATCAACCATTCAAGAAGATCTCCTTTATAAGAATTTATAAATACTTCCATACTTTCTTTGAACTCATGAGATTTCCTTTTTCCTTTTTTTTTTTTAATTTCCCATGAGATTCATTTGGAGCCCTTAGTAGAGACCAAGAATAAAATTTTATCATCATTGAATTGTAGAGTACTGTAACCTTTAAATGATACAATCTTTACCAGCCCTTTCCAATTTCTTTTCTTTTTTTTTTTAAGTTTGGCCTATTTTATTTTATTTATTTTCATCCATCTTTGTTCTTTGGCCTGTGTGAGCCTCCCATTGCAGTGGCCTCTCTCATTGCAGAGCACCGGCTCTGGGCACATGTGCTTCAGAGTGCTGGCTCATAATTGGACACACAGGTCCATGCGCTCCGCAGCACGTGGGAGCCTCCCAGGCCAGGGATGGAACTGGGGCCCCTTGCACTGCAAGGTGGACTCTTTACCTGCGGACCACCAGTGAAGCCCCATTTCTAATTTCTGATAAGGAAACAGCACTGGTGATTAAGTGAAACTTCCACAAAGTTAGGAGTTGTCTCAGGTGCTGAGTCAAACTTAATTTTACTTAATGTCCTGGAGACTGGCCTTCACAGCTTTTGGGTTTTTTGCTCCTGACTGTTGTCACTGCTCTTTATATACCAGTGATTTCCACCCTGTCCTCTTCACGAGAATCATCTGGGCTGGCTGCTGAAGATACAGCTTCCTTGACCCTTTCTTGGATATTCTGAGTAATTTGGTTTTCCTGACTTGTCATGCCCTCCTTTAGGGTATCTTTCCCCATCCAGGGATTGAAGCAACATCCTCTCTATGTCTCCTGCATTGCAGGCTCATATTGGTCTAAGTAGGATCTCTTTCTTACCCTCTTCCTCTGCCTTCCTTTTTCCTAGCTTCCTCTTCTAAACCTTTGTCTCTTGTTTGGAAGTGGCTACAGCAGTTTGACCTGAAAAGGCCCCAAAACTTAGGCTGTGATATCAAATGCTCATCTTTCCAGCTGTGTGAATTGGCCAGACTGATCTGTGCCTACCTTGAAATAAATTCAGTTTCTGGGTGTGATTCTTATTGTCGGGTGCTTGAGAGAAAGCAATGTTGTTAGTTATTTGAAATCCTGAATCAACCATTCAAGAAGATCTCCTTTATAAGAATTTATAAATACTTCCATACTTTCTTTGAACTCATGAGATTTCCTTTTTCCTTTTTTTTTTTTAATTTCCCATGAGATTCATTTGGAGCCCTTAGTAGAGACCAAGAATAAAATTTTATCATCATTGAATTGTAGAGTACTGTAACCTTTAAATGATACAATCTTTACCAGCCCTTTCCAATTTCTTTTCTTTTTTTTTTTAAGTTTGGCCTATTTTATTTTATTTATTTTCATCCATCTTTGTTCTTTGGCCTGTGTGAGCCTCCCATTGCAGTGGCCTCTCTCATTGCAGAGCACCGGCTCTGGGCACATGTGCTTCAGAGTGCTGGCTCATAATTGGACACACAGGTCCATGCGCTCCGCAGCACGTGGGAGCCTCCCAGGCCAGGGATGGAACTGGGGCCCCTTGCACTGCAAGGTGGACTCTTTACCTGCGGACCACCAGTGAAGCCCCATTTCTAATTTCTGATAAGGAAACAGCACTGGTGATTAAGTGAAACTTCCACAAAGTTAGGAGTTGTCTCAGGTGCTGAGTCAAACTTAATTTTACTTAATGTCTTGGAGACTGGCCTTCACAGCTTTTGGGTTTTTTGCTCCTGACTGTTGTCACTGCTCTTTATATACCAGTGATTTCCACCCTGTCCTCTTCACGAGAATCATCTGGGCTGGCTGCTGAAGATACAGCTTCCTTGACCCTTTCTTGGATATTCTGAGTAATTTTGAGAATTTGTTTTTTAATAGGCACTGAAGTGACTGTGATGGCTTAGGTCATCCAGCCTTTGGAAACTGCAGCAGTCTTCCACTGTTTCCTCATAAAGTTTTGCTTTCTGTTGAAAGCTGAATAATTTTTTGGATCTTGCTAATGTGTCAAGCAAAGTTAACCAATGCTGGAAATTGGAAATGCTTCCACTTTGAGAATTTTGTGAACTACTGAATGATGCACCAGTTGCATCCCTAGGATCAGATCCCTAGCAACCTTAATAAAATTGAGACATTAGAATTCATAATCTCTGTTTTATTTTCCTTTGGCTTTATTTGGCTTTCATGTAAATTTCTGTTGGAATTCTGATTTTATTTGCAGTGATCTGATGCTTACATTCTCTTAGCTTGCTACAATAGGAATAACTTGGAATAGCCAAATGACATGAAAACTGGTAACTGTAAGTGGGCCCAGGCTTCGTTATTAGAATTGTTTACATTTCTGTGTTTGTTTTTGTTTTGCTAAGCTTGATATTTCAAAAATATTAGCAAGACTGATTCAAATTACAAGTTGCCCATCTCTTATCTCATTAATTTATTCATTCAGTGAACATAATTATTGTCTACTGTGTACCTCTTATGCTGACTAATAATGTCTCTATTGGGAAAAAGAAACACTTATAAATTATAACATGAGCTCATGGATTCTATTTACTGTTAGAATTAAACTTCTTTTTGCTAAATATTAATGGAGAGGTTTAGAAAGCCAACAAAAATAAATGAAAACTTCCCTCCTTTAGCGAGGGAAATGAAAGGAATTATAAGAATTCAGAAGTCTGTATGGTGGCTAAATACTGGATTTAACTATAGAGAAAAACAAAACAGGTAGACCTGCCTACAAATATTTTTTAAGTATAGAATTTCCTTTATCTAGGAAGCTTCTGTTTCTCCTAAGAACTGTGTACATCATTACCAAGAACTTCCATCTGTTCACTCATTTTATTTGAGGGGAAATAGCTTTGGCCCTGTTACGCCCGGATAAAGAAATTAGGCTGTTTCAGGAAATGTGGATTCTGAGTCTTGAGATATACCCAAGTGTAGTTCTTTAGATGAACCAACTTCTTTTGGTTGATTGGGTAGTGTGTGGCAGAAACTCCTAAGACTGAATTTGGCATTGACGTGGTGTAGAGTTGCACACTGTCCATTGAACTTTTTCAAAGAAAAAGCTTGTGGAAAGAAATGACAGCATATTTTAACTTGAAGTTGAATTAAAATCAGCAGAACAGTCTAATATTTAAAAAGCCTTATTGAAATTGTTGATTTTTTTTCTCATATAAACACTAATGAAACTGGCCCCAGCTTGTGATTGTCTGGTCTAAAAGGTTCAGATTTAAGTTGGTTCTTTGGAACATTTTCCATGGGAACAGTATTTTAAATGGTGGTTAAGTGTGAGAAGACCAGCCATCTATGGCTTTCATTTTTTAAATTTTTCTGTTGGAATTCTGATTTTATTTGCAGTGATCTGATGCTTACATTCTCTTAGCTTGCTACAATAGGAATAACTTGGAATAGCCAAATGACATGAAAACTGGTAACTGTAAGTGGGCCCAGGCTTCGTTATTAGAATTGTTTACATTTCTGTGTTTGTTTTTGTTTTGCTAAGCTTGATATTTCAAAAATATTAGCAAGACTGATTCAAATTACAAGTTGCCCATCTCTTATCTCATTAATTTATTCATTCAGTGAACATAATTATTGTCTACTGTGTACCTCTTATGCTGACTAATAATGTCTCTATTGGGAAAAAGAAACACTTATAAATTATAACATGAGCTCATGGATTCTATTTACTGTTAGAATTAAACTTCTTTTTGCTAAATATTAATGGAGAGGTTTAGAAAGCCAACAAAAATAAATGAAAACTTCCCTCCTTTAGCGAGGGAAATGAAAGGAATTATAAGAATTCAGAAGTCTGTATGGTGGCTAAATACTGGATTTAACTATAGAGAAAAACAAAACAGGTAGACCTGCCTACAAATATTTTTTAAGTATAGAATTTCCTTTATCTAGGAAGCTTCTGTTTCTCCTAAGAACTGTGTACATCATTACCAAGAACTTCCATCTGTTCACTCATTTTATTTGAGGGGAAATAGCTTTGGCCCTGTTACGCCCGGATAAAGAAATTAGGCTGTTTCAGGAAATGTGGATTCTGAGTCTTGAGATATACCCAAGTGTAGTTCTTTAGATGAACCAACTTCTTTTGGTTGATTGGGTAGTGTGTGGCAGAAACTCCTAAGACTGAATTTGGCATTGACGTGGTGTAGAGTTGCACACTGTCCATTGAACTTTTTCAAAGAAAAAGCTTGTGGAAAGAAATGACAGCATATTTTAACTTGAAGTTGAATTAAAATCAGCAGAACAGTCTAATATTTAAAAAGCCTTATTGGAATTGTTGATTTTTTTTCTCATATAAACACTAATGAAACTGGCCCCAGCTTGTGATTGTCTGGTCTAAAAGGTTCAGATTTAAGTTGGTTCTTTGGAACATTTTCCATGGGAACAGTATTTTAAATGGTGGTTAAGTGTGGAGAAGACCAGCCATCTATGTAGTGCATAATGTTGCTGTAATATTGTAACGTCTTTTTGATGACAAATAGTAGCTGATATTACTGTAGTTGTAGAGGCAAAAAGTAAACATATATGTATTTGCATGTATATAAATGTATGTATACACACATGTATTTAGAAACAGGGACAATTAGAGAGAGACAGTTACCTTAAATCATAAATATCACAAGTGAAAATGCCATGGTACAATACCACTTATTAAACAAAATGCTTTAAAAAGAATAAATGTGGGGACTTCCTTGGTGGTCCAGTGGGTAAAGAGTCCGCCTTGCAGTGCAAGGGACACCGGTTCTATCCCTGGCCCAGTAAGATCCCACAAGCCACAGAGCGGCTAGACAGGTGTGTCCAACTACAAGCCAGCTCTCTAGAGCACATACGCCCAGAGCCGGTGCTCTGCAGTGAGAGAGGCCACTGCAATGGGAGGCCCACACAGGCCAAAGAATAAAGATGGATGAAAAATAAATAAAAAGCCAATAAAAGAGGCCAAAATTTAAAAAAAATAAATGCTAAGGGAGGTGAGAGAGAGGTTCAGGTAGG
The DNA here is from genome assembly GCA_022376925.1 of Tragulus kanchil. Classification (NCBI taxonomy): domain Eukaryota; kingdom Metazoa; phylum Chordata; class Mammalia; order Artiodactyla; family Tragulidae; genus Tragulus; species Tragulus kanchil. Next base: position 126,002,043 of record JAIOJX010000028.1, read on the forward strand.
AGGGGTCAAGGGTATACCTATGACTGATTCAGGTTTATGTATAGCAGTAAACAAAAAAACTCTGTAAAAGTAAAATAAAAATAAATTGTATATATATAGATATAATTAAATGCTAGTATTTGAAAAGGTGAAGATTTTTTGAGCAAGTTTGGTGGAGTGGATAGGTAGATATTAGCAGCAATTCAGAAAGGGACTAACCACTTGACTAATCCCTTCAGGTCTGTCTGCTTTTGCATATGCAGGGTTAGGCATGTATTCAAAAGAATAAAAGACAAAAATAATCCCATTGAGCATACTTCAGTATCGTACCTCCTTTAATATTCTACCTCCTTTTGACTGAGATCCTTGAAAATTTAAGACGACTCTCTCACCAGCTTACCAGGTCAGCCACTGCTAGTGGTGCCCTCTTCTATATGTAAGTGATGCTATTCTTTGTAAAGAAGTCAATAAAAAAAAACCTTTTTAGGTTATTGTCTGTATTCAGAAACATCTAAAACTTTTGACTACCTTCTCTTGAAAACCCCCAATGCTGGTCCTCTCATCTAATTCTCCCGATGAAGCACAGCATCCTGTGTGGTTTTCACAGTCGTCCATTTTCTGTCTCTTTCCATAGAATAAGCTCCCTGAGGTCTTGTCTTGTTCACTGCTCTGTATTTAGTACCAGGCCCAATATTGAACTGGTAGTCAATAAATTTTATTTTTAAAAATAAATATTAAATAAACAAAAGATTTTTTTTTTCTTGTGACAACCAGTGACACAGCTCTTCAAGTACTGTCATTGATCCTGTACTGCTCTCTTTCACTTTCTTTTTTCATAGACTGATCCCTTTTGTTTGCTACCTATACTGTACATTCAATGTCTGTCATTTTCACTTTGACTAGTATCACAGCATTTCAGCCCCTCTTTGTTCCGGGCTTATTAAGAAAAGGTATTCATGGTTAATTTTCTTTTTGGGGTCGGGGGAGGGAGGGGACGGGTTGAGGAGGGAGAGGAGCGGGCGGGCCACTTCTATTGGTCTTTCATTTATCTATTTTGAACCATCTTTGTTCTTTGGCCCATGTGGGCCTCCCATCGCAGTGGCCTCTGTTGTCGCAGAGCACCGGCTCTGGGCGCATGCTCCAGAGCTTCATCTCGGTAATTGGACAAACCTGTCTAGCCGCTCCGCGGCACGTGGGATCTTCCCAGGCCAGGGATCGAACCAGCGCCCCTTGCACTGCAAGGTTGTGTCCTTACCCACTGGACCACCAGTGAAGACCTTCACGGTTAATTTTTAAGTGGAAAGTCAGTTTACTAAATAGCTTATTAAATAGTCAGATAGTAACAGCAGGGCCACAGCTGATATTTACTTGCTCTTGTTTATTATTCAGATCTTATTGATCTAGATGCATTAGGTTTTTAAGTTTTTCCTGCCTTCATTTTCTGTTCCTCCATTCTGCCCTTCATGCTGTGACCAGAGCAGTCTATTGAAACACCAGTTGATTCATCAGGTAATGGTTTTCCATTGTCCTGTAGAATAAAATTTAGGAATTGTCCTTTTCATCTTTTTATGTATTACTTACTTAAATGTTTGGTTCTGTGAAGTCAGTCTATTTAAGCTCAGAAACAGGAAAACGTTTCCATGTTTAGAACTACCAGAAATAAGAACTTTCAGTTGGTGTTGAGCTCTCCTTCACTGGTAGGAATATGGAAGAATAGTAAGCAGTTCTCAAATGGGACAGGTTGTTGGAGGTTTTTTTTTTCCTGTTTCTTCTTTTGAAGCTATGAGTATTGGCCTTTGAAGCTTTCAAACTACTTAGGTCTTCCACAGTCTGGATCTGATAATTTTTTAATGATTAGAACCACATCTTTTTCATCCCCCACTGCAGTTGCATGTGGTAAATGCTTAACATACATTTATCAGTGAATGAATAACTTCTGAGTTCTTTCTTGGGTAGATGAGGTTCTTGATTTTCACCTGATAGTCTGTTTCCTTATTTGGGAGTGTCAGATCTGGATTCAGAGCACTGGGATCAAGTCAGAGGCCTCTGCATGTGTGATCTTAGGCAAGTTGTTTGTCATCTGAGTCTGCTTTTTCATCTGTAAAGTTAGAATGACAGTTCCTGTAGGGCAGACTAAATAAATGTAAAATGTGTTTTATACTCTGAAAATGCTTTATAAGTGGTAAAAATTATTAAAAATTGATGTCCTTTTGTTTAACTTATATGAAAAGTGATAGTTGCTCATTCATCTCTGACTCTTTGCAGCCCATGGACTGTAGCCCACCAGACTCCTCTGTCCGTAGAATTCTCCAGGCAAGAATATTGGAGTGGGTTGCCATTCCCTTCTCCAGGGAATCTTCCTGACCCAGGGATCAAACCTGGGTCTCATGCATTGCAGGCAGATTCTTTACAGTCTGAGCCTCCAGGGAACTCCTTAACTTACACAATATGTATCATTTAATATATTACTACTGTTACTCTTGCACTTTATAATTAGGCTCATTTTTCAGCCTTCCAAAGGAATTAAATACAGTTTCATTCTCTTAAAAAACAGCATATTTCCTTAACTCCTGACAACAAAATTTCTCTTATATTGTTGAATTCTCAATGTTTTATTTCCAAACTTCCACTGTCTGTGATTTCTTTTTCTTAGTTTCCAGATTTATCAAATTTGGATAAAGATTCAAAAAATGCCACTGGCAAAGTTAAATAATATTAAATAAATTAATTAAGAAATGAGGTCAGTGTTTTTCCCCCAGTAGACCACATTTAGTATAATTTTCCCAATTTAAAAATTTGCCTTAAAGCTTTGATGCTTGCTATGTTTTTGCTTTCTGAACTCTAGTATAGTAAGTCTCTCCGTTCTTTCTTGCCCTTTAACCAGGTTAGTCTATGCTTTGTGCTGTATTCTTTATCACAAAAAAAAGAAGACAGACTGCGGTGAATGAAGATTTCTCTGCATTTTAGCACTGCTTTTTCTACTGTAGTTGGCTTTTGAATGAGGATGACAATGGAAGAGATGAAGAATGAAGCTGAGACCACTTCTATGGTTTCTATGCCTCTCTATGCAGTCATGTATCCTGTGTTTAATGAGGTAAGTCATAAATATTTCTTCATATGACCTCTGGAATTTCTTAATGCCTCCTTCATTTATTCAGTTTGTTTTTTTTGTTCTTTCATATAACAAATACTTATACAAATGGACTCTGTCTGTGTGTTAAGCATTGTTGAAGGGCTGGACAGAAAACAGGGAGGGAAAAACCCTGAGGTTTTGCTCTTTCTCTGAAGGTTTCATGATAGAGAGATACACTGGACAAAAGAATGCAAGTAATTACATAAATGAATAATTGTTCTTTGATAAGTTCAATAACTTATATGAAAAGTGATAGTTGCTCATTCATCTCTGACTCTTTGCAGCCCATGGACTGTAGCCCACCAGACTCCTCTGTCCGTAGAATTCTCCAGGCAAGAATATTGGAGTGGGTTGCCATTCCCTTCTCCAGGGAATCTTCCTGACCCAGGGATCAAACCTGGGTCTCATGCATTGCAGGCAGATTCTTTACAGTCTGAGCCTCCAGGGAACTCCTTAACTTACACAATATGTATCATTTAATATATTACTACTGTTACTCTTGCACTTTATAATTAGGCTCATTTTTCAGCCTTCCAAAGGAATTAAATACAGTTTCATTCTCTTAAAAAACAGCATATTTCCTTAACTCCTGACAACAAAATTTCTCTTATATTGTTGAATTCTCAATGTTTTATTTCCAAACTTCCACTGTCTGTGATTTCTTTTTCTTAGTTTCCAGATTTATCAAATTTGGATAAAGATTCAAAAAATGCCACTGGCAACGTTAAATAATATTAAATAAATTAATTAAGAAATGAGGTCAGTGTTTTTCCCCCAGTAGACCACATTTAGTATAATTTTCCCAATTTAAAAATTTGCCTTAAAGCTTTGATGCTTGCTATGTTTTTGCTTTCTGAACTCTAGTATAGTAAGTCTCTCCGTTCTTTCTTGCCCTTTAACCAGGTTAGTCTATGCTTTGTGCTGTATTCTTTATCACAAAAAAAAGAAGACAGACTGCGGTGAATGAAGATTTCTCTGCATTTTAGCACTGCTTTTTCTACTGTAGTTGGCTTTTGAATGAGGATGACAATGGAAGAGATGAAGAATGAAGCTGAGACCACTTCTATGGTTTCTATGCCTCTCTATGCAGTCATGTATCCTGTGTTTAATGAGGTAAGTCATAAATATTTCTTCATATGACCTCTGGAATTTCTTAATGCCTCCTTCATTTATTCAGTTTGTTTTTTTTGTTCTTTCATATAACAAATACTTATACAAATGGACTCTGTCTGTGTGTTAAGCATTGTTGAAGGGCTGGACAGAAAACAGGGAGGGAAAAAACCCCGAGGTTTTGCTCTTTCTCTGAAGGTATCATGATAGAGAGATACACTGGACAAAAGAATGCAAGTAATTACATAAATGAATAATTGTTCATTGATAAGTTCAATAATTGTTCAATTGATAAGTGCTATGAAGTTTAAAAACAAAATGTGTTAAGTAGAATAGCAGGTGAGATCTATTTTAGGGGCCAGGACAGGCCTCACTGGAAAAAAAGAGACATATATGCTAACATCTGAAAGAGGTAAATAAGAGTTAGAGTGTTGAAGAACTGGGGATTAGCAACTTTTTGGTAGCCAGAAGAGCGGGCATGAACATTTCCTAAGGAGTTACAGTGAGTAGTGACAAAACATAATTCTTACGGATACAGGGAAGATGCACTTGCTTTGTGTCTAGATAAGAGGCAATTGCTTCTTTATTTGAGGTATTTTCTAGGACTTAATAATACGGACATATTTTAGGGTTTTTTATAAGTTGATATTTAATATGCTAAGGTATGGAGAGAATTTTAGAACTAGAAGTTCTGTAGAAATAATTATCTCTATCCCCCTCCTTTTAATGGTGAATTGAGGGCCGGATATGTGAAATTATTTTGCTTTAATGTTTCTTTCTTTACATAAAAATTCTGGAGATAGAATATTTAGATAGATAAAATTCTAGAGAAATTATATCTAGAGTTTATCTAAAATCTATTCTTTAGGTAGCTAGATAAAATTCCGAAATAGGTGGTGCAGGACTAGGACTATTATGAGTCAGTAGCATCAAAACCTAAGGTCCGTCTCTTCTGTCTTATCATCCTGGTGTTTGCCTTACATTGTCAAGGCCACATCAGCCTGTGAGATGACTGCTTCTATCTTGTTCTGAGTTCTTGTTTGAAAGGGGTAAACAAATGGAGCAGTGCATGGGGAATTATTTCCAGCTGATTCAGCTTCCTTATAGTATTAAAATATTTCTTCATATGACCTCTGGAATTTCTTAATGCCTCCTTCATTTATTCAGTTTGTTTTTTTTGTTCTTTCATATAACAAATACTTATACAAATGGACTCTGTCTGTGTGTTAAGCATTGTTGAAGGGCTGGACAGAAAACAGGGAGGGAAAAACCCTGAGGTTTTGCTCTTTCTCTGAAGGTTTCATGATAGAGAGATACACTGGACAAAAGAATGCAAGTAATTACATAAATGAATAATTGTTCATTGATAAGTTCAATAATTGTTCAATTGATAAGTGCTATGAAGTTTAAAAACAAAATGTGTTAAGTAGAATAGCAGGTGAGATCTATTTTAGGGGCCAGGACAGGCCTCACTGGAAAAAAAGAGACATATATGCTAACATCTGAAAGAGGTAAATAAGAGTTAGAGTGTTGAAGAACTGGGGATTAGCAACTTTTTGGTAGCCAGAAGAGCGGGCATGAACATTTCCTAAGGAGTTACAGTGAGTAGTGACAAAACATAATTCTTACGGATACAGGGAAGATGCACTTGCTTTGTGTCTAGATAAGAGGCAATTGCTTCTTTATTTGAGGTATTTTCTAGGACTTAATAATACGGACATATTTTAGGGTTTTTTATAAGTTGATATTTAATATGCTAAGGTATGGAGAGAATTTTAGAACTAGAAGTTCTGTAGAAATAATTATCTCTATCCCCCTCCTTTTAATGGTGAATTGAGGGCCGGATATGTGAAATTATTTTGCTTTAATGTTTCTTTCTTTACATAAAAAATTCTGGAGATAGAATATTTAGATAGATAAAATTCTAGAGAAATTATATCTAGAGTTTATCTAAAATCTATTCTTTAGGTAGCTAGATAAAATTCCGAAATAGGTGGTGCAGGACTAGGACTATTATGAGTCAGTAGCATCAAAACCTAAGGTCCGTCTCTTCTGTCTTATCATCCTGGTGTTTGCCTTACATTGTCAAGGCCACATCAGCCTGTGAGATGACTGCTTCTATCTTGTTCTGAGTTCTTGTTTGAAAGGGGTAAACAAATGGAGCAGTGCATGGGGAATTATTTCCAGCTGATTCAGCTTCCTTATAGTATTAAAATTACCTTTTAGAAAGCCCTACATAAGACTTCTATTTACATCACATTGGCCAGAACTTAGATTTATGACCACACCTCGCCAGGCAGTTAGGAAATGTAGAAGTCTGCTGAAGAGGAAGCACAGAGGAGACATCTTTTGAAAATCTACCCCTGTTATCCTGCTACCATGGTAGTACTGGAGGCGCCCTTCTAGGGCAAGCTGTACCCATCTCGGGCAGCTATAGCCAATGCTCCAATTATTAATTCAGCCATTTTGTTCTAATACTTTACCCAGGCACTGCAAGGCTACAATTGTTGGAAGCAGCGCCTCATTGCTGTTCAGCGAATATTCACTTAATATCAACCATTGCAAGATAGTCAGCACAGCATACTGCTTCTCAAGAGTTGTAGGGAACACAGATGTTTAAGCAAACCAGTTATTAGCTGTTTAGTTATCCTTGTATCAGGTATGAGGTAAGGAGAGTCACTGAAGGATAGATGAGTAACCTGTCTTGACATTAGTGTTTGAGTTTCTCAGGTTCTTTGAGCACCATCATGACAGTTCCATCTAGAGGGCTCCCTCTTTTTGTGTTTGTATAGCTAACTCTAACTATTAGATCAGGTTGTTTGGGGGCATTTTCTGTGTTTATCTGTTATTTTGAGAGTTTTAGCAAGGGCAGTTCTCTTAAGAATTTGAGTGACCTTTTCTTACATAAGGTGAAATGATTTTATTTGAAACTTGACTTTGGAAAACAGTTATATAGGGTGTAGGATTCAGGTGAACTGTTGGGATTAATCCTGGTATACTTTTTCTAATTTTTTCAAGTGTAGAGAAAAGAAATGACTATGGATGGACTCTTCCAGAATGACTCTGAACCAACATGTGGCGTATAATGGGCCCAAGATTAGAACAGGTCGCCAAATGGTTCATAGTTGCTTCAAGAAGTAATTGTTAGAAGTGAAATTTGAAAATGAAGTGACTGGATGTGGCAGATTGAGAGATACTATGTCAATTCTCAGAGTCTACTTCTCAAAGTGAATTTACTGATCTAATGTCGTTGGTATCTAGTTCTGTTTTTTTTTTCTTTTTTTTTCCCAATAAAATTCTCACATTGTTCTCTGACATTCCAGTGTATGAATGTAACATCTTAAATAAGATCCCTAATCCATTAACCATTAACATTTAACTATAGTTCAAACATGGATTTTCCTATAAATCTAGTAATGGGGAAATTAGAATGTAGTTTGCCTCTGCTTTTCTCTGCTTCTCAGATTTAAAGAAAAAATGGATGTCAAGTTAATTTTACAGAAAATAGCACCACAGTAGGGATAAAGTTTTACACTGAAGCTAAATGAGTTACTAAATTTTGTCCATAGTGTATTGATTAGTTGAAAAACTAATGCATGCTCACCTTTACATTCATAACTGTAACAGTGGTAGCCTAGAAGCCATCTTGCAGAACAGATTTTTAGATAGTAGGACATCCTTACACCTAGGGAAATTTTAGTGCTGTTACTCCAACTTGCAGGGGAAGGTTACTTACGGCATTCTGGGAGCGAGATGCTTGCTAAACTTAATGAAGCTATGCCAGGACAGCTGAGGAGTAAGCTTCTTGTTTAGTCAGCTGCTACAGAGTTCAGAGTCCAAGTATGCTGTGTGCATTAATAAACGTAGTGTGAACTAGGTCTCCTGGTTGCATTATGGAATAATGAACTTATAGAGACCTCATACCAAGTCTTATATAGATTTTTTTGGGGGGCTGATTCTTTGTATATGTAGGAGGAATGATAGATGTTTCTGTTCTTCATTCTAGAGAAAGACATACCCATGTATGTTCTTTTTCCTACAACTTTACGGAAACTTTTTAAGGCAAATATAAATATAATTTTTCCTATTAAAAAATAAAACCTCAAATTTTAAGTGTACTAAACATTTACACTTCTCTACAGTGAAGGTGTGGGTTTCACTACAGTCCCACTTTCCTCATAGTTAATATTTTGCATTTTTTTTTCTCTGCCATTTACCATACTAAATAATCTTGTCTTAGTTTTCTAATCTGCGAAGCAAGGATAAACAGTATTTTACTTAATTGTCACAACTCTGGAAATGAAATGAATTGATGTAGTGCTTAGAATAGTACCAGATATGTTGTAAGTATTAGATCTTGTTATTAATGAGTCTTCCACATAACTTTATGACATCATTATGATCATACCTGAGAGTGTGCAATTTTAGGCAGTGTGTTAGTAGAATATTCTTATGGTAGTTAGATGGCTCTGCCTTTTTTCTTTTCTTTTTTTTTTTTCTTGCCAGACAACTTAGCAACCCAAGGAGTAGATTCTTGTAGAGCCAGTTATGGGACTTACTATGTACAAAACAGATGACTGCATTTTGCCTTCTTCGTGGACTCAAAACTTAATGGGTGCCCCCTTGATTCTGTCTGCTTTTGTTTTTGTTTTGGCTTTATTTTTTTAAATCTAGCTCACCTCATTATCATTTGAATCATAAGAGATGTATGTGGAGTTTTTATTCTTGAATCAGTTTAGCTTTTTTTATCAGACTGGGGAAAATAGACCTGATTATGAGGAAGCAAGATTATAAGATTGTTTAAAACTTGAGCAACCAAAGGACTAAGTGGATATATTTTTTAATATTAATTTATTTGTAATTGATTCATGGTTGCTTTACAATATTGGTTTGATTTCTGTCATATATCAGTAAGAATTAACCATAGGTGTACATATCTTCCCTCTTAAAGTGGGTATATATATTTTTTAATTATGGTTTTAAAAAACTGGCTTGAGAGACTTCCCTGACAGCCCCATGGTTAAGACTCTGAGCTACCACTGCAGGGGACATGGGTGCTATCCCTCATTGGATTTTTTAAAAATTTATTTTGTTAAAAAAAAGAAATTGGGGCTTCCCTGGTAATCCAGTGGATAAAGAGATTGCCCTGCAGTAAAAGGGTCACTGGTTCAATCTCTGGTGCTGGAAGATCCCATGTGCCTCTGTGCGGCTGGACCAGGTGTGTCCAGTTACAAACCAGCACTCTGGAGCACATGCGCCCAGAGCTAGTGCTCTGCAGTGAGAGAGGCTACTGCAGTGGGAGGCCCACACATGCCAAAGAATAAAAAGGTGGATGAAAATAAATATAAATAAAAGATGGGGGAAAGAAAAAAAAAGAAATTGGCTTGATACTAGACAATAAAGTATAGGAATGAACTGTTATTTCTAGAGGGAGCAGTATAATAAAAGCAATATAAACTTTTACAGTACTTTTATAAATGATCCAGAAAGTTAAATTTGACAAGTTTCCAGTTAGTTAATAGTAAGTGCTCTCAATATCAGTGGAGAGAAGTTGCAAAAGGAGCTCACGCAGCTGAGAGGAGGCAGAATGTAAGGCTGAAGTGAGACCATAATATTAAGGTCACCCAGCCTTTAGGTTCCCTCCAGCTGCACTTCCGTCACTTTAGGTGAGGAGAAGTGTTATGTGCCCTTTTTTCTTACTCTCTCTTTAACTTTTTTACTGGTGACATGAAAATCCAACGCAGCAGAGATCCAGGAGTGCCTCTCCATGGCCCAGTATCTGTTGATGCAAAGTGTTGTCATATATCCCTTCCTCCTTCTTTGGATTTAAAATATGGTATATGCACTATCAAGCACCGCTGACAAGTGATTGCATTGACTCTTTAAACATACCCTAGTCCAAGACCCTTATCCCAAAAGCTAGAAAAATACTGGACCCAGAAGTATTGGAAGCAAAGTGGATATTGTTCTCTGTTCCAAATTGACATAACATCATTACACGTGCAGGGTGTTAGCAACCCTGAAGAAACAGTAAGGAAGAGGATTTTAAGAGGACACATTCTTCAAGGACTAGTTCAGATCTCATCGTCATACTTTTCACCTCAGCTGACAGTGATCCCATCATTTTCCATGTAGCTACTTGCACAACCTTCTGGGGTTGCTGGAATATAGCGTGTTGTTTCATTGTATCTCTCAGACTGACTTTTCTCACTTAGTAGAAGCTCAGTACTTTGTTGGTTCTTAAGTAGTTGAAAAGATTCAGTGACATGATAGACGCCAGCCCGGAAAGGGTGCCTGCACGGTGGGTGAGTACTGGGAGGCAAGTGGCTTGTGTATTGATTTTAGAGCCAGACAGATCTGCTATGAATCCTTTTTCTGTGCTTATTAGCTGTTTTATGTTGGGAAAATTTATGCAGACTGAGTTTCTTTCATTTTCATCTCTGTAAAATGGAGATGATGATAGATAGAGATTTATTATGAGGATTAGAGATACTCTCTCTAAAGATACTCTATTTAATAAAGTCCATAACATGTGCTTAGTAAATGGTAGCTGTTACTAGTATATTACCAGAACCTGATACTGTAATGAAAGGTAGAGGGAAGATGAACATGATTTTATTATGAAATCTTCCGTCACATGTGAGAGGTCTAATATAGAAGCCTAAAATAGGGAAGATATAAAACATACCTGGGTACCTGAGTGTTGGAGGCTAAAATTATAAATAGATTCAAAAACAATTTAGGTAAATTTATGGATGCAAGGTTAATTTTCATTCAGAGTATTTTTTGAATGTATGTAGGTGCCTGTAGGCCTGGGCATTGTGGATATCTTATGAGTAATAGAGCCTGGTTGGGTTTATTGCAAGATGTGTGGACAAGTAATGTATCCCAAAATGACTCCCAGCAGAGTTCTGGTCAGGTGACTCACAGCTCACAGACTTGATTCATTATGTTTGGTCTGACTTTTCTCTCCCTTCTGAGGTGTACATAAGTAAACTTAATCTAGAAATCTAGAGCCACAGATGTGTATCCTGGTTAGTTATATAGTTCTTCACTGACTGGTGGCCCCCTTTACTTGCCTTGACACTTTCACATACTGGTCAGTGCAGTTCAGACTGAGTTAATGCTGAAACTTGAATACATCTGACTCAGACCTGTGACTCGGTGAAAGAGGTCAGAGTGTGGTGTAAACCCCGACAAGGAAATGGGTTCCTATCAGGGAGGAAACATTCATTCTCTCTGTCTGCCTCTGCCTCCCTTGTACAACAAGAACTTGAGATCAGAAGAGCTGTACTGTTATTTTAGTCTTCATTGGGATTCATTGTAAGTAAATGAATTTGGTGGAAGAAGAAATTTTAATTTTTGAAGATATACTTTCATTAATATAACTGCCTTATCTTGTTGCTTATTTGCTATTTTTGCTTACTTGCTTTTACCTACCAGGGCAATGATAGATAATTATAAGATTTGTAGAAACCAAGTTAAATAAATACTGAATTAAATGACCCATTGTTTATTTTTGGAAGTAAAGTATTTATCTTGGCAAGTTTTGATGCTTTTCCTTTGCTTAAGGCAGGTAACTCATAGGGAGGGGATTTCGTTGAAACAGATTTAAATTGTTTGGAGATTCATTAGATTGTATTACCAGAACCTACTGTAATGAAAGGTAGAGGGAAGATGAACATGATTTTATTATGAAATCTTCCGTCACATGTGAGAGGTCTAATATAGAAGCCTAAAATAGGGAAGATATAAAACATACCTGGGTACCTGAGTGTTGGAGGCTAAAATTATAAATAGATTCAAAAACAATTTAGGTAAATTTATGGATGCAAGGTTAATTTTCATTCAGAGTATTTTTTGAATGTATGTAGGTGCCTGTAGGCCTGGGCATTGTGGATATCTTATGAGTAATAGAGCCTGGTTGGGTTTATTGCAAGATGTGTGGACAAGTAATGTATCCCAAAATGACTCCCAGCAGAGTTCTGGTCAGGTGACTCACAGCTCACAGACTTGATTCATTATGTTTGGTCTGACTTTTCTCTCCCTTCTGAGGTGTACATAAGTAAACTTAATCTAGAAATCTAGAGCCACAGATGTGTATCCTGGTTAGTTATATAGTTCTTCACTGACTGGTGGCCCCCTTTACTTGCCTTGACACTTTCACATACTGGTCAGTGCAGTTCAGACTGAGTTAATGCTGAAACTTGAATACATCTGACTCAGACCTGTGACTCGGTGAAAGAGGTCAGAGTGTGGTGTAAACCCCGACAAGGAAATGGGTTCCTATCAGGGAGGAAACATTCATTCTCTCTGTCTGCCTCTGCCTCCCTTGTACAACAAGAACTTGAGATCAGAAGAGCTGTACTGTTATTTTAGTCTTCATTGGGATTCATTGTAAGTAAATGAATTTGGTGGAAGAAGAAATTTTAATTTTTGAAGATATACTTTCATTAATATAACTGCCTTATCTTGTTGCTTATTTGCTATTTTTGCTTACTTGCTTTTACCTACCAGGGCAATGATAGATAATTATAAGATTTGTAGAAACCAAGTTAAATAAATACTGAATTAAATGACCCATTGTTTATTTTTGGAAGTAAAGTATTTATCTTGGCAAGTTTTGATGCTTTTCCTTTTGCTTAAGGCAGGTAACTCATAGGGAGATCGGGTTCTTGGCATTTCTGCTTGTTTAGAAAGCAGATTTAAATTGTTTGGAGATTCATTAGATTGTATATGCGTATGTGTGATTTATAAAGGAAAATAATTTTCATTTCCTTGAAGAATTGAAAATAATAGTTGCTGCATAATGGGTTATACAATCATAAGATTTTTTAAGAAGTACTATACTTGGATAAAAGTCTTACAAAGATTACATTGTTTTTGAATGTTTAATGTTGTTCAAAATAAAAGTATATACATTGAGTTTTATTGATTTAAAAAGTTTAGTTATTATTGGCCTAATTCTGGGGACTAAAGAAATCTGATTTTAACTTAAGCCTGACAATTAACTTTTTCGAGAAAAATGGAGTTATTTTTAAGAAATTATGTGCTTTCTTTGACTCACTGAAAAGCAACTTATACAGTGGCTAAGGACGTTTGTCTTTAAAAATTATAAACTAATATAAGAATTAAAACCATTTGGATTGAACTTTTGATTCAGGACTTTAGGTAGCCATTTTTTAGTCCTTTTTTTTTTTTTTTTTTTTTAAATAGAGGATAGATATAAACTTCTGGAAAATCCAGATTTTACAGCAGAGATTGGTACACCATTTCCAGTGAACTTCAATTGAAAAAAAAAAAAGAATAGAGTAAGGTAGTTAATCAAAGAATCTTAAGTAATACATATTTTCTTTGTTTTGATCATTTTATAGTCTGTACACACGTAATTTGCCATGTATTTGCAGAAGAACATTGAAAATTAGTGTTGACCCATCCTCTCATTTTGAAAAATTTAGGTGAACATGTTTCTTTTTTCTGTTAAGAGATGTATACTATTTTGTATTTTTTTTTTTTAAGATTTATTTTTTATTATTTATTTATTTTGGGCGGGGGTCGGGTTGGGGAGGGAGGGGAGCGGGCGGGCCACTTCTATTGGTTTTCCATTTCTCTATTTTTCATCCGTCTTTGTTCTTTGGCTCCTGCGGGCGTCCCATCGCGGTGGCATCTGTTGTCGCAGAGCACCGGCCCTGGGCACATGCGCTCCAGAGCTCCGGCTCAGTAATTGGACACATTGGTCTAGCCGCTCCGCGGCACGTGGGATCTTCCCAGGCCAGGGATCGAACCGGCGCCCCTTGCAGTGCAAGGCGGTGTCCTTATCCACTGGACCACCAGGGGAAGCCCACTATTTTGTATTTTGTGCATATCTTAAATTGGTCTTCAAAGGTGCGTGTGTGCTTCATTTGTGTCTGATTTCTTGTGCCCTCATGGACTGTAGCCCACGCGGCTCCTCTGTCCATGGGATCCTCCAGGCAAGAATACTGGAGTGGTTTGCCATGCTCTTCTCCAGGGGGTCTTTCCGACCCAGGGATCCAACCTGTGTCTCTTACATCCCCTGCATTGGCAGGCAGGATCTTTACCACTAATGCCACCTGGGAAACCCCAAAGGAATAAATAAGGGACTGATATACTTACCTTCATTTTCATGCTTTCTATTGAAGATTTTAGATCACCTATTTGAAGAATCATGTTGATTCAGAATCATTAGCAAGGTATGTTTGTTATGATGGGTGTATCAGTGTGATTATTGCAGAATGGAGTATCAGGAATGTGCTGTTTCCAAGAAAACGATATTAATAATGACTTAAAATTTTTATTGCAGCTGGAACGAGTAAATCTGTCTGCAGCTCAGACACTGAGAGCAGCTTTTATTAAGGTGAGGCACAGATAATTTCATTATGATGATGAAAATGCTACATACATGTTATGTCTGAATACCATGTGATAATGGTCAGTTTATTTTTTACCTTTTTTTATTATTATTTATTTTTATTTTTTTAAATTTTTTATCTTTTTGAAAACCTTTCTTTATTTTTGTCAGTCATCTCATGCCTATTTTAATGGTCACTTTAACACTTAAAATACTTCTAAGAAGTGAGCTAGAACAAGTGCTGTTTCTATAGCATTGAGCTTTCCATCACTTCATGCTTTTGAAACTTACTTCTTCAGAATGTTTTCTCTTTTGCTTTAGAGCATTATTTGAAAATTCTGTTTCATTTAACTTATGAAAACTTTTATAAAGTTATACTCAAAGATTTTCTTCATGTTGTTTAACTGTAGAACATAAGTATAAAATAAGTGTTTTGGCTGGGGAAAAATAAGACCTCCATGTATATCAGATTAAGGATATTTTGAGAATATACAGCTGAGTCACTCAGAATAAACTTCTTCATTGTCTTACTGTTTCATTGACCTGAAGATGTTCCGTCAGTAATCCCTAACTATGTGTTCCTGGTGTACAATGCAAGTTCAAATTGAGTTGCACTCTGGGTATAAAATATACACTAGATTTTGAAGGTGAGTACCCAAAAAGAGAATGTAAACAGCTCAGTAGTAAGTATTATGTTGATTATGTGTTGAAATGATAATATTTGGGGGTGTACTCTTAAAAATAACGTCATGTGTTTTTTTCTTTTCACTTTTTAAATGTGGCTACTAAAAATTTTAAATTAGATAGGCTCATGATTGTTTCCTGCATTATATTTCTATTGGATAGCCCTACTCCGCATATTGAGTGCAGCCTTTCATAGAAAACTTAATCCATTCCATCCTAAATACATATCAGGGTACCCAGAATTTTAATTTCTATTTACATTTTGTGTATTTGCTCCTATCAATAGCTCGAACAACTTATATTTCAAGTATTGTAATGTTGAAGTCTAGAGTAAGTTTGCAGTTGGATCTCATTGACATTGAAACTATGCATCTATCCATCTTGATTATTTTTTTTATGGCAAAAGTTAGCTTATTGAGACCTCTTTTATCTGGTAGCATAAATAATGCCATTAGACATATTTCACTGCTAGAAGTTGCATTGTGTGTGTTGAGTTAGAGCTGTTTTGATGTTTTTCATTCACGTATTCTAAAACGCAGTGCCTGTATACACATGCATAATAATTTTATCTAAATACATCCTGCCAAATCATTGGATTAATTAATGAAGAGCATCCATGAAGCAGAAGCATCCTTAATAGGGTTTTCTCTTTGCTTTCTTTCCATTAAGTATTAGTGTGGTTTGGAATGATGTATTTGGTCTCCAGGGAGCATGATGGGGAGATTCTATTTTTAAGCATTTCTGTGGCTAAAGAAAAGGAGGAAAAGTGATCTGTTGCACACTATAGTACTGACAAGGCAAAAGTGAATTTTTTGCCTTTTTCAATATTGAGAACAGAAAGAAACTTCTCCTGTGTGTTCTCATAAGAAAGACCTACTCTGAAGTATCTGTTATATACTCACTGATAGTCATAAAAGACTTAAAACAGTGTATTTCATTCAACTCTTTCTTGTAATGCCGTTACATGCTGATGTTTTAAGTCTAAAGTGCAGTGAAAAAGCAAACTGTTTAAAGTATGTGTTATGATAGATTTGATTTAATACATGGATAAATTTTATTCATGGCACTGATTCTTATTTGGGAATAGTCGGAGTTATTTGGAGGAAAGTGTATTAGTTTTGCATTGATTTACTCCTAATTACTCTGTTAAAATTTCTCATGATTTTAAAGGAGAGCATGAATTATCAAGGTTAATAAGATTTTTGTAATTTTTTTAAACTATAAGTTATTTGAAAAAGATCCTTACCCGGCCTTATATCTGCAGTTATATCCAATTATATATTAATGTTTCCATTTCTTGATTCACAACATCGGTGATATTTATGATGCTTTAATATTTAGTTTTGTTACCTGGAGAAAAATTATTTTTCCCAAGTACTAGTGATTATTATCTTTTATGATATTTATCCTGCTTTGCCCTTTGGGAGGTTCTGATAATGTTGAATCCCATTGATCTACAAGAGTGAGTGTTTCTGCCCGTGGATTTTCCATAGAAATTGGATAGAACAGAGTTTAAGGTTGTATTTCAGAAGAAAACTTGAAAGTATAGTTGGGTCTCTGATTTAAGGCTTTGTCAGTTAAGAGTCACTGGTTAAGTTTGAGGCCCTTGAGGTAAAAAATAGCTTAACTAGGACTTCAGCCAGAAGATGCAAAACTACTGTTCCCAAGGTACCCTGGGACCCAAAATTTGAAGAAATAGGGTGATTCAGCATAAGGTCAACACTGTGAACTGCTTGCCTGAGATAGTTTGCAGTTTCAACATACTCAACTGGATTGCATTCCTTTCAGTGATGTCATATCTTTGCGAAACTGGACTTGGGGCCACTGCTATTGATAGAGAGCGAGTATCACAAAGTCAGCATACAACAGGAAATGAGGATAGGAGGGTCTAATCTAATGCCAACATTTGAGAAATTGTACAGTGCCCAACAGGTGCTCACATCTCATTAATAACGAATCATGGTTACTTGAGAATAAAATAAAAATATTTTTCTTTTAAGCTTATATAATCTTTAAAGACTGCTAAGTTGTTAGGACATAAGTGCTTAAGTTGTTTGAACTTAATGCACAGCACTGTTAGGTACTAAGAACATTGAACTAAGAAAGTAGGGACACCTGTGAGAACTCTGTAATACTCCAGCTTTGGCATTTGAAGGCCCCAGATGAGCTGGATATTGAAACTTGTTCTTAGGCATTCAGCAGTTAATTCTTTCAGTACTTAACCAAAGAAATATTATTTTACTGTTGACATTTTCTGGAAGTAACTAATTTTGTAATTTTTTAAACTATAAGTTATTTGAAAGATCCTTACCCGGCCTTATATCTGCAGTTATATCCAATTATATATTAATGTTTCCATTTCTTGATTCACAACATCGGTGATATTTATGATGCTTTAATATTTAGTTTTGTTACCTGGAGAAAAATTATTTTTCCCAAGTACTAGTGATTATTATCTTTTATGATATTTATCCTGCTTTGCCCTTTGGGAGGTTCTGATAATGTTGAATCCCATTGATCTACAAGAGTGAGTGTTTCTGCCCGTGGATTTTCCATAGAAATTGGATAGAACAGAGTTTAAGGTTGTATTTCAGAAGAAAACTTGAAAGTATAGTTGGGTCTCTGATTTAAGGCTTTGTCAGTTAAGAGTCACTGGTTAAGTTTGAGGCCCTTGAGGTAAAAAATAGCTTAACTAG
Organism: Tragulus kanchil; assembly: GCA_022376925.1. NCBI lineage: Eukaryota > Metazoa > Chordata > Mammalia > Artiodactyla > Tragulidae > Tragulus > Tragulus kanchil. The sequence goes on from JAIOJX010000028.1 coordinate 126,020,014, forward strand.
GACTTCAGCCAGAAGATGCAAAACTACTGTTCCCAAGGTACCCTGGGACCCAAAATTTGAAGAAATAGGGTGATTCAGCATAAGGTCAACACTGTGAACTGCTTGCCTGAGATAGTTTGCAGTTTCAACATACTCAACTGGATTGCATTCCTTTCAGTGATGTCATATCTTTGCGAAACTGGACTTGGGGCCACTGCTATTGATAGAGAGCGAGTATCACAAAGTCAGCATACAACAGGAAATGAGGATAGGAGGGTCTAATCTAATGCCAACATTTGAGAAATTGTACAGTGCCCAACAGGTGCTCACATCTCATTAATAACGAATCATGGTTACTTGAGAATAAAATAAAAATATTTTTCTTTTAAGCTTATATAATCTTTAAAGACTGCTAAGTTGTTAGGACATAAGTGCTTAAGTTGTTTGAACTTAATGCACAGCACTGTTAGGTACTAAGAACATTGAACTAAGAAAGTAGGGACACCTGTGAGAACTCTGTAATACTCCAGCTTTGGCATTTGAAGGCCCCAGATGAGCTGGATATTGAAACTTGTTCTTAGGCATTCAGCAGTTAATTCTTTCAGTACTTAACCAAAGAAATATTATTTTACTGTTGACATTTTCTGGAAGCACATAGAAAATCTCCCCTGCTTTCTAGAATTCATTACGTAGATGGGTTTAATGTTACTCAGAAAATTAACCACCATTATGAAATACTGACTTATTTAAATAGTATATTATATATTATTTTGTGACATTTATCAAGTTAATGTTGATACTGTCTTAAGCCTTTTTTTTAGTCCAGCTTATCTTTCAACAACGTATTTATTAAAATAGATTCTTAAATACATTCATGAATGGAAAAAATCGAAACAGGTTAGAAATGAATTCAGTAGGACATACCTTCTTAGTATTAACTATCAAAATGACTTTCCTGTAAGCATTTGACAACAGTTAGAATGACCCCAAGATTGAACTAAATGTGTGTGTTTTCTCCTTGCATTCCATAGCCTTTCAGTTTGGGGCACTTGAAGTCTAATGAGAAGCAGAGTGTTTAAATGTGAAGAACTGAGGAAAGCTGAAACTGCAGTGGTGCCAGAATTGAGGAGGCAGAGGTTAAACATTTAGCACGTCAGGAAACAAATAGATTGCTGTCTAATAGATTATAAGTTGTGTTTCTATTTGTTAGGTAGTATCAGGGCAAAAAAGATAGGAAATCATCCGTATAATGATTAAAGTTGACAGTCATCCTACAAGAAAACAGAGTGTGATTATACAAAATTTTTTAAAATAATAAAATGAAGCAGAGTTACAAGGGAAAACCCACATCTTGAAAATTAACTTTGGTAAACTCAGGACTTTTATACTCAATCTTGAAATGCCTGGAAGATTTTAGTGCCCTAAGGAGTGTAAGTAACATAGAATCAATATGAACTCATTAGTGGAACAAACTCAGGAGGTAGTAAAAGGATTCATGATGTTCTGAAAGCTGGTGAAATCTTTAAAGACTGCTAAGTTGTTAGGACATAAGTGCTTAAGTTGTTTGAACTTAATGCACAGCACTGTTAGGTACTAAGAACATTGAACTAAGAAAGTAGGGACACCTGTGAGAACTCTGTAATACTCCAGCTTTGGCATTTGAAGGCCCCAGATGAGCTGGATATTGAAACTTGTTCTTAGGCATTCAGCAGTTAATTCTTTCAGTACTTAACCAAAGAAATATTATTTTACTGTTGACATTTTCTGGAAGCACATAGAAAATCTCCCCTGCTTTCTAGAATTCATTACGTAGATGGGTTTAATGTTACTCAGAAAATTAACCACCATTATGAAATACTGACTTATTTAAATAGTATATTATATATTATTTTGTGACATTTATCAAGTTAATGTTGATACTGTCTTAAGCCTTTTTTTTAGTCCAGCTTATCTTTCAACAACGTATTTATTAAAATAGATTCTTAAATACATTCATGAATGGAAAAAATCGAAACAGGTTAGAAATGAATTCAGTAGGACATACCTTCTTAGTATTAACTATCAAAATGACTTTCCTGTAAGCATTTGACAACAGTTAGAATGACCCCAAGATTGAACTAAATGTGTGTGTTTTCTCCTTGCATTCCATAGCCTTTCAGTTTGGGGCACTTGAAGTCTAATGAGAAGCAGAGTGTTTAAATGTGAAGAACTGAGGAAAGCTGAAACTGCAGTGGTGCCAGAATTGAGGAGGCAGAGGTTAAACATTTAGCACGTCAGGAAACAAATAGATTGCTGTCTAATAGATTATAAGTTGTGTTTCTATTTGTTAGGTAGTATCAGGGCAAAAAAGATAGGAAATCATCCGTATAATGATTAAAGTTGACAGTCATCCTACAAGAAAACAGAGTGTGATTATACAAAATTTTTTAAAATAATAAAATGAAGCAGAGTTACAAGGGAAAACCCACATCTTGAAAATTAACTTTGGTAAACTCAGGACTTTTTATACTCAATCTTGAAATGCCTGGAAGATTTTAGTGCCCTAAGGGAGTGTAAGTAACATAGAATCAATATGAACTCATTAGTGGAACAAACTCAGGAGGTAGTAAAAGGATTCATGATGTTCTGAAAGCTGGTGAAGGAAATATTCTTGCTGCAAAAATAAAGTAGGAAATGAAAATCATTGTGTGGGAATGTAGTTAGCTAATCATATAGCTTCAATAAAACCTCCAAAAGGAATCCTGGTTTTTTTTTTATTTTTCCTGAGATTCTGTTAATTTAAATGCAAAGAATCTGCAGAAGAAAAAAAAATGGTGAGATGAGTTACTGCTTGATCTCCAGGTTGAAATATTGCCTAGTGAAAAAAAGGTAAAAATCTTCATTGTCTTTAATCTATTGGAAAAAGTAACTGAAAAGCTATGTATATATATACAAACATAGAAATAACAATAATATATATATACTTCTATTTCTAGGTTTGTTATTAGTTTGATTGCAGGAATCTAAGTGAGAAGTAGAAAATGTTAAATTCATGATGTTCCAATGGAAACTGGGATGCACAGGCTCTACCCATGCATAAGGGAATGCCATCATGACACCCACTTTGTGAAGATTCTGCCCTGTTTATAACTTGATCAGTTTAAGAGTCTCAACAGGTTCTGAACAGTTGGGTTTTAGCTTTTAAAATATTGATTTAGTTTCTGTTTCAAAGCTAGCTTTCTCTTTCTTACAGGCTGAAAAAGAAAATCCAGGACTCACACAAGACATCATTATGAAAATTTTAGAGAAAAAAAGTGTAGAAGTCAACTTCACAGAGTCCCTTCTTCGAATGGCAGCTGACGATGTAGAAGGTAATCAGAAAGAGTCTTGTTTAGTTTTCTTACAGATGTGGAGAAGCTCTTCCTCCAAGTCTGTCTTATTTGATTATAAGTTGTGTTTCTATTTGTTAGGTAGTATCAGGGCAAAAAGATAGGAAATCATCCTATAATGATTAAAGTTGACAGTCATCCTACAAGAAAACAGAGTGTGATTATACAAAATTTTTTAAAATAATAAAATGAAGCAGAGTTACAAGGGAAAACCCACATCTTGAAAATTAACTTTGGTAAACTCAGGACTTTTTATACTCAATCTTGAAATGCCTGGAAGATTTTAGTGCCCTAAGGGAGTGTAAGTAACATAGAATCAATATGAACTCATTAGTGGAACAAACTCAGGAGGTAGTAAAAGGATTCATGATGTTCTGAAAGCTGGTGAAGGAAATATTCTTGCTGCAAAAATAAAGTAGGAAATGAAAATCATTGTGTGGGAATGTAGTTAGCTAATCATATAGCTTCAATAAAACCTCCAAAAGGAATCCTGGTTTTTTTTTTATTTTTCCTGAGATTCTGTTAATTTAAATGCAAAGAATCTGCAGAAGAAAAAAAATGGTGAGATGAGTTACTGCTTGATCTCCAGGTTGAAATATTGCCTAGTGAAAAAAAGGTAAAAATCTTCATTGTCTTTAATCTATTGGAAAAAGTAACTGAAAAGCTATGTATATATATACAAACATAGAAATAACAATAATATATATATACTTCTATTTCTAGGTTTGTTATTAGTTTGATTGCAGGAATCTAAGTGAGAAGTAGAAAATGTTAAATTCATGATGTTCCAATGGAAACTGGGATGCACAGGCTCTACCCATGCATAAGGGAATGCCATCATGACACCCACTTTGTGAAGATTCTGCCCTGTTTATAACTTGATCAGTTTAAGAGTCTCAACAGGTTCTGAACAGTTGGGTTTTAGCTTTTAAAATATTGATTTAGTTTCTGTTTCAAAGCTAGCTTTCTCTTTCTTACAGGCTGAAAAAGAAAATCCAGGACTCACACAAGACATCATTATGAAAATTTTAGAGAAAAAAAGTGTAGAAGTCAACTTCACAGAGTCCCTTCTTCGAATGGCAGCTGACGATGTAGAAGGTAATCAGAAAGAGTCTTGTTTAGTTTTCTTACAGATGTGGAGAAGCTCTTCCTCCAAGTCTGTCTTATTTGATAAAAGGGCCTCCTTTCCTCCCTCCCTCTTACTGGTAGTCTTACTGTTACTATTTTGAAAGTGAGGGAGAGAGGAACCCATAATAAATAGGACAGTAAGCCTTTTTATTTTATATTTGTCAGGTTAAATTATTAGAAGTAAAACACTTGTTTATGCTTCGTGCTTTAATTTTTTTCCCGTAATAATTAATATGCTCAATGAGTTATAGTTTCACCAAGAGACAAGCTGGAATAGTTTTATTTTCTGTTGACTTTATGCAAATACCAGTTTAAAAGTAGTAAGTTCATTCCTTTTAAACTTTAGTAGAGCATTTTTTTTCAAACATAATTTTGAAAGAACTATGTTAATAATTATCCTTTTGGCCTTTTTTTTTTTACATTTTTGCTTTTTTAAATAATCAGAAATGTGTGTGTATTCAGTTGCTAAGTCATGTCCAGCACTCTGTGATACCATGGACTGTAGCCCACCAGGCTGCTCTGTCCATGGGACTCTCCTGGCAAGAACATTGGAGTAGGTTGCCATTTCGTCCTCCAGGAGATCTTCCCGACCCAGGATTCGAACCTTTGTCTCCAGCGTTTCCTTCATTGGCAAGCAAATTCTTTACCACTGACTCAGGAACCCCTGGGTTTCACTTAAATTTAGTAGTCATTTTCCCACTAATTTAGAAAAGCGTAGACATATAATTTGTTATGTTTACTAAGGGAGAACAAGAATAGATATTGTAACTGATTCTACAAATTATAAGAAAGTCTTCTTCATTATTCTAGATTTGAGCATCTGCAGCCTGTCAGGCTAAGTTATATTGATGAGTTGGTAGAGTTGTAATGTTTCCAGGTCCACAGTGAATCTGGCCATGAAGTTTTTGCCTTTGCTGGGTCTAACTAAACTTCCTTACCAAAGTTGTTGTTCTGTGATGCCAAGTGTTACTGTTGAACTTAGAGTGATACAAAAAATACCAAGAGATTTCAAGAATGTGCTAAAGATTTTAATAGGTTTGGAGTTTCGATGAATGAGCCATTATATATTCAGTGTAGTGGTATTTTTTTTTTATTAAATTCATATTCCCCATTTCAGATATGTATTTCCATATTTGGTACAAATGTCATTACTTACTAAAGGTTTCCTTCTGAAATGTAGCTTGAAAGGCCTGAAAAATCTGATTAAGCTTCTCTTTTAAATTTTATTTATTTCTAAGATTTCATGGGATTTCCATTTACCCCCAATTGAAACATGTTCAGTCTTTAATCTGCTGATATTTTCCTTGGAAGGGGCCCTAGTATAATTACTGAACTAAGTTAAACTGTAATGAATTCTGCTTTGCAACCTTGTCCTTCTAGTTATCTGGCCTTTATCTCCCCATTGACCTCCTTGACCATCACTTTGGAAATTCTCAGACTTGAATTTGGCAGCGAGTTGCATGCTGTTTTTTATTATGCATTTATTTTATCAGAGTATATGATTGAACGACCAGAGCCAGAATTCCAGGACCTAAATGAAAAGGCACGAGCACTTAAACAAATTCTCAGTAAGATCCCAGATGAGATCAACGACAGAGTGAGGTTTCTGCAGACAATCAAGTAAGCAGCTTTTTGTTTAGTTCTTTTTTTTTTTTAAGTACTTCAAAGCAATCACTCAGTCTAGATGTTTTACTTTGATATGACATTAATAGTTAAATATTAATTCGAAATTAAAACTTTGAAAATTGCTGTTTTTATTATTAATTTCTGAACTATGCTTCTGGCTTCCAAGTACAGCAACAGTTTTTGGAATGTATCATGTAAAAGCAGAGAATGAGATGGACATAAACTAGAATGCAATTTGAACTTCATGAGAAATGGAAGAATGTAAAGTAGATTAAAGCGAAGAGAGTGGTTGGAGAGATTGATAACAAAGGATACTGATACTGTTTTTATTTCAGAAATAGTACACGTCATTAAGCATAATAATGTCCTCTTAGTTGTAAGTAGCGCTTTCTAATATTTATTAGACCAGATTGTGAGCCTCCAGAAATCCTTGCCTTGGGGATGTAGAGTAAAAGAGATTGAAGCCGACACAGTTCAGTTCAGCCAGGAGGCGGGCTGATGGGCAGCAGCAAGCTCCTCCAGCTGCCACACTGGCCCTCAGCCCAGGGGCCCTCTTCTCAAGGGGCAGAGGGTAGAGGGCAGAGGGATCGGAGGAGAGCTCCGAACAGTTTCTAGATGAGTAGTTTTAAACCAAAGAGTCTGATCATTTTCTTCAGCCTCAATGGGCAGAAGACAGAGCTGGGAATAACTGGAGTGGGACTATCAGTGCAGCCTTTTGGTGAAACAAGTAGAAATTGCTACAAAGGCGAGGTGGGAGGGAGGTTGAAGAGAGTGGACAGACGTCTACCAGTGGCTGATTCAAGTTGTTTTGTGGCAGAAATCAACACAACATTGTAAGGCAATTATCTTCCAATTAGAAATAAATTATAAACAAGGAACGTAAGTGCTATTGGAATCCAACTTTTTTTTTTAAAGAATGCTAGAAAGGAAGGATTTAGCGGGAATCTTTTTCTGGAAGAAGCTGCATCCATACATTGTATCTTTCAAGAACTGAAGGAAACTCCCTTGGAATAAATATCACCATACTTCTCATAGAAAGATCATTCTGTGTAATTCACATTGCAAAAGAATATTTTAGCTAATTGGCTACATTTTAGTGGGATAGGGGGAGGAGTATGACCCATTTTAGGAAATAATGGTAAAAGTCATCAACTCAGCCATCAAGGAGTGATGGTCCATTCTTTCTGGTCCTCTAACTGGGGATCAGAATGTCTAAAAGACTTCACTGACTAGCCAAAATCCATGTCACTGGGGCTAAACCTTAAGCTAATATTTTACCTTTATTGGAAAACCTCGGCTTTCTTTAACAGTTTCTACTGCAGATTTTTATTTTCAGTTTTGTAGACAGTGAACATGTTTAGCCCATAAAAAGATAATTTGTCAGTAATTTAAACACTTATTTCTAGAATTTTCAGACAATTTGTTTTGGTAATCATATGCTACATTTCTGTAACTTGGTTTGAACCTAAGCAGACTGACTCCAAGGTCTTCTCTGCTGCTTTCCAGTCATAGGGATTCATAATGTCCATCTAATCAGGTGATTAAAAATGTTTCTGCTGTTTGAAGGCCTAAAATATTTATTTGACCAGATTGTGAGCCTCCAGAAATCCTTGCCTTGGGGATGTAGAGTAAAAGAGATTGAAGCCGACACAGTTCAGTTCAGCCAGGAGGCGGGCTGATGGGCAGCAAGCTCCTCCAGCTGCCACACTGGCCCTCAGCCCAGGGGCCCTCTTCCCAAGGGGCAGAGGGTAGAGGGCAGAGGGATCGGAGGAGAGCTCCGAACAGTTTCTAGATGAGTAGTTTTAAACCAAAGAGTCTGATCATTTTCTTCAGCCTCAATGGGCAGAAGACAGAGCTGGGAATAACTGGAGTGGGACTATCAGTGCAGCCTTTTGGTGAAACAAGTAGAAATTGCTACAAAGGCGAGGTGGGAGGGAGGTTGAAGAGAGTGGACAGACGTCTACCAGTGGCTGATTCAAGTTGTTTTGTGGCAGAAATCAACACAACATTGTAAGGCAATTATCTTCCAATTAGAAATAAATTATAAACAAGGAACGTAAGTGCTATTGGAATCCAACTTTTTTTTTTTAAAGAATGCTAGAAAGGAAGGATTTAGCGGGAATCTTTTTCTGGAAGAAGCTGCATCCATACATTGTATCTTTCAAGAACTGAAGGAAACTCCCTTGGAATAAATATCACCATACTTCTCATAGAAAGATCATTCTGTGTAATTCACATTGCAAAAGAATATTTTAGCTAATTGGCTACATTTTAGTGGGATAGGGGGAGGAGTATGACCCATTTTAGGAAATAATGGTAAAAGTCATCAACTCAGCCATCAAGGAGTGATGGTCCATTCTTTCTGGTCCTCTAACTGGGGATCAGAATGTCTAAAAGACTTCACTGACTAGCCAAAATCCATGTCACTGGGGCTAAACCTTAAGCTAATATTTTACCTTTATTGGAAAACCTCGGCTTTCTTTAACAGTTTCTACTGCAGATTTTTATTTTCAGTTTTGTAGACAGTGAACATGTTTAGCCCATAAAAAGATAATTTGTCAGTAATTTAAACACTTATTTCTAGAATTTTCAGACAATTTGTTTTGGTAATCATATGCTACATTTCTGTAACTTGGTTTGAACCTAAGCAGACTGACTCCAAGGTCTTCTCTGCTGCTTTCCAGTCATAGGGATTCATAATGTCCATCTAATCAGGTGATTGGGAAAAAGAATGTTTCTGCTGTTTGGAAGAGGCCTAAAAAAGGACATCCTGTATATAGTAGGCTGCCAGTAGGTACGCGGGAGAAGAGCATAGTGATTGGAGTGAGGATAGAGGTGAGAGGCCCAGAGCCCTCATCCTGCTACTTTGATACCCTCTCTCCACTTCAGGCAGTTCTCGAGGCATCTCTGCTAAACCCAGTGTCTTGAGGGAGTTTGAAAACCACTTTATCATCAGCCACATTTTAATCATAAGGAAATTGAGGTTAAGAGCCTAAGAGTCTTATTCTTAGTCATTGACAAGAGACTGAGTTAGGGTCTTCTCTCTCGTTTATGGGGCAATATTTCAATTCTGTTTTCTGGAGTGCACTCAGGACAGTTGGATTAAGATTATTGGCAATTAAAATTTATTTTGTACCCATTTGAGGAGGTATAATTGGCCATGGAAAGTTTGCTGATAACATGTATTGTTTCTAAGACTAAAATTTAACTATGTGTGATTTAGTGTGGATGGCTAAGGTATAATTGCTGATAGACATTTTGATATATTTTGTTACCACTGCTGATTGTTCCAGAAACGAGTGGATAAAACTGCACCAAAATAAAAATGGTTTATCCTTCAAGTACAACATACTGTGCAGTTATTATTTTACTTTCTTCATATTTTAACAGTGCTTTTTAATATATGTATCAAATATTTACTATGCCAAGTACTGTACAAAATATTATATGAGGAAAGATTTCTGTCAGCTAACGTATATCCAGATATTTTTGTATGCATCAGCAAAGTTAGCTTTGCTCATTCCAGCATTTGCTTTGTGACCTGGATAAGTTGCTTAGCTTCTGTGATTCCAGTTTCAGTTTCTGCCTGTGAAGACTAGGGTACTAGTTGTGAGAGCTGGAATGCTATGCGTAGTACCTAGCACAGACTCACAGAAAGCATTGTGAAGGAAGATTTTTTTTTTTTTAACTTTTATTTTACTTTTAACTTTTACAGAGTTTTGTTGTTTACAGATATCTATGTTCTCAGATTAGTCATATGTATATCCCCCCCATCCCACCCATATAGACTGTCACACAGCACCTGTGAAGTATCTACTTTTTTCACAGAGCAATGACTATAGCTATTTTCTTCACATATGATAGTACAGGCCTTCAGACTACTTCCTTTACGCCTCTCACCCACTGTTCCTTCCCCACAATGTCTATATGTCCACTGTCCATGTCTGTCTTTCTGTCACTTCACTGCGTGTGCCATCATCACCATCCTAATAGATTCCATATATATGTGTTAGTATATTGTATTTGTCCTTCTCTTTCTGACTGACTTCACTTTTTATAATAGGTTCTAGAGCCTAGGGAAGATTTTTTTCCCCCTTTATCTATAAAGTTGATTAGAAAAAATGATTTGATTAATGTTTCTGACTACATTTGAGCTTATGTGAATATTTTATAGAATTACTTCTTAGGATATATTCCAATTAATGGATGGCTAGTGGAAACTGGTGATTCAGTAGTCCAGAAACCTATGCATTTATCTATTTAACCTATGTAGTCTATATTTGCATCTTCATTAGTGAAAGTTTGTAAGCATTTGGTTTTGATGATGGCCTCAATGTAACTTTTCTAGGAGTGCCCTGTCTAGACAAACTAAACATATAGGAACTTCCTTCCTTCAGAGTATTTGTATAAACATAAGTATACAAATTTGGGTGACAGAAGCTCTCCTGTTTCATGCAGTTTATTTGTTCTATTTCTTCTGATGCCTCTTCTCTTCTTCCAGCATGTGTGTTTCCCCGAAGTTGTCTCACTAAATACCTGCAAGTTGCTTCAGTTCCTTCCTGCTGTATACATACTGTGTGTCCCTTAGCACAGAATTCATTATCTCCAAACTCTGCATATAATTGCAGTATAATTTTTTTACCCTCGAGTTATCCCCAGTTATTTTATTCAATTGTCTGAAGTATGATTTTGTGCTGGCATTTTTCTCTAACAGGACACAAACCCTCAGATCCTAAACTAATTTGCCTTCCTGGTGCAGACCTTAGTGCCCTAAATGAAAATGCTATTCTGTATACATGCAAGGCTATATAATATTTGACATAAATTGCTGCAGATTGTTTTAGAGAAGGCCAGACTTAGGGATAAACAATCTTGGTCTTTATAAAGCTCTGTAGCAAATAGTGGATCAAAGCTCAGTTCTAGATTGAGTTCCCAAACAGTGGTTTGCAAACCTGGTTTGTTAGCAGAAACACCTGGGAGCCTTTTTCCTTTTTAAAGCGCACTACAGAAGTATGGTTGTGTATAAACAACTGTCTGATTACTGTAATTATCTTCATTGTATTCCTTTTAAATAAGCCTCCATATCCAGAGATTGGCCTTTTTCTATTTGTTGAAGTTGTCATTTTTCTCACATAATAGGATGGTTATATGACACTGCTTATTAAGCAGTAGGGGACTTCTGTCACAGCAATACAGAATTCAAGTTTCTCGAAAACATAAATGAGAGGAACAGTTAATGTAACTTAAAATTGTTGTTACTAGAGGCCAGAAAAGAGTGGACAGGTTTAGTATCATATAAATTTATTGTTCTTTTTGAATATCTAATATTTTAATGTTTCAGCCTGGTACTGATATTTGGCATACAAAAAAAAAGAATAAGTAGTGGAAAATCTTTTCAAAATGAAGTATTTAGTTTTGATGATGGCCTCAATGTAACTTTTCTAGGAGTGCCCTGTCTAGACAAACTAAACATATAGGAACTTCCTTCCTTCAGAGTATTTGTATAAACATAAGTATACAAATTTGGGTGACAGAAGCTCTCCTGTTTCATGCAGTTTATTTGTTCTATTTCTTCTGATGCCTCTTCTCTTCTTCCAGCATGTGTGTTTCCCCGAAGTTGTCTCACTAAATACCTGCAAGTTGCTTCAGTTCCTTCCTGCTGTATACATACTGTGTGTCCCTTAGCACAGAATTCATTATCTCCAAACTCTGCATATAATTGCAGTATAATTTTTTTACCCTCGAGTTATCCCCAGTTATTTTATTCAATTGTCTGAAGTATGATTTTGTGCTGGCATTTTTCTCTAACAGGACACAAACCCTCAGATACTAAAATAATTTGCCTTCCCTGGTGCAGACCTTAGTGCCCTAAATGAAAATGCTATTCTGTATACATGCAAGGCTATATAATATTTGACATAAATTGCTGCAGATTGTTTTAGAGAAGGCCAGACTTAGGGATAAACAATCTTGGTCTTTATAAAGCTCTGTAGCAAATAGTGGATCAAAGCTCAGTTCTAGATTGAGTTCCCAAACAGTGGTTTGCAAACCTGGTTTGTTAGCAGAAACACCTGGGAGCCTTTTTCCTTTTTAAAGCGCACTACAGAAGTATGGTTGTGTATAAACAACTGTCTGATTACTGTAATTATCTTCATTGTATTCCTTTTAAATAAGCCTCCATATCCAGAGATTGGCCTTTTTCTATTTGTTGAAGTTGTCATTTTTCTCACATAATAGGATGGTTATATGACACTGCTTATTAAGCAGTAGGGGACTTCTGTCACAGCAATACAGAATTCAAGTTTCTCGAAAACATAAATGAGAGGAACAGTTAATGTAACTTAAAATTGTTGTTACTAGAGGCCAGAAAAGAGTGGACAGGTTTAGTATCATATAAATTTATTGTTCTTTTTGAATATCTAATATTTTAATGTTTCAGCCTGGTACTGATATTTGGCATACAAGAAGTAATAAGGAAATGTGTATTGAAATATTGAATTAGGATGTCATTAATATTGCAGAATAGGCTAAAATCTTTTTTTATACCAAAATTGTATATATTTGTAACTTTTAGAATTTCCATATGCTTATTTACTAAAAATAAGCTATGACACATACACGCAAAAATCTGGACACAGCTTTTTGGTTTTCTCAAAATAGTAAAGCTGAAATGTTTTAAGTATGAAGTAACTGAAATCTGACATTTGTGATTAAAAGGTAGGTAATAAAAAGTTGTGTTTGAGGTAGTCTAGATTGATGTTTTACTAATTCATATCTTTTGTATTACATTTTAACAGCAAAAGTTTGTAGCAATTAACAGCTAAAAAAATGTATAAGAAAAGAGAAGGTTTGCCTTAGAGACTGAGGGGCTATTTGAGAACGCAGAATTACAGTAGTTCAGTTTGTCAGAATATTGCTATGAAGTTAGAACACAGAAATTGAAAAGGGCACAGATAGAAAAGATAAGAATTTTTAAAAAATGATACAAGGGGCTTCCCTGGTGGTCCAGGGGGTGGAGAGTCCACCTTGCAGTGCAAGGGGCACCGGTTCAATTCCTGACCTTGGCGGATCCCACATGCGGGTAAGTGGCTGGGCCAGTATGTCCAATTATGAGCTAGTGCTCTGCAGTGCATGTACCCGGAGCTGGTACTCTGCAGTGAGAGAGGCTGCTGCAATGGGAGGCCCACACAGGCTGAAGAATAAAGGTGGATGAAAATAAATAAATAAAAAAACCAATAAAAAGAAGCCAAACTTTAGAAAAAAGAATGATACAGGGAGAGGAAGAATAGTCAACTCAAATGAGAAGAGAGATATTTTCTCTCTTTAGCAAGGGGATAAAAGTGTTGATACACATACAAAGGATGACTGCTGGAAAGGTTACGGTAGAAGAATATTCTTCTATTTATCTTTGTTCTTTGACCTATGTGGGCCTCCCATTGCTGTGGCCTCTCTCATCACAGACCGCCGGCTCTGGGCGCATGCACTCCAGAGCGCTAGCTTGGTAGTTGGACACATCGGTCCAGCCGCTCCACAGCACGTGGGATCTTCCCAGGCCAGGGATCGAACCGGCGCCCCTTGCACTGCAAGGCGGTGTCCTTACCCACTGGACCACCAGGGAAGCCCAAGGTAGAAGAATATTCTGATTTTGTCTCACACAGAAATATAAATGTGTCTTCTAAAGGGAATATTGACAGCAAAGGTTTGAAAGAAGAGGATACGTGGTTGTTAGAGAGGAGGGTAGATAAATGCGTCTCGAGGGAGAAGAGCTACGTCTGAGGAGGAGATACTGAAAACATCAAAAGTGGCAGGTCTATAACCTGAAGTGTTCTAAATACAGGAATGAGTTACATGAAACTGCAAAATTTCATATCATTGTTCATGAGATAGCAGAAGTGAATAACATGGTTGGTTGAATTCTTCTACATGTGAAAGGAAATATTGTAACAGGAAAAGACTAGAGGCAGAAATCTTACAAATTTGAGTAGGCAATGTTGAATGAAATGAAAATGATTTCGGAAAGTTGATGTTAATTGTGCAGTATGTTGTCAGCAGTACAAGAATAGTTGGGATCGCAGGAGGGTGCAAGTGAAAAATTCCCCACTTAACCAGCTAGTCAAGTATTTGGCTTGAAGCAGCGTTCATTCATATAGTAATTAAGTATAGTGATTCTTAAACATAAATATATAGAGACTTCTTTTAGATAAAACTGATTTTAAGAAGATTCTTTTTTTCCCCTCACCCAACAGGGATATAGCTAGTGCAATAAAAGAACTTCTTGACACAGTGAACAATGTCTTCAAGAAATACCAGTACCAGAACCGCAGGGTAAGTTTAGTAGACCCTCTAGAGGCAGGTTTACATCCGATTGTTTTGCTGAGTAAGAAGACTGTTGAATTATTGGAAATGGTTTTGAATCATGAATGACTGGGTTTGTCCTTGAATTTATATATGCTGTTACATGTATTTAAGTGAAGACTCCTAAAATTGACTATCTGTAATAAAAGGTACAGTCTTAATTCTCTAAAATCTTCTGTCTTTGACTTTGGCTTCTGTGGTATTTCTCTTCTCATTTAGTATTTTTTCTTATTATTAGGCACTTGAACACCAAAAGAAAGAATTTGTAAAGTACTCCAAAAGTTTCAGTGATACTCTGAAAACCTATTTTAAAGATGGCAAGTAAGTATTGTCGTTTATCCCGTTTTAAAATTACAAAATTATGTGGCTTTATGCAATACTGAAACCCTGTAAATTAAACCCTTGTACTATATTATTAATACTTAAGCCAACTGCTAAGATAGTTAAAAATGGAAAGGGAATGGACTGACAATACAGCCATTACTCTAGGCTGGAAATACATTGGCAGACTTTTGCTTCACAGGGCCGGGTCGCGGATAGTTTGACTTGGTGGCTTGTTGCAGCTACAGATAGCACTTTTCTGCTGCCGTAGTGCAGAAACAGCTGCGAACAGCACAGAAACCAGGGCAGCAGCGGCTGTGTTCTAACAAAAGCTTGCTATAGACACTGAATTGAATAATTTTCAACTGTCTTGTACTATTATTATGATGCTTTAAAATTTTTATTGTTTAAAAAGTGTAGAACTATTCCTGGCCCGCAGGCCGTACAGTGAGTGAGATTTGGTTTACTGGCCTACTTTACCAACCCCTGAAGCAGAGATTCTTGAACTTTTCATGGCTTCAGAGTCATTTGGTGGGCTTGTTAAAGACAAAATATCCCAGGGTCCTACCCACAGCTTCTGACTCTGTAGATCTAGAGTGGGCCCAAGACTTTAATTACATATTCAAGAAATTTCTTAATATGGGTGCTTCAGGTCTGTTAAGAATTGTTGTACTGTAATTAAAACAGTGGTTTCAATTCTTTTTGCACATTAAAATCACTTCAGTTCAGTGTTATAAAATCTCAGTGTCTTGTCCCCACCTTCAGAGATTCTGATTCCATTGGCTTGAGTAGGGCCAGGGCTCAGGTGGCTTTTAAAAGTGCTTCACGTGTTTTTAAAGTGGCACAAAAGGTTGTGATCCACTGTCCTAGAAGAGAGAGGCTTACTGTAAGACAAAGTATATTAAAAGGTAAATTGGACAGTATTTTAAAATGTACATATACTTGGCTGTAGAACATTCTAGAAAACCAAGAAAGTTGTGTGATTTATGTATAATAAACACATACATGTAACATATAAACTGATTCAGAGGCCGTGTCTTCTTCAGCCTTATGCCTTATAGAGAATTCTTTGTACCTCACGTAGAACTTTGTGGACAAGACCATTTTCTAACAGTGCTTGATGCAGAAGAATAAATAGTGATTATTTCCACTATAGTTGGCAGGGAGCTCTAACATCCTGTCTTACCACTGACATTTTAATGTCCCAGTATCCATATCAAAGTATTATAGTATTCCTATAGTAATATTAAAAAGTAATAAAATACATTAGCTTGGTACATTGATTTTCAGAGTTATTTTAATAATTCAAACAGGTTGAAATATTTCCATTTTTTTATAAATTAAAGATATTGAGCTAAGTATTAATGTCTTGTCTTGTCGCATGCTGCTCTTCAGTTTGTTGAAGGAAAATGTATCTTGTTGACTTAGTTTAATAAGCTAGCAGGTGTGCTCTGAAAATAAACTTCCAGCAGTTTTTACTTGGTCTCTTTTGCTAAGTTCAAATAACCAAAAAGCACATTAAAAGAGTAATTTACATTAAGGAAATTATTTATGATACTGATTAAGAACAACATGATAAGCACATTAAAAGATAGAAATTCATTTAGAGCATAACGTTCATTATTTACTCCCATCCCTGTTTGTACAGTAGAATCACTTGGGTTCAGTTATTAAAATTCCTGGTCCTTGGCACCAGAGTTATTTCTAACAGCTTAAACAGGTGTATGGTTATTCAGGCTCCCTGCTATTCCTTTTTCTCCATTCAGCAGCTTCTTTAAATCACCATTATTTGCATATGAATAATGTATCAGTTTTTCTCCCTGTGTCCTCAAAGTTGAAAATTATTATTAGAGCCTGATTTTTGAGCCACTTTGCAATAGTATGCTGAATTTGTATTGATTCATCTAATTCTTCCTAGTCCCCTTTTTGAGGAATACCTAGGATAAAGATACAGTCAGCCCTTCGTGTCTAAATTCCAGATCCCTTTATTTGTTCAGTCTCTTCATGTCTGACGCTTCTGTGACTCCATGGACTGTAGCCCACCAGGCTCCCCTGTCCATGGAATTTTCCAGGCAAGAATACTGGAGTAGGTTGCAGTTTCCTATTCCAAGGTGTTCTTCCCAACCCAGGATCAAACTCGTGTCTCTTGCGTCTCCTGCAGGGCAGGCAGATTGTTTACCACTGAGCCACCTGGGAAGCTCCAAATCCCTGGATTCAACCAATTGAAAATTTTTGGAGAAAAAAATTCCAGAAAGTTCTGTGGCATTTATAGTGTACTTACAACTATTACATTGCGTTTACTCTGTACTGGATATTGACAAGTATATCGGAGAAGCTGCATTGATTATGTGCAAATACTCCCCATTTTATCTAAGTAATTGCTTTTTTAAAACAGGTTGAAATATTTCCATTTTTTTATAAATTAAAGATATTGAGCTAAGTATTAATGTCTTGTCTTGTCGCATGCTGCTCTTCAGTTTGTTGAAGGAAAATGTATCTTGTTGACTTAGTTTAATAAGCTAGCAGGTGTGCTCTGAAAATAAACTTCCAGCAGTTTTACTTGGTCTCTTTTGCTAAGTTCAAATAACCAAAAAGCACATTAAAAGAGTAATTTACATTAAGGAAATTATTTATGATACTGATTAAGAACAACATGATAAGCACATTAAAAGATAGAAATTCATTTAGAGCATAACGTTCATTATTTACTCCCATCCCTGTTTGTACAGTAGAATCACTTGGGTTCAGTTATTAAAATTCCTGGTCCTTGGCACCAGAGTTATTTCTAACAGCTTAAACAGGTGTATGGTTATTCAGGCTCCCTGCTATTCCTTTTTCTCCATTCAGCAGCTTCTTTAAATCACCATTATTTGCATATGAATAATGTATCAGTTTTTCTCCCTGTGTCCTCAAAGTTGAAAATTATTATTAGAGCCTGATTTTTGAGCCACTTTGCAATAGTATGCTGAATTTGTATTGATTCATCTAATTCTTCCTAGTCCCCCTTTTTTGAGGAATACCTAGGATAAAGATACAGTCAGCCCTTCGTGTCTAAATTCCAGATCCCTTTATTTGTTCAGTCTCTTCATGTCTGACGCTTCTGTGACTCCATGGACTGTAGCCCACCAGGCTCCCCTGTCCATGGAATTTTCCAGGCAAGAATACTGGAGTAGGTTGCAGTTTCCTATTCCAAGGTGTTCTTCCCAACCCAGGATCAAACTCGTGTCTCTTGCGTCTCCTGCAGGGCAGGCAGATTGTTTACCACTGAGCCACCTGGGAAGCTCCAAATCCCTGGATTCAACCAATTGAAAATTTTTGGAGAAAAAAATTCCAGAAAGTTCTGTGGCATTTATAGTGTACTTACAACTATTACATTGCGTTTACTCTGTACTGGATATTACAAGTAATCTAATTGAAGTATATCGGAGAAGCTGCATTGATTATGTGCAAATACTCCCCCATTTTATATAAGGGATTTGCGCATCCATACGTTTGGGTTTCTGAGGGGGCTCCTGGAACCAGTTTCTCTCAGACACTGAGGGAGGACTCTACAAACTTTAGCTGTGATACTGAGAAATTGATAAGGGGACTGAGCATCAGTTTAAGCCTCAGCTCTGTGCTCCAGATCACACAAGGATGGCTGATGGGAAAAGTGGTGCAAAATGAAGTCCTTTTTAAGAACGTGTTTTTATATATTGTCAACTCATAAAAATTGAGACCATGTGATTATTTTGTTTGAGAAGTGTATTAGTTCTAAAACTAATTTTAAGTTCTCAGATTTTATTTTATTTTTTTGAAGAAGGTAAGGAGAAGAAGGTAAGGATGACTCTTTCTTGAACATTATCCTGTTGATATACAGATTTTGAGACTGAGTATGGTAATTTAGCAGGTCTTATTTTGGTGACTTCTGTGAAACCACAGCTGGAGACTACATTTGAATTTTCTTCTCCAGCCAGTTGCCTGTTCAACCTTTAAAATGAACTCTGAGAGACCACTGCAATGAGAGGCCGACACAGGCCGAAGAATAAAGATGGATCAAAAATAAATAAATAGAAAATCAATAAAAAGAAGCCAAACTTTAAAAAAAAAAAAAAGAAATGATCTCTGGTTGTTGAGGCACGACCCATCATTAGCAGCCCACCAACACCTTTTTGTCAGCCAGGACCACTAGGGGGCAGTAATTCCTAGATAGTCCCCAATAATGCAGGACCCTTCAATTCCAAGCTGGGATAAAAGTTACAATACTAACTTGCCTTTTTTTTTCTTAAATTGATTTTATTGCTATTGGTAGGGCATTTTAAGTATAAATACTCTTTTAAAGGGTGAAGTTTTTGGATGAAACTAATGATTATTCTTTTTTCCCCCCCAAAACAGGGCAATAAATGTGTTCATAAGTGCCAACCGACTAATTCATCAAACCAACTTGATACTTCAGACCTTCAAAACTGTGGCCTGAAAGCTGTATATGTTAAAGAGATGTATTTCTCAGTGGCAGTATTGGACTGCCTTTATCTGTACATTTTAAAGTTTGACTGTATAAATTATCAGTCCCTCCTGAAGGGATCTAATAATCCAGGATGTTGAATGGGATTATTGCCATCTTACACCATATTTTTGTAAAATGTAGCTTAATCATAATCTCACACTGAAGATTTTGCATCACTTTTGCTATTATCATTCTTTTAAGAATTATAAGCCAAAAGAATTTACGCCTTAATGTGTCATTATATAACATTCCTTAAAAGAATTGTAAATATTGGTGTTTGTTTCTGACATTTTAACTTGAAAGCGATATGCTGCAAGATAATGTATTTAACAATATTTGGTGGCAAATATTCAATAAATAGTTTACATCTGTTAAACATTTCTTTACTTGAAAATGCATATATATATGTGAATATATATATGATCAGAAGACCAAGACGACTTGGTGTAATGTCTAAAGAACTTCTAACGGGAGCTTATTAGCAGTTTGTCGGATAATAAAGCAACAAGAATTCCTATTTTTTTTGTCCTTAATCACTCTGGGCAAAAAGTAGTTAATGGAAATATTTTTGTTAGTTATTATATTTGAGGTACTGAGTATTTTTCCAGCCTTTGTTTTAAGAGACTTAGGAGAAGCTGGCGGCAGTTTACAGTGTCTTCGCACTATACTGCCTCTCTTGAACTCTGTGACAATGTAAGATGAAGTCTTTCTGGTGTGCTGGGCCCTAATAAACTTTGCGCCTTTTTCCCATAAATAGCCACAGCTAATAGTAATTTGAAGCTATACCAATGCTGGTTGGTTTGAAATTGTCATGAGTGTTAATAATATTATATACACTCTTTAAATATGTACAGTTTTGTTTCACCATAGAGAAGTTTTAAGGAAATTATGTATCAAGTATTCATGTTAAGTGATTTCGTTTTCAATTATGATAAAATAAAGGAAAAAATCAGAATTTGCTTATTTTTTATAAAGATTTTAAATGTTAAACTAAATTTCTGTTGGCAATATAATTTTTTTGCTATAATGCAATTTAGTTATTTTAAAAATTTTTTCCCTCATTTTAGAAAGTAGATTTTTAAAGAGTTACAGTCATTGGCAGTATAAAAGGAAGTCATCCTATTAGGTGTAAACAGGATGTGGAGGGAAGCAAAAAACCAATAGACAATTGGATGAAATCTTCAACTTATGAACATTTTACTCAATTGATTTTTATTTCTTCAGAGATACGTAGCTAGTAAAACACGTAGAATTGCTACATATAATACTGTGTATTTTTGACATAAGCTATTTTTCACTCTTGGAAGTATAAGCTGGTAATTTGCAAAAAAGACTTGTGAGCATATAAAGAACAAAATGTATACTGCTTTTCTTTATTTTTTTGAGCAGCAGACTTTTCTAGCATAAATCAGTACTATCTTTCTTCCTCTTGTCTTTCTCTCCTTAGGAGAACTCACCAGTTACGAGCCGTGCCACAACTCATTTATTTTTATTAAGTCTTGTATTTTCTTATTCTACTATGCAGTATCTCTGACTTCTGTTTTTATGACATTTAACTCCAGAAAGGAAGTTTATTCCCAGGAAAATTCAGTTTCTTACGTGATCCTAGTGGTTTGTTTCTTGGGTCGAGGAGGAAAGGGTTAGGGAGTCAGATCGATGTCCAGAGAACTGAAAGGTGACTCCTGAGGAAAGGAAGCACCTCTCATCAAGCATTATTCTAGATACTTTGATTTATTATAATTCTCTTTGCAATTCTGTGACTTAGCCATCAGCCTTGCATTTGAAGAAACTGGCTACAGGAGCTTAGGTTTCAAAATTGGTGATTGTTGGAGCCAGGATGTGAATTCAACATTTATCTCCAGACTCCATGTTCTTTTCACTGACCTGCACTTAGTCCATTACTGAAAATGCACCATTTAGAAAAGCGTTTTCCCTGGCACCAAACTAACATAGCCAGTCTCTGGGCCACAGGGAAAGGAGAAAAATTAGGACAATGTGGTAAGTCTTTTTCGTAAATCTAAATTTATTCATTTTAATGAGTTCTCATTTTTAAGATCATTCCTATGTTTTAGATGTTTAAAGCCTCTCCTCACACTTTTTGAAAATTAAGTGATATAATTATATCACTTTGGGATTTTGTATCAAATTGTACCATTTGGGGTATTTTTTCATGATTGCATTATGATGAACCTGTTTGGCAAAAGAAGAGCTTGGTAACCTAATGTCAGGCCTTTCTAACTGCTTTCTGATTTTTCATAATAGAAGTAATTTTTTGCTTTTAAAAAACTGCTAGTAAAACACGAGAATTGCATATAAAGAACATAAATTTTTCACTCTTGGAAGTATAAGCTGGTAATTTGCAAAAAAGACTTGTGAGCATATAAAGAACAAAATGTATACTGCTTTTCTTTATTTTTTTGAGCAGCAGACTTTTCTAGCATAAATCAGTACTATCTTTCTTCCTCTTGTCTTTCTCTCCTTAGGAGAACTCACCAGTTACGAGCCGTCCACAACTCATTTATTTTTATTAAGTCTTGTATTTTCTTATTCTACTATGCAGTATCTCTGACTTCTGTTTTTATGACATTTAACTCCAGAAAGGAAGTTTATTCCCAGGAAAATTCAGTTTCTTACGTGATCCTAGTGGTTTGTTTCTTGGGTCGAGGAGGAAAGGGTTAGGGAGTCAGATCGATGTCCAGAGAACTGAAAGGTGACTCCTGAGGAAAGGAAGCACCTCTCATCAAGCATTATTCTAGATACTTTGATTTATTATAATTCTCTTTGCAATTCTGTGACTTAGCCATCAGCCTTGCATTTGAAGAAACTGGCTACAGGAGCTTAGGTTTCAAAATTGGTGATTGTTGGAGCCAGGATGTGAATTCAACATTTATCTCCAGACTCCATGTTCTTTTCACTGACCTGCACTTAGTCCATTACTGAAAATGCACCATTTAGAAAAGCGTTTTCCCTGGCACCAAACTAACATAGCCAGTCTCTGGGCCACAGGGAAAGGAGAAAAATTAGGACAATGTGGTAAGTCTTTTTCGTAAATCTAAATTTATTCATTTTAATGAGTTCTCATTTTTAAGATCATTCCTATGTTTTAGATGTTTAAAGCCTCTCCTCACACTTTTTGAAAATTAAGTGATATAATTATATCACTTTGGGATTTTGTATCAAATTGTACCATTTGGGGTATTTTTTCATGATTGCATTATGATGAACCTGTTTGGCAAAAGAAGAGCTTGGTAACCTAATGTCAGGCCTTTCTAACTGCTTTCTGATTTTTCATAATAGAAGTAATTTCAAGTGATTGCAAATTTACCAAAAATTAGCAAGAGTGAGAATAGTGCAGAGAATGTCAATACGTCTTTCGATTGACCTGTTGTTAAGATTTTACCATTTTTCTTTTGTCATTTATTTATTCATTTGCCTTCTCTTACTTTCCTTTACCCTGGGTCACTTCCATGGCTGTCATATATGGTGTTGACTTGTTTTTGAAAAATACGGTCTTTGGTCTCTTCCCTCCCTTTATCACAGAGTACACCTTATGTAGGATTTCCTCATGATTAGATTCAAGCTATGCTTTCTTGGTCAGAACTCTACACAGTGTCCCATCGACTTCTCACTGATAATGTTAATTTTGGTCACTTGGTCAAGGTGGTGTTCAATTTCTCTAATGTATAGATACTACTTTTTACCTTGTACTTGATAAGCAATCTGAGGAAGCAGTAAAGACTTTGCCTGTCAGTGTAGGAGACTCAGATTCCATCCCTGGGTGGGGAAAAACCCTTGGAGAAGAAAATGGCAACGCACTCCAGTACTCTTGCCTGGGAAATCCCATGGACCAGGACCCTGGCAGGCTACAGTCCATACAATCACAAAAAGTCATGTACGACTTAGTTCCTAAACAACAGCATCAACATTTTACCCCCCACATCTAACATCCATTGATGATTCTTGCTTATTCAGTCTTGTCTTTTCAAAATGGTGATTTTCCCACAGCCAGTGTATTTCATGTACCCACTGATACTAGCGTTCTACTGTGTAAACATGAACCTTCCTTTCTCCCCCATCCTTCCATTCATCCATATCTATCCACATGAATTTTTATAGTTATGTTGTTTTGGACTCCTGGTGTTCTATTTTTTTGGTGGCTTATAATTTATTACTGTGGTTCTTAAAATGGTCTTAGATTTGACCTGTATGAAGACCTTCAGTTTCAATCTGGCTTCTATGTCCTTGTGGCTTCCACTGTTTTTTTCTTTTTAATCACATTGTCTTAAGTGTGTCTCACAATTTGGCATTAGCAGTTTCTCCAGAGAACCCTGGGGTATGATAATAGACAGATCTGGCTGCTGTAGACAACTAGAAAATGTGCGTGTACAAACACACAGATCTGCATGTACACACACATTTTACATGTCGTACATGTTTGATTTCAGAAATCGTAAGTTCACACTCCCAATTGCGGTTCTTCTTCATAGGGTTCATTCTTGCATTCCATATTTCTATGTCCCTTCTTCCTCAGCATCCTGGCACCTCCAAAAATCAATTTATTCACTTGTTCAGACCTACAGTACATTCTAAAGAGTTTTAGAATTTCTTTTGCCCTGTCACTATAAAAAGCACATTTAAAAAGACTGTAAGATTGATTGCAGTTCTTTCCCTGTTTGTACTTTGCCCAGGACTAAGGATATGTCATTAACATCCTGTGTTCATGAATTACTGGGATTAATCCTTTTTTTCTCCTTCACTGTGATTATGTTATTTATTTGAAATAAATTGGGTTCATTTGTTTCAGTTTTCTTCCCCATCCACCCCAACACACTTCCCATCCTTGTGCATTTAATTTTATGTACTTTAATAATATATAGAATATAAGCATGCTTCTGAACATCAGAACTGTACCAAAACTAGAGAAATGTTGCTCTTACCCTTCTGTACCATTCCTCTCCCTGCCAAGTAAGTATCCAACTGCACTGTGTTTTTTTGGCGTTTATCCCCTGTGTTTCTTTTATAAGACAAAAAGAAATAACAAATGTGTTTGTTTATCCCTCCTTCTTACATAAAAGGTAGCATTGATAAACTACAACTTTATTAGTAAATGGTTTACATATATGCTTTCCAAAAAAGTGAGGTATAATTTAATGCCACAGAATTCACCCATTTTAAGAGTTGTGCAACCTGACCGCAATCTTCAAATATTTTTATCATTCTGGTAAAAGCGCTCATGCCAAGTTATTGGTTAATCCTTGTTCTCACACCACCCTATCTCCTCCCCAGTTCCAGACAACTCTTGGCCACCTTCTTTCTCTAGGCTTTTCTTTTCTGGATGTTTCATATAAATAGCATCCATACAGTGCTATCTTTCTAGCCTGACTTCTTTTACTTAGCATAATGTTTTCTGAGGCCCAGCCATGTCTGCATTTCTACCAGTGCTCTTGTAAGTAATACCCCATTCTATGAATCTCGTATGTTCTATCTATCCGTGAAATAGATGAGCGTCGTTTGAGTTGCTTCCTTCTTGAGTATGATACATAATGCTGCTATGAACTTTTACTGCTGTGAATATTCACCTGCTAGTCTTTATGGATATGGGTTTTCATTTCTTTTGGGTGGATACCCTAAGAGTAGAAATATTGGGTTGTTTGATGTTTGTACCTAAGTTTTTTTTTTTTTAAACCTTTATTTTACTTTTAGCTTTTACAGAGTTTTGTTGTTTACAGATATGTATGTTCCCAGATTAGTCATATGTATATCCCCCCCTTCCCACCCCCCCCAACCATCACACAGCACCCCTAAAGGATCCCCTTTTCTCACAGAGCAATGACTAGAGCTATTTTCTTCACTTACGATAGTACAGGCCTTCAGACTACTTCCTTTACGCCTCCCACCTTCTATTCCTTCCCCACAGTGTCCATATGTCCACTGTCCATGTCTGTCTTTCCGTCACTTCACTGCGTGTGCCATCATCACCATCCTAATAGATTCCATATATATGTGTTAATATACTGTATTTGTCCTCCTCTTTCTGACTGACTTCACTTTTGATGATACGTTCTAGATCCAGCCACCTCATTAGGACTGATTCTTCTGCATTTCTGTTTATAGCTGTGTAGTATTCCATTGTATGTATGTGCCAGAGCTTTTGTATCCATTCATTTGTCGATGGGCATCTGGGTTCCTTCCATGTTCTAACTATGTATTAGTAAATGACATAGCCCAAAAAACAGAACTCACCCATTTTAAGAGTTGTGCAACCTGACCGCAATCTTCAAATATTTTTATCATTCTGGTAAAAGCGCTCATGCCAAGTTATTGGTTAATCCTTGTTCTCACACCACCCTATCTCCTCCCCAGTTCCAGACAACTCTTGGCCACCTTCTTTCTCTAGGCTTTTCTTTTCTGGATGTTTCATATAAATAGCATCCATACAGTGCTATCTTTCTAGCCTGACTTCTTTTACTTAGCATAATGTTTTCTGAGGCCCAGCCATGTCTGCATTTCTACCAGTGCTCTTGTAAGTAATACCCCATTCTATGAATCTCGTATGTTCTATCTATCCGTGAAATAGATGAGCGTCGTTTGAGTTGCTTCCTTCTTGAGTATGATACATAATGCTGCTATGAACTTTTACTGCTGTGAATATTCACCTGCTAGTCTTTATGGATATGGGTTTTCATTTCTTTTGGGTGGATACCCTAAGAGTAGAAATATTGGGTTGTTTGATGTTTGTACCTAAGTTTTTTTTTTTTTAAACCTTTATTTTACTTTTAGCTTTTACAGAGTTTTGTTGTTTACAGATATGTATGTTCCCAGATTAGTCATATGTATATCCCCCCTTCCCACCCCTCCCAACCATCACACAGCACCCCTAAAGGATCCCCTTTTCTCACAGAGCAATGACTAGAGCTATTTTCTTCACTTACGATAGTACAGGCCTTCAGACTACTTCCTTTACGCCTCCCACCTTCTATTCCTTCCCCACAGTGTCCATATGTCCACTGTCCATGTCTGTCTTTCCGTCACTTCACTGCGTGTGCCATCATCACCATCCTAATAGATTCCATATATATGTGTTAATATACTGTATTTGTCCTCCTCTTTCTGACTGACTTCACTTTTGATGATACGTTCTAGATCCAGCCACCTCATTAGGACTGATTCTTCTGCATTTCTATTTATAGCTGTGTAGTATTCCATTGTATGTATGTGCCAGAGCTTTTGTATCCATTCATTTGTCGATGGGCATCTGGGTTCCTTCCATGTTCTAACTATTGTATAGAGAGCTGCAATAAACATTAGGGTACAGGTGCTTCTTTCAGATTTGATTTCATCAGGGTATAAGCCTAAGAGTGGGATTGCTGGGTCATATGGTGCTTCTATTTTTAGTTTTTTAAGAAATCTCCAGACTGTCTTCCATAGAGGCGGTATCAATTTACACTCCCACCAGCAATGCAGGAGTTGTTCCCTTTTCTCCGCAGCCTCTCCAGCATTTATTGTCTGTCGATTTGTGGATGATGCCCATTCTGATGGGTGTGAGGTGATATCTCATTGTTGTTTTGATTTGCATTTCTCTAGTTATTAGTGAAGTTGAGCATCGTTTCATGTGCTTTTGGGCCATCTGTATGTCATCGTTGGAGAGGTGTCTGTTTAGGTCCTTTTCCCATTTTTTGATTGGGTTGTTTTTCCAGTGCTGAGTTGTCTGAGTTGCTTGTAGATTTTGGAGATTAATTTTTTGTCTGTTGTTTCATTTGCTATGATTTTCTCCCACTCTGTGGGGTGTCTGTTCAGCTTTTTTGTAATTTCTTTTGCTGTACAAAAGCTTATAAGTTTCATAAGGTCCCACATGTTCATTTGTCTTTTTAGTTCCGCTATTCTAGTAGGTGGGTCAGAGAAGATCTTGCTTTGATGTATGTCCTTGAGTGTTTTGCCTATATTCTCCTCTAAGAGTTTGATGGTTTCTGGCCTTACATTTAAGTCTTTAATCCATTTTGAGTTGATCTTTGTGCATGGTGTCAGGGTATGTTCCAACTTCATTTTTTTGCATGTAGCTGTCCAATTTCCCCAGCACCATTTGTTGAAGAGGCTGTCTTTGTCCCAATTTATATGTTCACCTCCTTTGTCAAAAATAAGGTATCCAAATGTCATCTATAGATTCAATGCGATCCCTGTCAAACTTCCAGTAACATTCTTCACAGTACTAGACCAAAGAATAACACAGTTCATATGGAAACACAAAAGACCTCGAATAGCCAAAGCAATCCTGAGGAAGAAGAATGGAGCTGGAGGGATCAGCCTCCCCAACTTCAGACTCTACTACAAAGCAACAGTCCTCAAGAGTGTATGGTACTGGCACAAAAACAGAACTATCGATCAATGGAATAAGATCGAGAACCCAGAGATAAAACCACACACCTATGGGTACCTTGTTTTTGACAAAGGAGGCGAACATATAAAATGGGACAAGGGCAGCCTTTTCAACAAATGGTGCTGGGAAAGTTGTACCTAAGTTTTTAAGAAAATATACTGTCTTCCAGTGGGAAATCACTTTACGTTCCCAGCAGCAATTTAAGAGGGTTCCCATTTCTCTATATATTCACAGTCATTTGTTAATGACTTTTTTTTTTTTATTACAGGCTTTCTTGTAGATATAAAATGGTATTTCACAGGGAAATTTCCCTATGATGAATGAAGCTCAGCATATTTTTCATGTGTTTATTAGTATTTCACATGCTTGCTCTTTTTTCACTTAACATTTCCAGGAATCATTCTGTGTCATAATCTGTTAGAGATCTCTCTCCCTCCAACCCATCTCTCTCTTTTTGTAGCAGCCTAGTGTTGCATGTTGTGTAGGTGCTCTGATTTATTAATCTGGTCAGTCTCCTATGGTTGGGCACTCAGATAGTCTTCAGTATTTTTCAAAATTACAAGTAATGCTACAGTGAATGTTCTTACATATATATTTCTGGTTTGTTTGAAGTATTCCTTCATAGTGAAGGTGAAATTGGAAGTCTCTCAGTTGTATCCAACTCTTTGTGAGCCCATGGACTGTAGCCTGCCAGGCTCCTCTGTCCATGGGATTCTCCAGGCAAGAATACTGGAGTGGGTTGTCATTTCCTTCTCCAGGGAATCTTTCCAACCCAGAGGTCAAATCCGGGTCTCATGCTTTGCAGGCAGATTCTTTAACATCTGAGCTATTATGTCAGGTGAGATAAGAGAAAGTTCACCTTCAAACAAGAAAAGGACAGTCTACTTTCAAGAGTAGGCTCCTAGAAGTGGGGTTGCTCCTAGTCAATAACATATGAATATGCCATTTTATTAGATATTGACAAATTCCTTTCCATAAAACCTAGCCAAATCCTGAGGAAGAAGAATGGAGCTGGAGGGATCAGCCTCCCCAACTTCAGACTCTACTACAAAGCAACAGTCCTCAAGAGTGTATGGTACTGGCACAAAAACAGAACTATCGATCAATGGAATAAGATCGAGAACCCAGAGATAAAACCACACACCTATGGGTACCTTGTTTTTGACAAAGGAGGCGAACATATAAAATGGGACAAGGGCAGCCTTTTCAACAAATGGTGCTGGGAAAGTTGTACCTAAGTTTTTAAGAAAATATACTGTCTTCCAGTGGGAAATCACTTTACGTTCCCAGCAGCAATTTAAGAGGGTTCCCATTTCTCTATATATTCACAGTCATTTGTTAATGACTTTTTTTTTTTTATTACAGGCTTTCTTGTAGATATAAAATGGTATTTCACAGGGAAATTTCCCTATGATGAATGAAGCTCAGCATATTTTTCATGTGTTTATTAGTATTTCACATGCGTGCTCTTTTTGACTTAACCTTTCCAGGAATCCTTCTGTGTCATAATCTGTTAGAGATCTCTCTCCCTCCAACCCATCTCTCTCTTTTTGTAGCAGCCTAGTGTTGCATGTTGTGTAGGTGCTCTGATTTATTAATCTGGTCAGTCTCCTATGGTTGGGCACTCAGATAGTCTTCAGTATTTTCAAAATTACAAGTAATGCTACAGTGAATGTTCTTACATATATATTTCTGGTTTGTTTGAAGTATTCCTTCATAGTGAAGGTGAAATTGGAAGTCTCTCAGTTGTATCCAACTCTTTGTGAGCCCATGGACTGTAGCCTGCCAGGCTCCTCTGTCCATGGGATTCTCCAGGCAAGAATACTGGAGTGGGTTGTCATTTCCTTCTCCAGGGAATCTTTCCAACCCAGAGGTCAAATCCGGGTCTCATGCTTTGCAGGCAGATTCTTTAACATCTGAGCTATTATGTCAGGTGAGATAAGAGAAAGTTCACCTTCAAACAAGAAAAGGACAGTCTACTTTCAAGAGTAGGCTCCTAGAAGTGGGGTTGCTCCTAGTCAATAACATATGAATATGCCATTTTATTAGATATTGACAAATTCCTTTCCATAAAGGTTGAAGCAAGTCACATTCTGACAGGAATGTATGAGATTCTTTGTTTCCCCAAAACTTCATGTAAAATTGTCAATTCTTTGAATTTTTGATGAGATGACTGAGAAATAGTAACTCATACCTTCATTTGCATTTCTCCTGCTATAAGTGAAGTTAAACGTCTTTCATGTTTAAGGCCCATTTTTTATCTTTTGTGATTTTGAATTTGCTTATGTTTTCTTACCATGCAAAATTAAAACATTTTTGTGTAGAAATTTATTAATTCCTCCATGAAACCATCTGGGCTTGGTACTTTTTTTATGTGGAATAATTGTTTGATAATTTTATTCTTGGCAAAGAGAAGTTTAAGCTTTCTGTCTCCACAGGAATCAGTTTGTCAAATATATTTTTCTAAGAAAATGTCCATTTCTTCTAGTTTTCACATGTGTATTTCTATTGAAATCTTTCTATTGAAAGATTGAAATAATCTTTCATGTTCTAAAAAAGTGTTCTCTGTATCAATAGCTATTTCTTTGTTGTTTCTTATTCTATATATTTTCACTGTATGTCCCCTCCCTTTTTAAATTAATCCTTATGTTTATGTTTTTGTTTTTCCAGAATTTTTAATTTGCTGTGCTGGGTTTTCGTTCTCTATGTCTTCTTTTTATTTTTTTTTAAAGATTTATTTATTTATTTATTTATTTTTGGGCGGGGGTCGGGTTGGGAAGGGAGGGGAGCAGGCGGGCCACTTCTATTGGTCCTTCACTTGTCTGTTTTCATCCGTCTTTGTTCCTTGGCTCCTGTGGGCCTTCCATCGCGGTGGCGTCTGTCGCTGCCGAGTGCCGGCTCTGGGCGCATGCGCTCCAGAGCTCCGGCTCAGCAATTGGACACATCGGTCCAGCCGCTCCGTGGCACGTGGGATCCTCCCAGGCCAGGGATTGAACCGGCGCCCCTTGCACTGCAAGGCGGTGTCCTCACCCACTGGACTACCAGGGGAAGCCCTCTCTATGTCTTTTAACTTCTGCTCTAATGTTTATTATTTTCTTGCTTGGACTTTTACTTTGGTGTTCCTCTTCTAGTTCTTTCAATGTAGAAATGTATTTAATCTTCATTTGTTATAGATATAGGTATTTAGTACTATGGAATATTCTCTGATCACTATTTATAATGTATTCCATAGTTGTATTTCTTATTTTTTTAGAAATTCTGTAATTTTTGTTTATATGTATATGTCCTATTTTGCCTAAGAGTCAAGTGTATTAGAATATCTTTTTTTTCTTTTTTTTTTATGGAACGCTTCACGAATTTGCATGACATCCTTGTGCAGGGGCCATTCTAATCTTCTATATATCGTTCCAGTTTTAGTATATGTGCTGCCAAAGAAAGCACTATTAGAATATCTTTAATTCCCAAGTAGAAGATCCTTTTTGGCTGCAATTTTAGCTTCTATTATTATTTCATTTTGATCAGCAAGGTGCTAATCTGTAGTAAGCTTATATCTGCTGATGTTTTCTTTGTGTCCTATTATATGATCACATATTTGTATATCCTTGTTAATATTTCATGTATATGTAAGGAGATTGTATGTTCTCCATTACTAGTATGTAGTATTCAATATATATTCCTCCCAGATTATTTCCTGTTATTCAGTTCATGTATATTCTTTTTTATTTGGTTCACTTGACCTGTCTCATACTCCATGTTAAAGTCTCTATTAGTAATGTGTTTCTCTGTTTCTCCCTGCATCTCTGGCAGTGTTTGGTTTATATATGTGGTTACTGTAGAATTTTTAATCTCCTTTTTTCTTAATTTTTTATTAACTGGTATGTCAGTTTTAAATCATAGCCTTAAGTCTTACCTACCTAAATGAGAGTCAGCAGTCTTCTTCTGCAGCTTTCCCCCTTTTCCTTCTCTTATTTTTAATTATTTTTCAACTTTACCAAAAATGTGTACATGTTTTTTTCCCTACCTTTGTATCCACCATTGTTTCAGTCTAAATGGTACAATTAAATACATGAACACTCACAAGTAGTCCTTTTGCCTAAGTTTTCTGTCTTCTGTTGACTAGATGGAGGTCATCCTCTAGAAGCTTTTGTAACTACCAGTATGTATAGTATTCTCTGACTTCTTGCAGGTTAAACAGTATTTTCCTGTAGTCTTGGTTCTTAAAGAGTATCTCAGTTGTATACAATATCCTTAGTTCACATTTTCTTTCC
This sequence comes from Tragulus kanchil, assembly GCA_022376925.1. NCBI lineage: Eukaryota > Metazoa > Chordata > Mammalia > Artiodactyla > Tragulidae > Tragulus > Tragulus kanchil. Next base: position 126,051,919 of record JAIOJX010000028.1, read on the forward strand.
TTAAGTTTCTTGAAAATTGTAGCTTCACTATCGCCTTGCTTTGTTGTTTTTAAGAAGTCTGATGTCAGTCTCATTTTCTTGCCTTTACATTATGTCTTCTTGCCTGGAAACAGTAGGATTTCTTTTTGTTATTTTCAGAGTATAATAGTTTTATTAGGATATGTATCAGAGTTGATCATTCCAGGTCAGTTTTCCTGATATCTACTGGGTCCTTTCTATGTGTAGATTGAGGGCTTCCTTTATTTCTGTAAAGCGTTCTTGAGTTACAGTCTTAAATATGAATTCTTTTCCATTGTTTTGTCTTTCTGTGATATCAATTAACACGTTGAATTCTCTTTGCTTGTCTTCCACTTTCTTTGTGACCTTTTTTATTTCTTGCTTTACTCAATTATTTTCCTGCTTTTCTTCAAGATTCTTTATTAAATCTTTACCCAAATCTACTCTCCGGGGCACCTTGTAATTTAATCTTTATTTCTGGTATAACTTTTTTCTATTTCTTTCCAACATTCAGGCCGCTCTCATTTCTCCCCATTTTTGTGCATTTCTCTTCTTGGTACTCTTATTTCTGATTTAGTCTAGTTTTTCATATACCACATGCTTATTTGAGGACATTTTATTTAGTTGAGGTGGACTGGCTCCATTTTCTTGAGTTGCTTATTTGAGGTGGAGTTTTAGCAGCAAAAAATGGATTGTGTTGCTGTTGGGAAAAGAGAAAGGCCAGCGTGCCTTATTTTTTTTCTATTACTGCCAGATACTTTATTTCTTTTTCTTATTTTCTTTTTCCTCCTTTTTCTTCTCTGGATGCAGTACTTCATCAAACCTGCCACGTCCAGCCCTGCCCTTCCCTGTAACCCGTGCTGTGAACTTTCTATCAAGTACCCACCTGTGTTCAGAATTTGGCTTTTAATGTTGCACTTTATCTTTTTAGAGATGATTTTGCCTTTGCTTTTTTCAAGTCATTTTTTCCTTTCTGCTCCTTTTCAGAGACTCTTAAACTTCCCCTTGCTTGCTCTCCTTCCTCACAGGCTTGCCAACAGCAGGAGAGAAGTAAGAACTGTCAGATTTTTCCTCTTTACTCACAGGTGTCTTGAAAGTCATGATGTTTACTGTCTTTTAGTAACACTGAAGGCGTAAGTCAGCTAACGTTTCATATACTCTTATGGAATTTGTCATTTCAATTAGGAGAACATTTGGGATACTGAGAATCAGACAGCCACCATTCCAAACCTGGAATTTACTTTCCCAATTTTTTCCAATAATTTTGCTGACTTGTGAACTCCAAAATTCCTGAAACCTGTGGATTAAAAGACTGGGCTTTGAGGCTAATGAAGACTCCATGTTTTCGGAGGGAGGCTTCAGTGGGAAGCTGTGGGCTACCTCAGTCCTTCCAGTCCCCTTCCTCCTGCCTATCAGGCAGCACTGGTAGGAAGCCAAGCACCTTTTCTCGTTGCCCTGGTGTTCGTGCACTTGCTGTTAACTTGCAGGTTAGCGTGGGAGACAATTTTCTATTCTGATAAAAGTTCGAAGTGGCATACTCATGTTGGCTAAAATGGGATACTCCTCGGTTTCAAATGAAGAAATAATATGTCTAGGAAGTCCAAATATTATTTCCAGCCTTCCAGTGAACTATGCAGACCAACTGTGATAAATGTAAAAGCATGCATTTTTGAGTAAACTTTGTGTTATTAATGAGGAGTTAGCCCAGCAGTAGCAGCCTGCTATGGCTGCAATGAAACCGTAAACTGCATGACTTAACAAAATGCCATTTTCTTACAGATTTGGAAACTAGAAGTGCGAGATCAGCAACAGAAAAGAGGATCAGGGAAGAGAGTGCTAGGTGAAGCTATTGAACTTAAGCTATGTTAGGGAAAACCTAAGATAGATGGTCTCACCAGATAGAATTAATCCTAAAGAAAGAAAGGAGGGAGCTCATGAAAAGAACACACAAGAATTTAAAAATATATTTGCATATCATAGCTTTCAGCTACAAGAAATGAGAAAAAGGAAAATGTCTTAAAAGATGATTCGAAGTAACATTACTTTATAAATGTACTGAAATATTTCACTCAGCATGAAATAATCAAGATATTTGTTTTTGTTTTGTAAAGATGCTACATAAGAGAGCGAAGAGTGCTTCAGAAATGATGTCTCATAACCTGGTACATTGCATGAAAAGTTACAAATTATCAACAGGATATTATTCTAAGTGGAATTTGAATAGGAAGAAATTCCATAGATTGAATTCCAAATGAAATTAAGATTTGAGATGGGGGCAATTATGGCAAATATTGATCTATTTCACCTATTTTCTTGATTGACATTTATATTTGACCTCTCTTATAATGTTTATGCATTTCTCTTTTCTATTAAGCTTTTTCCAGAAATTATCTTAGAGCGTTTTTATGATTCTGACAGTTTGACATTTATATTCCAAGCAGAAAGTGCTAAGCTTTTTCAAGCATGTGTTACTAAGGTCTTTGAGAAAATAAACCTGGTCATTTGATACCACTGCAGGAAAATAGTCATCTTTCTAAATCAAATCAGCTATTCATAACAGCATATTTAATATCTCCTGTCATCTACAGTTACCCTACAGAGTCTGGCTTTCCAAATATAGTTAGAAAATTATTCTCTGAAGACCATTATACTTACTAGCATATTTCTTATCTTCCTCTTTTTTTTTGATGATACACACAAGCCATCCCATGAGTTGCTTGGTTTACTCCAGACTCCATCCTTGAAGGAAAATGCCCCACTCATGGTCATTGCTGAGGAAAAGGGATCTTGGCTTTTTCAGTGTGACCTTTTCCATCTGTACTGATTGGAACGGGGGTAGAAACCTTATCCAAGGGCAAAACTTACTGGGGTTGGCTTTTGAAATCACCAGTCTGTAATACAGCTCTGCTTAGCCATGGCCTCTACAGCAAGGCTGCTTCAGATTCTTGCTCTGAATTCTAAACTGGGTTAAGTCCGAAAATTGGTTGGCTGTGGGAGAGCAAACTGAAATGATACAATGAAACTATGAAGCAGAAGAGGTACATACCCTCCAGCAGTCGGAGGAAGCAGGATGAGGTGGACAAACTGATCAGAGGATAAATTGTCAGTTTGTAGTGAAAAAGTAGGTTGTAGAAACGAAAACAACAGGAGCATTTCTCAAGTTACATTTAGGTGAAAATTCAGTTGACTTTCTGGAGATAAAATAATCCAATTCTCAGCCCCAGTTTGGCTCTAGAATGACCTTCCAGTGCTGCACCAAGCTTGGCTCTGCTGTGGAGGCATACCTTGGAGATGTTGCAGGTCCAGTTCAGATCACCACAATAAAGCAGATCAAAAACGTTTCCAATTTCCTAGTGCATATAAAAGTTATGTTTATACTGTAGTACATTTGCCATAGCTTTATGTCTAAGAAAACAATGTAATTTAAAAAATACTTAATTAAATTTAAATTACTTAATTATTTAATTACTTAATTAGAAATGCTTTACTGCTAAAAATGCTAACCATCTTGTGAGCCTTTGAAAGATGAAAGTGTCAGATGCTTAGTCCTGTGTGACTCTGTGCAGCCCCATGGACTGTAGCCTCCAGGCTCCTCTGTCCATGGGATTCTCCAGGCAAGAGGACTGGAGTGGGAAGCCCATCCCTTTTCCAGGGCGTCTTCCCCACCCAGGGACTGAACGTGGGTCTCCTGCATTGCAGTTAGATTCTTTACTGTTTGAACAACTGAGGAAGCCCATCTGAGCCTTTAGTGAGTTCTAATCTTCTCACAGTAGCAACATCAAGGATAACTGGTTTATTAACAAATGCAATAATAATGAAAAAAATTTTAATATAAAAATAATTGAAATGTGACATAAAGATGCAGAATGAGATGCTATTGGAAAAATTGCTTGACACAGGGTTGCCACAAACTTTCATTTTGTAAAACAGGCAATATCAGGGCTTCCCCTGGTGGTCCAGTGGGTAAGGACGCTGCCTTGCAGTGCAAGGGGCGCCAGTTCGATCCCTGGCCTGGGAAGATCCCACGTGCCGCGGAGCAGCTGAACCGATATGTTCAACCACGGAGCTGGAGCTCTGGAGCGCATGCGCCCAGAGCCGGTGCTCTGAGACAACAGAGGCCACTGCGAAGGGAGGCCCACACCGTCCAAAGAACAAAGATGGATGAAAAATAGATAAATGAAAGACCATAGAAGTGGCCCGCCAACCCCCCTCCCTCCCCAACCACCCCCCAAAATAAATAAATAAATAAACAAATAAAAAACAGGCAATATCTGTGAAGCACAGTAAAACAAGGCATACCAATAATTCATTACTTCTTCAGGGGTGCCTAATAAGTGTGTCTCCTTTTTAGTTGCACTATATAACAAATCTCCACTACCTGGTGATCCAAATGAACCTGGTTATTATGACCCACATAACCTGACCTACATTGCCTAATGGCAGTGTTTAGCTAGCTCTGTGGAATACTGATATTTAGGTACTCATTTATTTTCTTAACACATTATTCTCTTTTAATTTCTCTATTTTTCCAATGTATGTGTCCCCTGATTTTTTTTTTTTTTCCTTTTTTTCTGATAAGACACCACTGAAATAAAGGGAGGAAGACCTTTAAAAGGAGGTGGGGACCATAATCAGGCTTTGCTGCTATGTCTGTTGGTCTGGACAGTTATCAGTTACAGAACTCTCCTGGATAGTCAGAAGTTCCTTATCGTTTAGAAAAGAATGGCTCCTGAATTCTACCTATCAGTAACTAATAAAACACAACTAGATTTTTTTTAAATTGTCTCTCACGTTTTCTTTCCTACCTAAGAGGTGGGGAAAAAAAACCACTCTACATACTTAGGAGGTACTTTCCAGGTAACAGAAAAAGCACAGAGGAAAAACAATTCCCATCTGCTCCTTTGCCTCCTGTGTGTTCAAAAATACAAAAAATGAAGAAGAGGGGAAATGATTAGAGGGGTCGCTTTTCCATGATGAGTGGTCAGAACACTGATGCGCACCCCATCCTTTCATCTTGATCTCCCTCCTTGCTCCCTGCCATCTGTTCTCCCCAAATGCAAAACACTCCAAGAGTCATAGCAGTGCTTTTTAAAAATATATAGATTTATTTCTTCATTTGGCTGCAATGGATCTTTATTATGGCCTATGATCTCTTAGTCACGGCATTTGGGAGCTAGTTCTCTGACCAGGATTTGAACCCAGGGCCCCTGCATTGTGAGCACAGAGTCTTACCCACCAGGGAAATCCCTCATAGCGGTTTTTGATGGGACACCCCAGTTAGCTGGTCCTCAGAAGCCTAGGTTCAACGTCTAAAACTGCACTTGTTGCTTGTAGTCTTGTGTAGTTTCGTATGTTCTAAGAAGCTGAGTGGTGTTACGATCTTCCTAAGTATCTATGAGGAACATACTAACTTGCAAGTAGCAACAGGAATTTTTGTTTTTAGTACTTACAGCAAGACATCTAGAAAATAAGGCAGTTCCTGATGTTGGTTAAGTGACTTTTAAGATATTTTTGAAGTGTTTCCCTCAGCCGCTTCAGTGGTCAAGTCCACATTCAGGGCAGGAGGAAAGGAAGAGGGGGGAGTGCCTTTCCTATTTTATCATGTATAACAAAAACCTCTCCAGAGCCCTGACAGTCTTCCACATGCAGTTTCCTTGGCCAGTACTGTGTCGTTGTGTTACGTGATCACCTCTGCCTGCGAAGGAGTCTGGGAAAAGACGCTGTCTTGCCTGGTGTTGGCCAAGATGTTCTGTATGAAAAGGGGCCTTTCTTAGCAAGGAAGAGACCGGGAAGGAATGTTGAGGAGGAAACCCAAACTGCTTGCAAGATGGCTTGAAAAGATGAACGCGTGATTCAGTGGCTTTTTCAAGCCTTGAAATGTTTTGCATTTGACCTTTTTTAGAATTGCCTTGCCACATTAACTTTAGGATTTATAAGGAGTTTATGTACACTGGACCTAAGAAAGATGAGGATCTAAGGACTGTCACTATTCAAGCACCTGTAATTCTCTGTTATAAAGGACTTTGGAGAAATGAGTAGTCAGTAGTATGAGATGCAGAAGAATGGCAAGTTAAATCACCAGGCATCCCTCCTGGGTGGAAGGAAGGGTGCCTGGTGATTCCCAGCTGTAAAAGCCCAAGTGACCCCAAAGCCAATGGCTTCTCTCAGTGAGGATGCCCTCCTCACACACTCAAATGGGCATCAATGGAAACTTCTCTAGCTTAAACTCAAATCCTGAAATTTTCTATCTTGCAAAAGTTTTAAAGTTACAGAATTGCAAGTATAGTATGATAATATATGTCTATGTGTGTGTGTCGGCTGGGGGGCCTTCCCTGGTAACTCAGCTGCTTTGTGCTTACCATGCAGGAGACCCCGGTTCAATTCCTGGATCAGGAAGATCCCTTGGAGAAGGGAATGGCGACCCACTCCAATATTCTTGCCTGGAGAATTCCAGGGACACAGGAGGCTGACAGGCTACAGTCCATGGGGGTCACAAAGAGTTGGACATGACTAAGCAACTTTCACAGGGATGTGTGTGTATCACTATTTAGAGTTGTTATATATGATCATTATTGTTGAACCAGTTGCAGACATTACAGGCATCATGACCCTTATCCTAAATACATCACCACATATCTCTAAGAATAAATACATTCTCTTACACAACCACAGGGCAGTTACCGAATTCAGAAAAGTTCATATTGATTCAATACCGTTTTCTAACAGACAGTCCATGTTTAAATGCTGCCCTTGCTCCCAGGGCTCTGCCCTTCTTTCAACTCAGCACCAGTTCCAGGAGCCAATCAGGGATTATGAGTTGCATGTAGCTGCCTTGTGTCTTCAGTCTCAATGATTCTTTATCTTGACATTGACATTTTTTCGAAAAGGGTGGTTGGTTTTATGGAATTCTGTCAATTTGGATGTGTCTGATTGTTTATTCATGAACAGATTCAGTTCTGGGTTTGGCAGGGATGCTGTGGAAGTGAGGCTGTGTCCTCAGCACGTCGCATCGAGGTGCACATGGTGTTAGCCTGTCCCTTTGTTGGCGACATGAAGTCCAGTAACCTTCTCCACGGCAAGGTACCACTTTGCCTTCTGGAATACAAATAATTTGTGGGGAATATACTTTGAAACTGTGTAAATGTTTTACTTAAGAATCTTTAATCAATTGATGATCTTTTCCTGAATCAATTATTAATAAAATGTGTTGGAAAAGAGTGATTTTCTAACTCTCTCAAGGTTTACCTCTTTTTGTCCCCTCCCTTTCCCTTTCCTTTCTCTCATGCTTCCCTTCCTTGTTTCCTTCCTTCCTACTTCCTTCTTTCCACTTTCTTCCTTTATATGTATATTTGTATCAGTACAGAATAATGGACTCTTTCTTTAAAGTTGTCTTTTACCCATTCCTGCCATTATTCATTTTGTTGCTCACACTGACAGCAGTTTGATCAGTGTAACTCCATTTATGCCTTAAAGTCCTGTGCTCAAACATTCCTTGGACTTGTTTTCTTTTTGTTTTCCCTGAGGTGGTGTTATATCTTTGGTTAGATTCATTTGTTTCTATTTGTCTTCAATTTTAGTTTTGCCCCCATCTTATTTAATTAGTAATATTTTTACTATTTAAACTATTAAATGGTTTCTGAAATCTAAACCATACAGTAAAATTTCAGAATTGTGCTAATGTTTATTCTGGATTTTTCTCTCCTCCACATTTATCAAATACTCTTTCTTGCATTTCTGACACTTTTCTGGGATACATAAAAGCCATTATCAGCTGTCAGCTCTATTTCCCCAGTTGCCCCCTAGTCGATTTTACCTCCTTTTGATCCAATAGTTCTGAGTCTTAGTTGTACAGTAGACTCATCTGAGGAACTTGAAAAACAATTATTGGTGACTGGATTTCACCTCCAGAGATTTTAAATAATTACTGTGAAGAGGAACTGGGCATTGGATTTTTTAAAGCTACCTAGATCCCGTAAAAGCCACTTAGACGAGAACCACTGGGCATCAGTGACCTTCCGTAGATGCACATCTCACCATGTGACAGCCTCTGTCTAAAATTTCCCATAATTCCACTGCCCTCTACATGAACACCTGACTCCCCAGCCCTGCTGTCATGCTCTGGGCCAGCTTACTTCCCCAGCCAGTTGTCCATCCCTTCCCCCAGCCCTCCTTCTGTATGCTGTATGGGCCATCTGGATTAACTTACTTTTATCCCCAGTAATCCGCCATGACCTCAGTAATCTCCAGACCTTCGCTCTTTCTTCTATTTAAATCCCTTCATCCTATTTTTATTTAGTTAATACTTACTCGTTTTTGGAAGCTTTTTGGATCTTTTATAACTATGACTTCATTCAGTAACACTTCTCTTTCCTGACCTTTGCAGCTCTCCAGGAGCTCGTTTCCTCTTTGAATCCACCTCCTTTTCACTATGTATATTTGTATCAGTACAGAATAATGGACTCTTTCTTTAAAGTTGTCTTTTACCCATTCCTGCCATTATTCATTTTGTTGCTCACACTGACAGCAGTTTGATCAGTGTGACTCCATTTATGCCTTAAAGTCCTGTGCTCAAACATTCCTTGGACTTGTTTTCTTTTTGTTTTCCCTGAGGTGGTGTTATATCTTTGGTTAGATTCATTTGTTTCTATTTGTCTTCAATTTTAGTTTTGCCCCCATCTTATTTAATTAGTAATATTTTTACTATTTAAACTATTAAATGGTTTCTGAAATCTAAACCATACAGTAAAATTTCAGAATTGTGCTAATGTTTATTCTGGCCTTTTCTCTCCTCCACATTTATCAAATACTCTTTCTTGCATTTCTGACACTTTTCTGGGATACATAAAAGCCATTATCAGCTGTCAGCTCTATTTCCCCAGTTGCCCCCTAGTCGATTTTACCTCCTTTTGATCCAATAGTTCTGAGTCTTAGTTGTACAGTAGACTCATCTGAGGAACTTGAAAAACAATTATTGGTGACTGGATTTCACCTCCAGAGATTTTAAATAATTACTGTGAAGAGGAACTGGGCATTGGATTTTTTAAAGCTACCTAGATCCCGTAAAAGCCACTTAGACGAGAACCACTGGGCATCAGTGACCTTCCGTAGATGCACATCTCACCATGTGACAGCCTCTGTCTAAAATTTCCCATAATTCCACTGCCCTCTACATGAACACCTGACTCCCCAGCCCTGCTGTCATGCTCTGGGCCAGCTTACTTCCCCAGCCAGTTGTCCATCCCTTCCCCCAGCCCTCCTTCTGTATGCTGTATGGGCCATCTGGATTAACTTACTTTTATCCCCAGTAATCCGCCATGACCTCAGTAATCTCCAGACCTTCGCTCTTTCTTCTATTTAAATCCCCTTCATCCTATTTTTTATTTAGTTAATACTTACTCGTTTTTTGGAAGCTTTTTTGGATCTTTTTATAACTATGACTTCATTCAGTAACACTTCTCTTTCCTGACCTTTGCAGCTCTCCAGGAGCCTCTGTATATCCTTCTTTGAATCCACCTCCTACCCTACTAGATGGTAAGCTTCATGAGAGTCAAAGCCAGTCTGACTTCGTCACTCGATAGCTCCAGTAACTTGCACTATGCTTGTTTGACCATGCTATCAACCTGTATATTGTGAAATGAATGACTGGGTGAATCAACAAATCTATCTGAACTGTATTCTTCTCAGAGAATCTGCCATAATCAAGTGCTGAAATCTCCAGCGCTAATCTGATGAGAGAAGTAGATGGGTTTGGGCCAGAGTGTGGCAGATGGGCAGATGCTTGACTGGCAGGTCCCATCAGTTTGTGCATAGGATAATGTATAATCAAAAAAGTCTTTATGATGTCAAAAGACATGTTCTGGGTACTGTGAATAAAAAGGAAATACTATTACCTGGGACTTGGAATATTTTATTTTTCTGCAGAGCTCACAGCGTTCTTAGGTCCCTGCCCCTCCCCCCACCCTTCTTAAAATGAGGTAATAGAGGAAAATGTTAAAGATCATATGATTTAAGGTTTTAATTTTATAGACGAAAATTCTGAAACAAGAGAAGTTGAATAACTTCCCCAAGGTCATGCAGCTGCTTATGATCACAGATTTGTATCATTTTTCTCTTTAGTTGAAAGTCTGACTCACTTCCCTAAATTTAGCATCCCACTTGGTAAATTTGTGTTCCTGACCACAGCTATATTTTCCCAATAGGTGGATGAGCTTTTTTCCTGAGCTAACTGGCCCCCTACACACACACACACGCACGCACACACACACACACATCTGCACAGGCTATGAACACAGTCATCAAGCTCTCCTGCCATCTGCTCTGAACATGCCCAGCTCCCTGTCTCATTCCAGAGTGCATTTTTAAAGCTGGCTTTGAAAAGGCCTCGTGTTTTTTCAGACATTGTCAGGAATTTATCGTGAAAATTAGAAAACCAAAATATGTTGAGTAAATTAAGATCCATTTTCTCTGACAGCATTTGGTCTAGGCAATGATTACAGAAGTTCCATCTGCATTTTCTAAGATGCTTCTCTGTGAGTGCGGTTGCAATGGCTTGATTTAGGTGGGAACTTTTGATGTGAATTTGACCATTGCTGTTTGTGCTGCAGACAAATAGAGGCCTGCGGTCTTCAGGGATTTTCGTCAGGGTACCGTGTCCAGGAGCCTTCTTTTCTGTGAAAAATATTTGTTGTGGCAGTGTTTTCTCTCGGGATCATAGCTTTCAATCTTTTAAAGTGCAGTTTGTCTCAGAACTTTGATTTTTACAAGTTTTGAATTCCTTTTTATTGCCTTTTTTATTTCTCTGCTTTCTTAGAATTTCTTAGAGAAAACAAAGGTGAAATGCCAACATTTTTCATAGAAGTGTGGATTTTTCTGAGAAAGAATTTTTTTTTTGGCATGTGTGATAAGAAAGGATTGGCCTGGGGGTAGAAGGGAAAGAAAGTATGAAACAAATAACAAATACATATGTAAGCCCGTTCCTCTTTCTGTGATTTCCTTTTTATTTATTAAAATATTCAATCAATTAATATTTATTTGGTGCCCAGTGTATGCCTTGTGTGTTTATTTGGTACCTAGTGTATAATATTAATGCTGTGCTTAATATTATATAATATGACAATATTATATCATGTAATGTAATATTATAAAATCTGTCCATGGGATTTCCCAGACAAGAGTACTGGAGTGGGTAGCTGTGCCCTCCTCCAGGGGATCTTTCTGACCCCAGGATTGAACTCGCGTCTCCTGCATTGCAGGCAAGTTGTTTATCAACATGTATGTGAAACTGTCAGAAAATTGCCATTGCAACCGCACTCACAGAGAAACATCTTAGAAAATGCAGATGGAACTTCTGTAATCATTGCCTGGACCAAATGCTGTCAGAGAAAATGGATCTTAATTTACTCAACATATTTTGGTTTTCTAATTTTCAAGATGAATTCCTGACAATGACAATATCACATACATGTTTATGGAGCCAGCATGAAGGCTCCATAAAACATAATAGTAGCATATATAATATTACAATTATTATATTTACATTTTTATTAATTTAATAATAACAATAGTAAAGATATTAATAACACACATTTCTATATATAAACTGTCTTTCTTGTATTACCATATTAATTTCCAACAGAACAAAGTACCCCAGACTGAGTGGCCTCCTTAAACAACAGAAATGTATCACCTTGTAGCTCTGGAGGCTGGCAGTCTGAAATCAAGGTGACTGCAGGCATGCTCCCTCTGCTAACCCTAAGGGAACATCAGCTCCAGGCCTCCCTCCCTCCTAGCTTCAGGTAGTTCCCTGGCTTGTGGCAGAGTAGCTCTAGTCACATGTCATTGTGTGTGTGTGTGTGTGTTTATGCATCAACTTCCTCTTTTTAGAAGGACATCAATCATACTGGACTAGGGACCCACCCTACTCCAATATGACCTGATCTTAATTTAACTAATTGCCTCTGCAATGACCCTGTTCCAAATAAGGTCACATTCTGAGGTTTCAGGGGTTAGGATTTCAACATATGAGTTTTGGAGATACCTAATACAAGCCATAGCACTAGCTCCAATGCCACCTCCTTCCAAACTATCTTTGCTCCATCCACAATGCCCCCTTATGTTATATGTTAAGTCATCTCTTTCTTAACTACTTCCACATAGTTCTTCATCTATAACACTTATTTTACCTAAACGATTCGTTTTTTAGTTTTATGGATTTTACTGTTAAGACCCGTCTCTGATAACCATGGGTATTATGACAGTGATGCCCTGCACATGTTAAGTGACCTAGAAATATTATAAAATGAATCAATCAATCAATCAACAAACACATATTTACATGCCTCTTTCTAGTTGACAAATGTTTTCACATACATGGTCTCCTTTGAGCCTTAAAGTGAGTCTTTGAAGTGGACATATAGGAATTGCTATCTCTACTTATGACTGGAAAGCTGAAGCCCAAAGATGAATGTCCAGTGTTATACCAACATAGTGGAAGTGGAAGTGTTTCTCGCTCAGGCGTGTCTGAATCTTTGCGACCTCATGGACTATAGCTCTCCAGGCTGTCTGTCTGTGGAATTCTCCTGACAAGAATACTGGAGTGGGTTGCCATTTCCTTCTCCAGGGCATCTTCCGCACCCAGGGATGGAACCTGAGTCTCCTGCTCCTGCACTGTAGGCCGATGCTTTATGGTCTTAGTCAGCAGGGTTGTATGACGTTTAAATCCAGGTCTCCTGACTCTGAGTTAGAGCTTCTCGTCACCTTATATTTTATCTTTTCTGGAGACACTTTTTATCACTGAATCATACCTGTGCCACCCTGGTCAGTGATTAGCGCCCACCAAAAGGCTGTGGCTACACATGACCATCCCTTACTTTTGAGACAGCTGGTCTAGAGGCTCCGAAACTTACACTCTTACACTCATTTCCTCCTCTCTCTTTCTCTCCCTATATGCATATGTATATGTTTGCATTTATATGTGTACGTATCCTCACTTGAGGCTAAGCCATCCAGAGAGACCACATTGAACTACAAATCTGCTTCCCTTTTCAAAAAGACTTTTTAATGCTTTATAAACAAAACATCTGATTCTGAGTATTGGACACTTGACTAGTATGAAACTCATGTTAGGACAGGCAGTGGTTACACTGTTTTGGAGATACCTAATACAAGCCATAGCACTAGCTCCAATGCCACCTCCTTCCAAACTATCTTTGCTCCATCCACAATGCCCCCTTATGTTATATGTTAAGTCATCTCTTTCTTAACTACTTCCACATAGTTCTTCATCTATAACACTTATTTTACCTAAACGATTCGTTTTTTAGTTTTATGGATTTTACTGTTAAGACCCGTCTCTGATAACCATGGGTATTATGACAGTGATGCCCTGCACATGTTAAGTGACCTAGAAATATTATAAAATGAATCAATCAATCAATCAACAAACACATATTTACATGCCTCTTTCTAGTTGACAAATGTTTTCACATACATGGTCTCCTTTGAGCCTTAAAGTGAGTCTTTGAAGTGGACATATAGGAATTGCTATCTCTACTTATGACTGGAAAGCTGAAGCCCAAAGATGAATGTCCAGTGTTATACCAACATAGTGGAAGTGGAAGTGTTTCTCGCTCAGGCGTGTCTGAATCTTTGCGACCTCATGGACTATAGCTCTCCAGGCTGTCTGTCTGTGGAATTCTCCTGACAAGAATACTGGAGTGGGTTGCCATTTCCTTCTCCAGGGCATCTTCCGCACCCAGGGATGGAACCTGAGTCTCCTGCTCCTGCACTGTAGGCCGATGCTTTATGGTCTTAGTCAGCAGGGTTGTATGACGTTTAAATCCAGGTCTCCTGACTCTGAGTTAGAGCTTCTCGTCACCTTATATTTTATCTTTTCTGGAGACACTTTTTATCACTGAATCATACCTGTGCCACCCTGGTCAGTGATTAGCGCCCACCAAAAGGCTGTGGCTACACATGACCATCCCTTACTTTTGAGACAGCTGGTCTAGAGGCTCCGAAACTTACACTCTTACACTCATTTCCTCCTCTCTCTTTCTCTCCCTATATGCATATGTATATGTTTGCATTTATATGTGTACGTATCCTCACTTGAGGCTAAGCCATCCAGAGAGACCACATTGAACTACAAATCTGCTTCCCTTTTCAAAAAGACTTTTTAATGCTTTATAAACAAAACATCTGATTCTGAGTATTGGACACTTGACTAGTATGAAACTCATGTTAGGACAGGCAGTGGTTACACTGTTTTGGTGGTGGTGAAAGGGTTTCAGAATGGAAGGGGTTCATAGGCAGAATTGGCAAGGAGGATAGCGAGTCGCAAGGACAAGGAGAAGAGGAAGAACAAGGAGAAATAAAGGCAAAGATCTTCACTGTTGAAACTGAAAACTAGTTTTATGTTAATCTGGGCGTTTACATTAGAATGTCTCACCTAGCCCTGAGGCCTGAAGACTGTCCTAGCTGATCTCATGTTAATGTTGTGGGTGTGGGCCCACAGGGCCTTTACAACCTTAAGATATTCTTTTGACTTATTGTTTTGGTAACTGACTGGAAGATACAAATTGTCATGCTTAAATTGGCAAAGTGGAATGCTCTTCTATCCCCACTCCAGTGTCTATGCTGGCAACTTTTCCCTATCCTTTCTTACTTTAATAAACTTCTCACTGCATGAAGCTCTGAGTCACCATCGCCAAGTCTTTTTTTTTTTTTTTTCATTGCCAAATCTTTTGACCCCAATGTGAATTCTTCTCCATTGGAGATTAAGAATCCCACACCGTTCACGGTAACCTACTGTCATTTATCGCTTATCAGTGGGAGAGAACTATTTCCATTGTTCTTAAAGAGATTCAGTGCCCAGCAGACCTCTGTAGTTACCATTAGCTCTCACTACCTCTGAATTGAAAATATTTTTTTCAAAGTGTTAAATATAACACGTACACACACACATAATAGATATTGCATTTAATAACTAACCTGGAAAATTTTATAGGGCATTGATAACCTGGAAAATTTTATAGGGCATTGATTTCTCTGGGATGGGTTTAAACGTAAGAACTAGGAGCAATGAAAATTCCTAGGAGCAATGAAAATGATGATAGAACCTCAGCTTCAATAGGAAATGTCATAACATGATAATTTTGCTTTATCCTGTTTTACAATTACAGTATTCCAGTCTATCTGTGAACTTCCACTCAGTCTTTCTTTTTTTTTTTTAATTTTTTTTTCTAAAACTTTTATTTATTTATGGCTGTGCTGGGTCTTTGTTGACGTGTGGGTTTAGCTGCTCTGTGGTATATGGGATCTTCCTGGTTCAGGGATCGAACCTGTGTCTCCTGCATTCGCAGATGGGTTCTTATCCACTGAGCCACAAGGGAAGCCCCCACCCAGTCTTTCTGAGTCTGTGGGAATTTTCCTTGCTCTGATGATGTGCTAATCTTTTACAATTTACAGACAGTTTTCATCATGTTATCTCATTCTAACCTCAAAACTACTCTGAGATAAACAATACTGTCTCTATTTTGAGAAATGATCCAGCTTGCTTAATAAGGAATCAAAAGTGAGAGAAGACTTGAACCTGGTGTACTGACTCCAAATTCTAAGTTCCTTTTGTATGGTTGGTCCCTGCCGGGTGTTTTAAAATGAGAGAGGAGGATCGGAATTGGTGAGGCAGAGCAGGCTTTATTGGACGGGCGCTCTCGGGCGTCCCTCACGGGGAGGAGAGGAGAGAGGGAGTGAGGGAAAGCGCACACAAAGACTGGGAGGGCCCCCTTTATAGTTAAGGTGACGTGGTCAGCAGAGCCCCTGGCCAACGATGGCCAGGTTGGGGCGCCGTCGACCTGATTGGTTGAGGCCAGGTGTTGGGGCATTCGCAAATTGGGCAGTTTGATCTTTCCTTTGTCCAGTGAGAACTTTTGGCGGGGGCAGGGTGGTCCTCCGTTGGTGTCATGGCTGTTTTTCATTGGCCTTGTTCAATCTGGCGTGAGGGGCGTTCTAGTCAAGGTCTTTCTTGTGTCGGAGAGGTAGGAAGTAGGGGAAAGGAGCCTCGGGACCAGACCTTACACCTTTGACTTTATTACTGAGTATACCTTGGTAATATGAGATCAGAATTTATTCCAAACTAGATCAGAATTTACTCCAGTGTCTAGCTGAATTCCCTGCACATGGTTTTACATTGTGGAGAACATAGAAGGCTATGAATTTTAAATTATAGTTTTGCTGGATCCCCTTAGACAAGCTGTTAGATTAAACAGGCTCTTCATCTATAAAATGGTAACTATAATGGTGCCCACATTTTAGGATTTCAAGGAAAGTTAAATGAAAAAAAAAAAAAGTGTCAAGTCTTGTTATTGTTTAGATGCTAAGTTGTGTCCAATTCTTTGCAACCCCATGGACTGTAGCCCACCAGTTTCCTCTGTCCATAAGATTCTTCAGGCAAGAATACTGAAGTGGGTGGCCATTTCCTTCTCCAGGGGATCTTGCCAACCCAGTGACTAAACATGCATCTCCTGCTTGCCCGGGGATTCTTTACCATTGAACCACCTGGGAAGCCCATGTGTCAAGTCTTAGAAGAGACCATAATATGATATGATTATATTATACAATATCAAAGTTGTGTGAAGTTAGGCAAGATACTTCATCTTGCTTAGTACCTCATCAGTAAAAAAAAAAACAAGAGGGAAAGTATTAGTATTAAGTATCTTGCAGGACTGTTATGAGGCTTAATAAAATTATACTTGCAAAAGTGCCTAACACAGCGTATCCTAGGGATTCAATAATTGTTAATCTTCCACCTACCTGCTTTCCTTCTTTCTTTAAGGGTGAAATCAATAAGTGTTTACTGGATTTTCAGCGAGTCCTTTCATGCAATGATTTTATGACTACTTTTTAGTGGTTCTATACATGGATGCAAGTGTTCAATATCAAGGTGACTTTGACAAACTGTTCGTAAGCTCCAAGTGGAATAAAATGCAGTGATGTCTCAAAGAGGCAATATAAAGAAATTTGGTAACCCAGTTCAGGGTAATTGCCCAGAAAGTGGCTCCCTGGTGAAAATACTGCTGACAAATAAGTCCACTTGTGACTTAGAACGTGGACACTGATTTCAAACACAAGAATTTGTAAACCAAAGAGGGATTCAAAAAGTGATTAACTGTTGGGAAGGTCTATCAGGATTTCCATAAAAATTGAACTTTGGAATATTTTATTTTATTTTTAAATTTATTTATTTATCTTTTTTGGAGGGTGGGGTGGGGAGGGAGGGGGATGGGCGGGCCAATTCTATTGGTCTTTCATTTCTCTATTTCCATCTGTCTTTGTTCTTTGTCTTCTGTGGGCCTCCCATCACAGTGGCCTCTCTCACTGCAGAGCACCGGCTCTGGGCGCACACGTGCCAGAGCTCTGGCTTGGTAATTGGACACATCAGTCCAGCCACTCCGCGGCACGTGGGATCTTCCCAGGCCAGGGATTGAACCAGCGCCCCTTGCACTGCAAGATGGTGTCTTTACCCACTGGATCACCAGGGGGGAAGCCCTGAACTTCGGAATATTTTAAAGTGCTGATTCTCAATATTTAGTTCAGTGAATCCTAGGTATCTACTGATAAAACCACAATTCCTTTTATCAAATGAGTAGGAATGCTTAAGTGAAAAATTAGGGGGACTTCCCTGGTTAAGACTCCATGTTCCCAATGCAGGGTGCCTGGGATCAGTTCCTGGTCTGGGAATTGGATCCCACATGCCACAACTAGGACCCAGCACAGCCAAATAAATAAATAATTTAAAAAGTGAAAGTGTTAAAAAAAAAAAAAAAATTGGGGTTTTTCCTAATTTTACCTTCCACTTCCATATATTTTAAAATTCAGCTACTGCTGTTTGCTTACACTAGAACTTCACATATGATGATATGCAGCTTATTGGAAAATGACATATAGTTATTTTAGGATATCATGAGTTACTATTTCATTAATTCTTAGTATGTAAATACTTGAACAGTCGAAAAATGCTATAAAATGTTAGCATTTTTATAAATGTTAAAAAAATTTGATTTTCTTAATTTGGACAGAGTTCAGCAGATACAATGTTGCCTAAGAGTTAACAGGGGATGCCTTTGTCAAAAGACAAAATGAACTTTGGTAACCCAGTTCAGGTACCCAAAGTGGCTCTGGTGAAAATACTGCTGACAAATAAGTCCACTTGTGACTTAGAACGTGGACACTGATTTCAAACACAAGAATTTGTAAACCAAAGAGGGATTCAAAAAGTGATTAACTGTTGGGAAGGTCTATCAGGATTTCCATAAAAATTGAACTTTGGAATATTTTATTTTATTTTTAAATTTATTTATTTATCTTTTTTGGAGGGTGGGGTGGGGAGGGAGGGGGATGGGCGGGCCAATTCTATTGGTCTTTCATTTCTCTATTTCCATCTGTCTTTGTTCTTTGTCTTCTGTGGGCCTCCCATCACAGTGGCCTCTCTCACTGCAGAGCACCGGCTCTGGGCGCACACGTGCCAGAGCTCTGGCTTGGTAATTGGACACATCAGTCCAGCCACTCGGCGGCACGTGGGATCTTCCCAGGCCAGGGATTGAACCAGCGCCCCTTGCACTGCAAGATGGTGTCCTTACCCACTGGATCACCAGGGGAAGCCCTGAACTTCGGAATATTTTAAAGTGCTGATTCTCAATATTTAGTTCAGTGAATCCTAGGTATCTACTGATAAAACCACAATTCCTTTTATCAAATGAGTAGGAATGCTTAAGTGAAAAATTAGGGGGACTTCCCTGGTTAAGACTCCATGTTCCCAATGCAGGGTGCCTGGGATCAGTTCCTGGTCTGGGAATTGGATCCCACATGCCACAACTAGGACCCAGCACAGCCAAATAAATAAATAATTTAAAAAGTGAAAGTGTTAAAAAAAAAAAAAAAATTGGGGTTTTTCCTAATTTTACCTTCCACTTCCATATATTTTAAAATTCAGCTACTGCTGTTTGCTTACACTAGAACTTCACATATGATGATATGCAGCTTATTGGAAAATGACATATAGTTATTTTAGGATATCATGAGTTACTATTTCATTAATTCTTAGTATGTAAATACTTGAACAGTCGAAAAATGCTATAAAATGTTAGCATTTTTATAAATGTTAAAAAAATTTGATTTTCTTAATTTGGACAGAGTTCAGCAGATACAATGTTGCCTAAGAGTTAACAGGGGATGCCTTTGTCAAAAGACAAAATGAACTTAAAATCAGTGTTTACTTTGCTTTGTTTTGGTTGAGTTTTTTTGTTTTGGTTTGGTTTTTCTTTCTTTCTTTCTTTTTTTGGCTATACCACATGGCTTACAGGATCTTAGTTTCTTTCCAAGGATTGAACCTGTGGACCCACGGCAGGTAAAGTGCCAAGTCCTAACCACTGAATCACCAGGAGATTCCTCAAGATTTATTATTATATGTCTCTGAGCAATAGTGAGCCCCAGAGAACTATCTCATGCATTTTTGCTTTTTTGGTGTCTAGAGCAGTGCCTAGGAGAGAGCAGGGCCTCAACATGTGTGCATTTTATGTAGAAATTGCATGTATTAAATGAAATGTTTCAAAAAGCAAACAGTTTATTTTAAAAGCCTTGAAGATACAATCTCAAATTTTGTTTCCCTCATTAATTGTTTTTCCATGGAATTCTACTTCTGTTTCAGACTCAATACCACTCAGGACCCTGTCCTGAAAACTCAGAGCTGCAGGAGAATTTCCCTTTCAGCTCATCTTGTTTTACAAATGGACACACATGACTATACCGCTGTGTAGTTTATACAAAGCTCTGTGTTGGGCCATGTTAGGCTCTAGGCATTAATGTGAGGTACCATTCTTGTTCTCAGGGAGTTAATGTGCTGGGAGAAAGACAGATACACGGGCAACTAATTATACTACAAGGCAGAAGGAAAGACTGCTGTGGCTAAAGTGTAACAAAATGCTGAGGTTGCAGAGTGGAAGAAGTCATTAGTTTAAACCAAGAGGATCTGGAGCAAGGAAGGAGAGAAACTGACATTTATGGAGGGCTTAAAAGGTGCCAGAGGCGAAGCAGGTGCTTTCCCTTGGGCTCTGAGAGCAGGTGATGTCTTCAGTGAGCTGGGGCTGTAGGGGTGTGTTTGGCTACTGGCACCATGTTGGGAAGGTGTGCATAGAAGAGGCAAGGAAACTGTGAGAAGACACCCTGCCACTGACCCCAAGGGAGGGGACTGTGTGAGGAGTAGCCTCAGCTTGAGGTGGTTTGGTGGGAAAGGGGGTTTGTAAGTGGAAGCTGGTTTCTCTTATGGGGAAGCGGTGGAGGGAGAAATTTAGTCAAAGATTATAGCTCTGTGCTGAAGAATCTGCCGGCAAATGCAGGAGACTCAGGAGATGTGGGCTCAGTCCCTGGGTCGGGAAGATCCCCTGGAGGAGGAAATGGCAATTCACTCCAGTATTTTCACCTGGAAAGTTCCATGGACAGAGAAGCCTGGAGGGCTACGTTCCATTGGGGTCACAAAAGTCAGACACGTCGAAGAGACTGAGCACAAGGATGTTGGTAAGAACAGGCCTTGGTATGAGGAGGGGAGAAATAAAGGGAAGTAAAAAACTAAGAGGAAAGGCAGGGCCTGCGTTTGTATTCATGGATGTGAATCATGGGGGAGGAAAAGAGCAGGAATTTGGGGGTGAACTGCGAGTTGTGACAAGGACACATATGGGAGTATCTGTTCAGTGGGAGGAATGATTGAATCCCAGGTCAAAAGAAGGATGTGCCGGTACTTCTGTTTCAGACTCAATACCACTCAGGACCCTGTCCTGAAAACTCAGAGCTGCAGGAGAATTTCCCTTTCAGCTCATCTTGTTTTACAAATGGACACACATGACTATACCGCTGTGTAGTTTATACAAAGCTCTGTGTTGGGCCATGTTAGGCTCTAGGCATTAATGTGAGGTACCATTCTTGTTCTCAGGGAGTTAATGTGCTGGGAGAAAGACAGATACACGGGCAACTAATTATACTACAAGGCAGAAGGAAAGACTGCTGTGGCTAAAGTGTAACAAAATGCTGAGGTTGCAGAGTGGAAGAAGTCATTAGTTTAAACCAAGAGGATCTGGAGCAAGGAAGGAGAGAAACTGACATTTATGGAGGGCTTAAAAGGTGCCAGAGGCGAAGCAGGTGCTTTCCCTTGGGCTCTGAGAGCAGGTGATGTCTTCAGTGAGCTGGGGCTGTAGGGGTGTGTTTGGCTACTGGCACCATGTTGGGAAGGTGTGCATAGAAGAGGCAAGGAAACTGTGAGAAGACACCCTGCCACTGACCCCAAGGGAGGGGACTGTGTGAGGAGTAGCCTCAGCTTGAGGTGGTTTGGTGGGAAAGGGGGTTTGTAAGTGGAAGCTGGTTTCTCTTATGGGGAAGCGGTGGAGGGAGAAATTTAGTCAAAGATTATAGCTCTGTGCTGAAGAATCTGCCGGCAAATGCAGGAGACTCAGGAGATGTGGGCTCAGTCCCTGGGTCGGGAAGATCCCCTGGAGGAGGAAATGGCAATTCACTCCAGTATTTTCACCTGGAAAGTTCCATGGACAGAGAAGCCTGGAGGGCTACGTTCCATTGGGGTCACAAAAGTCAGACACGTCGAAGAGACTGAGCACAAGGATGTTGGTAAGAACAGGCCTTGGTATGAGGAGGGGAGAAATAAAGGGAAGTAAAAAACTAAGAGGAAAGGCAGGGCCTGCGTTTGTATTCATGGATGTGAATCATGGGGGAGGAAAAGAGCAGGAATTTGGGGGTGAACTGCGAGTTGTGACAAGGACACATATGGGAGTATCTGTTCAGTGGGAGGAATGATTGAATCCCAAGGTTCCAAAAAAAAGCAGAAGCTCGTGATGTGCCGGCTTGTGCTGTCCTCTTGGGTGCCTAGAGCTCCACTGTGCTGGCGACTGTAGGCTGGTCCCTACAGGATGGGGAACGTCGGTTGGTCAGTCAATCAGCTTTCCCACCAGACTAGAGCTTCTACTTGAAAAAGCCTTGAGTGCGCTGGATCTTCCTTGTGGCGTGCTGGCTTCTCTTGTTGCAGTGCACAGGCTCAGTTGCCTGGAGACACATGGGATCTTAGCTCTTCAGCCAAGGATCAAACCCACGTGTCCTGCATCAGAAGGCAAATTCCTAATGAGTGGACCACCAGGGACCTTTCACTTTTTGAGAACACAGACTCTCTTTATCACTGTCCTGTCCTGCACAGAGCCTCGGATGGGACTGGGCGTGTGGCAGCTTTTCACAAACTCATGACTGATCCCTGGAAAGTAAGAAGGTCAATTTCAGTATAGGCCATGGTTGCAAAGAGTCAGACCTAACGGAGCACACACACACACAGGGATAGGTATAGACTTCTCAGAGTGGTAGCAGTTTAACCTGCAAATGAACCAGGCCATTACAAAGAAGAGGAAAGCCATGGAAGGCTTTATGATCAAGAATGATGTCTAATGCCATGATTTTCCAGGGAGAAAACTGCATGAATTGATTAACTTCTATAGTAATTTGTTAGCTGCTCATTATAGTCTCCTGTTTTGACTAATGAATATGTTTAGAGCTGCATCGCTGTGAAAGCTAAGTAGTCCAGGCAGTTTGACTGTCTTAGAATAATTAGAGAATTTTGCATCGTCAGCCAGTGGGACACTTACCTCTCTCGGTACAGCTTCACAGAGTTTTATTTTTTTTTTATTTCCTCTTCCTTCCCTCATTAGTGTCTGTTATGGAAATAAGCCCAACTCTCCAACAGATCACTATAGAACATTTTACAGACATTTATAGGACCAATCTGACTGAACTAAACTATTATTAATTTACTAATTAGGATGGTAAGAAGACAAATTTTATTCCTATGTGAGATAATTTAGGGAAATTTATCATATTAGGGCTTAAAGATGCTTTTCTAATTTACTGAAGGGCTGAACCAGGAAAGTTAAATGTGTGGTAAACACGCCCCCCTCCACCCGTCTGTGCCTGTAATCCACGTTTATAATTTATACCGTCACTCTTTTCCTCTGAGCCTGCATACGACTTTACAATTCTCCACACAGCACTGCAAACAAGAAGAGGTTGGGAGTTGTGTGAAAGATGAACGAGGCCGGTAACTCCCTACAAAACTGTCAGCCCCTCAGGATACGCACCAGGTCCAAGTTAGGACTCAGCACACAGGGGGCTCTTAATGAATGGTTTTTGGAATGAATGATAAAGAGATGGATATATCAATGGGTATATGAATGATGTTTCTCTGGTTTTCACATCTGATTCAGGAAAGCCTGTGGGATGCATCCATCTCTGTGTTGGAGGCAATGTGCTTTGTACCCCATGTGCCTGTGAACACTAGCTCATTGAATGATGTAGCTGGAAGAAAACCTAGAGGACATCTAGTGACAGCTTTTCAATTTAACAGAGATGAGAATAAGGTCAATTTCAGTATAGGCCATGGTTGCAAAGAGTCAGACCTAACGGAGCACACACACACACAGGGATAGGTATAGACTTCTCAGAGTGGTAGCAGTTTAACCTGCAAATGAACCAGGCCATTACAAAGAAGAGGAAAGCCATGGAAGGCTTTATGATCAAGAATGATGTCTAATGCCATGATTTTCCAGGGAGAAAACTGCATGAATTGATTAACTTCTATAGTAATTTGTTAGCTGCTCATTATAGTCTCCTGTTTTGACTAATGAATATGTTTAGAGCTGCATCGCTGTGAAAGCTAAGTAGTCCAGGCAGTTTGACTGTCTTAGAATAATTAGAGAATTTTGCATCGTCAGCCAGTGGGACACTTACCTCTCTCGGTACAGCTTCACAGAGTTTTATTTTTTTTTTATTTCCTCTTCCTTCCCTCATTAGTGTCTGTTATGGAAATAAGCCCAACTCTCCAACAGATCACTATAGAACATTTTACAGACATTTATAGGACCAATCTGACTGAACTAAACTATTATTAATTTACTAATTAGGATGGTAAGAAGACAAATTTTATTCCTATGTGAGATAATTTAGGGAAATTTATCATATTAGGGCTTAAAGATGCTTTTCTAATTTACTGAAGGGCTGAACCAGGAAAGTTAAATGTGTGGTAAACACGCCCCCCTCCACCCGTCTGTGCCTGTAATCCACGTTTATAATTTATACCGTCACTCTTTTCCTCTGAGCCTGCATACGACTTTACAATTCTCCACACAGCACTGCAAACAAGAAGAGGTTGGGAGTTGTGTGAAAGATGAACGAGGCCGGTAACTCCCTACAAAACTGTCAGCCCCTCAGGATACGCACCAGGTCCAAGTTAGGACTCAGCACACAGGGGGCTCTTAATGAATGGTTTTTGGAATGAATGATAAAGAGATGGATATATCAATGGGTATATGAATGATGTTTCTCTGGTTTTCACATCTGATTCAGGAAAGCCTGTGGGATGCATCCATCTCTGTGTTGGAGGCAATGTGCTTTGTACCCCCATGTGCCTGTGAACACTAGCTCATTGAATGATGTAGCTGGAAGAAAACCTAGAGGACATCTAGTGACAGCTTTTCAATTTAACAGAGATGAGAATAAGGTGCAGAGGAGGCATGCCTCTAAGGCCACTGGGAGCCTCTCTGCCATTTCTACAGCTTACTGACTGCAGGGCCTCTGGTCTTTCTCTTGCCTTTTCATCTGTCAAGTGGGAAGAGTGACCTTGCCTGCTTTGCAGGATTATTGTGAAGCTTGAACAAGACAAAGGGTTACAAAGTGTGTAGTGTAGTGCCTGGCCCATGGTAAATATGAAAATAAAATGTTAACTTTCTCCCTTTTCCCTCCTTTTCATTAATACTTGCTGAACCAGTAATGGTCCTGTAGGTAGTTTCATCGTAAAGTTTATCGTAGTTTGTTACGCTGTCTTCTCTCCCCATACTTTCAATGAACTGAACCTTTATGCTACCCGTGGATACAGTGCACCAATGGCAGACGGAGGATAACTTTATTTCCAGATTAGACAGAAAATTAAATAATATTTGTTTGGACAGATTGCTTACTCTGTTATATGTATTAATTAGGATTCCCTCTGGCATTTGGCATTTGCAATTGCACCTCGTTCCCGGTGTTGTCAGAAGTACATAGTAGGTGCTCAATAAATATTTATGAAAGGAATGAATAAAAAGAAAACTTATGCTAAACCCTTTCCATTTTACATAGAAACAAAGACAGAGAGATGGTAACAAGTGAATTCTTACTCAATAAGAATGAAACAATTTTTTACATAGAAAATGTAAAATTCCTAAGTTTATTATTCTTTTCTCTGGATAATCAACTTGTGTTATAATACATAGCATGCTTCATAGAAAATATATTTATAAAAGTTGCCTTTAAGTAATGCATTGGTAAAGTTTAATTAAAAAGGAATGAGTGGGCTGAACCATTCTTTTAAAAAAAACCCTCAATGTTTACATTACATATTTAAGCCTTCAGGTCAGTCCTTAGCTGTGTAGTGAAGGAAGAGGAAAACAAGCCTTAGTTGGCTTCCCATTTTAAAAAGGCCACGCAACTGGGAAGGTGGCTGTAATACTCATTGATATGTAGCTGGAAGAAAACCTAGGTTAACAGCTTTTCAATTTACGAGAAAATAGGTGCAGAGGAGGCATGCCTCTAAGGCCACTGGGAGCCTCTCTGCCATTTCTACAGCTTACTGACTGCAGGGCCTCTGGTCTTTCTCTGTTTCATCTGTCAAGTGGGAAGGCCACTGGAGCCTCTCTGCATTTTACAGCTTACTGACTCAAGTGGGAAGAGTGACCTTGCCTGCTTTGCAGGATTATTGTGAAGCTTGAACAAGACAAAGGGTTACAAAGTGTGTAGTGTAGTGCCTGGCCCATGGTAAATATGAAAATAAAATGTTAACTTTCTCCCTTTTCCCTCCTTTTCATTAATACTTGCTGAACCAGTAATGGTCCTGTAGGTAGTTTCATCGTAAAGTTTATCGTAGTTTGTTACGCTGTCTTCTCTCCCCATACTTTCAATGAACTGAACCTTTATGCTACCCGTGGATACAGTGCACCAATGGCAGACGGAGGATAACTTTATTTCCAGATTAGACAGAAAATTAAATAATATTTGTTTGGACAGATTGCTTACTCTGTTATATGTATTAATTAGGATTCCCTCTGGCATTTGGCATTTGCAATTGCACCTCGTTCCGGTGTTGTCAGAAGTACATAGTAGGTGCTCAATAAATATTTATGAAAGGAATGAATAAAAAGAAAACTTATGCTAAACCCTTTCCATTTTACATAGAAACAAAGACAGAGAGATGGTAACAAGTGAATTCTTACTCAATAAGAATGAAACAATTTTTTTTACATAGAAAATGTAAAATTCCTAAGTTTATTATTCTTTTCTCTGGATAATCAACTTGTGTTATAATACATAGCATGCTTCATAGAAAATATATTTATAAAAGTTGCCTTTAAGTAATGCATTGGTAAAGTTTAATTAAAAAGGAATGAGTGGGCTGAACCATTCTTTTAAAAAAAACCCTCAATGTTTACATTACATATTTAAGCCTTCAGGTCAGTCCTTAGCTGTGTAGTGAAGGAGAAGAGGAAAACAAGCCTTAGTTGGCTTCCCATTGGTTGCCAGGAAGCACACAAAGAGAGCGGAGAGGAGTGAAACCAGCAAGGCCACGCAACTGGGAAGGTGGTCTTCAGAGGCACAACTTCACTGGAACTGGAACTTTGCAGCTGTGTCACCTCACACCTCCAGACAAGAGAATGGAGTTTGAAACCACGACATGTGACTAAAAGCAAGGTTAGCTGAAGAGATTCTGAGAAATTGCTTTCCCATGCATTTTAAATGAGTATTAGAACTGGCATTCTGTGCCAGTTGCTATAAACATAGGGGGAAGCTTTTGCACTCTTGTAATCTAGCCTGGTTAAACAGAGTCTAAGGAGGGGACGGTTTAAAAGGATTCAACAGTGGGTTTTGAAAATAAAACTGTGGAATTAAGAAAGTGTGAGGATGGAGAGCTTTCATTCCCTGCCTCTGGGCTTGAACTTCTTGCCTCCTAATTGAGTGCGTTGAAATGTACTTTTATTTTGGAATTCAATTGCAAAGTTGTTTCTTTTCAAAGGAACCTGTTGAAGGAATAATAATAATAATAAAGAACCCTTACAGAGAGGGTTGAAGGCTGCTGAAAAGAAGTGAAGCCATAATGAGTTGCCACAATGCCACCCTCGAGTTGAACAGAGAGTCCCAGGCCCAGTCGGAGAACCCAGAGAGGACTTCACACGTTGCGACTTCAGAGGAAGATGCGGGGACAACACTGCTTGAAAACCGACTCAGCCTGGGCGACTTTGTCCGAATACAAAGAGCCTTTGAGGTAAGCACTCATCTTACTGACAGGAGAGTTTGAGTTGTTTGTGAAAGAGACCAAGATGAAATGGAGACTTTTCTCTTAAAATATTTATTTAAAAAATATACTTAATAGTTAAAAGAGCTTCCCCGGTGGCCCAGTGATAAAGAATCTGCCTGCAATGCAGGAGACAAGGGGTTGGATCCCTGGGTCAGGAAGATCCCCTGAAAAGCAAATGACAACTCACTCCAGTATCATTGTCTGGAAAATCCCATGGACAGAGGAGCCTGGTGGGCTACAGTCCATGGGGACGCAAAAGTTGCACACAACTGGAAAAAGCAAATGAAAAAACCCTCAAGCCTTAGTTGGCTTCCCATTGGTTGCCAGGAAGCACACAAAGAGAGCGGAGAGGAGTGAAACCAGCAAGGCCACGCAACTGGGAAGGTGGTCTTCAGAGGCACAACTTCACTGGAACTGGAACTTTGCAGCTGTGTCACCTCACACCTCCAGACAAGAGAATGGAGTTTGAAACCACGACATGTGACTAAAAGCAAGGTTAGCTGAAGAGATTCTGAGAAATTGCTTTCCCATGCATTTTAAATGAGTATTAGAACTGGCATTCTGTGCCAGTTGCTATAAACATAGGGGGAAGCTTTTGCACTCTTGTAATCTAGCCTGGTTAAACAGAGTCTAAGGAGGGGACGGTTTAAAAGGATTCAACAGTGGGTTTTGAAAATAAAACTGTGGAATTAAGAAAGTGTGAGGATGGAGAGCTTTCATTCCCTGCCTCTGGGCTTGAACTTCTTGCCTCCTAATTGAGTGCGTTGAAATGTACTTTTATTTTGGAATTCAATTGCAAAGTTGTTTCTTTTCAAAGGAACCTGTTGAAGGAATAATAATAATAATAAAGAACCCTTACAGAGAGGGTTGAAGGCTGCTGAAAAGAAGTGAAGCCATAATGAGTTGCCACAATGCCACCCTCGAGTTGAACAGAGAGTCCCAGGCCCAGTCGGAGAACCCAGAGAGGACTTCACACGTTGCGACTTCAGAGGAAGATGCGGGGACAACACTGCTTGAAAACCGACTCAGCCTGGGCGACTTTGTCCGAATACAAAGAGCCTTTGAGGTAAGCACTCATCTTACTGACAGGAGAGTTTGAGTTGTTTGTGAAAGAGACCAAGATGAAATGGAGACTTTTCTCTTAAAATATTTATTTAAAAAATATACTTAATAGTTAAAAGAGCTTCCCCGGTGGCCCAGTGATAAAGAATCTGCCTGCAATGCAGGAGACAAGGGGTTGGATCCCTGGGTCAGGAAGATCCCCTGGAAAAGCAAATGACAACTCACTCCAGTATCATTGTCTGGAAAATCCCATGGACAGAGGAGCCTGGTGGGCTACAGTCCATGGGGACGCAAAAAGTTGCACACAACTGAGCGACTAACAACTGGGAATCAGAATTCAACAGACTTGGATTTAACACCAGAGTAACTTTGTCCCTTAGTTCATTAGGACAGATAAAATTACCTATTATGAGATTGTTGTTATTGAATATCATTACCAACCAGGGAGGAAAATGAATTCCTGGACAAATTTTTTCTTAGAGAACAGCATAATTTTAGAAAACAGAAAGTTATGATGATGACAGCGGGAAGCCATATCTCTAGAGTGACTTCCAGTAATAACCATCCTTCGGGGCCATTTGGAAATATTCCTGTGGAAATGCAAATAGGCACCTATGGTGCGCCAGCTTCCCAGGTAGCACTAACAGTTGCAACCTGGCTGCCAATGCAGGAGATGCCAAAGACACGGGTTCGATTCCAGGGTCAGGAATTTCCCCTGGAGTAGGAAATGGCAATCTGCTCCCGTATTCGAGCCTGGAAGATTCCATGAACAGAGGAGCCTGCTGGGCCTCTGAGTCTGTGGGGTCACAAAGAGCCAGACACGACTGAGCATGCTCAGAGGCACGCACCTCCAGTGTTCAGACGTTCTCCCCTGCCTCAGGGAGAGAGGGGAGAAGCAAGGCAAGCTGTGCATCCTTTTCCAAACAGGTTGTGACCCTCCATAGCCCCAGATCGCATGTGAGAGACCTGTCTTCCACTCTTTTGCAAATAGTGAACAGTGTCAATGAAAAAAAAATTTATTTTAATTCTCTATATAAACCTTTGAATTTTAACTATAAATGAATAAGTTCCTTCTCTCTATTTTAATTAATTTGGAACTCTGCAGCTATGCATAATGAACAGCATGCATCAAAATGACTTTTAGCTTCTCATGCTGATAGGAAGAAGTGTTCTTCCGTGCTGCGGAATTTAGGTAGACATGAGCCTCCATCCTTTCTACTTCATTACACTTGCTAAAATATGATCTCAGGGCTTCAGGATGTCCTCTGGGGGGTGCTTGAGAATGTCGTGTTAATTTGAAACAGACATACCATGTTTGTGAATACCACCTTGAAATTAATAAACGATGAGGAAATCTAACCGTTCTATTGGCCTGTAATTGGCACACATTTTAATCTTTACCTATTCAAAAAAGAAAAACTCTACTTCCCCGAAAAACTCTACTATATCCTGTTTTGTATAAATGGTTAAATTCTACCTTTGTTGATACTGTCCCATTAGTATCAATCATTTCTTTTCAAGAGACTATTAAATCTAGTAGCAAAGACATGCTCTGCCCTACACTTTTATATATTTGCAGTTGATAGTGCTACTCATGTCCCATGCCACAAATGAATCTGGCATATTTTGATAGACATTGCAAACATTTTGACAGCTTGAGGGCATTCAGAAACGTAACCACAGACTATGACAGCTTTGACTCTGGAATGAACAGAAATGTGGCAGTTTTGTTCTGGTGTTCAGAACACGAAGTTGATCGCTAGGGTCTATTAAAGAGTGAAACTGCTACACAAGGTTAGGGGTGGGTGTTCCTTCCAAATTACTGATTAATTTGGAGTGAACCCAAGTGTAACGGGACCATTCAGTCTTAAGATTTTTTTTTTTTTTTTTTAATAAACTTTAAATGCCTCAAAGGCTGGAGTACTTATTTTGAAATTAACCAGTCTGAAAATCAGGTACCACTGATGGACCAAAAGGGAGAAAGAGATTACTAGTCAGAGTTTGCATGAATCTAGGACTCTAATGACAGCATTTCAAAAAGAAATTGGTCTTTGCAGGCACACTTCGAGAAAAAACAAAGTCCATCCAATTTTAACGAACTCAGCGGACAGAATGGAACAATGGCAAATGTACAACCAGGACTGAAAATTAGGCCTTGGAGACAACACAGTTTCCCCACACAGCACAGGCAGCTAGAAAAGAATGATACACTTGATGATTTCCACAGAACTCCCTTCCATCTGTCACAAGTGTTGGGCCCACAGGCCCCAGGTGTAGAGTGCTGTAAAAGGAAAAGTTGCCCTTGGGCTGTTCTGCATCATAGAACTCTGAAGTCAGTTATTTGTGGTCCAGTCACTAAAGACACATGCTTGGAATGCCACACGATTCTGAAACTGCATCCTTCTCTCTCTCTTGCTCTCTCTCTCTCTTTTTTTTATATACCCGGACTGCTTATTTGTGGATGAAGACTTGTCAGGTAATAGGCAAAGTTCACATCTTTAAATAACAGTAGCAATGCTTAATTGAAAAATGGGAAAATGAGTCTTTGAATTGTAAGTGAATGTTTCACATATGTTTCTAAATGAGTTAGTACATGCTGTATTAATCTAAGTAATACCATTTAGAAATAATGCATATGGAACTTCGTTGGTGGTCCAGTGGTTGCGACTTGGTCTTCCAATGCACAGGGTGCAGATTTGATCCCTGGTTGGGGCTAAGAACCCACATACCTCATAGGCAAAAATGCAAAACATAAAACGGGAGCAATACTGTAACAAATTCAATAAAGACTTTAATAATGGTCCACAACCAAAAAAAACTTAAAACCAAAAAAAAGGAAAGAACATGAGCAGTGCTGATGTTTATTATATGACAGTATAAATGAGTCAGAATCACTCAGTGTTTAAGAGTCAGGGGTCAGACTTCTTGGATTTGAGTCCTAGTTTTGCCAGTGACAGTGACAGAGTTTGTGCAAATCACTTAATTTCTCTGAGCCTAAGTCTCTTTCATGTCTAACCTGGGGATATCATGGGGTTGTTGTGAGAATTAAATGAAATTGTATCTGGAAAGCATGTGGGAAAGTCCTTGACACAGAAAAAGTGAACCGTCAACTTAAGTATTATACGTTCAATGAGTAGAGGTTGAACCACATGACCTTTAGCATTCTTTTAACTTTAACTCATACATTTCTTAAAAAAAATTAAATTTGAATAACTCTCACAGCTATGCTTTATATTCCTTTTTCTTGGGGTAGGAAGTGGAAACAGTGAGTTGCAAAGATGCAAATTCACAAAGTAGAGTACAAACGCTCATCTTTCCATCTCTTGTTTCATATTTGATAGGCATGTGAAAGATGTTAAGTGATATCTTGATCCTCTTCTTTAGAACAAAGAATGTATCTGGATAGAAGTACTAGAAAAGTAACAAATGGGTTGTTCTCTTTCAAGTGATGGTGTCCAAAAAGCCATATATCAGCTTGCAGGGAATGAAACTTGTATTAGTCATAGAATTGTAAAATGCATGTTACCCAGGCTTTCCTGCTTAAGGAAATGATATGCTCTCTGAATATTCATATTATTATAATGTCAAACATATTTTGTATTTTCTTAGATATTTCAAAAGTCCAATTATTATGTGAAGAAGGATGTCTATGATTTGTTGATTTTATAGGAATCCTGAGAAGTAGAAATTAATGGTCCAAGAGAAATGGAATTTTGGAAAGACTGCACTGAGACTTGATACATATTGGCTTGTTTCCAAAACTGTGGCTATGTATGTTCTTGAATTGTCCATTGTTCACCTCTCTATATCAGGACAATCTTCTCTTTGATCTTGGGAGCCTTGTTACCTATTTGGCCTGGGTCTATAATTTGCCACACTGCTGGACTCGCTGGATTGAGTCCTGGATCCTGATCTGCCTCTATAAACACTCTATCTGTAGCACCCGCTGGTATATCTTTTCTGGCCCTACTCTGTCTACTTTGTGCTGTCATTTGCCCAAGGCTTACTAAATCTTAAGCTTAAATAGCTTGAAATAAATCTAAACCACATGTAAATTGTGAGCTATTTATGTGTAAAGTGTGTGTGATGTGTTAGTTGCTAAGTTGTGTCTGATTCTTTGTGACCTCACAGACTGTAGCCTCCAGGCAAGACTATAGGAATGAGTTGCCATTCCCTTCTCCAGGGAATCTTCGCAACCCAGGGATGGAACCTAGGTTTCCCATGTTGCATGCAGATTCTTTACTCTCTGAGCCAAAAAGTGAACCGTCAACTTAAGTATTATACGTTCAATGAGTAGAGGTTGAACCACATGACCTTTAGCATTCTTTTAACTTTAACTCATACATTTCTTAAAAAAAATTAAATTTGAATAACTCTCACAGCTATGCTTTATATTCCTTTTTCTTGGGGTAGGAAGTGGAAACAGTGAGTTGCAAAGATGCAAATTCACAAAGTAGAGTACAACGCTCATCTTTCCATCTCTTGTTTCATATTTGATAGGCATGTGAAAGATGTTAAGTGATATCTTGATCCTCTTCTTTAGAACAAAGAATGTATCTGGATAGAAGTACTAGAAAAGTAACAAATGGGTTGTTCTCTTTCAAGTGATGGTGTCCAAAAAGCCATATATCAGCTTGCAGGGAATGAAACTTGTATTAGTCATAGAATTGTAAAATGCATGTTACCCAGGCTTTCCTGCTTAAGGAAATGATATGCTCTCTGAATATTCATATTATTATAATGTCAAACATATTTTGTATTTTCTTAGATATTTCAAAAGTCCAATTATTATGTGAAGAAGGATGTCTATGATTTGTTGATTTTATAGGAATCCTGAGAAGTAGAAATTAATGGTCCAAGAGAAATGGAATTTTGGAAAGACTGCACTGAGACTTGATACATATTGGCTTGTTTCCAAAACTGTGGCTATGTATGTTCTTGAATTGTCCATTGTTCACCTCTCTATATCAGGACAATCTTCTCTTTGATCTTGGGAGCCTTGTTACCTATTTGGCCTGGGTCTATAATTTGCCACACTGCTGGACTCGCTGGATTGAGTCCTGGATCCTGATCTGCCTCTATAAACACTCTATCTGTAGCACCCGCTGGTATATCTTTTCTGGCCCTACTCTGTCTACTTTGTGCTGTCATTTGCCCAAGGCTTACTAAATCTTAAGCTTAAATAGCTTGAAATAAATCTAAACCACATGTAAATTGTGAGCTATTTATGTGTAAAGTGTGTGTGATGTGTTAGTTGCTAAGTTGTGTCTGATTCTTTGTGACCTCACAGACTGTAGCCTCCAGGCAAGACTATAGGAATGAGTTGCCATTCCCTTCTCCAGGGAATCTTCGCAACCCAGGGATGGAACCTAGGTTTCCCATGTTGCATGCAGATTCTTTACTCTCTGAGCCTGGGGGAAGGCCATTGCTTACAGTAGGAGGGCAAAAACAGTTCAATGTGAGAAAGGCATAGTAAAAATCCTAACAAGAAGTCTTCAGAGATGTTCAGGAAAGGTTCTGAGAACAAGTTTATATTGAGGGGGTGAATGAAATCTAAACATAACACATTTGTGCTCACTTAATCTCAAAAGGCCAGAGAAGATGAGGAGGCATTTTTGCAGGTCTGAAAATTGTACTTAAGGTATAATAAATAATTAAATCCAAAGAGTTTATGGTGTGCTCAAGGCTTGAGTCTTTATAAAATTCTCAAGATTCCCGTCTACAGCAGGGCCGATGAACAATGCTTCCTTCTGCCAGCAGGACAGAGCTGAGAGCTCTGATGCCCTGCCAAGCAGGCTAGACTTTAAGGGGATCCAGAAAAATCACTGTTATCAAAAACATAAGTATATACATTTATAATTAGATAAATCGTATTAACCCTCCTCCAAACAAACAAACAACAAACAGAAGTGATCTTGGTCTTCTGCTCACCCCTTCCACCCTCACCTCTCCTGGACATGAGAAGGAGAAATGAGTAATCTGATTGGTGGTGACAGTGTTGATCTGTGTTTTTAAAGTAAGTGGGTTTGAGGGGGAGAGGTAGTAATCTATTAAAAGACTATGAGATTGAAAAAAAAAAAAATTACCAGATTCCCACATTTACATTATTTAGCCTTCTTTCTTTCTTTTTTAAATATATGAATGAGCTTATTTTATTTATTTATTTGTTTGTCCATGCCCCTTGGCATGTGGGATCATAGTTTCCCAACCGGGGATCAAACCTGAGCGCCCTACACTGGAAGCTCTGTTTCATTCCCTCTCCTCTGAATTGTTAGATTTTACTTGTCTCTGTCAAAATATGACAGTCCATGAAGATCAGTTAATTTTTTTTTTCAAGGTAAGACTGATAATTAAAAACTGCATGTTATGGTATCCAATAAAGTTCCCAAATTAGAAAAGTTTACAGGGTGTGCTGTAAAAACTGTGTAAAGTACATACTAGCACATTCATGATAGAGGTTTATTTCTTGCTCACATAGAGAGCAGATATTTCTAATTGGCAGCAACTCCAAGTAGAGATTCTGCTAGGCAGGCTCCTTCCATCTTCTACCTTCTGTGTTGGCAGTGTGTCAAGTTAGCTAGGAGGGTAAGAACTTGAAAGAGCATGTGGGGAAGAGTTTTGTGGGCCAGGCTCCCATCTCTCCTGCCAGGGCAGCTGGAAAGGGTGTGCCTAGCAAACAGTCTCACTCACTAGCCTTAGACTTAAATGGTAGGAAAATTTCCATCTCTCCTAATAAACATGTGCTCTGTATTTCATAGATTATAAGGAAAGTTATATACCTCAGGGTATTTTGTGTTTTGCCTTCGTTGCCAGGATGTTCAAGGCTAAACTTAGTCTTCAATGGAAACAATGATTTATAGCATAACTTTCTCTGGAGTAATTACCTTCTATTTTTTTTTTTTGGCCATTTTGATTGGTCCTTCATTTATTTATTTTCGTTGTTCCTTGGCCTGTGTGGGCCTCCCATTGCAGTGGCCTCTCTCACTGCAGAGCACAAGCTCTGGGTGCATGCGCTCCAGAGCTCTGGCTCAGTAGTTGGACACATCGGTCCAGCCGCTCCGCGGCACGTGGGATCTTCCCAGGCCAGGGATCGAACCGGCGCCCCTTGCACTGCAAGGTGGTGTCCTTACCCACTGGACCATCAAGGAAGCCCCACCTTCTATTTTCATTATATGATCCTTGTTGTTTTATCTTTGTTTTAATGATTCGACTGCCTATGTATTGTAACAGAACTCAAGCTCTTTCTGAAATCAGTGTATATAAAATGATGAATAAAAATTCAATATTTTTGAAGTGTGGTAAGATTTTACCAAACACCTCTGTAGGTACCATGTTATTTGATTCTCTCACCAGCGTGGAATGTAGATAGGGCAGGTATTTTTATTTCCCATTTATACATAAGGAGAATAAAGCTCAAAGATATTTAATTGAATTATCCCATGGGGCAGGGCCCTGGATAGATTGTCAGCCTTCCAACCTTTGTATAGCAGGGCTCTTGCCACTAGGCAGCCCCTGCTTTGAGATTTGCTTTGAAGAATAGGATCCAAAAAAATATTTCTAATTGGCAGCAACTCCAAGTAGAGATTCTGCTAGGCAGGCTCCTTCCATCTTCTACCTTCTGTGTTGGCAGTGTGTCAAGTTAGCTAGGAGGGTAAGAACTTGAAAGAGCATGTGGGGAAGAGTTTTGTGGGCCAGGCTCCCATCTCTCCTGCCAGGGCAGCTGGAAAGGGTGTGCCTAGCAAACAGTCTCACTCACTAGCCTTAGACTTAAATGGTAGGAAAATTTCCATCTCTCCTAATAAACATGTGCTCTGTATTTCATAGATTATAAGGAAAGTTATATACCTCAGGGTATTTTGTGTTTTGCCTTCGTTGCCAGGATGTTCAAGGCTAAACTTAGTCTTCAATGGATACAATGATTTATAGCATAACTTTCTCTGGAGTAATTACCTTCTATTTTTTTTTTTTGGCCATTTTGATTGGTCCTTCATTTATTTATTTTCGTTGTTCCTTGGCCTGTGTGGGCCTCCCATTGCAGTGGCCTCTCTCACTGCAGAGCACAAGCTCTGGGTGCATGCGCTCCAGAGCTCTGGCTCAGTAGTTGGACACATCGGTCCAGCCGCTCCGCGGCACGTGGGATCTTCCCAGGCCAGGGATCGAACCGGCGCCCCTTGCACTGCAAGGTGGTGTCCTTACCCACTGGACCATCAAGGAAGCCCCACCTTCTATTTTCATTATATGATCCTTGTTGTTTTATCTTTGTTTTAATGATTCGACTGCCTATGTATTGTAACAGAACTCAAGCTCTTTCTGAAATCAGTGTATATAAAATGATGAATAAAAATTCAATATTTTTGAAGTGTGGTAAGATTTTACCAAACACCTCTGTAGGTACCATGTTATTTGATTCTCTCACCAGCGTGGAATGTAGATAGGGCAGGTATTTTTATTTCCCATTTATACATAAGGAGAATAAAGCTCAAAGATATTTAATTGAATTATCCCATGGGGCAGGGCCCTGGATAGATTGTCAGCCTTCCAACCCTTTGTATAGCAGGGCTCTTGCCACTAGGCAGCCCCTGCTTTGAGATTTGCTTTGAAGAATAGGGATCCAGTAGGCTATGGACTTTATTAATAAAACAAGCATGTCAAGTTAGTAGCATACGGGCACTGTGCCTTGGTAACTTGGAATTAATGCAAATCAACAAATTATCCACAAGTCTTACAATAAATCAGTGCAGAAAAGGGTGGAAGAATGAAAGAGAAGGATAGGAATAGCTCATAGCTTTTATTATTATTATTATTATTTTTTCGTTTTTAAAGGCATTCAGTGGAGGCCTGTGAGAAGGTAAACAAGTACAGCTTAATCTATAATTCTGTTCCATAGTACAGAGTGCATTCAGCAATCTCAGTCAATCCATCACCTGCTGACCAAAGGCAGCAGGTCAGAGCATTTCTCACTTCAGCTCCCTTCGAGGAATCAAAAAACCTCATTTTTGATGGTAGCAGAAAATAGGGGATCCCTGCGGGTCCCTCTCCTCAGTATTAAGGTAATAGTGTGAAGACAAATTTGGTAGTCCTGTGGTTGGCACAACAGAGGCACACGACAGAGGCTGCTTTGGTGGTTTTGTCTGAGTTTCTGGAATTCATGGGGAGGTTAACAAAGGATGCCATCACCAAAACATAAGCAAGTGAAATTCTCTGTGAACACATAGAAAAAAATTGGCCTTCCTGAACACTGCTGCCTTTGTGCTGAATTTTGTGATGGGTTCTAACAGCTTCATGCCTTCACTAATTTCTCTATTTGCGTTCAGAACAGGTGTTTTAAAATCAATCTTGATCAGAGAGGGTGATGAAGAGTATATTTGAGGGACAGACATTTTAACCTTAAGCTCTTTCTGAAATCAGTGTATATAAAATGATGAATAAAAATTCAATATTTTTGAAGTGTGGTAAGATTTTACCAAACACCTCTGTAGGTACCATGTTATTTGATTCTCTCACCAGCGTGGAATGTAGATAGGGCAGGTATTTTTATTTCCCATTTATACATAAGGAGAATAAAGCTCAAAGATATTTAATTGAATTATCCCATGGGGCAGGGCCCTGGATAGATTGTCAGCCTTCCAACCCTTTGTATAGCAGGGCTCTTGCCACTAGGCAGCCCCTGCTTTGAGATTTGCTTTGAAGAATAGGGATCCAGTAGGCTATGGACTTTATTAATAAAACAAGCATGTCAAGTTAGTAGCATACGGGCACTGTGCCTTGGTAACTTGGAATTAATGCAAATCAACAAATTATCCACAAGTCTTACAATAAATCAGTGCAGAAAAGGGTGGAAGAATGAAAGAGAAGGATAGGAATAGCTCATAGCTTTTATTATTATTATTATTATTTTTTCGTTTTTAAAGGCATTCAGTGGAGGCCTGTGAGAAGGTAAACAAGTACAGCTTAATCTATAATTCTGTTCCATAGTACAGAGTGCATTCAGCAATCTCAGTCAATCCATCACCTGCTGACCAAAGGCAGCAGGTCAGAGCATTTCTCACTTCAGCTCCCTTCGAGGAATCAAAAAACCTCATTTTTGATGGTAGCAGAAAATAGGGGATCCCTGCGGGTCCCTCTCCTCAGTATTAAGGTAATAGTGTGAAGACAAATTTGGTAGTCCTGTGGTTGGCACAACAGAGGCACACGACAGAGGCTGCTTTGGTGGTTTTGTCTGAGTTTCTGGAATTCATGGGGAGGTTAACAAAGGATGCCATCACCAAAACATAAGCAAGTGAAATTCTCTGTGAACACATAGAAAAAAATTGGCCTTCCTGAACACTGCTGCCTTTGTGCTGAATTTTGTGATGGGTTCTAACAGCTTCATGCCTTCACTAATTTCTCTATTTGCGTTCAGAACAGGTGTTTTAAAAATCAATCTTGATCAGAGAGGGTGATGAAGAGTATATTTGAGGGACAGACATTTTAACCTTAAGTTTTGGCCAGGAATGGAATAGAGAAAGCAAGAAAGAAACTCTTCATTTGTAATATATCAGACCTTTAGACCAAGGACGTGGTGTGCATGTTCAGTCACTTCAGCTGTGTCCAACTCTTTGCAATCGCACGGAGCCTGCCAGACTCCTCTGTCCATGGGATTTTCCAGAATACGGGAGTGGGTTGCCATCCCTCCTCCAGCAGATCTTCCTGGCAGGGATCAAATCTGCATATCCTGTCTTCTCTTCTCAATAGCAGGTAGATTCTTTACTGCTGAGTCCCCAGGGAAACTCAGACCAAGGGCACATCTTACCTTTTTAAATTTCCTAAAAATTAAGAAAGAAATATAAAGAAAACATAACTGGAGAACCATAATTTGTGCTGTTTTGATTTTGCATTTGTGCTGTGTTAGCAAGGAGAGCACACCCAATGATGAGGCAAGAGCCCTCTGGGTGGTCTTCGGTGAATTCTGATCTCTCCCTGAAGCTCTGCTCTTGCTTGCTCAGACACAAGTCCCTTGGGTCATTTTTTCCCTCCTCAGATCTGAACACCATATTATGGATTAGAGTCTTGTTAAATCTTAACTATGGGCACCAACATTCTCTGCTGAGAACTTCCAGGAACATGGTTTTCCTATACTCCATTGCTTCCCATGTTCTCCCTCCCTAATTCTCTCAACACCTCTGAGTCGCTGACACTGGCCTTTCTCCAGATCTGTCCAATATGATGGCCACAAGCCAAATATGACTATTTAAATTAAAATGAAATAGTTAGAACTTAATAAAATAAAAATTCAGTTCCACACAAGCACCAGCCGTGTTTAAAGTATTCGCTAAGCACATGTGGCCAGTAGCCACCACAGTGGAGAGTACAGATTAAAGAACATTTTCTTCATCACAGAAAGTTCTATTGGACAATGCTCTTTAGACCTTTTTCTTGGTATCCTGGTAACTTGCTCCCTTTTCACAATTCTTTAAAAAAATATATTTTTTAAAGTTTATCTATTATTTATTTGGCTGTGCTGGATCTTAGTTGTGGGACTTACGATCTTTAGCTATAGTATGCGAACTCTTAGTTGTGGTATGTGAGATCTAGTTCCCTGACCAGGGATCTAACCAAG
Source organism: Tragulus kanchil (assembly GCA_022376925.1). Lineage (NCBI taxonomy): Eukaryota > Metazoa > Chordata > Mammalia > Artiodactyla > Tragulidae > Tragulus > Tragulus kanchil. The sequence continues at coordinate 126,091,998 of JAIOJX010000028.1, forward strand.
GCCCCCTGCACTGGGAACGCTGAGTCGTAACCACTAAACCACCAGGGAAGTCCCCCTTTCCACACTTCTGGTCACATTTATATGGTCAAGGGGCTACTTTCAGCCCCTCACAATCCCCTGGAAGTATACCAGACTCCTCATTCTTTAGAGCCTGGAGGCCAAACTGATTATTGGCCCCAGTGATTGTCATTCCATTGCTAAGTCATGTCTGACTCTTTGTTACCCCATAGACTGCAGCACTCTAGGCTTCCCTGTCCTTCAGTATCTCCCAGAACTTGCTCAAACTCATGCCCATTGAGTCAGTGACGCCATTCGCTATCTCATTCTCTGTTGTCCCCTTCTTCTGCCCTCAATCTTTCCAATATCAAGGTCTTTTCCAGTTAGTTGACTCTTCACATCAGACAGCCAAAGTATTGGAGCTTTAGCTTTTCCAGTTAGTCAATCGATTTCCTTGAAGGGTTTGACTGAAGCTCGCTCTTGCTTGCTCAGACACAAGTCCCTTGGGTCATTTTTTCCCTCCTCAGATCTGAACACCATATTATGGATTAGAGTCTTGTTAAATCTTAACTATGGGCACCAACATTCTCTGCTGAGAACTTCCAGGAACATGGTTTTCCTATACTCCATTGCTTCCCATGTTCTCCCTCCCTAATTCTCTCAACACCTCTGAGTCGCTGACACTGGCCTTTCTCCAGATCTGTCCAATATGATGGCCACAAGCCAAATATGACTATTTAAATTAAAATGAAATAGTTAGAACTTAATAAAATAAAAATTCAGTTCCACACAAGCACCAGCCGTGTTTAAAGTATTCGCTAAGCACATGTGGCCAGTAGCCACCACAGTGGAGAGTACAGATTAAAGAACATTTTCTTCATCACAGAAAGTTCTATTGGACAATGCTCTTTAGACCTTTTTCTTGGTATCCTGGTAACTTGCTCCCTTTTCACAATTCTTTAAAAAAATATATTTTTTAAAGTTTATCTATTATTTATTTGGCTGTGCTGGATCTTAGTTGTGGGACTTACGATCTTTAGCTATAGTATGCGAACTCTTAGTTGTGGTATGTGAGATCTAGTTCCCTGACCAGGGATCTAACCAAGGCCCCCTGCACTGGGAACGCTGAGTCGTAACCACTAAACCACCAGGGAAGTCCCCCTTTCCACACTTCTGGTCACATTTATATGGTCAAGGGGCTACTTTCAGCCCCTCACAATCCCCTGGAAGTATACCAGACTCCTCATTCTTTAGAGCCTGGAGGCCAAACTGATTATTGGCCCCAGTGATTGTCATTCCATTGCTAAGTCATGTCTGACTCTTTGTTACCCCATAGACTGCAGCACTCTAGGCTTCCCTGTCCTTCAGTATCTCCCAGAACTTGCTCAAACTCATGCCCATTGAGTCAGTGACGCCATTCGCTATCTCATTCTCTGTTGTCCCCTTCTTCTGCCCTCAATCTTTCCAATATCAAGGTCTTTTCCAGTTAGTTGACTCTTCACATCAGACAGCCAAAGTATTGGAGCTTTAGCTTCAGTATTATTCCAGTGAATAGTCAGAGTCGATTTCCTTGAAGATTGACTGGGTTGATCTCTTGCCTTCCAGGGAACTCTAACTTTAGAGTCTTCACCAGCACTATAGTTCGAAAGCATCAGTTCTTCAGTGCTCAGCCTTCTTTATGGTGCAACTCTCACATTCTTACATGATTACTAGAAAAACTATAGCATTGCCTATATGGATCTTTGTTAGCAAAGTGATATTTCTGCTTTTTAATGAGTTGTCTAGATTTGTCATAGCTTTTCTCTTTTTTTTGGGGGGGAGGTGTCGGGTTGGGGAGGGAGTGGGGCGGGCGGGCCATTTCTATTGGTCTTTCATTTACCTATTTTCATCTATCTTTGTTCCCCGGCCCATGTGGGCCTCCCATTGCAGTGCCTCTGTTGTCACAGAGCACCTGCTCTGGGTGCTTGCGCTGCAGAGCTCCGGCTCGGTAATTGGACACATGGGTCCAGCCGCTCCGCAGCACATGGGATCTTCCCAGGCCAGGGATCAAACAGGCGCCCCTTGCACTGCAAGATGGTGTCCTTACCCACTGGACCACCAGGGAAACCCTGTCATAGCTTTTCTTCCAAGAAGCAAGCATCTTTTAATTTCATGGCAGCAATCACCATTCACAGTGATTTCAAGGCCCAAGAAAATAAAATGTGTCACTGTTTCCATCTTTTCCCCATCTATTTGCCATGAAGTGATGGGATCGGATACTATAATCTTAGTTTTTTGAAGGTTGAGTTTTAAGCCAGCTTTTCCACTTTCCTCTTTCACCCTCATCAAGAGGCTCTTTAATTCCTCTTCTCTTTCTGCCATTAAAGTGGTATCATCTGCATATCTGAGGTTACTGATATTTCTCCCAGCAGTCTTGATTCTAGCTTGTCAGGCATCCAGCTCTGGCTGTGGAGATACCAGAAAATATTTTCCTTTACTTTTGTCTAAGACCTATTTCTCCGCTTTCCTCCATAAGGGCTGTAGAGAATAGGGACATCCATTTCTTTTTTTTTTTTTAAAGGTTTATTTATTTGTTTTTGGGCGGGGGTCGGGTTGGGGAGGGAGTGGAGCGGGCGGGCCACTTCTATTGGTCTTTCATTTCTATTTTCATCCGTCTTTGTTCTCTGGCTCCTGTGGGCCTCCCATCGCGGTGGCCTCTGTCGTCGCAGAGCGCCGGCTCTGGGCGCATTGTGCTCCAGAGCTCCGGCTCGGTAACTGGACACGTTAGTCCAGCCGCTCCGCGGCACGTGAGATCTTCCCAGGCCAGGGCTTGAACCGGCGCCCCTTGCACTGCAAGGCGGTGTCCCTACCCACTGGACCACCAGGGGAAGCCCGGGACATCCATTTCTTTCAAGGGAATCCTTACCTCCCTCTTCAAGCCCAGAGCTCACCCTTCCGCACTGGTATTCAGTTTACTTTATGATTTTAACAAGTCGATCACAAATTACCTGACACTGGAGCAATACCCAAATTGTTCATGTTGGTGGTATTTTAGGATCTATCAAATGCTGATGCCTCAGTTTGGAATATTGCTGCTTTTGTTCCCGAGTCTCCAGGTAACTCCTATTCATACTTCATGTTTAAATACCACTGTCCCCAGAAAGCCTTCTCTCTCCACCCAGGCTGGATTCATTCCTTAATACTTAATCCTTTCTGCTTTCCTCAGAGCTCTTGTATATTCTTCTCCTGTGCTAATTGCAGATGCTCTGATTAAATATAACTAGAGGCAAATAGAAGAATCAGAAAGGCAGAGAGATCCTGGAGGGTAAGATCCTGGAGGGTGGAGACCCTTAATATAAATGAGATCATCTTGAGGAAAGAGCAGAGTGTCTAAGATTGGATATTAGGGAAATCCTTCAAGGGGAAAAACAAACAACTGGAGTCCATACAATACAATATGATACAATATGATACAATACAATATAATAATAAAAAAAGAACCCAGGGAATTCCCTGGTGGTCCAGTGGCTAAGACTTTGTGCTCCCAATGCAGGGGGCCCCAGTTTGATCCCTGGTCAGGGAACTAGAGCCCACATGCTACAATTGAGACCCAATGCAGTCAAATAAATATAAATAAAACATTTTTTAAAAAGAGAGACAGGGTTATTTCCTGGAAGATGAGGAAGGAAAAACAGGCAGACAGAAAAAGGTGGTGCATCTAGTCATATATAATTTCATTTAATAGTCCTTTTATGATTAAAAACAAGTTAAATGAATGCAACATTCTTACTGTATAAAATCAGTTACCATGTGAAATCCCCTCTGGCCCACCCTCAGTGACCAACCTGGGTAGCTACTCTTTTATTTTGGTATTTATACTTTTTTATCATATTGGTTTTATTTATTTATTTTTTAATTGGAGGATAATTGCTTTACAATGCTGTGTTGGATGGCTTCTGCCGTGCAGTAATGCAATTGGTAACTACTCAATGCTGCATTTTTCCAGTTCTTTTTTTTCATTTCTACCCATACATGCACATACACATATCATATGTAGCTTTATTTTACATACAATGAATTTTACATATAATATTACATATTTTATCCTATTTGTGCATTCAAGGAGTACCATATATATAGCTGTTACACATATGAAAAGATACTCAAATTCATTAGGAACTGGATTTTAAACACTAAAAATTTCAGCTGTTGGTGGTATATTAGGATCTATCAAATGCTGATGCCTCAGTTTGGAATATTGCTGCTTTTGTTCCCGAGTCTCCAGGTAACTCCTATTCATACTTCATGTTTAAATACCACTGTCCCCAGAAAGCCTTCTCTCTCCACCCAGGCTGGATTCATTCCTTAATACTTAATCCTTTCTGCTTTCCTCAGAGCTCTTGTATATTCTTCTCCTGTGCTAATTGCAGATGCTCTGATTAAATATAACTAGAGGCAAATAGAAGAATCAGAAAGGCAGAGAGATCCTGGAGGGTAAGATCCTGGAGGGTGGAGACCCTTAATATAAATGAGATCATCTTGAGGAAAGAGCAGAGTGTCTAAGATTGGATATTAGGGAAATCCTTCAAGGGGAAAAACAAACAACTGGAGTCCATACAATACAATATGATACAATATGATACAATACAATATAATAATAAAAAAAGAACCCAGGGAATTCCCTGGTGGTCCAGTGGCTAAGACTTTGTGCTCCCAATGCAGGGGGCCCCAGTTTGATCCCTGGTCAGGGAACTAGAGCCCACATGCTACAATTGAGACCCAATGCAGTCAAATAAATATAAATAAAACATTTTTTAAAAAGAGAGACAGGGTTATTTCCTGGAAGATGAGGAAGGAAAAACAGGCAGACAGAAAAAGGTGGTGCATCTAGTCATATATAATTTCATTTAATAGTCCTTTTATGATTAAAAACAAGTTAAATGAATGCAACATTCTTACTGTATAAAATCAGTTACCATGTGAAATCCCCTCTGGCCCACCCTCAGTGACCAACCTGGGTAGCTACTCTTTTATTTTGGTATTTATACTTTTTTATCATATTGGTTTTATTTATTTATTTTTTAATTGGAGGATAATTGCTTTACAATGCTGTGTTGGATGGCTTCTGCCGTGCAGTAATGCAATTGGTAACTACTCAATGCTGCATTTTTCCAGTGCGTTTTTTTCATTTCTACCCATACATGCACATACACATATCATATGTAGCTTTATTTTACATACAATGAATTTTACATATAATATTACATATTTTATCCTATTTGTGCATTCAAGGAGTACCATATATATAGCTGTTACACATATGAAAAGATACTCAAATTCATTAGGAACTGGATTTTAAACACTAATCAAAAAAGAAGACATCCTTTTTCTCAGCTTGGCAAAGATTAACAAGACAAATCATATTTTCTGTTGGCAAAAAATCAGGGAAATGGACATTATTACTAAAACTGTAAATTGCCAAGGCTTTTTTTGTTAGGCAATTTTGGAGAATATATCAAATGTATATTTTTTGAACCAGCAATTTCAGATCTACGAGCTATCCTAAATAAACTATGACAAGTACAGAACTAAAATTTGTATAAAAATATTCCTTGTAATACTGTCAATAAAATGGAGCATTTAAAATAATGCAAATATTCATCAATAAATTAATGGATAAATAAACTATGGTGTACTTCCACTACTTTGTTATTAAAAAAGAATAAGGAAGACACCAAACTGCCAAGATTTATTGTTCAGTGAAAAAAAGGAAAATTGCAGAACAGTGCATAATCATATTCTAAAATGAAAAATGTGTCTATTTGTGTATGTGTCAAGGTCTCAATTATGGAAAAATAGAATCATGCCTATAGCAGGGTAAGGTGTGCCAAATGGCTTTGTGGGTTCCTTATCTATGCCATAATTTAATGCAAAGATAAATGTTATTAAAGTGTCAGTATGTCTTAATAACCTGAAAACTCATGCTACTATTTTCTAAATGTATGGTCTAATGGTGCTGAATTTAAAAGCAGCACATTTTTGCGGACTTTCCTGGTAGTCCAGTGGTTAGAATTCTGTGCTTCCACGGTAGGGGCGTGAGTTCTATCTTTGGTCAGATAACTAAGATTCTACATGCTGCTCTGTGTGGCAGAAGAGATTGAAAAATTAAAATTAAAAAAATATTGACAAGTAAATTTGGAGTTCTTCTGTAGCTATTCAGTGCTCTGAGGAGGAAGCAATGTTGGGGCAGCACAAAGCCCACACTGGGGAGGGATTCTGGGAAGACTTCCTGGAGGAAGTGACATCCAGGCTGTCATCTGACAGAAGGGATCATGCACGCAGGTAAATGGAAGGTGGGAGAGTAGTTTTTAGAAACAGAATATGGATGGCAAAGTTTGTTTGAGCAGTAGTAGAGCGTGTATGCTAAGGTGCTTCAGTCATGTCTGACTCTATGAGACTGTAGCCCATTAGGCTTCCCTGTCCATGGGATTCTCCAGGTAAGAATACAGGTTGGGTTGCCAATTCCTTCTCCAGGGGATCTTCCTGACCTAGGAATTGAACCTGTGTCTCTTATGTCTCCTGCATTGGCAGGTGGGTACTTTACCTCTAGTGCTACCTGGGAAGCCCAGTGTGGTATATATGGTGTCTTAGTCCTTTCAGGAGACTATTTAATAGAGTATCACAGATAGGTATCTTACAAACAACAGAGGTTTATTACTCAAAGTTGGGGAGACTGGGAGTCTGAGATCAGGGTGCCAGGATAAGGGCCCTATGCCAGGCAGCAGACTTCTAGTCGTGTCTTTGCCTGGTGGCTAGGGAGCTCTAGAGGTCTCTTTTACAAGAATGCTAATCCATCCACGTGGGCTGCATCTGCCTAGCCTATTACTTTCCAAAGGCCTCACAGCCTAAAGCCATCATGTTGGGCCTTAAGATTTCAATTTGTGAATTTTGGCACCCTAATAGAATCATGCCTATAGCAGGGTAAGGTGTGCCAAATGGCTTTGTGGGTTCCTTATCTATGCCATAATTTAATGCAAAGATAAATGTTATTAAAGTGTCAGTATGTCTTAATAACCTGAAAACTCATGCTACTATTTTCTAAATGTATGGTCTAATGGTGCTGAATTTAAAAGCAGCACATTTTTGCGGACTTTCCTGGTAGTCCAGTGGTTAGAATTCTGTGCTTCCACGGTAGGGGCGTGAGTTCTATCTTTGGTCAGATAACTAAGATTCTACATGCTGCTCTGTGTGGCAGAAGAGATTGAAAAATTAAAATTAAAAAAATATTGACAAGTAAATTTGGAGTTCTTCTGTAGCTATTCAGTGCTCTGAGGAGGAAGCAATGTTGGGGCAGCACAAAGCCCACACTGGGGAGGGATTCTGGGAAGACTTCCTGGAGGAAGTGACATCCAGGCTGTCATCTGACAGAAGGGATCATGCACGCAGGTAAATGGAAGGTGGGAGAGTAGTTTTTAGAAACAGAATATGGATGGCAAAGTTTGTTTGAGCAGTAGTAGAGCGTGTATGCTAAGGTGCTTCAGTCATGTCTGACTCTATGAGACTGTAGCCCATTAGGCTTCCCTGTCCATGGGATTCTCCAGGTAAGAATACAGGTTGGGTTGCCAATTCCTTCTCCAGGGGATCTTCCTGACCTAGGAATTGAACCTGTGTCTCTTATGTCTCCTGCATTGGCAGGTGGGTACTTTACCTCTAGTGCTACCTGGGAAGCCCAGTGTGGTATATATGGTGTCTTAGTCCTTTCAGGAGACTATTTAATAGAGTATCACAGATAGGTATCTTACAAACAACAGAGGTTTATTACTCAAAGTTGGGGAGACTGGGAGTCTGAGATCAGGGTGCCAGGATAAGGGCCCTATGCCAGGCAGCAGACTTCTAGTCGTGTCTTTGCCTGGTGGCTAGGGAGCTCTAGAGGTCTCTTTTACAAGAATGCTAATCCATCCACGTGGGCTGCATCTGCCTAGCCTATTACTTTCCAAAGGCCTCACAGCCTAAAGCCATCATGTTGGGCCTTAAGATTTCAATTTGTGAATTTTGAAGGGACATGAATGTTCAGACCAGAGTACATGGTTTTGCCTTGATTATTTAAAAGTAAGTTCAGGCAGGATGATAGTTTGCCCCAATTAGCTCAAAATATATCTCTTAGGAACAAGGGCCTTCTTCTAAATTTAGCTTTATGTATTACCTAATAAAATTGCATGTTAAAATCTCCCCATGTGTCCCAGTAATGTCTTTCATGTTCATTTTCTTAAAATCACAGATCTCTTCCAGGAATACACATTTTCTTTAATTTCCTTTAATCTAGAAGTGTAATCCTACTTTTTGTGATCTACCATGATACAGACATTTTTGAGAAGTCATGCCATGTCGAGAACATCTCACCATCTGGACTGTCTTATTGATCCGTCACTGTTAGATTTAGGTTTGCCATTTTTGGCAAGGATACTGCATAATAAGTGTTATGTCCACCCCTTTAGTGACATCAGATTCTTCAGCAGAAGATATGAGGAGGAGACTGAAGATGTGTGTTTATGTGTGGGGCTTTACCCTAGTGACTTGAAGTCACATGGAGGGAGTTTCATGAAAACCTAAGTATTTGTTTATATATATTTGGAATCATGTTGCCTGTGGAGTTTGTCCACCTGCCATCTTGTTGTCTCCCATCTTGTCCACCTGCCGTCTGACACTTCTCTTCCCAGCTGTTTAATCAATCAACAAAATCACCAAATTCTTCCTCTCTCCCTTAGAGCCGCTTGAAACTTTTCCTTTCTTTCTTTTTTTTTTTCCGTGCAGTTAAAAGTTTATTAAAGTAAGAAAGGATAGGGTAAACCTTCCAGCATAGACACTGGAAGAGCTGAAAGGGGGATAGAAGAGTATCCTCTTTCTTTTCTTTTTTTTAAACTTTTTTTTTTTTTGGCCACTGCTATTGACCTTTCATTTATTTATCTTTGTTCTTTGGCCTGTGTGGGCCTCCCATTGCAGTGGCCTCTCTTGTCGCAGAGCACTGGCTCTGGGCACATGCGCTCCAGAACTCCGGCTAGATAGTTGGACACATTGGTCCAGCTGCTCCACGGCACATGGGATCTTCCCAGGCCAGGGCTCGAACTGGCGCCCCTTGCACTGCAAGGCGGTGTCCTTACCCACTGGACCACCAGGGAAGCCCCTTTTCCTTTCTTGATTGATATCTTTCATATGCGTTAAGTTTCACTTTCCAACTAGATAGGAATATCAAGAATCTGAAACAAAGATATTTTGGCATCAAAATTTACCTGCTACATATTACCTTATAAGAACTGGAAAGAATCCAATGAAAGATTTAGCTACAGGTTTTTAACCTTCTTGGTAAGAACAGCTTCATTGGAGGGGAAGGGAAAGAAGCTGGGTTACAAAGACTAAGTTAGAGGAGAGAAGATTGAAACAGTGCAAGAATGTGATTTCTTCAAGATGGTTGTTTAAAAGGAGAAGGGTGGGTCAGTAGCTATAAGCAGATGGGAATGTCAAGGGCGATTTTTAATAGTTCAAGTCATTTGATCATGTTGAAATGCTAATGAAAAGGAGTCAGTAGAGAGCAAGAGAAGGTGTGCACTGAGGTAGTTGAGGAAGGACATACCCAGAAATCACAAGAATTTCTCTTGCCACAGGAAGGGAAGAAAGAAATGGCCACAGATGCAGGTCAATCCCTGTGTGTGTGCAGGAAACTGAGGAAGCTCCTATCTGATTGATGCCCTCTTGCCATTCTCTTTCTTCTTTGCTTCTGTGAGTTACAAGTCAGATCTCTCTGTTAGGAATGGACAGTGAAATGATGAAGTAGGTGTTTGAAGAAAGTAAGAGTTCAGTCAGGAAACAAGGAAGGGTTCCTGTTAGCAAAGGAGGGTCGTTTTGATGTTGGAGATCACGCATTTTATTATAGTGGCAGCATTCTGCCCATTTCTGTGATATTTGTTCAGCAGGCTGGATGTAGGCATGGAGAAGATGCTTTTTCAGGGTTCATGTTTTGCTAGACACCTGGGATGAAAGAATGACTTCAAAAGAGTAAGTATAATGGCCAGAGATTGGTTGAAGTATTGGATTTCTGGTTTGAGAAGGATACAAGAGCAGGCAAGAGCTGATGATTTGGTTAAGAAAATTGTCCTTTAGAACTTGGGATGGAATCTTTCTGACTCATTTCCTGCTTATTTTGTTGATTCAGAGTTCATATGTATATTTTGAGCACTCCATCAGAAAGCTTCAGTGTGAAAGTGTAAGTGTTATTCGCGGTTGCATCTGATTCTTTACAATCTCATGGACTATAGCCCACCAGGCCCCTCTGTCCATGATTCTCCAGGGAAGAATCATGGACAATCATGGACAATCTCCAGGGAAGAATACTGCAGTGGGTAGCCATTCCCTTCTCAATGGGATCTTCTTGACCCAGGGACTGAACTCAGGTCTCCTGCATTGCAGGCAGATTCTTTGCTGTTTGAGATACTAGGGAAGCTTCAGAGTTTTCAGTAAATAACTTTTATCAAAATTGCATGAGAGCAGGCTTCCCCTGGTGGTCCAGTGGGTAAGGACACCGCCTTGCAGTGCAAGGGGCGCCAGTTCGAGCCCTGGCCTGGGAAGATCCCATGTGCCGTGGAGCAGCTGGACCAATGTGTCCAATTACTGAGCTGGAGCTCTGGGGAGCATGCGCCCAGAGCCGGCGCTCTGCGACGACAGAGGCCACCATGATGGGAGGCCCACAGGAGCCAAAGAACAAAGATGGATGAAAATAGATAAATGAAAGACCAATAGAAATGGCCTGCCTGTCCCCCTCCCTCCCCACCCCACCCCACAAAAGATAAATAAATTTAAAAGTAAATGTTAAAAAAAAAATTTTTGCATGAGACCATTTGGGTATGCACATTCCAACTCATATTTTTTCTTTTCTTTTTTTTAATGATTGTATTATCCTAGAGAGAATCAGATTTTACTAAAGTCAATGTATTTGTGTTGTGATTAAAGTGGTTAGGAATTAGAAATCCTAGATTCAAAGCCTATTTCTGATAACAGTGAGCTATGTGACCTCATAGAATTCTTTCTCATTCTCTGGGCATTAGTTTTTTCTTTTTAAATGAAGGGTTTGGTATAGATTCTCTAAAATACCTGGGATGAAAGAATGACTTCAAAAGAGTAAGTATAATGGCCAGAGATTGGTTGAAGTATTGGATTTCTGGTTTGAGAAGGATACAAGAGCAGGCAAGAGCTGATGATTTGGTTAAGAAAATTGTCCTTTAGAACTTGGGATGGAATCTTTCTGACTCATTTCCTGCTTATTTTGTTGATTCAGAGTTCATATGTATATTTTGAGCACTCCATCAGAAAGCTTCAGTGTGAAAGTGTAAGTGTTATTCGGGGTTGCATCTGATTCTTTACAATCTCATGGACTATAGCCCACCAGGCCCCTCTGTCCATGATTCTCCAGGGAAGAATCATGGACAATCATGGACAATCTCCAGGGAAGAATACTGCAGTGGGTAGCCATTCCCTTCTCAATGGGATCTTCTTGACCCAGGGACTGAACTCAGGTCTCCTGCATTGCAGGCAGATTCTTTGCTGTTTGAGATACTAGGGAAGCTTCAGAGTTTTCAGTAAATAACTTTTATCAAAATTGCATGAGAGCAGGCTTCCCCTGGTGGTCCAGTGGGTAAGGACACCGCCTTGCAGTGCAAGGGGCGCCAGTTCGAGCCCTGGCCTGGGAAGATCCCATGTGCCGTGGAGCAGCTGGACCAATGTGTCCAATTACTGAGCTGGAGCTCTGGGGAGCATGCGCCCAGAGCCGGCGCTCTGCGACGACAGAGGCCACCATGATGGGAGGCCCACAGGAGCCAAAGAACAAAGATGGATGAAAATAGATAAATGAAAGACCAATAGAAGTGGCCTGCCTGTCCCCCTCCCTCCCCACCCCACCCCACAAAAGATAAATAAATTTAAATGTTAAAAAAAAAAATTTTGCATGAGACCATTTGGGTATGCACATTCCAACTCATATTTTTTCTTTTCTTTTTTTTAATGATTGTATTATCCTAGAGAGAATCAGATTTTACTAAAGTCAATGTATTTGTGTTGTGATTAAAGTGGTTAGGAATTAGAAATCCTAGATTCAAAGCCTATTTCTGATAACAGTGAGCTATGTGACCTCATAGAATTCTTTCTCATTCTCTGGGCATTAGTTTTTTCTTTTTAAATGAAGGGTTTGGTATAGATTCTCTAAAATTTCAGCTCTAATATACCAAAAATTCGTCGATGCATGTAATTCTTTGACTCCATCTATGGGTTTCCAGTGAAGAGACAGCAGTTATTTTTAAAAATAGTGTATGTTTATCCTACTGTAAGGATATTTCCGAATGAAGATATGTGAAGCTCTAATGGCTCTTGGCTACAGCACTCCATTGGTCAGGCTAATTCCTCCAAGTTTTTAAGCTTAGGTAAAACAGATGATAGTGATATACCTCGTCTAGGTTCATAGCAAACAATTAAAGACTTCCATGGACTTAGAGAAAAATGATACAGGCAATTACATTTCTCATGAATTATAATCTTTATGTAAAAGAGAACATTTTATTCTCTTTTAATCCTGCAACTGCAATTCACTTCTAACTTGCCAGTTGGATAGGAAATATTATACATTTTTGGCTATGGAAGAATTTAATTCTAAACCTCTAATTCAGTACAGGGGTTTCAAGCGTTGTGTCTTTGTTAGTCACAAAAATTTAATTCCATTCAGATTGCTGAGTTCTTGAATCATTGCTATCCTGATGTAGAGGAAAATTAAAACCAACTAAAATCCATCGAAGCAAGAAAAAAGAGCCATTTGAACCTTGGCTGGCAGACTAGTCTCTTCTGTTCTGTTGCTCAGTCTCTCATGAATGTTCACTGGTAGGTGAAAATTGCAAGGGATGATATAAAGTGATGCATTTGTTTTGAAATAACATATCTAATCTTCTGCTCCAGAAGATGTTCAGGGGGTTTGACAGCAAACTCTAATACATATTCATAACCAACTCACTTTGTAACCAAGGGAAATTGAGGCAAGTGCAATGGAATGAATCGTGATGAAGCAGCATGCTAATTTTAAATTTAATTATAGAGATGAGGAGAAGGATGCATTTAGATAGTATATCCTCATTCAGCTGTCATTGAACAGTACCCCAAACTCATGGCATATATTTGACAGAAAAAAAATTATTTTTGGTGAAATGGTTGATAAAACTAGCAGTTCTGGGGCAAACAAAATTCTAAGATCCTACTAGAAACTATTTTTTAAGATTTATTTTAAATTGGATAATTGCTTTACAATATAGTGTTACTTTCTGCCATAGAATGACGTGAATCAGCCATAAATATACTATATTTTAACGTAGAGAAAAAGAAGCATTGGAGGATTCTAATCACGAGAAAAGAAAAACCTTATTTTTCAGATGAAAGATAGATTTTTGGTCCATGCAAGAGTTCAGTCATGACATGTTTAAATCCTAAATTCAGTTTGAAATTAGGAAAAGCAATAATTCGTGTGAATCTTGGGATCTTTTTACTTTTGGTAACCTAGAACCATGTGCCATTCAGTGTGATCAGCACATCCAGGATCTTCACTGCAGTATAAGGATTTGAAGAGCATGTGAGTGTGCTCAGTTACTTCAGTCATGTTTGACTCTTTTTGACCCTGTGGACTGTAACTCTCCAGGGTTCTCTGTCCATGGGATTCCCAAGGTAAGACTACTGGAGTGGGTTGCCAGTTCCTTCTCTAAGGGATCTTCGCCACCTGCGGGTCAAACTCAGGTAATAGGTCTCCTGCATTGTAGGCAGATTCTTTACCATCTGAACCATTAGAGCATGTATCTCTGCTATTGTATTCAGAGCTAGTGCTGAAGGCTTAGAATAGTGTTTGGCTGTGGTTTATAAGTACTTGTTAAATGAATGAATAAATAAATCTGCCTCAAGCTACCTTCTATAGTCTACATGTTCAACATATATTAATAAATAGATCAATGCGTTCATGGATGGAATTATTTCTCTAAGTGGCTTACAATTCATCATTTGATATCAATTTTGGAATTGAAGGACTTTTAATCCTCTGTCAGCTCTGAAAAATACCCAGATTTCTGACCAGGTTGGACTGTGCTCTCTCCATAGTTTTAAAGCAGGACTTGTAGTCTTGTCTTAGGCAAGTCCCTTTTTACAGAATATGAAAAAAAGAAGAAAAATTTTCTTTCCTTTATTCATTATAAAATATTGATGTAGGAAAAAGTTAAGAAAAAAACAAGAACAACACTTCTAAGAGTTGGCATATTTTCAAAGAATTAAGTGCCTGCTTTGGGAATTGTTACTCTGTGTTGCCAGCAAGTATGTCAGTATTCAGGCTTACTAGAACTATTGATTTTTTGGAAACCAGTTAGTGACTCTTAGTTGCTCTGCGGCATGTGGGATCTTCCCAGATCAGGAGTCTAACCTGTTTCTCCTGCATTGGCAGACAAACTAGCGCTGAGCTACCAGGGAAGCTCCCAGTTAGTGACTCTTAAAAAGAAAAAACATACCCCAGCTTGGTGAAGGTCTTGTGTATAGGTAATCTCATACTTTGTTAATGAAAATGTAAATTTGTTCAGTCTTTTGGAGAAAGATTTGGCAAAATATAGCAAAAACTTTAGGAATGTGCAGTCTTTGACTCAGCATTTCTACTTCTAAGCTATTTCCCTCAGGACATAATTGGACAGCTAAGCAAAGATGTATGTGCAGAAATGTTTGTCACATTATATACATATAATGTTGTTTATATGCAAAGCACTGGGGACAATTGAAGTTTTTCATAATGGGTTACATTGTTGTATGTCTTCTCCATAGAAGATGCATGGCCATTAAAATGATGTTAAAGACCAATATATTTTATACAAGGCATAGCTTCACAGTATGATGTTAAATGGAAAAAGCAGCACACAAAGGTATAAATAAATCATGACACCATTTAGTAAATAATGCATAAATATTTCTCTTTCTGTCTAGGAAAAAGTTTAATAGGCTGATGACATTATGGAGGATTTTAAATTTTGGCTTATCTGTATTTCATCTTTTCTGTAGTAGACATAGATTATTTCATGCTAAAAGTAAATAATCAAAAAATATGTGTTGGCACACTCATATGTTGCTAATTGAAGGGCATGCCCTTCTGATGAAAAAAAGGGATGTGAAGTTTTTAAGAAAAGATGTATTTTCAGAAGTTTGCACTTAGGCTTAGTGCTCAGTTTTTGTATAAGTTACAGTGTAATCCAAATCTTAGCAAAGCTGAAAAGCTGAAAGAAATTTTATAGAATGCATGCTTTTAAAAAATATATTTTTTAAAAAAGCTCACAAGAACAGATTGTAGCTGTATAAAATGCTTTCTAGGCAAAAGAAAATGATTTTCAGAATATTCTTTGAAAGGGATTCAGGAAGACAGGAAGAATTTCCAAAGATTTGAGGTTGTGCTTGCTGAGATAATCAAACAGACATTCTGAGTATATTAGCTTCCTGGCAGGAAGAGTTGGAGGCCATAGCTGGTTATTTTCTTACTCAATAGTTACACAGCCATAGCAAAATAAATTCATTGACATTATCTTAGGAAGGGCTGAAGGAGAATATGTTTCCTAATAGATCATTCACTCTTCACTTTTATTAGAAGAGGTGTTCTAATGATGCAGGGGTATTAATTTTTACTCAAAAGATCCGACAGATAATGTAGTCATGAATAATAGGAGTGAAAGGGTATACCTTAAAACACCATGAGGTATTTTTTATTTGGAAGTCCTACATTCAAGTTGGAACAAATTTTCTATGGGAAGATAGTTTTGTTAAAGCCACACTAATCTAATTTTTAATTGAAGGGTCTGAAATTTATTTTGTACTCTATATTTTATAATAAAATCTAATATCCTCAATTCTTAATATTTTCTAGCTATTCTATGTGCTTGTGAATTTAACTTGATGTGGATGTCTTCAGCAATAATAAATATTGATTGAATAAAATTGTTTAATGTAGGACTTCCCCGGTGGTCTAGTGGGTAAAGAGTCTGCCTTGCAGTGCAAGGGGTGCTGGTTCGATCCCTGGCCTGAGAAGATCCCATGTGCTGTGGAGCGGCTGGACTGATGTGTCCAATTATAGACCAGCGCTCTGGAGCGTGTGTGCTCAGAACCAGTGCTCTGCAGTGAGAGAGGCCACTGCAACAGGAGGCTCACACAGACCAAAGAAGAAAAAGATTGATGAAAATAAAAAAGAGGCGTAATGTGGAAAAAATATTTTAAAAATTGTTTAATGTAAAGATGGCCTTATATACAGATTATTTTATTGAGGCCTCATACAAACCCTTGGAAGACTATGACTAACCTAAGTTCACACAAATATTATGTCATAAATTGAGGCATAAAAATCAGAGGCACACTAAATTAGGACTAATCTAAATATATATCTACATGTATAAAAATGTTAAATGTATACATACAAAAATACATAAAAATACAACCAAAGATGGCTCAAAGATAATTACTTTGCCACTTAGCATTGAATCTAATACAGATTAAGAGTTTGTACCAACTAAATCATGGTATATGCAACCTCATTTTTTAAATGAAGGATTTTCTTCCTTCTTTTTGTGAAGTTATCTTTTGCCAAGAAGGATAGGAATTTCTGGCTCACCTGAAATTCATAGAGTAGCACTAGAAATAGCTCAAGACAAGATGGGAGCTACAATTACAGTGATGAAGTCAGTCTTATGTGTGTGAAATTGTCTTGGTTGCTGAGAACAGGTAAACTTTCACTGGACTCACCTGGGACAGTTTTGTATCTGTACCTTTAAGGAAGGGTATACCTTAAAACACCATGAGGTATTTTTTATTTGGAAGTCCTACATTCAAGTTGGAACAAATTTTCTATGGGAAGATAGTTTTGTTAAAGCCACACTAATCTAATTTTTAATTGAAGGGTCTGAAATTTATTTTGTACTCTATATTTTATAATAAAATCTAATATCCTCAATTCTTAATATTTTCTAGCTATTCTATGTGCTTGTGAATTTAACTTGATGTGGATGTCTTCAGCAATAATAAATATTGATTGAATAAAATTGTTTAATGTAGGACTTCCCCGGTGGTCTAGTGGGTAAAGAGTCTGCCTTGCAGTGCAAGGGGTGCTGGTTCGATCCCTGGCCTGAGAAGATCCCATGTGCTGTGGAGCGGCTGGACTGATGTGTCCAATTATAGACCAGCGCTCTGGAGCGTGTGTGCTCAGAACCAGTGCTCTGCAGTGAGAGAGGCCACTGCAACAGGAGGCTCACACAGACCAAAGAAGAAAAAGATTGATGAAAATAAAAAAGAGGCGTAATGTGGAAAAAATATTTTAAAAATTGTTTAATGTAAAGATGGCCTTATATACAGATTATTTTATTGAGGCCTCATACAAACCCTTGGAAGACTATGACTAACCTAAGTTCACACAAATATTATGTCATAAATTGAGGCATAAAAATCAGAGGCACACTAAATTAGGACTAATCTAAATATATATCTACATGTATAAAAATGTTAAATGTATACATACAAAAATACATAAAAATACAACCAAAGATGGCTCAAAGATAATTACTTTGCCACTTAGCATTGAATCTAATACAGATTAAGAGTTTGTACCAACTAAATCATGGTATATGCAACCTCATTTTTTAAATGAAGGATTTTCTTCCTTCTTTTTGTGAAGTTATCTTTTGCCAAGAAGGATAGGAATTTCTGGCTCACCTGAAATTCATAGAGTAGCACTAGAAATAGCTCAAGACAAGATGGGAGCTACAATTACAGTGATGAAGTCAGTCTTATGTGTGTGAAATTGTCTTGGTTGCTGAGAACAGGTAAACTTTCACTGGACTCACCTGGGACAGTTTTGTATCTGTACCTTTAAGGAAGGGCAGCTGAAACAGTGTATACAGTTGCTCTTTCCTATTAAGGCAAAAACTAGCATCTGCTCCTGTGACAGCAGGAGTCATAGAAACTGAGAGCTTCAGATAACCCCGTGAGTAGACAGACACATTCTTCCGACCCAGTCAGATCATTTCTAGGACCGTCTAGCTAGCAACTAACCACCCCTAATAGGTAGGATCAGTTTACTAAAATCAGTAATTATGTATACTTCCCAGTCCTTACACACGTAGATATACAGTCAACAAATGAATTTAGCTAAATTCTCAGATAAGAGTCATTGCTAGCATGATGACTCAATTTATGCTTCTTTTTTTTTTTTTAAAGATGTTTAATGTGGACCATTTTAAAAGTCTGTTGAATTTGTTACGATATTGTTTCTGTTTTATGTTTTGGCTTTTTGGCTGTGAGGCATGTGGAATCTTAGCTTCCCTGGTTCAGGATCAAACCCACAACTGCCTGCATTAGAAGGTGAAGTCCTAACCACCGACCACCAGGAAACTTCCAGTGTACAGTTCTTTTATTCTTAAAACCCTTTAGCAGTGAATTAATAATACATAGGGCTTCATTGGTGGCTCAGATGGTATGGAATCTTCCTGCAATGCAGGAGACCCGGGTTCTACCCCTGGGTTGGGAACATCTCCTGGAGAAGGGAATGGTTACCCATTTCAGTGTTCTTGCCTCAAGAATTTTTTTTTTTTTTTTAAGATTTTATTTATTTATTTTGGGCGGGGGTCGGTTGGGGAGGGAGGTGAGCAGGCGGGCCACTTCCATTGGTCCTTCATTTCTCTATTTTCGTCCGTCTTTGTTCTTTTGGCTCCTGTGGGCTTCCCATCGCGGTGGCGTCTGTCGTTGAGAGTGCCGGCTCTGGGCGCATGCGCGCCAGAGCTCCGGCTCTTGCCTCAAGAATTTTATGGATAGAGGAACCTGGTGGACTACAGTCCATGGGGTCCCAAAGAGTCGAACATGACTAAGTGACTAACAGTTTCACTTTTTGACTTTCAATAATAAATAAAGAAAAGCACACAAATAATAAATAAATAATAAATGTGCTGTACTCACATGAAATGACTCTATGTGGTATATATACATTGAAGTATCAGTGAATCCTGATAACAACCCTAAGTGTTAGTCATTAGCTCTATTTTCAGGTGCAAACTGAATCTTCAAGCTCCTATTATGCAACCATACAATCTCCCTACCACAACTTGTGATTTGCATAATACAATGGAACGAATTCTAATCCTAGAATGTGTGGGAGCCACTGATAAAATGAGAATTAATTGTTCAGTAAAAGTTAATGTATTTATAATTCTGAGTTTGAATGAAAGATCATGTATTTTAATTGTACACTGAGTTTATTATGGCTGACATAGAATAGAGTTAATAAACATAAACCATACACTGATCAGGGCATAATGCTTCTTGAACGAGTTAGGATTTCTTAATGAACAGCTTCCTAAATTATAGCCAAAGGTATGGCAAAATCATGGTTTTAGTTTCTAACTTAAAGCAAATAAAGCTAGTGAGTGAACTATCAGTAATGGAATTGTCAAGGATATCATACATTTGCACGTATCTGTCAATTTCATAAATTGGAAGTATTTCTCAGATCTTTCCCCAATGTATCATTGACACTATCAATGCACATAAAATTATGGAGTTGTGTCTGTATTATTTTGTGGAAGAAAATTTATTTTTTTCCTATGGTCTATTTGTAATTCCATAATCTCGAGTGTAAAAAAGAAATTGCCTTGGTATTTGTCTGTCGAAACAGTTTTTTCTTTGTAGAAATAAAAATAAATGATAAGCTCGCAGGAAGAAAATATTTTGATTCAGCTTTTTAAAGTGTTTTTTTGTTGATGGATTAATAGCATAGATTTGAGACACTGATTGATGTCATTATGTAATAGTTTAAAAGGTCAGCATCTACTTATTTTTCAGAAACAGTTTGCAGTTTGGCCCAGATGGAGTGTTCTTAGAATGAGATTTCTTTCTGTATTCTTAATATCTGGGTCACTGTAAAATTTCCATCTATCTAAACATTTTGGACTAAAAATAATTTAACAAACACAAGAATGATGGATTTCTGAGTAGTTCAAAGGACTAGACACCAATTATTTCTCAGAAAGGTCATTAAGTTAATTGAAGGCCTAGACTAACTTCTGTTGCTTAGATCTTGCACATGAGATATCTTAGTTGGCTTTTTTTTTTTTTTTAATTAAGACTGTATTTTTAGAGTTGTTTTAGTTTCACAACAAAATTAAGGGAAAGATACAATGATTACTCAAATACTCCCCACCTGACACATGCATACCTTCCCCCATTAACTGTGTCCCCCACCAGAGCAATACACTTGTTACAATTCATAAGTCTGCAGTGACACGTCATAATCACCCAAACTCCACAGTCTGCATTCTGGTTCACTCTTGCTGTTGTACATTCATTGAGTTTTGACAAGTGTATAATGACATGCATCTGTCCTTATGGCAACATGCAAAGTAGTTTCACCGCCCTGAAAATCATCTGTTCTCTGCCTATTCATCCTTCTAATCCTTGGCCATCACTGATCTTTTAACTGTCTCCACAATTTTGCCTTTTCTAGACTGTCATATAGGTGGAATCATACAGTATATCAACTTTTCAGATTGACTTCTTTCAGTTAGTAATGTGCATTTAAGTTTCCTTCATGTCTTTTCATGGCTTGATAGCTCATTTCTTTTTAGCATTAAAAACTATTCTATTCTGTGGATGTACTATAGTTTAACTATCCACTCAGCATGAAGGACATCTTGATGTTTCCGTGCATTCGCAATTATGAATAAAGCTGCTACAAAGATCAGTGTGCAGGGTTTGGTATGGATGTAAGTTTTCACATCCTTTGAGTAAAGGTTAAGGAGTGGGATAGCAGGATCTACATATGGTAAGAGCATGTTTAATTTTGTAAGAAACTGCTAAAGTGTCTTCCATAGGGGCTCTATGATTTTACATTGCCATCAGCAAAGTACGAGAGTTCCTGTTACTCTATGTCTTTGTTGCTTTCACTGTTATTGTACCTGCTAAGTTGCTTCAGTCTTGTCTGACTCTTTGTGACTCCACGGACTATGGCCTGCCAGGCTCCTGTGTCCATAAAATTGGGGGAAGGGAGAATGGATTCTTTCTGTATTCTTAATATCTGGGTCACTGTAAAATTTCCATCTATCTAAACATTTTGGACTAAAAATAATTTAACAAACACAAGAATGATGGATTTCTGAGTAGTTCAAAGGACTAGACACCAATTATTTCTCAGAAGGGTCATTAAGTTAATTGAAGGCCTAGACTAACTTCTGTTGCTTAGATCTTGCACATGAGATATCTTAGTTGGCTTTTTTTTTTTTTTTAATTAAGACTGTATTTTTAGAGTTGTTTTAGTTTCACAACAAAATTAAGGGAAAGATACAATGATTACTCAAATACTCCCCACCTGACACATGCATACCTTCCCCCATTAACTGTGTCCCCCACCAGAGCAATACACTTGTTACAATTCATAAGTCTGCAGTGACACGTCATAATCACCCAAACTCCACAGTCTGCATTCTGGTTCACTCTTGCTGTTGTACATTCATTGAGTTTTGACAAGTGTATAATGACATGCATCTGTCCTTATGGCAACATGCAAAGTAGTTTCACCGCCCTGAAAATCATCTGTTCTCTGCCTATTCATCCTTCTAATCCTTGGCCATCACTGATCTTTTAACTGTCTCCACAATTTTGCCTTTTCTAGACTGTCATATAGGTGGAATCATACAGTATATCAACTTTTCAGATTGACTTCTTTCAGTTAGTAATGTGCATTTAAGTTTCCTTCATGTCTTTTCATGGCTTGATAGCTCATTTCTTTTTAGCATTAAAAACTATTCTATTCTGTGGATGTACTATAGTTTAACTATCCACTCAGCATGAAGGACATCTTGATGTTTCCGTGCATTCGCAATTATGAATAAAGCTGCTACAAAGATCAGTGTGCAGGGTTTGGTATGGATGTAAGTTTTCACATCCTTTGAGTAAAGGTTAAGGAGTGGGATAGCAGGATCTACATATGGTAAGAGCATGTTTAATTTTGTAAGAAACTGCTAAAGTGTCTTCCATAGGGGCTCTATGATTTTACATTGCCATCAGCAAAGTACGAGAGTTCCTGTTACTCTATGTCTTTGTTGCTTTCACTGTTATTGTACCTGCTAAGTTGCTTCAGTCTTGTCTGACTCTTTGTGACTCCACGGACTATGGCCTGCCAGGCTCCTGTGTCCATGGGATTCTCCAGACAAGAATACCGGAGTGAATAGCCATTTCCTCCTCCAAGGGATCTTCCTGACCCAGGGATCAAACCCATATCTCTTTACATCCGTTGCTTCCACAGGCATGTTCTTTACCACTAGTGTCATCTGGGAGGCCCTTCCGTATCGTTAGTGTATCAGATTTAGGCCATTCTAATAAGCATGTAGTGATATCTCATTGTTTTAATTTTCGTTCCCTGATGACATATGATATGGAGCATGTATTCATATGCTTATTTGCTTTGTGTATATATTGTTTGCTGAAGTACCTATTATGGTTCTTGGCCCATTTCTAATTGGATTGTTTATTTTTTTATTGTTCAATTATAAGAATTCTTTGTATATATTAATGAATTATCTTTTTTTTATTTTTAAAATTTTTATTTCCTGATGATTTGTACAGAAATATATAATTGAATCAACCCTTGAAAACATTTTAGCAAATTTGAAAGGATGTCTTGGGTGTTTTTTTTTTTTTCAATTCTTTAAGATTTTACAGAGTTTTGTTGTTCACCAACATGTATGTTCCCAGATCATAATGAATTACTTTTGAAAACATTTTTTTCCCTGTCTATGAATTATCTTCTGATTTTCTTGAAATTGCTTTTCATGAGAAGGTTTTAAAATTTAACTTTCATGGAATCTATGTTTGGTGTTACATCTAAAAAGCCACTGAAAAACTCAAGGTCATTTAAGATTGTTTCTATGTTATCTTCTAGGAGTTTTGCAAGTTTTATGCTTTACATTTAGGTCTGTGATCCATTTTGAGTTAATGTTTGTGAAGGAAGTAAGGTCTGTGTCTAGATTTACTTTTTTGCTGTGTGGATGTTCAATTATTCTGGCACCATTTGATGATGATATTATCTTTTCTCATTGTATTGCTATTGGTCCTTTGTCAAAGATCAGTTGACCATGTTCACAAGGGGTCTATTTCTGGCCTCTCTGTCTTTGTAATAATGTGTTCATAGAGGTGACTTTTTGCCCTTGGGTTAAAGTGTCACTGTGTTACTATTTCACTAGCACGCTAAACTCTCCTCAGGGACTCATCTGTTTTCTCTAAACCACTATGTTGTTATTCAGTTGCTTAGCCACTGACTCTTTGCAGCCCTGTGGACTGCAGCACATCAGGCTTCCCTGTCCTACACCATCTCCAGGAGTTTGTTCAAACTCATGTCTGCTGAGTTCATGATGCCATACAACCATCTCCTCCTCTGTCATCTCCTTCTCCTCCTACCTTCAGTCTTTCACAGCATCATGGTCCTTTCCAATGAGTTAGCTCTTCATATTAAATGGCCAAGTACTGGAGCTTCGGCTTCTGTGGGGAAACAAACTAGTACAGGTTTTGCAGCTTTGGCCGAGCCAGGAGAAAACCATCTTAGAAATGAAAAACTAAGAGAAAAACAAGCTTATTCAATTCACATGAGTTCGTTAGCTGGCATCATACTGAACAGCAACAGGTGGGAGATATGCTATGGACTTGAGAAGGCTGGGTCTGTGCAGACTCCTTAACTTCTTTTTTTTTTTTTAATTTTATTCTTTATTTTAAAGGTTTTACAGAGTTTTGTTGTTCACCAACATGTATGTTCCCAGATCAGTCATATGCATATCCATGGTCCCCACCCACCCAGATCCCCCCATCCCACCCCAGACTCCTTAACTTCTTGCTGGTACTGTTGTCCCCCAGCTGCAATGCGCTCTGTCCACTGGGAAGATAATGGAAGCGACTTAGACTCACAAAGGGTAATTATTGAATAGGGCTGTGACTGATTCCCAGCCTGTGTACAGGTCATTTAAGATTGTTTCTATGTTATCTTCTAGGAGTTTTGCAAGTTTTATGCTTTACATTTAGGTCTGTGATCCATTTTGAGTTAATGTTTGTGAAGGAAGTAAGGTCTGTGTCTAGATTTACTTTTTTGCTGTGTGGATGTTCAATTATTCTGGCACCATTTGATGATGATATTATCTTTTCTCATTGTATTGCTATTGGTCCTTTGTCAAAGATCAGTTGACCATGTTCACAAGGGGTCTATTTCTGGCCTCTCTGTCTTTGTAATAATGTGTTCATAGAGGTGACTTTTTGCCCTTGGGTTAAAGTGTCACTGTGTTACTATTTCACTAGCACGCTAAACTCTCCTCAGGGACTCATCTGTTTTCTCTAAACCACTATGTTGTTATTCAGTTGCTTAGCCACTGACTCTTTGCAGCCCTGTGGACTGCAGCACATCAGGCTTCCCTGTCCTACACCATCTCCAGGAGTTTGTTCAAACTCATGTCTGCTGAGTTCATGATGCCATACAACCATCTCCTCCTCTGTCATCTCCTTCTCCTCCTACCTTCAGTCTTTTACAGCATCATGGTCCTTTCCAATGAGTTAGCTCTTCATATTAAATGGCCAAGTACTGGAGCTTCGGCTTCTGTGGGGAAACAAACTAGTACAGGTTTTGCAGCTTTGGCCGAGCCAGGAGAAAACCATCTTAGAAATGAAAAACTAAGAGAAAAACAAGCTTATTCAATTCACATGAGTTCGTTAGCTGGCATCATACTGAACAGCAACAGGTGGGAGATATGCTATGGACTTGAGAAGGCTGGGTCTGTGCAGACTCCTTAACTTCTTTTTTTTTTTTTATTTTTTATTTTTTTTTAATTTTTATTCTTTATTTTAAAGGTTTTACAGAGTTTTGTTGTTCACATACATGTATGTTCCCAGATCAGTCATATGCATATCCATGGTCCCCACCCACCCAGATCCCCCCATCCCACCCCAGACTCCTTAACTTCTTGCTGGTACTGTTGTCCCCCAGCTGCAATGCGCTCTGTCCACTGGGAAGATAATGGAAGCGACTTAGACTCACAAAGGGTAATTATTGAATAGGGCTGTGACTGATTCCCAGCCTGTGCTAATATCATTCCCTATAAACACCGGGACGCTTCAGCACTGAATAAAAGTGGACTGGTGATTGTGCTCGGGGCCTTGACCCAAGAGATCTTGAGCCTTAGTATCAGCCCTTCCAAGGAGTACTCAGGGTTGATTTTCTTTAGGACTGACTGGTTTGATCTCCTTGAAATCCAAGAGACTCTCAAAAATCTTCCCCAACACCACAGTTCAAAAGTATAAATTCTTTGTCTCTCAACCTATTTGTGGTCCAACTCTCACATCCATACATGACTACTGAAAAAACCATACCTTTGACTTTGTTGGCAAAGTAACACCTCTGCTTTTTAAAATGCGGTCTAGGTTTGTCATAGCTTTTTTTCAAAGAAGCAAGCATCTTTTAATTTCATGACTGCATTCACCATCTGCAGTGATTTTGGACCCCAAGAAAATGGCCCTATATGGCATCGCTCATAATTTCTTTGAGTTAGACAAGACTGTGATCCATGTGATCAGTTTGGTTAGTTTTCTGTGCTTGTGGTCTTCATTCTGTCTGCCTAAACCACTCTGTTTGTTTCCTATTCGTACTATAACAAATTACCAGGAACTTAGAGTGTAAAACTCACAGGTGTATTATTTTACAGTTCTGTAGCGCAGAATTCTGAAATAGGTTTTCTAGGGCTAAAATAAAGGTGTTATTAAGATTGTCTTCTTTCTAGAGGCTTTAGGGGGTAATCTGTTACCTTGCCTTGTCCAGCTTCTAGAGGTCACTGGCATCCCTTGGTTCGTAGCCCTGCCTCACTCTGACTTCTGCATTCATCGACAAATCCCTAAAATCTCTGACTCTCCTACCTCCCTCTGCCAGAGGTGACGACGTCTTTGATTGAGAATGTCACCTTGTAGGTCTGTCAGTTATTCACTCCACAGCCCAAATTCACTTAAGAATAACACTGTTATAAAGTAGAAGGTATATTTTGTGTTTAAATTGCTGATGAGATTCATCTTTGAGGGTAGCGCAATGCTGTATTTGCCCCCTGTCCCACTGGGAAGATAATGGAAGCGACTTAGACTCACAAAGGGTAATTATTGAATAGGGCTGTGACTGATTCCCAGCCTGTGCTAATATCATTCCCTATAAACACCGGGACGCTTCAGCACTGAATAAAAGTGGACTGGTGATTGTGCTCGGGGCCTTGACCCAAGAGATCTTGAGCCTTAGTATCAGCCCTTCCAAGGAGTACTCAGGGTTGATTTTCTTTAGGACTGACTGGTTTGATCTCCTTGAAATCCAAGAGACTCTCAAAAATCTTCCCCAACACCACAGTTCAAAAGTATAAATTCTTTGTCTCTCAACCTATTTGTGGTCCAACTCTCACATCCATACATGACTACTGAAAAAACCATACCTTTGACTTTGTTGGCAAAGTAACACCTCTGCTTTTTAAAATGCGGTCTAGGTTTGTCATAGCTTTTTTTCAAAGAAGCAAGCATCTTTTAATTTCATGACTGCATTCACCATCTGCAGTGATTTTGGACCCCAAGAAAATGGCCCTATATGGCATCGCTCATAGTTTCTTTGAGTTAGACAAGACTGTGATCCATGTGATCAGTTTGGTTAGTTTTCTGTGCTTGTGGTCTTCATTCTGTCTGCCTAAACCACTCTGTTTGTTTCCTATTCGTACTATAACAAATTACCAGGAACTTAGAGTGTAAAACTCACAGGTGTATTATTTTACAGTTCTGTAGCGCAGAATTCTGAAATAGGTTTTCTAGGGCTAAAATAAAGGTGTTATTAAGATTGTCTTCTTTCTAGAGGCTTTAGGGGGTAATCTGTTACCTTGCCTTGTCCAGCTTCTAGAGGTCACTGGCATCCCTTGGTTCGTAGCCCTGCCTCACTCTGACTTCTGCATTCATCGACAAATCCCTAAAATCTCTGACTCTCCTACCTCCCTCTGCCAGAGGTGACGACGTCTTTGATTGAGAATGTCACCTTGTAGGTCTGTCAGTTATTCACTCCACAGCCCAAATTCACTTAAGAATAACACTGTTATAAAGTAGAAGGTATATTTTTGTGTATCTTGAAAGAATTGCTGATGAGATTCATCTTTGAGGGTAGCGCAATGCTGTCTTTCACTGCTGTCTTGTTTTTGTTCCTGTGTCTAGTCCTCAGAGTCCACTCAAGCCATTCGTATGTCCAGAGAAGAGTTTGTGCAGAGGATGACAGAGATTGTTGGTTGGGGCACACAGGACGAATTTGGAGAGCTTTTTGATAAAGTGGATGTGGCTCAAGATGGCTTCATTAATTGGGACAAGTTGACTTCATTTATGCTGTTAACACTGTATGAGAAAGATGAACAAGCAAAGGCAATGGAGGTTCCCCAGTGGAAAGACCTTGAATTCCTCCCGGTGAAACACAAGGATATCATCCAAAGAGTAATTTTCCTAAAAAGTTCAAGTCGTTATCTGACCGTCAGTAAGGAAGGTTCAGTAGGAATCTGGGGAGAGAATTTAAAGCTTCAAGAAACACTTTCAATCACTTCAGATGCCACCAAGCTTAAATACCTGTGGGTGACAAGCATAGTTTCTCTGGAAAACGTAAACAAGGTATGAAGTCTTTACAAATAAATTTATTGGTTGTAAAAGGTGTGGGGAATGATGGGACAGGACTCCTGATAAATAGCAAGTATAACACTAGCAGTGACAGAGAGCTACATTATTCTTCCGTACCTTTCATAGGACCTGGATGGAATACAAGTAATGCCCAGTGAATTACTCCATTTCCTAAACTCTTCTGTTGTGTGCCTTTAAATGACAAGACTGGTAATGACACAGACTCTTGGCTCTATCCCACATGAGGCCATGGTGCACTACTAGCTAAAAAGACCTTTATGCCTCAGTAGTTTTTATCTGTCATGGATCTATATGCCGAGTTGAGAGGCTGTATCAGTGCATGGTCCACACCAGGAAATTGTAGGAAACCTGCAATTTCAGGAAACAGCTTACCTGATTTTGACTACTGAATTAGTGAGTTTCTTAATTTTGATAGTAGGGCCCATTCAGTCTAGATATTCTCATATAACTATACCTAGGAGAAAGATTGCATGCTAAAAGGAAAATCAATTTGTGAGGGAAGAATGCAGGTTAAAAAATCCATATTCTAAGTATTTTGCATTAAGCAGATGGCAAATTTTACTACAAAAAAATTAAGTGCACACACAAGCAGACATAACACCATTAACAACCAATATTCACCCTTAGCCATTTCCAATTCACAGACAATCTTGTTTCTTCTACTTCTCCTCTTTATATTGAAATTCAAAGCTCCAACCATTTAATCTGTAAATATTAATACTCCAGTATTTCCAAAAATGTACGCTTTTAGCATGACAATCATACTGTATCACATTTTATACAAATAACAATAATTCCTTAATATCACCAAATATTTAGTTAGTATTAACATATATTTCCTTATTTTATGGTTTTTTAATAGGTGGTTGTTTGTTTTAATGGTTTGTTTGAATCAAGATCTGAATGGGGTTCAAACATTGTGCACGATTGATATGTCTTTTTTTTTTTTTTGGCCGCTTCTATTGGTCTTTCATTTATTTCCATCTTTGTTCTTTGGCCTGTGTGGGCTTCCCATCGCAGTGTCCTCTGACACTGCAGAGCACCGGCTCTGGGCACATGTACTCCAGAGCTCTAGCTTGGTAGTTGGACACATCGGTCCAGCCGCTCTGCTGCATGTGGGCCAGGCCAGGGATCGAACCAGCGCCTTGGTAAAATTGATGGTAACGTTCACTCTTTTATTCCTGAATTCAGTAATGTGTATCTAACTTCTCTCTCACCCCCACCTCGGTTAGTCTAGTCAAGTTTTGTCACTTTTAAAGAAAAATTATTTATTTATGGCTGTGCTGGGTCTTTGTTGCTGCTCAGGTAATGCATTGGACCCCGGGCCATCACTCAGGACTTTATGCCTCAGTAGTTTTATCTGTCATGGATCTATATGCCGAGTTGAGAGGCTGTATCAGTGCATGGTCCACACCAGGAAATTGTAGGAAACCTGCAATTTCAGGAAACAGCTTACCTGATTTTGACTACTGAATTAGTGAGTTTCTTAATTTTGATAGTAGGGCCCATTCAGTCTAGATATTCTCATATAACTATACCTAGGAGAAAGATTGCATGCTAAAAGGAAAATCAATTTGTGAGGGAAGAATGCAGGTTAAAAAATCCATATTCTAAGTATTTTGCATTAAGCAGATGGCAAATTTTACTACAAAAAAATTAAGTGCACACACAAGCAGACATAACACCATTAACAACCAATATTCACCCTTAGCCATTTCCAATTCACAGACAATCTTGTTTCTTCTACTTCTCCTCTTTATATTGAAATTCAAAGCTCCAACCATTTAATCTGTAAATATTAATACTCCAGTATTTCCAAAAATGTACGCTTTTAGCATGACAATCATACTGTATCACATTTTATACAAATAACAATAATTCCTTAATATCACCAAATATTTAGTTAGTATTAACATATATTTCCTTATTTTATGGTTTTTTAATAGGTGGTTGTTTGTTTTAATGGTTTGTTTGAATCAAGATCTGAATGGGGTTCAAACATTGTGCACGATTGATATGTCTTTTTTTTTTTTTGGCCGCTTCTATTGGTCTTTCATTTATTTCCATCTTTGTTCTTTGGCCTGTGTGGGCTTCCCATCGCAGTGTCCTCTGACACTGCAGAGCACCGGCTCTGGGCACATGTACTCCAGAGCTCTAGCTTGGTAGTTGGACACATCGGTCCAGCCGCTCTGCTGCATGTGGGCCAGGCCAGGGATCGAACCAGCGCCCCTTGGTAAAATTGATGGTAACGTTCACTCTTTTATTCCTGAATTCAGTAATGTGTATCTAACTTCTCTCTCCACCCCCACCTCGGTTAGTCTAGTCGAAGTTTTGTCACTTTTAAAGAAAAAATTATTTATTTATGGCTGTGCTGGGTCTTTGTTGCTGCTCAGGCTTTTTAATAGTTGTAGCAAGCAGGGGCTACTCTCTGCTTGCAGTGCATGGGCTTCTCATTGTAGGGGCTTCTTTTGTTGAGGAGCACTGGCTCACGAGCTCCCAGGCTCTAGAGCACAGACTCAATTGTTGTGGTGCAGGGGCTTAGTTGCTCTGCAGCATGCGGGATCTTCCTAGATTAGGAACTGAACCTGCATCTCCTGCAATGGAAGGTGGGTTCTTTACTACTTAGCCACCAGGGAAGCCCCAAGTTTTGTCAATTTATTTGCAAATTTATTTACTCCTTCTTTCATAGTTTTTTAGAAAATTTATCTGTCTTAGGAAGGTTACCTATAGCATTTCATCACTATTTCTGTGAAAGTCTCTTCTTACATCATAGAATATGGTTTACAAAATTTCTCTATGATCGTGTGATGTTCTAACCCTTTCTGTCCTTGTCTTTCCCATATAATTAGTTTTCTAGTTTCCCATGAAAGAAGTTGGTGGGTCTATGGGGATAGGGAAGAAAGTGTGTTCAAATGGGAAAAGTATTTTTCTTGGTTGGAGTTGAAAGTTAGAAGAAACACATTTATGCCACTATGCTATATACTTCTGTAACACCTTAAGGACCCTCACTTGAAAATGTCTGATTTGGTGCTAAGGTTTGCATGTTTGCTTTTCATATTGATTTCATTAAATCCATGAGAAATGTTTTCTGCTTTTCTACTTTGCTACTTTAGATAGCAGTGGCTTTTACAAGTAAAGAGATTTGTTTCTATTGGTCTTTCATTTATTTCCATCTTTGTTCTTTGGCCTGTGTGGGCTTCCCATCGCAGTGTCCTCTGACACTGCAGAGCACCGGCTCTGGGCACATGTACTCCAGAGCTCTAGCTTGGTAGTTGGACACATCGGTCCAGCCGCTCTGCTGCATGTGGGCCAGGCCAGGGATCGAACCAGCGCCTTGGTAAAATTGATGGTAACGTTCACTCTTTTATTCCTGAATTCAGTAATGTGTATCTAACTTCTCTCCCCACCCCCACCTCGGTTAGTCTAGTCGAAGTTTTGTCACTTTTAAAGAAAAAATTATTTATTTATGGCTGTGCTGGGTCTTTGTTGCTGCTCAGGCTTTTTAATAGTTGTAGCAAGCAGGGGCTACTCTCTGCTTGCAGTGCATGGGCTTCTCATTGTAGGGGCTTCTTTTGTTGAGGAGCACTGGCTCACGAGCTCCCAGGCTCTAGAGCACAGACTCAATTGTTGTGGTGCAGGGGCTTAGTTGCTCTGCAGCATGCGGGATCTTCCTAGATTAGGAACTGAACCTGCATCTCCTGCAATGGAAGGTGGGTTCTTTACTACTTAGCCACCAGGGAAGCCCCAAGTTTTGTCAATTTATTTGCAAATTTATTTACTCCTTCTTTCATAGTTTTTTAGAAAATTTATCTGTCTTAGGAAGGTTACCTATAGCATTTCATCACTATTTCTGTGAAAGTCTCTTCTTACATCATAGAATATGGTTTACAAAATTTCTCTATGATCGTGTGATGTTCTAACCCTTTCTGTCCTTGTCTTTCCCATATAATTAGTTTTCTAGTTTCCCATGAAAGAAGTTGGTGGGTCTATGGGGATAGGGAAGAAAGTGTGTTCAAATGGGAAAAGTATTTTTCTTGGTTGGAGTTGAAAGTTAGAAGAAACACATTTATGCCACTATGCTATATACTTCTGTAACACCTTAAGGACCCTCACTTGAAAATGTCTGATTTGGTGCTAAGGTTTGCATGTTTGCTTTTCATATTGATTTCATTAAATCCATGAGAAATGTTTTCTGCTTTTCTACTTTGCTACTTTAGATAGCAGTGGCTTTTACAAGTAAAGAGATTTGTTTCTATGATCTACTGTCCAAAGGAGAATTTCCTTGTCAGTATAAACTCCAAGGCCTGAAAGGAACACCAATTTGCATGGATTATTGGTACAACCATCTTGATGCCAATGAGTCAGTTCTTTCTTTTGGGGACATAACTGGAAAGGTAAGTAAGGGAAGGATAAGATTGAACACTATGGATTTAATCATCACACTGTAGCTCAAAATAGAAATAGAGTGCAGTGAATGTGACCTCCTAATTGAACTACTTTATAGATTACAAAGCCAGACACCATGGATATGAAAAGATAGATTAGATTATAATTCCTCTCCTTGCATATGAAAAACCCAAACTTCACTGTGGTTTTCTTGCCTGGGTAGAGACTCATTTTCCTTACTTAGAAAAAAATGTTTGATAGGTTTTTCACCATGGGATGCTCAAGTCATTAGATCCCAGCATTAACGAACATATAATATTAAATGTCTAAAGTTATCTCTCACAACTGCTTCAAACTGATTATTCAGATTTTTATTCGCAACATCTCAGGTATCTCAGTGCGGGCTCCGAGACCAGCTTTTTTCCTGTCTCGTATGACAAAGGAATAGATGCATTAGAGAGGGCATCACCACCCCCCAGACACTGTGTACAGTGCTTCCCGTCAAATTCCACCAATTCCTGAAAAATGACTTCTTATTGAATGATACTAGAATATGCCTATGAATTCTGAAAGAGTCTAATTTGAACAATTTCTTTTCATAATTATGTAAATTTTCATCCTTACTGTTTCTAATGACAAACATATCATAAAAGGAAACACTATAGTCTTTTTTAAAAACAGTTTCCCATGAAAGAAGTTGGTGGGTCTATGGGGATAGGGAAGAAAGTGTGTTCAAATGGGAAAAGTATTTCTTGGTTGGAGTTGAAAGTTAGAAGAAACACATTTATGCCACTATGCTATATACTTCTGTAACACCTTAAGGACCCTCACTTGAAAATGTCTGATTTGGTGCTAAGGTTTGCATGTTTGCTTTTCATATTGATTTCATTAAATCCATGAGAAATGTTTTCTGCTTTTCTACTTTGCTACTTTAGATAGCAGTGGCTTTTACAAGTAAAGAGATTTGTTTCTATGATCTACTGTCCAAAGGAGAATTTCCTTGTCAGTATAAACTCCAAGGCCTGAAAGGAACACCAATTTGCATGGATTATTGGTACAACCATCTTGATGCCAATGAGTCAGTTCTTTCTTTTGGGGACATAACTGGAAAGGTAAGTAAGGGAAGGATAAGATTGAACACTATGGATTTAATCATCACACTGTAGCTCAAAATAGAAATAGAGTGCAGTGAATGTGACCTCCTAATTGAACTACTTTATAGATTACAAAGCCAGACACCATGGATATGAAAAAGATAGATTAGATTATAATTCCTCTCCTTGCATATGAAAACCAATCTTCACTGTGGTTTTCTTGCCTGGGTAGAGACTCATTTTCCTTACTTAGAAAAAAATGTTTGATAGGTTTTTCACCATGGGATGCTCAAGTCATTAGATCCCAGCATTAACGAACATATAATATTAAATGTCTAAAGTTATCTCTCACAACTGCTTCAAACTGATTATTCAGATTTTTATTCGCAACATCTCAGGTATCTCAGTGCGGGCTCCGAGACCAGCTTTTTTCCTGTCTCGTATGACAAAGGAATAGATGCATTAGAGAGGGCATCACCACCCCCCAGACACTGTGTACAGTGCTTCCCGTCAAATTCCACCAATTCCTGAAAAATGACTTCTTATTGAATGATACTAGAATATGCCTATGAATTCTGAAAGAGTCTAATTTGAACAATTTCTTTTCATAATTATGTAAATTTTCATCCTTACTGTTTCTAATGACAAACATATCATAAAAGGAAACACATGAAATGCCCTTGGTAATTACCTTAGAAACCTTGGAGGGTCATGTCTTTCAATATAACTGCATGCAGCCTTTAAATAATACTACAGAAGTGCCTGTTAATGCAATATCTATCCCTTATTAATCTTAAAGAACAAGAATCTTCTTGCAACAATTACTTTACCCGTGCTTGTTTTTCTTGCAATGTCTCTCTCAAGGTTCAAGTGATTGCTTTCACAACAGCCTTGATTTCCCTTTTCGAGTGTCCTGCTGGTGCACGTGAAGATAAAAAGGCAACTGTGACCATTAACTGGGCGGAGCTGTGCTCTGGACATCACAAATGTTGCTATACGTTAGGGCACAAACTTCATCGTGGAGACTGGGTCAGACAAGGTACTGGGTTTAAACAGCAATGAAAGAAACAGTCACCTTAGACTTCTGCATTTATATTGTTTCAGGAAAATGTTTCACACACAGTGTTCAAGTCTAGAAACTAATAATTGATTCCCTGGAGGTTCTGACCTGGACTCTGCTATGCCCTATGCACTAGCAGGAATTACTTTTTTCTTTTCTTTCCTTATAAAATGTATGCCTCATGCAATTAATTCAGGTGGACTATACAGTCAAGAATTCTCAAGAGAAGAGAGAAAATTATCACAGAATTCATTTAACTTCACCTCAACTCTGATCCTAACTAATTTCGTACAGTCACATTTGGGTCTACTTAATAAAAGAATTTAACAAGAGCTCTTAAAACACTCCCTTACTTTTATATTCTCATGGGAAATGTATTTAGTTTGACTGTCTTCAAATGGAATCATCTTAATTTTCTTTGCTTTTTACCTTGTTCAGTATAATGACAGAGCTGCTGTGGTCTAGACTGCTTAAGTGACATTCTCTGTGTAATAGGATTATGTTATAGAACAGCATCAACGGAAGGTCAGGACTTCCTTAAAACCTAGTCAACAATGAGTTGGTCAGTTTTATAATATCCCTAATTTTTTTTTTGAATATTTATTTGACTGTGTTGGGTCTTAGTTGCAGTATGTGCGATCTAGCCCCCTGACCAGGGCTCAAACCCAGGCCTCCTGCATTGGAAGCCAGGAGTCTTAGCCACTGGGCCACCAGACAAGTCCCAATATCCCTAATTTTTATGAAATTTGAATCTGATGGTTCAAGATCCAAATGTACAGTATCTGCTCTGATATCTCCTTTGCTCCAGACATAAGGACTATGGTAGCTTCCTCACTTTTAAACTATTACATTGGAGAAGGAAACGGCAGCCCACTCCAGTATTCTTGCCTGGGAAAGCCTATGGACAGAGGAGCCTGGGGGGCTACAGCCCATAAGGTTGCAGAGTCAGGCACAACTGAGCTACTGAGCACACACTTGAACTGTGACATAAACAGTGCCCACTGAAGAGAATGGAGACTGTCAGTCTCATTGTTATAGTGTAGATGTATTCCTAATGTACTTGGAAGAAGAGATAGTCAAAATGAACCCAACAGTTGGGCTTTTATAGAACTTTTACCCTCGTTGAATTTTAAAAGTTTGGAACCAATTCTTTAATGCATGACACACCATAATAATATCCCACATGATGAACTGGATTTTCTTCTTCAATATAAATCATACCATGTCTTTTGTACTTTCTATCTATCCTTTAATTCTGGTATGATATTAATTATGGGAAAACAAAAAATTAAAATTTTGGTCATCTACTATGTGTGACAGGCACAGAATTCTGAGTTATGTTTCCATAATGTGGAAACAAGAATGTATAAGAAAGTGAAGAGAGTACTTGAAAGTGATGGAAGGTATTAAACTGCTTCCAAACAAGTATGGTATTTTCATATAAAAACTTTAAGACTAAACAGATTATTGTCACAATGTTACAGTTCTTGAAATCTCCTTGTAAGTTCCCTGAAGTTTAGTTTTGAGTTCCATGACTTTAAAGTAATATGAATAAATACAGATAATAAGTTAATAGAATTTTATTTTTTGAAAAGATTGGAGATGTAACAAGGTTGTAAAACTGAGATCATTTTTCTGAATACAAGTAGTGTCTAAAATACTCTCTTCACACTCAGGAAGAGAATGGAAAGCTCTCACTCTAGACTATGTAATAATTTCATTTAAGCTTCTCAAAAGCCACCTCTTCTGGTGAAGTAATCTGGTGATGAGCACTTGTCTGTTAAGTTGAAGGACAAGAATTTTTCTCTAGGTCGATGTGAATTCATTTCTCATTGTATTTCCAGTGTATCATTCTGATTTGTGGTTCTCCCATTCTCTGACAAAAGACTATGTGAACTTAGTTTAGCAGCAGCTGTGGATATTGATGTTTATAACCTAAGGAATCCATCTTTGGAGTTTTGCCTCTAAACCACTGCAATTAGGACTTGGCTATAGAAAATTTATATATATATATGTGTATGTATGATGATCTTTGCTATTTAATTTGCATTATATACATCTTAGCTCTTTGAATTAAAACTCATAATCAAGAGGATAGTCTTCAAAATAACAGATCAAAAATATATTTACTTTAGCCTGCTTATTATTTAAATCAATCAAAAATTTTCTTTTTAAAAAAGTTTATTTATTTATTTTTGGCTGCATTGGGTCTTTATTCTGAGATATTCTAGATCTGTCACCAAAAAAACACTCTTCCTTGCCAGTATTGTTCCTAAACTTCCCTTCCCTTTGCCAAGAATCGTATTTATGTCTTCAGCTATCTGATTCAGATAGACTCCTTCTTGTGTAATTTGCAGTAAACATCTCAATTTGGCTTTGCTCTGGCGTTCCTACAAATTTCTGTACTCACATCAGAATCTTGGTTCTGTCATAACCCTCCCAGTCTCAGCAGGAAATTTGCTGCCTGACATGCAAATCACATTTATACATAACTGAAAATTAAAACAATAGTTTTAGGGCAGGAAATATGTCCTTTATTCTCCTTAAGATCCACCAAAACACATAGTACAGTGTTTCATATGATCTTTCCATTTCTCACTCATTTTAAGCAATTAGATTGTAATGTGCCTTAGATTTCTCGGTGTGTGTGTTTATGCTTTTTTTTGAATTCTTGGATATATGGATTTACAGTGTTTAAAATTTTTTTGAAAAGATTGGAGATGTAACATTTAACGACTTTCTCAAGTAGTGTCTAAAATACTCTCTTCACACTCAGGAAGAGAATGGAAAGCTCTCACTCTAGACTATGTAATAATTTCATTTAAGCTTCTCAAAAGCCACCTCTTCTGGTGAAGTAATCTGGTGATGAGCACTTGTCTGTTAAGTTGAAGGACAAGAATTTTTCTCTAGGTCGATGTGAATTCATTTCTCATTGTATTTCCAGTGTATCATTCTGATTTGTGGTTCTCCCATTCTCTGACAAAAGACTATGTGAACTTAGTTTAGCAGCAGCTGTGGATATTGATGTTTATAACCTAAGGAATCCATCTTTGGAGTTTTGCCTCTAAACCACTGCAATTAGGACTTGGCTATAGAAAATTTATATATATATATGTGTATGTATGATGATCTTTGCTATTTAATTTGCATTATATACATCTTAGCTCTTTGAATTAAAACTCATAATCAAGAGGATAGTCTTCAAAATAACAGATCAAAAATATATTTACTTTAGCCTGCTTATTATTTAAATCAATCAAAAATTTTCTTTTTAAAAAAGTTTATTTATTTATTTTTGGCTGCATTGGGTCTTTATTCTGAGATATTCTAGATCTGTCACCAAAAAAACACTCTTCCTTGCCAGTATTGTTCCTAAACTTCCCTTCCCTTTGCCAAGAATCGTATTTATGTCTTCAGCTATCTGATTCAGATAGACTCCTTCTTGTGTAATTTGCAGTAAACATCTCAATTTGGCTTTGCTCTGGCGTTCCTACAAATTTCTGTACTCACATCAGAATCTTGGTTCTGTCATAACCCTCCCAGTCTCAGCAGGAAATTTGCTGCCTGACATGCAAATCACATTTATACATAACTGAAAATTAAAACAATAGTTTTAGGGCAGGAAATATGTCCTTTATTCTCCTTAAGATCCACCAAAACACATAGTACAGTGTTTCATATGATCTTTCCATTTCTCACTCATTTTAAGCAATTAGATTGTAATGTGCCTTAGATTTCTCGGTGTGTGTGTTTATGCTGTTTTGAATTCATTGAGATTCTTGGATATATGGATTTACAGTGTTCATTAAATTTGAAATTTTTTCTGTTATTTTTTACAAAGGTTTTTATCTCTCTCCCCCACTACCCTCAACCTGGGGACTCCCATTACTTATAGGTAAGAAACTTGATATTGTCCTACAAGTTATGGAAATTTTTTCATTTTTATTCAGCTGGTTTTTAAAAATAACTACATTTTAGTTTGTGTGTGTGTGTGTGTGCTCAGTTTTTGCAGTCCCATGGACTATAGCCTGGTAGGTTGTTTTGTCCATGGAATCTTCCAGGCAAGAGTACTGGAGTGGCTTGTCATTTCTTACTCCAGGGGATCTTCCCAACCCAGGGGTTGAGCCTGCATTTCTGCATTGCAGATAGATTTTTTACCATTGCGCCACCTGGAGAACCCATGCTTTAGGTATGTTAGATTTTATTTCTATGCCTTCAAGTTCCTGGATCCTTTTTGTCTGAGATATTGCAAAGTGGTTTCAAAGGGTGAGTGAGGCTGTGTCTGTAGTTCAGGTGAGCCATCATGCCTTGGCCTAGTGCCTTGCCCAGGGGAACCCGGTCGACATCTGAGCTGTAGGCTTCGCCCAGTGGAGCCCTGACATGATTGGAGCCACAGTCAGA
The DNA here is from genome assembly GCA_022376925.1 of Tragulus kanchil. NCBI lineage: Eukaryota > Metazoa > Chordata > Mammalia > Artiodactyla > Tragulidae > Tragulus > Tragulus kanchil. The sequence continues at coordinate 126,130,707 of JAIOJX010000028.1, forward strand.
GAGCCGTGGCAAGTGTGGGGCCACTGCCACAGCATGGAAAGTAACTTTGGGGGTGATGTTGCTATCCTAGTGGGTCTGGAAGGCAGATAATCAGACCAAGGGGGCTATTCTTGAGCCATAATATTTAATGGAGTTTTCCCTGCTAGGTTTTGTGTTTACTTGAGACCTATCATTTCTCTTTTTCTTTCTTCTTTCACTCTTTTGCAATGGGAATGCCCATCACACGCCTGTTCTACCACTTTATTTTGGAAGCATATAACTTACTTGGTTTCACAAGTTCATAGCTTGGAGAAGAATTTGCCTCAAGATGGATGGATTGTCTTCTGAGTCCTACCCATGTCTGATTTACATATCTGGTTGAGAGTTGAACTTGGACTTTAGAGCTGTTGTTGGAATGAATTAAGGACCTTTAGGACAGCTTAGGTGTATTTTACATGTGATAAGGACACGGATTTGGGGCGAGAGACGGGTAGAATATGTGGACCGGATTTTTGTGCCCTCTCTCCCCAGTTTATGTGGTAAAGTCCATACCACCTCTTACCATGATGAGGTGATTAAATGATGAGAGTGTAGTACACACGGCTAGAATTAGTGCCCTTATAAAAGAGACCCCACAGATCTCTCACGTCTTCCCCATGTGAGGGCACAGTGAGAAAGCGGCATCTAGGAAATGGCCCTAAACAGACACCAAGTCTGTCAGGACCTTGACCTTGGATGTCCTAGCCTCCAGAATTGTGGGAGATACATGTTTGTTGTTTAAATCACTACAGTCTGTATCAAGCTGCCTGGATGGACTAAGACATTGGATAAATGCCATAAAAAAATACTTCAACAGAAAAGAGAGAAACCAAAAGAACTCCTGCTGCATATTGATAGAATTATTTTTTAAATAGGGGATTATTTATGGTAAAAAGAAAATAGTCAAGGTGTGAAAAATACGTTTACCAATAATGGGTAGTTTTAATATTCTGGGAATGGCTGTGGAGAAAAATGTAGTGGAAAAGAAGATAACTCACAAAGGAGAAAGTAGAGTGTGTGGAAAGAAATAACGATATGTTCTTTCTCTTCTTTCAAAGTTCAGATTTGAAGCTCAGCTGCTTCTGAAAGGAGAGCTGCTTCGGTCTAAGGCAACGGATGAGTGCCTTTTCCCAGATTTAGTCACCGGGATTTGAGGCTTAAGCACCACTTCTTTTTTTGGCTTGTTTGTAGTTCAGATATTTCAGTATGAGGTGAAGGTAGAAGGCTGAAATGAGGCAGGAAAAGGAGGAAAGCATGCTGGAGGCAAACCCAGGTCAATGGGCTTAGGAGTGATTGTGCTCCTTGGTCTGTGAGCCTTGCTCTGTGAGGAGCAAACATTGACTGCTTTCATGTGAGGCTCTTTTTACCTCAGCAACATGAGGTGATATTCTTAGACCTCCTCTAGACATATTTTTACTGATTTCCTTCTCATGTGAGGAAAAGGGAAAATCACATACTTCAATTTGAACTTGGACTTTAGAGCTGTTGTTGGAATGAATTAAGGACCTTTAGGACAGCTTAGGTGTATTTTACATGTGATAAGGACACGGATTTGGGCGAGAGACGGGTAGAATATGTGGACGGATTTTTGTGCCCTCTCTCCCCAGTTTATGTGGTAAAGTCCATACCACCTCTTACCATGATGAGGTGATTAAATGATGAGAGTGTAGTACACACGGCTAGAATTAGTGCCCTTATAAAAGAGACCCCACAGATCTCTCACGTCTTCCCCATGTGAGGGCACAGTGAGAAAGCGGCATCTAGGAAATGGCCCTAAACAGACACCAAGTCTGTCAGGACCTTGACCTTGGATGTCCTAGCCTCCAGAATTGTGGGAGATACATGTTTGTTGTTTAAATCACTACAGTCTGTATCAAGCTGCCTGGATGGACTAAGACATTGGATAAATGCCATAAAAAAATACTTCAACAGAAAAGAGAGAAACCAAAAGAACTCCTGCTGCATATTGATAGAATTATTTTTTAAATAGGGGATTATTTATGGTAAAAAGAAAATAGTCAAGGTGTGAAAAATACGTTTACCAATAATGGGTAGTTTTAATATTCTGGGAATGGCTGTGGAGAAAAATGTAGTGGAAAAGAAGATAACTCACAAAGGAGAAAGTAGAGTGTGTGGAAAGAAATAACGATATGTTCTTTCTCTTCTTTCAAAGTTCAGATTTGAAGCTCAGCTGCTTCTGAAAGGAGAGCTGCTTCGGTCTAAGGCAACGGATGAGTGCCTTTTCCCAGATTTAGTCACCGGGATTTGAGGCTTAAGCACCACTTCTTTTTTTGGCTTGTTTGTAGTTCAGATATTTCAGTATGAGGTGAAGGTAGAAGGCTGAAATGAGGCAGGAAAAGGAGGAAAGCATGCTGGAGGCAAACCCAGGTCAATGGGCTTAGGAGTGATTGTGCTCCTTGGTCTGTGAGCCTTGCTCTGTGAGGAGCAAACATTGACTGCTTTCATGTGAGGCTCTTTTTACCTCAGCAACATGAGGTGATATTCTTAGACCTCCTCTAGACATATTTTTACTGATTTCCTTCTCAGTGTGAGGAGGGAATATACCATTGGGGAAAGAATCACATACTTTGGCAATTTGGTAATAATTTTTCACTGAAGCTAATAAAAAAGTATCTGTAAAACTGAAATAAAGGAAATCCTAAGTTTCAGACATAAATGTATTAGCCTACTGCTTTAAGACAAGGTTCAGGGCTTGTTTAAAACTTTGAAGGAGAAAATGTTTTCATCTTGTCTGAGTCATTCTGTGTTGTATTTTTTTGTTTTGTTTTGTTTTGTTTTAAGATTTATTAATTTATTTACTTTGAGCGGGGGTCGGGTTGGGGAGGGAGGAGAGTGGGTGGGCCACCTCTATTGGTCTTTCATTTCTCTATTTTCATTCGTCTTCGTTCTTTGGCTCCTGTGGGCCTCCCATCGCGGTGGCGTCTGTCGTTGCAGAGCACCAGCTCTGGGCACATGCGTTCCAGAGCTCCGGCTCGGTGATTGGACACATCAGTCCAGCCGCTCCGTGGCACGTGGGATCTTCCCAGGCTAGGGATCCAACCGGCGCCCCCTGCACTGCAAGGCGGTGTCCCCACCCACTGGACCACTAGGGGAAGCCCTGTGTTGTATCTTAATGGAAAAATAATTACCTTCTGAAATGTAAAGTAAGTGCAGAGTAAGTACAGAGATTTTGAACAATAGTGACAAGACATAAATGTCTGGAACCTCAGAGAATTTTCTTTCTTTTTTGGTCCTAAAGAATTGCCTTTTCTTATAAACAATATCATTGGAAACCTTGAAACCTGCAGACTGGAAGTTCAGCTCTGGAAAAAGTGAATACTAAACTGCCAAAAATAAAATGATTGATTTTTAAATTATGTTGGAAGTTCAGATATTTCAGTATGAGGTGAAGGTAGAAGGCTGAAATGAGGCAGGAAAAGGAGGAAAGCATGCTGGAGGCAAACCCAGGTCAATGGGCTTAGGAGTGATTGTGCTCCTTGGTCTGTGAGCCTTGCTCTGTGAGGAGCAAACATTGACTGCTTTCATGTGAGGCTCTTTTTACCTCAGCAACATGAGGTGATATTCTTAGACCTCCTCTAGACATATTTTTACTGATTTCCTTCTCAGTGTGAGGAGGGAATATACCATTGGGGAAAGAATCACATACTTTGGCAATTTGGTAATAATTTTTCACTGAAGCTAATAAAAAAGTATCTGTAAAACTGAAATAAAGGAAATCCTAAGTTTCAGACATAAATGTATTAGCCTACTGCTTTAAGACAAGGTTCAGGGCTTGTTTAAAACTTTGAAGGAGAAAATGTTTTCATCTTGTCTGAGTCATTCTGTGTTGTATTTTTTTGTTTTGTTTTGTTTTGTTTTAAGATTTATTAATTTATTTACTTTGAGCGGGGGTCGGGTTGGGGAGGGAGGAGAGTGGGTGGGCCACCTCTATTGGTCTTTCATTTCTCTATTTTCATTCGTCTTCGTTCTTTGGCTCCTGTGGGCCTCCCATCGCGGTGGCGTCTGTCGTTGCAGAGCACCAGCTCTGGGCACATGCGTTCCAGAGCTCCGGCTCGGTGATTGGACACATCAGTCCAGCCGCTCCGTGGCACGTGGGATCTTCCCAGGCTAGGGATCCAACCGGCGCCCCCTGCACTGCAAGGCGGTGTCCCCACCCACTGGACCACCAGGGGAAGCCCTGTGTTGTATCTTAATGGAAAAATAATTACCTTCTGAAATGTAAAGTAAGTGCAGAGTAAGTACAGAGATTTTGAACAATAGTGACAAGACATAAATGTCTGGAACCTCAGAGAATTTTCTTTCTTTTTTGGTCCTAAAGAATTGCCTTTTCTTATAAACAATATCATTGGAAACCTTGAAACCTGCAGACTGGAAGTTCAGCTCTGGAAAAAGTGAATACTAAACTGCCAAAAATAAAAATGATTGATTTTTTAAATTATGTTGGAAGGTGCTTTGTCCTCTTTGTTTAGTAATGGCGATGAGAAGGTACAGAACAGTTTGAACTGATAAAATCACTAATTGTTGAACTGATTAACGGAACTGTGCCAGAGAATTTAGAATACAGATGGCAGGTTGTTTCCTTAGGGAGGCTTCCTAATTGATGGGGACTAAGTTTGAAAGAGAAGCCAGATTTAGTGTCTTACCTGTGTCTTTTTCCACTTCTCTACATCTACATCAGTCCTCCAGACAAAAACGGTACACCATGGAGTGGACTGGAACACACTGCCCTTCCCGGCAGTGCTCTTGCTGAGCTGAAAGCAGTTGAAATCAGCCATGAGCCACTAGCCTCCATTTGCAATAAAATCTCTCTTCCTGTAGCTTGTTTCATAGTGTGGCAGAAGGGTAAGATCCATTGTATGGTGAGCATAAATCTAATCAGTATTTTAAAAATTAAATAAATGGCATTATTAGTTTTAATATGCCCTCCAGGGATGAATTAGATGTACTTTGATATTTTAAAAAATGGAATGGATAGCTTTATTCTTTTTTTTATCTTTCCTCTTTGAAATGGTACTTGTTCAGAATGTAGAATCCTGGAGTGGTCTCAGAGAATGGGATTCCAACTCCACAACAAGGAATGCAACTGAAAATAAACTCCCACAGACAAGAGAACATCCAAGAAAGTTCCAGGTAGGGAGTTTTCCTAAGTCAATTGCTCATAAAGTAAAAGCCTGACAAATGATAATAAGAATTCTTAGTTAGAAATGGCCCAGTTTTCTACCTTGCTATAGTTTCTCTCTGTTGGTAGATGATAAAAGAGGGTCTTATTCTAGCTCATTCTAAGTGCACTTAATAGCATTACTTACTGAGTTTTTAGGTATCACTTTTCATTTTAAAATCACTTTTTCCTCATGAACTAATTGCTATTACACAGGGTTACTTTGACAGCAAGGCAAGGACAAGGATCAATGATGGCAAATTCCCTTAATGCCTGTTTTATGACTAAGGAGCAAGATAGTGGAAGAGATGAAAGTTGGCATCTTAGTGGATAGACACGACCAAATTGTCTTTTTTTATCTTTCAACATATTATCTAAAAGTAGTTTTAACTATTTTGTACCAATCCTCAAGTTCACTGAAACTATTAAAGACAAGTCATTTATCAGTTCTTTCCATTCCCTAGCTTGATATTTTAAACAGTTTCATCATAACCCATCATTTCCATTCCTCTCTTCAAGAAGTGAGGAACACATTTTTATCTACCTGGTAATTTGATTTTAAGGAAATGGCTTTATTTCACCTTTTGCTCAGGCATGCTCAGGAGTGCTGGCATTCTACAATTTAATCAAAAACAAGTTGCATATTGGTTTAGAAATAAAGTGTGAATTGTTTGAGCCTCCAATATGTAACACTACCAGTTCATAAATGTCACTTGCTAACCTGCAGATTCAAATATTAAAGTAATAGTTTAAATACGAGGGCAGAATGTACTTCTTTATATGTCTGTCTTTATAGCCTTAAGACTAAAGAAGATACCCAGATGTAATGTGGAAACACACAACAGAGTGATTTTCAGGGAAGAAATACTTTATTTTGATTGTACTGTGATGACATGATGGAATATTCATGGATTTGAATATACAATTATAGTGCTATGTACTATACTTTATGTATTATAATACTGCTTTTCTAAGTCACGTTATAGTAGCTCTTAACATTTTCTGTAAACAAAGGGAATAGTTTCATTGAAGTTGTTCCTGATAAGGACATTATCCTCAGATTTTATACAGTTGGTACTTCCAGTAAAGCAGCAGAGCGAGTGTAGCAAGTGGTCAGCAGCCTTTATGCTCCTGAAATAATTGCTCCCCAATGAGGCTCAAAGGGGCTTCCCTGGTGGCTCAGCAGTAAAGAACCCCTCTGCAGTGCAGGAGACATGGGGGATATGGGTTTGATCCTGCTCCTGCTTCTGAAAGATCCCTAGAGGAGGAAATTACAACCCACTCTAGTATTCTTGCTGGGAAAATCTCATGGACAGAGGAACCTTTAGGAGTCTCAAATTCCCTTAATGCCTGTTTTATGACTAAGGAGCAAGATAGTGGAAGAGATGAAAGTTGGCATCTTAGTGGATAGACACGACCAAATTGTCTTTTTTTATCTTTCAACATATTATCTAAAAGTAGTTTTAACTATTTTGTACCAATCCTCAAGTTCACTGAAACTATTAAAGACAAGTCATTTATCAGTTCTTTCCATTCCCTAGCTTGATATTTTAAACAGTTTCATCATAACCCATCATTTCCATTCCTCTCTTCAAGAAGTGAGGAACACATTTTTATCTACCTGGTAATTTGATTTTAAGGAAATGGCTTTATTTCACCTTTTGCTCAGGCATGCTCAGGAGTGCTGGCATTCTACAATTTAATCAAAAACAAGTTGCATATTGGTTTAGAAATAAAGTGTGAATTGTTTGAGCCTCCAATATGTAACACTACCAGTTCATAAATGTCACTTGCTAACCTGCAGATTCAAATATTAAAGTAATAGTTTAAATACGAGGGCAGAATGTACTTCTTTATATGTCTGTCTTTATAGCCTTAAGACTAAAGAAGATACCCAGATGTAATGTGGAAACACACAACAGAGTGATTTTCAGGGAAGAAATACTTTATTTTGATTGTACTGTGATGACATGATGGAATATTCATGGATTTGAATATACAATTATAGTGCTATGTACTATACTTTATGTATTATAATACTGCTTTTCTAAGTCACGTTATAGTAGCTCTTAACATTTTCTGTAAACAAAGGGAATAGTTTCATTGAAGTTGTTCCTGATAAGGACATTATCCTCAGATTTTATACAGTTGGTACTTCCAGTAAAGCAGCAGAGCGAGTGTAGCAAGTGGTCAGCAGCCTTTATGCTCCTGAAATAATTGCTCCCCAATGAGGCTCAAAGGGGCTTCCCTGGTGGCTCAGCAGTAAAGAACCCCTCTGCAGTGCAGGAGACATGGGGGATATGGGTTTGATCCTGCTCCTGCTTCTGAAAGATCCCCTAGAGGAGGAAATTACAACCCACTCTAGTATTCTTGCTGGGAAAATCTCATGGACAGAGGAACCTGAGGAGATAGTGTCCACGGAGTCTCAAGGACTTGGAGACTACTGAGTAACTAAGCACATATGCATACAGTGAGGCTCAAAGGATTCAGAGGAACATAAATGTAATTGGTAATGGAAAGCACGTCAGATCAGGTAATAGAAAAAACCTGGCATACGTACGTCAGTGTGGCATAGTGGGAAAGAAAGATGCAGTAGTACAAAATGGAAAGCCAAACAGGAGGATGGGACTTAGTCTAATCTTCATCCCCAGTGCCCTTGAATGATATGGCTTTTGAACTGTTTCTTCATCAGTAAATTTGGGAGGTTTGCATGTGTGCTAAGTCGCTTCAGTCATGTCTGACTCTGTGTGACCATTTGGACTGTAGCCCACCAGGCTTCTCTGTCCATGGGATTCTCCAGGCAGGAATATTGGAGTGGGTTGCCATGACCTCCTTCAGGGAGTCTTCCTGACCCAGGGATGGAACTCATGTCTCTTACGTCTCCTGCACTGGCAGGCAGGTTCTTTGCCACTAGGGTCACCTGGGAAGCCCCAGATTTAGGATATCTACCTAATAGAGATGATCACAATGTAATGGCATCTGACATGATACATGGTAATGAGAGGGATTTAAAAATTACTCTAATAATAATTATAGTAATCCATAGATTGAGGGAGATTACATGATGGGGGATGAGCAAGAAACAATCATCCAGGCAAATTCTGGGAGACGGATAATTAGACCATTTTGGCCCTTAGTAGCTCTTAACATTTTCTGTAAACAAAGGGAATAGTTTCATTGAAGTTGTTCCTGATAAGGACATTATCCTCAGATTTTATACAGTTGGTACTTCCAGTAAAGCAGCAGAGCGAGTGTAGCAAGTGGTCAGCAGCCTTTATGCTCCTGAAATAATTGCTCCCCAATGAGGCTCAAAGGGGCTTCCCTGGTGGCTCAGCAGTAAAGAACCCCTCTGCAGTGCAGGAGACATGGGGGATATGGGTTTGATCCTGCTCCTGCTTCTGAAAGATCCCCTAGAGGAGGAAATTACAACCCACTCTAGTATTCTTGCTGGGAAAATCTCATGGACAGAGGAACCTGAGGAGATAGTGTCCACGGAGTCTCAAGGACTTGGAGACTACTGAGTAACTAAGCACATATGCATACAGTGAGGCTCAAAGGATTCAGAGGAACATAAATGTAATTGGTAATGGAAAGCACGTCAGATCAGGTAATAGAAAAACCTGGCATAAATCGTCAGTGTGGCATAGTGGGAAAGAAAGATGCAGTAGTACAAAATGGAAAGCCAAACAGGAGGATGGGACTTAGTCTAATCTTCATCCCCAGTGCCCTTGAATGATATGGCTTTTGAACTGTTTCTTCATCAGTAAATTTGGGAGGTTTGCATGTGTGCTAAGTCGCTTCAGTCATGTCTGACTCTGTGTGACCATTTGGACTGTAGCCCACCAGGCTTCTCTGTCCATGGGATTCTCCAGGCAGGAATATTGGAGTGGGTTGCCATGACCTCCTTCAGGGAGTCTTCCTGACCCAGGGATGGAACTCATGTCTCTTACGTCTCCTGCACTGGCAGGCAGGTTCTTTGCCACTAGGGTCACCTGGGAAGCCCCAGATTTAGGATATCTACCTAATAGAGATGATCACAATGTAATGGCATCTGACATGATACATGGTAATGAGAGGGATTTAAAAATTACTCTAATAATAATTATAGTAATCCATAGATTGAGGGAGATTACATGATGGGGGATGAGCAAGAAACAATCATCCAGGCAAATTCTGGGGAGACCGGATAATTAGACCATTTTGGCCCTTAGTAGTCCTTTCGTGTTTCATGACATTTCACAACACACTGCTCAGTGAATTATTCTGTTTGCCTAGAGCTCTGTGAGGTCTCCTTTCTGAAAGTCTCCTTTGCATTACCCCAGCGCCTTCTTTTTTTCCTTAGAAACTGTGTTCTGATTGGCATTGATTAGTAGAACTCTGGCATCAAAGGTCAGTTAAACTCGTTTACTTTAAGAAGTAGAAACTAAAAAGAGAAACACTAAGTATTACCAAACTCAAAGGTTTGACTGCTTGCTGATTGAAAGTCAATCTTGAGAGACAAGTGCTGGTAGGAATGGAAGTGCCTTATTCAGCTGCATCCTGGGGAGAAGGTAGACTTGTGTTCCAGGACCAACTCCAAAGATTCTTCACGGCCTTAAAAGCTTTTAAAGAGAAAAACTGAGAAATAATCTCAGTTAATCATTGAGGTAGGGGGTCAGATTTGTCACCACCTCCCGCTGCGTGTGACTTGTGGACTTCTTGTGATCTTTCTTTAGAAGCTGTCTTGTTCATACAGTTGGCTTGAGGGATTATGGAAGGGGAAGCTGGGGGAAAGATCTAGTCCTCTGTTAATTACTTATCCTTTATTTCTATTTCTTTGATCTAAGGAAAGAATCAACACGTTAGGCAAGGCACTGTGATCAAAAGATCTGAAAGGTGTGTGCTTGGGCAGGAGGTGATCAGAGCATGGGAATGCCTGGTTTAAAGGTTAGTTACAATATAGCTTTGCTAAAGTGACGAGACAAAAGGAGACCTGCAGAGAGCTGCTTCCTGCAAAGAATTGCTTAATGGGCATTGATTAACACAAAACATATGCGTTATTAGTCATAGAAATTTTAAGAATCACTTGATAAAGCAGTAAAAATTTTCCAAATTTTCCAAATTATCTTGTAGCTTGAGATTTATCACCTGATTTCTTTAGTTCTAATCATGGGTGGGCTTTATGAATAAAGGTGGGGAAGTTTCTCAAATTCTGATACTTTATACAAAATTTTATACGTGTACACATGTTTCTGGTGGAGAGGGTCTACAGCTTTCATCAGATTCCAAAAGGAGCAGTTGATCTCCCAAATTTTAAGAAACTGAAACTGTTAGTTGCTCAGTCATGTCTGACTCTTTGAGACACCATGGATAGTAGTCTACCAGGCTCCTCTGTCCGTGGGATTCTCCAGGCAAGAATACTGGAGTGGTTACCCATTCCGTTCTTCAGGTATGGAACCTGAATTTCCTGCATTGCAGGCAGATTCTTTACCATCTTGAGCCACCAGGGAATGGTTTAATTCCCTGAAGTATAGAAGGATGGCTGTGCTCTAAGTAATGTATTCTACTGTCTTGCTACTCAAAGTGTGATCCTAAGTGAGCATGGGCAAGCACAATTGGGGATTGCTAGAAATGAAGCATCTTAGATTTTCTGAATGAGAATTTGCATTTTAACACCAGTCTCTAGGTGTCTTGTTGTGCTTATTAAAATATGAGACTTCCTGTTCCAGTGGTCAAGAGATAAGGTCTGAATTTGTACTCTGGCTCTACCAAATACCAGTTGTCCCAAGCTTGGATATTTTTGGGGGGGCCACTTCTGTTGATCTTTCATTTTATTTATCTTTTTTCTTTGGCCTGTGTGGGCCTCCCATTGCAGTGGCCTCTCTCACCACAGAGCAGTTGCTCTGGGCACATGCGCTCCAGAGCTCCAGCTTGGTAACTGGACACATCGGTCCAGCTGCTCCGTGGCACGTGAGATCCTCCCAGGCCAGGGATTGAACTGGCGCCCCTTGTACTGCAAGGTGGTGTCCTTACCCACTGGACCACCAGGGGAGACCCCTAACTTGGATTTTTAATACTGCATATTATATAACATTAAGTTACCTAACTCAAGAGTCAGAATGCTTGGGCTCCAGTCCAGAGTTTGACAACAGTTAGTTGCTGACTTTTGCCAAATTTTTGAAACTTCAGGGGTCTCTGTTTCTTAAAGGAGTAGTCTGTAAGATAGAGGAGCCTGGCGGGCTACAGTCCACAGGGCCACAGAGAATTAAACACGAATGAAGGGACTTAGCACGCATGCACACACAAGTCCCCTTTGAGCTCTGAATTCTGGAGTTTACCCTTTGTTTCTCCCACATGTATTTTGTCACCACTTACCTATTGAAATGCCATCTTTTTGTCAGGGCCCACCACATGTCTTCCAAACTCTGAAGAACGTGCTGGTTTCTTCATCTTTAAATTTCTGTTATACTTAATGTACTAGTCCATTCATCACTTTATTGTATGCTAAGGTTTTTTTTAATTGTTAAATTTACTTATCTTTTCTTCCAAGCTTGGAGCCATGCAAGCTGTGTCTATTTCTTGTCTTCTTAAAGGTATCATAGCACAGGGCACATAGTAGATGTCTAATAAATCTGAAAATTGGATGTGTTAAGAGAAGATGTCTATAGGTGACAAATGAATAGTCCCAGTTTCCTTAGGTTAGTGTTAAATTGATCGTGTTAATGGGCTTCCGAGGTGGTGCTAGTGGTGAAGAATCTGCTTGCAATGCAGGAGGTGCAAGAGCTGCAGGTTCAGTCCCTGGGTTGGGAACATCCCTTGAAGGAGGGCACGGCAACCTGCTCCAGTCTTCTTGCCTGGAGAATCCCTATGGACGGAGGACCCTGGGGGGCTGCAGTTCATAGGGTCTCACCGAGACAGACATGACTGAAGTGACTTAACACGCATGCCTGCAAGTCATTCACATGTCAGTTGTTCTTTTTATTTAAGTTGCTCAGTTGTGTCTGACTCTTCTGCAAAACCAGAGACTGTAGCCCCTCAATCTTTTTGAAGTCCAAAAAGACTCTCAAGAGTCTTCTCCAGCACCACAGTTCAAAGGCATCAATTCTTTGTTGCTTAGCCTTCTTTATGGTCCAACTCTCACATCTATACATGACTATCAGAAAGACCATATCTTTGACTGTACAGACCTTTGTTGGCAAAGTGATATTTCTGCTTTTTAATAAACTTTCTAGTTTTGTCATAGCTTTCCTCCTAAGGAGCAAGCATCTTTTAATTTTATGGCTGCAGTCACCATCCACAGTGATTTTGGAGCCCAAGAAAATAAAATCTGACACTGTTTCCACTTTTCAACCATCTATTTGCCGTGAAGTGATGAGATTGGATACATGATCTTTGTTTTTTGAAGGTTGAGTGTTAAGCCAGCCTTTTCATTCTCCTTTTTCACCATCATCAAGAGGCTCTATTGTTCCTCTTCACTTTCTGTCATTAAAGTGGTATCATCTGCATATCTGAAGTTGATTCATATATATGTATACATATATCTCTCCATATGTATACATACATCTGCATAAAGCAAATTAAATACTTTCACCAAAATTGTAAGACTGTTTCCAAGTTAGTTATTAATGTTAGTTTGCCATTTCCAGCACAGCGAATAATACAAATACTGTGACTCTCATGTGGAGAAGGAACTTTAAAAATAATCTTAAAATTACAGAGGACATAAGACTCCTGTGTTATAGGAAAAAAGACTTCATTATTCACAGCTCAGCAAGCCCCATGAGTATCAGCATATTTATGTCAGTTACCCTTGACGCTCGGATCCCACAGAAGCGAAGCAGAGAGTTGCAGATGAAGGCTGGCACAGTGGGTTGTGTTACAGGAGAGGAACCCTGAGTTTAAAGACTCAGAATCTCCTACAGTGGGCCAGATGCATGCTGTTATTTGCTCCTGAGTTATTTTTGGTACTAAATTTGTCTATCATTTGTTACAAAAAAAAAAGAGGAAAAAGAGGTGATTTCATATTTTAAGATGTTTTCTATGCAAACACCCTTGACAAGATAGGGAGGAACAAAGTGCAGGCAAGGATTAGTTCCCTAAGAAGTACAAGAATGCTCGTGATCCCTGAGATTGCACTAAAACCTGTAGCCCCTCAATCTTTTGAAGTCCAAAAGACTCTCAAGAGTCTTCTCCAGCACCACAGTTCAAAGGCATCAATTCTTTGTTGCTTAGCCTTCTTTATGGTCCAACTCTCACATCTATACATGACTATCAGAAAGACCATATCTTTGACTGTACAGACCTTTGTTGGCAAAGTGATATTTCTGCTTTTTAATAAACTTTCTAGTTTTGTCATAGCTTTCCTCCTAAGGAGCAAGCATCTTTTAATTTTATGGCTGCAGTCACCATCCACAGTGATTTTGGAGCCCAAGAAAATAAAATCTGACACTGTTTCCACTTTTCAACCATCTATTTGCCGTGAAGTGATGAGATTGGATACATGATCTTTGTTTTTTGAAGGTTGAGTGTTAAGCCAGCCTTTTCATTCTCCTTTTTCACCATCATCAAGAGGCTCTATTGTTCCTCTTCACTTTCTGTCATTAAAGTGGTATCATCTGCATATCTGAAGTTGATTCATATATATGTATACATATATCTCCATATGTATACATACATCTGCATAAAGCAAATTAAATACTTTCACCAAAATTGTAAGACTGTTTCCAAGTTAGTTATTAATGTTAGTTTGCCATTTCCAGCACAGCGAATAATACAAATACTGTGACTCTCATGTGGAGAAGGAACTTTAAAAATAATCTTAAAATTACAGAGGACATAAGACTCCTGTGTTATAGGAAAAAAGACTTCATTATTCACAGCTCAGCAAGCCCCATGAGTATCAGCATATTTATGTCAGTTACCCTTGACGCTCGGATCCCACAGAAGCGAAGCAGAGAGTTGCAGATGAAGGCTGGCACAGTGGGTTGTGTTACAGGAGAGGAACCCTGAGTTTAAAGACTCAGAATCTCCTACAGTGGGCCAGATGCATGCTGTTATTTGCTCCTGAGTTATTTTTGGTACTAAATTTGTCTATCATTTGTTACAAAAAAAAAAGAGGAAAAAGAGGTGATTTCATATTTTAAGATGTTTTCTATGCAAACACCCTTGACAAGATAGGGAGGAACAAAGTGCAGGCAAGGATTAGTTCCCTAAGAAGTACAAGAATGCTCGTGATCCCTGAGAACTGTATTCCAAGAGTGTTACTCTTGATTCTGGATGATAAATAGATCAGAAACTTGTTCAGGAGCTATTCATTGAAACGACTTTTTTTGAGCTCTACAAAGTTACATTATCCCTCTTTGTGTGAGGCAGAAATTTGGGTTGGAGGTCACATCGAATGCCTTTCACCTTAGGGCACAAATCCACTGTCTTAGCAAAATGCAAAGAGAACTATCATCTCACCGTGGAGGGCATAGTGGTGGGAAGCTGGTGGCAGAGCAGTGAGTCTGATAGGAATGTGAAGGACTTTCTGACAAGACAGCAGGATCACTTTTCTTGCTTGGGAAATGGGGTTTTGCTGCTTATCTTGCCTGGAGAATCCCATGGACAGAGGAGCCTGGTGGGAGACAGTCCCTAGGGTCACAGAGCGTCAGACACGACTAAACACGTACGCTCCTCCCACACACCTAGTACTAAATCATCAAGAACAGGGGAACTACTAATCGACCCAGACTTCTTGCTGTGAATTTTGGAAGAGTTTTATGTCGTGGCCACCCCACTCTCAAACAATCTAGTCCAGTCAAAACACAAACCCATGATTTCAGCATGAGCTGGATGTTGAGAGCAGCAGACGGTTGCTAAGCTCCTATTTGCTTGCTTTAAGTCCAGGAAGAACCCAGGATTTTGGCCAGTTACTTATAGCTCCAGAATCCCGTATGATTATTGAGATTAACATTGTTTCCCATCACTTCTTGTCACACCCATTTCCTATGTGTTCTAATTAAAAAACATTTTAAGCTATCCTTGGGGATGGAAGAAACATCTGATGACAGACCGTTCTAACATTTCACTCTATGTTCTTTGGTGGAAGAAAGGGCTAGTGAAGTGTTTCCTAAGTGCCAGGTTGTGTCATCATAATCTTAATTTTTAACTTCATGTATTAAAATGATACTATTCTGCCTGTGTCTTGTGAGAAATCAGCTCAAGATTTTTCTTCTTTTTTCTTTTGTCAGTTACTTACAATGCATCTTTAGATGCTATTATTTCCAGTACAACCAGCAATACAAACACTGTGGTGCTAGCCTGGAGAGAGAAATCAAAAAAGCATCTTAAAATGACATCCTTCAACATTGCCCAGGGCATTCATGCTTTTGATTACCACTCCCGGCTCAATTTAATTGGTATGTAAAATAAATCATGATAACTATGAGGACTCCTGAATAGTGGATGATGCATATTTGTATGCATGGGGCCTCTTCACCTTGTTGCTTTTATTGCCAGAGAGACCAACTCAAACCACTCACATTATATTACCTGAGAATGTCTGCTAATGGGGCATTAGGATGGGCAGCGTAGATCAACAAGATTAGGGTGAAAATATGAGAAAGTGCTCCAGTGCTTTGACGACTCTTTTTATTAGAATTGGTGGGGAATGTAAAAGGACATAGACAGGGCTTCCCCTGGTGGTCCAGTGGGTAAGGACACCGCCTTGCAGTGCAAGGGGCGCCGGTTCGAGCCCTGGCCTGGGAAGATCCCACATGCCGCGGAGCGGCTGGACTGATGTGTCCAATTACCGAGCCAGAGCTCTGGAGCGCATGCGCCCAGAGCCGGCGCTCTGTGACGACAGAGGCCACCGCGATGGGAGGCCCACAGGAGCCAGAGAACAAAGACGGATGAACATAGAGAAACGAAAGACCAATAGAAGTGGCCCGCCTGCTCCCCTCCCTCCCCAACCCCCGCCCCAAATAAATAAATAACTAAATAAATCTTTAAAAAAAAAAAAAAAAAACAGGATATAGACAGAGGAGACGGTTTGTGCGGTGTCTTCCTCTGCCTTCTTCCTAACCAAATCACCAAATGCTCACCCCAAATAAATGCATCATTTTCCTTGTGCTCCTGCACACACACACACACTTAATAGAGAAATGCAAAATGTAGAGCATTTTCAAATCACCTTTCAGAATATAACTTCAGATGCTTTCTGAAATTTTTCAGATTTGTCCTTTAGCATACTAAAGGAGAGTTCTTTTTTTTTTAATTTTCTTTTTATTGGAGGACATTTGCTTTATGATGATTGTGTTAGTTTCTGGTGTACAGCAAAGTGAATTAGCTATAATGTAGAGATATGCCCCCTCTTCTTTGGATTTCAGGTCACCACAGAGCAGAGAGAAGAGCCCTGTGCTCTGCAGGTTCTCATTATGATGTTGTCTATCTTAAACATAGTGGTGTATATATGTCATACCCAATCTTCCAATTCATTCCACCCTCCCCTTCCTCCTCCTGGTGCCCATACGCTTGTTCTCTGTGCCTGTGTCTCTATTTCTACTTTGCAAATAGGTTCATCTGTATCATTTTTCTAGATTCCACATATATGCATTAATATGCAATATTTGTTTTTCTCTTTTTGACTTGCTCCCTGATAGTCTCTAGGTCCATCCACATTTATGTGAATAGCACAATGTCATTCCTTCTTATGGCTGAGTACAATTCCATTGTATATGTGTGCACATCTTCTTTATTCATTCCTTTGTTGAACATTTAGAGGAGAACTCTTTTCTTTCTTTTTTTTTTTTTAAAGATTTATTTAGTTATTTATTTTGGGCGGAGGTCGGGTTGGGGACGGAGGGGAGAGTGCGGGGCACTTCTATTGGTCTTTCATTTCTCTGTTTTCATCCGTCTTTGTTCTTTGGCTCCTGTGGGCCTCCCATTGCGGTGGCATCTGTTGTTGCAGAGCGCCGGCTCTGGGTGCATGCGCTCCAGAGCTCCGGCTTGGTAATTGGACACATCGGTCCAGCTGCTCCGCGGCACGTGGGATCTTCCCAGGCCAGGGATTGAACCGGCGCCCCTTGCACTGCAAGGCGGTGTCCTTACCCACTGGACCACCAGGGAAGCCCCTGCTGATGCCTCTTAAAGAACTGTCTTGTCCCTTCATCCCATGCAGACTCCTTCTCCCCTACACCTTCCATTTCAACTACTTCCCGTGATAGGACTCATGACCTATTAGGCTGGGCTGCTGGACAATGATAAGATTTTCCTTCCTTCCAAACAAGGGTGCATAAGTGCTGAGAAGGCTTTTATCAACTCATGGTGATAAAGTATGTGATAAAATCATTTCAGAAAGAAAGTGTCATGGGGTGTTTCTGTTTTATTAATTTTTTTCTTTTTAATTCTGATTAGCAACTGCTGGCATTGACAATAAAGTGTGCCTCTGGAACCCCTATGTTGTCTCTAAGCCGGTTGGCATCCTTTGGGGTCACTCAGCCAGTGTAATAGCTGTTCAGTTCTTTGCTGCAAGAAAACAACTTTTCAGCTTCTGCAAAGATAAAGTAAGTAACAGTGTGCATTCAGTTTATTTAGTTCTGCCTCCCCAGTTACTACCCAAATCTATGTTTGGTTTGAAATTTCTCTTAGAGATTGTCCCAATCCGCAGGCTTCGTCAGCTCAGACCTAGGATTCGTCAATGCAGGCCATAAAGGGGGGGGAGTGGGAATTGAGAGGACAAGAGACACAAGAAATGGAGACAAGACAGGGGTCTGATCAAGTCTCGTTTTATTGCGGAAACAAGGGGGCATTTGTACTATACAGAAACAGGAAGGAGCTACTCATAAGCCAATCATGTAAAAGGTCAGATGCACACGTGCTTCCGACCCCATAGGAATGCAAGGGAAGCATGCACTGATCACGAGCACGGAAACTAGGAACAACCTATCAGAGCAATATGCGGGGCACTTCTATTGGTCTTTCATTTCTCTGTTTTCATCCGTCTTTGTTCTTTGGCTCCTGTGGGCCTCCCATTGCGGTGGCATCTGTTGTTGCAGAGCGCCGGCTCTGGGTGCATGCGCTCCAGAGCTCCGGCTTGGTAATTGGACACATCGGTCCAGCTGCTCCGCGGCACGTGGGATCTTCCCAGGCCAGGGATTGAACCGGCGCCCCTTGCACTGCAAGGCGGTGTCCTTACCCACTGGACCACCAGGGAAGCCCCTGCTGATGCCTCTTAAAGAACTGTCTTGTCCCTTCATCCCATGCAGACTCCTTCTCCCCTACACCTTCCATTTCAACTACTTCCCGTGATAGGACTCATGACCTATTAGGCTGGGCTGCTGGACAATGATAAGATTTTCCTTCCTTCCAAACAAGGGTGCATAAGTGCTGAGAAGGCTTTTATCAACTCATGGTGATAAAGTATGTGATAAAATCATTTCAGAAAGAAAGTGTCATGGGGTGTTTCTGTTTTATTAATTTTTTTCTTTTTAATTCTGATTAGCAACTGCTGGCATTGACAATAAAGTGTGCCTCTGGAACCCCTATGTTGTCTCTAAGCCGGTTGGCATCCTTTGGGGTCACTCAGCCAGTGTAATAGCTGTTCAGTTCTTTGCTGCAAGAAAACAACTTTTCAGCTTCTGCAAAGATAAAGTAAGTAACAGTGTGCATTCAGTTTATTTAGTTCTGCCTCCCCAGTTACTACCCAAATCTATGTTTGGTTTGAAATTTCTCTTAGAGATTGTCCCAATCCGCAGGCTTCGTCAGCTCAGACCTAGGATTCGTCAATGCAGGCCATAAAGGGGGGGGAGTGGGAATTGAGAGGACAAGAGACACAAGAAATGGAGACAAGACAGGGGTCTGATCAAGTCTCGTTTTATTGCGGAAACAAGGGGGCATTTGTACTATACAGAAACAGGAAGGAGCTACTCATAAGCCAATCATGTAAAAGGTCAGATGCACACGTGCTTCCGACCCCATAGGAATGCAAGGGAAGCATGCACTGATCACGAGCACGGAAACTAGGAACAACCTATCAGAGCAATATGCACACACCTTAAACCACACCTCCCTACATCCACCAGGTGCCATCTTTGTGAAAACATGACGATGCTCCTAAACTGGAGGCTGCAAAGTGCGGCCAGGGCTCTGCGTGAGAGGCTCCGCTAGGCGCCATTAAGTGGCGCATTGCAGCATTCACATACAGGAGGCTATAGGATGTGGCCGGGCTGCCCCACGGTCCTGGACAAGAGATGGCATAGATTTTGAAAATATAGTGACTTACTATTATGGTTTTGGAAATCTGTATTTTATAAAAGATATTAATGGCAATTTAGGATAGTCCTGGGCAACTGGATGAGTTATTTCATTAAAATTTTTTTTCAAATCATATACTCATAGATTTAATTCTTATTTTTGAGCTTTCAGTAGGTCATTTTAAGGGTTTCTAAAGATTCACTTGTGTGCTCAGTCACTCAGGCCTGTCCGACTCTTTTGCAGCCCCAGGGACTGTAGCCTGCCAGGTTCCTCTATCCATGGAATTCTCCAGGCAAGGATACTGATACATGTATATGTGAAAATTAAATAGAAAAAATAGAAATTCACCTCAACTTCTTAGCCTCACCCTGTGTGTAAGTCCTGCTAAATTTGCTTATTTCACTATGTTCTATCAGACTGTAAATCTCCTGCCTTGGCCTGAAACTTCACCACTCAACTACCAATTCCAGTTGATTCTGCCATCAAATATATTTATCAGCCTCACCTCTCTCTCTCGGTTGCCACGGCTCTCATTCAAACTCATCTTCCTTTGAATTATCTCATCCAAACCATTGCAAATGTTTCTTAACCTGTCTTCCTTTGTTTGGACTGGTCTGACTCCAGTCTGGCCTCCATCCTGCTAATTAAGTGGTTTGTAAGACAACTTCACTCACCATTCTCAGTAAAGATTACTGCCTCCAGTTCCAAACCCAGCTTTTTTTATTGCGGAAACAAGGGGCATTTGTACTATACAGAAACAGGAGGGCTACTCATAAGCCAATCATGTAAAAGGTCAGATGCACACGTGCTTCCGACCCCATAGGAATGCAAGGGAAGCATGCACTGATCACGAGCACGGAAACTAGGAACAACCTATCAGAGCAATATGCACACACCTTAAACCACACCTCCCTACATCCACCAGGTGCCATCTTTGTGAAAACATGACGATGCTCCTAAACTGGAGGCTGCAAAGTGCGGCCAGGGCTCTGCGTGAGAGGCTCCGCTAGGCGCCATTAAGTGGCGCATTGCAGCATTCACATACAGGAGGCTATAGGATGTGGCCGGGCTGCCCCACGGTCCTGGACAAGAGATGGCATAGATTTTGAAAATATAGTGACTTACTATTATGGTTTTGGAAATCTGTATTTTATAAAAGATATTAATGGCAATTTAGGATAGTCCTGGGCAACTGGATGAGTTATTTCATTAAAATTTTTTTTCAAATCATATACTCATAGATTTAATTCTTATTTTTGAGCTTTCAGTAGGTCATTTTAAGGGTTTCTAAAGATTCACTTGTGTGCTCAGTCACTCAGGCCTGTCCGACTCTTTTGCAGCCCCAGGGACTGTAGCCTGCCAGGTTCCTCTATCCATGGAATTCTCCAGGCAAGGATACTGATACATGTATATGTGAAAATTAAATAGAAAAAATAGAAATTCACCTCAACTTCTTAGCCTCACCCTGTGTGTAAGTCCTGCTAAATTTGCTTATTTCACTATGTTCTATCAGACTGTAAATCTCCTGCCTTGGCCTGAAACTTCACCACTCAACTACCAATTCCAGTTGATTCTGCCATCAAATATATTTATCA
Organism: Tragulus kanchil; assembly: GCA_022376925.1. Taxonomy (NCBI): domain Eukaryota; kingdom Metazoa; phylum Chordata; class Mammalia; order Artiodactyla; family Tragulidae; genus Tragulus; species Tragulus kanchil. Next base: position 126,151,713 of record JAIOJX010000028.1, read on the forward strand.
GCCTCACCTCTCTCTCTCGGTTGCCACGGCTCTCATTCAAACTCATCTTCCTTTGAATTATCTCATCCAAACCATTGCAAATGTTTCTTAACCTGTCTTCCTTTGTTTGGACTGGTCTGACTCCAGTCTGGCCTCCATCCTGCTAATTAAGTGGTTTGTAAGACAATTTCTTCACCTTCTCTTATCCTCATTCTAAATATCAGCTCTAAAATGCTTCAGCTTTTACATAAAGCCCTTCCCCAGTCTACCAAACCCAGCTCACTTCCTGCTTTTCTCTTCCATGTATTTGATCTCTAACCACATTACATTTCACTCCCACCATGCTGCCTCACGGCTCTCCTGTGTGCCTTCCCGTCTTCTGTTCCCTCTCCTCCATGATCCACTGGCAAAAGCCTGTACATCCTTGAAGTTTCCGACGCTTTTGGAATCTTCCACACAGATCTAGGTGTTTGATTCTTTGTGCTTTTATTGCACCTGTCTGTCCTGCCTTAGAACATGTGTTCTGTCGTAAGGAAGTTGTCTGTCTGGTTTTGTAAGCAGGGTCAGGATCTTTTCAGCTTGTATATTGGTGTCAGTCACAGAGCTTGGCAGCTGACAGTGTGTGTTCAGTGATTCCTTGTTGATAGTTTGAAGTGAAGACTCATTGTGACTCTTAGGTATCAAAGAAATTCAGAATGAAAATTCTTCTGAGCCTTAGGCTTATTTAGTTGTTCTTCTTTTAAAGGTCTTTTACCTCTAACTTCCATTATTCAACTGAACACAGTTTGACACGTATACTTGAAGGTTGTATATGTATATTGTATCTTTCACTAGGTTTTAATTGGTTATAGGCAAAGATTATTCTATTGAATTCATTTTTGTGTTTCCCAGAATTTAGCGCGTATTGAAAGTGAAAGTGAAAATCATTCAGTCATGTTCTGACTCTTTGTGACCCATGGATGAGTCATGAAATTCTCCAAGCAAGAATACCGGAGTGGCTAGCATTTCCCTTCTCCAGGGGATCTTCCCAACCCTAGGATCAAACCCAGGTCTCCCATGTTGCATGCTCTGAGTACATATTAATGTACTTTAAATACATGTTGAATAAAACATAAAATAGTGTAACTATCAACTAAATGATTGGATCCAACAGAGAGTAAGAACTCTATCTATTTTTGGATTGTGCTATACACATAGTTGTGTAATCACTAAATCGTGTCCAACTCTGTTGCGGCCACATGCACTCTAGCCTGCCAGGTTCCTCTGTCCATGGGATTTCCCAGGCAAATATACTGGAATGGGTTGCTATTCCTTCTCCAGATGATCTTCCCAACTAAAGGTATGAACCCAAATCTCATGCACTGGCAGGTGGATTCTTCATCACTGAGCCACAGGACAGCCTGCCATACACATAGTAGGTCCTCAATAAATCTTAGTGCTTAACTAAGATCTTAAACAGATCTTTATCAAAGCTAAATATGAAAGAAGTAACAGATATTTTATCATTACAGAATTCCCTGAGAGGTGATACACATTTAAAAGCAAGTGGAAAAAAAAGTGTTCTCAAGAGTCAGAATTGACTATGTATAGCTATCTTCAGTGTTAACACTGCCTGATCTCTTTCAAGGCAGTTTTATCATCCTATTTTTGCTTTGACTTTTTGGGGAATTTTCAGCTTGTATATTGGTGTCAGTCACAGAGCTTGGCAGCTGACAGTGTGTGTTCAGTGATTCCTTGTTGATAGTTTGAAGTGAAGACTCATTGTGACTCTTAGGTATCAAAGAAATTCAGAATGAAAATTCTTCTGAGCCTTAGGCTTATTTAGTTGTTCTTCTTTTAAAGGTCTTTTACCTCTAACTTCCATTATTCAACTGAACACAGTTTGACACGTATACTTGAAGGTTGTATATGTATATTGTATCTTTCACTAGGTTTTAATTGGTTATAGGCAAAGATTATTCTATTGAATTCATTTTTGTGTTTCCCAGAATTTAGCGCGTATTGAAAGTGAAAGTGAAAATCATTCAGTCATGTTCTGACTCTTTGTGACCCATGGATGAGTCATGAAATTCTCCAAGCAAGAATACCGGAGTGGCTAGCATTTCCCTTCTCCAGGGGATCTTCCCAACCCTAGGATCAAACCCAGGTCTCCCATGTTGCATGCTCTGAGTACATATTAATGTACTTTAAATACATGTTGAATAAAACATAAAATAGTGTAACTATCAACTAAATGATTGGATCCAACAGAGAGTAAGAACTCTATCTATTTTTGGATTGTGCTATACACATAGTTGTGTAATCACTAAATCGTGTCCAACTCTGTTGCGGCCACATGCACTCTAGCCTGCCAGGTTCCTCTGTCCATGGGATTTCCCAGGCAAATATACTGGAATGGGTTGCTATTCCTTCTCCAGATGATCTTCCCAACTAAAGGTATGAACCCAAATCTCATGCACTGGCAGGTGGATTCTTCATCACTGAGCCACAGGACAGCCTGCCATACACATAGTAGGTCCTCAATAAATCTTAGTGCTTAACTAAGATCTTAAACAGATCTTTATCAAAGCTAAATATGAAAGAAGTAACAGATATTTTATCATTACAGAATTCCCTGAGAGGTGATACACATTTAAAAGCAAGTGGAAAAAAAAGTGTTCTCAAGAGTCAGAATTGACTATGTATAGCTATCTTCAGTGTTAACACTGCCTGATCTCTTTCAAGGCAGTTTTATCATCCTATTTTTGCTTTGACTTTTAAGTCATTATGTTGTAATAAAGCTTGTCATGCTGTCTTTCAGATTAGTCTAAATCCTTTTCACTTTGATAAATGCATAATAATCTTAGGCTGTATGTCTTCACAACAAACAACAGGGTTTTCAGCTACGAGGTTGAATTTTTGCTTTATTGTCATAAAATTCTTTTGGATATTTCATAGGACTAGAGTTAATTTAGGGAACAGGGAAAATGAAAGAAAGCCTTCTCTTTTCAAAGAGCTTTTGATTGAACCATATTTTGGCCTATGAATTGCTAAATTAAAGGATTTTCAGACCAAAGCACTTTAGATGTAAATAATTTCCTCCAAAAATGACCTAAGACTTCAGTTCTTTTTGTGGAAAACTGCTCTATTGTGTTTTCCAGTGATAATCAAACAATGAGTTTATAGAGTTTAGTATTATACTAAACAACAGTCCAATTGCATTTTGTTTTGGAGGCCTCAGTTGTCTCATAAGATGTCAATCACTGATGGCAAGGATCCGCTGGAAGCCAATAACTTGGTCATTTACAGGAGGAATCACCATGGAGAGTAAAAGGATTTTCAAAGCCTCTGGGAAATACCTCTGCTGGGGGTTGACATTCCAACCCAGCATTCTGATTAGGCTTTTCTATTGCTTCTAACTCCTCTCTTGGGTGACTCATCCTAATTTGGCCACCGGAATCAGATCAGTTTGTAACTTAATCTTTTGTTTGAAGTTTTTTTCCCCCGCCAGAGTCTGATTTCTGTCCTGGTAAAAAAACAAAGATTCTTGTGCTGGTGACTAGGTCTATCTGTCTTCCTTTCTTTTCTGAGGAACTCCATACACATGAGCCACAGGACAGCCTGCCATACACATAGTAGGTCCTCAATAAATCTTAGTGCTTAACTAAGATCTTAAACAGATCTTTATCAAAGCTAAATATGAAAGAAGTAACAGATATTTTATCATTACAGAATTCCCTGAGAGGTGATACACATTTAAAAGCAAGTGGAAAAAAAAGTGTTCTCAAGAGTCAGAATTGACTATGTATAGCTATCTTCAGTGTTAACACTGCCTGATCTCTTTCAAGGCAGTTTTATCATCCTATTTTTGCTTTGACTTTTAAGTCATTATGTTGTAATAAAGCTTGTCATGCTGTCTTTCAGATTAGTCTAAATCCTTTTCACTTTGATAAATGCATAATAATCTTAGGCTGTATGTCTTCACAACAAACAACAGGGTTTTCAGCTACGAGGTTGAATTTTTGCTTTATTGTCATAAAATTCTTTTGGATATTTCATAGGACTAGAGTTAATTTAGGGAACAGGGAAAATGAAAGAAAGCCTTCTCTTTTCAAAGAGCTTTTGATTGAACCATATTTTGGCCTATGAATTGCTAAATTAAAGGATTTTCAGACCAAAGCACTTTAGATGTAAATAATTTCCTCCAAAAATGACCTAAGACTTCAGTTCTTTTTGTGGAAAACTGCTCTATTGTGTTTTCCAGTGATAATCAAACAATGAGTTTATAGAGTTTAGTATTATACTAAACAACAGTCCAATTGCATTTTGTTTTGGAGGCCTCAGTTGTCTCATAAGATGTCAATCACTGATGGCAAGGATCCGCTGGAAGCCAATAACTTGGTCATTTACAGGAGGAATCACCATGGAGAGTAAAAGGATTTTCAAAGCCTCTGGGAAATACCTCTGCTGGGGGTTGACATTCCAACCCAGCATTCTGATTAGGCTTTTCTATTGCTTCTAACTCCTCTCTTGGGTGACTCATCCTAATTTGGCCACCGGAATCAGATCAGTTTGTAACTTAATCTTTTGTTTGAAGTTTTTTTCCCCCGCCAGAGTCTGATTTCTGTCCTGTAGACCCAAGGTTAGGAAAGAAAATACAAAGATTCTTGTGCTGGTGACTAGCTCTTACCTGTCTATCTGTCTTCCTTTCTTTTCTGCACACTTTCTCCTCAACTTTTCTGTTCATCTAGACAAAGCCATTTTCATTTTGTTTAAATTATACAAGAAAACAGAGTAGTGATCTTCTGTAAAAACTGCAAATGAGGAAGTATGTAGAAAAGAAGTAAATATTCTTTTTTTCACCTCCCTTCAAATCAATCCCTTTCCCAAGAAATGGCTATTTGAACACTTGAACTGTTTTGCCTCACATTTTTTTTATCATATGTGCATGTAGTATGATATTGATAATAATATGTGGTGTCATTACAATTTATTTTATGTATATATACCATCTTATGTCTTTATACAAAATCAAGGTATTGTTTATTATTAATTTGTATGAAATGTCTGAAATGTCATCACATGAGGCATATGTTCCTGCAACTTGCTTTTCCCAAAACAATATCTCCTGGAAATCTTTCACTGTAAGCACACATAGATCTGAATCTTTTTTTTTTTTTTTTTGGCCACCTTATTGGTCTTTCATTTATCTATTTTCATCCATCTTTGTTCTTTGGCCTGTGTGGGCCTCCCATCACAGTGGCCTCTCTGATTGCAGAGCACCGGCTCTGGGCGCATGCGCTCCAGAGCTCCGGCTCGGTGATTGGACACATCAGTCCAGTCACTCCGCAGCACGTGGGATCTTCCTAGGCCAGGGATCAAACCGGCGCCCCTTGCACTGCAAGGTGGTGTCCTTATCCACTGGACCACCAGGGGAAGCCTGATTTTTTTTTTTTTTTTTTGCATTTAACTTGGCAGTTTATTTTTATATAAACTTTTTTTCTACAAATGGGTATCAAGAGGTTTTTGAATAATTGTTTTGAATAACTTTTCTCCCTCACTGGTTTGAAATTCCATTGTTGTTATTTGAATTTCCATATATACATGAATTTGTTTCTGGATGCTTTATTCTTTTCATTAGTCTATTTATTTTCTTACATGAATTCAGCCCTATTTTAACCAGCCTAGTTTTACTGTATGCTTTGATACCTGGTAGAGCAATTCCTACTTCTGTTTTTTGTTTTTAATTTGAACAACCCTGGAATTTTATCTTTCTAAGTAAATATTAGGGTCAGTATTCATCTTCCATGAAAAACTGTGTTGATTTTTGAATTGACTTTCCATTGAGTTTGATATGTGACATCCTCAACACATTGAGAAAGCACACCCTGTATTTTACACATTTATTGATTCTTTTAATGGTCTTTCAGAAAAATTGTATACACAGTTTCCATTCCTTGCTGATTTTTCCTCCATATTTCAGGAGGCATCTTATCACATTGTTGACTTTTATGAAGGTATTATAATGGGTTGTGCCCACTTTCTATATAACCTATACATTTAGTTTTTAAATTTAATAATTTTTTCTAAAACTTGTTTTTAACTGCTTGGTTACCATGTGTACTTTTTTTGTTGTTTAAAGGGCTTCCCTGGTGGCTCAGATGGTAAAGAGTCTGCCTGTAATGCAGGAGGCCTGAATTCTAGTCCTGGGTCAGGAAGATCCTCTGGAGGAGGGCATGGCAATCCACTCCAGTGTTCTTACCTGGAGAATTCTGTGAACAGAGAAACCTGGTGGGCTACAGCCCATGAAGTCACATAGAGTTGAACATTACTGATGCTCACTTTCACTTTCTTTTTGTTGTTTGCTCATTTGGGGGATTTTGACTTTTAGTTCTTTAATTTCGTATTAATTACTGCATTTCTTATCTGGAAAATGAGTTTGGTATTTTCTATTCTGGTGATTCTCCCTCATGGTGACATGTTTCCTTTTCAAGTTTGGTTATCTTTTATCATTTCGTTATTTCTGTTGTTGCTAAACTATAGGTATTCTGAAGAATGAAATTGAAAATACTTTCCTCCAGAGAAGATTTGTGTTTGTTTCCTCAAAATGGAAATAAGGAAAACTGTTGTCCTGAGGCTACTGCATTTTCCTTTTCCATTGTCCTTTTAATTGAACAGTTTTGCCTCAGTGCCTCCACGGTTCTGCTGGTCCAAGGCTTAAGGCTCCTGGTTATAGTCTCTTCGTGTATGCCTGCTCTTCCCTGTCTAAGTTTGCTTCATTTGCCCTCTTTCTTCTTTCAGACCTGTGGAGATTGTCCCCAATCCCTGAAGGTCTGGCAATGCAGCAGATTATGTTTTGTTCAGAGCTGTTTTCCTTTGAAGCAGGAAGCCCCCTTATAAAAACCTGCAGTGATACTTTTGAATTGACTTTCCATTGAGTTTGATATGTGACATCCTCAACACATTGAGAAAGCACACCCTGTATTTTACACATTTATTGATTCTTTTAATGGTCTTTCAGAAAAATTGTATACACAGTTTCCATTCCTTGCTGATTTTTCCTCCATATTTCAGGAGGCATCTTATCACATTGTTGACTTTTATGAAGGTATTATAATGGGTTGTGCCCACTTTCTATATAACCTATACATTTAGTTTTTAAATTTAAAAATTTTTTTCTAAAACTTGTTTTTAACTGCTTGGTTACCATGTGTACTTTTTTTGTTGTTTAAAGGGCTTCCCTGGTGGCTCAGATGGTAAAGAGTCTGCCTGTAATGCAGGAGGCCTGAATTCTAGTCCTGGGTCAGGAAGATCCTCTGGAGGAGGGCATGGCAATCCACTCCAGTGTTCTTACCTGGAGAATTCTGTGAACAGAGAAACCTGGTGGGCTACAGCCCATGAAGTCACATAGAGTTGAACATTACTGATGCTCACTTTCACTTTCTTTTTGTTGTTTGCTCATTTGGGGGATTTTGACTTTTAGTTCTTTAATTTCGTATTAATTACTGCATTTCTTATCTGGAAAATGAGTTTGGTATTTTCTATTCTGGTGATTCTCCCTCATGGTGACATGTTTCCTTTTCAAGTTTGGTTATCTTTTATCATTTCGTTATTTCTGTTGTTGCTAAACTATAGGTATTCTGAAGAATGAAATTGAAAATGCTTTCCTCCAGAGAAGATTTGTGTTTGTTTCCTCAAAATGGAAATAAGGAAAACTGTTGTCCTGAGGCTACTGCATTTTCCTTTTCCATTGTCCTTTTAATTGAACAGTTTTGCCTCAGTGCCTCCACGGTTCTGCTGGTCCAAGGCTTAAGGCTCCTGGTTATAGTCTCTTCGTGTATGCCTGCTCTTCCCTGTCTAAGTTTGCTTCATTTGCCCTCTTTCTTCTTTCAGACCTGTGGAGATTGTCCCCAATCCCTGAAGGTCTGGCAATGCAGCAGATTATGTTTTGTTCAGAGCTGTTTTCCTTTGAAGCAGGAAGCCCCCTTATAAAAACCTAGTCTGCAGTGATACTTGAACCAGAGTTGCCTTCTTCTAGCTGGTTTTCACTCACTTTCTTCAAAGAAGTTGTTAGTATTAATACTGAGTTAAAAAAGAAAGAAAGAAAGAAATTTAGAGTCTTTAGGTTTACTTTGTGAAATAACAGAGGAAGAGTGATCTTTGAAAGACAAAGCTTGGAAACTTCTGCTTAAAGCCTGGGAAAAATGCCGTTATGTTTTTCAGTGTTATGTGAATGATGATAATAGTAAAAAAAATCAATTTAACCGAAATTTAAAAATTCCCCAAATGAACTTTTGTTCTGAAAAAAGAAAACTTTTGAAACAAAAGGTTGGTATTCGTTAAATTTATTGGCAAACTTGCACTGGGAAATCAGTGAGATTTTTTTTCAGAACAATTCATGGTGTTAAGAAACATTTTGACTTTTTCAAGGTCAGTGATGGAAGACACAAAAAAGATGCACAATAGAAATCTGTGTCTTAAAGCTCTAGGTCCTCTCTCATTTTCATCGAAAAGGATGAAAAAAAGAGATGACAATGGTTATGGGAACAATTTAAGGATGAATAGCACAAGAGACAATTTTAATTTCTGACTAATATCTTAAATTGGATCTCAGTCCTGGGGGGAAAATGGGAGAACTATTTCTTAAAAGAAGATCTGTTATATGACTTTAAGATAAAAACACCAGCTGAGGTGTTCAGTAGAATACTTTTGCTAGTATATATCATGTCAAACAAAATTGCCTTTAACCATTCTCTGATTATGCCTTTGTGGATTATCCAAAGGCTTAAATTCTAAGTAAATAGACTTGTTAATACATAAAGGTATATTCAGGAGAGCCAATGCCCTCAGTTCCTGTTATCCTATTATCTGCAAGTAGGCTATCCATTTTTGTGGATTATCCTGGAGAGTTGAGCTGCTGCACTGCTGTCTTCAAAATCCCCTAGTGCTATATACTCTTTCTTTCTTATTGTCGTTTTGTATCTGTGCCCCGCAGGATGGCAGGACTTAGCCAATGTTTGATGCAGTCAAACAAGTCACATTTTGATACAGTTGTCTGAGTTTGTCTTTTACTTTTCTCTCACTTTTTTATCATTATTAGGAAACTATACATTTTTCCCCCTACTTTGAATTAAATTTGAACATGTTGCCAATATGTAAATAATGCTGATTTAGTTTTTAAAAGTGCACTGGAAACAGACTCTGTGTTCATCCCTACATCTAATTTTGGGTACCCACCCATCCATAAAGTTACCCACTTATAAATCTAATATTTATAGCATAAAATAAAAGTTTTGTTTATTCATTTATTATTGTTTTACTGGGCTTCCCCGGGGATTCAGTGGTAGAGAATCTGCATGCAGTACAGGAGGCATAGGAGACACGGGTTTGATCCCTCGGTTGGGAGATCCCTTGGAGGAGAGCATGGCAATCCATTCTGGTACTCTTGCCTGGAACCTCCCATGGGTTGAGGATCCTGGCGGGCTATGGTCCATGGGATCGCAGAGAGTTGGACACAGCTGAAGTGATTTAGCACGCATTATACTTTTATTATGCCTGTGTGAAATGATGCTACCCATCTCTGACAGGGAGCAGGAAGAAATTCCTCAGTAAAATTAGACTATATTTCTTTAACCCAATCTTCACAATACACTTTTTTGAAATTGCTTCCATTTTTGTTATTTTGGAATCTATAGATAATGGATTGAGCAATTTCAGTACATTCGAGACAAAATTGACAGAATTTCAAAGCTGGCAAGGACCCATTCTGTGTAAAGGTGAGGAAATGAAAAAGTAATATAATATACCTAAACTGACAGACGTGAGTAATGTTAAAACTAGGATCAGGATGTCTGCAGTTTGGAGTCTCCATCCATTGGTTTCTAGTGCTAGTTATATGAATAGAACTGGATTTGCTTTCATAATCCTACATTGTTAAGTGGATAACAGTTGAAAAAAATTAATATTACAGAGAAAAATGTCTTCATCATTATGTGAAAAGCTAAATTTAGCCTAGATATAAAAATCACAAGCTTGGATATTTATTCCTCCTAATACTATAAAATGGAGATGAAATAAAGAGCCCTGTATAGTCTTCAAAATCCTAGTGCTATATACTCTTTCTTTCTTATTGTCGTTTTGTATCTGTGCCCGGATGGCAGGACTTAGCCAATGTTTGATGCAGTCAAACAAGTCACATTTTGATACAGTTGTCTGAGTTTGTCTTTTACTTTTCTCTCACTTTTTTATCATTATTAGGAAACTATACATTTTTCCCCCTACTTTGAATTAAATTTGAACATGTTGCCAATATGTAAATAATGCTGATTTAGTTTTTAAAAGTGCACTGGAAACAGACTCTGTGTTCATCCCTACATCTAATTTTGGGTACCCACCCATCCATAAAGTTACCCACTTATAAATCTAATATTTATAGCATAAAATAAAAGTTTTGTTTATTCATTTATTATTGTTTTACTGGGCTTCCCCGGGGATTCAGTGGTAGAGAATCTGCATGCAGTACAGGAGGCATAGGAGACACGGGTTTGATCCCTCGGTTGGGAGATCCCTTGGAGGAGAGCATGGCAATCCATTCTGGTACTCTTGCCTGGAACCTCCCATGGGTTGAGGATCCTGGCGGGCTATGGTCCATGGGATCGCAGAGAGTTGGACACAGCTGAAGTGATTTAGCACGCATTATACTTTTATTATGCCTGTGTGAAATGATGCTACCCATCTCTGACAGGGAGCAGGAAGAAATTCCTCAGTAAAATTAGACTATATTTCTTTAACCCAATCTTCACAATACACTTTTTTGAAATTGCTTCCATTTTTGTTATTTTGGAATCTATAGATAATGGATTGAGCAATTTCAGTACATTCGAGACAAAATTGACAGAATTTCAAAGCTGGCAAGGACCCATTCTGTGTAAAGGTGAGGAAATGAAAAAGTAATATAATATACCTAAACTGACAGACGTGAGTAATGTTAAAACTAGGATCAGGATGTCTGCAGTTTGGAGTCTCCATCCATTGGTTTCTAGTGCTAGTTATATGAATAGAACTGGATTTGCTTTCATAATCCTACATTGTTAAGTGGATAACAGTTGAAAAAAATTAATATTACAGAGAAAAATGTCTTCATCATTATGTGAAAAGCTAAATTTAGCCTAGATATAAAAATCACAAGCTTGGATATTTATTCCTCCTAATACTATAAAATGGAGATGAAATAAAGAGCCCTGTATAAATCATTTCAAGGACTAGATTTAGTAAGTCCTCAGACACTCATGTGTATGAGCATCACCAGTTCTCAGGTATCATGATGAAAATAGAAGGTACAGTTTAGATGAAAATTTATGGAAAATGTAAATTAAAAAATAATCATTCACTCCATGATCTTTTTTTTTTTAAGTTTTTTTTTTTAAATTTTTTGGTGGGGAGCGGGTTGGGAAGGGAGGGATGGCGGGCGGGCCACTTCTATTGGTTTTTCATTTATCTATTTTTCATCCATCTATTTGTTCTTTGGCCCGTGTGGGCCTCCCATTGCGGTGGCCTCTGTTGTCTCAGAGCACTGCCTCTGGGCGCATGCGCTCCAGAGCTCTGGCCTGGTAATTGGACACATGGGTCCAGCCACTCCGCGGCACGTGGAATCTTCCCAGGCCAGGGATCGAACCAGCGCCCCTTGCACTGCAAGGCGGTGTCCTTACCCACTGGACCACCAGGGAAGCCCACTCCATGATCATTTTTAAGCCTGGATGTTTGTCAAGTTTTTGTATTTCCTACTAAGAACAGGAAAAACATCTATCAGGTATATGTGGAATGGAAAATGATATTAAATATACTCCTTTATGAAATGTGGCCTAATTGTATTTTGGAAGTCAGAATGAATATTAAAAAAAAAGAGGAAAATCAAGAATTCTCAAATAATAGCTCAAATAAGTGCCATTTTGCAAAAGGATTTGATTAATAAAATAGAATTAATATGAGACACTTTTCATGATTAAAGAAAAATACGCTGATTAGGGTAGTACAGTTATCTGCTTTAAAGCCAAGTTGCATGATATTACTGATTAAACTGAGAGAGAGAAATCTTGTTCAAGGAGATTAGCACTGACCTTAACACCAAGTTGAGAAGCTAAATGATAATACAACAGAAATACTTCGGAAATTAAAAAACAAACAAACAAACAAACAAAACTAATGCTTGAGTCCTATCCTCAGAGAGTCTGATTTAATTGGCTTGGGAAAAGGGCCCAAACATAAGCAATTTCTAAAACACCTTTGGTTTTTCTAATGTCAAGATTATGAACTGCTATCATAGAATGTGGAAGTGTAGGAAAACCTGAAAATCATATGGGAGGTCACATACCATGACATTATTTCTGGGAGGACTGAAACACTATTTTATACATTGATGACAGTATATAAATGTTATTGGCTTTGATTCTTAGTAGAAAGAAAAAATTAGATAATTAAATATTGAAGGGAATTTAGTAGGATCACTAATTATTAGAGTTAAGGGCTTTTCCAGGGAAGAAGTGAAAGAGGAAAAGTAAAAATTAATTTTAAGAAAGATGAATGAAGATGCACATTCTGATTTTTAAAAAGCACTTTTAGTCGTAATTGCTAGTAGCAGGAACTCACCTGTCATAAAATAGAGGTTATCACTCATCTGTTTTTAAGTTTTCATTTAATTAAATGTGACTAAATGTCAACAAAATATTAAAGTCAATATGAATGATTTGAACATGTAAAAAATGATTCTGGAGAGATTATAGTTGATTAATACTGTTGAGTTATTGTTAGTCTACACTCAACCTTGCCTAAGATTATTTTTCTGAAATGAAGTTAATTCTTCTGAAAGGAAGTTAATTTCAGTTTTTTTAGGGGCAAAGTCATACCAAAGAAGACAGGATTTTGGACAATGGGAATATGACTGTTGTAAGTTATGAGTGAGAATGATCTAGATGTGTTTAATCTTGTGGTTTTAACATTCAAAATAATAGTTTAGCAATCCTATATGTATTTAGAAAACCTTGACATATATTTGAAAGTGTTAGTTTCTATAGGATTTACATTTTTGAGGATAAACATTTTCTGGAGGGTTGCCAGAATGTTTTAAATAAAAATAGTAAGGTTTCAGAACTAGAATAAATTGTTTAATGAAAATATTCTTTCCAAGAAAACCCAATGCATTTCATAAACATATAGTCTTGGGGTTAGAGGGATCAGTAATTCTGTTTATCTGGTAGGGTTTGACTAGGTCAGTTTAAGTTTGCTATAAGTGTTATTAAATGAATACATTGACTATGCATCAAGCATACAGATTTCTGCAAGATGTTTGAAAAATTCTTTTAACATTTTATTGCAAATTAGATGCAATCTACAAATGCTGTTATGATGTAGAAGAAATTGGGTCATCTGTCCTGGACAAGAGATGTATGAAGAGGCTTATGTAGATGTAGGGAAAGGGAGTAGGGTAGAATCAAAGGCAGAAGATGAAGTCTTTGGCTCATCGTAATGATCACTGTAGGAATTCCTGTCCCATGGATCCCAAGATCTATATGGGAGATTCATGCCTCCATGTATCCAAAGAAATATGGAAAGCTGTGTGCCTGGATGGGTATATCCACTTAACAAGTAGGGGGTGGATCATTGTTTTCAACTGATTCTTTTTCCCCCAAAGGAATACATGATTTAAAATAGGCTAAAACTACAGGGTCACCTGCCTTATGGGGTCATAAACATATGTTTAAAGAGAGCATCTTTTATGGAAAATCTAGAAAAAATCCTCACACTGAATAAGACACGTTAGTTTCTTTGAAAGAAACTTTCCTGTTCTAAGGGCTTCTCTGGTGGCTAAGATGATAAAGAATCTGCCTGCAATTCAGGAGACCTGGGCTTTATCCCTGGGTCTGGAAGTTCCCCTGGAGAAGGAAATGGTAATCCACTCCAGTATTTTTGTCTGGAGAATTCCGTGGGAGCCTGGTGCGCTACACTCCATGGGGTTGCAAAGAGTCAGACACAGTAGAGCAACTAACACACACACTTTTTGCTGTAAGGTTCTAATGTTTATATAATAAGGACTAAAATGCATTTAATAAAGAAAATATTTATTGAACACTTCCTACACAGTAGTCATCATGCAAAATACTTGATATGGGCTCTCATTCAATCTTTATAGCATCAGATTAGGTCATCCTGCAGTAAGGGACAGAGTCAAGATCAGAACGCAATAAGTCTGGGCCTAGAGCTGGCCCACTGGCCTTTTCTGGAGGTCTTTTCACTGTCATCACTCTGACTCTCCCTCACTGAAAGTGCTAGTGACTCAGTCGTGTCTGATCTTTGCATCCCCATGGACTGCAGCCCCGCCTCCCTCCGCCAGGCTCCTCAGTCCATGGGATTCTCCAGGCAAGAATACTGGAGTGGGTTGCCATTCCCTTCTCCAGGGGATCTTCCCTAACCAGGGATCAAACCCAGGTCTCTGCATTGCAGACGGATTCTTTGCTGACTGAGCCACCAGGAAGCCTGACTCTCCTCACTGCCGTGTGTTAATTCTGCTCCATGACTGACAGCAGCAACATGCAATCCAAATGTGGTTTCATCTGTCCTGGACAAGAGATGTATGAAGAGGCTTATGTAGATGTAGGGAAAGGAGTAGGGTAGAATCAAAGGCAGAAGATGAAGTCTTTGGCTCATCGTAATGATCACTGTAGGAATTCCTGTCCCATGGATCCCAAGATCTATATGGGAGATTCATGCCTCCATGTATCCAAAGAAATATGGAAAGCTGTGTGCCTGGATGGGTATATCCACTTAACAAGTAGGGGGTGGATCATTGTTTTCAACTGATTCTTTTTCCCCCAAAGGAATACATGATTTAAAATAGGCTAAAACTACAGGGTCACCTGCCTTATGGGGTCATAAACATATGTTTAAAGAGAGCATCTTTTATGGAAAATCTAGAAAAAATCCTCACACTGAATAAGACACGTTAGTTTCTTTGAAAGAAACTTTCCTGTTCTAAGGGCTTCTCTGGTGGCTAAGATGATAAAGAATCTGCCTGCAATTCAGGAGACCTGGGCTTTATCCCTGGGTCTGGAAGTTCCCCTGGAGAAGGAAATGGTAATCCACTCCAGTATTTTTGTCTGGAGAATTCCGTGGGAGCCTGGTGCGCTACACTCCATGGGGTTGCAAAGAGTCAGACACAGTAGAGCAACTAACACACACACTTTTTGCTGTAAGGTTCTAATGTTTATATAATAAGGACTAAAATGCATTTAATAAAGAAAATATTTATTGAACACTTCCTACACAGTAGTCATCATGCAAAATACTTGATATGGGCTCTCATTCAATCTTTATAGCATCAGATTAGGTCATCCTGCAGTAAGGGACAGAGTCAAGATCAGAACGCAATAAGTCTGGGCCTAGAGCTGGCCCACTGGCCTTTTCTGGAGGTCTTTTCACTGTCATCACTCTGACTCTCCCTCACTGAAAGTGCTAGTGACTCAGTCGTGTCTGATCTTTGCATCCCCATGGACTGCAGCCCCGCCTCCCTCCGCCAGGCTCCTCAGTCCATGGGATTCTCCAGGCAAGAATACTGGAGTGGGTTGCCATTCCCTTCTCCAGGGGATCTTCCCTAACCAGGGATCAAACCCAGGTCTCTGCATTGCAGACGGATTCTTTGCTGACTGAGCCACCAGGGAAGCCTGACTCTCCCTCACTGCCGTGTGTTAATTCTGCTCCATGACTGACAGCAGCAACACTGGCATCTGCAAAGCTGCTCTTCCTGTTTCCTTCAATTCTTGTCCATGTGCATGTCATTTTGGTGTCTTAATTGTCTCTGTGTTATCAGAACTTGATTTCCTTTAATACCAGGTCTTTTATTTCTCCAAAAAACATACATATAGTGTCTGTCTACATATTATCTATTTATCTGTCTATAGAGAGAAAGAGATTGTATTCGATTTCTATTGCTACTGTGGCAGATAACCACAAACTCAGTGATTTGCAACAACACACGTTTTACATTTTGTCAGTTAGAGTTGCAGCCTGGGTCTCACTGGGCTCAAATCTAGGTGCTTGCAGGTCTCTCTTCTTTTCCAGAGGCTCTAGGGGAGAATCCGTTTCCTTGCCCTTTCCAGCTCCCTTGGTTTGTGGCCCCCTTTCTCTATCCTCCAAGGCAGGAACACTAGGTAGAGTCCATCTTACATCCCATCACTCTGATCTCCCTTGTGATTATACTATTGTTGGTTTTTAGTTACTAAGTCATGTCTGACTCTTTTGTGACCCCATGGACTGCAGCCCTCCAGACTCCTCTGTCCATGGGATTTCCCAGGCAAGAATACTGGAGTGGGTTGCCATTTCCTCCTCCCGGGCATCTTCCCAACTCAGGCACTGAACCTGTGCCTCCCATTTTGGCAGATGGATTCTTTACCACCAAGCCACCTTGGAAGCCCTGTGATTATACTGGACTTGCCCAAATCAACCAGGATCGTCTCTCCACCTCAAATACCTCAGTTTATTACATCTGCAAAGTCTCTTGTGCCATGCATGATAGCATATTCACATTTTCCAGGGATTAGGACATGGGTATCTTTTAGGATGCTTATTTTGCCTAGCTTCCCTGGTGGCTTAGCTGGTAAAGAATTTGCCTGCAATGTGGGAAACCTGGGTTTGATCCCTGAGTTGAAGGATCTTCTGGAAAAGGGATAGGCTAACCATGCCAGTATTCTTGCTTGGAGAAATCCATGGTTCGTCCATGGGGTTGCGAAGAGTCAGAAATGACTGAGTGACTTGACTTTCACTTTTCATTTCACCTAGCACAAGCCCCTAATAAATGCAGGGACTTTTCTGAGGTCTGAGAAAAAATACAGTCCCTTCCCTAGAAGAGATTACAGTTAAGGAAGTACTAAACCAGAGTAAGGCAATACAAAAAAAATTTGCTATGAGAGAAGGGTGAACAATTACAAGGCTATGGAGAAACTGCCTGAGCTTGAGGGTGAGCTAGAGGAAGTTTGGTTAGAAAATTAGAATTATTCTTGACGGTGTCATATGACTTTGTTACTTTCCTGCAGGTTTTGAGACTCTGGGATATTCAACACCAGCTGTCCATCCAGAGAATAGCTTGCTCTTTCCCCAAAAGTCAGGACTTCAGATGTCTCTTCCACTTTGATGAAGCCCACAGACGCCTCTTCATCTCATTCAGTAACCAGCTAGCATTACTGGCCATGAAAAGTGAAGCTGGCATGAGGGTGAAAAGCCACAAGAAAGCGGTCACCTGTGTGCTTTACAGTTCAGTCTTCAAGCAGGTAATGATGCTTTTCTGTCCCTTTCCTAACGTGTGCCTACATCCATCTCCTTAATTCAATCTGAGGGCAAATACAGAAAAAGCAAGGTGGGAAAGAAATGATTTAGTAACTGTGTACTTTTCTGCAATAATGCGTATTCATGTGGATTTGAAGAGTGATTTCATTTTCAGCCAGCGACCACAGCAGCACTGATAGAGTTACTAGGAGGAAATATTCCAGCTAAAACAAACCCAACATGGAATGTAATTGAACTTATCTTTGTTACCCTCTAGTTTGGGTGTTGGTGCCAAATACAAGTGAACCTGGCTGTAAAATTCCCTTTTGCAAACGCTATCCTCTTACGTCCCAGTGGAAAGATCTGAAATATGCATGAAATGTAATTAGCGAAGATCCATTTTGCCAGCAGAGTTTAGGCGAGCGGCTCACAGTGGCAACCCCGAATGTATTCATAATAAAATGATTCCGTTAAATGTGGTGCCGCTTGGTATGCAGCGCGAGTGTTGTTTGTCTCCCCACCACGTTAATGATGCTTTGCAGCCTTTGCTTATGGGAGCACTCCCTGCATGTCGATGAGGCAGCAGAGAGGCCACATGGACCACAGGCCTTCTTAGAGGACAGGAAGGGACAGCCTGTGGGTATCATGGAGGGAGCAGGCACCCGTGGAGCTTAGTCTGCGGCCATGAGCACCTCAGGCCTGACAGTCACAGCACAGCAGGAGCCAAGTCGACAGCCAGCATCCAGCGTGTGGCCAATTAAACAGTAACTCCAGCCCATCCTTCCTAGCAGGTTTTGAGACATCTGGAGATTATTAAAAAAAACTTGACGGTGTCATATGACTTTGTTACTTTCCTGCAGGTTTTGAGACTCTGGGATATTCAACACCAGCTGTCCATCCAGAGAATAGCTTGCTCTTTCCCCAAAAGTCAGGACTTCAGATGTCTCTTCCACTTTGATGAAGCCCACAGACGCCTCTTCATCTCATTCAGTAACCAGCTAGCATTACTGGCCATGAAAAGTGAAGCTGGCATGAGGGTGAAAAGCCACAAGAAAGCGGTCACCTGTGTGCTTTACAGTTCAGTCTTCAAGCAGGTAATGATGCTTTTCTGTCCCTTTCCTAACGTGTGCCTACATCCATCTCCTTAATTCAATCTGAGGGCAAATACAGAAAAAGCAAGGTGGGAAAGAAATGATTTAGTAACTGTGTACTTTTCTGCAATAATGCGTATTCATGTGGATTTGAAGAGTGATTTCATTTTCAGCCAGCGACCACAGCAGCACTGATAGAGTTACTAGGAGGAAATATTCCAGCTAAAACAAACCCAACATGGAATGTAATTGAACTTATCTTTGTTACCCTCTAGTTTGGGTGTTGGTGCCAAATACAAGTGAACCTGGCTGTAAAATTCCCTTTTGCAAACGCTATCCTCTTACGTCCCAGTGGAAAGATCTGAAATATGCATGAAATGTAATTAGCGAAGATCCATTTTGCCAGCAGAGTTTAGGCGAGCGGCTCACAGTGGCAACCCAGAATGTATTCATAATAAAATGATTCCGTTAAATGTGGTGCCGCTTGGTATGCAGCGCGAGTGTTGTTTGTCTCCCCACCACGTTAATGATGCTTTGCAGCCTTTGCTTATGGGAGCACTCCCTGCATGTCGATGAGGCAGCAGAGAGGCCACATGGACCACAGGCCTTCTTAGAGGACAGGAAGGGACAGCCTGTGGGTATCATGGAGGGAGCAGGCACCCGTGGAGCTTAGTCTGCGGCCATGAGCACCTCAGGCCTGACAGTCACAGCACAGCAGGAGCCAAGTCGACAGCCAGCATCCAGCGTGTGGCCAATTAAACAGTAACTCCAGCCCATCCTTCCTTTTCTTCCTGCAGCAGCTTCTGCATCCACGCAGAAATGAGTAGTTCAGATGGTGTGCAAGGGGAGGAAAGCCCTTTGTTAGTAAATGAGTAGTATGCCATGTCACTACTTCACGCTGCTGGTTATTCTAGGAGATAAACATCCTTTACAAAACAATACATTTTGAGTTCCATCTGCGGGGGAAACATTCTCTGGTAAATGTATTACTGAACTTTATGAAGGCAAACAGTTAATTTGATTCCTTGGTGGCCACTGAGAGATGTATTTGTTTCTAGAAGAACATTGTGCTAATTGAGAGCCGCAGAGTTAAAGTGCTAGGTTTTTGTGTAGATGTTAGCATCCTATATGGTCTGATCCTAAGATGAGCAATCATCTATGAGGAATTCAGGAAAGAGGACGCAAAGAAGGTCTGGAATCTTCCATTTGAAACATGAAGATAAAGCCAACATAACACAAGGATAAGAAAGTTGTAGGCAACAATAGAGTATGGGCATATGGGGAATATTATATACAAAGAGTCTCTATACAAATGAATTGGATATTGATACCTCATTTATTTCTGCTATTGAAAGCATAGATAATTAAGTGCAATGTTAAATAGTATATAAAGCCCATAGAGCTGTGTATCCTACACAAGTGTTTCCTATTATCAGCTAAATGACGGAGAAACAGTTCAACATTACATAACATTTATAATTGTAAAAAGTATATTGCAGTCAAGTACAAAGGAAACAATATCACCCATAGTCCCCAGATACTGCAAGTGTGAAAGATCATAATAAAATGATTCCGTTAAATGTGGTGCCGCTTGGTATGCAGCGCGAGTGTTGTTTGTCTCCCCACCACGTTAATGATGCTTTGCAGCCTTTGCTTATGGGAGCACTCCCTGCATGTCGATGAGGCAGCAGAGAGGCCACATGGACCACAGGCCTTCTTAGAGGACAGGAAGGGACAGCCTGTGGGTATCATGGAGGGAGCAGGCACCCGTGGAGCTTAGTCTGCGGCCATGAGCACCTCAGGCCTGACAGTCACAGCACAGCAGGAGCCAAGTCGACAGCCAGCATCCAGCGTGTGGCCAATTAAACAGTAACTCCAGCCCATCCTTCCTTTTCTTCCTGCAGCAGCTTCTGCATCCACGCAGAAATGAGTAGTTCAGATGGTGTGCAAGGGGAGGAAAGCCCTTTGTTAGTAAATGAGTAGTATGCCATGTCACTACTTCACGCTGCTGGTTATTCTAGGAGATAAACATCCTTTACAAAACAATACATTTTGAGTTCCATCTGCGGGGGAAACATTCTCTGGTAAATGTATTACTGAACTTTATGAAGGCAAACAGTTAATTTGATTCCTTGGTGGCCACTGAGAGATGTATTTGTTTCTAGAAGAACATTGTGCTAATTGAGAGCCGCAGAGTTAAAGTGCTAGGTTTTTGTGTAGATGTTAGCATCCTATATGGTCTGATCCTAAGATGAGCAATCATCTATGAGGAATTCAGGAAAGAGGACGCAAAGAAGGTCTGGAATCTTCCATTTGAAACATGAAGATAAAGCCAACATAACACAAGGATAAGAAAGTTGTAGGCAACAATAGAGTATGGGCATATGGGGAATATTATATACAAAGAGTCTCTATACAAATGAATTGGATATTGATACCTCATTTATTTCTGCTATTGAAAGCATAGATAATTAAGTGCAATGTTAAATAGTATATAAAGCCCATAGAGCTGTGTATCCTACACAAGTGTTTCCTATTATCAGCTAAATGACGGAGAAACAGTTCAACATTACATAACATTTATAATTGTAAAAAGTATATTGCAGTCAAGTACAAAGGAAACAATATCACCCATAGTCCCGTCAGCCAGAGATAACTGATTATTTCAAAGTGCTTAGACAAAGTAAATAAAACAGAGCAAGTGTCTGGTGCTAGGAATGAGGGATCAAAGATTCACGTACCACAAAGTTTCTTTGCTCCCCTAGTCTGGGGACATTCGGTCCAGAGCATCTTCTTGGAGCTCACTGCTGGGCAGGTGGTCATTACAGGATTGTGGGGTAAAAGGAGGGGTGCAGACAACCTGACCAACTCACAAACAATGGAGTCGAGTAAAATGAAGAGAGGAAAAAACAAAGTGCTGTCCTTGAAAAGTGTTCCATTCTGCCTGGGCCTGGGGTGGGTGACAGTTTAGCAGAGTCCTGAAATCTACAGTAGGAACTTCTAAGACGAGAGAAGGAAGTAGCTCCAGACAGAAGGTACGGCATGACCACCTGCCATGAGGGTTGAGCTCAGATGGTGCATTTTTTTTCAGCGAGAGGGTTTATTCTGGTGTGACTAGTTTGGGGGTACTTATCAAGTATTGGGAGACCTGAGACAGTGAAGAGAACCTAGAGTCAGATTGTGAACGTCATTCACTCAAGGAACCAAGGTCTGGTCTTAGAAAAATAAAGCATAGACTTGAAATGAGAACGTCAGTTCTCACAGCATGGTCTTGGATCCCTGGAGAAGTCAGATCCTTTCATAGGATCTTTAAGATCAAACGTATTTTCATCATAATATTAATCTGTTGTTCACTTTTTTCAGTCACATTGTTTCATGAGTGTACAGTGGCATTTACTAGAGGCTCTGTGATGAATGATGACATCATTGTTCTGGTAGCTAAAGGAATGTGTGCTTTTGTATTCTTTATTCTACTTGAAGAAAAGCAACATAACACAAGGATAAGAAAGTTGTAGGCAACAATAGAGTATGGGCATATGGGGAATATTATATACAAAGAGTCTCTATACAAATGAATTGGATATTGATACCTCATTTATTTCTGCTATTGAAAGCATAGATAATTAAGTGCAATGTTAAATAGTATATAAAGCCCATAGAGCTGTGTATCCTACACAAGTGTTTCCTATTATCAGCTAAATGACGGAGAAACAGTTCAACATTACATAACATTTATAATTGTAAAAAGTATATTGCAGTCAAGTACAAAGGAAACAATATCACCCATAGTCCCGTCAGCCAGAGATAACTGATTATTTCAAAGTGCTTAGACAAAGTAAATAAAACAGAGCAAGTGTCTGGTGCTAGGAATGAGGGATCAAAGATTCACGTACCACAAAGTTTCTTTGCCCCCCTAGTCTGGGGACATTCGGTCCAGAGCATCTTCTTGGAGCTCACTGCTGGGCAGGTGGTCATTACAGGATTGTGGGGTAAAAGGAGGGGTGCAGACAACCTGACCAACTCACAAACAATGGAGTCGAGTAAAATGAAGAGAGGAAAAAACAAAGTGCTGTCCTTGAAAAGTGTTCCATTCTGCCTGGGCCTGGGGTGGGTGACAGTTTAGCAGAGTCCTGAAATCTACAGTAGGAACTTCTAAGACGAGAGAAGGAAGTAGCTCCAGACAGAAGGTACGGCATGACCACCTGCCATGAGGGTTGAGCTCAGATGGTGCATTTTTTTTCAGCGAGAGGGTTTATTCTGGTGTGACTAGTTTGGGGGTACTTATCAAGTATTGGGAGACCTGAGACAGTGAAGAGAACCTAGAGTCAGATTGTGAACGTCATTCACTCAAGGAACCAAGGTCTGGTCTTAGAAAAATAAAGCATAGACTTGAAATGAGAACGTCAGTTCTCACAGCATGGTCTTGGATCCCTGGAGAAGTCAGATCCTTTCATAGGATCTTTAAGATCAAACGTATTTTCATCATAATATTAATCTGTTGTTCACTTTTTTCAGTCACATTGTTTCATGAGTGTACAGTGGCATTTACTAGAGGCTCTGTGATGAATGATGACATCATTGTTCTGGTAGCTAAAGGAATGTGTGCTTTTGTATTCTTGTATTCTAACCATTTCTCAGCTTAAATGTCTAATATGGTAAGTATAGATGGTTATCTATCTCTGTCTCTATCTCTGCCTCTATCTACCACATAAATAAAAGCTATTTGAATTCTTCAATAATTTTTAATAGTGTAAAATCAAAAGATCAAAAGTTTTAAGAATGCTGAGTTAGAGAAAAGAGAGTTCAAATGTTTGGCAGACTGCTTATGTCTAATCTTTATTGACTTTCAAAAGTGTGTGTGCTGGCCATGGAGGGTCAGGCATAGACATGATAATGGTAACAGCAGATACCTCTGCAGCATTACCTCACTATGTCCTGAGTCTCAAGGGTGCTCCTCCTTCCTCCTAGACAGCCAACCCTAGCAAGGCTCCCCTGCTCCCCAATGTGTCTCAGGTTGATGCTTTGAGGACACCTCTTCCTTATTAACATCTTGATATGTCTTACTCTTTAGTTTACCCATGTGGCATATGAAAGCAGATGTTGGGAAGAGATAGAAAGGCAGAGGGACCCCTGAACTGGACTTTGTCTCTGGCTCCTGGAAATGTAGAAGTGATTTCCTTTTCTGCCCCTCCTTCTCTCTGCCATTGCAGTTCCTGCTGGTAAACATTCAGTTCTGGGGCTGGTCTCTGCTTTTTCCTGCATCTGAGGTCTACAGAGGCATCTCCTGCCACACCTGTCTCCCGTCTCTGTGCATAGGTTGCATTTCTAGTTGTTATCCAGGTAAACATATAGCTGAATTCTCACTTTCTCTCCTCCCATGTTGGATAGAAGGGAAAGACTCTTGATTTCCACTTTTGTGTTTTCCTACAACTCCCAATACTCTCTGAACACCAATGAATGCTAGATTTGGTCAATTAAGATTAATAAGAGTCTAGATTTGGTCAATTACTGCTATTTCTCATTCTGAGTTCAAAAAGAACCCTTGCTTTTTCAGTCTGCTATTGCTTACTCTTTGGTTATTTAGTTTGGTGTCTTTTTGAAAGACTTTCTCTTTATCTGAATCTAATGAAAACATGCCAACATGTCGTTATTTCAACACGTTGCTACACTTTATGATTATTTATTCTATTTGGTCATCAGTGAGAACCTACCACTATTCCTATATGAAAGTGACATGGCATATTTCTGTGACTTCTTTATCTTTCTGCCTTTTGGTACTGTCACATCCTAATCTAAGAAAGTGATGTTAAGCCATGCAGAGCCTTTGAGAAAGAACAGCAGGCTTTATTTCACTCGGCAAAGCTTGCCCTCTCAGCTGGTGGCAAGACAAGCTGGGACAGGATGAATGTACAGTTTTGAAGGAATCAAAGTCACTCAGTATCCTGGGGGTAGTTCTAATGAACTGTCTTTGCATAGAATTCTTAAATGAAGCTTTTCTTAAAAACTCATGAATGGTAGGGGAAATTTAAAAATGTACTTGTAGATATTATATAAGCTACAAAAGATAAAAATTTCTGAATTATCCTAATGATGTGCATTGGTAAACTAGGTAACATTTCGTTGTGTTTTGCATCTAGACACATTTATAGTCAGGCTGAAGTTATAGGCATTGTCAAATCTTGATGATGATATTTACTATTTTCTCATTGAAATAGCTAATTTTTCAGTAAAATGTTACTTGCTTATTACAAGAAATCAAAACAATGCAGTAAAGTTCAAATAAGGAACTAAATATTGCTGAAATATCATCAACATGTTTTTAATACTTCTCTATGCATAGATAATTTCACCTGAATATGGTTCTATAACCTTTTTATTCTGTAACATATTGGAATTATTTCCTTGATGTCCTTCATCATTTTCAAAAAGCAGCACAAAGTCTCACTGTATGTGTATATCATACTTTACGGATCCATTTGCCTTGATGAGCATTTTGCTATTATGAATTTCTTTATGCCTAAATATATTCACACTCATGACTTTCTCTCTCTAAGGCAAAATCTTAAGAATGAATTTATAAGTCAAAGTATATGCATATGAGATCATTTGATACACAAATTGCCTCCCTAATCTTACCACGTTACCCAATCTCTAAGAGTAAACACATTAATTTGGTGTCTTTTTGAAAGACTTTCTCTTTATCTGAATCTAATGAAAACATGCCAACATGTCGTTATTTCAACACGTTGCTACACTTTATGATTATTTATTCTATTTGGTCATCAGTGAGAACCTACCACTATTCCTATATGAAAGTGACATGGCATATTTCTGTGACTTCTTTATCTTTCTGCCTTTTGGTACTGTCACATCCTAATCTAAGAAAGTGATGTTAAGCCATGCAGAGCCTTTGAGAAAGAACAGCAGGCTTTATTTCACTCGGCAAAGCTTGCCCTCTCAGCTGGTGGCAAGACAAGCTGGGACAGGATGAATGTACAGTTTTGAAGGAATCAAAGTCACTCAGTATCCTGGGGGTAGTTCTAATGAACTGTCTTTGCATAGAATTCTTAAATGAAGCTTTTCTTAAAAACTCATGAATGGTAGGGAACTTTAAAAATGTACTTGTAGATATTATATAAGCTACAAAAGATAAAAATTTCTGAATTATCCTAATGATGTGCATTGGTAAACTAGGTAACATTTCGTTGTGTTTTGCATCTAGACACATTTATAGTCAGGCTGAAGTTATAGGCATTGTCAAATCTTGATGATGATATTTACTATTTTTCTCATTGAAATAGCTAATTTTTCAGTAAAATGTTACTTGCTTATTACAAGAAATCAAAACAATGCAGTAAAGTTCAAATAAGGAACTAAATATTGCTGAAATATCATCAACATGTTTTTAATACTTCTCTATGCATAGATAATTTCACCTGAATATGGTTCTATAACCTTTTTATTCTGTAACATATTGGAATTATTTCCTTGATGTCCTTCATCATTTTCAAAAAGCAGCACAAAGTCTCACTGTATGTGTATATCATACTTTACGGATCCATTTGCCTTGATGAGCATTTTGCTATTATGAATTTCTTTATGCCTAAATATATTCACACTCATGACTTTCTCTCTCTAAGGCAAAATCTTAAGAATGAATTTATAAGTCAAAGTATATGCATATGAGATCATTTGATACACAAATTGCCTCCCTAATCTTACCACGTTACCCAATCTCTAAGAGTAAACACATTAATCACATACATTCGTAAAGAGGCATATCAGACCATGGCTGCCCGGCTGCCTCTGGCAGGACTCCTGAGATCTCTAACAGGGTTCCTTGTAACTCAGCATGGGATGTTGGCTTTGAAAATTTGAAGACTAGACCTTCTTTACTTTATCCAGAGTATTGTTGTTTCTTGATGACCATCTTTCACCCTCTCATAAGAAACATGATACCAATCATTCATTCAAAATTGAGTGGGGCTGGGTATAACATTTTAGTGCATCTCCTGTCCTCTTTTCTGCACACAATTTGGGGAAATTGAGATACTTGAGAATCTAACCATTTTAATTGGTACTTCCCTTGGGAATTATAAAATCAGAGTAGAGGGGAAATGAATAAGCTTGAGTGAAATTTATCTTCACGTTAAAAGATATTATGTATCTTTAGTGCTTGTATTTAGGGCAAAATCAGTAAGTTTCTCCTTTAAGCAGAACTGGATGAACATTGATGAAAACTTTTCCACTTCTTGCTTAGCACTGGGCTCCAAGTGACTTGTGTTAACGTGGCTTTTCTTCATTGGTAAGATTAAGGCTATGCTTGGTTGCATGTCAGTACTGAAACTATGAGCTATGGTCACTGGATGAAGACATCGAAAATGCCTTCATCGTTAGGATAAATCGAGGAACTTTTTTGGTGGTCCGGTGGTTAAGATTCCATGCTTCACTACAGGGGACTTGGGTTCTACCCCTGGGTGATAACCTAATATTCTACTTGCCAAGTTATATACACACTTGCATTCATGAGAGTTTTAATCATAAGTGGGTGTTAGATTTTGCCAAGTGCATTTTTGAATATGTTAATGTGATCATGTGATTTTTCTTTTAACCCTATTGATATGATAGTTTACACTAATCAATTTTCAGAAGCTAAGCCAACCAAAGAATTTTTATGTGTATATCATACTTTACGGATCCATTTGCCTTGATGAGCATTTTGCTATTATGAATTTCTTTATGCCTAAATATATTCACACTCATGACTTTCTCTCTCTAAGGCAAAATCTTAAGAATGAATTTATAAGTCAAAGTATATGCATATGAGATCATTTGATACACAAATTGCCTCCCTAATCTTACCACGTTACCCAATCTCTAAGAGTAAACACATTAATCACATACATTCGTAAGAGGCATATCAGACCATGGCTGCCCGGCTGCCTCTGGCAGGACTCCTGAGATCTCTAACAGGGTTCCTTGTAACTCAGCATGGGATGTTGGCTTTGAAAATTTGAAGACTAGACCTTCTTTACTTTATCCAGAGTATTGTTGTTTCTTGATGACCATCTTTCACCCTCTCATAAGAAACATGATACCAATCATTCATTCAAAATTGAGTGGGGCTGGGTATAACATTTTAGTGCATCTCCTGTCCTCTTTTCTGCACACAATTTGGGGAAATTGAGATACTTGAGAATCTAACCATTTTAATTGGTACTTCCCTTGGGAATTATAAAATCAGAGTAGAGGGAAGTGAATAAGCTTGAGTGAA
The DNA here is from genome assembly GCA_022376925.1 of Tragulus kanchil. Classification (NCBI taxonomy): domain Eukaryota; kingdom Metazoa; phylum Chordata; class Mammalia; order Artiodactyla; family Tragulidae; genus Tragulus; species Tragulus kanchil. The sequence goes on from JAIOJX010000028.1 coordinate 126,179,346, forward strand.
ATTTATCTTCACGTTAAAAGATATTATGTATCTTTAGTGCTTGTATTTAGGGCAAAATCAGTAAGTTTCTCCTTTAAGCAGAACTGGATGAACATTGATGAAAACTTTTCCACTTCTTGCTTAGCACTGGGCTCCAAGTGACTTGTGTTAACGTGGCTTTTCTTCATTGGTAAGATTAAGGCTATGCTTGGTTGCATGTCAGTACTGAAACTATGAGCTATGGTCACTGGATGAAGACATCGAAAATGCCTTCATCGTTAGGATAAATCGAGGAACTTTTTTGGTGGTCCGGTGGTTAAGATTCCATGCTTCACTACAGGGGACTTGGGTTCTACCCCTGGGTGATAACCTAATATTCTACTTGCCAAGTTATATACACACTTGCATTCATGAGAGTTTTAATCATAAGTGGGTGTTAGATTTTGCCAAGTGCATTTTTGAATATGTTAATGTGATCATGTGATTTTTCTTTTTAACCCTATTGATATGATAGTTTACACTAATCAATTTTCAGAAGCTAAGCCAACCAAAGTCTTGTTGGATTTGAAATTATTTTGCTATGTTCATGAGAGATAATAGATCTTCACTTTTCTTTACTTATAATGTCTTTGTCTGGTTTTGGTAATGCTGTTCTCATTAAATGAGTTAGAAAGTATTTCCTCTGCTTCTCTTCCCTGAATGAGATTGTAAAGAATTGGCATAATTTCCTCCTTAAATGTTTGGTAAAACTCATTACTGAAACCCATCTGGTGCTTTCTGTTTTTGGAACACTATTAGCTATTGATTTAATTTGTCTAATACAAATATGCAGACCTATTCAGACTCCTTCTTGTGTGAGTTTGGGAAGATTATGCCATTCAACAAATTAGCCTGTTTCATCTACGTTATCAAATTTGCAGGCATAGATTTTTTAGCATTCCTCTATTATTCTTCTAATGTGTATAGGATCTTAGGTGACGTTCTGTCTTTGATTTCTGATATTGGCATTGTGCATCATTTGTCTTTTTTTCTTACTTAGCCTAGATAGAATCTCACCAATTAAAAAATATTTTTCTAAGAACAAGCTTTTGGTTTCATTAATTTTATTGATTTTTGGTTTTAATTTCATTGATTTCTGTTCAATTTTTATTTTTCCTTTCTTCTGCTTACTTATAGTGTATTAACCCTTTTTTTCTCCTACTTTTTTGAGGTAGAATTTTAGATGATTGATTTTAGATCGTTTTTTAGATCTTGTTTCCCCCAAATGCATGCATTCAGTGCCATAATTATTTTCTAAGCATTACTTTTTCTGACCTGGTACTTAGAAGAAAATCTCATAAATTATGATAAGGTGCATTTATATCTTCATTTAGTCAAAATATTTTAAAATTTATCTTGATATTTCTTCTTTGATCCATGCTTTATTTGAAATGTGTTGTTTAGTCTCCAACTATTTGGGGATTTTTTAGTACATTCTGAGTTTAATTCGATTGTGGTCTGAGATCAGGCATTGTATGGTTTTTATTCTTTTAAATTTGTTAAGAGGTGTTTTATGACCCCAAATGTAGTTTATCTTGGTGAATTTTCCATAAGAGCTTGAGAAAAATGTGTGTTTATTGTTGCTGGGTGAAGTACTCCATAGATGTCAATTATATTCGGTTGATTGATGGTGTTGTTGAGTTCGGCCATATCATTACTGGTTTTCTGCCTAGAATGGTTCTGTCCATAATGTCTTTGTCTGGTTTTGGTAATGCTGTTCTCATTAAATGAGTTAGAAAGTATTTCCTCTGCTTCTCTTCCCTGAATGAGATTGTAAAGAATTGGCATAATTTCCTCCTTAAATGTTTGGTAAAACTCATTACTGAAACCCATCTGGTGCTTTCTGTTTTTGGAACACTATTAGCTATTGATTTAATTTGTCTAATACAAATATGCAGACCTATTCAGACTCCTTCTTGTGTGAGTTTGGGAAGATTATGCCATTCAACAAATTAGCCTGTTTCATCTACGTTATCAAATTTGCAGGCATAGATTTTTTAGCATTCCTCTATTATTCTTCTAATGTGTATAGGATCTTAGGTGACGTTCTGTCTTTGATTTCTGATATTGGCATTGTGCATCATTTGTCTTTTTTTCTTACTTAGCCTAGATAGAATCTCACCAATTAAAAAATATTTTTCTAAGAACAAGCTTTTGGTTTCATTAATTTTATTGATTTTTGGTTTTAATTTCATTGATTTCTGTTCAATTTTTATTTTTCCTTTCTTCTGCTTACTTATAGTGTATTAACCCTTTTTTTCTCCTACTTTTTTGAGGTAGAATTTTAGATGATTGATTTTAGATCGTTTTTTAGATCTTGTTTCCCCCAAATGCATGCATTCAGTGCCATAATTATTTTCTAAGCATTACTTTTTCTGACCTGGTACTTAGAAGAAAATCTCATAAATTATGATAAGGTGCATTTATATCTTCATTTAGTCAAAATATTTTAAAATTTATCTTGATATTTCTTCTTTGATCCATGCTTTATTTGAAATGTGTTGTTTAGTCTCCAACTATTTGGGGATTTTTTAGTACATTCTGAGTTTAATTCGATTGTGGTCTGAGATCAGGCATTGTATGGTTTTTATTCTTTTAAATTTGTTAAGAGGTGTTTTATGACCCCAAATGTAGTTTATCTTGGTGAATTTTCCATAAGAGCTTGAGAAAAATGTGTGTTTATTGTTGCTGGGTGAAGTACTCCATAGATGTCAATTATATTCGGTTGATTGATGGTGTTGTTGAGTTCGGCCATATCATTACTGGTTTTCTGCCTAGAATGGTTCTGTCCATATCTGATAAGGGATGTTGAAGTCTCCTACATAACAAGGGGTTCATGTATTTCACCTTGTAGCTCTACAAGTTTTGCTTCACATAGCTTGACACAGTTTTTAGACATATATACATTAGATATTGTTATGCTTTCTTGGAAAACTAACCCTTATATTTATGAAGTGCCCCTGTTTATTCTTAATGACTTTCCCTGCTTTGACATCTGAAAATAAAGTGAAAGTGTTGGTCACTCAGTCGTGTCTGACTCTCTGTGATTGTAGCCTGCCAGGCCTCTCTGCCCATGGGATCCTCCAGGCAATAATACTGGAGTGGGTTGCCAGGGGATCTTCCCAACCCAGGGGTTGAACCAACTGCAGACAGATTCTTTACTGTCTGAACCACCAGTGAAGCCCCTTCAGAGCCTTCAGAGGACAAAGGCTGTGAAGTCTGGGTTGTCTGAAATTAATACAGCTACTTCTGCTTTCTTTTGCTTAATGTTAGCATGCCATACCTTTCTTTATCCTGGTCTGTAACCTCAAAATAAAATTCATAAACTGGGATCTCCCCTATGTCAGGCTGCCCAGAATTTTTGACCCTCAGATGTGTCCACTTTGAGCTTCTAGCAATCCATCAGTTGCAATTCTAGTTTTCCTCGTTTGGCTCTATTCCCCAGGGAGTTTTCAGTTCACGAGTTTCTGCTCTGGTAGGCTATGATGATCTCTATCTGCTTGTTGGTTTCTCCAGTTTGGAGGGGCAACAATCTGCTTTGTGACCTATTTCTCATACGGATCTAAGAAAAGTTGTTGATTTTTCAGTTTCTCCAGTTTTTTACTCATTGCTAGGATAGAGTGATAACTTCCAGGTGTATGGCCCCAGGACCTGCAAGTCCAATGTGATCTCAACTATATTTTCATTTATAATACCTACTGTGTAGATTTTCCTTTAAAGGACAAGGAATATTGTGTGTAAAGATACACAGAACAAAACAGATGTAAAAGCTAACTAAATACTAGCCCCCCCAAAAGGAAGTGATGCTTTTCTGACTTAATGCCCTTATCCCTGTGTGTGCCGGGTGGTTTGGGGAGTGCTGTGAACATCTGTATAATGAGCATAGATGGTCATAGCCCATGACTCCTCCCCTGATTCACACTGCCTAAGCCTGCTGACCTCCTTGCTAGTCCTTGAACATGTCAAGGACACTCTGTCTCAGGGCCTTTGCATTGCTCTTTCCTTTGCCTAGAATTCTCTTCACCCAGGTATCTGTGTGGCTCCCTCCTTCGCCTTAGTCATGTCTGTCTTCAAATAATTCCTCAGGAAAACCTCTCCAGCACCCCCAGATCTGTACCCACTCCCAGTGATCTCTGCCTCCTTCTTGGCTATATTTTTCTCCATAACGCTTTTCACCTCTAAACACTGTGTGTATGCGTGTGTGTGTTCATGCCTTTTTCTTTGTTTAGTTGCGTCTCTCCCCCTTTTCCTCCACTAAATATAAGCACAGAAAGTTTTTGCTGTTGGATCACCAGTGCCCACATCTTGTGCCTTGCCTATTGTTGTTGTTGTTTAAGGTTAAGTTGTGTCTGACTCTTCTTGAAATCCCATGGACTACAGCCCACCAGACTCCCCTGTCCATGGGATTTCCCAGACAAGAGTACTGGAGTGGGTTACCATTTTCCTCTCCAGGAGATGTTCCTGACCCAGGAATCAAACCCTCGTCTCCTGCATTGGCAGGCAGAGTCTTTACCACTGAGCCACCAGAGAAACCCTTTCATTCTGTAGGCATTCAATAAACTCAAGGAGTGAATCCCAAAGGTGCAATTATTAATTCATCTATAAAGAGCTGACACCTGACAAATAAGATTTGTAAATGGAGAATGGCTTCCTTAAAACATTTCCTTTCTTGTCTGTAGCAGTACTCAGATATTATTATTCTTTTCATCTTGCTGCTTACTGAGATATGACTTCTAGAGATTTGATACAAAATAGAAATAAAGGAGGTAACCTGCCTTATATTATGGGACCATAACGGCACTGATATTAAAATAAATAAAATATCATCAAATATGTGTGTAAAGATACACAGAACAAAACAGATGTAAAAGCTAACTAAATACTAGCCCCAAGAGGAAGTGATGCTTTTCTGACTTAATGCCCTTATCCCTGTGTGTGCCGGGTGGTTTGGGGAGTGCTGTGAACATCTGTATAATGAGCATAGATGGTCATAGCCCATGACTCCTCCCCTGATTCACACTGCCTAAGCCTGCTGACCTCCTTGCTAGTCCTTGAACATGTCAAGGACACTCTGTCTCAGGGCCTTTGCATTGCTCTTTCCTTTGCCTAGAATTCTCTTCACCCAGGTATCTGTGTGGCTCCCTCCTTCGCCTTAGTCATGTCTGTCTTCAAATAATTCCTCAGGAAAACCTCTCCAGCACCCCCAGATCTGTACCCACTCCCAGTGATCTCTGCCTCCTTCTTGGCTATATTTTTCTCCATAACGCTTTTCACCTCTAAACACTGTGTGTATGCGTGTGTGTGTTCATGCCTTTTTCTTTGTTTAGTTGCGTCTCTCCCCCTTTTCCTCCACTAAATATAAGCACAGAAAGTTTTTGCTGTTGGATCACCAGTGCCCACATCTTGTGCCTTGCCTATTGTTGTTGTTGTTTAAGGTTAAGTTGTGTCTGACTCTTCTTGAAATCCCATGGACTACAGCCCACCAGACTCCCCTGTCCATGGGATTTCCCAGACAAGAGTACTGGAGTGGGTTACCATTTTCCTCTCCAGGAGATGTTCCTGACCCAGGAATCAAACCCTCGTCTCCTGCATTGGCAGGCAGAGTCTTTACCACTGAGCCACCAGAGAAACCCTTTCATTCTGTAGGCATTCAATAAACTCAAGGAGTGAATCCCAAAGGTGCAATTATTAATTCATCTATAAAGAGCTGACACCTGACAAATAAGATTTGTAAATGGAGAATGGCTTCCTTAAAACATTTCCTTTCTTGTCTGTAGCAGTACTCAGATATTATTATTCTTTTCATCTTGCTGCTTACTGAGATATGACTTCTAGAGATTTGATACAAAATAGAAATAAAGGAGGTAACCTGCCTTATATTATGGGACCATAACGGCACTGATATTAAAATAAATAAAATTATAAACAGCAATTCAATCAAATGTCCTGATCTCTTGGTAGGCAGCAATATCCACTGCTGTAGTCCTGTAATTTTTGATTCTTCTTGCCTAGACCTAGAGCTTGAGATGCATATAAAAGAGGACAAATGTGCTTATTGTTGTTGAAATAGCAAGAAGACAATCAGGGGACATAGATAGTGCCTTACATCTCTTGCAATTGTCTGATTGACTGTGACAGCTTCAGATGAGAGAGACAAAAAAACCTATATATTCCTAAACAGTTATTAACTTGAGTACATAAGTTGGAGTGTTCCTCCATCAGAATGATTTGCTCACAAGGTCCATTTGCACTGGAGTGGAATTATTAGGACACTGCTGTTTTCGGCACTGCTACGCTATGGCCCTGACCTTAGCAGTTAAGGTCTCATCTGATGAGAAGCAATCAGGAGTAAACTAAAAACTTAAAGGAACTTGGTATCACCAAAATGTGGTATATAAATGTGATGGCAATACTTATTTCTGGGTTTCATCGCTGATAAGAACAGATTGCTAAAAATACGGTCTTCAATGTCCTGTAGTCAAATCAGTTCATCTTCCAAGGGATTTAAACACGCTCCTCTCTCACTAGACTTTAAATGTCTTTTCACCTGTCTTGTTATTCTTCTACTCTAATATTGTCATGGTGAGAGCAGATTCTGGTTAATACCAGGTGTGTGTTTGTGACGTAGTCAGTCCTTGTATTTCAACACATTGTTTTCCTGAAGACGGCGCCTTAAGGCAGATTGCCACTGAGCCACAGAGAAACCCTTTCATTCTGTAGGCATTCAATAAACTCAAGGAGTGAATCCCAAAGGTGCAATTATTAATTCATCTATAAAGAGCTGACACCTGACAAATAAGATTTGTAAATGGAGAATGGCTTCCTTAAAACATTTCCTTTCTTGTCTGTAGCAGTACTCAGATATTATTATTCTTTTCATCTTGCTGCTTACTGAGATATGACTTCTAGAGATTTGATACAAAATAGAAATAAAGGAGGTAACCTGCCTTATATTATGGGACCATAACGGCACTGATATTAAAATAAATAAAATTATAAACAGCAATTCAATCAAATGTCCTGATCTCTTGGTAGGCAGCAATATCCACTGCTGTAGTCCTGTAATTTTTGATTCTTCTTGCCTAGACCTAGAGCTTGAGATGCATATAAAAGAGGACAAATGTGCTTATTGTTGTTGAAATAGCAAGAAGACAATCAGGGGACATAGATAGTGCCTTACATCTCTTGCAATTGTCTGATTGACTGTGACAGCTTCAGATGAGAGAGACAAAAAAACCTATATATTCCTAAACAGTTATTAACTTGAGTACATAAGTTGGAGTGTTCCTCCATCAGAATGATTTGCTCACAAGGTCCATTTGCACTGGAGTGGAATTATTAGGACACTGCTGTTTTCGGCACTGCTACGCTATGGCCCTGACCTTAGCAGTTAAGGTCTCATCTGATGAGAAGCAATCAGGAGTAAACTAAAAACTTAAAGGAACTTGGTATCACCAAAATGTGGTATATAAATGTGATGGCAATACTTATTTCTGGGTTTCATCGCTGATAAGAACAGATTGCTAAAAATACGGTCTTCAATGTCCTGTAGTCAAATCAGTTCATCTTCCAAGGGATTTAAACACGCTCCTCTCTCACTAGACTTTAAATGTCTTTTCACCTGTCTTGTTATTCTTCTACTCTAATATTGTCATGGTGAGAGCAGATTCTGGTTAATACCAGGTGTGTGTTTGTGACGTAGTCAGTCCTTGTATTTCAACACATTGTTTTCCTGAAGACGGCGCCTTAAGGCAGATTGCCAGAAAATGAAATCTGACTCGCTGTACACTGTTGTCATTATAGATTCAGGTTTCATGAGAAATTGTGAAATGAGTAGAGAAAGGTGCTGAAAAGTGATGAATGGTATGCTGGGTAAGGCAGAAGAGGGGAGTATAAAGCAGCAAAAAGTGAAGATTCCTAACTCCTGATTGAATGTCTACCTTAGATAAAAGTGATGGGTGGATGATGAGATGCTTTGCAATGTGAGTGATACCAGTTTTGAACAAATAAGCATGTCTTTCTCTGAACATGGTCCGTTTTATTTTGCTTTTTTTGATCTCTATCAAGGAATATCCATGTTTTAGTACTGAAATGCCTAGCATATAATAGATGCCCAATGAATACTTTTTGAATATTGAATTCTCAGCTGGCTCAGTGGTAAAGTATCTGCTTGCCAAGCAGGAGACATGGGTTTGATTTCTGGGTGGAGAAGATCCCCTGGAGTGGGAAATGGAAACCCACTCCAGTATTCTTATCTCAGAAATCCCATGGACAGAGGAGCCTGGTAAGGTTTCAAAAGAGCCAGATATGACTTAACAACCAAACAACAACATAAAATTTTCTAACCTTTTTTTTCAAAGATCACTATCAAAAATTTTACTTGTTTGAAGTATTATGTTTTCATGACTTTGTCTTTAATGAATACAATCCCAATTCTTCAGCAATTGTGTGAGAAAATCTCAAGCGTGATGTAATTTTCAACTTCAACGTACGTCTAAAAGGCTGGTTTCTAAAATACCTACACTCACTCTCATGATTGGGAGAAACTAAACCATTAAATATTTTTATTAAATTGGTTTGAGTATGAAAAGTGATATGAATTCAAATAAGAGGTCAAGTGATTAAGCTTAAATAGAGTAGTAACACTAGTAACTGTTAGGAAGTTACTTACTATATGCCATATACTGTGCTAGGTGCTTTACACATATTAGCTTACTTAATTCTCTTAAGAATCGTCTGAGGGATAACTTTGATTCTCTCTGGTTTATAGGTGAGGAAACTGAAGCTTAGAGAGATTAAGTAACGAATCTAAGTTTAGACACTGGCATTTAAACTCAGGCTTATTGGCTCCAGGACCACCAGTGCTTAACCACCATGCATAATTCACAAACCAAAGCAGACAGGAACAGAGTGACATGGAATGATAACTAAAGTGTTAGGTCACTTTGTTATGAAATCCAGGTCATTTGCTCTAGAAATTACTCTGTAGATTATGTGGCAGCCTGGATGGGAGGGGACTTTGGGAGAGAATGCGTATGGTTGAGTCTCTTTACTATTCACCTGAGACTGTCACAACATTGTTAATCAGCTAAATACCCTGATATAAGATAAAAAGTTTTTAAAAAGTTTGTATGAATTGGTTAAGTATGGATGATACAGATAGTGATATAGGTATAATAAATATGTTTTTGTGTATAGAGATAAATAAAACTCAAGTGTATTCAGAAAAAGAGAGGGTTCTTCGTTCATTCAATCTAACAGCTGCTCAGCCTGAAGTGGAACCACCTGTTAGTTTATTAAATTGTAGAATTAATTTATGCAGAAATAAGAGAGGAGGCCTTAATTCATAACAAACAAGAGAAATACATATATAAGAGAAATTATGCTATAGTTTAGTAATGGTAATTAAACATTGATACTGCTTTTGATTCACTGAGAGAAAATGTGTAGCACAGATAGAGTTTTACATTGTTTAAGAAAGTGCCTGATTGAGAGTTGCAATATCAGAGGAAAGAACGGGCTGTGAGAACTCCCATGCAAATGGTCAGTTCTTTGCTGGGTCATAAAGATTTTTAAATGCTGGCCCTTCCATCCAGTCCCTCTTCTTGTTCACCTCTGGTAACTACTGCCTGAGGTGAGCATCTCCACCTGGACGATTTCAGCCGCCTCTAGTCTTCCCACAACCTGTTTATTTCCCACACTGTTGCCAGAGGTACCTGCACAAACTGCCCAATAAAAATGCAGTTTTTATCTCCTCTTTATTAAGAACAAAGAGATCATTCTTAATTTTATTTTGAGTCATTCATGCTACTGAAAACTAATGAAAGCTATAAACTCTTTCCCAGTGGACAACAACAAAACTTTATACACGCTACCTATTATTCTCTGACATTGCTCATTTAAGGTTTCAAATATCTGTTTCTAGTTTGCATCCTCACCTGATATTCCATCATTTATCTTATTGATAAATACACTCTGGCTCTATGAGACTTCTTACTGTTTCTCATGCTTGGAATAGCCTCCAAATTCTGTCTTCTAAGCACTCTTAATTATCTGTGGTACACGCTTACTCCTTGGAAGGAAAGTTATGACCAACCTAGATAGCATATTAAAAAGCAGAGACATTACTTTGCCAACAAAGGTCCGTCTAGTCAAGGCTATGGTTTTTCCAGTGGTCATGTATGGATGTGAGAGTTGGACTGTGAAGAAAGCTGAGCACTGAAGAATTGATGCTTTTGAACTGTGGTGTTGGAGAAGACTCTTGAGAGTCCGCTGGATTTCAATGAGGTCAAACCAGTCAGCCCTAAAGGAAATCAACCGAATATTCATTAGAAGGACTGATGCCAAAAGCTGAAGCTCCAATACTTTGGCCATCATATGAACAGCTGACTCATAGGAAAAGACCCTGATGTTGGGAAAGATTGAAAGCAGGAGAAGGGGACAACAGAGGACAAGATGGCTGTATGACATCACTGACTCAATGGACATGAGTTTGAGCAAATTCTGGGAGATGGTGAGGACAGGGAAGCCTGGCATGCTGCAGTTCATGGTGTTGGAAAGGCATGACTCAGTGACTGAACAACAACAGTGATGAAATAGAGGAAGGCTTTTCATGTGTCTATCATAGAAGTTCCAGGATTCAAACCTTATTATAAGCTTGGGAATGGTACTTAGATGATTAGAATCTCAATTTTATCACTGGTAGAAAGAAAGTGATAATATAATTGTATACTTTTTTTTTTTAAAGAAAGATCCAGGCTTCCTTGGTGGCTAAAGAATGGTAAAGAATCTGCCTACAATGCAGGAGACTGGGGTTCAATCCCTGGATTGGGAAGACCCACTGGAGAAGGGAATGGCTACTTACTCCAGTATTCTTATCTGGAGAATTCGATGGACAGAGGAGCTTTGTAAGCTGCAGTCTATGGGGTCGCGAAAAGTTGGGCACTACTGAGCAACTTACATTCACTTTCAATACGACAGTGAATGTAAAGGGCTTGGCACTCAGTATATACTTGTTCCTCCCTTCAGTCCCGATTGAGCCTCCTCACCTTTTAACTTCATCCCCCACTCCAGGGAATGGATCTGGGGTTTTACTCTCTGTGCCCCTAGATCATCTTGTGGTGATACGTCTATGCTTGTAAGATTGTTGGGCAATTATCTATTTCTTTTCTGTGACTCTCTCTAGCCCAGTAGCACTTGACCCCTTCAGAGCAGAGATTCATCAGGAAGCTCCACTGCCCTCATGGAGCTGGTATCAGTGTTTAGTGAATGCTTGTAAGGTGAATGAATGAGTGAATAAATGAATGAATACATGCATGACAGTTAGCTATCTAGGTCTTCTGAACATACATTTGATAAACATTAACCCATTTAATTATGAAAATGTGAAACTCTACTTTAACATATTGTTAATAGATTTACATTTATACATTGGCAATCAATACCTATGAGGATAAAGATATCTTTTAATTTTTTAAAAAGATCTAGATATTGCTTCAGGCAACTTCCTACTTACATATTTTTATGTTTACTCATCTTTCGTTTTTCAATTTTTATGGTTAGTTGTCTTTCATTCTTTTGGGTCACAATATCACATGGGCAAGATGACACGACCAATAGGAAAAGACCCTGATGTTGGGAAAGATTGAAAGCAGGAGAAGGGGACAACAGAGGACAAGATGGCTGTATGACATCACTGACTCAATGGACATGAGTTTGAGCAAATTCTGGGAGATGGTGAGGACAGGAAGCCTGGCATGCTGCAGTTCATGGTGTTGGAAAGGCATGACTCAGTGACTGAACAACAACAGTGATGAAATAGAGGAAGGCTTTTCATGTGTCTATCATAGAAGTTCCAGGATTCAAACCTTATTATAAGCTTGGGAATGGTACTTAGATGATTAGAATCTCAATTTTATCACTGGTAGAAAGAAAGTGATAATATAATTGTATACTTTTTTTTTTTAAAGAAAGATCCAGGCTTCCTTGGTGGCTAAAGAATGGTAAAGAATCTGCCTACAATGCAGGAGACTGGGGTTCAATCCCTGGATTGGGAAGACCCACTGGAGAAGGGAATGGCTACTTACTCCAGTATTCTTATCTGGAGAATTCGATGGACAGAGGAGCTTTGTAAGCTGCAGTCTATGGGGTCGCGAAAAGTTGGGCACTACTGAGCAACTTACATTCACTTTCAATACGACAGTGAATGTAAAGGGCTTGGCACTCAGTATATACTTGTTCCTCCCTTCAGTCCCCGATTGAGCCTCCTCACCTTTTAACTTCATCCCCCACTCCAGGGAATGGATCTGGGGTTTTACTCTCTGTGCCCCTAGATCATCTTGTGGTGATACGTCTATGCTTGTAAGATTGTTGGGCAATTATCTATTTCTTTTCTGTGACTCTCTCTAGCCCAGTAGCACTTGACCCCTTCAGAGCAGAGATTCATCAGGGAAGCTCCACTGCCCTCATGGAGCTGGTATCAGTGTTTAGTGAATGCTTGTAAGGTGAATGAATGAGTGAATAAATGAATGAATACATGCATGACAGTTAGCTATCTAGGTCTTCTGAACATACATTTGATAAACATTAACCCATTTAATTATGAAAATGTGAAACTCTACTTTAACATATTGTTAATAGATTTACATTTATACATTGGCAATCAATACCTATGAGGATAAAGATATCTTTTAATTTTTTAAAAAGATCTAGATATTGCTTCAGGCAACTTCCTACTTACATATTTTTATGTTTACTCATCTTTCGTTTTTCAATTTTTATGGTTAGTTGTCTTTCATTCTTTTGGGTCACAATATCACATGGGCAAGGTCGTTTGAACCTATTAACCTCTTAAAGGGTGTCTAAATACCTACAGCTGAAGTTAACAGTCTACTTGCCACTGCTGAGTTTCTTTCCATGAGACTTTTATATATCATTCTATCCTTCTTGCATTTGTTTTGTTGCCTTCCTCTTGGTGTGTATATGCAGATTTCTATTTAATCTTCCTGATTCTTTTTTTTTTTTCTTTTGCTTTTAAGTCATAGTTTATTTTTCATCCATCTTTATTCTTTTTGGCATATGTGGGCCTCCCATCACAGTGGCCTCTCTTGTTGCAGAGCCCTGGTTCTGGGCACATGCACTCCAGGGCACTAACTCATAATTGGACACACTGGCCCAGTTGTTTCTTGGTACGTGGGACTTCCCGGACCAGGAATCAAACTGGTGCACCTTGCACTGCAAGGTGGACTCGCCACCCACTGTACCACTGGGGAAGCCCTGGATTCTTTGTTTTTAGTGACCCATCAATAATTAGGTTGATTGTGAAACTATATGTAGTACCTTGAGGAAAGGAAAATGAAAGGAACCAGCAGCATTATAAGCTGTAGTTCTTGTCTGCTGAAATGAACTTTTCCCCATAATGGCTGGTGGTGCTTTCTCTTATGAATGCTCAATGGAAGCTGCTGTGTAATAAAAGATTTCTTTTCATAAAATAAATAGTGTCAGAGCATCATGACAGATAAAATGTGCTTTCTCCTCAAAATGTGAAAGATTTATAAGTTTATTTACAGTTGGATTCGATTTCAGGACGGCCTCTAGACATTAAGCTGAACAGTGGGAAGGAGAAGAAGATTCCTATTGTTTCTGATAAAGAGAATCATGACTTTATTACCTCAGTTCTGGCCTAGAAATTGAAATGGTATCAGTTTAAACAAAAGAAAGCAAATACATTACAAAAATGTCTCTAACCATTGAGGGAACTCACTACTGAAAATCCACAGGCTGGATATTTGCATTGAAATAAAAATAGTGATTCTTGGACTATATTTAATTTCTCTACAATGTTATTTTCTCGTAGGTAATCAGCTCTGATGTGGGGTCGACCGTTTCCTTCTGGATGATAGACACTGGGCAGAAAATCAAACAGTTTACTGGTTGCCATGGCAATTCAGAAATCAGCACCATGGCCCTCGATGCAAATGAGATGCGGCTTTTGACTGGCGGCACAGATGGGACCGTAAAGGTGCGAACACAGTGACGCTTTTCTGTCCAGATAGGAGGGGGCTAAAATATTGTGTGAGGAGACACAGCTTTGGCTATATTTGTGTTGGTATTTTTGGCCTTGCAAGAAGAGAGATGAGACAAAACAGGGAGAGCTAAATAACTCAAACCATCTAATAACAAAGCTGTTAGGAAAATAAACCTCTTGTGTTGGTATTTTTGGCCTTGCAAGAAGAGAGATGAGACAAAACAGGGAGAGAAATAATTGTTGCAGAGCCCTGGTTCTGGGCACATGCACTCCAGGGCACTAACTCATAATTGGACACACTGGCCCAGTTGTTTCTTGGTACGTGGGACTTCCCGGACCAGGAATCAAACTGGTGCACCTTGCACTGCAAGGTGGACTCGCCACCCACTGTACCACTGGGGAAGCCCTGGATTCTTTGTTTTTAGTGACCCATCAATAATTAGGTTGATTGTGAAACTATATGTAGTACCTTGAGGAAAGGAAAATGAAAGGAACCAGCAGCATTATAAGCTGTAGTTCTTGTCTGCTGAAATGAACTTTTCCCCATAATGGCTGGTGGTGCTTTCTCTTATGAATGCTCAATGGAAGCTGCTGTGTAATAAAAGATTTCTTTTCATAAAATAAATAGTGTCAGAGCATCATGACAGATAAAATGTGCTTTCTCCTCAAAATGTGAAAGATTTATAAGTTTATTTACAGTTGGATTCGATTTCAGGACGGCCTCTAGACATTAAGCTGAACAGTGGGAAGGAGAAGAAGATTCCTATTGTTTCTGATAAAGAGAATCATGACTTTATTACCTCAGTTCTGGCCTAGAAATTGAAATGGTATCAGTTTAAACAAAAGAAAGCAAATACATTACAAAAATGTCTCTAACCATTGAGGGAACTCACTACTGAAAATCCACAGGCTGGATATTTGCATTGAAATAAAAATAGTGATTCTTGGACTATATTTAATTTCTCTACAATGTTATTTTCTCGTAGGTAATCAGCTCTGATGTGGGGTCGACCGTTTCCTTCTGGATGATAGACACTGGGCAGAAAATCAAACAGTTTACTGGTTGCCATGGCAATTCAGAAATCAGCACCATGGCCCTCGATGCAAATGAGATGCGGCTTTTGACTGGCGGCACAGATGGGACCGTAAAGGTGCGAACACAGTGACGCTTTTCTGTCCAGATAGGAGGGGGCTAAAATATTGTGTGAGGAGACACAGCTTTGGCTATATTTGTGTTGGTATTTTTGGCCTTGCAAGAAGAGAGATGAGACAAAACAGGGAGAGCTAAATAACTCAAACCATCTAATAACAAAGCTGTTAGGAAAATAAACCTCTGTGGAAAAATGAATAAATGATTTTTCTGAATCAATTATTTAGAATCAAAGCACAGCTTGGCTTACTGATTTCAGAAAGTCCTTTCCAGTGTTCTGGATAGAGGAGCACTTTGGGGCATAAGAGGTCTGAATATTTTCCATGTGCTGCAGCAAATGTCTTTGGTTTCCTTTTTTCTCAGTTTAGAAAATGAAAAATCAGGGCAAGTAGGTAAACTTTTAAAATGCAATTCATGCAAGTTTTTCAGAAAATGAATATTTTAAATCAACCTATTTTGTAAATTACATTTTTATGTGAAGGTAAGTATCAATAAGATAGTAAAGAAGAATAGTAGTAAGAACAATCATCATCTTACTTATTATCCATCTTAAACTAAGTATTTTATCCTCTCAGTTATTAGATTTTGTAACCATTATTCATTTCTTCTGGGAGGAAAGTGCTATTTTATTTTGCAAAAATGATCAAAATTTCAGGCCAAGCTAGATTCTTACAAGTTGAAATCATGGCCACTAGTGACTCTTCTCTGCTCCCCTCAGCTCTGAGCATGATGACAATGTCAGGTTGGGGATGACTTGGGACACTTTGAGGCAACAGAAGGCAGTTTCCCAAGTGAGTTTTGAGTAGATCTTACATTTCTGTCATAAGTGGTATCACAAGGCTATTAATTAGAGGTACCTTCTGTGTTATAGTGTATGATACATTCAGATAGACTGCGGGGGAGGGTAGTGGAAAGATACCTAGGTATGTAAGTAGAACATCGTGGAATTTGGGGACAAGTATTCAGGAGGATTCCAGCCTGTGGTGATCCCTGTGAAGCATGCTGCAGTGAGAATCTCTGAAAATCAGCAGAATGTGGCCTCTGAGAAGGTTAATGGCATGAAGCGTGTACCAGAAGTGTGGGTTTTGGTAAATACCATATTCACGGGAGAAATGGTTAAGTGTGTGAAGGTAATGAGATACTTCCAATCCCAGAAGTCAAGGTGGAATAAAACAGGAATAACTGGAACTGGAGTATTAGTGACTTAGGCAAAGGAAAACAAACAAACAAAAAAACAAGTGAGAATCCCACTTACCAGTCCACTGGATTGAAAAAGGAAGGCAATGTATTAGATTATTTTTATCCCGTCTTGGCAAGTAATTGACCATAGTGTCCAGGGTAGGACAGATTTGTAAATGGGTGCTAAATGGTCCCAGCTAAGGGGCTTGGTAGGAACTGGGGATGCTCAGATCTTTGAACTACTTTTCTGTTGGTATTATTTTAGGTGGGCTTGGTAAGAGCCATGTTCAGAGGAAAACACAGTGACATGGGTAAAGAACATGTTCACCTTTCAGTGTCTCAGCTCGAGCCCTGACACCTTAGAAGTTAATGTGAATTTAGTATTACAAAGACAGCTTTTGAAGGTACATTTATCTTTATCACAATAGCACAAAAGAATTCTGAGATTTGGCAACCTATCTGTAGGATGCATAAATCAAGGGTGAGCTGCACAGGCTATATTCTATGAAGAAACAAGAATGAATGATATTTTCCAATCTCATTTATAATTTAGAATCCCAAATCTAGTACCTATGCAATCAAAGATTTAAAAGTATTACCCTATTTGTCATGGTTTTGAAATGTCTGTTTTCAAATTAATTATTTTGAATAATGTATGCACACAATAAAAATTTAAACATAAAAGAGATATACAGTGAAAAGAAAGTTTCTCAGCCCTATTCCCAGCTCCTCCCTTGTGGTGACCAGTAGTAGTTTCTTGCTTATCTTTCTAGACTATAAGCATCATTTGTGCTTCTCATTGGCAGTTCACTGTCTATGCTGTTCTACATTTTCCTGTATTGCACATTGATTCATATGAATGCAACCAAGAACAATAATAATGTTAAATTTTGTTGCACATTACCGTGAACCATGCACTGTCCTAAGCAGTTTACACGCACACACACACACACACACACCCTCTCTCTATGGTTTGGACTGTTACTATATCAGCTGAGGAAACTCAGATGGTAAAGAGTCTAACTGCAATGCAGGAGACCCAGGTTCCATCCCTAGGTCGGGAAGACCCCCTGGAAAAGGAAATGGCAACCCACTCCATTTTTCAATAACTGGAACTGGAGTATTAGTGACTTAGGCAAAGGAAAACAAACAAACAAAAAAACAAGTGAGAATCCCACTTACCAGTCCACTGGATTGAAAAAGGAAGGCAATGTATTAGATTATTTTTATCCCGTCTTGGCAAGTAATTGACCATAGTGTCCAGGGTAGGACAGATTTGTAAATGGGTGCTAAATGGTCCCAGCTAAGGGGCTTGGTAGGAACTGGGGATGCTCAGATCTTTGAACTACTTTTCTGTTGGTATTATTTTAGGTGGGCTTGGTAAGAGCCATGTTCAGAGGAAAACACAGTGACATGGGTAAAGAACATGTTCACCTTTCAGTGTCTCAGCTCGAGCCCTGACACCTTAGAAGTTAATGTGAATTTAGTATTACAAAGACAGCTTTTGAAGGTACATTTATCTTTATCACAATAGCACAAAAGAATTCTGAGATTTGGCAACCTATCTGTAGGATGCATAAATCAAGGGTGAGCTGCACAGGCTATATTCTATGAAGAAACAAGAATGAATGATATTTTCCAATCTCATTTATAATTTAGAATCCCAAATCTAGTACCTATGCAATCAAAGATTTAAAAGTATTACCCTATTTGTCATGGTTTTGAAATGTCTGTTTTCAAATTAATTATTTTGAATAATGTATGCACACAATAAAAATTTAAACATAAAAGAGATATACAGTGAAAAGAAAGTTTCTCAGCCCTATTCCCAGCTCCTCCCTTGTGGTGACCAGTAGTAGTTTCTTGCTTATCTTTCTAGACTATAAGCATCATTTGTGCTTCTCATTGGCAGTTCACTGTCTATGCTGTTCTACATTTTCCTGTATTGCACATTGATTCATATGAATGCAACCAAGAACAATAATAATGTTAAATTTTTGTTGCACATTACCGTGAACCATGCACTGTCCTAAGCAGTTTACACGCACACACACACACACACACACACCCCCCTCTCTCTATGGTTTGGACTGTTACTATATCAGCTGAGGAAACTCAGATGGTAAAGAGTCTAACTGCAATGCAGGAGACCCAGGTTCCATCCCTAGGTCGGGAAGACCCCCTGGAAAAGGAAATGGCAACCCACTCCATTTTTCTTGCCTAGAGAATCCAATGGACAGAGGAGCCTGGTGGGCTTCAGTTCACAGGGTCGCAGAGTCAGACACGACGGAGTGACTAACACTTTCACATTGAGGAACCTGAAGCCCGAGGAGATTAAACATTTGCTGAAGGTTCCATAGCTGATTGACTTTGGACAAAGCTTAGACTATCGGCGATGGCTCATTCTTTGTAATAGTAACATTATATGTTACTGTATATAGATAATCCATATTTGAATATTCAGTTCTTTGTTAATGTACAATTAAGTTGATTGAAATTTTTAGCCTTTGCAAACAATGCCTCCAGATTATCCTTCAAAATCAGTCATTTCACAATGAGTGTTTCTGTGTGATGATTTTCTTAAAAGTTGAATTTTTGAGTGAAAGAGTATATTCATTTTTTTTAATAAATGTTTTCTTCTCCCTTTTATTGGCTTTTTATTTATTTGTTTTCATCCATCTTCATTCCTTGGCATGTGTGGACCTCCCATTGCAGTGGCATTTCTCATTGCAGAGCGCCAGCTCGTAATTGGGCACACCTGTCTAGCCGCTCCACGGCATATGGGATCTTCCCGGGCCAGGGGTCAAACCAGTGTCCCTTGTACTACAAGGTGGACTCTTAACCACTGGACCATCAGGAAAGCCCAGTATATTCATTTTAACCTTGATCGAAAGTGCTAACTGCCCTTTAATGATGTACCAGTAACATTTCACAGTGGGGTTAGTTTTAACTGCTGGTGTCCTAATGGCCTTCTCTCTTTAAGTGAACTGATTGGGTCTACATCCTTGGCCCACTGCCTGAGGAGTTAAACTAGAATTGCTTGTGCTTCTGTGGGCCTGGGTCTGGTACGCGCTGTCAACAGGAGGTTTTATTGGCAGAAGATAGGAAATCTAGGACATGATGACTATATTTCAGACTCTGTATAATGTGTTTACAAGTCTAAGCATCCCTGGGGTAAAGGTCCTATGTTGTAAATGAGGAATTCGAAATTTGGAAAAATACTTGGAGAAAGAACCAGGATTTTGACCAACTCCAAAATGTGGCTCTTCGTTTTTTTTATGCTGGTTCCCCTGTAAAAATGTACACTGATGTATCGCCTTTAAATCAACTTTATCAGAATAGACTGATAAGGTTACAAATAGAGTAATAAACTGCTAACTTTAAATGGTGAGAAGACTATCTTTAATTGTTATGTATCTCAAGTAAATCAACTCTAGTTTGGAATGTAAACAGAAAGTGTGAAATAGTCCTATTACATCCTGTTGCTGTGCTCATTGAGGAGATATTTTCTTTTCTTATCTCAAAGCTGATTTTAACTTCTCTTTTAAAGGTCTGGGACCTCAATGGCTATTGTCACCACACACTAAATGTTGGGCAAGAGGGAGCTGTGGATATTTCACATATCCTCGTTCTTAAGAAGACTATCCTGGTTACAGGCTGGGACAGGTATGATAGACATCATATAGAACTGTAGTAAGGTAAAAGGAGAAAGTTTTATAATCCCTTGCAGAAGGGAATAGTTACCCACTCTGGTATTCTTGCCTGAGAAATCCCATGGACAGAGAATCCTGGTGAGCTACAGTCCGTGGACTGCAAGAGTCAGACATAATTCAGTGACTAAACCACCACCGTACCACCACAAAAGAAAGAAGAACCCAGAAATCCGGGATTCTGAGCCTTTAACTGAGTTAGTTTTGATTCTGAGTCTTGTAACTTGCTGGTGACCTCAATGAGTGAAACAGTTTGGAACTGGCTGGAATCTTAGTGAATAAAATATTTTAATATTAAGTAGCTTGAGCAGCTTTCAGAAGTGTTAACAGTGCTTTCTCCTGGCTTTGGGAATCAATTTTTCCTTTAACCATTCCAGATAAAATGGTGTGTTAATTCCTGGGCGTTAAATCCAAAAGTTTTCCAGATTTTACAGTCAATAAATTCTTAATGTATAAATTGCATTCCTTCAATTGTAAAAGGAACTCATTCCTTCTTCTCGTTTCTTGGTTTCAGTAATAGCCTGCTGTAATCTGTGTTAGCACCTCCTTCACTTCAGCGCAGAGAAGGGCTTTTCATAGCCCACTTACTGTTTTCAAGGAGAAAATTTCCATTTCATTATAAGGAACCTATGTTGTTAACTTTCGGAGAAAGAACCAGGATTTTGACCAACTCCAAAATGTGGCTCTTCGTTTTTTTTATGCTGGTTCCCCTGTAAAAATGTACACTGATGTATCGCCTTTAAATCAACTTTATCAGAATAGACTGATAAGGTTACAAATAGAGTAATAAACTGCTAACTTTAAATGGTGAGAAGACTATCTTTAATTGTTATGTATCTCAAGTAAATCAACTCTAGTTTGGAATGTAAACAGAAAGTGTGAAATAGTCCTATTACATCCTGTTGCTGTGCTCATTGAGGAGATATTTTCTTTTCTTATCTCAAAGCTGATTTTAACTTCTCTTTTAAAGGTCTGGGACCTCAATGGCTATTGTCACCACACACTAAATGTTGGGCAAGAGGGAGCTGTGGATATTTCACATATCCTCGTTCTTAAGAAGACTATCCTGGTTACAGGCTGGGACAGGTATGATAGACATCATATAGAACTGTAGTAAGGTAAAAGGAGAAAGTTTTATAATCCCTTGCAGAAGGGAATAGTTACCCACTCTGGTATTCTTGCCTGAGAAATCCCATGGACAGAGAATCCTGGTGAGCTACAGTCCGTGGACTGCAAGAGTCAGACATAATTCAGTGACTAAACCACCACCGTACCACCACAAAAGAAAGAAGAACCCAGAAATCCGGGATTCTGAGCCTTTAACTGAGTTAGTTTTGATTCTGAGTCTTGTAACTTGCTGGTGACCTCAATGAGTGAAACAGTTTGGAACTGGCTGGAATCTTAGTGAATAAAATATTTTAATATTAAGTAGCTTGAGCAGCTTTCAGAAGTGTTAACAGTGCTTTCTCCTGGCTTTGGGAATCAATTTTTCCTTTAACCATTCCAGATAAAATGGTGTGTTAATTCCTGGGCGTTAAATCCAAAAGTTTTCCAGATTTTACAGTCAATAAATTCTTAATGTATAAATTGCATTCCTTCAATTGTAAAAGGAACTCATTCCTTCTTCTCGTTTCTTGGTTTCAGTAATAGCCTGCTGTAATCTGTGTTAGCACCTCCTTCACTTCAGCGCAGAGAAGGGCTTTTCATAGCCCACTTACTGTTTTCAAGGAGAAAAATTTCCATTTCATTATAAGGAAAATTACTTTTCTTTCTTCTTTTCCTGAAAGGACTAAGGGGTCATAAACAGGGCCTTTTCTGTGGCATTGTATAAGCCCAAGGAAAATTAAATTGTGATATGTTTAGAAAATACATTGTCCATAAATTCAACAGTTCAGAAAATATTGCTCTAATAGGTAATTCACTAGAGAAATATGATCTTAATGGTTTGAAGCTAGGATCAAATCAGATTTTCTACCTAGAAAGCCAGTAGTATTCATTTGGGGATTTTTATCAAGCACAGGGTAGGGCTGTGTCTAACATAAATGTAAACATACTAGATTAGCCTAGGGAATACTGTGCCATGCACAGCTTAGTTTTCAGAAGTAGTTTGACTATAAGGAAAGAAAGTATAGTTTATATTATTCTATGTGTTATTAAGGACTAATTTAATCATCCTCACCTTTGAAAGAAAGCTTCTACATATCCCTGGGAGCAATCATGAACCATCAATGACTCGTAACAGCTCCAGTAGACTATGGCCTAATGATCTCTTTAATTTGGCTATGGCAATGAATAAGTGAAATTCTCTAATACCGTGGCAGGGCAGATGTGTAGTATACAGCTGATTTGCTTTAATTCTGAAGATAACAAAAAAGAACTTTTTAAATGTGTTAGTCAAAAATTTGGAGATACCATTTTCTTAATCATATTTTTTAGACACCCATGGTTAGAAATTAGCATCAAATGTAAGGTTGTTTTTCTTTTAATTGATTACAGGGGGAAATTCTTAAAGATTAGATATATAGAGTAATCCAAAAGTGGCTTAAAAGGAACACCTGATGATCTGATCTGTATTGGTGGGTGGTGACTGTATAATCTTGGGGAGAAATTTTGGGGAAGATTGAAATGAGTGGAGGAAAATTGATCAGTCTTCTCAGTTTTCTTTTCATCTTCTACAGAGTTGTCAGTACTTGGAGCCTATTGGATCCAAGTCAGAATTGAAAGTTGAGTGAATACATACACAGAAACATTGTTTTAGTTTCATATTGATGAATTAAAATTGTATTTAATTCCTTTTTTAATAGGGTCTTTTTAAACCTCGTTTCTTGGTTTCAGTAATAGCCTGCTGTAATCTGTGTTAGCACCTCCTTCACTTCAGCGCAGAGAAGGGCTTTTCATAGCCCACTTACTGTTTTCAAGGAGAAAATTTCCGTTTCATTATAAGGAAAATTACTTTTCTTTCTTCGTTTCCTGAAAGGACTAAGGGGTCATAAACAGGGCCTTTTCTGTGGCATTGTATAAGCCCAAGGAAAATTAAATTGTGATATGTTTAGAAAATACATTGTCCATAAATTCAACAGTTCAGAAAATATTGCTCTAATAGGTAATTCACTAGAGAAATATGATCTTAATGGTTTGAAGCTAGGATCAAATCAGATTTTCTACCTAGAAAGCCAGTAGTATTCATTTGGGGATTTTTATCAAGCACAGGGTAGGGCTGTGTCTAACATAAATGTAAACATACTAGATTAGCCTAGGGAATACTGTGCCATGCACAGCTTAGTTTTCAGAAGTAGTTTGACTATAAGGAAAGAAAGTATAGTTTATATTATTCTATGTGTTATTAAGGACTAATTTAATCATCCTCACCTTTGAAAGAAAGCTTCTACATATCCCTGGGAGCAATCATGAACCATCAATGACTCGTAACAGCTCCAGTAGACTATGGCCTAATGATCTCTTTAATTTGGCTATGGCAATGAATAAGTGAAATTCTCTAATACCGTGGCAGGGCAGATGTGTAGTATACAGCTGATTTGCTTTAATTCTGAAGATAACAAAAAAGAACTTTTTAAATGTGTTAGTCAAAAATTTGGAGATACCATTTTCTTAATCATATTTTTTAGACACCCATGGTTAGAAATTAGCATCAAATGTAAGGTTGTTTTTCTTTTAATTGATTACAGGGGGAAATTCTTAAAGATTAGATATATAGAGTAATCCAAAAGTGGCTTAAAAGGAACACCTGATGATCTGATCTGTATTGGTGGGTGGTGACTGTATAATCTTGGGGAGAAATTTTGGGGAAGATTGAAATGAGTGGAGGAAAATTGATCAGTCTTCTCAGTTTTCTTTTCATCTTCTACAGAGTTGTCAGTACTTGGAGCCTATTGGATCCAAGTCAGAATTGAAAGTTGAGTGAATACATACACAGAAACATTGTTTTAGTTTCATATTGATGAATTAAAAATTGTATTTTTAATTTCCTAAGCAGGAGGTTTTATTTTAGGATGGATGTTGCAGGGTCTTTTTTTTAAACCAAGAGGCATTTAAGAAAAGAGGCAAGAAAACAGTTCAGTTGTTGGTTATGGCTTGGGGAGGATAATCCATTAAGTCAACTTCCTAATAGTTTAGTGATTTGAGAAGAAATAAGTGGAAGTTTGACATTGAGCTTACTAAGCTATCTTTAAAACTCAGGAGGCTGCTAGATTATACTATAACTTTAACTTTAGGCTCTATCTGAATAAAGAAATTGGCCTGATAGTTCTGCCCAAGATGGAATAGAAATTACATTTACTGATTTTAGTACATAAATGTGCCATCAATTTACTTTAATCATAGAGATTTGTAGCATTATGCACTTTACATACATTATCTAACTTAATCCCTATCTTCATCTTGGAAGGCAGGCAATATTTTGTAGATATCTCAGATCTCTGTCTGCAGCTCTTATCTCTCTAAGCTCACTCATCCATTTGCTTGCTGGATGTGTCGGACTGTGATCCCAAATTCTTCATATTCTAAACTGAGTGTATTATTCATGAAAGTGAAAGCATTAATCGCTTAGTCCTATCTGAGTCTGTGTAGCTCCGTGGACTGTAGCCCACAGGGACCTCTGTCCATGGAATTCTCCAGATAAGAGACTGGGTAGCCATTCTCTTCTCCAGGGGATCTTTCAGAGCCAGGGATCAAACCCAGCTCTCCTGCATTGCAGGCAGAGTCTTTACTCTCTGAGCCACCAGGGAAGCCTGTATTATTCATTCCCTTTCCTCAAACCTACTTCTTCTCTTAGATTCAGAGCTTCAGGTAATAGCTAGACACCCTGGTCATCCAGCTTGGTTTTCCCTTCTCACTCAACTTCACAGCAAAATACTGACTAAGACTTATCTATTTTACATTCTAAATATTTTTTTCATATCTAAATATGTTTTTTTTTCAAATCTGTTCCCATTACCACTAGACTGTATACTTAAGAGCATCATTTTTATGTATATGAATGTCACAGCCTTTTCATTTGTCCTTTTTGCTAGTAAATGTCTCTTACCTCTTAAATAGGTTTGCTGATGTTAACCATTTCTTCAATGATTTCTTTCTACACTACCGTTTATCTATGTCATTTCTTTGTTCAGTGCTTTTTGACATCTCTATAACAAAAAGACAAAGCTCTCTCTGGCCCAGACCTATTCTGAGCTTCGTGATCTTCCATTCTTGTGTGTATTCTGAACTCAGATAACAATGTGCTGTTTCACACCCCCATTCTCTCTGTGTGTCTAGAAACCTCTCTCCTAAGATTTTTCATGTAGCTCTTATTTCAAGTCTCATTCATACATCTCCACCAGAGCATTTCTCTTTCCTTCCACCATGGGAAATGTGCCCCCTTTTGTCTCTGTGCTTTCTAGTTTCCTGCACTTTGTTTAACCTAGGAATATAAATATTGAGCATCTACTTAGCACGTGTATCTAATATATGCTTATTAGATGCTATATGCTATTTGTCGAGTGACTTAACATTTATTGAATAGACAGGGAATCTAAGGATTAGAGAGTTTAATTACCCATGGTCACAGTCCAAATAAGAGGAAAACAGAGTAGATATTCAAATCTATTCTTTCATTACAATAAGCCAGAAAACTATTACCAATTATCTTTCATAGAGGAGGAGGTGAGGCTTGACGAGGTTGCGTAACCTGGCCAAGGCTTGTAGGCAGCTGAGTTAAAATTCTGTACCGAAGTGCGTGCTCTTTCCACCATTCCTGAGTTACAGAGGGAGTCATTAAATCATAGAAGATCAACTGTATTCTTTTAAAGAAATAATTTGACTAAGTTGGTCAAGTCAACCAAAGCTAATAAATCAGTTGTGTGTATTTGAAGGAAAAAACCCATTATCAGCTTAATAATACCTCAGAATTTTAGCTTACCATGATTTTCCCCTTTGCCTTTCCAAACATATCTTTAAATGCACCTAGGTGGAAAACATGGAGTTAGGAAACATGGTGTGCCGAATGGAAAGAAGCAGGACTCCTGTTCTTAAGCGCATCACAGTGTAACTGAGGAGTTGACACATACAAGGCAGGATTTGGAAACTTCCATTGTGAAATGGTCCTAAGCAAAGCCTGAGTCACAGAGCCCGAGTAGGTTATTTAAGATTATGGCCATTCATATCTAGAGAATACATCCATCAGAAAAAAGAAACCAAATTCAGAAATTCTAGAAATATGTTTCTTATCATCTTAAGCAAAATATACTTAGAGACAAAGCTGTGAATTGACATAGAGTCAGTTAAAAAATACTTGGTTAAATACCTAACCATGTTTATATTGGTAAACCTAAGTGACGAGATGATCAACTATCTTTGTATTTGTTAAATAGTCATATAATACATATAGTTCTGGTAAAATGAAAGAAATAATAATAATTGTTTATGATTATATCTTATTTTTATCTTAATTTTATGCCCTAAATATCTATGATCCTATATTTACAGCTCTCTATAAAAATAAACTCAAGCTATTCATTTTCCCAATTTTATTTTGCTTCTTCCAGTTAAAGGAGAAACCTTTGTGAAGGTTTTATCTCTGGAAAATATCTGGACTTATATAAGTACAGAAAAGAGAATCTTTAATATAATTTCAAATAATTCTGAAAATATGATTGATAGTAGCATTTTTCACAGAATTCTTTAAACAAGTAGATGCTCAATAAATAGCTGTTGATATAATTTTATTTCTAAAAGTATTTTTAAGGGAAATGAGATTAGGGATTTGAAGTTCCTCAACAATAAAACTTACCTATCACAAGATAATTCTTAAAATAATTGCCTTGCTAGAGAACTATATATAATCTTATACATGACTCAATCAGTTTTTATTATTAGGATGAGAATCCAAATGAACACTTCCAAAGTTGTGACTTATTCTGGATAATCTTATTGGAAGCTGGGAGGGGGCGAGTATGTGTGAAATTCACAAATAACCCTCAAGACTAACTTTGTGATGGTTTCAGTATCCCAAATTGGGTTCCACAAATTTTAGGAAAAAGAATAAAAAAGAACTGATTTGTTTTGAACTCATTCTGTGCTTTTGAGATAACTTTTTATCATAAAAACAATGTATATGTTCTTTTGGACTAACAAGACATCAACAATTAACCTCTGAGGGAACAAATTCGTAAAATGGCCATGTGCTCCATCATGTCCAACTCTGTGCAGCCCCATGGGCTGTAGCCTGCCAGGCTCTTCTGTTCATGGGATTTCCCAGGCAAGACTACCACATGGGTTGCCATTTCCTTCGCCAGGGAATCTTCCCAACCCAGGGACTGAACCCACGTCTCTTGCATCTTCTGTATTGCTAGGTGGATTCTTACCACAGGCAAGCCCTGAGGGAACACATAGTTGACTATATTCTTTTGTTTTCACTGTGACAATTTCTTCATGATAAATTTTAGTAAAATTTATTATCTCGATTTATCCTAAAAAGGATTAGTATTATTTTTTAAATTTTGGCCGCTTTTTTTGTTTTTTTATTTATTTATTTTCATCCATCTTTATTCTTTGTCCTGTGTGGGCCTCGCATTGCAGTGGCCTCTCTCCTTGCAGAGCACTGGCTCTGGGCACAGGCACTCCAGTGTGCTGGCTCGTAATTAGACACACTGCTCCCACAGCATGTGGGATCTTCCTGGGTCAGGGATTGAACCAGTGCCCCTTGAACTGCAAGGCGGACTCTCTACCCACTGGACCACCAGGGAAGCCCAAGAGATTATTTTCTTTTTTTTTTTTATTTATTTATTTATTTATTTATTTATTTATTTTTGTACATGTATGTTCCCAGATCAATCAGATGCATATCCCTTGGCCCTCCCCCCACCCAGGTTCCCCCCCCCATCCCTCCAGACCATTGCTCCAAGTGGTTGTAGGTACTCCTATTCCCCTAGCACAATGACAATAGCTATCTTTTCTACACATGACAGTATAGGTTCCCATGTTACTCCCTCCCATTGTTCGGTCTCCACAATGTCTTTATGTCGAGATTATTTTCTAACACACTCATTTTTTTTTTTTACCCTTGATAGTTAAACTAATTTTACTTTCTCAGAATTGGTCATCAGACCTAAGTTCTGAATTAGAGATAAGGCCGTCATCACAAGAACACAATGACCCAGTAGCTGTCTTCTCAGAATTTCACATGTGAGGTATGGAATGGAACTAGTAAACGCCTTCAATGTCAGAAAGAACAAATCTCTCAGAGTCCTCAAATGGCCTAAAAATTGGCTCATTCTGCACTTCAATTTTACTTTTGGCAAAGGTACAAACTTAAGTTATCTTGGAAATGTACAAAGTAAGAAATACAGTGTGGATTCTAAGAGTATTTTAAGGATAACTGTCATTTCAAATGAAAGTTTCAGGTTAGGTTTCAAGGGAAAGGTGGCAGCTAACTAGCTTCTCACCAGTGCGACACACAAGATCACTTATCAGAAGGGCTTTACATTGGATTTTGTTTTCACTGTGACAATTTCTTCATGATAAATTTTAGTAAAATTTATTATCTCGATTTATCCTAAAAAGGATTAGTATTATTTTTTAAATTTTGGCCGCTTTTTTTGTTTTTTTATTTATTTATTTTCATCCATCTTTATTCTTTGTCCTGTGTGGGCCTCGCATTGCAGTGGCCTCTCTCCTTGCAGAGCACTGGCTCTGGGCACAGGCACTCCAGTGTGCTGGCTCGTAATTAGACACACTGCTCCCACAGCATGTGGGATCTTCCTGGGTCAGGGATTGAACCAGTGCCCCTTGAACTGCAAGGCGGACTCTCTACCCACTGGACCACCAGGGAAGCCCAAGAGATTATTTTCTTTTTTTTTTTTATTTATTTATTTATTTATTTATTTATTTATTTTTGTACATGTATGTTCCCAGATCAATCAGATGCATATCCCTTGGCCCTCCCCCCACCCAGGTTCCTCCCCCCCATCCCTCCAGACCATTGCTCCAAGTGGTTGTAGGTACTCCTATTCCCCTAGCACAATGACAATAGCTATCTTTTCTACACATGACAGTATAGGTTCCCATGTTACTCCCTCCCATTGTTCGGTCTCCACAATGTCTTTATGTCGAGATTATTTTCTAACACACTCATTTTTTTTTTTTACCCTTGATAGTTAAACTAATTTTACTTTCTCAGAATTGGTCATCAGACCTAAGTTCTGAATTAGAGATAAGGCCGTCATCACAAGAACACAATGACCCAGTAGCTGTCTTCTCAGAATTTCACATGTGAGGTATGGAATGGAACTAGTAAACGCCTTCAATGTCAGAAAGAACAAATCTCTCAGAGTCCTCAAATGGCCTAAAAATTGGCTCATTCTGCACTTCAATTTTACTTTTGGCAAAGGTACAAACTTAAGTTATCTTGGAAATGTACAAAGTAAGAAATACAGTGTGGATTCTAAGAGTATTTTAAGGATAACTGTCATTTCAAATGAAAGTTTCAGGTTAGGTTTCAAGGGAAAGGTGGCAGCTAACTAGCTTCTCACCAGTGCGACACACAAGATCACTTATCAGAAGGGCTACATTTTACACCATCTCATGAAAAGGATTTTGTGCCTTTGTGTGGTACTCCCTAAATATATCTAGTTAATATGGGGAGCTTGGCAAAGAAGACACCTGACATTGAATTTTGGTGGAGAGATGATAGTGGAGATATGGACTGACCTCTTCTCTTGCTCCCACCCTCACACACTCCCTTCCCTAAAGGTAATCTTTTCCATCAAACTAGAGAAAAATTTAAATATATACATATAAAACTTATATAAAACTCATGATATTTCAGAATTGCAAATTACTTTTCTTGTCTTGCTAATAAGCCTTGTATTAATATTATTAAAATAATATTAATATTAAAGTATTGATTTAAAAAACAGAATAATTCATATATTAATTTAGTATATTTTTGTGTGTTCATTCTCAGTTGTGTCTGACTCTTTGTGACCCTATGGACTGTAGCCAGGCTCCTCTCTCCATAGAATTTTCCAGATAAGAATAGTGGAATGGGGTCCGTGGTGTTCTGCAGTTACCTACATCATTTGATCCTCGTGTAAATAGCACCACCATTGTATTAAAAGGCACTAAATAGTCTAACGTAGTTATCATTTTACTTCTAGATAGACAGATTATTAACTCAAATAGACTGTTTTGATAAGTACTTTTTAAGCCCTAAGATTCATTGTAATGTCTTGCTGGATTAAAATGAATATGGGCTTCTCTGGTGGTCCAGTGGGTAAGGACACCGCCTTGCAGTGCAAGGCGGTTCTACTCCTGGAACACAATGACCCAGTAGCTGTCTTCTCAGAATTTCACATGTGAGGTATGGAATGGAACTAGTAAACGCCTTCAATGTCAGAAAGAACAAATCTCTCAGAGTCCTCAAATGGCCTAAAAATTGGCTCATTCTGCACTTCAATTTTACTTTTGGCAAAGGTACAAACTTAAGTTATCTTGGAAATGTACAAAGTAAGAAATACAGTGTGGATTCTAAGAGTATTTTAAGGATAACTGTCATTTCAAATGAAAGTTTCAGGTTAGGTTTCAAGGGAAAGGTGGCAGCTAACTAGCTTCTCACCAGTGCGACACACAAGATCACTTATCAGAAGGGCTACATTTTACACCATCTCATGAAAAGGATTTTGTGCCTTTGTGTGGTACTCCCTAAATATATCTAGTTAATATGGGGAGCTTGGCAAAGAAGACACCTGACATTGAATTTTGGTGGAGAGATGATAGTGGAGATATGGACTGACCTCTTCTCTTGCTCCCACCCTCACACACTCCCTTCCCTAAAGGTAATCTTTTCCATCAAACTAGAGAAAAATTTAAATATATACATATAAAACTTATATAAAACTCATGATATTTCAGAATTGCAAATTACTTTTCTTGTCTTGCTAATAAGCCTTGTATTAATATTATTAAAATAATATTAATATTAAAGTATTGATTTAAAAAACAGAATAATTCATATATTAATTTAGTATATTTTTGTGTGTTCATTCTCAGTTGTGTCTGACTCTTTGTGACCCTATGGACTGTAGCCAGGCTCCTCTCTCCATAGAATTTTCCAGATAAGAATAGTGGAATGGGGTCCGTGGTGTTCTGCAGTTACCTACATCATTTGATCCTCGTGTAAATAGCACCACCATTGTATTAAAAGGCACTAAATAGTCTAACGTAGTTATCATTTTACTTCTAGATAGACAGATTATTAACTCAAATAGACTGTTTTGATAAGTACTTTTTAAGCCCTAAGATTCATTGTAATGTCTTGCTGGATTAAAAATGAATATGGGGGCTTCTCTGGTGGTCCAGTGGGTAAGGACACCGCCTTGCAGTGCAAGGGACGCCGGTTCGATCCCTGGCCTGGGAAGATCCCACGTGCCATGGAGCGGCTGGACGGATGTGTCCAATCGCCAAGCCGGAGCTCTGGAGTGCATGCTCCCAGAGCCGGCGCTCTGCAACAACAGAGGCCACTGAGATGGGAGGCCCACAGGAGCCAAAGAACAAAGATGGATGAAACTAGAGAAATGAAAGACCAATAGAAGTGGCCCGCCCGCTCCCCTCCGTCCCCAACCCGACCCCCTCCCAAAATAAATAAATAAATAAATCTTTATTAAAAAAAAAAAAGAATATGGGGGGCTTCCCTGGTGGCCCAGTGGGTAAGGACACCGCCTTGCAGTACAAGGGGCGCCAGTTTGATCCCTGGCCTGGGAAGATCCCACGTGCCATGGAGCGGCTGGACCGATGTGTCCAATTACCGAGCTGGAGCTCTGGAGCGCATGCGCCCAGAGCCAGTGCTCTGTGACAACAGAGGCCACTGTGATGGGAGGCCCACACGGGCCAAAGAACAAAGATGGATGAAAATAGATAAATGAAAGACCAACAGAAGTGGCCCGCCCGCCCCCCTCCCTCCTGAACCCCCCCCCCCATGAATACTAATTTAGTTTGCTTTGTGTAATAAAGTTGAAATAATTGCTCTTTTTTTTTTTTAATTTTAAAAAAAAGAATACTGGAGTGGGTTGCCATTTCCTACTCCAGGGGGTCTTCCAAACCCAGAGATTGATCTACATTTCTTGCAACTCCTGTATTGGCAGGCAGATTCTTCACTCACAGCACCACCT
Source organism: Tragulus kanchil (assembly GCA_022376925.1). Classification (NCBI taxonomy): domain Eukaryota; kingdom Metazoa; phylum Chordata; class Mammalia; order Artiodactyla; family Tragulidae; genus Tragulus; species Tragulus kanchil. The sequence continues at coordinate 126,211,593 of JAIOJX010000028.1, forward strand.
AGAAAGCCCCATTTATTTGCCTGTGCTAGGTCTTAATTGAGGCACCTGGGGTCTAATTTCCCAGGCAGGTATTGAACCTGGGATCCCCGAATTGGGAGTGCAGAGTTTTAGCAACTGGACCACCAGGGAAGTTTTTTTATGAAATGCTTATTATTTTCTAGGTACTATTCTAGGCACCACTGATGCTGAAAGAAAATAAAGCCTTTGCTCTTGTAGAGCTTATTTATGTAGGAAAGACAGAAAATAAACAAATAGGTATAGTCCCCAGTATCATATAATGATAATGTAATAAAAATGATATAGGTTAGGAATAAGAGACTTAAAAAAGAGTCTTTAGCTTAGGTGATAAGGGAAGGCTTCCCCAAGGAGGTAACATTTGAGCAGAGAATTTTTTCATTTGACAAATATTTATTGAATACTCAATATGTGTAAATCAGTTTGGTTGCTACTGTAGGGTTGTGGAATAAGACAGAATCCCTGATTTCTGTGAACTTATGATATATCAGAGGAGCAGAGGTTATATACTATGAATTAAATATTGTATATAAAATGTAAATTATGTAATGTCAGAAGAAGGAAGTTTTTTATTTTTTTTAAATTTTTTGGCCACTTTTGTTGGTCTTTCATTTATTTATTTTCATCTATCTTTGTTCTTTGGCCTGTGTGGGCCTCCCATTGCAGTGGCCTCTCTCGTTGCAGAGCACTGGCTCCAGTTGCATGTGCTCCAGAGCTCTGGCTGGGTAATTGGACACATCAGTCCAGCCGCTCCATGGCACGTGGTATCCTCCCAGGCCAGGGATGGAACTAGTTCCCCTTGCACTGGAAGGCAGAGTCTTTACCCACTGGAGCACCAGGGAAGCCTGGAAGTATTTCTTTTAGCACTAGTTATAAATGAAGCCTATAGAACAAGATAAGACTTAATGAATGGGTGTATAGACAGGCAGATGTGGATCTGTGTGGAAAGAAATCCATGTAGGGATGAAAGATCCCATTACGAATAAAAACAAAGCAGCTAGAAATGCGAAAAATACTTAGAGAACAGTAAGAGTATTGCTTAGGGCTTCCCAGGTGATGCAGTGGTGAATAATCCACCTGCCAATGCATCAAACATGGGTTTGATCCCTGGGTCAGGAAGATCACCTGGAGGAAGAAAGACAACCCACTCCAGTATTCTTGCCTGGAGAATTTCATGGACAGAGGAGGCTGACGGGCTGCAGTTCATGAGGTTAAGAGTGAGACATGACTGAGTGACTGAAAACACACGTACACACACACACACGAGTATTGATTGGCTTGAACCTGAGATGTGCTTCAGAAACAACCTCTAAATATTCCCAACAGCTCAGAATAGCTTTTTAAAAATAAAGCCTTTGCTCTTGTAGAGCTTATTTATGTAGGAAAGACAGAAAATAAACAAATAGGTATAGTCCCCAGTATCATATAATGATAATGTAATAAAAATGATATAGGTTAGGAATAAGAGACTTAAAAAAGAGTCTTTAGCTTAGGTGATAAGGGAAGGCTTCCCCAAGGAGGTAACATTTGAGCAGAGAATTTTTTCATTTGACAAATATTTATTGAATACTCAATATGTGTAAATCAGTTTGGTTGCTACTGTAGGGTTGTGGAATAAGACAGAATCCCTGATTTCTGTGAACTTATGATATATCAGAGGAGCAGAGGTTATATACTATGAATTAAATATTGTATATAAAATGTAAATTATGTAATGTCAGAAGAAGGAAGTTTTTTATTCTTTTAAGTTTTGGCCTCTTTTATTGGTCTTTCATTTATTTATTTTCATCTATCTTTGTTCTTTGGCCTGTGTGGGCCTCCCATTGCAGTGGCCTCTCTCGTTGCAGAGCACTGGCTCCAGTTGCATGTGCTCCAGAGCTCTGGCTGGGTAATTGGACACATCAGTCCAGCCGCTCCATGGCACGTGGTATCCTCCCAGGCCAGGGATGGAACTAGTTCCCCTTGCACTGGAAGGCAGAGTCTTTACCCACTGGAGCACCAGGGAAGCCTGGAAGTATTTCTTTTAGCACTAGTTATAAATGAAGCCTATAGAACAAGATAAGACTTAATGAATGGGTGTATAGACAGGCAGATGTGGATCTGTGTGGAAAGAAATCCATGTAGGGATGAAAGATCCCATTACGAATAAAAACAAAGCAGCTAGAAATGCGAAAAATACTTAGAGAACAGTAAGAGTATTGCTTAGGGCTTCCCAGGTGATGCAGTGGTGAATAATCCACCTGCCAATGCATCAAACATGGGTTTGATCCCTGGGTCAGGAAGATCACCTGGAGGAAGAAAGACAACCCACTCCAGTATTCTTGCCTGGAGAATTTCATGGACAGAGGAGGCTGACGGGCTGCAGTTCATGAGGTTAAGAGTGAGACATGACTGAGTGACTGAAAACACACGTACACACACACACACGAGTATTGATTGGCTTGAACCTGAGATGTGCTTCAGAAACAACCTCTAAATATTCCCAACAGCTCAGAATAGCTTTTTTAAAGAGGAAGATTGTTCAAAACCTTATATGCAATCTATCTATAAAATCTAGATGAACTTTGCTTTCTATTAATTGATTTATCCTTATTTTAATATAAGCATATTTCCCCCCAAACTCTTTGAGTAAAATGAATACTTAGGAAGGTATGCCATATTTACCCTGTGGTTTCCAGTAGCCTTGTCAAATAGTTAGCTGGACATTCACATTTTTATTTGAAAACCAAGGACAGAGGAATAGGGGAAAATTTCTAAAAAAGTTGATTGGATTCAAATATTGTTGTGTCTCAAATAATAGGTCCACACATTTGAAACTGGTTATGTAGGACATGGAAAAACTACAAAGTACTTTTAACAGGATATTAGCCTTATCTTTTTGTTTTTTTTAAAGATTTATTTATTTATTTATTTGGGGCGGGGGTCGGGTTGGGGAGGGAGGGGAGCGGGCGGGCCACTTCTATTGGTCTTTCATTTCTCTGTTTTCATCCGTCTTTGTTCTTTGACTCCTGCGGGCCTCCCATCGCGGTGGCGTCTGTTGTCGAAGAGCGCCAGCTCTGGGCGCATGCGCTCCAGAGCTCCGGCTTGGCGATTGGACACATCCGTCCAGCCGCTCCGCAGCACGTGGGATCTTCCCAGGCCAGGGATCGAACCGGCGTTCCTTGCACTGCAAGGCGGTGTCCTTATCCACTGGACCACCAGCGGAAGCCCTAGCCTTATCTTTTGATCTTGCTATTTCCCCACTCTGATATAGTGACTTCCTCTTCCAAATCTCACCCATCTATTATGGCCCAGCTCAAATATGATCCCTACACTCAGTCTTCTGTAAGTTCTACACCAGGACTTCCATAGCAATTCATCAGTGCTTCCTTGGTACTTAGCATATTTCAGTTTGCATCTTAGTCATTTTATGCTTGTAGCTCTGAACTCTACAGCACCATGAGCAGGCATGTCTGTGGAGAAAACAAGAAATGCTTGCAGAATGAATGTATATGAAGAGCTCCTAAATGAAATGATTAATCTGGTAGCAGAATGAAGAATGTGCCAGAGGTGGGTAGCCTAGAGAAAGTGAAATATGTTAAGAGGCTGTTACAGTTTTTTAGCGCATGAGCTAGTGTGTGCTGAGCTAGGAAGCTGCAATTGGTTATTCAAAAGAAAAAAGGAAGGAATGAATATACAACATATCACAGTGGCAGAATATGAGGATTTTATTTGACTAAAGAAGAGAAAGACATGCAGGATATTGGAGTTCTAGTCTATTAATCAGTTTGGGAAATTTAGTGAGTCCTCCACTGGAGGGAAGATGGAAATTTTGGATTTTTGATGTGTAGCTGATGGGAACTATAATGGGACTGTCAGTTGTCAAGTGGGAACGACTCAACACTGGAAAAGATTTAAGAGCCATCTGTATAGAAATGAATTGGAAATTATGATGGTGACAAAACCCCTTAACAAGCCCTTTTGAGCAGAGAGAAAGGACTAGAGGAAAGACATTAAACAATATCCATATTAAAAGGAGCAAGAGAAAGAAGGAAGAGGAAACAGAGTACAAGGAATGAAAGGTGAGGGAGGCAGAAGAGAAGCAAGGCATTTGGAAACAGGAGTTTCCAGGAACAAGCTCATCCATCAGAGGGTGAAGTGTTATACTGGCAGGGCAACTAGGAGGCCTTCCGTGTGCGTGGAATGGAAGCAAGCTTCCAGAAAAGTGAAGAGAGAATGTGGGTGGAGACACCGAGCCTGGGGTTACAAATGTCCCTTTAGGGTGAGTGTGACTCTAAAAGAGAGGAGAGGCTCTCCAGAGGCTGGTAGCTAGAGTTCAGCCAAGAGGAAACAGGCTGACCCAGCAAATAGATGCACTCCTAATTTAATTTTAAGCTCCTCCCTTACTCACCAGGCACCAGGCACCAGGCATTTCATTCTCTGTCCTTTCTGGTCTGTCCTCAAATTCACCAGCAGTGACCCAAGATACTTTTAAAAACTACTATTTCTGTTGGAAACATCTCTTTCCTCCATCCTGTTCCTTTGAAGCTGCATTTTCAAGTGTTCCAACAAACAGTAGTTTCTCCAGATGCCATATGAGAAAGGACTCTATGGTCAAGTAAGTCTGGGAAATGCTGCAGGAAATAGAAACATGTTAATTATCCTGGATGCTCTGATGAAAATAAACTTTAATAATTTTGTTTAAACTATCCAATATTATTTGTTCACAGACTCTACCCTTTTTTATCATTACTGTCACAAAGCTCTTAGTGGTTACATGTTGAAGACATTTTGTTTTAGGATCTTGGTGGTGGGTAATTAGCCTGATAAATACACACATGTTGGTGTTAATGATTGTGAAAGGAAGATTAACATTCTGATATTAAATATTCATAATCTACCAGAGAGTTCAAGAGAGACTCCAAAAGGAAGTTCAGTGTAGGAATTCAGCCTTATGGATGACAAGTGGGGATAAAATTTTGGATCATATTGTCCTTTTAAAAAAATATTTATGTGTTTGACTGTGCCAGGTCTTAGCTTTGGAATATTTCATCTTTGTTGTGGATGAAGATCTTTTATTTTGGACTCAAAACCCTTAACAAGCCCTTTTGAGCAGAGAGAAAGGACTAGAGGAAAGACATTAAACAATATCCATATTAAAAGGAGCAGAGAAAGAAGAAGGGAAGAGAAAAGGGAAAAAATGGAAAAGGTGAGGGAGGCAGAAGAGAAGCAAGGCATTTGGAAACAGGAGTTTCCAGGAACAAGCTCATCCATCAGAGGGTGAAGTGTTATACTGGCAGGGCAACTAGGAGGCCTTCCGTGTGCGTGGAATGGAAGCAAGCTTCCAGAAAAGTGAAGAGAGAATGTGGGTGGAGACACCGAGCCTGGGGTTACAAATGTCCCTTTAGGGTGAGTGTGACTCTAAAAGAGAGGAGAGGCTCTCCAGAGGCTGGTAGCTAGAGTTCAGCCAAGAGGAAACAGGCTGACCCAGCAAATAGATGCACTCCTAATTTAATTTTAAGCTCCTCCCTTACTCACCAGGCACCAGGCACCAGGCATTTCATTCTCTGTCCTTTCTGGTCTGTCCTCAAATTCACCAGCAGTGACCCAAGATACTTTTAAAAACTACTATTTCTGTTGGAAACATCTCTTTCCTCCATCCTGTTCCTTTGAAGCTGCATTTTCAAGTGTTCCAACAAACAGTAGTTTCTCCAGATGCCATATGAGAAAGGACTCTATGGTCAAGTAAGTCTGGGAAATGCTGCAGGAAATAGAAACATGTTAATTATCCTGGATGCTCTGATGAAAATAAACTTTAATAATTTTGTTTAAACTATCCAATATTATTTGTTCACAGACTCTACCCTTTTTTATCATTACTGTCACAAAGCTCTTAGTGGTTACATGTTGAAGACATTTTGTTTTAGGATCTTGGTGGTGGGTAATTAGCCTGATAAATACACACATGTTGGTGTTAATGATTGTGAAAGGAAGATTAACATTCTGATATTAAATATTCATAATCTACCAGAGAGTTCAAGAGAGACTCCAAAAGGAAGTTCAGTGTAGGAATTCAGCCTTATGGATGACAAGTGGGGATAAAATTTTGGATCATATTGTCCTTTTAAAAAAATATTTATGTGTTTGACTGTGCCAGGTCTTAGCTTTGGAATATTTCATCTTTGTTGTGGCATGCAAGATCTTTTTTTTATTTGTGGCAGGCAAACTCTAGTTCTGGCATGTGGCATCTAGCTCACTGTCTAGGGCTGGAACCCAGGCCGTCTGCATTGAAAGCATGGAGTCTTAACCACTGCACCACCAGGGAGGTCCCCAGGATCATCTTTTAGACTTCTTGAATAACTCTCTCCAAGTGTATGATGGCTACTCAATATCTTTACCACTTTTATATCCACAGCTAAATGCTATATCTTTTTTTTCCTAGGGCTATTACTGTGTTTCGACCTCAGAACTTCAATCAGTTTTTCATCCAGCCTGAAGAATGGAAGGGAGGAATACGACACCGTGATGATATCTTATGTGCTGCCTTTTTGCCTCCGCAAACTCTTGTTACAGGTTACTTGAATGTCACTTGACAGTGGTGAAAATAGTGGGTTTTTTGCCTCCCTTTGTAAAAGCCTTTTCTTAACTACAAAATCAACAGACTTCTTAAAGAAGCAGTCCTTCAGTTTGAAGCTAATCTTGGTCTTTATTCCTAGGGCTATACAACAGTGGTTATGACCCATCAGCCCTGGAGCCTGGCTACCTGGCTTCAGACCTTACTGCCTCGTACTGAGCAAGTTATTTTAACTCTCTAAAGTACCATTTTTTCTGCTAATAATAACGTATCATCATGTCAGTTTATCGTGAAGATTGCATGTGATAGTCTGTGTATGGGTTTAACCCAGTACTTACAATAAGCTTGTCAGTACATACCAGCTTTTATTTTCATTGACCTTTTGGAAATAACAAATGGAATCTCAGGAAAAAACATGTTAATTATCCGGGTTCATGAAAATAACCTTTAATAATTTTGTTTAAACTATCCAATATTATTTGTTCACAGACTCTACCCTTTTTTATCATTACTGTCACAAAGCTCTTAGTGGTTACATGTTGAAGACATTTTGTTTTAGGATCTTGGTGGTGGGTAATTAGCCTGATAAATACACACATGTTGGTGTTAATGATTGTGAAAGGAAGATTAACATTCTGATATTAAATATTCATAATCTACCAGAGAGTTCAAGAGAGACTCCAAAAGGAAGTTCAGTGTAGGAATTCAGCCTTATGGATGACAAGTGGGGATAAAATTTTGGATCATATTGTCCTTTTAAAAAAATATTTATGTGTTTGACTGTGCCAGGTCTTAGCTTTGGAATATTTCATCTTTGTTGTGGCATGCAAGATCTTTTTTTTATTTGTGGCAGGCAAACTCTAGTTCTGGCATGTGGCATCTAGCTCACTGTCTAGGGCTGGAACCCAGGCCGTCTGCATTGAAAGCATGGAGTCTTAACCACTGCACCACCAGGGAGGTCCCCAGGATCATCTTTTAGACTTCTTGAATAACTCTCTCCAAGTGTATGATGGCTACTCAATATCTTTACCACTTTTATATCCACAGCTAAATGCTATATCTTTTTTTTCCTAGGGCTATTACTGTGTTTCGACCTCAGAACTTCAATCAGTTTTTCATCCAGCCTGAAGAATGGAAGGGAGGAATACGACACCGTGATGATATCTTATGTGCTGCCTTTTTGCCTCCGCAAACTCTTGTTACAGGTTACTTGAATGTCACTTGACAGTGGTGAAAATAGTGGGTTTTTTGCCTCCCTTTGTAAAAGCCTTTTCTTAACTACAAAATCAACAGACTTCTTAAAGAAGCAGTCCTTCAGTTTGAAGCTAATCTTGGTCTTTATTCCTAGGGCTATACAACAGTGGTTATGACCCATCAGCCCTGGAGCCTGGCTACCTGGCTTCAGACCTTACTGCCTCGTACTGAGCAAGTTATTTTAACTCTCTAAAGTACCATTTTTTCTGCTAATAATAACGTATCATCATGTCAGTTTATCGTGAAGATTGCATGTGATAGTCTGTGTATGGGTTTAACCCAGTACTTACAATAAGCTCGTCAGTACATACCAGCTTTTATTTTCATTGACCTTTTGGAAATAACAATGTTAAGGCTATTGGGTACAAATCACATTTCCATGGCACTCAGATGTTGCATAAGGGAAACATCCTCTGGTATAATTTAATCTAAGTAATGTTGGTTAAAGACTGGCTTTACAAAATGTCTATAAATCTAAGCTCTTGAAAGGATCCACAGGCACACTCTGACATGGCTTATTAAAGAGTATCAGACATTGTTGAATCATTTCCAGCCAAAGAAAACAATTTATAAAGACAGATTGCACCATGAAATTATCAAGTCCATATTTTGACAGCCTGATTTTTTTTTATAGTACCAAAAATGTCATCAATTAAGAGGAATGAAAAATCACAGGAAAAGAGCTTGGCTATCTACGAAGTGTTACCAGATGAGGTTTCCTGCTCTATCCACACTTAAAGTTTTATTGTTTTCAGAACTTGCCTGATTACTTTCCAGGAGGGCCAACTCTGCAGTTGAATTTGCTCTATAGCTGCAGAAAGTCTACCCTGCAGCACACACCATGTACTGAAATGTGAAATGTGATGGAGACAAGTACCACTGTGTAGTTGATACTGTAAAAGTGTCATAAAATAACACTGTAATTGGGGAGTAAATAGTCTTTTCATTCACTCCTATTGTTCAGTCCTATGTGAACACGCTTGGTCAAACACTTTGCAAATGAAATATTTTAAACTGGAGAGATAGAGAAGGGTGGGTATTCCCATGGACATCTAACCTGTAGAAACTCATCATCTTTGGTCAGTTTGTCACTTACACAGGTTGCCTCTCCAGGACGACAGGGAGTACTGTATACATTGCTGTCTTCTTTCACCAAATCCCAAGAAGAACACCATGAGTACATTCCATTCAGCTCTTGTCTTTTGCTCTCCTCTTGGTGTCATCACTCTGCTCACCAAGAATAGCAGTCTGGACATGCACTACTTCTTCTAAGACCAGCTTGGTCAGATTTAGTCTCACTGTTAGGGCTTTTCTACATTTTCTGTGATGAGCAGTAGGAAAGGACTTGTGTGGGGAAAGTCCTAGGATTGGTGAAAGCAACATTCAATAAAGAACACGAAAAAGAAGAAATAAACAGAACACACATACACAAGAACAGATGTAGGAATCAGAAACCTAAAAGGGCAATTTGTTTGCCCTCAATAATAAACAAATAATATAATAATTATTAACATTATTTCAGTATTTGTAGTGTTCTAGATGCCAAGTGCTTTTCATTCTTCACAGCCAAAATTCACTTATCAGGTAAATAAATTTATTAACCCGTTTTCTAGGTGACGAACTTGCAGCATCAAATCAAGGTAAATAACTTGCCAAGGTTACACGGCTGGTAGGTGGTAGAACTGGGACTCAAGCTGATGAGTTACAAAGCCTTTATTCTGAATGCTTTCTTACTACAAAATAAAAAAGATATTGTAATATTTTCTTTTTATCTTTTTGAATAATTTTTCTTTTTGGCCACTAGTTTCGTTTATTCATTTTCATCCATCTTTGTTCTTTGGCTTGTGGAAAAATCACAGGAAAAGAGCTTGGCTATCTACGATGTTACCAGATGAGGTTTCCTGCTCTATCCACACTTAAAGTTTTATTGTTTTCAGAACTTGCCTGATTACTTTCCAGGAGGGCCAACTCTGCAGTTGAATTTGCTCTATAGCTGCAGAAAGTCTACCCTGCAGCACACACCATGTACTGAAATGTGAAATGTGATGGAGACAAGTACCACTGTGTAGTTGATACTGTAAAAGTGTCATAAAATAACACTGTAATTGGGGAGTAAATAGTCTTTTCATTCACTCCTATTGTTCAGTCCTATGTGAACACGCTTGGTCAAACACTTTGCAAATGAAATATTTTAAACTGGAGAGATAGAGAAGGGTGGGTATTCCCATGGACATCTAACCTGTAGAAACTCATCATCTTTGGTCAGTTTGTCACTTACACAGGTTGCCTCTCCAGGACGACAGGGAGTACTGTATACATTGCTGTCTTCTTTCACCAAATCCCAAGAAGAACACCATGAGTACATTCCATTCAGCTCTTGTCTTTTGCTCTCCTCTTGGTGTCATCACTCTGCTCACCAAGAATAGCAGTCTGGACATGCACTACTTCTTCTAAGACCAGCTTGGTCAGATTTAGTCTCACTGTTAGGGCTTTTCTACATTTTCTGTGATGAGCAGTAGGAAAGGACTTGTGTGGGGAAAGTCCTAGGATTGGTGAAAGCAACATTCAATAAAGAACACGAAAAAGAAGAAATAAACAGAACACACATACACAAGAACAGATGTAGGAATCAGAAACCTAAAAGGGCAATTTGTTTGCCCTCAATAATAAACAAATAATATAATAATTATTAACATTATTTCAGTATTTGTAGTGTTCTAGATGCCAAGTGCTTTTCATTCTTCACAGCCAAAATTCACTTATCAGGTAAATAAATTTATTAACCCGTTTTCTAGGTGACGAACTTGCAGCATCAAATCAAGGTAAATAACTTGCCAAGGTTACACGGCTGGTAGGTGGTAGAACTGGGACTCAAGCTGATGAGTTACAAAGCCTTTATTCTGAATGCTTTCTTACTACAAAATAAAAAAGATATTGTAATATTTTCTCTTTTTTATCTTTTTTTTTGAATAATTTTTCTTTTTTTGGCCACTTCTATTGGTCTTTCGTTTATTCATTTTCATCCATCTTTGTTCTTTGGCTTGTGTGGGCCTCCCATCACAGTGACCTCTCTCGCTGCAGAGCATCGGCTCTGGGCACACGCGCTCAGGAGCTCCGGCTCGGTAATTGGACTCATCGGTCCAGCCGCTCTGTGGCACGTGGGATCTTCCCAGGCCAGGGATTGAACCGGCACCTCTTGCATTGCAAGGCAGTGTCCTTACCCACTGGACCATCAGGGAAGCCCTGTAATAATTTCTGTCTAACTGAATGGTATTTGTGATGTTTCTAATTTCTAAAGTTTAATAGAAATACTAGTAATTACTATTCATTCATGTCTCCAAATATATAGGCAGAATTTACAAAGTGCCAGATTCTATGCAAGTCATTATGATGATTTCTTCTGATGGTTGTTGCTCATATTTTCTATCTAACTTTCTGGTAATTTCTGTTCTCTGTCTTGGCTTGTGGAGGGAGTTATGATGGAGAAATTGTTTTGTGGAACAATAGCACAGAAAATGCTCACTATGTCCTTCACCCTGATTATCAGAGACTGCTAAACTCAAAATCGGGTGAGTGCCAGTTTGAAACTAAAATCATGTGGCCTGGTTGTTTGTGCATGGGCCTGCTGCAGCCTGCTCCTTCCTAAATTATAGATGATTGGCTGTAAACACCAGGGATTAGTGATATCGTTGTCTTTTCAGAGTGACTAAAAAGAACCTTGAGATTCACTTGGCTTAGCAAATTCTCCATGATTTGCTGTTCCTTCTTTTTATGCTACATCAGCATTTCTGAATTACTGACAGTGGGGAACAGGACTCTCATTTTTATCTAGTTTATTTTTTTGCCAATAAACCTCACCAAATTGCCTTTGAGTGAACTTGGGTACTCCTTGGTAGGAAAACGGGAACTCATGTTCACTTGATAGGCTGCTCAGGTTCAATCTAGAGCTTATATTAAATATTATGCCACCTGAAAATCTTAAATTATTTCTTGCTTCAGACACCTGTGTGGAGTGTTAGATGGAAGTATATTGTATTTTATGGAAGTTTAGCAGAGCAAATGAATATTTTATGCTTAAGCAAAATGTCTTGACAATTGCCTTTCACATTTTATTTTAGTTTCCTTAGATAATAAAGGTTTTTCCTTAGACTAATTTATCTGGATAATGAATGTGTCATTCCTCATGACCCAGTGAGGTTCTGTTGTCTCAATTGGATAAACTCATGGAGACTGAATTGGACCTTAAGAAAGGGTTAGCCATCAGATACAGCTTTGTGTGTGTATGAAAAGCTGAGGGGGTTATTTGTTAGGAGTAAGAACACTAACTTAAGAGATTTAGTGTTTACTTGACTATAGGCACAAAACTCTGACTTGCTGTATGTTTTCAATAGAAAGAGCTAATCATGAGGGGTCATTTGAACTCTCCATGGAAAACAGAATTCTGCCTCTTTGTCTGCATTGGCCCTCAGGAGAGGACAGTCTTGTTCTTATAGCAGACTGAATTCTGGCTTTGATTAGAAACACAAAGAGATAGGAAAGAGAAGCAGATAATGTCAAATTTATAAAAGACTCATGAGTCATTGTTGTAGATTTCTTGCTTTGAAATTTTGAAGGTACCTCTGTACAGATTTTTCATAACAATGTTCAGACTATTTATAGATTCTGAGATAAAGATTCCCCGTTTTTATTAGTGTGACCTGAAGATGTTGTCATTAGATCATTGAAGTATCATTAGGAATATCCTTTGCAGTGTAATTCACTAACAAATAATATTGCTTAAAAATGATCATTTAAATACATTGCCTAGTCATTATAAATCAAGTTATCACATTATTTACAAGGTTAGTATTAATTATTAATAAGTTGAAAATGCCATGATATTAGGATTACATTTGTCTGGAACATATCAGGATCTCTTAAGATGTTAGCAGAGACTACAAAATGAAGTCCCTATTAATTCATATCAAGGGAAAACACAGTAAGCTTTTATGGAGCATGAGAAATAAAATGGGATCAAACAGTCCGTGAAGTTGGGATTAAGGAAGTGAACTGCAGAAGGCTCCATGGATGTTGAGTGGAAACCTGTTGTAAGATTTGCTGCAGTTGTCAGAGACTGTGATGGGGGCAGGCCTGTTGGTTTCCATAGGTGTTTATTTGAAGAGCAGATGTTTCTATTCATTAAGGCACCAGACTTGTCTCCATCTCAGGCACAGGGTCTCAAGATCTTCTTGGAGCTGTGAGGAGCCCCTCCACCCATCCCATGGCTGACCAGGCTACTCTGTCATTCCTCATGACCCATATTTTTCAATTGGATAAACTCATGTAGACTGAATTGGACCTTAAGAAAGGGTTAGCCATCAGATACAGCTTTGTGTGTGTATGAAAAGCTGAGGGGGTTATTTGTTAGGAGTAAGAACACTAACTTAAGAGATTTAGTGTTTACTTGACTATAGGCACAAAACTCTGACTTGCTGTATGTTTTCAATAGAAAGAGCTAATCATGAGGGGTCATTTGAACTCTCCATGGAAAACAGAATTCTGCCTCTTTGTCTGCATTGGCCCTCAGGAGAGGACAGTCTTGTTCTTATAGCAGACTGAATTCTGGCTTTGATTAGAAACACAAAGAGATAGGAAAGAGAAGCAGATAATGTCAAATTTATAAAAGACTCATGAGTCATTGTTGTAGATTTCTTGCTTTGAAATTTTGAAGGTACCTCTGTACAGATTTTTCATAACAATGTTCAGACTATTTATAGATTCTGAGATAAAGATTCCCCGTTTTTATTAGTGTGACCTGAAGATGTTGTCATTAGATCATTGAAGTATCATTAGGAATATCCTTTGCAGTGTAATTCACTAACAAATAATATTGCTTAAAAATGATCATTTAAATACATTGCCTAGTCATTATAAATCAAGTTATCACATTATTTACAAGGTTAGTATTAATTATTAATAAGTTGAAAATGCCATGATATTAGGATTACATTTGTCTGGAACATATCAGGATCTCTTAAGATGTTAGCAGAGACTACAAAATGAAGTCCCTATTAATTCATATCAAGGGAAAACACAGTAAGCTTTTATGGAGCATGAGAAATAAAAATGGGATCAAACAGTCCGTGAAGTTGGGATTAAGGAAGTGAACTGCAGAAGGCTCCATGGATGTTGAGTGGAAACCTGTTGTAAGATTTGCTGCAGTTGTCAGAGACTGTGATGGGGGCAGGCCTGTTGGTTTCCATAGGTGTTTATTTGAAGAGCAGATGTTTCTATTCATTAAGGCACCAGACTTGTCTCCATCTCAGGCACAGGGTCTCAAGATCTTCTTGGAGCTGTGAGGAGCCCCTCCACCCATCCCATGGCTGACCAGGCTACTCTAGGAGCCTATGCCTTTGAGACGGATGCTGAGTACAATCATGCTGTATTGAGGCTTTGCTTCCTTGAAGCAAGAAAAAACATTACAGAGACAGGTAAAATATATATTTATAATTTGACCTCAGACTGTTTCAATGTATGGTAAACTGTTTTGACAGGAAACCGTAAGGTTCAATTTCATCCAATCTAGGTCTTACAGGGTTTGACTGCATCTAGCAAACAGTCAGGACCAGATTACAAAGGTCACAGGCCATGGCCGACCAGGTTAGGGTTCAGGGGGATGAGCCCAGGAGCAGGAGCTAGACTAGACACCACCAGCAATTTATACTGCGTTAGGATCAGAGAGAGAAGAACTCTGGGCAGCAATCACAATTGGTAATCTAGCCATAGCATAGAGATCTGGTAGGGTATAGGGCACAGCATGAGCTTCTCTGGTAGCTCAGGCAGTAAAGAATCCACCTGCAATGCAAGAGACCCAGGTTCAGTCCCTGATTTGGGAAGATCCCCTAGAAAAGGGAATGGCTACTCACTCCAGTGATCCCTGCCTTGGAAATCCCATGGGTAGAGGAGCCTGGTGGGCTATAGTTCCTGGGGTCACAAAGAATTGGACATGACTGAGAGACTAAGTACACAAGCACAGGGTACAGCATGAAATACATTCCAAATATATGAGCAAGTCTAGGTCTGCATGGGGTGCAAGGGTTGGGTCTGAAATGAGTACCACTGGCAGTTCTTAACAACATAGGCTAGGAGAAAACAGTGTGAGACTAAGAGATTGGAGGCAATGGCAAAATTTGAAATAACTGCTGATCCCAGATCATGAAAGCAGCCTGCTCTTTGTCTTAAGATTTTTTGTGGGGGACAGTAGGTAATGCTTTGGGGATCTTTATCAACTGTGCATCCTTTCCAGAATAAGCCAGGGTTCTGGTGAGGGTTGCTTCAAAGATGTGTGCTAGCATACGATTTACCATAGATATTTGATGCTATAGAAGATGCAATAACTGTTTGCTTAATTTTCCCTTTGTCTTCAAGGTGATGTAACTATGGTGTTGATGCAGTCTGCATCTTCCCAAAATAAAAATCTGCTTCTGAGAACAATGCATATTTTTGACTTTTCATCTAAAGAAATATTTTTTTTAATTTTAGAACTATTTTTCCTTAATATTAGGAATCTAGACATGTATGTGTTATATGATTAAAAAAGGAAATAAATATATCTGAACCATGTTTTACATGTCCACTTTCTCATAGTCAATTTGAAGATGGAAAATATGCATGATTTTCATGTAAAATTTTTCTGCATTAAAAATCAATAAAGGTATATACCCTTATAGAATTTAGAATCATTGTGGAACATTTAGAATAGACGTTGAAATGGATAGAGTCTAAAACTTTCTATTTTCCAGAATGCACTTATATTTACAAAATGAACTGTTACCCTGAAATTGCTCTCATTTCCTCAATACTAATTCTTCTTAATGTTATCAGTATTCCCAAATTGTTTCCACTGAAGCAGCTACATACCATTATTTCTACCTTAAACAGATATGATTGTTAATAGGCAGCCCATTTGTGAAGCAAATTGGAAGTATCTACAGATTTATCAAATTATAATAGGAACTTTGCCACAGAAGAATAATTTAGGGTAAAGTGCTTTTACAAGTGTGTAAAATGAAAAATGAAAAGGTTAGTTCCAGGCCTATGAACCAAAAAAGTGTTCCATAAGGACTTATGATGAATTCTTGATGAAAGATTAAAAAATAAGTTCATAAGCAGAATTCTAAGCATATGGCTACATAGAGAAATCCATAGCTATGTTACTATAGCTATACATATATGCATATCCAGCTTTGCATGAGAAATTTTACTTCTTTGGTATTTGTGTCCAATGGGTACTTATGAAAGATACATTTTCCATAATTGGAATATTATCATAATGTTAAAATTGGTATTTAAGTTTGTTTGAAGTAACAGATTAATTCTATTGAAATTTAAAAAACCCAAATAATATCAAAATAATGAAGGAGTAATAACTAGATTTTATGGAACATCTATTACATCCTCTGTTATTTAATACTCACCACAAACTGGTGAAGGTATCAGGATTTTCCCCAGAGTATATTTGAGTGAATCAGAGTGCTGGAAATTGATCTCAGGCTACCCACCTCTCCAACATCCATATGCTTTCAACAGGGAAAAAAATATAAGGAAGCTGTTTCTTGTGTTTCTAATTTCCTAATTAGGTATTCTCTTGCATATTAGGGGCAGCCAACCTGGTGTCATGTGGAGGATCTGGGTATGTCAGATTCTGGAATACATTTAAGAAGCAACTTTTGGCTGAATTTTTGGCTCACAGTGGAGTTGGTTCCATTATTATGTCTATTGATAAGTCAAATCGATCCCTCGCCACAGGAGATCTTGAGGGGTGGTTGAAAATCTGGATTATAGAGGTACATTGAAAAATTCTCATATTATCAATTGATTTCAAAAAGGTATATACAAAATGAACTGTTACCTTTTTTAAAAATTTTTGCTGTTACCCTGAAATTGCTCTCATTTCCTCAATACTAATTCTTCTTAATGTTATCAGTATTCCCAAATTGTTTCCACTGAAGCAGCTACATACCATTATTTCTACCTTAAACAGATATGATTGTTAATAGGCAGCCCATTTGTGAAGCAAATTGGAAGTATCTACAGATTTATCAAATTATAATAGGAACTTTGCCACAGAAGAATAATTTAGGGTAAAGTGCTTTTACAAGTGTGTAAAATGAAAAATGAAAAGGTTAGTTCCAGGCCTATGAACCAAAAAAGTGTTCCATAAGGACTTATGATGAATTCTTGATGAAAGATTAAAAAATAAGTTCATAAGCAGAATTCTAAGCATATGGCTACATAGAGAAATCCATAGCTATGTTACTATAGCTATACATATATGCATATCCAGCTTTGCATGAGAAATTTTACTTCTTTGGTATTTGTGTCCAATGGGTACTTATGAAAGATACATTTTCCATAATTGGAATATTATCATAATGTTAAAATTGGTATTTAAGTTTGTTTGAAGTAACAGATTAATTCTATTGAAATTTAAAAAACCCAAATAATATCAAAATAATGAAGGAGTAATAACTAGATTTTATGGAACATCTATTACATCCTCTGTTATTTAATACTCACCACAAACTGGTGAAGGTATCAGGATTTTCCCCAGAGTATATTTGAGTGAATCAGAGTGCTGGAAATTGATCTCAGGCTACCCACCTCTCCAACATCCATATGCTTTCAACAGGGAAAAAAATATAAGGAAGCTGTTTCTTGTGTTTCTAATTTCCTAATTAGGTATTCTCTTGCATATTAGGGGCAGCCAACCTGGTGTCATGTGGAGGATCTGGGTATGTCAGATTCTGGAATACATTTAAGAAGCAACTTTTGGCTGAATTTTTGGCTCACAGTGGAGTTGGTTCCATTATTATGTCTATTGATAAGTCAAATCGATACCTCGCCACAGGAGATCTTGAGGGGTGGTTGAAAATCTGGATTATAGAGGTACATTGAAAAAATTCTCATATTATCATTATTATTTTAATTGTATTTTGTTGCAGATAATTATGAATCAGGTCTTAACTGTTTTCTAAATAAAGGAAGAAATAATCAGTATTTTCAAGAAAGCATATGTATTAATCAGATTTCTTTTAAATAATCATGGAGAAAAACACATTTTTTCTCAATATTGAAAATCCTCTATTAATATATAATCAGGTCAGTCTCCTAATTTAGGAATGCAGTATTGTTAGTATGAGATTCTATCATTATTTGAGAATAAATAGTTAAGATACGCCTTATTCGAAATGAGATTGTAAACATAATTTAAGTAGTGTACTGGCCTTTCATTTAACATTGTTGTCATCCTGAGTTTGAGATTGTGTGTGTGTGTGTGTGTCACTGATAACCTGATCAATTTTCTAAAAATATTATGAAAATAGTATAATATGTGAGTACTTATACATGATAAAACTCCCCGGCTTTATCAAATGACCGGCTTTACTGTTCATACTTTTTGCATCCTTCCACTCCCCTTCCTTTCTTTCCATTTTTCAAGTGAGTCAAGTCAGAAGCCTTTTTTTGAATGTAAATACCATTTTTCTAAACTCTGTTATGATGAGCAATGCTTTTGCATTGTATCACAGATTGCTGTTCCCAAATGTACCTTTTTCAATTTCCGTATCAGATTTTTTTTTTTTTTAAATGTCTTCTATCACTGAAATCATTTAATACTTGGACAATTTAGAATTCTGGCATGTCTTTTCATTCAGGAGTACTGTCTTAATTCCAGCAAGAACAAGCTCACACAGGCCCCAGCTCTGATAAGATCATTCCGACCTCACGAAGACTGGATAAGTTCCTTAGTGATGTGTGAGCCCCGCGGCCGCTTACTGGTTCTCTCCGCCTCTGCAGACTGCAGCATTTGTGTGACTGATGTCTGTGGTGCTCCGGCCCAGATCTTTGGTCAGGTAGAAATATTGCTTCTTTACTATTCTAATATTTACTTGACATTTAGTATGAACTTGGCCCGATTTCTATTTGGATCTCATTGGCTATTAACGTTCATTAGTCATGAAAGAAGTGACTTCTGTTTCTGCAACTGTAGCTCCAGGCTCCCTTGCTAACCATGGCTATTCCATCAAGTGGAGGACACAAGAGATATGGAAATGTGGGGATGCCCTTAAAATGTACCAGGATTTCTGAGCAAAATTTCTCCTCCCAAATCAGTGGATCCCTTCAATTTCAAAATTCAGTAGAAATACAATGTGGATAAGTGTACTGTATTTTTGTTAAACAGATAAATGACTGTGAAAGTCAAATAACAATCAGGTAATAATCAAATATAGAACATTTTAGAAAAAAAGAAACCTTTGTGTTCATTGTCTGATTGATTCCTGCCAAAATGATATTCATTAATGTTGCCTGAATTTTTTTTTGTTCTAAGATCTCCATATGAATTATTTCATGTAATGTTCACCATTGCCCATGCCATAAGGGAAGAGTGCTCATTATTCCCATTTTACAGATGAGAAAACAGAGGCACATAGAGTTGAATCAACTTCTGAGCTCACAGACACTCATAAGTGGTAGAGTTTGGCTTTTGATTCAGGGTAGCTCATTTCAGAACTCATGCTTCCTCCCATGAAACTAAGCTCTGATTTATATGAGCTTACAAAAAATGGAAGTAGAGGTCATGGAAGAAAGAAAATGCTTATTGTCTCACATTTTTTTCTTTCCCATTTTTTTTTCATGAGAACTCAGCTCCTGGTCCCTTTTGTTTGGGGGACAAAAAAGCAGTTTGATCTATTTCCACCAGTACTGTTCAGCCATGGTCGTGTGAACTCACCCTGGAACCTGTTTCTGTCTGGTCGGCTGACTTGGTCCCAGTAAGTGGCCTTGGATGCCACTCCCACGTCCCTGGTGTGGTGATTGTTCCCTTTACACAAAATCAGTTGTTACTTCTTTTGTGGTGTCAGCTTGAAGATGTCAGCCTTTGCTGATACAATTCTGTACAGCCCTTGAGCACATGGAGGGTGATGGTAAATCAAAAACGACACTAAATCAGGCAGGTGGACCGTGTTTGGCCGGGTAATGTGGGAGTCTCCACATGACACTCAAGAGCTGTACAGCCTCTTCTGCTCCGTAAATAAAGCAAGTGCTAGACTTTTCTTAGTAAAAAGAGTGTCTGGGTGGGAACTCAAATGGGTGTGTGGGCAGGTGTGGTGAGAGAGACAGTGTGGGGGCATGGCTGTCATTCTGAATGTGAGAGGGGTTGAAAAGCTGTTTATGGCAGTTGGAGAAGTTATTGCAATCCCGGCACTGCTGTATGGCCATGCCACATGCACTCTAGTGAGATGAGTGTGAAGAAACAGAGTGTCATCCGCAGGTGCTGTCTGGAGTATAAGTATGTTGTACGTGTGTGTGTGTGAGAGAGAGTGTTACTCAGTCATGTCCAACTCTTTGCGACCAGACTGTAAGTACCTTATATGATGCTGAAGCAAGAAATAGGACTATTCTAGGTTTGGGAGCCATAAAAACTCTGTCTACCAAACACTCTCTGTATCAAAATTTGATTAGAATTCAGAAATATATGGTAATAAACTGTTCATTTTTTATACCTTTGGTTCCTTTCCTTAGTTGTTTTGTAAAGTCTTTTGTGTTTCGAAGGACTTCGGCCTCAGGAAACCTACGTGAAAATAGTTTGGTTTTTCTCCCTTCTGTTCAAGACAGGAAAAGAGCCACCAGAGCTGGGTGGTTTTAGAAAGTAAAGGCTGGCAAAGAAGAGGACAAACTAAGCTCTGATTTATATGAGCTTACAAAAATGGAAGTAGAGGTCATGGAAGAAAGAAAATGCTTATTGTCTCACATTTTTTTCTTTCCCATTTTTTTTTCATGAGAACTCAGCTCCTGGTCCCTTTTGTTTGGGGGACAAAAAAGCAGTTTGATCTATTTCCACCAGTACTGTTCAGCCATGGTCGTGTGAACTCACCCTGGAACCTGTTTCTGTCTGGTCGGCTGACTTGGTCCCAGTAAGTGGCCTTGGATGCCACTCCCACGTCCCTGGTGTGGTGATTGTTCCCTTTACACAAAATCAGTTGTTACTTCTTTTGTGGTGTCAGCTTGAAGATGTCAGCCTTTGCTGATACAATTCTGTACAGCCCTTGAGCACATGGAGGGTGATGGTAAATCAAAAACGACACTAAATCAGGCAGGTGGACCGTGTTTGGCCGGGTAATGTGGGAGTCTCCACATGACACTCAAGAGCTGTACAGCCTCTTCTGCTCCGTAAATAAAGCAAGTGCTAGACTTTTCTTAGTAAAAAGAGTGTCTGGGTGGGAACTCAAATGGGTGTGTGGGCAGGTGTGGTGAGAGAGACAGTGTGGGGGCATGGCTGTCATTCTGAATGTGAGAGGGGTTGAAAAGCTGTTTATGGCAGTTGGAGAAGTTATTGCAATCCCGGCACTGCTGTATGGCCATGCCACATGCACTCTAGTGAGATGAGTGTGAAGAAACAGAGTGTCATCCGCAGGTGCTGTCTGGAGTATAAGTATGTTGTACGTGTGTGTGTGTGTGAGAGAGAGTGTTACTCAGTCATGTCCAACTCTTTGCGACCAGACTGTAAGTACCTTATATGATGCTGAAGCAAGAAATAGGACTATTCTAGGTTTGGGAGCCATAAAAACTCTGTCTACCAAACACTCTCTGTATCAAAATTTGATTAGAATTCAGAAATATATGGTAATAAACTGTTCATTTTTTATACCTTTGGTTCCTTTCCTTAGTTGTTTTGTAAAGTCTTTTGTGTTTCGAAGGACTTCGGCCTCAGGAAACCTACGTGAAAATAGTTTGGTTTTTCTCCCTTCTGTTCAAGACAGGAAAAGAGCCACCAGAGCTGGGTGGTTTTAGAAAGTAAAGGCTGGCAAAGAAGAGGACAGCTGGGTTTTCTAGTCCCTTCTGCCTGAGCTTTAATTTTTTTTTTTTTTTTTTAAAGAACTCACGTTTATCAAGCTGTCTTGGATATGGTGCTACTAGCTACAAGGGCCATCGGTGGCAGAGAGAGAGGAGGGGAGTGTGGGGAGAGGGCAGAGAAAGAGAGGAAGCAGATAACTGGGAAAAAGCAACAGTGAATGTCCTTCTCATTGTGTAAGATGAGACATCCTTTCACAGAAAGATATGGGAGGTAGATGGAAATTTTAGGTAAAAGAGACTCAATTTGTAAATATACCTAGGATCGGAACAATCTTTCCTGATCCACTTGGTTTGTACAGCGTAGTGAGCTTTGACCTATATTTGAATGTTGCATTAGTCTTTTAGTTGTATTAATCTTGGTCTAATAGTTATAAAAACAAAAGGCAAACCAATTATGTATTTTAATTTCTTACATTAAGACTTCATTTTCCTATTGCATTCAATCTGATTAAAAGTATTCAAAATTTCATGCAATGTGATTCAGTATATTTCATAAAAGAAGTCTTTTTCTTAATAACCATGAATCAGTTTTGCAACATAGCTATTGATCTGAGGTTGGTTTTCCAGTTAGAGTTTTAAACGTATGTGGTGTGCTATGTCTATTTCTAGAGTTGGAGAGATGGGGATGTTTTATCTGTGGAGATACATTTATCTCAGGGAACTGTCAGATGATTGTGGTATAAAAATAAATTAGATAGTGTGTGCATTTCCTCAGAGTCCATCGCAGCTGATCACCATTGTGTTGGGCAGAGTTTGTGTCCTGGTGCCCCCTCTTCAGCGGATGGCTCTGATGGTCAGTGACTTTGATTGAGCCTATTCACCCAGTGTTTAAAATTTGTTAAGTTGCCCACATTTGAATATTAAGGGATTTCATATAAGATTCATATTTCTTGTTTCTCTTGGAAAAGAACAATGTCATTCCCTGAGAGTAGCTGTGGCCCCCTTTATGGAAAATGGGTTTACTTTCCCTTTTATCTATGAACACTGAGGCTGAATTTCATCTTCTGTTTATCATTTTATATGAGACTTGATTCATTCATTGACACTGTCTGTGTTGCTGGGTCCTTTGGGCATTCTACTCGATAAGTCCTTCTGACAAAGTTTGATCAGTTGCAGGCAAGAAATGCTGAGAATCCCTAATTTTCCCTCATCATACAGACTGTGTTCCCTGCTGCATTCCTGTGAATGCAATGTGAACTGGTAAAAGACAAATTATCCCTTCAGGAAAGTTCCATTTGTTTCTTATGATGTGTTACTTTCTAACTTTATTAAAGTTACACATATATGTTCCATCCCCCTTATAAGACTGTAAGCTCCTTGAGGACAGGAATCATATCTCCTTCATTTTTGGCATCCTGAGGACTTCTGTTAAGACTCTAGCACATTTAGACATTTAGTTGCTTCTGTTGTGTCCGACTTTTGCGACTCATGGACTACAGCCCACCAGGCTCCTCTGTCCATGGAATTCTCCAGAATACTGGAGAATACTGGAGTAGGTTGCCATGTCCTCCTCCAGAAGATCTTCCTGATCCAGAGATCAAATGTGCATCTCTCATGTTTTCTGCATTGGCAGGTGGTTTCTTTACCACTAGCTCCAATTGGGCAACCCAGTGTTCAAGGAAAATACATTTTATAAAAGTAAATCACTCTCTCTTTTCTTTTTTTTTTCAGGCAAAGCATTGGCAACTTGAGAATTGTTTTTCTCTTCCTAAAAGAGATACTAATTTAATGGAAAATGAAATTCAAGAGAAAAGTATACAGAACATTCCTTCACTTTCTAAGAAAGAATCATGTTTAGATCCATCAGAACATTCTCTACTTGATAAGAAAACATACAGGTAAGTACATCTTACCTGTAAAGAATAAAAATTGACTCAGCATTCCTTCTGTACTCTGTGGAATGTCCAATGACTACCTCAAGATTTCTCTAACGTTCTGATCATTGGTAGTTGCATGTGGGGCAAGGGGAGAACCTATGTTTTCAGAGTGGTATCTGCTTCTTATTTCTTATCTCTGTGGAATACTTTATTTCTACCCTGTTTCCTAGTCTTCTGTGTCTACTCAATCATCAACCTAATTTTGAAAAGTAACCCCTTTCTTGAAAAGCAATATATGCATATATGTATATATGTCTATCTAGCTAGCTACCTATCTGTCTTAGAATGTGTGTCAGATTTTACTCCTGGCTTTGGCAGAGCTTCTCAGGTGGCTCAATGGTAAAGAATCTTTCTGCCAATACAGGAGCCTCAGAAGACACAGGTTTGAGCTTTGTGTCAGGAAGATCCCCTGGCAGAGGGAATGGCTACCCACAACAGTATTCCTGCCTGAAAAATTCCATGAACAGAGGAGTCTAGCAGGCTAGTGCCCATGGGATCACAAAGAGTCAGAAATGACTGAGCATGCAGGCACACACAGAGGTTCAAAGAGCTTAACTTTAGATATTGGACATCACTCTCCTTTAGTGACCTTTAGCCTTTCCTTTCTGTAGTTCAGCCATTTCTTCTCTTTATGCCACCCAGCTGGATTCCATTCTCATATTCCTCTAACTTTTTAATGCCAGGCAGTTTTATTGTTTCTTTTGTTTCCTATATTCTTGCTAATTCATGATTTCATAATTCGACCTTTTATATTAATTTTTTTGAGAAAACAATTCTGTTCATTGTATTTACTTTGTTACAGTTGGCATTTTTATTGCCATGTGCTTTATTACTTTTTTAAATTCTACAGAAAAATCGCATAGAGAATACAGAGTTCATACATATCCTGCCCTCGGCCCACACAGTGTCAAATAGCAGTGTGGTACATGCATTACAATCGACGAACCAATATTGATACTTTATGATTAACTGAAGTCCACAGTTTACATTAAAAGGGTGAAGTTGAGAGCTCTCTGATGATACCACTCAGAGACATCTGCATTGCACCTTTGTAAATTACTGCATTCTTTGACCAAACTCTTGGGGCTCAACCTTACCAGTTGGGGTTTTTCTGTTCTAGTCTCCTCACACTGGCAGCCTTGCCTCTTGCCTAACTTCTCTTGGGTTAACTTCTGCTTGGCCAATAGGAAACCCCCACATCCTTGCCACACCAGCTAGTCCACCATTACCCCTTCTCCTCCTGCTCACTGGGATAGTTTCAGCCACAGTAGACTTTGTAAGATATTATGAGTCACTGGTTCATTGTGTCCCTCTAAGCGTTACCCCAGAGGGCATATGTGAAGCTTTTTGCCTGGTTTAAGTGAATGGAAGCTAAAACAGAGAGGGAGAAGTCTCTCCTTTTCTGTGAGGGTGGGACACAGTACCTCCCTGCGACTCTGTCCAGTGCAGACTTCTAGAATTTCTGCATCCTTGGTCTGTTTCTATCCTGGAGTGGTGGTTGAGCTGAGCATCACAAGATCAGTGATGCTCAGTGATGCAGTGATGCACAAGATCAGTTTTGGAGCCACACCTCCTTGACAAAGTGGAATTCCCACCCAAGGAATTGATCGTGCACCTTATTTTGAAATGTGAGACTGTTTTCTATTGATGTTTCATTTATTTATCTTTGTTCTTCGGCCTGTGTGGGCCTCCCATCGCAGTGGCTTCTCTCACTGCAGAGCACTGGCTCCGGGTGCACGCACTCCAGAGCTCTGGCTCCATAGTTGGACACATCGGTCCAGCCGCTCCGGGGCACATGGGATCTTCCCAGGTCAGGGATTGAACTGGCGCCCCTTGCATTGCAAGGCGGTATCCTTACCCACTGGACCACCAGGGAATCCCTGTGATTTCTACCTCTTAATTGGTTAATTATTTTGTTTTCAGACTTTTTGAACCTCTGTTGGTAAGAAGGTAGGAGGGAAAAAAAAAATCTCCTTTTAAGCATCCCGTTACACTAAATTACCCTTTGGTATTTGTTCTTCCATTTCCTTGAATTATGGCTTGCTAAAATGTCAAGTGGCATTTTGCTTTCAGGCAGAAGAATCTTTCAATTTAGAAATATAGCATGACTGATCCTGTGCAAGAATAGAATGCTGAGAATAGAAAGAGTTTGGTGTATGATAAAAATGCCCCCACCCAGCCACCCAACACGATTTTACAGATCAGGAAATAAAGTTACCCCAGGGTAACACATATTGATCATTGTTTCTCTTTCTGTCAGACAGATGCAGGCCAAATGCTTCATCTGCACCTTTGTAAATTACTGCATTCTTTGACCAAACTCTTGGGGCTCAACCTTACCAGTTGGGGTTTTTCTGTTCTAGTCTCCTCACACTGGCAGCCTTGCCTCTTGCCTAACTTCTCTTGGGTTAACTTCTGCTTGGCCAATAGGAAACCCCCACATCCTTGCCACACCAGCTAGTCCACCATTACCCCTTCTCCTCCTGCTCACTGGGATAGTTTCAGCCACAGTAGACTTTGTAAGATATTATGAGTCACTGGTTCATTGTGTCCCTCTAAGCGTTACCCCAGAGGGCATATGTGAAGCTTTTTGCCTGGTTTAAGTGAATGGAAGCTAAAACAGAGAGGGAGAAGTCTCTCCTTTTCTGTGAGGGTGGGACACAGTACCTCCCTGCGACTCTGTCCAGTGCAGACTTCTAGAATTTCTGCATCCTTGGTCTGTTTCTATCCTGGAGTGGTGGTTGAGCTGAGCATCACAAGATCAGTGATGCTCAGTGATGCAGTGATGCACAAGATCAGTTTTGGAGCCACACCTCCTTGACAAAGTGGAATTCCCACCCAAGGAATTGATCGTGCACCTTATTTTGAAATGTGAGACTGTTTTCTATTGATGTTTCATTTATTTATCTTTGTTCTTCGGCCTGTGTGGGCCTCCCATCGCAGTGGCTTCTCTCACTGCAGAGCACTGGCTCCGGGTGCACGCACTCCAGAGCTCTGGCTCCATAGTTGGACACATCGGTCCAGCCGCTCCGGGGCACATGGGATCTTCCCAGGTCAGGGATTGAACTGGCGCCCCTTGCATTGCAAGGCGGTATCCTTACCCACTGGACCACCAGGGAATCCCTGTGATTTCTACCTCTTAATTGGTTAATTATTTTGTTTTCAGACTTTTTGAACCTCTGTTGGTAAGAAGGTAGGAGGGAAAAAAAAAATCTCCTTTTAAGCATCCCGTTACACTAAATTACCCTTTGGTATTTGTTCTTCCATTTCCTTGAATTATGGCTTGCTAAAATGTCAAGTGGCATTTTGCTTTCAGGCAGAAGAATCTTTCAATTTAGAAATATAGCATGACTGATCCTGTGCAAGAATAGAATGCTGAGAATAGAAAGAGTTTGGTGTATGATAAAAATGCCCCCACCCAGCCACCCAACACGATTTTACAGATCAGGAAATAAAGTTACCCCAGGGTAACACATATTGATCATTGTTTCTCTTTCTGTGACATTTTTAGACAAGTGAATGCAAGTGTCCACAGATGCTTGTTTGACTATTTCAGCCAAGATACTAATTTCCCAGTCCTATGACACTCTCAGTTATTCTTTTTTTTTAAAATCAGCCTTTCCTTAGAGTTCAAAATTGGCCCTTTGAACTCTACTTCTCTCCTGATTTCTGTTTCATCTTATTTCATTTCCTGTTGTTTCATGACACTTGTTTTTTGAAAATTAGTGCTGATGTGTAGATTTTTAAATTCACAGATTTCTTTTAAAACTAGAGTTTTGCATTCTGCTGGATTAAATAAGACTGCATCAGATGGATCTTCATACCTTTGTTATATATTTCTGTGAGACTTGGGAGAGATTTCCAGCAGTAAAACCCAAAGTTATTCCTGTTTATTGCATCTTTTCAAGTGACAATATATCCAAGTTTCTTTAAATTTCTTCCTTTAATTCAATTGGGTGGATTGAGATAATTTTAAAATGAGATAGTATAGGATACTGGTAGTGAGATAATATAGAATAATGTCATTTTGGAATTTTTTAACTAACTGGAAGAAAAAAATTAAAAATGTATCCTCAAAATTGAATTGG
The DNA here is from genome assembly GCA_022376925.1 of Tragulus kanchil. Taxonomy (NCBI): domain Eukaryota; kingdom Metazoa; phylum Chordata; class Mammalia; order Artiodactyla; family Tragulidae; genus Tragulus; species Tragulus kanchil. The sequence continues at coordinate 126,239,273 of JAIOJX010000028.1, forward strand.
CAGGTATAGCCCTCACTTTTCCAAGAGCCATGTCCATGAATGCTATGGAGAAACCCTACAAATGCAATATCACTGTCAGATGTGAAATGTCTTTCATGGTTTTCATCCAGTATTGAAGAGATTACAGATCATTTTTTTCCTAAGGAAATATTATTCTGAAGAATGCACCCTATTCCTAATCAAATTAGGAAGTCCAAGGAGAAAATCATGCCTGTCCTCATCCAAATGCAAAAGTATGAAAGTAAAGTAAATACGTGAAGTAGCTTTCAGGAAAATTTGGTATTTGTTCTTCCATTTCCTTGAATTATGGCTTGCTAAAATGTCAAGTGGCATTTTGCTTTCAGGCAGAAGAATCTTTCAATTTAGAAATATAGCATGACTGATCCTGTGCAAGAATAGAATGCTGAGAATAGAAAGAGTTTGGTGTATGATAAAAATGCCCCCACCCAGCCACCCAACACGATTTTACAGATCAGGAAATAAAGTTACCCCAGGGTAACACATATTGATCATTGTTTCTCTTTCTGTGACATTTTTAGACAAGTGAATGCAAGTGTCCACAGATGCTTGTTTGACTATTTCAGCCAAGATACTAATTTCCCAGTCCTATGACACTCTCAGTTATTCTTTTTTTTTAAAATCAGCCTTTCCTTAGAGTTCAAAATTGGCCCTTTGAACTCTACTTCTCTCCTGATTTCTGTTTCATCTTATTTCATTTCCTGTTGTTTCATGACACTTGTTTTTTGAAAATTAGTGCTGATGTGTAGATTTTTAAATTCACAGATTTCTTTTAAAACTAGAGTTTTGCATTCTGCTGGATTAAATAAGACTGCATCAGATGGATCTTCATACCTTTGTTATATATTTCTGTGAGACTTGGGAGAGATTTCCAGCAGTAAAACCCAAAGTTATTCCTGTTTATTGCATCTTTTCAAGTGACAATATATCCAAGTTTCTTTAAATTTCTTCCTTTAATTCAATTGGGTGGATTGAGATAATTTTAAAATGAGATAGTATAGGATACTGGTAGTGAGATAATATAGAATAATGTCATTTTGGAATTTTTTAACTAACTGGAAGAAAAAAATTAAAAATGTATCCTCAAAATTGAATTGGCAGGTATAGCCCTCACTTTTCCAAGAGCCATGTCCATGAATGCTATGGAGAAACCCTACAAATGCAATATCACTGTCAGATGTGAAATGTCTTTCATGGTTTTCATCCAGTATTGAAGAGATTACAGATCATTTTTTTCCTAAGGAAATATTATTCTGAAGAATGCACCCTATTCCTAATCAAATTAGGAAGTCCAAGGAGAAAATCATGCCTGTCCTCATCCAAATGCAAAAGTATGAAAGTAAAGTAAATACGTGAAGTATTTGGAGAGACTAAAAGGGGAAAAGCACATTTGGTGTGTGTATGCAGGTGGAAAGATGTTTAAGTGGAGAGTAAGGAACAATAAGAACAATAGAGATGTAAAAAGAAAAAAGCCAATAGAAAATGGAAGAAGCAGGAAAAATGAAAGAAAAAAATTAAAGCCATGTACCTACCTTAACTCCTAAGATTCTCTTTCTAGGATAAAATCTTGGCATTTATTATGTCTGTCTTATACATAAACACGAGGTTCCCATAGTCTTAAGGTATTTTATAATATTATGTATGAGAAGTTAGGTGGTAAAATGTAGTCTTTAATTAAAGACCCTGGGAGATAAATATGGAGTTTAAAAGAAAATAGGAAGTTCTAGTGCTAAGTTAGCTATTGACACATAGAAATAGATTCTTCCCTTCAGTAGGTTCTTCAAAAATGATATTGCCATTAGAAAATGGAATAGAAGGAAAATGACTGAGAAGATAAAATGGAGCAAGTAAATCACAGTGGATATGCATTTTCTTAATCTATGGCAATATTTGATTTCTGGTTTAGTTGATAAGTTGTGTCCAGCTCTTATGACCCCATGGACTGTAGCCCATCAGGTTCCTCTGTCCATAGGATTTTCCAGGCAAGAATACTGGAGTGGTTTGCCATTTCTTTCTCCAGACTATCTTTCTGATCCAGGGATTGAACTCAGGTCTCCTGCACTGTAGACAGATTCTTTACCAACTGAGCTATCAGGGCATCCCTGATTTCTAGACTCATACAAAATTATTCTAGTCTAGATAAATTACAGATAAAATGAATAAGTCAGGCAATATAGCTTAGAATATTTCTTTATTATGAAAATAACATGACTATTAGGAGAAGAATTGGAATTACAAATAAGCAAGAAGAAAAATATGAGAAGAAATCATTAACAGCAAAACCACCACTAGCACTTGGGCATTTCTCTCTTCAGCTCTTGTTCTGAGCATGTTAATGCAAATAAATAAATATTTGTTTTATAAAAGTGAGGATGTAGAATACACATTTTATAACTTTTTTAAAAATAAATGTTGGCCCTTTGTTTTTTTTAAAATTTATTTGTTTTCATCCATCTTTATTCTTCAGCCCACATGGGCCTCCCATTTTGTTACAGAGCACTGGCTCTGGGCACATGTGCTCCAGAGTGCTGACTCGTAATTGGAGACACTGGTCGAGCTGCTCAGCAGCATATGGGATCATCTTCCCCGGCCAGGGATCGAACCAGTGCACCTTGCACTGCAAGGCAGACTCTTTACCTAATGGACCACCGGCGAAGCCCTTTAACTTGTTTTACAACTTAAAAAACCTACAGTCAATACGTTTCCACCTCTTTTAATATGAGTGTCCACAGACAACAGTATTTGTGACAGCTCCATAGGACTTTATCACACAGCTTTCTAGACATTCTCTTCTTTTAAAATAGTGAACTGTTTACAAATTTTAACTGGAAAACATTTCTTTGCGTCCCACGTATGTGTTAGAATAGTGTTAGAATACCTGGCCACATTCATCATTAGAATAAATTACTTGAAATGGAGATGCTAAGTCAAAGTTTAAAGGTCTCTAAGTCTTACTAAATTGCTGTTCCAATGATGTGTGGGCTCCACCGCCAGCAGAATATGGAAATGGCTGTCTCAGAACAAATACTATATGTTGTTATTATTTTAAAATTGCTGCTCTGATAGATCATCATTAGTTTAAGTTGGATTTTTAAATCATTTGTGAGAATAAACATTTTTCACATATTTATTAATCTTCAATAATTCAATAACATACTTGAAAGAGGTATCTGACATCTACTAGACTAATCCTATTGCAGCCTTAAGAGAAGCATATTCCAGCCTTTTTTTGAAGTAATCCTGTAGGCAACAGTCGCCATCATACAAATAGCCCTCTCTGTTATTGAAGCACTCTTTAATAGAGAATGGCTGTAATGGTAAGTCAGATATATCCATTTGTAGAATACACTCCAATCCATCTTTATTCTTATGCTAGGGCAACAAATATCACTCTGTCTTTGGAGTGCTCCAGAGCACTCCATCTTCTATTATCTAATACATTGTTTTCTTTGGCTACCATTAAAAAATATTTATGGTAAAAGGATTATTTATTAGAAGCCAGGACAAAAGAATTAAATGGGAAATGAAACATAAATTTCCATTAATTTTTCTGTAGGTTTATATAAAACAGAAGGCACACAGTGTTGCTGGGACATATGAAATGATTATGTTCTAAAGTTCATATTACTATTAGAAGGGATCTACTATTTATTATTATTTATGTGCTGTTGATTATCTAATTATTCTGCCAGTAGAGCTTATATGAGAAAATAAATTAGGAGTAATCTTAAATATAAATAATATAAAATAAAATAAGACTATTGGAACTGACTGCATACATGTATGCTCAGTTATCTGATTCTGTGCGACCCCATGGACTATAGCTCGCCAGGCTCCTCTGTTCATCAGATTCTCCAGGCAAGGATCCTGGAGTGGGTTGCCATGCCCTTATCCAGGGGATCGTCCAAATCCAGGGATCAAATTCGCATTGCTTGCATCTCCTACTTTGGCAGGTGAATTCTTTACTGCTGAGCCACAAGGGAAGTTTTGCAACTCCTAATTTGAGTGAAATATATTGTATTATTCCTTCCTAAATTGATAGTAGCCTATAGTTATTGAGCTCTTGCCATATTCCAGGCACTGATCTAAGGTTCTTATGATTTAATGCATTTAATAGTGACTATAATCCTTGGCAGTAACTATAGCTATAGTCTCCATTTCATGACTAGGAAAGCAGGACAGAAGAGGTTAAGAGACTTACATAACCCATAAGAGGTGAGCCAGGGACCCCAAAGCAGGCATTTTAATTCCAGAGTCAATACACTTTGCCACTGCTCTATTCTTCCTGTGCAACAATCAATGTGTGACAATAACGAAAAGCTGTTGGTCTCTGAGTCAAGTGATCAAATGTTTTGTTAAGTATTTGCTATGGGTAAGCCACTACTCCAGGCACCTTCACTTCCTTTAATGCCCAAGGGGCCCTTGGGGACTTGACACACATCATTCCTCCCTTGTGCACTGAGCACTAAGAGATGGGAAATTCAGTCTTTCCTTCTCATAGAATTGACGGCAAGGATGCCAGAGCCCATAGTAGGCCCCCATCTTGTATCACCTTCACTTCTTGGAGAAGTTTTAAACTGTACCTATGCTATTTATGGGCTTCTCAGAAGCCAGGACAAAAGAATTAAATGGGAAATGAAACATAAATTTCCATTAATTTTTCTGTAGGTTTATATAAAACAGAAGGCACACAGTGTTGCTGGGACATATGAAATGATTATGTTCTAAAGTTCATATTACTATTAGAAGGGATCTACTATTTATTATTATTTATGTGCTGTTGATTATCTAATTATTCTGCCAGTAGAGCTTATATGAGAAAATAAATTAGGAGTAATCTTAAATATAAATAATATAAAATAAAATAAGACTATTGGAACTGACTGCATACATGTATGCTCAGTTATCTGATTCTGTGCGACCCCATGGACTATAGCTCGCCAGGCTCCTCTGTTCATCAGATTCTCCAGGCAAGGATCCTGGAGTGGGTTGCCATGCCCTTATCCAGGGGATCGTCCAAATCCAGGGATCAAATTCGCATTGCTTGCATCTCCTACTTTGGCAGGTGAATTCTTTACTGCTGAGCCACAAGGGAAGTTTTGCAACTCCTAATTTGAGTGAAATATATTGTATTATTCCTTCCTAAATTGATAGTAGCCTATAGTTATTGAGCTCTTGCCATATTCCAGGCACTGATCTAAGGTTCTTATGATTTAATGCATTTAATAGTGACTATAATCCTTGGCAGTAACTATAGCTATAGTCTCCATTTCATGACTAGGAAAGCAGGACAGAAGAGGTTAAGAGACTTACATAACCCATAAGAGGTGAGCCAGGGACCCCAAAGCAGGCATTTTAATTCCAGAGTCAATACACTTTGCCACTGCTCTATTCTTCCTGTGCAACAATCAATGTGTGACAATAACGAAAAGCTGTTGGTCTCTGAGTCAAGTGATCAAATGTTTTGTTAAGTATTTGCTATGGGTAAGCCACTACTCCAGGCACCTTCACTTCCTTTAATGCCCAAGGGGCCCTTGGGGACTTGACACACATCATTCCTCCCTTGTGCACTGAGCACTAAGAGATGGGAAATTCAGTCTTTCCTTCTCATAGAATTGACGGCAAGGATGCCAGAGCCCATAGTAGGCCCCCATCTTGTATCACCTTCACTTCTTGGAGAAGTTTTAAACTGTACCTATGCTATTTATGGGCTTCTCAGATAAAGACCCTCCCAAGCTAGTGGTAAAAAGCCCCCAGCCAATGCAGGAGATCCAAGAGATGTGGGTTCAAATTCCTGGGTCAGGAACATTCCCCTGAAGGAAGGGATGGAAACCCACTCTAGTATACCTGCTTGGAGAATCCCATGGACAGAGGAGCCTGGCAGGCTACAGTCCATGGGGTTGCAATGAGTCAGACGTGACTGAAGCAACTTAGTACATGTACATATGTCCTTTATTGGGCTTCCCAGGTGGCACAATGGTAAACAATTTGCCTACCATCACAGGTGATGTGAGTTCAATCCCTGAGTTAGGAAGATCCACTGAAGGAGGAAATGAAGTTTTCTTGCCTGGAAAATCCCATGGACAGAGGAGCCTGGTGGACTACAGTCCATAGGGCTGCAAACAGTCGATGACTGATCATGCATACACACATCCTTTAGCGTCCTTGTATTTGTCCACTAGGAATACTGGAAACTTAGGAGTATTCACCTCTTTCTAGTTCCCAGTACATTTTCATAGTCACCATTTTCCTAGAAGTCAGATGTCTATGGAAATGAACCAGTAGGTTGATCTTTGTGATTTGGGGAAAAAATTCCGCCTACTCTTAGTCTTTTGGATGGCAAAGATTTCCTTTAAAAAAAAGTTATAATTCCAAGTAATTTATGCAGATACTCCCCCCAATCAAGGAGGTAGAGCTTAACACTCCTCTTCATCTTTGTTAAATGTAGACACTGCTTGGAAACTTGCCTTCAGAGAGTAGTGTATAAAAATTAAGGGAAAAAGTAACTTGGCAGAAACTTGGCAGGCAGCCTTGGCCAGGTGATAAAGTTAACATCAAACACTGATAAGTCAGGTTGATAGCATGTACCCTTGATAAGATATAATGAACATAGCACTACACCTCTGTTATCTTTTTCTCAACAACCCATAATCCCCATCTAATCATAAAAGAAATGTCAGACAAACACAAATTGAAGGATATTCTACCAAAAAACTGACCAATATTTCTTGAGCCTGTCAAGGTCATCAAAAACAAGCAAATTCTGAAAAGTTGTCTTATACCAGAGAAAACTAAGCAGTCAGAAAACTAAATGTAATGTGGTATCCTGGAATAGGTAAAGAACATTAAGAAAAACTAGGAAAATCCTAATAAAATGCTGAGTTTAGTTAATGTACCTGTATTGATTTTGAAATTGTGACAAATGGTAATATGAAACGTTAACAATAGGGAAAATCGGGTAAGGGTGGTATCAGAACTCTCTACTGTCTTTGTAAGTGTTCTGTAAATCTACAAACTACTACTCTACAATGTAAAACTGTAAAACTACTCTACAATGGAAATTTTACTATTAATCTCATTTGAACTTGAGAGATACAGTCAACTAAGGCAGAAGAAAAGGAAGGAGGGAAATGAACATTTACTGAATACTATTTTTTTTGCGTGGGGGGGGGCCTTCTATTGGTCTTTCATTTATTTATCTTTGTTCTTTGGCCCGTGTGGACCTCCCTTCACAATGGCCTCTGTTGCTGCAGAGCACTGGCTCTAGGCACATGCGCTCCAGAGCTCCGGCTTGGTAGTTGGACACATCAGTCCAGCTGCTTGGTGGCATGTGGGATCTTCCCAGGCCAGGGATTGAACCAGCACCCCTTGCACTGCAAGGCGGTGTCCTTACCCACTGGATCACCAGGGAAGCCCCTGTTTATTGAATATTATTTTTTATAGACACATCACTCAGTGTTCATCCATCTTATCTCTTTTAACACCACAATAAAAAATCTCATGCAGAGTAGGAAATTGAGACTGAGAGTATAGGAAACATCTCAAGGATCTATGAAAAGAGAAACTGTTAGTCACGTAGTCATGCCTGACTCTTTGTGATCCCAGGGACTGTAGCCTGAAGGCTTCTTTGTCTATAGAATTCTCCAGACAAGACTACCAGAGTGAGTTGCCATTCCCTTCTCCAGGGAACCTTCGTAACCCAGGGACTGAAACTGTCTCTCCTGCATTGGAGGTAGATTCTTTACCTTTTGAGCCACCAAGGAAGCAACAAATCCCCATCTAATCATAAAAGAAATGTCAGACAAACACAAATTGAAGGATATTCTACCAAAAAACTGACCAATATTTCTTGAGCCTGTCAAGGTCATCAAAAACAAGCAAATTCTGAAAAGTTGTCTTATACCAGAGAAAACTAAGCAGTCAGAAAACTAAATGTAATGTGGTATCCTGGAATAGGTAAAGAACATTAAGAAAAACTAGGAAAATCCTAATAAAATGCTGAGTTTAGTTAATGTACCTGTATTGATTTTGAAATTGTGACAAATGGTAATATGAAACGTTAACAATAGGGAAAATCGGGTAAGGGTGGTATCAGAACTCTCTACTGTCTTTGTAAGTGTTCTGTAAATCTACAAACTACTACTCTACAATGTAAAACTGTAAAACTACTCTACAATGGAAATTTTACTATTAATCTCATTTGAACTTGAGAGATACAGTCAACTAAGGCAGAAGAAAAGGAAGGAGGGAAATGAACATTTACTGAATACTATTTTTTTTGCGTGGGGGGGGGCCTTCTATTGGTCTTTCATTTATTTATCTTTGTTCTTTGGCCCGTGTGGACCTCCCTTCACAATGGCCTCTGTTGCTGCAGAGCACTGGCTCTAGGCACATGCGCTCCAGAGCTCCGGCTTGGTAGTTGGACACATCAGTCCAGCTGCTTGGTGGCATGTGGGATCTTCCCAGGCCAGGGATTGAACCAGCACCCCTTGCACTGCAAGGCGGTGTCCTTACCCACTGGATCACCAGGGAAGCCCCTGTTTATTGAATATTATTTTTTATAGACACATCACTCAGTGTTCATCCATCTTATCTCTTTTAACACCACAATAAAAAATCTCATGCAGAGTAGGAAATTGAGACTGAGAGTATAGGAAACATCTCAAGGATCTATGAAAAGAGAAACTGTTAGTCACGTAGTCATGCCTGACTCTTTGTGATCCCAGGGACTGTAGCCTGAAGGCTTCTTTGTCTATAGAATTCTCCAGACAAGACTACCAGAGTGAGTTGCCATTCCCTTCTCCAGGGAACCTTCGTAACCCAGGGACTGAAACTGTCTCTCCTGCATTGGAGGTAGATTCTTTACCTTTTGAGCCACCAAGGAAGCTCCAAAGTTCTGTAGCTACTCTGTATGCAGCAAAATTGGGCATAAAGCTTAGAAGGGGAGTAGTAACCACAAAAGGTTCAAGGATGCATGGAAAGGAGGCACAAGGAAGAGGGAAGTCCCTGTCACTCTTTACAGTTTTGTGAGAATAGGAGTGTTTTTTGGTCAACACTTCCAAGAAAATGATAACAATTTTTTGGCAACATTGCTTATAGCTGTTAATGTTCAGGTCTATGACAGTGAATGTTAAATATATTTGAGACCATTTCCTGTTTTCTGACGGGAATTATATACAACTATGTAATAGTTTCATCTCTTGTGTTTTTACTGGTAAAAACTTTTTCTGTGGATTCAAGTTAATCTAAAGATTTCATATTCATATGACAAGCCTCCAAAACACTGAATTATTTTTCCTTTTGCATTTTGAATATCATAAGTGAAGATGCAAACATAACAATGGATAAAAGAACTTTTGATAAATGCCACTGATTAGCCCATATAATTTACACACAGGGCAAAGATAGTGTGCATTTCTTTTTCTTTTTTTTTTTTTAGTGTGCATTTCTGTGACATTTTCTTCTACATAATTTTTTCTCTAACCCTCGAGGTATTATGAAGATAGGACCTTCATTTAACTAACTTCTTCTCTGTGGCTTTTCCTCTTTTATCCTATTACCTGGCTACTGCATTTTACTCAAAGGTGTAACTTGATTAATGTAAACAAGTGTTACTATGTAGGTCCACAGGATACAGTTTTTTTTTTTTTGCTAAAGGTATATATTTATAGCCAGAGAGCTGTCTGTTCTTCCTTTGTGGTTGATTTTTATTTCATCATAAATTATTTTCTTCCAGTGTCAGACCATCAGAAGTCATAAATTTAAGTGCGAAATATAAGGAAAGAAATGTTTATATAAAAAAAACAAATAACCTTTACAGTGGTAGAATTATACCAAAATCATGCAGTAAGTAATCACTGTTAATATATTTTTATTATGTTATTATATTATAGATTGGTATGAAGAAAGCTAGTAACTACTCCATGTGCCAGGAACATTGTTGTTGGTGGTGGTGGTGGTTTAGTCGATAATTCATGTCTGACTTTTGCAACCCGATGAACTGTTGTCGACCAAACTCCTCTGTCCATGGAATTCTCCAGGCAAGAGTACTGGAGTGGGTAGCCATTCCCTTTTCCAGGAAATCTTCCTGCCTCAGGTACTGAAGCAGATCTCCTGTGTTGCAGCAGATTCTTTACCAACTGAGCCACCAGGGAAGCCCCAGAAATGTTGGTATTCCTTCTTAAACCTGAGTGAGATCTCAAGCTATCCATTGAACAAAGGAGAAGGACTCTCAGAGACATTAAGTGATTTGTCCATGGCTTCAGAGTCTACAAGTGGCAGTGTGTTAGGTCTAATACAGAAAACACGTGGACAGTGTTCAGAATAGTTTCCAAAATAGAGTTGCTGCAGACTGTTAATTCTCTCCCTAAGTCTTTAAAAATTAAAACATTTTTTTTTTTTGCTGTCAGAAAGCCCCAAATCACACAGAACAGTGTATTTTGTGATAAGTTTTGGCTGACCAGATAAAGAATTATAAAAAAAGAAATTTAAAAATAGTTATCATACTGAATCGTATTATTTAGGAGCATAGTGAAGAATCATTCTACAAGCTCCATCATATAATAAGAATATTTCACTCACTACAAATCTCTTGTCAACTTATATCCAAGGGGGAGCTGTACTTTCACAGAGCAAATGTGCTCATTTCTATTGAAATTTTTTGCTGTTGAAAGGTACATTATTATTTGTTAATATTCAGTTCATGTTTATAAACTAATCTGCTCCATAAGGGTTTTGCCACAATTATATGAGATAATATATGTGAAGCCTGGCATATTATAGACACTCAGTACAATTTTATCAGAAAATAATTATGTATCCTACTTTGTGGTTGATTTTATTTCATCATAAATTATTTTCTTCCAGTGTCAGACCATCAGAAGTCAAAAAGGAAAAGAAAATGTTTATATAAAAAAACAAATAACCTTTACAGTGGTAGAATTATACCAAAATCATGCAGTAAGTAATCACTGTTAATATATTTTTATTATGTTATTATATTATAGATTGGTATGAAGAAAGCTAGTAACTACTCCATGTGCCAGGAACATTGTTGTTGGTGGTGGTGGTGGTTTAGTCGATAATTCATGTCTGACTTTTGCAACCCGATGAACTGTTGTCGACCAAACTCCTCTGTCCATGGAATTCTCCAGGCAAGAGTACTGGAGTGGGTAGCCATTCCCTTTTCCAGGAAATCTTCCTGCCTCAGGTACTGAAGCAGATCTCCTGTGTTGCAGCAGATTCTTTACCAACTGAGCCACCAGGGAAGCCCCAGAAATGTTGGTATTCCTTCTTAAACCTGAGTGAGATCTCAAGCTATCCATTGAACAAAGGAGAAGGACTCTCAGAGACATTAAGTGATTTGTCCATGGCTTCAGAGTCTACAAGTGGCAGTGTGTTAGGTCTAATACAGAAAACACGTGGACAGTGTTCAGAATAGTTTCCAAAATAGAGTTGCTGCAGACTGTTAATTCTCTCCCTAAGTCTTTAAAAATTAAAACATTTTTTTTTTGCTGTCAGAAAGCCCCAAATCACACAGAACAGTGTATTTTGTGATAAGTTTTGGCTGACCAGATAAAGAATTATAAAAAAAGAAATTTAAAAATAGTTATCATACTGAATCGTATTATTTAGGAGCATAGTGAAGAATCATTCTACAAGCTCCATCATATAATAAGAATATTTCACTCACTACAAATCTCTTGTCAACTTATATCCAAGGGGGAGCTGTACTTTCACAGAGCAAATGTGCTCATTTCTATTGAAATTTTTTGCTGTTGAAAGGTACATTATTATTTGTTAATATTCAGTTCATGTTTATAAACTAATCTGCTCCATAAGGGTTTTGCCACAATTATATGAGATAATATATGTGAAGCCTGGCATATTATAGACACTCAGTACAATTTTATCAGTAATATTATTAATTATTGTTATCCCTTGGGGCACAACTTTTGGAATGAAATATATTTGAGTTGGTGTCCAAGGTCTACCATTTACCAAATTCAGGCAGGTTACTAAAGAATCTTGAGCCTTGATTTCCTAATCTGTCAGAAGGGTATAATGAGGCTTTACAGGCTGTGAAAATTGCTCCTTTGGTTTGACATACATTGTTTTGCAAAGTGTGTTCCCTGGTCTACTAAATTTAGTATCACTGGGAGCTTAGAAAGGTAAATTCTGGGGACCTATCCCACTTGCTGTAGGAGGTAATGGTAACTCACTCCAGTCTTCTTACCTGGGAAATCCCATGGACAGAGGACCCCAGATGAGCTACAGTCTGTGCGATTGCTGAGTAGGACACAGCTGAATGACTATGCATCCCCGTTGGACTAAATCCAAAATGAAAGTGGTGCAAGGGATTTATGCTTTAACAAGCCCTGTATACAACACTGATACACTTTAAGAACCACTGACACAGCACAGGACTTGTCTCTGAGCAGGTGCTACTTATGTATTAGTTTACTTTTCCTAGATTCTGAGCTGCTACAATGACAAAAACACAGACAGTTTTTACTTTTGCAGAGCTAACAATTGAGCACACATAGAATCACATCTTTTTAAATTTACTTTTTATTTTTACCGAGTTTTGTTGTTTGCTGCCACACATCAACCTGAATCAGCCATAGGTATACAAATGTTCCCTTCCTCTTGAACTTCCCTCCCATTTCCCTCCCCATCCCACCCCTCTGGCTGGTTACAGAGCTCCTGTTTGAAGGAAACTCAAACAGAATCACATCTTTTAAATTAACTAATTAATTAAATCACGTCTTTTAAATTAACTAATTAATTATGTTTGGTTGTGCCATGTGGCATGCGTGGTTTTAGTTCCTTGACCAGGGATCCAATCCATGGCCCCTGCACTGGAATCATGGAATCATAACCACTGGCCTGCCGGGGAAGTCCTTAGAGTCACAACTTGAATTAAGTTTTTGTAGACTTTTGTTCCATTATCCAGGGCTTCCCCAATGGCTCAGTCAGTAAAGAATCCACCTGCACTGCATAGGAGACACAGGAGATGAGGGTTTGATCCCTTGACTTGGGAAGACCCCTGGAGAAAGAAATGGTAACCCACTCCAATATTCTTGACTGGAGAATTCCATGGACAGAGGACAGAGGAGCAAGGTGGGCTATAGTCCACCGGGTTGCAAAGAGTTGGACACAACTTAGCGACTAAGCACACAAGCATCCATTATCCATTTATCCCGTGAAGCAAAAACAAAAACTTTTCACTCTGTCCAAGTTTTTGCTTATAAGGGCACGATTATACATCTTTTTTTCCTCATTATCTCATTGTGTACATCATAGATATAGCAATACAGTCCTGGTTTACATTTTAGGACAATTAAAATGTACCTGCATACTCAAAATTTTAGACATATTGTTAAATTAAATTTTGAAAAATAGGTTTCACCTCACAAAGCATACTGTTTTCTTGCAGATGAAAGAGAAACTGGAGCTTTTCCAGAATTGCAGAAGGCTCGTTTTCAAGGGGAAATAGCAAAGGAATACAAAATGAAAAATAAATGAATGGGGGGGTCTTGAGTTTCTTTTGGTCCCTTTGAATAAAAGGACCGTGGCTTTATCTTGAACAGCTGTGTTTACAGAGTTTGCTGATCACTGCAGCTGTAGCAGCTGAGTAACAGGAAGGTTAAATTTTTAAAAAAGACGTTAACTTGTAAATGTGCTAGCTCTTTCTGAGGAATTAACAATATTGTACTTTTTTCCCATCATCCCTTAAATCCTGTGGCTGTGAAGGTGGTTTTAGGTCATTAAGCATTGGAACCTTGAAAGAGCTACCTGAAGTAAATAAACCAGCTTTTCTTCTGAACCCTGAGAAATACTTCAGGGAAGAGCCAGAGGAGCAGTGTCCACGAATTCCAGAGTTTCCACCACTTTCTGAAAGTAAGTCCTCAACCATCATACCACATCCATCCTTCCTCCCCAGGAAACTCAACCACTTAAGAAAACAGAATGGAGAAGCACAGAGGTAACGTGTATTCTCCTTGTAGGCTGCAGTGAAATGAAGTGTGGTTTGACTGTTAAGATTTATAGCTCAGTTGCTGGTCTGTGCTCACAGAAAGGACAGCCAACAGGGCTCCCCAGGTCAGTAAAGAATCCACCTGCACTGCATAGGAGACACAGGAGATGAGGGTTTGATCCCTTGACTTGGGAAGACCCCTGGAGAAAGAAATGGTAACCCACTCCAATATTCTTGACTGGAGAATTCCATGGACAGAGGACAGAGGAGCAAGGTGGGCTATAGTCCACCGGGTTGCAAAGAGTTGGACACAACTTAGCGACTAAGCACACAAGCATCCATTATCCATTTATCCCGTGAAGCAAAAACAAAAACTTTTCACTCTGTCCAAGTTTTTGCTTATAAGGGCACGATTATACATCTTTTTTTCCTCATTATCTCATTGTGTACATCATAGATATAGCAATACAGTCCTGGTTTACATTTTAGGACAATTAAAATGTACCTGCATACTCAAAATTTTAGACATATTGTTAAATTAAATTTTGAAAAATAGGTTTCACCTCACAAAGCATACTGTTTTCTTGCAGATGAAAGAGAAACTGGAGCTTTTCCAGAATTGCAGAAGGCTCGTTTTCAAGGGGAAATAGCAAAGGAATACAAAATGAAAAATAAATGAATGGGGGGGTCTTGAGTTTCTTTTGGTCCCTTTGAATAAAAGGACCGTGGCTTTATCTTGAACAGCTGTGTTTACAGAGTTTGCTGATCACTGCAGCTGTAGCAGCTGAGTAACAGGAAGGTTAAATTTTTAAAAAAGACGTTAACTTGTAAATGTGCTAGCTCTTTCTGAGGAATTAACAATATTGTACTTTTTTCCCATCATCCCTTAAATCCTGTGGCTGTGAAGGTGGTTTTAGGTCATTAAGCATTGGAACCTTGAAAGAGCTACCTGAAGTAAATAAACCAGCTTTTCTTCTGAACCCTGAGAAATACTTCAGGGAAGAGCCAGAGGAGCAGTGTCCACGAATTCCAGAGTTTCCACCACTTTCTGAAAGTAAGTCCTCAACCATCATACCACATCCATCCTTCCTCCCCAGGAAACTCAACCACTTAAGAAAACAGAATGGAGAAGCACAGAGGTAACGTGTATTCTCCTTGTAGGCTGCAGTGAAATGAAGTGTGGTTTGACTGTTAAGATTTATAGCTCAGTTGCTGGTCTGTGCTCACAGAAAGGACAGCCAACAGGCTGAAATACATAAAAGAAATATTTTTATTTGCCACTTTTCTGTAGTCAGGAAGCCATGAATATGTATTATGAGTCTGCTGTGAACTAGAACCTCTTTCCCCCAATCTTCTTCATTTTCAGCTCTGATACCAGAGAAAGAGACATCCTAAGACTGCTTCAGAACAGTCTCTGACAATCTCAGTTTATTCTTTTCCTGTGAAACTCTATAAATGGCGGCTACTTAAAGTGTATTGTCTTAGAGCCTTCCAGCTGCTGTGCGAGGCTAATATGATGAGAGGAAAAGAAAACTTAACTTAGAAAATAGAAACGAATGGTGTCTGAGCATTTGAAAACAAGATGTGCAAAAGAATGCTCTGATTTTTTGGATTCTTCAAAGCTAAGTTTCTATGAATTTAAAGAGTAATTTCTGTACTAACATCCTACCCGCACAAGAGGGGCACAACGGGAGTGCAGGCAATACAAACTGCTACTCAGTGAGATGCTCGGCATATGGACACCGCAGGGAACTCATTGAAAATAATTAATGAAAAGAGATGTTTTCAACATGTAATAGTCAAAAGATCAGAACTGCACTCACACTGTCTGAGATCTGTGGTTTCTTAACTTTTCAAATCCTATGAGATAGGAGTTCAATCTCATCCTTGAGAAATAATAACCCTTGTAGGAGGGAGGTGTTTATGTCAACACTTGAGGAGGTTTAAGCCTCTTGTCTCTGCTTGCTTCCCTATGACAGCTGGTCAACACTGTTTTTTTTTAATTTAATTTTTGTAAGCAAGTTACAGCTGTCATTCCTCCCCCACTATACGTTAAGTCTAATTATTATCAGCTTCGTATGCTGGCTCTCAATTTCTCTTTCCAAAATCTAGCATTTACTTTCTCTCAGGAGGATCATCTATAATACCTGCTTGTTTCTTTTAAAAACATGAGCCCATAAATGTTAGGACTTTAAATAACCTTTAATGCATCAGACAGGACTTTCAATCAGCCTATTGCTTTTTCCCCAGGATGATTCATTTTCAAGAATAAACATGGGGTGGGAGGGGGACTTGTCTTGTCCCTCTGAGTCACAGACGGAAGAGAATATGGGAAACAGAGAGTAAGAAAAGATCCAGGGAGCCAGAACAAGGTGTAAAGATAGTCCAGACATAGAACGCACACACAGGAGGAAACCAAGATGGAGCAAGGAGTCAGAGTACAGGCAAGAGAAATAGGAGAGGGACAATGCAGAAACCTGAGAGCCAGAGGTGGGAGGGCAGCAAATGCCTGTCCTCTACCCTGGGAGCTCCTGTTTTGGGGAGTAGCCTGGAACATTGTGCAGCAGGAAAATTCTCCTTCATCTTCAGACAACTACTCCTCATGGGCAGGGAGGAAGGTGTGGGGGAAGGTAAGTTCCAAAAATACAAAAAAAAAAAAAAAAATCCCCTTTGATACATTTTCCAAGAGGATTTTTTTCTCCCAGATAAGTTAATATAAAAATTTCCTGTAATTTCCATACCACTTAAAAATTTTTTTCTTTCTTTTGGTTTTCTATTTTATTCTTCAGCTTTTCTTCCTTTGTTTCCTTTAAAAATTTTCCACTCATCTTCCTTCTCTGAAAGTGAAATGAGTTCCTTTTTAAAAATGTTTCACCAACTTGAGGGAGAGACTGATGTAAACTATTGAGGACAGCAGAATGCATGACATATCACACCACGAATGAGGTTCTGTGGAGGAATGGAGGAGGAAGGCAGATTAAATCTGCCTGGGGCATAAGCGGGCTTCCCTGGTGGTTTGGAGAATAGGAATATGCCTGCAACGCAGGAGACCCAGGAGACTCAGGTTCGATCCCTAGGTCAGGAAGACCCCCTGGAGAAGGAAATAGCTTGTCCAGTATTCTTCCCTGGAGAATTCCATGGACAGAGGAGCCTGGTGGGCTATAGTCCATGGGGTTGCAAAGAGGGGCATAAGGAAGAATTAGATTAAGTCCCCTCTGAGCTAGGACCTAAAATGAGTAGGAGTTCAAAGGGTGAGGAAGGGGAAGAGGAAGTCTAGACCAAGGAAACATGAGGAAAGATGTATCAAGATGAAGTAGGGTGTAAGTCCACATGATTCTAAACTGGCCACAGCAAGTGACTTCAGATGGTGTCATGGTGGCTGAGTCTGACACAAATGTATAGTGTTGAGTCCGGAATGTGTTAAATATGAGGTACTGGTGTGCTATTTGGAAATAAATGTCTGGTGAATAGGCCAGGATTGTAATGTGCTTGGCATAATAACAGTCATCAGCTGGCTGATACAGCAATCATGTTTCCTCATATGTGCATTTAGTCTTCCTGGTGAATATCAAATGCCTTCTCTGCTGGCCCTTGTGCCGGATGGTGGAGGCACAGAGCTGCCATGTCGAGGCACAGCCTTCAGGGCTCTTGAAGATTAGTTGAGGACATAGATAAAAAAACAAATCATTTTGTTGCAGGAAGGGGAACTCCTTCCAGGGCCCGAGAGTAGGTCCCTGTCAAATACTCAGACATGAATTATCTGAGGAGACCCACGAGCTGACAAAGCAAGAGACTTTATTGGGAAGGGGTGCCTGGGTGGAGAGTGGGAGGATAAAAGAACCCAGGAGGTGCCTTCCCACATGGCTCACAGTGGTTTTATGGTGATGAAATTAGTTTCTGGATTGCCTCCGGCCAATCGTTCTGATTCAGGGTCCTTCCTGATAGCTCAAGCATCACTCATCCAAGATGGATTCTAGCAAGGATTCTGGGAGGTTGAAAGGACATACGGACAGGCATCTCCTTTGACCTTCCCTGTTGATGGTGACTTGTTGATTCTTTGTTTCTTACAAAGACTTGTGACTGTTATTGGTGCTTGACCAGGGTGGGTGTTAGTGTTAGTTAGTGTTTCTCCTCGCAGTTATGTTTTACAGCAAAGGGTATAATGGAGGTAAGCACTGGGTGCTGTAGGACCACATGGAGATTCATAGATGATTTCCCAGAGAAACCAGATCATGCCCCTGCTATGTATTAATAGTTAAATTGATATTAAATGAAAAAAAAGGGGGGATATAGAGGAGCCTGGTGGGCTATAGTCCATGGGGTTGCAAGAGGGGCATAAGGAGGCCTAGGACCTAAAATGAGTAGGAGTTCAAAGGGTGAGGAAGGGGAAGAGGAAGTCTAGACCAAGGAAACATGAGGAAAGATGTATCAAGATGAAGTAGGGTGTAAGTCCACATGATTCTAAACTGGCCACAGCAAGTGACTTCAGATGGTGTCATGGTGGCTGAGTCTGACACAAATGTATAGTGTTGAGTCCGGAATGTGTTAAATATGAGGTACTGGTGTGCTATTTGGAAATAAATGTCTGGTGAATAGGCCAGGATTGTAATGTGCTTGGCATAATAACAGTCATCAGCTGGCTGATACAGCAATCATGTTTCCTCATATGTGCATTTAGTCTTCCTGGTGAATATCAAATGCCTTCTCTGCTGGCCCTTGTGCCGGATGGTGGAGGCACAGAGCTGCCATGTCGAGGCACAGCCTTCAGGGCTCTTGAAGATTAGTTGAGGACATAGATAAAAAAACAAATCATTTTGTTGCAGGAAGGGGAACTCCTTCCAGGGCCCGAGAGTAGGTCCCTGTCAAATACTCAGACATGAATTATCTGAGGAGACCCACGAGCTGACAAAGCAAGAGACTTTATTGGGAAGGGGTGCCTGGGTGGAGAGTGGGAGGATAAAAGAACCCAGGAGGGGTGCCTTCCCACATGGCTCACAGTGGTTTTATGGTGATGAAATTAGTTTCTGGATTGCCTCCGGCCAATCGTTCTGATTCAGGGTCCTTCCTGATAGCTCAAGCATCACTCATCCAAGATGGATTCTAGCAAGGATTCTGGGAGGTTGAAAGGACATACGGACAGGCATCTCCTTTGACCTTCCCTGTTGATGGTGACTTGTTGATTCTTTGTTTCTTACAAAGACTTGTGACTGTTATTGGTGCTTGACCAGGGTGGGTGTTAGTGTTAGTTAGTGTTTCTCCTCGCAGTTATGTTTTACAGCAAAGGGTATAATGGAGGTAAGCACTGGGTGCTGTAGGACCACATGGAGATTCATAGATGATTTCCCAGAGAAACCAGATCATGCCCCTGCTATGTATTAATAGTTAAATTGATATTAAATGAAAAAAAGGGGGGATATATTTCTAATAAAGGAGCAGCGTAAGCAAAGTAAGGTGGTATGAAGATGGTGTGTTAAGGGAGCTATGAGTAGTCCCTTTAAATGTATGGATTCTAGAAGGAATATGAGAGTGAAGATCAGAGAAGCAAATAGTAGCCAAAGCACAGAGCACTTGGTGTGCTATGTTAAGGACTTTAGTATTTATTTTACCAAATATAAATGAGGAGCCATTGGAATGTTTCAGTCAAGTGTTTGGAATTATCCCATTTTATCTCTTCTAACTAATTCTTCAGTTTTAATATCTCAGTGTTATTCTTTTAATGATTATTCTAGAGGTCATAATATTCTTTCTTGTGTCATTTGGTTCTTCTTGAGGGTCCTAGGTTTCCAATTGAGATGATTTTCCTTCATTCAGAAGAATTTCCTTCAGTATTTCTTATAATGTGGGTCTGATGGTGAATTATTTTCCCAGCTTTTATGTGTCTGAAAGATATATTTATTTCATTTTGACTTTGAAAGAATATTTTCACTGGATTTAAAACTCTAGATAGCAGGTTTTTAAAAACTCTTTAGATACCATCCCATTGCTTCCTTGCTCCCATAATTCCGGTTTAAAATTTCACTCTTCATACTATTGTTACTTCTTTGTATTATTTTTTTCTGACTGTTCTAAAGATGTTTCTCTTTATCCTTGGTATTTAGCAGTTTTATCATGATGGGCATAAATAAACTTTTCTCTATACTTGTACTGCTTGAAGTTGATAGGAATTTTTGAATGCATCTTTCTTCAACATTGGAAAATTCTCAGCTATCATTTTTATTTCTTTCCAATTACCACATTCCAGTCCTGCTGGGACTGCAGTTACATTTATTTTGAACTTTAATTATATCGAAAATGTTTCCTATGTTCTTCTTATATTTCCTTTTATTTTCCTTTTTGGGCTTCATTTTGGATATTTTATATTGATTTATCTTTGCATTCACTAATCCTGCCTCTTTTGCAAGTCTTTTTTAAACCTATAAGTTCCCAATTTCAGATTAACTACTTAACTACATATGTGTATGTATACATATATATTCAGCTCTAAAATGCCATTTAAATCTTTATGTATATATATATTCTAATTCTTAAATGAAAATGCTGATTACTTACACTCTAAATTACTTTATGTCACCCATTTTGTCCAACGTTTCTCTCTATTTTCTTTAACGTATTGATAAGAATTTTAAAGTCCTGGCCTTCTAACATCAATAACTGGCCGATCCTTGGATGTTCTTCTGATGTCTGTTTTTCCCTTTTGATTACTGGTCATATTTTCCTTCTTTATCGCAAGTCCTGTAATTGTTTTATAATTTTTTTTTTGTTTATTCTAGAGGTCATAATATTCTTTCTTGTGTCATTTGGTTCTTCTTGAGGGTCCTAGGTTTCCAATTGAGATGATTTTCCTTCATTCAGAAGAATTTCCTTCAGTATTTCTTATAATGTGGGTCTGATGGTGAATTATTTTCCCAGCTTTTATGTGTCTGAAAGATATATTTATTTCATTTTGACTTTGAAAGAATATTTTCACTGGATTTAAAACTCTAGATAGCAGGTTTTTAAAAACTCTTTAGATACCATCCCATTGCTTCCTTGCTCCCATAATTCCGGTTTAAAATTTCACTCTTCATACTATTGTTACTTCTTTGTATTATTTTTTTCTGACTGTTCTAAAGATGTTTCTCTTTATCCTTGGTATTTAGCAGTTTTATCATGATGGGCATAAATAAACTTTTCTCTATACTTGTACTGCTTGAAGTTGATAGGAATTTTTGAATGCATCTTTCTTCAACATTGGAAAATTCTCAGCTATCATTTTTATTTCTTTCCAATTACCACATTCCAGTCCTGCTGGGACTGCAGTTACATTTATTTTGAACTTTAATTATATCGAAAATGTTTCCTATGTTCTTCTTATATTTCCTTTTATTTTCCTTTTTGGGCTTCATTTTGGATATTTTATATTGATTTATCTTTGCATTCACTAATCCTGCCTCTTTTGCAAGTCTTTTTTAAACCTATAAGTTCCCAATTTCAGATTAACTACTTAACTACATATGTGTATGTATACATATATATTCAGCTCTAAAATGCCATTTAAATCTTTATGTATATATATATTCTAATTCTTAAATGAAAATGCTGATTACTTACACTCTAAATTACTTTATGTCACCCATTTTGTCCAACGTTTCTCTCTATTTTCTTTAACGTATTGATAAGAATTTTAAAGTCCTGGCCTTCTAACATCAATAACTGGCCGATCCTTGGATGTTCTTCTGATGTCTGTTTTTCCCTTTTGATTACTGGTCATATTTTCCTTCTTTATCGCAAGTCCTGTAATTGTTTTTATAATTATTTTTGTATTGTGTGACAGGAATTGTGTAAAAGTTCTATAGATAATGAAATTAATGTTATTTTCCCTGAGATAGTGTACCCTTTCCTTGGTTTGACAGAAAGCAGGAAAGGTGGATCATGTTGATCCAGTTAGAAATTGAGCCCAGTTAGTGTAGGTCATGGCTATAGTAAGACTTTGTTTACCTTCAGTTTCAAATGTTTGTTTTATGCCTCTTTCTTTAGTGTAAATACTGCCTTGTAAGTACTGCAAGACAACAAGAAATGGTTAATCTGCCTCCTCAGTTCAGCCTACTATCTCCCACACCATTTTAGCACTGAGATTATGTTCTATGGAAAACCCTGGGTACAGTTCCAAAGTTTCTCTAGATTTCAGTCCATCACATAAACCCACATAGTCATCCAAAGTTCTTCTGATTTTCCTTCTCCTTAGAAAAATCTCTTTGTTCTGTGGCAAGCTTGTTTCTTAGCACTGCCTAGACATGATTAATCCCCAGAGGGAAGGAAATGTTTGGCAATCTCAGCTCATCTGAGAACAGTTCTACTCTCTCATGAGTTTTAATTAGATAATCTTTGTTTCCACAGCCCTCTGATGGCTTTAAGAATATTATTTCTATAATTTACTTTTTTCCTTCTCTCTATGTATTGAGATGGATGACCTGCCACTGCTTACTAAATCTTACCCAGAAACAAAATTCCTGCTGAAATCGTTAAGCAGGAGAATGACATGTCTAGATTTACATTTTAGAAAGCTTTCTGGAAACTGTGTAGTGGATGCCTTATAAAGGGGCTAGACTGAAGGCAGTGGCTGTATTAGAGTAGTGGGAACTTCTATGACACCAGCTATCTCCTTTTCAATGTTCACTTTGCCTTTACTAGTTGTTTATATCTGGATAAATTACATAAGCTCCGAATTCTCAGTTTCATTATCTGTAATGGGTGACCTGCTATTAAAACTCTAAATTACTTTAAAAATTTTCGAAAATGCTGATTACTTACACTCTAAATTACTTTATGTCACCCATTTTGTCCAACGTTTCTCTCTATTTTCTTTAACGTATTGATAAGAATTTTAAAGTCCTGGCCTTCTAACATCAATAACTGGCCGATCCTTGGATGTTCTTCTGATGTCTGTTTTTCCCTTTTGATTACTGGTCATATTTTCCTTCTTTATCGCAAGTCCTGTAATTGTTTTATAATTATTTTTGTATTGTGTGACAGGAATTGTGTAAAAGTTCTATAGATAATGAAATTAATGTTATTTTCCCTGAGATAGTGTACCCTTTCCTTGGTTTGACAGAAAGCAGGAAAGGTGGATCATGTTGATCCAGTTAGAAATTGAGCCCAGTTAGTGTAGGTCATGGCTATAGTAAGACTTTGTTTACCTTCAGTTTCAAATGTTTGTTTTATGCCTCTTTCTTTAGTGTAAATACTGCCTTGTAAGTACTGCAAGACAACAAGAAATGGTTAATCTGCCTCCTCAGTTCAGCCTACTATCTCCCACACCATTTTAGCACTGAGATTATGTTCTATGGAAAACCCTGGGTACAGTTCCAAAGTTTCTCTAGATTTCAGTCCATCACATAAACCCACATAGTCATCCAAAGTTCTTCTGATTTTCCTTCTCCTTAGAAAAATCTCTTTGTTCTGTGGCAAGCTTGTTTCTTAGCACTGCCTAGACATGATTAATCCCCAGAGGGAAGGAAATGTTTGGCAATCTCAGCTCATCTGAGAACAGTTCTACTCTCTCATGAGTTTTAATTAGATAATCTTTGTTTCCACAGCCCTCTGATGGCTTTAAGAATATTATTTCTATAATTTACTTTTTTCCTTCTCTCTATGTATTGAGATGGATGACCTGCCACTGCTTACTAAATCTTACCCAGAAACAAAATTCCTGCTGAAATCGTTAAGCAGGAGAATGACATGTCTAGATTTACATTTTAGAAAGCTTTCTGGAAACTGTGTAGTGGATGCCTTATAAAGGGGCTAGACTGAAGGCAGTGGCTGTATTAGAGTAGTGGGAACTTCTATGACACCAGCTATCTCCTTTTCAATGTTCACTTTGCCTTTACTAGTTGTTTATATCTGGATAAATTACATAAGCTCCGAATTCTCAGTTTCATTATCTGTAAAATGCGGCTAAGGACACCTGCTTCTTGGAGTTGTGTGGATGAATTTTAGCACAGTGACTAACCCATAATAAGCATAAATAATAACTATTATTATTTTGAAGATAAGGAGGCATTAGAAAGGAAGTAACTTATTTGAGAAGTGTTGCAGAGATAGATTAAAGGATTATGAGCCCCGGTGAGATGTTAAGACATGTGTGACTGTCAGGTTTCTCGCCTAGATAACTGTGTCAAGAAAAAGAGGTGATCATTGAGAAAGGAAGTACAGGAAGAAGAGATGGTTTAGATTTAGTTTCAGACTATGTTGAGACAGAGGTGCTTGTGGTTCATCAACCAAGAAAAGCTAACAGTTTTCCAAGAAACTGACTATGGTAGGGAGGAAAGACAGAACAATAACTAAAAAGCAACTGTAAGTCAGGAGAACTAATCAGGACATGCTTTAGAATTAATTCTATTTTTTAAGTTCATTATTTTCTTCTGATTTTACATAGATAGAATACATGCCCATTATAGAACACTGGCTAGTAAGAAGTATTCTAAAGAGCACAGGAATAGGAGATCTAAAGAGCAGCCACTACTCCCAGGCCTGAGTTAGGCGAGGAAAGATGTCCACTAGGGCTGAGACCCAGACCTTGTGAAAGCGAGTTCATCCCTTTCTCACTGGATTGCAAGGTGGCAGAGCTGCTGCGGGGGGGATTTGCTGAAATGTGTTCTCAGGGTGCCAGAGGAAGCCATCCCCAGGGAGGTGCTGAATCTCAGAACTCATTGCAGAGCCATCAGCGCGGTGCAGGAGGCCGTCCATAGGGAAAGTCATGCTGGTGGCCGCCGCTGGCCTCCTGGGGTCATCCTTTCAAAATTCCTGCTGAAATCGTTAAGCAGGAGAATGACATGTCTAGATTTACATTTTAGAAAGCTTTCTGGAAACTGTGTAGTGGATGCCTTATAAAGGGGCTAGACTGAAGGCAGTGGCTGTATTAGAGTAGTGGGAACTTCTATGACACCAGCTATCTCCTTTTCAATGTTCACTTTGCCTTTACTAGTTGTTTATATCTGGATAAATTACATAAGCTCCGAATTCTCAGTTTCATTATCTGTAAAATGCGGCTAAGGACACCTGCTTCTTGGAGTTGTGTGGATGAATTTTAGCACAGTGACTAACCCATAATAAGCATAAATAATAACTATTATTATTTTGAAGATAAGGAGGCATTAGAAAGGAAGTAACTTATTTGAGAAGTGTTGCAGAGATAGATTAAAGGATTATGAGCCCCGGTGAGATGTTAAGACATGTGTGACTGTCAGGTTTCTCGCCTAGATAACTGTGTCAAGAAAAAGAGGTGATCATTGAGAAAGGAAGTACAGGAAGAAGAGATGGTTTAGATTTAGTTTCAGACTATGTTGAGACAGAGGTGCTTGTGGTTCATCAACCAAGAAAAGCTAACAGTTTTCCAAGAAACTGACTATGGTAGGGAGGAAAGACAGAACAATAACTAAAAAGCAACTGTAAGTCAGGAGAACTAATCAGGACATGCTTTAGAATTAATTCTATTTTTTAAGTTCATTATTTTCTTCTGATTTTACATAGATAGAATACATGCCCATTATAGAACACTGGCTAGTAAGAAGTATTCTAAAGAGCACAGGAATAGGAGATCTAAAGAGCAGCCACTACTCCCAGGCCTGAGTTAGGCGAGGAAAGATGTCCACTAGGGCTGAGACCCAGACCTTGTGAAAGCGAGTTCATCCCTTTCTCACTGGATTGCAAGGTGGCAGAGCTGCTGCGGGGGGGATTTGCTGAAATGTGTTCTCAGGGTGCCAGAGGAAGCCATCCCCAGGGAGGTGCTGAATCTCAGAACTCATTGCAGAGCCATCAGCGCGGTGCAGGGGAGGCCGTCCATAGGGAAAGTCATGCTGGTGGCCCGCCGCTGGCCTCCTGGGGCATTATGGAAAGTCATTCACTGGATGGTGGCACCCAGGTGACACTCTGCTGCAAAATCACCTGAGGGGCGGGGGGTGACAAGGGAAGCTGCTGGTTTTGGAGGAGCCGTACTTGCATCACAAGAGTTTGGAGCTCAAGCAGACACGGGAGGAGCTTGGTCCCAGGGAAGTCATGCTGAACGTGTCTAGTGTGGGAGGAACTGCCCTGTGGGAGTCTGGCGAGAGAACGCCGTTTCTCCTCTAGTGTCCCTCTAGTGCCCTCTAGTGACAGAGCTCAGCATCGTACCAACTGTTAAAGGACTAGACCATTATCAGGCGGTGCTAGTAGTAAAGAACCCACCTGTCAATGCAGGAGGCATAATGGACATGAGTTTGATCCCTGGGTTGGGAAGATACTGTGGAGGAGGGCATGGCATCCCACTCCAGTATTCTTTCTTGGAGAATCCCACGAACAGAGCCGCCTGGCAGGCTACAGTCCTGGGCTTGCAGTGAGTTGGACACGACTGAAGCAACTTTAGCATGCTCTCACGTACGGCCCATGATCAAGCAGAAAGCAGTGAAGAGTGGATTTGGAGCTGAGAAGCAAAACATTGATAGTTGGCATAATATCATCTTCCCTGGCTATTCCTGCCTTTTTTTTTTTTTTTTTTAATCCCACTTCTGTTCCTTCCTGTTATTCTGTAATCTTTGAAATCACAGTCATTATACCTGCTAAGGTGTTCATGGTGATGGTTGTCTTTTGGAGAATTTCCATCGATAGAAGGAATAATACTTGGAAGACTCGAAGTAATAAAAATAGAGGAAGGGCCAAATTTCAGGCATAAGCATGGCTTCAAATCAAGACTCTAACCACTTGCTCTCTGTATGACCTTGAGCAGGTCAATTAAGCTCTCTATGCCTTAGTTTCTTCAACTAAAAATGGGTATCATATTTTTTACCATCCCCATAATGCTGCTGTGAACGTTAGGTGAAATAACCTGTGTGAAACCCTTAGCACAGAGCCTGTCACCTCATTAAAGTTTAATACATTTTCTTTATTGATGATATTATTCTTCCACTGAATAGCTCTATGACATTGGAGTTATTCTTGTCCTTACTTAGTATCTGAAGAGTCTCTGGCATAGACTCCATGGCCTAGAAAAAGAGTTTAAATAACTTGTCTAGTCTTGCATTGCTCGTAAAAGGCGGATTCTGGTTGAGAAGAATCCCTGTTATTTAGGTGTCCATGTTATTAATATTTCTAGGTGCAGCCTCTCTTGTTCAAATCGTGTTGAAATCGTACTTTCTAGGCAACCTCTTCTTATGCTGATTTCACTAGAATGCTATCTATTTTTATCGGTTTCATTTAAAACTGTTCATCTCCCTTTTCATAGAAGGGTACTGAATTAAAAATTGCTGTTATAAATGAGCACTTAAAAGAATCTCAGTCACCAATACAGCCCCTCCTCCATGCCATCATTACAGAGTCTTTGCACTGCATTTTACACACATTCTTGAAATCTCTGTAACCACAGTGTTTGGAAGGTTCTTTGGGGACTGTATGACAACAGGCATTTTGCCAGACTTACTTTCAACACTCTACACTATCATTTTGTAACTTGGGACAGTTTTCAAACTCTTCATAACCCCCGGGTGACTTTTTAATCTTACATACTGGGTTTTTTTTTTTTTATAATGTTCTTTTGTATTTTTTTTCTTTCCTTTTCAAGTTGAAACATCATTCACAGTCTCTGTTTAGCTTCCAAGCTGTTCCCCATGGGTCCTTAAGCGGCCTGAAACCCCTTTTTGATATGCTTTATTCAAAAAACTGGAAGCTACTTAGAAGTGGCTCTGGGTCAGGTTTTGCCAATAAATTCCCAGGAAGTCATTTAAATTGTACCTATAAAATCTCGAAAACGTCAAGGGTGGAGGAAATGCCGCATTAGTGATGCCTCAGGGGAATTGTTTGTTGTTCTGTCAAAGACAAAATGAATGGGATAATTTAAGAGATGACTGTATTCAAACTATTGCAACAGGAAGAATATTGATTAAAGAGGAATATCTCAAAAAAAAAGAAAGGGGCTTGAACTGTTATGGAGACAGGTTAACGAATCCATGAGTCTTATCAGACTTGTGAGGAGGATGGAGAGGGGCCTATCTCAGAATGGGAGAGAGAAAAGTCCTTTGTTGTCTGTTTCCAGAACACGAGAGAGTGTGGCATCTCTTAACTTCCTGCATGTTCTGGTTCCACTGGGTTCAGCTAAGGTTCAGTGTTGTCAGCCCTCTACATTTTGTTCAAGAGTGAATACCGCTCATTGTTGAACAACCCAGAGGTGATCGTGAATCTCCTGGGTGGGGCGAAACAGTATCTAAGAAACATCTCTTTTGGGGATTCTGGCCGTCGTTGCTCCTGCAGAACCAGTTGAGCCAGATGTTAGGAGCGGGTGTTAAAGATCAGAGTTTCAGAGTCCTGGGGGTCCTGATAGCAAAAGAAAGCTGCCAGGCAGCATGGAGTCCAGGTGAAGATGTGGGCTGTCAGGTTTTACTTCTCAGTTTTAGGCAGATGTAAGAAGAACTGAAAAAGTTTAGAGGATTTAGTCAGATACTGAAGAAAACTGGAAGATTTGAGAATTTGGTAAATGTTGATAATTTATACAAGGTAATAGTCCATGACCCTATTTGCAGGTAGGTACCCAAACTGGTGTTTCCAAGGAAGGGGAGTAAGTCAGTTGAAATTCTATCAGGTGAAACAGAGTTTGCGTATCCATGGTAACCCTCAATTTACAATGAGTGGCAAACTAGTTCAAAAATGATGAACTCAACCAGAATCTGCCTACTCAGCAGGATGTGCTAGAGTCAGTTCTGGGTTTTCATTGATATGCAAATTGCTTTCTATACTTCTCAAACTACAGGTCAAAAGTATATATACATGATTTTAGACCATTTTTTAAAAAGATTCAACGGGTTCTTCAGTCTTATGTCCTTAGGGAAACTCAAAGTCAAAGAAAAATGAGTTATTACTATGCACTATTAGAGTGGCCAAAATCTAGCACACTGACAACATCAAAGGCTGGAGACGATGTAGAGCAACAGAAACTTTCATTCACTGCTGGTGGAGATGCAAAATTTAACAACCACTTTGGAGGACAGTTTGTCAGTTTCTTACCAACTAACTACACTCTGACCATTTAATCCAGTAACTGTGGTCTTTGGCATTTACCCAGAGGAGGTGAAAACCTATGTTCATACAAAAGCCTACACACTGGTCTTTATGGCAGTTTAATACGTAATTGCCCAAAGTTGGAAGCAACCAAGATGTCCTTTAGTATGTGAATGGATAAATAAACTGTGGCACATTCAGACAATGGAGTATTTAGCACTTAAGGAGCTATCAAGTCATCAAAAGACATGGGGGAATCTTTGAATATTACTAAGTGAAACAAACTAATCTGAGAAGGTACATATTGTATGATTCCTACTCTGTAAGACTCTGGAAAAGGCAAGTCCCTTGTTAAGTCCCTTCTTGCTCAGGTGTTTTTATGGGATTTGCCACTATTGTTCATGTGATATATAGTTAATTTTCTGTGGAGACGTTAAAGGATCAGTGGTTGCCGGGGAAGGAGGAGGAGAGTTGAATAGGAGGAGCACAGAATATTTTTTAGGGCAAGGAAAATACTCCATGTGTTATTATAATGAAAGATATTTGTCATTATCCTTTAAATATCCATAAAATGTGCAACACCAAGAGTGAACCCTTAGGTAAACTGCATGTTGGGTGACTATAACGTATTAGTGTTTTTCATCTTTGCTAAGAAATATACCACTCTGGTGAATAATGTTGATAATGGAGGCTTTGTATATGCAAGGGGTGGGGAGGATATAGGAGGAATTGTTGTACTTTTCTTTCAATTTTGTTGTAAACCTAAAACTGCTCTTAAAGAAAATCTTTTAAAAAAGAGTTGAACAGGTAGTTTAAGAGCATATGAAGACTATTAAAGCATTCTGATAATTCTCACTACTCTGCCAACAACCTATTGCTTTGTTACCTGATTACTATTCAGTGATGGATGAAATTAAATGATAGCCGGGCCATCATGGTCTAGTCTAGATTTAGGAATTAGAACCTTGGTGTTAAAATGTGGGCAGTGTATTATAGCCTGGGCATTACCCAGGAGGATGTTAGAAATGCAGAATCACAGATCTCAACCCAGATTTGTGGAATCAGAATCTGTATTCTAACAAGACTTCTAGGTAATTCTTATGCACCTTAATGTTTAAGAAGCACTTATTTAGAGGACTTAGAATAGGATGGAGAATGTGAGCTAAAGAGAAAGTTTTCAGAATACTATATATTTATGAACTAATAACAGCTGGTCATTGTAGTGCTATATTTGCAAAGTTGCTAGGTCCCTTCTTGCTCAGGTGGCTTTGTGGGGTTTGCCACTATTGTTCATCTGATATATAGTTAGTCTTCAATCAGGGGGCAAGGGAGGGATCAGATGACAAAAGATTAACTTTGCTTTATTAAAATCACCGAATCATTTTATTTTAGGGAAAATGTTTGAATAGCTTCATGACCACCACATTTTTCATTTTCATCACTTTTAAATACCTTTTGGTTATCATTAGTAACAAACCTTGTTGGGCAGCCAACTATAAAATGAAGTGATGGATGCATAAGGTCAGCTTTTCCCAAGAAGGATGTAGAGAATGTAGATGGTTACTCATAACACTCGATGCTCATTTTTAAAAGCAGGGATTGTCTTTAGTGGATGGATACACTGGATATGTGACTTGGAGAACCACTTTTCTATTACCATGATAGAGTCCCTTGGGTCTCTGAAATGCAGGAGTTCCAAAGTGTGAGGAGCTAGCCTGCCCCTTTACAAGCCTGGAGGTGTCTTCATTTATTGGTTCATTTATTCAACAAATGTATATTTTTTGAATATCTTCTGTGTACCAGATGCTAAGGGTACATGGGGTAAGCTGCATGTTTGAATAAATATAAATTTTCTTTACAAGGCATATCTGACAGATTCCAGTCACTGACTACAGGAACCTTGACAAACCAGTCTATTTGTCTCCAGAAGAACACTTCACCCTTCACAATTGTCCTGCGTTTATCAGACAGGGTTCAGGGAAGCAGAATCAGCAAGATCATATTTTGAAATGTATGACATGGAATCATCTTAGAGGATGGTGAGGGTTGGAGGAACAAGTCCAAGATGTGTAGGGCTGAATCAGAAAGGAATATCCTGGGAAGACTGGGCACAGGCTAAAGCTATTGTCCACAGGCAGTTAAAACAGAAAGAGAATGGAACTCCATGGGCACAGACAGGAAATTTTGTGCAGTGTTGGCATTTCTTTTCTCTCATAAAGCAGCCTTGGTCCTGCTTTTAAGGTCTTCCAACTGATTTAAGTCTGGCTTTCCCAAATTATCCAGGATAATCTCTCTACTTAAAGTTCATTGATTAGGGATTTTAAGTATATTGGCAAAGTTTCTTCAGTGCAACACCTAGATTAGTGTTTGATTGAATAACTGGGAATCATCTTGCCAAGTTCATCAAGAAAACAGGTCATCACAGCAAGGTTAAAGACATTCTTTTGTAATCTTAAACGGGTTTAGTAAATGGTTATTGGTTTCTTACTGTGTTGTAACTCAAGGCAGACTCGTGCATATGCAAACATTATACCATGAATCCAGGAGGGGTTGTTACTTCAAATAGTGAGATGAATTGATGACCATTATTCATTTAGAGGGTGTTAGGTTAATGACATGACTTTTGCCACATAAAGGAGATTGTCAGTGAAGTTAATGTAGGTTAAGTTTTAGAAGCTTTATCCTCCAAGACCCCTGTATTAGGAGTTGCTAGGAGTTTTAGAGTGTTCTGTGTGAAGAGAGGAAGCCAGGTTGCAAGCAGGGATCATTTCCAGGTAAGCATTTCAGGTGCTTTTCCTAAAAGAAATCTGAGACAAAAAGGACTCAGTTCTGCAAAGCCTCTAGTAATTTGTGAGATTTATTTTCTCATTCTAAATACATAGCCACTCATATGAATAATTCTGTATTTGTAATTTTATGTTCATTTTCTTAAAGAAAGCTCCCCAGAATGTAAGCTTCCATGCCCAGGAAATAGGTATCCATCCTTACATATGAATTTTTATCATTTTTTTAACTAAAAAGACAAAGCATCCCTGATTGTCCCTTTCAAGAACTTATGAAGGCCTATCAGTTAGCTACTGGTTGAATTGTCCCCAAACCCAATCATTTACAATGAAAATTCCTGACTAACTGAGAGTCAAATATCAATAAAGTAGTGAGAGATTCATAATTTCTTAACTGAAGAAGACTCAGAATGCCCTGCGTTACTACAGTGCTTACCTAAAGCTATTGTCCACAGGCAGTTAAAACAGAAAGAGAATGGAACTCCATGGGCACAGACAGGAAATTTTGTGCAGTGTTGGCATTTCTTTTCTCTCATAAAGCAGCCTTGGTCCTGCTTTTAAGGTCTTCCAACTGATTTAAGTCTGGCTTTCCCAAATTATCCAGGATAATCTCTCTACTTAAAGTTCATTGATTAGGGATTTTAAGTATATTGGCAAAGTTTCTTCAGTGCAACACCTAGATTAGTGTTTGATTGAATAACTGGGAATCATCTTGCCAAGTTCATCAAGAAAACAGGTCATCACAGCAAGGTTAAAGACATTCTTTTGTAATCTTAAACGGGTTTAGTAAATGGTTATTGGTTTCTTACTGTGTTGTAACTCAAGGCAGACTCGTGCATATGCAAACATTATACCATGAATCCAGGAGGGGTTGTTACTTCAAATAGTGAGATGAATTGATGACCATTATTCATTTAGAGGGTGTTAGGTTAATGACATGACTTTTGCCACATAAAGGAGATTGTCAGTGAAGTTAATGTAGGTTAAGTTTTAGAAGCTTTATCCTCCAAGACCCTGTATTAGGAGTTGCTAGGAGTTTTAGAGTGTTCTGTGTGAAGAGAGGAAGCCAGGTTGCAAGCAGGGATCATTTCCAGGTAAGCATTTCAGGTGCTTTTCCTAAAAGAAATCTGAGACAAAAAGGACTCAGTTCTGCAAAGCCTCTAGTAATTTGTGAGATTTATTTTCTCATTCTAAATACATAGCCACTCATATGAATAATTCTGTATTTGTAATTTTATGTTCATTTTCTTAAAGAAAGCTCCCCAGAATGTAAGCTTCCATGCCCAGGAAATAGGTATCCATCCTTACATATGAATTTTTATCATTTTTTTAACTAAAAAGACAAAGCATCCCTGATTGTCCCTTTCAAGAACTTATGAAGGCCTATCAGTTAGCTACTGGTTGAATTGTCCCCAAACCCAATCATTTACAATGAAAATTCCTGACTAACTGAGAGTCAAATATCAATAAAGTAGTGAGAGTTTATTTCAAAAGTAACATTTTGGCTTTCACAGTGGACCTGAGGAGAGCTCTGAGACCTTCAGAATGCCCTGCGTTACTACAGTGCTTACCTGCAGGTGCAGAGGACAAGATCAAATGTGAATAGGTGAAAATTCACACTATCTTGTGCTGCTGATATTACGCTCATAGAAAGTGTTTTCATTTTTAACTTTGTTTATGAAGTAGGTCCAGATTGCATTTTGTCTTCTTAAAAAACAAAATATAGGACTTCCCTGGTGGTGTAGTGGATAAAATTTCACCTACCAAGGCAGGGGACACAGGTTCTATCCCTGGTCTGGAAACATCCCACATGTCACAGGGCAAATAATCCTGTGAGTCACAACTACTGAATCTGTTCTCTAGAGCCTAGGAGCCCCAGCTGCTGAGCCCACGTGCTACAATTACTGAAATCCACATATCTAGAGCCCATGCTATGCAGCCGGAGAAACCACAGCAGTGAGAAGCCATGCACTGCAACTAGAGAGTAGTCCCTGATTGCCACAAGAGAAAGCCCCCACAAAGCAATGAAGACCTAATGTAGCCAAATCTATCAATCTTCTTATATGAAAAACAGCATATATAGTCCCACTGGTCACATATTAGAACATATAACAAATTATTTAGTGAGAAGTCTTCCCTTGCTTCCCTGGTACGGATCTGTCCAGGTCCCACCATCACCTATTCTGGCCACTGCTTATAACTAAGAGTGGTTTGTATCCTCTGAGGTTTCTGCATGCATTTGTGATTTTAGAGTTTGATTCTTGCTTTCTTTTGGTTTTTGATTTGCCTGGTAGACTTTTCCAATCTTTTTATTTCAAAATTTCAGTATCACTTTATTTTTCAGATGTGTATTGGGTTTGCCTTTGATCTAACTAAAAAATCGTTTTTTAAAGCTCATGAAATTTAGCACATTTAATTTTGTTGATATGTTAGACAGTTTGGTTTTGTATTTATCATATTCTGTTCTGCTATTTATTGGTTATATATTTTTTGGAGTTTTCACTGATCTATCTTTTTCTTCATTTTTATCGGGAGGTTATTGTACATTTGTTTTGGTAGCACCTTTATACTCAAAGGTTCATGTAATTCTTCTAGCCCTTTATTTTTCTAGGACAGTAATGATTAGATCCATGTTGACTGATGACAATGAGCATCCTTCTCAATTCCCCTCCCCTTTCTTCCACCACACAACTTTATTCGATAATATGATCTTCTTTGTGGTTTTGTTTTCTAAAATTTACTTGTATTGCACTAACTTGACTTGTCAGCTTAGGTCCTTTGTCTCTCAGCTGTTACTGAACTGTCATGAATGAAACTTCTTTCTTACTCTACCAAGTTTTGTTAATTGTATCTGGCACTTGCCTTCTAATTTGTCATCCTAAACTATGTTGTTTTAATCTCTCTTCTATGATTAAATATTAAATATATTCAGTGTTCACCACCATATCTACTTCCAAATTTTCCTCAGTCTTTCGATTTTAGTTTAGACTGAATCTGTTCTCTAGAGAGGCCCCAGCTGCTGAGCCCACGTGCTACAATTACTGAAATCCACATATCTAGAGCCCATGCTATGCAGCCGGAGAAACCACAGCAGTGAGAAGCCATGCACTGCAACTAGAGAGTAGTCCCTGATTGCCACAAGAGAAAGCCCTACAAAGCAATGAAGACCTAATGTAGCCAAATCTATCAATCTTCTTATATGAAAAACAGCATATATAGTCCCACTGGTCACATATTAGAACATATAACAAATTATTTAGTGAGAAGTCTTCCCTTGCTTCCCTGGTACGGATCTGTCCAGGTCCCACCATCACCTATTCTGGCCACTGCTTATAACTAAGAGTGGTTTGTATCCTCTGAGGTTTCTGCATGCATTTGTGATTTTAGAGTTTGATTCTTGCTTTCTTTTGGTTTTTGATTTGCCTGGTAGACTTTTCCAATCTTTTTATTTCAAAATTTCAGTATCACTTTATTTTTCAGATGTGTATTGGGTTTGCCTTTGATCTAACTAAAAAATCGTTTTTTAAAGCTCATGAAATTTAGCACATTTAATTTTGTTGATATGTTAGACAGTTTGGTTTTGTATTTATCATATTCTGTTCTGCTATTTATTGGTTATATATTTTTTGGAGTTTTCACTGATCTATCTTTTTCTTCATTTTTATCGGGAGGTTATTGTACATTTGTTTTGGTAGCACCTTTATACTCAAAGGTTCATGTAATTCTTCTAGCCCTTTATTTTTCTAGGACAGTAATGATTAGATCCATGTTGACTGATGACAATGAGCATCCTTCTCAATTCCCCTCCCCTTTCTTCCACCACACAACTTTATTCGATAATATGATCTTCTTTGTGGTTTTGTTTTCTAAAATTTACTTGTATTGCACTAACTTGACTTGTCAGCTTAGGTCCTTTGTCTCTCAGCTGTTACTGAACTGTCATGAATGAAACTTCTTTCTTACTCTACCAAGTTTTGTTAATTGTATCTGGCACTTGCCTTCTAATTTGTCATCCTAAACTATGTTGTTTTAATCTCTCTTCTATGATTAAATATTAAATATATTCAGTGTTCACCACCATATCTACTTCCAAATTTTCCTCAGTCTTTCTCAGTTTATATTGTAGTTATTTCCTAAAAAAGGACTCTTGGGGACAATCATCCCTGAAGTCCCTATATGTTGAAGCTATTGGTAGTTTTTATATTTGAGGGGCAGCTTGAATGTTTGTAATAGTCATACCTCACATGTTCTTTCGTTGCTTATCTTGTGAAAGTTTCTCTACTGGTACTGATCATTTCTAAAAAGAGAGAGAATGAAAGACATTTGTTTCTCTCCTTTTGAGGCATGTGATTATTTTGTTTGACTCCCAAATGATTCTGTCTTTATCTTTAAAGCCCAGTAATTTTCCTAGGATATTCTTTTTGGCTATTCTATTATTTCTTGTACGACATGTCCTTTTTCCCCCAACAAAAACAAAAGTTAGGGCTTCCCTGGGGGTCCAGTGTGTAGAGAGTCTACCTTGCAGTGCACGGGACACTGGTTTGATCCCTGGCTCAGGAAGATCCCACATGCCACGGAACAGCTGGACTGGTGTGTCCAATTATGAACCAGCACTCTGGAGCACATGCGCCCAGAGCCAGAGCTCTGCAACAAGAGAGGTTGCTACAATGGGAGGCCCACATAGGCCAAAGAATAAAGATGGGTGAAAATAAATGGATAAAAAATCAATAAAAGAGGCCAAAAAAAAAAAGAAGAAGAAATGATTTTTTAAAAAGTTAGGTTTTTTACTTAAATCTTTTTGCTCCCAACTCCTTCTTTGCACTAGGGATAGCAAACTCCATCCTTGCCACAATTAAAAAAAAATATCTCAAGTCAGTAACAAAGATTGCCGGTCTCTAAGCTATACCAAGAGATATCAAATCTACCAGAAGATAAAATGGTCAGGATTTTGGAAAAGTGAAGCCTAATATTAATAAAACTGTGATCGTGTTTGGAACGGACTTAACACAAATGCAGAGACAAGACTGCAAGACTGCAACTTTGCCAGTCATTTAAAAGCCCCATAATGCATGCTGTGGGCTGAATTGTGTTTCTCCAAATTCCTAGGCCCCAGCATCTCATAATGTGACTCTATTTGGAGACAAGGCCATTAAAGAGGTGATTAACAGTGTATCTTTCTTATATGTTAGGCTATCTCTTATTTGAGGGTAGTTTTACTACATAATAGTTTTATTTAAAAATAGTTCTGCTTAATTTTTTTTCTTAAAGACTCACCCTTTTTTCAGTATCTCTCATTTCGCTCTAATTTGTTTTTTTAATATTTTCATCTTGTTGTTGTTTTTCTTGCTTGTATACTCTATGCTTCCCATTGTGTTACCGAGCAGTCTATTTTCACTTGTATTTTTTTCCCTGAGTTCTGCCAGCTGGCATTTTATCACTTGCCATTGCCTTTTCATCTCTGCCCTGAGTTCTTTCAGTTTTGTTCTGTGATCTTTCTTATAGAGACAAGTGCTTTTTTCAAATCTAAAAATTTAATTTGTCGCAAAATTCTTAGTAAAAATGTTTGTCCACTGGCAAAGTGTTCCTGGTGGTGAGCTACTTATTAATGAGCTTCGCTTCTCTTTTAAAAGTTGATTTTTAATTTGGCTTATAATACATTTGTGACATGGTTTACCAGTTTTTTTTTTTAATTGACTCTTTTAATTAATTACCTTTGATGAGTTTGGTTTTTATAGACTTGAAGTGTGTTGTAGTTGCCTGGCTGAGGGCCTGTGAAAATGGGATCAATGTGGCATTCAAGTTTAAGAGATGGACTTCTTTTAGGAGAAAATGTCTCGTAGGTATGATTCTTTATATAGGCCTGCCTAATACATTTCTCTGAATCATATGAGGTTGGGGAGAGCTTTTGCTTCCAGCCTTGTTCACACCATATAGCATCCATAGGTGTAAATGAAAGGAGGGTGAGCCCCTCAACTTCAGTGAGCATCTCTGCCTGCACTTTCTGAAATACTGCCTTTCTTATATTCCCATCCTTAGGGATTTATCTCGTGTAACTTCTGTCCTGTCTCAGCTGTTCGATGCCCTTCTTCGTAGTTTGTAGACTGCAGGTTAGATCTACCTTGGGGTTTTGCTGAATGTAGACTTTGTGGAGTAATTTCCTCTTGCTTTTCTGGTTGTTTTGTTTTGCAGAGTAGATCTCATAATGTGACTCTATTTGGAGACAAGGCCATTAAAGAGGTGATTAACAGTGTATCTTTCTTATATGTTAGGCTATCTCTTATTTGAGGGTAGTTTTACTACATAATAGTTTTATTTAAAAATAGTTCTGCTTAATTTTTTTTCTTAAAGACTCACCCTTTTTTCAGTATCTCTCATTTCGCTCTAATTTGTTTTTTTAATATTTTCATCTTGTTGTTGTTTTTCTTGCTTGTATACTCTATGCTTCCCATTGTGTTACCGAGCAGTCTATTTTCACTTGTATTTTTTTCCCTGAGTTCTGCCAGCTGGCATTTTATCACTTGCCATTGCCTTTTCATCTCTGCCCTGAGTTCTTTCAGTTTTGTTCTGTGATCTTTCTTATAGAGACAAGTGCTTTTTTCAAATCTAAAAATTTAATTTGTCGCAAAATTCTTAGTAAAAATGTTTGTCCACTGGCAAAGTGTTCCTGGTGGTGAGCTACTTATTAATGAGCTTCGCTTCTCTTTTAAAAGTTGATTTTTAATTTGGCTTATAATACATTTGTGACATGGTTTACCAGTTTTTTTTTTTAATTGACTCTTTTAATTAATTACCTTTGATGAGTTTGGTTTTTATAGACTTGAAGTGTGTTGTAGTTGCCTGGCTGAGGGCCTGTGAAAATGGGATCAATGTGGCATTCAAGTTTAAGAGATGGACTTCTTTTAGGAGAAAATGTCTCGTAGGTATGATTCTTTATATAGGCCTGCCTAATACATTTCTCTGAATCATATGAGGTTGGGGAGAGCTTTTGCTTCCAGCCTTGTTCACACCATATAGCATCCATAGGTGTAAATGAAAGGAGGGTGAGCCCCTCAACTTCAGTGAGCATCTCTGCCTGCACTTTCTGAAATACTGCCTTTCTTATATTCCCATCCTTAGGGATTTATCTCGTGTAACTTCTGTCCTGTCTCAGCTGTTCGATGCCCTTCTTCGTAGTTTGTAGACTGCAGGTTAGATCTACCTTGGGGTTTTGCTGAATGTAGACTTTGTGGAGTAATTTCCTCTTGCTTTTCTGGTTGTTTTTGTATAATATTCAAGAGCAAAGAGAGTAAGATACTGACTTTTAAACTCATGTTTGTATGGGAAGTGGAGAGTTTGGGTTTTCTTTTTTTAAAAAAAAATCCAAATCTATAAAGACGTGAGGTTTTCACTGTTTGTGTAGTTTCTTTGTTTTATATTTCTTGGCTTGCTGTTTAAAGTGGCCCTCTGTCCAGCTCCAATCTCATTCTACTTTTCCCTCCTTTATATATTTTACATTTCTGTTAAATCTTACTGAATTATTCTGAGTGGCCGAAAGAATGGTTCTGTTTCTCCACACTTGCATGTATTTTGTTTCCTCTGGTTGACTTCCCTTTTCTCCCTTGCAAACGTTCCCTCATCTCCATAGTCCTCAGTATTAGTGACAGTCCTTCTCTGGGCCTCCAGGTCTATCTCCAATAGCACCCCATTCTTAAGGCTTTTTCTCTGATCTCTGCATATTGTGATGCTCTGTTACGTGTTTAATCACAATTTACATTGCTCATATTTTCTTAGAACAGATCCTATTATAGATGATAATTTGGTTAGTTGGCTACAGCTTCCACTTTCCATCATTTGGAAGGAAGCCTGTGACTTAGTCATATTTGTGCCATATTTATGCCTGAGCACAGTAGGTAATATATATTCAATAAGCATTTGTTAAAATGACAACATTTAGCAAAAGGCCAAAAAAATTTTTTTTTGAGTGCAGGACACACATCCTCCTGGTTCTCACTGATGCACATGTTACCATTCATGGGGTTAATTTGGCTCTTTGTCTTCTGAAGCCATAAATCCCTGCAGATCAAACCATCTTTTACGGATGTGATGGCAGATGTACTTGTTTAGTCATATAGACAGTCACAGTGTGTTTTGATGATTTTAATTGTTTATTTCAATACAGAACACTTTGTTCTTTGCTTTGTGTGAGTCCTTGATAGCTGTTAAGTAGCTGAAAAAACAACAATGGAAAACACAAACTTCTTTAGTCTCCTGTTCAATGGGAGATCTCTATCATGATATAAATGCATTAATAGATGAAGTCTTTTAATATTTAACTTCTAAATTTAAATTGAACTAAAAGGAACAGCATAAGCTTGTGGAGTAATTTCCTCTTGCTTTTCTGGTTGTTTTTGTATAATATTCAAGAGCAAAGAGAGTAAGATACTGACTTTTAAACTCATGTTTGTATGGGAAGTGGAGAGTTTGGGTTTTCTTTTTTTAAATCCAAATCTATAAAGACGTGAGGTTTTCACTGTTTGTGTAGTTTCTTTGTTTTATATTTCTTGGCTTGCTGTTTAAAGTGGCCCTCTGTCCAGCTCCAATCTCATTCTACTTTTCCCTCCTTTATATATTTTACATTTCTGTTAAATCTTACTGAATTATTCTGAGTGGCCGAAAGAATGGTTCTGTTTCTCCACACTTGCATGTATTTTGTTTCCTCTGGTTGACTTCCCTTTTCTCCCTTGCAAACGTTCCCTCATCTCCATAGTCCTCAGTATTAGTGACAGTCCTTCTCTGGGCCTCCAGGTCTATCTCCAATAGCACCCCATTCTTAAGGCTTTTTCTCTGATCTCTGCATATTGTGATGCTCTGTTACGTGTTTAATCACAATTTACATTGCTCATATTTTCTTAGAACAGATCCTATTATAGATGATAATTTGGTTAGTTGGCTACAGCTTCCACTTTCCATCATTTGGAAGGAAGCCTGTGACTTAGTCATATTTGTGCCATATTTATGCCTGAGCACAGTAGGTAATATATATTCAATAAGCATTTGTTAAAATGACAACATTTAGCAAAAGGCCAAAAAAATTTTTTTTTGAGTGCAGGACACACATCCTCCTGGTTCTCACTGATGCACATGTTACCATTCATGGGGTTAATTTGGCTCTTTGTCTTCTGAAGCCATAAATCCCTGCAGATCAAACCATCTTTTACGGATGTGATGGCAGATGTACTTGTTTAGTCATATAGACAGTCACAGTGTGTTTTGATGATTTTAATTGTTTATTTCAATACAGAACCCTTTGTTCTTTGCTTTGTGTGAGTCCTTGATAGCTGTTAAGTAGCTGAAAAACAGAAATGGAAAACACAAACTTCTTTAGTCTCCTGTTCAATGGGAGATCTCTATCATGATATAAATGCATTAATAGATGAACTCTTTTAATATTTAACTTCTAAATTTAAATTGAACTAAAAGGAACAGCATAAGCTTAAGAGGAAATTTTCCCAGAACACTCTTGGTTTTAGAAACATTCACATTTGAAGAAGTGAAATTTGAAAATGTCTGCTCACTATTTTGTTCAATTGGATCTTTTAGCAAGTACAATTTATATGTCATTCTCTTCACCATTGTGCAGCATTGAAAGCAATATTTGATGAGAAAAACTTGTTCCCCAAAGAAATTCTGGATCATGAACGAAGAGCCAAGCAATTATGTCAAGAAACAAGTAGTGAAGTGAAGATAAAAAGGAATAAGAATCCATTATAATTGAAAGAAAAATAAATATTATATGGTCACATAAAGTATGTATATAAAATGTACAAAAATGGAATCAAGAATATTGTTCCTTTCTTTTACCCTGTATTTGAACTCTGGGAAACTTCATTTTGAAACAATATGTTAGTGCTGCTTTTATCCATCACCTTTCATTTTCTCTGCATTTTTAATAGAAAAATATGGCTAAAGAGGGGACAATAGTGATTGGTATTATCTATTCTCAAGTGTCATTATATAAAAGTTTTAATTTATATTCTGTACAACTCCATAACAAAGTATTCTAACCAGTCACACTTCTTATTGCTCCTATCAATAAATATGTTTGGCAAACTTTCATTGTAAAATCAATTTGTGTTGAAGTTAAATATGTACTGAAACAGTGAAAAATTGACTAAGAAAAGCTTTTGTCTTCTGAAGCCATAAAGTCCCCCTTTTGGCAGATGCACATGTTACCATTCATGGGGTTAATTTGGCTCTTTGTCTTCTGAAGCCATAAATCCCTGCAGATCAAACCATCTTTTACGGATGTGATGGCAGATGTACTTGTTTAGTCATATAGACAGTCACAGTGTGTTTTGATGATTTTAATTGTTTATTTCAATACAGAACACTTTGTTCTTTGCTTTGTGTGAGTCCTTGATAGCTGTTAAGTAGCTGAAAAAACAAAAATGGAAAACACAAACTTCTTTAGTCTCCTGTTCAATGGGAGATCTCTATCATGATATAAATGCATTAATAGATGAACTCTTTTAATATTTAACTTCTAAATTTAAATTGAACTAAAAGGAACAGCATAAGCTTAAGAGGAAATTTTCCCAGAACACTCTTGGTTTTAGAAACATTCACATTTGAAGAAGTGAAATTTGAAAATGTCTGCTCACTATTTTGTTCAATTGGATCTTTTAGCAAGTACAATTTATATGTCATTCTCTTCACCATTGTGCAGCATTGAAAGCAATATTTGATGAGAAAAACTTGTTCCCCAAAGAAATTCTGGATCATGAACGAAGAGCCAAGCAATTATGTCAAGAAACAAGTAGTGAAGTGAAGATAAAAAGGAATAAGAATCCATTATAATTGAAAGAAAAATAAATATTATATGGTCACATAAAGTATGTATATAAAATGTACAAAAATGGAATCAAGAATATTGTTCCTTTCTTTTACCCTGTATTTGAACTCTGGGAAACTTCATTTTGAAACAATATGTTAGTGCTGCTTTTATCCATCACCTTTCATTTTCTCTGCATTTTTAATAGAAAAATATGGCTAAAGAGGGGACAATAGTGATTGGTATTATCTATTCTCAAGTGTCATTATATAAAAGTTTTAATTTATATTCTGTACAACTCCATAACAAAGTATTCTAACCAGTCACACTTCTTATTGCTCCTATCAATAAATATGTTTGGCAAACTTTCATTGTAAAATCAATTTGTGTTGAAGTTAAATATGTACTGAAACAGTGAATATAAACTTGACTAAGAAAAGCATTCCTGCTTATTTACACTTTCTTGGTTTTGAAAAAATGATTCTGATAATGCAATTAAATCTTGTCAGTAACAGCTATTACTATCAATTTTTAATGACCTATAACTGTTCCTTTAGGAACTTATTGAGAAATCACTGCATATGTTCTATACTTTGTTACACTATACTGTACAATTGAGTGGCATGGCACAGCCAAAGAGGAAATAGCCTTGGGGGAAAAATAGGGGGCTGGACTGTATAAATGGCTCATTTTATATGGAAGGTCAATTGGGGACTGTTTGGTCTGATTTCTGAAAGAGAGTTCATGGGAGATACAAACTGTTCTCAAATATTTCGAAGAGGCAGTGAAGAAAGAGAGTAGAAGTAGAACTAATGGGCACAATTTTAAGAAGGCAGATTCTAGAGTTGCTTTCTAATCCTTGTTAAAACTTGAAAAGGTTTCTTATTTTTCCTTTCCTTCCCATCTTCACTTCTCATCTTGGTATAGAATTATTGGCAGCAGGCCTGCTGCATGACTAGGAAAGAAAGTAAGATGAGCTTACAGAAGACCCAGTAGAGATAAACGCACTGAACCCAAGAGTGTGGGAGGGGTTAGTGGGAAAGAGATTTAGTGGGTAGGAAGGCAGAGGGGAGCAGAGGGGATGATCGGCATAGTTGGGAGATTGCTATATTGCACAAATAAATATTGAGTAAATGAATGAATAAATGAGTATATTTATTGTGAATAATGAGAGCCAAGTGTCTCACTGTTATAAAAGGTATTTACAGGACTTCTCTGGAGGCTCAGTGGATAAAAATCCACATGCCAATGCACAGGACATGGGTTTGATCCCTAGTCTGGGAAAATTTCACATGCCACAGACCAACTAAGCCCAAGTGCCCCAGCTACTGAGTCTGCACTCTAGAGCCTATGAAGTGCAACTACAGAAATCCACCCTCTTAGAGCCAGTGCTCTGCAACAAGAGAAGCCACTGCAATAAGAAGCCCCTGCATCGCAACAGAGTAGCCTGCCTCCTCCCTGCTCACCCATACAAAGCAATGAAGACTAAGTCAGCCAAACATAAATAATTAAACAAACAAATAAATAAAAGAAAGTATTTAGAAAATTTGAAAGAAAGGACACTAGAAAGATCCTTGAGATTTGGGGTTGCGATTACAGATATTGGTGTGAACTCATGATTTTAGGTAGATAAATAGATAATAGAATGAAATTTTTAGGAGTGTTTGAAAATTGTGATTGTAGCTTATTCTCAAATGATTCAGAAAATACTAATTCTAATGTTTGTATATCTATATACACACAAAACACACTATATGTATTTATCTACACATATACACTATATGCATATGTATTTGACAGGAGAGTGGTGAAGAACAAGACGAGCCTGATGTGCTGCAGGCTGTGGTATCATAAAGTGTCAGACAGGACTTAGCAATTGAACAGCAACAAAACAGGAAAAGGAGAGAGATTAGGTATATAGATAGAGCACACATGTGGTGAAATGTTTACAACTGGAGAAGCAGAGAGAGGGAGACCATAGTTCTTTTGTGTTATACCAGCTAATTTTCTGTAATTTTAAGGTATTTCAATGTAAATTATTTTTATTTTTTTTAAAAGATTTATTTATTTATTTATTTAGGGCGGGGGTTGGGTTGAGGAGGGAGGGGAGCGGGCGGGCCACTTCTATTGGTCTTTCATTTCTCTATTTTCATCTGTCTTTGTTCTTTGGCTCCTGTGGGCCTCCCATCATGGTGGTCTCTGTTGTCGCAGATCACCAGCTCTGGGCGCATGCGCTCCAGAGCTCCGGCTCGGTAATT
This sequence comes from Tragulus kanchil, assembly GCA_022376925.1. Lineage (NCBI taxonomy): Eukaryota > Metazoa > Chordata > Mammalia > Artiodactyla > Tragulidae > Tragulus > Tragulus kanchil. Next base: position 126,284,120 of record JAIOJX010000028.1, read on the forward strand.
GGACACATCAGTCCAGCTGTTCCGCGGCACGGGGGATCTTCCCAGGCCAGGGATCGAACCGGCGTCCCTTGCACTGCAAGGCGGTGTCCTTACCCACTGGACCACCAGGGGAAGCCCTGTAAATTATTTTTAAAAAATGAAAGTTTGCCTTAGTACAAAGGGCTCCTTTAGATGTTAACAAGAGTCTGAATCATTGTTCATAGGGATGTTGCAGAGAAGTCTTGTTCTGGTTGGGAAGTTTGATTGGACCGTGCATCATTTCAAATTTAAGAGTATATGATCTGTGAATCATAGATTAGTGACAGTATGGTGGAGTGGCATTTGAGCCTTATCCAGAAATTGAATGGAATATTAACATGTTAAAGAGATGTAATATGGGTGCCAATTACTTTGAGAAGATCCCTTTCCACATTCATTCATTCATCCATCCAACCAGTTACTGAAGGCATGTATGCAAGGCACTGTTTTAGATACCAGGTTTAGGCATATAAATAGAATACATGTCTCCTGGCATTGGCTTTCTGGAGTGAAGGCACATAAGATGCAATGACTTTAAGTAAAAATTGAATTATCCTTTTGGTTTTTCTGTTGAAATTCTTTTACTAGACCTACTTAAAAAACTAAGTAGTTTTTTAGCCCCGGAGATGACTTTGTTGAAGTGATCATCCTGAAATAGCCTGGCTCATGTAGACAAAACTTTTCTGTGTAGCCTACTATATGTGTGTGGCACTATGCTGTGTGTGACCCTAATTCCATCCTTAATTAAACTTCAGGGCCTCTTTGGTAAAAGGAATTTAGAAGAACTTTCTCACTTAAATATACTTATTTAATGAGAACAGAGTTTTTAAGAGTATGAAAGTCTCTTTCAAGGTTACTGTCTCTAATAATTTAGAACCAAAACACTCACAAAAGGAAAAAAAAAAAGACATTTAGTTATTTTGTCTTACTCTTTTGTATCTTACAGAAACTAATTGTGCTAGACATGTAGCAGGGTCTCACCTATCAAATGTTAATAAAACTGAAGACTTTATAAGCTGTTTCTGAAATTAACATTTAGGTTCAATTATTTAAGATGCATTTTTCTGCAGTGAAAGAACTTGTCACATTAAAATAGGATGTGCCATAATTTTCAATAGGCTGCTTTGTTTGTGCTCTGTACACTTACAATAAATATAATTTAACCTGTTCTCTTTATAGAACATTTTCCTTTTATCTTTCAAAATATATAGAGCAAGCTGACAAAGAAAAGAATGTCTGAAATTAATCCATGTACAGATGGAAGAATTAGCTTATATGTCTTTTACAAATGAGAGTATTTGCTTGTGGGTTTTTGGTTTAGAATTAAAAACATTTTCACTTAAAAAAAAAAAAAGAAGATGAAATGCTAAGAAAGATAATGAGATTGAACCTGCAACCACTTGCTAGTCTGTTTTTTTTAAACATTGAGTATATTTTTACAATAATGGTACTCAAATTTATAGCAAATGTCCTGGCTTTCACTAATGAATTTTTCCTTGATGATCTAGGAGCAAATAGAGTTACAGAAAAAGCAGATTTGTGAAAATATTTTCGTGGACAACTGTGGTATCTTATATAAATAGAATACATGTCTCCTGGCATTGGCTTTCTGGAGTGAAGGCACATAAGATGCAATGACTTTAAGTAAAAATTGAATTATCCTTTTGGTTTTTCTGTTGAAATTCTTTTACTAGACCTACTTAAAAAACTAAGTAGTTTTTTAGCCCCGGAGATGACTTTGTTGAAGTGATCATCCTGAAATAGCCTGGCTCATGTAGACAAAACTTTTCTGTGTAGCCTACTATATGTGTGTGGCACTATGCTGTGTGTGACCCTAATTCCATCCTTAATTAAACTTCAGGGCCTCTTTGGTAAAAGGAATTTAGAAGAACTTTCTCACTTAAATATACTTATTTAATGAGAACAGAGTTTTTAAGAGTATGAAAGTCTCTTTCAAGGTTACTGTCTCTAATAATTTAGAACCAAAACACTCACAAAAGGAAAAAAAAAAAGACATTTAGTTATTTTGTCTTACTCTTTTGTATCTTACAGAAACTAATTGTGCTAGACATGTAGCAGGGTCTCACCTATCAAATGTTAATAAAACTGAAGACTTTATAAGCTGTTTCTGAAATTAACATTTAGGTTCAATTATTTAAGATGCATTTTTCTGCAGTGAAAGAACTTGTCACATTAAAATAGGATGTGCCATAATTTTCAATAGGCTGCTTTGTTTGTGCTCTGTACACTTACAATAAATATAATTTAACCTGTTCTCTTTATAGAACATTTTCCTTTTATCTTTCAAAATATATAGAGCAAGCTGACAAAGAAAAGAATGTCTGAAATTAATCCATGTACAGATGGAAGAATTAGCTTATATGTCTTTTACAAATGAGAGTATTTGCTTGTGGGTTTTTGGTTTAGAATTAAAAACATTTTCACTTAAAAAAAAAAAAAGAAGATGAAATGCTAAGAAAGATAATGAGATTGAACCTGCAACCACTTGCTAGTCTGTTTTTTTTAAACATTGAGTATATTTTTACAATAATGGTACTCAAATTTATAGCAAATGTCCTGGCTTTCACTAATGAATTTTTCCTTGATGATCTAGGAGCAAATAGAGTTACAGAAAAAGCAGATTTGTGAAAATATTTGAAAGGTTTGCAGCAATATTTTATGGACAACTGTGGTATCTTTATTGCCTATTAAAAGAGTTTAAAGCAGGGAGGATAAATTCATGACCATTGCTTTTTACTAACCAAGGAGACAGGAAAATGTACATTCTGCTTGAATTGCTCTATCATAAGGTTCTTCCCGAACAACTTCATTAAGTAATCTTTACTTAGACGGAGTGTCTGTCTCTGTCATTGGAAGGAAAAGTAATGGCCTGTCCCTGGGTAAATCACATTGTAATCTGAGTAATGTACAGACATAATAATTCGGTAGCCGAGGATATTTGTGATGGATATTTCGTGATGTCACTGTATGGTTAGAAGAGCATTGATTGATAGTGTTAGGCATTCAGACTTATTTATGAATTACAGAGGAGAACAAGAGGAAAGATGATGTTTCCAAGTCGCATAACTCTGGTTTTGGAAAATTATCTCCAACACTGTTAAGTTGAAGTTAGAATAGAGCTCGCTTATGTTAGAGTCAGTAATATTAGAATATAATCCAAGATTTAGAAAACATTTCAAAATGAGAAATAAAGAATTTTAGTAAATTAAGAGATTAGTCCTTTGTCATCAAGCTTCTCAGTCCTGAGCTATAGGACTCTGAAAGAGGTGAACAGGGTCCTTGTTGTGGAAATATGTTTTTAATGAAAATTTAAAAGATATTTGTATTCATTGTATTTCTTTCTCATAAATTAATCAGAAACAATATTACATTTAGTGATCAATTGTGAATATTTGTTTAATTGAAACTGGACCAAATTTTCCTTTTCTCAGAGGCCTCTGATGAATAAACCAATGTGTTTAATATTACAATTGATTAGTGGGCCATTCAATTGATGCATTTTATTAATGACCTGTTCAGAGAACATCAGATAGTTTTTTAATGAATTAAAACATTTTCACTGCAAAAAGATAATGAGATTGAACCTGCAACCACTTGCTAGTCTGTTTTAAACATTGAGTATATTTTTACAATAATGGTACTCAAATTTATAGCAAATGTCCTGGCTTTCACTAATGAATTTTTCCTTGATGATCTAGGAGCAAATAGAGTTACAGAAAAAGCAGATTTGTGAAAATATTTGAAAGGTTTGCAGCAATATTTTATGGACAACTGTGGTATCTTTATTGCCTATTAAAAGAGTTTAAAGCAGGGAGGATAAATTCATGACCATTGCTTTTACTAACCAAGGAGACAGGAAAATGTACATTCTGCTTGAATTGCTCTATCATAAGGTTCTTCCCGAACAACTTCATTAAGTAATCTTTACTTAGACGGAGTGTCTGTCTCTGTCATTGGAAGGAAAAGTAATGGCCTGTCCCTGGGTAAATCACATTGTAATCTGAGTAATGTACAGACATAATAATTCGGTAGCCGAGGATATTTGTGATGGATATTTCGTGATGTCACTGTATGGTTAGAAGAGCATTGATTGATAGTGTTAGGCATTCAGACTTATTTATGAATTACAGAGGAGAACAAGAGGAAAGATGATGTTTCCAAGTCGCATAACTCTGGTTTTGGAAAATTATCTCCAACACTGTTAAGTTGAAGTTAGAATAGAGCTCGCTTATGTTAGAGTCAGTAATATTAGAATATAATCCAAGATTTAGAAAACATTTCAAAATGAGAAATAAAGAATTTTAGTAAATTAAGAGATTAGTCCTTTGTCATCAAGCTTCTCAGTCCTGAGCTATAGGACTCTGAAAGAGGTGAACAGGGTCCTTGTTGTGGAAATATGTTTTTAATGAAAATTTAAAAGATATTTGTATTCATTGTATTTCTTTCTCATAAATTAATCAGAAACAATATTACATTTAGTGATCAATTGTGAATATTTGTTTAATTGAAACTGGACCAAATTTTCCTTTTCTCAGAGGCCTCTGATGAATAAACCAATGTGTTTAATATCTGATTGTCATTCAGGTGATTGATTTGGATTAGAAAAATGGGGTTAAAACCCATTCAATTATGCATGCATTTTATTAATGACCTGTTCGCAGAGAACATCAGATAGAATTTTAAAAGTATCTGAAAGTAGCACCAGTATTTATTATAAAATTATTCGTATTTGCGTTTCCCTTGGTGCTCAGATGGTAAAGAATCCACCTGCAGTGTGGGATACCTGGATTTGATCCCTGGGTTGGGAAGATCCCCTGGAGAAGGGAAAGGCTACCCACTCCAGAACTCCTGCCTGGAGAATTCCAGGGCTCGTCCATCGGTCACAAAGAGTCAGACACAACTGAGAGACTTCACTTTCATTTTTATTTATGTTTAATAATATTACCTTGATAATTTGGTAAGTTAGTAATTTTTAATCTGGTCTTTTGCGCAACATAAAGACTATATTCCTTCATGATTCACTCTTTTTCCTAAGGCTTCAAATGGGCCTTGTATCCATGGGAAACTCCTCTGACTACTGTATAATCTGATGAATTGTTGAGTACTCTGTAAACGCAGCAGTAATTTGTCTCTGCATTTTGGATTTGATTTAACTTTATTCTTTTCCTTATAGGCATTCTGAAATATTTATGATAGAATATATGGGTATAATCTAATGTGAGAGTCCTGTAAAAAACAAAAAGAACTAATTACTAGCAAATTTACAACCACTGGCACATTCTCCCACAATCTGTTTCTACTTACTATGTGTGTTTCTGTGTTAGTCACTCAGTCATGAGATAATGGATGAAATCATAATTCAAACAATAATTTTAAAAATTCAATTGTTTTCTCCCTCACTGCTTGCATATTTCATAATTGATCATTAACCTGGTCATGTTAGTCCTTCTGTACAAATGTGAACACCTGCTTTGGTTTTTGAGGAAGTAATCAGGCCATGTTAAAGATAAATAGAGTTGGCCTTGTCTAATCAGGTGTTCCATGTACTGGTGTTTTCCAGCAGGCACAATTTAGCTGTAACATTACAGTGAGTAATCAGAAGCCCATTTTGGGTAAGTATCTTAAAATTAAGTAGCCTTTGAATGAAATATGTGTGCAATAACATTCATTATGGGTGTTTAATAGAGTAAAGAGGAATGGTATTTAAATTCACTTTGGTGCAGGCAAAACTTAAATGTGTCAAATTATCACATCATTTTATTTTCCTTGAATGATGAGTTTTTCCTAAAATTTCACTATAAATTTGAAGGTCAGATTCTTATAGAAGTGTTCAGTAAGTTGCTTAGTCTACCAGTGCTTTATGTTTTCTGATGAGACACAATCCAAACCCCAGTGAGGTAAGTGAATTTTTAAAACTGTTTTTTTATATGAGCTTGTAGTTTATTAAGTGCCTAAAATTTGTCTGGGAGAAATGGATGTTCAGAGAATATATACTTTAATTATTAAGATTGTTAATAATAATAGGACAACTTCCAGATTCTACTACTAGGGAAAAATTACATCCTCATAATATTGTTTAGCACTCTAATATAAAGCAAGTATTTAAAAATGTGCAGAATGAATTGCCACTTCATGACCTAAAAATATTGACATTTTGACTACTAGATGTCTATGAACTGATATTTTGTCAGAAATCTTCTGAGATATTGTATATATTAGAAAATGATATATAGAAATTTATTTTGCCTGCAAAGCTTCTTTAACACTCTGGCTTTTACTATTGTTGCACTACCATTCACAACCTAATATACTAATTTAGTTCTCAATTAAGGCAATTTCTTGATAGTGTATATTTATATTTGTAGTTTACCAACATATTTTCTAAAAATTGCTTTGGATTATATTTTGAGGGTTTTTTCCTTTGTAAATACATCTAAGCAATTACAGTTCCCACTCACATTCTAAGTTTCTACTTACTATGTGTGTTTCTGTGTTAGTCACTCAGTCATGAGATAATGGATGAAATCATAATTCAAACAATAATTTTAAATTCAATTGTTTTCTCCTCACTGCTTGCATATTTCATAATTGATCATTAACCTGGTCATGTTAGTCCTTCTGTACAAATGTGAACACCTGCTTTGGTTTTTGAGGAAGTAATCAGGCCATGTTAAAGATAAATAGAGTTGGCCTTGTCTAATCAGGTGTTCCATGTACTGGTGTTTTCCAGCAGGCACAATTTAGCTGTAACATTACAGTGAGTAATCAGAAGCCCATTTTGGGTAAGTATCTTAAAATTAAGTAGCCTTTGAATGAAATATGTGTGCAATAACATTCATTATGGGTGTTTAATAGAGTAAAGAGGAATGGTATTTAAATTCACTTTGGTGCAGGCAAAACTTAAATGTGTCAAATTATCACATCATTTTATTTTCCTTGAATGATGAGTTTTTCCTAAAATTTCACTATAAATTTGAAGGTCAGATTCTTATAGAAGTGTTCAGTAAGTTGCTTAGTCTACCAGTGCTTTATGTTTTCTGATGAGACACAATCCAAACCCCAGTGAGGTAAGTGAATTTTTAAAACTGTTTTTTTATATGAGCTTGTAGTTTATTAAGTGCCTAAAATTTGTCTGGGAGAAATGGATGTTCAGAGAATATATACTTTAATTATTAAGATTGTTAATAATAATAGGACAACTTCCAGATTCTACTACTAGGGAAAAATTACATCCTCATAATATTGTTTAGCACTCTAATATAAAGCAAGTATTTAAAAATGTGCAGAATGAATTGCCACTTCATGACCTAAAAATATTGACATTTTGACTACTAGATGTCTATGAACTGATATTTTGTCAGAAATCTTCTGAGATATTGTATATATTAGAAAATGATATATAGAAATTTATTTTGCCTGCAAAGCTTCTTTAACACTCTGGCTTTTACTATTGTTGCACTACCATTCACAACCTAATATACTAATTTAGTTCTCAATTAAGGCAATTTCTTGATAGTGTATATTTATATTTGTAGTTTACCAACATATTTTCTAAAAATTGCTTTGGATTATATTTTGAGGGTTTTTTCCTTTGTAAATTGTACATCTAAGCAATTACAGTTTAACTACACATACTAGAAAAGAAATGGAAATATCTAGAAATATAGATATGACTTTATAGCTTAGTTTTGGAAAATAATTGACTAGTAGTATCTTTATGTATCCAGCTACCCTAGTGGCTCAGTTGGTAAAGCATCCACCTGCAGTACAGGAGACCTTAGTTCTATCCCCAGTGTAGGAGATCCAAGCTTGAATCCTGGGTCAGGAAGACCCCCTGGGGGAGGGCATCTCAACCCACTCCAGTATTCTTGCCAGGAAAATTTCACGGACACAGGAGCCTGGGGGGCTACAGTTCAAAGGGGTCACAAAGAGTCAGATATGATTTAACAACTAAACCACCATCACCATCTTTATGTATAATAGTGATTCTTAGTGACGCATCTATTTAGGGTTCATGGAAATCTTCCTAATAATCTGCAAAACACTAGAAAGGTAGTTCTTCCTTGTTTAAATTTAAGACTATCAAAACATTATTCCAGGGGGCTTCCCTGGTCGTCCAGTGGGTAAAGACACCGCATTGCAGTGCAAGGGGCGGCGGTTTGATCTCTGGCCTGGGAAGACCCCACGTGCCTTGGAGCTGCTGGAAGGATGTGTCCAACTACCGAGCCAGCACTCTGGAGCACATGCGCCCAGAGCCAGTGCTATGCAACGAGAGAGGCTACTGCGATGGGAGGCCCACACAGGCCAAAGAACAAAGATGAATGAAAATAAATAAATGAAAGACCAATGGAAGCGGCCAAAAAAAACCCTTAAAAAACATTATTCCAGAGGTTTTCATTTTTGCCTCCAATAAACAGTTAGTTCCTAGGAGGGGTAGACTAGGAGTTACTTAAAGTGACTGAAATATATTATTGGTAAAGTTACTAAAGTTTAAAACACTAAAAATTAATTTAAAATTTCATTTAAAATACTTAAAATTTCAAATACCTCAGCGTCAGTTCTTCCAGAGTCTGCAGCGATATTGTAAAACTCATTCTGCTCCAGATGTAATGAGATGGTTGGATTTCCTGCAAATTTTAGTGGAGAGCTCTTTAATAGGGTGCCCTTAGTGTTGTGATTTGTTTTCAATCGCAGCTTTCTTATATTCGTTAATTTATTTGTCAAATTATTCTTTGATTTTTAAAAATTGCTTTCTTCTTTTGTTGTTACTGTACCATTTGTATTTGATTGCAGTTTTGTTTCTGTATAATGTTTTTCTGAGTTTTTTCTTTTTTTTTTTTTTACCTCCCTTGAAAAGTACAAGATGGGTTTGGAAGTTATTTCACCCTATAATCGCAGGATTCTGTCAAGTGTGAGACTTGGGACTGTAAGAAGTTAGCCAGCTTACTCAACAGATTCAGAATACTGTACTTCCTAATATTATAGGTTCAAAACCACACTGGAATGTATTCGGTTTTTATTCCATTTCTCCTTTTGTTCTTTTACCTGTTTTACAGTAGTCTGGACAGAAGTTTCCCTTCAAATCATAGTTATAGGTATCTCATTTAAAACCATGGGAAAAGATGCAAAAAAGTATCCTTTAGCTATCAGAGGTAGTAATGTTATTGATTACAACTTCCCCTTTAACTAAAAAAAAAAACACAAACCTGCAATACATTCTGTACTGCTTCTTGGGTGCATGTAAAAAACACCTTTAGGGCTTCCCTTGTGGCTCAGTGGATAAGAACCCGTCTGCCAATGCAGGAGACACAGGTTCGATCCCTGATCCGGGAAGATCCCACATACAGCATAGCAGCTGAATCCACACATCAACGAAGATCCAGCACAACCAAAAATAAATAAATAAATAAAAGTTTAAAAAAAAAAAAAAAAACACCTTTAGCACATGACCTGTTTTTCCTAATAGATGATGCTTAGTCTGAAAACTGGCATTAAAATTTTCTTGTGGTAGTTTGTTGTAATAAGACAGAAAATTCTAATAGGTACTAATCTTTCCATTGAGCTTACTATGGTAAACTGATTATTTTAAAAACTAACACATTTTAAATTAATGAATGCAGAGGTCAAAATGGGTAAGATCTTGCTATGGAGTCTTCTACTGACTTTTCTGGAAGTCAAGCCTCAAGCCCTTTGGCTCAAGGAAATGCTGAATTTGCTGTGGATCTTTATCAAGCTGTTGGTTTGTCTCACAAGAACAACATCATAATTTCCCCCCTTGGAACAACTTTGGCTCTTGGAATGGTGCAACTGGGAGCAAAAGGAAAAACACAACAGCAGATAAGACAAACTTTAAAATTTCAGGAAACCTCAACTGGTAAGAGATTCTTACGCATGATTATTTATACTGGATAAAATCTGGGCAAACTTATTTTTAAACTAATAGAAAACATTTTTTTTTTTGGAATGGGTTTGGAAGTTATTTCACCCTATAATCGCAGGATTCTGTCAAGTGTGAGACTTGGGACTGTAAGAAGTTAGCCAGCTTACTCAACAGATTCAGAATACTGTACTTCCTAATATTATAGGTTCAAAACCACACTGGAATGTATTCGGTTTTTATTCCATTTCTCCTTTTGTTCTTTTACCTGTTTTACAGTAGTCTGGACAGAAGTTTCCCTTCAAATCATAGTTATAGGTATCTCATTTAAAACCATGGGAAAAGATGCAAAAAAGTATCCTTTAGCTATCAGAGGTAGTAATGTTATTGATTACAACTTCCCCTTTAACTAAAAAAAAAAAAAACACAAACCTGCAATACATTCTGTACTGCTTCTTGGGTGCATGTAAAAAACACCTTTAGGGCTTCCCTTGTGGCTCAGTGGATAAGAACCCGTCTGCCAATGCAGGAGACACAGGTTCGATCCCTGATCCGGGAAGATCCCACATACAGCATAGCAGCTGAATCCACACATCAACGAAGATCCAGCACAACCAAAAATAAATAAATAAATAAAAGTTTAAAAAAAAAAAACAAAAAAACACCTTTAGCACATGACCTGTTTTTCCTAATAGATGATGCTTAGTCTGAAAACTGGCATTAAAATTTTCTTGTGGTAGTTTGTTGTAATAAGACAGAAAATTCTAATAGGTACTAATCTTTCCATTGAGCTTACTATGGTAAACTGATTATTTTAAAAACTAACACATTTTAAATTAATGAATGCAGAGGTCAAAATGGGTAAGATCTTGCTATGGAGTCTTCTACTGACTTTTTCTGGAAGTCAAGCCTCAAGCCCTTTGGCTCAAGGAAATGCTGAATTTGCTGTGGATCTTTATCAAGCTGTTGGTTTGTCTCACAAGAACAACATCATAATTTCCCCCCTTGGAACAACTTTGGCTCTTGGAATGGTGCAACTGGGAGCAAAAGGAAAAACACAACAGCAGATAAGACAAACTTTAAAATTTCAGGAAACCTCAACTGGTAAGAGATTCTTACGCATGATTATTTATACTGGATAAAATCTGGGCAAACTTATTTTTAAACTAATAGAAAAGCTCAGGGTCAAAGAAATTTAATGCATTTTAAAAGTTATGAAAGGTATAAAGTCATAATAAAATGGAGAATTTTAAATGCAAATAATTGTCAATGTAAGCAATTGTACTTGTTCCTTAAGGAAAATATTACCAAAATAATTTATTAAGAAATTAATTCTATACACATAAAAATTGTGACTATGTCTGTGTATTTTCTTCTGGCCAGTTTTAGCCAGTTTTCACTGAGAGTATGGTGTGTGTGTGTGTCTGTGTGTTTATGAGTGGATATACACCCCATATATATGTATACATATATTCTTCCACTAGCCCTTTCTTTGTTCTGATCATTTTTTTTTTTCATATCATGTACCCGATTCAGAGTATATTTTTTTAATTGCTATGTCTTATTGTCTCTAGTGGAAACATCATTGCATACTTCCATAACCCTTCTTCATTAAGTAGTTTCCAGTATCTCTCTTTAAAAAATGCTTCAGTGAGCACCTTCACCCAGAAATGTTTCTGTGTCTCATTGTTTTGTAAACTTTCAAAAATTAGTATTTTAATTAAATTTAACTTCTTCACCTAAATGAGACCAAGGAAAAGCATTTATTTATATAGTTTCAAAGCTTATTTAATAGTTTTTAAAATATTTTTTAAAAGAATCATTTACATAACCCATCAGAGACCCTTTCACATGTGAGTAGTTGTTTTCTAGTCTCACAAAGGCCTATGTGAGACACTGTGTAGACACTTTAGTGCTGGTATCCAATTTCAAGGGGTGGTTGTGCATCTCCCTAGCTATCCTGTGCTTCCAATTTCCATGATTTGCATTTTAAAAAGTTTTGCATCACTGTCAGATATTGTATTCTAAATATCAGAAGTGATATCCAGATATTTTAATTTGGGTATTTAACTGTAATTAATTTCAGTATGTGTGCCTTAGCATAGAATAGTTGTTTAGTTACTAAGTTGTGCCTGACTCTTTGCAACCCATGGACTGTAGCCACCAGGCTTCTCTGTCCATGGGATTCCCCAGGCAAGAATACGTGAGTGGATTGCCTTCTCCAGAGGATCTTCCTGACTGCATCTCCTGCATTGCAGGCAGAATCTTTGTCACTGAGCCACCAGGGAAACCCACCATAGAGTAGTTACATTTAGGAAATTGCTTTTCTGAATAAACTGTTTACAAAGTTTTATTTGCTTCATTTTAAAAGCGATTTGATGTAGAAAAGAAACTGGTGATAGTGAAGCTACTTGACAGAATTCTCCTTTGTGTATAATGTAAAATGAAGCCACTGTATTCCAAATCTAGTCTTCATCGTCTGTATTACTTTCAATAAATCCCACTACATAGTCCCAGGAACATTTATATCACATGATACTGCTTTGAAAAGTAATAGAACATTATGAAAATATGTAAAGTTGATTCCACGATAAACTAGCAAAATTAGAGCCTCTGAAATTTAAATTATTTTAAATGAATCTGTCTTACAGAGGAACATGGGAGTTTTAACAAATCTGGATTGTGAGCATAATGACAATCACAGTAACAATAAGGCTAAAATTATCAAATTACACACACACACACACACATATAGATATATCTATATCTATCTATCTCTATATAGTGTACCACTCACTGTTTTATGTACTTGGTATACTTTATTTATTTAATATTTACAATTACTTTGTAAGACACATATAACCCTGCTATACAATGAGGTTACTGAGGCAAAGAACAGTTGAGTAACTTGCCTAGAACTAATTCTGGAAAAGATTCACTGAGGGTTATAGAGCTCAAGAACAACAATGAACATTTTAATATTTTCTTTAAAAGAGTATATATGAATAATTAAATATTAACATTTTAACACACATAACAAAATCTGCCGAACTTGCTTTTTCTTATACTTTGTTATGGAAGAGAGAGGCACAGATAGGGATAAGTGCCCAAAGAAAAGGACGACCAATCAAAAAGGGAGAAAATGTAAATATTAAACTCTGGAAAATTTTTTTAAAGGAGGTAAAGAGGAGAAAAGAGAGAAAAAGAGCAAGAAGATGAAAGGAAAACAAATTGATTTCAGGGTAAAACAAGGAGCGGGGGACAGGTCAAGACTCTTTGCAACCCATGGACTGTAGCCACCAGGCTTCTCTGTCCATGGGATTCCCAGGCAAGAATACGTGAGTGGATTGCCTTCTCCAGAGGATCTTCCTGACTGCATCTCCTGCATTGCAGGCAGAATCTTTGTCACTGAGCCACCAGGGAAACCCACCATAGAGTAGTTACATTTAGGAAATTGCTTTTCTGAATAAACTGTTTACAAAGTTTTATTTGCTTCATTTTAAAAGCGATTTGATGTAGAAAAGAAACTGGTGATAGTGAAGCTACTTGACAGAATTCTCCTTTGTGTATAATGTAAAATGAAGCCACTGTATTCCAAATCTAGTCTTCATCGTCTGTATTACTTTCAATAAATCCCACTACATAGTCCCAGGAACATTTATATCACATGATACTGCTTTGAAAAGTAATAGAACATTATGAAAATATGTAAAGTTGATTCCACGATAAACTAGCAAAATTAGAGCCTCTGAAATTTAAATTATTTTAAATGAATCTGTCTTACAGAGGAACATGGGAGTTTTAACAAATCTGGATTGTGAGCATAATGACAATCACAGTAACAATAAGGCTAAAATTATCAAATTACACACACACACACACACATATAGATATATCTATATCTATCTATCTCTATATAGTGTACCACTCACTGTTTTATGTACTTGGTATACTTTATTTATTTAATATTTACAATTACTTTGTAAGACACATATAACCCTGCTATACAATGAGGTTACTGAGGCAAAGAACAGTTGAGTAACTTGCCTAGAACTAATTCTGGAAAAGATTCACTGAGGGTTATAGAGCTCAAGAACAACAATGAACATTTTAATATTTTCTTTAAAAGAGTATATATGAATAATTAAATATTAACATTTTAACACACATAACAAAATCTGCCGAACTTGCTTTTTCTTATACTTTGTTATGGAAGAGAGAGAGAGGCACAGATAGGGATAAGTGCCCAAAGAAAAGGACGACCAATCAAAAAGGGAGAAAATGTAAATATTAAACTCTGGAAAATTTTTTTAAAGGAGGTAAAGAGGAGAAAAGAGAGAAAAAGAGCAAGAAGATGAAAGGAAAACAAATTGATTTCAGGGTAAAACAAGGAGCGTGACAGGTCAGAAAGTAGAGTGGAAGACCATATTGGCATTCAAGACAAAAACAAAAATCAGTAATAATAATCCTGCATTTATTTAAAATTTTTATATTTTGTTCATCATGACTTTATTTGTGCTAATATTGAGTTAAAATATATTACAGTAAAATATTATTTATCTTGATTACTGAATTTATTGGCATCTCTTAAAAGTTTATGCCAGGGCTTCCCTGGTGGTCCAGTGGGTAAGGACACCACCTTGCAGTGCAAAGGGCGCCAGTTCGATCCCTGGCCTGGGAAGATCCCCCGTGCTGCGGAGCTACTGGACCGATGTGTCCAATTACCGAGCCGGAGCTCGGGAGCGCATGTGCCCAGAGCCGGTGCTTTGCGACGAGAGAGACCCAATGGGAGGCCCACACAAGACAAAGAGCAAAGATGAGAGAATGAAAGGCCAATAGAAGTGGCCAAAAAAAAAAACAAGAAACAACTTTATGCCAAAATGAGGGCCTTATAAACCCATCTTGGTCCTGACTGTGCCTTCAGTTCCCTCCGATTGTTGGATGGTGCTATCTGATGAATCAGGCTCTACTTTACCTTTCTGCTACCAACCTGTTTCACATTAAAACTGTTTATTCTGCAGATAGGCTTACAGTTCCTGGCATCCTACCCATCCTGGGGCTCTCCAGTGTCCTCATGTATCCTTCTTTCCCCATTGCTAAAACATCTGTTCAGAATTTACCTTCTCCAGTTTACTGAGAATGTGATAATACTCCATTTTACTTCTTTATTTCAAGCAGGTTATGAAAAAAGTACTGCCATAGACTCCTGTCTCAGTTATACAACCAGATGACCCTGTGATTAGGCACCTTTCAAGTTGTCTTGTCTCTCTGGATTTTAGATTCTTCATTATAAAAAGAGAAGTTTGGATTAGATATTCCTAAGGACCTTTAGGCTAAAACAATCTATAATCCTATGACTGCCTTTGTTTTCATCTTTGGATCTCTTACACTCTACACACAGAAAGGAAGCCAACTCAAAAGGAGAAAATGTAAATATTAAACTCTGGAAAATTTTTTTAAAGGAGGTAAAGAGGAGAAAAGAGAGAAAAAGAGCAAGAAGATGAAAGGAAAACAAATTGATTTCAGGGTAAAACAAGGAGCGTGACAGGTCAGAAAGTAGAGTGGAAGACCATATTGGCATTCAAGACAAAAACAAAAATCAGTAATAATAATCCTGCATTTATTTAAAATTTTTATATTTTGTTCATCATGACTTTATTTGTGCTAATATTGAGTTAAAATATATTACAGTAAAATATTATTTATCTTGATTACTGAATTTATTGGCATCTCTTAAAAGTTTATGCCAGGGCTTCCCTGGTGGTCCAGTGGGTAAGGACACCACCTTGCAGTGCAAAGGGCGCCAGTTCGATCCCTGGCCTGGGAAGATCCCCCGTGCTGCGGAGCTACTGGACCGATGTGTCCAATTACCGAGCCGGAGCTCGGGAGCGCATGTGCCCAGAGCCGGTGCTTTGCGACGAGAGAGACCCAATGGGAGGCCCACACAAGACAAAGAGCAAAGATGAGAGAATGAAAGGCCAATAGAAGTGGCCAAAAAAAAAAACAAGAAACAACTTTATGCCAAAATGAGGGCCTTATAAACCCATCTTGGTCCTGACTGTGCCTTCAGTTCCCTCCGATTGTTGGATGGTGCTATCTGATGAATCAGGCTCTACTTTACCTTTCTGCTACCAACCTGTTTCACATTAAAACTGTTTATTCTGCAGATAGGCTTACAGTTCCTGGCATCCTACCCATCCTGGGGCTCTCCAGTGTCCTCATGTATCCTTCTTTCCCCATTGCTAAAACATCTGTTCAGAATTTACCTTCTCCAGTTTACTGAGAATGTGATAATACTCCATTTTACTTCTTTATTTCAAGCAGGTTATGAAAAAAGTACTGCCATAGACTCCTGTCTCAGTTATACAACCAGATGACCCTGTGATTAGGCACCTTTCAAGTTGTCTTGTCTCTCTGGATTTTAGATTCTTCATTATAAAAAGAGAAGTTTGGATTAGATATTCCTAAGGACCTTTAGGCTAAAACAATCTATAATCCTATGACTGCCTTTGTTTTCATCTTTGGATCTCTTACACTCTACACACAGTTGGCCTTTAGGATTTATTAACTGAAGAAATAAACATGTAATAAATTTTAGAACTTTTTTTTAGAGGTCTGGTACAGCCAAACCAAAAGTCACATTCACTTCATTACATGTAGGTATCCCATGGCTCTATTTTAGGAAATGAAATAAGCATTGCTTATTAGGAGTCATGTATATGTCTTCTTTACAATCTGTGCTAAAAGAAGCTACTAATCTATAAATTAAATTTATAAGAGATAAGTTTATATTCTCCAAACTTTTGCTATTGGTGACATTTTTTCATTGACTTCTGAATCCAGAAATTTATCAAAGAGCAGCTGACTGTCACACAGTCTTAGACCTTAAGTATATGACATAAATTTATTTGCTCTGACAAATGATTGAAACTATTTTTTCTCCTTCTTTCCCTTTTCCTCATTCCTTTAAAGATATTCATAAATTACAAACTTCTGAAAATTGGTCTCAAAATCTGCCACTTTATTTCTGAGCTTAATTAATTCTTTTGGAGAAATTCACATCTTCACTCAGAAAGTCTTCTTTGTAACCTCCAGTTATTGAGATAATTTCTCAGTTTCTGACAGCAAGAAGTGACTGCGTCTGAAATCGTTATATAAACAAATAAAATAGGTGAACCTTCTTCCTTATGTAAAGCATTACAGGGTTGTAAATAATCATTGATATTTTTCAGTCATATGGAAGTAAGTTTTTGTATCTAAATTGTTTATGTCTGTGTCTATATCCCCATGAATGGAGAATCATGGTGTTTGAATTGTAATGCAATGTACTTTTCAAGTCTGCTGTATCATTGTGTAGGTTGTATTTGCACAAGAGAACTTTCCAAGGTGACTCAATAGGGAAAGAATACATGTCCCAATACAGCAGATGCAGGAGATGTGGGTTCAGTCCCTGGGTTGGGAAGATCCCCTGGACATGGCAACCCACTCCAGTATTCTTGCCTGGGAAATCCAAAGGACAGAGGAGCCTGGTGGGCTAGAGTCCATGGGGTTGCAGAAGAGTCGGACATGACTGAACCAGAATAAAAGGGCAAGTGGGGACTGAAATGTGGCCTCTACTCAGCTGGCCAAGACATGAAGCAATGGGGGTGCAGTGCCCCCACAACCACCCAGTGAGAGCGCAAGCTCTTATTTGCCCAAAGATGCGCTATGGGCTGTTAGCTCTCTGATATCAATAAAATGTTTACCCACACATGTATGCACCTCATTTGCAATAGACACCTCTTGGTCTTTTGTTCTTTAGTCAATGGACATCTCCCAATGATGAACCATTTGTGTTTTCCTCAGTAGAGATTAATTGCATGCAATCTACTTTTAAGTTGCCAAAGTGAAATTTTCAGTATTTAACTCAAAATCAACAAAGGCTCTGAAGAACTGTGAACTTGAAATACAGTTCCCAGATTTAATGATTGAGTTCCAGAATTAAGCTGGAAGGAAATTAAAAAAAACAGATATTGGTGCCCTCTGGTAATAAATAGGAAACCACTGACCAGCAATCAGAGTTGAATTCTCTCATGGCACATACACCTTCCTGGCAACACTGTGGTCAGAGTGACCCAACAATAAATAACAGTCCAACAGTGATTCTTAGCTGACCTGGGGCCTTTGCATGTTCAAGTTATTGAGATAATTTCTCAGTTTCTGACAGCAAGAAGTGACTGCGTCTGAAATCGTTATATAAACAAATAAAATAGGTGAACCTTCTTCCTTATGTAAAGCATTACAGGGTTGTAAATAATCATTGATATTTTTCAGTCATATGGAAGTAAGTTTTTGTATCTAAATTGTTTATGTCTGTGTCTATATCCCCATGAATGGAGAATCATGGTGTTTGAATTGTAATGCAATGTACTTTTCAAGTCTGCTGTATCATTGTGTAGGTTGTATTTGCACAAGAGAACTTTCCAAGGTGACTCAATAGGGAAAGAATACATGTCCCAATACAGCAGATGCAGGAGATGTGGGTTCAGTCCCTGGGTTGGGAAGATCCCCTGGACATGGCAACCCACTCCAGTATTCTTGCCTGGGAAATCCAAAGGACAGAGGAGCCTGGTGGGCTAGAGTCCATGGGGTTGCAGAAGAGTCGGACATGACTGAACCAGAATAAAAGGGCAAGTGGGGACTGAAATGTGGCCTCTACTCAGCTGGCCAAGACATGAAGCAATGGGGGTGCAGTGCCCCCACAACCACCCAGTGAGAGCGCAAGCTCTTATTTGCCCAAAGATGCGCTATGGGCTGTTAGCTCTCTGATATCAATAAAATGTTTACCCACACATGTATGCACCTCATTTGCAATAGACACCTCTTGGTCTTTTGTTCTTTAGTCAATGGACATCTCCCAATGATGAACCATTTGTGTTTTCCTCAGTAGAGATTAATTGCATGCAATCTACTTTTAAGTTGCCAAAGTGAAATTTTCAGTATTTAACTCAAAATCAACAAAGGCTCTGAAGAACTGTGAACTTGAAATACAGTTCCCAGATTTAATGATTGAGTTCCAGAATTAAGCTGGAAGGAAATTAAAAAAAACAGATATTGGTGCCCTCTGGTAATAAATAGGAAACCACTGACCAGCAATCAGAGTTGAATTCTCTCATGGCACATACACCTTCCTGGCAACACTGTGGTCAGAGTGACCCAACAATAAATAACAGTCCAACAGTGATTCTTAGCTGACTCTGAGAGGCTCCTTTGGCTAGTGTTTATAGTTGGAATGGTTAAAGATTTTTATTGTTCACATAGACAGTCAAAGTATATAGATTTATGAACCTGGAGAAATAGGCAATTCTGATCTTACACATCTCTAGAAATGATTACAGGGTCTGCCTCATAAATTTCAAATCTTGGATAGGCACAGTTCCTCATAAAAGAGCAATTCATTCTTAAGCTGAAATAAAAATAGTATTGAAGAGGAATGCTCATTACTGTCTTAGCCTCTATCAGCATTCATTAGTATTCTTTGTTCACAAATAGTGCATGCTACTGAAAGAATGGGATTCTAAAGATACCTTTCCAACAACTAAGAATGAGCTAAATTTGACTATAAAGAGGGAATTTCCTTCAGCCTGTTTAAATGCATTTTCTTGTCTTTGACAAATTTCAAATTTACATGAACTTTCTTTTTTTCCTGTACAAGAGCTGGTTTCTCTACCAAATGCATATTCCACAGGAGATAAATGCTTAAAATATTTATACTAACTTAGAAAATATCATTATTTATACCTTAGGGCACAAAAAATGGTGATATGTATCAGAGTGCTTAGAAGTAACGCTGAGAAGTTGTTGTTTTTATGTTGTTCAATATGTCAGTATGCATTACAATTATTTTTTAGGAGAAGAATTTTCCATGCTGAAGTCATTTTTTTCTGCCATCTCAGAGAAAAAACAAGAATTTACATTTAATCTTGCCAATGCCCTCTACCTTCAAGAAGGATTCACTGTGAAAGAACAGTATCTCCATGGCAACAAGGAATTTTTTCAGAGTGCCATAAAACTGGTGGATTTTCAGAATGCAAAGGCTTGTGCTGAGACAATAAGTACCTGGGTAGAAAGCAAGACAGATGGTAAAGTCTCCCATTTTCATAAAGTCATTATTTGCCATTGTATTCATGGTTTTTCATATCCTAAAGTAAAGAATGGTTCGATATTTTCCTATTAAACTGTGGATCAGAAGGATCATTTCTCCAATTTGGTTCCTTATTTAAATTAACACTAAATTTTAAAATGGAGAGAAATGATAAGCTGCTTTGAAAAAGTATATACAGATTTTTTTGAGAGATAGCCTGTTTGAGAATTCTTACTGGAAGAATTTCAATAATAATTTTATTGTTCACATAGACAGTCAAAGTATATAGATTTATGAACCTGGAGAAATAGGCAATTCTGATCTTACACATCTCTAGAAATGATTACAGGGTCTGCCTCATAAATTTCAAATCTTGGATAGGCACAGTTCCTCATAAAAGAGCAATTCATTCTTAAGCTGAAATAAAAATAGTATTGAAGAGGAATGCTCATTACTGTCTTAGCCTCTATCAGCATTCATTAGTATTCTTTGTTCACAAATAGTGCATGCTACTGAAAGAATGGGATTCTAAAGATACCTTTCCAACAACTAAGAATGAGCTAAATTTGACTATAAAGAGGGAATTTCCTTCAGCCTGTTTAAATGCATTTTCTTGTCTTTGACAAATTTCAAATTTACATGAACTTTCTTTTTTTCCTGTACAAGAGCTGGTTTCTCTACCAAATGCATATTCCACAGGAGATAAATGCTTAAAATATTTATACTAACTTAGAAAATATCATTATTTATACCTTAGGGCACAAAAAATGGTGATATGTATCAGAGTGCTTAGAAGTAACGCTGAGAAGTTGTTGTTTTTATGTTGTTCAATATGTCAGTATGCATTACAATTATTTTTTAGGAGAAGAATTTTCCATGCTGAAGTCATTTTTTTCTGCCATCTCAGAGAAAAAACAAGAATTTACATTTAATCTTGCCAATGCCCTCTACCTTCAAGAAGGATTCACTGTGAAAGAACAGTATCTCCATGGCAACAAGGAATTTTTTCAGAGTGCCATAAAACTGGTGGATTTTCAGAATGCAAAGGCTTGTGCTGAGACAATAAGTACCTGGGTAGAAAGCAAGACAGATGGTAAAGTCTCCCATTTTCATAAAGTCATTATTTGCCATTGTATTCATGGTTTTTCATATCCTAAAGTAAAGAATGGTTCGATATTTTCCTATTAAACTGTGGATCAGAAGGATCATTTCTCCAATTTGGTTCCTTATTTAAATTAACACTAAATTTTAAAATGGAGAGAAATGATAAGCTGCTTTGAAAAAGTATATACAGATTTTTTTGAGAGATAGCCTGTTTGAGAATTCTTACTGGAAGAATTTCAATAATAATTTTTAAGTGTAGGTTTTTTTGAAGTATGGCAGCAGGAATAATATTTTTGGACAGGTAAATCTCTCTGTCAATCTCAGGTGCCTTCTTTCCCACATACACTGTAAATAATTAACACATCTTAGTTGGATATGTAAACATTTCATAATAAAAACATTGGATAGTTCTATTATAAAGCTGTAATTTAAACTTCAAATATAAACTAGCAAAAATATTTAGGAAATATTCCAGAGGTACTACTGAGAGACATAGTAGATCACAAATTTAAATTCATACAGATCTGAGTTCAAATCCTGACAAGTTTTAAACCATGCCCCTCTTAAACAGAGGCTACTATTAAAATATTTCAGGATTACTGAATACACAATGAGAACATACGTAGAGAGTTCCATGACACCTGATCATGCTGTTGACTCATAGTTTTAGAAATATTCATTGGACCTAGAAATCGGAGACTGGTTTCTTAGAAGTCATGTTAGCAGCTCCATAAGTATCCTTTCCCGATGGTCAGTGGCTACAGACGAAAGAGTAGAGAATCTGAGTGAATCATTAACTTATTGATTCTAACTGGCCTGCTGAGGAACTTGGAAATAAAGTTTGAAAAGTACCAACAAATATGCAGGAAGAGATACTTGTTTTTTTTCTTTCTGTCTGAAAAACATTTTGCACAAATGATTTCCCCAAAGAGCAGCCATTACTAGGTCTGTTCATGTTTGCCTAAGACGATTCCTTATCTCCTGTTTCCTAGTGAACTTTTGTTTGTACCTGTTGCTTTGTGAATATTTAATAAAGCCCCCTCTTTCTCTCAAAATTTCCATGTTTAAATGATGAAGCACCCTATTTTAATTGATTAGCAAGATAAATTTTTGTTTTAATTCCATCTAAAGCAGTACTTTGAACCCTTCTTGCATATTTCTTCCTTCCTCTTCCTCTATGCCTTTTGCAAAAAAGGGAAAATTTTTACTCGGCTTGTCCTGGTGAATGTGGCTTTTTCCTATTAAACTGTGGATCAGAAGGATCATTTCTCCAATTTGGTTCCTTATTTAAATTAACACTAAATTTTAAAATGGAGAGAAATGATAAGCTGCTTTGAAAAAGTATATACAGATTTTTTTGAGAGATAGCCTGTTTGAGAATTCTTACTGGAAGAATTTCAATAATAATTTTTAAGTGTAGGTTTTTTTGAAGTATGGCAGCAGGAATAATATTTTTGGACAGGTAAATCTCTCTGTCAATCTCAGGTGCCTTCTTTCCCACATACACTGTAAATAATTAACACATCTTAGTTGGATATGTAAACATTTCATAATAAAAACATTGGATAGTTCTATTATAAAGCTGTAATTTAAACTTCAAATATAAACTAGCAAAAATATTTAGGAAATATTCCAGAGGTACTACTGAGAGACATAGTAGATCACAAATTTAAATTCATACAGATCTGAGTTCAAATCCTGACAAGTTTTAAACCATGCCCCTCTTAAACAGAGGCTACTATTAAAATATTTCAGGATTACTGAATACACAATGAGAACATACGTAGAGAGTTCCATGACACCTGATCATGCTGTTGACTCATAGTTTTAGAAATATTCATTGGACCTAGAAATCGGAGACTGGTTTCTTAGAAGTCATGTTAGCAGCTCCATAAGTATCCTTTCCCGATGGTCAGTGGCTACAGACGAAAGAGTAGAGAATCTGAGTGAATCATTAACTTATTGATTCTAACTGGCCTGCTGAGGAACTTGGAAATAAAGTTTGAAAAGTACCAACAAATATGCAGGAAGAGATACTTGTTTTTTTTCTTTCTGTCTGAAAAACATTTTGCACAAATGATTTCCCCAAAGAGCAGCCATTACTAGGTCTGTTCATGTTTGCCTAAGACGATTCCTTATCTCCTGTTTCCTAGTGAACTTTTGTTTGTACCTGTTGCTTTGTGAATATTTAATAAAGCCCCCTCTTTCTCTCAAAATTTCCATGTTTAAATGATGAAGCACCCTATTTTAATTGATTAGCAAGATAAATTTTTGTTTTAATTCCATCTAAAGCAGTACTTTGAACCCTTCTTGCATATTTCTTCCTTCCTCTTCCTCTATGCCTTTTGCAGGAAAAATTAAAGAGATGTTTTCAGGGGAAGATTTTGGCCCTCTGACTCGGCTTGTCCTGGTGAATGCTATTTATTTCAAGGGGGATTGGAAACAGAAATTCAGCAAAGAGGACACACAGTTGATGAATTTCACTCTGAAAGATGGTACAGCAGTCAAAATTCCAATGATGAAGGCTGTTCTGAGAACGAAATATGGTAATTTGAAAAAAAAAATCACACTCTAAAGTATGACTTTGGAAATTTCTAAATATATTAATATTTTATTCTCTCTGTTTCAGGTTATTTTTCTGAATCCTCCATAAACTACAAGGTTTTGGAATTACCTTATACAGGTGATGAGTTTAGTTTAATTATCATACTTCCTGCAGAACATGTGAGCATAGAAGAAATGGAAAAGTTAATTACTTCTCACCAAATTCTGCAATGGTTCTCTGAGATGCAAGAACAGGAAGTGGAAATAAGCCTTCCTAGGTTGGTAATGTCATTTTATCATCCTGTTTCTTATGTTTTCACTTATAGAGGGATTTGAATAGCTACTTGAAAGATAACCAATGCTTGAAAAAGCTATTGACAAGAAGAAAAAAATCCATTTGGAGTTTTTACTCTACTTTATGGATACAAAGACAGGTCTGAACATTGCCAGCATTATTTTGCCATGAGAAGGATGGAACTTAAGTACTTAGTATTCTCTGAAAGAGATGAAGAATTGTGAGTCTTCAGAATGCTGGGATTAAGAGGCAATGCTACTTTTGTTTATTATACAAACATTTTTCTCCAACTTTTTTTTCTGATTGGAATTTAAAATATCATATCTTCTCTCATGCTTAAAGAAAATAAAAATCCCTGAGACATTTGTTCTACTATGCAACTAAATGATAAGTTACTTTTGATAGAGAGTGCTCTAATAGTCATTAAATTATAAATAGGATCCTAGGATCATTTGTATTATTGGATTATTTATATATATTTAAATTTTTTATTTTTGTACAACTTTAAAAGTTATTTTCCATTTATAGCTATTCCAAAATATTGGGTTCATTTTGGACAGTCAATACAAAATGGAAATTACAAAAGTGTATCTCAGGAAGCCGTAATTATAAATACTAATTTCTTGTTTTTTTAAATTTTGGCCTCTTTTATTGATTTTTAAAAAATTTATTTATGTTCATCCATCTTTATTCTTCAGCCTGTGCAGGCCTCCCATTGCAGTAGCCCCTCTCACTCCAGAGCACCAGCTCCAGGTGCAGGCACTCCGGAGTGCTGGCGGGCAATTGGACACACCAGTCCAGCTGCTCTGCAGCACATAGGATCCTCCTGGGGCAGGGATGGAACAGGTGCCCCTTGTACTGCAAGGTGGACTTTTTATCCACTGGACCACCAGGGAAGCCTATAAACACTAATTTCTTGGTATCATACTTCTGGGAGACAAGAGCGGCTTCAGAGAGTAAGGTGTATCCAAATACATTGAACCTGATGTCTAATAGATCATATTCTGTTCTGTCATTTCTAATTTTTTTTCCAATTTATCAAGGCTTCCATGGTCTGTGTCCCTGTCTTCCTGGTCCTCCATCTCTTCACTCTCATGACTTTTCTTTCCTTTTCCTCATAACCAGGATCCAGTTGTTTGAATCATACTCTCACCAAACATTTGACATATTTTTGTTACCTGCCTTTGTCCCTCTATAATTCTCTCCTCAACCATCCTCAACCCCCAATCTACTTAAAAAGTCACTGGGGTCCTCAACCAATGACTTTAAGCAAAAGCCCCCAAAACAGTCATTCTGGCCTCCCTGAGGCTGGAGCTTAGCAGTCCATCTTCAGAGAATGGTCGTTTCTAACACTATGCCAGAACTTTCCCTCTGCTCTCCATGCATTGCTCCATGTTGAGAACAATGTATGTCTCAACTTGCTATTTCTTAAAGCAAACATATTATTATGCAAGCTTACCTCTTTACCCTTCACCTAAAAAATTGTATACATCTTTGCTAAACTTTTGCTAAATTCTTCCTCCGTCTTCCTTGATACCCTGGAGAAAGAGGCACCCTGTGCTTTCTTCACCCTAACCCTGGGATCTTGATCCACATATTTTTAGCCATCCATTTTTATTAAAAATATTTCTTTCTTTAACTCCTCTGGTGTTACTATCCATGTGTACTAAATTGCTTCAGTCATGTCCGACTCTTTGCGACCCCATCGACTGTAGCCTGTCAAGCTCCTCTGTCAGTGAGATTCTCCAGGCAAGAACACTGGAATTGGTTGACATGCCCTTCACCAGGGGATCTTCTCATCCCAGGGATAGAGCACATACCTCCTGAGTCTCTTGCACTGCAGGCAAATTGGGGGAAGCCTGTCTGGCATTACTACCTTTTATTTAATTTTATCTCTTTCTGTGAAGTTTTCCTGCTCCCTGACTTACAGGTTTTCCTTTATGTCCCCAGATAATGCTTATCAGAGTTTCGTTTTCAGAAATTTCTTATTGTTACTCTCTCTTTTTTGTTTCTTATTTTTAATGTCTGTAATATCTGACTCTTTCCTTTCAATTATTTGTCTAATTCTCTGCCATCTGTAAATCTCTACCTGGCCTGGATGTTATTTGGTATTTCAGAGTATTTTTAAAACTCCCACTATGTGCCAAACATTGAGAGTATAATGATGTATGTGACAGATAGTTTGCCTATTAATCATAGAAATAATAATTTTTGGTATTATTCCTTTTCAAATTTACTTCTCCCTCCCTTTTCCCTTTGGGAAGATTAATATTTGGGGCCATACACAGAAAAGCCCTGAGTTTGAGAAAGTGTCTGTGCTATGTACTAGCAGCAGGGTCTTAGGAGAGTCACTGATGTCCTGAGTTGTGGTTTTATTAGTACAAAATGAAGATTATAACCAAGATGGCTCCAGCTTCCACCAGCCTAGATAGCAAATGTCTGGGTAAGAATGTAATAAGTTTTAAGTTCAACTGACAATAGAAAATGTAGGTTTTTGCCAGAATTCTTTTCTCCAACATACTAGGAGTCTCCACAGCAATCATTCTCAGTCCACAAATCCATCTAGACTACTGCAGTCTGGGCATCTTTTTTTTTCAAGCTTCTTGGCCTTGTTAACAGCCTCTCCAAACTGTAGCCACATTTCTCATACAATTTCTGCCATAACGTGGACACAGACTTTGCTTTTAATATCTCTGAGGACAACAGCTATGGTTTGAATTGTGTGCTCCCCAAATTCATAGGTTGAAATGCTGACTGAAATGTGCTCTTATTTGGAGACAGAATCTTTGTAGAAGTAATCAATTTAAAGTGAAGTCATTGGTCGCGGGGTTCTAATCCAATAAGACTCCTTTGTAAAAGGAGTAATTTGGATACAAAGTTACACAAACAGGGAAGATTATGAGGGACACAGGGAGAAGATGGCCGTCTACAAACCAAGAGGAGAGGCCTGGAATAGATCTTTCCCTCACAGCACTCAAGGGAAACCAATCCTGCAGATGCCTTGACTTTGGACTTCCAACTCCAGAACCGTGAGACAATATGCTACTAGTATTTAAGCCACATAGATTGTGATAATGTGTTAAGGTAGCCCTTGGTAAGCCAATGCTGAAATCTAATAACAAAAAGCACTTACAAGGGCAAAGTCATTTAAAATCAGTTTCCAAGGATAAGCATTCCTGGAGTGTAGGCCATTTCTTGTACCAGGGAGTCTTCTGTCCATTAGTCTCCTTAGCCTACCATTCTCATGGGCCCACTAATCCAAAAGGGGTGTCTTTCCCGTCTCTATCAGCATTCAGAGTCCTCCAACTTTTCTCAACATAAAAAGAAGGTAAGCCAGGTTTTCTTCCATTCCTTCTAAGGCCAGATTCCTAGTTACAATTAGAATCTGTAGCAGTAGATTTCAACCTTTATTACAAATTCCAGACACCAATTTTTTTTTTTAAATGTGGTGGTACATGCAATTACACTATCTCATTACACACTTCTATTCATAGTACAAAGTCTGACAGTAGAAAAGTCACTAAGTGACTTTTTTCTTTGTTAGGAGGATTACTGCTCAGCCAGTACCAAACCAGTGGCTACTAGAATTAATGTTTAAGGCTTTTGCCAGAATTCTTTTCTCCAACATACTAGGAGTCTCCACAGCAATCATTCTCAGTCCACAAATCCATCTAGACTACTGCAGTCTGGGCATCTTTTTTTTTCAAGCTTCTTGGCCTTGTTAACAGCCTCTCCAAACTGTAGCCACATTTCTCATACAATTTCTGCCATAACGTGGACACAGACTTTGCTTTTAATATCTCTGAGGACAACAGCTATGGTTTGAATTGTGTGCTCCCCAAATTCATAGGTTGAAATGCTGACTGAAATGTGCTCTTATTTGGAGACAGAATCTTTGTAGAAGTAATCAATTTAAAGTGAAGTCATTGGTCGGCGGGGGTTCTAATCCAATAAGACTCCTTTGTAAAAGGAGTAATTTGGATACAAAGTTACACAAACAGGGAAGATTATGCGAGGGACACAGGGAGAAGATGGCCGTCTACAAACCAAGAGGAGAGGCCTGGAATAGATCTTTCCCTCACAGCACTCAAGGGAAACCAATCCTGCAGATGCCTTGACTTTGGACTTCCAACTCCAGAACCGTGAGACAATATGCTACTAGTATTTAAGCCACATAGATTGTGATAATGTGTTAAGGTAGCCCTTGGTAAGCCAATGCTGAAATCTAATAACAAAAAGCACTTACAAGGGCAAAGTCATTTAAAATCAGTTTCCAAGGATAAGCATTCCTGGAGTGTAGGCCATTTCTTGTACCAGGGAGTCTTCTGTCCATTAGTCTCCTTAGCCTACCATTCTCATGGGCCCACTAATCCAAAAGGGGTGTCTTTCCCGTCTCTATCAGCATTCAGAGTCCTCCAACTTTTCTCAACATAAAAAGAAGGTAAGCCAGGTTTTCTTCCATTCCTTCTAAGGCCAGATTCCTAGTTACAATTAGAATCTGTAGCAGTAGATTTCAACCTTTATTACAAATTCCAGACACCAATTTTTTTTTTTAAATGTGGTGGTACATGCAATTACACTATCTCATTACACACTTCTATTCATAGTACAAAGTCTGACAAGTAGAAAAAGTCACTAAGTGACTTTTTTTTCTTTGTTAGGAGGATTACTGCTCAGCCAGTACCAAACCAGAAAGATTCCCCTAACTTTTCAGCCTCTCTCCCTCCTATTCCCTTGGTCAGGCCCTTGTCCATGGTGTCTAGCCAGTATCTTCTCATTCTACCTTCACGGTCTCCTTATATGAATTATATATAGGTTTTGCAACACGTTTAGTTAGAGTCAAGCATTCCTTATTTTTATTTCTAGAACACTATATGCAGATGAACACTATAGCCTGAATTACACTGCATTTCCATTTCCTCATTACATTCTTGTGTGTCTTATTAAGACTTGAGTTCTGTGACTGTAGCTTATGACTCCTTCATTTTGGTTTCTAAAGTTCCTAGCACATTTCATGGTACATATTAGTAGTATGTGCTGAATGAATATTGTTGAGATAAATTACATAAATATAGTCAAAGATATTATATGTTATTTCCATTTATCTAATTTTAAGTATCTCAGAAATCAGAATTCAGTTTTCTAGTCATTTTGAATTGATTCCTTGTGAGGATGCTGGAGAGGCCTTCCTCCCTCCCATCCTTGCAGCATAATAAATGATAGGACATCAGTTATTTCCTGCGAAACTTCTCTCTAGAGAAATAAAAATGAGACTTTTAAAATTCACAAGACTGAAAATTTTGTTATCAATTATTGAGTCACATTAATATAACATTACATTTAAAATGTATTCAGTTTTCACTAAAAGGATGAGTCTTCTGATTTCTTAAAGGAAAGATTTGCTTATGTGTTAAGTTCATGAATAATTTTAGTCGATCAGGATGCATTTATTGAGTTAAGTTTCCTGAGTGCTCAGATCATGGATTGAAAGTTCTGAAATACATTTCCCCCAAAATGTTTCCTTGCAACAGAAAAAAATACACATTTAAAACCTGTGGTCAGTACAGAAGAAGAAAAATTATACAGGCTCAATGAATACTTTTGGGTGAACTGACAATTTTATATTTTATTACTCAATGATGTGATTATTTTTGTATTTGAATGAATGGATTATGGTTTCAAAGTGATAGCTAAAGATTTTGGCAAAACTGTTTAATGAGCTGTATTAGTTTTCCAGAGCTGTTGTAAAAAAAAGTACCACGAACTAGCTGACTTAAAACATAGAAGTTCATTCCCTCACAGTTCTAGAAGCCGGAAGTCCCAAATCAATGAGTCACTAGGAACATGCTCTCTTGGAGACTCTGTGTGGACTCTGTCCTAGGCTCTGCCTAGCTTTGGATGGTAGTTCATCATCCATGGTGTTCCTCTGCTGTTAGATCCATCACACCTATCTTTCTCTCATGGGCCATCTTTCTCTAAATGACAGCCTCCTTTCTTGTAAGGACACCAGTCATACTGAATAAGGAACTGACTCTACACCAGTATGATGCTGTTGATCTGAATCTAATAGACTCTCCGATGTTTCTCCAGCAAAGATGGGCTTATTTGGGATCAACAGAGAATGGAATCTGTAACCATGACAAGTCATATGCAAGTCCTCCAAAGGCAAGCGAAGGAGGATGCTTTTATAGAGGAGAAGGAAGTTGGGAGGGCTGTATAAAAAGGTTTTTGAACCCAGAGTCATGTGCTTTTCCATTGAATTGATTCCTTGTGAGGATGCTGGAGCCTTCCTCCTCCCATCCTTGAAAAAAGTGACATCAGTTATTTCCTGAAACTTCTCTCTAGAGAAATAAAAATGAGACTTTTAAAATTCACAAGACTGAAAATTTTGTTATCAATTATTGAGTCACATTAATATAACATTACATTTAAAATGTATTCAGTTTTCACTAAAAGGATGAGTCTTCTGATTTCTTAAAGGAAAGATTTGCTTATGTGTTAAGTTCATGAATAATTTTAGTCGATCAGGATGCATTTATTGAGTTAAGTTTCCTGAGTGCTCAGATCATGGATTGAAAGTTCTGAAATACATTTCCCCCAAAATGTTTCCTTGCAACAGAAAAAAATACACATTTAAAACCTGTGGTCAGTACAGAAGAAGAAAAATTATACAGGCTCAATGAATACTTTTGGGTGAACTGACAATTTTATATTTTATTACTCAATGATGTGATTATTTTTGTATTTGAATGAATGGATTATGGTTTCAAAGTGATAGCTAAAGATTTTGGCAAAACTGTTTAATGAGCTGTATTAGTTTTCCAGAGCTGTTGTAAAAAAAAGTACCACGAACTAGCTGACTTAAAACATAGAAGTTCATTCCCTCACAGTTCTAGAAGCCGGAAGTCCCAAATCAATGAGTCACTAGGAACATGCTCTCTTGGAGACTCTGTGTGGACTCTGTCCTAGGCTCTGCCTAGCTTTGGATGGTAGTTCATCATCCATGGTGTTCCTCTGCTGTTAGATCCATCACACCTATCTTTCTCTCATGGGCCATCTTTCTCTAAATGACAGCCTCCTTTCTTGTAAGGACACCAGTCATACTGAATAAGGAACTGACTCTACACCAGTATGATGCTGTTGATCTGAATCTAATAGACTCTCCGATGTTTCTCCAGCAAAGATGGGCTTATTTGGGATCAACAGAGAATGGAATCTGTAACCATGACAAGTCATATGCAAGTCCTCCAAAGGCAAGCGAAGGAGGATGCTTTTATAGAGGAGAAGGAAGTTGGGAGGGCTGTAATAAACAGAGTCCATGGCTTTTCATTGGCTAATCCTTGCCAGGAAGGAAGAGGTGTCTTTCTTCTCTTTGGTCTGCTATCATTGTCTTCACAGAGCATGTAAGTGCTCACTTCTGATCTTCCAACTCCCCTGAATTGCTCTTTCTCTCTATTAAATGTTTTATACCCTCAACCTAACGAATTATATCCACAATGACTCTGTTTCCAAATAAGATCACATTATAAGTTTTGGTGGTTAGGGCTTTGACATATGAATTGGTAGAGGGGAGGTATGCAGTTCAACCCATAGTACTAACTATGCAAAATTTTTTCATTGTAAAAACAGTTTAGCCTCTTTGATAGCAAAACTCAGTAAATGTCAAGAAAAGAAAAATTAATCACAAGAATGCTTGCATATAAACAACAGTAGAAAAGAGTGAGTGACTAGATTATAGTTATTAAAAACAGCATAGAAACACTTTGTCTTCCCAAATCTGGTGTATCACTAGTTTAGATTTGAGATAGTAACATAGAGAGCATAGTCTTAAGAATACAAGGGTGATTTCTAGTATTTGCTATTTGCAACATACTGGATACCTAGTTTTGGATGTTATCCTACAGTTGGATAACAGCAATCACATTACCTTTTTCTGAATTTAATATGGAATCCTATAAACATCTTAGTAGTCAGATTTCCTAGGTTAATGAGTCTAACACACCCTTATGATGTATCAGATTCTTCTCTGTATAAGAAATAGTTTGAGATTGCATTCTTATAACTATGTGTATGGGCAAAATTAATCATTGAATACATGTAAATATGGTAAATAAATAAGAATCTTTCATCCATATACATTTTAATTTTGTAAAGCATTTAATATTTATATTTTAATATTAAATGCTGCAGTTCTATAGTTTGACTTGGTGGTAAATTATATTTCACAGATGAAGAAACCATGTCACTCCAAAAGTAAATTGATGGACATTCAGTTAGTGCTGGGAGACAGGGTTAGCTCTCACTTCCATTGGTTTATAGCCTTATGACACTATTAGTTTACTACTTATTAGAAAATGTATCTCCTGTTCAAAACAGAGATTGGTTAGGACCCTGCTACAAACAGGGAACTGGGACAGATGCAAAGTGATGAACAGGATTCCTATTGGTAAGATGGTTGCCACTTAGGTGGAGTGGTGCAAGACTTAGACAAAAAGCTTACTAATGATTAAATACTGGAAGAATAGTGCAACAAGGAAGCACTAAGAGATTCATGTAAAAAAGGGGAAGGAGAACTCTGTTTTATTATTTACCCTCAACCTAACGAATTATATCCACAATGACTCTGTTTCCAAATAAGATCACATTATAAGTTTTGGTGGTTAGGGCTTTGACATATGAATTGGTAGAGGGGAGGTATGCAGTTCAACCCATAGTACTAACTATGCAAAATTTTTTCATTGTAAAAACAGTTTAGCCTCTTTGATAGCAAAACTCAGTAAATGTCAAGAAAAGAAAAATTAATCACAAGAATGCTTGCATATAAACAACAGTAGAAAAGAGTGAGTGACTAGATTATAGTTATTAAAAACAGCATAGAAACACTTTGTCTTCCCAAATCTGGTGTATCACTAGTTTAGATTTGAGATAGTAACATAGAGAGCATAGTCTTAAGAATACAAGGGTGATTTCTAGTATTTGCTATTTGCAACATACTGGATACCTAGTTTTGGATGTTATCCTACAGTTGGATAACAGCAATCACATTACCTTTTTCTGAATTTAATATGGAATCCTATAAACATCTTAGTAGTCAGATTTCCTAGGTTAATGAGTCTAACACACCCTTATGATGTATCAGATTCTTCTCTGTATAAGAAATAGTTTGAGATTGCATTCTTATAACTATGTGTATGGGCAAAATTAATCATTGAATACATGTAAATATGGTAAATAAATAAGAATCTTTCATCCATATACATTTTAATTTTGTAAAGCATTTAATATTTATATTTTAATATTAAATGCTGCAGTTCTATAGTTTGACTTGGTGGTAAATTATATTTCACAGATGAAGAAACCATGTCACTCCAAAAGTAAATTGATGGACATTCAGTTAGTGCTGGGAGACAGGGTTAGCTCTCACTTCCATTGGTTTATAGCCTTATGACACTATTAGTTTACTACTTATTAGAAAATGTATCTCCTGTTCAAAACAGAGATTGGTTAGGACCCTGCTACAAACAGGGAACTGGGACAGATGCAAAGTGATGAACAGGATTCCTATTGGTAAGATGGTTGCCACTTAGGTGGAGTGGTGCAAGACTTAGACAAAAAGCTTACTAATGATTAAATACTGGAAGAATAGTGCAACAAGGAAGCACTAAGAGATTCATGTAAAAAAGGGGAAGGAGAAGGGAGAGGGAGCAGTGGAGACTGGAATTGTAAATTAAGACTCATGTAAAAGGAAAGTTATGCATTGGGCTTTAAAAGGATCAAGAGGGTAAAGTCTCATATGCAATGGGGAATTATTGTGAGTTTCTTAGTAGGATGGTGGAATGATAAAGTTAGCATCTCAGAAAGATATATTAGATAGTCTTAGTGCCTTTGTCCATACTGGATAACTTGTCTGAACTCTCTCTGTTCTCCTCCATTCTCATTTTTTTCTGCATAACTTCTATTGGTCCTTAAAATCAAGTTTGAGTTTTAGAAAGCCTTTCTGATATTTCCATGTAAGATTCCACAACAGCTGCCCTTCCCCCTGCTATGAAAAGTGCTATTACCTTGTGTTTCTTTCTGCATAGCAGTTATATTAAAATATTTGTCTTCCCCATTAGACTATAAACTTCATCAGGTCAGGAGCTATGCATAGTTCCTTTCCATGATGCCATCACAGTGCATGCGTCTGAAAAATAGTAGCCGCTCAATTTATAGCTTTAATCTGAATAATAGTGATGTTCAGAATGTGTTAAAGAGGAAAGACTGAAGCCCAAAAGATGTTCAGGAATCACTGCAACAATCTGGGCACTAAGTAATGAGCACTTAGCAAGCAGTCTCACTGGGAAAGTGGTGGGTGAATCAGAAAGATATTTATTGGAATGTATAACTAAGTACATATGGGCTAAGAAGGAATAGATTCTTCTGAGGTCCTAAGTTTGACTCTC
Source organism: Tragulus kanchil (assembly GCA_022376925.1). Lineage (NCBI taxonomy): Eukaryota > Metazoa > Chordata > Mammalia > Artiodactyla > Tragulidae > Tragulus > Tragulus kanchil. The sequence goes on from JAIOJX010000028.1 coordinate 126,318,544, forward strand.
TTAGAACACAAGAGGGTGTTGATTTATTTTCTCTTTTGTAACTGTCCTTGACTGGGGAAAATATGAGGGAGGGCACAGAGCAGAGCAATTGGTTGGGGATAGGATGAGCAGGCTGGTGAGGGATGTGAAGCAGCAATGCCACAGAGACTTTCGGAGAAAGATCACACCTTCCTTCCATAGAGCATCATGTTCTTGCTGGGCTAGTAATCCATCCCAGACTTGGCCAGCTTTGGCCCTCTAAGTGTGAGAATGTGAACTGTGTATGGGTGACAGAATGTGACCTCAGGGAAAATGAGTCTGGGTATGAGAATAGAGAAGTTATGACCAGCTGCAGTGATAATTACAAAGGTCCATTTACTTTAACCTATCAGACACTGATACAAAGCAGAATGCAAGTTTACATTAAACATTGTCCAGACAGGTTTCCTATGTGACAGAAAGCATTTTTCATTCAGCCTTTGAGGGCCAATAGAACATTTTCCGCACACGTGCGCGTGCGCGCGCGCGCACACACACACACACACACACACACACACACACACGTGACCAGAAACTAATATGTACTCACATAATAGTCCAAGTCCATCACTGTCAAGAATTGTGTTATATTTTTATCCTTGTGGGAAGCCCTAAGACATGGTTGGGTCATTTCTAAGACTGAAGCTTCCAATGATGAATCAAGCCCACCATTGTATCAAAACTGGGATTCCAAACAATAAGGATAGGAACATTGAAGGAAAACAATTAAGACATATTGTTATTAAACAAGAGTCCTGGGTATAAAGGAGAAGAAAGGAAAAACAGAAATCCACACTAAAGCCTACATACCAGGAGTGAATCCTTCTTCAAACAGGAATTCTGAATTTTTTTCCTGTTTTTTGCAGCTTGAGCTTGTATGAGACCACTTTAAGCCCAATGGTTGCCAATGGCAATGAATTGGTGCCCTTTAAGGAGGTGGATAAGGTTTACATTATGCTAAAACATTCATTTCCTGATTGCTTACTAGGTAATTGTGTATCCACTCTTTTAGTTGCCCATTCTTTTAGTTTTAGCTGTCTTCTTTTCTTAATTTTAGAGGAGGGTCAAGGAAAAGAAAGAAAATGAACAATTGGTTGGTAACTGTCCTTGACTGGGGAAAATATGAGGGAGGGCACAGAGCAGAGCAATTGGTTGGGGATAGGATGAGCAGGCTGGTGAGGGATGTGAAGCAGCAATGCCACAGAGACTTTCGGAGAAAGATCACACCTTCCTTCCATAGAGCATCATGTTCTTGCTGGGCTAGTAATCCATCCCAGACTTGGCCAGCTTTGGCCCTCTAAGTGTGAGAATGTGAACTGTGTATGGGTGACAGAATGTGACCTCAGGGAAAATGAGTCTGGGTATGAGAATAGAGAAGTTATGACCAGCTGCAGTGATAATTACAAAGGTCCATTTACTTTAACCTATCAGACACTGATACAAAGCAGAATGCAAGTTTACATTAAACATTGTCCAGACAGGTTTCCTATGTGACAGAAAGCATTTTTCATTCAGCCTTTGAGGGCCAATAGAACATTTTCCGCACACGTGCGCGCGCGCGCACACACACACACACACACACACACACACACACACGTGACCAGAAACTAATATGTACTCACATAATAGTCCAAGTCCATCACTGTCAAGAATTGTGTTATATTTTTATCCTTGTGGGAAGCCCTAAGACATGGTTGGGTCATTTCTAAGACTGAAGCTTCCAATGATGAATCAAGCCCACCATTGTATCAAAACTGGGATTCCAAACAATAAGGATAGGAACATTGAAGGAAAACAATTAAGACATATTGTTATTAAACAAGAGTCCTGGGTATAAAGGAGAAGAAAGGAAAAACAGAAATCCACACTAAAGCCTACATACCAGGAGTGAATCCTTCTTCAAACAGGAATTCTGAATTTTTTTCCTGTTTTTTGCAGCTTGAGCTTGTATGAGACCACTTTAAGCCCAATGGTTGCCAATGGCAATGAATTGGTGCCCTTTAAGGAGGTGGATAAGGTTTACATTATGCTAAAACATTCATTTCCTGATTGCTTACTAGGTAATTGTGTATCCACTCTTTTAGTTGCCCATTCTTTTAGTTTTAGCTGTCTTCTTTTCTTAATTTTAGAGGAGGGTCAAGGAAAAGAAAGAAAATGAACAACATTTAGAATAAATATTCTGTTCAGTTCAGTCCCTCAGTTGTGTCAGACTCTTTGCGACCCCATGGACTGCAGCATGCCAGGCATCCCTGTCCTTCACCATCTCCTGAAAAGTGCTCAGACTCATGTCCATTGACTCAGTGATGCCATCCAACCCTCTCATCCTCTACCGTCTCCTTCTCCTTCTGCCTTCTATTTTTCCCAACATCAAGGTTCTTTCCAATGAGTCATCTCTTTGGACCTGGTGGCCAAATTATTGTAGCTTCAGCTTCAGTATCAATCCTTCTGATGAATATTCAGACTTGATTTCCTTTACGATTGACTGGTTTGATCTCCTTGCAGTTCACGGGACTCTCAAGAACCATCTCCAACACCACAATTCAAAGGCATCAATTCTTTGGCTCTCAGCCTTCTTTATGGTCCAATTCTCACATCTATACATGATAACTGGGAATAAATATTAAGAGTCACAAAATTTGGAAGAGGTACACAATTAACACTATACATATGGGTATGGAGGCTTCCCAGGTGGCACTAATGGTAAAGAACCTGCCTGCCAATGCAGAAAATATAAGAGATGTGGGTTCAATCCCTGAATTGGAAAGATTCCCTGGGGAGGGCATGGCAGCCCACTTTAGTATTCTTGCCTGGAGAATCCCATGGACAGAGGAGTCTGGTGGGCTACAGTTTACTGGGTCATGCAGAGTTGGACAGAACTGAAGTGACTTAGCACAGCTTAGCACATAATATGTATTGGTTGAGATTTTGATTTTGAATTATATTTTGATTAGAAGGCAGTAGAAGTTAGCACATTAGCTTTGACTTGAAATGGACTTGAGTTTGAACCCTAGCCCTGTCTCCTATCTTGTCCTTAGAAATCAACCTCCTCAAAGCCTCCACTTTCTTATGTGTTAACAGGAATGATAATGCTCATGTCCTAGGATTTTGTGAAGATTAAAAACTATAATCTACATTAAGTACCTAACACATGGAAGTGCTACTTCACACCTGACTATTCATGGCTCCAATAATTAAAGCTAATTAGAAATTGGCTGTAGATTATATTTTATTAAATAGTTGGCTGGGTTTCTATCACTTTCACAGTAGGTTTCATCGGACTATATTATGGGCAAGATTGTTACTTAAATGATTCTCTTGTATAATTAGTCTTTACTAGAGGTTGTAATAAGTCTCACAGTATTCTTGTCATTATCCCCAAATCACTGGACTATTATACTAAAAATAACCAAGTTACAGATGGACTGGAACATTTATCTGCCACCTTGTAGAAGCCTTACTCCATTCTGTATTTAAAAAAGAGTGCAATAATGAAAACAGAGAAAAAGAACAACCATAAAGCCTCAGAACCATGATGCTGCGTATTATCTTTCTTAGCAAGAAGTTCAAAGGAAGAAGTTGAAAATGATTGGCATAAAACAAGCTATTTTCATGATCAGTAGGTTTTAACGTGCATGTTGTGAGCTGTGCCATGATGATGCACAATTATGCCCTGGGATTCTGCAATTCCAGTTAGCTAGCATTCTGAAAAAAGTCTTTGGCTCTCAGCCTTCTTTATGGTCCAATTCTCACATCTATACATGATAACTGGGAATAAATATTAAGAGTCACAAAATTTGGAAGAGGTACACAATTAACACTATACATATGGGTATGGAGGCTTCCCAGGTGGCACTAATGGTAAAGAACCTGCCTGCCAATGCAGAAAATATAAGAGATGTGGGTTCAATCCCTGAATTGGAAAGATTCCCTGGGGAGGGCATGGCAGCCCACTTTAGTATTCTTGCCTGGAGAATCCCATGGACAGAGGAGTCTGGTGGGCTACAGTTTACTGGGTCATGCAGAGTTGGACAGAACTGAAGTGACTTAGCACAGCTTAGCACATAATATGTATTGGTTGAGATTTTGATTTTGAATTATATTTTGATTAGAAGGCAGTAGAAGTTAGCACATTAGCTTTGACTTGAAATGGACTTGAGTTTGAACCCTAGCCCTGTCTCCTATCTTGTCCTTAGAAATCAACCTCCTCAAAGCCTCCACTTTCTTATGTGTTAACAGGAATGATAATGCTCATGTCCTAGGATTTTGTGAAGATTAAAAACTATAATCTACATTAAGTACCTAACACATGGAAGTGCTACTTCACACCTGACTATTCATGGCTCCAATAATTAAAGCTAATTAGAAATTGGCTGTAGATTATATTTTATTAAATAGTTGGCTGGGTTTCTATCACTTTCACAGTAGGTTTCATCGGACTATATTATGGGCAAGATTGTTACTTAAATGATTCTCTTGTATAATTAGTCTTTACTAGAGGTTGTAATAAGTCTCACAGTATTCTTGTCATTATCCCCAAATCACTGGACTATTATACTAAAAATAACCAAGTTACAGATGGACTGGAACATTTATCTGCCACCTTGTAGAAGCCTTACTCCATTCTGTATTTAAAAAAGAGTGCAATAATGAAAACAGAGAAAAAGAACAACCATAAAGCCTCAGAACCATGATGCTGCGTATTATCTTTCTTAGCAAGAAGTTCAAAGGAAGAAGTTGAAAATGATTGGCATAAAACAAGCTATTTTCATGATCAGTAGGTTTTAACGTGCATGTTGTGAGCTGTGCCATGATGATGCACAATTATGCCCTGGGATTCTGCAATTCCAGTTAGCTAGCATTCTGAATGAACTAACATCTTCCAAAAGTACGTATTATTTTACCAAGAAATAATTTAAGACCAGTAAATTTTTGCCACAACATGTTCATTGTTTTGAAGAATTATAATTCTTAGAAGAAGCTTGTTCAGTGTTTGGCAATGAAAACAATGATCTAATTAGACTGATTATGTAAGCTAATTTCTAGCCCCAGATGTGGGCCTGTCTGTTAGCTAAGCAAGGCTCCTGCTTGAGCAACCGTGTCTGTGTCCACCATCAAGGTTATGGTCCAGCCTGGGCACAGGGATTTCCCTGAAGCAGGAAATCTTCATAAGTCCCTATGGAAGGACTTTATACTCTTTTCTTTTCTTTCATAAACAAAATCTCCAACATGGCTGTAAAATGTAGACAGATGCTTTTAGCATCTAAAAAATCAGTAAGTACTAGCTTCTTTTTTTCTGCCCTTTTTATTGAAATGGGAAAGTGAAGGTCGTTGATGGCTTTTAACATGGAATCATAGATGATCATGCCTGAGAGAATCTATGAGATTCTTTGTGAAACTCCCTTTTCAGGCAAATTGACGCTTGGAAACTTCCACAGAACATAGAGTCTTGAAATATATATATATATATATATTTATATATTTAAGGGCAATTGATTTAGAAAATTTTTCTGTTTTTTGCCAAATATCAACATTAATCAGTCATAGAAAACTTAGAGTCTTAGCCTAAGGCCTTCATCAGAAGTGTTGGCCAGATCTTTTTTTTCTTCTATAACTTTTACTCTATTTTATTGGAAAGGAGTTTGGTTCCCTTTCAATCATTTTCTTCTTTTACAGGGACTACAGGAAAGATGTTAGGTGTGTCTGTAAACTGAGGGAAGTCACATCCACTGTGACAATGAATGGGGAGGGTCATATGTTACTAGCCCCCCTCTTTGTACCCCAGTAGCCAACACTCTTTTTTAGGATCCTTGGCTTCTGTTTCTCACTCATGGGATATTGGACGCTTGCCAGGAACCATCTTTGATGATGTGAAATACTGAGTGTGTACAGTTACTGGAGGGAAGTATTATAGTTCTCGGGAAGAAGCCAAATTACTGAAAACTAAGAACTCTCACCCTGTTTTGTTGGGTAATCGCTACCTCAAAAAGTATTTTCTTCTACCTTCCCAAGCAGCCATTTCTCTGGGAAGCCAGTTATTAGCAACCCAGAATTGCCCTGTAGAGTAGGGGGAAAATGGTTTGAAAAATGAGGATAATGAAAACAAAATATTTCACAATAAAATCTCTTCAAAGTTATCCATTTTATATATATATAAAAAACCCCTTTTGGTAGCAAATGTGTACACTCTTTTACAAATTTTACTTTTCGTTTTCTTAATCAGATTCAAAGTAGAACAAAAATTAGACTTCAAAGAAGTTTTGTATTCATTGAATATAACTGAGATATTTAGTGGTGGCTGTGACCTTTCTGGAATAACAGGTAATGTGAAAAAGTATTCTTATATTATCATGTAAATATGTTCTCTTAGTAACTGTGTTAACTGACGATCTTAAGACTAAAAGAGCATTTGGCCCAGAAAATACGTACATGGGGAATAAATGTCATCATCATGTCAAGCTGTCTGTAAACAGACTCTCTATTCTGCATTTAAGTAGTTTTGCTTAATGAAAGCCAGACAGCATGTTAGAATGTTAGGTAAGTCTTCTAACCACACTTACAATGAAACTATGTAGGAAAAGTATTATATGGGTTTTTATTCCTGCCCTGTTTGGATTTTCTTATCTGAATATTGGGAATTACAACTCTGAGTTCCTCATCTAAGCAGAGCTAATAAAACTCCCAATTTGCAAATGTTAATGCCGTAATATGAGAGCCCAAGAAATAGGCATTCGCAAGCTGCTGGATGAGGAACACAGTCTAGAAATTGCAGTGCTCCAGCTTGTGGATTTAGCTTGAGACTGACAACACATCAGAGGAGATGGAGGTTTTATGCTAACTGGCACCTTGGCAATTGTGCATGGCTGAGATGCTCGCACAACAAAGCCCAAGACAGTCTTTAATTTTTCTCATCCTGGCAGTACCCACTAGATCAAAAAGAACCAAAGAGAAAAAAATGGATGAAGAAGGCCAATTTGTCCTAAATTATTTGCCTTCATTTAAATTCAGTCTTCTGTTTTATAAAGACAAAAAAAAAAAAAATGTCCTAATGATACAAGCTTGTCTGTCTGACAGGGTTGGATATCCTAACCTAGAATGATTGTTTATTCCTATGTAAAATTTGGGCTTTGGAAAAGCATTCATTAACTTATTCATTCATCAGTTATGTGGGAGAGTGAATAGAATGAATGAGTTTTCCTGGTGGAGGAGGTGGGTGGGGTGCACAGGTGACAGAGATGTTCATTATCACCTTCACACATGATTTAGCTGCCTGTTCTCACACTGACACATAGATCTGACTTCTTTGACAATTTCATCAGCATCGGGAATGAGGCAGTCAAAATTAAATACTGCAATAGGATGCTGTCTGAGTGTGCCCCGGAATGCAGCCACCTCACCAACCTGAAATCAACCGAGCCATTTTTTAAACACCTCTTCCTCTTAAATTTCTTTCTGGCCTTCTGAAGCTCACTTGCTTTATCTCAGACATTTCAAACAGCCACTCGCTCTGCAAATTCCCAGCAATCTGTGACTTCTATAAAATCTCTTTTACAAGCAGGTTTATCAAGAAAATACCTCTAAAATGCTTTATAAGAGAATTTGTACAAGAGATTAACCCTGATCAGAAAAGAATAAATGTTCAACATGTTTTACTCTGAGTTACCTGTTTGAGTTGTTTTAACTACTTTGACTCTTTGGTTCTTTCTTACTGACTGAAACAGAACAACCACATCCAAAGCTGGCACTATTTCTGGTCTTTAGGAAAACAGTGAATTAATTCCCTTACCATTTATACAATAAATATTTGCTAGAGACTACTATGGTGGCTTTCCTGGTGGCTCAGTGATAAAGAATCTGCCTGCCAAGCAGGACATTTGAGTTCAATCCCTGGGTTAGGAAGATTCCCTGAAGAAAAAAATGGCAACCTACTCCAGTAATCTTGCCTGGGAAATCCCACGGACAGAGGAGCCTGGAGGGCTACAGTCTGTGGGGTTGCAAAAGAGTTGGACACACTTCGTAACTAAAACAATACAAAAGCTACTGCTATGGGATATTTACACAAAAGAGACACTATCTTATATTCAGATCATTGACAAATTTTGAATGAAGTATTTGCAAAAGTGTTATTTTGGAAACTTTGAGATGAATATTTGATTTTCAATTACTTCTTATGTCACCTTTAGTAAAATATTTAATCTTTCTGCGCCTCAATTTTCTAATTTATTAAGTGAATAATATTAAGTGTGTGTGTACGTGTGTGTATATAAACTCAGCTGTGACCAACTCTTTGTGATCCCATGGATTGTAACCCACCAGGCATCTCTGTCCGTGGCATTTTCCAGGCAAGATTACTGGAGTCGGTTTCCATTTCATTCTCCAGGGACCTTCCTGACCCAGGGATCCAACCTGCATCTCTTATGAGCCTTGCATTGGCAGCCTGGTTCTTTACCACTAGTGCCACCTGGGATGCTCCATATATCCTCGTGGCTGAAATAAATAAAAGGATGTATGTAAATCACTTTGTTCAGCATCTGTTATATACAGGGTATTCAGTAATTGTTAAGTACCAAAAAAAAAAAAAAGTGAGCAAATGGCACATTAGTATTTACTTGCACATCTTCCGTTAAAGCTATTGCAAGTTTCTTGTCCTCTTGATAAAATAGTCTTGAAATTTTTATAGAAAATTAAGGGGACGAATGATTTCAAAGGTATAGAAACCTGTGAGTTTATGGAGTTCAGATCCCTTGTTCTAAACTGTCATCTAAATGTCCTGTTTATTTTTCCAAGACTGGGCCCCCTCTGTAGAAGGTAAAATACAGAAGACCAAATTGCTCAGTCTACTAGCCAAGGGCTCACTTGACCTGGTGCCAGTGCTAAACTGCAAACAGGAAACTCTCCACTCCATCTCAACTTGCTTTTTGGTCTTTTTATTCTTTTTATGGGCCCCTCAGTCATCTACCTGTCCTCTATACACAAATTCTGTCTTAGTTCTAGAAAGTAGTGGAAAAAGAATGTGCTTATTGGCATGACCTTAAAAGATCACACTCCTTCATTTTAGTTAAACCACATTCATGATGTGGATGCTCCCCTTTTTCCATCTGAATTGTTTCTGTCACTGGATATATTCTTAACCATTGATGTATTTATTTGCCAAGTATTTCTTATAAGCTAACTCGCTGCCAGGCAATTTTCTAGAGTTGAATAACAGACAAATTCCCTCTCCTAATGGAGTTTACATCTGTTAGGGCAGATGGACAATTAACATGTAATTAATTAATTAAATGGTGAGCTGATAGATGCTATGAATTAACTAAAATAGAGTCATGGGATAAAGTGATTAGATCAGATAAAAGCAGAATCAGATGTAGTGGGACGAGAAGATTGCTTTGAGAAAGTGTCATTTTTATTGAGACCTAAGTAACAGGGGAGCCGATCAGGATAAGTTCTGGGAAACAGGGTTTTAAACAGAGGTGGGGCTAAAGCCTTGATGCTTGACCTTATTTTCCAGGCAAGATTACTGGAGTCGGTTTCCATTTCATTCTCCAGGGACCTTCCTGACCCAGGGATCCAACCTGCATCTCTTATGAGCCTTGCATTGGCAGCCTGGTTCTTTACCACTAGTGCCACCTGGGATGCTCCATATATCCTCGTGGCTGAAATAAATAAAAGGATGTATGTAAATCACTTTGTTCAGCATCTGTTATATACAGGGTATTCAGTAATTGTTAAGTACCAAAAAAAAAAAAAAGTGAGCAAATGGCACATTAGTATTTACTTGCACATCTTCCGTTAAAGCTATTGCAAGTTTCTTGTCCTCTTGATAAAATAGTCTTGAAATTTTTATAGAAAATTAAGGGGACGAATGATTTCAAAGGTATAGAAACCTGTGAGTTTATGGAGTTCAGATCCCTTGTTCTAAACTGTCATCTAAATGTCCTGTTTATTTTTCCAAGACTGGGCCCCCTCTGTAGAAGGTAAAATACAGAAGACCAAATTGCTCAGTCTACTAGCCAAGGGCTCACTTGACCTGGTGCCAGTGCTAAACTGCAAACAGGAAACTCTCCACTCCATCTCAACTTGCTTTTTGGTCTTTTTATTCTTTTTATGGGCCCCTCAGTCATCTACCTGTCCTCTATACACAAATTCTGTCTTAGTTCTAGAAAGTAGTGGAAAAAGAATGTGCTTATTGGCATGACCTTAAAAGATCACACTCCTTCATTTTAGTTAAACCACATTCATGATGTGGATGCTCCCCTTTTTCCATCTGAATTGTTTCTGTCACTGGATATATTCTTAACCATTGATGTATTTATTTGCCAAGTATTTCTTATAAGCTAACTCGCTGCCAGGCAATTTTCTAGAGTTGAATAACAGACAAATTCCCTCTCCTAATGGAGTTTACATCTGTTAGGGCAGATGGACAATTAACATGTAATTAATTAATTAAATGGTGAGCTGATAGATGCTATGAATTAACTAAAATAGAGTCATGGGATAAAGTGATTAGATCAGATAAAAGCAGAATCAGATGTAGTGGGACGAGAAGATTGCTTTGAGAAAGTGTCATTTTTATTGAGACCTAAGTAACAGGGGAGCCGATCAGGATAAGTTCTGGGAAACAGGGTTTTAAACAGAGGTGGGGCTAAAGCCTTGATGCTTGACCTTATAGCCAGAGCTACTGGATGAGGAAAAGAGCACAGGAGGTGAGGATGAGAGGTAATCAAAGGCCCAGACAGTCATCACACACAGAGTCTGGAGTTATATTTAGGAAGCCATTTTTTATGCAAATCACCCTTTGATGACTTCTGTCTTGCCTGAGGGGAGTTACTTTTCTGTAAGCTGTTAGAAATGGTTCTCCTTGAGTAAATTATTTCTTCATGAATTCTTCTAAATTTGGTTGTCCTGGTGGAATCCACCTGCATCACATCAGCTTTCTCTCTCCAGAAGGACAAAGCTCCTTTTTCTCCTCTCTCTTCAACTTTCAAGGCTCATCTTGCCTTCCTCCACCTTCTTGCCACCACTAAACCCAAGACCACCTTTCCATTGTCTCTGTGAGGACTGTTGTCAGATCTATGTGGTCTTGACGCAGCAGGGGTGCCAGATGGCTTCTGAACTCTTGGTTTCATTTCCCTCTTCTCAGGGAGGCTCTCCACAGGTCACTATATCAGAGTGCTTCACACATACATCGGTTCCACCAAGGAGAGGAGAGGCTTTCTCTCTCAGCTTGTTTCCACAGTAGAACAAAGCGTTGTTAGGACACTATCTTACACTGAGAAATTTGACAGGTTTTTAAAGCCTAGCTCTGAAGTGGTTTTGGAACAGATGACATGAAAGCTCTTTAGACTTTTATCACCTCACCAGTCTTGAAGGAAAGTAAATTTTGTTTGAAACTCAGATCAAAACCCAATACAGAATTTAAAAGCCAAGTTGGCTTTGTGGTTGAAGACAGTGGGTGGGATTAATTCACATCTGTAAAGCCTTTTTCATCTTATCTGTAGACCATGACTAAGGGGGGCAAAATCCTCAGTCCATTCAAATATTTCACTTAGTGGGGTGCCTGACTTGAGGCCGATCTACTTCTATCTTTACCTTTCATATCTGAGCTAAACTTGGTCTCTTTGTATCTTCTCTATCTATCGTCTTTGTAAGAGCTAAACTGAAATCACCTTTATCTATAGCAAATTAGCTAACTTGGAGGGAGTTCGGGATTTTTTTTCCTTTGCTCATTTGAAAATGTAATGGGATCCAATAAGTTAATTTGGTTCTGAGATTTCACAAACTTATCTGATAAGCCAGTCTGGGGGGAAAAAGGGTGAGGATGAGAGGTAATCAAAGGCCCAGACAGTCATCACACACAGAGTCTGGAGTTATATTTAGGAAGCCATTTTTTATGCAAATCACCCTTTGATGACTTCTGTCTTGCCTGAGGGGAGTTACTTTTCTGTAAGCTGTTAGAAATGGTTCTCCTTGAGTAAATTATTTCTTCATGAATTCTTCTAAATTTGGTTGTCCTGGTGGAATCCACCTGCATCACATCAGCTTTCTCTCTCCAGAAGGACAAAGCTCCTTTTTCTCCTCTCTCTTCAACTTTCAAGGCTCATCTTGCCTTCCTCCACCTTCTTGCCACCACTAAACCCAAGACCACCTTTCCATTGTCTCTGTGAGGACTGTTGTCAGATCTATGTGGTCTTGACGCAGCAGGGGTGCCAGATGGCTTCTGAACTCTTGGTTTCATTTCCCTCTTCTCAGGGAGGCTCTCCACAGGTCACTATATCAGAGTGCTTCACACATACATCGGTTCCACCAAGGAGAGGAGAGAGGCTTTCTCTCTCAGCTTGTTTCCACAGTAGAACAAAGCGTTGTTAGGACACTATCTTACACTGAGAAATTTGACAGGTTTTTAAAGCCTAGCTCTGAAGTGGTTTTGGAACAGATGACATGAAAGCTCTTTAGACTTTTATCACCTCACCAGTCTTGAAGGAAAGTAAATTTTGTTTGAAACTCAGATCAAAACCCAATACAGAATTTAAAAGCCAAGTTGGCTTTGTGGTTGAAGACAGTGGGTGGGATTAATTCACATCTGTAAAGCCTTTTTCATCTTATCTGTAGACCATGACTAAGGGGGGCAAAATCCTCAGTCCATTCAAATATTTCACTTAGTGGGGTGCCTGACTTGAGGCCGATCTACTTCTATCTTTACCTTTCATATCTGAGCTAAACTTGGTCTCTTTGTATCTTCTCTATCTATCGTCTTTGTAAGAGCTAAACTGAAATCACCTTTATCTATAGCAAATTAGCTAACTTGGAGGGAGTTCGGGATTTTTTTTCCTTTGCTCATTTGAAAATGTAATGGGATCCAATAAGTAATGGTTCTGAGATTTAACCCTTAAATGCACTTTCATATTTTTGAACAGATTCTTCTGAAGTGTATGTTTCCCAAGTCATGCAACAAGCTTCCTTTGAAATAAATGAAGATGGCAGTGAAGTTGCAACATCAACTGGTAGGATAAATGATGTCACAGCAAGCCAGGTGGAAGGCCTGACTGGAAAGGAGCATGAGAAGGCTGGAACTGGTGGCTCTCTGATCTCCTTTTCTCCTCCAACACTGTAGGAAGGGGAACGTGGCTATTAGGCTATTTATGCATCTGTGTGGCTGGAGTTTAAGGCAAAAGGAAAGAGAAGGGACTTGATTAGAAGTTTCGGCTCCCCTACCGATAACTACTTAATTTTAAACTGGATTACTTGTCCATTAGCGGATAGGACCAGTGGAGAAAACTTTAAACTCAAACCTGAAATCACAATTGCTCAGGAATATTCACTCTTAAGTAACTGTATTCATTTCATTCTTCCTTTGTACTCTTAGTTCCTACTTGTCTAATTTGATTCCTGTTATCTCTGTAGCAGTGACTCTCAAATTTAGCTGCCTATGAGAGTCAGCTGAAAAGCTTTTAAAAATTCTGTGCCCGGCTCACACCCTAAAATAATTAAAGCAGTATCTCTGGTGATGAGATTTAGCCTTCAGTATTTTCCTAGGTTTCCCTAAGTGCTAACTGTGCGTCCAAAGTTGAGAACTACTGCTCTCCAGTGACTTGCAGCTTATCCTTGGTCCTGCAAGTATCATGCATCGACCAGCAGCATCAGCATCACTCTGGACCTTATTGGAAATGCAGAACCTAGGGTCCAACTCCAGACCCACTGATCCAGCATCTGCATTTTCCAGGGTCTCTTGGCAACTTGTAGGACACATTACAGTTTAGGAGCCATTCTTCTATAATACATTTCCTTGAACAAATGGTATTTTGAATAGTATCTATCACTGTATAAAAGTAATGCTCAATAAATAATTGGAGGGCTTCCCCTGGTGGTCCAGTGGATAAGGACATCGCCTTGCATACTTGCGTATTTTTTTCCTTTGCTCATTTAAAATTAATGGGATCCAATAAGTAATGGTTCTGAGATTTAATCCTTAAATGCACTTTCATATTTTTGAACAGATTCTTCTGAAGTGTATGTTTCCCAAGTCATGCAACAAGCTTCCTTTGAAATAAATGAAGATGGCAGTGAAGTTGCAACATCAACTGGTAGGATAAATGATGTCACAGCAAGCCAGGTGGAAGGCCTGACTGGAAAGGAGCATGAGAAGGCTGGAACTGGTGGCTCTCTGATCTCCTTTTCTCCTCCAACACTGTAGGAAGGGGAACGTGGCTATTAGGCTATTTATGCATCTGTGTGGCTGGAGTTTAAGGCAAAAGGAAAGAGAAGGGACTTGATTAGAAGTTTCGGCTCCCCTACCGATAACTACTTAATTTTAAACTGGATTACTTGTCCATTAGCGGATAGGACCAGTGGAGAAAACTTTAAACTCAAACCTGAAATCACAATTGCTCAGGAATATTCACTCTTAAGTAACTGTATTCATTTCATTCTTCCTTTGTACTCTTAGTTCCTACTTGTCTAATTTGATTCCTGTTATCTCTGTAGCAGTGACTCTCAAATTTAGCTGCCTATGAGAGTCAGCTGAAAAGCTTTTAAAAATTCTGTGCCCGGCTCACACCCTAAAATAATTAAAGCAGTATCTCTGGTGATGAGATTTAGCCTTCAGTATTTTCCTAGGTTTCCCTAAGTGCTAACTGTGCGTCCAAAGTTGAGAACTACTGCTCTCCAGTGACTTGCAGCTTATCCTTGGTCCTGCAAGTATCATGCATCGACCAGCAGCATCAGCATCACTCTGGACCTTATTGGAAATGCAGAACCTAGGGTCCAACTCCAGACCCACTGATCCAGCATCTGCATTTTCCAGGGTCTCTTGGCAACTTGTAGGACACATTACAGTTTAGGAGCCATTCTTCTATAATACATTTCCTTGAACAAATGGTATTTTGAATAGTATCTATCACTGTATAAAAGTAATGCTCAATAAATAATTGGAGGGCTTCCCCTGGTGGTCCAGTGGATAAGGACATCGCCTTGCAGTGCAAGGGGCGCCGGTTCGATCCCTGGCCTGGGAAGATCCCATGTGCCACGGAGCGGCTGGACTGATGTGTCCAATTGCCGAGCCAGAGCTCTGGAGCGCAGGTGCCCAGAGCTGGTGCTCTGCGACAACAGAGGCCACCACGATGGGAGGCCCACACAAGCCAAAGAACAAAGATGGATGAAAATGGGCAAATGAAAGACCAATAGAAGGGCCCACCTGCTCCCTTCCCTCCCCACCCCACCCCCCACCAAAAAAAAAAAAATAATTGGAGGAAAAAACCTTAAATTCAGTTAGTAATGGAAAGACAACTTTAATGAATTCCTCATAAATCTATAGTAATTCTTCAGCCTTTTTGGATTTTAACCAATATTTAAAAGATATACATCCTTTAAATAATCATAGTGCTAAATTTATACTCACATTATTAATTTCTTGATTAATTTATGTTGTTATATGATGCCAATGGATTTTGACCTCTGGGTTGGACACTCTGGGCTCCCACTACTGTTTTGCCATCTCCCGAAGGGCTTTGCATAATGGATATCAAGGATCTTAGCTTGGAGGGGTTGGGTTATTACAATCCTTGAAGAAATCAAAGGTGGTGTTGGGATGAGGTTGCTAGTTCATGTCGACAAATTTTCCACTTGTTTTTGCATAAAATTGGAAGAGTCCTTAGAAATCACTGTATGATCCTCTCATGTCGATGAAGAAACAGACCCACGTGGGGAGCAGTTTGCCTAAGGTCATACTAGTAAGACAAGTATGGTTTGCACTGAAATCAGCTTCCTGGACTTCAAATTCAGAGCTCTTTCTGTGGTTGTTTGTTGCCTTTTGTTTTTAGTGTAGAGTTCTCTAAGAGGAGCTAACAATCATTAAGGGACTAGCAGTGACCTTAGTGTGAGTATTTTGACTTTCAGGCATCTCCTTAGTGCATGCTCAGAAACGAAAAACAAAAAAGATGATCTCAAGTATTCACCCAAATGAGTATTCACCCGACTGCTTCTCTATATTATCTCATTAATTCAGACAGGAGTCTATATTCCCTGGTAATTTGGTTATCATAACCCTTGTATTAAAGTAGAGGAATGTCAGGCATTTTCTGTTACTAAGGCTATGTTGGATCATATATTCTACCCCCAGATAAGTCGATTTTGCAGAAGGGTTATCTTGACTTAAAGGCAACTGAGAAACAGCAGATACAAAATGAGCCATTGTGCCCAACTCTTTGCGACTTTATAGACTATAGCCCACCAGGCTCCTCTGTCCATGGGATTCTCCAGGCAAGAATACTGACTGGAATGAGTTGTCATGCCCTCCTCCAGAGGATCTTCCTGACTCAGGAATCAAATCCACATCTCTTATGTCTCTTGCATTGGCAGATGTGTTCTTTACCACTAGCAGCACTTGGGAAGCCCTGTGTGTCTAAAATCAGGACATAAGTTTACATTATGAAGGTTTCTTCCTTCTTGCCTTCCATACCAAGAGTAGGAACTTTTATCATAGGAGATGAAAGTTGGCACTGATTAAGAGTCTGCATTACAAAATCTTATTAAATGACCCTTATATAACATTAATTTTCCCCATACACCATTAATTTTCCTCATATGTTTACTTCTCACAGTTTACCATACCTTGAAGCTCAAACGCTTTTTCCTTTGTCATTTCACAACAGTTTACTATTTTTTTTTAAAAATGATACAACCACTTCTTTGGTTATTCACTTCTTTTTTGGGAAGCTCCTGTGTGGATACAAAATAAAACCATTTCTTCTGTTAACCTGTCTTTTGACAGTTTAATTTGTACACCACAGTTACAAATAAAAAGTGTAGAGGAATAGGTTTTTCCTTCTCTACAATTATTTGTAAATTCTGACGACTGTTACATTTTAAAGATATTTTCCTGGATCTGAAAAAATTGTACAAAATTACATTATTGGAAAACAAAATATCTGAATTGAGCATAGAAATATTTAATCTTCTAGAAAAAAATCCAGCGACTTAAATTTATGCACTCTGAAATATTGACAAATGCCACAATGGAGGAGCATGAATCAATTATTATGGTAAATAATTGTTAACAACAAATCTCTCCTTCTAATATCATAATAAGAATCTTGTATATATTCACAAGTCCTAAAAGCTCTTAGTTCAGAGAATAATTTTGGAAAAATTAAAAAAAGTTGAACCCAGATGTGATTATTACAAGCCTAGAGGATAGGAATAAAGTATAAGTACATCTGGATAGGAATTAGGAGTTGAAACACTATAAAATAAATCATATAATGTAAGCAAACAATAAGCAGAAAGTTACTGCTTAAAAGATGAAATTTTCAACTGCTTTCAATAAATTGAACCTAGTATCTGTTTTTCTTCTCCATTAAGCATAAATGTGAAGTTAGAATTATTCCATGAATAATCCAATATCTATTCTTCTGCTGTTTGATTTTTAAATGTATTCCAAGTTTCTCTGTATTTTCTATTTAGAAAGTGGTTATTTTTTCCACACATTAACTCCTTAAACAAAATAGCCTTTTCTGCCTACAAAAATATTGTGAATACTATGGATATATTTTCTGTACTGATCTTTTAATGTGAACATCTAAATAACTGTTGTCTCTATTTCATAGGCATAAACACACCTGCGATTATGAGTCTGTCACGAAACCAATTTAGAGCAAATCATCCGTTTCTGTTTATTATGAAGAATAACCCAACAGGTACCTTTTCGAAAATTCCCTAGTGAAACTTTTTAAGTTAAATAGACCTAGTCTATTGGATCTGTTGGAATCTTGCTGCGAATCATAATCTGTTCTAGCTGCTGATTACAGTCTCTACATCGGAAATCATTTGTTCTTTCAATCTGTTGAAGCTATTTAAAATTTTTTTCAATGTTTTTTAAGTGTCTATTTGTTGAGTGATTGTTTTGTGCTAGGCATTGTGTTTTAAGAGATGTTAGTGACCTGGAATAGATCAGCTGTAGTAGTAGCTGCCAAGATAGTTATTATAGGTGCTGATGAGTTAAATACCAATCTGTACAGCTAACACCATTCCAGTAAGTTAGATATTTGATGAATAAAACTAGAGACTCAGAAAAATCCAGCGACTTAAATTTATGCACTCTGAAATATTGACAAATGCCACAATGGAGGAGCATGAATCAATTATTATGGTAAATAATTGTTAACAACAAATCTCTCCTTCTAATATCATAATAAGAATCTTGTATATATTCACAAGTCCTAAAAGCTCTTAGTTCAGAGAATAATTTTGGAAAAATTAAAAAAAGTTGAACCCAGATGTGATTATTACAAGCCTAGAGGATAGGAATAAAGTATAAGTACATCTGGATAGGAATTAGGAGTTGAAACACTATAAAATAAATCATATAATGTAAGCAAACAATAAGCAGAAAGTTACTGCTTAAAAGATGAAATTTTCAACTGCTTTCAATAAATTGAACCTAGTATCTGTTTTTCTTCTCCATTAAGCATAAATGTGAAGTTAGAATTATTCCATGAATAATCCAATATCTATTCTTCTGCTGTTTGATTTTTAAATGTATTCCAAGTTTCTCTGTATTTTCTATTTAGAAAGTGATTCTTTTTTCTACACATTAACTCCTTAAACAAAATAGCCTTTTCTGCCTACAAAAATATTGTGAATACTATGGATATATTTTCTGTACTGATCTTTTAATGTGAACATCTAAATAACTGTTGTCTCTATTTCATAGGCATAAACACACCTGCGATTATGAGTCTGTCACGAAACCAATTTAGAGCAAATCATCCGTTTCTGTTTATTATGAAGAATAACCCAACAGGTACCTTTTCGAAAATTCCCTAGTGAAACTTTTTAAGTTAAATAGACCTAGTCTATTGGATCTGTTGGAATCTTGCTGCGAATCATAATCTGTTCTAGCTGCTGATTACAGTCTCTACATCGGAAATCATTTGTTCTTTCAATCTGTTGAAGCTATTTAAAATTTTTTTCAATGTTTTTTAAGTGTCTATTTGTTGAGTGATTGTTTTGTGCTAGGCATTGTGTTTTAAGAGATGTTAGTGACCTGGAATAGATCAGCTGTAGTAGTAGCTGCCAAGATAGTTATTATAGGTGCTGATGAGTTAAATACCAATCTGTACAGCTAACACCATTCCAGTAAGTTAGATATTTGATGAATAAAGACATAGAAACTCAGAGGGTTGTATCATTTGCCTAAGTTCATACAACTGAAAAGTGGTAAAGTGAGAATAAGACCTGTTTGTCTCAGAAGTCAACTTTTTTCAATGAGAGTGGAAATTGGAAATTTCACAGTTGTGAAAGGTTTTATAGGGAGATTCCAAGATTAAGTGGCTAGTGGCTCTGAGTGGGAGGGAGGGATCAAGCATTATTTCAGTTCTCTAATTTGGTCAATTCTAGAAGACAATGCAGTTAGGTACAAAAAGTAGGGGTAGTAGCCAATTGGACTGGCATTCCAGACATGGTGGCAACATAAATACAGATAGATGTTTAATCTGGGTAGATCTGGGTAGATGTTTTTGTGTCTTTTTGAGAGAGACCAGAAATGTGGATGCATTGAGGACACTTTTTTATTTTTTTAATTTTGGCCTCTTTAAAAAAAATTGTTTTATTTATTTATTTATTTTCACCCATCTTTATTCTTTGGCCTGTGTGGACCTCCCATTGCAGTGGCCTCTGTCGTTGCAGAGTACCAGATCTGGGCGCATGCACTCCAGAGCGCTGCTCGTAATTGGACACACCGGTCCAGCCATTCCTCTGCATGTGGGACCTTCCCCGGGCCAGGCATCAAACTGGTGCCCCTTGCACTACAAGGCAGACTCCTTACCCACTGGACCACCAAGGAAGCCTGAACCTTTCCCTGAGTATATATTTAGGACTCCTCAGGAGTCATAATCCAATGACTATATACCACAGGAAAAGAGATAATATCTTACTCATTTCTATATCCAGCCCATAATTTGGCAAAATGACTTGCCACTTAATATCAGTATCCCTAGAGGCTGACAGTTTGGACTTGGGTTCAAGGGCAAGTTTAATTTGCTAATAGCTCTAAGACAAGTCTAGGTATATTTTCCCACCCTGTATTTGAACATAGTATCCGTACTTATCTCATAGATTGTTTTGTGCTAGGCATTGTGTTTTAAGAGATGTTAGTGACCTGGAATAGATCAGCTGTAGTAGTAGCTGCCAAGATAGTTATTATAGGTGCTGATGAGTTAAATACCAATCTGTACAGCTAACACCATTCCAGTAAGTTAGATATTTGATGAATAAAGACATAGAAACTCAGAGGGTTGTATCATTTGCCTAAGTTCATACAACTGAAAAGTGGTAAAGTGAGAATAAGACCTGTTTGTCTCAGAAGTCAACTTTTTTCAATGAGAGTGGAAATTGGAAATTTCACAGTTGTGAAAGGTTTTATAGGGAGATTCCAAGATTAAGTGGCTAGTGGCTCTGAGTGGGAGGGAGGGATCAAGCATTATTTCAGTTCTCTAATTTGGTCAATTCTAGAAGACAATGCAGTTAGGTACAAAAAGTAGGGGTAGTAGCCAATTGGACTGGCATTCCAGACATGGTGGCAACATAAATACAGATAGATGTTTAATCTGGGTAGATCTGGGTAGATGTTTTTGTGTCTTTTTGAGAGAGACCAGAAATGTGGATGCATTGAGGACACTTTTTTATTTTTTTAATTTTGGCCTCTTTAAAAAAAATTGTTTTATTTATTTATTTATTTTCACCCATCTTTATTCTTTGGCCTGTGTGGACCTCCCATTGCAGTGGCCTCTGTCGTTGCAGAGTACCAGATCTGGGCGCATGCACTCCAGAGCGCTGCTCGTAATTGGACACACCGGTCCAGCCATTCCTCTGCATGTGGGACCTTCCCCGGGCCAGGCATCAAACTGGTGCCCCTTGCACTACAAGGCAGACTCCTTACCCACTGGACCACCAAGGAAGCCTGAACCTTTCCCTGAGTATATATTTAGGACTCCTCAGGAGTCATAATCCAATGACTATATACCACAGGAAAAGAGATAATATCTTACTCATTTCTATATCCAGCCCATAATTTGGCAAAATGACTTGCCACTTAATATCAGTATCCCTAGAGGCTGACAGTTTGGACTTGGGTTCAAGGGCAAGTTTAATTTGCTAATAGCTCTAAGACAAGTCTAGGTATATTTTCCCCACCCTGTATTTGAACATAGTATCCGTACTTATCTCATAGAGGTAAGTAAAATTGTATATGAAGCCTGTGACACTGCCTGACACATGATATTCATTAGGAATACAGCAATAAATACACATGAGTGAATGACAGTAAATGAAAGAAGAAAAATTTCTCTAAATAAGTTGATTTACGTAGACGAGGCATAGTTAATTTCAGAATCTGAATCTGTTAGTTTAACTAGCAATACTGATATTATTGACACCCTGAGGGATATATCAATCTCTTTTTTTAGGTCAACCATTCTGAAAGTTATGTCTTGGAAACAATGGAATAGTTTCAGATTTGCTGAGGTTGTATTAACAGAACTTCAATTCTAATGGGGGATGAGTCAGTGTTACAACATACTCTGTGTATGTCATTTGATCTATACATCCTTAACAATAGGATAACACTGCTTTCTTGCCATTAGGATTCACTTAGGGAGTATGCAAATAGAAAGAACTGAAGCTGCATCGGGCATCCATGCACAAGGAAATGTGTCATTTAGAATAATGTTTGGCTCTTTATTTCCCAAGTTGATGACTAAGGGACTAAGAACATGTAATAGCTGTCAGTTAAACAGTAGTGAAAATTCAAAATAATTCAGTTATTTATTTACTTGTGATAATGCTTAAGTATCAGACCTTCAGTGACAATTTCCACTGTTTTACGATCTTTGTTGTAATGAGATTTTCGAAACTACGATTACTCGCTTAAATTATTGTTTCACATGAATGGGCACTCATTTATTGGAGGCTGTAAATTGTTGCCATATAAAACGTAGAATGGGGAATTATCTTAAGACAATACACATTCAGAGATTAATTTTTCTTCTGTAAGGCTGAGGGTATAGGACAGTATTAGAAACTTTCAGAAGATTGTGAAAGATGCTACATGAAATGTGCCATTTCTCAGAAAGTATAGAATCATGGTTTTGAAACTGACAGTACTCCATACATAACAAACAAGTACTGTGTTTAGAACACTATTAGGTCGTAGTATCCCTAGAGGCTGACAGTTTGGACTTGGGTTCAAGGGCAAGTTTAATTTGCTAATAGCTCTAAGACAAGTCTAGGTATATTTTCCCCACCCTGTATTTGAACATAGTATCCGTACTTATCTCATAGAGGTAAGTAAAATTGTATATGAAGCCTGTGACACTGCCTGACACATGATATTCATTAGGAATACAGCAATAAATACACATGAGTGAATGACAGTAAATGAAAGAAGAAAAATTTCTCTAAATAAGTTGATTTACGTAGAGACGAGGCATAGTTAATTTCAGAATCTGAATCTGTTAGTTTAACTAGCAATACTGATATTATTGACACCCTGAGGGATATATCAATCTCTTTTTTTAGGTCAACCATTCTGAAAGTTATGTCTTGGAAACAATGGAATAGTTTCAGATTTGCTGAGGTTGTATTAACAGAACTTCAATTCTAATGGGGGATGAGTCAGTGTTACAACATACTCTGTGTATGTCATTTGATCTATACATCCTTAACAATAGGATAACACTGCTTTCTTGCCATTAGGATTCACTTAGGGAGTATGCAAATAGAAAGAACTGAAGCTGCATCGGGCATCCATGCACAAGGAAATGTGTCATTTAGAATAATGTTTGGCTCTTTATTTCCCAAGTTGATGACTAAGGGACTAAGAACATGTAATAGCTGTCAGTTAAACAGTAGTGAAAATTCAAAATAATTCAGTTATTTATTTACTTGTGATAATGCTTAAGTATCAGACCTTCAGTGACAATTTCCACTGTTTTACGATCTTTGTTGTAATGAGATTTTCTAAACTAGGATTACTCCCTTAAATTATTGTTTCAAATGAATGGGCACTCATTTATTGGAGGCTGTAAATTGTTGCCATATAAAACGTAGAATGGGGAATTATCTTAAGACAATACACATTCAGAGATTAATTTTTCTTCTGTAAGGCTGAGGGTATAGGACAGTATTAGAAACTTTCAGAAGATTGTGAAAGATGCTACATGAAATGTGCCATTTCTCAGAAAGTATAGAATCATGGTTTTGAAACTGACAGTACTCCATACATAACAAACAAGTACTGTGTTTAGAACACTTTTAGGTCGTGGGCAGAAGGAAGAAGCAGAAGGAAGACTGATGTTTATAACTATATTGACTAAGTATGAGGGACACCTCTTTAAGAGGCAGACATAAAAAGTGGAAACAGGGCTTCCCTGGTGGTCCAGTGGGTAGAGAGTCCACCTTGCACTGCGGGGGGCGCTGGTTTGATCCCTGGCACCGGTGGATCCCACGTGCTGTAGAGCGGCTGGACTGGTGTGCCCGTGAGCCGGTGCTCTGGAGCACATGCACTCAGAGCCGGTGCTCTGGAGCACATGCACTCAGAGCCAGTGCTCTGTAGCGACAGAGGCCACTGCAATGGGAGACCCACACAGGCCAAAGAACAAAGATGGATGAAAATAAATAAATGAAAGACCAATAATAGTGGTCAAAAAAAAAAAAAAAAGTGAAAACAACAATGAATCTGCTTCAGACTGTCTCTAAATTCACTGAGACTATGTCAAGGAAGATTTCACTAATCTGTCCAACTTAGTAGTTAGTAGATTCATGATTGCATAAAGACTCAATTCAAAATGTGGTTCTTCTTGATCAAAAAGCAGATAGAAAAGGCTAGGACAAATGACTTTTACTTAATGTCCTATGCTTCTGATACTTTAAAACTTTAAATTATTGTGTTCAATTTATGAGGTTAGTTTCTGTTAAAGTTACTTTAAAAATTCCCCAAACAAGCATTTCTAGAAAACATTTTAATGCCATAGAATTATAAAAATGCAAGAGTTATTGTTCATTCCTATTGTGACTAAGTGCAGTATATATCCTGGGGAAGTGACTTATATATCCGTATCTATCAGTATTGATTTTTACGATCTTTGTTGTAATGAGATTTTCTAAACTAGGATTACTCTTAAATTATTGTTTCAAATGAATGGGCACTCATTTATTGGAGGCTGTAAATTGTTGCCATATAAAACGTAGAATGGGGAATTATCTTAAGACAATACACATTCAGAGATTAATTTTTCTTCTGTAAGGCTGAGGGTATAGGACAGTATTAGAAACTTTCAGAAGATTGTGAAAGATGCTACATGAAATGTGCCATTTCTCAGAAAGTATAGAATCATGGTTTTGAAACTGACAGTACTCCATACATAACAAACAAGTACTGTGTTTAGAACACTTTTAGGTCGTGGGCAGAAGGAAGAAGCAGAAGGAAGACTGATGTTTATAACTATATTGACTAAGTATGAGGGACACCTCTTTAAGAGGCAGACATAAAAAGTGGAAACAGGGCTTCCCTGGTGGTCCAGTGGGTAGAGAGTCCACCTTGCACTGCGGGGGGCGCTGGTTTGATCCCTGGCACCGGTGGATCCCACGTGCTGTAGAGCGGCTGGACTGGTGTGCCCGTGAGCCGGTGCTCTGGAGCACATGCACTCAGAGCCGGTGCTCTGGAGCACATGCACTCAGAGCCAGTGCTCTGTAGCGACAGAGGCCACTGCAATGGGAGACCCACACAGGCCAAAGAACAAAGATGGATGAAAATAAATAAATGAAAGACCAATAATAGTGGTCAAAAAAAAAAAAAAAAAGTGAAAACAACAATGAATCTGCTTCAGACTGTCTCTAAATTCACTGAGACTATGTCAAGGAAGATTTCACTAATCTGTCCAACTTAGTAGTTAGTAGATTCATGATTGCATAAAGACTCAATTCAAAATGTGGTTCTTCTTGATCAAAAAGCAGATAGAAAAGGCTAGGACAAATGACTTTTACTTAATGTCCTATGCTTCTGATACTTTAAAACTTTAAATTATTGTGTTCAATTTATGAGGTTAGTTTCTGTTAAAGTTACTTTAAAAATTCCCCAAACAAGCATTTCTAGAAAACATTTTAATGCCATAGAATTATAAAAATGCAAGAGTTATTGTTCATTCCTATTGTGACTAAGTGCAGTATATATCCTGGGGAAGTGACTTATATATCCGTATCTATCTAAAAAAAAAGAGTATTTGTATTTTTGGAATTATTTTGAGTATTTTAGGGCAAAGTATTATTCATTATAATCATAAAAAGAAGAAAAAATCTGCTAGAGATTATGTCTGTTTTTGTTATTGAGTCTTAAGACTATGTCTTTGGACTGAACAGTAAGGAGTTAATGAAAAAGGTCTCTCTTTTTACTTTGTTTCTGCCATTGCTATTTCAAATCCTTGTAAATGCAATGTAATGTTCATTAGCTTTAAATTATGTAAAAATTTATTTTATCACTCTTATTATATATGACTTTACGTGATGTAACTCAAGGCAGCACTTGACATTGAGCCATTCAAGCTATTTACCTTATCCTAGTTGGAAAGAAAGGTGAATGGATTTTGACATGTCATTTATTTCTGTTTTGTCTTCTACTTCTTAGTTCCTTTTCACTTGCAAACACAGAATGGCTGGAGACAGGTGTTTACATTTATGCTGTATAATACATCACTTTGGTGAGGATGTGAAAGCACAAGAAATGTGAAAATATTGTCTTTAGCAGTAAGCTTCGATTAAGAGCTGAAAGAGGATTGAGAAGTTGCACTTTTAACCCCAAGGGCTTATATTACATGCACAAAGAGATGACTGCTAATGCCTTAAATTTAAAACGTCTTCATACTCATCACCATTTTATTATGCTATATTTGCCCGACTGAGCCTCTATATTTAGAAGAACACCTCTCTGTCACTTTAATTTTGCTTTCCTTTTTGCAAAACAAGACTAATGCATTTTCCATGACAAGCTGTTGTGGGTGTTAATTTACTTCATAAATTATCAGAAGATGATTAATAATGATATAATCATCTACTTTGGACAAAAACGTGGGCTTTACTATTAGATTTTGCTGCTGTACTTTAACAGAGAAAAAAGACTAATTTGTTAAAGTATTAAGAAAGATTAATTATTGTCAATTTTTTTCTCCAGAAATTCCTAAAGATCTTTTTTTTTCTCCTAGGTTCAATTTTGCTTATGGGAAGGGTGACAAATCCTGACACGCAAAGGATGAAGGGAAGAGATTTAGATTCACTGTGAATGGAAAGTGCAGCCTCTGAATGGAAGGCTATTCCTGGAGAATAGTTGATTGGCAAAATATCATCAAATATTTTCTATATATCTTTTTCTGTCTTAAACTGTGCCTTTCCTAATCTGAATTCTGAATAATCTGAATAAATGAAATTATGCATTAGATATTTTTGTGCTTTCTGTATTTTTATAAAGCATGTAAGAATAAAAAGCAATGAACTTACATAAAATATTGTTAAAACAGTTCATCTAAGATATCTTAGATATGAAAGCCCTGTCTTAGATACCAAAGTCTCTATATTCCTAAAGGCTGGACTATCTGATGCCCAAGCATAGCCCCTTTACCCAGATCATGGGAAGAGAGGTCAAGAGAGAGCATTACGTGATGTAACTCAAGGCAGCACTTGACATTGAGCCATTCAAGCTATTTACCTTATCCTAGTTGGAAAGAAAGGTGAATGGATTTTGACATGTCATTTACTTTTTCTTACTTCTTAGTTCCTTTTCACTTGCAAACACAGAATGGCTGGAGACAGGTGTTTACATTTATGCTGTATAATACATCACTTTGGTGAGGATGTGAAAGCACAAGAAATGTGAAAATATTGTCTTTAGCAGTAAGCTTCGATTAAGAGCTGAAAGAGGATTGAGAAGTTGCACTTTTAACCCCAAGGGCTTATATTACATGCACAAAGAGATGACTGCTAATGCCTTAAATTTAAAACG
The DNA here is from genome assembly GCA_022376925.1 of Tragulus kanchil. Taxonomy (NCBI): domain Eukaryota; kingdom Metazoa; phylum Chordata; class Mammalia; order Artiodactyla; family Tragulidae; genus Tragulus; species Tragulus kanchil. The sequence continues at coordinate 126,345,599 of JAIOJX010000028.1, forward strand.
TCTTCATACTCATCACCATTTTATTATGCTATATTTGCCCGACTGAGCCTCTATATTTAGAAGAACACCTCTCTGTCACTTTAATTTTGCTTTCCTTTTTGCAAAACAAGACTAATGCATTTTCCATGACAAGCTGTTGTGGGTGTTAATTTACTTCATAAATTATCAGAAGATGATTAATAATGATATAATCATCTACTTTGGACAAAAACGTGGGCTTTACTATTAGATTTTGCTGCTGTACTTTAACAGAGAAAAAAGACTAATTTGTTAAAGTATTAAGAAAGATTAATTATTGTCAATTTTTTTCTCCAGAAATTCCTAAAGATCTTTTTTCTCCTAGGTTCAATTTTGCTTATGGGAAGGGTGACAAATCCTGACACGCAAAGGATGAAGGGAAGAGATTTAGATTCACTGTGAATGGAAAGTGCAGCCTCTGAATGGAAGGCTATTCCTGGAGAATAGTTGATTGGCAAAATATCATCAAATATTTTCTATATATCTTTTTCTGTCTTAAACTGTGCCTTTCCTAATCTGAATTCTGAATAATCTGAATAAATGAAATTATGCATTAGATATTTTTGTGCTTTCTGTATTTTTATAAAGCATGTAAGAATAAAAAGCAATGAACTTACATAAAATATTGTTAAAACAGTTCATCTAAGATATCTTAGATATGAAAGCCCTGTCTTAGATACCAAAGTCTCTATATTCCTAAAGGCTGGACTATCTGATGCCCAAGCATAGCCCCTTTACCCAGATCATGGGGAAGAGAGGTCAAGAGAGAGCATGTGTGTGCTGGTGCCTCTCTGGGGTGCCACTTGAGGTACCAAGATTCAGTACTTATGACAGTAGATGAACTTTAAGTATTTAGTTCATCTTAACTTGGTATTCCAGGTGTTATATTTAATAGTTGCCTTGTTTCAATATCTTTGGCCACACATCAAATTTTTCTTCTGATTTATGCTTTAAACCTATAAAAGAAAGTAGAATGATAACAACCTTTTTATAACACTTTCCTGTACATGAAAGTGGCAGTGAAATTAGCGTAATTCAGGAGGCTGACCGTTCATGATTTTATAACACTGAGCTAATGGAAGTGTTAGAGCCAAGACTGTCATCTACAAATATTAAATGCAAGTCACTTCTTCTGATGTCAGATGTAAATGCCCCCAACAATACTATTTTCCAATGACTTTATGTAACATTTCACAGTTTTTCAATTTTCATGTTAGTGATGTTAAGTACCGCTTTGTTTGTGTTGGGAGTTCTCTGCAGAGTTTATTAATAATTGCTTTCCATTGTTGAGCCCTAATTTTGTGTCAGGCACTGAAGTTAGCACTTTTTGGACACTATGATAAACGCAGGAAACATCCATGAGATATCATTACCCATATTACTGCTGAAGAAACTGAAACTCAAAGACATTATATAAGTTAGTCAAGGGCATATAGCAAATAAGTATGATGGTCTTTACTGTATTTCAAAGTTTAACCTCAGGACTATCTGAATCAGGAGACTCTGACCATTATCAATGAGTTGTAATTCCTTCTAGGTAAGTACTTTAAAGTAGGGTAGGTTTCCCCCAGAAACTTTGTGGTGTCTGGTCTTCAGTGTCTAGGTGTCCTTCTGTAGCAAAACCTAGAGCATTACTCAAGACATTATGAAGACAACTTTACAACTAATTGTGATGGCTTCAAACCATAACATAATTGAAAACAATGCTAGTTTTCCTGGACTCTCAACTCCATCTTGCTTAGGTATAACACAGTTCATCTAAGATATCTTAGATATGAAAGCCCTGTCTTAGATACCAAAGTCTCTATATTCCTAAAGGCTGGACTATCTGATGCCCAAGCATAGCCCCTTTACCCAGATCATGGGGAAGAGAGGTCAAGAGAGAGCATGTGTGTGCTGGTGCCTCTCTGGGGTGCCACTTGAGGTACCAAGATTCAGTACTTATGACAGTAGATGAACTTTAAGTATTTAGTTCATCTTAACTTGGTATTCCAGGTGTTATATTTAATAGTTGCCTTGTTTCAATATCTTTGGCCACACATCAAATTTTTCTTCTGATTTATGCTTTAAACCTATAAAAGAAAGTAGAATGATAACAACCTTTTTATAACACTTTCCTGTACATGAAAGTGGCAGTGAAATTAGCGTAATTCAGGAGGCTGACCGTTCATGATTTTATAACACTGAGCTAATGGAAGTGTTAGAGCCAAGACTGTCATCTACAAATATTAAATGCAAGTCACTTCTTCTGATGTCAGATGTAAATGCCCCCAACAATACTATTTTCCAATGACTTTATGTAACATTTCACAGTTTTTCAATTTTCATGTTAGTGATGTTAAGTACCGCTTTGTTTGTGTTGGGAGTTCTCTGCAGAGTTTATTAATAATTGCTTTCCATTGTTGAGCCCTAATTTTGTGTCAGGCACTGAAGTTAGCACTTTTTGGACACTATGATAAACGCAGGAAACATCCATGAGATATCATTACCCATATTACTGCTGAAGAAACTGAAACTCAAAGACATTATATAAGTTAGTCAAGGGCATATAGCAAATAAGTATGATGGTCTTTACTGTATTTCAAAGTTTAACCTCAGGACTATCTGAATCAGGAGACTCTGACCATTATCAATGAGTTGTAATTCCTTCTAGGTAAGTACTTTAAAGTAGGGTAGGTTTCCCCCAGAAACTTTGTGGTGTCTGGTCTTCAGTGTCTAGGTGTCCTTCTGTAGCAAAACCTAGAGCATTACTCAAGACATTATGAAGACAACTTTACAACTAATTGTGATGGCTTCAAACCATAACATAATTGAAAACAATGCTAGTTTTCCTGGACTCTCAACTCCATCTTGCTTAGGTATAACACAGTAAATACTAATATATATGTTAGTTACATATTACAAGTTTGTTCCTCACCTGTAACTGATTTTAAAATGCTTCCTTGGTTTAAGAAGAGGAGCATAATACACTATTAAGAGGACCATGGTTTTATTTTCAGGTGGTTTTTCTTGAATTGAGTAATTTTGTATACTACTCTTCCATGTGTTACATGTTAATCTACTCTGGAGATTCATTCCCTCCTTTCACAAATATTTACCAAGCTTCTACTGTGTTCTAGGCACAGTCATGTCTGACTTGCTGTGACCACCGTAGATCGTAGCCTGCTAAGTTCTTCTGTCCATGGAATTTCCCAGGCAAGAATACTGGAATTGCCATTTCCTTCTCCAGACGATCTACCCAACCCAGGGATAGAACTCACATCTCCTGCATTACAAGCAGATTCTTTACCACTAAGCCAGCAGGGATAGACAATTAAACAAAAATGACAAGGTCTCTAACCTCACCAAACTGACAATTTACTGTTGGAAGAAAAAGAGTAAATTAGTGAACAAATAAAACAGGATAACAAAATAACAAGGACTTATAAGATAATGTAATAAGGTGACTATCCATGTTTCACTTTAAATATATGTTTTCATAATATGTTTCTAATACATGTACTTCTCTTCAATAAAATCTGCTAAATGTTCCACTATGGAGTCAAACTTTGCATTGTTGCTGTTTTCTCTGCTGATTTCATGCTCTACATCACTTCACTTACAAAAGGAGAGAGTCTAAGCTCCTTATAAAAAAGATAATAGCCTTCTGGTGTGGATCCAAGCTGAAAATGCCTCCTTCCTCAGTTCTAGACACATTGTTGTCAGAGAACTTCCAGGATTAAAACCTTAACTCAGTGGTTATTATAGTTCCGTATTACTAAGGTTAGAAGTGTCTGGAATATATATGTACATATTTATTTATTTATGAAATAAAGTAAATATGAAATAATTTTCCCTGCCAAACTATATGAAATCATTAAGATTCACAACAGTATATAATGTATGTGGGATAAAAATATTGTTAAATTAATAGCCTCATAAAAGCTTAATATATCATATATATATATATTATATATATAATACACACACACACATATATATATATACACACACACTTTGGAATTAGGTTTCATTGACTTCACACAGTTATAATACATTGTATGTTTTAGAGGTAAGAGTCTCTTACATTAGGAAATGGGAACTGGGAGGTCAAAAGTCTGAGACAATAACCAATTTCTGTTTAAGGGGTGACGTTTACAGAATTCTACTGAATTGTTTAAGAAAAATCTGAACCCTTGAAAGACATACAAACAACTTTAGGCAAGTTTTATTATGAGTCAGTGATTTGAACCTCTAGAAAGAAGATATTTTTTCTCAGGGTAGCCTCAGACACATTCTATGTGGGGTAAGCTCTCCTGAGCTGTGGGTCCTGAGACCAACTTCATGCATAGGGTGGGAAAGGGGGCCTACTGGAAACATTGCTTATAAGAGCACTGTTTCTCCCTGATATTCCTTTTTCCCTATCTCCTTGTGTGATCATCTCTAAATCTGAAGCTTGTAATTTAAGAGAAAAAAAAAATCTAGTTTCTTTCTCTTTTTTGATGCCTCATGTGACCAACCTGATGCTATAATATAAAGGAAATGAATAATCTAATCTTCAATAACATTATATTTTTGGCTTGTCATTTCAATTTTTTGGAATTTCGATGTCCTCACTTATACAGTGAAGGGTTAGTCAAATCCTATTTAAGATAATTATTCCAAAACCCTATGTTTGTAAATCTTGGGATTTCTCTACAAAGACACAGATAGAATAATGACTTTTGAGTCAATACTGTTTCTATAAGCAGTGTTTTTGCATTAACAAAGCAGAAATCTGGGATGCATGAGAATTTTGGTTCATGATGCTATAACTATCTACAGTTGTTTCTTTTTGTAATTCTGTTGGCACAGTTGATTTACAATGTTGTTAGGTTCAGGTATACAGCAAAGTGACACATATCCAGATATACATATCCAGATATTCATTCTTTTTCAGATTCTTTTATCATATAGGTGATAAAAATGATACAATTATTTCTTCATAGGTCCAAGATTTAAATTTTAAAAGCAGAATGCACATAAAGCAATTTTATTACTCTGGCAAAGACACCTAACTAGTGAAGAATTTTGAGCATGGTTTTGAGATGTTCCTAGACAATGGCAGCCTGCCTAGCTGAGGATTTTATTTCACCTATCATTGCATTCATTTAAGTGGAGCCTTGTAATTGGTCCTTCTTAGTGGAATTTGAGTAGAGGTGGGTGTGCCACTTGTGAGCCCAAATGACTAAAAAATGAATCTCCCTCTCTGATGGCTCTCTTATTCTGTACCAGCTAGATGCCAATGCTCCAGGCCACCCCACAAACCCTATTTCAAGAGGACAAAGCTCTGTTAGTCAGGGTTCTTCTGCTACCATATGTCACATATCCTTTCTGTTGCCAGGGCCAAAGCCAACCTGGAATACCAGCTTGGGACTCATGAACAAGAGTTACATTTTCATTGGAATTTAAAAGGTTGTTAGTGATAATAGTGAGAGTTGATTTCGTACCTTCAACGTGGTGATTCTATACAGTATAGAAAGTATGTGGTGTAAATTGAAATTAGACACAAAACAACAATAACACAGACATAGCAGGCTGAGAGCAGCAGAGTTTGTAAGCTATGGAACTCTTTGTTAGAATGTTGCTTGTGATAATCTGGAAAGTAGAACGAGTATACATACCCAGTATCTAGCCAGAGATTGCATTTCACATCTCTCTTGAACTTGAACTTGGTGGAGTACAGGGTCAGGAAGATTTCCTGGAGAAGGAAATGGCAACCTACTCCATGATTCTTGCCTGAAAAATCCCAGGGACGGAGGAGCCTGGCAGGCTATAATCCATGGGGTTTCAAAGAGTTGGACATGACTGAAGAACTAAGCATATGCACATGCCCACACGTGTGAAATACAAGCAGAAATGTTATGTGTTCCCTCTGGCCACAGTGATTAGGAAGCAAGTTTGCCTACTTTTCTTCCTATTTTGTCCACTCTGTTTCCTGCATATTGACATCAAGGGTGACAATGGAAGCCTTACAAGACATCTGGGAGATGGCATGTCTCTGTCAGCCTGGGTCCCTGAACGACTGTATGGGTCACAATCACTCTATTCTCAGCCACACCACCCCTGACTAGAGATTCCTGCACTGTACTAGGAGCAAGAAACATACCATATGATGTTCAGCCATGGGAACTAGGTAGATAGAGCTCACCAAAATAATACAACGATGTTTTCAGTACGCACGTTCCATGTATGAGCCTGTAGTGTATGTCTTCTCATCCTGACGCTTGACCTTTGGTAAGACAAAATTCTGGAGTGCTATTTCATCTTGTCTGATTTGTGAAAAAAGTTCAGGAATGATCCAATGCATTTTACCTAGCAAATTCCTCAGCTCTGTCATAAAATGTATCTTCACCAAAAGGGAGAAGAGAATGTAAAATACAAAAAATTCACCAATGAGTGCTCTTCTAGTTGCCACACAGCTCTCTTAATGAAAAAGTAGTCTTTACCTCCTAGTTACTTGTGTGTGTGTGTGTGTGTGTGTGTGTGTGTGTGTAGTCAAGATAGGGGCTGAGGTTTGTGGATATTTTTAAAGATATGTCCTGAAAAGGATTTTGACTAGTATAAAAATGCCGACTTGCAAAGGATGCAGATGTGACCTTGCTAATGATGCTTAAAAACATGTGCTCAGTGCTTCACAGAAAATGACCAAAAAAAGCTGTTCATAGAAGATTTTAACAGACATTTGTGGAGATCTATGGAACTCTTTGTTAGAATGTTGCTTGTGATAATCTGGAAAGTAGAACGAGTATACATACCCAGTATCTAGCCAGAGATTGCATTTCACATCTCTCTTGAACTTGAACTTGGTGGAGTACAGGGTCAGGAAGATTTCCTGGAGAAGGAAATGGCAACCTACTCCATGATTCTTGCCTGAAAAATCCCAGGGACGGAGGAGCCTGGCAGGCTATAATCCATGGGGTTTCAAAGAGTTGGACATGACTGAAGAACTAAGCATATGCACATGCCCACACGTGTGAAATACAAGCAGAAATGTTATGTGTTCCCTCTGGCCACAGTGATTAGGAAGCAAGTTTGCCTACTTTTCTTCCTATTTTGTCCACTCTGTTTCCTGCATATTGACATCAAGGGTGACAATGGAAGCCTTACAAGACATCTGGGAGATGGCATGTCTCTGTCAGCCTGGGTCCCTGAACGACTGTATGGGTCACAATCACTCTATTCTCAGCCACACCACCCCTGACTAGAGATTCCTGCACTGTACTAGGAGCAAGAAACATACCATATGATGTTCAGCCATGGGAACTAGGTAGATAGAGCTCACCAAAATAATACAACGATGTTTTCAGTACGCACGTTCCATGTATGAGCCTGTAGTGTATGTCTTCTCATCCTGACGCTTGACCTTTGGTAAGACAAAATTCTGGAGTGCTATTTCATCTTGTCTGATTTGTGAAAAAAGTTCAGGAATGATCCAATGCATTTTACCTAGCAAATTCCTCAGCTCTGTGATAAAAATGTATCTTCACCAAAAGGGAGAAGAGAATGTAAAATACAAAAAATTCACCAATGAGTGCTCTTCTAGTTGCCACACAGCTCTCTTAATGAAAAAGTAGTCTTTACCTCCTAGTTACTTGTGTGTGTGTGTGTGTGTGTGTGTGTGTGTGTAGTCAAGATAGGGGCTGAGGTTTGTGGATATTTTTAAAGATATGTCCTGAAAAGGATTTTGACTAGTATAAAAAAAATGCCTACTTGCAAAGGATGCAGATGTGACCTTGCTAATGATGCTTAAAAACATGTGCTCAGTGCTTCACAGAAAATGACCAAAAAAAGCTGTTCATAGAAGATTTTAACAGACATTTGTGGAGATCAAAACAGATATTATTTTGGATAACACTACACATATTAGATTAAGTTATTTGACTTATGACTTGTATCACATTATTCATAGTCTTTGTTTCCATGAAACTATAAAAATTTCTGGCAGTTGAGTTTCTATTTTGTAATTCATGAGAGCTTATCTTCACAGAGATCTTACTGAGTAATATATATACAGTACCTTATATAATCCTCATATTTCTATTTCACCTTTTATAAAATGACAAAATTGTAATAAAAATATTAAGACAGTTTGCTCAAAGTCACTCATGGAGCATAAAGAGTGGAACTGGTATTTAATTTCTGATACTTTGGGAGATGGTGAGGGACCAAGAGGCCTGGTATGCTACAGTCCATGAGGTTCCAGAATTGGACACAACTGGGCGACTGAACAACTCTGAGGCCAGGTGGTGCAGTAGCAAAGAACTCTTCTGCTAATCAGGAGACTCAGGAGTTGCAGGCTCCATCTCTGGGTTGGGAAGTTCCCCTGGAGGAGGAAATGGCAACCCATTCCAGTATTCTTGCCTGGAAGATTCCATGAACAGAGAAACTTGGCAGCCTACAATCCATGGGGTCACAAAAAGTCAGACACAACTGAGAATGCACGTTTGTCTGAATCCAAATCTCTCCTTTAATTATTAAGATAGTGGTGCTCACACTTCGATGTGCATCAGGATCACCGAGAGCCCTTGTCAAACTACAAATGGTTGGTTCCTGCTTTCAGGGTTTCTGATTTGGAAGTCTGGAATCTGTTTGGGTCCTAAGTATTTACTATTTTTTTTTTTTAGTATTTACATTTTTAACAAGTTTCCAGATGGTGCTGATAATGCTGGTTTAGGAACCATACTTTGAGAACCAGTAAAATAAGATACACTGCCTCTCTTCTGTCTTTTTTTTTTTAACCTATACTCAGAATGATCCCATAAAAAATATGATCACGGGCTTCCCTAATAGTCCAGTTGGTAAAGAGTCCACTTTGCAGTGCAAGGGGCACCAGTTCGATCCCTAGCCTGGGAAGATCCCATGTGCTTCAGAGTGGCTGGACTAGTGTGTTCAATTATGAGCCAGCTCTCCAGAGTGATTGCACCCAGAGCTAGTGCTCTGCAACCAGAGGCCACTTCAATGGGAGGCCCACATGGGCCAAAAGAATAAAGATGGATGAAAGTAAATATATAAAAAATCAATAAAAGAGGCCAAAATTTAAAAAGATCAGAAAGAGCCACCAGGGCACGAGATTCAAGGAAGAAGGAGGCCAATGACAAAAGATTACATTCAAATCCAAATGAAAGAAGGTAAATAAGTTACAAAGGTGATAACTCCTCATTGCATGAAGAATAAAAGCAGGACTTTGAAGTCAATATTGAAAGCCCCTTATGAACTAATCCCAGATTTCTAGACTAAACTTCACTCATCTTGGTCATCCAGCACTTCTGCAATCTATCACCTTGGGTTATATCTACTAAAGAAGTCTCCTCTGCCTGGAAATGGTTTTCGCTTCTTTCCTGCAAAATCTGTCTGGGTCTAGTTGTGCTTCAAATCTTACTCCAAATATTTCCTTTCTTAAAACAGTCATCCGAGTCTCTCTTGATATCTACTTCTTCCCACCAAAATTCTCCCCTGTAGCATCGAAATTATTTGAGTGGCTCCCATAACAATGGATCCAGGAAGAGTTAGCATGCTTTTTAACTGCACCATAATGAAGTTTTATTCATGTTTTTTCCCCATAGGACTTGACTCTGATGCATCCTACAGTTGCTCAGTGAGGGCTCACTGAATCCAAGTAATTAAAGAACTTTGTTAGAGTCACCAATCCAGGCATATACTGGCCTTATCAGACTGTGTGAGGGCCGTCAAATTGTAGATAATTGTATAAGGTAGAATTTGTTTCAACTGTCAATAATAATGACTCAAAAAATAGTAACTGAAAATGACAAAAGTTTACCTCTGTATCAAAGCAGATGAAGGTTGTTGGCCCATCACCTTGGAGGGCTGTGTATGCCCATAGTGGATCTCATGCCTGTTCTAGACTCAGTCTCCTCTAGCAACTCTCCCTCTTTGTGGTGGTGTATCTTACCACAGGCTACAACAAAGAAATATCATAGACTGGGAGGTTTAAACACAGACATTTAATTCTCATGTTTCCCGAGGCTGAGAAATCTACAATTAAAGTGTGCCCTTTAGGTAATGTGGCCTTGTTTTCTATGGGCTTTTCAGCAATTTAATTACAATAGACTGTGATGTTATCTTCACTGCATTCATTCTGCTTGGGATGGTTGTCCTTATTGAACTCATATGCTAATAGTTAACATCAGATTTGGACTTTTCTGGCCATTATTTTTCCAGACTTTTTTTTTTTTTTTCTCTGTGCATCTTTTGGACTTCAGTTGCATATAAGGTAACTGCATTACATCACTTCACAAGACACTGTAGTTTTGTTTTTGCTTTTATAAATTAGTATGCACAGATCCCATTTTAATGTCTTTAAAGTTCATTAATTTTTCATTCGGCAGGATATAATCTTCATTGTACTCCATCTAGTACACATTTTATTATATTTTTTAGCTCTAGAAGTTTCATTTGAAAAAATATTTCCTGGGCTTCCCTGGTGGCCCAGGGGTAAACAGTCCACCTGCCAGTGCAGGAGTTAAAGTTGCTCAGTTGTGGCCAACTCTTCACAACCCCATGAAACAAGCCATGGAATTCTCTAGGTAAGAATACTAAAACGGATAGCCATTCCTTTCTCCTGGGGATCTTCCCGACCCAGGGATCAAACCCAGGTCTCCCATACTGCAGACTGATTCTTTACTGTCTGAGCCACCAGGGAAGTCCTCAGTGTAGGAGAGACTGATTCAATTCCTGATCTGAGAGATCCCACATGGTGGGAAGCAGCTAAGCCTGTGCACCACAACTATTAAACTTGCCCTCTAGAATCCGAGAGAGCTGCAACTACTAGAGAAGCCACAGCAATGAGAAGCTCACATACCACCACATGGTTAACCCCTTTCACCACAAGTAGAGAAAAACCAACACAACAACAAAGACCCAGCACAGCAATAAATAAGTAAAATGATTTGTAAAAATCTTAATTTTTTCTCCAATTTTTATGTAGGGTTTCCTTTAAATCTTTAAATACATTTATAATAACTATTTTAAGTCTTTGTCAGCTAAATCTATTATCACTGTTATTTTGGGGTCTATTTTTCCTTTGGGTGATTTTCCTTTCATTGATGGTTAACATTTTCTGCTTCTTGCACATGTAGTGATTCTGATTAGATGCTGGGATTGTTAATGCTGTTATTATGTGGCTGTGATCTGGATTTTGTTGCCTGCCTTTAAAGAGAATTGAGTTTTATTTTAGCAGCCATAAAATCACTTGCAGATCAGTTTGATGTTTTCAAGGCCAAAGACAGAAAATTCAGCTAAGATTCAAAAAATGATAACATGAAATGGAAGGATATAATTTACATGTGAAAGGGTTAAATCTTCAAAGAATTGTAAGCTGCTTACATTGCTTTCCTGGCTGATTGTTAAGGTCAATATAAATAGTTACTTATTTAATTTTATATCCATATTTTCTCATCTTGTCTCCACCTTGGAAAAAATATCTAGAATTCAACGGAGAAAATGTAAATACATGTTTTCCCTCCTTGTTTCCTTCATCTTCATGGCAATCTGTGTAGGCTACTTCTCAAGTTGATTTCCCTGCCTTTAACATCACTTTGAAGGGTTGTGCATGCCTTTAGTGGGGAAATGAATAAGGAAGTAACTTTAGATGCCTTTGTAAATATTGAGTTTGGCATGGAACTAATCACCTAAGAACAGATAGAATACGATTAAGTGAGTTCTACTCTAGTGATTTTCAAAAGATTGTTAAGAGAGGAAATTGTGTTTGATAAATTACCTAGAGATTATTGAAGAAAGATAACTTGGAAGTTGGGGTGTTTGAGTTTTCTCAAATATATCAAATCACAGAATACAATCTCCTTTTTAGAGATATATAGAATGCTGCAATTTGATTTTGATTAGTGTATTTATCTATATACTTTTTGTACTGGGAATCATATCTATATCTATATCTCAAACTGAAAAATGTCACAGAACATTCACATGAACATTCACAGGAAAAAGTGCTAGCCTTTAAAGAGACTTAATAAAGTAAGTTGCTACTTTATTCATTCTATCTATCTGATAAGGAAAAGTTAACAAACTAGTTTACTATATTGAATAGATTATATAAGCTTTTTCAGATTTAATTTAAATTTCACTGAAGCATTTTTAAAAACTTTTTTTGACCTCTTTTATCCATTTTATCCAAAGGGACTTTTTTATGCATTTATTTTCATTCATCTGTATTCTTTAGCATGTGTGGGCCTCACATTGTGGTGACTTCTCTCGTTGCAGAGCTCCGGCTCTGGGTGCATGCGCTCCAGAGCACTGGCTCATGATTGGACACAACTATCCAGTCGCTCCACCGCACAGGTGGGATCTTACCCGGCCAGGGATCAAACCGGTGTCCCTTGCACTGCAAGGGGCACGCCTTACCCACTGGACCACCAGGGAAGCCCTCACCAAAGTAGTTTACACATTGGTAAATTTAAAATAGGAAAGTAATTTCCCCTTCAGAAATAAGTGGTACAAGGTGCCACAAAGATGTGAATCTGTTCAGCTTAGTTAAAAGCTACAATAAAAAGACATATTTCTGAAAAAAAAGTTTTATATTTTATTTTTGATCATTAGGTTAATATTGTAATCTTTTAGTGGATGACTGTACTTTTCAAAGTATGGTCTGAGAACTCTTGGGAGTAGCTGACAGCATGAGTTCACACTATTTTCATAACAATATTATGAAGCCATTTGCCCATTTCACCCTCAGTCTCTCACGAGTGTACAGTGGAGTTTCCATGGGCTATGTACAAAATACATGATACTGCAGCAGATTGAATGCAGAAGATATGAAACTATAGCTGTCCCCTATTAGACGAGATATAAAGATATGAAAGATGTAAAGACATGCTACTGTTCCCTGTGGTTGTTTTAAAATTTTGAAAATGTAGTTTTCTAAAATAAAAATATACCATGGTAACACATAACAGGTGTTTGTTGCCATTTTGTTGTTTTTTTAAAAATACTTTATTTGTCTGCCCCGATTCTCAGTTGCTGGAATCCTCTATCTTCATTGCAGCACGCTGGATCTTGACTTGTGACATGTAGGATCTAGCTCCCTAAACCAGGGATTGAACTTGGGGCCCTCTGCATTGGGAGAGCAGAGTCCCAGCCCTGAATCACTAGGGAATTCCCTTATTATTGTCATTTTAAAATGAATTGATATAAATATTTTTTAAAAATTGCCCTGTTTTATTCTCTAGTTTGAAAAATATCTACCTCTTTAGTGTACTTGGTGATTTTTAGGTGTGAAAAGAGACCAAAATATTTGCAGACCCCTAGTGTGTATGTGAGCAGCTCTGGTATCTCAGCATGCAATGCAGGAGACTTGGATTTGATCCCTAGGTTTGGAAGATCCCCTGGAGGAAGAGGGCATGGCAGCTCACTCTAGCACTCTTGTCTAGAGAATCCCATAGACAGAGGAACCTGGCATGCTGCAGTCTATAGAGCTGCACAGAGTCGGACATGAAAGTGACTAAACAGAAGCAGTGTATATTTACATAAGCCACACTGACAGGAGAGTATTCAAGACTGTGCCATGTGCTCAGTCATGTCCAACTCTGTGCAGCCCCATGGACTGGAGTCTGCCAGGCTCCTCTGTCCATGGGTACTGGAGTGGGCTGCCATTTCTTCCTTCAGGAGATCTTCTCAATCCAGGGATCAAACCCATGTTTCTTGTGTCTTCTGCATTTCAGGCAGATTCTATACCCACTGAGCCATCAGGAAAGCTCCTAGTTAAAGATTACAAAAACAAATAAACAAGATGAGTATATGACATTGTGAAAGGGGCACATCACAGAAATGTCTGCATAATGTGGTACTTATTTCAAGTACTATCACACCTCAGTCCCCTGGTTTTTTCTTTCTTATAAGAAACAGGAACAGAATAGCTATAACAATCCTTTACGTGACTGTAGGATATATCGACTGCAAAGCATGACTCCAGAGCAGAATATGGCATAGGAAGAGCAACAGGGAATTAATATAATTAAAAATATACATGTGTGCATTTCTTACACTGAGGAAATGTAAAATTATTGAAATTGTTTTGTAGAGAACATCCACTAAGAGAAAAGCAAGACTCATCCTTATCTATCCAGTGTTTGCAGAGTTCTTTACAGGGTAAATTAGAAATTCAAGAAATGTTTAGCCAAGGCTCTTTGACTATAAAAACCCACCATGCTGAAACAGGAAAGAGGATTTATTTGAGGATATAGAAATATTTTGATCATCAAGGAAGAAATTGCAACAAGCTCCCAGACTGATGAGAACCAGAAATAATCAGCATCAAGTGTTAAGGGCGTTATTAAATTGTTATCCTTCATTATAGACTACGTTGGTTTCTCATCTTTGCTTCTTTTGGGATCGATTGATAAGCAACTGAGACCCCTAGTGTGTATGTGAGCAGCTCTGGTATCTCAGCATGCAATGGAGACTTGGATTTGATCCCTAGGTTTGGAAGATCCCCTGGAGGAAGAGGGCATGGCAGCTCACTCTAGCACTCTTGTCTAGAGAATCCCATAGACAGAGGAACCTGGCATGCTGCAGTCTATAGAGCTGCACAGAGTCGGACATGAAAGTGACTAAACAGAAGCAGTGTATATTTACATAAGCCACACTGACAGGAGAGTATTCAAGACTGTGCCATGTGCTCAGTCATGTCCAACTCTGTGCAGCCCCATGGACTGGAGTCTGCCAGGCTCCTCTGTCCATGGGTACTGGAGTGGGCTGCCATTTCTTCCTTCAGGAGATCTTCTCAATCCAGGGATCAAACCCATGTTTCTTGTGTCTTCTGCATTTCAGGCAGATTCTATACCCACTGAGCCATCAGGAAAGCTCCTAGTTAAAGATTACAAAAACAAATAAACAAGATGAGTATATGACATTGTGAAAGGGGCACATCACAGAAATGTCTGCATAATGTGGTACTTATTTCAAGTACTATCACACCTCAGTCCCTGGTTTTTTCTTTCTTATAAGAAACAGGAACAGAATAGCTATAACAATCCTTTACGTGACTGTAGGATATATCGACTGCAAAGCATGACTCCAGAGCAGAATATGGCATAGGAAGAGCAACAGGGAATTAATATAATTAAAAATATACATGTGTGCATTTCTTACACTGAGGAAATGTAAAATTATTGAAATTGTTTTGTAGAGAACATCCACTAAGAGAAAAGCAAGACTCATCCTTATCTATCCAGTGTTTGCAGAGTTCTTTACAGGGTAAATTAGAAATTCAAGAAATGTTTAGCCAAGGCTCTTTGACTATAAAAACCCACCATGCTGAAACAGGAAAGAGGATTTATTTGAGGATATAGAAATATTTTGATCATCAAGGAAGAAATTGCAACAAGCTCCCAGACTGATGAGAACCAGAAATAATCAGCATCAAGTGTTAAGGGCGTTATTAAATTGTTATCCTTCATTATAGACTACGTTGGTTTCTCATCTTTGCTTCTTTTTGGGATGATGATGAATTCATTTGTCTCTATAGATCAGTTTCTTTGTTACTTCACTCATACGATTAAGTATAAAGCAACTTCCCACATAAGTTTCCATATTTACAAGTCAACCTACCCCAGAGGCTGGCTGGCATCACTGAATTCCCATTCCAGATTATTCCATCTGTAATAATCTGATTAGTCCAGTTTGGGTTAAATGTTCAGTCCTGATTAAGATAGCTATTGCCTATAGGTATTTAGGGGCTGATGTTCATGAAGGAATATAAACTAGGTCTCTCTTTTTTTTGCCCATCATGTCTCTTTTATTTTCATCCATCTTTTATTCTTTGGCATGTGTGGGCCTCCCATTTCAGTGGCTTCTCATGTTGCAGAGCACTGGCTTTGGGCGCATGCACTCCAGAGCACCGGTCCAGCCACTCCACGGGCATGTGGGATCTTCCAGGGCCAGGGATGGAACCGGTGCCCCCTGCACTGCAAGGCAGACTCTCTACCTACTGGACCACTGGGGAAGTCCTAAACTAAGTCTCTTGAGGGCTGGACAAACACTGCCTTTCACTAGAAGTAAGAGAAATGTAATTATATTCTACAGATTTCTACTTATATCCAAGTAACTTTATTACCCTACCAGAGTCTCAGTCAATCATGATTATCAGCCCATAATCACTGCAGCTTTAGTAATTGGCATAAACGCTTTCTTAACACATCGTCGTAGGCATCTTTGGTACCCTGACAGTTCTCTTTAACATTGTTTTTGGGGGTTTTTTAGAGAACATCCACTAAGAGAAAAGCAAGACTCATCCTTATCTATCCAGTGTTTGCAGAGTTCTTTACAGGGTAAATTAGAAATTCAAGAAATGTTTAGCCAAGGCTCTTTGACTATAAAAACCCACCATGCTGAAACAGGAAAGAGGATTTATTTGAGGATATAGAAATATTTTGATCATCAAGGAAGAAATTGCAACAAGCTCCCAGACTGATGAGAACCAGAAATAATCAGCATCAAGTGTTAAGGGCGTTATTAAATTGTTATCCTTCATTATAGACTACGTTGGTTTCTCATCTTTGCTTCTTTTTGGGATGATGATGAATTCATTTGTCTCTATAGATCAGTTTCTTTGTTACTTCACTCATACGATTAAGTATAAAGCAACTTCCCACATAAGTTTCCATATTTACAAGTCAACCTACCCCAGAGGCTGGCTGGCATCACTGAATTCCCATTCCAGATTATTCCATCTGTAATAATCTGATTAGTCCAGTTTGGGTTAAATGTTCAGTCCTGATTAAGATAGCTATTGCCTATAGGTATTTAGGGGCTGATGTTCATGAAGGAATATAAACTAGGTCTCTCTTTTTTTTGCCCATCATGTCTCTTTTATTTTCATCCATCTTTTATTCTTTGGCATGTGTGGGCCTCCCATTTCAGTGGCTTCTCATGTTGCAGAGCACTGGCTTTGGGCGCATGCACTCCAGAGCACCGGTCCAGCCACTCCACGGGCATGTGGGATCTTCCAGGGCCAGGGATGGAACCGGTGCCCCCTGCACTGCAAGGCAGACTCTCTACCTACTGGACCACTGGGGAAGTCCTAAACTAAGTCTCTTGAGGGCTGGACAAACACTGCCTTTCACTAGAAGTAAGAGAAATGTAATTATATTCTACAGATTTCTACTTATATCCAAGTAACTTTATTACCCTACCAGAGTCTCAGTCAATCATGATTATCAGCCCATAATCACTGCAGCTTTAGTAATTGGCATAAACGCTTTCTTAACACATCGTCGTAGGCATCTGTTTTGGTGTAAGGCCCCTGGACAGTTCTCTTTATGGAGCTTGGGGCTCCCTAAGCAATTGCTATGTTATAATGAACTTTCTCTTGGGCTACCAGACTCTCACCTAAATTAATCAAAATCTATATATAAATGGAGGCTGATGCAAGCTGAGAAAATAACTGTGGGTATCTGTGCATCTTAAATGGACTCCTGCAGTTGACATTTAGCATTGGGATCCATTTTTAAAGTATTTTGCCCAGAACACTCTTTGCCAGAATGCCTCATCGCTGTTGGTGATGTTTGAATTACACCCAATTGCACTCATAAAATGGAAGGCCTAAATGCCACCCCTTCTTTATAGCCTGAGTCACTGGGACGTGTGTTATTTGATCTGACATGTAACCATGGACTTCTGAAATAGCCAAAACTGTTTACTTAAGAATGTTATCCACACTCCCTTTCAATCCTGTCTAGAGAGTGCTGAGAAAATATAACACCCAGCTCTCTTCTTTGGCTTTGTTCCTCTAGTTAAAGGGAGAAATTGGAAGTGATATTCAAGCTTTCCTGTCTTATCAGTACTGTCTTACACATGTCTCTAAGTAAGTACCCACTTAATTAAAGGAGAAAGCAACATTTCTATAGCTCTACATTTGGGACTAGAAAGTTAGATCTTGATTAGACTAATTTAGTAACGAGGGCAATATGACATATGCTGCAGTGATAGTTCTTTTTATAAACAACTCTTTTAAAGTTCTTACTTCCAATGCTTATCCTAGCTCTTCCTGAAACTAACTCTCCCAAGTGTTTCACTGCTCTTGGGCACCCAATTTGACAAGACCATTCTCCATGCCATTGTATAACATAGCTCACAATTGATATGATCAAAAGGTTTCTCAGATGTTGAGATCAGGTGACTGTATTAGGAAACAGGACCAGAACCCAACTTCCAAATCTTCTGGCTGCTTACTTCTGCCCTGGATTCAGTGTCCTACTTATACCCAGGCAAGGAAGTTTGGGTTCTATGATATCTTCTGGCTGCTACCTCTGACAGTCCTCGTCAGTAATCACTGCAGCTTTAGTAATTGGCATAAACGCTTTCTTAACACATCGTCGTAGGCATCTGTTTTGGTGTAAGGCCCCTGGACAGTTCTCTTTATGGAGCTTGGGGCTCCCTAAGCAATTGCTATGTTATAATGAACTTTCTCTTGGGCTACCAGACTCTCACCTAAATTAATCAAAATCTATATATAAATGGAGGCTGATGCAAGCTGAGAAAATAACTGTGGGTATCTGTGCATCTTAAATGGACTCCTGCAGTTGACATTTAGCATTGGGATCCATTTTTAAAGTATTTTGCCCAGAACACTCTTTGCCAGAATGCCTCATCGCTGTTGGTGATGTTTGAATTACACCCAATTGCACTCATAAAATGGAAGGCCTAAATGCCACCCCTTCTTTATAGCCTGAGTCACTGGGACGTGTGTTATTTGATCTGACATGTAACCATGGACTTCTGAAATAGCCAAAACTGTTTACTTAAGAATGTTATCCACACTCCCTTTCAATCCTGTCTAGAGAGTGCTGAGAAAATATAACACCCAGCTCTCTTCTTTGGCTTTGTTCCTCTAGTTAAAGGGAGAAATTGGAAGTGATATTCAAGCTTTCCTGTCTTATCAGTACTGTCTTACACATGTCTCTAAGTAAGTACCCACTTAATTAAAGGAGAAAGCAACATTTCTATAGCTCTACATTTGGGACTAGAAAGTTAGATCTTGATTAGACTAATTTAGTAACGAGGGCAATATGACATATGCTGCAGTGATAGTTCTTTTTATAAACAACTCTTTTAAAGTTCTTACTTCCAATGCTTATCCTAGCTCTTCCTGAAACTAACTCTCCCAAGTGTTTCACTGCTCTTGGGCACCCAATTTGACAAGACCATTCTCCATGCCATTGTATAACATAGCTCACAATTGATATGATCAAAAGGTTTCTCAGATGTTGAGATCAGGTGACTGTATTAGGAAACAGGACCAGAACCCAACTTCCAAATCTTCTGGCTGCTTACTTCTGCCCTGGATTCAGTGTCCTACTTATACCCAGGCAAGGAAGTTTGGGTTCTATGATATAAACCTCCTCTGACCAAGGAGCCAGAAGTCTGCCAAACCAAAAGAATGAGTCCATTCAGAGCATGGAACTCTCTATTTTAGAGCTTTTAGACCATACGTTGGATACCAGAGTCCTAGAATCCACTTCCCAAACTGTTTCAAGCCTTCTTTCAAGGCAAGTGCAGGGCACCTGAAAGAGTCTGTTCTCTCCAGGAATGGTGGCACAGCTGGAGGGACCATTTTGAGACCTGAGAAAGGGTCAAGATTTACAGGTTGGGTTGGGAAGGTAACCAGGCTCCTCCCAGATAAGCCAGAGGCAAGGGAAAAGAAAAAAGTGGATTTTTCCTTCTGGGGATAAAGGGCTGGCTCTCTTCATGCTGCCATGTTTTGCCAAAAGAACCTAATTAATTCAATAATCCTAAATTCAAATCTGGCCTTCCAGGTTCCTATGAAGGTTTACTTATTAAAGTAAGTGAATAGGCATGCTTCATTTAAATTTTTGGCTAGACTTAGAGTATTTAATTTTTTAAAATCTATTTTCATTCATCTTTATTATTTGGCATATGTGGCCCTCCCATTACAGTGGCCTCTCTAGTTGTAGAGCACTGTCTGCTCACATGTGCTCCAAGGCACTGGCTCAGCTTCTCTGTGGCATGGGTCAGGGGTCAAACTGGCTCCCCTTGCACTGCAAAGCAGACTCTCTACCCACTGAACCACCAGGGAAGCCCTAGTATCTAATTTTTAAATACTTAGACATATGGTATGTGGGCCTCCATTTGATTCCTCCCAAGGACCTGCAAATATCAGAGGTCAGCAGGTCCAGATTCTTAGGAGTTTCCAAGCCAGGAAAATGCAAATACTTTATTAATATGTAAATATTTTTATTTTGCCCTAACTTTAAACCATTTTCTCATAGACTGAGCTGGACAGAAAGAAACAAAAATAAAACACTCTGGTACCATAGGACAGTTTTAGCTGGAATCAAATCAGACAGAGTGATTTGTTTACTTCTCTCCCCAGTCCAGAGCTTCATATCATCCCTTTATATTCAGTCTACAAAAGCAAGGGAAGGTGAATCTTAAAAGTACCTGATAGTTGACAGTAAAATTTAGCTGGAAGGGTCCTGAAATTCAGTGTCCTACTTATACCCAGGCAAGGAAGTTTGGGTTCTATGATATAAACCTCCTCTGACCAAGGAGCCAGAAGTCTGCCAAACCAAAAGAATGAGTCCATTCAGAGCATGGAACTCTCTATTTTAGAGCTTTTAGACCATACGTTGGATACCAGAGTCCTAGAATCCACTTCCCAAACTGTTTCAAGCCTTCTTTCAAGGCAAGTGCAGGGCACCTGAAAGAGTCTGTTCTCTCCAGGAATGGTGGCACAGCTGGAGGGACCATTTTGAGACCTGAGAAAGGGTCAAGATTTACAGGTTGGGTTGGGAAGGTAACCAGGCTCCTCCCAGATAAGCCAGAGGCAAGGGAAAAGAAAAAAGTGGATTTTTCCTTCTGGGGATAAAGGGCTGGCTCTCTTCATGCTGCCATGTTTTGCCAAAAGAACCTAATTAATTCAATAATCCTAAATTCAAATCTGGCCTTCCAGGTTCCTATGAAGGTTTACTTATTAAAGTAAGTGAATAGGCATGCTTCATTTAAATTTTTGGCTAGACTTAGAGTATTTAATTTTTTAAAATCTATTTTCATTCATCTTTATTATTTGGCATATGTGGCCCTCCCATTACAGTGGCCTCTCTAGTTGTAGAGCACTGTCTGCTCACATGTGCTCCAAGGCACTGGCTCAGCTTCTCTGTGGCATGGGTCAGGGGTCAAACTGGCTCCCCTTGCACTGCAAAGCAGACTCTCTACCCACTGAACCACCAGGGAAGCCCTAGTATCTAATTTTTAAATACTTAGACATATGGTATGTGGGCCTCCATTTGATTCCTCCCAAGGACCTGCAAATATCAGAGGTCAGCAGGTCCAGATTCTTAGGAGTTTCCAAGCCAGGAAAATGCAAATACTTTATTAATATGTAAATATTTTTATTTTGCCCTAACTTTAAAACATTTTTCTCATAGACTGAGCTGGACAGAAAGAAACAAAAATAAAACACTCTGGTACCATAGGACAGTTTTAGCTGGAATCAAATCAGACAGAGTGATTTGTTTACTTCTCTCCCCAGTCCAGAGCTTCATATCATCCCTTTATATTCAGTCTACAAAAGCAAGGGAAGGTGAATCTTAAAAAGTACCTGATAAAGATGTGTGAAAGTGAGAAGGATGAGTATAAGACTCAGAGAATGGCTAAAACCATCCTGTAGCTGAGACTTCTTCAGGGTCCTGAAAGGCATTTTCTCTATCATTGCTGATAGATATACTTATTTCTTAGTGAAGAGGCAATGACAATTACTATCAAGGTATTGGTTGTATCTTGGAGCATATATTAAGTCAAAAAACTATAGGTTGGGTACATTCTTCCATGACTGATTTTACTCTTATGACCAAGTTCAGAATAAAACTCACTTTCAAAGGCTATTATAGATGGGTGCCTACACTTGCCAGACCAAATATACAACTGCAGCTAATATCATTTTGTAGAGGAGACTAAGATGTGCTCCTATGAAAAGTCCTTTAGAAAATAATGCTGAAATGAGGTCGGTGTCTGCCCAGGTGTACCTTAACTTATCCAAACACCACCTTCCATGAGGCACCAGGGAAAGCTAGGATTGCTTTAATACAACATCCAAGTAGCAACATAAATGATAAAGATTCAAGCTTCCTATTGTCTCTTATTTGGTAAATGTATTTCACAGTCTTTTTTATTAAGCTTGTAGGTAATCTCCCCATTCACATAATTTTATGACACCTCATATTAAAGCACTGTTCAGAGGTCAATAAAGTTAGCAATGTCAATATTACTGCTGATCTTCTGATGAATTGCTACATTTTCTGGCAGATCAAAATGTGTATGCATTAGCCAGATGGTTTGTTTTCCAGCTTGATATTACATCCAGCAGCGCAAAAATTAGTGCTTATAAAGCCTAACCTTTGCTGGGCTCACCCTGTGTGTAAGTAGGTTAGGTGGCTACAGACCCTTCCTATTCCTAATATTGTAAAACACCTACTCTATACATGCCATTGTACTGAAACCTGTGCTAAATGCTAGAGCTAGAAAGATGTGGTTTTTCCCTTTGACTCAGTGCTGGGAGAGTAGCAGATTGGTGATTTGTTTACTTCTCTCCCCAGTCCAGAGCTTCATATCATCCCTTTATATTCAGTCTACAAAAGCAAGGGAAGGTGAATCTTAAAAAGTACCTGATAAAGATGTGTGAAAGTGAGAAGGATGAGTATAAGACTCAGAGAATGGCTAAAACCATCCTGTAGCTGAGACTTCTTCAGGGTCCTGAAAGGCATTTTCTCTATCATTGCTGATAGATATACTTATTTCTTAGTGAAGAGGCAATGACAATTACTATCAAGGTATTGGTTGTATCTTGGAGCATATATTAAGTCAAAAAACTATAGGTTGGGTACATTCTTCCATGACTGATTTTACTCTTATGACCAAGTTCAGAATAAAACTCACTTTCAAAGGCTATTATAGATGGGTGCCTACACTTGCCAGACCAAATATACAACTGCAGCTAATATCATTTTGTAGAGGAGACTAAGATGTGCTCCTATGAAAAGTCCTTTAGAAAATAATGCTGAAATGAGGTCGGTGTCTGCCCAGGTGTACCTTAACTTATCCAAACACCACCTTCCATGAGGCACCAGGGAAAGCTAGGATTGCTTTAATACAACATCCAAGTAGCAACATAAATGATAAAGATTCAAGCTTCCTATTGTCTCTTATTTGGTAAATGTATTTCACAGTCTTTTTTATTAAGCTTGTAGGTAATCTCCCCATTCACATAATTTTATGACACCTCATATTAAAGCACTGTTCAGAGGTCAATAAAGTTAGCAATGTCAATATTACTGCTGATCTTCTGATGAATTGCTACATTTTCTGGCAGATCAAAATGTGTATGCATTAGCCAGATGGTTTGTTTTCCAGCTTGATATTACATCCAGCAGCGCAAAAAAATTAGTGCTTATAAAGCCTAACCTTTGCTGGGCTCACCCTGTGTGTAAGTAGGTTAGGTGGCTACAGACCCTTCCTATTCCTAATATTGTAAAACACCTACTCTATACATGCCATTGTACTGAAACCTGTGCTAAATGCTAGAGCTAGAAAGATGTGGTTTTTCCCTTTGACTCAGTGCTGGGAGAGTAGCAGATGTGGCTACCTTGCTTCCGCGTGGTGAATTCTTGCAGCAGAGGTGCTTCTTGTCATTAAGTAACTAGGTCTCTGGGCCACCGGAGTTCAAAATGCAAACATGGAAAATAAAACTCACTGGTCTATTAATATCCATATTAGTTAGGTAAAGGCATAATTACTATAAAAATCGTAGGTCTCAAATACAATGGCTTTAAAAGATCTGTCAGTTTCCAGGAAAAGTCTTCAACCCCACAATAAAAGCTGAATTGCAGACAAGTCCATATTCTGGCTGAAGGCAAGGGAAAAGAGTATATGTCTAGGGCCAGCAATTTTCCTTCAAACTAATGAGGTAGAAATTGCACTTATCACTTTCATGCATATTCCCTTGGTGCTAAGTCACATCCCAGCTGCAAAAGAGTCTGTTAAAGTAGTCTCTAGCCTAGGCAGTCACATATTCAGTTTGAATCTGATTACCATGGAAGAATGTGCTCAGTCACTCAGATTCTTTGCTACTCCATAGACTGCATGCAACCTGTTAGGCTCCTCTGTCTATGGGGTTTCCAAGGCAAGAATACCGGAGTCTGTTGTTATCTCCTTCTCCAGGGGGTCTTCCTAACCCGGGGACTGAACCCTCATCTCCTAAGTCTCCTGCACTGGCAGAGAGATTCTTTACTAGAATAAGAGTGTGGAATTTTTTTTTGGAGGGGGGGAAGTGGTGAGGGAGGGGGGCAGGCAGGCCACTTCTATTGGTCTTTCATTTGTCTATCTATCTATATATTTCATCCATCTTTGGCCCGTGTGGGCCTCCCATCACAGTGGCCTCTGTTGTCACAGAGCACCAACTCTGGGCGCATGCGCTCCAGAGCTCCGGATCGGTAATTGGACACATCAGTCCAGCCGCACCGCGGCACATGGGATCTTCCCAGGCAAGGGATCGAACTGGCACCCCCTGCACTGCAAGGTGGTGTCCTTACCCACTGGGCCACCAGGGAAGCCCAGGAGCGTGGATCTTGATAGAGCAGTAGCAGTATCCACCACAGAATTATCCAGAACATTTTTCTGCATAGTTAATTCAATAAAGTAGCTATTGCTTTAGTAAAATCTTGAAAGCATGGGGCATATGATAGGAATATTTTTTAAAATGTAGCCTTATTTTTCTTTTCCCCATCATGCCTCTTTTTTATTTATATTTAGTTTCATCCACCTTTTTTATTCTTTGGCATGTGTGGGCCTTGATAGGAATATTTTTAATGGGGGAGAAAGAGAATGAACCCTCTGCAAGCTAGTTGGACCTGACTGTGAATTGGGTTTGGGGAAGAGATTACAGTGGCTTGAGATTAGCTTGGGGGCAGAGAATATAGTAGCCAAAAATAAACTTGGAGGCACTTAGAAGGCTCACCATGGAACACAGTGGAGGTGTTACACTGAACGAGTAGGAACAGGTCAGGATCTTTCCAGAGATGTCTGAGAGCATATCTAATTATAACACTTGGATAAGGACTTCACTGGTGGTTCAGTGGCTAACTCTGCTCTCAGTGTAGGAGACCCAGGTTTGATCCTTGGTCAGGAAACCAGATATCACATGCCACAACTAAGACCTGGTGAAGCTGAATAAATAAATATATGTTTTTTAAAAAAGCTTGGGCGTTGTTTTCACAAACTGTATTGCATCCATATTTGCCTCTATGACTGGAAAAGTTATTTACATAGACATCACCTTTGGGTATTCCTTCTTTTTTTGTTTATTTAAACTTTTATTTTACTTTTAACTTTTACAGAGTTTTGTTGTTTAAAGATATGCATGTTCCCAGATTAGTCTTATGTATATCCCTCCCATCCCACCCCTCCCAACCATCACACAGCACCCCTGAAGGATCCCCTTTTCTCACAGAGCAATTACTATAGCTATTTTCTTCACATATGATAGTACAGGCCTTCAAGCTACTTCCTTTATGCCTCTTACCCACTGTTCCTTCCCACAATGTCCATATGTTCCCATGTCCAGCCGCACGCGCACATGGGATCTTCCCAGGCAAGGGATCGAAGTGGCCCCCCCTGCACTGCAAGGTGGTGACCTTACCCACTGGGCCACCAGGGAAGCCCAGCAGCGTGGATCTTGATAGAGCAGTAGCAGTATCCACCACAGAATTATCCAGAACATTTTTCTGCATAGTTAATTCAATAAAGTAGCTATTGCTTTAGTAAAATCTTGAAAGCATGGGGCATATGATAGGAATATTTTTTAAAATGTAGCCTTATTTTTCTTTTCCCCATCATGCCTCTTTTTTATTTATATTTAGTTTCATCCACCTTTTTTATTCTTTGGCATGTGTGGGCCTTGATAGGAATATTTTTAATGGGGGAGAAAGAGAATGAACCCTCTGCAAGCTAGTTGGACCTGACTGTGAATTGGGTTTGGGGAAGAGATTACAGTGGCTTGAGATTAGCTTGGGGGCAGAGAATATAGTAGCCAAAAATAAACTTGGAGGCACTTAGAAGGCTCACCATGGAACACAGTGGAGGTGTTACACTGAACGAGTAGGAACAGGTCAGGATCTTTCCAGAGATGTCTGAGAGCATATCTAATTATAACACTTGGATAAGGACTTCACTGGTGGTTCAGTGGCTAACTCTGCTCTCAGTGTAGGAGACCCAGGTTTGATCCTTGGTCAGGAAACCAGATATCACATGCCACAACTAAGACCTGGTGAAGCTGAATAAATAAATATATGTTTTTTAAAAAAGCTTGGGCGTTGTTTTCACAAACTGTATTGCATCCATATTTGCCTCTATGACTGGAAAAGTTATTTACATAGACATCACCTTTGGGTATTCCTTCTTTTTTTGTTTATTTAAACTTTTATTTTACTTTTAACTTTTACAGAGTTTTGTTGTTTAAAGATATGCATGTTCCCAGATTAGTCTTATGTATATCCCTCCCATCCCACCCCTCCCAACCATCACACAGCACCCCTGAAGGATCCCCTTTTCTCACAGAGCAATTACTATAGCTATTTTCTTCACATATGATAGTACAGGCCTTCAAGCTACTTCCTTTATGCCTCTTACCCACTGTTCCTTCCCCACAATGTCCATATGTCCACTGTCCATATCTGTTTTTCCGTCGCTTCACTGCATGTACCATCATCACCATCCTACTAGATTCCATATATATGTGTTAGTATATTGTACTTGTCCTTCTCTTTCTGACTGACTTCACTTTTTAAGATACGTTCTAGATCCAGACACCTCATTAGGGTTGATTCTTCTGCATTTCTTTTAATAGCAGAGTAGAATTCCATCGTATATATGTACTTCTGTATCCATTCATTTGTTGATGGGCATCTAGGTTGCTTCCATGTTCTAGCTATTGTATAGAGAGCTGCAATGAACATTGGGGTACAGGTGCCTCTTTCATTTTTGATTTCATCAGGATATAGGCCTAATAGTGGGATTGCTGGGTCATAGGGTGCTTCTATTTTTAGTTTTTTAAGGAATTTCCAGACTGTCTTCCATAGAGGTTGTATCAGTTTACATTCCCACCAGCAATGCAAGAGGGTTCCCTTTTCTCCGCACCCTCTCCAGCATTTATTGTCTGTCGATTTGTTGATGATGGCCATTCTGATGGGTTGTGAGGTGATATCTCATTGTAGTTTTGATTTACATTTCTCTAATGATAAGTGAGGTTGAGCATCGTTTCATGTGCTTTTGGGCCATCTGTATGTCCTCTTTGGAGAGGCGTCTCTTTAGATCTTTTTCCCATTTTTTGATTTGGTTGTTCGTTTTTCCTGTGCTGAGTCACTTGTAGATTTTGGAATTTTTTTTTCAAAACTTATGACTTGCCTCTATGACTGGAAAAGTTATTTACATAGACATCACCTTTGGGTATTCCTTCTTTTTTTGTTTATTTAAACTTTTATTTTACTTTTAACTTTTACAGAGTTTTGTTGTTTAAAGATATGCATGTTCCCAGATTAGTCTTATGTATATCCCTCCCATCCCACCCCTCCCAACCATCACACAGCACCCCTGAAGGATCCCCTTTTCTCACAGAGCAATTACTATAGCTATTTTCTTCACATATGATAGTACAGGCCTTCAAGCTACTTCCTTTATGCCTCTTACCCACTGTTCCTTCCCCACAATGTCCATATGTCCACTGTCCATATCTGTTTTTCCGTCGCTTCACTGCATGTACCATCATCACCATCCTACTAGATTCCATATATATGTGTTAGTATATTGTACTTGTCCTTCTCTTTCTGACTGACTTCACTTTTTAAGATACGTTCTAGATCCAGACACCTCATTAGGGTTGATTCTTCTGCATTTCTTTTAATAGCAGAGTAGAATTCCATCGTATATATGTACTTCTGTATCCATTCATTTGTTGATGGGCATCTAGGTTGCTTCCATGTTCTAGCTATTGTATAGAGAGCTGCAATGAACATTGGGGTACAGGTGCCTCTTTCATTTTTGATTTCATCAGGATATAGGCCTAATAGTGGGATTGCTGGGTCATAGGGTGCTTCTATTTTTAGTTTTTTAAGGAATTTCCAGACTGTCTTCCATAGAGGTTGTATCAGTTTACATTCCCACCAGCAATGCAAGAGGGTTCCCTTTTCTCCGCACCCTCTCCAGCATTTATTGTCTGTCGATTTGTTGATGATGGCCATTCTGATGGGTTGTGAGGTGATATCTCATTGTAGTTTTGATTTACATTTCTCTAATGATAAGTGAGGTTGAGCATCGTTTCATGTGCTTTTGGGCCATCTGTATGTCCTCTTTGGAGAGGCATCTCTTTAGATCTTTTTCCCATTTTTTGATTGGGTTGTTCGTTTTTCCTGTGCTGAGTTGTCTAAGTTGCTTGTAGATTTTGGAGATTAATTCTTTGTCTGTTGTTTCATTTGCTATGATTTTTTCCCACTCTGTGGGGTGTCTATTCAGCTGTTTTGTAATTTCTTTTGCTGTACAAAAGCTTTTAAGTTGCATGAGGTCCCACGTGTTCACTTTTCTTTTCAGTTCTACTATTCTAGTATGTGGGTCAGAGAAGATCTTGCTTTGATTGATGTCCTTGAGTGTTTTGCCTATATTCTCCTCTAAGAGTTTGATGGTTTCTGGTCTTACATTTAGGTCTTTAATCCATTTTGAGTTGATCTTTGTGTGGTCTCAGGGTATGTTCCAACTTCATTTTTTTACATGTAGCTGTCCAATTTTCCCAGCACCATTTGTTGAAGAGGCTGTCTTTGTCCCATTTTATAGTTTCGCCTCCTTTGTCAAATATAAGGTACCCATAGGTGCGTGGGTTTATCTCTGGGTTCTCGATCTTGTTCCATTGATCTATATTTCTGTTTTTGTGCCAGTACTATACTGTCTTGATGACTGTTGCTTTGTAGTAGAGTCTGAAGATAGGGAGGCTGATTCCTCCAGCTCTGTTTTTCTTTCTCAGGATTGCTTTGGCTATTCGAGGTCTTTTGTGTTCCCATATGAACTGTGTTATTCTTTGGTCTAGTTCTGTGAAAAATGTCAATGGTAGTTGGATAGGCATTGCATTGAATCTGTAGATGATATTTGGTAGTATGGTCATTTTCACAATATTGATTCTTCCGATTCAGGAACATGGTATATCTCTCCATCTGTTTAAGTCTTCTTTAATTTCTCTCATGAGTGTCTTGTAATTTTCTGTGTACAATTCTTTTGTTTCTTTGGGTAGGTTTATTCCTTGTTGAGGTTGACGTCATCCCAGCAATGCAGGAGGGTTCCCTTTCCTCCGCACCCTCTCCAGCATTTATTGTCTGTCGATTTGTTGATGATGGCCATTCTGATGGGTTGTGAGGTGATATCTCATTGTAGTTTTGATTTACATTTCTCTAATGATAAGTGAGGTTGAGCATCGTTTCATGTGCTTTTGGGCCATCTGTATGTCCTCTTTGGAGAGGCATCTCTTTAGATCTTTTTCCCATTTTTTGATTGGGTTGTTCGTTTTTCCTGTGCTGAGTTGTCTAAGTTGCTTGTAGATTTTGGAGATTAATTCTTTGTCTGTTGTTTCATTTGCTATGATTTTTTCCCACTCTGTGGGGTGTCTATTCAGCTGTTTTGTAATTTCTTTTGCTGTACAAAAGCTTTTAAGTTGCATGAGGTCCCACGTGTTCACTTTTCTTTTCAGTTCTACTATTCTAGTATGTGGGTCAGAGAAGATCTTGCTTTGATTGATGTCCTTGAGTGTTTTGCCTATATTCTCCTCTAAGAGTTTGATGGTTTCTGGTCTTACATTTAGGTCTTTAATCCATTTTGAGTTGATCTTTGTGTGGTCTCAGGGTATGTTCCAACTTCATTTTTTTACATGTAGCTGTCCAATTTTCCCAGCACCATTTGTTGAAGAGGCTGTCTTTGTCCCATTTTATAGTTTCGCCTCCTTTGTCAAATATAAGGTACCCATAGGTGCGTGGGTTTATCTCTGGGTTCTCGATCTTGTTCCATTGATCTATATTTCTGTTTTTGTGCCAGTACTATACTGTCTTGATGACTGTTGCTTTGTAGTAGAGTCTGAAGATAGGGAGGCTGATTCCTCCAGCTCTGTTTTTCTTTCTCAGGATTGCTTTGGCTATTCGAGGTCTTTTGTGTTCCCATATGAACTGTGTTATTCTTTGGTCTAGTTCTGTGAAAAATGTCAATGGTAGTTGGATAGGCATTGCATTGAATCTGTAGATGATATTTGGTAGTATGGTCATTTTCACAATATTGATTCTTCCGATTCAGGAACATGGTATATCTCTCCATCTGTTTAAGTCTTCTTTAATTTCTCTCATGAGTGTCTTGTAATTTTCTGTGTACAATTCTTTTGTTTCTTTGGGTAGGTTTATTCCTAGGTATTTGATACTTTTGGTTGCAATGGCGAAGGGGATTGCCTCTTTGATTTCGTTTTCTGATTTTTCATTGTTTGTGTATAGGAATGCCAGTGATTTCTGTGTGTTGACTTTGTATCCTGTGACTTTGCTGAATTCATCGGTTAGCTCTAGTAGCTTTGTAACCGTGTCTTTGGGATTTTCTATGTATAATATCATGTCTGCAAAATGAGAGAGTTTGACTTCTTCCTTTCCAATCTGGATTCCTTTGATTTCTTTCTCTTCTCTTATTGCTGTTGCTAGAATTTCCAGGACTATGTTGAATAAGAGTGGTGAAAATGGACACCCTTGTCTTATTCCTGATCTTAGAGGAAATGCTTTCAGTTTTTCACCATTAAGGATAATGTTCGCTGTGAGCGTCTCATAGATGGCTTTCACTATGTTGAGATAGGTTCCTTCTATGCCCATTTTTTGAAGAGTTTTTATCATAAATGGATGCTGTACTTTGTCGAAGGCTTTTTCTGCATCTATTGAGATGATCATGTGATTTTTGTCTCTCAGTTTGTTGATATGGTGTATCACATTGATTGATTTGCGGATATTGAAGAATCCTTGCATGCCTGGGATGAACCCAACTTGATCATGATGTATGAGCCTTTTGATGTGTTGTTGAATTCTGTTTGCTAGATTTTGTTGAGGATTTTGGCATCTAGATTCATCAGTGATATTGGCCTATAATTTTCTTTTTTTTGTGTTGTCTTTGCCTGGCTTTGGCATCAGGGTGATGACGGCCTCATAGAATGTGTTTGAAAGTGTTCCTTCCTGAGCATTTTTTTGGAAGAGTTTTAGAAGAACAGGCATTAGCTCTTTAAATGTTTTTATTCCTTCTTTATGAAAATGTTTTAGCATTAATTTTTTAGAAAAAAAATCACTTTAATGCATTACATTAAAGAGATTTCACACCCTTTCTGATATCATTATTTGGATTTTGTGAGAGAAATTTTAAAAATAGTCAAGATTGTGTATTTAAACTTGCGTATTTGAGGTGTTTGAAACGCTTGATGCTGCTGGGATTCTGTGGTTATGTGATGATCTGGCGCCACCCAGCAGGCCAAGTGAACATAGGCTCGGTGGACACTTAGAGTAGAGAGTAGAAGGAGCTGACAGAAGGTGCTGCTAGTGGTGGACGGGGTGGCAGAGTTTCAAGTTTCAAAAACAACAGCCTGTCCTTCTCGTTCTTGTTTCTGCGTCAGTAGGCAGATAGGTCATTCAGGAGCTACTAGGAGAAAAGTGGTCTCTTTCTTCATCACTTTTGAAAAATTATGATTTTTTCAAATGTTAAGTCCTCCCCACAAAATTAAAACTTTTCAACCTTGCACAATTCCTTGCCTTCTTTGCAGGCATAATGCTAGGGTTTAGTTCTTGATTGCTAACCCTCTGAGTCCTTTCTTCCCTCTTCTCCTTGCTTCCTAGAAATCACTGTAGAAAAACGGAAAGAACTCACTAATTTGCAGTGAAATCCGAAATGTAAGACCTTTTCATAGGTGTATCCATGGTGTTCATATCCTCAATTATTCTAAGGAGAAGCATCTTATAATGGGCCTATTATTTATGTTTCCCCTAACATTTACGTATTTTCTACATGCCCTTTCAATCTCATGAGCTCGCTGAAAAATGTTTCCATTGCATGTAGTACTAAGAAAGATGTGTCAAGTTTGTCCACTGTTAGGAAGAATGTAACTTGGCTTTTGCCCAAATTGCCTTTGAGTGTTTATCAATATTTTTCTCTATAAATGTACACTTTTCCTCAACCCTTCACACAGAAGAGCTTCTCATAAAAGCATATTGTGCCATGCTGTACTTAGTCATTCAGTCGTGTCCAACTCTGTATAATCTCATGACTGCAGGCCGTGAGTTTCCTCTGTCTGTCGGGATTCTCCAGGCAAGAGTACTGGAGCGGTTGCCATGCCTTCCTTAAGGGGAATTTTCCCAACCCAGGAATGGAACTCAGGTCTTCCACATTGCAGGCAGGTGCATATTATCTAAGACTAATTATACCCGAATATGTCACTTAGGTTGAAAATTTACATAACATAGAGGGAGCTATGATAATCTCTTTTCCAGTTGGGAAAAGTTTATTAGTCGCTTAAGTTGCAGAAAGTGACTACTACATCTTTTTCATAATACACTTTTTAATTGTGGGTGACAACGACTCACTGGAATGTCTTCTTCAATTACTAATTTCAGGTCAGGAGTTCCCATTCTGTTTAAAAGTCAAGCTCCCGGAAAGAATCTATACTAACCTTTTCTTCACCTTCATCTCTCATTCAGTCTGCATTTCAAGTGTCTTGGATTGCCATGAATTTCTATGTCACCACTTTATGAAAGTATTCTATTAGTGTTCAAGAGAAATCTTTTCACCAAATGAAATGAACATGCTTTAGATTTTATTCTCTTGTAGCGTTTAGTTTCCTCAGAAACTATGCTCATTTAAATTCATTTCTTTCCTTGTTTTTTTTATGACATATTTTTTTTCTGGTCATCATCTCATGACATCTCATATATTTTTAAGAAATGAACAATGGGGGTTCCCCTGGTGGTGCAGTGGGTAAAGACACCGCCTTGCAGTGCAAGGGACGCCGATTCGATCCCTGGCCTGGGAACATCCCATGTGCCACGAAGTGGCTGGACCGATGTGTCCAATTACCGAGCCAGAGTTCTGGCGCGCGTGCGCCCAGAGCCGGTGCTCTGTGACGACAGTGGCCATTGCAATGGGAGGTCCACAGGAGCCAAAGAACAAAGACGGATGAAAACAGAGAAATGAAAGACCAATAGAAGTGGCCCGCCCACCCCCCTCCCCCCCCACCCCACCCTCCAAAAAGATAAATAAAATTAAAAAAAAAAAAAAACCAAAAAGAAATGAACAATGAATGGCAAAGAGACTGTGCCAAGTAGATACCTAATGAGTGTTATTATTATTGCTATTGTTACTTTGGCCACACCATGTAGCATGGGGAAGGTGGGATCTTAGTTCTGCAACCAGGGAGGAAGCCCAGGCCCCCTGTAATGGAAATGTGGAGTCTTAATCCTGGACCACCATGGAAGTCCTTCATTCTTTTCTTTTGGTCTTCGTCTCAGGGTCCTTATCCTCGGTCTATCTATGGCAGAGTTCAAGAGTTTTGTACCTTCTTTTTCTCATTGAGTTATTTTAACAATTCCAATGACTTTGGTCACTGCCACTGTCACTAACTGGATCTCTTTCCTGTTCTCCAGACACACAGCTGGTACTCTGTAAGTGGCAATTATTGTCACTGTGCAGTATTAACAAAATAATTGTTTTTAAGAATTATACACAAGATATTTATTAAATGAGTGAACAAATGAGTGAATGAAATAGTGAGTGAATGAACAACAGCTGTCGTGCTTCAGTTAAACTTTCAGCAGCTTTAGCTTTTTGCTTGGATTATATCTATAAAAAGGGCCCACTCCTTTTCTTTTATCTGAGATTTAGTTGTTTCATTAGTTTATTAACGGCTCTTAATACAAAGTTCTGAATGTAGCCACATTGATTTATGACAATACCCTATTTAAGAACAATATATTTCTGGTGTCTCACATGTCCTCAATTTTTTCCAAAAGGTTGCAAATATCAAATATCTAAAACTAAACTTTCATGTGGTATCATAATGATGCAGATAAAAAAGAGGATTTACAGTAAATACCAATCGGTAGTGATTATACCAGCTTATTAAATTTTTTATAATTGATTTATACATATTACACAATAAATCCACTAGATATAGAAAATATTTCTTAGCTAATACAACATACATAGTATAGTTTATGGCCTGTAATTTTAAAGTTCATAAAAATCCAGACAATATTTTTCTGAAGAACTGGGGATTTTTATTTTCCACAGTAAAAGCAAGTTATTGACTACGTTATCGAGTCCTTCAGAGAATCTTATTCCTTTTTATGTTTGTCGTAGACTGACAATAGTATATCTGACATTCTGAGATAAAATAAATTTGCATTTCACAGTTAGAGACAAGTTATCCCCCTTTGCTGTGATAAAATATTGAAAAGGAAAAAAAAAAAAAACTTAGTAAGACATCCTGACACATCTACACATTTCTGAAACATAAACAAAATGAAGAATTTGAGAGTCCACAGATCAATTTTCCATTGTGGAGATTCATTATCTGTTATCTTGCTTGATTGAACAGCTCTATGACTGACCAAGAATTAGAGTTCATTCATTTTTTTCATTTTCTTCTAGCACATCGAGGTGACAAAGTGCCAGGGTGACATGGGCCCACTCCCAACCATGTGAATTTTCCTCTTGTACAACAGGATTCACCAGCCCAAATGTGCTTTGTTTCTTTTCTCCCTAATCCTGCTGTTTCATTGTCCTCATCTGAAATTTGCGATTTGTTGAGCTTAAACTCATCCTCATTTTACGTGCAAACACAACCTTCATTTTTTCTCAGTGAGTTTCAGTTTAGTATTTAGAAAGCCACAGAAGAATTTTCCTCCCAAATGCTTGCTGATTCAGCAGTTCATTTTTCCTTTTGAAAGGCAAAACCATTTGAGTGAAAGTTCTCCTAAAGATGATTTGTTTTCTTAGTCTCATAACTTTTGTCATTGTGTGCATTTCTCTTGGCATAAAAGGCTCCCTTCTGCCTTTCCCCTTTATTTATTGTCTGCTGTACTAACAATAGTTTTTGTTTTGGAAGTAGAGAAATTTCTTACCTTCTGACTTCTTGCTGGTCAACACAACTTTCTGCTTTGACGTATTATACTGGGTAATGAAATATTAATATATGAGACTAGGCACTGTTTCAAGGAAGATAGTATGGAAACAGAAAAGTGTGTATGTGTGTGTGCATATGTTAGAATGGGACAGGGAATAATCTATTAATATTTTCATGTGTCATCCTTATAGGATACATGAACTGACTGGTGTATCTTTGTAGGCCTAGGGCAGTGCTCTTCATCAGTCAAATGAAGCTTAGCAATTTATTCTGAGGCTTGAAGAAAATAAAACCGGAAAAATTCAAAGAAATTGAAATGAGGGAAGACAAGTGAGATGTAGATGGAGGAGTTTGTGGAAAGGGGCCAGATTTCTACCACGAAGAATCTCTGTGCTTAATGAATATCTCATCAATTTTGCAGGCAAGTAGCTGAGTTCCTCATGTTTATAAATGAGATATTCAAGGGTTTAATGATTAGGAAAGAAGAAAAAAAAGGTAAGCAGTGTCATGCTTACCATATGAGACTAGGACACATTGCCTTCCTCCTGGTCTTTCCTCTTCAGTAACAACAACCAGATCTGACATTGTAATATTTTATTTAAGTCTTGCAAAAGCAAAAGAGACAAATGGAGATTCATTATCTGTTATCTTGCTTGATTGAACAGCTCTATGACTGACCAAGAATTAGAGTTCATTCATTTTTCATTTTCTTCTAGCACATCGAGGTGACAAAGTGCCAGGGTGACATGGGCCCACTCCCAACCATGTGAATTTTCCTCTTGTACAACAGGATTCACCAGCCCAAATGTGCTTTGTTTCTTTTCTCCCTAATCCTGCTGTTTCATTGTCCTCATCTGAAATTTGCGATTTGTTGAGCTTAAACTCATCCTCATTTTACGTGCAAACACAACCTTCATTTTTTCTCAGTGAGTTTCAGTTTAGTATTTAGAAAGCCACAGAAGAATTTTCCTCCCAAATGCTTGCTGATTCAGCAGTTCATTTTTCCTTTTGAAAGGCAAAACCATTTGAGTGAAAGTTCTCCTAAAGATGATTTGTTTTTCTTAGTCTCATAACTTTTGTCATTGTGTGCATTTCTCTTGGCATAAAAGGCTCCCTTCTGCCTTTCCCCTTTATTTATTGTCTGCTGTACTAACAATAGTTTTTGTTTTGGAAGTAGAGAAATTTCTTACCTTCTGACTTCTTGCTGGTCAACACAACTTTCTGCTTTGACGTATTATACTGGGTAATGAAATATTAATATATGAGACTAGGCACTGTTTCAAGGAAGATAGTATGGAAACAGAAAAGTGTGTATGTGTGTGTGCATATGTTAGAATGGGACAGGGAATAATCTATTAATATTTTCATGTGTCATCCTTATAGGATACATGAACTGACTGGTGTATCTTTGTAGGCCTAGGGCAGTGCTCTTCATCAGTCAAATGAAGCTTAGCAATTTATTCTGAGGCTTGAAGAAAATAAAACCGGAAAAATTCAAAGAAATTGAAATGAGGGAAGACAAGTGAGATGTAGATGGAGGAGTTTGTGGAAAGGGGCCAGATTTCTACCACGAAGAATCTCTGTGCTTAATGAATATCTCATCAATTTTGCAGGCAAGTAGCTGAGTTCCTCATGTTTATAAATGAGATATTCAAGGGTTTAATGATTAGGAAAGAAGAAAAAAAAGGTAAGCAGTGTCATGCTTACCATATGAGACTAGGACACATTGCCTTCCTCCTGGTCTTTCCTCTTCAGTAACAACAACCAGATCTGACATTGTAATATTTTATTTAAGTCTTGCAAAAAAAGCAGAGACAATAGTGATAGTTTAAATTCTCTGAGGTCATTTTGCCCATATTTCGGCATTCTTTACCAGTTGCTCTTTGAATGAAAAGGGCAAAAACAATCACTAATATAGTTTTTCCATTTAAAGTCTTCATTGACAAAACCCTTACATCTTTAGTGTATCATCATCATTGTCTTCATTTTGAAAGGACTTTGTAATCTTCACAGTCTCAATCATAAACTATAAATATTCATAACATGCCCAGGAATTCTTGACTAGTTTCAACAAGATATCCATGCATGTGTACTAAATTGCTTCAATACTGTCTGACTCTTTGCAACCCTATGGACGGTAGCCCACCAGGCTCTTCTGTCCATGGGATTCTCCAGGGAAGAATAGTGGACTGGGTTGCCATGCCCTCCTCCAGGCGATCTTCCTGACCCAGGAATCGAACCCATGTCTCTTATGTCTCCTGCATTGGCAGGCAGGTTCTTTACCACCGACACCACCTGGGAAGACCTTTTAACAAGATGAAGCAAAACAAAATGAGGTGCTACTTCTTAAAATAGGTCAAATCTGTGTATAAAAATATAACAAGAATCTCTAGGTTTGTGAATCTACCTACTTATCTGAAATTGTATGAGTCCATTTGGATACCACTTTGACATAGAAATAAATAAACACACAGATACATATATATATATATATATATGTGTGTGTGTGTGTGTATGTGTGTACATATAAAATATTTTTTGCTGTACAAATATAATGCATTTCAAATGTGATTGAATTATGATTTTTATGGAACTTCTTTGTTGTTATTTAGTTGCTTTTGTCTGCCTTTTTTGCAACCCCATGGACTGTGGCCTCTAGGCTCCTCTATCCAAGGGATTACCCAGGTGAGAATACTGAAGTGGGTTGCCATTTCCTTCTCCAGGGAATCTTTACAACTCAGGGACAGAACTCAAGTTTATTGCATTGGCAGGTGGGTTCTTACAACTGAGCCACCAAGGAAGCCCATGGAACTTCCTTGTCTCATATTTTTTTTTCAAATTTTGGTACATGATCCATCTGCATCAAAATGATCTATTAAGGACTTCTTAAGTTATTTACCATAGGAGGGTCCTTTTCCCCCTCAATCTGTAGAGAACTAACATTTTTTGTTCTATGATCTGCACAATGAAACAAGTCCACTAACTGTGGGAATTAAGTGTTGCAGCAATGTCAAATGGTTCAGAAAGTTTCTATTTCCTTCCTCTCATTATCTTCCTTCTTTCAGAATTGAAAAACATTTTGTCAGTTCACACTGGTTCTTTGAGTCACACTAAATAAGCAGAATTGTGAAAGCCCTAACTGGTTCTGACTTCATGATATGAGGTTAAAGGATTGGCATTGTTATGAATTCCCCTATGAATTCACTGTAAAATTTAAGTACTATTGCCTTCAGATAAATCTAAATATCACCATTGCTTTTAATCACAAATCTAGGAAGCCTAATAGCAATTATAGAGCAAAAGGATTTGTAATGGGGAATTTGCTCGACAGCCAAGTACATGGTCTCTTATGAGTCCTTTTAGCTCTCTGATAGCCTGCATCCCAGCACTGCATGTTTCTTGTATCATCTGAAGATCCCCCAATTTTTTTAAAGATTTATTTATTTATTTATTTTGGGCGGGAGTTGGGTTGGGGAGGGAGGGGAGCGGGCGGGCCACTTTTATTGGTCTTTCATTTCTCTGTTTTCATCCGTCTTTGTTCTTTGGCTCCTGCGGGCCTCCCACCGTGGTGGCCTCTGTCGTCGCAGAGCTCCGGCTCTGGGCGCATGCGCTCCAGAGCTCCGGCTCGGTGATTGGACACATGAGTCCAGCTGCTCCGCGGCACGTGGGATCTTCCCAGGCCAGGGATCGAACCGGCGCCCCTTGCACTGCAAGGCAGTGTCCTTATCCACTGGACCACCAGGGGAAGCCCTGAAGATCCCCCATTTTGTCTTTTTTTTCTTCCCTGACTTTCAAAAAATTGCATCAGATGATTCAACTCTCTCATGTATGCTTTTGTTTTGCTTATTTTCCCCTGCTGATTCTGGACATTAGCCTGGCTCTAAGCTTCCCTGGTGTCTCAGTGGTAAAGAGCCCGTCTGGCAATGCAGGAGACACAGATTTAATTCATGGGTGGGGATGATCCCCTGGAGAAAGAAATGGAAACTCCCTCCAGTATTTTTGCCTGTAAAATTTTATGGACAGAGGAGGATGGAGGGCTATATAGTCCAAGGGGTTGCAAAAGAGTCAGACACGACTCAATGACTAAACAGCAAATCAAGTTCAATCTTATTTGTATATTTTGACACATACTTTCTCCCTCAGAGATTTTCTCCATCATGGTGACTTACCTGTGTCCCCTCTATATGAACAATCCTAGTTTCTCCAATATTAATCCATTTTTCTTTCCATTACTGCACTCCCACCTAGAAGCTTATCATTCTTAAAACTTTTTCCCTTCGCTCTCATTTCTATCTCTGCCAATGCTAACAGCCTTCTGCCTTGAAGATGGCCACTTGAGCTACTTTCTGTAATTCAGTTCCATGCCATTCAGGTCCACTTTCAAGTGAATGTTGTTTCCTGGATTTGTGTACCATGATAGTCCTACTTCCTTCAGTCACTCAGGCCTATAATCATGCAGACAGACCTGATTTCCATGGTCGTTCATTTATTCATTCAACCACGGAACCCAGTTGGGTGCAGTTGACTTAGACCAGGGAAATGCATCTGCAGCAGCCAACTCCAGTTCAAGATGGGCTAGAGCAGAGAATAAAGGCAGGTTTGAGGGCAAGCAGGCCCAGGATCAGCACATCAGCTGGCATATATTCAGAAACTGCATTACATGGACAGAGAAAGTTACAGTCCAAAAGGTTGCAAAGAGTCAGACACGACTAAAGCAACTTAGTATGGATGCATGCAAAGAGAAATTTTGCTAGAAAAACAAGGAATTCTGAAGTCATGTTACAACAACCATTTTCCTTCTCAAGTGATCCCTAAGATAAGAATAAGCCAAAGCAAAACAAATATTTTAATTGAATTTTGGACTCAAGCCTTAAACTAGAACTCAAGTAAGTGAGTCTGAACCAAGCATTAAGGCCCTGTATATACCAAATAAGTCAAAGCCTCAGACCAAAGCAGCCTACATGGCTTTCTCTCTTATTCCATACTTTTGCTCCTCCAAACCCGCAATATGATGTGTGGGGGCAGAAAGGCAAAATGGGACCAGACTCAGAGAGAGACAGAGAGATAAAGAAGTGCATGCCTGATATGATAAAGTTGCTTTAAGCCCCCCCGCAGGGTGAGCCTCAGACCAGGCCAGTGAATTTAGACCTAACGATGCTGTGAGAAAGGCAGGCGAAGGATGATGGGGTCCTGGAAGAGGAGCAGGTGCTGGTGCTCTCCTAGTGCAGTCTGTACCGAGTGGAGGAGAGGGACAGGTGGGACCACCTGAAGCAAGGTGTTGACAGTTCAGGTGTTTAAGAGCCTCTTAAAACATGACCCAGGTTGGTCTTCTATCCTGTGGAGTTGCAAAAGGAGGTGCAGCTCTTTCTCTGCCCCAGAGCAAAGGGCGACCAGAGAAAAAATGAGGCATGGTGCATACTCTAAGGAAGCTCAGGGCCACATATGAATGGAGAAAACCAACGCATAATTTTTCCTATTCTTTTCTACCATATCTGGTACTGTAAAAATGCCACTCATATGTTAATTGATGCTGTCATAAAAACAAGATAGTAAGAACCTTACTACTTTTTGAAACTTATTATTGTTGAAGCATAGATGTCATGGTGTCCAGACCAAATACTAACCTTGAATTCAAAGCCTTTATGTTTTAGGTATATCTTTGTGCACATGACTCTGAACAAAGGTGTTCAGCACATAGCAAAAGAAAAAAGATCCAACTCCAGTTCAAGATGGGCTAGAGCAGAGAATAAAGGCAGGTTTGAGGGCAAGCAGGCCCAGGATCAGCACATCAGCTGGCATATATTCAGAAACTGCATTACATGGACAGAGAAAGTTACAGTCCAAAAGGTTGCAAAGAGTCAGACACGACTAAAGCAACTTAGTATGGATGCATGCAAAGAGAAATTTTGCTAGAAAAACAAGGAATTCTGAAGTCATGTTACAACAACCATTTTCCTTCTCAAGTGATCCCTAAGATAAGAATAAGCCAAAGCAAAACAAATATTTTAATTGAATTTTGGACTCAAGCCTTAAACTAGAACTCAAGTAAGTGAGTCTGAACCAAGCATTAAGGCCCTGTATATACCAAATAAGTCAAAGCCTCAGACCAAAGCAGCCTACATGGCTTTCTCTCTTATTCCATACTTTTGCTCCTCCAAACCCGCAATATGATGTGTGGGGGCAGAAAGGCAAAATGGGACCAGACTCAGAGAGAGACAGAGAGATAAAGAAGTGCATGCCTGATATGATAAAGTTGCTTTAAGCCCCCCCGCAGGGTGAGCCTCAGACCAGGCCAGTGAATTTAGACCTAACGATGCTGTGAGAAAGGCAGGCGAAGGATGATGGGGTCCTGGAAGAGGAGCAGGTGCTGGTGCTCTCCTAGTGCAGTCTGTACCGAGTGGAGGAGAGGGACAGGTGGGACCACCTGAAGCAAGGTGTTGACAGTTCAGGTGTTTAAGAGCCTCTTAAAACATGACCCAGGTTGGTCTTCTATCCTGTGGAGTTGCAAAAGGAGGTGCAGCTCTTTCTCTGCCCCAGAGCAAAGGGCGACCAGAGAAAAAATGAGGCATGGTGCATACTCTAAGGAAGCTCAGGGCCACATATGAATGGAGAAAACCAACGCATAATTTTTCCTATTCTTTTCTACCATATCTGGTACTGTAAAAATGCCACTCATATGTTAATTGATGCTGTCATAAAAACAAGATAGTAAGAACCTTACTACTTTTTGAAACTTATTATTGTTGAAGCATAGATGTCATGGTGTCCAGACCAAATACTAACCTTGAATTCAAAGCCTTTATGTTTTAGGTATATCTTTGTGCACATGACTCTGAACAAAGGTGTTCAGCACATAGCATGAAGATGCAGCATTACAAATTTCACCAATCACAGTTTTGGCTGCTGTTTCATGCATGTGATCATAGCTTCCCAACTCTTTGTTGACTGAAAGACCAATAACAGAATATATTACACTTGGAAATGCTAAAGGATAGTGTCTCAGTGATACTTAAATTTGTCTAGTGAGTTGAAAAGAAGTAACTTTGAAACTGTTTTCTAGGATTCTTTTTTCTGATCATAGCAATATCTTTATATTTATTACAGAATTCTCAGGGCTCCTGGAGATTCTGATTCAGTAGATCTGATGTGGGGCCAGGAAGCAGGAGCCTCAAGAAATACACATGTAAGGTGTCTTTCATTCTAATATTCTATGATTCTATTGTAATCACCCAGACAATGAGTAATATACCTTTAATGGCAGTATCAGAGTTAACATTGCACCGAGAACAGAAAGGATACTACTCTGTGTTGATTTAATTGTTCATTGGTGAGCCTTTTGATAGATTCCCAGCCTTCCATTCATGTGCATCATTTAAAGCCAGTGGTCTTTCATATAATGACTTGAAAGTGTGAATGTATTGCTATAAAATAACATTATTGTGATTTTCATAGCATTTCATAGTTTACAAAGTATTTTTCTTGCTTGCTCTTTTGAGAACTTCATCACAACCTGATGAAGTTGTTAAAGCACTATTAAATAACTGATATTTCACAAATGTGAAACTCAGAGATGTCAAGAACCTGCCTTTATTCCACTCAGCTATGATATATGCAATTGGAATTCAGATTCCTATCTCAGAATCTTTTTACTCTATAATCTTTCCATGGTTCCAGGCTGCTAACACAGGTAATCCCGCCTACGCATATTGTACACTCAACAAAAGAAAATTCATAATCTTATTCCTGCACAAAAAGACAAGTATTATGGGTGAAACCAGTTAGGACAAAAAGTGATTACGATTATATACAAAATGTGAGAACAAATGCGGAATATTCAAGAACATTGTTTAGCAGTTCCCAATGAGCCAAAGAAAATCCACATATCTCATCATTTTCCCAGTACAGACTTTGCCTTCATTCTTCTAAATGGCAAGAGAGGGTTGGGGAGTGAGCCCTAGGGAGTAAGTGAGAAAAGTTTAGGTCTTCCTTGAGTGGGTGAATGAATTAAAACTGAAAGGCTAATTGAGGCAGAGGCTAGTTTTAAAGTGTCTTTATTTCCTCTCATGGCTCAGAACTGAGACTGACTGATGGCTGGGGACATCTGCTTTGATCCTGCCTCAGGGTGATGTTTTCCCATGTGGCCCCTGGACCATTGCAGGTACTTGTAGAATTCTTGAGGGCTACCTCTCATCCATTAAGTTAGAATTTCTAGGATTGGATCCATGATATTTACGCATATTTAAGTCCAAAATTCTACCAGAGAGAGATTAACCTGCTTTTATACGCAGGTACAAACCTTTTTTGGGAACTAGATCCCCAAGGAGATATCAAACTTTTGGCAACTTTCTGTAGCATGTATTAGAAGAGATGAACATTAATGAAGCCTTACCTATTTGGTACACATAGCATTTTGTCTCTGAGGAGCTGAAATATTGAATGTTTACCTGGTTTTTTTGATGGCAGAAAAAACATAAGTTTAAGTGGTGAAAGACAGAGAAGAATTTTTTTTTTAATATGAAGTCAAATGTTATTTTCTATTTAATCTCACTAATCTACATATTTTTGGATAATAAGCAACTGTATTCTTTGACAGGGTTATTACTTTTTAAGTTGTATATTACTTGTACTAGATACAATCAGAAAAGAGGGTAGTGCATAAACAAATACTTTCCAAACAATTTCCAGTGGGAATAAAATAGTTTTTGTCTTCAAACAGCAAATATTGCTTAGTCATAAGCTATACAAAGACTGGAGAAAATGTTAAGAAGATAAAGTTGAGAAATACTTCGAAATGTTAAGCTATAGTACAACTCCACCCAATGGATTTCTGTTGAATTTCACTTGTGCTGTATACACATAATATATTACATGCATTTAAATTTATATTTGATCACAAATAGTTGATCACGACTATGTGAAAATTAATGATTAATGATATGGATAGAGAAAGTGCTAAAAAATACATCCAGATATAAATAGCTTTGGATAAGTGTGGAAAATTTGGGGTGAATATATTTTCTATTAAAAAAATTATTCCTACATTTTGCACCTATATATCTGTATCTATGTATCTATATATAAACTTAATGTTTACATCAATAACATTCACTAAATGTTGATAATATTCACTAAAAGAAAGAAACATTTCACAAAGTGCTAATGGGCAGGTTTTAGGGCTTATCATTCACATGATAAAAAGGTTGTCCTGCTTATCTCTTACATCATGTTTTTAATTGGTTGTGACTTGTAATCTAACAGTTCAATAAAAACTGAAGTGAGATAATTGCATTTTACTTCC
Organism: Tragulus kanchil; assembly: GCA_022376925.1. Classification (NCBI taxonomy): domain Eukaryota; kingdom Metazoa; phylum Chordata; class Mammalia; order Artiodactyla; family Tragulidae; genus Tragulus; species Tragulus kanchil. Next base: position 126,390,139 of record JAIOJX010000028.1, read on the forward strand.
ACCTTTTCCATTAATTTAGTTTGCTCTTATAGGCCAGTAATTTAATATCTCTACTTGAGTTTCCTCTTCAGTGAAATGAGGAAAACCACATTAGCTTTTCTTTTCTTTTTTTAACTTTAGCATGAAGAATTAATTGAGGCAATGGCTGGAGAGAATTGCAAGTATATGAAGAAAATATTCATTAATATTCTACAAGGTAGTCTCGTTACTTTATTTCTTGGAGCATTTTGGAAATACTGCCAAACTGATAGTCTTGAAAACTAAACCTTGGAATAGATACTGCTAAAAACCCAAGACTGTGATAAAATCAATAAAAATGAATAAAATGAGCGGCAATGGATATTTGTTTAACTGAGCAAGAGAAATAATTGGATATAGCTCATGAATCTGTCAAGACTTACGCTGCTAAAAATAAATTCAAAACTTACGACTTAAATAAGAAAGAAGTAGAGCAATTTTGTCTTTTATGCAAGTGTCTGTTTGGAGAGGAGTATCCATTTTGGAGAGTTATTTATGTCCTATTGGTAAGAATTTAGTCATACAGCCACACCTAGATTTTAGAGAGGCTGGGAAATGTGATTCCTAAGGAATTTACTGTATTACCAGGAAAAAAAGGATAAAAGAATCTTTTGTTTTGCTTTAGGTTAACTTGCATTGTGCTAGTGATGATTATATTCAGCTTAGGTTCTGAAAGCGGTTTGTGAAATTGTTATATCACCAGACAAAAACCATATCTTAACCCTTACTCTCTACGGCAGTTCACCTCATTCCATTGCTTTAAATTCCATTCATATGCTGATGATTCCCAAATGTATATTTCCAACTTTGATCCCTGCTGGAAATACACGAGTGTTAGAGTGAATAGTTTTCTCATCCATCCACTTCAATGTCAAATCAAATAATAGCACCAATGTCCATCCAGAATCTAGAAGACAGATTAGATTTCTCCCCATTTATATAAAGCCAATAGAAAGCCAAGAGTTTCCACCTTGATTTTCTTCCATTTGTAACAGACAGACACTTGCCCTCCCAGATAAAGACCATATTTGCAGTGTCCCTTGCGGCCAGGTGTGGTCATATGACCAAATCCTGTTTAATGTGATATCGACCAAAGCCATACGTGCAATTTCCAGGTCAGGCCGATAAAATAAGTGGTGGTAAACTGAACTGTCATACCTGTGATTAAGTATTTATAGAAACTTAATCTGGATACAATCAAATTTCCATTAAAATGTGAGTGTATTAATAATTGTGGTATATCTAGCAAGTGAAATAATTCTCAGCATCAAAAGAAACAAACTGCTGATACATACATCAGCATGGAAAAGTTTAAAAACCACTAGGCTGAATGGAAGAAGCTTTACATAAAAAAGTACAAACATCATTTTTATACTTATAACAAATTTTAGAATAGGAAAAAATATTCCACAGTGGAAGACAGCACATCTGTGGTTGTTTGAAAGTATTAACTGCAGAGGCAAGCAGAAACTTTAAGGAGATGACGTATATATTTTCTGTATCTTGATTTTGAAGGTACATTTGTCAAAACTCATTGGATGTAAACTTAAAATGGGTGTAGTTTATTGTGCTGTGCATGTGTGTGTGTGCAGACTCAGTTGCTTAGTCATGTGGGACTTTTTGTGACACTATGGATTGTAGCCCACCAGGCTCCTCTGTCCATGGAATTTTTCAGGCAAGAACAGTGATTGGGTTGCCATTTTTCATTCTAGGGAATCTTCCTGACTCTGGAATTGAATTTGCTTCTCTGATGTCTCTTGTATTGGCAGGTGGATTCTTCACCACTGCTCTACCTGGGAAGCCCACTACACACACACACACACACTCATTTCTATCTATCTATCTATCTATATATGGTGAAAGAAAAGATGACCGTGTTTATAATAGAGACGAAACAATAATAATAAAAATTAATCCATATTGAAGCATTCACAGAACTAGAAATACAAATGGCCGTCAGAAAATGTTTAAACTCACTATGAAGTAAATCCAAATTTAAGATTTGCAAATTTATGATTGTCTCATATCAACTACTGAAAAAGCAGAGGATTCTGGTTTCTGGTCTGATGAAGCTCTTAGAAATCACCATTCAGTCCCAACAACAAGTAAGAAGACGAGAAACTGAAAAATCAACGGGACTTCTTAGATCCACAAGAGACATGAGGTCACAAGGCAAGCCACTGCCCCGCAAATTACAGAGACCTATAGGCAAATATAGAGAATTACCACTTTATGGACCAGAAAAGTTGCAGGAGGTATAGTGAAGACAGCTCAGAAAGGTGAAAACTCCAGAGGCACCCAGTCATTGGAGGGACCCCATACTTCTGTGTGTTTTAGCTCCTGAAATGCTACCAGGTTCTCACAGATAATGTTAAAGGAAAACCCCTTGTGCTTTTGGCAAGGGCAGGGGAAAGTCACTTTAAAATATACCAGAGCGTTCAGTTCCTCAGAATATCTACCCTTAGGAACAATGATTTAATCGGAGTCTAACCTGTTGGGATTTTAGCAGAGCCTAACTGACCTGGGGGAAAGGAAATATCCAGCTCCAGAGGGCTCTGGTCATTCTGCCCCAGCTGAAAGGGGTATGGAACAATTGAGAAGCATATGGGAAGTTCACACTCCTGAGTGTTAAAGTATGTGAGGCAAAAACTGGAAAACTGGCAAGCAGAAATATGTTGATTATTATGATTGGAAACATCAGCACTCTTCTATCTGAAATGGACAGGTTCAGGAGGCGAAAAATCAGGAAGGACTGAGTGGAACTCATCGACATCATCAGTCAACTGGTTATAAAGGACATCAATAGACTGCTTTATCCAGCAAGAGCAGAATACATATGCTTCTAAACCACACATGGATTTTTCACCAAGATAGACCACATTCTAGGTCATAAAATGCATGTTAGTAAATTTAAAATAGTAGAAATCATAGTATCTGCTCTCAACCATATGAAACTAAACTAGAAATCAACAATGAGATGATTTCTGGAAAATCTCCAAATACTTGAAGATTAAACAGCACATTGTAAGTAATGCATAGGTAAAAGAAGGAAAATAAGAAAAATGAAAAAATGTTGTGAACTAAGTGATAATCAGACATTATCAATAATTATGGGATTCAGTGAGTGCAGTGCTTTGGGGGGAAATTTTCAGCATTGAATACATACATTAGAAGAAGAAAATGATCTAAAATTAGTCACCTAAGCTTCCATCTTAGGAAACTAAAAAAATAAGAAAAATTAAATTCAAAGTAAGCAGAAGAAAAGAAATGATAAGAATTAGAACAGAAATTGAATAAAATTGAAAACAGGAAATCAACAGAGAAAATAAATAGAACCAATAGCTGGTTCTTTGAAATGAACAATAAAAACGATAAGCCTCTAGCTGAGCTACTTAAGGAGAAATGAAAGAACAACTCTGTCCACATATTGGATAACATAGATGAAATGGACTGATTTCTTGAAAGACAAAATTTACCAACACACACAAAGTAGACTATTTGAATAGGCCTATATCTATTAAACCAGCTGAACCAATAATTAATAACCTTTCAAAGCAGAAAGCCACAGGGTTCACTGGCGAATTCCATGCAACATTTCAGGAAGAAATTATGCCAATCTTGTATAATTTCAGAAGACAGCAGCAGAAGCACTAGTCTAATTCACCCTAGGAGGCCAACATTACCCTAATAACGAAACCGAAAAGGACATTACAAGGGGTATGTTGAGAAGCATTATTACTGATTGGAAAAACTGGAAAACTGGCAAGCAGAAATATGTTGATTATTATGATTGGAAACATCAGCACTCTTCTATCTGAAATGGACAGGTTCAGGAGGCGAAAAATCAGGAAGGACTGAGTGGAACTCATCGACATCATCAGTCAACTGGTTATAAAGGACATCAATAGACTGCTTTATCCAGCAAGAGCAGAATACATATGCTTCTAAACCACACATGGATTTTTCACCAAGATAGACCACATTCTAGGTCATAAAATGCATGTTAGTAAATTTAAAATAGTAGAAATCATAGTATCTGCTCTCAACCATATGAAACTAAACTAGAAATCAACAATGAGATGATTTCTGGAAAATCTCCAAATACTTGAAGATTAAACAGCACATTGTAAGTAATGCATAGGTAAAAGAAGGAAAATAAGAAAAATGAAAAAATGTTGTGAACTAAGTGATAATCAGACATTATCAATAATTATGGGATTCAGTGAGTGCAGTGCTTTGGGGGGAAATTTTCAGCATTGAATACATACATTAGAAGAAGAAAATGATCTAAAATTAGTCACCTAAGCTTCCATCTTAGGAAACTAAAAAAATAAGAAAAAATTAAATTCAAAGTAAGCAGAAGAAAAGAAATGATAAGAATTAGAACAGAAATTGAATAAAATTGAAAACAGGAAATCAACAGAGAAAATAAATAGAACCAATAGCTGGTTCTTTGAAATGAACAATAAAAACGATAAGCCTCTAGCTGAGCTACTTAAGGAGAAATGAAAGAACAACTCTGTCCACATATTGGATAACATAGATGAAATGGACTGATTTCTTGAAAGACAAAATTTACCAACACACACAAAGTAGACTATTTGAATAGGCCTATATCTATTAAACCAGCTGAACCAATAATTAATAACCTTTCAAAGCAGAAAGCCACAGGGTTCACTGGCGAATTCCATGCAACATTTCAGGAAGAAATTATGCCAATCTTGTATAATTTCAGAAGACAGCAGCAGAAGCACTAGTCTAATTCACCCTAGGAGGCCAACATTACCCTAATAACGAAACCGGAAAAGGACATTACAGGAAAGGAGAGAGAGGCTGTTGACTAAAATCTCTCATGAACATAAATGCAAAAATCCTCATCTTAGGATCCATAAATATTGGAAATGATCTTTTACTCCTCAATCTCTCATCTAATTAATTCCAAGTCCACTAATGAATTTTTCATATAGATATTGGATCCTTACTTTCATTTTAATTCTTACTTTCATTTTAATTCTGCAATCTTGTCCTAGGCCAGTAGTATCTGCCTGACTATGGGAACTGCCTCTTAATTAGTCTCATCTTTCTAGTCTTGTATGACTGCCATTTCTTTTCTTCCTCTTTCCTACTTCTCCGAAGTTCCTTTCAAGTTTCAGTAATGCTAGCATTTTCAGATTTGTTCAACTTACCATGGACTTCCCTGATGACTCAGTGGGTAAAGAATCTACCTATGATGCAGGATACACAGGAGATGTGGGCTCAATCCCCGATCAGGAAGATCACCTGGAGTAGGAAATGGCAACCCACTCCAGTATTCTTGCCTGAAAAATTTCATGGACAGAGGAGCCTGGTGGGCTGGAGTCCAAAGGGTTGCAAAGAGTCAGAGATGACTATGCAGCAGAGCAGCAAACTTACCATATTCTAACTCATCATGGGGAAGTTAATGTATTTTTTTTCCTATCCAGAACACCCTCCCCATATTTTATGCACTCCTGTAAACAAATCTGGAGCTTCTACTCAACATCTGGCCCAAACCTAGACAGGGCATCACTTAGGCTAAGAAGCCTTTCTGGAACTTCAACTGTTGGGTTAGTTTCCTTCTTCTGTGCTTATAGAGTATTATATTCTCACACAGTTTTAGTGGCTAGTATTCTCTGAGCTTCTTGTTTGAATCTCTTGTCTTTTCTGCAAGGACAGAACACAAATTTGTCTTTCTCACCCTTGTAGCCATTATTTATCCAAGCAACAGGGATATAATAGGTTCTCAAGAAGTATTTGGTTAATGTCTGCACATTCATCAAAGCTAGTTACATTAGATGTACATGGTTTTTTGAATTAGGGCAAAGATAGATACATAAATCATGCTAACTCACAGTGGGCATAAAATGGTAAGTCTAGTTTGTTCTACAGTGGAGAAAGTTGTGATAGTTCCTTTGGAATGTTTCAGGAGCAAATTCTGCAAAAGGTAAGGTTGTTATAAAATGTTTCACAAAATCCGATGAAAAATCTGTCCTTGGGGATCAGAGCTATAGAATAAAGTTGATGAAAGAAAATTACTGTTAGACATCTCATGTCAAACAAACCTAATAACTCTTGTTTTGTGTCTCCCAGCTTGAGTGTACAAGAGAAAAAATGCAAATTTTCCAAATGAAGTACAGCTAACAGTGCATAAATCTCAAGAAGACAGTAGGATACACTTATTAAAACTTGGCAAGAATCAAAATGAATGCCTTTTTCTCTGAAATGGCAGCTTTTTTTCTTTTTAAGATCAGCTTTTTCCTAAAGCTACATCAATTATAAATAATTGTCTGCTACAAAACTAGCACTGCTAAACTTAAGGAAAATAAACTAAGAAATTAAACTGATTAAAAAATAAACAAGAGATTTTTACCATTTTTTAACAGAATGGCTTCAAAAAATGCCAAATGACCTTTCCATCTTTGTATAGGTAAGAATATTAATTTAAAATTATGAAAGACATGAATTAATGTTCAATTGTTACTTAAAAAATTTCCCCGGAAGTCTAACTTTGGACTTACCTTATAAAGATAGTAGGAGCTTCCCTGATGGTTCAAGATGGTAAAGACTCTGCCTAAAATGCCGGTGACCTGGGTTTGATCCCGGGGTGAGGAAGATCCCTTAGAGAAGTGAATGACAACTGACTCCAGTATTCTTGCCTGGAGAATCCCATGGACAGAGACTGGTGGGCTACAGTCCACAGGGTCACAGAGTCAGACATGATTGAACAACTAGTTACTTTAGTATTACAATTGTAACAATCATTTTAGTTTATATACATGTATATATATATATATATATATACATATATACATACATATATATATATTGTACAACTGAAATCAAGCCATATGAGTTCAAGTAATAAAGAACAATTTATTTTAAGAATATGAGTATATCATGGAACCCAAAGTCTAGAATATAGCTAGCTCTCAGGAAAGGGAAAGCTTCCATAAAATTCCCCTCTTTCTTCCTTTTTAAAATTCCTTTGTTCTTTAGTCCATTTTTTTTCTTTCTGTAGTCAACATGGCAGAATATTACTATCCCAGGAATCACTCAGTCTCAAATCTACATCCTCACAAGAAAGAATCAGGTGTGAATTTATATATTTATGGACTCAGTCCATTCAATCATTAAAAATGTGGCCTGGATTGTGTAGGAAAGCTTGGCTGCCTAGGCTCACGAATTGTTGCCAAGCAAGGGAAGGAAATGAGGGGCAGATTACTGGTACCCTCTATTGTTGTTGCTGTTGTTCAGTTGCTAAGTTGTGTTCGACTCTTTGCAATCCCATGTACTGCAGCATGCCAAGTTTCCTTGTCTTTCATTATCTCCTGGAGTTTGCTCAGATTCATATCCACTGAATCAGTAATACCAACCAATTATAAATAATTGTCTGCTAAAACTAGCACTGCTAAACTTAAGGAAAATAAACTAAGAAATTAAACTGATTAAAAAATAAACAAGAGATTTTTACCATTTTTTAACAGAATGGCTTCAAAAAATGCCAAATGACCTTTCCATCTTTGTATAGGTAAGAATATTAATTTAAAATTATGAAAGACATGAATTAATGTTCAATTGTTACTTAAAAATTCCCTGGAAGTCTAACTTTGGACTTACCTTATAAAGATAGTAGGAGCTTCCCTGATGGTTCAAGATGGTAAAGACTCTGCCTAAAATGCCGGTGACCTGGGTTTGATCCCGGGGTGAGGAAGATCCCTTAGAGAAGTGAATGACAACTGACTCCAGTATTCTTGCCTGGAGAATCCCATGGACAGAGACTGGTGGGCTACAGTCCACAGGGTCACAGAGTCAGACATGATTGAACAACTAGTTACTTTAGTATTACAATTGTAACAATCATTTTAGTTTATATACATGTATATATATATATATATATATATACATATATACATACATATATATATATTGTACAACTGAAATCAAGCCATATGAGTTCAAGTAATAAAGAACAATTTATTTTAAGAATATGAGTATATCATGGAACCCAAAGTCTAGAATATAGCTAGCTCTCAGGAAAGGGAAAGCTTCCATAAAATTCCCCTCTTTCTTCCTTTTTAAAATTCCTTTGTTCTTTAGTCCATTTTTTTTCTTTCTGTAGTCAACATGGCAGAATATTACTATCCCAGGAATCACTCAGTCTCAAATCTACATCCTCACAAGAAAGAATCAGGTGTGAATTTATATATTTATGGACTCAGTCCATTCAATCATTAAAAATGTGGCCTGGATTGTGTAGGAAAGCTTGGCTGCCTAGGCTCACGAATTGTTGCCAAGCAAGGGAAGGAAATGAGGGGCAGATTACTGGTACCCTCTATTGTTGTTGCTGTTGTTCAGTTGCTAAGTTGTGTTCGACTCTTTGCAATCCCATGTACTGCAGCATGCCAAGTTTCCTTGTCTTTCATTATCTCCTGGAGTTTGCTCAGATTCATATCCACTGAATCAGTAATACCAACCAACCGTCTCATCCTCTGTTGCCCCTTTCTCCTCCAGCCCTCAGTCTTTCCCAGCATTAGGGTCACTTCCAATGAGTTGGCTCTTCACATCAGGTGGCCAAAGTGTTGGAGTTTCAGCTTCACCATCAGTCCTTCCAATAAATATTCAGGGTTGATTTTCTTCAGAACTGACTGGTTTGATCTCCTTGCTGTCCAAGGGACTCTTGAGTGTCTTATCCAATACTACCATTCAAAAGCATCAATTCTTCAGTGCTCAGTCTTCTTCATGGTCCAACTCTTATGTTCTTACATGACTACTGGAAAAAACCATAGCTTTTATTGTTAGGACCTTCGTTGGCAACACAGAGATGTCTCTGTTTTTTGATATGCTGTCTAGGTTTGTCATAGCTTTTCTTCCAAGGAGCAAGCATCAATCTCTAGATGGAACCAAAAAGTACTAACATCATGTTAAATTAGAGGGTGTAGAAGAAAATGAAATAATGTTATGTTCAAATAAAGTGTGTTTCTAAAGACCTCACCACCTGAGTTCTCTCTTTGCCTATTATGGACCTGTTTACCTAAGCTATATTTGAAGGTGCATTTGTATTGGCAACACATGTGTCAGGGACAAATATCAGTTCTTTACTCTTTATCATGTAGTGTAGTGCATGGTTCTCAGTGGTGAATATATGAATTACACAGAATAACTGAGAATCACATTAATACATTCATTCATGGTGTCATGCTCATTTCTGAGGATCTTGAAATGAACACTGCTGGATTAAAAAGCCCAAGTATGAGATTCATATCCATCTATTTTAGGAATGTTGGATCAGTGTCTCTCTCAAATCCACCTCCTCCATAGTTTTTTGAAGGCTCATGGTACGTTTTCAAGTCCTCTTTTAGTTTTGGTTACTCTCTCTATACTGATGGCACTTTAATATGCATGACCAGACACTGTAATATACATGACCCAGCACTTTCCCAACATCTTGACCTATATTTTACTTTTGAGATAGCGATCGGAAACAATAAAAGTATTTCCGATGTCTGTCTCAAAGGTCAAAGCTTGAACACTGAACTCACTTCTGTGTCATCTCTTCAGTCTTCATTCTGTGAACTGTTTCCTGTTTGCAACCACATTTCTTCAGTCATCAAATCCTGTTAGATCTTAGGAAATCCCCTTGAATCTATTTCCTGTGCCTGTACCTTCTGCATCAGTTTATTCCAGACTCATCATTTCTATCTTAGACTAACATAATCATACTTTAAATGTGTCTCTTTGTCTCCGTTTTCTCCTTTGGGTCTATTTGCATATTCCACCAGAATTATTATTAAACAATTCTGTTATAAGCATACTGAGATGATCATTTTCTGTTTTAAAAAAATTTGTAGTTTCCACTATGAACAGTGTAAAGTCCAAGGAGCTTTTAAACTTGACCCCAGTTTAGCTTTTTATCTTTTCTCCCTGCCGCATCTGAACCACCCAGAACTTCAGGCTATGTCACACATGTCTTGTTCCCATACTTTGTGAATACAGTACTTGCTATGTTACATACTAATTATTTGTGATCTCTCACTTCATTCAGTAGACCATGGGTTCCTCAAGGGCAGAGATGCAGTCTTTGTTCCTATTTGTATCCATCTTAGGCTCTGTCTACAATAGATCAGGTTAAAAATGACATGCCTACCCCAAAACCTTATATGTTTCAACTGGGAAAGGACCACACATTGAAGAAAACAAGAATTTATCATAAGTTCTGATGATTTTCCTCCACTTGTGAAACATCAGTAATCATTGCCCTGTGTTATGGAAATGTACTTGCTGAAGAATTCTATGCCATAGGTGACAGCTAGGAATTATAGTGCTGAGAAAAGTTATAGAAGGACAATGTCACCTCTTAACTCCAAGTTTCTTCTTTTTCTATGTTAAGTCCTTAAGAGACATTTAAAGGTATTTATATACTACTAATGTACATTCTTGAGAAATATTTTTGTAATTTATGTTGCCTCTAAAGCCTGGCTATCCTTGACAATTTGTAAAACCCCATACATATATAATAGGATGCTATAGTCAGTGTCCGCCAGGCCATGAAGAGACTACATGCTCCATTTCAAAGTAAGGCTAAATTCCAGGACTTGTGAAAAAGGAGTTGGTAGAAAATCTGTTTTGCAATCCTGATTCGACCATCAACTTCTGCCTATAAAAAAGTTTGAGGAGACAAGAGTGGGGAGGAGATTGAAAGAGTACTTTAGGCAAGTTTCTGGCCTGTCATGTGCCTCATCTTCTTTCAGAAGAGGAAGCATTGGTACCTACTATTAAAATATAATTTCAGTAGCTAATACCACGATGTTCTATAAATACATTAACAGAATTTACCTGTTTCTTTCATTCATAAAGGAAGGAACCACCAGGATGGTTAAGCTGGTTCAAAAATCTAAATACTAATGATGTAACAATTGTAGATGGAAAAACATCCTACCAAGTAACATACAGAATCATACAGAATCAGAGTTTTAAGACTGGTAAGTGACAATCACCCAAATGTATATTTTCCTAGAGGGTAAGATAACCTTTGTGTGGACTCTCAGAGTGTGTCTGAAATGACATGGAGGTATTCCTTTCACTTATTTCCAAGTTTCAGACAATGTCTATTAATGGTTCCTGACCGTCATTTCCGGCCTGATAAGATGTACATCAATGTGTCCCTGCAGCTGGGGACACTGTGGATTATTTTTTAATTCCATCTGAGGAGTCACAAGTACAATTGCTAGGCTGGCAGGTTGCTGGTGTTTGAACCAGAGAGATGGCCATGCTGGCTGTCCTGCATTCCCACAGTGCAGCAGGGCGAAGCACGAAAGACTGTTTTCTCTGGGTCAGACCTGGAACATGTAAAATTGTAAGAGAAAGTAGGTCACTTAAAATTCTCTCCAGGAAGACCACTGGAACCCTGCAGAGAGAAGCGAGAATGGTCAGTTGATGCTTAGAGGCTCAGTAAGCAAAGGTCTAAGGAGAATGCACGGTGTACAGCCAGATCACTGCAGGTTTAAGAAGTCCTCAGTGGAGCGAGTAGATGTGATCTCTGGAGAACGATCTTCTTTAAACACCTGGATAGCTCATGCCAGGTGAGTCAGGACTTTCCTGATTTAACCCTTACAAACGTTTCCTCTGATCCTAATGTAGCTATCAGTAAGACTGAAATATGAATGGATGATGAGGAATAGAAACCCAAGCTTTTCTTAATGGTTACTTGACTCCAGGATTCCTTGCATTCAGGAGGCCAAACCATTGTGAAAGAGAAAAGCCTTAGTGCTAAGTCTCATGTGGAGTTTTGACAATCATGTGGGACTGGACATGTTTATTACTCATCTAAGAATTTTATTACCTGTGAGTGTCTAAGAAGTCCTGAGATCCATCACAGTTTGCCCCCAGGTACTATCAAGTTCAATATGAGTTGGGCTTGCTTAATGGAACTTACGTATGTGTTGTGTACCTGTGTGTGTGTGAGAGAGAATGAATGTGTTTTTTCAAGCATGACCTTGCAGTTATTTTTTCAATTCAGTTACGCCTGTGCTCTCAATTTCTTTACAGTTAATTTTCATCTTTTTAAATTGACTATCTCTAGTTCAAAAAACTTGCATTCAGATCCTGTCTTCAGATTGGCACAATGAAGCATGGATTTGCCAAAACCCGCAGGAATACTGTCCTCTTGATACAGACATGGTAACCTGTTTGCAGAATTACTGGTGTGTCAGTTAAATGCATTCTACTTCAGCAGAAAGGATATTCTATCTCTAGAGGTGTTACTTTTTTTACATGTTTCATTTCATTTTGTCATGAATCATGCTTTGAAACACAAGTACTTCCTATTTTTGACTTTACTATGTTACTTGGCATAGAATTGTTTTTGGCTCTGCTTTGTTTTGCTAAGTGTGCATAAACTAAGATATTTCCTAAATATAAGTATGATCCTGTTCCTTTAAGGTTTTTGAAAAGTGCCAGGATAATTTACATAATAACTTTGTGAATATAATTTTCTATTGCTCCAGTCAATGTGTTGTAAAAATTCTTTTTTGAAGTAAAAAATTTCTGTACAGAAGTTACCAGAGTTTTTACACAACATACTGCTCTTATTTGAGTAGGAATTAAAGTTGACTATTCTCTCTGTCCTAAATGTTTCTTGCTCTGACTTCCCCTATCTCTCCATTCAGAGACTCTCTGACCATCTAACCTAAATTTGAACTCTTAATTATGTTTTGTTTCTTGATCCTGTTTATTCTTCAAAGCCCTGACCTATAGTTATATCTTCATTTATTATCTTTCTGTTCACATTAAAATATAAGTTTGACAACAGGAGGGGATATGTTTTCTTCACTATAGTATCTTCAGAACCTGAAACAGAAAACTTTCAATAATTATTTGTTGAATAAATGAATGAATGGATGAATGAATGAAGGGATACAGGCTGGAAATACTTTCCTGATAATTCAAAGGGCACAGCAGACTGAGAAACACAGTCCTGCACAGGGAACTTCCAGTAGTATTCCACATCCACTTGAAATGTGCCATGGTACTAGACTTAAAGCAAGGACTTGGTGAATTTATACCATGCTCACTAAGATAACCACCATAACTGCAAAATAACCACCAATTTTCCAACCATTTAGCACATATTGTGGGCCTGGCGGGCTTTCCAGGTGGCGCTGGAAAGTAACTACTAATGCAGGAGAGGTAAGAGGTGTGGGTTTGATTCCTGGGTCACGAAGGTCCCCTGGAGGAGGGTATGGCCACCCAACTCCAGTATTCTTGCCTGAAGAATCCCTTGGACAGAGGAGCCTGGCTGGCTACAGCTCACAGATTTGCAAAGAGCTGGACTCGACTGAAGTGGCTTAGCAAGCTTGCATGTGGGCCTGCTTGAGCGTTACAGACTTAACATACATTGTTTCATTTACTGTTCCCTGTTATACCAGGTGTGGACTAAACCAGTCCTTACCTCATTTAACCTCATTAAACTGGGTTTTATACCCTACTTAAGGTCACACCACAGGTGTGGCAGAACCAGGACTCCAACTCAGCTCTGCCTTCATGTCAAAGCCCAGTTACAGCTGCCTGACTGTCGTCATCTTTTCTTATCGATGTGGTTATAATCTTATACAGCTGAATCTATGAAGGGAAAGCAAGCATTCGATGTGTTCTTAAACAGGTATTGGCAGGCAAGAGTTAGTATCTTAACTATTTTTATAACGGTCGAGATTATTACTCCTGTAACAAGATAGATTCAGCGTGGATAAGCAAAGATGTTTTTTAGACTGACTGCAGAATGACCCAGACATTCTGCTTGCAACATATATAAAAACAGAGATTTAAAACTACAGCATATTGAGAAAGTCAAAATTAAGTTCCCCACAGGTAATTCTCTTGAAGGAAAAGCTTGAGTTTTTTATTTGTTCACATTAAAATATAAGTTTGACAACAGGAGGGGATATGTTTTCTTCACTAAACAGAAACTTTCAATAATTATTTGTTGAATAAATGAATGAATGGATGAATGAATGAAGGGATACAGGCTGGAAATACTTTCCTGATAATTCAAAGGGCACAGCAGACTGAGAAACACAGTCCTGCACAGGGAACTTCCAGTAGTATTCCACATCCACTTGAAATGTGCCATGGTACTAGACTTAAAGCAAGGACTTGGTGAATTTATACCATGCTCACTAAGATAACCACCATAGCTGCAAAATAACCACCAATTTTCCAACCATTTAGCACATATTGTGGGCCTGGCGGGCTTTCCAGGTGGCGCTGGAAAGTAACTACTAATGCAGGAGAGGTAAGAGGTGTGGGTTTGATTCCTGGGTCACGAAGGTCCCCTGGAGGAGGGTATGGCCACCCAACTCCAGTATTCTTGCCTGAAGAATCCCTTGGACAGAGGAGCCTGGCTGGCTACAGCTCACAGATTTGCAAAGAGCTGGACTCGACTGAAGTGGCTTAGCAAGCTTGCATGTGGGCCTGCTTGAGCGTTACAGACTTAACATACATTGTTTCATTTACTGTTCCCTGTTATACCAGGTGTGGACTAAACCAGTCCTTACCTCATTTAACCTCATTAAACTGGGTTTTATACCCTACTTAAGGTCACACCACAGGTGTGGCAGAACCAGGACTCCAACTCAGCTCTGCCTTCATGTCAAAGCCCAGTTACAGCTGCCTGACTGTCGTCATCTTTTCTTATCGATGTGGTTATAATCTTATACAGCTGAATCTATGAAGGGAAAGCAAGCATTCGATGTGTTCTTAAACAGGTATTGGCAGGCAAGAGTTAGTATCTTAACTATTTTTATAACGGTCGAGATTATTACTCCTGTAACAAGATAGATTCAGCGTGGATAAGCAAAGATGTTTTTTAGACTGACTGCAGAATGACCCAGACATTCTGCTTGCAACATATATAAAAACAGAGATTTAAAACTACAGCATATTGAGAAAGTCAAAATTAAGTTCCCCACAGGTAATTCTCTTGAAGGGAAAAGCTTGAGAAGTGTGAGTTAATTCTTTCTGTCAGCTCTTACACTCACACACCCCTGTTGATCGGATGTTTGACATAAGGAAAATACCCTTGTAGGCTTGCCAAAGACCTGGATTCTAGTCCTGACTTTGCCTATTGTGATTTTTGATGAGCAACTGAACAGTATGTTTGTGAGAGTTCTGAACTGCTTGGGTTAATTCTTGGGTTTGCCATTTGCTGGCTTTGTACTTTGTGTTGTTATTGAAACTTTCTGGAATATGGCAGGGGCTCAGTAAGTCTTAGCCAGCTGTTACCCATTCGGGCACAAAGCTTCCAGCACCTGTCCTTTCCCCACCCTCTTCCCGCCTCTCCATCCTCCTTCTCTTAAGGGCTCCCTTGCTCCCCCTGCGGGCCGACAGCCGCATTAGCAAGCCTTCCGGTTGCTATGGGTACCGAGGTAACGCGGTAACCAAGGAGACCAAGGCGGAAGCTCCAGGCAGCCGGCAGGGGCGGGCGACGCTGATGCCGACGTCTGGGGGCTTCAGGTGGGTCGGCTGGTAGCGGTGGCAGTGGGCTACGGGCCTAGCTTTCGGCAGAGTGCGCTGCGCGCTGGGTCTGGGTGGCGCTGGAGCGGGCCGGACGGCGGGAAGGAAGGCTGGGCTCCTGGGGCGCTGGGGGCGCAAGGCTCAGCAGGTGTTTTTTGAACCCCCGCCCTGCGTCCAACACGGCGCCAGGCCCGCCAGCTGCCGGAAACAAGCTGACTTCCGGAGCTGAGTCTTCTTTTCTCCAAACGAAAGACTTCCCAGGCCATGGTGCTATTGCTACGTGAATGAGGGTGAACCCTAGACGGTGAAACTTGGGCCTTCGTCACATCACCCTTTCTATAACGCAGCCTTCTTGAATGAAGTCTTTTGAATTTTATTTGGAAAATTTGATGCCCTCACAAATCATTATCAGGTCCCCTTTGTAACCTTTCAGCCTGGCCAGCCACATGCAGGCACTTCATTTTGAAAATCCGCCTTACTGAAAATCAGGGGTCGGGGCCTTTGTAAACAGAGATTTAAAACTACAGCATATTGAGAAAGTCAAAATTAAGTTCCCCACAGGTAATTCTCTTGAAGGAAAAGCTTGAGAAGTGTGAGTTAATTCTTTCTGTCAGCTCTTACACTCACACACCCTGTTGATCGGATGTTTGACATAAGGAAAATACCCTTGTAGGCTTGCCAAAGACCTGGATTCTAGTCCTGACTTTGCCTATTGTGATTTTTGATGAGCAACTGAACAGTATGTTTGTGAGAGTTCTGAACTGCTTGGGTTAATTCTTGGGTTTGCCATTTGCTGGCTTTG
Source organism: Tragulus kanchil (assembly GCA_022376925.1). NCBI lineage: Eukaryota > Metazoa > Chordata > Mammalia > Artiodactyla > Tragulidae > Tragulus > Tragulus kanchil. Next base: position 126,406,484 of record JAIOJX010000028.1, read on the forward strand.
TACTTTGTGTTGTTATTGAAACTTTCTGGAATATGGCAGGGGCTCAGTAAGTCTTAGCCAGCTGTTACCCATTCGGGCACAAAGCTTCCAGCACCTGTCCTTTCCCCACCCTCTTCCCGCCTCTCCATCCTCCTTCTCTTAAGGGCTCCCTTGCTCCCCCTGCGGGCCGACAGCCGCATTAGCAAGCCTTCCGGTTGCTATGGGTACCGAGGTAACGCGGTAACCAAGGAGACCAAGGCGGAAGCTCCAGGCAGCCGGCAGGGGCGGGCGACGCTGATGCCGACGTCTGGGGGCTTCAGGTGGGTCGGCTGGTAGCGGTGGCAGTGGGCTACGGGCCTAGCTTTCGGCAGAGTGCGCTGCGCGCTGGGTCTGGGTGGCGCTGGAGCGGGCCGGACGGCGGGAAGGAAGGCTGGGCTCCTGGGGCGCTGGGGGCGCAAGGCTCAGCAGGTGTTTTTTGAACCCCCGCCCTGCGTCCAACACGGCGCCAGGCCCGCCAGCTGCCGGAAACAAGCTGACTTCCGGAGCTGAGTCTTCTTTTCTCCAAACGAAAGACTTCCCAGGCCATGGTGCTATTGCTACGTGAATGAGGGTGAACCCTAGACGGTGAAACTTGGGCCTTCGTCACATCACCCTTTCTATAACGCAGCCTTCTTGAATGAAGTCTTTTGAATTTTATTTGGAAAATTTGATGCCCTCACAAATCATTATCAGGTCCCCTTTGTAACCTTTCAGCCTGGCCAGCCACATGCAGGCACTTCATTCTGAAAATCCGCTCTTACATGAAAAGTCGCGGTGAGGGGTGCCAGATTCCTGAGAAATGTGAAGCTCTGGAAGATTTTTCTTCCTCCAGTAAGGTTAGAGGAGCTCCTATATGTAAGTTCAGTTATGTGTGTTTTAATATGCAGAGGTAGCCGGATATTAAAAAAGCATAAAGTTGGTGCCTGACCAGGATTCAAACTATAATGACTATGTTTATGGAAGATGAAATACAGACACACACACACACAGACACACACCCCCACCCCACACACACCCACACACACCCACAGACACTTCGACATCCTTCTAGCAACTTGTCTTAGAGCTGCTTATGTTCTGCCTTGACCTCCTGTAATATTACCAGTTGTGTTACAAATTAATTATTTGAAGGAATCTCAGTCCTTTATTTCCTTCAAAACACTTAATACTTCCCACGAGTCTTGCCTGTAATTTTTTCCCTACTTCCTTCATCAGAGTATAAGTTTAAGGAGCGTTATTACTGTACTTGTCTGGTTCACTTTCTTCCTCAGTACTTTACCTGATTGCTGACACATGGAAAAAAGATCTGTTGAATCAAAAAAGAGGGTGTGTTTAAGTTTTTTTTTCCCATTGGGTCGATTATATATTCAATTTAAAACAGTGAAAAAAAAAAACTACTAAAAACTAGCACATTATTATTGACAGTACTCTGTTTGGGGCACTCTGCTAATTGCTGGGGATACAAAGTTCAATGGTAGGACTGCCTTCAAGGATATAACCTTTGTAAAGCAGAGCAGCAAAAATAACACAAGGCCCCCTGCGTCCAACACGGCGCCAGGCCCGCCAGCTGCCGGAAACAAGCTGACTTCCGGAGCTGAGTCTTCTTTTCTCCAAACGAAAGACTTCCCAGGCCATGGTGCTATTGCTACGTGAATGAGGGTGAACCCTAGACGGTGAAACTTGGGCCTTCGTCACATCACCCTTTCTATAACGCAGCCTTCTTGAATGAAGTCTTTTGAATTTTATTTGGAAAATTTGATGCCCTCACAAATCATTATCAGGTCCCCTTTGTAACCTTTCAGCCTGGCCAGCCACATGCAGGCACTTCATTCTGAAAATCCGCTCTTACATGAAAAGTCGCGGTGAGGGGTGCCAGATTCCTGAGAAATGTGAAGCTCTGGAAGATTTTTCTTCCTCCAGTAAGGTTAGAGGAGCTCCTATATGTAAGTTCAGTTATGTGTGTTTTAATATGCAGAGGTAGCCGGATATTAAAAAAGCATAAAGTTGGTGCCTGACCAGGATTCAAACTATAATGACTATGTTTATGGAAGATGAAATACAGACACACACACACACAGACACACACACACACACACAAGCCCACACACACCCACAGACACTTCGACATCCTTCTAGCAACTTGTCTTAGAGCTGCTTATGTTCTGCCTTGACCTCCTGTAATATTACCAGTTGTGTTACAAATTAATTATTTGAAGGAATCTCAGTCCTTTATTTCCTTCAAAACACTTAATACTTCCCACGAGTCTTGCCTGTAATTTTTTCCCTACTTCCTTCATCAGAGTATAAGTTTAAGGAGCGTTATTACTGTACTTGTCTGGTTCACTTTCTTCCTCAGTACTTTACCTGATTGCTGACACATGGAAAAAAGATCTGTTGAATCAAAAAAGAGGGTGTGTTTAAGTTTTTTTTTCCCATTGGGTCGATTATATATTCAATTTAAAACAGTGAAAAAAAAAAACTACTAAAAACTAGCACATTATTATTGACAGTACTCTGTTTGGGGCACTCTGCTAATTGCTGGGGATACAAAGTTCAATGGTAGGACTGCCTTCAGATATCTGGGATACTTGGAAAAATAACCTTTGTAAAGCAGAGCAGCAAAAAATAACACAAGGCAGTATATAGTATCAAGTGAGTGTAATACACACTATTACTCATGTTCTTACAGGAGAAAAGCTCACTTCTTTGTTTTTCTTTTTTTTTTTTTAAACCTTTATTTTACTTTTAACTTTTACAGAGTTTTGTTGTTTACAGATATGTATGTTCTCAGATTAGTCATATGTATATCCCCCCCTTCCCTCCCCTCCTGACCATCACACAGCACCCCTGAAGGATCCCCTTTTCTCACAGAGCAATGACTAGAGCTATTTTCTTCACTTATGATAGTACAGGCCTTCATGCTACTTCCTTTACGCCTCTCACCCACTGTTCCTTCCCCACAATGTCCATATGACCACTGTCCATGTCTGTCTTTCTGTCGCTTCACTGCGTGTGCCATCATCACCATCCTACTAGATTCCATATATATGTGTTAATATACTGTATTTGTCCTTCTCTTTCTGACTGACTTCACTTTTGATGATACGTTCTACATCCAGCCACCTCATTAGGGCTGATTCTTCTGCATTTCTCTTTACAGCTGTGTAGTATTCCATTGTATATATGTACCAGAGCTTTTGGATCCATTCGTTCGTCGATGGGCATCTAGGTTCCTTCCATGTGCTAGCTATTGTATAGAAAGCTGCAATGAACATTGGGGTACAGGTGCTTCTTTCAGATTTGATTTCATCAGGGTATAAGCCTAAGAGTGGGATTGCTGGGTCATATGGTGCTTCTATTTTTAGTTTTTTAAGACATCTCCAGACTGTCTTCCATAGAGGCTGTATCAATTTACACTCCCACCAGCAAGGCAGGAGTGTTCCCTTTTCTCCACAGCCTCTCCAGCATTTATTGTCTGTCGATTTGTGGATGATGGCCATTCTGACGGGTGTGAGGTGATATCTCATTGTAGTTTTGATTTGCATTTCTCTAATGATAAGTGAAGTTGAGCATCGTTTCATGTGTTTTTGGGCCATCTGTATGTCATCGTTGGAGAGGTGTCTGTTTAGGTCCTTTTCCCATTTTTTGATTGGGTTGTTCATTTTTCCAGTGCTGAGTTGTCTGAGTTGCTTGTAGATTTTGGAGATTAATTCTTTGTCTGTTGTTTCATTTGCTATGATTTTCTCCCACTCTGTGGGAAAAGCTCACTTCTGATGGAAGAAACCTTTGTGATAGAGGTGGCCTTCTAACTGGACACTGAATAGAAAAAAAGTTGGTGAGCTGAAAAGTGGGAAATAATGCATAAGGCTTAGGAAGTGTGAAATGCATAATGGAGGATCTTAAATACTAAGCAAAGTAGCTAGAAATTTTTGCCTATGTTTAGCAGGAACTATTTAGCGACTCGATACATGGGAGCAATTTGACATGCACTAAGGTTTCAGTGATGTTTAAATAAATTGCTGTAAAATTTAGAAAATAGTTTTGGTGAGACAGTTTTTTCTCTAAATTTTCTTTTTATGACAGGTCAGAATACGAAAGTGGGGAGAATCTGAATGATATAGATTAGTTATTTTAATTCTGTGGAAACATTTAGATTTTAAGTCCTAAGAGGGTCTAACAGTGGCTCGTATTGCCAAGCTGGAAAAGGTGAAGGCCAAAGAGCTGGCCACCAAACTGGGCTGAGTGTATGCTGTTGAGCTTATATAAAAGTAAAAATTTTCTTTTAAAGAGGGTCTAACATGCTTCCTCATTAGGGCTGATTCTTCTGCATTTCTCTTTACAGCTGTGTAGTATTCCATTGTATATATGTACCAGAGCTTTTGGATCCATTCGTTCGTCGATGGGCATCTAGGTTCCTTCCATGTGCTAGCTATTGTATAGAAAGCTGCAATGAACATTGGGGTACAGGTGCTTCTTTCAGATTTGATTTCATCAGGGTATAAGCCTAAGAGTGGGATTGCTGGGTCATATGGTGCTTCTATTTTTAGTTTTTTAAGACATCTCCAGACTGTCTTCCATAGAGGCTGTATCAATTTACACTCCCACCAGCAAGGCAGGAGTGTTCCCTTTTCTCCACAGCCTCTCCAGCATTTATTGTCTGTCGATTTGTGGATGATGGCCATTCTGACGGGTGTGAGGTGATATCTCATTGTAGTTTTGATTTGCATTTCTCTAATGATAAGTGAAGTTGAGCATCGTTTCATGTGTTTTTGGGCCATCTGTATGTCATCGTTGGAGAGGTGTCTGTTTAGGTCCTTTTCCCATTTTTTGATTGGGTTGTTCATTTTTCCAGTGCTGAGTTGTCTGAGTTGCTTGTAGATTTTGGAGATTAATTCTTTGTCTGTTGTTTCATTTGCTATGATTTTCTCCCACTCTGTGGGAAAAGCTCACTTCTGATGGAAGAAACCTTTGTGATAGAGGTGGCCTTCTAACTGGACACTGAATAGAAAAAAAGTTGGTGAGCTGAAAAGTGGGAAATAATGCATAAGGCTTAGGAAGTGTGAAATGCATAATGGAGGATCTTAAATACTAAGCAAAGTAGCTAGAAATTTTTGCCTATGTTTAGCAGGAACTATTTAGCGACTCGATACATGGGAGCAATTTGACATGCACTAAGGTTTCAGTGATGTTTAAATAAATTGCTGTAAAATTTAGAAAATAGTTTTGGTGAGACAGTTTTTTCTCTAAATTTTCTTTTTATGACAGGTCAGAATACGAAAGTGGGGAGAATCTGAATGATATAGATTAGTTATTTTAATTCTGTGGAAACATTTAGATTTTAAGTCCTAAGAGGGTCTAACAGTGGCTCGTATTGCCAAGCTGGAAAAGGTGAAGGCCAAAGAGCTGGCCACCAAACTGGGCTGAGTGTATGCTGTTGAGTTTTCTGTATATAAAAGTAAGAAAAGCATCTTCTTCTGCTGGAAAAAAAAAAAAAGAATTTGTTTTTAAAATTGTGATTTCTGGCTTTGTCACCAATCTTGGATGGATGCCTTAATTTTCTCATGCCTAAAAGGTATTCATGAGAGAGCACCTTGGATAACAGTGGCTTGTATGAGAATGGATGGGAGAAATAGACTATAAATGTATAAAAGCACTTAAGTTTTTAAAAGGTATGATTTATAAATTTAAAACTCAGTATTTGTAATCATTTAATGCTTTTAGTTGATACAGAGTTAATAATACTTATATATTACTTTATTATTATGCCTTTCAAACTATTTTTTAGGCTCTAAAAGCATTTCTTAATTCTGACCTAGAGGCTCATTATGTAAAAATAGACTTGAAATTAGAGCAGCTGTGAATAAAGCAGAGCCTTGCTGCTCCCCTCATTTGCTTCTCAAAGTAGTTTCTAAGGCTACCCTTTCCCTGAACGCTGAACTCTTGGAAGCCCTTCAGGAACCCACAGCTTTATAGCCATGGATCAGAGACCTTTTGTTAGATACTCTGCAAATTAAGGAGGGGGAGATCCCCACTATCTTACACTAAATAAACAAACTGAGGCTCAGAGACCCCTCTTCTCACACAAAGGTCTTTTGAATATAAACCCACTATTGTTTAATATTACTTACCATTTTTATTTTCTTTAAAAAATGTACTGAAATGTAGTTCATTTACAGTGTTGTGTTGGTTTCAGATGTACAGCAAAATAATTCTTTTTAAGATTTAAAGTATGTTCTTTTTAACATTCTTTTCCGATATAGGTTATTATAAGATATTGAGTATAGTTTTCTGTGCTATGCGATAGGTCCTTACTGGTTATCGATTTTATATATAGTAATGTGTATATTTTAATCCCAAACTCCTAATTTTTTCTTTCCCCTACCCTTTCCATTTTGGTAACCATAAGTTTGTTTTCTCTGTCTGAGGGTCTGTTTCTGTAAGTAAGTTCATTTGTATAATATTTTTAGATTCCACCTGTAAGAGCTGTCACATGATACTTGTCTTGTTTTTTTCCCTGGTGGCTCAGACGATAAAGAATCTGCCTGCAATGCAAGAGACCCAGGTTTGATTGCTAGGTCAGGAAGTTCTTCTGGAGAAAGGAATTATAACCCACTGCAGTATTCTTACCTGGAGAATCCCATGGACAGAGGAGCCTGACAGGCTACAGTCCTTGGGGTTTGCAAAGGGTTGGACCTGACTGAATCACTAACACTTTAATTATTTCAGTTACTGTTATAATCTTTAGGTCCATACATGCTGCTGCAGATGGCTTTATCTCATTCTTTTTTTTTTAATGGCTAGCAACATCGTCATTTTCACAGAACTGCTTTTCAGTTTTAGTTAGAAAAAAAATTTTTAAAGGATATCTTGCCCCGTGATGTGTAAAGCTACCCTTTTTGAGTTTTCTGTAAATGAACGTGCACATAGAAGGTAAAAAATTGGTGACTTGAGTGTCATTTAGTGCCTTGAAGGAATGCTTACATATCTTGATTGGTTGAAATGTTGAATGCAGCCTTGATATTAATCCCTGTATTACTTTCAAGACTCATGGTAGGAGACAATGACATGGACTTATTTAGTGGGCTACTCAAGCACAAGATAGTATGCTAGGAATCATGTGTTTACAGTCCTTTCCTTAGATTTTAAAAAAGATTAATTAAAAAATTATATGGTATAATATTTTATTTGATATTAAAATATATTGCATATATAAGATATATGTATTTAAAATAAGGATCATATCAGACAGAAAATTTTATAATTCTTTTATTAATTTAAGTATCTTTAATTAAGTTTATTCTCATTGAACATTTCTTGCTTGGATCTTTAATTTTTAAGTACTATGGTAAACATTTGATCTATTCCGAAGAGGTTCCTTATTAGATTCCTTTAAACAATGTGCTAAAGTAAGGAAAAATCCTTACTTATTGACTTTTATGTCTTCAGGTCCAAGATGATCTGGACTGTTAGAAGAATCGAGTAACCTTAGATAAGGTTTCAGTTATATGAAAACAGTGGTTTCCCAAATTGCCCATCCTGCCAGTGTTGTAACGGTAAATTTTTGCCTAGGGCAACTTTTGAATACTCGTAATTTGAGTTTCTATTTGTAAATTTCTTGTTTCCATTCAGTGGTGGCAGGCCTTGGATTGCTTTCCCCAAATGGGAACTTATGAAAAAGGATCATTTGAAACATCATAGGCAGTTGAGTTCCCTTTTCTCCACACCCTCTCCAGCATGCATTGTAGATTTTTTTGGTGGTGACCATTCTGATTGGCGTGAAATGAATGATACTTTCATAACTGTAGCTTTGATTTGCATTTCTCTAATAATGAGCAATGTTGAGCACCTTTTTATGTGTTTATTGGCCATCTGTCAGTTGTTGGGAATGTAAACTGATATAGCCATTATGGAAAATAGGATGAAGATTCCTTAAAAAACTAGCAATAAATGTACCATATGGCCCAGCAATCCTATTACTGGGCATATACCCTGAGAAAACCACCATTCTAAAAGACCCATGTGCCCCAGTGTTCATTGGAGCAATATTTATAATAACCAGCACATGGAAACAACCTAAATGTCCATGACAGATGAAGGGATAAAGAAGTTAGATACATACATATATAATGGACTATTAGTTATCCATCAAAAGGAACGAATCTGAGTCAGCTGTAGTGAGGCAGATGAACCTAGAGCCTCTTATACAGAGTGAAGTAAGTCAGGAAGAGAAAAGTAAGTATCATATGTTAATGCTATATGATCAGAAAAAGGTTCTGATTAACCTAGTTTCCTTAGATTTTAAAAAGATTAATTAAAAAATTATATGGTATAATATTTTATTTGATATTAAAATATATTGCATATATAAGATATATGTATTTAAAATAAGGATCATATCAGACAGAAAATTTTATAATTCTTTTATTAATTTAAGTATCTTTAATTAAGTTTATTCTCATTGAACATTTCTTGCTTGGATCTTTAATTTTTAAGTACTATGGTAAACATTTGATCTATTCCGAAGAGGTTCCTTATTAGATTCCTTTAAACAATGTGCTAAAGTAAGGAAAAATCCTTACTTATTGACTTTTATGTCTTCAGGTCCAAGATGATCTGGACTGTTAGAAGAATCGAGTAACCTTAGATAAGGTTTCAGTTATATGAAAACAGTGGTTTCCCAAATTGCCCATCCTGCCAGTGTTGTAACGGTAAATTTTTGCCTAGGGCAACTTTTGAATACTCGTAATTTGAGTTTCTATTTGTAAATTTCTTGTTTCCATTCAGTGGTGGCAGGCCTTGGATTGCTTTCCCCAAATGGGAACTTATGAAAAAGGATCATTTGAAACATCATAGGCAGTTGAGTTCCCTTTTCTCCACACCCTCTCCAGCATGCATTGTAGATTTTTTTGGTGGTGACCATTCTGATTGGCGTGAAATGAATGATACTTTCATAACTGTAGCTTTGATTTGCATTTCTCTAATAATGAGCAATGTTGAGCACCTTTTTATGTGTTTATTGGCCATCTGTCAGTTGTTGGGAATGTAAACTGATATAGCCATTATGGAAAATAGGATGAAGATTCCTTAAAAAACTAGCAATAAATGTACCATATGGCCCAGCAATCCTATTACTGGGCATATACCCTGAGAAAACCACCATTCTAAAAGACCCATGTGCCCCAGTGTTCATTGGAGCAATATTTATAATAACCAGCACATGGAAACAACCTAAATGTCCATGACAGATGAAGGGATAAAGAAGTTAGATACATACATATATAATGGACTATTAGTTATCCATCAAAAGGAACGAATCTGAGTCAGCTGTAGTGAGGCAGATGAACCTAGAGCCTCTTATACAGAGTGAAGTAAGTCAGGAAGAGAAAAGTAAGTATCATATGTTAATGCATATATATGGAATCTAGAAAAATGGTTCTGATTAACCTAGTATAGAACAGACTTGTGGATACAGTGAGGAAAGGTGAGGGTAGGATGAATTAAGAAAGTAGCATTGGGGCTTCCCCTGGTGGTCCAGTGGGTAAAGACACCGCCTTGTAGTGCAAGGGGCGCCAGTTCGATCCCTGGCCTGGGAGGATCCCACGTGCCACAGAGCGGCTGGACCAATGTGTCCAATTACCGAGCCAGAACTCTGGCGCGCATGCGCCGAGAGCCGGTGCTCTGTGACGACAGTGGCCACCGCGATGAGAGGCCCACAGGAGCCAAAGAACAAAGACGGATGAAAATGGAGAAATGAAAGACCGATGGAAGTGGCCCGCCTGCTCCCCTCCCTCCCCACCCCCCCTCTAAAAAAGATAAATAAAAATAAAATTAAAAAAAAAAGAAAGTAGCATTGATGTGTATACATTATCGTGCATAAAATAGTGGGAAATTGCTAAACAGCACAGGGAACCCAGCCTGGTACTCTGTGATGACCTAGAGAGGTGGGATGGGGACGGGAGGGAGGCTTAGCAGGGAAGCGATATCTATCTATCTACCTGTCTTATCTATAAAATTTATATATAAAACATGTCTAATTTGCATTGTATGGCTGATGAAACCAATACAACACTGTAAAGAAATTTTCCACCAATTAAAAATAAGTAAAATTAAAAAAAAAAAAAGAAACAAAATACATGGGCCATCCTGGGTCATAGTGTGCATGTGTGTCTGTGTGAGACCAACGTTGAGAAAAGAAAGATGATGCAGTCTAAGATCAGGTAACAAGAAAAATTTTATAAACAACTATTGAACTTTCAGCATTCAGTTGTAAGAAAAAAAATTGATCAAAGGACACATGAGGTTTGCATAATTGTTTATGTGTATTTTCCTGGTTCCATTAGGAGACTAAAGTTTCATGCTTTGCTATTCTTTCTGCTGTTCTTCCTGTTACATCCTTGCTGTCCCAAGAAAGGTGACTAATTCTAGTTACAGCTGTATCATAAAGGTGAGGCGTAGAAATGAACCTAGAGCCTCTTATACAGAGTGAAGTAAGTCAGGAAGAGAAAAGTAAGTATCATATGTTAATGCATATATATGGAATCTAGAAAAATGGTTCTGATTAACCTAGTATAGAACAGACTTGTGGATACAGTGAGGAAAGGTGAGGGTAGGATGAATTAAGAAAGTAGCATTGGGGCTTCCCCTGGTGGTCCAGTGGGTAAAGACACCGCCTTGTAGTGCAAGGGGCGCCAGTTCGATCCCTGGCCTGGGAGGATCCCACGTGCCACAGAGCGGCTGGACCAATGTGTCCAATTACCGAGCCAGAACTCTGGCGCGCATGCGCCGAGAGCCGGTGCTCTGTGACGACAGTGGCCACCGCGATGAGAGGCCCACAGGAGCCAAAGAACAAAGACGGATGAAAATGGAGAAATGAAAGACCGATGGAAGAGGCCCGCCTGCTCCCCTCCCCCCCACTCTAAAAAAGATAAATAAAAATAAAATTAAAAAAAAAAGAAAGTAGCATTGATGTGTATACATTATCGTGCATAAAATAGTGGGAAATTGCTAAACAGCACAGGGAACCCAGCCTGGTACTCTGTGATGACCTAGAGAGGTGGGATGGGGACGGGAGGGAGGCTTAGCAGGGAAGCGATATCTATCTATCTACCTGTCTTATCTATAAAATTTATATATAAAACATGTCTAATTTGCATTGTATGGCTGATGAAACCAATACAACACTGTAAAGAAATTTTCCACCAATTAAAAATAAGTAAAATTAAAAAAAAAAAAAGAAACAAAATACATGGGCCATCCTGGGTCATAGTGTGCATGTGTGTCTGTGTGAGACCAACGTTGAGAAAAGAAAGATGATGCAGTCTAAGATCAGGTAACAAGAAAAATTTTATAAACAACTATTGAACTTTCAGCATTCAGTTGTAAGAAAAAAAATTGATCAAAGGACACATGAGGTTTGCATAATTGTTTATGTGTATTTTCCTGGTTCCATTAGGAGACTAAAGTTTCATGCTTTGCTATTCTTTCTGCTGTTCTTCCTGTTACATCCTTGCTGTCCCAAGAAAGGTGACTAATTCTTTGTTGGTTTTAGGAAAGGAAATAGGCAGAACAGCATGACTCACAATTATAATCTTCCTTTTTTCTTCATACAAGAAAATTGACTTATGTGTGTGACTTGATAAAACATTTAATTGAGGAGAAGCCTAACTAATTTGGTGAAGTGAAATGCCCCTTGAATAAGGCTAAAATAACTATTAGCAGAGCTGTAAATCTGAATTATCTCATCCTAATAAAATTTACAGATTTTTCTTTTGTTCATTTCAGTCTTTGTGTATCAGTTCAGCTTTATGCATAATGTACACATGCATATAAAATTGTATAACTCAATGCATAAATGAAGCTCAGGCAATTTAAGTTATTGTAATTAATCAGACATTAATTTGGATGATTTTGTTTTATATTTTTTATTGATAATGATTGCATTATGGAGTTTTTCATGAAAAACTTATTGACAGTAGATTGAGGGGCCAGAGTTGAATTTCCTGATTAAAATCAAATAGGGATGTGTAGACTCTCTGTTACTCTATGTTCTAGAATTTTTTAAAAGGTACCTTTTGTAGCCTCTGTTTGATAATGATGAGATAGAAGTTTTACTTACCAAGAAAGGTTAGGAGCAAACCAAATTTGGTTTTTCCTTTTTATGATTTCTTTAGTTCTCTTTGACACTGATTTTAGCTTTAAGAGAAAGGGCTGGATGAGAAATGAATCTGAGTTAGATGTCTCTCCTAGTACTTTCTTCATTCAGAATGTCCCATAGCATTGTCTTCATGTGGTTTACCCTTTGATTGTGAGTTCTTCGAGGAAAGAAATCATGTATTATTTACCGTTCTGACTTCAGGACCCACAATGGAGGTCAGAGAGGAGCAGCTGAATAACTGTTGATTCAAGGCACAAATAGACCTCGTCCTATGATGCAGCCATTACATGGCTTATTATATTACATGGCTTACAATGTAAAATTATTTGATATAATTCCATTTTGGAATTCTCTTCAGAGAATAAATTCTTTCAGAATTGTCTCCAAGGTACTCCAAGTCTACCCTTTCATACTAGATTTGGTTTTTGGAGGTAGAGTAATTTGAAACTAGATTTGAGTGAACAAAATAGTTGCTCTTGCTGGATAACATCATTTTTAGTTTTGAATGAAGTAGAGCAAAGTAGATTTGTGTGTTTGTGGGGTATATGATGGACTCAGAGATAGTTTCCAAAGAGTCATCCCCAAAATGTTTAGCTCGGTGGTTGCGTTATTGAAATTATAAGATTTCCTCCCAGAGAGATTTGAATCCTTTGATTGTATGGACTCTAATGTTACAGTAGACTTACACTTGATTACTCCTATTCTCCTAAGCCTTTGAACAAAGCTTCCAGATTTATTTCCTGTTCTTCTTTATAAAGTTTTCATACTGAGTTAAGTCAGACAGAGAAGGAGAAATATCCTATAAACATCCCTTAAAGTGGAATCTAAAAAGAAATGATACAAATGAACTTACTTATAGAACAAAGAAACCTACAGACTTTGAGAATGAAGGGGAGCTGGGAGGGAGCATGGATTGAGGGAAGAGAGAGTTGGGAGTTTGGGATGGACATGTACACCCTGCTATGTTTAAAATGGATAACCAACAAGGACCTACTATATAGCACATGGAAGTCTGCTGAATATTGTGTGGGTATTTGGGGGGAAATACATACATGTGTAGGTATGGCTGGGTCCCTTCCCTGTTCACTTGAATGTTACAACATTGTTCGTTAATCAGCTATACCCTGATACAAAATAGAAACAGTTTTAAAAAAGTTTTCCATGACTCTCTTTAGCTGCATTCTGTTTTTGACATTCCAAATGCTTTAACGTGATATTTAAAGTCACCTGTATTGGACCTCAGCCTACATTTCCAAATTTACTCTTACTTTTCCCTCTCCATTTCAAGAGCTGCTTTTTTCTGCAGTGGGGAACATTCATCCAATACATATCTTCATACATTAACCTCGCTTCACATTAAAACCTCACATGCTAGCCAGCTTGAATTGTCTTCTTTGGCTCCCTTCTTATATCTGTAAATTTTATAGTCTTCGTAATCCTACCTTGTTTTATGGCATTTATATATGAGTCTTATATGCCCTGTTTGACACTACGCTGTGTGAACCGGAAAGCAGATCTCCTTTGCCTTTACTCCTTCATGTCTCTTAGTACAGTGCTGTGCATAAGTGCCATGTGTGCTCAGTCACTCAGCTCTGTCTAACAACTTTGTGACCTTTTGGATGTAGCTTGCTAGGCTCCTCTGTCCATGGGGATTTTCAGGCAAAGATACTGGAGTTGCTTGCCATTTCTTCCTCTAGGGTATCTTCCCAACCCAGGGATCAAACCAGAGTCTTGATCTCATAAGCCAAAAAGCTTCCAGATTTATTTCCTGGGTTGATTTTTTTCTTAATGTTACAGTAGACTTACACTTGATTACTCCTATTCTCCTAAGCCTTTGAACAAAGCTTCCAGATTTATTTCCTGTTCTTCTTTATAAAGTTTTCATACTGAGTTAAGTCAGACAGAGAAGGAGAAATATCCTATAAACATCCCTTAAAGTGGAATCTAAAAAGAAATGATACAAATGAACTTACTTATAGAACAAAGAAACCTACAGACTTTGAGAATGAAGGGGAGCTGGGAGGGAGCATGGATTGAGGGAAGAGAGAGTTGGGAGTTTGGGATGGACATGTACACCCTGCTATGTTTAAAATGGATAACCAACAAGGACCTACTATATAGCACATGGAAGTCTGCTGAATATTGTGTGGGTATTTGGGGGGAAATACATACATGTGTAGGTATGGCTGGGTCCCTTCCCTGTTCACTTGAATGTTACAACATTGTTCGTTAATCAGCTATACCCTGATACAAAATAGAAACAGTTTTAAAAAAGTTTTCCATGACTCTCTTTAGCTGCATTCTGTTTTTGACATTCCAAATGCTTTAACGTGATATTTAAAGTCACCTGTATTGGACCTCAGCCTACATTTCCAAATTTACTCTTATATTTCCCCTCTCCATTTCAAGAGCTGCTTTTTTCTGCAGTGGGGAACATTCATCCAATACATATCTTCATACATTAACCTCGCTTCACATTAAAACCTCACATGCTAGCCAGCTTGAATTGTCTTCTTTGGCTCCCTTCTTATATCTGTAAATTTTATAGTCTTCGTAATCCTACCTTGTTTTATGGCATTTATATATGAGTCTTATATGCCCTGTTTGACACTACGCTGTGTGAACCGGAAAGCAGATCTCCTTTGCCTTTACTCCTTCATGTCTCTTAGTACAGTGCTGTGCATAAGTGCCATGTGTGCTCAGTCACTCAGCTCTGTCTAACAACTTTGTGACCTTTTGGATGTAGCTTGCTAGGCTCCTCTGTCCATGGGGATTTTCAGGCAAAGATACTGGAGTTGCTTGCCATTTCTTCCTCTAGGGTATCTTCCCAACCCAGGGATCAAACCAGAGTTTTGTGTCTCCTGCACTGCAGATTCTTTACCACTGAGCCATCGGGGAAGACTTCTACACGTAAAGCAGAGCCTTAAATATTTTTTAGGGGTTATGAGTATGTAGGAGCACATAAAATGATGGTATCAAATGATTTGGACTTTGATGTCTATGGACTCGATGATATTGCTTCTTATATTTAAGAGTATTTGAACTTTGGAAATTTTTGTTCATATAAAAAATAATAGCTGTGCATGTGATTCAGTAATTTAGTATTACAGAGTAAATGGCTCTAGAACCATGATTAGTTGGGATACTCGAGAAATAGGGTGTTCTGAATAATTTTCTGGTTAACTTGGAGTTAGGCAAAATATCTTTTTTTGTTCCATTTCTTGTTGAGAATTCTTTCTAAATATGCTAATTTCTCATCTTAGGCAAAGAGCATCATTACATAGTTTTGATAAATGAGGATATTAGAATGCTTTTGGGTAGTTTTTGCATATCTTAATTTTTATCTTACATTATCATATATGTAAAAAAAATTGGCCTTGGATTGTGTTTCTAAGATTCTTTTCACTCTACTTAGTTCTGGATTTTATTTTTGGCTGGGAACAAAAAAATATATATATATTATAATTTTAATCATAGAAAGAGGCAGAATACATGCTCTATTTGTCTTCATGAATTTATTCTTCACTTTCAGTCAAAGGTTTCTACAGTCTTCTTACTGGCAAACTTTTAGTTCCATTAGACATGTTCTAACTATATTAGTATATAAATATTTGTATAACTTACATTTAACATATATAATAATTTGTTGTTTAACCTTTGATTTGGCCACCTCTCTTATAATGACTTCTGGTTTAAAAATTTTCTTGAGTTACATGTAGCTTCAAATTTGTGATGTAGCCATTTTACCCCGATATAATAATTCTTTTGCCTTTATTACTTTTTCAGAAGTTTTCACACATCACAATAATTTTAAGGCAATACTAAGACAGAAAGTATGAACACCAAAGATTTTGTGATCCTTCCACGGGGAAAACCTGGAAATTCTGTAAAGTGGAAATATAGGTAAGTGTACATATGTTTATTACTTAAGTAGAAACAGTTGCTAAGGTTTCTGTATAGTATAATTTAAGTACCCTTTTCGCATAAAGCTATTTAGAGTTGAAATAAAATTTTGTGAATTCTTGTCTCCATTTTTTTCATGGTACTCTATTTTTGTGGGACAGTAAGTTTGGAATATTATAAGTCTATCATGATTTAAAAATGAGGACTAAAAATATTTATGCCACAAGAATCTATGCGAATTATGCTCATCAACTGTTGAAGCAATTTCACAAAAAGTTGCAAATTTTTGTAAAACTTATTCAAAATTAGCAAAGAATCACTCTGAAGAAACTGAAAGAAATTGAAATTTAGGGATACTGTTTAAGGTGAGAGATCTTTAAACAGGAAATAGAAATCACTAACTGTGCTGAGCTCCCTGTGCGCTCCAGCAGCCTCCCATTAGCTATTTTACACATGGTGAGGCACGTCGTTGGGCACTACTCTCTCTGTGTGTATACCTATGCCTGATTCATGTTGATATATGGCAGAAACAAGTGTAACCTTGTAAAACGATTATCCTCCAGTTAATAATAAATTTTTAAAAATTATTAAAGAAAATCGCTAACTACCCTTGCATTTTGCATTGTTAAAGGACTTTACATTGACTTGATCTCTCCCAGGAAGGTTACCTTCTGTCCTAGATTGGCTGGGAGATGCATTCAGCCTGAACCAAGCAATTCTGGTAATCCTGGGAATTTCACGATATATAGGGATACCAGTCAAAGGTTTCTAAGTTCACATTAGATAATTTAAAAAAATCTTACATTTAACATATATAATAATTTGTTGTTTAACCTTTGATTTGGCCACCTCTCTTATAATGACTTCTGGTTTAAAAATTTTCTTGAGTTACATGTAGCTTCAAATTTGTGATGTAGCCATTTTACCCCGATATAATAATTCTTTTGCCTTTATTACTTTTTCAGAAGTTTTCACACATCACAATAATTTTAAGGCAATACTAAGACAGAAAGTATGAACACCAAAGATTTTGTGATCCTTCCACGGGGAAAACCTGGAAATTCTGTAAAGTGGAAATATAGGTAAGTGTACATATGTTTATTACTTAAGTAGAAACAGTTGCTAAGGTTTCTGTATAGTATAATTTAAGTACCCTTTTCGCATAAAGCTATTTAGAGTTGAAATAAAATTTTGTGAATTCTTGTCTCCATTTTTTTCATGGTACTCTATTTTTGTGGGACAGTAAGTTTGGAATATTATAAGTCTATCATGATTTAAAAATGAGGACTAAAAATATTTATGCCACAAGAATCTATGCGAATTATGCTCATCAACTGTTGAAGCAATTTCACAAAAAGTTGCAAATTTTTGTAAAACTTATTCAAAATTAGCAAAGAATCACTCTGAAGAAACTGAAAGAAATTGAAATTTAGGGATACTGTTTAAGGTGAGAGATCTTTAAACAGGAAATAGAAATCACTAACTGTGCTGAGCTCCCTGTGCGCTCCAGCAGCCTCCCATTAGCTATTTTACACATGGTGAGGCACGTCGTTGGGCACTACTCTCTCTGTGTGTATACCTATGCCTGATTCATGTTGATATATGGCAGAAACAAGTGTAACCTTGTAAAACGATTATCCTCCAGTTAATAATAAATTTTTAAAAATTATTAAAGAAAATCGCTAACTACCCTTGCATTTTGCATTGTTAAAGGACTTTACATTGACTTGATCTCTCCCAGGAAGGTTACCTTCTGTCCTAGATTGGCTGGGAGATGCATTCAGCCTGAACCAAGCAATTCTGGGAATCCTGGGAATTTCACGATATATAGGGATACCAGAGGGTCTACTATACACTTTTACTTTGAGATCATCTAGAATTACTAGAAATTTCAAAGGCCTTCCTCTCAAATATTATTCAGGACTGGTCAGCATGGGTTGGGAGCAGATTGTTCCTTTTAATTTTAGTTTCTGAGTTCCCTGATCCTGTGTTTACTCAGTGTCTTTAGATCTTCCCTAACTCTTGCTTCACCCTTAAGACACTATGTGTAAAAGCACTGTGTCAACTGGAAAGTGTTACATGGCATTATCATTATTAGGTTTATTAGTTTCTGGTAGAGAAGGGAGATATCCAATTTCTAGTACTGCCAGTTTCCCTTAAAAAATTTTTTTTTTAAATTTTTTATTTTTTTCACAATAGCAAAGTTTTTATTTTGCTTTTTTGATTTTTACATATTTTTGTTGTTTGCACATATGTATAGTTTCAGATTAGTCATATGTATATCCCATCTTTTTGGTTTTTTTTTTGGCCACTTCTGTTGGTCTTTGTTTTTTGGACTGCATGGGCCTCCCATTGCAGTGGCCTCACTCGTTGCAGAGCACTGGCTCTGAGCACATGTGCTCCAGAGCTCCGGCCCGGTAGTTGGACACATTGGTCCAGCCTGTGTGCGGCACGTGGGATCTTTCCAGGCCAGGGATTGAACCGGCGCCCCTTGCACTGCAAGGCGGCGTCCTTACCCACTGGACCACAAGGTAAGTCCTATCCCATATTTTTTATATCCAATTTCTAGTATTGCCAATTTCCCATTTTTAATGAAACGGGAGAAGGGGGCCCTGCGTTTTGATGATCTATTTTAAATCTCTCTTTATTTACCTTTAAACATTCATTCAACAAACATCTGTCAAGCAAACATAATCTACACACAGTACTAGGAAATGATGGATACAAAAGAAGGAAGTCACAGTCTTTGCCCTCAGGTAGCTTGTGATGGATGTGAATAAGTAAAATCACATCTACAAAGTCGTGTGAAACATGGTGTGATATTAAAGCACAGGCAGCTATGAGAACATGGCTGAACTACTAGGGCAGAAGTGAGGTGGTCTTAAGCCTTGCCTGAAAGATGCACTTATTTAGGTAGTTTCTTGGTGAAACTTTTGCAAAGACACATAGACACATAGTCTGTGGACTTTCAGACATAGCCAGTTCACTAAGGTTTATAGAACAAAATTGTAGAGAATGGCAAGTTATATAGTTAATAAATTAACTTTTAGCCACACTAAGGAGTTGAGAATTTATCTTGGAGATGTGGGAGAGTCACTGTTCCCTGGCCTGTATGTCTCCCTGATTCAGCCATTATTCACAACCCACAGAGACTAGGCCAGGAACACCCATTTTAAGGTAATGGCTTTGGAGGTTTTTTTCTTGCCCTTTCCTTGTTCTAAGTTTCTTTTATTTGACTTTATCTTAACAATTGCATTTCCTGGTGGCTCAGATGATAAAGAATCTGCCTGCAATTCAGGACACCCAGCTTCACTGAATCAGGAAGATCCCCTGGAGGAGGAAATTGCAACCTACTCCAGTATTCTTGCCTGGAGAATTCCATGGA
Source organism: Tragulus kanchil (assembly GCA_022376925.1). NCBI lineage: Eukaryota > Metazoa > Chordata > Mammalia > Artiodactyla > Tragulidae > Tragulus > Tragulus kanchil. Next base: position 126,425,944 of record JAIOJX010000028.1, read on the forward strand.
CAGAGGAGTTTATGTTGTTGCATATGTATATCCCATCTTTTGGTTTTTTGGCCACTTTTGTTGGTCTTTGTTTTTTGGACTGCATGGGCCTCCCATTGCAGTGGCCTCACTCGTTGCAGAGCACTGGCTCTGAGCACATGTGCTCCAGAGCTCCGGCCCGGTAGTTGGACACATTGGTCCAGCCTGTGTGCGGCACGTGGGATCTTTCCAGGCCAGGGATTGAACCGGCGCCCCTTGCACTGCAAGGCGGCGTCCTTACCCACTGGACCACAAGGTAAGTCCTATCCCATATTTTTTATATCCAATTTCTAGTATTGCCAATTTCCCATTTTTAATGAAACGGGAGAAGGGGCCATGCGTTTTGATGATCTATTTTAAATCTCTCTTTATTTACCTTTAAACATTCATTCAACAAACATCTGTCAAGCAAACATAATCTACACACAGTACTAGGAAATGATGGATACAAAAGAAGGAAGTCACAGTCTTTGCCCTCAGGTAGCTTGTGATGGATGTGAATAAGTAAAATCACATCTACAAAGTCGTGTGAAACATGGTGTGATATTAAAGCACAGGCAGCTATGAGAACATGGCTGAACTACTAGGGCAGAAGTGAGGTGGTCTTAAGCCTTGCCTGAAAGATGCACTTATTTAGGTAGTTTCTTGGTGAAACTTTTGCAAAGACACATAGACACATAGTCTGTGGACTTTCAGACATAGCCAGTTCACTAAGGTTTATAGAACAAAATTGTAGAGAATGGCAAGTTATATAGTTAATAAATTAACTTTTAGCCACACTAAGGAGTTGAGAATTTATCTTGGAGATGTGGGAGAGTCACTGTTCCCTGGCCTGTATGTCTCCCTGATTCAGCCATTATTCACAACCCACAGAGACTAGGCCAGGAACACCCATTTTAAGGTAATGGCTTTGGAGGTTTTTTTCTTGCCCTTTCCTTGTTCTAAGTTTCTTTTATTTGACTTTATCTTAACAATTGCATTTCCTGGTGGCTCAGATGATAAAGAATCTGCCTGCAATTCAGGACACCCAGCTTCACTGAATCAGGAAGATCCCCTGGAGGAGGAAATTGCAACCTACTCCAGTATTCTTGCCTGGAGAATTCCATGGACAGAGGAGCCTGGAGGACTATGCGTGTGTGCGCATGCTGATCACTCAGCCGTGTTCGACTCTTTGCAACCCCATGGACTGTAGCCTACCAGGATCCTCAGTCCATGGAATTCTTTAGGCAAGAATACTGGAGTGTGTTGCCATTCCCTTGGAGGACTATGGTCCATTGCAGTGTCAGATACGACTGAGCAGCCAACACTGTAACAATTGTCTTAACGTTGTCTGACATTTTAGTGTCCTACAACTCCTCTCTCTGTTTCCCAGCCCCCACACCATTTTAGTGGGTTGTTTCTGCCTCTTGAATTTGCCGTGTTGACATGGTCTATGTAGAATCAACTTCAGCTGCCCTGCTTGCTCTGCTGTCTGCAGGAGGAACCTTTTGGCTTGCTCCAGACCCATGGAGTTTCACAAAATCAATTCAATTACTTGTTAGTAGGCCAGTTCCTTTCTTACAGTCTCTTTCCTCTACTATAGTGAGGAATTCCGAAACATCAAAAGTTTTGTAAGCAAGCAAATGACACAGTCACATTTGTGCTTTTGAACTCTTCCTCTAAAGGTCATGTGAAAAGCATTGTAGGCCACTGAGACTTTGGGTCAATAATTCTGATGAACTGTATCCATAGCCCACTCCAGTGTGACCTAATTTGGGAAATGGCTCCGGAGTTATCTCAGGTTCCTTCTTTTCCCTTCTCTGGACACTCTTCAAGTCCATTTAATTCTGTTTACTTATACTTCTTGAACATTGTCTTTTTTCTCTCTGCTGTCTCCATCCAGTCAGATCAGCCCATTATTAGGATTACTGAAATAGCCTTCTAACTGGCTGCCTTGCTCTCAGCTTTGCACCCTCTAATTAATATTCCATTATACAGATGGAGTGATTGTTTTTAAATGTGAGTCTGATCAATTCTCAATTCTCTTAAAGGCTTTCATAGATTATTATTGCTTGTAGAGTACAAATCCCAATTCCTCATGGCCTCCACAGCTCTTCACGATGTGACTACTCTCCACCTCAGCAGTTACATTTCTTGCTGCTTTCCCCTCCGCACTTAACATCTGGGCACACAGAACTTCTAGTCCCTGGATCCACACACCATCCTTTTCTACTTGTGCCCACCCTTTTCTTTCTTCCTTGAATACTGCTCTCAGAGCTTCCCTTTGACTGACTAAGTACTTTCATCCCTTAGGGCTCAGATTAGCGTTGACTTCTAGAACAGTGCTCATGGCCCCAGGGGTTAGGAATGTGGCCTTTCCACATGCCCAGGTGGTCCCCCTGTACTTTTCCAATGAAAGCATCCTTATGCAGTACTTCAATGACCTTCATGCTTGTCTCTGTTCCTTTCTATAATGGAAACTCCTTTGGGTCTCACATCCTATCACTTATATGTGCTTGCTTGTAACTAAGGCTGAATTACTCCTTGTGGAGGGCATCCCAGGTGACGCTGGTGGTAAAGACTTTGCCGACCAGTGCAGGAGACATAAGAGACATGGGTTTGATCCCTGAGTCAAGAAGATCCCTTGGAGGAGGGAATGGCAACTCACTCCAGTGTTCTTGCCTGGAGAATCCCATGGACAAAACAGCTTGGCAGGCTACAGTCCACAGAGTCCCAAAGAGTTGTACATGACTGAAGCAACTTAGCATGCACTCCTTGTGGAGAAGATATAATCAAAGTAATGCCTCTCTCAATTTCTCTGCCTGCTTCTCTGAATCCTTCATACAGCTTTTGCCTCTTTTCACTTCCTGTGTATTTTCCTGGATTGTATCCACTTGGGGTCATGTCTTTGGCTCGCTTGCACTTTGGTGACTGCTCACTACCTCTGAATTATTTCCCGTTCTTATCTTCATTATTTTTATTTTGGTTCCTTGCCATAGAACACATACCAGGTGGCCCACATTACGTAATTATAATAAAGCACCAATGAAATAATGAAGGAAGAGACTTAAACTCATGACACATAATGAAAGGTAGAGATCTATGTTGGTTTACTTCTATAGAAGAGAGACAGTCAGTGACTAATGCTGACGAGGGATCAGAGTTGTAAGAAAAAGAAAATGGCTTGTGTTGAAAGCTTAATTAGCTTCAGTTATTATTATAGAATTTCTTGTACAGGAATCCATAAGAGGGCTCTGCTCTGTCTTCAAAAAATTTTCTTCTTGTTGCTTTCCTTCGTGAGAAACAATCGGTGCTTGCCTCAGTTTCCATTTATCCTTCTGATGGCTCCTCTACCAAAGCCATTAATAGGTGCACTTTCTTCCTAACAGGCTCCAAGCAAACTCTTCTCTCTTTCTCTTCCTTTTCTTTCTTTCTTTCAACACAGAGATTCTTTATTTAAATCAGCAAACTCAGATTCTTCAAGCCCCAGCCCATGGTGAGCAGCCTCCCCTCCCAGGCCCCCAGGCATGCCTTAGCTACATAGGAGGGAATGGAAAATGAGAAGCCCGAGGGCCTCTGCCAGGGCAGACTGCATCCGAAGTGTGGTGAGTTCAGTCCAGTTGGGGCTGGAGTGGCGGCCCCACAGGGCACTTCCTATAAATTAAGTCCCTGCAGCCATGGCTGTGGATGAGGCATACTTGTAGGTGGAGAAGGCCATCAGGCAGCATCCTTGATTCCCAGCCAAGAAATGGCTTAGGGTGCAGGGCTTAGAGGGAAGAGGCCGGAGGGAAAGAGAAGAGGAATGGTGGAGAGAGGGGGTGAGGCACCCCCAATTTTAGTCCCAAGGGAAAAGAGACCAGTTAGTCCAGTTTGGGTGGGTTTGGAGAAAGGAATGTATTAGTAAGCACAGAGGGGAGGCCACCCTCGGGCACCCCAGAGGAGACGTTTACATGGCTTTTGCCTCTTTTCACTTCCTGTGTATTTTCCTGGATTGTATCCACTTGGGGTCATGTCTTTGGCTCGCTTGCACTTTGGTGACTGCTCACTACCTCTGAATTATTTCCCGTTCTTATCTTCATTATTTTTATTTTGGTTCCTTGCCATAGAACACATACCAGGTGGCCCACATTACGTAATTATAATAAAGCACCAATGAAATAATGAAGGAAGAGACTTAAACTCATGACACATAATGAAAGGTAGAGATCTATGTTGGTTTACTTCTATAGAAGAGAGACAGTCAGTGACTAATGCTGACGAGGGATCAGAGTTGTAAGAAAAAGAAAATGGCTTGTGTTGAAAGCTTAATTAGCTTCAGTTATTATTATAGAATTTCTTGTACAGGAATCCATAAGAGGGCTCTGCTCTGTCTTCAAAAAATTTTCTTCTTGTTGCTTTCCTTCGTGAGAAACAATCGGTGCTTGCCTCAGTTTCCATTTATCCTTCTGATGGCTCCTCTACCAAAGCCATTAATAGGTGCACTTTCTTCCTAACAGGCTCCAAGCAAACTCTTCTCTCTTTCTCTTCCTTTTCTTTCTTTCTTTCAACACAGAGATTCTTTATTTAAATCAGCAAACTCAGATTCTTCAAGCCCCAGCCCATGGTGAGCAGCCTCCCCTCCCAGGCCCCCAGGCATGCCTTAGCTACATAGGAGGGAATGGAAAATGAGAAGCCCGAGGGCCTCTGCCAGGGCAGACTGCATCCGAAGTGTGGTGAGTTCAGTCCAGTTGGGGCTGGAGTGGCGGCCCCACAGGGCACTTCCTATAAATTAAGTCCCTGCAGCCATGGCTGTGGATGAGGCATACTTGTAGGTGGAGAAGGCCATCAGGCAGCATCCTTGATTCCCAGCCAAGAAATGGCTTAGGGTGCAGGGCTTAGAGGGAAGAGGCCGGAGGGAAAGAGAAGAGGAATGGTGGAGAGAGGGGGTGAGGCACCCCCAATTTTAGTCCCAAGGGAAAAGAGACCAGTTAGTCCAGTTTGGGTGGGTTTGGAGAAAGGAATGTATTAGTAAGCACAGAGGGGAGGCCACCCTCGGGCACCCCCAGAGGAGACTCTCTCGGTCTCTCTTTTGTGTTATACATACATGGCATAAAGGTAGAAATGTATTGAAGTTTTCCAAGTTTGATTAACAAAAATGTGTATTTTGCCTATACAGAATAGTTACTTTAAACACTATGATTCAACTTACTTGGATCCTTTAAGGTAGTATGATAATTAGAAAATAATTTTTATTTTATTTTCTATTTGTGTGTCATGGATAATTGTGCATATTTAAATACATAGCTCCTGTATAACATGAAGTACAGTTTGAAACCTCTGGCAATGTAGTATAAATGTAGTATAAAAGCAAAAGCCTAAGATTTGAAGTTGTACCTTGCTTCAGGAGAATGTTAATTGATGTCAAATGCTAGCTTTAGAGACCCTATTTCAAAGACTACAAAGGAAGTAAAGTATGTTATTTATTACTCATAATTTATTACTCATAATTTTAATTAAGGGCAAACAATGATACAGCATTATTTTGCCTTTTTTCTTTATTGGGGGGAGTTTGTTTAAACTCAACTGAAGTTTTACATTTAAATCTTCTGCGCTTAAATCTTATTCAGAAATGCTCAAGAACTGAGAATGGAGAAAGTACAGTTAGAGTTGGAGAACCAAGAGATGGAAAAGAAACTACAAGAATTCCAGTCAACAAGGAACACACAAAAGGAAGAAAGAGGGTGAGTGATACTTTCAGAGGAATTTAGAGGAATAAACTGAATAAACTGAGGTCCTTATGTCAAGAACTATTTTATATACTAATTTTATATACTAGATAATAGTATTTTATATACTAATGTCCTTCCAGTGCTTCCCTGGTGGCCCAGAAAGTACAGAATATGCTTGCAAAATCCTGGAGAAGGGAATGACTTACCCACTCCTCTGTTCCATGGACAGAGGAGCCTGGCAGGCTACAGTCCATGGGGTTGCACAGAGTCAGACATGGCTGAGTGACTAAGCATACACATGTTGAGAATAGCAGTGAAGAATTTTCCTTTGCTCCTATGCAATCGCCATTAACAGATGCTTGCTTGCTTGTAGCACATTTTTATTTATTAAAAGAATTTTGGGGGCAGGGGTTTACATACACATAGATGAGACTTATTCAGACCCTTAAGTATTGTTTGAAATATTTTTAGCAAATGTGCTTTAGCTGAAATTTTATTAATGAGAACTCTCTAATAATTATGCTTGTTTGTCTATACTAACTTAACAGACTTTGGCTTTGTTGTAAAAATAAAAAAACATAATTAAAATAAAATATAACTGATAGTTAGGTAACGGAAGTGATCTCTTTTTTACTCTAGACTGATGCCCAGCCCGTTTTGTAGCACCACTTTTAACAGTTAAAATGTGCCTCTCCACAAATGTCTTATCTTTGTACAAGTTTCTGTATGTATTTAACTGTGTATGTGTGTCTGTAGGTTTGTATCTGACATGTCTTTTACATTTTTACAAATGAGGTCATCTATAAAAATCTGTGCATGGATTCAAATTTTACTTTTCTGCTTGCTATATCCTGTCATTCTTGCTGTGTCAATATACAGTGATACATTCTTTTAATGGCTGCATCATATTTCTTTGTGTGGATATAATACTTTTCTGCTTTATATCGTATTCAGAAATGCTCAAGAACTGAGAATGGAGAAAGTACAGTTAGAGTTGGAGAACCAAGAGATGGAAAAGAAACTACAAGAATTCCAGTCAACAAGGAACACACAAAAGGAAGAAAGAGGGTGAGTGATACTTTCAGAGGAATTTAGAGGAATAAACTGAATAAACTGAGGTCCTTATGTCAAGAACTATTTTATATACTAATTTTATATACTAGATAATAGTATTTTATATACTAATGTCCTTCCAGTGCTTCCCTGGTGGCCCAGAAAGTACAGAATATGCTTGCAAAATCCTGGAGAAGGGAATGACTTACCCACTCCTCTGTTCCATGGACAGAGGAGCCTGGCAGGCTACAGTCCATGGGGTTGCACAGAGTCAGACATGGCTGAGTGACTAAGCATACACATGTTGAGAATAGCAGTGAAGAATTTTCCTTTGCTCCTATGCAATCGCCATTAACAGATGCTTGCTTGCTTGTAGCACATTTTTATTTATTAAAAGAATTTTGGGGGCAGGGGTTTACATACACATAGATGAGACTTATTCAGACCCTTAAGTATTGTTTGAAATATTTTTAGCAAATGTGCTTTAGCTGAAATTTTATTAATGAGAACTCTCTAATAATTATGCTTGTTTGTCTATACTAACTTAACAGACTTTGGCTTTGTTGTAAAAATAAAAAAACATAATTAAAATAAAATATAACTGATAGTTAGGTAACGGAAGTGATCTCTTTTTTACTCTAGACTGATGCCCAGCCCGTTTTGTAGCACCACTTTTAACAGTTAAAATGTGCCTCTCCACAAATGTCTTATCTTTGTACAAGTTTCTGTATGTATTTAACTGTGTATGTGTGTCTGTAGGTTTGTATCTGACATGTCTTTTACATTTTTACAAATGAGGTCATCTATAAAAATCTGTGCATGGATTCAAATTTTACTTTTCTGCTTGCTATATCCTGTCATTCTTGCTGTGTCAATATACAGTGATACATTCTTTTAATGGCTGCATCATATTTCTTTGTGTGGATATAATAGCAGTTATTTTTCAAATCTTTATTATGTTTTCAGTATTTTGTGCTTATATATGCTGCCATGAATATACTTCTACATATATATTTGCTTACATATATGGGATAAATTCCTACCTTTGTAATTTTAGGTCAGAGTATATGGCAGTTTACCTATTGGTAAATACTGGAGAACTTTTCTTTCAGACGCTGCAGAAGTGTATAACTTTTTCCTGTAGAGAATGAGAGTGCATTCATATGCTTTTGGTGTTACTAAAAGTCTGGTAACCAGACTCTATGTATTAAATTTGCTTTTTTTTATTATTCAAACGGATGATCATCAAATATCTGTGGCATACCTTCTGAACCATTGAAGAAAATTCAAAAGTTTATTAGAGCTTCAGCAGTATTTATTAGAGACTAACTCTTTGAAAAAAAAATGTTCATGACCCATACACACATGTAATAAGGACAGCATCACTTTTTTCAGAAATTTTAATTTTATATCAGAGAGATTTGGTTTAAACAAAGGCATCTCAGTATGGTACATTATCCCAGGTGACAACGTTTATTGTGTGTCTTGTGCTTGTATCCTAATGATCCAATGACCAGTTTTCTGTTTTTTTATTGTTATTTTTTTGGTATTTCCTTTTCTTTATTTCATTTTTTATATGTACTTTTTTAAACTCTAAGGCATCATTTATTTTTCATCTATCTTTTTAATTCTTTGGCACGTGTGGGCCTCCCATTGCAGTGGCCTCTCTCGTTGCAGAGCACCGGCTCTGGGCGCATGCGCTCCAGAGCGCTGGCTCGTAATTGGACACACCGCCCAGCCGCTCCTCAGCACGTGGGATCTTCTGGCCAGGGATCGAACCAGTGCTCCTTGCACTGCAAAGTGGACCACTTACCCACTGGATTACCAGGGAAGCCCCTTTATTTCATTTTTTTTAAAAAAACTTTAAGCTTAGTGTGGGCTTCTCAGTGGGTCATGAATACATCTGTGAATACATCTCCTTAACTTAGCCCCAAGAGTAAGTTTTCATTAGTTGAGGAACCTTTTCAATATACAGTGATACATTCTTTTAATGGCTGCATCATATTTCTTTGTGTGGATATAATAGCAGTTATTTTTCAAATCTTTATTATGTTTTCAGTATTTTGTGCTTATATATGCTGCCATGAATATACTTCTACATATATATTTGCTTACATATATGGGATAAATTCCTACCTTTGTAATTTTAGGTCAGAGTATATGGCAGTTTACCTATTGGTAAATACTGGAGAACTTTTCTTTCAGACGCTGCAGAAGTGTATAACTTTTTCCTGTAGAGAATGAGAGTGCATTCATATGCTTTTGGTGTTACTAAAAGTCTGGTAACCAGACTCTATGTATTAAATTTGCTTTTTTTTATTATTCAAACGGATGATCATCAAATATCTGTGGCATACCTTCTGAACCATTGAAGAAAATTCAAAAGTTTATTAGAGCTTCAGCAGTATTTATTAGAGACTAACTCTTTGAAAAAAAAATGTTCATGACCCATACACACATGTAATAAGGACAGCATCACTTTTTTCAGAAATTTTAATTTTATATCAGAGAGATTTGGTTTAAACAAAGGCATCTCAGTATGGTACATTATCCCAGGTGACAACGTTTATTGTGTGTCTTGTGCTTGTATCCTAATGATCCAATGACCAGTTTTCTGTTTTTTTATTGTTATTTTTTTGGTATTTCCTTTTCTTTATTTCATTTTTTATATGTACTTTTTTAAACTCTAAGGCATCATTTATTTTTCATCTATCTTTTTAATTCTTTGGCACGTGTGGGCCTCCCATTGCAGTGGCCTCTCTCGTTGCAGAGCACCGGCTCTGGGCGCATGCGCTCCAGAGCGCTGGCTCGTAATTGGACACACCGCCCAGCCGCTCCTCAGCACGTGGGATCTTCTGGCCAGGGATCGAACCAGTGCTCCTTGCACTGCAAAGTGGACCACTTACCCACTGGATTACCAGGGAAGCCCCTTTATTTCATTTTTTTTAAAAAAACTTTAAGCTTAGTGTGGGCTTCTCAGTGGGTCATGAATACATCTGTGAATACATCTCCTTAACTTAGCCCCCAAGAGTAAGTTTTCATTAGTTGAGGAACCTTTTCTAGATGTTTTCAATAATTTTCTAAAGCTTGGCTGGGTTTTCAGAATAGTTAAATGCTTTTCTAAGGCCACATAGACAGTAAATAGTTATACCCAGAATGAGAACCTGCCACGCCCTGGTCAAGAAGATGGAAGTCTGGTTTTCTAGTCTTGGTTTTATTATTTATCATCTCTGTGACCTTGGGCAACTTTTTCTCTCATTATTGTTTAAAATGGGAATAGGACTCCCTGCTCCTTGACTTCAGAGGATTTTGTGAGTCTCAAATCAAAGTGCTTTGAAAACTTTAAAATGAAGCATTTTGTCTTCTTTGCAACCTCTGTTATCTTTCACTGTGAGAACCAGTGAAGTCTTAATAAGGAATTCATCTTTTAGTCAACCTGCTAGTTTGAGGGCATATTGTTTTGTTTCCTTTTTCTTTTTAAATTTGTGAACCCTTACCTTTTATAACTGCATGGCAATCTGTAAAATTTCCTATAAGGCAGGAAAGCTGTCTTTACTCATTTTAGATGTCTTACAAAATCAAATTCTTCATCTGTTTTTAGATATATCACTTTTATTCATTTCTTCTCAAAACTTCCAAATATAGTAGAGTTATATTTTAGAATTACTGGGGCTATTGTGGCATTATTGATATTTCATTTTCATTTTGTGGTGGCCTGTTACATGTTAACAACTGAATTTCCATTTCCTGAAACAGGGAAAATATATTTTTTTTCATTAAAAGGAGAAATGTATTTAGTAATTACATTTTGTCTTCCTTTTATATATATTGAAGGTCAAGTGGCTATCATTGGAGATCTGGACAAGTGGGCAAACTGGGTAATCAATCATACATGATGTCACAAAATAAAAGAAATGTTATTAAGGTAAGAGAACACTATTTGATTCTCAGGCAGTTTGCTAAGAAGATATTAATTATTTTTTTCAGATCTTACATTCCCTTCCATACTTAAAAATCTGTTTAACAGCTTTGCACATTATTGGATTTTAATTAAATTTTATGGGCTAATATGTGACTTTCACTATTCAGATATGTTTTTGTTTTTCATCTGCAAGTTGGTTTTTAAAAATTCATCTTCAGTTGAATTTTTCTAAACTCAATTCTCCATTAAGTTCTAGTTTCAAGTATGGGAAATAGAACTGTATAGTTTTGTATTAGGGTGAAAGTGAAGTTATTTGATGTAAGAAAAAACAGACTTTTTCTGCCTTCTTATTATATCACATTTATTTTAATATGTTTAAGTTCTGCTTGAATAATAATTGTTCATATATTATTGATTCCAGGTGTGAATATACCCAAGGGGAAAATGCTTTAAAATTTCCCACCTATAGAATTTATCTTTACTGTGTATTGTAAAATACAACATTACATTATATTTAAGGTTAAAAGCAAATAAATATCTTTATGTAATGAAAACTGTTTTGCTTCTGTATTCTTTAGTACAAGATCCGTGACTTTGTAAGTTTTAACTTATATTGCTTTTTCCTTTTTTATATACCTATCATTAAACTTTCATTGGGTCGGTTGGCATCTGCAAACATCTTATTCGGCACTTCTCGCCTTTTTGGTTTTGAAAAGACATTTTATTCTTTAGTATCATTCTCTTACTGAGTTATGTTTCTTTAATTTTTGAGTTAAGCATTTTATAATCTACTTTGCATTTTTCATTATCTTTCTGAGATGTTGTTCCATGCTTTAGATGTTTCTGTAAATATATTAAAAGTGCTGACTCTTTGTGATTATTGATTTATACAGTCAATAGCATTTATTAAGTGCTTTCTTTGTCTTATAGTGAATTGTCCTTGTTCTCAAGGAGATGCTTACCTGATGTAAAAGACAGTGCACACATGAAAACATTTATAAGAAAAGTCACAATGTAATTCTTGCCATTTGAATCGTTTGTGCTTGGGAAATAGTAGTTTACCTCTGTAAATATTTGAGAGTCTACTAGATATATTTGTTAGGAAAAGTGGTGAATAAGTCATAATGCTGGTTCCCATAAACCTCATAATTAAGTAGGAGGGTAAAAGCATGGGATAGAGTGGGGAGGTACAGAAGGTGAGAGAGAGAGGAAGATTGAACTGGAGAGGAGAAGGCCTGAATACCAGACTCAGGAGTCTTGACTTTTTCAGGGGTGAATGGAATTTCCTCACAGTTTTGAAGCCTCAGAGTAGCAAATTTAAGGTAATGATGTGTAATGGTTGATCTTCTCACTATTCAGTGCATTTGGAGTTTATAAGTAGAGTAAGGTGCAAATAATATTCATGTTTTTTTGATCATGTACCATATTAATGTAGAATTCATTCTGAGAATGACATTCCATCCACAAATTTTAAAATTTGCTTATAAATATAACTTATTTATATATTTACTAATTTACAAATATGTCCTGCACATTGAAAAACAAAATATGAAAATGAATCACAGATGATATAAACATGAAGAGCTGTTTCATTTCCTCTCTTTGGTCTCTTCCTGAACTCAACTTAGGCATGCATATATGATACATTTGAGGCCACTGGTACAGCGGCAGAGAGACTCTTTTAAGACTATTAAAAGGTCAGATGAGAAGAGTCTGAATTAGAGTATAGCAGAAGAAATATAAAGGAAATATGGAGCAGTGAGGAAGGGAAGGAGGAAGTCAAATATACAAGTGATAATTCCAGGATGACTTGCTTAGGAGATAGAATAAATAAAGGAGTTGGAGAAAAATTCTTCTGTTTAGATTTAGGCTTCTTCCTTCCCTCCCTCTCTATTCCCAGCTTTATTGAGGTATGATTGGCAAATAAAATTATAAAATATTTAAAGTGTACAGCATGATGGCTTGATATATATATTAAATGATTTTCCCCATTGAGTTAATTAACAATCCATATTTATTTTTATAAGAACATTTAAGTTCTACTCTCTTTAAAAATTTCAAATATTTAGAGTTTTGTTTGCACACTTATATGTTATTTGGAGCTGACAGAGTAAATGTGCCCCCTAAGAATTTGTAAAAAAGGAGAAAGTGTAAAGGATAAAGGGCAGGTATGAAGGATAAAGCTCAGAATATATGGAGGCAAAGAAGATTTCAATATTTACTCAGTATCTGTTTTATACTAGCCAACAATATTTTTCCTGTTTTACCTCATTAAGTGCTTATATCACTCTTAAGAAACAGTAGTTATTTTTTCCAGTTCCGCAGATGAAGTAATTCAACATCAAAAAAGTTAAATAACTTGTTCATGTCAGAGGTCATGGCCAAAATGTGGAATGCAAGCTTTCAGGCCAGTTGTAAGATAATTTACCAGTTCTCCAGCAAAAGGAACCTGAGAAGTGAAAGAATGGGAGAAATAGAATCAAACTAATGTGATTTCATAGGAGATAAAAGCAAAGAGGATATTTTTGGAAAAAAAAAAACAAAACAAAACAAAATGGAGAAGACAACCTTGGCTGATGTATTTGTAATGAAAAATGCTGAGTATAGTGTTAGACCAATGTCTTTCATCTGGGGTCAGTTTTGTCCCCCAAGAGACATTTGGCAATATCTGGACATATATTTTGCTATCACCGTTGAGAAAGGATATTTTTGGCTAATGGTGTGTAGTGGCTACAAATTAGCAGTGCTACTGAATATTCCACAATACACTGGGCATCCCTAATAGCAAAGAATTATTTGGGCTAAAATAGTGGTATGAAGGTCTAGAAACCCTGTACTAGACAGTATATAGCAAAATCCCAACTCATCTCATTAGTTTTGTGCTTTTAGACAAACGATGCAACCTTTCTTGGTCTTCTATTACTGTGTTGGTAAACATGCATCACAGTACTTGTTGACTGTTTCACAGAGTTTTGAACAGTGTATGAGATAATATGTGTGAAACCAATCTTAATGTTAACTGGAAATCATATTAAAATGGTTATTTACAGAGAATGAGATTTTTAAAAAACAATAAATTTGATGATTGGATTGTCATCAGATGTAAAAATATATTTCAAATTGTTGAAAAAGAAAGGCAGGTGGCAATGAGTAAAGGCTAAAAGTTTCAGTGAACGTGAGAGCTGGCAGCAACCTCTCAAGTGTTTAAGAGGCTCAAAGAAATATTTTATAAGAGTCAGGGACACAATATGAGCCAGTTTGTAGCTGAGGGATAGGTTCACCAGTGGAGGAAAGATTGAAGATTTAAATGAGAGAGGTGCTGGTTGCTAGGGGCTTTGAAGAGGTGGCTCTTTGAGGGAGTTTTGACCAAGGGCAGGAGGATACTTTTTCTCTGAGACAAGAAAGAATGAGAACAGGTGGCAGTAACAGTACCTTTTTAGAGATTGTTTCTGACAAGCAGTGAGGCAATAAATAGGGAAAGAATCTTAATAGGAAGACATCAACCTTCTTAGTAAATGTGAAGGCAAGATCATCTTTCATATTTAGGAAGGGAAATGGGGGTGAATTGGAGTGTTTTGGAATGGAGAAGATCTGGAGTTGCCACTGTGGAAATCACGTTTGATGTTAGTAGCAAATGAATGAATGGATTGCTAGAGGGCCATAAGGGCCCACTAGGCTTGTTCAGCATAGGTTGTAGATGACCCAGTTGCTAGAGGGGCTTCCCTGGTGACTCAGACAGCAAAGAATCTGCCCAAATTGTGGGAGGCCCAGATTCGATCCCTGAGTCAGGAAAATCCCCTGGAGAAAACAATAGCTACCCACTCCAGTATTCTTGCCTGGAGAATTCCGTGGACTGAGGAGCCTGGTGAGCCACAGTCCAAGGGGTCACCAAGAGTCAGACAAGACTGAACGACTAACACTTTCACTTTTAATCACTATTATTTTATTACAGTGGTAGGTAGTTATGACAGGTCTAAAAAGGAGGAGGTAAGGAGATTGTGGTTAGCATTCACAGAAGCCCTGAGTTTGGGATTTTGAAGGTGTGGCCATTCAGACTGCTGCTTATGTCCAAGGTTTGGTCATAATAGTCAGGCGGCTGAAGAGGCACTTTAGATGTTCATAGTAGTCAGCATGTTGGAGGGTTTTCAGCATCAAGATGTCAGGTGAATACAGACAGTAAGTCTCCAAGACCATCACCCAGAAAAGTGATGGAGAGAAATATTGAGCAGACAGCTGATGTTTGAGTGGAAGAGGATCCTGGGTACTGATAAACAGATGATGGGCCCTTCAATAAAGACAGCTGGGCTGAATGATGAGAACAGAAAAATATTCTGGAAGCAGCACTGAGGAACAAACAGAACATTTTCCTTCTCTCCTGGTGAGTGCAAGAGAGTAAACATGGAGCTAGAGTGTTCTGTGAGAAGGTTGTGTGTGAGAAAAGATGAGTCCAGTTATTGCGAACTTTCAGAACAGATATGTTAAAATTTAAAGCATAATATTGTTAAAAGATTATTGAATAAGGGCTTCATGGAAGGATGGGGTAGCGTGGGTGGAAGGACAAGTAGTGGAGAATGGCAGAGGTTAAGTAGCTGATTGGGTTGAGAATGAGAATAATTTGAAAAAATAGCATGTGGAAGGAGTGTGGGTCCGGCATGGCATTTTTGGACGTTAGTTGCAGATTGGAGGCATTTGTGAATGCCAGGGAGGCTGATGAAGACAGCATAGTTTGACCCCAAATGGTCAAGATGATATATCTGAGCCTCAGAGATGCCGTGGCCCCTGATGGGGACCCCTTCAGCAATTCTTGGTGGAGGTATAAGTAGGCCTATGAGGTATATAGCTGTAGTGTATTGAATTCATGATGCTTATATATATATATAAATCTCAGTCAGTAAAGAATCTACCTGCAATGCAGGAAACCCAAGTTCAATCCCTGGATTGGGAAGAATCCCTGGAGATGGAAATGGCAACCCAATGGGCAGAAGATCCTGGAGGGTTATAGTCCTTGGAGGTCACAAGAATTGGACATGACTTAGTAACCAAACCACCACACACATATATACCTGTGTATGTATCTGTGTGTTGTGTACATGTGCTCAAGGATCCAAACCACATCTTTTGCTTTTCTTGCATTGGAGGTGGATTCTTTACCACTGTGGGAAGCCCCTATATATATTATATAAACATAACATACATATACACATAAATGTGTGCATCCCTGATCCAACCCTACTCCACCCTCATCTCTTTCCCTAACGGGTATAAATCAGACTTAGAAGGAAATTCTATTTGCCTAAAATTAGCAAGCTAGCAGTTTATTCATTGAAATATTTGTATGCTGTTTTACTCATTTGAAGTAAATAAAGTTCATATTCATTCATAGAGCAGAAAAATATTCACAGATATAAGAACAAATTACAGTATGTCCCTAATAATGGGACCATTTTTGCTTTAGTATGTCCATTCAGCCCAGGTAGCCGATAACCACATGGATCATGTTGCAATTCAAATGTATCATTAAGGTAATAGTGTTGGATAATTTGGTTATGAAAAATGAGATTAAATTATCTGTAACTTGTACAATACTGCCAGCTTAAAAATAGAAGTGTTATTCACATAAAAATCAATTATTTAAGTTCTATTTTCTTGTCTGCTGTGTTCCGTGTATAGCATCTGAGCAACTCTTTAAAGAACGTGAAGAAACAAATACCCTTTTGAAACAAAACCACTAGATTCACTGAGAGTAATTAGTCCTAAATTTTCAAAAATGCCTGCAGTTGGTATAGACATAGACATAGAGGTAGCCATTGTTCTCATAGTCTCATGTACAAATAGGGCAATTGAGCATCCAAATTGAAAATTGAAAATAAGGCATGAGTTGACAGTGTATGTAAGTGTGCGTCATGCTCTGTAAATGTATCTGTGAATGTCTGCGTACCTAAGATACTGGCTTTAATAAGACCAAGGTAAGTATGTGCAATTGGTGAGTCTGTTTCGTTTCTTAAAATCTTGAGATCCAAGGATTTTAAGTGATTGTTTATTTGAAATATGTAGCCATCATTCTTACATACTCGAAATTTTTTGGGGGGCTACAACTTGGGAAGATCAGGGATCACAATATAATTTGAAGGTTATGTCTAGGACACTTAAACGTGTGGCTCTCTAAATTAGGCAAATAAAGATAATGACGTTAGCTTCTACAGTTTTGTGAGCAGAACAGCTCAGTCAGAATTCAGTTTGGAGTCAGTCTACACAAATATTAGGCTTTGTGTGTTTCAGAAAGATCAGAGATGGAAAAGGCTTACTGAACCTTTTCAATACTTGAAGGCTGGTGCATTCCTAGAATGATTTCATGGTGATGTGCAACTTTTGTTTACAGATAAAGTTCATGACATGTTTCTTTTTAAACTGGTTTATATATTTTTCCAAAATACATTTTTCTTCTATGAATTTTTGAAGTAATAAAGTATATTCATTTAGAGCAGAAAAATATTCACAGATATAAGAACAAATTACAGTATGTCCCTAATAATGGGACCATTTTTGCTTTAGTATGTCCATTCAGCCCAGGTAGCCGATAACCACATGGATCATGTTGCAATTCAAATGTATCATTAAGGTAATAGTGTTGGATAATTTGGTTATGAAAAATGAGATTAAATTATCTGTAACTTGTACAATACTGCCAGCTTAAAAATAGAAGTGTTATTCACATAAAAATCAATTATTTAAGTTCTATTTTCTTGTCTGCTGTGTTCCGTGTATAGCATCTGAGCAACTCTTTAAAGAACGTGAAGAAACAAATACCCTTTTGAAACAAAACCACTAGATTCACTGAGAGTAATTAGTCCTAAATTTTCAAAAATGCCTGCAGTTGGTATAGACATAGACATAGAGGTAGCCATTGTTCTCATAGTCTCATGTACAAATAGGGCAATTGAGCATCCAAATTGAAAATTGAAAATAAGGCATGAGTTGACAGTGTATGTAAGTGCGTCATGCTCTGTAAATGTATCTGTGAATGTCTGCGTACCTAAGATACTGGCTTTAATAAGACCAAGGTAAGTATGTGCAATTGGTGAGTCTGTTTCGTTTCTTAAAATCTTGAGATCCAAGGATTTTAAGTGATTGTTTATTTGAAATATGTAGCCATCATTCTTACATACTCGAAATTTTTTGGGGGGCTACAACTTGGGAAGATCAGGGATCACAATATAATTTGAAGGTTATGTCTAGGACACTTAAACGTGTGGCTCTCTAAATTAGGCAAATAAAGATAATGACGTTAGCTTCTACAGTTTTGTGAGCAGAACAGCTCAGTCAGAATTCAGTTTGGAGTCAGTCTACACAAATATTAGGCTTTGTGTGTTTCAGAAAGATCAGAGATGGAAAAGGCTTACTGAACCTTTTCAATACTTGAAGGCTGGTGCATTCCTAGAATGATTTCATGGTGATGTGCAACTTTTGTTTACAGATAAAGTTCATGACATGTTTCTTTTTAAACTGGTTTATATATTTTTCCAAAATACATTTTTCTTCTATGAATTTTTTCTTGATTTTATTAAAAACTGTGCAGTAAAGATGATCTTTTATTATTCTTTGAAAATCTTTCTCTTGTTCAAGAAGCATCAGAATGTTATGGCTTTATAATATCTTTGTGACTAACTTAAACTTTGAGTTTGTGTGCCTGAAAAATAGTATCTATTTTTACCTGAAAAATATCGTCTATTTTATTAATATAGTTTTCTGCTGGAAAAGTGAAATTAAAATTACTGAAGGAGCAGCTTCAAGGTAAACCGTTTACATTGTATTATTAAATATTGAAGATAACAATTTTTTTTACCTTTGAATTACATAGAAAATTAAAGTGCTAGGACTATTCATGCAGTATAAAGACAACCCCAAAATGTTGACTCTTTATCTGTGATATTCAAGATATACGTTATCTGTATTTTGGGGAAGGGCACTTATTTTATATCAAAAGTCAACTTAAAATATGATTTTAATAATGGTATTTTTGAGAGGTAAGGACTTTATAATATTGTTCCTTAAATTTTAATAATATAATCTTTTAACCAGGAAGAAAATTCAAGCAGTATAAACTTATAAGTTGAAATTTTACTCTAGGAAATTTAAAAAAACATTGAAAATTGCTTTTAAAAAACAATTTGAAAATAATTAAAAAAACAAAAATAAATTTTGAATTCACAGTAATTTTGAAAGACATAAGATTTTTAAAATAGAGAATAAACATATTTAAATTGAATAGTTAAGATAATTTGATAGACTATGTTCCAGAAATAACATAAAACATTTACTATAGAAATGGTTCTGTGTTGGCTTCAGTTTGATCCAGAGATAGAACAGACTGCTATAGGAATTCTTAGTTTCACGTGTCTAGTTCAATCAGGTTTACAGAAGAATGTATGTGGGTGGAGGTGTGTGACCCCGTAGTCACAGAGGTGTGAGGGAGACTCTGGGCTCCCCAGCCTACTGGGGAAATTAGACTTGGCTACACGCCATTCTTATTGGGCAACTTTTTTGGAAAAATGTTCAATGACATTCCTAGAATGATTTCATGGTGATGTGCAACTTTTGTTTACAGATAAAGTTCATGACATGTTTCTTTTTAAACTGGTTTATATATTTTTCCAAAATACATTTTTCTTCTATGAATTTTTTCTTGATTTTATTAAAAACTGTGCAGTAAAGATGATCTTTTATTATTCTTTGAAAATCTTTCTCTTGTTCAAGAAGCATCAGAATGTTATGGCTTTATAATATCTTTGTGACTAACTTAAACTTTGAGTTTGTGTGCCTGAAAAATAGTATCTATTTTTACCTGAAAAATATCGTCTATTTTATTAATATAGTTTTCTGCTGGAAAAGTGAAATTAAAATTACTGAAGGAGCAGCTTCAAGGTAAACCGTTTACATTGTATTATTAAATATTGAAGATAACAATTTTTTACCTTTGAATTACATAGAAAATTAAAGTGCTAGGACTATTCATGCAGTATAAAGACAACCCCAAAATGTTGACTCTTTATCTGTGATATTCAAGATATACGTTATCTGTATTTTGGGGAAGGGCACTTATTTTATATCAAAAGTCAACTTAAAATATGATTTTAATAATGGTATTTTTGAGAGGTAAGGACTTTATAATATTGTTCCTTAAATTTTAATAATATAATCTTTTAACCAGGAAGAAAATTCAAGCAGTATAAACTTATAAGTTGAAATTTTACTCTAGGAAATTTAAAAAAACATTGAAAATTGCTTTTAAAAAACAATTTGAAAATAATTAAAAAAACAAAAATAAATTTTGAATTCACAGTAATTTTGAAAGACATAAGATTTTTAAAATAGAGAATAAACATATTTAAATTGAATAGTTAAGATAATTTGATAGACTATGTTCCAGAAATAACATAAAACATTTACTATAGAAATGGTTCTGTGTTGGCTTCAGTTTGATCCAGAGATAGAACAGACTGCTATAGGAATTCTTAGTTTCACGTGTCTAGTTCAATCAGGTTTACAGAAGAATGTATGTGGGTGGAGGTGTGTGACCCCGTAGTCACAGAGGTGTGAGGGAGACTCTGGGCTCCCCAGCCTACTGGGGAAATTAGACTTGGCTACACGCCATTCTTATTGGGCAACTAATATGTATATATTGTTTGAAAATATAGAAATGTCCATAATTTCTTTTTCAGTTAGAAAACTGGAATTGTATTTTAACGTGATTGGTCTTTTTTTTTTTCCTTTCAGGACCACTGAAACAATCACTCAATTATAAAATGGCAAATTCATCTGAAAGTGAAAATCCCAAGATAAAAGGGAAGGTTTGCGGGCAGTGTGAGAACAAAGCTGCTTTGCTGGTACGTACCCTTGGATAAGATCTCGGAGCAGAACTTGCACGTGGGCTCATACACTTGTCCCGAATTAACCTGGTTTGGTAGCTGTGCCCTTTTTCTTCATGACCTTTGCAAAGGCTGAGTTGTGCAGGCTGCCAGGAAAGGCCAGTGCTACATGATGCCCTCCCTGAATTGCATTCTCTCATTCCTGTTTAAGGATATCGTCTCACTCTTGTCCTTTCTCCCTTGAGTCATGCCTATCAGCACACAAATATGCTGCAGCATTTCCCAAATCAGAACTACAACAGAGATTCTTCTTTGATCTCCACATCTCCTCCTGTACCCCTTTAGTTACACTTCAGAAGAATTGTCTGCGCTTGCTATCACTATATTCTCTTCTCCTGTTCTCTCTCTCTTTTTAAATGACGTATAGTTTACCAACTGTGAAATGGACAGATCTTAAGTGTATATGCCTCCATTGAGAAAATAGAATGGCCCAGAAGATTCCCCTGCATCTTTTCCAATGAACTCCTTTTACAACAGCTACAATTCTGATTTTTAGCAGCATATGTTCAGCAGTGCTAAACCTGTTCTTAAAATTTATATAAATGGAATGATTACAGTGTATGTTTTTCTGTGTAAACCTTTGTTGTTTTTCTGTATTCTTGACTCCTCAATGTTGAAGTGCCTCATGGCTTAGTCCTTGGGCCTCTTCTATAGTCTTTTTTTGCTTTTTCAATAAGTTTTATCCAACTCTTCCAACCTCATGGATTGCAACCAGGCTTCTCTGTCCATGGGATTCTGAGTGAATAGTTTCCATCTTCTAGGGAGACTCTGGGCTCCCCAGCCTACTGGGGAAATTAGACTTGGCTACACGCCATTCTTATTGGGCAACTAATATGTATATATTGTTTGAAAATATAGAAATGTCCATAATTTCTTTTTCAGTTAGAAAACTGGAATTGTATTTTAACGTGATTGGTCTTTTTTTTTTTCCTTTCAGGACCACTGAAACAATCACTCAATTATAAAATGGCAAATTCATCTGAAAGTGAAAATCCCAAGATAAAAGGGAAGGTTTGCGGGCAGTGTGAGAACAAAGCTGCTTTGCTGGTACGTACCCTTGGATAAGATCTCGGAGCAGAACTTGCACGTGGGCTCATACACTTGTCCCGAATTAACCTGGTTTGGTAGCTGTGCCCTTTTTCTTCATGACCTTTGCAAAGGCTGAGTTGTGCAGGCTGCCAGGAAAGGCCAGTGCTACATGATGCCCTCCCTGAATTGCATTCTCTCATTCCTGTTTAAGGATATCGTCTCACTCTTGTCCTTTCTCCCTTGAGTCATGCCTATCAGCACACAAATATGCTGCAGCATTTCCCAAATCAGAACTACAACAGAGATTCTTCTTTGATCTCCACATCTCCTCCTGTACCCCTTTAGTTACACTTCAGAAGAATTGTCTGCGCTTGCTATCACTATATTCTCTTCTCCTGTTCTCTCTCTCTCTTTTTAAATGACGTATAGTTTACCAACTGTGAAATGGACAGATCTTAAGTGTATATGCCTCCATTGAGAAAATAGAATGGCCCAGAAGATTCCCCTGCATCTTTTCCAATGAACTCCTTTTACAACAGCTACAATTCTGATTTTTAGCAGCATATGTTCAGCAGTGCTAAACCTGTTCTTAAAATTTATATAAATGGAATGATTACAGTGTATGTTTTTCTGTGTAAACCTTTGTTGTTTTTCTGTATTCTTGACTCCTCAATGTTGAAGTGCCTCATGGCTTAGTCCTTGGGCCTCTTCTATAGTCTATTTATGTTGTTGCTGTTTAGTCAATAAGTTTTATCCAACTCTTCCAACCTCATGGATTGCAACCAGGCTTCTCTGTCCATGGGATTCTGAGGCTAGAATACTGGAGTGTGTTGCCATTGTCTTCTCTGTGGGACCTTCCTGGCCCAGAGATCAAGCCTGTGTCTCCTGCATCAACAGGCACTTTTTTTTTTTTTTACCACTGAGCCACTAGGGAAGACAGTCTATTTATACTTACTCTTTAAATACTTTCATCTACTCTCTTGACTTTAAACACCAAGAGAGTCTATTGTGATGGTTTCCAAATTTACTAATGCATCTCTAACATATACCTTTCCTCTGAACTTTCAACTCAGATTCCCAGTCAACACTTCTACTTAAATGCTAACAAAAATCACTAATTTAACATGTTCAAAATTCAACTCTTCCCAACTTCTCAACAAATTTCTTCCCCATCTGTGTATCCTTGTATCAATAAAGGTCAGTTTAAACAACAACCCTTTGTATAACAGCAACGGTTTAGTTGTACTCTCTAGTTTTGTGAAACTGCTTCATTCATCTACATGACATTCGTAACCCTTTATGTTTGTTTATTTTCTACTCACTTACACTGTAAACTTCATGAGTGTAAGGACTTTGTTTTCTTCACTGCTCTATGCCCACCACCTAGAATTATGTCTGCAATTTACTAGTTGCTCAGCATAGATTGGTTGAATGAGTTCATTTCTTTGGGGCTTCTCCTATAGCTCAGCAGGTAAAGAATCTGGTTGAAATGCAGAAGACGCAGGAGGCGTGGGTTCAATCCCTGGGTTTGGAAGACCCCTGGAGAAGGAAATGGCAACCCACTCCAGAATTTCAGCCTGGGAAATCCCATTGACAGAGGAGCCTTTTGGGCTACAGTCCGAGGGACTGCAAAGACTTAGACACGATTGAGCAGCTAAGCACACACATACAAGACACACGTCTCTTTAAAACGTTTCTGTTATTGAAAACATTGTTATCATAGAAGTTAACTGAAAGAAAGTTATCCAGTATCTTTTGCAATTAAAATATCACACACACTTAGATAGCAATTTTTCCTCCAAAGAATTTAATGATTATAACTAAAATTTGCAGATTACTATAACTAATATTTATTATAATTTCAGAGAATTTAGGGAACCATTCTCTGTCCATGGGATTCTGAGGCTAGAATACTGGAGTGTGTTGCCATTGTCTTCTCTGTGGGACCTTCCTGGCCCAGAGATCAAGCCTGTGTCTCCTGCATCAACAGGCACTTTTTTTTTTTTTTACCACTGAGCCACTAGGGAAGACAGTCTATTTATACTTACTCTTTAAATACTTTCATCTACTCTCTTGACTTTAAACACCAAGAGAGTCTATTGTGATGGTTTCCAAATTTACTAATGCATCTCTAACATATACCTTTCCTCTGAACTTTCAACTCAGATTCCCAGTCAACACTTCTACTTAAATGCTAACAAAAATCACTAATTTAACATGTTCAAAATTCAACTCTTCCCAACTTCTCAACAAATTTCTTCCCCATCTGTGTATCCTTGTATCAATAAAGGTCAGTTTAAACAACAACCCTTTGTATAACAGCAACGGTTTAGTTGTACTCTCTAGTTTTGTGAAACTGCTTCATTCATCTACATGACATTCGTAACCCTTTATGTTTGTTTATTTTCTACTCACTTACACTGTAAACTTCATGAGTGTAAGGACTTTGTTTTCTTCACTGCTCTATGCCCACCACCTAGAATTATGTCTGCAATTTACTAGTTGCTCAGCATAGATTGGTTGAATGAGTTCATTTCTTTGGGGCTTCTCCTATAGCTCAGCAGGTAAAGAATCTGGTTGAAATGCAGAAGACGCAGGAGGCGTGGGTTCAATCCCTGGGTTTGGAAGACCCCTGGAGAAGGAAATGGCAACCCACTCCAGAATTTCAGCCTGGGAAATCCCATTGACAGAGGAGCCTTTTGGGCTACAGTCCGAGGGACTGCAAAGACTTAGACACGATTGAGCAGCTAAGCACACACATACAAGACACACGTCTCTTTAAAACGTTTCTGTTATTGAAAACATTGTTATCATAGAAGTTAACTGAAAGAAAGTTATCCAGTATCTTTTGCAATTAAAATATCACACACACTTAGATAGCAATTTTTCCTCCAAAGAATTTAATGATTATAACTAAAATTTGCAGATTACTATAACTAATATTTATTATAATTTCAGAGAATTTAGTTATAATCACTTCTGATTTAAGATTGTATTACCGGCCTTATTTCATGGCAGTTTTAACTGAGTTCAGAGAGTTACGATTCTTTAAGTCTAATAAAGAGCTAATAATACTAAAGATAAAGCTGGGGCTTTTGGTATAGTGCTCTTACTATCACATCATACAACTTTTCTTCTTATTGATGTGATGGTGGGCAATATTTCAAGGAATTTTAACAAGTTATACTTACCTAGAAATGTTTAGAAAATTAAACAAATGCCAATATTCCTGAAACTTGAAGTAAGAAAGCTAAAAGAGACTTAATGGCATAATTGATTGTTCGAGTCAACTGTTCATGATCTGAAAATGTAATTGCATAGGAGCTATGAGTCAATATTTCTTGTGAAGCCTTTTCTGTGTTGAACACCATTTAAAGACCATGGAGTTTGAAAAATATGGTACATGTAGATAGGCCTTGACTTGGAAATAAAGCATCTGTTTTCCCAGGAAAAGCAAAGCAAAGGACATCCCAGACCGTATAAATGGCCAAGTGCCTTGGCTGGAAAGCAGATGAGAGTGACGGTGTGCTGTTATTACAGAATGGATCTGCCTGAGACCTGCTGTAAACAGAAGCCAGGATTTAGGCTGTAACCATTCTTAGAGAATTTCACTAAGATTTTAAGAAAGGATGTTCTTTAATTTTACATGAAAATAGCATCCTATGACACTTGTTAAAGCACAGTGTTATTTGTAAAAAATTCAAGCTTGACGGGTGTAATGAACTCAGTAGTGTGTTGAACTCTGAGGTTACATTGTGTAACCTCCATCTTTCTAGATGGTCATGCTGACTATATCTTAAGACAGGGCCTTCATCAGGGAAGTTTGTTTAGGGATGGGAGGTAGGGATTAAGAGCTTGTCTTTGGGGTCGGCATCTCAACTTTACCTATTGTTAGCTATGTGACATTTAGCAAAGGATTTAATTCCTTTATATTTCTTTTGCAATTAAAATATCACACACACTTAGATAGCAATTTTTCCTCCAAAGAATTTAATGATTATAACTAAAATTTGCAGATTACTATAACTAATATTTATTATAATTTCAGAGAATTTAGTTATAATCACTTCTGATTTAAGATTGTATTACCGGCCTTATTTCATGGCAGTTTTAACTGAGTTCAGAGAGTTACGATTCTTTAAGTCTAATAAAGAGCTAATAATACTAAAGATAAAGCTGGGGCTTTTGGTATAGTGCTCTTACTATCACATCATACAACTTTTCTTCTTATTGATGTGATGGTGGGCAATATTTCAAGGAATTTTAACAAGTTATACTTACCTAGAAATGTTTAGAAAATTAAACAAATGCCAATATTCCTGAAACTTGAAGTAAGAAAGCTAAAAGAGACTTAATGGCATAATTGATTGTTCGAGTCAACTGTTCATGATCTGAAAATGTAATTGCATAGGAGCTATGAGTCAATATTTCTTGTGAAGCCTTTTCTGTGTTGAACACCATTTAAAGACCATGGAGTTTGAAAAATATGGTACATGTAGATAGGCCTTGACTTGGAAATAAAGCATCTGTTTTCCCAGGAAAAGCAAAGCAAAGGACATCCCAGACCGTATAAATGGCCAAGTGCCTTGGCTGGAAAGCAGATGAGAGTGACGGTGTGCTGTTATTACAGAATGGATCTGCCTGAGACCTGCTGTAAACAGAAGCCAGGATTTAGGCTGTAACCATTCTTAGAGAATTTCACTAAGATTTTAAGAAAGGATGTTCTTTAATTTTACATGAAAATAGCATCCTATGACACTTGTTAAAGCACAGTGTTATTTGTAAAAAATTCAAGCTTGACGGGTGTAATGAACTCAGTAGTGTGTTGAACTCTGAGGTTACATTGTGTAACCTCCATCTTTCTAGATGGTCATGCTGACTATATCTTAAGACAGGGCCTTCATCAGGGAAGTTTGTTTAGGGATGGGAGGTAGGGATTAAGAGCTTGTCTTTGGGGTCGGCATCTCAACTTTACCTATTGTTAGCTATGTGACATTTAGCAAAGGATTTAATTCCTTTATATTTCTGTTTCTCATTTGTAAAATGGTATAAAATGGATTACAGTAGTCTAGACCTCAGAGCCTGTTGAGGAAAATGGTTGGTGTGCGTGAAGTTTGTAGCATTGTGCCTAACACATTAAGAAGAGATAGTGAATTGTATGCCTTTCTTGTTGGCACATTTTATAGGTGTGGCCTTCTTATATATCGGTAGTAAAAATAAAGCCCTCAATTAGCAGATTTCTAAATGAAATGCTAGTGACTTTAGGCTGTTTCTTCATGGCAAAAGGGAAATAGATATTTAAACTTTACCTATTTGGCAGATATAGATCATTTAATTAAACTCAGATGGACTCTGAAGGCTTAGCATAACTGAACTAGCCTTGATCAAATTAAAATGTTATTTGCCAGAACTGCACTTGGGTATTCCATTCTTGATCAATCGTGTGTTGAAATGGTGTCCTTATCTATGTTTTTAGTATGTTCCTGCCAGATATACAAACTGCCTAAAAAGATTTTCCAGTTGTTGGTCATTTTACCGCAAGTTAAATCCAAGGAAGCTTGTATAACAAAATATTTAAGCTTACTCTGTGACTCCAGCTTTGGTCTTTCAGTTCACCATCCATTTGGCTACTTTCATTAAAAGTGTGTTGTTAGCACATATGTAGCTTAGAATTATATGCTGAACTGACAATCAGTCATCTACATTACATTGTAAAAATGGTGCCAAATATTTATGGGAAATTTATTAAAATACTAGCTGATATGCTGTAGAATACGTCTTGAAGTCTATAATAATACTGCTTCCATAAGTTGAAATTATAGCTTTAAATTTTGCACTTAAAAATTATGAATTTAGATGTTTATATCATCATTTCTTTGAAACTATAGCTCTTAAAACAAGAGTTGAAAGGCAAGTACTATTTCCTCTACTGAGGAAAGTATTTATTTTTCTTCCACTAAAATTATAAATCTGGTTCTGTGTAGCTATAATCACATTTGAAAAATATACTTGGATTTTGATAAAGACTAGACTATGCAATCATTTGACATATTGAATTTTTTTTAGTATAGACTTTATCAAGGATTTCCCATAAGTGATTAGTACTGCAATTAATGGTCAATGATTATTAGTAATGGGGGCCATGGGTAAGAGTTTAAACTTTGAGCCAGACCCTGGGGTTGAAATCCTGGCTCCATTAGCTGTATGACTGGACAAAGTCTCAACCATTGCCTTCCTTTGTTTCCACTTCACAATGGAGGTACAATAGTTATGCTAACCTTATAGGGTTGTTTTTAGGATTCAGTGTTGCCCTTAGAACAATGAGTAAGTGCTTCCTGGAGGCTGTAGACAGGCTATTTGATTGACCCTTCCTTTTTAGATTCATTTAGTTATATAAAATTTCTTACTTGTTTAACCTTTTTTTGGTAGTGTTTTCCTAATCATTTTATGTTTAATAAATGTGGCTACATTAGTGTAGGTAACTGTATCATCATATGGGAACTTGCAATACAATTTTTTAAAAATTAAGGGACTCCTTTTGGGATTTAAACTAAATCCCAGAAGATTCATGTGCACGGTAGAGTTTGAGAAATATCACCACTGAATTGCACGTCAGGCCACCACTGACCCGTACAAGGCAGGAGAGCCTGGTCTGCCTTTCCCCACTCTGTTCCAGCTGCTTTATGCTTGCTATACCCTGATACAAGGAGACAGGAAGGAGGGGAGAAGGGTGGGGAGGGACTGAAAGAAAGCTGAAGGGAGTGTGAGCTCTCTTCAAGCCTCATGCTTTCTTATCTGTGCTACTCATATTCTCAGCCTAGGCCAACTTAAGGAAATGAGGGCTATTAGCCATTTGCACTAGTTTTTTCTTATCATACTGTAAAGGATGTTGGAGTGGCTGTACATCTACATGGTAATAATTACTTTTGCAGTACAAATTTCATTTGCTTTTTTCACTTCTACTCTTGCTCGGCACCATCATAGGTTGAGGTATATCACATTTTCCAACGTATCCACACATTAAAAAAATTACATTTTAACACCATAGAGCATTTGCTGAATGAATATACCCTTGTGCATGATCAGGTGTAAGCATGACTGACTTGTGTAGCTATAATCACATTTGAAAAATATACTTGGATTTTGATAAAGACTAGACTATGCAATCATTTGACATATTGAATTTTTTTTAGTATAGACTTTATCAAGGATTTCCCATAAGTGATTAGTACTGCAATTAATGGTCAATGATTATTAGTAATGGGGGCCATGGGTAAGAGTTTAAACTTTGAGCCAGACCCTGGGGTTGAAATCCTGGCTCCATTAGCTGTATGACTGGACAAAGTCTCAACCATTGCCTTCCTTTGTTTCCACTTCACAATGGAGGTACAATAGTTATGCTAACCTTATAGGGTTGTTTTTAGGATTCAGTGTTGCCCTTAGAACAATGAGTAAGTGCTTCCTGGAGGCTGTAGACAGGCTATTTGATTGACCCTTCCTTTTTAGATTCATTTAGTTATATAAAATTTCTTACTTGTTTAACCTTTTTTTGGTAGTGTTTTCCTAATCATTTTATGTTTAATAAATGTGGCTACATTAGTGTAGGTAACTGTATCATCATATGGGAACTTGCAATACAATTTTTTAAAAATTAAGGGACTCCTTTTGGGATTTAAACTAAATCCCAGAAGATTCATGTGCACGGTAGAGTTTGAGAAATATCACCACTGAATTGCACGTCAGGCCACCACTGACCCGTACAAGGCAGGAGAGCCTGGTCTGCCTTTCCCCACTCTGTTCCAGCTGCTTTATGCTTGCTATACCCTGATACAAGGAGACAGGAAGGAGGGGAGAAGGGTGGGGAGGGACTGAAAGAAAGCTGAAGGGAGTGTGAGCTCTCTTCAAGCCTCATGCTTTCTTATCTGTGCTACTCATATTCTCAGCCTAGGCCAACTTAAGGAAATGAGGGCTATTAGCCATTTGCACTAGTTTTTTCTTATCATACTGTAAAGGATGTTGGAGTGGCTGTACATCTACATGGTAATAATTACTTTTGCAGTACAAATTTCATTTGCTTTTTTCACTTCTACTCTTGCTCGGCACCATCATAGGTTGAGGTATATCACATTTTCCAACGTATCCACACATTAAAAAAATTACATTTTAACACCATAGAGCATTTGCTGAATGAATATACCCTTGTGCATGATCAGGTGTAAGCATGACTGACTTGTTGATGCAGATCCATCCAGTTTTTTTTTTTTTTTTTGGCCACTTCTGTTGGTCTTTCATTTATTTATTTTCATCCATCTTTGCTCTTTGGCGTGTGTGGGCCTTCCATTGCAGTTGCCTCTCTCGTCACAGAGCACCGGCTCTGGACACGTGCATGCTCTCCATGGCTCTGGCTCGGTAGTTGGACACATTGGCCCAGCTGCTCAGCGGCACATGGGATCCTCCCAAGTCAGGGATTGAACCGGTGCCCCTTGCACTGCAAGGCAGTGTCCTTACCCACTGGACCACCAGGGAAGCCCCCAGTTTCTTTTTATATATTTTTTTTCTGTTTCCTTTGAGGAATCTTGTAAGAATGCTTTTAAGATCACATTTTGAGAATCACCAGTGAAGTAGTGCCATTCAAAGAAGTCTACGGGGATGTTTGGAGACAAATAGTATATGCATCCTTTGAAACTAATTGTATTGTGTAAATCCATACAGAAAGATAAAGGAACTCATAATGAAATAGTTTTGACCTAGAGATAATGCTGCTAGTTTTTACCAGATTAAGAAATTTGATCTGCGGTTGCTGTTTTTTTTTTTTTTTTTTTTAGCAATTGATTCAGAAATTGTACATGCATGCATGCAACTAACATGTATATCTAAAGTCTACTTGCAGCTATTATATTTGTTGTGCCATGAGAATAATCAGAGTTTCCAAGTTAAACTTTTTCAGAATTATATCTTAACTGGGATAAATAATCAGAGTTTCCAAGTTAAACTTTTTCAGAATTATATCTTAACTGGGATAAATGTTGTCCCGTTTCCTTAGGCTTCTCAATTTTTAGATGTGTAATTGAAGAAACAAAAGATAAGAGCAGTGAGTTCTTTATGCAAATATTTTCTCAAAGTTATATTTTATAAGACTGTATGATTTTTCAATATCTTTTAAGGTATGCCTTGAATGTGGAGAAGATTATTGTTCGGGATGCTTTGCTAAAATACACCAGAAGGGAGCACTAAAGCTCCACAGAACAACTCTTCTGCAGGTACGCCTTAAAATGCTCTCCTTGTGGTGTATTCATAGAATGTTTCAACACAAAGATATACAAAACATGTTTAATTATCTAGAATTTTGGATGAATATACCCTTGTGCATGATCAGGTGTAAGCATGACTGACTTGTTGATGCAGATCCATCCAGTTTTTTTTTTTTTTTTTGGCCACTTCTGTTGGTCTTTCATTTATTTATTTTCATCCATCTTTGCTCTTTGGCGTGTGTGGGCCTTCCATTGCAGTTGCCTCTCTCGTCACAGAGCACCGGCTCTGGACACGTGCATGCTCTCCATGGCTCTGGCTCGGTAGTTGGACACATTGGCCCAGCTGCTCAGCGGCACATGGGATCCTCCCAAGTCAGGGATTGAACCGGTGCCCCTTGCACTGCAAGGCAGTGTCCTTACCCACTGGACCACCAGGGAAGCCCCCAGTTTCTTTTTATATATTTTTTTTCTGTTTCCTTTGAGGAATCTTGTAAGAATGCTTTTAAGATCACATTTTGAGAATCACCAGTGAAGTAGTGCCATTCAAAGAAGTCTACGGGGATGTTTGGAGACAAATAGTATATGCATCCTTTGAAACTAATTGTATTGTGTAAATCCATACAGAAAGATAAAGGAACTCATAATGAAATAGTTTTGACCTAGAGATAATGCTGCTAGTTTTTACCAGATTAAGAAATTTGATCTGCGGTTGCTGTTTTTTTTTTTTTTTTTTTTTTTTTTTAGCAATTGATTCAGAAATTGTACATGCATGCATGCAACTAACATGTATATCTAAAGTCTACTTGCAGCTATTATATTTGTTGTGCCATGAGAATAATCAGAGTTTCCAAGTTAAACTTTTTCAGAATTATATCTTAACTGGGATAAATAATCAGAGTTTCCAAGTTAAACTTTTTCAGAATTATATCTTAACTGGGATAAATGTTGTCCCGTTTCCTTAGGCTTCTCAATTTTTAGATGTGTAATTGAAGAAACAAAAGATAAGAGCAGTGAGTTCTTTATGCAAATATTTTCTCAAAGTTATATTTTATAAGACTGTATGATTTTTCAATATCTTTTAAGGTATGCCTTGAATGTGGAGAAGATTATTGTTCGGGATGCTTTGCTAAAATACACCAGAAGGGAGCACTAAAGCTCCACAGAACAACTCTTCTGCAGGTACGCCTTAAAATGCTCTCCTTGTGGTGTATTCATAGAATGTTTCAACACAAAGATATACAAAACATGTTTAATTATCTAGAATTTTGGATGATTTGCATTAATTTCTAAAATTCTATTATGTACCATCTTAACATATAACTTAAAATTATTTTAGTGAATGCTAATCTGGATTTTATTTTGCTGTTTAAACTGTGCTTTAATATAGCTCCTAAAACTCTTACCTTAAATAGAGTTTTTACATTAGGCATTCTACCTGTGAACTTGACATTTAAAAGTAGACAATATTTTTATCTATTGTAGTTTCAAATGAAGACATGGTTTGCTTTAAGTATTATTTCCATCTAGTTTATAAATAGAAACCTCTTGTTTTCCTCTCATGTATTTTTAAAAAGTACTGTTTCATTCATCCTTCCATTATTGTTTGAATAAGCTTCTCTCTCAGTTTTCTACTTTTCCTGCTACGTATCACCAGCGTTTATTATCCTCATATAATCATTGTTTTCTGAAATGCCTAAACGCAAACCCTGTCAGATGACTTTAAAGTTCTAATACTTAATAAATATGGCTAAATATAGGTATAGCATTATGCCAGTTACATCCTTGGTTTGTCATAGATTTCACTCAATGTTCAGGGTCAGGGCTAGGCAGTGACCCTCCACAGATTTTTTTTTCCTAGGAATGCCTCACACTGGTGAAAAATAAGGCCTTAGGGGCTTAAAAAAAAAAAATAAGGCCTTAATATATCAGGAATTCCCATTTCCTTTTTTTTTTTTTTTTTTTAATTTTTTTTTTTTTTTTTGGGGGGGGGACAGGTTGGGGAGGGAGGGGATTGGGCGGGCCACTTCTATTGGTCTTTCATTTCTCTGTTTTTATCCGTCTTAGTTTTTTGGCTCCTGCGGGCCTCCCATCGCGGTGGCCTCTGTTGTCGCAGAGCGCCGGCTCTGGGCGCATGCGCTCCAGAGCTCCGGCTAGGCGATTGGACACATCAGTCCAGCCGCTCCGCGGCACGTGGGGTCTTCCCAGGCCAGGGATCGAACCGGCGCCCCTTGCACTGCAAGGCGGTGTCCTTACCCACTGGACCACCAGGGGAAGCCCGACTGTTTTCATATTGACTATTTACTCCTATATATCTTCTGATAAATTCACATCCTCTAAGTAGAGGAACTATTTCTGTTTTGCCCATGACCATATTCTTAGTGCTTACCATTGTAGTTGGCATGGAGAAAAATCACATTTTTGAATGAATGGAAGCATGAATAAATCCCGACTGATATGATCAAGCTCATGAAATAATTTTAAACTACATTTTAAGTGGCCATGTTTATTTTCCTCTGAATTTTGGAAATCAGTTTGCATAATTGACCACATTAGTATGTTAATACGTTATGTTGGTGAAGGGTTAAGAAGAGTCTTCTTGTGTCTGAGAATTTCACCTTTAACTTTCTAGCTCTTTTCCTGGGAAACAGACAAAGGTCCTAGTAACCAACTATGTTTCTAGACAATGTATTTACAGTAAACATGACTCGTGACTGGCAGACTGCCTCTAACGAGTGAGCCACAAATATTAATACCTGGGGTAAGCCATAGCTCCCTGAGTGCAGTGTGGGAGCTTTGTCACCGCGTGTGTGCTGTGGGCCTCCTCTACCCGTATCACCAGCGTTTATTATCCTCATATAATCATTGTTTTCTGAAATGCCTAAACGCAAACCCTGTCAGATGACTTTAAAGTTCTAATACTTAATAAATATGGCTAAATATAGGTATAGCATTATGCCAGTTACATCCTTGGTTTGTCATAGATTTCACTCAATGTTCAGGGTCAGGGCTAGGCAGTGACCCTCCACAGATTTTTTTTTCCTAGGAATGCCTCACACTGGTGAAAAATAAGGCCTTAGGGGCTTAAAAAAAAAAAATAAGGCCTTAATATATCAGGAATTCCCATTTCCTTTTTTTTTTTTTTTTTTTATTTTTTTTTTTTTTTTTTTTTGGGGGGGGGGGTGGGGGGGGGGGGGGTTGGGCGGGCCACTTCTATTGGTCTTTCATTTCTCTATTTTCATCCGTCTTTGTTCTTTGGCTCCTGCGGGCCTCCCATCGCGGTGGCCTCTGTTGTCGCAGAGCGCCGGCTCTGGGCGCATGCGCTCCAGAGCTCCGGCTAGGCGATTGGACACATCAGTCCAGCCGCTCCGCGGCACGTGGGGTCTTCCCAGGCCAGGGATCGAACCGGCGCCCCTTGCACTGCAAGGCGGTGTCCTTACCCACTGGACCACCAGGGGAAGCCCGACTGTTTTCATATTGACTATTTACTCCTATATATCTTCTGATAAATTCACATCCTCTAAGTAGAGGAACTATTTCTGTTTTGCCCATGACCATATTCTTAGTGCTTACCATTGTAGTTGGCATGGAGAAAAATCACATTTTTGAATGAATGGAAGCATGAATAAATCCCGACTGATATGATCAAGCTCATGAAATAATTTTAAACTACATTTTAAGTGGCCATGTTTATTTTCCTCTGAATTTTGGAAATCAGTTTGCATAATTGACCACATTAGTATGTTAATACGTTATGTTGGTGAAGGGTTAAGAAGAGTCTTCTTGTGTCTGAGAATTTCACCTTTAACTTTCTAGCTCTTTTCCTGGGAAACAGACAAAGGTCCTAGTAACCAACTATGTTTCTAGACAATGTATTTACAGTAAACATGACTCGTGACTGGCAGACTGCCTCTAACGAGTGAGCCACAAATATTAATACCTGGGGTAAGCCATAGCTCCCTGAGTGCAGTGTGGGGAGCTTTGTCACCGGCGTGTGTGCTGTGGGCCTCCAGAACCTGCAGAATGGGGTTGACTCTAGGGGGAAGTAAGACTTCTAAACCAGGCCTTACCCTCATCATCCCCCTGAGTTGTACTTCTGTGTGAACTGTTGCAATGCTCCCACCAAAGAGTAACCACTGAGGCCATCTCACTGGCAAACTGTTGCTCCTGTTCTTACCCTTCTGAGCAGACTGTTGCCAGGAGTGGCTTGATGACAGCCTGGTGAGTCTGAAAGTTTAGGTTACCCAGGTAGACTCCTTGAAGAATGTTGCAGTTGAGACTCTGAGTAACTAAAATTTCAGAAAATAGAAGGATGGTATACCTCAAAGATATTATAGAACACTTATGTAAGCACCATAGACAAAATTTTTTTAAAAACAGTTTCATTAAGATGTAACTTACATATTATACAACTCATCCATTTCAAGTTTTCAGTTTGGTGGATTTTAGTGTATTCGTGGAGGTATGGTCTTTGATGATTAACTGCTTTTCAGGTTTCATCCATGTTGTGACATGTATCAATGCTTCACTTACTTATGGCCAAGTAACATTCTGTTGTATGGATATACCACCTTTTCTTTATCCATTCATGATTTGGGGGGCATGTAGTTGTTTCCACATTTTGGCTAAAATGAATAGTGCTGCTGTGAATATTTACGTACAGGTCTTTGTTGGGATGTGTTTTAATTTCTCATTGCTGTATCTCTAGTATGGCATTGCTGGGATGTATGGTAACACTAACCTTTAATTGCTTGAGGAGCTGCCAGAATGTGACTGCTCCATTTTACAGTCCTTATTCATTCTGAATTTTGGAAATCAGTTTGCATAATTGACCACATTAGTATGTTAATACGTTATGTTGGTGAAGGGTTAAGAAGAGTCTTCTTGTGTCTGAGAATTTCACCTTTAACTTTCTAGCTCTTTTCCTGGGAAACAGACAAAGGTCCTAGTAACCAACTATGTTTCTAGACAATGTATTTACAGTAAACATGACTCGTGACTGGCAGACTGCCTCTAACGAGTGAGCCACAAATATTAATACCTGGGGTAAGCCATAGCTCCCTGAGTGCAGTGTGGGGAGCTTTGTCACCGGCGTGTGTGCTGTGGGCCTCCAGAACCTGCAGAATGGGGTTGACTCTAGGGGAAGTAAGACTTCTAAACCAGGCCTTACCCTCATCATCCCCTGAGTTGTACTTCTGTGTGAACTGTTGCAATGCTCCCACCAAAGAGTAACCACTGAGGCCATCTCACTGGCAAACTGTTGCTCCTGTTCTTACCCTTCTGAGCAGACTGTTGCCAGGAGTGGCTTGATGACAGCCTGGTGAGTCTGAAAGTTTAGGTTACCCAGGTAGACTCCTTGAAGAATGTTGCAGTTGAGACTCTGAGTAACTAAAATTTCAGAAAATAGAAGGATGGTATACCTCAAAGATATTATAGAACACTTATGTAAGCACCATAGACAAAATTTTTTTAAAAACAGTTTCATTAAGATGTAACTTACATATTATACAACTCATC
Source organism: Tragulus kanchil (assembly GCA_022376925.1). Classification (NCBI taxonomy): domain Eukaryota; kingdom Metazoa; phylum Chordata; class Mammalia; order Artiodactyla; family Tragulidae; genus Tragulus; species Tragulus kanchil. The sequence goes on from JAIOJX010000028.1 coordinate 126,462,344, forward strand.
CATTTCAAGTTTTCAGTTTGGTGGATTTTAGTGTATTCGTGGAGGTATGGTCTTTGATGATTAACTGCTTTTCAGGTTTCATCCATGTTGTGACATGTATCAATGCTTCACTTACTTATGGCCAAGTAACATTCTGTTGTATGGATATACCACCTTTTCTTTATCCATTCATGATTTGGGGGGCATGTAGTTGTTTCCACATTTTGGCTAAAATGAATAGTGCTGCTGTGAATATTTACGTACAGGTCTTTGTTGGGATGTGTTTTAATTTCTCATTGCTGTATCTCTAGTATGGCATTGCTGGGATGTATGGTAACACTAACCTTTAATTGCTTGAGGAGCTGCCAGAATGTGACTGCTCCATTTTACAGTCCTATTAATAGGGTATGAGCATTCTGATTTCTAAATGCCCTAGCCAACACTCATATCTCACTTTTTCATTCTGGTAGCCTAGTGGGGATAAAGTAGTATCTCAGTATGCTTTTCATTTGCATTTCCCCAATTACTAATTTATGTTGAAGATCTTTTCATGTGCTTGTGGCCATTTTATATCTTCCTTGGAGAAATGCTGATAAGGATTTTCAAGAAGACAGTTTTAGAATATGGGATCTATTTTAAATATGATACATTTTAATAACCTGTACTTCAGTGAAATTGTATCTATGATGATGATACTTTTACATGCCAGACTAAGAAAAGCTAGAAAAGTTTGAAAAAGACTAACTTTGAAAGGAATGTGGAAAAGTGAGAGTAGGACTTATGTTATCACCAAGGAAGAATTAGAAGAGCGTTAGTGGTTTAGGGAGTGTATTACAGAGTCAAGTGACAGAAAAACAGATGCAGTGGAGAAGAAAGCTGCACTGTGAGGCTTTAGTGCAGAGATGGCCCAAATCCATCTCGAAGGGAAATGAGGGTGTGTCTGTAATATTTATGCTAAAAAAATCTGTAAGATAAAACTCATATATGCAAACTCAAAAGCTTGGAGAGATGTTGTGAGGATCTGATTAAATGACAACAAATATAAAACTATCTGCTCCTACCAGGTGCTCCAGACATGAGGTTTCGTTAGTCAGGATACTTACATATTATACAACTCATCCATTTCAAGTTTTCAGTTTGGTGGATTTTAGTGTATTCGTGGAGGTATGGTCTTTGATGATTAACTGCTTTTCAGGTTTCATCCATGTTGTGACATGTATCAATGCTTCACTTACTTATGGCCAAGTAACATTCTGTTGTATGGATATACCACCTTTTCTTTATCCATTCATGATTTGGGGGGCATGTAGTTGTTTCCACATTTTGGCTAAAATGAATAGTGCTGCTGTGAATATTTACGTACAGGTCTTTGTTGGGATGTGTTTTAATTTCTCATTGCTGTATCTCTAGTATGGCATTGCTGGGATGTATGGTAACACTAACCTTTAATTGCTTGAGGAGCTGCCAGAATGTGACTGCTCCATTTTACAGTCCTATTAATAGGGTATGAGCATTCTGATTTCTAAATGCCCTAGCCAACACTCATATCTCACTTTTTCATTCTGGTAGCCTAGTGGGGATAAAGTAGTATCTCAGTATGCTTTTCATTTGCATTTCCCCAATTACTAATTTATGTTGAAGATCTTTTCATGTGCTTGTGGCCATTTTATATCTTCCTTGGAGAAATGCTGATAAGGATTTTCAAGAAGACAGTTTTAGAATATGGGATCTATTTTAAATATGATACATTTTAATAACCTGTACTTCAGTGAAATTGTATCTATGATGATGATACTTTTACATGCCAGACTAAGAAAAGCTAGAAAAGTTTGAAAAAGACTAACTTTGAAAGGAATGTGGAAAAGTGAGAGTAGGACTTATGTTATCACCAAGGAAGAATTAGAAGAGCGTTAGTGGTTTAGGGAGTGTATTACAGAGTCAAGTGACAGAAAAACAGATGCAGTGGAGAAGAAAGCTGCACTGTGAGGCTTTAGTGCAGAGATGGCCCAAATCCATCTCGAAGGGAAATGAGGGTGTGTCTGTAATATTTATGCTAAAAAAATCTGTAAGATAAAACTCATATATGCAAACTCAAAAGCTTGGAGAGATGTTGTGAGGATCTGATTAAATGACAACAAATATAAAACTATCTGCTCCTACCAGGTGCTCCAGACATGAGGTTTCGTTAGTCAGGATATAGTATTTGTAGAATTTCAATGTAGTTCTTAGACCATCTAAATTTAGAATTTAGGAAACAAAGTATGTTAATGATAATGAGTCTAAAGAATTAATGAAATGGTTACTTTTGGCTTCAGGAATGTTTTCCAAACTGTTACAGTAATGTATATTTGGATGACTTTTGTGGAAATACAGTGAGGTAAAATTTTAGAGCAATATAGACTTTCTCCTTATCCAAATAGGGAATAACGAATTACCATATTAGAAGGGATTCTAAAGATCATTAATATGAGAACCTGTGGCTTACCAATAGAATATGACGAAGTTGAAGGTGTTTTGCAGATGTAATTATGATTTCAAGGAAGTTGTTCTTGAGTTATCAAAAGAGAGCTGATTTTGGGTGAACCTGGCTTAGTCAGATGAAAGCTCTTAGAAGGGACACTGAGGCCCTCTCTGTGGTCAGAGAGATTCTCTTGTTGGCCATGAATAGTAACCTGTCCTGCAGTGAGAGGGCCCGGACCACCTGGCAAGAAAGTGTGGGCAGCCTCTACGTGCTGAGAGCAGCCAGATAGAAAACTGGAACCTCAGTCCTGTAGCCTCAGGAACTGAATTCTGCCAACAACCTTGTCAGCTCAGAAGAGAACCCCAGACTCGGGAAAGATGCACCTGGGCCACACCTTGCCTGCAGTCTTCTGAGACCCTGAGCAGAGCATTCAGTTAAACTGAACTTAGACTCTGACCCATGGAACCCCCTGAGATAATAAATGTGTGTTGTTTAAAAAAAGCCATTAGTCTAACTACATGTCTGAACCTTTAATCAATCACGGTGATGCTGATTATTTGAGGAATCTTTATCATGTGCGGGTGCTACTCATTTTATCTTAGGTTTTTCATGGAGTCTGACAAATTTTATAGTAGTTTTTTATTTTTACTATATTTTATGCTAATTTGTATTTATGGGATAAATTGTCCGTTGTGAAGTAACAGTGTATTTGAAAACAAATGGCAAATTATTGCTTATTATTTATTGGTGAGTTTATTCTGACATGCCCGAGTGAGCTAGTTGCTCAGTCATATCTAACTCTCTGCAAGCCCATTGGCTATAGTGTGCCTAAATTTCTGTTTTTCAAAGCATTGCATATTAAATCATTTATTCTTCATGTGACTCAAATATGTGTGATTGCTGGAAGCAGCTAACTCATCTGAATGCATTATACATGTAATATTAGTTGAAAACAATAGTGTGTACTTGCTAAAATAATTAACATGGTACATAATTATATGGCATCAAAACTGAAAATAGAAAGCAGATTGCAGGTGTGAATTTCCTACGTTGTTTTCTTGTTGCTATTCTGGCTCACTTTTAAGATTGCTCTCTAAATAGAATTTTTAATGTTGCAATAAATTGTGAAAGGCTGAGATCACATTTTATTATTTTTCTTCATGTCAAGTGATTTAAAAATTTTGACAATATATTACCTTTTGAGCTATTATATTTATATGCTATGTTGTCCTATTTTATAATAGTTTAGCAGCATTAAGTGTTTTAGTTCATTATTCTCACATGTTACTTTATTATAGTTCTAAATATTGAGTCCAGATCACTATTACTTGACATTTACTGTCTGTTGAATAGTAAATTGTATTTATAATCAGAGGCATGTATCCAGTTCCTTGCTTATTTTTCATTATCTCTTTATGTGTCAAGGAGGAATAATAATACATAAATCTTTGATTAATAAAACCTATAGTTTCCATTAGACCTCTAGAGGGAAGGATAATCTAAGGGTACTTTAAGTCCTACTTAAAGTCATACTGAAACAGTGCTGGAATAAGCAATAAATTTCAGTCACATGAATTTCACACTTCCAAGATTTGATTGCTCTGTAGCTTGCACTGAGTAGTTCTTTCTACCATTGACATTTTTGTACTACTCCTGCAAATTCCAGATCTGTTTTTAGAAACATGATGAGCAGTACTGGATTTGAAATGTGATTCTGTTGTGAGTTCCTCTGTTGCTGTTTTATTTCACCCTGCAAATAATTTAGTTTCCTCCTGTTTCTTTATGTATTTATATGGGGACATTCACTCAAACTCTGTTCTTTCTGGTGTCTGCTATATGGAAACTTTTGTCCTTTGTTTCTTTACATTTCAGCTGGCCTGAAGTTGACTTTTTTAAAAATTTTTTTATCTTCTTTTGATGCTAACAGTAGAGGAAACCTTTATTGTTGTTCAGTTGCTAAGTTGTGTCCGACTCATTGCAACTCCATAGACTGTAGCATACCAGGCTTCCCTGTCCTTCACTATCTCCTGGAGTTTGCTTAAACTCATGTCCATTGAGTTGGTAATGCCATCCAACCATCTTCTCGTCTGCTGCTCCCTTCTCCTCCTGCCTTCAATCTTTCCCAGTCTTTTTGAGTAAGTCAGCTCTTGTCATCAGGGCCAAAATATTGCAGCTTCAGCTTCAGCATCCGTCCTTCCAATGAATATTCAGAGTTGATTTCCTTTAGAATTGACTGTTTTGATCTTCTTGCTGTCCAAAGGACTCTTAAGAGTCTTCTCCAATATCACAGTTTGAAAGCATCAATTCTTCAGTGCTCATCCTTCCTTATGGTCCAGTTCTCATACCCATCCATGACTACTGTAAAAACCATAGCTTTGACTATACAGACCTTTGTTGGCAAAGTGATAGCTCTGCTTTTTAACATGCTAAGTTTGTTATAACTTTTCTTCCAAGAAACAATTATCTTTTAATTTTGTGGCTGTAGTCATCATCCACAGTGCTTTTAGAGCCCAAGAAAATAAAGTCTTTCACTGTTAGTATTTGTCCATCTATTTGCCATGAAGTTATGGAACCAGATGTCATGATCTTAGTTTTCTGAATGTTGAGTTTTAAGTCGTCTTTTTCATTCTCTTTCACCTTCATCAAGAGGCTCTTTAGTTCCTTTTTGCTTTCTGCTGTTAGTGTGGTGTCATCTACATATCTGAGGTTGTTGATATTTCTCCTGGCAATCTTGATTCCAGATTGTGCTTCATCTAGTGTAGCATTTCGTATGATGTACTCTGCATATAAATTAAATAAGCAGGGTGACAATATACAGCCTTGACGTGCTCCTTTCCCAATTTTGAAGCAATCTGTTGTTCCATGTCCAATTCTTTATGTATTTATATGGGGACATTCACTCAAACTCTGTTCTTTCTGGTGTCTGCTATATGGAAACTTTTGTCCTTTGTTTCTTTACATTTCAGCTGGCCTGAAGTTGACTTTTTTAAAAATTTTTTTATCTTCTTTTGATGCTAACAGTAGAGGAAACCTTTATTGTTGTTCAGTTGCTAAGTTGTGTCCGACTCATTGCAACTCCATAGACTGTAGCATACCAGGCTTCCCTGTCCTTCACTATCTCCTGGAGTTTGCTTAAACTCATGTCCATTGAGTTGGTAATGCCATCCAACCATCTTCTCGTCTGCTGCTCCCTTCTCCTCCTGCCTTCAATCTTTCCCAGTCTTTTTGAGTAAGTCAGCTCTTGTCATCAGGGCCAAAATATTGCAGCTTCAGCTTCAGCATCCGTCCTTCCAATGAATATTCAGAGTTGATTTCCTTTAGAATTGACTGTTTTGATCTTCTTGCTGTCCAAAGGACTCTTAAGAGTCTTCTCCAATATCACAGTTTGAAAGCATCAATTCTTCAGTGCTCATCCTTCCTTATGGTCCAGTTCTCATACCCATCCATGACTACTGTAAAAACCATAGCTTTGACTATACAGACCTTTGTTGGCAAAGTGATAGCTCTGCTTTTTAACATGCTAAGTTTGTTATAACTTTTCTTCCAAGAAACAATTATCTTTTAATTTTGTGGCTGTAGTCATCATCCACAGTGCTTTTAGAGCCCAAGAAAATAAAGTCTTTCACTGTTAGTATTTGTCCATCTATTTGCCATGAAGTTATGGAACCAGATGTCATGATCTTAGTTTTCTGAATGTTGAGTTTTAAGTCGTCTTTTTCATTCTCTTTCACCTTCATCAAGAGGCTCTTTAGTTCCTTTTTGCTTTCTGCTGTTAGTGTGGTGTCATCTACATATCTGAGGTTGTTGATATTTCTCCTGGCAATCTTGATTCCAGATTGTGCTTCATCTAGTGTAGCATTTCGTATGATGTACTCTGCATATAAATTAAATAAGCAGGGTGACAATATACAGCCTTGACGTGCTCCTTTCCCAATTTTGAAGCAATCTGTTGTTCCATGTCCAATTCTAACTGTTGATGTTTGACCTTCATACAGGGTTCACAGGAAGCAGGTAAGGTGGTCTGGTATTCCAGTCTCTTTAAGAACTTTCCACTGTTTGTTGTGAAACAGTGGTAACTTTTGATCAAGTCATTTATTTATGGATATCTTTTCTTTCAACTCTCGTAGAAAATTCAGAATTGATCCTATGACAAAGCCTAGTTTTAGGAGATACATTTGTACTAAGACTATCTATAAAGTTGGATTCATCGGAAAGGCAAAATAACACTTTGTTCCAAGAAAAGAGTACATATTTTAGTAATGTGAAAGAATTGAGAAATAAAGCTCATCCTGATCTCGGAAAATCAGCAGCTGTGTCCTTGTTCCCTGCTCAGGAACTGAACCTGGATAACCTGAATGAAGACCTGGTATTTTAGCCACTAGACCACCAGGAGCTAGACACTAGAAGCAACGTTCCCCTGGCTCTTTCCCCATTTGAAAAATGAATTCCTCAAGGAGGCAAAAACTGTAAAAACAGGCACGAAGTTTATTATTAGAGACCAAGCACAACATGTGAGGGAGCAGTTTGTTTGAAGCAAGCCAGAAATACACACAAGAAGTGAATAGGTGTGGGTGTCCTCCCTAGTGAGTAGGACTGCAGTAAGGAGGCAGTTCATTCTTTGGTACGAGACAGACAGTTCTTCCAAGTCTTTGTTTACCTTTGACCAGTCATCTGGCTTCTCTTCCTTCATCTGACGTGTTCTAGGACACTCCCCAACATGAATGCACATCTTTTTGTTGTGATAGATTCCAGTGAAGAGAGTAGTGTGAAGTTTGACATCACCTATTATGGAGTGGTGCCCCCTCCATTTGGACTCCCAAGAAGTCTCTCTGCATAGGTGCAGTCCAAGAGGTCTACTTGAACTTGGAAAACATCTTATCTCTTTAATTCAGCAGAGCTCAGCTCCTGTAGTTAACTTGGTCCTTGAACTGTCTAGTGAAAACCAAAGCTCCAATTTTATGCCACTTGACAAACACAGCTGTCCAGCCTAGGGGCCCATTTACCACCAACCACCTACCTCAATCTTTTTTTTTTTTTTTTGCCCTGGTGGGTCATATGCTAAAGAATCTGCCTGTAATTCAGAAGAACTGGGTTCAATCTCTGGGTTGGGAAGATACCCTGGAGAAGGGAATGGAAACCCATTCCAGTATTCTTGCCTGGAGAATTCCATGGACAGAAGAGCCTGGTGAGCTACAATCCATGGGATCACAAAGAGTAGGGCATGACTGAGTGACTAACACTTTCACTTGGAATCTTTTTCATTCTTGTTTAAAATATTTACATTTAAACAAGAATGTTTCAATGTTCATAAAATGTTTAGAGTGTCCATAATTATATATTTTTGTAAATAATTTTTGCTTTGAAATATTTTTGCTATGTGAAGATTTAATGGGCTTGATGCATCTTATTAGTGATATATGATAACTTGAGAAAATTTATCTGTTTGATGTGGTTAATATTCCTTCTTTTATGTAGCTCTAAGCTCAGAGTTTTAGTCTGGTTTGTTATTGTTAGTTTTAGATAACAGGATCCCTGTACTATCATCATGTACTGTACGTAATGCAATATATAAATAGAAATATACTAACAAATTAATCTGTGAAGGTTTCTTTGATAAATATGTCTTGAGCAAATGTTTTGATGATTTTTAAGAAAAAGTATATTTTATTGTAAATTAAAGCATAATTCTTCAGGTAACAAGTATTACTGCCATACACAATATATGATTTCTGAAAAACTTGCCATTCTGGATGATCCCCTAACTAACTAACAGGATTCTACGAAAAGTGAGAGTTAGGGGAAGGCTATTCAAATCCTATGGCACTTTGTAATCAAAACCCTAGAAGTTCTCTATCCTTGTAAAGATGCGCATGGACCTTGAGGCCTTGTGTTTCTCTCTCTGTGATATAGGTCCTGGTAGCCGTTCACTTTTAATGTCATCATTTTTGTCAGAATAAAAACTCTGAATCAAACTGTTGCCTCCTTAATTAATCCATTGTTTTAAATCAGAGAGAGTATATTTGTAACTTCTTTATCTGCTCAGTCGCGTCTGACTCTTTGAGACCCCATGGACTATATTGCCTGCCAGGCTCCTCTGTCCATGAAATTCTCCAGGCAAGAATACTGAATACTAGAGTGGGTTGCCATTCCCTTCTCCAGGGGATCTTCCCAACTCAGGAATCAAACTTGGGTCTCCCACATTGCAGGCAGATTCTTTTTTTTTTTTTTAATAGTTTTTTATTTATTTATTTATTTTTTGGGCAGGAGTCGGGTTGGGGAGGGAGGGGAGTGGGCGGGCCACTTCTATTGGTCTTTCATTTCTCTATTTTCATCCGTCCTTGTTCCTTGGCTCCTGCGGGCCTCCCATCGCGGTGGCGTCTGTTGTCGCAGAGCGCCGGCTCTGGGCGCATGCGCTCCAGAGCTCCGGCTCGGTGATTGGACACATGAGTCCAGCCGCTCCGCGGCACGTGGGATCTTCCCAGGCCAGGGATCGAACCGGCGCCCCTTGCACTGCAAGGCGGTGTCCTTATCCACTGGACCACCAGGGGAAGCCCTTGCAGGCAGATTCTTTACCATCTGAGAGTATCTTTATAACTTTATCTGAACTCACGTTGTTTCCAGATAGCATAACTTAGCAGAATGCATGGTCATTAAAGCCATTAAACTAGTCAGTTCTAACACTGTGGGGAGGCATTTTTATCAATTTTTAGTTTTTTCCCCAAGGTCTATATATTGCTAAGATTTTGGCTTTAATCGTGAGACAGCCTGCTCCTGATTACCTCAAAATAGTAATGTGCTAGAAAAGAAAAACCTAAGAATCAGTAAAACTCCGTATTTCTGAAAAACTTGCCATTCTGGATGCCTAACTAACTAACAGGATTCTACGAAAAGTGAGAGTTAGGGGAAGGCTATTCAAATCCTATGGCACTTTGTAATCAAAACCCTAGAAGTTCTCTATCCTTGTAAAGATGCGCATGGACCTTGAGGCCTTGTGTTTCTCTCTCTGTGATATAGGTCCTGGTAGCCGTTCACTTTTAATGTCATCATTTTTGTCAGAATAAAAACTCTGAATCAAACTGTTGCCTCCTTAATTAATCCATTGTTTTAAATCAGAGAGAGTATATTTGTAACTTCTTTATCTGCTCAGTCGCGTCTGACTCTTTGAGACCCCATGGACTATATTGCCTGCCAGGCTCCTCTGTCCATGAAATTCTCCAGGCAAGAATACTGAATACTAGAGTGGGTTGCCATTCCCTTCTCCAGGGGATCTTCCCAACTCAGGAATCAAACTTGGGTCTCCCACATTGCAGGCAGATTCTTTTTTTTTTTTTTAATAGTTTTTTATTTATTTATTTATTTTTTGGGCAGGAGTCGGGTTGGGGAGGGAGGGGAGTGGGCGGGCCACTTCTATTGGTCTTTCATTTCTCTATTTTCATCCGTCCTTGTTCCTTGGCTCCTGCGGGCCTCCCATCGCGGTGGCGTCTGTTGTCGCAGAGCGCTGGCTCTGGGTGCATGCGCACCAGAGCTCCGGCTCGGTGATTGGACACATCAGTCCAGCCGCTCCGCGGCACGTGGGATCTTCCCAGGCCAGGGATCAAACCGGCGCCCCTTGCACTGCAAGGCGGTGTCCTTATCCACTGGACCACCAGGGGAAGCCCTTGCAGGCAGATTCTTTACCATCTGAGAGTATCTTTATAACTTTATCTGAACTCACGTTGTTTCCAGATAGCATAACTTAGCAGAATGCATGGTCATTAAAGCCATTAAACTAGTCAGTTCTAACACTGTGGGGAGGCATTTTTATCAATTTTTAGTTTTTTCCCCAAGGTCTATATATTGCTAAGATTTTGGCTTTAATCGTGAGACAGCCTGCTCCTGATTACCTCAAAATAGTAATGTGCTAGAAAAGAAAAACCTAAGAATCAGTAAAACTCCGTAGTTAATACTGGCATCATTCCCCTATTTACCAATTGCATATGAGGTAAGTCACCTCAAAGAAATCAGAACAAACTGTACTTGGAAAAATATTCTTGATATGGGAGGGATGTGTTTTCTCAAAAGGTAGGCCAATACTTCCCTGGTGGTCCAGTGGATAAGGACACCGCCTTGCAGTGCAAGGGGCACTGGTTCGAACCCTGGCCTGGGAAGATCCCACATGCTGCGGAGTGGCTGGACCTATGTGTCCAACTACCGAGCCAGCGCTCTGGAGCTCATGTGCCCAGAGCCGGTGCTCTGCGAGGAGAGAGGCCACTACGATGGGAGGCCATCACAGGCCAAAAGAACAAAGATGGAAATAAATGAAAGATAAATAGAATTGGTCAAAAAAAAAACCTTAAAAAAAAAAGTTAAGCCAATAAAACCTATATACATACATATGTATCCTTTAAAAAAAGTTTCTTTGGTGCGTAATTGGATCTTCAGTTCCATCTGTGTTCAACAATCCTTGTAACCAGTGACTCCATATTATTTCTGGGGCTCTGTGCGTATGGAACACATTTTCTTCTGTTTTTGTACATGTGTGTATACCTCTGTCTGTACCTCTATTATCTACCATTTGTTTGCTTCTACTGTTGCTCAGTTGTGTCTGACTTTTTCCAACTCCCTGGACTATAAGCGCCAGACTCTTCTGTTCATAGAATTCTCCAGGCAAGAATTGAGGAGTAAGTTGCCATTCCCTCCTCCAGGGGATCTTCCTGACCCAGGGATCGAACCCACGTCTGTTGCATTTCCAGTATTGGCAGGCAGGTTCTTTACCACTGCGCCACCTGGGTTATACATGACACAGAAACTCTTCTACAGGTATTAGAGTTTTCCATTTTTAATACAAGGCTGTGGTTGCAGTAAATCTCTTCTACTATTTTGCAACTGGAAAATCAGTGAAACTTAGCACCATGAAAAAGAGACATTTCAGCATTTTTTCAGACTTAGGAAGTAATATAGGTCTAAACCACATGTGAACTTCTTTGAGCTGAAGCTTCTGAATCATATAAGGAGGCCCGGCTATGTCAACATGATCATTAGTATTATTTCCAGAGAGCCAGGGTTTGGGATGATGCTGGTAGTTAGAGTTCTGACGCACTGACACTCTCATAAAGTATGTCATTTTCTAACTAGACTAAAACTTTTACTCTTGTACCTTAACTTCTATAAGGTGTCATCCATTCTTGATATGGGAGGGATGTGTTTTCTCAAAAGGTAGGCCAATACTTCCCTGGTGGTCCAGTGGATAAGGACACCGCCTTGAAGTGCAAGGGCACTGGTTCGAACCCTGGCCTGGGAAGATCCCACATGCTGCGGAGTGGCTGGACCTATGTGTCCAACTACCGAGCCAGCGCTCTGGAGCTCATGTGCCCAGAGCCGGTGCTCTGCGAGGAGAGAGGCCACTACGATGGGAGGCCATCACAGGCCAAAAGAACAAAGATGGAAATAAATGAAAGATAAATAGAATTGGTCAAAAAAAAAACCTTAAAAAAAAAAGTTAAGCCAATAAAACCTATATACATACATATGTATCCTTTAAAAAAAGTTTCTTTGGTGCGTAATTGGATCTTCAGTTCCATCTGTGTTCAACAATCCTTGTAACCAGTGACTCCATATTATTTCTGGGGCTCTGTGCGTATGGAACACATTTTCTTCTGTTTTTGTACATGTGTGTATACCTCTGTCTGTACCTCTATTATCTACCATTTGTTTGCTTCTACTGTTGCTCAGTTGTGTCTGACTTTTTCCAACTCCCTGGACTATAAGCGCCAGACTCTTCTGTTCATAGAATTCTCCAGGCAAGAATTGAGGAGTAAGTTGCCATTCCCTCCTCCAGGGGATCTTCCTGACCCAGGGATCGAACCCACGTCTGTTGCATTTCCAGTATTGGCAGGCAGGTTCTTTACCACTGCGCCACCTGGGTTATACATGACACAGAAACTCTTCTACAGGTATTAGAGTTTTCCATTTTTAATACAAGGCTGTGGTTGCAGTAAATCTCTTCTACTATTTTGCAACTGGAAAATCAGTGAAACTTAGCACCATGAAAAAGAGACATTTCAGCATTTTTTTCAGACTTAGGAAGTAATATAGGTCTAAACCACATGTGAACTTCTTTGAGCTGAAGCTTCTGAATCATATAAGGAGGCCCGGCTATGTCAACATGATCATTAGTATTATTTCCAGAGAGCCAGGGTTTGGGATGATGCTGGTAGTTAGAGTTCTGAAGCACTGACACTATCATAAAGTATGTCATTTTTCTAACTAGACTAAAACTTTTACTCTTGTACCTTAACTTCTATAAGGTGTCATCCATTCCAAAATGCTATAAAATCTCAACCCTCTTTACTGTGATTAATGATACATTGTCAGAGTGATGAATTCTTCTAGAGTGTAATTTGAAAGATAATATCATTCTAGGGAGAGAAAAAAAAGTTCAAGTGAAAATTTAGAACAGTTACCAGATATAATCCTACCATCATGGAGTGTAGCGAAGAATTTGGGGAGGGGGAATCTGGGAATGCTGGCAGTAAATCACCTTCTTTGGCTTTAGTTTAAGCTTCTATCTTACAGTGAGATATATGATTTACTATGCGTCCCGAGGGCTGTTTTGGTTTGATTTTTAAACATTTTTAATATGTAGAGAAGTCGCACATGTAATTTTATTCAGTTTCAGTTCTCCCTGCCTCCTGTTGCTACCTTTTAGTACTGCTCTGGGTAAATTTTCATATTTAGAAGATGGAAACATACTTTTCTTTGAGTTTTAAAATTTGGAGCGATCTTATTAGTAGGTATCTGATAGTCTTATGGCACTTAATATTCATAGCTATGTATTTCAAGTATTTTATAATAATAATCCTAAATTCTTGTTCGTTGATTACTCATTACCTAAAATGATAGCTGTCTTATTGTTAAATGGAAAATAATGTTTTTTGTGTTACAAATCTACGTGCGTCCTCATAAGCAGAGACAAAAGGCTGGTCTGTCTTCAATTTGATTGAATCTTCTTTATTTCAAATATATTGTTACCTTATATAGGTCATGCTCAAGAATTTTCTTTTTTCCCTAATCTCCATTTTTTAAATCACCCCTTGTATAGGTCTCACTTTCAAGCTTATCCAGTTCTCATCCCATCTTGGACTCAAATATCGGGTTGTCCCAACCCATTTTAAATTTAGTCTAGAACGGAGATGCCAGGCGGTTATAGGTAAAGGAACTTCTTTGAGCTGAAGCTTCTGAATCATATAAGGAGGCCCGGCTATGTCAACATGATCATTAGTATTATTTCCAGAGAGCCAGGGTTTGGGATGATGCTGGTAGTTAGAGTTCTGAAGCACTGACACTATCATAAAGTATGTCATTTTTCTAACTAGACTAAAACTTTTACTCTTGTACCTTAACTTCTATAAGGTGTCATCCATTCCAAAATGCTATAAAATCTCAACCCTCTTTACTGTGATTAATGATACATTGTCAGAGTGATGAATTCTTCTAGAGTGTAATTTGAAAGATAATATCATTCTAGGGAGAGAAAAAAAAGTTCAAGTGAAAATTTAGAACAGTTACCAGATATAATCCTACCATCATGGAGTGTAGCGAAGAATTTGGGGAGGGGGAATCTGGGAATGCTGGCAGTAAATCACCTTCTTTGGCTTTAGTTTAAGCTTCTATCTTACAGTGAGATATATGATTTACTATGCGTCCCGAGGGCTGTTTTGGTTTGATTTTTAAACATTTTTAATATGTAGAGAAGTCGCACATGTAATTTTATTCAGTTTCAGTTCTCCCTGCCTCCTGTTGCTACCTTTTAGTACTGCTCTGGGTAAATTTTCATATTTAGAAGATGGAAACATACTTTTCTTTGAGTTTTAAAATTTGGAGCGATCTTATTAGTAGGTATCTGATAGTCTTATGGCACTTAATATTCATAGCTATGTATTTCAAGTATTTTATAATAATAATCCTAAATTCTTGTTCGTTGATTACTCATTACCTAAAATGATAGCTGTCTTATTGTTAAATGGAAAATAATGTTTTTTGTGTTACAAATCTACGTGCGTCCTCATAAGCAGAGACAAAAGGCTGGTCTGTCTTCAATTTGATTGAATCTTCTTTATTTCAAATATATTGTTACCTTATATAGGTCATGCTCAAGAATTTTCTCTTTTTTTTCCCTAATCTCCATTTTTTAAATCACCCCTTGTATAGGTCTCACTTTCAAGCTTATCCAGTTCTCATCCCATCTTGGACTCAAATATCGGGTTGTCAGAACCAACCTTTTTCTTTATGCATTTATAACCAAATTTTCTTAGTTCATTGATAATGCCAACGTAACTTTGGATTTTGTCCTCCACTGGGAATCAGGCACACTCACTGTTTAGCAAGACCAGTCTTGCCTTAGTAATTGACAAACCTGGGAAGGGGCATTTAAGACAGGGGCAGCCCTGTGCTAGGAAGCCTAACGCTTTAACTTTCTTTGCTAATTTCAGAGTAAGTTTTATTTATTTATTTTTTAAAGATATATTTATTTATTTATTTTGGGCGGGGGTCATGTTGGGGAGGGAGGGGAGCGGGCGGGCCACTTCTATTGTCTTTCATTTCTCTATTTTCATCCATCTTTGTTCTTCGGCTCCTGTGGGCCTCCCATCGTGGTGGCGTCTGTCATTGCAGAGCGCCGGTTCTGGGCGCATGCGCTCCAGAGCTCCAGTACTCCGGCTCGGTAATTGGACATATCGGTCCAGCCGCTCCAGGCACGTGGGATCTTCCCAGGCCAGGGATCGAACCGGCGCCCCTTGCACTGCAAGGTGGTGTCCTTACCCACTGTGCCACCAGGGGAAGCCCCCAGAGTAGTTTTTAAAAACAACTGTTTCTCAGTTTGTTTGCTTTTGGATGATTTCTGAAGTAGTTTTTAACAAATGTATCCAATTTAGCATTTATTTTATGGTTGTAAGAATTATTTACTGACCTTTCCATTATACCATACTCAGAGGTTTATTGAATTTGTCAGGAATTCTGTTTTCTGGATACTTAATCTATTTATCTTATTTGAAGACAAATAGTTTACTATTATGATCTGTCAAATGATAGTAATCATTTGAATGCCCTGCTTGATGCCATCGCTCTGCCAAGTGTTTTTCATACAAGATAGGTATGCACAACAGCTCTGCAAGATAGAGATTGTCTTCACATTAGGTGCAAACATTGAAGCTTAGAGAGGTAAATGATTTGCTCTTTCGTGCTATTATTAAAAGTACGATTGATTTTGCCTGTGTTGACATTGACTCAGATAGCTTGGGTATAGAAATGAATGTTCAAATGGAATTTTTAGTCACTTTTATCTCAGTAAGTCAGTTAAATTAGATTCAACCAACGTTTCTCAAGTACTTGTCAGCATCAAATGATGTTCTAGTTGCAAAGCATGAAGGACAGGGCAGCAGGGATATTAACATGGTCCTCCACTGGGAATCAGGCACACTCACTGTTTAGCAAGACCAGTCTTGCCTTAGTAATTGACAAACCTGGGAAGGGGCATTTAAGACAGGGGCAGCCCTGTGCTAGGAAGCCTAACGCTTTAACTTTCTTTGCTAATTTCAGAGTAAGTTTTATTTATTTATTTTTTAAAGATATATTTATTTATTTATTTTGGGCGGGGGTCATGTTGGGGAGGGAGGGGAGCGGGCGGGCCACTTCTATTGTCTTTCATTTCTCTATTTTCATCCATCTTTGTTCTTCGGCTCCTGTGGGCCTCCCATCGTGGTGGCGTCTGTCATTGCAGAGCGCTGGTTCTGGGCGCATGCGCTCCAGAGCTCCAGTACTCCAGCTTGGTAACTGGACATATCGGTCCAGCCGCTCCAGGCACGTGGGATCTTCCCAGGCCAGGGATCGAACCGGCGCCCCTTGCACTGCAAGGTGGTGTCCTTACCCACTGTGCCACCAGGGGAAGCCCCCAGAGTAGTTTTTAAAAACAACTGTTTCTCAGTTTGTTTGCTTTTGGATGATTTCTGAAGTAGTTTTTAACAAATGTATCCAATTTAGCATTTATTTTATGGTTGTAAGAATTATTTACTGACCTTTCCATTATACCATACTCAGAGGTTTATTGAATTTGTCAGGAATTCTGTTTTCTGGATACTTAATCTATTTATCTTATTTGAAGACAAATAGTTTACTATTATGATCTGTCAAATGATAGTAATCATTTGAATGCCCTGCTTGATGCCATCGCTCTGCCAAGTGTTTTTCATACAAGATAGGTATGCACAACAGCTCTGCAAGATAGAGATTGTCTTCACATTAGGTGCAAACATTGAAGCTTAGAGAGGTAAATGATTTGCTCTTTCGTGCTATTATTAAAAGTACGATTGATTTTGCCTGTGTTGACATTGACTCAGATAGCTTGGGTATAGAAATGAATGTTCAAATGGAATTTTTAGTCACTTTTATCTCAGTAAGTCAGTTAAATTAGATTCAACCAACGTTTCTCAAGTACTTGTCAGCATCAAATGATGTTCTAGTTGCAAAGCATGAAGGACAGGGCAGCAGGGATATTAACATGGTCCCCTTTCTCAAGGAATCAAGGTATTCATCATCACAAAAGAGAAGATATTTTCAAACAACTTCAATGCAATTGACTGGTAAGTGTTCTGTCACAGTGATTCTCCAGCATTAATGTATGTTCAAATTACATATTAAACTGTAGATTCTGATTCAGCAAGTCTTATGGGACCTGAGCTTTCA
Organism: Tragulus kanchil; assembly: GCA_022376925.1. Taxonomy (NCBI): domain Eukaryota; kingdom Metazoa; phylum Chordata; class Mammalia; order Artiodactyla; family Tragulidae; genus Tragulus; species Tragulus kanchil. The sequence continues at coordinate 126,479,502 of JAIOJX010000028.1, forward strand.
TATTTTTGGCAAGATTTCAGGTGATGGTGATACTGCGGATATATGGATCACACAGCAAAAAAGCAAAGCTCTAACATTGATGTAAGGTGGGAGTTATAAGAACACACATATGACATTTTTGTTTGCTGTGATTAGTTGATTAGTTGATTAGTTGATAAAAATCTTTATCTCATAAGGACAGTTTGGTTTCAGAGTGATGTCGGCATCGTGGTAGCATGAGATGCTCTGTTTGTCTTTCTTCTTCAGTATACAGCTAGTAAAATATCAATATCACAGTAAAGCATCCTCTGCCCAACCCACCGAGATGCCAGAGGTTTCCACACATCTGTACATCTAGGGGTAAGTGGACTGGAACGAAAGAAGAAGCAAAACTCATGAAACAGCAGAGGTGGTACTCGTGTTGCAAGCCCTCTTGACTTGGCAAATGATCCCACAGCTCCAGAGAACCACTATCAGCAGGAGGTGCAGAACACATAACTCCAGAATCCCAACTGCAGTGGCACCCATAGGGAACCAGGCAGCAGTGGAGGCAAGGCTCCACAACCTTGGTCCCTCCAGTCAACGTGGCTGCTTATGATGCTGGCCCTGCCCGAGGTGTGGGATGACAGCCTTGAACTGACAACCCCCGATTGTAGGGGGATGTTAAAGACCCAGGCTCTTGCCTCCACCATGGTGATAGTGCTTAGAATCCAAGTGACCTTGGGTACAGTGGAGGTGTCTGCTCCCTTGTGCTCCTAGTGGTGATGCTAATAAAAGCAGTGGCAATGGCAGCAGCAAGGCACCAGCCACCGGAGGGCACAGGCAGTGACAACTTGAGCACTGAAGACACTTCTGACAGAGGCAATTGGGAGGAAGGATGGAAAGTGCCCATTCTCAAATATAGCCAGAGGCAGTTCAGGTAAGAGAAGCCAAAATCTTGTGCTATAGCTCAACTCTGTATCAGATCAATCATTAGTACGGAATGGGGTATTCATCCCCAAGTCAGCAATAAAGAGAAGATATTTTCAAACAACTTCAATGCAATTGACTGGTAAGTGTTCTGTCACAGTGATTCTCCAGCATTAATGTATGTTCAAATTACATATTAAACTGTAGATTCTGATTCAGCAAGTCTTATGGGACCTGAGCTTTCATATTTTTGGCAAGATTTCAGGTGATGGTGATACTGCGGATATATGGATCACACAGCAAAAAAGCAAAGCTCTAACATTGATGTAAGGTGGGAGTTATAAGAACACACATATGACATTTTTGTTTGCTGTGATTAGTTGATTAGTTGATTAGTTGATAAAAATCTTTATCTCATAAGGACAGTTTGGTTTCAGAGTGATGTCGGCATCGTGGTAGCATGAGATGCTCTGTTTGTCTTTCTTCTTCAGTATACAGCTAGTAAAATATCAATATCACAGTAAAGCATCCTCTGCCCAACCCACCGAGATGCCAGAGGTTTCCACACATCTGTACATCTAGGGGTAAGTGGACTGGAACGAAAGAAGAAGCAAAACTCATGAAACAGCAGAGGTGGTACTCGTGTTGCAAGCCCTCTTGACTTGGCAAATGATCCCACAGCTCCAGAGAACCACTATCAGCAGGAGGTGCAGAACACATAACTCCAGAATCCCAACTGCAGTGGCACCCATAGGGAACCAGGCAGCAGTGGAGGCAAGGCTCCACAACCTTGGTCCCTCCAGTCATCGTGGTTGCTTATGATTCTGGCCATCCCCTATGTGTGGGATGACATCCTTGAACTGACAACCCCAGATTCAATGGGGATGTTAAAGACCCATGCTCTTGCCTCCACCATGGTGATAGTGCATAGAATCCAAGTGACCTTGGGTACAGTGGAGGTGTCTGCTCCCTTGTGCTCCTAGTGGTGATGCTAATAAAAGCAGTGGCAATGGCAGCAGCAAGGCACCAGCCACCGGAGGGCACAGGCAGTGACAACTTGAGCACTGAAGACACTTCTGACAGAGGCAATTGGGAGGAAGGATGGAAAGTGCCCATTCTCAAATATAGCCAGAGGCAGTTCAGGTAAGAGAAGCCAAAATCTTGTGCTATAGCTCAACTCTGTATCAGATCAATCATTAGTACGGAGATTGAAACAGTAATCAAAAACCCTCCAAAATCAAAAGTCTAGGCATTGACAGCTTCACAAGTGAATTCTACCAAACATTTAAAGAAGAGGCAATAAATATTCTCAAACTCTTCCAAAAATCTGGAGACAAAGGAATGCTTATTTTACCAAGGCCAACATTACCCTGATATCCAAAGCCAAGCGTGTGCTCAGTTGCTCAGTCATGTCTGACTCTTTGTGACCCCATAGACTGTACCTGCCAGTCTCTTCTGTCCATGGGATTTTCCAGGCAAGAATACTGGAGTGAGTTGCTATTTTCTACTCCAGGGGATCTTCCCGACACAGGGAGAGAACCTGGGTCTTCTGCATTGGCAGGCGGATTCTTTACCACTAGTGCCACCTGGGAAAAAACCAAGCAAGGAGAACACACACAAAAATGAAATTACAGGCCAATATTTCTGATGTATATGCAGAAATCCACAACAATACACTAAAAAGGATCATAGTACAATGATTAATTGGGATTTATTACAGGCTTGCAACATTTGCAAATTAATCAACATGATATACCATCTCAGTAGATGCAGATAAAAGCACCTGCCAATATTCAGCACCCATTTCTGATATAGGCTCTTAATAAAATGGTTATAAAAGTAATATACTTCAATCTAATAAAAGCCATATATGACAAATCCATAGCTATCATCATACTAATGATGGAAACCTGAAAGCTATCTCTCTTAAGATCAAGACAAGGATGCCCACTCTCATTGCTCTTACTCAATTAGTGTTGGAAGTCCTAGCTAGAGCAGTTAGGTAAGAAGAAGGAATAAAAGGCATCTAAATTGGAGAGAAGTTAAACTGTCATGATTTGTGGATGACATGATTTTATTTATAGAAAACCCTAAAGACGTCACTCAGAAGCTATTAGAATAATAAACAGAAACCATAAATTTACAATGAATTTGCTGTCAATATATAAAAAAGTTGTATTTCTATATACTAGCAACAAATAAGAGAGGGAAATTAAGGAAACAATTCATTTACTGTTGCAACAACAGCATCAATAAACAATACCTAGGAATAAATTTAACCGAGGAAATGAAAAATCTATGAACAAAAACTATTAAAATCTTATTGAAAGAAACTGAAGAAGACACAAAGAAATAGAAAGGTACTTGCACTCATGGGAAGAATTAACATTGTTGAAAATAGCATATATGTGATATATTTTTCACCTATATAGGAACTTTTAATTACTATAAAATAGCATGGTATAGTATTGTGGTTAATTTCTAATCTTGATGATTCTGTTAAATTTTATACTTCTTAGAAGATAGATGGCTTAAGTTTGATCTATATTTTTACTTTTATAGAATTTTTTTTTAAAATTTCTTTGCTTTATGGAAGACTTTTCTCATTCACCCATTTTCCTTACTATATTCATTTCTTTTTAAATTTATTCATTCATTTATTATTTTGGGTGGGGGTCGGTTGGGGAGGGAGGAGAGAGGGCCGGCCACTTCTGTTGGTCTTTCATTTCTCTATTTTCATCCATCTTTGCTCTTTGGCCTGTGTGGGCCTCCCATCGCGGTGGCATCTGTTGTCGCAGAGCACCGGCTCTGGGCGCATGCGCTCCAGAGCTCCGGCTCGGTGATTGGACACATCGGTCCAGCCGCTCCGTGGCACGTGGGATCTTCCCAGGCCAGGGATCGAACCGGTGCTCCTTGCACTGCAAGGCGGTGTCCTTATCCACTGGACCACCAGGGGAAGCCCTTATAGAATATTTTTAATTTCATTGTTCAAGTTTTTTTTTTTTTTTCAAGGTTGAATTTTTTTTTCATGTGACCCTCCAACTGTCTTCTCCCTAGCAATATTTACTGAGATGAGTGAAAGGAATATGTCTGTTCCTCCCTTCAACATGTTCATGCTTGGTCAAACATGAAAATAAATAAGCACAACAAAAGCTCAAACTAATATCTGCACAAATGACTGTATATATGTATGTTACAAATGAAAGTTGTTAGAGTAAATCCTAAGGGGTCTCATCATAAAGCCAAACTTTTTTCCTATTTCTTTAATTTAATATCTATATGACATGATGGATGTTCACTAAACTTACTGTGGTAATCATTTCATGATGTGTATAGTTCTATTAAATGGAAGGAGCAATGTTCATATCTATTATTAGAGATACAATTTAATAATTTTAAGTTCCAGGAAACCAAAAATAAAACACATTTTCCGTGAAAGGTAAGATGTTGTGGGACAGAAAATTCACATTTATTGGCATTTTATTTATACTGAATTAACAAAATTTTAAGATGTTTAGATATAGGATTCCAAGCATCAGCTGGTTTATGCCATTTATCTTATCATTTAGCAGTCAATACAGCTTAAGAATAAAATTTTTCTTTGTCATTTCAAGGTCTCTTAATATGTTACCGAAAAGTATTATAAGAATTATATCACTGAATCATTGATAGCAAGATTGATTTTAGGATAGACATAATCTTTGTTCTGTGTTACTTAAATATATATACTTGAATGATAATTCTGTCTTGATAATTTAATATAAAATTAATACTACCACTTTTTGATATTTTTAAAAACATAAAATATAAACTAGAAATTTTAAATACCTTTGAAATCCATAGTACTTTGTTCTAGGGAATTTGAAATGAGGTTAAATTGGATTATTTTGCTTAAAATATGTTTATTAAAGTGTAGGTATCTTTGGAAAAATGAAATATCACCATTCACTTAATTTCATTTTCTTTTTCTCAACAGAATTTATTAGGGTTTAATTTATGACGCAGAAAATGTACCCATTATTTGTATGTTCACATTGTTTTAAAAATTATAAAATAGAATATAAAGCATTACCATCTTAACCATTTTAAGTGTATGGTTCAGCAATGATGTGTGTACACATTGTTGTATAAAATGCAGTCTTTGAAGTGTACAGTTTAATCAGTTATGAAAACATGTTTGTCTATAGACATTTGTAGCAATATTTACTGAGATGAGTGAAAGGAATATGTCTGTTCCTCCCTTCAACATGTTCATGCTTGGTCAAACATGAAAATAAATAAGCACAACAAAAGCTCAAACTAATATCTGCACAAATGACTGTATATATGTATGTTACAAATGAAAGTTGTTAGAGTAAATCCTAAGGGGTCTCATCATAAAGCCAAACTTTTTTCCTATTTCTTTAATTTAATATCTATATGACATGATGGATGTTCACTAAACTTACTGTGGTAATCATTTCATGATGTGTATAGTTCTATTAAATGGAAGGAGCAATGTTCATATCTATTATTAGAGATACAATTTAATAATTTTAAGTTCCAGGAAACCAAAAATAAAACACATTTTCCGTGAAAGGTAAGATGTTGTGGGACAGAAAATTCACATTTATTGGCATTTTATTTATACTGAATTAACAAAATTTTAAGATGTTTAGATATAGGATTCCAAGCATCAGCTGGTTTATGCCATTTATCTTATCATTTAGCAGTCAATACAGCTTAAGAATAAAATTTTTCTTTGTCATTTCAAGGTCTCTTAATATGTTACCGAAAAGTATTATAAGAATTATATCACTGAATCATTGATAGCAAGATTGATTTTAGGATAGACATAATCTTTGTTCTGTGTTACTTAAATATATATACTTGAATGATAATTCTGTCTTGATAATTTAATATAAAATTAATACTACCACTTTTTGATATTTTTAAAAACATAAAATATAAACTAGAAATTTTAAATACCTTTGAAATCCATAGTACTTTGTTCTAGGGAATTTGAAATGAGGTTAAATTGGATTATTTTGCTTAAAATATGTTTATTAAAGTGTAGGTATCTTTGGAAAAATGAAATATCACCATTCACTTAATTTCATTTTCTTTTTCTCAACAGAATTTATTAGGGTTTAATTTATGACGCAGAAAATGTACCCATTATTTGTATGTTCACATTGTTTTAAAAATTATAAAATAGAATATAAAGCATTACCATCTTAACCATTTTTAAGTGTATGGTTCAGCAATGATGTGTGTACACATTGTTGTATAAAATGCAGTCTTTGAAGTGTACAGTTTAATCAGTTATGAAAACATGTTTGTCTATAGACATTTGTAGAACCTCCAGTATAAATAAATACTCAGTGTTTCTGTCATTCTCCCAGATGTTCCTTTGTGCCTGTTTATGATCTCCACTAGTCCCAAATCGAGCAATATCATCAAGCACATCACAACAGGTGGTGACAAGGTTGTGGTGGAAATGGAATCCTTGTATACTGCTGATGGGAATGTTAATTAGTCCAAACACTATGGAAAACAATATGAGCTTTCCTCAAAAATTTAAAAATTGATCAGCCATTTGATTCAATAATTCTACCTCGGAAGATATACCCAAAATATTAAAAGAGGATTTTTGAAGAAGTAGATATAATCTTATGTGGCATCACTAACAATATCCAAGATAGGGAACCAACTAAATGCCCATCACTGGGTGAATGGATAAAAAAGATGTGGTGTTTATACACAGTGAACTATCATGCAGCCCTGAGAAAGGAGGATATCTTTTTGCCATTTCTGACAACATGGATGGACCTTGAACATTTTATGTTGAGATATATCAGAGAGAAACAGGCATATACTGTGTGAGATCCTTTATATGTGGAATCTAGAAATGTCAAACTCATAAAAAACAGAGAATAAAATGGTATTTACCAGAGTATAGGGGATGTAGGGGAATAAGAGTGATGTTAAGGGTACAAACTTCAACAAATAGTAAATAATCCATGGAGATATAATGCACAGTATAGTGAATAGAGAAAACAACTTTGCATTATAAATATTAATTTCTTTTAAAAATAAGGACCATTTCAGTCTATAAAGGCTCCTTGATGATCCTTGAGAAAACTTGGAGCAGATGCCATAGATCTGAATATGGACAATAAAATGTGTGTATAGGTCATATTAGTCATTTTTCATAGATAAATTTATTAATTCAGTGTGAAATAATACTACTTAACTTGATGTTCACTGATTTATTCCAAAACCAGGTTGCAGTGAGTCTTATTAGATTTATAAAAGGTCATAACTGGAAAGTTTCAATGTAGTCTTAGTTATTTAAATAGGTAACTAGATGAAACTTTTAAAATAGGAATATTTCCATGGGAGAGTATGAAATAATCATGTCTGATCCTTGCTGAAGTTTGCCTCTGTCTTGAGGACATTTGCTAAGAAGCAAGACCTGTCACATTTGATAAATAAATACTCAGTGTTTCTGTCATTCTCCCAGATGTTCCTTTGTGCCTGTTTATGATCTCCACTAGTCCCAAATCGAGCAATATCATCAAGCACATCACAACAGGTGGTGACAAGGTTGTGGTGGAAATGGAATCCTTGTATACTGCTGATGGGAATGTTAATTAGTCCAAACACTATGGAAAACAATATGAGCTTTCCTCAAAAATTTAAAAATTGATCAGCCATTTGATTCAATAATTCTACCTCGGAAGATATACCCAAAATATTAAAAGAGGATTTTTGAAGAAGTAGATATAATCTTATGTGGCATCACTAACAATATCCAAGATAGGGAACCAACTAAATGCCCATCACTGGGTGAATGGATAAAAAAGATGTGGTGTTTATACACAGTGAACTATCATGCAGCCCTGAGAAAGGAGGATATCTTTTTGCCATTTCTGACAACATGGATGGACCTTGAACATTTTATGTTGAGATATATCAGAGAGAAACAGGCATATACTGTGTGAGATCCTTTATATGTGGAATCTAGAAATGTCAAACTCATAAAAAACAGAGAATAAAATGGTATTTACCAGAGTATAGGGGATGTAGGGGAATAAGAGTGATGTTAAGGGTACAAACTTCAACAAATAGTAAATAATCCATGGAGATATAATGCACAGTATAGTGAATAGAGAAAACAACTTTGCATTATAAATATTAATTTCTTTTAAAAATAAGGACCATTTCAGTCTATAAAGGCTCCTTGATGATCCTTGAGAAAACTTGGAGCAGATGCCATAGATCTGAATATGGACAATAAAATGTGTGTATAGGTCATATTAGTCATTTTTCATAGATAAATTTATTAATTCAGTGTGAAATAATACTACTTAACTTGATGTTCACTGATTTATTCCAAAACCAGGTTGCAGTGAGTCTTATTAGATTTATAAAAGGTCATAACTGGAAAGTTTCAATGTAGTCTTAGTTATTTAAATAGGTAACTAGATGAAACTTTTAAAATAGGAATATTTCCATGGGAGAGTATGAAATAATCATGTCTGATCCTTGCTGAAGTTTGCCTCTGTCTTGAGGACATTTGCTAAGAAGCAAGACCTGTCACATTTGTTCCTAATACCAGGTTTTCAGTGAGTCTCTGAAGGGCCTGTGTCTTCCCTCTGCTTTATATGGTTCAAGCTCAGATGGGATCTAGACTCCAGCAGGATCCTTGAGCAAACCAGGTCTATTGCTGATAGGGAACCCTTCAGAAATAAGGCCTTCCTGGGATTTGCCTGATTTTTTTCTTTTCTTTTTTTATGAAGGCACGTGACAGGGTCTTTTGAATTCTTTTTTTCCTATTGTTTATTTTAATTCTGTAGTTCTCCCTCTCCCATAACAGCACCATCTTTTTTTGTTGTTGTTGTTATTTTGGTATATGCTATTGCATTGAATTTTACTAGTTATAGAATAATGAAAGCATGATTTAATACATCTAAGATATTTACTCTGAGATACTGGGTTTTTATTCCTGTTTTTTTCTTTTTCTATATTTTTATTTTTTTAATTGAAAGATAATAGCTTTACAGAGTTTTGGTGTTTTACTGCCAAACATCAACATGAATCATCCATGGGTATACATATGTTCCCTCCCTCTTGAACTTCCCTCTCCTTTCCCTTCCCATCCCATCCCTTCAGGTTGTTACAGAGCCCCTATTTGAGTTCCCTGAGTCTTATTTGTTCCTTTTTTTCTCTAATAGGCAAAATCTCAAATATTATCCAATGTATTGGATGTTGCCCATCAATTTATAAAGGAAGTTAATCCCGATGAACCTAAAGGGGAGAATTGTTCTACAAAAGAGAGTAGTAAAAGCCAGCAATCTCCTCTTCTGCAAGGGAGTAGCTCTGAGGTAAATGGAGGAAAAATAGTAGACATTTCCTGTTCTACATGATCATGCAGATCATCATTCATTTACTAGAAGTATAGAGTTTTGAAATGATTTGACCATGTTTTTGCTTAATATAAATTTGTTTTCTTATTCATCAAAAAATTTTACTGTAAAAATCTTTTAAAGAGATTGCTTTCATTTCACTGGCTTTTTACTGATTTTTGTGTGTGTGTGTGAATGATCTTTAGACTATATTGCTTTCTGGAAATTTTTACCACATCAGGAAATGAATATTTGGGAGAAACATAAGAAAATAACAACGCAATATAGCAATTTTATATTGATTAGGATCTTAAAGAGGCTAAAAATATAAAACTTTGCCAAGTGTTTTTTTGACAATTTCACAGTTATTTAAAATCAGATTATAACAAATTCTGTGGTTATTCAGATTGATTACTGATTCTCGATAAGCTTTCATCAGCTTATGCCTATATTTTAATAATAGACTTGATTCTTTTGCAGGAAACAAACTTCCTCAAATTTTGATCTTTGATTTTTGTAATAATCTTCATTCTTTTAGATGCCACTCATCTTTTCTCATAGTTCAGAAATAGTGACTTGGCCAAAGTCACACACACAGCTTGTTCCTTTGTGACAGAATCAGGCTTGAACTTTGATCTGTTAAGTTTCAAACCCTTGCTTACAGAGCATTAAAGAAAACATGTTCTTTGTTAGTAGGATCTCTTTACAGCAGAGAAACTATACTTGAGTTGTCCAGAAAGGGTACCATAACATTTTGGTGAGAATGTCACTGGTAGACCTGCCAAGGGTGCTTGTGAAGAATTATTGAATAATTTACAGCCTTAAAATTAGAATAATAATATGCCAAGGAACGACCATGTGCCAAACACCATCCTATATATTTTATGTCTATTGTCTCTTTTTTATCCTTTTTAAACTTTTTTCTTTTTTTCAGATAAGAAAATAATGTCAAAATATAGATTTTTAAATTGTCCAAGTTTTCACTGATAGTGGAACTTCAGCTGGAACCCAGGCCTTATGACTTCAGATTACCTACTTTTAACTAGAGGCTGAGTTTTAAGATTTTTCCTTCATGCCCGTCACTTTATCTAATTTATCCTATCAGAAAAGTAGTGATAGATATGTAGTCTCATATTTATTAACCACTGCATGCTAGGCATTGTGTTTAATCCTTTAGTTGCTTTATCTTATCCAATAATCATGTAACCATATAAGTTTTGGATTATTACCTCACTTAATAGATGAGAAAGCCAGAGAAGACTTAGGAAATTAGCTGTACTAGAAAGCTATAGAGTTTACTCCTTTGCCTGCACTTTTAATCCCTAAATTAAATGGTGCCTTTTGTCCCCATTGAATCTGCGTCTGCGATATAGCCCCTCCACCTCTGGTCTTAACCTAAAAGCTATTGATTCAGTGGTTTTATCCAGGAATGCACAGTAGAATCAACTGGAGGAACATGAGAGAAACACACATGACTGAGTTCAACATCTCTATGGGTGTGTCTAGACATGGGTTTTTAAAACCCACTCAGTCATTCTGGTGAGTACTCCTGGTTGGGCATTATTACTGTTATTGACCTGTATACAGTGCACACACTAAAGAAGTACCCCCGTCATGTGCTTGGTACTCCTCTGTGCTGTAGATCAGGGGTTCTTCAATTGCAATAAGCATCAGAAGTAGTTCCTGAGTTGTTGTTTTTTTTAATGTGCATTCCTGGTCTGCCACTCAAATTTTGACTTTTTTTTTTTTATATTTAGGTTAGGGCCAAGGAATCTGATTTTTATTTATTTATTTTTAGGAGTAAATGTTTTATTAAAAACTTTTTTTAAAGTTTAATTTTTTATTTTGTATTGAGGCATAGTTGATTAACAATGTTGTGATAGTTTCAGGAGAACAAAGAAGGGACTCAGCCAAACACATACATACATCCATTCTCCCCTAACCCCTCTCCCTAGCCAAACTGGAATGTTACATTGAACAGAGTTCCATGTGCTATACAGTTGGTCTGTTGGTTATCCATTTTGAATACAGCATTGTGTACATGACCTTCCCAGAGTCTTTAACTATCCCTTCCTCCTTGCAGCCATGAGTTTGAAGTCTGTGGGTCTCTTTCTATTTTATAAAAAAGCTCATTTGTATCATTTTTTTTTTTTTTTTTAGATTTCACATATACCGGATGCCATATGATATTTCTCTTTCTCTGTCTGACTTACTTTACTCATTATGGTAATCTCCAGGTCTATCCATGTTGTTGCAAAATGGCATTGTTTTATTCTTTCTCTTTTTATCTTATCCAATAATCATGTAACCATATAAGTTTTGGATTATTACCTCACTTAATAGATGAGAAAGCCAGAGAAGACTTAGGAAATTAGCTGTACTAGAAAGCTATAGAGTTTACTCCTTTGCCTGCACTTTTAATCCCTAAATTAAATGGTGCCTTTTGTCCCCATTGAATCTGCGTCTGCGATATAGCCCCTCCACCTCTGGTCTTAACCTAAAAGCTATTGATTCAGTGGTTTTATCCAGGAATGCACAGTAGAATCAACTGGAGGAACATGAGAGAAACACACATGACTGAGTTCAACATCTCTATGGGTGTGTCTAGACATGGGTTTTTAAAACCCACTCAGTCATTCTGGTGAGTACTCCTGGTTGGGCATTATTACTGTTATTGACCTGTATACAGTGCACACACTAAAGAAGTACCCCCGTCATGTGCTTGGTACTCCTCTGTGCTGTAGATCAGGGGTTCTTCAATTGCAATAAGCATCAGAAGTAGTTCCTGAGTTGTTTTTTTTTTTAATGTGCATTCCTGGTCTGCCACTCAAATTTTGACTTTTTTTTTTTTATATTTAGGTTAGGGCCAAGGAATCTGATTTTTATTTATTTATTTTTAGGAGTAAATGTTTTATTAAAAACTTTTTTTAAAGTTTAATTTTTTATTTTGTATTGAGGCATAGTTGATTAACAATGTTGTGATAGTTTCAGGAGAACAAAGAAGGGACTCAGCCAAACACATACATACATCCATTCTCCCCTAACCCCTCTCCCTAGCCAAACTGGAATGTTACATTGAACAGAGTTCCATGTGCTATACAGTTGGTCTGTTGGTTATCCATTTTGAATACAGCATTGTGTACATGACCTTCCCAGAGTCTTTAACTATCCCTTCCTCCTTGCAGCCATGAGTTTGAAGTCTGTGGGTCTCTTTCTATTTTATAAAAAAGCTCATTTGTATCATTTTTTTTTTTTTTTTTAGATTTCACATATACCGGATGCCATATGATATTTCTCTTTCTCTGTCTGACTTACTTTACTCATTATGGTAATCTCCAGGTCTATCCATGTTGTTGCAAAATGGCATTGTTTTATTCTTTCTCTTTTTTTATTTTTAAATTTTTGCCTCTTTTATTGGCTTTCTATTTATTTGTTTTTGTCAATCTTTATTCTTTGGCCCATGTGGGCCTCCCACTGCAGCGGTCTCTCCCACTGCAGAGCACTGGCTCTGGGCGCACATGCTCCAGAGCGAAGGCTCCTAATTGGACACACTGGTACAGCTGCTCTGCAGCACGTGGGATCCTCCTGGGTCAGGGATCGAACCAGTGCCTCCATGCACTGCAAGGCAGACTCCTCATCCACGGGACCACCAGGGAAGCCCCAATTTTATTCTTTCTAATGACTGAGTAATGAGTCTGATTTTTAATTGGCTTACCCAGCAACTTGAGTGCCTCAAAGGGTCCAAATGGTAAAGCATGCTATCTGTCTTAGGGATTTTATGGATTCAGGCCAGTGGATATCCTTGAAGAGGGTGCAGTTCATGAAAGAACTTTCATTTTAGACACTGAAACCTGGGTTTGAAATATGGACTCTGGTTTTCTTCTATCTTAGAATTTTGTAACATTGGAAAATTTACTTACCCTTTTGATCCTCTGTTTCCTTTCCTGGAAAGTGGGGATATTAAAACATATTTTGCATGGATAACTGAAACACTAAGAGCCAATATAACATCTTCTGGCTTTTTCCTGTCCTGTCACTGCTGTGTGGAAGCCAAGTTTTCTGTGTGTGTGTTAGTCACTCAGTCGTGTCTGACTCTTTGTGATCCTGTGGGCTCTTGCCTGCCAGACTCCTCTGTCCATGGGCTTTTCCAGGCAAGATTACAGGAGTGGGTTGCCATTTCCTTATCCAGGGGATCTTTCTGACCCAGGGATCGAAGGGTTTCTAGCATTACAGATCTTTACTGTCTGACTCTTTATACCACCTGACTCTTTACCCTCAGACTCTTTATACCCCCTGACTCTTTACCCTCAGACTCTTTACCATCTGAGCCACCAGGAAAGCCCGAGTATTCTATAGGCATAGCTGTAAAATGCAAATGTCTTCTTTTATTCACTGCTTGGAAGGGAGCTGCCATGGAAAGCTGCTGGAATCACTGGAACACTTACCTCATTCTGTGTGAAGCACTGAGTTTTTAGTGCTTCTTCATGACTATAGCACACACACACACACACACATGCACACTCACATTTTGGCTACTGAATACCGGTAAATACCTTCTCGCATACTTCTAAGACTCAGTATTTCCAAACTAAATTCATCACTTCTTCTCTAAAAGCTATAGATATTACTGTTGATGACAGCCTCTCTTCAAGCTTTCCAAACCAGCAAGCTGAGTTATTTTCTGTGATCATTTATCTTCCTCCTTTGCACTTTCAGTCAGTTCCTGTGTCTCATCTTAAAACCATCTGGAAACTTGGTTGCTTCTCTTCTTACTGCTCGGTTCCAAGTGTAAAACGCCCCGGTTAAGGACACAGGGAGCCCATTTTATTTTTCTATGACTGAGTAATGAGTCTGATTTTTAATTGGCTTACCCAGCAACTTGAGTGCCTCAAAGGGTCCAAATGGTAAAGCATGCTATCTGTCTTAGGGATTTTATGGATTCAGGCCAGTGGATATCCTTGAAGAGGGTGCAGTTCATGAAAGAACTTTCATTTTAGACACTGAAACCTGGGTTTGAAATATGGACTCTGGTTTTCTTCTATCTTAGAATTTTGTAACATTGGAAAATTTACTTACCCTTTTGATCCTCTGTTTCCTTTCCTGGAAAGTGGGGATATTAAAACATATTTTGCATGGATAACTGAAACACTAAGAGCCAATATAACATCTTCTGGCTTTTTCCTGTCCTGTCACTGCTGTGTGGAAGCCAAGTTTTCTGTGTGTGTGTTAGTCACTCAGTCGTGTCTGACTCTTTGTGATCCTGTGGGCTCTTGCCTGCCAGACTCCTCTGTCCATGGGCTTTTCCAGGCAAGATTACAGGAGTGGGTTGCCATTTCCTTATCCAGGGGATCTTTCTGACCCAGGGATCGAAGGGTTTCTAGCATTACAGATCTTTACTGTCTGACTCTTTATACCACCTGACTCTTTACCCTCAGACTCTTTATACCCCCTGACTCTTTACCCTCAGACTCTTTACCATCTGAGCCACCAGGAAAGCCCGAGTATTCTATAGGCATAGCTGTAAAATGCAAATGTCTTCTTTTATTCACTGCTTGGAAGGGAGCTGCCATGGAAAGCTGCTGGAATCACTGGAACACTTACCTCATTCTGTGTGAAGCACTGAGTTTTTAGTGCTTCTTCATGACTATAGCACACACACACACACACACATGCACACTCACATTTTGGCTACTGAATACCGGTAAATACCTTCTCGCATACTTCTAAGACTCAGTATTTCCAAACTAAATTCATCACTTCTTCTCTAAAAGCTATAGATATTACTGTTGATGACAGCCTCTCTTCAAGCTTTCCAAACCAGCAAGCTGAGTTATTTTCTGTGATCATTTATCTTCCTCCTTTGCACTTTCAGTCAGTTCCTGTGTCTCATCTTAAAACCATCTGGAAACTTGGTTGCTTCTCTTCTTACTGCTCTTCCAGAAATTGAAATTAACAACTTAAAGTGTAAAACGTTTATGAAGTGAATAGCGCATTTAATTCTGTCCCCTCCTGGAAGTTAATAGTAACTTCAGTTTTGTATATTTGCCTTTCTCAACACAAATACTAATATCTTGCATTCTGTTATGCAAACAGACTTTTTACATTTAACAATATAGTTTTGTTCTTCATATATTTCATAGCCTTCTCATTCTATATAGTGGTATAAAATACTCTATTTATTAGATACAAAATAACTTTTTAAACCGTTTTCTGCCAATCAGTATTTACAGTGTTTCAACCTTTTGCAAGTACGAACTATAGTATAAAGAATAACTTTGAAAATATTGTTTTGTATGTATATGTATATATATCTATACATCCATATCTATATCTATATATATAAATATCCAAGGGATAAAATTATAAAATTCCTAGGTGAAGAGGGTTATGCATTTGTAATGTTGATAGACATTGACAAATGGATGTGGATTTTAATTGGTTTCCTTGCATGCAAAGTCACTATTCTCCAATTTCTTTCTCTCCCACACTTCTGTGTGGGACTCTGCAGTAGTTTTGCATTTCTAATGTGCTTAAGTGTAATTTTCTTTGGATGGTGGACAGGATCCTTCACAATCTGCTCCTGCTTATCTTTCCACCATTAATATTTTCTTATGTCCCACTTTTTGCTATAGCAACACAATTGCATAGAGTTCCATGACACTGTGCTCATTGACTCCCCCTCATACCTTAACATATCTATCACTCTTTTGCTCTAGAATACTGTTCCTACTACTTTTTGCCATGGGATTCTTGTTTATTTTAGTTAACTTCCTGTTCTTTGCTCCTGTTTCTATTGTGGACTTATTAACCCGTGTTTCTGTATCAAGGTCCAGCATAGTGTCTGTCGGTTTCAGATACTTTTTGTTTATATTGAATTTTATATATGCACATATTTATCAATCTTCTCTCAGTTGTTCTCTAACAATGTACCTATTTATTTGGTAATTAAGGGCTGAATATAGAGGAGCCTACCATTGTATCCAGAAGATACACAATGGAGCTTTAGCAATTTAATCAGTGTAGGTAGTCTACATTTGATAATTTAGCACTGTTGTGGAACTTACTTTGCTTCAGTTCCCTAATTTGGCTGTTTTCTTTGTTTCACTGGAAAACTGCCAGATCCTACCTTCATTTTCTTCTGTGTGCTCACAGTGAATCTTTATTTTTGTACTGAATTCTCCTTTCTCCCCAGAATTACACTGAAAAGCAGGTAATGTTTCTTATGCACTAATCAATCTGTCCATTCATTCCAATAACTTTTAATGAGCACCTACTTCATGCCAGGCACTGCTCTTGGCCTTGAGGAAACAGACAACATTCCTGATCACATTATATTCTGATGGGGATAGACCAGCAACACACACACGCGCACGTGCACACACACACACACACACACACACACACACACACACACATAGGGTAAATTCACATGGAGATGAGTTACCGGGAGAAAAATAAAGCAAAGCAGATAAGGGATTGCAAAGTGGGGTAACAGTCTTTGTTTTAGGGTCATCAGTAAGGTCATTGCCTATTCTCTGAGTAGGTGACATTTGAGACAAGACTGAATGAAGTGAGTTAAATGGCTGTATGAAGCTATGGAGAAGGATCATTTCAGGCATTAGCTATAGCTAGTGCAAGGCCTTAGAGTGGAATATACTTGATGGGTTCCTAGAACTGCAAGAAGAGCAGTTTGGATGAAATAGGATGAAAGAAGGGAGAGAATCGGGGAAGTGAACTGAAAGGCAGGGGAGGACAAGCTTGTGTATGGTCTTGTAAGTCCTAGCAGAAACTGAGGATTTCACAAAGAGTCATTGGAAGATTTGGAGCAGAGGAGTGAGCTCAGATTTACATGGTAAGAAACTGCTCTTTCTGCTGTGGGGAAGTGCAGGGAGCAGGAGATAGGAGAAGTAGGATTAGTTGCAAGGCTGCCACTGCTTTTCAGGGAAACCTTGTGAATACATAGTGACAGATCCTCAGTCCTGTAGACTCTGGTTTTAATACTTTCCAAAGAGACCATTTATAACTGTCTTTAGAGTTTTAAATCAGAAAAGCACATAAATAAGTACAACTTGAAAACATTCAAAGTTAAAAATAATGTGATTCAAAATGCATAAATACTGTATTTGGTAATTAAGGGCTGAATATAGAGGAGCCTACCATTGTATCCAGAAGCTACACAATGGAGCTTTAGCAATTTAATCAGTGTAGGTAGTCTACATTTGATAATTTAGCACTGTTGTGGAACTTACTTTGCTTCAGTTCCTAATTTGGCTGTTTTCTTTGTTTCACTGGAAAACTGCCAGATCCTACCTTCATTTTCTTCTGTGTGCTCACAGTGAATCTTTATTTTTGTACTGAATTCTCCTTTCTCCCCAGAATTACACTGAAAAGCAGGTAATGTTTCTTATGCACTAATCAATCTGTCCATTCATTCCAATAACTTTTAATGAGCACCTACTTCATGCCAGGCACTGCTCTTGGCCTTGAGGAAACAGACAACATTCCTGATCACATTATATTCTGATGGGGATAGACCAGCAACACACACACACACACACACACACACACACACACACACACACACACACATAGGGTAAATTCACATGGAGATGAGTTACCGGAGAAAAATAAAGCAAAGCAGATAAGGGATTGCAAAGTGGGGTAACAGTCTTTGTTTTAGGGTCATCAGTAAGGTCATTGCCTATTCTCTGAGTAGGTGACATTTGAGACAAGACTGAATGAAGTGAGTTAAATGGCTGTATGAAGCTATGGAGAAGGATCATTTCAGGCATTAGCTATAGCTAGTGCAAGGCCTTAGAGTGGAATATACTTGATGGGTTCCTAGAACTGCAAGAAGAGCAGTTTGGATGAAATAGGATGAAAGAAGGGAGAGAATCGGGGAAGTGAACTGAAAGGCAGGGGAGGACAAGCTTGTGTATGGTCTTGTAAGTCCTAGCAGAAACTGAGGATTTCACAAAGAGTCATTGGAAGATTTGGAGCAGAGGAGTGAGCTCAGATTTACATGGTAAGAAACTGCTCTTTCTGCTGTGGGGAAGTGCAGGGAGCAGGAGATAGGAGAAGTAGGATTAGTTGCAAGGCTGCCACTGCTTTTCAGGGAAACCTTGTGAATACATAGTGACAGATCCTCAGTCCTGTAGACTCTGGTTTTAATACTTTCCAAAGAGACCATTTATAACTGTCTTTAGAGTTTTAAATCAGAAAAGCACATAAATAAGTACAACTTGAAAACATTCAAAGTTAAAAATAATGTGATTCAAAATGCTCAGTAATCAGTGCTACCTGTATTTTAAGATACAGAACATCTGGTAAAACATACTTACTTAGACACACTGTTAATTGGTTTAGGTAGAAGTTTCAACAACCAAAAAAGAAGAATGTGCAAATCCCAGAGACAAGCTCTCGTGTGAAGCACCATTCGATGAAGCTTCTGCCCAGTCCTTTCAGGAAGTTTTAAATCAGTGGAGAGCTGGACATCATGATGACAACCAGAAACAGAATTTACAGGGAGCAAAATCAGGTATAGCTTTTTTCTAAAAAAAAATATAAAATGAATGTTTTAAAATAAAACTGATTTTTAAAAATCTCCATTCTCTGTGAATATAAATGTGGTGTTCAGAAACTATTAAAATTGGGATAGTAGCTTGATACAACTCTTCAAAGCTGTAGTCACCATGTGACCACTGGTTTAGTGGTTTAATATTTATAGAGCCCTGAATGGGCATTTGGGATATATCTGCCTTTGTTTCCTATGTAAATTCAGGCTGTCAAATGAATAGAGAATTGAATTCTTTCAGCTCCTCCTCTTCTAGCAGAAAGTTTTTGTTAGAACAACTGTTCCTTTATTGAACTGTAATTATAACACATAAAACAGGAGGATCTATGAGACATTGAGGTGAATAATTTTTTATATGTGTCTTGAGAAATATATTGTAAGGACTGCTGTGAAGTTCAGGGATATAATTAATTTGTCTTTTGTTTTTCTGTCTTTTCGAAGAAATATTTCTTGTTTATATTTTTCCTTGACAGTTTTCACAGCAATATGCTAGTCATTGAAATCCTGGGTGACTGATGTATACCTTGTCTTTGCTTTGTTTCCCAGGATTTTTTGAGGGAGGTCATAGAAGTTGTATGGAAGTATACAATTTATTAACTTTTATTACTCAGAATCTTTCTGAGGTTTCCAACTGCTTTTCATTAAAGATAAAATGCTAGATAATAAATTTAAGTCATGTAGCCTAAGTAAAAGCATTAAGTTTTGTGACTTCTGTTTCATTTTTTTTTTCCAATGAAGGAGCGCTCCTGATTAGTCCTCTTTGGAAACAGAATAATTCCCAAGGTCAAATATTACACGCCTTCTTCAGGAATAGAATTGAATTTTCTTCTAAATAAATGTGATTCAAAATGCTCAGTAATCAGTGCTACCTGTATTTTAAGATACAGAACATCTGGTAAAACATACTTACTTAGACACACTGTTAATTGGTTTAGGTAGAAGTTTCAACAACCAAAAAAGAAGAATGTGCAAATCCCAGAGACAAGCTCTCGTGTGAAGCACCATTCGATGAAGCTTCTGCCCAGTCCTTTCAGGAAGTTTTAAATCAGTGGAGAGCTGGACATCATGATGACAACCAGAAACAGAATTTACAGGGAGCAAAATCAGGTATAGCTTTTTTCTAAAAAAAAATATAAAATGAATGTTTTAAAATAAAACTGATTTTTAAAAATCTCCATTCTCTGTGAATATAAATGTGGTGTTCAGAAACTATTAAAATTGGGATAGTAGCTTGATACAACTCTTCAAAGCTGTAGTCACCATGTGACCACTGGTTTAGTGGTTTAATATTTATAGAGCCCTGAATGGGCATTTGGGATATATCTGCCTTTGTTTCCTATGTAAATTCAGGCTGTCAAATGAATAGAGAATTGAATTCTTTCAGCTCCTCCTCTTCTAGCAGAAAGTTTTTGTTAGAACAACTGTTCCTTTATTGAACTGTAATTATAACACATAAAACAGGAGGATCTATGAGACAGTGAGGTGAATAATTTTTTTTATATGTGTCTTGAGAAATATATTGTAAGGACTGCTGTGAAGTTCAGGGATATAATTAATTTGTCTTTTGTTTTTCTGTCTTTTCGAAGAAATATTTCTTGTTTATATTTTTCCTTGACAGTTTTCACAGCAATATGCTAGTCATTGAAATCCTGGGTGACTGATGTATACCTTGTCTTTGCTTTGTTTCCCAGGATTTTTTGAGGGAGGTCATAGAAGTTGTATGGAAGTATACAATTTATTAACTTTTATTACTCAGAATCTTTCTGAGGTTTCCAACTGCTTTTCATTAAAGATAAAATGCTAGATAATAAATTTAAGTCATGTAGCCTAAGTAAAAGCATTAAGTTTTGTGACTTCTGTTTCATTTTTTTTTTCCAATGAAGGAGCGCTCCTGATTAGTCCTCTTTGGAAACAGAATAATTCCCAAGGTCAAATATTACACGCCTTCTTCAGGAATAGAATTGAATTTTCTTCTAAATAATGTTAACTCTTCCAAATATATTTCCTACATTTGTTCATGATGCATCAGTTTTATTAATATTTCCAAGATTTTATTTGTGCACCCTGTTTTAGAATGGATGTTCAGGACTGTTTTATTTTATGAGGTGTTTTGTTTGTGCTTTCACATTTTGATGTATTTCTTTCTTTCTTTCTTTCTTTCTTTTTTCCACTTTTCTGCTTTGGAAGGGGCTAAGTCTTCTATAGAAATACTTTTTTGATTGGTCTCCTTTGCAGACATAAAGAACTGATGCATTGTAGCTTTCCTCTGTAGGCTAAAGATTTTGGATGAAGATGCTTAGATGGAACTGAACTGTCTGATTTCAAAGGAACCGTAGCAACCTGAAAGGGTATAGGCCAGATGTTGGTGTTTAATTATCAAAGTTTTAGTGGAAAAATGATCAAAATAGGGGTAAAGAAAACTAATAATTGATTGGCTCAATTGACAGAGATCTGGGATAGTAGTTGGGGTATGTAAAATGAAAAAGTTTGTACAGTCTCCTATTTTTTCTGGGTAGAAAATTTCCATCTGATGCACAGAGACCCAACGTAAGTTACTGTATTGGGAATTCAGTTTTTATAATGTTCCCAGTGCTGAACCAGGCCACAGATCTGAGGCTCCTTGAGACAGAGGCTGGGGTCCTTTTGCACAGTTTTGTAGTGTGGCCACAGGGTACACTGTGAATCTTCCTCTAAGCCTTCACTACAGAATTTATGGCTATTTACCAGGAAAGCAAAAGTATTCAGCACTCAGTTGTGTCTGACTCTTTGTAACACCATGGCCTATAGCTTACCAGGCTCCTCTGCCCATGGGACACTCCAGGCAAGAATATTGGAGTGGGTAGCCATTCTTTTCTTCAGGTAATCTTCCTAACCCAGGGATTGAACCCAGGTCTCCGGCACTGTAGGCAGATTCTTTACCATCTGAGCCACCAGGGAAGCCACCAGGATACACATGCAATGCTCAGTGTTTCAGAGTGGTTAATAGATTCTGGGTCTGAACTGACAGTTATCCCTGGAGACCCTAAATACCATCATGGTCTACCAGTCAGTCTTAGAGATTTATGGAAGTGGAGTGATATATGGAGTCTTGTCTTAATTCTTTCTTGTAGTACATTGGGGCTGTGAGACTGTTATGTGATTATTTTCCCAGGCTTGATTATATAATGAGAATGGATATACTTGGTAATAGGAATAATGCCTCTACGGATGGTCTGACCTATGTCTCAAAGATTGTTATGGTAGTATACAAGTAGAAGACCCTATAACTGTTTCCCTTCCTTGCCAATGTGTGTGCTAAAATACCATGCTGAAAGGAATATCATTGCAATGTCTGGGGATTTCAGAGATTAATGGCAATATCAAAGACTTGAAAGACATAGGAATACTGCTTTTCATTATTAATATATTTCCATTTAACTTATGTATTTGGTAAAAAAGCCAATGATCTTCTTCTTATTATTATTATTATTTTTTTTGGTGGGGGGAGTGGGGAGGGAGGGGGGCAGGCGGGCCACTTCTATTGGTCTTTCATTTATCTATTTTCATCCATCTTTGTTCTTTGGCCCATGTGGGCCTCCCATCACAGTGTCCTCTGTTGTCGCAGAGCACCGGCTCCGGGCTCGTGCGCTCCAGAGCTCTGGCTCGGTAATTGGACACATCCGTCCAGCCGCTCCGCAGCACATGGGATCGAACTGGCTCTCTTTGCACTGCAAGGTGCAGGGATCGAACTGGCTCTCCTTGCACTGCAAGGTGGTGTCCTTACCCACTGGACCACTAGGGAAGCCCCGCCAATGATCTTAGAAAATGACTGCAGATCAGAGTAAACTTGATCAGGTGATGATCAAGTCAGGTCACAGATGCTTTCTGGATGTGATGTCATGTCTTTACTGGAGAAAACCAACACATTCTCACTGGTTGGAGGAGGCAGATAGCTACTGACCTAATCCAGGAGTTGATTTTTCTGTAAAGTGATGTATACATCGCTTTAAATATTTTAAGCTCTGAGGGCTATTCAGGAGGGCTGTACAACTCTGCCACTGTATCATGAAAGACAGTATATAAACAAATGAGTGTGGCTATTTTCCAATAAAAATCTTGTTTTTGAACACAATTTTCAATTTTATATAATTTTCATATATCCTTCTTTTGAATTTTTTTCAACCATTAAAATATGTAGAAATCACTCTTAGCTTGAGAGTCATAGAAAAACAGTGGGCCACCTTTGGCACAAGGGCTATAGTTTACTGCTCCAATATCAAATGTATTCTTTTGTATTTCTATCAATAAATATAATCAGAAATAGTTTAATATCATATGTCAAACTATGTCATAGTTTGGTATCAGATGTCACAGAATACCTTCACAATCTTGCTGTAGATCTCCATTAACTTCCCAACTTTCTGGCATTATATAGTCCCAAAGAACCTTTATTGTTTTGCTATTGCACAGAAATAATGCTTGACTATTAGATTGATGTCATAATGCTAAGTGGATTTGGTTAACAGGGAGTATCT
Source organism: Tragulus kanchil (assembly GCA_022376925.1). Classification (NCBI taxonomy): domain Eukaryota; kingdom Metazoa; phylum Chordata; class Mammalia; order Artiodactyla; family Tragulidae; genus Tragulus; species Tragulus kanchil. The sequence goes on from JAIOJX010000028.1 coordinate 126,502,868, forward strand.
GTTACAGAATAATTATGTTGGACCCTTTCCATCCTGGGCAGTAATTTGCCCTCATGGGAAAAGCTACATATTTCAGAAGAATACTTGCCTTCTCTTCCTGTAGTGCATCTGCCAGTGTCACTGTGGTCACTGTGGTACCTCTCACCATGAGTGTCTGAGAGCAAGACACTCATTTTATGATGAAAGAGGTATAGAAATAGGCTGATACCCATAAAATTCACTCATCTTACCACATGCAGCACTATGCAGAAGGCTTGATAGTTTTATGGAATGACCTGCTGACGCTGAAGGTTAAGTATGGGTTCCAGCTGAGAAACCACATCTTGTGAGCTTGAGATGCTTTTCCTACAGGATACTCTATATTATGCAAAACTCCAGCAAAATGGGAAGCTGAGACTACCATTGCCATTTGGGGCTTATCAGCACTGGATTCATAGTTGGGAAGTGTCACTGTACTGACAATGTTGTTTGAGCACAAGCACGGAAGAATAATTGGATTGTTATCATACAATAAAGAAAAGATGGACATCATCTGCAAACCATTCAGTGACAAACTTAATAGTTTTCCTGTGTCCACTAATAATCTTCATTGGAAAAATGTGGTAGCCCAGTGAAGAGGACTATAGTCTTGAATCTTTTGGGAATGAAGACTTGAATTACTCCACCACAGATAGCAAGGTGAACACAGAATAGGTGGTAAAAGAAGGAAGCTATGGTAATCAAATCAAGGTAGGCTTCAATTTTTCTTGTCATTTAGTCGCTAAGTCGTGTCCAACTCTTTTGTGACACCATGGACTATAATCTGCCAGGTTCCTCTGTCAGATGTATTCTTTTGTATTTCTATCAATAAATATAATCAGAAATAGTTTAATATCATATGTCAAACTATGTCATAGTTTGGTATCAGATGTCACAGAATACCTTCACAATCTTGCTGTAGATCTCCATTAACTTCCCAACTTTCTGGCATTATATAGTCCCAAAGAACCTTTATTGTTTTGCTATTGCACAGAAATAATGCTTGACTATTAGATTGATGTCATAATGCTAAGTGGATTTGGTTAACAGGGAGTATCTGTTACAGAATAATTATGTTGGACCCTTTCCATCCTGGGCAGTAATTTGCCCTCATGGGAAAAGCTACATATTTCAGAAGAATACTTGCCTTCTCTTCCTGTAGTGCATCTGCCAGTGTCACTGTGGTCACTGTGGTACCTCTCACCATGAGTGTCTGAGAGCAAGACACTCATTTTATGATGAAAGAGGTATAGAAATAGGCTGATACCCATAAAATTCACTCATCTTACCACATGCAGCACTATGCAGAAGGCTTGATAGTTTTATGGAATGACCTGCTGACGCTGAAGGTTAAGTATGGGTTCCAGCTGAGAAACCACATCTTGTGAGCTTGAGATGCTTTTCCTACAGGATACTCTATATTATGCAAAACTCCAGCAAAATGGGAAGCTGAGACTACCATTGCCATTTGGGGCTTATCAGCACTGGATTCATAGTTGGGAAGTGTCACTGTACTGACAATGTTGTTTGAGCACAAGCACGGAAGAATAATTGGATTGTTATCATACAATAAAGAAAAGATGGACATCATCTGCAAACCATTCAGTGACAAACTTAATAGTTTTCCTGTGTCCACTAATAATCTTCATTGGAAAAATGTGGTAGCCCAGTGAAGAGGACTATAGTCTTGAATCTTTTGGGAATGAAGACTTGAATTACTCCACCACAGATAGCAAGGTGAACACAGAATAGGTGGTAAAAGAAGGAAGCTATGGTAATCAAATCAAGGTAGGCTTCAATTTTTCTTGTCATTTAGTCGCTAAGTCGTGTCCAACTCTTTTGTGACACCATGGACTATAATCTGCCAGGTTCCTCTGTCTGTGGGATTTCCCCGGCAAGAATACTGGAGTGGTTGCCTTTTCCTTATCCAGGGAATCTTCCTGACTCAGGGAACAAACCTGCGTCTTCTCTGCAGGAGGATTCTTGACTGCTGAGCCAAAACCAGCTACAAAATGAAGAAGCATGACAGCTGTGTTTTACACTGAGTAATTATTTTTTTCTCCTCTTTTTTCCTCCATACTTAATATGACACATACTGTTGGTATCTAACATTTAAATTTAGTTGGAAGTATCACTAAATTGGAATCTCCCTATGATAGCCACTGGCTGCAGAATTTTGTGTTTTCTGTGTGCTTAAGACACAAGTCAAAGTTTTTTGTTGTTTTTTGTTTGCTTTTTTCTGAGAAAGAGACAGACAAATGGATGTTTAGATGCAGACTAAGTAGACTCTGTCTCTGGATCCATTCTCTTTTTTTCTGTCTTATTCTTTGTTGCTAGAGGTTGACCTCTAGAGACTGAATTATGTGAGCTTCCTTGTTCTCTGGCTTCAGGTTGGGTTTGGCTAATTGGAGGCACTAGCAGAACATTGGAGAGTGAGAAGAAAGAGGGAGAAGTATTCACTCTCCCTCTCCTTTTTGATGTGCTGACATTTCGCAGTCACGGCGTTGTCTACCTATGTTATTACCAACATCAGATTACCTTTCGTTCACAGTCATTGCATTCCATAAATACTTAAAACACTTATCTTTGTCTTCTCAAGCTGGTTGGTAATAGCTTTCCACTTAAGTCTCTGAGTCCTTCTGTTGCAGGGAGAAAACTAATTCTGGCTCCATGTCACAGACTGTTTCTTTGACTTGCTTTCAGTTGCTTTTATTATTATAATCATACTTAATGGCTTGCCTCAAGGACCTTGCCCCTCTGCTGTTAAAGTAATATGCCTTTGTTCAGAACCCTGTCCACCTGTGGATGACAAGAAGGGAGAAATTAACATGTTCCCTGCTTGAGACTTTCCAATCTAGGAGACGTTTGCAAGATTAATGGCCTTTTTGCTTTGCTTCCTTACCCTCACCTACTCTCCATCTCTGATCTATAAAAGAACCTGGCATCCAAACCCCAATAAGATGGTTATTTCCAAGGTGCTAACCTGCTATCTTCTAAGTCAGCTGCTTTCTGAATAAAGTCATTTTCTTTGCCTCAGCACCTTGTCTCTCGGATTCATTGACCTGTTGTGCAGCGAGTAGAGCAAGCTTTGACTTGGTAACACTTCAACATCTCTTGTTCTTGTAGACCTGCCACCTGATTACAAGTTAGTTCCTTCATTTGACCTTCTTCAGATTGCCTCTTTGAGTTTTCTTTCCAGACCCTGACTTGTACTGAGGATCAAAAGAGGATTTCTAAAAAGCCAAGTTTCAACTTGAGGTCTACAAAATGAGTTGAAATGTGGAGACAAATTAGCATGTATAAAGCACTCCGAGATGGAGAGTTCCGTATTATTTTAATGGAACTGAAGGTGTGTGGCTGTACCTTAAAGAGCAAGGAAGAAAGTTGTAGCACAACAGGCTACATTTGGGATGGAGAAATCATCAAAATGTGGGCTTCTGTTGAAAGTTTTTTAGATAAATTATTCTTTGTTGCTAGAGGTTGACCTCTAGAGCTGTAGAGCTTCCTTGTTCTCTGGCTTCAGGTTGGGTTTGGCTAATTGGAGGCACTAGCAGAACATTGGAGAGTGAGAAGAAAGAGGGAGAAGTATTCACTCTCCCTCTCCTTTTTGATGTGCTGACATTTCGCAGTCACGGCGTTGTCTACCTATGTTATTACCAACATCAGATTACCTTTCGTTCACAGTCATTGCATTCCATAAATACTTAAAACACTTATCTTTGTCTTCTCAAGCTGGTTGGTAATAGCTTTCCACTTAAGTCTCTGAGTCCTTCTGTTGCAGGGAGAAAACTAATTCTGGCTCCATGTCACAGACTGTTTCTTTGACTTGCTTTCAGTTGCTTTTATTATTATAATCATACTTAATGGCTTGCCTCAAGGACCTTGCCCCTCTGCTGTTAAAGTAATATGCCTTTGTTCAGAACCCTGTCCACCTGTGGATGACAAGAAGGGAGAAATTAACATGTTCCCTGCTTGAGACTTTCCAATCTAGGAGACGTTTGCAAGATTAATGGCCTTTTTGCTTTGCTTCCTTACCCTCACCTACTCTCCATCTCTGATCTATAAAAGAACCTGGCATCCAAACCCCAATAAGATGGTTATTTCCAAGGTGCTAACCTGCTATCTTCTAAGTCAGCTGCTTTCTGAATAAAGTCATTTTCTTTGCCTCAGCACCTTGTCTCTCGGATTCATTGACCTGTTGTGCAGCGAGTAGAGCAAGCTTTGACTTGGTAACACTTCAACATCTCTTGTTCTTGTAGACCTGCCACCTGATTACAAGTTAGTTCCTTCATTTGACCTTCTTCAGATTGCCTCTTTGAGTTTTCTTTCCAGACCCTGACTTGTACTGAGGATCAAAAGAGGATTTCTAAAAAGCCAAGTTTCAACTTGAGGTCTACAAAATGAGTTGAAATGTGGAGACAAATTAGCATGTATAAAGCACTCCGAGATGGAGAGTTCCGTATTATTTTAATGGAACTGAAGGTGTGTGGCTGTACCTTAAAGAGCAAGGAAGAAAGTTGTAGCACAACAGGCTACATTGTGGTTGTCATGGAGAAATCATCAAAATGTGGGCTTCTGTTGATAATATATGTGATTATTTTGCCTTGGAGTATTATAAATGATTGTATTTGTGTGTGTATTTTACATGTATATGTTTATTAATATTTTCCTTTTTATCTAAGACAGTAGATAGAACATTTATAAAATTTATATACTTTGTGGAGAAAAACAATACAGTAATAACCTCTTATTTCCCTCTTCCTTTTCTCTGAGAAATTACCACTAGCTTGTATTTTGGGTTTTTTCATTCTTTTGATTTCCTGTGGTTTACTGCATGTATGGATCTCTAAACAATATTCTGTTAAATCTACATGTATTTACACATTGTATGGGCTTCCCCAATGGCTCCATGGTAACGAATCCACCTGCAATGCAGGAGATGCATGCGAATTTAATCCCTGGGTCAGAAAGATCCCCTGGAGGAGGAAATGGTAACCCACTCCACTATTCTTGCCTGCAAAATCCTACATACAGAGAAGCCTGGCAGGCTACAGTACAAAGGGTCACAAACAGTCAGATATGGCTGAGCAACTGAGCACACACACAAACATTGTGTATATGAAAAGCTAGTATATTATTCTTTTTCAATTTGTGTAATTTCTTCAAGATTATTTACTGAGATTTACGCACAAAGATGAGGATAGCTGTTTTTCATTCATTTTCACTGTTTAGCAGTCCTTTGCTTAAAAGTCTTCTTTATATGAATATACCACTGTTTACCTGTTTAAATATGGACAGTTGGTTGGGTTTCTTACCACTTGGGAGAAGAAAGAGGTTGAGATATTTTCTCTTCCTCTCCTTGATGTGCGGAAAATTTTCAGTCACTGCATTCTCTGCTTCTGTTACAAAGCAACCCTCAGATGACCTTTCATCCACAGCCATTGCTTTCAATGACTTCTTATGTCGTTCTCCTATGTTGACTCCTCTCAAGTCTAGGGTTGGTAACAGCTTTTCATAATTTTTACTTTCTGAGTGCTTCAAGATATGAGCTTGATCCCTGGGTTGGGAAGATTCCCTAGAGGAGGAAAGGACAATCCATTTGAGTATTCTTGCCTGAAAATTCCCAAGGACAAATGAGCCCGGCAGGCTACAGTCCAAAGGGTCACAGAGAGTCTTCACACACACAAGTGGCCTCCTGGCTATTCATTAAACACCCCAGGCAAATTTTTATCTTATGACTTTAAAAAGCATTATCTATTAAGGAAAATACCCATCAGTCCTTCAGTATGAATAATGAACATCTCACATAAAAGGTAGCCAGGGAACCATTAAACAAGGGAACAAAGCAAAACCCAAGTTACATAGCTTGTGTGGCATTGTTCAGGTAGGCATGCCCTATAAATTCATGTGGTCTAGATTTGTTTTCTAGAAGCAACTTGAAACAAAGATGATCCTGCTTAATGCATTACATAGCTAAAGACTACTTCTAGAAAATGCCATTAATCTTTTTTTTTTTTTTAATTTTAGCCTCTTTTATTGGTCTTTCATTTGTTTATTTTTATCCGTCTTTGTTCTTTGGCCTGCGTGAGCCTCCCATTGCAATGACCTCTCTTGCTGTAGAGCACCAGCTCTGGATGCATGTGTTCCAGAACGCTGGCTCATAATTGGACACTCCAATTGGATGCTATGCGGCATATGGGATCTTTCTAGGCCAGGGATCAAACCAGTGCCCCTTACACTGCAAGGCGGACTCTTTACCCAGTGGATCACCAGGGAAGCCCAGTGCCATTAATCTTTTTGTCATAAAGTTTAGTTATTAGTATATTCACAATCAAGTTAGCCCAGGTCACCAGCCACCTTATTTCCTAGGAATGAGCCATTGATGTTGAGAGGAGAGTGAGTCACAGGCCAGTTGCTTCATCTCTTTCCTCCTCATCACCCTCGTAAACTTGGGGGTTATTGCTCAAGCCAGATGGCTCTTCTCTATAACTTGGACAGCAAACAAAGTGAGTCCTCACTTTTTTTCTTTGTGTGTCCCTGTCAAGTCATATATATATATTATCACATATAATATATAATTAATATGTAATATAATATATAATTAATATATATTATATAATATATGTAATATTATATATCCATATATATTTCTCATGAAAAAGAGGATTCACAGTTGAGGGCTTTCCTTTCTTTCTTTTTTTTTTTTTTTTTTGCTTTCCTTTCTTCTATGACTTGTCTTTGTCCTTGACTCTGGCTCTTTCAGTTCATGCATCCAGATGATGGTTCTCAGAACATCCTCCAGTTGCTTTCTTCAGCACTGCTTTATACTTTTGGAGGAATAGGACTGGACGACTTACTTACTTTTAGTTTATTTCCATTGCTGATATTTGGCTGTTTCTAAAAGCTATTTATTAAAACCTGTAGTATGCGCTTGGGATTATTCTCTAGTTTCAGTCTATAAAAATTAATTGTTTCTCTCTTTACTGCTTCCCTATCTTCTCCAACATTTTTCCTCCTATTATAGTCAGTTTGGAGAAAGGGCTAATATTTAGGAGGGTGGAGAGACTAGTAACTCTGAATTTATACTGCTTTTTTACCCAGAAATCTCCATCAGTTTTAAGTATTTCTGAATGACAGCTTTAATTTAGTAGTACTTCAGAAACATCTTATGCATCTGGAAGTAAATTGCCATGTAGATATAAATTCATGAAAACAGTTGTCTCCTCCAGGTGGCATTCTGAGTTACTTATTTTCTGTTTCCCATAATGTGTAAATATTATTGTCAGTGGCTCTTTATGGGTGTTTGTATTTGTAGAATGTATAATGAATCTATTTGTATTTATCCTTTTTGCATAAAATAATTAGTTGCTTAAAAAAACTCTCTGAATCCCAAGATTTTTTCATTTCAAAAAATTTTTAAAGAAAACTATAAAAATATAATAAATCTCCAATATTTAACACTTTTGTGGCATTTAAGTCTAGAACTATTGATTGTATAGACAAATATTAAAACACATTTGCCTAAAAAATGGTGAGTTCTGTATCTTGAAAGATATGGTCATTTGTAGACTAGGTTATATTGATTATGCATATTATGTTTATTTTATAGACTCATTGGAAGAATGTGAAGTACAAACTAATTTGAAAATTTGGGCAGAACCACTTACAGTTGAATTTAAGGAAGACAGTTTATCTTATATGGAAAAATTATGGCTTAAAAAACACAGAAGGTATTTTCTTTTTTTTTTTTTTTGCATTATCAATAAGAAATGTAAAAAACTATTTCTGTTCTTTACTTTTGTTACATCCTTTTTTTGTGGCAGTGTTATTTATGCACTTCACATTTGCATAAATTAATATAAAGCAATATTAAATCCCTGTGAAGCTTCTACTATGCTGATTAGAATTTTAATTCTATTTATGTTTATAACACATGATTGATTTAAGGTCTACCTAAATGAAAATGTGTATATGAAAAAAAGGCACAGAGATTGTATAGAATTTTTTTTCTTACATTGAAAGTAAGGTTATTTTATATTTAAAAGTGTTCACATTCTTTTTATATTGAAGTGAATATGAGTGAAAGTGTTAGTTGTTCAGTCATGTCCTCTTCTGTTCATAGAATTCTCCAGGCAAGAATACTGGAGTGAGTTGTCATTCCCTTCTCCAGGGAATCTTCCTGACCCAGGGATGGAACCTGGGTCTCCTGCATTGTGAGCAAGTTCCTTACTGCTTGGGTCACTATGGAAGCCCCTTTTGTAGATTATAAATCATTGTTCGTCATCTCATCTAAAGTGAAAGAAGCAGGAAAATGAGGCCTCCCTTTGTCCTACAGCTTCAAGGACCTGGGATTTGTCCAATGACCTGAGTGAACTTGGAAGCAGATTCCTAGAATTTTTAAAAATAGCAAAAATAATGTGATAAATGAAAGCTTTCATTGTAAAGGTAATTTTTGAGGCTATACTCTTGAGAAACTTTTAAGTTACTTTTAATTTAATAAGATCTCTAACTTTATAGTTTTAATATGCTATTATAATATATTTCATTCAAAAATTGTATCAATAGATGCACAATTTCATAAATTGTTTAAAAGTCAAATTATTAAACATCAAATCAAAATGATGACTGAGTACGTGATGGAGTCACTCATAGTTTTACCATGATATAAAAACCATGGTGGGAGGTACATTTAAAGACTGAGAAGTCCGTTTGCTCTGAAGCAGTGCTACTTTCACTTCATTGTGCCTATGAGCCATCTAGAGACTATGGCAAAATACAGATTCTTCTTCACTAGGTATAGGCAGAGACTGAGATCTTGCATTTCTGAATTTCTGACTCCCCCTGTGTGACATTGCTGTGCATAATGCTAGTCTCTGAACCACACTTCGTTATATTGGGTGTTAGAAAACCTGTCCTTTTTGTGGCAGTGTTATTTATGCACTTCACATTTGCATAAATTAATATAAAGCAATATTAAATCCCTGTGAAGCTTCTACTATGCTGATTAGAATTTTAATTCTATTTATGTTTATAACACATGATTGATTTAAGGTCTACCTAAATGAAAATGTGTATATGAAAAAAAGGCACAGAGATTGTATAGAATTTTTTTTCTTACATTGAAAGTAAGGTTATTTTATATTTAAAAGTGTTCACATTCTTTTTATATTGAAGTGAATATGAGTGAAAGTGTTAGTTGTTCAGTCATGTCCTCTTCTGTTCATAGAATTCTCCAGGCAAGAATACTGGAGTGAGTTGTCATTCCCTTCTCCAGGGAATCTTCCTGACCCAGGGATGGAACCTGGGTCTCCTGCATTGTGAGCAAGTTCCTTACTGCTTGGGTCACTATGGAAGCCCCTTTTGTAGATTATAAATCATTGTTCGTCATCTCATCTAAAGTGAAAGAAGCAGGAAAATGAGGCCTCCCTTTGTCCTACAGCTTCAAGGACCTGGGATTTGTCCAATGACCTGAGTGAACTTGGAAGCAGATTCCTAGAATTTTTAAAAATAGCAAAAATAATGTGATAAATGAAAGCTTTCATTGTAAAGGTAATTTTTGAGGCTATACTCTTGAGAAACTTTTAAGTTACTTTTAATTTAATAAGATCTCTAACTTTATAGTTTTAATATGCTATTATAATATATTTCATTCAAAAATTGTATCAATAGATGCACAATTTCATAAATTGTTTAAAAGTCAAATTATTAAACATCAAATCAAAATGATGACTGAGTACGTGATGGAGTCACTCATAGTTTTACCATGATATAAAAACCATGGTGGGAGGTACATTTAAAGACTGAGAAGTCCGTTTGCTCTGAAGCAGTGCTACTTTCACTTCATTGTGCCTATGAGCCATCTAGAGACTATGGCAAAATACAGATTCTTCTTCACTAGGTATAGGCAGAGACTGAGATCTTGCATTTCTGAATTTCTGACTCCCCCTGTGTGACATTGCTGTGCATAATGCTAGTCTCTGAACCACACTTCGTTATATTGGGTGTTAGAAAACCTGTCTAATGTACCAGAAGTGTGGTTTTCAAGCTCTTGTTCCACTTTCACTAATACAAAACCAATATTCTGCCTGCTGTAATATTTCCTAGTGAGCTGTCATTTATTTTCTGATTAGTTGCTGAACATGGTCCCAAATATACCAATTAAACCACTACAGAGAAAATTGACTTTTCTCTTCTTCATGGTATCCTTTCGTATTTTCAAATCATATTTAAGTTCATATTTTTAAAATCAGCCCTCATTTCTTTCTTGAAGCTTCTGTTTGACAGATTACCATACCCCTTCAATTGTTTTTCATGGGCAGATTTCTTTTATTAATCTTCTTTGAAATAAGACATGCTGTTAAGAGTCACAAAACAGTCTAAAGAATTTCCACATATTCATTCAGCCTTCTTGAAAGGCAACATTTTACCTAATCACAGCGTATATCAACACTTAGAAATGAACATTTGTACAATATAAATCACTAAACAACACACTTGATTTGAATTTCACTAGTTTTTTTTTTTTTTATCACTAAAATCCTTATTCCATTTCAGGAATCAATTCAGGGTCTCACATTGAAGTTTTATCTTGTCTCCTTATCCCTTGCAACTCCTTAGTCTTTCCTTGTCTTTCATGACATGGACATGAGTCCTTTTCAGGCATTTCATTGAATATTCTCAGTGTTGGTCTGTCAGATGATTTTTCATAGTAAGATTAAGGTTGTACATTTTCAGGAAGAATGCTACATGGATATCACACGGTCATACTGTCCAAAATATGGGTTTCTTCCAAAAAGTCACCAAGATTTTAAAGGTTGTACATTTTAGGAACACATGAACTGGAGTCACTCATAGTTTTACCATGATATAAAAACCATGGTGGGAGGTACATTTAAAGACTGAGAAGTCCGTTTGCTCTGAAGCAGTGCTACTTTCACTTCATTGTGCCTATGAGCCATCTAGAGACTATGGCAAAATACAGATTCTTCTTCACTAGGTATAGGCAGAGACTGAGATCTTGCATTTCTGAATTTCTGACTCCCCCTGTGTGACATTGCTGTGCATAATGCTAGTCTCTGAACCACACTTCGTTATATTGGGTGTTAGAAAACCTGTCTAATGTACCAGAAGTGTGGTTTTCAAGCTCTTGTTCCACTTTCACTAATACAAAACCAATATTCTGCCTGCTGTAATATTTCCTAGTGAGCTGTCATTTATTTTCTGATTAGTTGCTGAACATGGTCCCAAATATACCAATTAAACCACTACAGAGAAAATTGACTTTTCTCTTCTTCATGGTATCCTTTCGTATTTTCAAATCATATTTAAGTTCATATTTTTAAAATCAGCCCTCATTTCTTTCTTGAAGCTTCTGTTTGACAGATTACCATACCCCTTCAATTGTTTTTCATGGGCAGATTTCTTTTATTAATCTTCTTTGAAATAAGACATGCTGTTAAGAGTCACAAAACAGTCTAAAGAATTTCCACATATTCATTCAGCCTTCTTGAAAGGCAACATTTTACCTAATCACAGCGTATATCAACACTTAGAAATGAACATTTGTACAATATAAATCACTAAACAACACACTTGATTTGAATTTCACTAGTTTTTTTTTTTTTTATCACTAAAATCCTTATTCCATTTCAGGAATCAATTCAGGGTCTCACATTGAAGTTTTATCTTGTCTCCTTATCCCTTGCAACTCCTTAGTCTTTCCTTGTCTTTCATGACATGGACATGAGTCCTTTTCAGGCATTTCATTGAATATTCTCAGTGTTGGTCTGTCAGATGATTTTTCATAGTAAGATTAAGGTTGTACATTTTCAGGAAGAATGCTACATGGATATCACACGGTCATACTGTCCATAGATCTCATCACCAGGATATTAACCTTGAACACATAGTTAATATAGTGCTCACCAAGATTCTCTTCTGTAAAACCACTCTTGCCTTTATAAATTATGTCATGGTCTATTCAAGCTATTAGGATACCATAGACTGGGTGGCTTATAAACAGCACATGTTTACTTTGCACAGTTCTTAAGACTGGGAAGTGCAAGACTTGGTGACTGGGCTATCTTCTCACTGGGTCCTCACAGGAAAGGAGTGAGAGCTCTCTCTTGGGTTCTGTAAGAACAGTAATCTCATTCATGAGACCTCTACCCTCTTGATCAAGTGAAGTGAAAATCACTCAGTCATGTTCAACTCTTTGCAGTCCCATGGACTGTAGCCTGCCAGGCTCCTCTGTCCATGGAATTCTCTAGGCAAGAATACTGGAGTGGGTAGCCTTTCCCTTCTACTAGGGATCTTCCCAACCCAGGGTTTGAACCCAGGTCTCCCACATTGCAGGCCGATTCTTTACTGTCTGAACCACCAGGGAAGCCCAATCACCTCCCAAATACTACCTAATACCATCACTTTGGAGTTTAGAATTTCAACGTATGAATTCCTGGGGACAGAAACATTCAGAACAGAGCTCTCTGCTCCTGGTCTTCCACAGTTTATGACCTTCTCATTTGAAGAATATGTTCATTCTGTCTCCAAAGCCCCCAGAGTCTTAAGCTGTCCCACTGTCAAGTCAAAATTCTTGTCTTAATTCTAAAGTCTTATCTAAAAAGCATCTAAATCAGATGTGGGTGAGATTCAATGTATGATTCATTCTGACACAAAGTTCTAACTGTGAATCTATGCAATCAAATACATTCTGTGCTTTCAAGATAGAGGTAGGACGAACATAGCGTAGATATTTCCATTCCTAAAGAGAGAAACCAGAAATAAAAAAGGAACAAATCCTGAGCAATTCTGAAACCTTAGAGGTCAATGCATTTAGACCTTAAATCTTGAGGATTATCTTCTTTGTCTATGCTCTGCTGTCCAGTCCCACTGGGTGGAAAGTCCTCTTCTGGACACACAGAGGCAGTAATCCTACCCTGAGACTTGCCTGACAAGTGCTGGGCCCATAAGGCTCTGGGTGGCTCTAACTACCCACCATCACCCCCATGGCTGGGTCCAACTCTTTTGCAACACTATGGAATGTAGCCCATTAGGCTCTCTGTCCATGTGATTTTCCAGGTAAGAACACTGGAGTGGGTTGCCATTTCCTTCTTCAGGGAATCTTCCAGACCCAGGGATCAAACGCATGTCTCCTGCATTGGTAGGTGGATTATTTACAGCTGAGCCAGCTGGGAAACCCAATGGGAGAGACAGTCTTGATAATTTCCAAATTGCTTTCAGGATCTTTCTTCCATTGTCTTGGGTAGTAGGTCAAGTCTGCTGTTTAGATGACTGATCTCCCAGTTAGATGGTCATTGGCCTTATACTGATACCCCTTGTTATATCTTTTCTAATTAGTATTTTCATTTTCTTCAAATAAATATCTAGAAGTGGAATAACTAGATAATATGTTTTCCATAGCACTTGCACCATTTTTCATCCCGCCAACAGTGTATATAAAGTTCCTTTTCTTCTATATCTTCACCATTTATTATTTCTTATCTCTATTATAATAGACATTCTAGCAGGTATGAGATAATAGCTCATCATAGTTTTGATTTGCATTTCCCTGATGATTAGTGATGTTGAGCATCTTTCCTGTGAGTGTTGACCATCTGTGTGTCTTGTTTGGCAAAATGTCTATTCAGATTCTCTGTACATTTTAATTGTTTCTTTGTTGTCCATGTTGAGTCATCTTCCTGTAAATCAAAAATCAAATGATGTGGGTGAGATTCAATGTATGATTCATTCTGACACAAAGTTCTAACTGTGAATCTATGCAATCAAATACATTCTGTGCTTTCAAGATAGAGGTAGGACGAACATAGCGTAGATATTTCCATTCCTAAAGAGAGAAACCAGAAATAAAAAAGGAACAAATCCTGAGCAATTCTGAAACCTTAGAGGTCAATGCATTTAGACCTTAAATCTTGAGGATTATCTTCTTTGTCTATGCTCTGCTGTCCAGTCCCACTGGGTGGAAAGTCCTCTTCTGGACACACAGAGGCAGTAATCCTACCCTGAGACTTGCCTGACAAGTGCTGGGCCCATAAGGCTCTGGGTGGCTCTAACTACCCACCATCACCCCCATGGCTGGGTCCAACTCTTTTGCAACACTATGGAATGTAGCCCATTAGGCTCTCTGTCCATGTGATTTTCCAGGTAAGAACACTGGAGTGGGTTGCCATTTCCTTCTTCAGGAATCTTCCAGACCCAGGGATCAAACGCATGTCTCCTGCATTGGTAGGTGGATTATTTACAGCTGAGCCAGCTGGGAAACCCAATGGGAGAGACAGTCTTGATAATTTCCAAATTGCTTTCAGGATCTTTCTTCCATTGTCTTGGGTAGTAGGTCAAGTCTGCTGTTTAGATGACTGATCTCCCAGTTAGATGGTCATTGGCCTTATACTGATACCCCTTGTTATATCTTTTCTAATTAGTATTTTCATTTTCTTCAAATAAATATCTAGAAGTGGAATAACTAGATAATATGTTTTCCATAGCACTTGCACCATTTTTCATCCCGCCAACAGTGTATATAAAGTTCCTTTTCTTCTATATCTTCACCATTTATTATTTCTTATCTCTATTATAATAGACATTCTAGCAGGTATGAGATAATAGCTCATCATAGTTTTGATTTGCATTTCCCTGATGATTAGTGATGTTGAGCATCTTTCCTGTGAGTGTTGACCATCTGTGTGTCTTGTTTGGCAAAATGTCTATTCAGATTCTCTGTACATTTTAATTGTTTCTTTGTTGTCCATTTGTATGAGTCATTGGTGTATTTGCAATATCAATTCCTTATTAAATATGTGACTTACAAATATCTTCTCTCATTTGGTAGGTTGTCTTTTCATTTTCATTTTGTCAATAGTTTTATTTGCTGTGCAGAAACCTCTTAGTTTGATGTAATCCCCCTGGTTTTGTTTTCTTTTTTTTCTAGTGGGTCTTTTAAATGCTAGGAAAGTTTCATGAAAGGGATCATACAATTTGGATTTAGAATATTTTAAGGATGGATATTATAAAGTAGCTGGTATTTTCTATTCCAGTCTCCCTGATGTTTCCATTATATGTGCTTCTCAGTTCTGGCTGATCATCAGAAGCAGGGGGACAAGTCTGAGAATGCAGATTTCTCTACCCAACCCCAAACAAACTTAAAAATAAGTGTTTTTAAGGATGGATATGAGATTATGCATGTAAAAAAAGAGATTTTCTCTGGTGATTCTGAGGCAGTCTAATACTGATTCACAGATTAAATTTAGAGCCACTCATCATAAGAATGATTTGGTCAGTTTGGTTTCCCCCAGAGAATTGGTCAGTGCTAGATATACATTTTTTTAATTTTAAAAGAGGAAAATCTGGTGAAGTAATCCTATTCTGAAGCATATATCATATTTTATTTATGTGCCATGATGTTTTAACAAAGTAGTGGTGGTAGGGACTTAATATCTAGAATGCAAACTTAGCTTGTTCACTAACTAGTTGTTTATGGGCAAATCACTTTAATTCTCTTGGTCCTCATTTTCTCACCTTCACAACACTGAGTTTGAAAGATATCTGAGGGGCCCTTTAATTCAGTACTCTTGTTATCTGGACTCTTCCAGTCTTTGGTTCAGTTTCTCCCCAAAATTAGATGCTTTCACTTCATGAAGGAGTATCTAGATATTAGTACATTTATGTGTATTGATGATTGAAATTTTAGTAAAGGATATTCATGTCAAGTTGGAAAGAGGTTTCTGATGGCCAGATGCCAGTTTGTCTTTGACCTTTACTCTCTAATATTTTTCATCACTTAATTAAATTATAGATGTAAGATGACATGATCTTCAAAGCTGGATAATATATACATATTTTGGAGTGTTCTGATATATGCATTGCATATATTTGGAAAATTCACTGTCACTGTTTGCCAGGGGATCATTAAATTGTTCATGTCTTTGAAAATTGTGAGAGAGGCAATATAGCATAATGATTAAGAACATGGACTTGGGGAGGCAGACTGCTTGGGTTCAAATTCTCTTAGCTGCATTTACTCCCTGAATGACTTTGAAAAAAATGGTTAACTTCAGTTTTCTCATCAAATTAAGATAATACAAATGCCTATTTAGTATTCCTGTTAAGATTCAGTACCCCAAATTATGCAGAACATAGCTTGGAACCTTTTTTATATTGACGTTACCTGTGAATATTATTAAGAAAGCCCTGACTTTTATATGAGGACTGCACTGGCATGTATAATCTAGAAGAGACATGCAGCTACTTACATTCTTAGTTAAAACATGACTGCCTTCCCCATTGTTCTGGAATATCCTTTGTAATCAAATGCACAAGCCCTCTAAGGATTCCTATGCTTCATTGCTTTGTATGTGAGGGAGGCCATTTCAGAACTGATTGTTAATTAGATGAAAGATGCTTCAGAAATAGTGCTTCATGTTCATACTGTGGAGCCTGTTTTAGCACCCTATTGTCTTGGTGGGCGTTTAGAAAAAATATCGTAAGTTCCCTTAGAAGTTATGAACATAATGCCAAGGCTGTGAGATACAACACACACATTTGTAAATTAGCTTTTTAAACAGTGTGATGTTTCATGGAATCCATGTGTTTTTTTGTGAGAACGCTGAATTCTATCATAACTGTGATTTTCATCCTAAGCCCCAAAACAGTAGGATATGCAATTAAAGATTCTGTGTGATAGTAATTTGATTTACAAATTGTTTTAATAGATTAAGATTAAGTTATGCAGTTGTATTTTTCTTCTGTGAATTAGAGGTATGGCTGTGCTTCTCATTATTAATTTTGTAGACTCATTTATTTGTGAAATAAATCAAGATCTCGTCTGGAGAAATTTAAGATAGTGTACTTTAGGCTTTTAATTGCTTCTTTCTTGCTTTGTAGAACTCCACAGGCGCAACGTCAAAACATGCTACCAGACACCTTCATACCTCAGGATAAAGCCACTACTGAGGCCCAGTGTTCTCAGAATGAAAGTGATGAAGACAGTGATGGTTAGTTCAGCCTTGATTAGATATTTTTGAATTTGCTCTTTCACTTTATATATACTTGAGCATTAATCAGCATCTGCTTTTGGTTTCCTTTATTGTATCATTCTTGCTGCACTGTATAGGCTTTATCTCTGGATAAAAACCATGCACATTCTTCCTTCTCATTCTCTAGAGGTGAACTTTGTTTTAATTGAAATACTTTCATTAAAAAATTGAATGTTAAGTAATTGTATATTTTAATTTTTCTGGAAAATTGAGAGTATTTATGCCTTTGTGTGGCTGCACAGGAGAACATTCTTCTGTTGTTGCCTATTGCATTTGAATTATTAGGTAAGGCATATGCTTGTATGACATTTTTAATCTTGTTTTTTAGTTGAGGATATCAAGATACAACCCCCAGCTCTTTTTCTGCCAGTAGAAGAATTAAGCATAGACAGATCTGAACCATCTCTGAAAATAGTTGAACTGAATGATGTAAGTATATAATGAGCACTCATATTACTTAACAAATAGGGAATTCATAACACACAGTTACAACCACATATTATTTTCAGCAAGATAATTCCTTTCATAATTAAGCATAGTTTAATAGTATAAATTTATAAGCATTTGAATTTAAATATGATGATAGGAATACTACAGACTGTTATTTTAATGTAGAGAGTAAGTTGGTGAGATAAATTGATTAGGAGATGAGAAGATATTTCACTCTTTTAACTGATAGAAATATGGTTTAGTGTTTGTTTTATCGAATTGACCAAAAGGTTCCTTTCCAAATGGACCTTTTGACCAACACACTATTTAGTTTTCTATGTTGTCAGGCTTTTATACAAAGATTATTCTCATTATATGATATTTATTTAATAAAATTTATACACATTTAGTTTGTTGAATGTAATTTAATGCTTTTTATTTAAAGGAAAATAGTGTTAAGATTTAAGGGATTGACTATAGTAATAACTTGAATACAAGACTCTAGAAGACACCAAGTGGAATCAACTGGAGATAGAGTCAGAGCTGGAGCTCCAGGATGAATGCACTTCTGACTTTCTCATCCTGTAGTAATTAAATATACCCTCAGTCCTCAGTGTTGCTCTTACTGTGGTTGTCACAGAGAAGGAATAGAATAGAGGAAGTACTTTGTAAAGTATCAATTTTCTCTTTAGGTTAGTAGCTTCTGGTGTGTGTGTGTGTGTGTGCGCGCGCATGCGCTTAGCAGCACTTTTATTTCTGCTCTGGATAAATTGAAGATTCTGTACAAATTAATACATACGTGCATGTGTATTTGTGGGTGCTCATCATTAATTGTTGCTGCATAGAGGAAGCTTATGATATGCTGGTCAGAGTATTAAAGAAACTCTACTCTGCACTTAGCAAAATAAAACCTAAGTTGTTATATTTGGTTCTGAGTGTGATAGTAGTGATAAGATGAACTGACTCAGCAAAATGCCCTCAACAAATATCTGTTGAATTTGTTTAGTTCTCTTAGAATTTATGTTCTATGGTATATAGTCAGAGAGTTCATGACATCTCTTTGTGAGAAAAAAAATTCTCTAAATACTATGCTTAAGTTAGCTAGTTAATGTATCATAAATTAGCTGAACATACTAATCTTATACAACATGCATTTAATAAGACTTATGAAGTGGAATTTGAAGAAGCAGGGAACACCGTGCCGTATAAAGTTGAGTTAGCGGTTGCAGACAGTCAACAAAGGTAAGATCTTTGTCATTACCTTTTGGTGCTTGTTAGAAACTCACAAAAAATCAACTGTCTTTTGAAAAATTCACAACATAAAAAAACATATGAAGTTAATGTTAGAATATATTTCATTTAAGCCATCTTTAAATTTGGGTACAATATTACTGGGCTTCCCTGGTGGCTCAGTGGTAAAGAATCTGCCTGCAGTGCAGGAGGTGCGGGAGACATGGGTTCAATCCCCAGGTTGGGAAGATCCCCTCAAGGAGGAAATGGCAACCCATTCGGTAATTCTTGCTTGGAAGATTCCATGGGCAGAAGAACCTGCTGGGCTGAATTGCAAAGATGGACATGACCGAGCATAGTGCACAATATTACTAATACTTAGTGCATAATATTACTAATACTTATCAGCATTCAATAATTAGAAAATTCTCTGTAACTATATATGTTTATACTTTTACATAATATCTGGATTATTTAATAGATGCTTCATAATGTAGGAGTTGTTATTATTTGAAGTGACTGACCAAGTCTTATATATTTCATATTAACTTTCTTACTTCCTTCAAAGATACTCTTTGGATTTTGCATACATCAGTGTGTTATGAACCCTAAATAAAAACATGTATATTCTTGATTAGGTTGAGAGACAAAAGGAGCCCTCAACCTCTAGATTACTTCCTAGGCAGATTTTACTCTGTGATATATTAAGTAAATGAATTATAAAGATTCAGTGTGCAACTTTTAAAAAGTTTTGTCATTTCCAAATGAAAAATAATATATAGCTGTATCTGTTAGTAATGTTAAAAATTATTCCAAATCGTCTCTGCTGTTGAAACCTTGGCTAGGATTTCAGGTGTTTTGACTGCAAAGTATCAGTTTGGGTAAACAGAAAACTGAAGCTCCTATTAAGGAGCCCCTACACGGATTCTTTGTTTATATGTTCAGATCATCTTAAGCCCCTGTCACTATTTTGGAAGAGCAGTGGGCTTAAGTAATAACCTTGGACCTGAAAAGGCCCACGTTTGGACACGTAGAACCAGGTATCTAGCAGCAAACGTGCTTTTGGCAGGAGACAGCCAGATTCTGATCACTAGATTAGAGGTTTATATGCACTACTAGAAACCTAAGGAAATAGACAGCATCTCTATTCTCTGATTCTTTTATTGCATGTCTGTCAGAAAGTTATTGATTATGGTTTGGCAATAGTTTTGCATCTTGGGTTTGGAGGTGCCCATAGAGCTTCTTTTCTAAGAAAAGTCATAAAAGATCATAAGTGACGTAAAAGGACCTTTGGATCAAGCATAATTCATGAGTTTTTATGGTGGTACTATGTAGAGCTTGGAACTTTCCTGGTAGCTCAGCAGTATAGTATCAGCCTGAAATGCAAGGAACTGCCTACAAAGGAGCACATGCAGGTTCCCTCTCTGGGTGGGGAAGGTTCCCTGGAGAAGGAAGTGGCAACCCACTCCAGTATTCTCACATGGAAGATCCCATGGACAGAGGAGCCTGGCAGGTCACAGTCCATGAAGTCACAAAGAATCGGACACGACCTAGTGGCTAACCCACCCACCACTGTGTAGAGTTTACATAAATATCAAGTATTAGTAAATGCATTATTCAACTCATAGAAAGGGTTATTCAATTGTAATTTTGTTTGTATATGGTAACCATAATTAACATTGAGATATAAATACCATGTAAGGCTTTTGAACCCAATTAGTTTATGATGAACAAATAAAAAGTTTATTTTAGCAATAAAATCTCATAAGTTTGATGAGATTGAAAGACAGATCTTTGGTTTTAGAAGACCATAAGAAACCAAATTTGCTTCAGAATATTTTTTAAAAAGAAGCTCTCAACTGAAAATTTGCAGGTAACTCAGTTGTCTATTTCTGTTAAAT
Source organism: Tragulus kanchil (assembly GCA_022376925.1). Taxonomy (NCBI): domain Eukaryota; kingdom Metazoa; phylum Chordata; class Mammalia; order Artiodactyla; family Tragulidae; genus Tragulus; species Tragulus kanchil. The sequence continues at coordinate 126,523,494 of JAIOJX010000028.1, forward strand.
TCACAACACTGTTTATTTACTTGTAGTTAGAATGTGTCCACAGCACATTGAAATAAGTATTAATGGGAATAACCCTATTTCCTTAGGGTTTACTGTATTTATTTTAATAAGCTGAGTATTTTAACATTTTTATATATAATTTCTTTCAACTCTGTTCTCTTACTTGTGCCTAAACATGAAAGTTGCACGTTTCATTATTATCAGAATGCTTTTCTGTATGAAAATGACATCCATAAATATCATGTATTCACCAAGCGAAAAACTGACCTCTTCCACCTTCTTCTGAGTAACAGCTCTTCCTACTATAAAGATAACTCAAAAGGTAGGTTTTTAACCTTTTTTGCTTAATATTATTTACAGTGAAAGTTAGTAATTTAATAAAACCAATAGGAATTGCAGTATATGTAAAGCTTGCCATCATTGGGTTTGGAGGTGCCCATAGAGCTTCTTTTCTAAGAAAAGTCATAAAAGATCATAAGTGACGTAAAAGGACCTTTGGATCAAGCATAATTCATGAGTTTTTATGGTGGTACTATGTAGAGCTTGGAACTTTCCTGGTAGCTCAGCAGTATAGTATCAGCCTGAAATGCAAGGAACTGCCTACAAAGGAGCACATGCAGGTTCCCTCTCTGGGTGGGGAAGGTTCCCTGGAGAAGGAAGTGGCAACCCACTCCAGTATTCTCACATGGAAGATCCCATGGACAGAGGAGCCTGGCAGGTCACAGTCCATGAAGTCACAAAGAATCGGACACGACCTAGTGGCTAACCCACCCACCACTGTGTAGAGTTTACATAAATATCAAGTATTAGTAAATGCATTATTCAACTCATAGAAAGGGTTATTCAATTGTAATTTTGTTTGTATATGGTAACCATAATTAACATTGAGATATAAATACCATGTAAGGCTTTTGAACCCAATTAGTTTATGATGAACAAATAAAAAGTTTATTTTAGCAATAAAATCTCATAAGTTTGATGAGATTGAAAGACAGATCTTTGGTTTTAGAAGACCATAAGAAACCAAATTTGCTTCAGAATATTTTTTAAAAAGAAGCTCTCAACTGAAAATTTGCAGGTAACTCAGTTGTCTATTTCTGTTAAATTCACAACACTGTTTATTTACTTGTAGTTAGAATGTGTCCACAGCACATTGAAATAAGTATTAATGGGAATAACCCTATTTCCTTAGGGTTTACTGTATTTATTTTAATAAGCTGAGTATTTTAACATTTTTATATATAATTTCTTTCAACTCTGTTCTCTTACTTGTGCCTAAACATGAAAGTTGCACGTTTCATTATTATCAGAATGCTTTTCTGTATGAAAATGACATCCATAAATATCATGTATTCACCAAGCGAAAAACTGACCTCTTCCACCTTCTTCTGAGTAACAGCTCTTCCTACTATAAAGATAACTCAAAAGGTAGGTTTTTAACCTTTTTTGCTTAATATTATTTACAGTGAAAGTTAGTAATTTAATAAAACCAATAGGAATTGCAGTATATGTAAAGCTTTGCCTATTTTGCTGTTCCTTTTAAACTCAGAAAATGTAATGCTCAGAATAACGCTGGTTGAAAATACATAATTTTCTATCAGATATTCTTTTTAGATAGTGGACAATGGTGTTTGTATTTAGAGGGAAAAAACAGCCAATATAAAACTACTCTAAACATTATTATGGGCTGAGCTATCGTTTAAGGTTACACAGATGGGCTCTTAGGGACGGAAGTCTGATTGGCATGCTTTTGTCCTCTCTTGCACTCTTTCTTTTCCTAAAATATTTAAGTTTGATGTAAAGTTTCACGTATGTGATAAAACCAAACCAATAGAAATCATCTCTTTATATAACTACATTATTATTACCAGCTGTACCCTCTTATAAAGATTAGAATGCTGTTTATTTTATGTATTTGTTTTTTAAATTTTGGCCTCTTTATTGGTCTTTCATTTAGTTATTTTCATCCATCTTTGTTCTTTGGCCTGTATGGGCCTCCCATCGCAGTGGCCCCTCTCCTTGCATAGTGCCGGCTCTGGGCGCATGCGCTCCATAGCTCTGGCTCGTAATTGGACACATCAATCCAGTCGCTCCGCAGCACATGGGATCTTCCCAGGCCAGGGATCTAGCCGGTGCCACCTGCACTGCAAGGCGGACTCTTTACCCACTGGACCACCAGGGAAACCCTAGAATAGTGTTAATTAATGCCTGGTTTTAACTTCCAGATGCTGAGGTCATTATTTAAAGACAGTTATGTTCAATTTTGCCTTACATCACTGTGTGGCCTTGAACATATCATTTCATTTCTTAGATCTCATTAAAACTGAAACTAAAATATAGGAACTAGATGACTTCTAATCTGCTTTTATCTACTTAGGATTTTATCTACTTAGGGTTTTCAGAAAAACCAATATCTTAGGTGAAGAATTTGAGAGATACCAGAGATCATTATTTAAAGTAACTTGTAAAACTGATGATTATTTTTTCATTGATTGCGAATGGTAGAGAACAATGATTTATGGTAATCCTGCTGATTTTAACATCTTCAATTACTAAGCCTCTACATCATATGACCATGAACTATGTACCCATATGGGAATTTAGGGCTTTGCAGGGCTTCAGGTCTAGGCCAGAGGTATTTTTAACCTTCCTGGAGCACAGTGTGACAATTGCCTTTGGGAAAATACAGACTACAAATGCCCACAATGTGTCATTTTAAAGATACTTTATTTATATACTTTATTTTTTAAAGCATTTTTAGGTTCGTAGAAAAATTGAGCAGGAAATACAGAGTCCCCATATACTCTCAGCCTCCATAGACTCATAGCTTCTTCCACCATCAACAGCCCAAGCGAGAGTAGTATACTTGTTACGTATCATTTGTGCTAGGTCCGCAATCTACATCAGGGTTCACTCTTGGTGGTGTACATTCTGTGGGTTTGGACAAATGTATAAGGACTTGTATCCAAGATAATAGAATAATACAAAATGTTTTCCCTGCTATCTAAATCCTCCGTGCTCTGCCTTTTCACACAACCCTCCCTCTTAACCCTTGTCAACCACTGATCTTTTTACTCTCTCCAGTTTTTCCTTTTCTAGATTGTCAAATAGCTGAAATCAGACAACAGTCTTTTCGGATTGACTTCTTTACTTAATCAAATGTATTTACAAGTGTCCCCATGTGTTTTTGTGGCTTGATAGCTCACTTCCTTTTAGTGCTGAGTAATATTCCGTTGTCTTAATGTACCACAACTTATTTATACATTCACTTATTAAGGATATCTTGATTGCTTTCAAGTTTTGGCAGTTATGATAAAGCTGCTATAAAAATCCAAATATGACATTTCTGTTTGGACATAAATTTTTAACTCACTCAAGTAAATACTAAGGATAACAACTGTTGGATCATGTGGTAAGAGTATGTTTAATTTTGTAAGAAGTAACCAAACCATCTTTCAAGTTGACTTTATTACTTTTCATTCCCACCAACAATTAATGGGTAGTCGTCTTCAAATTCTTGCCAGTATTTGGAATTGTTAGTGTTTTAGATTTTTGCCATCCTAATAATTGTATAGGAGTTTTTTATTTTAATTATGCTGAGCATTGCGAATGGTAGAGAACTCTGATTTATGTTAATCCTGCTGATTTTAACATCTTCAATTACTAAGCTTCTACATCATATGACCATGAACTATGTACCCATATGGGAATTTAGGGCTTTGCAGGGCTTCAGGTCTAGGCCAGAGGTATTTTTAACCTTCCTGGAGCACAGTGTGACAATTGCCTTTGGGAAAATACAGACTACAAATGCCCACAATGTGTCATTTTAAAGATACTTTATTTATATACTTTATTTTTTAAAGCATTTTTAGGTTCAGTAGAAAAATTGAGCAGGAAATACAGAGTCCCCATATACTCTCAGCCTCCATAGACTCATAGCTTCTTCCACCATCAACAGCCCAAGCGAGAGTAGTATACTTGTTACGTATCATTTGTGCTAGGTCCGCAATCTACATCAGGGTTCACTCTTGGTGGTGTACATTCTGTGGGTTTGGACAAATGTATAAGGACTTGTATCCAAGATAATAGAATAATACAAAATGTTTTCCCTGCTATCTAAATCCTCCGTGCTCTGCCTTTTCACACAACCCTCCCTCTTAACCCTTGTCAACCACTGATCTTTTTACTCTCTCCAGTTTTTCCTTTTCTAGATTGTCAAATAGCTGAAATCAGACAACAGTCTTTTCGGATTGACTTCTTTTACTTAATAAAATGTATTTACAAGTGTCCCCATGTGTTTTTGTGGCTTGATAGCTCACTTCCTTTTAGTGCTGAGTAATATTCCGTTGTCTTAATGTACCACAACTTATTTATACATTCACTTATTAAGGATATCTTGATTGCTTTCAAGTTTTGGCAGTTATGATAAAGCTGCTATAAAAATCCAAATATGACATTTCTGTTTGGACATAAATTTTTAACTCACTCAAGTAAATACTAAGGATAACAACTGTTGGATCATGTGGTAAGAGTATGTTTAATTTTGTAAGAAGTAACCAAACCATCTTTCAAGTTGACTTTATTACTTTTCATTCCCACCAACAATTAATGGGTAGTCGTCTTCAAATTCTTGCCAGTATTTGGAATTGTTAGTGTTTTAGATTTTTGCCATCCTAATAATTGTATAGTGGTACGTCATTTTAATTTCAAATTCTCTAGTGACATATAATGTTGATCATCTTTTTCATATGCTTATTTGCCACATATATCACCTTTAATAAGTTGTCTGTTAAGGTCTTTGGCCCAGTTTTTAATTGGATTGCCTGTTCTGTTACTTTTGAAATTTTAGAGTTTATTTGTATAGTTTGGATTGCAGTATTTTTTGTATGTGCTTTGCAAATATTTTATGTATGATTTTATGTATGCATTTTGCAAACATTTCTCCAAATGTGTAGCTTATCTCCTTATTCTCACAGTAGTATCTTTCATAGAACAGAAATTTTTAATTTTAATGAAGTCCATCTTATCAATTATTTCATGGATCCTGTCTTTTGTGTTGTATCTTAAAATGTCATTAGAATAAACAAGATCATCTGGATTTTCTCCTGTCTTCTAGGAGTTTTATAGTTTTGCATTTTACATTGTTTATTATTCATTTTGAATTAATTTTTGTGAAGAGTATAAGATCTGTGTTCAGATTTATTTGGGGACATATATATGTTCACATGTTTCAACACCATTGTTTAAAAGAGTATTTTTCTCCATTGTATTGCCTTTCATTAAAGGTCAGTAGATTATATTTATATGGATCTATTTATGGATTCTCTATTCTATTCCTTTGTTCTATTTTAATAATTTTGGTCATGCCACTTTTCCTGATTACTGTGTTGTTTAGTTGTTAATTCATGTCTGACCCTTTTGCAGTTCCATGGACTGTAGCCTGCCAGGCTTCTCTGTCCATGGGATTTCCTAGGCAAGAATACTGGAGTGGATTTCCATTTCATTCTCCAGAGGATCTTCCTGACCCAGGGATCAAAACTGCATCTCCTGAATTGGCAGGTAGATTCTTTACCACTGGGTCACTAGGGAAGCCCCTTGATGACTATAACTGTATGATAATTCTAAGTTGTATAGTTTCAGTCCTCTGGGTTCTTTTCCAGTACAGTGTTGCCTGTTATATGTCTTTTGCCTCTGCATATAAACTTTAAATTAAATTTGTCAATATATACAAAATAACTTCCTGGGATTTTTATTGGATTACGTTGAATCTACAGATGTAGTTGGGAAGAACTGACATCTTGACAAATTGAGTCTTCTTATGCATAGATATAAACTAGTTCTTCACCTAATTTTTTGATTTCTTCCAATCAGTGATTTCTAGGTCTCCTCATATAGGTCTTGTATATGTTGCTTTTTAGATTTATACCTAAGTACTTCAATTTAATGTGCTAATATGAATTGTACTATGTTATTATTTTAAATTTCACTTGTTCATGTTAGTGTGTAGGAAAGCAACTGACTTTTGTATGTTGACTTTGTATCCTACAACTTTAAAATAATCACTTATTAATTCCAGAAGGTTTTTTGTTAGTTATTTTGGATTCTATACATAGAAATTCATGTAATCTGTGAACAAAATCAGATTTATTTCTTCCTTTCCAGTTTTCATGCCTTTTATTTCCTTTTCTTGTCTTATTTCTTTAGCTAGGTCTTCCTGTACAGTGCTAAAAAGGAGTGGGTAGAATGGACATCTTTGTCTTATTCTTGATATTTTAGTTTCTTAATTATGATGTTAACTGTAGTTTTTTTTTGTAGGTAGTCTTAAGTTTCCCTTTATTTTTAGTTTACTGAGGGGTTTTTTCAGGAATGAGTGTTGGATTTGGTTAAATGCTTTTTCTGCATCTATTGATATGGTCCTATGATTTTTCTTCATTAGCCTCTTGATTTGTCAGGTTAGAATAACTGATTTTGGAATCTTGAACCAAGACAACTAATTTTTATGACTTCAAGGACTTCTAATGAATAGACTAAATTTTTATATCTACACTTTCTTTACCACATTTATACTTTATTAAAAATTGTAATCTTGCCTTTTCAGCAACAATAAATCCTAATAATGGAATTTTACAATCTTGCAAAAATACTGTAGAGGTTAGTTGTAGACATTGATACATAGGAAATGACATCTTCTTCCACAAAAAAAGTCAGATTCAAATAATTTCTTTTCAAGTTTATTAGGAAAGTACAACATTGTCATAAAAGTTTCATTACACTGAATAGCTTTAATAAAGTTTTTCTATAAAATATTTCTCTGATATACAACTTATTGCATTTCTCACAGTACTTATGCAGTTTAAGAGGTGATATTGAAAGTGGAAGTTCTAAGTACTATGTGTAATTGCTGAGTTACATAAACATTTGATTGCAGCATGTAAGTCCTTTGGGCTATAAGGCAGAGTTTATATCATGGAAGACTATTTCAGTTATAGCCTCTACCATTTTACACTTATAAGAGATGCCTATTGAAAGAGAATAAGGGATAATCAGATGAAGCTGCATTTAGTCTGGATAAAATGTGTCTGTGATAATGAAAGCAATATGGTGTAAGAAAATTTTTAAGAATTTCATTCATAAGGAAATCTAGACTCAAATTTCATAATCTTAGTTGCCGCTCATAATAACCTGAAGACCTTGGTGGAGGGGAGAAAAAGAACAAATAAAAGAATGCTTAATTCCCAGTCAGTGCTTGATATAATTGGTTTGGGGTCAGGTCCATACACTGACAGTTTTAAAGAGTACCTTCAGAGGATCACATTGTGCAGCCAGGTTAACAGGATCTAACCCCCTTTTTCTCTTTTTTCATGCCTTTTATTTCTTTGAGCTGGTTTTACATCTAAGGAGTGGGTAGAATGGACATCTTTGTCTTATTCTTGATATTTTAGTTTCTTAATTATGATGTTAACTGTAGTTTTTTTTTGTAGGTAGTCTTAAGTTTCCCTTTATTTTTAGTTTACTGAGGGGTTTTTTCAGGAATGAGTGTTGGATTTGGTTAAATGCTTTTTCTGCATCTATTGATATGGTCCTATGATTTTTCTTCATTAGCCTCTTGATTTGTCAGGTTAGAATAACTGATTTTGGAATCTTGAACCAAGACAACTAATTTTTATGACTTCAAGGACTTCTAATGAATAGACTAAATTTTTATATCTACACTTTCTTTACCACATTTATACTTTATTAAAAATTGTAATCTTGCCTTTTCAGCAACAATAAATCCTAATAATGGAATTTTACAATCTTGCAAAAATACTGTAGAGGTTAGTTGTAGACATTGATACATAGGAAATGACATCTTCTTCCACAAAAAAAGTCAGATTCAAATAATTTCTTTTCAAGTTTATTAGGAAAGTACAACATTGTCATAAAAGTTTCATTACACTGAATAGCTTTAATAAAGTTTTTCTATAAAATATTTCTCTGATATACAACTTATTGCATTTCTCACAGTACTTATGCAGTTTAAGAGGTGATATTGAAAGTGGAAGTTCTAAGTACTATGTGTAATTGCTGAGTTACATAAACATTTGATTGCAGCATGTAAGTCCTTTGGGCTATAAGGCAGAGTTTATATCATGGAAGACTATTTCAGTTATAGCCTCTACCATTTTACACTTATAAGAGATGCCTATTGAAAGAGAATAAGGGATAATCAGATGAAGCTGCATTTAGTCTGGATAAAATGTGTCTGTGATAATGAAAGCAATATGGTGTAAGAAAATTTTTAAGAATTTCATTCATAAGGAAATCTAGACTCAAATTTCATAATCTTAGTTGCCGCTCATAATAACCTGAAGACCTTGGTGGAGGGGAGAAAAAGAACAAATAAAAGAATGCTTAATTCCCAGTCAGTGCTTGATATAATTGGTTTGGGGTCAGGTCCATACACTGACAGTTTTAAAGAGTACCTTCAGAGGATCACATTGTGCAGCCAGGTTGAAAACCAGTGATCTAACCCTTGTGGTTTATTTAAAGCAGACATAATGAGGTGGGTGACTAATATACTCTGCTCATTTTGTAGTTTTCCAGCGGCAGGTGTCCCGACTTAAATATTTTCTGTGCCCCAGCTGTTGCATTTCTTTCATCTGACAGACTTCCCATTGCCTTCTCCTCATCACTAGTTATGCTAAGCAAAAGAGGTAAAATGTGAGAAATAAGGTTCCCTCTGCCTTATTTCTCATAAATTGCTGATATAAAGCTTGAGTTGGAGAGAGGGTAGAAAAGTGGAAATTGAACCACAAGCTGAAATGAAAAATTGTATTGATTTCAAGATTGCATCACAAAATAAAACCATCTCCCTCCATTAGTCTAAATAATTTTGGTTTAAATATTTAGGTACAGTTAGGATTATCATTTATGAATATAAGCCATGTAAAAAGTATTTTAACTCTGAGAACTCAGTAAAGATAATTGATTTTAAAAAGTGTTTAATGATAAATGTTTATACCGTAGAACTTTTGGTTAATGAACAGTTTAATCCTTTTATTTATTTATATTGATTTCCTTAACAGCAGGAACTTCTCATGCAGATTTTGATGCCTTTGTGGATCTTGATACATGCTCTCCTGCTATTGAAAAATTAGAGGAAAACACCTTTTTTGAGAGAAATTTGAAAGAGAAGAGCAGAGATATAGAAAGTAATAAAAAGCATGATGATTCCCACAAATCACTTGAGAACAACGATTCTTTGCCAAATACAGATTTAGGAAAACCCTCCGTCAAGGAGAAATTAACTCAAGAGAACAAAAAATCCTTGGAATTCAGTTATCAGCATGAGAGGTCAAACTCTGAAGAGTCTAAAACTACAGAGTCACCACAGGTAAAAATCTGTCATTTTTATTGTATTAAAAATATTATAATTATCATAATGAAATTTCATATTTATACAATATATTCTTAAATGTTACTTCCTATTGAATTTGATATTTGTAACTTGATGGTTGAAGAGCAACTCATGGGAAAGAATGTAAATGATTTACAGGAGAAATTCTAATATTGTAAATGCCACTATAACAAATGCTTTTCTATGACAAATAATTTAAGGTTCACCTCATGCACCACAGTAAGAGTATTGTTACTTTTCTAAATGAAATTCATTATTATGAATAATTTAGTACAATAAATCCTTTCTAGCTTTCTACTCTATAGTCACTGGTAAAAATGAAAAAAAATGTAGTTTTGTAGATAAAACCAGTTTTGTGGCATAATGTACATAACATTTGAAAGGTAAAAGGTAATTCTTCAGGAATATAGCTAATAAAGAAACAGGGGTATAGTTTTGCTTCTTCTTAGAGAAAAAAAGATAAATTTGCTCATTGTATTATTGCTAAATCTAAAATTTCTATTCTGTGTATTGGAGAGAGGGTAGAAAAGTGGAAATTGAACCACAAGCTGAAATGAAAATTGTATTGATTTCAAGATTGCATCACAAAATAAAACCATCTCCTCCATTAGTCTAAATAATTTTGGTTTAAATATTTAGGTACAGTTAGGATTATCATTTATGAATATAAGCCATGTAAAAGTATTTTAACTCTGAGAACTCAGTAAAGATAATTGATTTTAAAAAGTGTTTAATGATAAATGTTTATACCGTAGAACTTTTGGTTAATGAACAGTTTAATCCTTTTATTTATTTATATTGATTTCCTTAACAGCAGGAACTTCTCATGCAGATTTTGATGCCTTTGTGGATCTTGATACATGCTCTCCTGCTATTGAAAAATTAGAGGAAAACACCTTTTTTGAGAGAAATTTGAAAGAGAAGAGCAGAGATATAGAAAGTAATAAAAAGCATGATGATTCCCACAAATCACTTGAGAACAACGATTCTTTGCCAAATACAGATTTAGGAAAACCCTCCGTCAAGGAGAAATTAACTCAAGAGAACAAAAAATCCTTGGAATTCAGTTATCAGCATGAGAGGTCAAACTCTGAAGAGTCTAAAACTACAGAGTCACCACAGGTAAAAATCTGTCATTTTTATTGTATTAAAAATATTATAATTATCATAATGAAATTTCATATTTATACAATATATTCTTAAATGTTACTTCCTATTGAATTTGATATTTGTAACTTGATGGTTGAAGAGCAACTCATGGGAAAGAATGTAAATGATTTACAGGAGAAATTCTAATATTGTAAATGCCACTATAACAAATGCTTTTCTATGACAAATAATTTAAGGTTCACCTCATGCACCACAGTAAGAGTATTGTTACTTTTCTAAATGAAATTCATTATTATGAATAATTTAGTACAATAAATCCTTTCTAGCTTTCTACTCTATAGTCACTGGTAAAAATGAAAAAAAATGTAGTTTTGTAGATAAAACCAGTTTTGTGGCATAATGTACATAACATTTGAAAGGTAAAGGTAATTCTTCAGGAATATAGCTAATAAAGAAACAGGGGTATAGTTTTGCTTCTTCTTAGAGAAAAAAAGATAAATTTGCTCATTGTATTATTGCTAAATCTAAAATTTCTATTCTGTGTATTAAAATCTTAAGTAATTATAATTATTAATAATACATTATTTAGAAATTAGACAAATCAAATGTTAAATTCTTTGGAAACTGGGCAAATCAAACATTTTAACAAGATTTCAACATCATTTACAATGAATCTCCTTGGTGCCTAAACTGAAAGATGGGACCAGAGTCAAAGAAGAAGTATTGAGCTGCTGCTACTTCTGCTCGGGGGACTGGACTTTTTACCTACTTAATGACAGGCCTTCTTCCTTTTCAAAGTGAGAAATTAGGACTGAGACCTCTGCAAAAACCTTAGATCCCTAAAAGTCTGCTCAGTCTCTGAAGGGATATACAAGGAGACATACTTGCAGGTGCAAGAAAATGAAAGGAAATTGATTTCTTCATGGAATCTGGCCCAAGTCAATAAATATCGTATCTGAAAAATGGAAATCTTGGGCTTTCATCTAGCTTTGGTTTAGTTTTGACTATACATTTCTGGCTTGGAAGTTCCAAGCCAGAAATGTTGAAATCGGGCTTCCCTTGTGGCTCAGTGGATAAGAACCTGTCTGCCAATGCAGGAGACACAAGTTTGATCCCTGATCCGGGAAGATCCCACATACTGCAGAGCAGCTAAACCCACACATCAACAAAGACCCAGCACAGCCAAAAATAAATAAATTAAAAAAAAAAAAAGAAATGTTGGAATCTGCCCAAACGACAATCACCTGTGTCTATTCGTGCCCTGATAAATCTGGAAAGAATGTAAATGATTTACAGGAGAAATTCTAATATTGTAAATGCCACTATAACAAATGCTTTTCTATGACAAATAATTTAAGGTTCACCTCATGCACCACAGTAAGAGTATTGTTACTTTTCTAAATGAAATTCATTATTATGAATAATTTAGTACAATAAATCCTTTCTAGCTTTCTACTCTATAGTCACTGGTAAAAATGAAAAAAAATGTAGTTTTGTAGATAAAACCAGTTTTGTGGCATAATGTACATAACATTTGAAAGGTAAAAGGTAATTCTTCAGGAATATAGCTAATAAAGAAACAGGGGTATAGTTTTGCTTCTTCTTAGAGAAAAAAAGATAAATTTGCTCATTGTATTATTGCTAAATCTAAAATTTCTATTCTGTGTATTAAAATCTTAAGTAATTATAATTATTAATAATACATTATTTAGAAATTAGACAAATCAAATGTTAAATTCTTTGGAAACTGGGCAAATCAAACATTTTAACAAGATTTCAACATCATTTACAATGAATCTCCTTGGTGCCTAAACTGAAAGATGGGACCAGAGTCAAAGAAGAAGTATTGAGCTGCTGCTACTTCTGCTCGGGGGACTGGACTTTTTACCTACTTAATGACAGGCCTTCTTCCTTTTCAAAGTGAGAAATTAGGACTGAGACCTCTGCAAAAACCTTAGATCCCTAAAAGTCTGCTCAGTCTCTGAAGGGATATACAAGGAGACATACTTGCAGGTGCAAGAAAATGAAAGGAAATTGATTTCTTCATGGAATCTGGCCCAAGTCAATAAATATCGTATCTGAAAAATGGAAATCTTGGGCTTTCATCTAGCTTTGGTTTAGTTTTGACTATACATTTCTGGCTTGGAAGTTCCAAGCCAGAAATGTTGAAATCGGGCTTCCCTTGTGGCTCAGTGGATAAGAACCTGTCTGCCAATGCAGGAGACACAAGTTTGATCCCTGATCCGGGAAGATCCCACATACTGCAGAGCAGCTAAACCCACACATCAACAAAGACCCAGCACAGCCAAAAATAAATAAATTAAAAAAAAAAAAAGAAATGTTGGAATCTGCCACACCGACATTCACCTGTGTCTATTCGTGCCCTGATAAATCTGGCAAATAGACACCAACCCCTCATAGAAAGACATTCCCACAATTTGGCCAGCAATAGATTCCCCCCAATCAACCGCCACTGTAGCTGAGCTTCTTCCCTTCCCAATGAAGAAAACAACTGATCACAGAATGAATTTCAGTAAACAGAACAAAGATCTCTGATTTTCCAGTTTCCAAAGGGCATCGTGCTGAGAGCCAAGTGACACCAGCACATGCTGTGTGCTCTGTTATAGGAGGAGAATTATGGATGAACTCAGATGTAATCATGCTCAAAAACTTATGTAGTAATAGTGTATGTCAATTTCAATACCATAACACAACTAATTCATTGAAGGCAAAAGAAGAAGGGAGGTGGCAGAGAATAAGATGATTAGGTCGCATCACTGACTCCATGGACATGAATTTGAGCAAACACCGGGAGCTAGTGAATGACAGGGAAGCCTGACGTGCTGCAGTCCATGGAGTCACAAAGAGTCGGACACAACTTAGTGACTGAATAACAACAGCAATACTTAATTCTACTTATAAAATCTAATATATATATTTCAGTATAGATACCTGAAGCAAGTCTTTTAAATTACTGACATTGTATGATAAAGGTACATTATGTGTTATACACATCTATATAAAGTATTTACTTTTTAAAATTGAAATGTTAAAAAACTACTGATAATTATGATCCCTTATACTACTATTATAAAAAGAAAAGTGGTAAATGATTGTATAAGAGTGCACAGCTTTTTACACTTAGTTGTAACGTCTACTTTCTTTCCACCCCAAATGACTACATATGAACTTTTTCTCTCCTCCTGCCCTAGTAGATACCATTCCCTGGGCAGAAACTGTTCAGAAATCTGTGGTGCTAGTAGAGAATTTAGGAATAGGCAGCAGTGGTAGCAAAAATCTTCCCCTTCAAGCAGAGTAGAAGACAGTACACTTCAGTTTCCAGACGTTGTGTTCTTCATAAAGGTATGGAATTGTATTAAGTTGTGGAGCAGCAGCAGTGAGGTAGAACTGTGTGCCAGGAGGAATATGAACTAGTCAGGACCTTTCGGTTTTTACTTTGGAATTACCAGTTGTTAACTGGGGGAGATTGGGTAAGCAAACAAATTCACTCCCATTGTACTTTGTTAACCTAGGCTTTAAAAAAAAAACCCGTATTTTCAATTGTCTGATCCAAATATAAACTCCACTAGATGGGGTTCTGTGAGTTGGTGATCAGGGTCTGGGAGACCCAGTGAGGATGTCATGAGTAGGACTTCGCCTTTGAAGGAAGTGCTTTATTGGTCCCTAGCTCCAATCTGTAATGTTTTATCATTTATATGACTTATACGTTTGAATAGAGTTAAAATAATTTTCATTGTGTGACTAGCAACTTGAAACAGACTGCCTTTGAGCATTATTTAGATACACTGTGTGCATGCATGCTCAGCCGTGTCTGACTCTTGGCAACCCCATGGACTGTATGTAACCCACCAGACACTCCATGAAAATTTCAAGGCAAGAATACTGAAGTAGGTTGCCATTTCCTACTCCAGGGACATCTTCCTGACCCACATGGGATCAAACCTTCATGTCCTGTGCATCCTGCATGATAGGCAGATTCTTTACCACTGAGCCACCTGGAAGCGATACATTAGGGAACCATTAAATGCTAATGGCCACTCTAATAGTATTAGCCTATCTAGTGCTCTCATTGGACTTCCCCATTAGCTCAGAGGTAACGAGTTCATATGGGAGATGCAGGAGACCATGGTTCAATCCTTAGGTCAGCAATGTCCCCTAGAAGAAGGCATGGTAACCCACCCCTGTATTCTTGCCTGGAGAATCCCTTGGACAGAGGAGGGACCATGATCAGATCATATTTGTTTCCATCAGTATCTTGCTTTTATCTCTGAATTTATTTTACATATAGACAAAGACACTGTTCAAAAGCACAGCATATGAGAGAGACTTGATTTTTGAGAGTAATTTATGTGCAAAAACACTGAGGAAAGAAAATAAGGAAATAAAAGAGAAAGGAAAACTTTAGTTTTTTTTTTTTTTTTTTTCACCTCCTCCCTCGAAACTTTAGTTTTTTTTTTTTTTTTTTCATGAACTTCAATCCTCCTTAGATTTGATGGCAACTTTCAGATCATTACCATGATTGTGATTGATGTATTTTTCTGACTTACTCTATATAAATGTTGTGTTATGATTTATGTCTCCACAGCTAGAATCTAAACTTGATGTGGGCAGAATCCATACTTAGAACACAGTAGGTGCTCAATGAATGACTTGCTACTTTGTATGGATACGATAAACTTAATTTTGTTGAATATTTTGTTTCCTAGTTGTTACAAGAAATAGCCCTCAGGAGTAAGCCCATAAATGAACAATATCAAGGACTTGAAAGATTCTTTGTCTATGATAAAAATGAAAGACTGAGCTTCCTTCCTTCTCATAGCTTAGAATGCAGCTTCTCCAGTACTAGGATTACAGTTGCAGGTAAATTCAGACATAAGCTCAGATGGCCTGTGGACCAAGCTAACAATTTTCTGACACTTTTTTTTTTTTTTTAAATCAGTTTGTTGACATCTTAGGCAATACTGGGTAATTTGGTTTAACAAATAAAATTGTTTTCTTCTCTTCTAGCTGAAATTATTAACCCTGTGAGAATCACCAAATATTTATATTTAAGGCTGCTGTTAGAAAACATGGCTATAATGAGACTGAGAGATTATTTTTAGATTTTACAAGTGTGGCCCTTAATAAATTAATAGTACATCTTCAAATCACTTGATTAACTGTTAAGTGTTATAGTTCTTAGATGTCAACTTATAAGCAAATCTTAAAATCTGAGGATCTGTGGGTTTTCTGAGACATAGACGTAATTTCCTTTTAAAGTAAGATCTTGGTGTCACCTATATTCTTCGATTTCCTATGTATTCAAGTGTATTTTTTCACATGCATCCTATTATATTTTATATTATATTGCTGTATGTTTTTTAAAATGTTTGTGTCTCTTCATACTTGTATGTGTGCATTAGTGTGTTTGCAACATTTTTGCAGTTTATAATTTATTCCTTTGTTTTATATAATGATTAGACTTTTATCTTTCATAATTTACACCTCACTGTTATAAATACTTCCTATTTTGCTAACTGTTTATCCAGTAAGACAATACAGATAATGAAACAACACCGGTGCCTCGTCAACTTTATGTAATTTTACCATTTTTCCATTTTAGGAGACAAAGAGTGGATCCCAGACCATAGTGTAAGTGCATATGCTGATAACACAGTTGCCTTGGGTGTTCTGAAGCTTGGCCAGAGGCCGTCATCAAGGAGACTACAGCAAAAGACAGGTAAGGAGGGCTGTAAGGCTGCCCTGCCATGTTGTGGCTCGTTGTGTTTATTAGTTTGTCTCTTAGGAGTTTACTAGGCACCTGAAAATTTGTTTTGTCAGTTACTTAGTTTAAACTTATTCCCTTAAACTGTCCTAGACTTTTCTTCTACAACTGAAAAACCAAGAGTAGTCATTCTTCTTCTCAAAAACAGAAATTCTACAGTCAGCTATTTTTTGCAACAATGTGCTAGAGAATACTATTTTTAAAATGTAGCTCAGGATATAGCATATATATTTTGAACAGCCCTTATAAAATATATACTGAATTTCATTATAATTTTAGGAAACAGTATATTTATACTAGATTTTGTATCCTCCTCTACTTGATTCCTATTATGATCACACAAAGCCATAAAATTGCTGTTTGCTGCTGTGGTTAGACACCTCTGGTTTAAACCTAATGCTTAATGTGTTGGCCCTGAGACTGAGAGATTATTTTTAGATTTTACAAGTGTGGCCCTTAATAAATTAATAGTACATCTTCAAATCACTTGATTAACTGTTAAGTGTTATAGTTCTTAGATGTCAACTTATAAGCAAATCTTAAAATCTGAGGATCTGTGGGTTTTCTGAGACATAGACGTAATTTCCTTTTAAAGTAAGATCTTGGTGTCACCTATATTCTTCGATTTCCTATGTATTCAAGTGTATTTTTTCACATGCATCCTATTATATTTTATATTATATTGCTGTATGTTTTTTAAAATGTTTGTGTCTCTTCATACTTGTATGTGTGCATTAGTGTGTTTGCAACATTTTTGCAGTTTATAATTTATTCCTTTGTTTTATATAATGATTAGACTTTTATCTTTCATAATTTACACCTCACTGTTATAAATACTTCCTATTTTGCTAACTGTTTATCCAGTAAGACAATACAGATAATGAAACAACACCGGTGCCTCGTCAACTTTATGTAATTTTACCATTTTTCCATTTTAGGAGACAAAGAGTGGATCCCAGACCATAGTGTAAGTGCATATGCTGATAACACAGTTGCCTTGGGTGTTCTGAAGCTTGGCCAGAGGCCGTCATCAAGGAGACTACAGCAAAAGACAGGTAAGGAGGGCTGTAAGGCTGCCCTGCCATGTTGTGGCTCGTTGTGTTTATTAGTTTGTCTCTTAGGAGTTTACTAGGCACCTGAAAATTTGTTTTGTCAGTTACTTAGTTTAAACTTATTCCCTTAAACTGTCCTAGACTTTTCTTCTACAACTGAAAAACCAAGAGTAGTCATTCTTCTTCTCAAAAACAGAAATTCTACAGTCAGCTATTTTTTGCAACAATGTGCTAGAGAATACTATTTTTAAAATGTAGCTCAGGATATAGCATATATATTTTGAACAGCCCTTATAAAATATATACTGAATTTCATTATAATTTTAGGAAACAGTATATTTATACTAGATTTTGTATCCTCCTCTACTTGATTCCTATTATGATCACACAAAGCCATAAAATTGCTGTTTGCTGCTGTGGTTAGACACCTCTGGTTTAAACCTAATGCTTAATGTGTTGGCCCTGGAATGTGTATTTCACTTTAATAACTATTTTCTAGCCGAATTAATTTAGAGATTTTCTATAGGATAACTCTTTTGACATACTGAATGCTCATTGCAGTATTTTCCTAGCAAGTGCATGCAGAGAATTTTGACATTAAAATCAGTTGTGTTACTGACCATTATTGTTATCCTAACGTATATGATAAAGTAGGCTTGCTTTATGCTGAATTTTATATGAAGTTTCAGTAGATGACTGATGAATTAAGCCAATTCAGCACACATGCTGAGTATGATGGCACCGTGCTGGGCCCTGGAGGAAAAGAGCTGTATAAGTCATGTCCCTGATCTTTCGGGAGCTTATGGCTTAGGAGAAACATTTAACAAAGGAGACAGTTTGCCTTCATTTGAAGGCCTACTTCAAGTCAGAAATTTAATTATGTATGATTTGTCCAGGTATGTAAGATTTATATGTCTTTATTGCCCTAAATCCTATGATTAAAACAACTTGGCTAGCTTAGATTCTTTCCATATGCATTTATGTTGAGAATCTGTCAGATTTTAATAGGTTTTTTTTTTTCCAGTGGAAAATCCATTCATTTATGATAAATGTTTTTGGCTCTATAATTAGATACATACTTTTATATCAAAGGCTAGAGCAGCTTTGAAAATTCTGGATGCTTCCTTTGGAAGCAGTCAAAGAAACTTTTTAAAGTCACTATGTATTGATAAATTCACATGTATGCTATGAAAATTTGTTACTAGGACAAGCCTTTATCAGTAAGTAGCCAAATGCCTTGAAGTATCCATTTAGAATGATATGTTGAAATCAATAATTTACTAAAACCATTTGAAGGAGCACCTACTTGAGGCTTGGTGGTATAAAATAAGCCATGTTCACAGAAGCCTGGGAGCTTAGAGTCCAGTTCAGAGCCTCTCAGGTGTCAATGTGAGTGTAATCACCCGGGAAACTGTTATAATACCATTTATAAATCTCACCCTTAGAAATTTTGGTTCTTCATTAAGCTGAGATAAGGTTCAGAGATTTGCATTTATTTTATCAGTGATTCCACTTCATACTGATATAGATAGTCCAAATATCATACTTTGAGAAAACTGCAGTTTGGACATGTTGTTCACTTGCTAAGTTGTGTCTGACTCTTTGAGACCCTATGAACTACAGCATAGGCTCCTCTGCCCTTCACCATCTCCCAGAGTTTGCTCAAATTCATGCCCATTGACTTGATGATACCATCCAGTTATCTCATCCTCTGTTACCCCTTTCTCCTCTTGGTCTCAATCTTTCCCAGCATCAGAGTCTTTTCCAATGGGTCGGTCCTTTACATCAGGTGGCCAGAGTATTGGAGCATCAGTTTCAGCATCAGTCCTTCTAATGAATATTCATGGTTCCAATGAATATTCATAAATATTCAAGGTTTCCTTTAGGATTGACTGGTTTGATCTCCTTGCTGTTCAAGGGACTCTCAAGAGTCTTCTCCAGCACCACAGTTTAAAAATATTCTTTGGCACTTAACCTTCTTTATGGTCCAACTCTCACATCTCTATAGGGCTATCAGAAAAACCATAGTCATATAAATATATAAATTATACCATATATAATAAAGATTTTATGAAAAAACATGAGTAGCATGCTTCTGGAGACTTGTAGATAACTAATAATATAGTATATGTAATCAGTTATAATAGAAGTGTACACATTTAGAAATGGAAATGGTAAAATAATTGCTATTGAAACCTATCTGTATTCAAGATTTTAGACAGTGGGTAACAGTTTAGTCAAATCTTAAACAATTATTAAGACTTCCTGGTTAGAGGTAGAAGGAGATAACTTTCTGCACAGAGATAGTGGCCTGAAATACAAATGAAAATTTCCTGACTGTGCCACGAGTGGTTGCCAATTTATAAAGGTATTATTCTTTCTATAAGACTTTCAAGTTTGTTATTGTGAAAACATGATAGCTATGAAATACATGTGTTTAGCAGCAGGTCTGTTGATTCTACTCACATGCTACCGAAACTAACTGTTCCTTCATCCCAGCTTGTCTCTCTAATCTAAGGAAATTATAGATTAACCCTGATCACAATTACACTATAAATATAACGAAAGAAATTGTCCTCAGTATTAGTTCAAGTATAATATGCTATGATTGCTAATAATACCAGCAAAAATGTTGGAAAGATAATGTAAAATGGTGATTTGGGTTATACTAATGGGTATAAGAATGTCAGTAAAGATATAAAATATATAAATTACACACTGAAAATACTTTAATACAATAGTAATTATTCCTGTTCTAAGTAAAACTTTTGAATTGGATGAAACCTAATCAGAGGAACCTGCTTTTTACGTAGTGTTTCAATAACAAACAACATTCTGACCAAAGGACTGAATAGATTTTTCCCCTGGATAAAGGCTGCATTTTTGTCTTTTAATGTTCTTACTCTATTGTATAAATTACTGAGAATTTATACATTAGAAAATGTGCTTTTCTAAGAGCTCCTGAGACATTTATGGAAATCTGATTTACATTGCCAGTGATGGCATAAGTTACCTCTAAAAGGAAATTCTTATGTTTATAATCTACAAACTTAACTTAAAAAATATGAGATGACCCCTTTAGTCATGGCTTTTTTCATTTGTACCTGTCTTAACCGTGTCTTTAATTGTAGTCCTATACAGGAAACATACAAGGGAATGACATATTCACGTAAATAAACAAAATAAATAAAACCAAGGGCCAAACTGAAGCCTCTCTGTCTTTCTATGGCTTAGTTATGTTAAATTATACTTTGAGTAAACTTCCAGTAAGAATAGTCTCTTTCTTTGCCATATGTGAAGCGTAAGTCTGACCCACCACCTGTGTACTTTTTTTTTCTTTTCTCAATTGGGATCAATTAACCTCTGATACTGTGGCAGCCAGCCAGATGTTGTTACAAGAGTTCAACAAATGTTCATACTCTCCTGAATTTTCTGAAGGGCATATACATTATGTTAAATTTTTCTCATCTTGTATTTCTTTGTGTTGGTGGCAGAAGTCCATTTCTTCCTAACAGTATCTTTCGTTTATTTTATTTTAATGAATTCAAAATTCCTTTCAGTTTTGACTGAGAGATAGCACAATACAGATAGAAGGTGTGGCTTTCTCCATAGATCTAGAGGATTCAGCTAGTAGCTGAATCACTGAATTACTGTAGATAGCTGAATTATACTCTCTGACCTGTACTTCTACCATTGCTGTTCCTACTGCCGCTTCACTTATGACAAGTTTGCTTTTATTAATGGCTATAAATAAAATATTGACTCCTTACATATTTCAGGTAAGGTCATTCCTGAATTCTAGTCATTAAAATAAATATTAGGGATATTTACTTTAAAAAAAAGCATAGGCATGTTTTTGTCAGTTGTTTTTCTTCAAAATTGTATCTGAGCTCAAATAGATACAAAAAGGTCAGAATCTCATTTTAATTTATTCACAATTTCATTCCAATAAAATAGTTTTTCAAAATTGATTTCTGAAATGTTCATTAAAATTGGTGTCCTTTGGGACTTATCTTAGTTTTAATTGCTTAAGTAATTACATACTGTACTAAGACTCTTCTTAGGGTACTAGCTACCTTCAAAGTAGATCTTTTAAGTTTTTTAAAAAATACAAACTCAATCATCCTTGACTCTCTAATATATAACAATTGCCTGTAGCCACCCTTTGGAATTTTACATTTTCCTTTGAGTCAAAAGGGAGGGAATGATGTTGTATGACATATGTTCAGTCAAATCATAATTTCAATGATAATGACAATTGCCTTTCTTTAAAGAACCCAGTATTTTATACACAGACAATTTGTATTAAGGGAATGGAAGATTATCTTGTACATAATTTATATTTAATATACATGTATTTATATAAATCAAAAATAATGATCCAATATATTAAAAATATGTTTGTGCTATGAATATCTAAATTTGTGCCTTGAATATTCCCTTGGCCTTTTAAAAAAATCTTATGAGCAATATGATTTATATATAGTTAGGTTCTGTTAGTGTAAATTTTGAAGGGATTTTTTTTTTTCACCCTATGAATGAAGCACACATACTGAAGAAACCAATTAAGTTCAACCTTTGAAATAGATCAAGACAAAGTGGTGACTGTCCTGGTTGAACAAAGTAATAACCGGACTCAAATCTGTGCTTCTGGAATTTCCCACTGAAGTACCCTACCCCTTAAAGAAGCTGAGAGTGAATGCCTACTTAGGAAAATTAGAGATGTCTTCTCAATTTTCTTTAAATCCTGTGTTTTTCCAAAAGACTTTGCATACTGGTCTGTTTTGTGTCCATATCTGTCTTAATAGAAGAATGTACACACCATCAAATAAAATTGGATCATTAGGAAGTAGTACCATGTTTATCCTATGTGTGTTTTCCTCTTACAGGGCATAGTGCAATATTGTCCTAATATTTAAGAAACATGGCACAATGTTTGGCTGTGGGGTAGATGATAAGATTGGTGTGTTGAATTATTTTGGAATTGATTAGGTTGATAGACTTTTTTTGTTTCTTTGTTTTAGTTAATATTGAAATTAGCTTGCCTTTCTCTGAATGTGGACAAAATTAGGAAAGAATAATCCATCAGTGTTCTTTATGGCACAGGGCAAGTAATGTAGGATTCAGAAATTGAGGGAAAACAGAATGCATGATAATCTAAAGTTCATTTCCTCATAAATTCTGTTGCATGAATTTAACTGAGTTCAGGGGGCTAGTATTCGGTAGCTTTAAGCACTCTTTCAGAATTTTAAAACACAGTTGATTAATTTATTTTTAAATTTTAGGCCAGACATCACAGAGACCTTCAACAGCAAATTTACCACTTTCCAACTCCGTGAGAAGAAGTTCTAGCTTCTCTTCTACCTCTCCTCCCGGTCATGATGTTGTATGACATATGTTCAGTCAAATCATAATTTCAATGATAATGACAATTGCCTTTCTTTAAAGAACCCAGTATTTTATACACAGACAATTTGTATTAAGGGAATGGAAGATTATCTTGTACATAATTTATATTTAATATACATGTATTTATATAAATCAAAAATAATGATCCAATATATTAAAAATATGTTTGTGCTATGAATATCTAAATTTGTGCCTTGAATATTCCCTTGGCCTTTTAAAAAAATCTTATGAGCAATATGATTTATATATAGTTAGGTTCTGTTAGTGTAAATTTTGAAGGGATTTTTTTTTTTCACCCTATGAATGAAGCACACATACTGAAGAAACCAATTAAGTTCAACCTTTGAAATAGATCAAGACAAAGTGGTGACTGTCCTGGTTGAACAAAGTAATAACCGGACTCAAATCTGTGCTTCTGGAATTTCCCACTGAAGTACCCTACCCCTTAAAGAAGCTGAGAGTGAATGCCTACTTAGGAAAATTAGAGATGTCTTCTCAATTTTCTTTAAATCCTGTGTTTTTCCAAAAGACTTTGCATACTGGTCTGTTTTGTGTCCATATCTGTCTTAATAGAAGAATGTACACACCATCAAATAAAATTGGATCATTAGGAAGTAGTACCATGTTTATCCTATGTGTGTTTTCCTCTTACAGGGCATAGTGCAATATTGTCCTAATATTTAAGAAACATGGCACAATGTTTGGCTGTGGGGTAGATGATAAGATTGGTGTGTTGAATTATTTTGGAATTGATTAGGTTGATAGACTTTTTTTGTTTCTTTGTTTTAGTTAATATTGAAATTAGCTTGCCTTTCTCTGAATGTGGACAAAATTAGGAAAGAATAATCCATCAGTGTTCTTTATGGCACAGGGCAAGTAATGTAGGATTCAGAAATTGAGGGAAAACAGAATGCATGATAATCTAAAGTTCATTTCCTCATAAATTCTGTTGCATGAATTTAACTGAGTTCAGGGGGCTAGTATTCGGTAGCTTTAAGCACTCTTTCAGAATTTTAAAACACAGTTGATTAATTTATTTTTAAATTTTAGGCCAGACATCACAGAGACCTTCAACAGCAAATTTACCACTTTCCAACTCCGTGAGAAGAAGTTCTAGCTTCTCTTCTACCTCTCCTCCCCGGTCAAGAAGTGCAGCTACTCGGTCACTCTCTAAAGCTGCTTCTGAAATTTCAGAAATTGAATATATTGATGATACTGACTACGATGAGCCTTTCTTAGATGATACTGCTGATCAACAGACCTTAGATGGTTTGGAAAAAGAATTAAATGTGCTGAGAAATCATTCAGGTAATGCTATATTTCTTTTCACTGTAGACCATATTAACTCTGCCTTCCACCTGATTCTCCATATCATGCTCCAAGAAATCAAGCCTTTCCCTTTTCCTCTTTAAACCATCAGCCTTTGTGTCTATTTTCTTGACTATCCCTTGATATTACCCTGAAAATGTTATGAAATGTGTGGGTGCCCAGACATATCAGAGATTGTCGCCTAAACTCATGTAATTCATAGTTAAGCTGCGGCTTAAGGTCCTTCATGTGCACAGAAAAAATTTTTTTCTCTCCTTCCTACAAACTCCCTGAGTGACTAAACCCTGAAGCTTATAAGAGCCACAGCCCAATACACTTGGAGAAAAGAACTGTTCCATCTGATCTTTTGAAGCAGTGCTTCTCAGGTTTAAACGTATATACAAATCCCCCAGGGGTGTTGTTAAAATGCCTGTCTCAGGTGGGATGCTAGATTCTGCATTTTTTCCCAACTTTGAGCCTTTTATGTTGATTCCTTTCTAGAAATTTTGATTGTGGCATTCTTGAAAACATCTGTTTAATCTTTAGAGTCCACTGGCAGTTTAGCTAGATTTATTTAGTAGATCATAGTTTTTTTCCCTCTGCACTTAGTATACATTTCTCCACTATGTTCTGTCCCTGGATAATGTGCTAATTAGTAGTTTGGCACAGTTTCTCCATTTAACTTCTGTTTGGTTGAATTTAATTGTCGAATAGTTTCTCCCACTGGTAGAGCTTGTAATAGCTCTATTACTTGAATCCTGTCATGTTGGAGAATGCTTGCTGCCTTTGTATTTGAATGGCAAATTGACTACCACTATTCTCCTTGGATCTGGTCTTCCCAGGTGGCTCAGTGGTAAAGAATCTACCTGCCAAGAAGGAGACATGGGTTCAATCCTTGGATCAGGAAGATCTTTTGGAGTAAAAAATGGCAACTCATTCTAGTATTCTTGCCTGGGAAATCCCAAGGACAGAGGAGCCTAGCAGGCTACAGTCCAGGGTTGCAAAAGAGTTCAACATTAGTGACTAAACACCAACAAAATCTCCTTGGGTCACTTTTCTCTTAAACCTTGTGCACTGATTCATTCTTTCCTGGATCTGAATTCTTCTCTGAAGCAGTCCGAGGTTTATGATTCACTCTCTCTTTTGCATGTGACATACTTCTCTCCTGATTGAATGTTTGAAGACTTTTCTTTCTTAATCTTTGAAGTTCACATATTGAACCAAACATGTTTCAGTATCCATAATTCAGCATTTCTTAAAGCACAGAAGTTCCTGTTTATATTCAGAGAAATTTTTTGCTATCATGTATTTTAATTGCTTTTCTCTTCCATTTGGCGTTTTATTTTTTTCTTAAGAAACTGGTTTATGTTGGCTCTTTTTACAGTGTTTACATACATTTTCTTCAACTGTTTTAAACTGTTTTCATTTTGCATTGCATTACTGTAATTATCTCAAGTTTGTCTCTTACATCAGCATTTCAATTTTCAGCTGGTTTTATTCCATTCTTTATGGATTGACCCAAAATATTAGCTCTTTACAGGTATTCTTCTTTTCTTTTTTTTTTGGTAATTTTTACTTTGATGTAATTTAAACTTATAGAAAATTTGCAAGAAAGCAAGAAGAGTACAAGGGACTCTCATATACACTTTACCCACACCATCACCTGTTTGTCTTTCACCTCATTTGCATGTATGCATACACACACAGGCGCACACACACACAAATGCAACTCTTTTTCTGAACCATTTGAAAGGCTGTTATAAAAATCATGACCCTTTTTCAAAAATACATTTTAGTGTATTTCCTACAAACAAAGCTTTTTCTTTTAATAACCATAGTATGATCAAAATCAAGACATTGAATATTGATACATTCTCAGTATAATTCTCAGTATAATCTTCATATATATATATACACACATATATATATATCAATAAAATCTTCATATATATATCTAATTGTTTAAATTTGTCTCAATGATGTTCATTATAGTGTATTTTTTCTGGTGCAAGGTCCAATCCCGGAACAAGTGAGCATTTACTTAATTTTCCTTTTCTTTATGTCTGACATATTGCTATTTGATCTTTGAAATGAGTTTCATTCTTTTTAAAACTATCATTCACATTATTTATTTTGTAGCCAAAGGGCTTATGAGGGAATTTTCTTATGGTCTTAGTCTGTTATCTACCAGATTGCTCTTTCACTTAATCATTTTTTGTGTACAATGGATTCTTGGATACCAGTTTGTTTGCTGTCATTTCTTTGTATCTTGCTTGTTCACATGTATTGTGAGTGGGTTTTCTCAAATCTTCTGTCTTTTCTGCTATAGTGAGACTGCATTCTCCCAAAAATGCATTCTGTCTTTTCACTTGTACTAGACATGTTAGTCTTCTCTTTGGAGCTACTGTTTGTGAGTTAGCTGTTGACTCTTTTCTGTGTCCCATTGGCTCAAAGGCACAGGGAGGATAGAGGAAGGACTAAGGAGTTCAGCCTCCTATTGGAGGATCTGGGCTCTCTTGTCTTTTTCTGGGTCTTCATAAATGCCAAACTTTGTTGGTCCTGATTGCAAGTGTGTTATGTCTCTGTAGGGAAACCTGTGGATTTGTAATTTTCTTTTACTATCTGAGCCACCAGGGAAGCCCATGCAATTTTCTTTCCTCTGCTAAGATTTTATGGTAGATGTTTAGGGCTTAAAAATATTTTCAGTATTTTCTCCTCACTTTTCTCTTCATCCACTTTTTTTCCAGTTTGGTGTGGTACTGATGAGACTTGTGAGCACCTTAGATGACTCTCCTTCTCCTTTACTAGTTTGTGTGCATACTGAGTGGGGAGGAGTAAGGGTGGACTGCAGTAGGCCCCCAGCTGTACCTTAATGAATCTTCTTTTTATTCTCTTTGTCGTCCCTTGTCAAAGTTTATTATGTGAATTTTTATCTCTTCCTTTGATTCCTTTTATGATTTTATTTTATTTTTATTTTTCTCCTTTTTCTGTTCATTTCATTAAGGATTAGGGAAGAAGAGATTTTGAGTCATCATTACTTGTCATTCATTTACCTGACTTCACATTACTAAAAATCAAATGTAATTATCCTTGGAGGTAATTCTCATGTTAAAAGTCAGTTCTAGCAGCTTCCCTGGAGGTTCAGGGAACCTTAAGATTTCACTTTCCAGTGGAGAGGGTAGAGGGTTTGATACCTTGGGGAGCTAAGATTCAACATGCCTCATGGCCAAAAAAAAGGCTAAAACAGAAACAATATTGTAGCAACTTTAATAGAGACTGAAAAATGGTTCATATCAAAAAAGATCCTTAAAAAAGGTTAATTCTAAAATGAAGCATATTTTATCTGAACTAGATCAAAAGGATAGTCATAAAATTTTTAATTAGAAGATGAAGGTTTTCTTATTTTATGTCAATTCCTTTGTATCTTGCTTGTTCACATGTATTGTGAGTGGGTTTTCTCAAATCTTCTGTCTTTTCTGCTATAGTGAGACTGCATTCTCCCAAAAATGCATTCTGTCTTTTCACTTGTACTAGACATGTTAGTCTTCTCTTTGGAGCTACTGTTTGTGAGTTAGCTGTTGACTCTTTTCTGTGTCCCATTGGCTCAAAGGCACAGGGAGGATAGAGGAAGGACTAAGGAGTTCAGCCTCCTATTGGAGGATCTGGGCTCTCTTGTCTTTTTCTGGGTCTTCATAAATGCCAAACTTTGTTGGTCCTGATTGCAAGTGTGTTATGTCTCTGTAGGGAAACCTGTGGATTTGTAATTTTCTTTTACTATCTGAGCCACCAGGGAAGCCCATGCAATTTTCTTTCCTCTGCTAAGATTTTATGGTAGATGTTTAGGGCTTAAAAATATTTTCAGTATTTTCTCCTCACTTTTCTCTTCATCCACTTTTTTTCCAGTTTGGTGTGGTACTGATGAGACTTGTGAGCACCTTAGATGACTCTCCTTCTCCTTTACTAGTTTGTGTGCATACTGAGTGGGAGGAGTAAGGGTGGACTGCAGTAGGCCCCCAGCTGTACCTTAATGAATCTTCTTTTTATTCTCTTTGTCGTCCCTTGTCAAAGTTTATTATGTGAATTTTTATCTCTTCCTTTGATTCCTTTTATGATTTTATTTTATTTTTATTTTTCTCCTTTTTCTGTTCATTTCATTAAGGATTAGGGAAGAAGAGATTTTGAGTCATCATTACTTGTCATTCATTTACCTGACTTCACATTACTAAAAATCAAATGTAATTATCCTTGGAGGTAATTCTCATGTTAAAAGTCAGTTCTAGCAGCTTCCCTGGAGGTTCAGGGAACCTTAAGATTTCACTTTCCAGTGGAGAGGGTAGAGGGTTTGATACCTTGGGGAGCTAAGATTCAACATGCCTCATGGCCAAAAAAAAGGCTAAAACAGAAACAATATTGTAGCAACTTTAATAGAGACTGAAAAATGGTTCATATCAAAAAAGATCCTTAAAAAAGGTTAATTCTAAAATGAAGCATATTTTATCTGAACTAGATCAAAAGGATAGTCATAAAATTTTTAATTAGAAGATGAAGGTTTTCTTATTTTGATTGATCAATTCCATTATTTACAAATGAAATAATTTACAAACAGTAATTTGGAGTTGTTTGTTTCTAAGCTCTCAGCTTTTCCTTATGTGCTTCCAACCTCAGGGTTTGTCCTTATGTGCTTTGCTTTTCCCCTGTCCCTCACTTCCTCATACACTCACACCAGTAGTTTCACCAGAATACATAACTTTTCATACATTAAAAGCAAGTACACAATATGTAACCTGTGAACTGCCAGGACTTTTTTGATGGCTCAGGAGAAGAAATGTCATCACTTTCACACACTCCCCCCAGGAACAGCTCTCGCTTCATGTGGGAAGGTTGGGCTTGGATGAATGCACAGCTTTGGAGCTATTCACCTGGAGCTAAGGAAGGAAGAGGACCACATATCAGCTGAATCATCCCAATAGTCAGTAGATGATAGCTGTGGTGGTGCAGTCAGGTCTTATTCTTGAAAATTCATTGATTCTGCACAGACTTTTATATTCTTTTCAGCATCGACGGGTAGAAAAATTCCATCCACATGTCACTTCTCATGGTGCATTCTGGAACAACTCTCCATGAGGTCTGGTCTCACACAGACACAGCTACACAACTGAATTCATACAAATGTAAATGAATGTGCATTCCCAGGAAGGCTGCCTTCTTGTGAGCAGCAAATCTTTTGACTTGTTTTCTATGAGCCCTAGGATGCATCCATTTCCTCTAAGTTCTAGGAAGACGGCCCAGCCAAAGAGCCTGGGGAAGAGAAGGCAGAAAGTAGCTACATCCACTAGCGTTTCTTCTTTGGCTCCAATTGCTGAGACTGACAATAGCATCATTTCTGAAGAAGCAGGCCTGGCAGGAGCGGAGGATGTGCTTGTAAGAGTGCACAGGTGCTGGGGCTTCCCTGGTGGTCCAGTGGGTGGAGAGTCTGCCTTGCAGTGTAGGGGGCACCAGTTTGGTTCGATCCCTGGCCCTGGAGAATCCCTCATGCCAGCGGCTGGACCGGTGTGTCCAATTGCGAGCCAGCTCTCTGCAGCACATGTGCCCAGAACCTGTGCTCTGCGAGGAGAGGGGCCACTGCAGTGGGGCCACACAGGCTGAAGAGAGTAAATATGGATGAAAATAAATAAATTTTTAAAAAACAATAAAAGAGGTCAAAATTTAAAAAAAGCATCCACAGATCCTGAGCAGAGTAATTAAAGAGAGGAAAGATCTTTTCCTTACGCAAAAAAGAATAAAACCTATATAATACTAGGAGATGTAGCCATACTGCCTAGAATATGAAGTAAAATAGAGAGGTTTCCTGAGTAATTAGAAGGTTGACCATCAAGTAAGATATTAAACTGTAAAAGGACTAATCAGGATTTATAGTCAGCTGATTAACTAGATAACCCTTGTAAAGACAGTCAGGTCAAGTTGAATTAGAATGGCAGCCTTTTTGGTTTAGGGCATCTTTGAATTTCAGGGAAAAAAACTGAGTGACACATAAAAGTGAAAGTCAGCAGTCAACGTTAAAAAGATTCTGATGTAAGGAATATGAAACCATTCAATGAATGGTAATAATCACTGTTTGTTCTTATATGTACTGTTGCTCCATTTGATCTTCATAGCTATCCCCTGAGGTAAATGGTTGTGAAGGAGGTGCTAGATTTGGTCTCCCCTGTGTGGCTACAGTAGCGGAGACACTGGATGGTGGCAGGGACAGCTCCCTTGGGTGCCCAGACACACCCAGCACAAACCTAGGCAGGTCTGCTCCACTTTCCTTTGTCTGACCACTAGACCTTAGTGCCACTTAAATAATTTGAAATCCTCCCTTCAGATCATGATTATGATCACTTGAGAGGGAGAAGGTGCTTGGGGCAGAGTGAAGACAAAACCAAGAAGGGATGGAGGATAAATGAGGCAAGACAGTGGAGGACGGGAAAGAGGCTGGTGGACTGGGTATGGGCTCACAGGTCACAGGATGAGGGTCCTGGTTGTCATATCTCCCGAACTCTGGTACGTCTTTTGTATGTGTACCTAATCCTTTAGAAGTGGTTCTTGTTTTTGTTGATGGTGGTGAATTCCTTATTGAGAAATAGACTGTCTGCTTTGTTTCTATTCTTTGAAGTGTTTAATTCATTTGTTGGCCCTTCCTTTCCTCTTTACTTTATTTCTTTATTCATGTGTGTTTCTTTCCCCGTAGAGTAAAATTTTATGTATGTGTTTTAAGTGACCTGAGTTTTAGAAATACACTATGGAACTTTGTATTTAGTCAATTTCCCCTCTTTTCCATTCTTTATTATTGTATTTAAGAGATTCTTCAGTCATCAAAGAACATACACTCTTACTCCAGGGACAGGAGAGATTTAACTTCAATCCACTCCTCAACAGTCAGCTGATTTGACTCTTATAAAAATAAAATCTCCAATGTAAACATCAATGCAGTCTTCCCTGGTCCCGTATGAGAAAGATCAGAAGTCTTGGGGTTTTGTATGGTTGATGTTTTAGGTTTTAGCACTAACCTGCAGTAGGGATTTGTTTAAGTTTTATTTTTCTCTGCCTTGAAAGTCCAGTGATGTCACCTCTGCTCTTGTTAACTTCACAAGGCATTCATATATATAGTTTTGAGAATGAATAATTATACAGCAATAGTCCCATTCTATTTGTATAATTTGAATTAGCTCAGCCTTCATTCACTTAGGACTTGAAAGCCTAACAGAGGCTGATTACCTCTCCTGGTGGAATTCCTTAGATCAAGCCCCACCATTGGGTGAGCACTGTGGTTATACCAAATCCAATTCCTGAACTGACTGCTTTCCCATGGGTAACATTCTCTGTCATGGGGTATGTAAAGGGACTGTGCATACCTGCTTTTTTTTACCTTGTGGAAAAGTAAAAGAGAAGTTAATAACCTAATGCTAATGAATTAGATTCTAGAATATAGTGATTTATGATTTTGGAGAGCTGAAAAAGCTGAGGTTGAGTTCCAGTTGTTCTACCTGTAGTTGTGTGAACAAGTTATCCATCACTGGTGGGTCCTAATTTCTAGCATATGGGGATGGGACAACAATTTTTGTTGGGGAATCTTTTGTTTTTCTCAGATTAATCTTATAGAGAATTCCCAATCATAAATGAGGTCAAGGAAAGCTGTCTTGCTTGCTTTGGGATGGTGGGACCAGAAGCTGTATCCCTCAGCCTACTATATTTCCCCATGTATTCACATTGTGAATTCTCTGGATGTCTAAGGACACTTAGATTATAAATGTATTGATTTCTGTCTTTCAGGAGGAATATTCTAAGTTCCTTATTGTAGGGGAGTCTCTGCTTTTTCACAAACTTCGAGTTATAAGACCCACCTCCAATTATCTTCAGTCAAGGGGTTTGGTTCCTTTGATCCTGACACTTTCATAAAAGTGTAGTTTTAAAAGTCACCGTAGCATAACCTCATGTATGTTAGATGGTTCTGACAACATTATCAATGACAAAAATAAGGCATCATGACCTGTCTAATGTAATCGTATGTGTTTCTATACTTGATATTTTGGAGGTTCATGTAAGAATGTGTTTGCTTATACACTTGGTTATTGAATTTGTACTGTTTGTTGTTACCCAGTCTGAATCACAGACCAGTTTCATGAAAAAGAAGATTTTAAGATTTTTCCCCTTTCACATACACATGATTATTATCTACTGAAATAAAGCAAGACAGTCTAAAAAGATAGCTTTTCCATGACTAACCTTTGCCTCAGATTGTGTGGGGGCAAACCTTTTATTTTATAGAAGACAAAAAAGATATAATACAGTGTTTACCATTCAGACAACTTGAGGAGTTGCACAATATTGTAACTTTAAAAAGATTACTTATTTTTCTTGGAAACTTTGTGAATTTTCAGAGTATTTGACACTTAAAGTGTATGTTAAAAGTCAACGTGGCTAGGTAAAATAAGTAAGATTGTTGTTGTTTAGTTGCTAAGTTATGTCCAACTCTTTTGCAACCATATGGACTATATAGTCCAGGAGGCTCCTCTCTCCATGGAATTTTCCAGACAAGAATACTGGAGTGGGTTGTCATATCCTACTACAGGGTATCTTCCTGACCCAGGGATCGAACCCATCTCTGATGTCTCCTGCATTGCAGGAAATTCTTTACCACTGAGCCACCTGGGAAGCCCCTATTCTTTTTTTTTTTTTAAAGATTTATTTATTTATTTATTTGGGGGGGGGGTGAGGAG
The DNA here is from genome assembly GCA_022376925.1 of Tragulus kanchil. Taxonomy (NCBI): domain Eukaryota; kingdom Metazoa; phylum Chordata; class Mammalia; order Artiodactyla; family Tragulidae; genus Tragulus; species Tragulus kanchil. Next base: position 126,556,317 of record JAIOJX010000028.1, read on the forward strand.
GGAGGGGGGCAGAAGGGCTACTTCTATTGGTCTTTCATTTGTCTATTTTCATCCATCTTTGTTTTTTGGCCCTTGTGGGCCTCCCATCATGGTGGCCTCTGTTGTCACAGAGCACTGGCTCTGGGTGCATGCACTCCAGAGCTCCGGCTCGGTAGTTGGACACATCTGTTCAGCCGCTCTGCGGCACGTGGGATCTTCCCAGGCCAGGGATCGAGCCGGCACCCCCTGCATTGCAAGGCAGTGTCCTTACCCACTTGACCACCAGGGAAGCCCGGAAGCCCCTATTCTTGTAATGCTTGAACTTTATTGTGAGTAAACTTTCAGCACCATATGCTATGCTTTTGTTTCTTGAATTTATCTGTTGACAATGCATGAAATAAAATATTTCAGATCCTTCAGAAAAACTTTACAGCCTAACCTCAGAAGAGTTACGAGCCTTCAACAACTATTCGCTGAATATAAGTGAGACTACTCTAGATTTTCTTACAATGTCATGTGTGAGGGGCTCTGGTGGAGTTGAGGAACAAAGGTAGGTTAAATCTGCCACTTACATGTACAAAGAGTGCATACTAAAATTTTTGACAAGCCCCAACTAGTTATCTTTATTACATAAAGAAAGATTGTCCTCCTGTGTGTACTTTATATGGCTTTCCTTATAAAATGTTTAGGTCCTTTGCTGACCTATTATCAGGATTTAGTGAAAGGCTTATAATGTTGTTACTTTAATGTGAAGAGATAATTCTCTGCTGCACAATGTGTGTCAGGAAAATGAAAAGACATTTGGAATCTAATCATCTTTCAGCATTTCTTCTTATATTTAAAACAGTTGCCTTACTTGCATTCATTAACTTACTGAATTTCAATACTTTGCATTAATAGAGTCTTCCTCAATGTGGATAAAGTTTTTAGAATAGAACATTGAGAAGTCCCCTTCTTGAAATCAAGTCTAGATTGTTAATGATATCATTTTAACCTTCATTCCTTCCTTACACAGGATAAGAACATTTAGAGATGATGATCAGTTTATAAGGAATGTAGGTAAAACTAATAAGTCTTCAGAAAAGTAGTCTATTATGTCAAGGTATTATTGTCAAGCTAGAATTCCCTGAAAAAGGAAGAGTGACATAAAAGCCCCCTGAATTGCAAATTCATTTGATTGGTTGAAGTCTAATATTGCAGTTAAAAGGAATCAAGAGTTCATTATTCTGTCTTTCTGAAGGAAGAAATCATTTAGCTGTGGTTCAAGGATTTTTGCATTTCTAACGCCACTTACATTTTTTTAAAAAAGGGAACCAATATAAAGTTGCTATTTTTTCCCTAAAAAAACCCAAAGTAACTAAACCAACTTTATAAAAAGAAGGACATCTAGTACTAAATATAAGGCAATTATACTAATAGAATAGAACACATTTCTTTAAAACTTTCATGAGAAAGTTATTACCTTGTCCTTTTCTCTTCTTATACCAGTGAAAACTTTTTTTTTTTTTTAATCACATGTAAGATCTAAAGTGGTCCACAGACAAGAGCTTAGGAAATACTGGTTTAGCCTGTTTGGGGCATAAAATCCAAAGAAGAGTTCTGTCCATCATAGGGTGAATTTTTATATTATTTAGAAACATACATTGGCTGAAATTCTACATAACTTGGACCAAAATATCTGAACTGTGCAGGCTCCTCCCTGTGCCCCTATACTACTTCTTACCCCAAACCTCAGACAGCAACACTCTAGAGTTTCCATGAGTTCCTTTCTACCATAAAATGCAACAAAATAAAATAACTGTATAATTGCCATCATTAATTTTGACTTTGGCATATCTAGACTGGTTATCCACATAGTCCTAATTTACTATACACAAATGAGGTGATTTATTTGGCAGTCTATTCATTGGGATCCTGTTACACAACCAACATAATGATGAATGTTCTTAGTGATGATCTGGGGGCTCTACATGTTTCTGAAGTACCTTCTGAATCATCAATGAAAGACACAACCAGAGCCCATGAAATCTCTCTTTGGTTCCACTGTGACTTTCTCTCTTGGGAGAGGGAGAATGAAGTCTAGATTGTTAATGATATCATTTTAACCTTCATTCCTTCCTTACACAGGATAAGAACATTTAGAGATGATGATCAGTTTATAAGGAATGTAGGTAAAACTAATAAGTCTTCAGAAAAGTAGTCTATTATGTCAAGGTATTATTGTCAAGCTAGAATTCCCTGAAAAAGGAAGAGTGACATAAAAGCCCCCTGAATTGCAAATTCATTTGATTGGTTGAAGTCTAATATTGCAGTTAAAAGGAATCAAGAGTTCATTATTCTGTCTTTCTGAAGGAAGAAATCATTTAGCTGTGGTTCAAGGATTTTTGCATTTCTAACGCCACTTACATTTTTTTAAAAAAGGGAACCAATATAAAGTTGCTATTTTTTCCCTAAAAAAACCCAAAGTAACTAAACCAACTTTATAAAAAGAAGGACATCTAGTACTAAATATAAGGCAATTATACTAATAGAATAGAACACATTTCTTTAAAACTTTCATGAGAAAGTTATTACCTTGTCCTTTTCTCTTCTTATACCAGTGAAAACTTTTTTTTTTTTTTAATCACATGTAAGATCTAAAGTGGTCCACAGACAAGAGCTTAGGAAATACTGGTTTAGCCTGTTTGGGGCATAAAATCCAAAGAAGAGTTCTGTCCATCATAGGGTGAATTTTTATATTATTTAGAAACATACATTGGCTGAAATTCTACATAACTTGGACCAAAATATCTGAACTGTGCAGGCTCCTCCCTGTGCCCCTATACTACTTCTTACCCCAAACCTCAGACAGCAACACTCTAGAGTTTCCATGAGTTCCTTTCTACCATAAAATGCAACAAAATAAAATAACTGTATAATTGCCATCATTAATTTTGACTTTGGCATATCTAGACTGGTTATCCACATAGTCCTAATTTACTATACACAAATGAGGTGATTTATTTGGCAGTCTATTCATTGGGATCCTGTTACACAACCAACATAATGATGAATGTTCTTAGTGATGATCTGGGGGCTCTACATGTTTCTGAAGTACCTTCTGAATCATCAATGAAAGACACAACCAGAGCCCATGAAATCTCTCTTTGGTTCCACTGTGACTTTCTCTCTTGGGAGAGGGAGAATGATGAGAATCTCTCATTAAAAGGAGGCTTGGCATATTGGGCACATTGAAAATTACAGTCTCAGTCTGAGATCGCTCTCCTCATGTCTGCCTGCCTCCAATGACTTCAATGTGCATAGAATTGATCAGAAGACAAATGAAGAGTTGAAACTTGGTTCAGTATATTGTGTATTGATCTTTTAATGTATTTCCAGCTCTTCTGAAAATGATACTGAAATCCAGTCCTTGCTGACAGTTTCTGAAAGCAGTACAGATGAGGAGGAAGAAGATTTTCTTGACAAGCAACATATCATTACACTCCCATGGGCAAAGAGTACCTAGTGATCGTTCATTACCTTTTCCATTTTGTACCCAGAATAAAGCAAACCTGAAAAAAGTAATCAAGTGATTACCTGTCAAGGTGATGGAGATTTTTGATTATTGTCTCGGATGCTTCAAGGTTTACAGACTAATAAAAATTAGTGAAATTAGAAGTTGAAGGGCTTTTTCTTCCAAATTGCAGACTATATTAGTAATGCTTGGTGAAATTTTAAAAGTTATAACTGTGTCTCTAAGAACATAAGATGGTATATGATATCTTTTTAAAATTATTTTTTTTTGAAATATAGTTGATATATAATTATATAATTAGTACCTGATTATCTTTAAAGTAATATTTTATTGTTATATTATATTTTAAATAATTATAGTACCAATGTACATTTGATGACCTAGTTATACTTGGCAATATTATTAACTTAGCCTAGAATCCAGTTTTTACTTTGGTGGGTTTTTTTTCTTCCTGTTAGGGTTTTTGATATTTTCAGGAGTTTTGGTAGCATCAAAGTTGCTGCTAGAAGAAAGAAGACCTGAAATAAAGTGGATGTGATATTTGCCCTTCTCTTCTTTAGTAAACCACTGGAAATATCCTCTATGTATCTTATTTTGGGAGGATTAGTCTTTTATTGTTCTTGACATCTAAAAAAGGTGTTTTTGATCTGGGGCCCTTTCTAACCATGTTTCTGAAGTACCTTCTGAATCATCAATGAAAGACACAACCAGAGCCCATGAAATCTCTCTTTGGTTCCACTGTGACTTTCTCTCTTGGGAGAGGGAGAATGATGAGAATCTCTCATTAAAAGGAGGCTTGGCATATTGGGCACATTGAAAATTACAGTCTCAGTCTGAGATCGCTCTCCTCATGTCTGCCTGCCTCCAATGACTTCAATGTGCATAGAATTGATCAGAAGACAAATGAAGAGTTGAAACTTGGTTCAGTATATTGTGTATTGATCTTTTAATGTATTTCCAGCTCTTCTGAAAATGATACTGAAATCCAGTCCTTGCTGACAGTTTCTGAAAGCAGTACAGATGAGGAGGAAGAAGATTTTCTTGACAAGCAACATATCATTACACTCCCATGGGCAAAGAGTACCTAGTGATCGTTCATTACCTTTTCCATTTTGTACCCAGAATAAAGCAAACCTGAAAAAAGTAATCAAGTGATTACCTGTCAAGGTGATGGAGATTTTTGATTATTGTCTCGGATGCTTCAAGGTTTACAGACTAATAAAAATTAGTGAAATTAGAAGTTGAAGGGCTTTTTCTTCCAAATTGCAGACTATATTAGTAATGCTTGGTGAAATTTTAAAAGTTATAACTGTGTCTCTAAGAACATAAGATGGTATATGATATCTTTTTAAAATTATTTTTTATTGAAATATAGTTGATATATAATTATATAATTAGTACCTGATTATCTTTAAAGTAATATTTTATTGTTATATTATATTTTAAATAATTATAGTACCAATGTACATTTGATGACCTAGTTATACTTGGCAATATTATTAACTTAGCCTAGAATCCAGTTTTTACTTTGGTGGGTTTTTTTTCTTCCTGTTAGGGTTTTTGATATTTTCAGGAGTTTTGGTAGCATCAAAAGTTGCTGCTAGAAGAAAGAAGACCTGAAATAAAGTGGATGTGATATTTGCCCTTCTCTTCTTTAGTAAACCACTGGAAATATCCTCTATGTATCTTATTTTGGGAGGATTAGTCTGATTGTTCATTTTATGTGGCATCTTGACCATGCTAAAGTACTCAGATATCTGGTCACACTTTAAGTGTTTCTATGAAGGTATTTTTCAGAGAAGATTAATATTTAAATCAATAGACTATGACTAAAGCAGACTACTGTCCATAGTAGACTGAGGTCCTCTAAGAGAGAATTCTGTCCTCAGACTGCCTTCTGGTTCAAGCTACAACATCAGCCCTTCTCTGGTCTCCAGTCTACCTGCCTGCCCTGTAGATTTTGAATTTGCTGGCCATCACAATTGGATTGGTTTCCCTAAAGAATCCTGACTGGTACAAACACAGTCAGTATGGAGGATTGTTGTGATAGGATGAAAAAAAAAAAATCACATTTTGAAGTGTTAAGTGTTTTGGATAGTCCTGAGTGGTACTGGATCCCTGGGTTGGTGTTCTAGATTTTACATAAGTTTAAAATGCAAGGGCTTAAAAAGAAACAAAAGATGACACAGGAAGATAGTTTTATGGGTATTACTTTGCAATGTCTTAGGACAGTTTTCCTTTAAGGAGTTTGTTGACTTACCAGAAAAATATTCCTAGAGGTCGGCCTAACCATTATGCCAGCAACACAGCATAGTCCTATCTCAGGATTCAGTCTTTTTTTTCTGGATAGTATTCTAAAATTCTAAATTCTGAGTTTCTGGGTTGAAAGCCCATAAAGACTGATGGTTGCTTAGTGTAAATCTATCTTTGATACTTTTTTCCACGGCATCAATCAATTTTACTGGCATTCACACACATTATCTGCTTAGAGGATAGAAAATGAGGGTAAAGAGCCCAGTAGCTCTTTCTGTGTCTTTTAGCATAAAATGTCATTTATTAAAAGTGATTAACATAAGTGAACAGGAAGTGATCAGGAAAGCCAGTCATCCTATCAGAATAAAATTTTTCAAAAGGAATATTAAAATTAAAAGTGTGCATCCTCAGTATTGTTACTGTTCCCTGAGCACTTCTACCACAATCCCAAAGAGAGACAGACTTGAATCTTCCTCATTTGTGTCAGAAGCCCTTCTGGCATCTCAACCCTGAGGCTGGATTTTAGTATCTAGAGTTAAAATGGGGATTTCCTGTTCATCTGTTCAGATAAGAAAATGCTATTTTTCTTTTCTGCATGTCTGCTCAGGTTTCAAGTTTCTCAGCTCTCCTGCTTCTCCTTTGCTCTAAGACATCTTCCTTTCCCTTTTGATGAAAAAGAAAATTGTTCCTCTGGGTGCATTGTATAAAACTCCCATTTTTTCTCAGATGAAATGGCAGGAGATGTTATACTGTTCTCGTTAAGAAAGTAGGTCCACTACTACTGCTTCTGTGTATTCAGTGATGGCTTCCATCTTTAATAAACTAGCTTGGAAGGAGATTTTATAATATCCCATTACCTTTTATAATATAAGAATTTTGAAATAAAAATTAAGATGATAGGTAGATGTCATCAGTGCATTCCTGGCCAGAATTTGAAACAAGGAGTGACTCAATGACATTGTCATTTGACTTCCAAAATAGCATTGAATACGAGGGTCCTCTGGGGCAGAGCAGACCCCCTTCTGCCTTTATTTGCTTCCCATAACCACACATTTAGGAAAGTTCCTTAATTCATTTGCCATTTGTCTAATGAGGAAATAAAAACTAAATAAGATTAGAACCTTTGCCTGAAGCAACTTCAATGTGTTCTCTCATCTTGGAGATCAAGCTTAAAATCACTATTAAAGGCATGCACCTAGTTCTAACTGTGGAATTGAGAGAGCTATAGACATTCTAGAAGAATCACAACTATATTCCTAATTCTAGAGTTAGTACAGTGTGCCTCTAGAAACTCTTAGACAAATGATCACATGATTTTACATACATGTTGGGATTTAGCAATTCATATGCAAACTTGTCTCTGGTGTACAGCCATAGAAAATCCTGTAATTTTACAGTTCTGGCCATACACATGATAGAAACAAAATAAAATTAAATTATATTTGAGAGTTGTAATATGTTGTTTGATACTTACTGAAGTCAACCATATCTGGTGCCCTCTGAATGTGTCACACAACACAGGCCAGTGGCATACTCCACCCTTAAAAAAAAAAATCAGAGACAGACTTGAATCTTCCTCATTTGTGTCAGAAGCCCTTCTGGCATCTCAACCCTGAGGCTGGATTTTAGTATCTAGAGTTAAAATGGGGATTTCCTGTTCATCTGTTCAGATAAGAAAATGCTATTTTTCTTTTCTGCATGTCTGCTCAGGTTTCAAGTTTCTCAGCTCTCCTGCTTCTCCTTTGCTCTAAGACATCTTCCTTTCCCTTTTGATGAAAAAGAAAATTGTTCCTCTGGGTGCATTGTATAAAACTCCCATTTTTTTTTCTCAGATGAAATGGCAGGAGATGTTATACTGTTCTCGTTAAGAAAGTAGGTCCACTACTACTGCTTCTGTGTATTCAGTGATGGCTTCCATCTTTAATAAACTAGCTTGGAAGGAGATTTTATAATATCCCATTACCTTTTATAATATAAGAATTTTGAAATAAAAATTAAGATGATAGGTAGATGTCATCAGTGCATTCCTGGCCAGAATTTGAAACAAGGAGTGACTCAATGACATTGTCATTTGACTTCCAAAATAGCATTGAATACGAGGGTCCTCTGGGGCAGAGCAGACCCCCTTCTGCCTTTATTTGCTTCCCATAACCACACATTTAGGAAAGTTCCTTAATTCATTTGCCATTTGTCTAATGAGGAAATAAAAACTAAATAAGATTAGAACCTTTGCCTGAAGCAACTTCAATGTGTTCTCTCATCTTGGAGATCAAGCTTAAAATCACTATTAAAGGCATGCACCTAGTTCTAACTGTGGAATTGAGAGAGCTATAGACATTCTAGAAGAATCACAACTATATTCCTAATTCTAGAGTTAGTACAGTGTGCCTCTAGAAACTCTTAGACAAATGATCACATGATTTTACATACATGTTGGGATTTAGCAATTCATATGCAAACTTGTCTCTGGTGTACAGCCATAGAAAATCCTGTAATTTTACAGTTCTGGCCATACACATGATAGAAACAAAATAAAATTAAATTATATTTGAGAGTTGTAATATGTTGTTTGATACTTACTGAAGTCAACCATATCTGGTGCCCTCTGAATGTGTCACACAACACAGGCCAGTGGCATACTCCACCCTTAAGATCACCTAATTCTGTGTTTTATATGGGAGATGCAAGAAAATTTTTTCTTGAACAAATAAATGTTACACGATGACTCCATCTCTGTTACAGGGCACTCATACATTTTAAATAAAGCCTTGATTCAGAAAATCCAGTTCTCTTTGTCCCTATGATTCAGTTGTTGGAAAGATCTAGAGCGATTTTTATCTCATCTTGGTTTGGGGCATATGCCATTTCTCATGTCCAAGGTCTCAAAATGTACCTTCTCAAGAGACTCTCTAACTTCTATCTGAATTAATTCCCCTTATTCATTTTATTCCTTCTCATAGCATGTTACTTTTTCCTTTGTAGCACTGATTATTAATGGGTGGGTTTTTTTTTTTTTATGTATATCTCTCACCTAGATGATACAGTTTAACAGAGCACAGATTTTTTATCCATTTAGTTTACCACTATAAGTTTAGCCCCTATCATATGCCTGGCTCAGACTGAATGGTTATTGATAATGAATGAGTGAATAAATGAAGGAAAAAATGGGCAGGACCCAACTGATAAACTGTCTCAATCCCTAACTTTTCCCAAGGAGAGAGAGCATAATATATACAGTAGGAGAAACACAGCTTATTAAGTTGCACTGTTTACTAAATGGGAGATCACTCATTTGAATGTGTTTCTTCCTAAACTGGAAAAAAAAAATACTGAGTTGACTAAGCTCAAAAGATGGTGTGGGTATAAAATGCAGTATTAAGTGAAAAAAACCCCTATGAGAACTGAAAAGTGCTGTCCCATGCTTATTATCCTTCTTTCTCATGTGTTTATCCTATAAGCACTGATTATTCAGACAAATTAATGGATGGATTAAGTAGTGAATTTAAGGCCAAGTTGACATAAATGATCTCTGAAAATCCCTCAGTATTGACAGTGAAGAATGCTTCAGTGACTTTGACAATTAGACTGAATATTGTAAAAATCTGGCATTTATACTGAAATCTAAATATCTAAATTAATTTCATTAAAAATCTTTCCAAAACATTATTCTCTGTGCTTATAGATTTCTTCTCTTATGTATGAATTCAAAGTTTTTGAATATTAAAATTGCACTGGTATTTTGTAAACACTTTGTGTGGCATACTTTCAGAAAAGAGAAGTTTTGAAAACATACTATTTATACCTCCCCAAATCTGTTTTATAGAGCATTCTGTTTCATCATAATTTTCATCTCTGGTTATTTATTACTAGCGACATTTGCATGAAAACAATCTTTATTTCCTCAGAGTTCATCTGTGCCTGTAGTTTATCCCCCTTCTAAAGTCATAATTCTTTGTTAGTGACACTATGATTGTTTGCTGGGTAAATGATTATGATGTTGCAAACAGGATTATGGCTTTAGCTAGGGAATAACCAGCAGGCATAGAGGAACTATAAGGAAATAAAGATCCTCCTCTTTTAATGCAAATGTCTTTCATAGTTAAGGAAAAGGAGAGAATATTCTTGATGTTCTCCATGAGGTGACAATTCTGTTTAAAATGAGATTTAATTGATTGATGGGGTTATCTTCTGCTTTTTCTTTTTTTTTTTTTTTTTTGGCTTTTCATATACATATACAGTAAAATACCATTTATGGGAACATAGGTGTGAAAGGGTTCTTTACAATCCCTTATTTCTGTCAGAAGGAAGCAATTGGTGAATTGTTTTCTATCCAGGAACAAGTATATGTTACTCTATGTAAAAATGCTTAGAAAGATTTCAAGGAAGGAAACATATTTCATCCCTATTTATAATTAACTAAACCTTATATATTTTACATTGCTTCAGTAGGAAAGACATGTTTTAAGGTTAAGTTTTGATGTAATTTCACATGATTTATGTATTTGTCATGCTTTAATCAGGTAACATTCTGTTGTTCAAATAATGGCAGAGTTCTTAAATAGCTTCTCTACTTGAAAAATGAGAGCTACAAGTCACGGCAGGAGATAAACAGATGTATATTTTATTTTTCAAAAGTAAACATCACATCTACTTTCTCCCTCTGGCCTCTTATGCTATGGTTCTGGAAGAATATTTTGTAAGGTAGACTACTGAATCAGTTAGGATTTGGTTTGCTATTAAATTATAGGAAACATCAAAGAACAGTGGAATAAGAGGGCGTTTACTTCCTGTGTAAAGTGTGGGATTAGGCAGTCAAGAACTCATCAGGGCAGATGCGTCTCACTGTGTTGTTTCTATCCTCAGGGTCCCCTCCTCGTAGGAGATGGTATTATAGGTCTTTAGGCCTCATGTTTTGAGTTTGAGACTACCAGACATAGGGCAGTGAGGAGAGCAAGATAGGCACCTCTTGCTGAGGCAGCTTCCTTGAAACCCGTCCTTCTGGAAATCTCTCACAACATTCCTGCTTACATCTTATTGGCCAGAACTCACAAGGGAGCTTGGAAATGTAGCTGCTGAAGTGGTCACATTGCTGCTCAGAATAAAACTGGGGTCACATCACTAGGGAAGGTGGGGAGAACAGATAAGTGAGGCAGCTGTCTTCCCTGTTACAGAATGCTCTTTTCATCCCTGATCCATAGAAACCAACATTTTGAGATTTAAATAAGTCAGATTTAAGAGACACATACTTAAATCATTCAATTTCTTACAGAAACCATGCCTCTTTTTTAATCGGAAAGATGTATTGGAGTTACACAAATAGAGACATCATCATTATTCTGCTTTAAGTTTTCACCTTAGGACTTCTTGAAACGCATTCCACATGTCTTTAAAGTTCAGTCTTTGGGATGGTGCCCAAATCCAATCTGCTTTGGCAAAGACATTCGGTGCACTCTGTTAAAAATACTGTGACAGGAAATATTTGTCTCACATGAATGTTCCAATAGTAGGCTATTTTGAAACTATGATGGAAATTTTCACAAGAATACACAGAGAACAAATATAAAATAATTTATTCTTATAGGACTGTTGAATATTTGTTTGGTGGAGCCAGAGATTACAGATGGTCTCAGAGATAAAGTCTCAAAGTTATGTTCCCATAGGGCAGTACTGAAATCCTTTAGAATACATATAAAATGAGAGATTAATTGCTTTCAAATTGACTTCTGAGGACTGTCAGTATTTCTTGATCTGGGCCAGGTACTTATGCTTTTTTTGGTTTCTGGGAAGAATATTTTGTAAGGTAGACTACTGAATCAGTTAGGATTTGGTTTGCTATTAAATTATAGGAAACATCAAAGAACAGTGGAATAAGAGGGCGTTTACTTCCTGTGTAAAGTGTGGGATTAGGCAGTCAAGAACTCATCAGGGCAGATGCGTCTCACTGTGTTGTTTCTATCCTCAGGGTCCCCTCCTCGTAGGAGATGGTATTATAGGTCTTTAGGCCTCATGTTTTGAGTTTGAGACTACCAGACATAGGGCAGTGAGGAGAGCAAGATAGGCACCTCTTGCTGAGGCAGCTTCCTTGAAACCCGTCCTTCTGGAAATCTCTCACAACATTCCTGCTTACATCTTATTGGCCAGAACTCACAAGGGAGCTTGGAAATGTAGCTGCTGAAGTGGTCACATTGCTGCTCAGAATAAAACTGGGGTCACATCACTAGGGAAGGTGGGGAGAACAGATAAGTGAGGCAGCTGTCTTCCCTGTTACAGAATGCTCTTTTCATCCCTGATCCATAGAAACCAACATTTTGAGATTTAAATAAGTCAGATTTAAGAGACACATACTTAAATCATTCAATTTCTTACAGAAACCATGCCTCTTTTTTAATCGGAAAGATGTATTGGAGTTACACAAATAGAGACATCATCATTATTCTGCTTTAAGTTTTCACCTTAGGACTTCTTGAAACGCATTCCACATGTCTTTAAAGTTCAGTCTTTGGGATGGTGCCCAAATCCAATCTGCTTTGGCAAAGACATTCGGTGCACTCTGTTAAAAATACTGTGACAGGAAATATTTGTCTCACATGAATGTTCCAATAGTAGGCTATTTTGAAACTATGATGGAAATTTTCACAAGAATACACAGAGAACAAATATAAAATAATTTATTCTTATAGGACTGTTGAATATTTGTTTGGTGGAGCCAGAGATTACAGATGGTCTCAGAGATAAAGTCTCAAAGTTATGTTCCCATAGGGCAGTACTGAAATCCTTTAGAATACATATAAAATGAGAGATTAATTGCTTTCAAATTGACTTCTGAGGACTGTCAGTATTTCTTGATCTGTGGGAGACAATAAAGGGGAATTGAGTCACCCAACAAAAGCATCTGTATTTGGTTATTTTTTATATGAAGAGGTTCTCTGTAAGACTGAAGAAATCCTGTGAGAAAAGTTAAGGGATCCTTGGTTTACGGTCCTAGAAGATCTCTGGATGCCCTCTCAGGTCAGTATTCTGGGATTTATGTTGTTACAGAATATTAGAAGTTGTTAAAATATGTGATTGGATTTGTATGTCTTTGGTTTAAGACCAAACTCAAGGGAATTATGGAAGGAAGATAGTTTCTCCTGCTCAATTTATTGGAAGGTATCCAAACATTGGAGAAAGAAATGACAATCCACTTCAAGTGTTCTTGCCTGGAGAATTCCTTGGACAGAGGAAACGACTGGCTCCTGTCCATGGGGTCGCCAAAGAGTCAGACACAACTTACTGACTAAACAACAACAGTCCCAACATCACCCAACCTTAGTCAGCTGCCTGTATGTCTAACTGACTTCTAGTTAGAATTTCAGGTATAGAAATCCACTCAAAATACTGAATATAAAGTGGGTTTACTTTCTTGAGAAGCAGAATTGTGTGGAAATCCAAGAAGAGGGACTATAGAAGAGTTTACCTCACAGGGACTTAGAGTTCCTGAACCTGAGACAGTTCTCCTTCCACATGGCCATGGACACTCATGGGTCCCTGATTCCCTGGGAAATTTTCACCCCCTTTACATGTCTTTAAAGTTCAGTCTTTGGGATGGTGCCCAAATCCAATCTGCTTTGGCAAAGACATTCGGTGCACTCTGTTAAAAATACTGTGACAGGAAATATTTGTCTCACATGAATGTTCCAATAGTAGGCTATTTTGAAACTATGATGGAAATTTTCACAAGAATACACAGAGAACAAATATAAAATAATTTATTCTTATAGGACTGTTGAATATTTGTTTGGTGGAGCCAGAGATTACAGATGGTCTCAGAGATAAAGTCTCAAAGTTATGTTCCCATAGGGCAGTACTGAAATCCTTTAGAATACATATAAAATGAGAGATTAATTGCTTTCAAATTGACTTCTGAGGACTGTCAGTATTTCTTGATCTGTGGGAGACAATAAAGGGGAATTGAGTCACCCAACAAAAGCATCTGTATTTGGTTATTTTTTATATGAAGAGGTTCTCTGTAAGACTGAAGAAATCCTGTGAGAAAAGTTAAGGGATCCTTGGTTTACGGTCCTAGAAGATCTCTGGATGCCCTCTCAGGTCAGTATTCTGGGATTTATGTTGTTACAGAATATTAGAAGTTGTTAAAATATGTGATTGGATTTGTATGTCTTTGGTTTAAGACCAAACTCAAGGGAATTATGGAAGGAAGATAGTTTCTCCTGCTCAATTTATTGGAAGGTATCCAAACATTGGAGAAAGAAATGACAATCCACTTCAAGTGTTCTTGCCTGGAGAATTCCTTGGACAGAGGAAACGACTGGCTCCTGTCCATGGGGTCGCCAAAGAGTCAGACACAACTTACTGACTAAACAACAACAGTCCCAACATCACCCAACCTTAGTCAGCTGCCTGTATGTCTAACTGACTTCTAGTTAGAATTTCAGGTATAGAAATCCACTCAAAATACTGAATATAAAGTGGGTTTACTTTCTTGAGAAGCAGAATTGTGTGGAAATCCAAGAAGAGGGACTATAGAAGAGTTTACCTCACAGGGACTTAGAGTTCCTGAACCTGAGACAGTTCTCCTTCCACATGGCCATGGACACTCATGGGTCCCTGATTCACATGGGGACCTAATGGGGACACATTAGCTCTGTTTCTCCCTACTGACTGGCTTCTTTCTTTCCTTCACTCGTCCTGCCTGCTTATGCCCAAGGATTTACTTTTTTAATGTTCATTCAGACCTCTCACTCTGCTTGCAGCCTCCCTCTCCAGCCTTACTCAGACAGCTAACAGTTTCACTCTTCTGAGTTAGTTTTTCAATTCTAAATCTAGAAAGAGAAGCTAGATTGGTCCAGTTTATATTTTCAAACCAGGTATCCTGGCTGCCTAAGGAGGGCTCCGGGCTAGATCAGGCTCAAACAATTGTTTCCAGACCCTGGAGAGAGAGTGAAGAGAGGAAAGGACAACTTGTTATAAGACAGTCTCAGCACCTCAGCAGGCCCAGGGCGTGATTTAAGACAGTTTTAAAAAATGAAGTGAGTCTGGTATGCCACAGACCTCTCTGAAAGGCCCTCAGGGAAGAAACTCAAAGTCAAGGAGAAGAGGTTTACAGGACAGAGTTTTAAAAAAGTTGGGGTGGGTGTGAGTAGAGGGACAGTAGTAGGGAGGGTAGGGGAGGCTGGTGGCCTGTCAGGATCACCCTCATGCTAACACTGTAAGTGGTACCTTGTCTCAGACAGAAGCCGCCAAAATGCAAGGGTTCTTTCTAGACCTCCTCCAGGCCATCCTCCTGCACGTGATTGGAGTGTAAATACTACTCTATTCTCAAAGACTCATTGCTGAAAATGAGTAACCTGGAGCTTCCGTCTAATTTTGTCCCCTAATGTCCTCATCAGAACTCTTTTTCATTTCCAGGACGGATCTACTTGACAACTATGAAGGGAAATTTCACACTGAATTCTCCTTGGGGGCAGAGTATTCTCTGGAGGCCCCAGCAGATTCTCAGTAATGTTATGCATGTGGCAGGTGCCACCCCTTGGCTTTCCTGCCATCTGGGGCCAGATGAGTCTGATAACCTGTCTCACACAGAGTCTCCTTTATTGGTTTTCGAAATGGTCCCATTTTGTTCTTTATAGAGGAGGAATGAAACCTCAACCAGATGCTTGTGATTAAAATAAGGGATAATGATGATAGAACTTTTACCAAGGATATGTGTCCTCCTGCTACCAGATAAATACCAAGGTGAAAATGAGCCATTTATCCACAAATAAACATTGCACTAGAGATAAATGGTTTATCTTCCAAGTTAGAAACAATTATACTTTGACAGCATCACTCTCCTCTCAAGATTTTAGGTTTATCATAACATCATTAAAAACACATTTATTTGGTATTAGTGGAACATAGTTCATTGCACTATCACATAAAAGACAGATTTGGTATTAAGCTAGTTTAAAAGGTCTCCATTTAATTTTTCATGTTTCTAAAAATAATTCCTACCTTTTCAGAATTAAAGTATCTGACTCCTTGGGACTTCATTAAATAAATGAAATTTTATTTTTCTATAAACAAGAATGATAGATTATAATCATACCAAATGATCAGTTTTTCACTGTATGGTGTTTTCTGCTCTAGAAATAAAAATGCTTCCATTTTTCAATTAGATTTAGAGAAATTAATTCTACTTGATTCTAAACCACCAGTCAGCATAAATGGTACTTCAGAAGAAGGGTTTCTGCATTTTCTTCATGGAATTTCAACTGTACAGTTTAAAGCCAGCTTAAGTATCTATTTTTTTTGGCTTGAATACCCACCACAGATTTAGTGGGGGATTTGTTACTAAAGGAGATAGAATTTCCATCTCTTGCTCAATTTAAAAAGTTCCTTTTAGAGAGGGGACAGCATATTGTTATGATTTCCGCTGAAAAAGAGACTTATTTGAACCCATATCCTCATGAGCCATTGCCATCACCATTACTTTTGCTTCTTCCATTGTAAAATTTCTCGAAAACGGTATCAATACACACTTCTGTTGCCTCACCTCTTCTGTTCTCTTTTACCCATGAAATTAGGCTTTTGTTCTCACCACCTGATCATAGCATAGTTCTAATCAATAGCGCCCCCTATTTCTCTCACCTCAGTCTCTCAGCATCATTTAATGTGGTTTACTTGTCCATCCTCTTTCACATTATCCTTGGGGATACCAGTCTCATGATTTTTTTTTTTTTTTTTTTCCTTAGTGACTGTGCCTTTACAGTGTTGCCTGAAACTCCTCCTTTTCTAAGCTTCTGAATATCAGGGGATAATCTTGTGACCTTCTACATCTATACATTTTTTTTTTTTTAAGTGTTTTCTTTGGCAGGGGGCGGGAGGGAAGGGTGGGGGGCGGGCAGGCCACTTCTATTGGTCTTTCATTTGTCTATTTTCATTCATCTTTGTTCTTTGGCCCGTGTGGGCCTCCCATCGTACTGGCCACTGTCGTTGCAGAGCACCGGCTCTGGGCGCATGCGCTCCAGAGCTCCGGCGCGGTAATTGGACTCATCGGTCCAGCCGCTCCGCGGCACATGGGATCTTCCCAGGCCAGGGATCACACCGGCACCCCTTGCACTGCAAGGCAGTGTCCGTACCCACTGGACCACCAGGGAAGCCTCATCTATACATTTTTTAAGTGATTTTTTTCCAACTTGAAATACATAATTTCACCTTAAAATTCACCCTTTGACTCCACATTAGGATACTGGTAGGTCCAAAAGAGAACTGTTATATTTTCTTTACAAACTTGCTCCTCCTCCACTCTTCTTCTTTTATTTCTCAGCACTGTTCACCTAACTGTTCAAGCTAAAGACACTAGGAGTCACCTTTGAATCTTCCTTTCTTTGTCAGCAAGTACTCATTCTGCAGTATCTATCTTGAAATATGCCCTGAAAATTGCCACTCCAACTACCTCCATCACTCCCACCCAATCCACTTCTCTCACACTTGACCCCATAGTGCCACTTCTCAGAAAGCCAACATTATCTTTCAAAAATGAAGATCAGATCACATGTCTCCCCAGTGCAAACTCCTCCTTGCATTTCAGTTAGAACTAAAGTAAAATTTCCCAACATCCACCAAGGCCTCATAAAACAGGCACATGCCTCACTCTAGAGCCTCATTGCTGGCCCTTCTTCCTTGAGCTCCCCCTGCTCTGAGCTGTTATTTGAACTCAAGAAAATTATAGCTTTAGGACTACTGTCTTTACTCTTCCATCTGTAACACTCTTCCCCTAGGTTCTTGCAAAGCTTCCCCTTCTGGGTTCAAATCTCATCTCAAATATCTCTCAGAGAAGTTTCTGCTGCTGCTGCTTAGTTGCTGAGTCATGCCTGACTCTATGCATTGTCACGGACTGTAGCCTGCTAGGCTACTCTTGACCATGGGATTTTCCAGGTAAGGATACTGGAGTGGGTTGTCATTTTCTACTCCAGGGTGTCTTCCAGACCCAAGAACTGAACCTGAGTCTCTTACATCTCCTGCATTGGCAGGTAGGTTGTTTACCACTAGTGCCACCTGGGAAGCCCAGAGAATCGGTACTGGCCACTGTCGTTGCAGAGCACCGGCTCTGGGCGCATGCGCCCAGAGCTCCGGCGTAATTGGACTCATCGGTCCAGCCGCTCCGGCACATGGGATCTTCCCAGGCCAGGGATCACACGGCACCTTGCACTGCAAGGCAGTGTCCGTCCCCACTGGACCACCAGGGAAGCCTCATCTATACATTTTTTAAGTGATTTTTTTCCAACTTGAAATACATAATTTCACCTTAAAATTCACCCTTTGACTCCACATTAGGATACTGGTAGGTCCAAAAGAGAACTGTTATATTTTCTTTACAAACTTGCTCCTCCTCCACTCTTCTTCTTTTATTTCTCAGCACTGTTCACCTAACTGTTCAAGCTAAAGACACTAGGAGTCACCTTTGAATCTTCCTTTCTTTGTCAGCAAGTACTCATTCTGCAGTATCTATCTTGAAATATGCCCTGAAAATTGCCACTCCAACTACCTCCATCACTCCCACCCAATCCACTTCTCTCACACTTGACCCCATAGTGCCACTTCTCAGAAAGCCAACATTATCTTTCAAAAATGAAGATCAGATCACATGTCTCCCCAGTGCAAACTCCTCCTTGCATTTCAGTTAGAACTAAAGTAAAATTTCCCAACATCCACCAAGGCCTCATAAAACAGGCACATGCCTCACTCTAGAGCCTCATTGCTGGCCCTTCTTCCTTGAGCTCCCCCTGCTCTGAGCTGTTATTTGAACTCAAGAAAATTATAGCTTTAGGACTACTGTCTTTACTCTTCCATCTGTAACACTCTTCCCCTAGGTTCTTGCAAAGCTTCCCCTTCTGGGTTCAAATCTCATCTCAAATATCTCTCAGAGAAGTTTCTGCTGCTGCTGCTTAGTTGCTGAGTCATGCCTGACTCTATGCATTGTCACGGACTGTAGCCTGCTAGGCTACTCTTGACCATGGGATTTTCCAGGTAAGGATACTGGAGTGGGTTGTCATTTTCTACTCCAGGGTGTCTTCCAGACCCAAGAACTGAACCTGAGTCTCTTACATCTCCTGCATTGGCAGGTAGGTTGTTTACCACTAGTGCCACCTGGGAAGCCCAGAGAAGTTTCACTGGTCTCTTTATATAAAGGAGCTATATATATCTTCACTCTACCCCCTGGACATTAAACATTTTCTCACTTTTACACATTGGTTCACTTTTTAACTGGTGTTCTCAGAATATAAATTCCCTGAAAGCTGTCTCATTCATAACCATATCACCAGTGTGTGTCTGGCTCAGAGAACATTAATTGGTGAATATCATCATTAGTGAATATTGATTGAATTAGATAATTTTTTTCTTGGCAAAGCTCCGTAGATAAGAGATTGAGAAATTTTTCTATAGCAACTTCTTAACATATATTGAGCATCATAATGTAAGCATTTTCATAGTCTTACAACAAAGGCACCTGGTAAGTAGTACCATTATTCCCTATTTTGCATATGAAAAAATAGACTCCCACAATGATTAAATAATGTGCCCCAGGCTACTCAGTGAGGGTGTTGGATTACAAATATAGGCCTTCCTATTCCAGAGTCTATCCTTGCTGATGTGTACAACACTTTCTTTCTACTTTCAGCTTTAGTGAACTTTTAAAAGATAGTTTACTGTTGATTTATGGAACAGATCTTAATTTCAGGTGCTGGGATTGGATTTTTTGTAGTAAAATATTTGAGTATAGCTTGTATTATGTGTATGTCTCTTTGAAAAAAAATCTCTTATATTGCCTTCAGTAGGTCTTGGCTGAATAAAATATCAATAGCAAAATTTAGATGTGTGGAAATATGTATAATCTTATCAAAGTGATCATTTTTCTACCCAAAGTTGGGTATGTAGTTTTGCCAGTGGTAAAAGGTGGCTGGCAGGAAGGCTAAACCTGGTGTGTGACCTTTTTATCCTTGACTGTAGGCTCAGGTACCACTTGCATCATCAGATTTCCTATTATGCCTGACCACAACACAATTCTGTGAGGCACTTCATTTATATCAGTAGTCAGTATTATCCACTTAATAAACATTTTTGACAATCCATTATGTGTTAGGCCCCAAAGTAGGCTCTGAGGCTAAATGAATAAAGTATGAATCCTGCCTCAAGGAATCTGTGGTCTGATCTAGAGGATAGACACATGAATAATTGTACTAATGAATGCAGATTGACCTCACCTCTCTGAGATCTCTGTTAAGGAAATCTTCACAGATGAAGTGATCTTCAATTTGGGTCTTGAGAATGATTTAGATTTTGTCATCTCAACCAAGACAGTTGGATGGAGGTTGAAAAACATTCTTGACAAAACTTATGTGACAGAAATAGTTCCCTAGAGAGGGCATTAATTGCCTCTTGGGGTTTCTCATTAATAAGTTCAGTAATTATCATTTAATTCTGTATTCAGAAAATTTATAGCTTGAAGATGGAAGATTCTGAATTTCCAAGTACTAAGCTTATGTCAAGGTCTGACATCAGGGATCAGTGTATTTTCTAAGTTCTAGGGATGTGATATTCTGCCCTAAAGATACAGGAAACAATGGAATCTATTTTTCAGTTTATACATTAAATACTGATGACAGGATAGAAAATGAGCAAGGGGCTCCTCCACTTATTCACTGGAACAAGCTGAAGGCAGTCATACCTGGCAGCATGGCAGGAATATATCATTTAGCAGGAGAGAATTGCACAGAATTGCCCTCTCGAATTACTGGAAAGACAGTCATCAACAGGGAACTCTAGCAAAATGAGTGATGGGGTCATGAGCTGTCTTCCTTCTATCATTTTATGGAAGATGGGATATCTTTACTATTTGTTGAGATATTTATCCTCTGCATTGTCATAAGTAACTTAGATAAAACTATGCTCCATGGAGCACTGGTAGTTCTAAGAAGTCTTCTCAAGGTGGAGGACATAGAGACAGGGTTGCAACCCCTATCTAAACTTCAGTGCGAAGACTCTACCTCTGTTTTCCCCTATCACTTTTTTTTGTGTAAAATTTTTCTCCACTGAAGATTTCTCATTTAAAATATTTAAACAGCACTGTTCTAAGTGCGCTCTGATGAGAAAGGAACCCTTCTTATGACTGCTATTCTAATTGAATAGAATAGCGCTGTGTATATGCTTAGAAAAGTATAATGCACAAATCCCTAGGATGAATTCCCAAGCACCTTGTTCTAGAGAACTCAGCTTGACTCAGAAGCTTTTTAGACTGGGAAAGTAGGCTCTGAGGCTAAATGAATAAGTATGAATCCTGCCTCAAGGAATCTGTGGTCTGATCTAGAGGATAGACACATGAATAATTGTACTAATGAATGCAGATTGACCTCACCTCTCTGAGATCTCTGTTAAGGAAATCTTCACAGATGAAGTGATCTTCAATTTGGGTCTTGAGAATGATTTAGATTTTGTCATCTCAACCAAGACAGTTGGATGGAGGTTGAAAAACATTCTTGACAAAACTTATGTGACAGAAATAGTTCCCTAGAGAGGGCATTAATTGCCTCTTGGGGTTTCTCATTAATAAGTTCAGTAATTATCATTTAATTCTGTATTCAGAAAATTTATAGCTTGAAGATGGAAGATTCTGAATTTCCAAGTGCTAAGCTTATGTCAAGGTCTGACATCAGGGATCAGTGTATTTTCTAAGTTCTAGGGATGTGATATTCTGCCCTAAAGATACAGGAAACAATGGAATCTATTTTTCAGTTTATACATTAAATACTGATGACAGGATAGAAAATGAGCAAGGGGCTCCTCCACTTATTCACTGGAACAAGCTGAAGGCAGTCATACCTGGCAGCATGGCAGGAATATATCATTTAGCAGGAGAGAATTGCACAGAATTGCCCTCTCGAATTACTGGAAAGACAGTCATCAACAGGGAACTCTAGCAAAATGAGTGATGGGGTCATGAGCTGTCTTCCTTCTATCATTTTATGGAAGATGGGATATCTTTACTATTTGTTGAGATATTTATCCTCTGCATTGTCATAAGTAACTTAGATAAAACTATGCTCCATGGAGCACTGGTAGTTCTAAGAAGTCTTCTCAAGGTGGAGGACATAGAGACAGGGTTGCAACCCCTATCTAAACTTCAGTGCGAAGACTCTACCTCTGTTTTCCCCTATCACTTTTTTTTGTGTAAAATTTTTCTCCACTGAAGATTTCTCATTTAAAATATTTAAACAGCACTGTTCTAAGTGCGCTCTGATGAGAAAGGAACCCTTCTTATGACTGCTATTCTAATTGAATAGAATAGCGCTGTGTATATGCTTAGAAAAGTATAATGCACAAATCCCTAAGATGAATTCCCAAGCACCTTGTTCTAGAGAACTCAGCTTGACTCAGAAGCTGAGTCATTGTTCTGATGATGCACTTTCATCAACTGAAGAAGCACTTTAACTCCATAGCCTCTGGTTCTACTGAAAAGAGTTTAAAAGATAAGCTCTTAATGTGTGAAGTGACTCAACAACTTATTTTTATTCACTTCGAGTTGTAAGAAACTGAAAAAGTAAGAGAGATTTTAAAAGTCTTGTCATTTAAGAGATATTCAATATCAGAGGGTTCCCCCCCCACACACACTTTTTGAGTAATTGAAAGTACTTTCAGGATAGGTCTGAAGATTTTGGAAGGGTTCAGGACCTAGACCCAAAACATATTCCCTTGGTGGCACAGGCACTGGGATTCAGGGAAGTTACCGTTATCCACCTATAAGCAAAGAGAATGATCCAGTCTTGTGGAAAACTGGAAATAAGGCAGAGAAACAATTAGTTGAGGCCCTGCTGACTTCTGGTGTTCAGGACAGTAAATGGAGAGTAAGATAAAGGCAGAACCCAGCAAGGGAAGGTCCAGGATGCTGAACAGATCATCAGAACACAGGGCTCAGGAACAATGGGATACATGGAGGCTTGATCAGAGAATTAGATTGAGGTCCATTTCTTACTTTGAGGTCTCTGGAATATGGTAGATTGGGTCCCTGAAGAAGCTCGAGGGAGTCTGTGAATCTAATGAAATTGTAAACTAGCATGATATTGTACTCAGGAAAGAGTCCATGACTTTCTTCAGAGTTTTAAAGAATCTATACATGAAAAAGTTTCAAGATTTCTGGATGGTACTGAAGGGTAGATTGACTAAGTAAAGGTAGACTTGATGATGAGATATCTGAATAACAACCTGCTTCTCAAATAAGGACCAGTAAGGACCTCAATGTGTGTAGGAGTCAGTCTACCAAAAGGGTTAGCTAGCCCCTGCTTTTGGAGGAGAGAGGGGAAATTTGGCAAAGTATAACTCTGTCTTTTCTGAAGGTGCTTCCTCTAGCCAGAGTTAAGGAAGTTAAAGAATGTCATTCCTAGCTCACGCCTCCTCATTTCCAGTGGGCAGCACTGACAGTAGCACAGAACTTGGTTCTCCCCCATGTTAAACAAACACTTATTTATATTTGACCCTATGTAGGCTTACCCAGTGGCTCAGGAGTGAAGCATCTGCCTACAGTGCAGGAGACCTGGGTTCTATCCCTGGATCAGGAAGATTCCCTGGAGGAGGGCATGGCAACCCACTCCAGTATTCTTGCCTGGAGAATCCATGGACAAAGGAGCTTGGTTGGCTACAGTCCACAGAGTCACAAAGAGTCTGACATAGCTAAAGTGACTGATCACGAGGGCACACATGCACAGGCATATATTCCAGTAGGATAGTTCAACTATAAAGATAATAAGTAATTATAGTTTGTGGTTAGAGATATAAAAGAAATAAGCAGTTTCTGAGCCTGTATTAGTTAGGATGGACTGAGTTATGCAGCAGTGTCAAACATTATCCTGAAACGAGTGGCTTATTCACTGAGGCTTTACACTGTTGTCTGAAAAGTGGGCTGATGGCATCTCTTCCATCTGGGACATTATCAGTCACTATGACACTGGGAAAGAGAATGAGGCCATCAGATTCTCCTTTAAACTTTTGATCAGAGATGACATATATCACTTCCATATATATTTCCTTGGTTGAAGAAAGATAAAGAATGATTGGAGGAGGGCTATTTTAGATTAAGTGGTCATGAAGTCTTTTATGAAGATGTGATATCTAGGCTGAGATTTGAAGAATAAGAGAAAGCTAGCTATATGTACAAGACAATGAAATAAGGAAGGAAAGAAGGTTCTAGTCAGAACAACGTACATGAACAAGAGTGAGTTTGAAGTTTTCCAGGGACATATGGAAAGTTGGCATCACCAGAAAACAGCAGAGTGGAGGAGCATGGTTGAAAATAAGGCTGAAAGGTGGGCTGGTGTTTGTCTTTCATTTAATGCAGTGGAGGGCATCGGAGGGTTTTAAAGAGTCAAGTGACATGATTGAACTTAGAATTCCAAAATCTCACTCTTGCTTCTCTGTGGAGAATTTATTATCATGGGGCCAAACTAAGGGGGAAAGAGTGGTTTAGAGTCTTTTTCCTGGACTAGTTTAGATAGATAGACTCTAAACCACTTGGCTTCTTAAAACCCTCTGTGGGGCAGGAATGGGGATAGAAGTTTTGTGGAGGATATTATAACTATAGTGGTGGAAAGTAGGAAATATTAGGCTGGGCTGGCACTAGCATAGATGTCATGGATAAGAGAAAGTAGAGGAAGGTGGCTCTCAAGCTTTAAGTTAAATTGGGGGAGGGTATTGTCACAGGAATGTTGCAACAAGTGACACGCTTCAAAAGGAACATTTTATATAATTATATATTTATATATTTAATCTACTATAGATTTGATTTCTACCATAACATTTCTCAAATATATATGTTTTGTCAGGGTTAAAAACTATCTAGCCACCTGCAGTGATTGTTGACTTTTATAAACTATGAAATTAGACTGATTTGAAATTCACACCATTTTCTTTTGTGGTTTGATATTGTTCAGAAGTGACGCCTGACACATCTGTAGAACAGCAAGGCCTTTAGTGTGGCCAGTTGATCCAAAATACATTGAATTAAACAAATATATATCAATTTACTTATAAAAAATCTAAAAATAATATAGTGAATGTCTTCAATTGATTTGCATTAGAATGTGATGGCTGGTTAATTTGGAGGCTTATTGGGAGACCATCTAGCCCTGATGTGGAGATAATGGACTGCTAATTGCATGCATTTGAGCCTGTTACTATTCTGTTTCTCACCCAGTAAATTCCCTCCTACTGGCATGTCTGCCAAAGCAAATCAACCTGAGCGTCTGGATAAGGTTAAAGTGCTTACGGCGTTAAAATCTCTAGCCATTTCCCTCTCATCTACTGCTAAAAAATTTTAGTACTTCATAAAAGAAACATTGGAACAATTAGCCATCACAGAGCAATCTTTTTATGTGGAGTCGTTAGTAATGAGGACACACAAGCTGGAACATGGGGCTAACTAAGAACACATTTAGCAAGAACAACAGAAGTCATGAAGTCTCAAGGGCTGTAAATATTTGAACCTGGACTAAGAAAAACATAAAATAATGATTTAAAGGCAGACATCTTGCCTGAAATTTCAAGATGACCAATAGGCTAGAAGGGACATTTGGTCATTAGTCATACTTCTGACAGAGGAGAAAGTGTTAATAGAAAGTTAAGAGCAAGAATTGACCTAAAAGATCAATTGAACCCAAACCAGTCATTTTATAAGGGAAGCTTGAAGACCAGAAAGGTTAAAAAACGTGCCCAAAGTCATAGAGCAAGTTAAAATCAGAGCTGAAACTAGATTTTAACTCTGGATTCGTATACAAAATCTCTTCCAGGATTTATGACTTAATGGTTTCCTAGCATATTTCTCCCAGAAAAAATCTTTTTGGTTTTTTACTCCTTTATTGAGAAAAAACCTTCTTACTGAGGACCTACTCTGTTCCTAGCATTTTGTAGGGCATTTTGAAATTAAGAACCAAATAAGCTCTTGGCCTCACAAGGCTTACATACAAAGAAGGTTGGGAGGATCATATAGAGTATGAACTCAAGCAGAATGCCAGGTGTGGGCATGGGGTGAGGAGTAGGAGGGGAAGTCTGTATGAAGGGTGGAGAGAGAGTTTGATGATAAACAGATGATTGTTAGGCTAAGAAAAGAGGAAGTGGGATCTACTCTGGATGAAAAGCAGCTTGGTTTAAGATTTCAAAAGGTGTCCTCTTTCGGAAGCTACAGCCCAGTGGGCACATGGCTTAAAAATGGATAGATGACTGGATTTCAGTCCCAGTTTCTCCCTGTGCCTAAATTCTTATATCAGGCACAATCTCCACAACATTAACAGAAGGATATTCCATGCAGAGGTAGCATACTGGAAAAAAGGCTATAACCTTACATGTGTGAGGGCATTATTAATTTAAGAAAGATGGGACAGATCCTACATATTTCTCCTTCTCTTTCTCTTCCTAACTCTAACTGCCTGATCTTCCTTATGTGGCTTAGTCGATTTACTGAAAATTTAAAAGTGACAATTAGCCATCACAGAGCATTTTTGGAAAAAAAATGGGGCTAACTAAGAACACATTTAGCAAGAACAACAGAAGTCATGAAGTCTCAAGGGCTGTAAATATTTGAACCTGGACTAAGAAAAACATAAAATAATGATTTAAAGGCAGACATCTTGCCTGAAATTTCAAGATGACCAATAGGCTAGAAGGGACATTTGGTCATTAGTCATACTTCTGACAGAGGAGAAAGTGTTAATAGAAAGTTAAGAGCAAGAATTGACCTAAAAGATCAATTGAACCCAAACCAGTCATTTTATAAGGGAAGCTTGAAGACCAGAAAGGTTAAAAAACGTGCCCAAAGTCATAGAGCAAGTTAAAATCAGAGCTGAAACTAGATTTTAACTCTGGATTCGTATACAAAATCTCTTCCAGGATTTATGACTTAATGGTTTCCTAGCATATTTCTCCCAGAAAAATCTTTTGGTTTTTACTCCTTTATTGAGAAAAAACCTTCTTACTGAGGACCTACTCTGTTCCTAGCATTTTGTAGGGCATTTTGAAATTAAGAACCAAATAAGCTCTTGGCCTCACAAGGCTTACATACAAAGAAGGTTGGGAGGATCATATAGAGTATGAACTCAAGCAGAATGCCAGGTGTGGGCATGGGGTGAGGAGTAGGAGGGGAAGTCTGTATGAAGGGTGGAGAGAGAGTTTGATGATAAACAGATGATTGTTAGGCTAAGAAAAGAGGAAGTGGGATCTACTCTGGATGAAAAGCAGCTTGGTTTAAGATTTCAAAAGGTGTCCTCTTTCGGAAGCTACAGCCCAGTGGGCACATGGCTTAAAAATGGATAGATGACTGGATTTCAGTCCCAGTTTCTCCCTGTGCCTAAATTCTTATATCAGGCACAATCTCCACAACATTAACAGAAGGATATTCCATGCAGAGGTAGCATACTGGAAAAAAGGCTATAACCTTACATGTGTGAGGGCATTATTAATTTAAGAAAGATGGGACAGATCCTACATATTTCTCCTTCTCTTTCTCTTCCTAACTCTAACTGCCTGATCTTCCTAAATGCCAGAGTAATATTTTGTATTGCTTATAATATCCCTTAATTTACATAAATTATTATTCTGGGCTGTAAAAGTGTGTTTATTATAAGTTTTGAATCCTGGTTCCAGCAATTACTTATGAACTATGTGAACTAGGACAAGTCTCTTCTGTCCTCTAAAATGCAGACCAAGTGTGCAATAAGATCCTTCTGAAATTTTTGATTGTGCTTAAAGAGTAATAACATCTAGTGTGTGTGTGCTCAGGTGTGTCTGAATTTTTGTGACCCTGCAAACTGTAGCCTGCCAGGCTCCTCTATTCATGGGTTTTTCCAAGCAAAAATGCTACAGTGTACTGCTATTTCCTCCTTCTAGGGATCCTCCCAACCAGAGACTGAACCCATGTCACCTGCATCTCCTGCATTGTCAAATGGATACTTGACCACTAACCTACCTGGAAATCCCAATAATATCTAGAGTGCTCATCAAAGTGCTTGATTTACAGCGCATGCGTGTGTGCTAAGTCATTTCAGTAGTGTCTGATTCTTTGTGACCCTTCGGACTGTAGCCTGTCAAGAATTTTCTAAGCAAGAATACTGGAGTGGGTTGCCGTACCCTCCTTCAGGGGATCTTCCTGCCTCAGGAATTGAATCTGTGTTTCTTAACTCTCCTGCATCGACAGGTAGATTCTTTACCACTAGCACCACCTGACATATAGTAAATTGTATATAATGTTAAGCATTATTATCTCATTTGATTGATACAGTGATTCTATAAAGTCAGCAGTAGTACATGAGTATTCCATTTAGCACATGACCTACACGTCACTTGAGAACTCAAAACTGCATAAAAACTTTATGCAATTGAGCATGGGTTGTAGAAGCTCGGCATACTTCTTAAAGTTGTTTGTGGTCTTGATGGCTTGCATTCTCCTGGTTGCCTTTGCTCCTCACTCTACCCTGGAAGAGGACTCACACTTTCTCACTGAGTCACCACTTCTTCCATGTCCCCTTCTATCTATCATCAGCTACCAATATAGTGTGACTATATTGCTGTTCATTGTAATGGAACTTCCACTGAAATTTAAGTGATCAAGTGGGACCTTACACTGTTAACTGCTTAAAATTTATATTAACCCTTTATCCTGCCTCACTGAAGAAATTTCAATGCTTGTGACATCTTATATATTGTGCCCCCAGATTCTTGCTGTCTGCCTGTTATCTTTCTATTTCCTCCTTTACTTTTCTTCCTCTTTTCACTGTCCCTTCAAAAGTAAGAACCAAATGTATCTCATTTTCTCATGTAACCAAACAACCAAGCCTTTTGTTTTTCTTTCAGTTTTGGCTCCTATTCTCAGGACCTTATCTCTTTCCCAAATGTCTTATCACAGACAATTTCTAAATAAAGAAAATTCTCTCCTGGACCTAAACCAGCTGTTTCAAAAATTGATTTTTCTTTTGTATTACCACCACATGAGGAAACCAAAGCACAAAGAAATTATGTGGATTGATGAAAGTTGCCCATATGATATTCAGCAGAACAAGGACTTGAACTGAATTGCTTTGACTCAATTCCAGTGCATTTTCTGTTGTCTTCTTATTTAAGAAATAGCTGTGAGATACTTCAGTGCCTTGTCTTTTGACATATTTATTGCATTTGTGTTCAGTTGAAGGCACTATGCTAGAGAGTGAAAGTTTTAAAGATGAATAAGATTTAGTCTATGCTCTCAAAGTACTAAAACATTTACTGGGGGCCACAGAATTCTTCACAGGTTACAAAGAAAATGGCCTTGCATTAACTAGAGTAGTTTTGTTCTTTCCAATATTACATCTTGGATGACTAAGACTTTTGCTGAAGGAACAGTTTGCAGTTTTAAAAAGGAAAAGGAAAGGAAATCAAAGAAATGAAAAGGAAAGGTGATCATTGATATGGATAGATTAGTGTAGAAGTCCTTTGGTTTGCCATAATAATACCTCCTTAAGCAGATGCATTGATATTTCATGACTAATTGACTACTTTCTCTTTAAATATACATTCACTGTTTTAAAATTTGGAAGAGGACTCACACTTTCTCACTGAGTCACCACTTCTTCCATGTCCCCTTCTATCTATCATCAGCTACCAATATAGTGTGACTATATTGCTGTTCATTGTAATGGAACTTCCACTGAAATTTAAGTGATCAAGTGGGACCTTACACTGTTAACTGCTTAAAATTTATATTAACCCTTTATCCTGCCTCACTGAAGAAATTTCAATGCTTGTGACATCTTATATATTGTGCCCCCAGATTCTTGCTGTCTGCCTGTTATCTTTCTATTTCCTCCTTTACTTTTCTTCCTCTTTTCACTGTCCCTTCAAAAGTAAGAACCAAATGTATCTCATTTTCTCATGTAACCAAACAACCAAGCCTTTTGTTTTTCTTTCAGTTTTGGCTCCTATTCTCAGGACCTTATCTCTTTCCCAAATGTCTTATCACAGACAATTTCTAAATAAAGAAAATTCTCTCCCTGGACCTAAACCAGCTGTTTCAAAAATTGATTTTTCTTTTGTATTACCACCACATGAGGAAACCAAAGCACAAAGAAATTATGTGGATTGATGAAAGTTGCCCATATGATATTCAGCAGAACAAGGACTTGAACTGAATTGCTTTGACTCAATTCCAGTGCATTTTCTGTTGTCTTCTTATTTAAGAAATAGCTGTGAGATACTTCAGTGCCTTGTCTTTTGACATATTTATTGCATTTGTGTTCAGTTGAAGGCACTATGCTAGAGAGTGAAAGTTTTAAAGATGAATAAGATTTAGTCTATGCTCTCAAAGTACTAAAACATTTACTGGGGGCCACAGAATTCTTCACAGGTTACAAAGAAAATGGCCTTGCATTAACTAGAGTAGTTTTGTTCTTTCCAATATTACATCTTGGATGACTAAGACTTTTGCTGAAGGAACAGTTTGCAGTTTTAAAAAGGAAAAGGAAAGGAAATCAAAGAAATGAAAAGGAAAGGTGATCATTGATATGGATAGATTAGTGTAGAAGTCCTTTGGTTTGCCATAATAATACCTCCTTAAGCAGATGCATTGATATTTCATGACTAATTGACTACTTTCTCTTTAAATATACATTCACTGTTTTAAAATTTAGAAGAATATAAGGGTGAAAATAAAATTAACCTCATTTATCCTACTCATTTATTTCTATTATTTTTGTCATATTTCCTTTTAGTTTTTGTCATATATTTTATATATGTATATATATATATAGTTGTATACATATATGTGTGTGTATATATATATATATAAGTCAGAGGAAAACCTTTCTGAATATTATTGGTGTAACGGACTGAATTATGTCCCTTCAAAATTCATATGATGTAGTCCCAGTATCTCAATATGTGATCTTATTTGGAGATAAAGTCTTTAAAGAAGTCATTAAGTCAAAATGAGGGTGTTAGAATGGGGCCCTAATTCAACATGACTGGTGCCCTTTTAAGTGGAGGAAGAGACACCAGGAGCCAGAATGCATAGAAGGTCAGGTGAGAAAGCACAGGTGAAACCAAGTGTCAATGTTTTGATCTTGGATTTGTAGCCTCTAAAGCAGAGAAAAAATTAATTTATGTTGTTTAAGCCACTAAGTCTACAGTATTTTGTCATGGTAGCCCTCATGAACTAATTCAATTGCTATCATGTTTTTTCACAATTAATATTAGATCATGAGCATTTTTCCATGTCAATAAAAATTCATGATGATCTAATATGCCACTGAAGGGAAACATCATAATTTAGTTAACTGTTCTCTATTACTGAATATTCAGTTTTTGTGTCTGTTTTCTAAGGAACTCTCAAAGTTCAGAATTAATGAAGCCATGGGGCCCTTAAGATGATAGGAATGGGAAGTTATTGGGTTGATTTTCTGGCAGTTTATTTCAACTAAGAATGGTAAAATAGATGTTCCATTTTCCACTACAAACAATGTTGCTTGATTACAGAGGCTCCTTATTATTCCTAAAACAGTTCAAGGCCTGTCATGTGAACCTGCATATTCAGGATTTTAATAGCTATTAAGACTTGATTTGAAATGCAACTGCAAAATCAATTTTCACATTTTCTTTTTTAAACCTTTCATTTCTTAGCTTTTATTATGACTTGGTTTAAATTTCTTTAGAATGATAAAGGGGATTACCAACAGAAGCTTACAAGTTTCAGACTTTATCTCTGGCTTCTTTAGTCTACAGCTTTGCTTTCAAACAGAATTTCATAGACCATTACTTGATCATATTGATTGGTTCAGCTTACTAAATTGTTTTAAAACCAATCACAGAGATATTAAATCCTAATAAAGGTTGCATATCTCCAATAGCTGCTTCTCACCTACTTAACCCACATCCTGATAATACTTCTCACAAATCAGAATTGAAGAGAACAATTGCCCATTTGTCCTGGTACAGTATTTCATATGGATAAACTTTTCCTGAAATGTTTGGAACATTGTAGCATTATAAGAAGACTGCTAGACTGTTAAGTCACAGTTGTGCATCAGGTTCAACCCTGATTCTCTCACTAAGAAGTTGTGTGATGATATCTCCAGGGACATCCTTAAGAAGCACACAGATTGTCTGGATGGTAAAGGTAATGCTAACAATAACCTCTCTCTCTCCCTACCCATCACGACTGTTAGGTACTAAACTCGACTGAGCAAGGACAGGAGCTTCATAAACCACAAATGTTACTTATCATTATTATCTGGTATGTAGATGACCTACAATGACCTTTTTAAAGACATAATACAATGCGCACATGTGCATGCTAAGTTGCTTCAGTCATGTCTGACTCTCTGCGATACTATGGATTGTAGCCAACCAGGCTCCTCTGTCCAGTGGGATTCTCCAGCCAAGAATACTGGAGTGGGTTGCCATATCCTTTTCCAGAGGATCTTCCTGACCCAGGAATAGAACCTGCATCTCTCTCTAGCACTGGTAGGTGGGTTTTTTATTTTCACCACTAGCACCACCTAGGAAGCCCAATATAATGTGCTTGATGTTTAAAATGGGAGGACTTCCTAAAATAAAGAGAATAAAACATTTCCCTGTTAAAGATTCTCAGTATTTTTCATACCATCAGGGAACAACTCTCCAGAAGTTCAAGTTCCTATCTTGAGGGCTGCATATTTTTCCTGCTTTGATAAGTTTTTTATTTTTAAGTGATAAACCTTATTTGAAATGCACAGACACAAGAAGCAACAAACTGCATTTCCTAGAGTTTGACTCACACTGTTATTTTGTTATTTAAACTGTTATTTTTAGACAACTTTTTTGCTGGTTTTCATGAAAACTTGGCCATAGCCGTTATTTTAGTGCAATTTTTACCTCAGGAGCTCCTGACTCATTCATATTGGTAACTTAAATAAATTACCAATTAATATAGACTTTCTCATATCTGGAACTGAGGATATCCGGTCTTCATTTTATGTTACTAATTGGAAACCACCCATGATGAATTTACAAACTAGTTTAGAATGGAAACTATTCTTTGACTTTTTAACTCTTCAATGAGAAATAAGTAACATTTTTTACTCATGAAAGGAATTTTTTTAGTATTTGTGAAAGGAAGGAAAGAAGAGACTTACTTATATTAATGAAAAATGTTGGCCATAAAATTCTCTATTCACACCACTGAGTAAATCTAAAAATAGCGTCTGCTTTGGAAATAACACAATAGTGCTCCCAATAGTGTTCACAAAAATAGTTTGAATCTTCTTTTACCAAACCCAACCCTAGTCTATCACACTGACCTTGGAATAATACGTGAGCCAAATATAAGTTTAATATGTTTGAGTTACTGCACAGTTCGGCCTACAATTGTACACTGTGATTCTTAGGGAGCTTTTTTTTTTTTAAAAAAAAATTGAAGCATTCTGGGCCCACTGAATCAGCAACATTTCAGATAAGCTAGAGACATTCAGAACACATGGAGTTTTGATAGACAATAATGTTAGTACCACTGAATTAGGTGACTCATCCTTAAACAGGCTAATAATTCCTTCTTTTGGTCAAACTCTTCTCTACCTAGGAAATGTCACCCTTCCATGAAATCTGACCTGAAGCTTCCAGAATGGATGGGATAGCAATGAGTTCAAGTTCCTTCCACTTTGTTCAGACATCTTTGGCAGTACATGTTCTGTCTTGCAGCAGAGATGAGAGAGGTGTCTTTCTCATCAGTATAACTGACACGTAGATTCTCTGGTGAAGGAAGAACATCTACTTTCTCTTCCTCTGTCATATGACCAAGGGTCCATACTCATTTTTCACAAATATTCTTATAGATTGGGAATAGCTCAATAAATATTTATTAAGATAAATTCATCAAGACTTCAGACTTCAAGAGAAAATGGGAGGAGAGGAAGAAGGTCCCTCATGTAATTATTTAGATAAAGTGGATTAAAATTGAAGTAAAACTGTGTCTTCAAAAGTACTATAGAATTGAGGTGATGCTGAGAAATAATAGCCTCTGGGAATAATTTTTCCAGCATCCGATTAAATTTAAGTTTCAAGTAGACAAGTGATTTTTAGTATGAGTATTCTCCTTGTACTAGTTTGGGGGCGGTAGTCATTGTTCATCTGAAAGTCAAATTTAGTTGTGTGTGTGTGTGTGTGTGTGTGCTGTGTGCTAAGTCACTCAAATTGTGTTCAACTCTTTGTGACCCCATGGACTGTAGCCCACAAATCTCTGTCTATGAAATCCTCTTCCATTGTTCAGTCATTCAGTCATGTCTGACTCTGCAGCTCCCAGGGCTGCAGCACGGAGGTGTTCCTGTCTTTCGCTAGCTCCTGGAGTTTGCTCAGACTCATGTCCATTGAGTCAATGATGCTATCCAATCATCTTATCCTCTGTTCCCCTCTTCTCCTCCTGCCCTCAATCTTTCCCAGCATCAACTTGTCTCATGAGCTGGCTCTTCAAATCAGGTGACCAAAGTATTGGAGCTTCAGCTTCAGCATCAGTCCTTCTAGTGATTATTCAGGGTTTATTTCCTTCAGGACTGACTGGTCTCCTTTCTATCCAAGATAGGCTCTAATACTAAACAAAAGCCCACTGGTTTTGTCCATAGTCATGTGCATATAACAAAACCTTTTAGAAATTTTACTGTTAGCACTCCTACTCACTGTGAGAGGCATGATGAAAGAATATGTTTTTAATTGTGATTCCCTGGGTCAAAGGGCATAGCAGAGGACATAAAGGCTCAAAGGATCACTCTGGTCCTTTGTGCTTACCCAGAAGGTCACCTGCATACCATTCCACACAGCCCAATGATTTCCTGAGCCCTTCGGCCTCAGTATAACTGACACGTAGATTCTCTGGTGAAGGAAGAACATCTACTTTCTCTTCCTCTGTCATATGACCAAGGGTCCATACTCATTTTTCACAAATATTCTTATAGATTGGGAATAGCTCAATAAATATTTATTAAGATAAATTCATCAAGACTTCAGACTTCAAGAGAAAATGGGAGGAGAGGAAGAAGGTCCCTCATGTAATTATTTAGATAAAGTGGATTAAAATTGAAGTAAAACTGTGTCTTCAAAAGTACTATAGAATTGAGGTGATGCTGAGAAATAATAGCCTCTGGGAATAATTTTTCCAGCATCCGATTAAATTTAAGTTTCAAGTAGACAAGTGATTTTTAGTATGAGTATTCTCCTTGTACTAGTTTGGGGGCGGTAGTCATTGTTCATCTGAAAGTCAAATTTAGTTGTGTGTGTGTGTGTGTGTGTGTGTGCTGTGTGCTAAGTCACTCAAATTGTGTTCAACTCTTTGTGACCCCATGGACTGTAGCCCACAAATCTCTGTCTATGAAATCCTCTTCCATTGTTCAGTCATTCAGTCATGTCTGACTCTGCAGCTCCCAGGGCTGCAGCACGGAGGTGTTCCTGTCTTTCGCTAGCTCCTGGAGTTTGCTCAGACTCATGTCCATTGAGTCAATGATGCTATCCAATCATCTTATCCTCTGTTCCCCTCTTCTCCTCCTGCCCTCAATCTTTCCCAGCATCAACTTGTCTCATGAGCTGGCTCTTCAAATCAGGTGACCAAAGTATTGGAGCTTCAGCTTCAGCATCAGTCCTTCTAGTGATTATTCAGGGTTTATTTCCTTCAGGACTGACTGGTCTCCTTTCTATCCAAGATAGGCTCTAATACTAAACAAAAGCCCACTGGTTTTGTCCATAGTCATGTGCATATAACAAAACCTTTTAGAAATTTTACTGTTAGCACTCCTACTCACTGTGAGAGGCATGATGAAAGAATATGTTTTTAATTGTGATTCCCTGGGTCAAAGGGCATAGCAGAGGACATAAAGGCTCAAAGGATCACTCTGGTCCTTTGTGCTTACCCAGAAGGTCACCTGCATACCATTCCACACAGCCCAATGATTTCCTGAGCCCTTCGGCCTCTAAATATTGTCTTAATGCTCTAGTTAGGCTACTTGGCAACATAAGGCCAGATGAACAATAAACTTCATGCCTATGAAATGACCCTCAATCAATAAAGGGTGAGAGTTGGTGGGTAAATCTTCCAGCTTCATCGGTTCTCAGTGGTACAATCATGATGCCTGTTCTAGTCTCTTGGATGGTCCTCAAAGTGTTTGGGGCCAAGTTACCCACAGGGGTAACCTGCTCATCAGCTCAGCCTTCATTGGCTTCCCGTGCTTCCCTGTCCGACTTCTGAAATCACATACCAATTTGTGTTTAAAACTTTACCCTTGGGTTTTTGATGCTGTTGTTTTATTTCTCTTTCTGTTTTTAGAA
Organism: Tragulus kanchil; assembly: GCA_022376925.1. Taxonomy (NCBI): domain Eukaryota; kingdom Metazoa; phylum Chordata; class Mammalia; order Artiodactyla; family Tragulidae; genus Tragulus; species Tragulus kanchil. The sequence continues at coordinate 126,592,396 of JAIOJX010000028.1, forward strand.
AACTCCAAATAAAAACAAAGTGAATATACATTTAAAAAGTTTTATGTTTTAAAATAAGTACTGTTAAATTGCTTTCCATAAAAATTAAATCTGCATGCACTCCTATTAAATGGCCTTTACTTTCATTTTTTTAAAAACTAAATTAAAGACTTGTTCAAACTTCTGAGTGCTGTCTGACAAAGATAACCTGTGGCTGCCTGACAGGTGTGGGGCACCTTTGAAGGTACATTATGTCATTAATGAGTCCAGAAGCTGAAATTTTAATGAACTGCTAAAAGAAAAAAAAATGTCAAAAACTGGTTAGTTTTTGCCCAGTGGTTTTTAAAGCTTTATGTTTCCATTCAGCTCTGGTAAGTATTTTCTCTATCATTTGGCTGAAAACCTGACACCATTTTAATTTGGATCTTTTAGACAAGACCCTTTCCATTAATCTTTCAACTCTTAAAACACAACCTCACTATTTTATGGGTTTCATTTTTAAGATTTCCTCTTTAGAAATAGTCACAGGATCTATGCTAACAAATTTTTAATTGACCTTTGAAAGAGCTATGCCACCTTCAGATATAACTAGGTGAAAGTACTGTTGATTTTCTTGTCATAACCATACTAATCTGTTTTAAGAGTATTATAAATAACTGTTTACATTTTTATATTAGATACCCATGTGCCAGAGATCACTCTGGTCCTTTGTGCTTACCCAGAAGGTCACTTGCATACCATTCCACACAGCCCAATGATTTCCTGAGCCCTTCGGCCTCTAAATATTGTCTTAATGCTCTAGTTAGGCTACTTGGCAACATAAGGCCAGATGAACAATAAACTTCATGCCTATGAAATGACCCTCAATCAATAAAGGGTGAGAGTTGGTGGGTAAATCTTCCAGCTTCATCGGTTCTCAGTGGTACAATCATGATGCCTGTTCTAGTCTCTTGGATGGTCCTCAAAGTGTTTGGGGCCAAGTTACCCACAGGGGTAACCTGCTCATCAGCTCAGCCTTCATTGGCTTCCCGTGCTTCCCTGTCCGACTTCTGAAATCACATACCAATTTGTGTTTAAAACTTTACCCTTGGGTTTTTGATGCTGTTGTTTTATTTCTCTTTCTGTTTTTAGAAAACTCCAAATAAAAACAAAGTGAATATACATTTAAAAAGTTTTATGTTTTAAAATAAGTACTGTTAAATTGCTTTCCATAAAATTAAATCTGCATGCACTCCTATTAAATGGCCTTTACTTTCATTTTTAAAAACTAAATTAAAGACTTGTTCAAACTTCTGAGTGCTGTCTGACAAAGATAACCTGTGGCTGCCTGACAGGTGTGGGGCACCTTTGAAGGTACATTATGTCATTAATGAGTCCAGAAGCTGAAATTTTAATGAACTGCTAAAAGAAAAAAAAATGTCAAAAACTGGTTAGTTTTTGCCCAGTGGTTTTTAAAGCTTTATGTTTCCATTCAGCTCTGGTAAGTATTTTCTCTATCATTTGGCTGAAAACCTGACACCATTTTAATTTGGATCTTTTAGACAAGACCCTTTCCATTAATCTTTCAACTCTTAAAACACAACCTCACTATTTTATGGGTTTCATTTTTAAGATTTCCTCTTTAGAAATAGTCACAGGATCTATGCTAACAAATTTTTAATTGACCTTTGAAAGAGCTATGCCACCTTCAGATATAACTAGGTGAAAGTACTGTTGATTTTCTTGTCATAACCATACTAATCTGTTTTAAGAGTATTATAAATAACTGTTTACATTTTTATATTAGATACCCATGTGCCAGTGGCAATAACATAGACAAGGAAAAGGAGATCAGTTTAGGGTTAATAAAGCCCTTGTATGAACTCTACCCACATTCACTGACACATGTAAAAAAAATACAGCAGAAGACAACAGTATAGGAATAATTCTGAGAAATAGTTTCTGTAAGGGAAAATATAGACAGCCAGGACATTTCTCTTCAAATAACTAAGATGCCTAGAGAAAGACTGTTATGTTCTGCTTCTCTCTCTTCTCAAACAAAAATATGATAGAAAAATCAATGTCATTCTTCTAGAAAAAAGCCTTCAAATGACCCTGTTTTTATCAGGCAATGAATACTGGGAATAATTCCTTCAAGATTGATTAACGAGATTTTTCTAAAATAGCCTGTAAGCACTTGTGTGGTACTTACAGACTGAGCTACATGACTTATATCATGGACACAGACACTTACCTTGGTCCAACTCCAGCATTCTGGAGAATGAGAAAAGGTTAACTCTCATAAAAGAGACAATGACAAGGAAGACAGAGAAACATCTAGATTATATGTGTGTTTGCGTGGGTTATGCACAAGTGCACATAGTATATATATCTTGTAAAGCCAGCTTAGTCTGGGTAAAGATGATTGAGGGAAATATTGAGATATCATTTGACTATTCAGAAGGACAAATTACAGTGACTGAAAAAAGAATGACATGTTGAGAGATGGATAGATGATCATTTTTATTACTTATTTCATCTAACAGTGCACCTTGCCTTTGTAAACTGCTTTAGATAAATGAGCCTTGGTGGTGATAGCTCAGGTAAGATTTCTTACGTTAAAAATATCTTTAAATGTAGTTAAAGCAGTTCCATTAGAAATAGTCACAGGATCTATGCTAACAAATTTTTAATTGACCTTTGAAAGAGCTATGCCACCTTCAGATATAACTAGGTGAAAGTACTGTTGATTTTCTTGTCATAACCATACTAATCTGTTTTAAGAGTATTATAAATAACTGTTTACATTTTTATATTAGATACCCATGTGCCAGTGGCAATAACATAGACAAGGAAAAGGAGATCAGTTTAGGGTTAATAAAGCCCTTGTATGAACTCTACCCACATTCACTGACACATGTAAAAAAAATACAGCAGAAGACAACAGTATAGGAATAATTCTGAGAAATAGTTTCTGTAAGGGAAAATATAGACAGCCAGGACATTTCTCTTCAAATAACTAAGATGCCTAGAGAAAGACTGTTATGTTCTGCTTCTCTCTCTTCTCAAACAAAAATATGATAGAAAAATCAATGTCATTCTTCTAGAAAAAAGCCTTCAAATGACCCTGTTTTTATCAGGCAATGAATACTGGGAATAATTCCTTCAAGATTGATTAACGAGATTTTTCTAAAATAGCCTGTAAGCACTTGTGTGGTACTTACAGACTGAGCTACATGACTTATATCATGGACACAGACACTTACCTTGGTCCAACTCCAGCATTCTGGAGAATGAGAAAAGGTTAACTCTCATAAAAGAGACAATGACAAGGAAGACAGAGAAACATCTAGATTATATGTGTGTTTGCGTGGGTTATGCACAAGTGCACATAGTATATATATCTTGTAAAGCCAGCTTAGTCTGGGTAAAGATGATTGAGGGAAATATTGAGATATCATTTGACTATTCAGAAGGACAAATTACAGTGACTGAAAAAAGAATGACATGTTGAGAGATGGATAGATGATCATTTTTATTACTTATTTCATCTAACAGTGCACCTTGCCTTTGTAAACTGCTTTAGATAAATGAGCCTTGGTGGTGATAGCTCAGGTAAGATTTCTTACGTTAAAAATATCTTTAAATGTAGTTAAAGCAGTTCCATTAGAAATAATGATGCAGAAAACTATAGCATATTTAAAAGATTCAAGATTTTTTTAAGAGATCAGATTTGTGATTACCACAGAGTAGGGCTGGGAGGTGGGGGACTGGATGGGGCTGGTTAAAAGATGGAAACTTCCAGTTGTAAAATAAATATATGCTGGAAATACAACATACAACATGATGACTACATTTAACATTACTCTATGCTACATGTGAAAGTTGCTAACTGAGTAGATCCTAAAATTCCTCATCACAAGGAAAAAATATCTCTTTTCTTTTTTTTTTTTATCTACATAAGATGATAGATGCTAACTAAACATATTGTGGTAATCATTTTACAATATATATGTCAACCATCATGCTGTCCTTAAATGGGGTTGCAAAAAGCTGGACATGACTGAGCAACTAATAGGGTCAAGGTAAATGTATACAGTGCTATAAGTCAATTATTAATAAATCTCAATAAAAACTAAAAGAAAAAGTTCAAGTAAAACTGTGGTGAAAACTAAATTAAAAAGAAGATGGAAACAGATTTAAACTAGCTAAACTAATGTTTCTAGATCAACAAAATGTAATTAATCAGACTTAAATATATTAATATTTCCTTACACATATATTTAAAAAAAACATTTCATAGATATGGCTGCGATAAACTTGAAAATAAAAATGGGTAATAATAAATACATAAATAAATAAGTAAATAAATGTAGCAACTCATATACAATAAAGCAAAAACTCCGGTGATATTACTTGACTCCCTGTAATGTGTGAATGTCAAAGAAAACAACATCATAAAAAAGAGATTTTTGAAGGGGTCTAGGTGGCAGTAAAGGAAGATCCTATACTCATCTTCTGCCACCAACACACTGAACCTATACCTACACACAGAGCAGTTTTTCCTGAAGGATACCTGGGGGCTGACTGAAAAGCTTCTGACCACAAAGGGACTACATAGAAATGGGCAGGAAATATGGAGACACGGTATCCACAGGAAACCCAGCCCTGACATAGTGTCTTGTAGTAGGGGATCACTGAGGCACCTAAGTGCAGACTTTCCTGCTCTGGGACACAGTAAAAAAGCAAACAAACAAAAACCCCAGCAATTTCAAAGGCACCTAGACTAAATGGAAAGGAAATCCAATTATGATCCTTAAGACATCTGTCAAAATGCATGAGGAACTGCTGGGACTCTCCCCAAGTTTAGAGAAACCCGGGAAGTGTGATTGTTTGAGTACCTTTGGACTGACCCCATCCTGTGCCCACCCCAGGTTCAACCAACTTGCCAAACTGGCCTAGGTATAGCCAGTTTGGACTCCCTCTGGCCACACCCACTCTAGCTCTAGTCATCCCAAGGAGGTGACCACAGTGAGGAGCACCCCGGGACTCTAGGGATGCTCCCAAACAAGGCCACTCCTTTAAGCACGGAAAGGTAGCTATTTTACCTAATTCATACAAACTATTCAGAAAGTTTAACAAAACAAGGAGACAAAGGAATAGGTTCCAAACAAAAGAACAAAATAACCCTCCCCAAATCCAAATAAAATAGAGATAAGTAATTTACCCTCCCCAAACTAAAAGGTCAAGAATGAATGCTATAAGTCAATTATTAATAAATCTCAATAAAAACTAAAAGAAAAAGTTCAAGTAAAACTGTGGTGAAAACTAAATTAAAAAGAAGATGGAAACAGATTTAAACTAGCTAAACTAATGTTTCTAGATCAACAAAATGTAATTAATCAGACTTAAATATATTAATATTTCCTTACACATATATTTAAAAAAAACATTTCATAGATATGGCTGCGATAAACTTGAAAATAAAAATGGGTAATAATAAATACATAAATAAATAAGTAAATAAATGTAGCAACTCATATACAATAAAGCAAAAACTCCGGTGATATTACTTGACTCCCTGTAATGTGTGAATGTCAAAGAAAACAACATCATAAAAAAGAGATTTTTGAAGGGGTCTAGGTGGCAGTAAAGGAAGATCCTATACTCATCTTCTGCCACCAACACACTGAACCTATACCTACACACAGAGCAGTTTTTCCTGAAGGATACCTGGGGGCTGACTGAAAAGCTTCTGACCACAAAGGGACTACATAGAAATGGGCAGGAAATATGGAGACACGGTATCCACAGGAAACCCAGCCCTGACATAGTGTCTTGTAGTAGGGGATCACTGAGGCACCTAAGTGCAGACTTTCCTGCTCTGGGACACAGTAAAAAAGCAAACAAACAAAAAAACCCCAGCAATTTCAAAGGCACCTAGACTAAATGGAAAGGAAATCCAATTATGATCCTTAAGACATCTGTCAAAATGCATGAGGAACTGCTGGGACTCTCCCCAAGTTTAGAGAAACCCGGGAAGTGTGATTGTTTGAGTACCTTTGGACTGACCCCATCCTGTGCCCACCCCAGGTTCAACCAACTTGCCAAACTGGCCTAGGTATAGCCAGTTTGGACTCCCTCTGGCCACACCCACTCTAGCTCTAGTCATCCCAAGGAGGTGACCACAGTGAGGAGCACCCCGGGACTCTAGGGATGCTCCCAAACAAGGCCACTCCTTTAAGCACGGAAAGGTAGCTATTTTACCTAATTCATACAAACTATTCAGAAAGTTTAACAAAACAAGGAGACAAAGGAATAGGTTCCAAACAAAAGAACAAAATAACCCCCCCTCCCCAAATCCAAATAAAATAGAGATAAGTAATTTACCTAAAAAAGAGCTCAAAGCAATGGCCATAAAGAGGCTCAGCAAACTTGGCAGAAGAACGAATGAACTCCACAAATCCTTTAGCAGTTAGACACTGTAAAAAAGAACCAATCAGAGCGGAAGAGTACAATAACTACAATAACTCCATGAGGTCATGGAAAAGAATGTATAGTAGTCATAGTAACTTTAACAACAAGGGTGTGAGAAGTAACTGAGGAGTGGCTTGAGTGATTTCAGATATGTCACAAGCCTTGCAGTGTGCCTGTATCATTTTTCACTGATTGCATACACTGTGGAATCCTTAAATGAATTAGAGAGAGTGAAACTCTCGAACGTCAATGTTAAGTGAAGACTCGGGTTTATGCAGTGCCAGATGCCGTGAACTCCGGTGACAGCTCTTGATTAGTTTATATTGAAAACCACTGCTTTAGAGTGTTTGGAATGTAGAGATAGCTTGAGGCTTTCTGTAGGCCATTATAAACATCAGAACTGATGCATTTAAAGTGTGCCATTGTGGCTTCAATTTTTACATCATATATGATGATTTTGTCCTCTAAGAAATCCCCAAAATATTATTGTCACAGCAGATGGTGTGACTCTGCAATATAAGAACTACTATGTATACCATGAATAAAATTAGTTTTATTGAAATTCAGTCTGGGGCTTCCCCTGGTGGTCCAGTGGATAAGGAAACCGCCTTGCAGTACAAGGGTCGCCGGTTCGAGCCCTGGCCTGGGAAGATCCCACGTGCCATGGAGCGGCTGGACTGATGTGTCCAATCGCCCAGCCGGAGCTCTGGAGCACATGCGCCCAGAGCCGGCGCTCTGCAACAACAGACGCTGCCGCAATGGGAGGCCCGCAGGAGCCAAGGAACAAAGACGGATGAAAACGGAGAAATGAAAGACCAATAGATGACCATACTACCAAATGTCATCTATAGATTCAATGCAATCCCTATCAAACTTCCAATAACATTCTTCACAGAACTAGACCAACGAATAACACAGTTCATATGGAAACACAAAAGACCTCGAATAGCCAAAGCAATTCTCAGGAAGAAGAATGGAGCTGGGGGGATCAGCCTCCCCAACTTCAGACTCTACTACAAAGCAACAGTCATCAAAACAGTATGGTACTGGCACAAAAACAGAAATATCGACCAATGGAACAAGATCGAGAACCCAGAGATAAAGCCACGCACCTATGGGTACCTTATTTTTGACAAAGGAGGCGAACATATAAAATGGGACAAAGACAGCCTCTTCAACAAATGGTGCTGGGAAAATTGGACAGCTACATGCAAGAAAATGAAGTTGGAACATACCCCGACACCATACACAAAGATCAACTCAAAATGGATTAAAGACTTAAATGTAAGGCCAGAAACCATCAAACTCTTAGAGGAGAATATAGGCAAAACACTCAAGGACATCAATCAAAGCAAGATCTTCTCTGACCCACCTACTAGAATAGTGGAACTAAAAAGACAAATGAACATGTGGGACCTCATGAAACTTAACAGCTTTTGCACAGCTAAAGAAATTACAAAAAAGCTGAACAGACACCCCACAGAGTGGGAGAAAATCATAGCAAATGAAACAACAGACAAAGAATTAATCTCCAAAATCTACAAGCAACTCAGACAACTCAGCACTGGAAAAACGAACAACCCAATCAAAAAATGGGAAAAGGACCTAAACAGACACCTCTCCAACGATGACATACAGATGGCCCAAAACCGCATGAAACGATGCTCAACTTCACTAATAATTAGAGAAATGCAAATCAAAACTACAATGAGATATCACCTCACACCCGTCAGAATGGCCATCATCCACAAATCGACAGACAATAAATGCTGGAGAGGCTGCGGAGAAAAGGGAACACTCCTGCATTGCTGGTGGGAGTGTAAATTGATACAGCCTCTATGGAAGACAGTCTGGAGATTTCTTAAAAAACTAAAAATAGAAGCACCATATGACCCAGCAATCCCACTCTTAGGCTTATACCCTGATGAAATCAAAACTGAAAGAAGCACCTGTACCCCAATGTTCATTGCAGCTCTCTATATAATAGCTAGAACATGGAAGGAACCTAGATGCCCATCGACGAACGAATGGATCCAAAAGCTCTGGTACATATATACAATGGAATACTACACAGCTGTAAAGAGAAATGCAGAAGAATCAACCCTGATGAGGTGACTGGATCTAGAACGTATCATCAAAAGTGAAGTCAGTCAGAAAGAGAAGGAAAAATACAGTATATTAACACATATATATGGAATCTAGTAGGATGGTGATGACGGCACATGCAGTGAAGCGACAGAAAGACAGACATGGACAGTGGACATATGGACATTGTGGGGAAGGAACAGTGGGTGAGAGGCGTAAAGGAAGTAGCATGAAGGCCTGTACTATGATAAGTGAAGAAAATAGCTCTAGTCATTGCTCTGTGAGAAAAGGGGATCCTTCAGGGGTGCTGTGTGATGGTCGGGAGGGGAGGGAAGGGGGGGATATACATGTGACTAATCTGAGAACATGCATGTCTGTGAACAACAAAACTCTGTAAAAGTTAAAAGTAAAATAAAGGTTTAAAAAGAAAGAAAGAAAGAAAGAAAGACCAATAGAAGTGGCCCGCCCACTCCCCTCCCTCCCAACCCGACCCCTGCCCAAAATAAATAAATAAATAAATCTAAAAAAAAAAAAAAAAAGAAATTCAGCCTGATTAAGACTGATGCTGATTAAGTGCATATTTTCAACAGAGCCAGGCAATTTGAATTTCTATATGTAAAATATCTGGAAAAGGATTAGTTTGGCACGTATTTTGTTTTCAAATTATTAAGAATATTCATGATTCTTTTTTAGGATTCTTTGTATTATTTTATTATAAGTAAGAAAGAAGAAGGCTCTCAGTTCATAATTACCCAAAAGAAGATTGACTAACTGCAGTCTATTATTGCCAGGTTTCATATCAACTTGAATGATTAACCTAAGGGTTAATAATAAATTTGCATTCAAAGATATTGATCAGCTTTATTCTTAACAGTTCTTTTCTAATTTGGGAAACTTGTGGTGTGTTAGATAGGAGAAATAAATGCTGGGGAAAAAGGATTTGTCAAATTTTAGCATAGGGAGATATACTCTAATCTAATTCATCCTAAAATTACACAATTTCAGGAAGAACATTTAAAAAAAATTCAAAGACAAATGAGGAAAACCATCCACCTAAGAATCCTGACTTGACATAACAATCTCTATCTGGGATTTTAATGGTACATTTTGGGAAGCTGATATTGAGTATTATAGTATGGTAGTATAGCTACAAATCGTTTGCCACTGTTTCCATTGAGTTGTTGACTACATTTCCCGTTGCTGGATCTAGAACGTATCATCAAAGTGAAGTCAGTCAGAAAGAGAAGGAAAAATACAGTATATTAACACATATATATGGAATCTAGTAGGATGGTGATGACGGCACATGCAGTGAAGCGACAGAAAGACAGACATGGACAGTGGACATATGGACATTGTGGGGAAGGAACAGTGGGTGAGAGGCGTAAAGGAAGTAGCATGAAGGCCTGTACTATGATAAGTGAAGAAAATAGCTCTAGTCATTGCTCTGTGAGAAAAGGGGATCCTTCAGGGGTGCTGTGTGATGGTCGGGAGGGGAGGGAAGGGGGGGATATACATGTGACTAATCTGAGAACATGCATGTCTGTGAACAACAAAACTCTGTAAAAGTTAAAAGTAAAATAAAGGTTTAAAAAGAAAGAAAGAAAGAAAGAAAGACCAATAGAAGTGGCCCGCCCACTCCCCTCCCTCCCAACCCGACCCCTGCCCAAAATAAATAAATAAAAAAAACTAAAAAAAAAAACAAAGTCAGCCTGATTAAGACTGATGCTGATTAAGTGCATATTTTCAACAGAGCCAGGCAATTTGAATTTCTATATGTAAAATATCTGGAAAAGGATTAGTTTGGCACGTATTTTGTTTTCAAATTATTAAGAATATTCATGATTCTTTTTTAGGATTCTTTGTATTATTTTATTATAAGTAAGAAAGAAGAAGGCTCTCAGTTCATAATTACCCAAAAGAAGATTGACTAACTGCAGTCTATTATTGCCAGGTTTCATATCAACTTGAATGATTAACCTAAGGGTTAATAATAAATTTGCATTCAAAGATATTGATCAGCTTTATTCTTAACAGTTCTTTTCTAATTTGGGAAACTTGTGGTGTGTTAGATAGGAGAAATAAATGCTGGGGAAAAAGGATTTGTCAAATTTTAGCATAGGGAGATATACTCTAATCTAATTCATCCTAAAATTACACAATTTCAGGAAGAACATTTAAAAAAAATTCAAAGACAAATGAGGAAAACCATCCACCTAAGAATCCTGACTTGACATAACAATCTCTATCTGGGATTTTAATGGTACATTTTGGGAAGCTGATATTGAGTATTATAGTATGGTAGATTAAAAATAGCTACAAATCGTTTGCCACTGTTTCCATTGAGTTGTTGACTACATTTCCCCTTAGAATATGGCAGAAGTCGTGCTGTGCTAATTCTAAGTTTCAACTTTATGAAGACTGGACATTTCTGCTTTTTAAATCTTAGAATTTTGCTCTTGGGGCACTCCTTAGACTCTGAACACCACACCGAGAACTCAGAACACACAGACAGCCTATGTGAAGGAGCTCCAGTTGATAGGACAGGTGCACTGTGAGTTGATGCCCACGAGATGAGCCGTCTCAATGCTCCAGTCCAAGCAAGCTTTCCTAGGAATAGAAACGAGATTGCATTTACTGGCATAGAAGAATCACTCACTTAAGCAAAGTAAACCCATAGGAATGTGAAAGATAAAATAGCTATTGTTTTGAGCATGAAAAAAAGAAAAGAAAGGATGCAATACATTTGAAAAAGCCAACAGAATCATGACTGCCATCAATCCAGTCAAGAACACATTTATTAATTAGTTGATGCATCTCTAAAATATATTTTTTACACTACTTGTCATATACTATGATTGCCTCTTCAACTGACAATGCTTTTTAAACATATCATTTTCAACATTGAGAACTAATTTTATTATAGCTTAATCAAAATGTGTTCATTATCACTTCTACATCTCATTATTGGTAATCCTACATTTGTAACTGCTATAATTGTTTGTTCTGGGGTTTCTTGTCTAGGGAAAACCCTCAGGGAACTTCAGGCCTTCACTCTTCCTTAGAATGACCTCCGATTCTACACTTGGTCCAGCTCAGCTAGATCCTTGTAGCTGGTGACTCTATGAAAACCATCATCTCCCCATGTTGGATCATTCTTTGGAGAAGAGGTTGCCATGGAACAGACAGCATCTAACTCACATTCTCTTCCTTCACATTTCTTTTCTAACTTCCTTCAAAGTCAGAATATGGTTACTTAAAGAGGTCTACAAGGGCAGAATGTTGCTGGGGACTGGGTAGAGACAGTGTAAGAAGCTTGCTAACCCCTGAACCTTAAAAAGTGATTCCCAAGAAGGCAGGGGTGCCCTGTACTTCTGGTTCTTGGCCAGAGTCATTGTTTCCTCCCAATGTTTCAAAAAGAAGTCACTGAATTTTGGTAAGTTCTTATGTAAGGGATTATGTTTCACTAGTTCCATGGTGAACTTACCTTTAGTCCTAAAGGCTAGACTCAGGTTCCTTTAAACCCTTCCTACCTAGGATAAGTCCTGATTGCTTGGTGGAGCTTAAGACAACAGTCAAAATGTAACTGTAAAAACAATGTCCATCTGAAAGAAATGAGTGCTAGAGGCTAGACTGGAAACCAGTCAGGTCTCATAGTGACATCGTCTTCTTTGGCTTCAGCCTAAATGATGTTGTCACTGACAGTCCTCTGGGTGATTGTCACCACCCTCTTTGTATTGTCCAGTTCACACACCTTTCTCATTTTCAAGTTCTGAACCAGATGGGAAATACACACAGGAGTCCAAGACAAAAACATCGCTTTAAGATTTGGATGTTGTAATTCAAGCAGAATCTTTGACTGCCATCAATCCAGTCAAGAACACATTTATTAATTAGTTGATGCATCTCTAAAATATATTTTTTACACTACTTGTCATATACTATGATTGCCTCTTCAACTGACAATGCTTTTTAAACATATTTTCAACATTGAGAACTAATTTTATTATAGCTTAATCAAAATGTGTTCATTATCACTTCTACATCTCATTATTGGTAATCCTACATTTGTAACTGCTATAATTGTTTGTTCTGGGGTTTCTTGTCTAGGGAAAACCCTCAGGGAACTTCAGGCCTTCACTCTTCCTTAGAATGACCTCCGATTCTACACTTGGTCCAGCTCAGCTAGATCCTTGTAGCTGGTGACTCTATGAAAACCATCATCTCCCCATGTTGGATCATTCTTTGGAGAAGAGGTTGCCATGGAACAGACAGCATCTAACTCACATTCTCTTCCTTCACATTTCTTTTCTAACTTCCTTCAAAGTCAGAATATGGTTACTTAAAGAGGTCTACAAGGGCAGAATGTTGCTGGGGACTGGGTAGAGACAGTGTAAGAAGCTTGCTAACCCCTGAACCTTAAAAAGTGATTCCCAAGAAGGCAGGGGTGCCCTGTACTTCTGGTTCTTGGCCAGAGTCATTGTTTCCTCCCAATGTTTCGAAAAGAAGTCACTGAATTTTGGTAAGTTCTTATGTAAGGGATTATGTTTCACTAGTTCCATGGTGAACTTACCTTTAGTCCTAAAGGCTAGACTCAGGTTCCTTTAAACCCTTCCTACCTAGGATAAGTCCTGATTGCTTGGTGGAGCTTAAGACAACAGTCAAAATGTAACTGTAAAAACAATGTCCATCTGAAAGAAATGAGTGCTAGAGGCTAGACTGGAAACCAGTCAGGTCTCATAGTGACATCGTCTTCTTTGGCTTCAGCCTAAATGATGTTGTCACTGACAGTCCTCTGGGTGATTGTCACCACCCTCTTTGTATTGTCCAGTTCACACACCTTTCTCATTTTCAAGTTCTGAACCAGATGAGAAATACACACAGGAGTCCAAGACAAAAACATCGCTTGTATTCCAAGTATTTTAGGAAAGCAACCTTAGACTTGAGATCAAAAGAGGTCCTATTTCCTTTTCAGTGAATTAATTCACTTGCATAGCCATAGGAAGACAAAGCCAAGAACTCAGGTCTCTCCTCCACTCCTGTGCAGACTACACACAGTGCAGAGAAGTGAGTAATACATGTGGCCTATGGACAGACTAGATCTCAAGGAAAGGCCTTGTGAATTGGACTTGGACAGCCCTGAGCACCATGTGCCAGTTTCATCAACCAAAAAACCACTCCTGTCTTAGGAAGAGATGAACACATACCTTCATGACAAGATCACAAGAACTCTTACCAAGATTCCTGAGAGAGAGGAAGATGGAGGAGTGTGGTGATGGGGAGATAGACCCCTGCAGAGTGGCAAAGTCCAGGCAGAGTCCTAGTGAATAGATTTTCTATCTGCTTGGCAGTTAATCACACCCATTGCCTGAATTTGTATGTGTCTTCTTGTCAGCAAAGGTAGAGACTGGATCTGACAAAATTTGAGCTCTCCCTAGCCCTTATTTCTAGGAGCGATACTTCTAGATATCTGGAACGGGTTTTCTATTTTAATAAGAGTCAAAATAATAAAGTCAACATGCCTCTTTAAGGTTCCTGCCTTTCAGGATCTGTCACATTGGTGCCACTGTATTTATCTTGGCGGTCATTGCTTTCTGGGCAATGCTGGGAGCTGTCTAACACTTCAGACTGTCTATTCTGCTTTCAACTGAGCCAAACCTTCATGAAGAGAAGCACACTCGCTGAGACATGCAGCTAATCTAGAGATCCCCAGTAGGCTCTGCACTGGGATGTTCTGAAGCTCCTTTCAAAGGCTGACCAGCTCAATGGCATTCTCCTTTCAGTGTTCTTTACTCCCACCCCCAAATCTTTTGGTGTGAGTTTCAATGAATAGCATCCCTTAGGAGAAGTGCTAACAACTGACAAATGGATAATCTCACAGCTGCACAAAACCACTAGCAATAAAACCATGCGCATTATTTTCAGTTTTTAAAATAAGTCTTATATGTTTTATCTTATTCTATTCTCAGAATCCTGTACAAAAGTTATTATTACCACTAGGTTATTGATAATGAAACTGTGGTTTCAATTGATTGAAGTCATTTAAATTACAAACAATGCAACAACAATTGAAAGAAAAAAGTCTGTTTCCAAAGACAGTGATATTTTCTATAGATGGTATGCAAATGATCTCTAGAAATTTGTACATGAAATGGCAAGTCAAATGAGTAAGAATATTCATTGTGTCCTTTTTAATGATAAAAACAGTAGACTAGAAAACTAAACATCAATAAAGTACTTTTAACTAAATTAAAGAATGAATGTTCATGAGATTCTATAAATGTTATCAAAATGTAAGGTGGATGTAAACAGATATTTAGTGATAAAGGAAATTATTACAGATTGTCACAGATTACTGTACAATATAAGGAAATATCTGTTAAAGGCATATGTCTATTATACCTTTATAATAGACATGTCATTATACATTGGTTTAAACTCATAACACGTACAAGAGTGAAGTCCAGTGTAAACCACAAGCTCTGGGATACACAAGAATTATACTTTCTTCTCAATTTTTCTGTGAAATTAAAACTGCTCTAAAAACAATGACAACAACAAAAAAGAAAACTGCTCTAAAATATGAAGTAGTTTTAAAAGTGCTTTTAAATATCTGTATATCATGTATCTTTATATATATCTATATAAAGTGGACAATATTCTGGAAAGGTTTGCACCTATTTATTGGTATTATTTTGGGATGTAGAATTCAAGGGTATTTAGTATAGGAGTGTGTACGGTTGGCGTTTGTTAATTAGCATATTTCAAAATTGTGGTTAAGTAATGGTTATTTATTTTTTTACTGTTTTATTTTTTGAAAGCTTTGAAGAATATAGCACATTTCTCTTGGACTTGTTGACATTTTTCAATCTGGGCGGTTGAAATAGGCTGAATGTAAAGGGGCGTCTCTAGATGTCAACATGGAGAGAGAAATTTTTCACAAGTGGTTGCATTGTGTTCAGATCACAGGAATCTGTTTTCTTCTCTAAAACCTGAAGCCTTTCTCTGACTTTCAGCCTTCTGGAATAATGTTATAATCTGAGACTGAAAAGGACAGGGATCTGTCCTGCCAGAAATTCTGGCAACTTAACTGAATTTAGAAGATGACATCAACCTATTAGATTATATTGTAGACCCAACTTAATTCTAAGAAACAGACATTTTAAATTTCTTAAAATCCCCTAAATTGTAATCTTTCAGGTTTACTCCCATTCTTCAACACATCTCTCAACCCAAAAGTGTAACCATCACCTCTGCAAGATTGAGAGAGTAAAGTCAGAGAATCACATTTGTCCAGCAAATTCTTATTTTGTTCTTTAAACTTTGAAGGGGTTTGTCTGCAACTTCTTTTGGGGTCTTTAGCCAAAAATCAGCAGCTCTGACTTTATATGCCTGATAGCAAACCCACTACTGCTTTGTTTAACTTGGAGACTCAAACCTGGTCCAAGACAGTGAAAGCCCCAAGTCCGAAATTCTGAACAGTCAGGGAATTCCAGAGAATTACTCTTGTTTACCTAGGTATTCTAACTCAAATAGCTGGATGGTAAATGAGTAAAGGAAAGCCATCTTATAGAGGAAAGATGAAAGCCATCAGGTCTTCAGAGTCAGCAGAAAGATGAGGAAATAGCTTGTATTCTTACTGTCTCAACATAAATATTAGATGTGTATCTGACTCCTAGTATCATAATAATGAACATTTACATTGTGGACTTTTTCCCTTGTGCTGATCACATTCATTCATCCTTTAAGGCTCTGATGTAAGTACACTGCCATGTGAAAAACAGATAGCGAGTACGAACTTACTGTATAGCACAGGGAGCTTAGTTTGGTTCTTCATGATGACCTGAGGGGCAGGATGTGGGAAGGAGAGGAAAGTCCAAAGTCCAAGAGGGAGGGGAAAAATGAAACACAGTTGATTCACTCACCTTGTGCAGCAGACACTAACACAACATTGTAAAGGAAATATACTCCAATTAAAAAAACAACAACAACAAGATTTTGTTTAGGCATCACAGTTGATCAGAAGAGGTTAGTGGTGCTCTTAAAAATGATTTCCTTGTACATAATTCCCTTGTAGGAGTTTCACATTGTTTTACTCTCTCTCTCCAGGTTGACTTCTCCAATGACTCATGAAACCTTTTAAAAATGCACATTTTATATTTACCTGTTTATTTCTAGATCTCAGATGAATCAGAAGCATTACTTAATAAGTGTTTTAATAAATAAATTGTGAATAAATGAATAAACAAAATCTGCCCCAATACCACCGTACTTTGTTGTGTCAAAAAATTCTTTGATCTCTTCCCACATGCTTTTCCTCCAAATAATCTGGTTTTATGGTAGGCATTTCCACTGACCCCAAAGAGTTTAACCATACTGTCTTTAATGCCAGTCATAGCTTTTCTTTTCTTTTTTTTTTTTATAATCCTAAACTGTTTTCTTTGTCTTTGAGGTAAAGTGTGGAGAGTATGTCACTCTGGGGATCCCTGGGATTTTCTTACGCTAGTTTTCTACTTTGAGACATCATGCTGGTTATTCTAATAATAAAATATATTGTCAATATTAAGTGGTTCCTTTATAAGTCTCTGTTTTGTGATTTAATGCAAGAAATGGGAATATAAATCATTGGAAATTTTCATAAGTTCTGATGAATGAAATACTAAGCAGTTTTGTGTTGAACTCCAGCATTTATTGTACCCTTTGCCACCTCAGATGGTAATGTCCTTAAGTACGTATTTTCCACTCTTAGTCTACTGCAGACTTGGTATTTGTTGGACTCATTTCAATTTATTATTCAAATGCAAATTGGAACTGCCGAATTTTGCATGACTTATAGCTAATGTTCCAAATAATGTTTGCTTTCATTTTCCTAAGCTACAGCACAAGGGGATTTAGTGTGACAATGGAACGGAAAGTTCCATCATTCACAGTCACAAGAGAGACGTTGTTTGATTCTGGCCTCTCTGAAAACCTTCAATGTCAGTACCCAATTATCATTTTCCAACTTGCCAGGATTATTCCAGCTTTGCTCTGATGCACACACCATCTTCCTGCATTAGTAGAATTGACTCTGAGCACTCCTGGTGGGCCACCAATATCCAGAAGCTATTGTTGTGGGGGTGGGGTAGGAGAAGATGTTTTCATGCAGTACAATTCTGCCGTGGGATCACCAATCTGAGATTTTGCTATTCTATGTCTAAAATAGATTTCTCACTCTTACCACGATTCTACCAGAAATGTACATTTTGCTCCTGTCATTTTACTTAGCAAACAAAAATGTCTCATTTAAATAAGACTGGAATTGTATACAGCATCACAATAAGAGAGGGGAAGTTAAAAAACAGAACAAAACTGAGTGTCTTGGGTCTAGTAGCAAACCTCCCTTACATGTCTACAAAATAAACAATTAAAACCCCTTAATTCCAATACCTGGAGAGATGTCATTTTTTTTTGCTGAATGGAAATATAGTATTCCAGTTAGAGATAATACTTCATTCTCATCTTGCAATAAACAATGCATTTTAAATTTGAGTAGGTAAAAACTTAGAAGGGGGAAATATGGCATCCCAATTCCTGTGATGGAAAGATCTCAAATCAGCTAAGTATGATAAGCTATAGGGAGCTTTGTGATTATGGCAACCTATTCAATGGGACTTTACTTCCCTTCCTGTATCAGTGATATAGCTGAAGATGAGCACTCCTTTTTGATTCTTCGATTCCAAATTATCTGCTTCATTTTATTGATACTGTTGGTTGAGAAAGCCTTTTGTATGTATTTCACTGTTAGAATGTTAATTTGTTGAGATCAGTAATTTATATTAAGCCTGTGCTTCTCTTTGTAATTGTTTTTCTGCAGCAGAAGAAGTAGCAATATAGTTGTGTTACTTAATAGAAATATTATGTCATTCAAGGCAAGGAGACTCGACAGAGAAGAAGGACCATCTAACTTTGGTGGCTCAGCAGTAAAGAATCTGCCTGCCAATACAGGAGATGCAAGAGAAGCAGGTTTGATCCCTAAATTGAGAGGATTCCCTGGAGTAGGAAATGGCGACCCATTCCAGTATTCTTGCTTGGAAAGTCCCATGGACAGAGAAGCCTGGTGGGCTACAGTGCATGAATTGGATGGAGTCAGATACAACTGGGTGTACACACACCCAGCTTTCAATGATAGGGATTATTTCCCAGATTTGCTTGTTAAGATGCTTGGCTCTTATTTATAATTGCTTTTTACTTGAGTCCTTCTTTTCTTTCGACAAATTTTTTGATTATCCAGTAAATGACAACTGTTATGCAGGTAACTGATGAATAAGACATGGCCTCTAGCTTCATTTTACTTAGAGCTTTCCAGTGTCCTTTGGCAAAAATCCAGAAGGGAACCTTTCAGGAGACAATGTGATTCATGGCAAAATTGCTACACTGATATATTAAAAATGTATACAGACAAAGGACATGGATAGACTATACTTCAAATGGATAAAATTTTGAAACAAACTTGTCACATAATGTCATCAGTAGTAATACACAATAAAAATGAAAATTAAAGCAAAGTATCCCATTTCACATTTAAGTTAAAAATGTTACGTATAAATCTATGCTATCTAAAAATGCTATATATATAATAATATAATGTGTCATCTATATATAGAAAATATTTATATATACACCAGTGAGTATGATAAATTATACAACTGTTCCAATTTTCATGGTGAATTAGAAAATAAGTAAAAATTTTTTATGAAAAATGAGCAACATTCATTAAGAAAAATTAAGGGTTCAATGATATAATTCCATGCATTGAAATTTATCCTGTGTGGAAAATCAAAAGAAAAATTGGTTATGTGCATCAAGGTGTTCAATGCATTTTTGCTTATAATACTAAAAATTAGACAAAAAGCTTGATGTAGCCCAAATGTTCATTACTGAGGAAGGGTTAAGACAATCATAATTTACCTAGATGGAATAATGTACATTTGGAAAATGATGATTGTGAATAATTTTGTATTGAAAAATTGCTTATATTTATGTGGGAAAAGCAGACTATGTGTTGAATTCAGTAATGTCAGTTGTGCCTAAACATATGATCAAAGAAAAACTACTTATAGATAGGGCTAACTACCTATAGATAAATAGGCTAGAGGATACTACCACTGACAGTTGATCCCTAAATTGAGAGGATTCCCTGGAGTAGGAAATGGCGACCCATTCCAGTATTCTTGCTTGGAAAGTCCCATGGACAGAGAAGCCTGGTGGGCTACAGTGCATGAATTGGATGGAGTCAGATACAACTGGGTGTACACACACCCAGCTTTCAATGATAGGGATTATTTCCCAGATTTGCTTGTTAAGATGCTTGGCTCTTATTTATAATTGCTTTTTACTTGAGTCCTTCTTTTCTTTCGACAAATTTTTTGATTATCCAGTAAATGACAACTGTTATGCAGGTAACTGATGAATAAGACATGGCCTCTAGCTTCATTTTACTTAGAGCTTTCCAGTGTCCTTTGGCAAAAATCCAGAAGGGAACCTTTCAGGAGACAATGTGATTCATGGCAAAATTGCTACACTGATATATTAAAAATGTATACAGACAAAGGACATGGATAGACTATACTTCAAATGGATAAAATTTTGAAACAAACTTGTCACATAATGTCATCAGTAGTAATACACAATAAAAATGAAAATTAAAGCAAAGTATCCCATTTCACATTTAAGTTAAAAATGTTACGTATAAATCTATGCTATCTAAAAATGCTATATATATAATAATATAATGTGTCATCTATATATAGAAAATATTTATATATACACCAGTGAGTATGATAAATTATACAACTGTTCCAATTTTCATGGTGAATTAGAAAATAAGTAAAAATTTTTTATGAAAAATGAGCAACATTCATTAAGAAAAATTAAGGGTTCAATGATATAATTCCATGCATTGAAATTTATCCTGTGTGGAAAATCAAAAGAAAAATTGGTTATGTGCATCAAGGTGTTCAATGCATTTTTGCTTATAATACTAAAAATTAGACAAAAAGCTTGATGTAGCCCAAATGTTCATTACTGAGGAAGGGTTAAGACAATCATAATTTACCTAGATGGAATAATGTACATTTGGAAAATGATGATTGTGAATAATTTTGTATTGAAAAATTGCTTATATTTATGTGGGAAAAGCAGACTATGTGTTGAATTCAGTAATGTCAGTTGTGCCTAAACATATGATCAAAGAAAAACTACTTATAGATAGGGCTAACTACCTATAGATAAATAGGCTAGAGGATACTACCACTGACAGTTGCCAGGTGAGAAACTACTATTTACTTAATCTTCTACATGTTACCATTTTGCATGTTAACATTAGCTCTAATTGTTGCAAGGTTACTTTTAGGTAAGGGTTATGGTTCACCATCTACAGATGAGCAAATTCAATCTAAGGGAAGTTATGTTTTTATTATTACTGTTATTTTTTGGGCCACACCGTGAAGCAGGAGAGATCTTAGTTGCTAGACCAGAGACTAAACCTGTGCCGACTGCTTGGAGTTTTAACCATTTGACTGTCAGGGAAGTCCCTAGGGAAGATTAAATTACATCCTCCAGTACCAGAGTCAGTAAGAGGCAGGGTCATAATTTGACTATAAGTTTAGCTCCAAAACAAGCCTTTTATTTATTTTCGTTTCTTTTTTACATTCATAGAACTTTAGATTTCACTGTATGATCATCATTTTTGACACTTGAAAGGACCATTGGATTTTAATTTCTTTGGTGACACTTAAAACATATAACAACAAATAAGCAAAGTTGCCATTTGGTCTTCCCTAACCTAAGGATTCCAAAAACAGGCAGTGCTGGTTAAAATGATGTTAACCAATTAGCTTTTATCTTAATGGTCACTTTTTGTTCAAAATAAAAGTTTTATTTTTCAGTATAATATTTACCTCAGGGAGCACTTGACCTATTTTCCACATTGAAATTGGTTTTAATCCTTAATTTTCAATCTGTTGAAATGTGGAAAAGATTTAATGTAGATTTGGTGATTTTACTAGTTTAAAATGTATACTTAGGTATGCTTTTAGTGAATAGTCAGAATGAGCTTGCCATGAACTCAATAAATATTAAGCTGTATGATTCCTTACCAGTTCCTTCCTTGGCATAATTTGTTGTTGTAAAATTGTGTTTATTATAGCCCTACACTACTCCAACTGCATATTTTGGGGTCTCTAAAACTGATTCCTTCTTCCTCGGACATAATTTTTAATCTCTCAGAGTTTTAGGTCTTTGTTACAGTTCAGCTGAGAAAGGTTTGAGATATAGTTTTATTTTGCTTCTGCTAATTATAAAATCTCAAAGGAATCAGACTGCTCTTTCATGAAAAGGAGATAGTATTCCAGCAGGCTATCATTTGCAACAACAAAGTACTTCTGAAAAATGACTTTTGGCAAATAAATGCAAATATATCTTTTGGATAATTACCTATTTTTGTTCCATATTGAAAGCTTTGTGTTGCTAAAATTAAATAAAACATCAAGAAATGTCCAAGTATATCACTTCAGAGATAATAGAGGAAATGAGGTCAAGAAAATCATCTGAATATAGTAGAGTAAAAACATAAATGAGCGTCTTTTTAAGATTCTCAGTAAATGTAAATGTGATAAACTGTTACTAGGTTTCATCTTTGCTGAAGGCTTTTCTTTATGATTGATACTTTTTGGACAATATGCTATACAATTGATCAAAACCTAATGAGAAGGTAATTGTTGCACATTTTGGGTAATTCTCAAGAAGTGCATTTCTGACCATTTAAAAGACAATTATGATGTATACGACTTCAATATGCAACCTTGTTTGCAGGTACAATTCATTTTTAAATACAAATTAAAATCCTCCTAACTGCATTAGATAAGAATCACCAACTTAAATTTTATATGCTAAGTGAAATGTGTCTTTTTGAAAGTCAAAATCACTTTACTCACTGTTCATTTTGAAGGATGCGTTTTCTCCACCTGAGAGATATTTGGTTCTATAAGTATAATGATGTTGACCATATTTAGATGATTTCTGTGATTTATTAAGTACACCATTCCAGTTATTTGTACTTATAAATCATCATACTATTCATTACACACTTGGACTTCAGGATGAAAAAGAAAGCAACAAAAA
Source organism: Tragulus kanchil (assembly GCA_022376925.1). Lineage (NCBI taxonomy): Eukaryota > Metazoa > Chordata > Mammalia > Artiodactyla > Tragulidae > Tragulus > Tragulus kanchil. Next base: position 126,615,079 of record JAIOJX010000028.1, read on the forward strand.
ATAGAGTCCATAAAGCAAAAACATTCTGAATTTAAAGGTACACAACTAGAGAGAAGCCCAAAGATCTGATGCAGTCAAAAAAAAAAAAAAAGAAACATTCTGAATTTAAAGGTACATCAAAAGACTGCATATTTTGGGGTCTCTAAAACTGATTCCTTCTTCCTCGGACATAATTTTTAATCTCTCAGAGTTTTAGGTCTTTGTTACAGTTCAGCTGAGAAAGGTTTGAGATATAGTTTTATTTTGCTTCTGCTAATTATAAAATCTCAAAGGAATCAGACTGCTCTTTCATGAAAAGGAGATAGTATTCCAGCAGGCTATCATTTGCAACAACAAAGTACTTCTGAAAAATGACTTTTGGCAAATAAATGCAAATATATCTTTTGGATAATTACCTATTTTTGTTCCATATTGAAAGCTTTGTGTTGCTAAAATTAAATAAAACATCAAGAAATGTCCAAGTATATCACTTCAGAGATAATAGAGGAAATGAGGTCAAGAAAATCATCTGAATATAGTAGAGTAAAAACATAAATGAGCGTCTTTTTAAGATTCTCAGTAAATGTAAATGTGATAAACTGTTACTAGGTTTCATCTTTGCTGAAGGCTTTTCTTTATGATTGATACTTTTTGGACAATATGCTATACAATTGATCAAAACCTAATGAGAAGGTAATTGTTGCACATTTTGGGTAATTCTCAAGAAGTGCATTTCTGACCATTTAAAAGACAATTATGATGTATACGACTTCAATATGCAACCTTGTTTGCAGGTACAATTCATTTTTAAATACAAATTAAAATCCTCCTAACTGCATTAGATAAGAATCACCAACTTAAATTTTATATGCTAAGTGAAATGTGTCTTTTTGAAAGTCAAAATCACTTTACTCACTGTTCATTTTGAAGGATGCGTTTTCTCCACCTGAGAGATATTTGGTTCTATAAGTATAATGATGTTGACCATATTTAGATGATTTCTGTGATTTATTAAGTACACCATTCCAGTTATTTGTACTTATAAATCATCATACTATTCATTACACACTTGGACTTCAGGATGAAAAAGAAAGCAACAAAAAATAGAGTCCATAAAGCAAAAACATTCTGAATTTAAAGGTACACAACTAGAGAGAAGCCCAAAGATCTGATGCAGTCAAAAAAGAAAATTAATTAATTTAAAATATAAAAGTGAAATAAATAAGGTTATCTTATGTATTTTAACTGATATTGTAAGTGATAATGGCAGGTGGGTTATTGATGATGAATATAAGATGGCAATTTAAGGAACCATATTAATGCATTTCCACTTGCTTGATAAAGGTGTATGAGTGTGTGGGTGCTTGTGTGTGTGTCTGTGTGTGTCATGTGTTTCAGTCACTCAGATGAGATTCTTTGTCTTGCTGACTCTTTCAAGAGCTGAGTTTCAGTTTCTGAGAAGAAACATGCAGATTTGTGAATGACTTCCCTTAATTAAGTTACTGCATTTCAATAGGAAAGTTAGTTTAATATAAGTAATTTCATTCTTAATCCTTCTTATAGGTGATTTAATATTGGAGTTATATAAACCTCCACAAGGTTTGGTTGATTTCAAAGTATGCTATTCCAATGAAAACACAGATAGAATATTTGTTGACTCTGTGTCCTCTATCTCTGAAATTGTAGACAGTAACATTCTTGTTAGTTTGCCCAGCTCAAAAGCATCTGGCTAAATTTTCAGGATTGTCAGTATGTGGATCTTAGCTTTATTGAAACTCTCTCAAAAATGTTAAGATATATTTACACTTAAAAACACTCTGCAGGCAGAATCATAGCTCCATGATGATTTTTTAATGGCTATTTTTGAAGTTATGTATTTTCTGTTTGGAGAATTAATTTTTCCTAGTTATGCTGATGGTGTTTCTAAGTTAGAGTTTTACTGTGGCATGTCTTATATTTAGCTCTTATACCAATTTAAACTTATTTTTGCATATGCTGTGAGAGAGTGTTCTAATTTTATTGATTTACAGTTAGTTAACCAGCTTTCCCAACATCACTTGTTGAGGAGACTGCCTTTTCTCCATTGTATACTAATTTATCATAGTACAGGTTTATTTCTGGGCTCTCTATTCAGTTCCAGTGATCTATATGTCTGTTTTTGTGCCAATATCATGCTGCCTTCACTATTGTAGCTTTGTAGGATTGTCTGAAGTCTGGAAGTATGGTTTCAGTTTTGTTCTTTTTCTTCAGAATTGTTTTGGGAATTCTGAGTCTTGAGTAATTGCATATAATTAGGACTCATTTCTTCTAGCTCTGTGAAAAATGTCATGGATGTTTTGATAGGGATCAATCGACTAAATCTGTAGATTGGACTGAAGAGGGGAGCCAAGATGGCGGAGGAATGAGGGGAAGATTTCACCAGCTCCCCAACAGAATCACCAGAACTAATCAAGAAATGAAACACCACTAACAAAGCAGCCGCTAGACGACAGAAGAACTCCTTAGGTCCCCGAGGTTCGAAGAAGGAACAGCCAGAACTTTCCTGGAGCTACTGTTCTGAGAACCCTCTATCCTAACCCCCACGCTCGAACGGATCGATGGAGAGTGCGCTAGCAAGTGCCCTGAAAGGGGGCCTGAGTGGAGCGACGGGGGAGAGAGGGCAGTGCTCAGCGCAAAAATTCTAAGAATCCGGCCGGATCTCCGGCAGAAATTAAGACACTATGAAGATAGGATACTGGAGCAGGGCCAGGCGGAACGCAACTGGGAAGTTCCCCGCGGAGTGCTGCCTAGGGACCTGGATAGAGCCGAACAGGGAGTGCCCACCACAAAAATTGTGCTGCTTGGCTGGGCGAAAAATCGTAACTTTCCGCCTGGCACCTTGTAAGTTCAAATACTCATAGTGAGGGGCTTGCTGAATGGAGAGAGGAAGTCGCCCACAGATTGCTGACCAGGGACCAGGCTCAAGCCAGACGGGAAAGCTCGTGCCTGCCTTTGGGACGTAGACACACAACTGGCAGTGCGCACGCACCAGTGGCGGAGGAGCCCGTGCACCCCCATAGCTACACCCGCAGCAGAGGAAGCCGGGAGAAGGGCAGATATTGAAGGCTACAGGCGGGTGCGTGGCAGAGCCTGGGCGCCCCCTCCAACATGGGACTGCGCGCGCAGCGGACCCCAGCCTTACGGACTAGAGTAAGCCCGTCGCCCTGGCCAGCACCTGAGCTTGCAGCACAGCCTTTATTTTGCTGAAAACAAAAACAGAAACCATAGCAACTGGTGCTGTAAGGAAAGGCTACATCAAGACAACACCATCGAGAGCAGATTGGCTTCCACCAGACAGATGAGAGGATAAAAACCAGGGACAGTATTTAGCCTTTTTTGTTTGTTTATGTGGTGTGGACGGTTCTGTTTATTTGTTGTGGTAGGGTTTTCAGGAGCCAAGATGGCGTTTGTTCTTTTCTTCAGAATTGTTTTGGGAATTCTGATTCTTGAGTAATGGAATATATTTAGGACGCATTTCTTCTAGCTCTGTGAAAATGTCATGGATGTTTTGATAGGGATCAATCGACTAAATCTGTAGATTGGACTGAAGAGGAGCCAAGATGGCGGAGGAATGAGGGGAAGATTTCACCAGCTCCCAACAGAATCACCAGAACTAATCAAGAAATGAAACACCACTAACAAAGCAGCCGCTAGACGACAGAAGAACTCCTTAGGTCCCCGAGGTTCGAAGAAGGAACAGCCAGAACTTTCCTGGAGCTACTGTTCTGAGAACCCTCTATCCTAACCCCCACGCTCGAACGGATCGATGGAGAGTGCGCTAGCAAGTGCCCTGAAAGGGGGCCTGAGTGGAGCGACGGGGGAGAGAGGGCAGTGCTCAGCGCAAAAATTCTAAGAATCCGGCCGGATCTCCGGCAGAAATTAAGACACTATGAAGATAGGATACTGGAGCAGGGCCAGGCGGAACGCAACTGGGAAGTTCCCCGCGGAGTGCTGCCTAGGGACCTGGATAGAGCCGAACAGGGAGTGCCCACCACAAAAATTGTGCTGCTTGGCTGGGCGAAAAATCGTAACTTTCCGCCTGGCACCTTGTAAGTTCAAATACTCATAGTGAGGGGCTTGCTGAATGGAGAGAGGAAGTCGCCCACAGATTGCTGACCAGGGACCAGGCTCAAGCCAGACGGGAAAGCTCGTGCCTGCCTTTGGGACGTAGACACACAACTGGCAGTGCGCACGCACCAGTGGCGGAGGAGCCCGTGCACCCCCATAGCTACACCCGCAGCAGAGGAAGCCGGGAGAAGGGCAGATATTGAAGGCTACAGGCGGGTGCGTGGCAGAGCCTGGGCGCCCCCTCCAACATGGGACTGCGCGCGCAGCGGACCCCAGCCTTACGGACTAGAGTAAGCCCGTCGCCCTGGCCAGCACCTGAGCTTGCAGCACAGCCTTTATTTTGCTGAAAACAAAAACAGAAACCATAGCAACTGGTGCTGTAAGGGAAAGGCTACATCAAGACAACACCATCGAGAGCAGATTGGCTTCCACCAGACAGATGAGAGGATAAAAACCAGGGACAGTATTTAGCTTTTTTTGTTGGTTTATTTGTTGTGGACGGTTCTGTTTATTTGATTGATGGGTCAGGTTTGGGTTTGTTTTTTTTTTTCTCTCTCTTCTTATTAAGTTTTTCTTCCCTTTTTAATTTCTTTTTCTTTTTAATTTTAAATTTTTTAAAAAAATTTTAATTCTTAGAAACTTCTAATTTTCTTTCCTCTTTGCCACTGCTTCCTCCCTCTATGTTCTAAATGTAAAACTTTCTCCTATCTACCACTATCCTCCAGGTAAATATTTCCTACCTTCCTGTCTCCACTACTCTCTTCCAGCTGCACTAAACAATACAACACACTAATCTTGGCTACGTAACCCTATAAAATCCTTCCAAGACAAATCTATTCCTTCTCATTACCCATACACTCTCCTCCTCCTCACCCTCAACACGTCTTAGTTAAAAATTGCTTTCAATGAAATAGTCCAAGCCAGGACCTTGCCCAAGATCTATTTTTCCAGGCACTATTTTAATTAATTCAGAGCTTACGGTCAAGTATCATCTTTGATTGTGTCGTTTGCCAGAAAAATTTCCTATGCTTTATCTCTGTAAGACCGGTTAGATGTGGTTATTGCTGTGTATGTATGTATATCTTACGACTATGTTAGAAAACATCTGCATGCTTTTATGACTGTCACCCATCAGAGATGCACCTCTTGTTCCTCACATGCTAGTATTTGAACTAATATCATGGAACACCACAGGAAACCAGACATAGAGCCTATACTCCCTGACCAATCATCACACCAAGGATCCTTGGAGTGGAAGCCCTGATTCCAAGACCCCACACTATCAAAGAACATACAACACTAGAGATTATTCACCTGTAAACAAGACCTAACATCACCCAAGACAGAAACCACTGAACCCTTCTAGAAGGACAGAAACCTAAAGGAAGGGAGAATTCAACCAAGAAGCCTGGTGGGAAAAAGAACTCCATGCACAGGGACACACACAAAGGAACAAAAACTAACCTAATAATGAAAAGACACAGAAACACTGCACAAATGAAGGACCAAACTAGAGAAACACAGCTTCAAATGACAGAGGAGGAGATAGACAAATTATCTGAAAGAGAATTCAGAAAAACTATACTAATAAGGATGCAAAACACCGAAAACAGAATATTAGAGGAAATTAGTGCACTGAGAAGAGACATGCAAGAAATGAAAAATAAGCAAATAGAGGCCACCAACTCAATTGCTGAACTCAAAAATACTATAGAAGTTCTCAACAGTAGAGTATCAGAGGCTGAAGAACGGATAAGTGAGCTGGAAGACAGAATGGTATAAATAACTGCTGAAGTACAGAACAAAGCCGAAAGAATTGAAAGAACTGAGGATAGCCTTAGAGACCTATGGGACAATATCAAACGCACCAACATTAGAATTATAGGAGTTCCAGAGAAAGAAGAGGGGAAGAAAGGCTACGAAAAAATTCTTGAAGAGGTTATAGTTGAAAACTTCTCCTGCATGGGAAAGGAAATAGTCAGCCAAGTCCAAGAAGCACAAAGAGTTCCATACAGGAGAAACCCCAGAAGAAACACACCAAGGCACATTCCACTCAAACTAACACAGACTAAATATAAAGACAAATTACTAAAAGCAGCTAAGAGCAAACAACAAATAACATATAAAGGAAATGTCTAACTGCGGATCTTTCAACAGAAGCCCTGCAGGCCAGAAGAGAATGCCAAGACACATTTAAACGGCTAAAACAGAATTATTAGAGAAATGCAAATTAAAACTACAATGAGATATCACCTCACACCCGTCAGGCCATCTTCAAAAAATCTGCAGACAATAAATACTGGAGAGGGTGCGGAGAAAAGGGAACCCTCTTGCATTGCTGGTGGGAATGTCAATTGATACAGCCTCTATGGAAGACAGTATGGAGATTCCTTAAAAAAATAAAAATAGAAGCACCCTATGACCCAGCAATCCCACTATTAGGCTTATATCCTGATGAAATCAAAAATGAAAGAAGCACCTATACCCCAATGTTCATTGCAGCTCCCTATACAATAGCCAGAACATGGAAGCAACCTAGATGTCCATCGATGAATGAATGGATACAGAAACTCTGGTATATATATACAATGGAATACTACTCAGCTGTCAGAAGAATTGCAGAAGACTCAGTCCTAATGAAGTGGCTGGCTCTAGAACCTATCATCAAAAGTAAAGTAAGTCAAAAAGAGAAAGACAAATACAGTATACTAACACACATATATGGAATCTAGTAGGATGGTCTTGATAACACACGCAGTGAGCTCATGGAAAAACAGACAGAGCATAGACATAGGGACATTGTGGGGAAGAAATAGGGAGGAGGAGGCATGGAGGGAGTAACATGGAAACCTATGCTGTCATGTGTGGAAAAGATAGCTATTGTCCTATTGCTAAGGGAATAGGAGTGCTCACAATGGCATGGGGTGATGGTCCGGAGGGGTGGGATGAGGGGAACTCGGGGGATGGAGCCCAGGGATATGCATATGACTGATCTGGGAACATACATGTCTGTGAACAACAAAACTCTGTGAAACCTTTAAAATATAGAATTAAAAAAAAATTGATGCATACACTTCAAGATGAAAAAAAATCTGTAGATTGGCTTAAGAAGATGTGTTATGTATATGCAATGAAATATTACTCAGCCATAAAAAGGAATTAAATATTGCCATTTGCAACAACAAGGATATACCTGGAGATTATCATGCTAAGTGAAGTAAGTCGGACAGAGAAAGAGTAGAAAATGATATTGCTCATATGTATAATCTAAAAAGCTACAAATGAATCTGTATAGAAAACAGAAATAGACTCATAGACATTGAAAACAAACTTATGTTTATTAATCAGGAAAGGGAGGTGAGGGGTGATAAATTAGGAGTACAGGATTAACAGAAGCAAACTACTCTACATAAAATAGACAGGCAACAAAGATTTATCCTATAATTTCATTCAATATCTTGTAACAAACTATAATGGAAAACAATCTGAAAATATATATATGAAACTGAAAAATAATCTATGATCTATGAATGTAATTAAACATTAATGTAATTAAATTACATGTAATTTAATTAATCCTTTAAAAACTCAAGCACACTGTCATTGGCTAGCTGTCGATTATTGTTAGTGTTTGAGAGACAGATGTATTCTCTTTTTGCAGAAATTGGTCAAAAATCATAAAGCATGTATGAGAAATCAGATGACATTTTAGAGCTGATAGATAAAGTCATACAACAATAGAGAAGATAGAAAGAACAAAATATTTTACATTTGAAAGGTGGTGATAGTACACCATAAACCTAGTATTTAGATTTAAAATCAGTAAACAGATAGTGAAGAAACTATTCAATAGCATTGAAAGAGAGTCAAAGAAATGGCCTGCGCTTACTGCTTAGTAAATAAACTAGATATTGAGGTTTTACAAATAAGTCCCTCCATCTGCCTTTCCATTGTTATTAAGGCTGAAACCCAGTGAGGTATCTCTGCAGGTTTAGTAATAGTGGATAATGTAAAACTCAGTGGGCTGGTCATTAGCACATGTAAAATGGACCAGTTCTTAAAAGGACCTTTATAAATTACTATGGTATAATCACTGTCTAGCTCCTAAATCCATCTTCCCAGGGATGTGAATTGGAAATAAGGATGAGTTTCACTATAAGTTAAGTCAGGGATATGCATATCTGACTGAACCAGTAAGTCGGAAAATTAGAAAAAAACGTATTTTAAGAAGATGTGTTATGTATATGCAATGAAATATTACTCAGCCATAAAAAGGAATTAAATATTGCCATTTGCAACAACAAGGATATACCTGGAGATTATCATGCTAAGTGAAGTAAGTCGGACAGAGAAAGAGTAGAAAATGATATTGCTCATATGTATAATCTAAAAAGCTACAAATGAATCTGTATAGAAAACAGAAATAGACTCATAGACATTGAAAACAAACTTATGTTTATTAATCAGGAAAGGGAGGTGAGGGGTGATAAATTAGGAGTACAGGATTAACAGAAGCAAACTACTCTACATAAAATAGACAGGCAACAAAGATTTATCCTATAATTTCATTCAATATCTTGTAACAAACTATAATGGAAAACAATCTGAAAATATATATATGAAACTGAAAAATAATCTATGATCTATGAATGTAATTAAACATTAATGTAATTAAATTACATGTAATTTAATTAATCCTTTAAAAACTCAAGCACACTGTCATTGGCTAGCTGTCGATTATTGTTAGTGTTTGAGAGACAGATGTATTCTCTTTTTGCAGAAATTGGTCAAAAATCATAAAGCATGTATGAGAAATCAGATGACATTTTAGAGCTGATAGATAAAGTCATACAACAATAGAGAAGATAGAAAGAACAAAATATTTTACATTTGAAAGGTGGTGATAGTACACCATAAACCTAGTATTTAGATTTAAAATCAGTAAACAGATAGTGAAGAAACTATTCAATAGCATTGAAAGAGAGTCAAAGAAATGGCCTGCGCTTACTGCTTAGTAAATAAACTAGATATTGAGGTTTTACAAATAAGTCCCTCCATCTGCCTTTCCATTGTTATTAAGGCTGAAACCCAGTGAGGTATCTCTGCAGGTTTAGTAATAGTGGATAATGTAAAACTCAGTGGGCTGGTCATTAGCACATGTAAAATGGACCAGTTCTTAAAAGGACCTTTATAAATTACTATGGTATAATCACTGTCTAGCTCCTAAATCCATCTTCCCAGGGATGTGAATTGGAAATAAGGATGAGTTTCACATAGTGAGGAGCTTTAGCAGATAACAGAGACAGAAAAGAATTGGCTGAGCACATGGAGAAATAAAAGAATCTGGGGATACGATAATGATTTTTAAAGATGAGGTTCAAAAATAATAATTAAAAATGTTCCTATGAGGATATGCTTTACATTTCAGGGCATAATAATAGAACCTTTAGATTGGTTTATTTTAAAAATTCCTTAGGAAGACTTTAGCAATTTTCTAATTTCCAAATGGCATTTATAACTGTGCAAAATGATTACTTTTACTCTACCTTGAATGTGACATCACTACTATTCCAGGTGGCTTAGTAAATAAGGTATAAGATTTTATCCCACGACTGCATATAACATGCTGTGTTTTTTAAGTTTCTTTTACTGGCTACATAACCTGTTTTCAAGATTTGCATTTTGGTTCTTTAAAAATAAGATCAACAGAAACAGACTCATACACATAGAAAACAACTTTATGATTAACAAAGGTGAAGGGAAGGAGGATAAAGCAGAAGTTTGGAATTATCAGATACATACTGTTCAAGCATGGGTGCTAAGTCACTTCAGTCGTGTCTGATTCTTTGTGACCCTATGGACGATGCCCATCAGGCCCTTCTGCCCATGGGATTCTCCAGGGAAGAATATTGGAGTGGGTTGCCGTGCTTCCTCCAGGGGATCTTTCCACGGATTGAACCTGCATTCCCTGTGGCTCCTGCACTGCAGGCAGATTCTTTGCCAATGAGTAATCAGGAAGCCCCAGTACATACTACTATATACAAACTAGATAATCAACAAGGACCTATTATGTAGCACAGTGAACTATACTTAATATTTTATAATAACTATGAGGGAAAGAATTTGAAAAAAATTATTTATATATACTATATATACATAAACACCTATATCTTTGTAGATATATATATATGGATCACTTTGTTGTATACCTAAAACTAACACAATGTTATAAATCAAGTATATTTCATTTTTAAAAAAATGAAAAAAAAGTAACATTGCACTCTACTTCTTTAATAGTGCTGGATGATTCTCCTATGTGAGTTAGTGGATTTATGGAGGTACTTGGACAATCTAGAATTTTAAAGTTGGAATAAATTCTAGAAGTTTTCAGTTTATGTGGTGTCATCACATGGCTGCATGGCTGACATGTGAAGAGGTGGAGGCTCTGCATGATGTTACTTAACCAGTGGATATGGAAAAATCACCTCTTCCTCTTCTTTTTGGCCTTCAGTGCTTCCATAAAAGAATATGATTCCTGGTGTCATTTTGCACCTGTGAATGGAAATTTAACAACAATCATAGAAGTCTGGCAAAGTTTCCTATCCTGAAAATGTGTACGGGCTATCTTATTATATTTGAGCTTGTTTATGCAAGTAGTCTGCTGCTTTCTGGCTAAACAGATCTTAAATGATAGAATCTTCTATTCAGTGTAAATATTCTCTGTGTTTAAAGATTTTAATGTCCCATAGAATTATGGATTCTATAGTCCTAATTATGTTAAGGTTCTCTAGAGAAATAGAGCAATAAGATACATGTGGAGAGACATGTAGAAAGATATACATTCTGAGGAACAGCCTTCCCAGGTGGCGCTAATGATAAAGAACCTGCCAATGAAGAAGACAAAAGAGACTGGGGTTCCAACCTTGGGTTGGGAAGAAGCACTCCAGTATTCTTGCCTGGAGAATCCCATGGTCAGAGGATCCCATTGAGCTACAATCCAGAGGGTTGCAGAGTCTGACATGACTGTTGTGAGTTAGTACTTTGCACACACACACAATTATGGAGGCTGAGAAGTGTCACTATCTACTGTTTGCAGGCTGGAGGTTCATGAAAGCTGGCATTGTAGTTCTAATCCAAACAGCTTGAGAACCAAGGAGGTCAATGGTGTACATTCCATATGAGTCCCATGGCCTGAGAACCAGGAACGCTAATATCCGAGAGCAGGAGAAGATGGATGTTCTAGCAAAGCAGAGTGCAAATTTGCCCTTCCTCTTTTTTTTTTTTTTTTTCCTATTCAGACTTCAGGTGGGTGGGATAGCCCAGTTACACTGGTGAATAAGATCTTTTCTACTTAGTCTAACAATTTAAATGCTGAGTTCTTTTTGAACCACTCTCACAGATACACCCAGAAATATCAGTAATATTTCACCGTCTATCTGGGCATCCCTTAGCCCAATCACGTTGACCTATAAAATTAACTATCACTTTGATTATTTTACTTCAGAGTTCCACTGATTATTAATTTTGCTTATGAAATAGGGCACCTCAAATTAAAGATACCTTAGACACGATGACCAGTGGTGCTTGAGAGGATCTTTCTTTTTTTGCCAGTACTCTAAAAAATTAAATTAGCAGGTAATTTGGAAATGTTAACAACAATCATAGAAGTCTGGCAAAGTTTCCTATCCTGAAAATGTGTACGGGCTATCTTATTATATTTGAGCTTGTTTATGCAAGTAGTCTGCTGCTTTCTGGCTAAACAGATCTTAAATGATAGAATCTTCTATTCAGTGTAAATATTCTCTGTGTTTAAAGATTTTAATGTCCCATAGAATTATGGATTCTATAGTCCTAATTATGTTAAGGTTCTCTAGAGAAATAGAGCAATAAGATACATGTGGAGAGACATGTAGAAAGATATACATTCTGAGGAACAGCCTTCCCAGGTGGCGCTAATGATAAAGAACCTGCCAATGAAGAAGACAAAAGAGACTGGGGTTCCAACCTTGGGTTGGGAAGAAGCACTCCAGTATTCTTGCCTGGAGAATCCCATGGTCAGAGGATCCCATTGAGCTACAATCCAGAGGGTTGCAGAGTCTGACATGACTGTTGTGAGTTAGTACTTTGCACACACACACAATTATGGAGGCTGAGAAGTGTCACTATCTACTGTTTGCAGGCTGGAGGTTCATGAAAGCTGGCATTGTAGTTCTAATCCAAACAGCTTGAGAACCAAGGAGGTCAATGGTGTACATTCCATATGAGTCCCATGGCCTGAGAACCAGGAACGCTAATATCCGAGAGCAGGAGAAGATGGATGTTCTAGCAAAGCAGAGTGCAAATTTGCCCTTCCTCTTTTTTTTTTTTTTTTTCCTATTCAGACTTCAGGTGGGTGGGATAGCCCAGTTACACTGGTGAATAAGATCTTTTCTACTTAGTCTAACAATTTAAATGCTGAGTTCTTTTTGAACCACTCTCACAGATACACCCAGAAATATCAGTAATATTTCACCGTCTATCTGGGCATCCCTTAGCCCAATCACGTTGACCTATAAAATTAACTATCACTTTGATTATTTTACTTCAGAGTTCCACTGATTATTAATTTTGCTTATGAAATAGGGCACCTCAAATTAAAGATACCTTAGACACGATGACCAGTGGTGCTTGAGAGGATCTTTCTTTTTTTGCCAGTACTCTAAAAAATTAAATTAGCATTCTAGGTAATTCCAGTAAGCTGTTGGCTTTGATGTGATTTTTAGTAACAAATAAACAAACATAAAAATAATATAATATATAAACATAAAAAAAAGCACAATAACACATTTTGCATCCACTATGAGGCCAGACATTTGCCTTCTTCCATACTGTTTCAGACAAATACACAACACTTAAAATAATTCTCCCTGAAATAATTCAAATAAAGGTAAATTGAATTCAAAAGAAAGAGTCTTTTTATACCTATTGCTCAAACATGTCTCCCTCTCAAGAAGTAACAATTTATGGCAAATTCTTTCAGAATTTTTTCAAAGCATTTGTTTTTGTTATATATTATATACATGGCATGTATATTTGCAAATTTTATTTTTCACTTTCAAATCAATGTATATTGATAAAATTTTTCTATTGATGATTGTCACTTACAGTTCTAAACATAATTTTAACTGCTGCTAGTATTCCGTGGCATAAGAATATTTCAAAACATATTTAACTACTTCATTATTAATAGATAATTCAGTGTTTTCTATTTTTTGCTATTACAATGAAATATTAAATGATTCTATCCATTTCTTTATATATCTGGATGAGTATGTTTTGTAATAGATAAGTTTAAAAATAATCAAGTCAAAGAATTTGTGCTTTTAAACTTTGAATATTGTATCAATCATATTTCAGTAGGAAAAACACAAGTACCACAAGCATTATGAAAATAAATGGTTCATTACAGTGATTATAACATATGAATATGGAATGGAATCTTATTTTATAGCTAGCTAATCAAGATTTGTTCTTCAGGAAAATTAAATTTGTTAGCTGTGTGTAAGGTTAACATGATGGAGAACATATATAGGAATAATTAAGGGTTCTTGAAAAACAGAACTAGGACTTGATATGTTAAATTTGGCAAAATTATGAATAATATATGTCTATATATCACAGTAGCTAGCTGTGGCTAAAACATTGATTTTGAACAGAAATTTATATAAAAACATATTAGGTGGATTGATCATGAACAAAAGCACAGAAGCTGGAATGTAGTGGGTATAACAGAATTAAAAATTATTCTGCTTTGGATAAGCATTAATCATTTGGATGGAAACAGTAGAATGTAAAACTGAAGATGAGATCATATCATGAAGGACAAGGCAGAAAACTAGTTCTGTTTTCAGGCACAAGAAACAGAGGTGAAGAAGGGTAGGAGTAATGCAAATGAAAAGGCTGAAGTCAATTTGAGATTGTAGAGGTCAAAGCTCCAGAGTTTAGGATGTGAAAGCAGTTAGAGTGCAAAAGATGTGTCACATTTTTCTGTGCATCTGTTGATGCAAATCTGCCTTAGCCAATAGTGGTTTGCCCATAAGTGAGCATCTTAAAACATTACAAACCATTGCCTTCTGTTTATAAGTCTGCAGGCGCTATTGAAATAGTTGAGCAGAAACCAAATGAGAAATAAGGGCTAAGAACTTTATCTGTTGTCCAGACATCTGTACCCTCAGCAAGCTGTCAAAGGAAATGTTGCCTTGGAAGCCAAAGTCACCCAGGGGGCTAATCAGCTTAAACACATGACAAAAGTCATAGACAATTCCAAAGTGCTAATGACGTTAACTAATAGTGCCTCCTGCCAAGGAGCTGCACATCACTGCCAAAATAAAAAGAATGGTTCCCTCTACTGAGCTCTTGGAATTCTGTTTCTTTTTTTTTTTTTTTTTTCAATTTCAATTAGACTTGGAGAAGACAGTAGTAGAGAAAAACTTATGAACACTCCATCTGGTGAGAAAGTCCAGTTCACAAAGTTTGACTGGTTTGGGGGCCAAGGGAAGGTGGTATAAAAGCAAGTCAATGAGTGCTGCTTCACAAACAATTTTACAATGCCAGCTTACTTTGTGGGTTTACTTTCTTTAACATGGTTGGTGGTATGAGGAATTAATGATAACTCAACATTATTTAAGGCTTACTCTGCTCTCTGCCTTCCGATCTCTCTGATCATATGACAAGTTCATAAAGGTCTTGTATGGCTGGATTTCCCACCCATCTTTCTCTATCAGGTTTTAACGTGAAACATTGAATTCAACAGAAAACTAGTTCTGTTTTCAGGTGGATTGATCATGAACAAAAGCACAGAAGCTGGAATGTAGTGGGTATAACAGAATTAAAAATTATTCTGCTTTGGATAAGCATTAATCATTTGGATGGAAACAGTAGAATGTAAAACTGAAGATGAGATCATATCATGAAGGACAAGGCAGAAAACTAGTTCTGTTTTCAGGCACAAGAAACAGAGGTGAAGAAGGGTAGGAGTAATGCAAATGAAAAGGCTGAAGTCAATTTGAGATTGTAGAGGTCAAAGCTCCAGAGTTTAGGATGTGAAAGCAGTTAGAGTGCAAAAGATGTGTCACATTTTTCTGTGCATCTGTTGATGCAAATCTGCCTTAGCCAATAGTGGTTTGCCCATAAGTGAGCATCTTAAAACATTACAAACCATTGCCTTCTGTTTATAAGTCTGCAGGCGCTATTGAAATAGTTGAGCAGAAACCAAATGAGAAATAAGGGCTAAGAACTTTATCTGTTGTCCAGACATCTGTACCCTCAGCAAGCTGTCAAAGGAAATGTTGCCTTGGAAGCCAAAGTCACCCAGGGGGCTAATCAGCTTAAACACATGACAAAAGTCATAGACAATTCCAAAGTGCTAATGACGTTAACTAATAGTGCCTCCTGCCAAGGAGCTGCACATCACTGCCAAAATAAAAAGAATGGTTCCCTCTACTGAGCTCTTGGAATTCTGTTTCTTTTTTTTTTTTTTTTTTTCAATTTCAATTAGACTTGGAGAAGACAGTAGTAGAGAAAAACTTATGAACACTCCATCTGGTGAGAAAGTCCAGTTCACAAAGTTTGACTGGTTTGGGGGCCAAGGGAAGGTGGTATAAAAGCAAGTCAATGAGTGCTGCTTCACAAACAATTTTACAATGCCAGCTTACTTTGTGGGTTTACTTTCTTTAACATGGTTGGTGGTATGAGGAATTAATGATAACTCAACATTATTTAAGGCTTACTCTGCTCTCTGCCTTCCGATCTCTCTGATCATATGACAAGTTCATAAAGGTCTTGTATGGCTGGATTTCCCACCCATCTTTCTCTATCAGGTTTTAACGTGAAACTGGTAAAGAGCAAGCATGAATTGAAGTGTGAGTCATTAATTACTGTGGAGTTATTCCCTTGTCTTCTTGTCAGTCTGTTCACCAGAGTCCCTGCTTAAATTTTACTTCATTTCCTACACTTCTCAATTGACAGGAACAATGAAATCAAGGCACTATAACCTTGATTTTTCCAAACATGACATTTTGTGTTGGCAACTTTATTTATTTATTATTTGAGGCACTTTCTATTCTAGGTATCTGTGCGGTTCATCTTATATCTTTGTTTGTGAACTTCCAATGTGGCCATTTGAAATCTTCAAAATGTGGTCTTGAGAGATTTTTCATCCTCTTTCATTTAAAATTACCTTAAGATTAGTTTTTTTTTTTACATAGGTGTGGCTTTACAGTTCAAATACATATTTTTCTCAGTTTGCTAATAAAATGTAGTCAAAAATGGTATTGTAATGTGCATTGTGGTCTTATACACAACACTCCCTCATTTATTCTTTTCTACTCATTTAACAAGTATTCATTTAGTGCCATGTGCCATGCACTGTTCTAGGCACTTGAGATTCAACAACAACAAAATATAGACCCCAGAAGGGCCCATCTTTCAGGGATCCTAGTTCCTGTGGAGAGAGAGACGGTAACTGAAATGAATTCATCACATGGTTTTAAGTGCTGTGGAAAGGGTGCAATGAATGCCAAATGAAGTCTGAGTGGGACTGTGATTTTAAACTGGTGGTCGGAGAAGATCTCATTTAGAAAATTGCGTTTGAGAAGAAACCTCAAGGAATTGAAAGATCAAGTCATGTGATCACAAATTAAGAGCATTTCACTCTGAAGAAACATCAAATTTGAGGGTCCTGAGAGAGAGAGAGTGTTCAGGACATGGGGAGGCGAGTATAGCTCTGGGAAAGGAGGGAGGGAAGGAGAAGAAGATGAGATCAGAGAGGGGGGTAGAAGACATGGAGCAGAGGTTGGCTTATTTGGAGGCTTCAGAGAACGACTTTGGAGATATTTCTGCCAGAGGAGTGACATGATCAGAATTATGTTTCAAAAGATCATTTTTGGCACTTTCTCTATCAGGTTTTAACGTGAAACTGGTAAAGAGCAAGCATGAATTGAAGTGTGAGTCATTAATTACTGTGGAGTTATTCCCTTGTCTTCTTGTCAGTCTGTTCACCAGAGTCCCTGCTTAAATTTTACTTCATTTCCTACACTTCTCAATTGACAGGAACAATGAAATCAAGGCACTATAACCTTGATTTTTCCAAACATGACATTTTGTGTTGGCAACTTTATTTATTTATTATTTGAGGCACTTTCTATTCTAGGTATCTGTGCGGTTCATCTTATATCTTTGTTTGTGAACTTCCAATGTGGCCATTTGAAATCTTCAAAATGTGGTCTTGAGAGATTTTTCATCCTCTTTCATTTAAAATTACCTTAAGATTAGTTTTTATTTTTACATAGGTGTGGCTTTACAGTTCAAATACATATTTTTCTCAGTTTGCTAATAAAATGTAGTCAAAAATGGTATTGTAATGTGCATTGTGGTCTTATACACAACACTCCCTCATTTATTCTTTTCTACTCATTTAACAAGTATTCATTTAGTGCCATGTGCCATGCACTGTTCTAGGCACTTGAGATTCAACAACAACAAAATATAGACCCCAGAAGGGCCCATCTTTCAGGGATCCTAGTTCCTGTGGAGAGAGAGACGGTAACTGAAATGAATTCATCACATGGTTTTAAGTGCTGTGGAAAGGGTGCAATGAATGCCAAATGAAGTCTGAGTGGGACTGTGATTTTAAACTGGTGGTCGGAGAAGATCTCATTTAGAAAATTGCGTTTGAGAAGAAACCTCAAGGAATTGAAAGATCAAGTCATGTGATCACAAATTAAGAGCATTTCACTCTGAAGAAACATCAAATTTGAGGGTCCTGAGGAGAGAGAGAGTGTTTCCAGGACCATGGGGAGGCGAGTATAGCTCTGGGAAAGGAGGGAGGGAAGGAGAAGAAGATGAGATCAGAGAGAGGGGGGGTAGAAGACATGGAGCAGAGTGGTTAGAGCTTCAGAGGACATGGTAAGGACTCTGGCTTTTATTTGGAGGCAAACGACTTTGGAGATATTTCTGCCAGAGGAGTGACATGATCAGAATTATGTTTCAAAAGATCATTTTGGTTGCTCAGTTGACAATGGCGATAGACTTGCAATGCTGAAGTAGGAACAATTAGAATGATCTCTGTGCTCTTATTCTAGCAAGGAACTGCCTCTGAATTCACATTAGTCTGGCTCTAATATTTTTGGAAGTGTCATAGAATTTGCATGTATATTTTACTCAAAAAAGAGTATAGCAGAGCAATTTAGGACTTGCTTTCAGAAAGCCAGTGATTGATCGTGATTCCAAATAAAAGCCTGTTGTTGTTGTTGTTGTTGTTGCTCTTGTTGTTTTTTGCCTTGGGCAAGTTATCTAGCTTCTCTGAATCAGTATTCCTCTGGTAGCATTTCCTTTCTACGTTATGGAGATTAGTGGCGTTAGTGGGAAAGAACCTGTCTTCCAATGCAGGAGACTTTAGAGACACAGGTTCGATCCCTGGGTCAGAAAGATCCCCTGGAGGAGGGCATGGAAACCCACTCCAGTATTCTTGCGTGGAGAATCCCTTGGACAGAGGAGTCTGGCAGGATACAGTCCATAGGGTCACCAAGAGTCAGACCTGACTGAAGCGACTTAGTACAAATATGACAACACATGTAAAACTCGTTGCATGGTGCCTGTAAATAATAGGCTTTCATTAAATGTCTATGATTAGTGCTTGTTAGCTTATTATTATATTTTCACATCATTTAGGAAAGTATGCACAATATTACATCTTTGCTAGTTATTGAAGAGCTGAATGTCATCACATGGTTTTAAAAGGGTGCAATGAATGCCAAATGAAGTCTGAGTGGGACTGTGATTTTAAACTGGTGGTCGGAGAAGATCTCATTTAGAAAATTGCGTTTGAGAAGAAACCTCAAGGAATTGAAAGATCAAGTCATGTGATCACAAATTAAGAGCATTTCACTCTGAAGAAACATCAAATTTGAGGGTCCTGAGGAGAGAGAGAGTGTTTCCAGGACCATGGGGAGGCGAGTATAGCTCTGGGAAAGGAGGGAGGGAAGGAGAAGAAGATGAGATCAGAGAGAGGGGGGGTAGAAGACATGGAGCAGAGTGGTTAGAGCTTCAGAGGACATGGTAAGGACTCTGGCTTTTATTTGGAGGCAAACGACTTTGGAGATATTTCTGCCAGAGGAGTGACATGATCAGAATTATGTTTCAAAAGATCATTTTGGTTGCTCAGTTGACAATGGCGATAGACTTGCAATGCTGAAGTAGGAACAATTAGAATGATCTCTGTGCTCTTATTCTAGCAAGGAACTGCCTCTGAATTCACATTAGTCTGGCTCTAATATTTTTGGAAGTGTCATAGAATTTGCATGTATATTTTACTCAAAAGAGAGTATAGCAGAGCAATTTAGGACTTGCTTTCAGAAAGCCAGTGATTGATCGTGATTCCAAATAAAAGCCTGTTGTTGTTGTTGTTGTTGTTGTTGTTGCTCTTGTTGTTTTTTGCCTTGGGCAAGTTATCTAGCTTCTCTGAATCAGTATTCCTCTGGTAGCATTTCCTTTCTACGTTATGGAGATTAGTGGCGTTAGTGGGAAAGAACCTGTCTTCCAATGCAGGAGACTTTAGAGACACAGGTTCGATCCCTGGGTCAGAAAGATCCCCTGGAGGAGGGCATGGAAACCCACTCCAGTATTCTTGCGTGGAGAATCCCTTGGACAGAGGAGTCTGGCAGGATACAGTCCATAGGGTCACCAAGAGTCAGACCTGACTGAAGCGACTTAGTACAAATATGACAACACATGTAAAACTCGTTGCATGGTGCCTGTAAATAATAGGCTTTCATTAAATGTCTATGATTAGTGCTTGTTAGCTTATTATTATATTTTCACATCATTTAGGAAAGTATGCACAATATTACATCTTTGCTAGTTATTGAAGAGGAAATTATGAGCCCCATTTCAGCCAGCTATGTAAATTGTGCACTTTTGCCTTAAAGGATATTGAAGGACAAAAAGGCATCTTCGTGGAAATTTCAAGAGTAGGATAGATTCTTATCTGTCAGCTGGTGGCCATACACCATTCTGAAAGCTCTGATTCTGCTTGAAAACAGACTAACACACCAGATTAGCCCTACAAAGCCATTTTCCCTTCTTGCAGAGAGTGGATAATAAGCTGAGTCAAGTGCCTCAGAGCATCAGTTTTGCTCATCCTGCTCTCTGAGCTTAGCGACAGCAGGGATTCATGGGGAAAAGCACGTGCTTAGGCAGAACATTTTTGTGTATATTGACATGCCTTAAACATTTGACTGTTTAAGATCCACTCCAGCCTGAGAACATTTGGGAGAAGTAAGTTTTAGATTCAAATGCTATACTTGGAAAGCACGATGAAGGGGAGAAAGGAATCTATCTGAATAATACAGACACCATTTTAAAGGCCTAGAATTATCAAGAAAATTTGGCAATCTTATTCTGCTATTCCAATGTGTAGATTTAAAGGAAGTATACATACAATAGATTCCTTGGAAAAGCAAGAAATTTATGGTGTTTAGACCTAGTACATGTTCCCAGGTGGTGCTAATGGTAAAGGATCAGCCTGCCAATGCATAAGACATGACAAACTCAGGTTGATCACTGTGTCAGGAAGATTCCCTGAAGGAGGGCATAGCAACCCACTCTGCTATTCTTGCCTTGAGAATCCCCATCGATAGAGGAGCCTGGCGGGTTAGGGTCCATAGTGTTGCAAAGATTCAGACACAGCCGAAGTGACAGCATGCTTGCAAGCAGTAGCTTGAGTTACTTATGTTCAAGGCTTCCCTGATGGCTCAGTTGGTACAGAAACTGCCTATAATGCAGGAGACCCAGTTTCAATCGCTGGGTTGGGAAGATTCCCTGGAGAAGGAAATGGCGACCACTCCAGTATTCTTGCCTGGAGAAACCTATGGATAGAGGAAACTGACGGGCTATAGTCCATGGGGTCATAAATGAATTGGACATGACTGAGCAACTAAACCAAACCAAATACTGACTAGAAATACCAAACACTTTTCAGATTTTTATGAGAATTATTTTCTTAGGGTCTTTTGAACTCTTCTGGTTAAGAATAGTCATTTGTGGGATGCCCAATTAGAGAACTAGGACTGCATTCTCTTTTAGAGTTGGGTTTGACACTAGAAAGTAAGAGGCTAAAAGAAGTTCCTAAAGAAAAGCTGGAAATCATTTGCCTTTTTACAAGGCTTTCTTACATCACAGACTCAGTGGGAGATATATTAAAGTATACAAGTATATTACAGTGTACAAATGTTTGAATTATTCTAAGACTTTTATAAAGCTTTTTTATTTTTATTTATTTATGACTGTGCTGACACAAGAGATCTGAGTTCTGGGAACAGGGTAGGAATCTGTGCCCCCTAAAGGAGAAGTGCTGTCTTAACCACTGGACCAACAGGGAAGTCCTGAAACAATTTAGATTTTATTCTCTCATAACATTACTCTGAGTTGCATAACAGTACTTTCACCCATTTTACAGATGTTGAACAAGTTTCAAGGTGCTAAAGATTCTGCTCAGAACTCACAATCAGGTAGTTTATAAAACTGGCTTAAACGTTGATCCTCTTCCAACAAAATCCTGTGGGTTTTTTTGGATGCATTTATTTGCTGGTCATTTTTTCACTGGTAGATTATACAGTGCAGTCTTCCAAGCAGGATGTATGCTTACCAAAAAAAGCCATGCTGCTGAATATTAAAAAAGCTAACTTGGACATGTGGTATGGCAGATGCTCTAAAATCATGGCTATCATGACTGCAATCCTTCCTCAAAAGTGCGACTTCAACAGTGGCCGGGGGATAGCTATCAGGTTTACAAACAGAATTAGTAAAACAATATCTCTATATAAAGGAGGCTCATGGTCCACTGCTTGCAAGAGTTCTTACACTTTATTGCTGGACCAGACTCTATCTTGATGCGAGACCTTTGGCTTCACACTTGACTGACTTGTACCTCTGTCAATCCAGATGGAAAAATGGGGAAAAAGCCAGAACTCACTGAAAACCAGATGCTGCACCTGAGCTGTGATTTCCTCAGTAAATGAAAAACAAAACATTGCAGAAAAAAGGTATGCTTCTGAAATATTTTGGCAATTCTCACTCTTGTCCCATGTTTAAAAAATTAAATTTAAATTAAAACATGTATATGTATATACTCTCTCTCTCTCACACACACACACACACACATATATATATATATATGAAAGAGAGCAGTCATAAATTCTATACGACAATAATTTGAACATAATGACAGCTGCAACTCAGAAATGCAGTGACTTTTTTTCATTGTTCACGAACTCCTTAGTGAGACAAGTGTTATTTAACATTTGCTTTTGGGGAGAGGGGTGAATTTGTACTGCTAGAAACTGCCTTTGTGGAGGTATTTAGCACATGCTTATGTATATAGAAGACATAACAATTAAGGTACTTAACATGAATTATGTACTATTAATTACTAGGAAATGTATTTTCTAACAAGGAAAAAAATGAGACAATCAACTTCAAAGGTAAAATGAAACCTATTATTTTCAACAATTGAACTTTAAGAGAATTTTTTACTTTCAGGTCACATAGAGGATAAGGACAAATACAATTCCAGTGTAGAAAAGTCTGTCATCAACACATGATCTTAAAATCCAGCTGCTCTTATCTTTTTGATAACTACATTGGGAGCACTGGAATATCCAGTAAATGGAATTAGAGGAAAATTGTTGGATGTAATGGAAATTCAATCCATGGAGTTTCAGACCTAGAGGTTTGCTGATCGTGAAATGCCAGAGTTGACAAAAATAGTAATACCACCTACAGTTTGAATTACATGACACCAAGCAGGGTTCTTTGAGGAAAAATGTAGGAGAAAATTTTATCTTCAGGGCAGCCACATTGGACTGAGTTCCAGTGGGAGCTGATATAGAAATGAGGAGCTGATGATGACTCAGGAACATTTCCAGAGTTTTTGAGAGATCATGATATATTAGTTTAGAGTAACATGCTAAAGAAAATTTTAAAGCACCAAAACACAATTCTTTTGGATTTCTCTTTTAGTGTGAAGAACCAATCTTGTTCAAGCCACAGTTCTCTGTGCATCTACCCTGTTCTATACCTGACTTATATTCTACATGCAGACAAAGTAAATTTTGAAAATGCAGATCTGTATGTCATTTCCCACTTCCCTGTGGGTAAACTGAGCTCCATTACCACAGTTTTGAAGCCAAGTCTGGTCTCCTCTTACTTTCTCCATTCTTATCTGTCCTGGCTGCTTCCTCTTCCTTTCCAACCACTCTGATTTCCCCATCCATCTTCCTTATTTCTTTCAGTCTCTCCTCCACTGGCACTTCATCTCTGTTCTTGCACAGCACAAGGTGAAGGCTTCTTCGGACCTCCTGGATACAGTCCATCTCTTTTCTCAAAATCTCTTATAACACTTGGAAGGACTAGATGTAAACTGAAATTTATGTGCATGATTAAGTACTATATTTAAGCCTTCTCTAGATTCTATTTCTTAGAATCTTACTGCCTACTCAATGTTACTCAAAAATATTGGTTGAAAAATGAATGAATAAATATAACAATATGTAATATGGGTATGCTGAAATACAATGCTAATGGGATCATAGAACTGTAATTATATAGGTAATTCAATAAATAGGATTTGAGGAGAATCTCTTTAAGAATAATTGTATTTTCCAGTTGATAATATGGTGAATTAGCTAGCACAAAGTGGGAAGCTAAATTGTATGCTTGTCAGCCAAAATCTATAGGCAACGTTAGAGCACTGCTATAGAAAAAAACCTTTTCTCCCTTCAAGTGTTTTATATATGTGTGGTGATAAGATTGCAGTCTATTTTCATCTTCTTTTCAGACTGTGTCATATAGTGGAAACTGAAAATGTTTCATATTTGCTGTTATGTCTTGTTGGAATTGTATTGCTGATTATATCTAAAACATACATGCAGTTCAGATACCAACTGTGCAAGACATATAAAATACCTTCCCTCAGTGAAAGATATAGTTTGCTGCTCGAATGTATATATACCTCTCCATTCTTACCTGCTAAGTTGCTTCAGTCATGTCTGACTCTTTGCGACACTATGGACTGTAGCCTGCCAGGCTCCTCTGTCTGTGGGATTGTCCAGGCATGAATACTCGAGTGGGTTGTCATTTCCTCCTCTGGGGATCTTCCCGTCCCAGGGATCAAACCCGCATTTCAAATCTCCTGCTTTGGAAGTAGGTTCTTTACCACTAGTGCCACTTGGGAAGCCCTCCACTCTTAGGTCAAATGAAATGTGCGGTCCCTTGGTTACAGAGACCAAAGGACACTGACTTCCTTCCTGTCCCTTGCTTTACTTTAAAAAGTAAAAATGTCACCAGTGGTAAGCAGAACCCTGATCTCCTTAAAGACAGAGAAGTCATTTGGAAGACTGGTTTACCTCAGCTTGTGTGCTCCTAAACCCTTATGGCCAACCTAGTCTAATGCACGCATGGATGCTTAAGCATATTGAATAATTATTTTTCTCCTGACGTTTAAAAGGGAGTGCTATCTCTTAAGAAGAATCCTGGGATCCTGACAGCCATAATGGATTCCATAGTTTGTTTTTCAAAAAATTCATTGCCTTTTTTCCCTAGAAATTCTCTTCACTGCTCCTTATCATATAACACAAGAGCCAGGTGCCCTGTCCCAAGAAGTCTTTCTCATCAAGAATTCTGTCCTTCAGTGGACATATGGACATTATGGGGAAGGAACAGAAGGTGGGAGGCGTAAAGGAAGTAGCATGAAGGCCTGTACTATCATAAGTGAAGAAAATAGCTCTAGTCATTGCTCTGTGAGAAAAGGGGATCTTTCAGGGGTGCTGTGTGATGGTTGAGAGGGGTGGGAAGGGGGGGATATACATACGACTAATCTGGGAACATACATATCTGTAAACAACAAAACTCTGTAAAAGTTAAAAGCAAAATAAAGGTTTAAAAAAAAAAAAGAATTCTGTCCTTTACTTTATACTTGAGTTTCCTACCAGTGGATCTTAAACAAATCCCTAAATCTCTCAAGTGTTCCTGCTGTATTAAATTCTAAGTGTGTACCTCATCATGATGGTTAATGATGGAGAGAGAAGCATGGTGAGGTAGAAAGACCACTGAGTCGACTATCAGAAATCCTGGGTTCCAGTTCTGGCTGTGGGAAGTTCACCAGATAAAGTAGTTGCTTCAGTTCCTGACACAAAGTAAGAAATGAATTATAATCAGCTGACATAGGTATCACTGTACTTGTCTATAAAATCACCAATTGTATTTCAACAACAAAAATGCTGCTATTGTTGTTTGGTTGCTAAGTCATGTCTGACTCTTTTCAACCCCATGGACTGCAGCAGGTCCTGTGGGGAGTAAATAAATAGTGCCAGCTATGGATAGCTAGAGAACTTGTAGATTACTATCAAGTGGAAAACAGAGGGGAACGTCCTTCAGTCAGTTCAAGGTGACTTTGAAAATCAATGAAATGAATAAGAGAAAATTATTTTGCTCAGAGACAAATTAAATTAGGTGACACAGCTGATCTGGGTTAAACATTAGAATAAGAGGGCTATAAACAAATGTAATCACTCTATATAGTCACTAGTTGCACACAATCTGTGCATATTCTGTCACAGGTTTTTATAGTCACACTGCCTGGGAATTTGTGTCCCTGATGACAGGTGTCCCCAACACCCGGGCCACAGACTGGTACCTTCTGTCAGATCAGTGGCAGCGTTTGACTGGAAATAAATTGCACAATAAATGTAATGAGTTTAAATCATCTCCATCATATCCCTATTCCAGTCCATAGAAAAATTATCTTCCATAAAATCAGTGCATGCACTAAGCCACTTCAGTTGTGTCTGACTCTTTGTGGCCCCATGCATTGTAGCCCTTCAGGTTCCTCTGTTCATGGAATTCTCCAGGCAAAAATACTGGAGTGCATTGCCATGTCCCCCTCCAGAGGATCTTCCCAACCAAAGAATTGAACCTGCGTCTCCTGTGGCTCCTGCATTGCAGGGGAATTCTTTACCACTGAACCATTGGGGAAGTCCCACATGAAATCAGTGCCTGGTGCCAAAAAGGTTGGGGATGGTTGCCTTATGAGATAGCCTCTTCTCCTTGGATGTTCCAGCCACCCTGGTTATCTGTAAATTCCTCAAAGGCATAGAGCCTCTTTAATGCCTTTCTACACATAAACCCCACTTGTGAGGAAAATCTCTCTCCTACTTACATTCTCCCTACCTAATTAAATCCTACTTACCTTTCAAATCTCAGTAAAAAATGTCGCTTTCCCTAGAAAGCCTTTTCAAATGACCTCAGACAAAATCAGGTCCTCTAGTTCTGGGTTTATGGCTCTTTATAATTTTCCTTCATAGTAATTACCTTTACTTTAAAATGCACACCTGATGATCTTTTTATCACAGCTTGTTTTCCACTCCTCTGGGCAAGACAGAGAGCTCCATTAAGGCAGGGCCCCTGTCTGTCACACTCACCTGGTCATCCAAGGATGCTTAGCACACAGGGTCTGGTGTACAAATGGCACTGCATATGTATTTGTCTGGGTAACTGGATGAATGAGTTTCAGAATTCAAGTTAACAATATCTGAGTACCATCATATACTAGTGTATTTGTGTAACTGCATACTGACACATAGTACTTATATATTTTAATCATCAAACTGAGGAATAACTAAGTGAAGTCCATGGCCATAACCATTACATAAACCAAATAGGGACTCTAGGAATTGAGCAGGGCTTCCCAGGTGGAGCTAGTGGTTAAGAACCTACCTGCTAATGCAGGTAGACATAAGAGACACAAGTTTCATCCCTGGGTCAGGAAGATGCCCTGGAGGAGGGCATGGGACCCACTCTAATACTCTTGCCTGGAAAATTCCATGGACAGAGGAGCCTGGTGGGCTACAGTTCATAGGGTCACAAAGAGTCAGACACAGCTGAGCCATTTAGCACATACACATGCACAGGAGTTCAGTAGTGACTTTCCATCCAATGGATTCAAGTGGTATCTTGCATTGGCTTTTATGTCTTTCAAGGTTCTTGTGTTTTGAATATCTATGAAATATCAATAAAATGGATTTTTGGGTCATAACTGAAGGTCTGACACTCAGAAGGATTCGCTGACTTTGCCAGATAAAACAACAATATGTGGGGCAGAGGTAAGAGGACACTCAGATCCTCAATGTCAGTTCATATTGCTGATTTAGGCAGCCACCAACAGAGAGAAGCCTGCCTGTCAGAGCCTGGACACTGTGCCCCGAGCCAGGATTGGGGTAGAGCCCAGAAAGCAAGCTTTCGACTGGAGAAATTCAGGAGGAGGCAGTTCAGAGAAGGGAATGCCTGAGATCTCCTGGGGAAGTAAAATCTGCGTATGAGCAAGGATGCAACATCAGGAGGATCACGAATGTAGGATCAGAAATAGGCGGTTCAGGGCTTCCCTGGTGGTCCAGTGGGTAAGGAGTGCAAGGGGCGCCGGTTCAATCCCTGGCCTGGGAATATCCCACGTGCCGCAGAGATGCTGGACTGATGTGTCCAATTACCGAGCCGGGGCTCTGGAGCGCATGAGCCCAGTGCCAGTGCTCTGCGACAACAGAGGCCACCACGATGGAAGGCCCACATGGGCCAAAGAACAAAGATGGATGAAAAATGGACAAATGAAAGACCAGTAGAAGTGGCCCGCCCACCCCCTCCCTCCCCAACCCGCCCCCTCCAATAAATAAATAAATAAATAAATAAAATTAAAAAAAAAAGAAATAGGGGGTTCAAGTGTCAGAAGCACTGTTGAACCAGGCTGCCGGAGGATACAGAAGTGAGAAAATAAGAGGTCTAAACAGACAGTGGGGAAAAGGCAGGCACAAATAGGTTTCAGAAGTTTGTATTTTTAAATGTTTGATTTTATTTCTTTCCTAGGGTTGGCTGGATTGGTTGAATTTGCCTAGCTCTTGACCTTTCACACACTTGTGCCAAGTGTGGGCTCCAAGGATCTCAGTCTTGTCATGCCCTAGAGACATTTTCTGACTTTTATGTGATGGCCACCAAAAAAAGAGACATTGACTCACATAGATAATTCTTAATTTCTGCATGATTTAGCACATACACATGCACAGGAGTTCAGTAGTGACTTTCCATCCAATGGATTCAAGTGGTATCTTGCATTGGCTTTTATGTCTTTCAAGGTTCTTGTGTTTTGAATATCTATGAAATATCAATAAAATGGATTTTTGGGTCATAACTGAAGGTCTGACACTCAGAAGGATTCGCTGACTTTGCCAGATAAAACAACAATATGTGGGGCAGAGGTAAGAGGACACTCAGATCCTCAATGTCAGTTCATATTGCTGATTTAGGCAGCCACCAACAGAGAGAAGCCTGCCTGTCAGAGCCTGGACACTGTGCCCCGAGCCAGGATTGGGGTAGAGCCCAGAAAGCAAGCTTTCGACTGGAGAAATTCAGGAGGAGGCAGTTCAGAGAAGGGAATGCCTGAGATCTCCTGGGGAAGTAAAATCTGCGTATGAGCAAGGATGCAACATCAGGAGGATCACGAATGTAGGATCAGAAATAGGCGGTTCAGGGCTTCCCTGGTGGTCCAGTGGGTAAGGAGTGCAAGGGGCGCCGGTTCAATCCCTGGCCTGGGAATATCCCACGTGCCGCAGAGATGCTGGACTGATGTGTCCAATTACCGAGCCGGGGCTCTGGAGCGCATGAGCCCAGTGCCAGTGCTCTGCGACAACAGAGGCCACCACGATGGAAGGCCCACATGGGCCAAAGAACAAAGATGGATGAAAAATGGACAAATGAAAGACCAGTAGAAGTGGCCCGCCCACCCCCTCCCTCCCCAACCCGCCCCTCCAATAAATAAATAAATAAATAAATAAAATTAAAAAAAAAAGAAATAGGGGGTTAAAGTGTCAGAAGCACTGTTGAACCAGGCTGCGGAGGATACAGAAGTGAGAAAATAAGAGGTCTAAACAGACAGTGGGGAAAAGGCAGGCACAAATAGGTTTCAGAAGTTTGTATTTTTAAATGTTTGATTTTATTTCTTTCCTAGGGTTGGCTGGATTGGTTGAATTTGCCTAGCTCTTGACCTTTCACACACTTGTGCCAAGTGTGGGCTCCAAGGATCTCAGTCTTGTCATGCCCTAGAGACATTTTCTGACTTTTATGTGATGGCCACCAAAAAAAGAGACATTGACTCACATAGATAATTCTTAATTTCTGCATGATTTACCAGGTCCTATTTCACAGGTATAAACCTTGCTTAAAATCTCAAATTGGATTTATTATCTAGTGATCTTTGAAAAAGAAGTTATACGAAGTCACTGCAAACAGGTTTTAAATTTTATAGTGAACAGTGAAGTAGATCAATTGTTATAGAATCAAAATCTCAATCACTAATGTGCAGTTAATGTTCCCTTAATGAACATTAAGTAGTGTAATACACACTGTAATATAATAGATCCAATATAACAGACTCCTCTTGAATCCATCCCCAATATCAACATTTATCAGTATTCCATAATTTGTGCACCACTTACTATTCTCAACAACATTTTCCCTGGGATTGCACTGGGATCTTTGCTATGACCAGTGCTAAATCTAAGAAAAATAGCCCAGTGAAAGGGCACTTCCTTCTATATCATGCAGAATTCTCTGGAAGGGTTTATGGATTTCTTCAAAAGAAAGAGACTCTGATATATTTAATCATGTGCTTTTGAAATGTGTGATGCCAGGGGCAGAAAAGGAAGGGTGCTGCTTTTGGTGAAGTAATATCCTCTCTAATAACCACCAATTCTATGCATGTAAAACACTAGAACAGTAGGATTCATACCTGTTTCTAAGAACTAAAGCTGTTCCAGCAAAGCTAAACACAGAATCCAAAAGTAATGACTATTGTGGAGGAAAGAGGTTTCTTCTATCTATCAATCAGCTGTCTATCTATCTATCATCTGTCCAGTCAATCATCTACCTATCTATTTATCTATTTCTAGTTACTTACGTATAGGTAGCTTTCAGACAGGCTTCCCAGGTGGCTCAGTGGTAAAGAATTCACCTGCCCAGTAGAAGATGCAGGTTCCATCCCTATGTCAGTCAGATCCCCTGGAAAAGGAAATGGCTACCCCCTCCTCTTTTCTTGCCTGGGAAATCCCATGGACAGAGGAGCCTGGCAGACACAGTCCATTGGGTTGTACAGGGATGGAGGCTAGACAACAACAACAACTTTCAGACAAATCTCTACTGAGCCCTGTAGAACATCACCAATCGAAGGATTAATTTCCATATTTTTGAATATCTTGTTTCTACTTTCCTTTGTACCTTTTCCTGTAAACACAGACTATGGTATATAGAAGGCGTCCAGTAAGTAAGTGTTATTCACATTGATTTAATTTGTTTTCTTGAACTGAAATTCTTTTCTTTCTCAAATGGCCCCCAACACTTGCCAGCCTCCTTACTATACTACCATAGCACACAGCTACATTCTCTCTCATACAAAACAACGTGATGATGGTGGTGGTAATGATGATGATGACGACAACGATGATGTTATAATGTCCTTTCCTCTTGACCTGTTTGGTAAACAAAGTGCAGTCAATGAGAAAGTATTCATGACAACAGGATCTTTGAAAGATTCCTTTCTAAGGCAAAGCTTTTGCTGTATTGCTTTGCATAACTTTGCCATGTCTTAAAAGTTACTGTGAGATCTGTCACTGTGGGGCATATTGAAGCCCTGTAAGAAAGGGAGTTGTTTTCAATAGGTTCCACTCAAAGTGACATATTTCTTTTGAACATCAGTGTTGCGATAGTGACCCTGGCAAAAAAGGAGAATTAATTTCCATTGTGTTCTTTTCAATAAGGTGTAGGTGGAATAACTTATGGACATTAGAACATAGGAATTAAGTTCTTTTTCCTCTTGATCAGTCTTTATAGTCAGAGAAGATAGATATTTGATGAATGAGAAATAAAAATGTTTGCAATACTTTATTTGATATGGAGATTGGTACTTATATTGTCCCTGCTCTCCCCCAACCTCTCAGCACAAAGGCTTACTTGTTCAAATTATTTTCAAGTTAACAAGAAAATTAAAAGAAAATGATAGTAATCTGTAGTAATGGATTGCATTATGAGTGTGTATGTATGCATGATGAGGCATTTTGAAAGAAACTGTGAAGACAAGTGTTATTTATGGATGTGTGTGCGTGTTCAGTCACTCACTTGTGCCTGACTTTTGTGACTCCTACAGACTTCAGCCTGCCAGGATCCTCTGTCCATGGAATTCCTCAGGTAAAAATACTGGAGTGGGTTGTCATTTCCTTCTCCAAGGGATCTTCCCCATCCAGGGATCAAATCTGCCTCCCCTGCATTTCTGTACTGGCAGGCAGATTCTTTACCACAGAGCCACCTGGGAACCCAGTGATTATTTATACTAGACTACAAATGCTGATCTCCTAAAACTTTAAGTATCCATTGATCCTCATGAAGGAAAAATTACTCCTATTTAGAATTAGCATGACTAACATTGCTTGGAAAATTGCTATTTGCTAGATTTTTTTCAGGAAGCACAAGTTGTAAGCTTCTATAAATTAGGCCCTCTGAGATTTTTAGGGTCTTTATAAGAAAGATTTTTGTGTTGAAACCATTAAACTTATTTCTTAAAGATGGGAGTTTTCATATATTTTAGGTTTGAATTTAAGAAAAAAAAAACAAGAAAGCTCTCTCTCTGCGATTTTTCTTTATTCCTTTCTGTAGATGTCACTGTAGCATAGCAAAAAGAAAGAACACTTTTCTTCTGAAAATATATGACTTCTATATGCAAATGAAAGAAAATGCTGATTTGATTTATTGTGCTGGGGTTGTCATATCAACAATAAGGTTTCCAAGCAACTAGCAGAATAAATTATTTTATAGATTTATTTGCTTAGGCTCATAAAATGAACCAAATGGAAGATACTTTTTTTCCACCCATGATTATGTGGTAATTAAAAAATGTCATTACAAAGAAATTATGCATTAAATTCACATTATTAAGGAGAGTTCAAAATGAATCATGTGAATGTAATCAATGCCAAAAGACTTAATGAAGATTTGCTGCTTACAAGGAAGCATTGTTGTTTGATGCTTATATATTTTCAATAATTGTTTTCCAGGGCTTATAACCACGATTTGTGTAAAGTTGCTCCAAATTTACTCTTCAAAGAGTCTTAACACATGCAGCCTTCATTCATTCAGTGTGTCCTTTAAATGCTCTTTAAAATGATCTCCTCACAGAACCCTGGAGTTCTTTCTACTAGACAGAGTGCCTTAGAACCCTCTACATATGCAAACAGCCTATGATGGTTCTTTAAAAGACTTCCAATAAGCTGTTTGAACATACTAGAAAATGAAGCATTGCCCTGGGGATGTTAGAAACTTGTTAGACATTCCTGATGTGGATGCCCCAAACATCCTTATGTAGTTTAAACATTTTCATTGCCATTTTGAGCTGCTTAGGTATCTACTTGGGAAATATCTGAATGTGATAGATCTGGTCTTCCTCCAGACTCTTTACTTTTATTAAAGTTTTATCCAAATTTTTTGATTTGTTCAAATTGTTGATGTTATTTGGCTTCCCAGGTGGTGCTAGTGGTAAAGAATCTGCCTGCTAATTCAGGCGACACCAGGGATGCAGGTTCAATCCCTGGGTCAGGAAGATCCCATGGGATGGCATGGCACGCCATTTCAGTATTCTTGCCTGGAGAATCCCATAGACAGAGGAGCCTGGTGGGCTACAGTCTACTGGGTCTTAAAAGACTCAGATATGACTGAGCATGCACACACACACCTCCTATCAAAAAAAAAAAAAAAATAGACATACTAAACTTCTCAGTCTAGGAAAGTGAAGCAAAATCCTACCATGTTGTCAGCCCCAGGGTAAGGTGTTTTGTATCCATCTACTGTATTTGCACTTGTTGATGGAGAAAATTATTAGTTCTCATAGAAAACACTAATTTCCTTTACTTTAGAATTTGTTTCCTCTCACTTTGTTTGGATTCCTCTGGAAATATTATTCTTTTAAAAACCCATAGGCTATATATAGCCAAGAATCAGGAGGAAAAAAAACAATACTCAAAAATTACTAACAGCATTCAACTGGACTTTTAAATTTGAGTCACTTGAGGAGAAACATCAATGCCAAAAGACTTAATGAAGATTTGCTGCTTACAAGGAAGCATTGTTGTTTGATGCTTATATATTTTCAATAATTGTTTTCCAGGGCTTATAACCACGATTTGTGTAAAGTTGCTCCAAATTTACTCTTCAAAGAGTCTTAACACATGCAGCCTTCATTCATTCAGTGTGTCCTTTAAATGCTCTTTAAAATGATCTCCTCACAGAACCCTGGAGTTCTTTCTACTAGACAGAGTGCCTTAGAACCCTCTACATATGCAAACAGCCTATGATGGTTCTTTAAAAGACTTCCAATAAGCTGTTTGAACATACTAGAAAATGAAGCATTGCCCTGGGGATGTTAGAAACTTGTTAGACATTCCTGATGTGGATGCCCCAAACATCCTTATGTAGTTTAAACATTTTCATTGCCATTTTGAGCTGCTTAGGTATCTACTTGGGAAATATCTGAATGTGATAGATCTGGTCTTCCTCCAGACTCTTTACTTTTATTAAAGTTTTATCCAAATTTTTTGATTTGTTCAAATTGTTGATGTTATTTGGCTTCCCAGGTGGTGCTAGTGGTAAAGAATCTGCCTGCTAATTCAGGCGACACCAGGGATGCAGGTTCAATCCCTGGGTCAGGAAGATCCCATGGGATGGCATGGCACGCCATTTCAGTATTCTTGCCTGGAGAATCCCATAGACAGAGGAGCCTGGTGGGCTACAGTCTACTGGGTCTTAAAAGACTCAGATATGACTGAGCATGCACACACACACCTCCTATCAAAAAAAAAAAAAAAATAGACATACTAAACTTCTCAGTCTAGGAAAGTGAAGCAAAATCCTACCATGTTGTCAGCCCCAGGGTAAGGTGTTTTGTATCCATCTACTGTATTTGCACTTGTTGATGGAGAAAATTATTAGTTCTCATAGAAAACACTAATTTCCTTTACTTTAGAATTTGTTTCCTCTCACTTTGTTTGGATTCCTCTGGAAATATTATTCTTTTAAAAACCCATAGGCTATATATAGCCAAGAATCAGGAGGAAAAAAAACAATACTCAAAAATTACTAACAGCATTCAACTGGACTTTTAAATTTGAGTCACTTGAGGAGAACACAGGTCTAATTTTCTGAGCTATGCATGGTGGGGTATTTTCTCCAACCAATTCAAATGCATCTGCTCCATTATTACCCACATCTTTCATACCCTTATAGATCTTTCAGAGACTCAGCAAGTGGAAGGAAAATATTTCTCTCTTCAAATGACATTGTCCTAGTGTCATTAAGCTTGTAACACAGTTGCTGAATAGTGTTGTTTCTGCATCTCAGTCGAACTTAAGACTGTCAGTGTTTACTTTTTTTTAATTTTGTTTTGTTCAAGACACCATTGCCTCAGAAGAAGGGAAAATCAATTTTGAGATTCATGACAGTGTTACATATACCCAGGCATTACAATAAACATCTCTCCTATACTGTGCTTGTTTTCTTGTTACCTGTCAATTCTCTCCTTCATTGCATCTGTATCTTATTTTCAACAGCGTGCTCTTAGGCAAATTTTCCCTATTATCTTTCTGGAGAAGTCAATCTATTTTCATCTTCTCCTGTCACAGAAAACAAATGGGCAAATTTTCAAAGAACCTTACTCAGTCTAGTCCTTTTTTCCCCTTTACTTTTTCTACAAAACTTTGTTTGTTAAATCATGCCTTTGATTTCTTAATTGAACTCACAAGTGGCCGTATGTGCTTTCCCAGAAACAGACAACCTGGGGCTATAATTATTTCTGTGAAATAGAGGGGAGATTGTAAAGTACAGAGGGAAAGGTTCTCTCTTTTTCTTTTTCTGTTTTGGTATGATTTCCTTCAGGTCTTGGGAAAAAGCCATCATGATCAAACTTCTCAGTCTAGGAAAGTGAAGCAAAATCCTACCATGTTGTCAGCCCCAGGGTAAGGTGTTTTGTATCCATCTACTGTATTTGCACTTGTTGATGGAGAAAATTATTAGTTCTCATAGAAAACACTAATTTCCTTTACTTTAGAATTTGTTTCCTCTCACTTTGTTTGGATTCCTCTGGAAATATTATTCTTTTAAAAACCCATAGGCTATATATAGCCAAGAATCAGGAGGAAAAAAAACAATACTCAAAAATTACTAACAGCATTCAACTGGACTTTTTAAATTTGAGTCACTTGAGGAGAACACAGGTCTAATTTTCTGAGCTATGCATGGTGGGGTATTTTCTCCAACCAATTCAAATGCATCTGCTCCATTATTACCCACATCTTTCATACCCTTATAGATCTTTCAGAGACTCAGCAAGTGGAAGGAAAATATTTCTCTCTTCAAATGACATTGTCCTAGTGTCATTAAGCTTGTAACACAGTTGCTGAATAGTGTTGTTTCTGCATCTCAGTCGAACTTAAGACTGTCAGTGTTTACTTCTTTTTTTAATTTTGTTTTGTTCAAGACACCATTGCCTCAGAAGAAGGGAAAATCAATTTTGAGATTCATGACAGTGTTACATATACCCAGGCATTACAATAAACATCTCTCCTATACTGTGCTTGTTTTCTTGTTACCTGTCAATTCTCTCCTTCATTGCATCTGTATCTTATTTTCAACAGCGTGCTCTTAGGCAAATTTTCCCTATTATCTTTCTGGAGAAGTCAATCTATTTTCATCTTCTCCTGTCACAGAAAACAAATGGGCAAATTTTCAAAGAACCTTACTCAGTCTAGTCCTTTTTTCCCCTTTACTTTTTCTACAAAATTTTGTTTGTTAAATCATGCCTTTGATTTCTTAATTGAACTCACAAGTGGCCGTATGTGCTTTCCCAGAAACAGACAACCTGGGGCTATAATTATTTCTGTGAAATAGAGGGGAGATTGTAAAGTACAGAGGGAAAGGTTCTCTCTTTTTCTTTTTTCTGTTTTGGTATGATTTCCTTCAGGTCTTGGGAAAAAGCCATCATGATCAATGCTTGTCAAACTTGAATGTATGGAACAATCACCTAGGGATCTTATTACAAGGTAACTTACCTCAGGTTCTGAGAGTCTCTGGAGAGTCGGAGCCTGATTGTCTCTTTTTCAAACCAGCTTCCTGGCAATGCCCATGGTGCTGCTTTTCAGCCTGCATATTGTATACCTGGGTCCTGGAACATTCTTGTCCTTCAGGTGAAGAAGTTGAAGCTAACAACTGAACAGATGTACTAAATGTCTTTTCCTGGTTGGTTTCTTGATTCGCTTAGAATTTCAGTGCCCCAAAGCAAGAAAAGATGCGTGTCTCAGGGTAGGTTGCATAAAAAGATGAATGTCAACTTCCTTGTGCTTGGAATCCTTTCTTTTTACCTTCTCTGTATTAGTGGCTTAGGATTCTTTCCTCATCATAAATGATTCCATGTTTATTCATCAATAAAATTGAAATAGAGGATGATGAAATTATATCTTTGGAACTCAATGCTATCATTTCTTTTAATCTGAGAGACAAAAGCTTGGGAAAAATAAGCAAGTTTATCTTCAAGTAATCAAGTCATGTCTCAGTCATGTCTAACTCTTTGCGATTTCGTGGACTGTAGCCTGCAAGGCTCCTCTGCCCATGGAATTCTCCAGGCAAGAATACCTGAATGGGTTGCCATTTCCTTCTTAATAGCAAAGACAAGAATATTTTAACACTAAGACTTCATCATTATATTATAGTCTAAGCTGCTTCCTTTAAAGAGAAAAAAGAGTTTTCCAGTAATATAATAAGTGCTATAAAACAGTTGGAATAAAACATTGATGGTACAGCAATTAAATTTCTTTGATGATTCATTTGTTATCAGAGAAAAGCCAGTAAGTTAAAGACAAAGCTTGAATTAAATCATGCCTTTGATTTCTTAATTGAACTCACAAGTGGCCGTATGTGCTTTCCCAGAAACAGACAACCTGGGGCTATAATTATTTCTGTGAAATAGAGGGAGATTGTAAAGTACAGAGGAAAGGTTCTCTTTTTCTTTTTTCTGTTTTGGTATGATTTCCTTCAGGTCTTGGGAAAAAGCCATCATGATCAATGCTTGTCAAACTTGAATGTATGGAACAATCACCTAGGGATCTTATTACAAGGTAACTTACCTCAGGTTCTGAGAGTCTCTGGAGAGTCGGAGCCTGATTGTCTCTTTTTCAAACCAGCTTCCTGGCAATGCCCATGGTGCTGCTTTTCAGCCTGCATATTGTATACCTGGGTCCTGGAACATTCTTGTCCTTCAGGTGAAGAAGTTGAAGCTAACAACTGAACAGATGTACTAAATGTCTTTTCCTGGTTGGTTTCTTGATTCGCTTAGAATTTCAGTGCCCCAAAGCAAGAAAAGATGCGTGTCTCAGGGTAGGTTGCATAAAAAGATGAATGTCAACTTCCTTGTGCTTGGAATCCTTTCTTTTTACCTTCTCTGTATTAGTGGCTTAGGATTCTTTCCTCATCATAAATGATTCCATGTTTATTCATCAATAAAATTGAAATAGAGGATGATGAAATTATATCTTTGGAACTCAATGCTATCATTTCTTTTAATCTGAGAGACAAAAGCTTGGGAAAAATAAGCAAGTTTATCTTCAAGTAATCAAGTCATGTCTCAGTCATGTCTAACTCTTTGCGATTTCGTGGACTGTAGCCTGCAAGGCTCCTCTGCCCATGGAATTCTCCAGGCAAGAATACCTGAATGGGTTGCCATTTCCTTCTTAATAGCAAAGACAAGAATATTTTAACACTAAGACTTCATCATTATATTATAGTCTAAGCTGCTTCCTTTAAAGAGAAAAAAGAGTTTTCCAGTAATATAATAAGTGCTATAAAACAGTTGGAATAAAACATTGATGGTACAGCAATTAAATTTCTTTGATGATTCATTTGTTATCAGAGAAAAGCCAGTAAGTTAAAGACATGAATACTGTTCTGGTGGCAATTAAAGGAAACCTGTCCTTTTGAAATAACTGAACTGAAGAGAATCTGCTCTTGACCCCTCCTTGCATCCCCAGTATTTTCTGCTCTGGTTACTTAGGCAAATGTTTCCTTATTCTCATGTTATTCAGTGTGTATTCCCTTTAACATGTTATGGTTGGTCAGTGGGGACAGTTTTCTCAGATGAAGTGAAAATTCCCATTTTGGTGCTATTGTATTGGTTATAGTAGAATTTTGCACCCAGGGAAATTTGGCAGTTGGAATGTGTACATTCATTGATTAACACACAATCACAGTTCTAAAAATGGAAATAGTAAGACATTACCATTTCTAAGGTGAATAATTTGTCATAGTGGATAAAAATTCATGCACCTAGATCATGTGAGGCTGTGACCAAAAATGGAAAAGATTTTAGTGAGTGGAAACCAAGACATACAAATGAATATTATGAATGAAGTACAAGTCATAGTTGACTTGAACTATGCAGCCTCACATCAGTGGTAAAGCAGGGAAGCAGAAAACAGGGTAACAGAGAAAAGAGAAACTTCAAAATAGGGCCTGTTTGCCTCTAACAGAATATGTTGAATCACACTTACTTGGCAATTAAGAATGAATAGATTTCATAAGGTAGAGTGCACATCTTGACCTGAGTATCAACTACATTAGAAAATGTCCCCTAATTGTATAAAAATTGTTTCTATAGGTGTGGTTTACCTTGGAGAAATCTGTAATTTTTAATAAATTCATAAGAGACTTATAACTACCAAAAAAGAAGGTCCAAAGCCTGTACTATAGTAAATAGCATTAGCTTACAGCAGTGGTGAGGAAACTCTTCTTGGCCCCAGATGCAATTTTTTTAACTTCGGTGTTTTTTTAGGGTTTGGGCTAGCCTGCAAGGCTCCTCTGCCCATGGAATTCTCCAGGCAAGAATACCTGAATGGGTTGCCATTTCCTTCTTAATAGCAAAGACAAGAATATTTTAACACTAAGACTTCATCATTATATTATAGTCTAAGCTGCTTCCTTTAAAGAAAAAGAGTTTTCCAGTAATATAATAAGTGCTATAAAACAGTTGGAATAAAACATTGATGGTACAGCAATTAAATTTCTTTGATGATTCATTTGTTATCAGAGAAAAGCCAGTAAGTTAAAGACATGAATACTGTTCTGGTGGCAATTAAAGGAAACCTGTCCTTTTGAAATAACTGAACTGAAGAGAATCTGCTCTTGACCCCTCCTTGCATCCCCAGTATTTTCTGCTCTGGTTACTTAGGCAAATGTTTCCTTATTCTCATGTTATTCAGTGTGTATTCCCTTTAACATGTTATGGTTGGTCAGTGGGGACAGTTTTCTCAGATGAAGTGAAAATTCCCATTTTGGTGCTATTGTATTGGTTATAGTAGAATTTTGCACCCAGGGAAATTTGGCAGTTGGAATGTGTACATTCATTGATTAACACACAATCACAGTTCTAAAAATGGAAATAGTAAGACATTACCATTTCTAAGGTGAATAATTTGTCATAGTGGATAAAAATTCATGCACCTAGATCATGTGAGGCTGTGACCAAAAATGGAAAAGATTTTAGTGAGTGGAAACCAAGACATACAAATGAATATTATGAATGAAGTACAAGTCATAGTTGACTTGAACTATGCAGCCTCACATCAGTGGTAAAGCAGGGAAGCAGAAAACAGGGTAACAGAGAAAAGAGAAACTTCAAAATAGGGCCTGTTTGCCTCTAACAGAATATGTTGAATCACACTTACTTGGCAATTAAGAATGAATAGATTTCATAAGGTAGAGTGCACATCTTGACCTGAGTATCAACTACATTAGAAAATGTCCCCTAATTGTATAAAAATTGTTTCTATAGGTGTGGTTTACCTTGGAGAAATCTGTAATTTTTAATAAATTCATAAGAGACTTATAACTACCAAAAAAGAAGGTCCAAAGCCTGTACTATAGTAAATAGCATTAGCTTACAGCAGTGGTGAGGAAACTCTTCTTGGCCCCAGATGCATTTGAACTCGGTGTTTTAGATCATTCTATTCAAAGGATTGGAGACAGATGAATCTTCTTTTACAAAGATAAGCTTTACTTTGTGTCTGAGGATTTGGGCCTTTTCTTTTTCATTTGAGATGAACCAGATCAACTTTTAAGAAACTTTATTTAAAAATGTTTTTCAAAAAAACTGTGAAAACGTGAATTTTAAAAATGTAGACAAAATTCATTATTATTATGACTAAGATCTATGAATAAGAGACAATTTACATGTTGTCCTTATAAATTTATGTAAATCAAGGAGGAAAGTTTTATTTATTAATATATAGTATCAAAATAATAAAAATTTTAAACAAAGTAAAATATGATTTTGAATAGTCTTTCTGTCTAATTATAATTATCTTGGTTTACTTGAATAATTTAATTGCAAAGAAATAGAACTCTTTCTCAATATTAATAGGTCTTTTTCTGGACAATCTACTGGTGGTTTCTGTTTTTTTTAGCCTGGCTTGATTTATTAATTTATTTGTTCAACAAATATTTCTTGAAAGCTAACTACAAAACTTAACACTGTTTCAAACTCTTAATGGGTAGGAAAAGTAACATTCCAATAAACAAAACACACTGCTTCACCTTTGAAGCAGTTCACAGTTTATTTATGGGGAACACCCCATGTTAAATAATAATTCAGACTGGGACAGAATATTACCAGAGAAGAATAACAGACAAAGAAATAGTGCCCATCTGGTCTAAGAAATCATTTTGCACACTGGTGAAATAGTGTCAACATGAAATATATTTACTCTTTCTGAAAGTTCACAGTTTTTTGTTTATGGGGAAATCTAAGCTCCCACAGGAACTTCAAAATAGGGCCTGTTTGCCTCTAACAGAATATGTTGAATCACACTTACTTGGCAATTAAGAATGAATAGATTTCATAAGGTAGAGTGCACATCTTGACCTGAGTATCAACTACATTAGAAAATGTCCCCTAATTGTATAAAAATTGTTTCTATAGGTGTGGTTTACCTTGGAGAAATCTGTAATTTTTAATAAATTCATAAGAGACTTATAACTACCAAAAAAGAAGGTCCAAAGCCTGTACTATAGTAAATAGCATTAGCTTACAGCAGTGGTGAGGAAACTCTTCTTGGCCCCAGATGCATTTGAACTCGGTGTTTTAGATCATTCTATTCAAAGGATTGGAGACAGATGAATCTTCTTTTACAAAGATAAGCTTTACTTTGTGTCTGAGGATTTGGGCCTTTTCTTTTTCATTTGAGATGAACCAGATCAACTTTTAAGAAACTTTATTTAAAAATGTTTTTCAAAAAAACTGTGAAAACGTGAATTTTAAAAATGTAGACAAAATTCATTATTATTATGACTAAGATCTATGAATAAGAGACAATTTACATGTTGTCCTTATAAATTTATGTAAATCAAGGAGGAAAGTTTTATTTATTAATATATAGTATCAAAATAATAAAAATTTTAAACAAAGTAAAATATGATTTTGAATAGTCTTTCTGTCTAATTATAATTATCTTGGTTTACTTGAATAATTTAATTGCAAAGAAATAGAACTCTTTCTCAATATTAATAGGTCTTTTTCTGGACAATCTACTGGTGGTTTCTGTTTTTTTTAGCCTGGCTTGATTTATTAATTTATTTGTTCAACAAATATTTCTTGAAAGCTAACTACAAAACTTAACACTGTTTCAAACTCTTAATGGGTAGGAAAAGTAACATTCCAATAAACAAAACACACTGCTTCACCTTTGAAGCAGTTCACAGTTTATTTATGGGGAACACCCCATGTTAAATAATAATTCAGACTGGGACAGAATATTACCAGAGAAGAATAACAGACAAAGAAATAGTGCCCATCTGGTCTAAGAAATCATTTTGCACACTGGTGAAATAGTGTCAACATGAAATATATTTACTCTTTCTGAAAAATGTCAATGCACATTATGTTAATTATCTTTATGTTTGATTGGATGCTGAAATCTAAGCTTTTGGTAGACTCAGGTCATTGTTGCTTCATGGAGTGTTTGCTTACTGATACAGCATGGTTGTTGGTGCATATTCCTTTATTGAAGTGGATTTTATAGTAATCATTGGCAAATTAGGTCATGCCTGACAGAAGACCTTCAAGAAACTCCAGAGGGAACTATTATGTCTTTTTGTAATATCATAAATTTCCACTTGTTGAAGTTGGGCAGAAAGAATCAGACAAGGCTAGGCAAAGTCACTTTTTGAGATCTTCGCATAGAACAAGAAAAAGACACAATGCTTGCCCAAGTTGGATGGATAACAATATTTCTAAGTGATTAAGATATATGTAACTTTGCTGATGATGGTCCTTATAGTCAGTTCAGTTCAGTTGCTCAATCATGTCCGACTCTTTGTGACCCCATGGACTGCAACATGCCAGGCTTCCCTGTCCTTCACTATCTC
This sequence comes from Tragulus kanchil, assembly GCA_022376925.1. Taxonomy (NCBI): domain Eukaryota; kingdom Metazoa; phylum Chordata; class Mammalia; order Artiodactyla; family Tragulidae; genus Tragulus; species Tragulus kanchil. The sequence continues at coordinate 126,657,745 of JAIOJX010000028.1, forward strand.
CCAGAGCCTGTTCAAACTCACATCCATTGACTCAGTGATGTCATCCAACCATCTTGTCTTCTGTCATTGCCTCCTCCTTTTGCTTTCTATTTTTCCCAACATAAGGCTCTTTTCCAAAGAGTCACCTCTTCACACCAGGTGGCCAAAGTATTGGAGCTTCAGCTTCAGCATCATTCCATTCCTTCCATCATTCAGAGTAAATTTTCTTTAGGATTGACTGGTTTGATCTCCTTGCCAAGGGACTCGCAAGAGCCAAGAGCTTTCTCCAACACCACAGTTCAAAGGCATCCATTCTTTGACACTCAGCCTTTTTTATGATCCAGCTCTCAGATCCATACATGACAACTGGGAAAACCATAGCTTTGACCATATGGACTTTTGTCGGCAAGGTTCTGTCACTGCTTTTTAATATGCTGTCAAACTATTAAGTCTAAATAGGTCAAAATAAATCTATTTTGACTCAATGGATGTGAATTTGAGCAAACTTGGGGAGATAGTGAAGTACAGGGAAGCCTGATGTGCTTCAGTTCATGGGGTCACAAACAGCTGGGCATGACTTAGTGACTGAACAACAAACAACATTTATATTTAAGAAATGACCTTGCCTTATGTACTGAATTTTTGCTATACTGTTTAGGTTGAACAGTAGGAATTCAATGAACTTGATTTTTCTATTTTATGAAAGTGACAGAACAATGAATGTTTATATGTGATTACTTTATCTCTGTTCATCTCACCAAGGCATTTAATAGTGGTCAGCTTAGAATCATTAATCAGAAATATAAGTTTATTCTTGGAAAAATCTAACTAGCTATCAGTCCTAGTATCTTCTGTCTAGTGTTTGCATTAAACGCTTTTCCTAAAGAGACTAAATAAAATACTGTATGTAATAACAGCTTTCTGGAAACACATGAAGTAGTATTGGATACAGAGGTAGAGTATTAGTTTGAAAGATTATCTGCCTATAGAGGCTTGATATGGTGATATCCCTCTGTTTTCATAGATAACAATGGATGAGACATATTGCTCACAAAAGAAGTGAGTAGAACATTCCTGCACATTTTGAACAATCCTGCTGTATTTTATCAGATATAGCATGAAGTCTTAGAATTTAAAAGTGAATCCCTATTGAATGGACTAGTGTGGCCACAGGATTAAGTCTATTTTTATCATTTCAGTAAGACAGTTCTTTATTTTAGGGGCAGTAAAAATTGAACATCTTTATCTGAACATTTCTTTAGGACAAATAAGGGTTTTTGTTTCTCTAGAGTTTCTCTGTAGATTAAAACTCCACACCAAATTCTGCTTAGATAGTAGAGTGCTTCTGATCTGTTGTTGAACACCTCTGAGACTCAAGTTATTTTTTCTACTATAAAGTGAGAAGGTTAAATCCTTTTATTGCCCCCAGTGCTACGAAACTATGAATATCAACAGAAAAGGCCAACTTCACTTGTGCATGTGATTTTTTTCTGCGTAAAATGGTAATTTTAGAAAGATTACCAAGAAGAATTTTTAAGTCAATATTTAAAAAATGCTTATACTCCCTTCTGACCTAATTGAAAGATGCGTAATAGAAACATTAGGAGAAACTGCTGTCTTTCTAAGAAACATATTTCCTAAGTAGAAAGAATCTCTAATGGATTCTTAGGTAATTGTGATATTTATTATAAGTTATTCTAAAAATCATTACATGATCTTAACTTATTTAAAAATCTGATTTAAAATTTTGGTAGGATACGTAAGGTCGTGGTTGTCTGAGCTGGAACTGTCCCTCACATGTCATCTGCTCTAACAGGAGGTCTGAGAGGAGCTCATCTCCTAATATTACTAGTATGTTACCAAGACTCAGGGAGGTTCCCTCTCTCAGCCAGACTGTTTCTCATAACGAATGAGGTATTCATATTAAGAGGTAAAATCATAGTTTATATAAACGTTGAGAAAAGGGACTGAGCAACCCAATATTAACATTCTTATCCCAAGTACTTAAGTTACTATGCTATCAGTCCTGGAAACCTAAAGAGACAAAATAAAATACTGTATGTAATAACAGCTTTCTGGAAACACATGAAGTAGTATTGGATACAGAGGTAGAGTATTAGTTTGAAAGATTATCTGCCTATAGAGGCTTGATATGGTGATATCCCTCTGTTTTCATAGATAACAATGGATGAGACATATTGCTCACAAAAGAAGTGAGTAGAACATTCCTGCACATTTTGAACAATCCTGCTGTATTTTATCAGATATAGCATGAAGTCTTAGAATTTAAAAGTGAATCCCTATTGAATGGACTAGTGTGGCCACAGGATTAAGTCTATTTTTATCATTTCAGTAAGACAGTTCTTTATTTTAGGGGCAGTAAAAATTGAACATCTTTATCTGAACATTTCTTTAGGACAAATAAGGGTTTTTGTTTCTCTAGAGTTTCTCTGTAGATTAAAACTCCACACCAAATTCTGCTTAGATAGTAGAGTGCTTCTGATCTGTTGTTGAACACCTCTGAGACTCAAGTTATTTTTTCTACTATAAAGTGAGAAGGTTAAATCCTTTTATTGCCCCCAGTGCTACGAAACTATGAATATCAACAGAAAAGGCCAACTTCACTTGTGCATGTGATTTTTTTCTGCGTAAAATGGTAATTTTAGAAAGATTACCAAGAAGAATTTTTAAGTCAATATTTAAAAAATGCTTATACTCCCTTCTGACCTAATTGAAAGATGCGTAATAGAAACATTAGGAGAAACTGCTGTCTTTCTAAGAAACATATTTCCTAAGTAGAAAGAATCTCTAATGGATTCTTAGGTAATTGTGATATTTATTATAAGTTATTCTAAAAATCATTACATGATCTTAACTTATTTAAAAATCTGATTTAAAATTTTGGTAGGATACGTAAGGTCGTGGTTGTCTGAGCTGGAACTGTCCCTCACATGTCATCTGCTCTAACAGGAGGTCTGAGAGGAGCTCATCTCCTAATATTACTAGTATGTTACCAAGACTCAGGGAGGTTCCCTCTCTCAGCCAGACTGTTTCTCATAACGAATGAGGTATTCATATTAAGAGGTAAAATCATAGTTTATATAAACGTTGAGAAAAGGGACTGAGCAACCCAATATTAACATTCTTATCCCAAGTACTTAAGTTACATGACAAGAACATAATTTGATGGAGCAGCAGCTCTTATTGGAGAGGAATGCAACTGTACATAATAATGTTATTCTTTGCAACTGAATATATAGTCCTGGTTTAGTAGTAAACAATCAAGCCTTGAGAAGATATAGGCAAATATTACAGAGACATAACATAGTAAGGTACAAAGACTTTAAAATTGAGATATACCTTATATACAACAAATTGTATATGTCTGAATTATAGAATTTAACATGTTTTGACCTATGTATGCCCCACAAAGCCATCATGATGATACGGATAGTAAATATGTTGATCATCACCAAAAGTTTCCCATGCACCTTTGCTCCTTTATAATACTTACCTCCTCCCCCTCTGTCAACTAGGCAGCTACTGGTCTATTCTCTGTCATTAAAATTTTGTTTGCACTTTCTAGAATATCAAATAAATGGAATAATAGAGTATGTGTTCTTTTTTGCCTTTTAAAAATTTAGCATTGTTATATGAGGTTCATCTACATTGTAGTATGGATAGTTCATCACTTCTTATTTATGAGTAGTATTTCATTGTATAGATATACCTCAATTTGTTTATTTATTCACCTATTAATACCAATAGACATTTAAGTTGTCTCCAGTTTTGGGTGTTTTACTAACAAATTTTCTGTGGACAGTTATGTATAAGTCTTATATGGACATGTGATTTCATTGCTCTTAAGGAAATGCCCTAGAAGAGAAACGGCTGGGTCATGAAATTTAATTTTTTTTAAAAAAGTGCCAAACTCTTTTCCAAAGCAGAAATATACTTTCTCAGGAGAAGTTTTGCATGAGCATTTCAGTTGATCCACTAATTTGCTAGTGTTTTAAATATGTTTAACTTTATTTATTTTTGGCTGTGCTGGGTCTAAGAAATGTGAACTTTTCTCTAGTTGCACTGAATGGGAACTACTCTCTAGTGTTGTGGGCAGGCTTCTCGTTGCAGTGGCTCCTCTTGTTGTGAAGCACAGGCTCTGTGTGTCTGAGCACACTAGTTTCAACTCTTGCATTCTAGAACAAAGCCTCAATAGCTGTGGCACACAGGCATGTGGGATCTTCTTGAATCATGGATTGAATCTGTGAATCCTGCACTGGCAGCCGATTCTTTACCACTGAGCCACCAGGGAAACCCACCAGTGTTTTTAATGTCAATCTTCTTAATGTAAATATGCAGTGACATCTGTAATAGGTACATAGTGATATCTCAATATGGTTTTCTTTTGCATTTCCCTAATAACTAATGGTTTTGAGCATTTTTATATGCATATTTGTCATCAGTATATGGTGGGCCATCTAAGAATCTGCCTGCAATGCAGGAGACTCAAGATCTATCCCTGAGTAGGGAAGATCCCTGGAGAAGGGAATGGCCCTACCAACTTCAAAGGGGATTCTTTCCTAGAGAATTCTATTTTGGGGCAACTTACCTCCTCCTCCTCTGTCAACTAGGCAGCTACTGGTCTATTCTCTGTCATTAAAATTTTGTTTGCACTTTCTAGAATATCAAATAAATGGAATAATAGAGTATGTGTTCTTTTTTGCCTTTTAAAAATTTAGCATTGTTATATGAGGTTCATCTACATTGTAGTATGGATAGTTCATCACTTCTTATTTATGAGTAGTATTTCATTGTATAGATATACCTCAATTTGTTTATTTATTCACCTATTAATACCAATAGACATTTAAGTTGTCTCCAGTTTTGGGTGTTTTACTAACAAATTTTCTGTGGACAGTTATGTATAAGTCTTATATGGACATGTGATTTCATTGCTCTTAAGGAAATGCCCTAGAAGAGAAACGGCTGGGTCATGAAATTTAATTTTTTTTAAAAAAGTGCCAAACTCTTTTCCAAAGCAGAAATATACTTTCTCAGGAGAAGTTTTGCATGAGCATTTCAGTTGATCCACTAATTTGCTAGTGTTTTAAATATGTTTAACTTTATTTATTTTTGGCTGTGCTGGGTCTAAGAAATGTGAACTTTTCTCTAGTTGCACTGAATGGGAACTACTCTCTAGTGTTGTGGGCAGGCTTCTCGTTGCAGTGGCTCCTCTTGTTGTGAAGCACAGGCTCTGTGTGTCTGAGCACACTAGTTTCAACTCTTGCATTCTAGAACAAAGCCTCAATAGCTGTGGCACACAGGCATGTGGGATCTTCTTGAATCATGGATTGAATCTGTGAATCCTGCACTGGCAGCCGATTCTTTACCACTGAGCCACCAGGGAAACCCACCAGTGTTTTTAATGTCAATCTTCTTAATGTAAATATGCAGTGACATCTGTAATAGGTACATAGTGATATCTCAATATGGTTTTCTTTTGCATTTCCCTAATAACTAATGGTTTTGAGCATTTTTATATGCATATTTGTCATCAGTATATGGTGGGCCATCTAAGAATCTGCCTGCAATGCAGGAGACTCAAGATCTATCCCTGAGTAGGGAAGATCCCCTGGAGAAGGGAATGGCTACCAACTTCAGTATTCTTTCCTAGAGAATTCTATGGACAGAGAGACTTGGTGGGTTACTGTCTATGGGGTCACAAAAGAGTTGGACATGACTGAGCAACTAACATACAGGTGCATGCCATCTTTGATGAGGTGTCTAAGCTTTCTTTGGGTCCTGTTTTTCTTTGTTGTTGTTGTTAAATTAGGCTGTCTTTTCTTAGTACTGAGTTCTTAAACTTCTTCATATTCTCTAAAAACAAATCATTTTTTAGATATATAGGCTTTGAAAATATTATATCCCTTTTTGTGTAAATCAAGTCTCTTAATAGTGTCTTTTGAAGAGCAGAAGTTTTTACTTTTCTTGTAGTATAATTTAACAGATATTTCTTTTATAGATCGTGCTTCTTGTGTCTAACCTAAATTCTCAAGAATTTTGTCTTATATTTTCTTTGGAAGTGGTATGATTTTATTTGTTTATTTATGACTATGATCGATTTTGAGTTAAATATTTTTTATGTGGGATGAGGTATGACTCAGTGTGTTTTCTTTTTTGGTGTATGCAGATACAGTTATACCAGCACAATTTATTAAAAAGAAAAAAAACAAAAATGCTGTCCTTCACTGAATTGCCTTTCTTCATTGGTCAGAAGTTAGTTGATTGCATATATTCAGGTATATTTCTGTACAGTCAATTTCTTCCTTTGATATATTGGTGCCAAACATCCATTTTTACACAAATACAATACTTGATTTTTAATTGGGATTATAATAATTCTATAGTTAGCAGGAAAAATTGACTCATATAGATGAATGCAATTAATCTTGGCATTGACATTGAGACATACTCTCTGAATAGGTACAGCTCCCCATTTATTTAAGTCAGCAACTTCTGTCAGCAACATTTTATAGTTTTTATTATACAGATCCTTATCTGTAAGTATTTCATATTTTTGGTGCTATTTTTAATGGCGTTAGTTTTATGCTTAGCTTCAATTTCCAATTGTTCATTATTTGTCATCAGTATATGGTGGGCCATCTAAGAATCTGCCTGCAATGCAGGAGACTCAAGATCTATCCCTGAGTAGGGAAGATCCCCTGGAGAAGGGAATGGCTACCAACTTCAGTATTCTTTCCTAGAGAATTCTATGGACAGAGAGACTTGGTGGGTTACTGTCTATGGGGTCACAAAAGAGTTGGACATGACTGAGCAACTAACATACAGGTGCATGCCATCTTTGATGAGGTGTCTAAGCTTTCTTTGGGTCCTGTTTTTCTTTGTTGTTGTTGTTAAATTAGGCTGTCTTTTCTTAGTACTGAGTTCTTAAACTTCTTCATATTCTCTAAAAACAAATCATTTTTTAGATATATAGGCTTTGAAAATATTATATCCCTTTTTGTGTAAATCAAGTCTCTTAATAGTGTCTTTTGAAGAGCAGAAGTTTTTACTTTTCTTGTAGTATAATTTAACAGATATTTCTTTTATAGATCGTGCTTCTTGTGTCTAACCTAAATTCTCAAGAATTTTGTCTTATATTTTCTTTGGAAGTGGTATGATTTTATTTGTTTATTTATGACTATGATCGATTTTGAGTTAAATATTTTTTATGTGGGATGAGGTATGACTCAGTGTGTTTTCTTTTTTGGTGTATGCAGATACAGTTATACCAGCACAATTTATTAAAAAGAAAAAAAACAAAAATGCTGTCCTTCACTGAATTGCCTTTCTTCATTGGTCAGAAGTTAGTTGATTGCATATATTCAGGTATATTTCTGTACAGTCAATTTCTTCCTTTGATATATTGGTGCCAAACATCCATTTTTACACAAATACAATACTTGATTTTTTTAATTGGGATTATAATAATTCTATAGTTAGCAGGAAAAATTGACTCATATAGATGAATGCAATTAATCTTGGCATTGACATTGAGACATACTCTCTGAATAGGTACAGCTCCCCATTTATTTAAGTCAGCAACTTCTGTCAGCAACATTTTATAGTTTTTATTATACAGATCCTTATCTGTAAGTATTTCATATTTTTGGTGCTATTTTTAATGGCGTTAGTTTTGCGTTTAGCTTCAATTTCCAATTGTTCATTATTAGTGTAGAGAAATTCAGGTACATTTTATATATTGATCTTACATCTGGATGTAAGATGCTCAGTGACCCTTGTTAAATAAGTATTACTGAACGCACTTATTAGTTTGAGTAGCATTTTGGGGTGTGAAAGCATGCATGCTAAGTTGCTTCAGTCATTTCTGATTCTTTGAGATGCCATGTACTATAGCCTGCAAGGCTCCTCTGTCCACTGGATTTTCTGGCAAGAATACTGAAGTGGGTTTCCATACCTTCCTCCAGAATTTATCCCTGACCCAGGGACTGAACCTGTGTCTCCTATGTCTCCAGCATTGCAGGCAGATTCTTTACTGTTGAACCACCCAGGAAACTCTGAATTTTGGGATAGCTTTGTAATCAATTTTTCCACCTACATAATCATGTTGTCTATGAATAAAGATATTTGGAATTCTGCCTTTATTACCTAATAGGGTATTTTAGTTTTGTTTCTTGCCTTATTATACTGGCTAGACCCTCTAGTTCAATGTTGGCTAGACCTGTGATAGCAGGAATCTTCACTGTGTTCCCAATCTTAGGAGGAAATTTTCAGTCTATCATCAAGTGTGATGTCAGTATTAGGTTGATAAGAGATGCTTTTGAAGTATTAGACTGATGAAGTGTTCTATTCCTACCTTTCTAACTGTTTTTAACAGGAATGAATGTTTGATTTTGTCAAGTTCCTTTTCTAGTGATAGCTTTAGGATTTATGGTATGCATCTTTAGCTTATCACAGATTACCTCAGAGTGATATATCATTTCACATGTAGTGTAAGAACTGTATTTTATTTCCCAGGACTGTTGTAACAGTATCATAAACTGTGTGACTTTAAATAAGAGAAATTTCTTCTTTTGTAGTACTAGAGGTTAGAAGTTCAAAATCTAGGTGTCAGCAGGGCCATGCTCCCTCTGAGACTCTGGGTACAATTTTTGCTTGTCAATTCTTGGCTTCTGGCAGTGGCTGCCAATCTTTGGTGTTCCTTATTTATAGCAGTCTTATTCCATTTCTTCCTCTGTCACATGTGTCTTTTAAGTTTGTATATCTCTGTGACTCTTCTTCTGAAAGCATAAGTCATATCAAGACCCAACTTACCAGTAGGATCACACCTTAATTAATTAAATGTGTAACAGCCTTATTTCCAAAGATGGTCATATTCTGAGGCTACAGAAAGAACATGAAAATTTGGAGACCACTATTCAATGCAACACAAGAACCTGTCAAGAGGGTACTTCCATTTCTTCCCTCTAGGACTATATAGTACTATTGACTATATACTGGTAGCTCTCAGTATTTACAGATGGTGGCTCTATTGCTCTTTGTACATCCTCCACTGACTAATCCCTGCCTTGCCCACAGACTGTTCACTCTACTAAGATTTCCTCCCCCCACCCCTTTTTTGGCCACTTCTATTGGTCTTTCATTTATTTCCATCTTTGTTCTTTGGCCTGTGTGGGTTTCCCATCGCAGTGGCCATGTCTCCAGCATTGCAGCAATTCTTTACTGTAACCCCCTTAATTTTAGGTAATCAATTTTTCCACCTACATAATCATGTTGTCTATGAATAAAGATATTTGGAATTCTGCCTTTATTACCTAATAGGGTATTTTAGTTTTGTTTCTTGCCTTATTATACTGGCTAGACCCTCTAGTTCAATGTTGGCTAGACCTGTGATAGCAGGAATCTTCACTGTGTTCCCAATCTTAGGAGGAAATTTTCAGTCTATCATCAAGTGTGATGTCAGTATTAGGTTGATAAGAGATGCTTTTGAAGTATTAGACTGATGAAGTGTTCTATTCCTACCTTTCTAACTGTTTTTAACAGGAATGAATGTTTGATTTTGTCAAGTTCCTTTTCTAGTGATAGCTTTAGGATTTATGGTATGCATCTTTAGCTTATCACAGATTACCTCAGAGTGATATATCATTTCACATGTAGTGTAAGAACTGTATTTTATTTCCCAGGACTGTTGTAACAGTATCATAAACTGTGTGACTTTAAATAAGAGAAATTTCTTCTTTTGTAGTACTAGAGGTTAGAAGTTCAAAATCTAGGTGTCAGCAGGGCCATGCTCCCTCTGAGACTCTGGGTACAATTTTTGCTTGTCAATTCTTGGCTTCTGGCAGTGGCTGCCAATCTTTGGTGTTCCTTATTTATAGCAGTCTTATTCCATTTCTTCCTCTGTCACATGTGTCTTTTAAGTTTGTATATCTCTGTGACTCTTCTTCTGAAAGCATAAGTCATATCAAGACCCAACTTACCAGTAGGATCACACCTTAATTAATTAAATGTGTAACAGCCTTATTTCCAAAGATGGTCATATTCTGAGGCTACAGAAAGAACATGAAAATTTGGAGACCACTATTCAATGCAACACAAGAACCTGTCAAGAGGGTACTTCCATTTCTTCCCTCTAGGACTATATAGTACTATTGACTATATACTGGTAGCTCTCAGTATTTACAGATGGTGGCTCTATTGCTCTTTGTACATCCTCCACTGACTAATCCCTGCCTTGCCCACAGACTGTTCACTCTACTAAGATTTCCTCCCCCCACCCCTTTTTTGGCCACTTCTATTGGTCTTTCATTTATTTCCATCTTTGTTCTTTGGCCTGTGTGGGTTTCCCATCGCAGTGGCCTCCCTCATCACAGAGCACCGGCTCCAGGTACATGAGTTCCAGAGCACTGGTTCGGTAGTTGGACACATTGATCCAGCTGCTCCACAGCACATGGGGTCTTCCCAGGCCAGGGAACAAACTGATGCCTCCTGCACTGCAAGACAGTGTCTTTACACTCTGGACCACCACCACCAGGGAGGCCCTAATATTTTCTCTTAACCACAGAGTCTAATTAGTAAATGCCTACATTCTTGCCTGGGCCCCAGCTAGTAAATGTTCTAATCTTTAGATCAGAACTATTTCTACCATAATAGTGTATCAAAGGGGCACGGCCCTCTGCTGGTTGCCCTGGTAATCAATGAGCCAACCTGATGTCAATTATCTCTGTAACTAGCCACCTTCCCTTCTACATTGGGGCTGTGTATATGCACATAAATATATATACTTATATATAGATATATACATATCAAGTATGCTGGGAGAAATATCAGTAACCTCAGATATGCATTCAAGAACTCTAAGATTATGGTATCTGGTTCCATCACTTCATCGCAAATAGAAGGGGAAAAAGTGGAAAAAGACAGATTTTATTTTCTTAGGCTCCAATATCACCATGGATGATGACTGCAGCCATGGAATTAAAAGATGCTTGCTCCTTGGAAGAAAAGTTATCATCAATCTAGACAGCATATTGAAAATCAGAGGCATCACTTTGCCAACAAAGTCCATATAGTCAAGCTATGGTTTTTCCCAGTAGTCATGTACAGATATGAGACTTGTACCATAATGAAGGTTGAACACCAAAGAATTGATGCTTTTGAATTGTGGTGCTGGAGAAGACTCCTGAGAGTCCTTGGGACAGCAAGATAAAATGGTCAATTTTAAAAGAAATCAACTCTGAATATTCATTGGAAGGACTGAAGCTCAAGCTCCAACACTTTGGCTAGCTGAGGCGAAGAGCTAACTTATTAGAAAAGACTCTGATGCTGGGAAAGACTGAGAGCAGCAGGAGAAGGAGGTGACAGAGGATGAGATGACTGGATGGCATCACTGACTCAATGGGTGTGAGTTTGAGCAGGCTCTGGGAGATAGTGAAGGACAGGAATGCTGGTGTGCTACAGTCCATTGGGTTTCAAAGAGTCAGATAGGATTTGGCAACTAAACAAGAACAAATACATGTGACAGTTGAACCTTCTTTGTTCCCCTGGCTTACTTATCTATTTTGCGACAATGCCACACATACTGCTTTAGCTTTATAATAAATTTTGATATCTGGTGAAGTCCTCTGTTTCTCCTTAATGTTAATAACTTGTGACACAATTATTATTTTCTGCAAAAACATTGCATAGATTGTACAGCACTTGTTGAAACTGAGCTGTAACATTTAAACTTATATTGAAAGATTTTTCTAATCTTTCTAATCTATTTTAGAAAAATATTTTTCTAAACTTCTGAAGGTTAATCCTTGTTTCTTTTCTCACCAAGAATACATCAATAAAATTCTTAAGCATTCAAGATTGAAGAATTATCTATTTTTGTCCCATGTTGCTCATGGTATATTATAAGTAATTAATCTTCTTAACAATTTTTAGTTTTAGCAATTGCTATTAGCATAATTTCTTATTAGAATATTCATAAGAAATATCTATTTATTCAAGTACCTTTTGTGAGTTTAAAAATCTATTATTTCTAAAGTAAATGGGCTCTAAATTCTTAATCTTTGGCAGTAAGCTATGTATTAGGAAGATAATTAAATCTTTTAGATGACTTTACCAATTAATATAGAAGCAACGATAATAGTGATCTGTGCACTCTCATGCAAACAAGGCCAGATACAGATTTGTAAGTGCACATTAATTTGTGGAAGTTGCTTAGAGACAACGTTTGGTGATTTTTTTCTCAGTGTCTAACATATTCCAGTGGATTCATCCTAAACTCTACCTATGAGAATAATGATAGCCACATAATTGAGAAAAATAAACAGAGGCGATGCTAAGTCATTATACATCCTCAGACTTCACCTGTAGTATCTGCTCACTGTCTTGTGGGTGTATTAATGAATAGAAAAATAGCAGAAATTGAATAAGGACGTATCTGGTAAGTTCCAAAACAGAACTGTTTGGAATGTGTAATAAATAGTAAATCAAGACTATTATCTATGAATGGAAAGAAGATTTTCAAATATGTCCCTTTACAAACAGAAAGGTGGAGCCGACTTTGACAATATATTCCCAAAATACAGACTGCCCTGTGGTGGCTTTCTTATTTCTTCAAGGTTTTGTGTGTCTTTCTGTGTATGTGTGTTTATTGTGTATTCACTTTAACCTGTTTCTGTGTTTGACTAGAACCTTACACTGTGATCTACATTTCCAGGTGGATCTTGCTCCATTACTTATCTAGAGAAAGTCTTCCCAGATTCCCAAATATCATGAAGATTGTTGCTAATCATTTTTCCAAATCTTCCAATCAATTATTTATTTCATACTAAAAATTCCATAAGTTAAAAAGGAACTATATAGGAATTCAGCTTGGAAAACTATAATGTGTCCAAAGGAAAAATTGTTGAAACTGAGCTGTAACATTTAAACTTATATTGAAAGATTTTTCTAATCTTTCTAATCTATTTTAGAAAAATATTTTCTAAACTTCTGAAGGTTAATCCTTGTTTCTTTTCTCACCAAGAATACATCAATAAAATTCTTAAGCATTCAAGATTGAAGAATTATCTATTTTTGTCCCATGTTGCTCATGGTATATTATAAGTAATTAATCTTCTTAACAATTTTTAGTTTTAGCAATTGCTATTAGCATAATTTCTTATTAGAATATTCATAAGAAATATCTATTTATTCAAGTACCTTTTGTGAGTTTAAAATCTATTATTTCTAAAGTAAATGGGCTCTAAATTCTTAATCTTTGGCAGTAAGCTATGTATTAGGAAGATAATTAAATCTTTTAGATGACTTTACCAATTAATATAGAAGCAACGATAATAGTGATCTGTGCACTCTCATGCAAACAAGGCCAGATACAGATTTGTAAGTGCACATTAATTTGTGGAAGTTGCTTAGAGACAACGTTTGGTGATTTTTTTCTCAGTGTCTAACATATTCCAGTGGATTCATCCTAAACTCTACCTATGAGAATAATGATAGCCACATAATTGAGAAAAATAAACAGAGGCGATGCTAAGTCATTATACATCCTCAGACTTCACCTGTAGTATCTGCTCACTGTCTTGTGGGTGTATTAATGAATAGAAAAATAGCAGAAATTGAATAAGGACGTATCTGGTAAGTTCCAAAACAGAACTGTTTGGAATGTGTAATAAATAGTAAATCAAGACTATTATCTATGAATGGAAAGAAGATTTTCAAATATGTCCCTTTACAAACAGAAAGGTGGAGCCGACTTTGACAATATATTCCCAAAATACAGACTGCCCTGTGGTGGCTTTCTTATTTCTTCAGGGTTTTGTGTGTCTTTCTGTGTATGTGTGTTTATTGTGTATTCACTTTAACCTGTTTCTGTGTTTGACTAGAACCTTACACTGTGATCTACATTTCCAGGTGGATCTTGCTCCATTACTTATCTAGAGAAAGTCTTCCCAGATTCCCAAATATCATGAAGATTGTTGCTAATCATTTTTCCAAATCTTCCAATCAATTATTTATTTCATACTAAAAATTCCATAAGTTAAAAAGGAACTATATAGGAATTCAGCTATATAACAGGAAAATCTATAAATGTGTCCAAAATATTTTGGGCTACAAAGAGTTATCATTTTAAAAAGGCAAGGGGGTGGGCTTCCCTGGTGGTCTAGTGAGTAAGGACACTGCCTTGCAGTGCAAGGGGTGCCGGTTCGATCCCTGGCCTGGGAAGATCCCAAGTGCTGCAGAGCGGCTGGACCCACATGTCCAATTACCGAGCCAGAGCTCTGGAGCGCAAGCATCCAGGACTGGTGCTCTGCAACCAGAGAGGCCACTGCAATGGGAGGCCAAAGAACAATGATGGAAATAAATGAAAGACCAATAGAAGTGGCCAAAAAAAAAAAAAAAAAGTCAAGGGGGATGTGCTCTCAGAAATATATTTATGATCATGGAATATATTCTTACTCCTGGAAAATATGGCTATTATAATCCTGTATATACTAGGGTTTAAATTAGGCTTGATGACAAAGATCATTTGTCCTTTGTTTTACTTTGTAAATCATTTGCTCAATAAATTGATATATAACAAGTTTAAAATGAAGATTTTGATTTACATAGTATAGAATGAAGGTACTCATGCTTAGTCACTCCAGTCATGTCTGACTCTTTGCGATGCTATGGACTGTAGCCTGCCGTGATTCTCTGACCATAGGGATTCTCCAGGCAAGAGTACTGGAGTGGGTTGCCATTTCCTTCTCCAAGAATAAAGGTAATTAATTACAAAGTAAACAGCATTAATTGTTAATAATGCAATCTTAAAATAGCCAAGCAGTTGTTCATGTTTTTGTTTCTTTATGAGTAAACAAATTTTATATTTATCATTTTTGAAAGTGCTAATGACCATATTTACCTTAAGAAATCACATCAATGGTTTTAAGGCTATTTTAGGTCACAAAAATAACTGATATGATGAGTACACAATCTGTGTTTGACTAGAATCTTACCATTTCCAGGTGGATCTTGCTCCATTACTTATCTAGAGAAAGTCTTCCCAGATTCCCAAATATCATGAAGATTGTTGCTAATCATTTTTCCAAATCTTCCAATCAATTATTTATTTCATACTAAAAATTCCATAAGTTAAAAAGGAACTATATAGGAATTCAGCTATATAACAGGAAAATCTATAAATGTGTCCAAAATATTTTGGGCTACAAAGAGTTATCATTTTAAAAAGGCAAGGGGGTGGGCTTCCCTGGTGGTCTAGTGAGTAAGGACACTGCCTTGCAGTGCAAGGGGTGCCGGTTCGATCCCTGGCCTGGGAAGATCCCAAGTGCTGCAGAGCGGCTGGACCCACATGTCCAATTACCGAGCCAGAGCTCTGGAGCGCAAGCATCCAGGACTGGTGCTCTGCAACCAGAGAGGCCACTGCAATGGGAGGCCAAAGAACAATGATGGAAATAAATGAAAGACCAATAGAAGTGGCCAAAAAAAAAAAAAAAAAGTCAAGGGGGATGTGCTCTCAGAAATATATTTATGATCATGGAATATATTCTTACTCCTGGAAAATATGGCTATTATAATCCTGTATATACTAGGGTTTAAATTAGGCTTGATGACAAAGATCATTTGTCCTTTGTTTTACTTTGTAAATCATTTGCTCAATAAATTGATATATAACAAGTTTAAAATGAAGATTTTGATTTACATAGTATAGAATGAAGGTACTCATGCTTAGTCACTCCAGTCATGTCTGACTCTTTGCGATGCTATGGACTGTAGCCTGCCGTGATTCTCTGACCATAGGGATTCTCCAGGCAAGAGTACTGGAGTGGGTTGCCATTTCCTTCTCCAAGAATAAAGGTAATTAATTACAAAGTAAACAGCATTAATTGTTAATAATGCAATCTTAAAATAGCCAAGCAGTTGTTCATGTTTTTGTTTCTTTATGAGTAAACAAATTTTATATTTATCATTTTTGAAAGTGCTAATGACCATATTTACCTTAAGAAATCACATCAATGGTTTTAAGGCTATTTTAGGTCACAAAAATAACTGATATGATGAGTACACAAAATCTTATGTAGAAATAGCCTATATATTTCCAGATTTTAAAATATTAAACAGTAGTATGACTTTAATTAAAAATTGATTTACAGACTTCCCTGGTGGTCCAGTGGGTAGAGTCTGCCTTGCAGTGCAAGGGGCACTGGTTCAACCTCTGGCCCATGTAGGAAGAGCTCTCGTGTCATGGAACACCTGGACTGGTGTGTCCAGTTAGAAACCAGTGCTCTGGAGTGCATGTATCCAGGGCCAGTGCTCTGCAGTGATAGAGGCCACTGCAATGTGAGGTCCACACAGGCCAAAGAATAAAAAGATGGATAAAAATAAATATAAATAAGAGGCATGATGGGGCAAAGAAAATAAATAAATTGATTTACATAACATATAACCACACTGAAAGAATTTGCCCAGGAAAATAAAGAGTGCATATAGGCATTGAAAAGGAAAAATAGAATGCTATTTGTTCTCACTATAGTTTCATAAGAAAAGTGATATTTTAATAGTAAAAACACGGGGCTGATAATTTCAAATTAAAATTCTTGAATCCAATTTTTATAAATTTCACATAAGTATGAAGTTATGAATGTTTTTCTTCTTCTGCCACATACTAATGAAAACATAGTTCTAGACCATCACTCATCCGTAAAACATCTGGGAATTGATGCTATAGGGAAAATCTTTGCATTTGGTGGCAGCTTTCAGTACAAAGCTCTTCTCTCTTTTGGTAATATAAGGCTGTCTGCTAAGTCTGCTAATTTTATTCAATGTTAGTCCTGTGCTACCTGATAGAAATAAAGAACATGTTATGGATTCTGTTTACAGGGAATGTCATCATTTAGTTGGGAGTTTACAGCAGAGTATCCGCCACACGTCCTTGGCACCACCATGCTGTGCTTTACAGGCTCAACTTTCAGTGGAAACCACTTAAACCTGCCCTATTTGCAGGGCCAAGAAGAAATCCCAAGTAATTGTCTTCAAACTATCACCCCCTACAGGGGGATTTAGTAGTTAAATACTCAGACTTCTTTGCCCATTGATGAAGTACTCTGAGATGTATATTATTTTATACCTTATCCTGGATCCTCCAAGAACGCATTACAGTTTTCTGTGGTAGTAACGTTCTGATTAACACATCTTTTACTTTTCTGGATTCTTTCCCTTATCTACTCCTTCAGACAGCTGTTTTCTGATATTTTTTCTCTAAGAAACTACTTGTCCTTGAATCCTTATCTCAGAATCTGATTCCGGGGGGGGGGGGGAACTTCCGTACAACATAGTTGCTACAAATTATGCTACAAATTTGAAACAAGACAACAGAAACAATAAAACAACTCATTTAAATGGTTCTTAGTTTGATTAATACTAAAACTACAAAAAATAATTGATATCAGGAGATTTTAGCACTGTCATTTAAAAGCCTTGTGACTGGGCAAGTCAAGGGTAATTTTTCTCTAACCTTTCCCCCGTCTTTATTCTCCTTTTGAATTACTGTTATTATATTTGGCTGTAAGAACAGAAAGTGACATTTACCTCTTAATGAATTTGTACATAACAATACAGAATTGTTAACTATAGGAACAATATTGCATATCAGATTTCTAGAAATCATTCATCTTCCATAACTTAAACTATATTTTTTGAATAGCATCTGCTCTTTCCCCGCTAATTATATCTATTAGTAACTGCCATTCTGTTTGCTGTTTCTATGGGTTTTATTATTTTAGATTCCTCACATAAGTGGTATCATGCAGCACTGTTCTTCCGTATCTGACTTATTTCACTTAGCATGATGTCCTATAGATTCATCCATGTGTATATAACAGGTTTTCTTGCTTTTCTTTTTAAGGTTTAATAATATTCCATTGTGCTTCTGCACCATATTTTCTTTATCCATTCATCCCTTAATGAACACTTAGGTTGTTTCCATGCCTTGGCTACTGTCAGTATTGCTGCTGTGAACTTGAGGGCACGTATATATCTCTTTGAGATACCTATCTTAGTTCCTTTGGATGTATGCCCAGGACTGAGATTGCTTGGATAACACAGTTGCATCATTTTACATTCCCATCAGGAGTATACAAGTGTTCCAGTTTTGCCATATCTTTACCAACAATTGCTATTTTTCTTTCAGTTTACATATGAATGACAATTTTCCCTTGGCATTGGGATTTATAATAATGTATTCCCTGTTGGCTCAGACTGTAAAGAATCCACCTGCAATGCTGATGACCTGGGTTTGATCCCTGCGTTGGGAAGATCCTCTGGAGAAAGGCACTGGAACCCACTCCAATATTCTTTTTTGCAGGGGAGGGGCGAGTTGGAAAGGAGGGAGGCAGGCGGTCACTTCTATTGGTCTTTCATTTATCTATTTTTCATCCATCTTTGTTCTTTGGCCCTTGTGGGCCGCCCATCGCAGTGACCTCTGTTGTCGCAGAGCACCGGCTCTGGGCGCATGCGCTCCAGAGCTCAGGCTCGGTAATTGGACACATCCGTCCAGCCGCTCTGTGGCACGTGGGATCTTCCCAGGCCAGGGAACGAACTGGCGCCCCTTGCACTGCAAGGCGGTTTCCTTACCCACTGGACCACCAGGGAAGTCCCCACTCCAATATTCTTGACTAGAGAGTCCCAATGGATAGAGGAGCCTGGCAAGCTACAGTCCATGATGTTGCAAAGAGTTGGACACAACTGAAAGACTAAGCATACACACATACATATATTATAATGTGAACAGCTGGCTCGTTGGAAAAGACCCTGATGCTGGGAAAGATTGAAGGCCAAAGGTGAAGAGGGCAGAAGAGGATAAGGTGATTAGATAGCATCATTGACTCAATGAACATGAATTTGAGCAAACTCTGGGAAATAGCGGAGGACAGGGAAGCCTGGTGTGCTACAGTCTGTGAGGTTGCAGAGTTGGACACAACTTGGTGAATGAACAGTAACAACATATGTATATTTGGTTTTTGTCTCTGTTTCTGGTACAGTTTCTAAAAGCCTTAGAACTTCTTGTATTGAGAGCAATAAATTTGTCATTTGTTATGTTAATTAATTGACTGTTTGTTATGCTAGTGAAAAGCACCTAAGGGTGTAAGCTGATTGCCAAGGGAACCACCTTGAATAGAATGTTGGAACTTTTAATGCCTGCTTGCTCTGGCTCAGTGGTCAAGAATCTGCCTGCCAATGCAGGAGATGCAAGAGACAGGGACTTGGTCCCTGGGCTGGAACAATTCCAGGGAGAAGGAAATGACAATCTACTCCAGTATTCTTGCCTAGGAAATCCCATGGACAGAAGACATAGGGTCACAAAGAGTCAGATGTGACTGAGTGACTGAGCACACGCATGCACACAAGAACTTTTGGAGGCTGAATCAATCAACAATGGCCAATTATTTCATCAATTGTGCCCATGTATAATGAAATTTCCAGAAAACCCCAAAAAGAGGTTTAGAAAGCTTTCAAACCAGAATGCTTCCATGTGTCACTTTGCCAAGACAAAAACCCTAGGAGCACAGAAGCACCTTTGTTCAGGACCTCATATATTGGTATCTCTGTGTCTGGCTGTTGATTTATACTTTCTATAATAAAGAGTTAATATAGTGAGTAAACTCATTTTCTGAGTTCTGAAAGCTGCTCTAGTAAATTAATTAAACCAGGGATGGGGTCATTGCAACTTTCAATCTATAGCTGCACAAGTGACAATCCTGACTTGTAGTTGGTGGCTGAAGTGTGTGTGTGTGTTGCGGTGGGGGCGGGTTCGGCAGCCTTATAGGATTGAGCCCTAACTTGAGATACCAGATGTTATCCCTGAGTACACAGTGCTAGGCACTGAGTTGAACTGTAAGATACCCAACTTGGTGTTAAAGTGAATTGCTTTGTTGTGTAGGAAAAACCCACATACACTGGTATTGGTGACAAGAATTTTAATGTTTTTAGTAATTGTTAGGCACAGATAGGACAATTCATATAAATATATTGGTCTAAATTAATTCACCAATATAAGCTATTAATATTATCTGCACATTTCTTTAGACTTACTTCATAAGAAGGTATTCATGAAAATATTATCAAATAAAATATGCTAAAGAAATGCCAAATGATATAAAAGTGCATAAATTACTAATTAAAATTTTTTTCTTGGCTGTGCCCTGGATGGGACCTTAGTTCCCAGACCAGGGATCAAATTCATGACCACTGTAGTGGAAGCTCGGTCTTAGCCACTGGACCTCCAGTGAAACCCCTAAAAATGTTTAAATTAAAAAGATCTCACTCCCCACTTTCCCATTCAGGTTCTCTTCCACAGGGACCAGAGGCAACCACTGAGTATTTCTGAATTTGGTTTTTCTGGTGAGTATCATTAATTTGACTCTGTCAGTTGTCTCAGCTGTCCCTGATTCCTTGCAACCCTACGGACTGGAGCCCACCAAGCTCCTCTGTCCATGGGATTGTCCAGGCAAGGATAGTGGAGTGGGTAGCTATGCTCTCTTCCAGGGAATCTTCCTGACCCAGGAATCAAACCCAAGTCTCCTGCATTAGTCAACTGTGATCAAATCTATTGACTCTTCACCATGAGTTATAAGAAATTTGGTATCATTATTTTATATCCTGAGTTGCTCAGTTACTCAGTCAAATTCTCCCCTTTGTGACCTCATGGCCTTCAGCACATCAGGCTTCCCTGTCCTTCATTTACATAGGTTTTAACAACCACATTTTTGGATTTAGTGGGGATTTTTTGTGGTGGTTTACCTGAACTTTTTCAGATCTGTGTTTCTTGACTTATCAAATTTAAACAGGACTTATTGACTCTCGTCTGAAACAAAGAAATTAGTACACCTGCCTTTCTTTTTGCCTCTTGTGTTTCCTCTTCTTGTTTCTGTTACATTATTACTTTTACAAGGTCCAAGTTGAAGACAATGCATTCTGTTCTGTAACTCTAATTCATTACCCTATTTTTTGTCAATAGGTAGATTCTAAAAACAGAAAACCCCAATACCTTATTTGGAACTTATGATTATATAAATTTTATAACACTGTAGTAAAACAATTAGACACACATGTAGGAGCATAAATTATTTTGATATTAGTTATTTTATTCAAAATAATATTCGAGGCATTTTTCTTTTCTTTAATTTTACTTTATTTATGTATTTATTTATCTTTGGCTGCTCTGGGTCTTCATTGCTACATGGGGTTTTCTCTGGTTGTGGTGAGCAGGTGCTACTTTTCACAGCAGTGCACCAGCTTATCATTGCACTGGCTTCTCTTGTTGTAGAGCACAGGCTCTAGGGCTTGCGGGCTTCAATAGTTGTGGTTCCCAGGCTTAGTGTCTCTGAGGCATGTGGGATCTTCCCAGACCAGAGATCAAACCTGTGTCTCCTACACTGGCAGGCAGGTTCTTTACCACTTAGTCACCAGTGAAGCCCCTCTACACATTTGTCTAATAGAATCTGTTGATCAGGAAAAGAAGTATTCTAAAGAAATGAAACTTTCTACAGTTCTTCAGTGTCATATTTTCACTGATTTTTATGTCTTATGTCATACCTATTTCTAGATTCCTTGTTCTTATTCTGGAACATCTCTTTGAATAATTTATTGCTACAGGGGAAATTTTTGGATTATTTTGGATGAATGAAAATGCCCTTGTATATACCTGATAAGCTCTCTTATCAGGTATAGAATTCTAGTGATGTAAGATGATTTATGTACCATTTTGAATGTTATCTATGGAATTTGCAATAAAGTCAGTTAACTATTTAAAAAACCTTTGTAGTTTGAATTATGAAATTTTGTCAGAAAATTTCCTTTTTTTGTTTTATTATTTCTGTTATCTTGGTTGCCTTCATTTACATAGGTTTTAACAACCACATTTTTGGATTTAGTGGGATTTTTGTGGTGGTTTACCTGAACTTTTTCAGATCTGTGTTTCTTGACTTATCAAATTTAAACAGGACTTATTGACTCTCGTCTGAAACAAAGAAATTAGTACACCTGCCTTTCTTTTTGCCTCTTGTGTTTCCTCTTCTTGTTTCTGTTACATTATTACTTTTACAAGGTCCAAGTTGAAGACAATGCATTCTGTTCTGTAACTCTAATTCATTACCCTATTTTTTGTCAATAGGTAGATTCTAAAAACAGAAAACCCCAATACCTTATTTGGAACTTATGATTATATAAATTTTATAACACTGTAGTAAAACAATTAGACACACATGTAGGAGCATAAATTATTTTGATATTAGTTATTTTATTCAAAATAATATTCGAGGCATTTTTCTTTTCTTTAATTTTACTTTATTTATGTATTTATTTATCTTTGGCTGCTCTGGGTCTTCATTGCTACATGGGGTTTTCTCTGGTTGTGGTGAGCAGGTGCTACTTTTCACAGCAGTGCACCAGCTTATCATTGCACTGGCTTCTCTTGTTGTAGAGCACAGGCTCTAGGGCTTGCGGGCTTCAATAGTTGTGGTTCCCAGGCTTAGTGTCTCTGAGGCATGTGGGATCTTCCCAGACCAGAGATCAAACCTGTGTCTCCTACACTGGCAGGCAGGTTCTTTACCACTTAGTCACCAGTGAAGCCCCTCTACACATTTGTCTAATAGAATCTGTTGATCAGGAAAAGAAGTATTCTAAAGAAATGAAACTTTCTACAGTTCTTCAGTGTCATATTTTCACTGATTTTTATGTCTTATGTCATACCTATTTCTAGATTCCTTGTTCTTATTCTGGAACATCTCTTTGAATAATTTATTGCTACAGGGAATTTTAGGATTATTTTGGATGAATGAAAATGCCCTTGTATATACCTGATAAGCTCTCTTATCAGGTATAGAATTCTAGTGATGTAAGATGATTTATGTACCATTTTGAATGTTATCTATGGAATTTGCAATAAAGTCAGTTAACTATTTAAAAAAAACCTTTGTAGTTTGAATTATGAAATTTTGTCAGAAAATTTCCTAGTATAATTTTGTTTTAGTTTTTTTCATTTATTCTGCCTGGTACTAAGTGGGCTTAATCAATCTGAATACTTGTGTCATTTTTTGACTCTGGACATTTTTCTTAAATTATTTAATCAACATTTATCAAATATTCACTTATTTCCCAATATAGATTAAATTTTTGCTGCTGCTGAGGTTAGAGATAGAAGATGAGGTAAAATAATGTCTGGAAAAACATCCCTGAACTTTGATACCAAGTAAGGGTTTATGATATATTTACCAAATTATCAAGATAAGTAGAAAAGCATTAGCTGGGAAAGTGGGGTGGTGAAAGAGAGGGAGAAAATAATTCTCTTCTTTAATAATTTTTTTCTTTTTATATAATGTCCTTTTGAAAATTTTATGCTTTTGTGAATAGTATACTATCTCTAATATGTCTAAGTCCATTAAACTGAAATTCATGCAAATCTTCTGCTCCTTCAATTAGTGTTGTTTCCTTTAGTGTCATGAATTATATTGTTTATTCATCTTGGTCTTTCAGTAACACAATATAGATATTCTTCACATATCTGGAGATCTCTTTTGGACTTGTTACGATTATGATAAATTAGTTTGATTAGTATGTGTGAGATTTTCTTGTGCACAATGATGATTTGTTTCTCTTCGGTCTTTTCATCATGTGAGTGGGACTGTAGGCTAGGTGTGAGTGAATGGGTAGATTTTTCTGAAGGGTACATAGACGAAGAACTGCCTGGCAGTTGTTTTTTCTCAGTTGTTAAAATAGCTAGAATTCTTTGGTCCTGTTTACTCCTAGAGACATCATCTGTTTCTGCCTCATCAATTTTTTAAGTGCTAGTATTTTAGATACAGAAAGAACTTCAATGCAATTTCCTTATTTTACATGTCAGGAAACAGTGCTGGAGAGATGAATGACTTGCATTTAAGTGCTAGTTTTTTAGATACAGAAAGAAATGCCCTTGTATATACCTGATAAGCTCTCTTATCAGGTATAGAATTCTAGTGATGTAAGATGATTTATGTACCATTTTGAATGTTATCTATGGAATTTGCAATAAAGTCAGTTAACTATTTAAAAAAAACCTTTGTAGTTTGAATTATGAAATTTTGTCAGAAAATTTCCTAGTATAATTTTGTTTTAGTTTTTTTCATTTATTCTGCCTGGTACTAAGTGGGCTTAATCAATCTGAATACTTGTGTCATTTTTTGACTCTGGACATTTTTCTTAAATTATTTAATCAACATTTATCAAATATTCACTTATTTCCCAATATAGATTAAATTTTTGCTGCTGCTGAGGTTAGAGATAGAAGATGAGGTAAAATAATGTCTGGAAAAACATCCCTGAACTTTGATACCAAGTAAGGGTTTATGATATATTTACCAAATTATCAAGATAAGTAGAAAAGCATTAGCTGGGAAAGTGGGGTGGTGAAAGAGAGGGAGAAAATAATTCTCTTCTTTAATAATTTTTTTCTTTTTATATAATGTCCTTTTGAAAATTTTATGCTTTTGTGAATAGTATACTATCTCTAATATGTCTAAGTCCATTAAACTGAAATTCATGCAAATCTTCTGCTCCTTCAATTAGTGTTGTTTCCTTTAGTGTCATGAATTATATTGTTTATTCATCTTGGTCTTTCAGTAACACAATATAGATATTCTTCACATATCTGGAGATCTCTTTTGGACTTGTTACGATTATGATAAATTAGTTTGATTAGTATGTGTGAGATTTTCTTGTGCACAATGATGATTTGTTTCTCTTCGGTCTTTTCATCATGTGAGTGGGACTGTAGGCTAGGTGTGAGTGAATGGGTAGATTTTTCTGAAGGGTACATAGACGAAGAACTGCCTGGCAGTTGTTTTTTCTCAGTTGTTAAAATAGCTAGAATTCTTTGGTCCTGTTTACTCCTAGAGACATCATCTGTTTCTGCCTCATCAATTTTTTAAGTGCTAGTATTTTAGATACAGAAAGAACTTCAATGCAATTTCCTTATTTTACATGTCAGGAAACAGTGCTGGAGAGATGAATGACTTGCATAAACTCAAGAGAATAAACGGTGGCAAAGGTGAGTCTAAAAATAAAGAGCTCCTGATTATAAATCCTAATAGTTCCCATAATCTCAAGACTTCCACTCCATTTGGGAAGAATATGTTCTCATTCATACATAACCTTTTAAGAAGATTGACAATAGCAGAATTATTGCCCTGATGACAGTTAGGTATTATTCAAAGCTATTTAAGGAGTGAAGCCCACTGTACAGAATAGGGAGATGTTAAAATGTATTTGACTAGGGACCTAAGAGGCAGAATGTCAGTCTTGTTCTTGACCAATTTCTTACCAGTCTGAGAAGTCTCCAAGATAAACACATAGACAGAGTATTAAGTCTATTTTGAAAGAACCCACCTGCCAAAGCAGGAGACTCAGGTCAGGAAGATCCCATGGAGGAGGAAACGGCAACCCACTCTAGTGTTCTTGCCTGGAGGACCCCATGGGCAGAAGAGCCTGGCAGGCTACCATTCATGAAGAGTTAGATATGACTGAAGTGACTTAGCATGCTGCAAATCTATTTTGAATAGTCAATCAACAAAGAAATATTTAGTAAGGATGATCACTTTCTAAAATGCCGCATCCTCAAAGTCTAAAGAAACCTGGGGAGAGAGAACTCAGGAAAGCAACAATGTTTATCTGATATAAACATTGAAAAGACAGAAGAGGGAATTTATACTCATTTGTTAAATGCATTTTCAACCGTATGCCAAGTTATACCATCTTCAGGATGTCTTATGTAATCTTCACTTCAAAAAACTTCAAAAACAACAAACTAATCAACCTTCCCCGGCTCATCATGTCTTCTTACTCACAGGTGAGACTAATTTGCTATTCGGAATGCTGAAGTTAAGAGTTTTGGGAATAAGGACACTTCTGTTCAACTTTGAAAATAAAACTAATTCAGGGCAGTTCTGTGAATTGTAAAATGATGCTCTTTGTAGGTATTGTGAAACATATCTCTAATACCATGAGAGAATAACATTAACCAGTTTTCAGGAAAACCTAATACACTTGTCAAGTCAATGTTTGGCTATGTCTAATTTAAAAGTAAGGAAACTAGTTAAATTAAAATTAACTTTTCACATGTCTTTATAGTTATACTGTAGTTGTTGTTAGTGAGATGTATAGAGAAAGAGTCAGAGAATATTGGTGAGCCACTTGGGTTCAAAAAGTGTCTTCCAGAGTAACAGAATCAAAAAAAGAAAACAAAAACTATTTTGTTTAAGTATTCTAAAGGGACTGATTTATAAACTAGAGTGTGAAATTATTATTGTACTGGGAGACATAGCTTAGAAGATTACCAATACATGACATCTGCTAAGGAAATGTCCTTTCTGTTGAGACTATATACTCAGAGTTCCTTGAGCCCATACATTTTGATGGACATAAAAGAAATTAGGATTTTTTAAGAGGAATGTAGCTGAAAATAAATTATTCTTTATGCTAGTGATATATTAAATCACAAACATTGATTCTTCAGAATCAACTCCTGTTTTCACAGGAGGAAGTAACATAAAGGAACTTCTTCAATGTTTAATGATCCCATGGAGGAGGAAAGCAACCCACTCTAGTGTTCTTGCCTGGAGGACCCCATGGGCAGAAGAGCCTGGCAGGCTACCATTCATGAAGAGTTAGATATGACTGAAGTGACTTAGCATGCTGCAAATCTATTTTGAATAGTCAATCAACAAAGAAATATTTAGTAAGGATGATCACTTTCTAAAATGCCGCATCCTCAAAGTCTAAAGAAACCTGGGGAGAGAGAACTCAGGAAAGCAACAATGTTTATCTGATATAAACATTGAAAAGACAGAAGAGGGAATTTATACTCATTTGTTAAATGCATTTTCAACCGTATGCCAAGTTATACCATCTTCAGGATGTCTTATGTAATCTTCACTTCAAAAAACTTCAAAAACAACAAACTAATCAACCTTCCCCGGCTCATCATGTCTTCTTACTCACAGGTGAGACTAATTTGCTATTCGGAATGCTGAAGTTAAGAGTTTTGGGAATAAGGACACTTCTGTTCAACTTTGAAAATAAAACTAATTCAGGGCAGTTCTGTGAATTGTAAAATGATGCTCTTTGTAGGTATTGTGAAACATATCTCTAATACCATGAGAGAATAACATTAACCAGTTTTCAGGAAAACCTAATACACTTGTCAAGTCAATGTTTGGCTATGTCTAATTTAAAAGTAAGGAAACTAGTTAAATTAAAATTAACTTTTCACATGTCTTTATAGTTATACTGTAGTTGTTGTTAGTGAGATGTATAGAGAAAGAGTCAGAGAATATTGGTGAGCCACTTGGGTTCAAAAAGTGTCTTCCAGAGTAACAGAATCAAAAAAAGAAAACAAAAACTATTTTGTTTAAGTATTCTAAAGGGACTGATTTATAAACTAGAGTGTGAAATTATTATTGTACTGGGAGACATAGCTTAGAAGATTACCAATACATGACATCTGCTAAGGAAATGTCCTTTCTGTTGAGACTATATACTCAGA
Organism: Tragulus kanchil; assembly: GCA_022376925.1. Taxonomy (NCBI): domain Eukaryota; kingdom Metazoa; phylum Chordata; class Mammalia; order Artiodactyla; family Tragulidae; genus Tragulus; species Tragulus kanchil. The sequence continues at coordinate 126,685,313 of JAIOJX010000028.1, forward strand.
GTTCCTTGAGCCCATACATTTTGATGGACATAAAAGAAATTAGGATTTTTTAAGAGGAATGTAGCTGAAAATAAATTATTCTTTATGCTAGTGATATATTAAATCACAAACATTGATTCTTCAGAATCAACTCCTGTTTTCACAGGAGGAAGTAACATAAAGGAACTTCTTCAATGTTTAATGATTGCAGTAAGTGAGGGAGAGAAACGAAAATGCTCAAAACTTTTCCTTCCTCTTCTTTTGGCCACTGAGTTCTTTGGCTGTGATTACCCAATTGTTTCAGAATGTTATGATATGCTTGAGCAGAATAGAACTTTATTTTCTTTAGTCACATTCCAGTTACCTTTTTGTTGTGTTGTTTTTGTTTCTGGTTTGAGACTACAGAGACAGTCTGATCCCAGAAGCAGTATGCTAAGCTTGGAGTCAGAGCGCTTGGATTCAAATCCCCTTTGTATTTCTTGCTAATTGCCTATGTCTTTTTTTTTTTCTCATCTGCAAAATAGAGATAAGGCAAAGGAGTCTATGGTGAAATGGGATAACATATGTAAAAACAAGGGGCATTACTCCTGGTACATAATGTGCATTCAGTAGAGTGCTGATTAAATCTGAGTTCATGCTGTTCACCTTTACAAGATGAGGGAAACATCCTGTTTTATCTTGAATGCATTTAAGAAGATCTCCCCTGGATCGATTCACTATCTCAAACACAACACACATTCATACCTTTTCAGTTCCTTAGACAGAGTTACATATACAGATGTCTAGGTTCAACCAAGTCTATATTGTATATTTTTAACTTCCATTTTACATGGAAATGTTTTCTGTCTCTGTCCCTTAATTATAGGTATGTCTTCTTCTTTTGGAGATTATAGTGTGTGCTAACATGGTGTGTAATGGTTGAGAGTTCATTCTGCTCACGTTTTCCTAAATCCCCATTTAGTAACTTCATGTTAAGAGCTTGAAATCAGCCATGTTGAGAATATTCACAACATGGAAATTAGTAAATACTACAAATCAAGATTTCAGGCTGATGAAACTTCTATCATTTTGTATCTGCATCATGTTACCTTAGTCACAACAGAGGAAGAAAAACTGAGAGGTTATGTATTACTTTTCTGTGCACTGGCTTCTACTCATAGCCATTGTCCAGAAATAAGTAAATGGCTGAACTTAAACGCAAGAGAGCAAAGGTGTAACAAGGATTACATGGTAAGGTTTGTGAGTACCATAGCCTATGCCATGGATGGTAGATAAATGTTAAATTTAATAACTCAATTCTCACTTATAGATTCTCTTACTTTTGAGAAAACTATTTTGCTAATAATCAATAATGATTATTATGATAAAGTGAAATAACTACATTCCAACTCATAGCTATTCTTGAGTGAAGACAGCTGATCAAACCCCCTGAACTAATGAGGTGAGTCCACTGGGATGATGCTTTTCAGAGGACCTGGGAGCTCTGTGAGAAAGAAGGGAAGAAGTAATAAGTCTACAAATTTGGTCAAATATAGAAACCTTTGATCCCAAAGAAGGAACTTTCAGTGGAAGAACATGGAATTTATCCTTTAGATATGACTCATCTCAGGCCTACTTGCACTCATATTTATACTTGTAAGAAGGAGGAAGAAGAGTAAATAAAAGCCAATAAAAGCTTTTTTGTGTCAACACTGCATAAGATGTTGGAGCACAATCATGATGCCTTAGATTCTTGATAAGGGAGTAAAATGCAGAACAGGAGAAAAGAATTTTACACACTTTACTATATATCACTGCAATAATTCCTAACTTTTGGTAAAAGTAATACACCAATGTTTGGAATAACATGTATGCAGATATATTTAGACACACATTCAACATATGAAATCTAAAAGTCCATGTGGTTGCATGTGACATATACCTGCTAACATTCTAATGAAGCAAGCAGTGCCAGCACAGGTGCACTTGTGTCTGACAGAGGTGATAGTCTTACTGGAAGTAACTGTAAGCAAGACAAGTAGAATCTGAGAGTGATGCATACGGGGTGAGAGTAGCAACCAACTGAACTACCCATTAGTAAGAAATAGTACTACCCAAGGTAAATACTTCAGCCACCTGATATGAAGAGGTGACTCATTGGAAAAGATTCTGATGTTGGGAAAAATAGAAGGCAGAAGGAGAAGCAGACGATAGAAGATGACATGGTTGGATGTCACCACTGAGTCAATGGATGTGAATTTGAGCAAGCTCCGGGAGATGGTAAAGGACAGGGAAGCATGGTGTGCTGGAATCCATGGGGTCTCAAAGAGTCAGCTATGACTCAACGACTGAACTGGACTGAAAGTTAAAGGGATGTGTTCTTAGAACTGCAGAGCCAATTGAAGACTCTGCTGTAGGCATGGCTTTGAATGGTGAGATCATAGAAGAAATAGCAGAACCTAAGTTGTTGTAGGACTTCCCAGGTGGCACAGGACTGAACAATCCACTGGAAAAGGAAATGGCAATCCACTCCAGTACTCTTGCCTGGAAAATTCCACACACAGAGGGCCCTGGTGGGCTGCAGTTTGTGGGGCCACTGAGTTGGACATGACTGAGCAGACAGACAGACAGATATCGTTGTGAGTTCTCAAATGTTTCGCCAAGAATGGAATTTGAATGTGACACTCTAGAAAGATATGTAGTATCAATCTCATAGAAATGAATGAGTTAACATACATAGATGGCTTATATAAATGCCTGGCACATGCTAAATGCTATACATGTTAGTTGCTTTATGTTATTATTATTACTGTTTTATTATTGTTATATTTCCTGTACTGTAAGTATCTTACTTCTATATGCTTTAAAATTGAGCTTTCCATTCTGTCTATAAATTACATAAAGGCAAAATAAGGGGCAATGAATGACTACTAGCAAAAGGACATTTTATATATCACTGCAATAATTCCTAACTTTTGGTAAAAGTAATACCCCAATGTTTGGAATAACATGTATGCAGATATATTTAGACACACATTCAACATATGAAATCTAAAAGTCCATGTGGTTGCATGTGACATATACCTGCTAACATTCTAATGAAGCAAGCAGTGCCAGCACAGGTGCACTTGTGTCTGACAGAGGTGATAGTCTTACTGGAAGTAACTGTAAGCAAGACAAGTAGAATCTGAGAGTGATGCATACGGGGTGAGAGTAGCAACCAACTGAACTACCCATTAGTAAGAAATAGTACTACCCAAGGTAAATACTTCAGCCACCTGATATGAAGAGGTGACTCATTGGAAAAGATTCTGATGTTGGGAAAAATAGAAGGCAGAAGGAGAAGCAGACGATAGAAGATGACATGGTTGGATGTCACCACTGAGTCAATGGATGTGAATTTGAGCAAGCTCCGGGAGATGGTAAAGGACAGGGAAGCATGGTGTGCTGGAATCCATGGGGTCTCAAAGAGTCAGCTATGACTCAACGACTGAACTGGACTGAAAGTTAAAGGGATGTGTTCTTAGAACTGCAGAGCCAATTGAAGACTCTGCTGTAGGCATGGCTTTGAATGGTGAGATCATAGAAGAAATAGCAGAACCTAAGTTGTTGTAGGACTTCCCAGGTGGCACAGGACTGAACAATCCACTGGAAAAGGAAATGGCAATCCACTCCAGTACTCTTGCCTGGAAAATTCCACACACAGAGGGCCCTGGTGGGCTGCAGTTTGTGGGGCCACTGAGTTGGACATGACTGAGCAGACAGACAGACAGATATCGTTGTGAGTTCTCAAATGTTTCGCCAAGAATGGAATTTGAATGTGACACTCTAGAAAGATATGTAGTATCAATCTCATAGAAATGAATGAGTTAACATACATAGATGGCTTATATAAATGCCTGGCACATGCTAAATGCTATACATGTTAGTTGCTTTATGTTATTATTATTACTGTTTTATTATTGTTATATTTCCTGTACTGTAAGTATCTTACTTCTATATGCTTTAAAATTGAGCTTTCCATTCTGTCTATAAATTACATAAAGGCAAAATGGAGAAGGTTTTGGGGTTTAGAGCACTATGGATATGCATGAATGACTACTAGCAAAAAGGACATTAGTATAGAGAAGTGATGCTGAGGCTATTTTTCTGCATGGAAGTGTAAAGTATAAAATAAGGATATACAGTTTACATTTAAGTTATTTAAGTCTATCTCTATACCTTATCTATGTGAGAGTTAGATTCCTATAAAAATTTAAGCTACAATTAATTTATTCACTGGAGGAGAGTTTAGAAACTATAGGCTTTATGCTTCCTTACAACGACAAGGTGGGAGATACAAGGCACACACCATTAGTCACCGAGGATGGAAGAACACAGGGGAGCTTATGTCAATCATCTTGAATAAGTAATGCTATTTAAAATGGTGCATATTTTCTCCACAGGTGTTACTAGTACAAGGAGTTTCAAGAGCATTTGCTGTTAAGGCATTTCTGATTCCTTGGAATCTATTTCTAATATTAAACCATTAATGGTGTAGCATAATGCAATTGCATTTTCATACACTTTGCATTGTCAAAGGTGGTGTGACCTTTAAACAAAAACCAATATAGTTATGTGTGGTAATAAGCATGTTACTTCAGGTCTGAAATATAAAACTGGCTCTGACTATACACTCTTATCCACTACAGAATGCCATGATTTACACACTTTAAAAAATCTTGGAAAGAGAGCAAATTGAAATGGAAAATCAGAGTCAAAAATTTAAACTCATGAATGATCTGGGAACACATATGTTGGTGAACAGCAAAACTCTGTAAAATCTTTAAAATAAAGAAAAATAAATAAATAAATTAAAAAAAATTACAAATACATAATAAAATGAAATTAATCCTTTGTGCAAGTCAAAAAAAAAATTTAAACTCAGAAGAGATTTAAAAAAAAATGAGGAAACATTTGAAAATGTAATAGGATCATAAAGGTAAACAGCAAAACAACAGAAGTCAAGTAATGTCATCCTGGCATTGAATGCTAATTTTCCAGACTTATTCACACCATATATTTATAAATTCACATTATAGTAAAGATAAAATGGATAATGAAGAGGCTTTATTCCCTTCTCTTTTATTCACCATATCATCCCTTGGGATAACATATAATACATTAATCTAGGAACTAAAGTACAAAACTAATGCAGAATATCTTTTCTTTCATATTTCAATGTGATATTAAATAAAATCATGCATTAGTATGCATGGACTTTTATTTACAACACTTCAAGGTGCAATTTAATTGTATATCCAAATTCCGAATTCTAGAACAGTTTATCTGGTTGGAATTATTTACTTGGAGAGGAGGAAGAACGTGAGACAGATATCTTTCACATGTAATTTAAGACTTTTTAAAAAATGACTTAGTCCTTTGTTTTAGTCTTTTGTGTTGATACATACAGACATGACAATTATAGCTGGTTGCTTATAAAAGAGGCTGTGGAGGGAGTCTTTCACTGTCTGCTGAGTTCAGCTATTCTGGGTAATTGGAGGGAGCTGTGGCTGTCTCATCCTGACCCCGTAGAATCAGTGAACCAGCATAAATGGCAATATGTCACTTCCAGTGGGAAAGGAAGGAGTAACTCTGAAATCTTCTATTATACATGCAGGGAGCAGATAGGCACACAGGAGGCTGGGGTGGTTGATCTCGCTGACTTCTGGTTAATTTTCCCTCATAGGGCTAGAAGAGGAGCTCTCAGGCTTTTCTCCTGAGAAATATTGGCCCAAATCAGACTGGCGCCAACCTATTTAGGGAAACTGGTGCTTTCTCTGGGGAAGAGATGAGGGGAAATCGAGAAGCAGGTCACTTGGCTATGGTGGTTGTGGTGTTTTCATTTCAAATGCCTTGACTTGCTAATTTGCATACCCTCTCTTTAGGAGTTCAAGTCTTCCTCTAACCACGCAAAAAATTTAGCTGGTTCTATGGTAGAAAAGTGCAAACCAACCACATGAACATAGCAAAGCAAAGGGGTGACTTTCTCCAGAAGTTCAGAGTTTCCAAGGACTGGTTGGCTAGAAACATGCTGGTTAAACTCCTTGGGTGGTTGTGCAGGTTGAGAATTAGAGGTTCAGGGAGCAGCCTGGGCAAAGGCACAGGACACATGATTGTTGTATCACAGACTTTAAGCATAGAAATGCCAAAAGCTGCAATTCTATCTGACCTCATCTCCCTACTAGAAGGAATAGGATAGTCCTAACAGTGAAACATTTAGATCTATATTGATTCCAAGATTGAGTTCAAATCTTTTAAAAGATGGTACCACCAATAATAAAATCTCATGTTAGATCTAGATGTGAGTGGGGCCAGGAGTGAGGAATTCCAACCAGAAGTCCTAGGCCTGGATGGCATGCAGAGGGAGACTGAAAGAAGAGGAGAAGAAATAAAGGGAGAACATTTGAGATTTCTGAGCCTCTCTCTGTCCAGCTGCCATTCTCTGTTCCTTCTCAGAACTATCTGCTGCTGTGTCTACTGCCCAGAATGTTCTTTTCCCTTTTCTTCTCCTCTCATATTCGCTTTTAACTTTTTAAAAATTTTATTATTGGAATATAATAGCTTTGCAATGTTGTGTTGGTTTCTGCTATATGACAACATGAATCAGCTATAAGTATACATATGTCCCTTCAGTCTTGAGCCTCCCTACCACCTGACCACCCTCCTAATCCCACCCCTCTGGGTCACTGAGCTGAACTCCCTGCAGCCACTTCTCATTGGCTGTCTGTTTTCCACATGGTAGCACATATATGTCAATCCTATCCTGCCAATTCATTCTACCTTCCTCTTTCCCTACCATATCCACATATACATTTTCTGCATCTGCATCTCTATTCCTGTCTTGCAAATAAATTCATCTGTAACATTTTTCTAGATTCTATGTATCCGTGTGAATATATGATATTTGTTTTTCTCTTACTTTACTCTGTGTGATAGACTGTTCACATCTGTGGAGATACTTTCCGTCTTTGTTATGGTCAGGCATCCTGGGTTAGGATGCTGAAGGCCTGAACCATGAAGGTTGGGTAAAGAGCTGGTGGGGTTTCAGGTTACTTGAAGAGGTAGAATAGACAAGGTAGTGGCTACTTTCACATGATGAATAAAAGGCAAGAATGGGTAAGAAATTTGTGAGGCCCAGTGCTAAATGGAAACACAGGCCATATTGTTTACAAATGATGAAGTTCAAATAGTGACACTGAAGCATTTGATTCTACATGAGGTCCTTCAATGAATGAGATCCAGTGGACCTTGACCTGGACAGATGACACACTCTAAGGCTAGTCCTGAGGAAGGGAGAGGGTGGAGATGAGGGTTACTTTTGGCTCGGAGGGTACGATGGTGGAGAGAATTGATGAAGTTAGAAGAGCAGAGCTAGGTAAAGGTTGGAACTGTTAAAATTCAGTTTGTAACACTTTGGTCAGGTAGTGTCCATTGGACAGTTGAGTACCTGTCTGTAAAATAATCTGTTTTTGTTTTCTTCATTACCCAACCCCTCCCTCTTAGGTCCCACAATCCACAGTTCCTGAGAACTTTCATATTTTAGGATGGAAGAAAATTTTAAACTAAAAGAATAGCTGAATCTGCTTAAAAGTAACACAGGGAAGTCTTTTGTCTCCATCCAGATTATAGGGTATTTTGTGCTAAACCCGGGGAAAGAAAGGATCCAGCGGACTATTTTAGTGCACTGAGGACAGTGACTGATTTCCCAAGCTGAATCCTGGAGACTTGAAAGCAATACTAATCTTCCAAAGGTACCTTATTTATCGACCTTCCCACTTCAGGGATTTTTATTTATTTTTACTGTATACTCCTTGTGGTTGGCTTCCTTTTAGTAAGTCATTTATTTCTATAACAGTTTTAATGGTACTGATTTCTGAAATTATAGGAAAGCCAATTATGAGAGCTACAATATAAAACTATCCTATGCACCCCAGCTTCCTGGCTTCCGACATGGGTCTTTGTGGAGAAAAAAGGTGACTGGTGTTTAGCTATTGTGTCAGGTCTATTGAAAGATGACACAGATGATGGTGCTGCCGACTGCTCTCCCATGACTCATAGATGGAGTTGCCTAGTAACTAACCCAAAATAACATCGCTGATGCACATCAAACCAGAGAGGCATGGACTGCTGTGAATCAGGACAAAGGTGTCCCAGTCAGCAGCTAACTTTTCTTCTCATTCATGGCTTTAATTTGGAAATTCTGTGGCCTTTGGTCAGTGATCCATAGAGTGAATAAGAACTTCTGGGTATATAACATCAAATTTAGTGGCTTTCTCTTTTTTCTTTACTGATTGTGGTATAGGCTTCTTTGAAGGTTTGATCCAATCATGAAAGATGTGGGTCAGCTCAAACTAAATAGAGAAATAAACAAGCCCAGCCTTCAGAGTTTATCACACTTTTCTGGAGTTTGTAATCTGTGTGACTTTCTTTTATTATTTTTCAAATGGAGATGAGGTTACTTTTGGCTCGGAGGGACGATGGTGGAGAGAATTGATGAAGTTAGAAGAGCAGAGCTAGGTAAAGGTTGGAACTTTTAAAATAAATTTCAGGTAGTGTCCATTGGACAGTTGAGTACCTGTCTGTAAAATAATCTGTTTTTGTTTTCTTCATTACCCAACCCCTCCCTCTTAGGTCCCACAATCCACAGTTCCTGAGAACTTTCATATTTTAGGATGGAAGAAAATTTTAAACTAAAAGAATAGCTGAATCTGCTTAAAAGTAACACAGGGAAGTCTTTTGTCTCCATCCAGATTATAGGGTATTTTGTGCTAAACCCGGGGAAAGAAAGGATCCAGCGGACTATTTTAGTGCACTGAGGACAGTGACTGATTTCCCAAGCTGAATCCTGGAGACTTGAAAGCAATACTAATCTTCCAAAGGTACCTTATTTATCGACCTTCCCACTTCAGGGATTTTTATTTATTTTTACTGTATACTCCTTGTGGTTGGCTTCCTTTTAGTAAGTCATTTATTTCTATAACAGTTTTAATGGTACTGATTTCTGAAATTATAGGAAAGCCAATTATGAGAGCTACAATATAAAACTATCCTATGCACCCCAGCTTCCTGGCTTCCGACATGGGTCTTTGTGGAGAAAAAAGGTGACTGGTGTTTAGCTATTGTGTCAGGTCTATTGAAAGATGACACAGATGATGGTGCTGCCGACTGCTCTCCCATGACTCATAGATGGAGTTGCCTAGTAACTAACCCAAAATAACATCGCTGATGCACATCAAACCAGAGAGGCATGGACTGCTGTGAATCAGGACAAAGGTGTCCCAGTCAGCAGCTAACTTTTCTTCTCATTCATGGCTTTAATTTGGAAATTCTGTGGCCTTTGGTCAGTGATCCATAGAGTGAATAAGAACTTCTGGGTATATAACATCAAATTTAGTGGCTTTCTCTTTTTTCTTTACTGATTGTGGTATAGGCTTCTTTGAAGGTTTGATCCAATCATGAAAGATGTGGGGGTCAGCTCAAACTAAATAGAGAAATAAACAAGCCCAGCCTTCAGAGTTTATCACACTTTTCTGGAGTTTGTAATCTGTGTGACTTTCTTTTTATTATTTTTCAAATGTCAGTTTTAAGATATACTTCTGCTTCACAATTCAAAGTCCCTTTGTTAGACGCTCTTCCAAAAACATATTTTTATGCAATTGATTTTAATTATGTTATAGTCAGTCATTTTTACCGTGCATAACTAAAGTCTTGAATGTCAACTGTAACAACAGCAGCAAAAATTCCAAATTACTTGTATGTATGTACATATACAGGTATGTGTGTATCCTTGTTTACATATACCTTTGCAGTGTTGAATTAAGTAAAAGGTAAAATATGACAAAGATGGAGAAAAGTTCATTGGATTTGCAAGTTAGGTAAGCATTGGCGATCTTTGTCTGTACAGTTTCAGTGAGCATTGTCTGCATGGGCTCTGACAGGGACCGAGAGATAGAAGCTATGTATTGCTAAAGAAACATGCATGTTACTGTAGATTGTTATTTTTAGAAGAGGTTGAAAAATGAAAGGACTATCTCTTGTCCTTATTTTAAAATTTGAGAATATCATGTCAACTCTTATCTCAGTACTTTTCAAAACCTGCACACTCATTCTATCTCCCTAAATTTGTGTGCTGCTGTTTTCTGCACTTTTCATTAGTAGCTATTTTTATATGAAGATGTTAAGTAGTGTTCTTTTCCTCTTACAGCACTTACTGACTGTTCATTTTTTTCTTGTGGAGGAATGGCTTTGAAAAGGGGGCATCCACAGATGATGGTGCTGCCGACTGCTCTCCCATGACTCATAGATGGAGTTGCCTAGTAACTAACCCAAAATAACATCGCTGATGCACATCAAACCAGAGAGGCATGGACTGCTGTGAATCAGGACAAAGGTGTCCCAGTCAGCAGCTAACTTTTCTTCTCATTCATGGCTTTAATTTGGAAATTCTGTGGCCTTTGGTCAGTGATCCATAGAGTGAATAAGAACTTCTGGGTATATAACATCAAATTTAGTGGCTTTCTCTTTTTTCTTTACTGATTGTGGTATAGGCTTCTTTGAAGGTTTGATCCAATCATGAAAGATGTGGGGGTCAGCTCAAACTAAATAGAGAAATAAACAAGCCCAGCCTTCAGAGTTTATCACACTTTTCTGGAGTTTGTAATCTGTGTGACTTTCTTTTTATTATTTTTCAAATGTCAGTTTTAAGATATACTTCTGCTTCACAATTCAAAGTCCCTTTGTTAGACGCTCTTCCAAAAACATATTTTTATGCAATTGATTTTAATTATGTTATAGTCAGTCATTTTTACCGTGCATAACTAAAGTCTTGAATGTCAACTGTAACAACAGCAGCAAAAATTCCAAATTACTTGTATGTATGTACATATACAGGTATGTGTGTATCCTTGTTTACATATACCTTTGCAGTGTTGAATTAAGTAAAAGGTAAAATATGACAAAGATGGAGAAAAGTTCATTGGATTTGCAAGTTAGGTAAGCATTGGCGATCTTTGTCTGTACAGTTTCAGTGAGCATTGTCTGCATGGGCTCTGACAGGGACCGAGAGATAGAAGCTATGTATTGCTAAAGAAACATGCATGTTACTGTAGATTGTTATTTTTAGAAGAGGTTGAAAAATGAAAGGACTATCTCTTGTCCTTATTTTAAAATTTGAGAATATCATGTCAACTCTTATCTCAGTACTTTTCAAAACCTGCACACTCATTCTATCTCCCTAAATTTGTGTGCTGCTGTTTTCTGCACTTTTCATTAGTAGCTATTTTTATATGAAGATGTTAAGTAGTGTTCTTTTCCTCTTACAGCACTTACTGACTGTTCATTTTTTTCTTGTGGAGGAATGAGTGTGTGTGTTAGGGAGGGAGGGGACTTCCTTCATTCATGCTGTCTTTCACACAGTCAATTAAGGACGATTCTCTGTATTTTTGATTTGTAGTATGCTGGCTTAAGATACATGAATGATAGTGTATGTGTCCTAAGTCGCTTCAGTCGTGTCCAACTCTTTGTGACCCTATGGATTGTAGCCTACCAAGCTCCACTATTCGTAGAATTCTCCAGGCAAGAATACTGGAGTGGGTTGCCATTTCCTCCTCCAGGGAATCTTCCCAACCCAGAGACTGAACCTACATCTCTTACATCTCCAGCATTGGCAGGGCAGTTCTTTATTGCTAGTGCCACTTGGGAAGACCTGTGGATGATAGTAATTCTACCTAAATCCTAGCTGCATTTTTTTCAATGGGGAATAATAATAAGCAATTATCAAAATAGCATATTTATTTATACATTTTCAGACAATATTTCAGAACAGAAAATAAATCCAGAAGAAACTTTAAAATTTTAATCTATTTCTGTAATTTAAATGTAACATCAACTATTGTAGAAAATCTCTTGTAGACAGCAATAATGAGATATGCGATCTTAATATGATTGATCAAAGGACAAGGATATTTGACTTTCTCAAGTGCTTTTTGAGAGTTTGAGTTCACATTCTACATTTATAGAAATTCTGAGAAAAGAGGAAATCTGAAAATCTATGTTATGCCTCCTGAAGTCAACACAACTAGTTATGAACAAATTGTTTCTTTGATTTGCACTTTAATTTTCTTAATGTTTGTGTTGGAAATTGTGATCAAGCTAATACAGGGCTTCAGAAAAATCATCATTAGCATCTATTCTCCTTTTAAATTTAGAATTTGGCTCTCATTAATGTCATGCTAGGAACAGTTTTAATCACAATAACTGAAGTAAGGACATTCTGGTAAGAAGTAGTGGCTGTTGGGATACTCTATCCAGAAGACCCTTGGGTACCTAGGTACCCATTCTTCCAACTGCTCCTATGCTAAAGGGAAACCTTTCCTAGTGTTCTTTTCCTCTAAGATTATACTGTTCTTTTCCTCTTACAGCACTTACTGACTGTTCATTTTTTTCTTGTGGAGGAATGAGTGTGTGTGTTAGGGAGGGAGGGGACTTCCTTCATTCATGCTGTCTTTCACACAGTCAATTAAGGACGATTCTCTGTATTTTTGGTTTGTAGTATGCTGGCTTAAGATACATGAATGATAGTGTATGTGTCCTAAGTCGCTTCAGTCGTGTCCAACTCTTTGTGACCCTATGGATTGTAGCCTACCAAGCTCCACTATTCGTAGAATTCTCCAGGCAAGAATACTGGAGTGGGTTGCCATTTCCTCCTCCAGGGAATCTTCCCAACCCAGAGACTGAACCTACATCTCTTACATCTCCAGCATTGGCAGGGCAGTTCTTTATTGCTAGTGCCACTTGGGAAGACCTGTGGATGATAGTAATTCTACCTAAATCCTAGCTGCATTTTTTTCAATGGGGAATAATAATAAGCAATTATCAAAATAGCATATTTATTTATACATTTTCAGACAATATTTCAGAACAGAAAATAAATCCAGAAGAAACTTTAAAATTTTAATCTATTTCTGTAATTTAAATGTAACATCAACTATTGTAGAAAATCTCTTGTAGACAGCAATAATGAGATATGCGATCTTAATATGATTGATCAAAGGACAAGGATATTTGACTTTCTCAAGTGCTTTTTGAGAGTTTGAGTTCACATTCTACATTTATAGAAATTCTGAGAAAAGAGGAAATCTGAAAATCTATGTTATGCCTCCTGAAGTCAACACAACTAGTTATGAACAAATTGTTTCTTTGATTTGCACTTTAATTTTCTTAATGTTTGTGTTGGAAATTGTGATCAAGCTAATACAGGGCTTCAGAAAAATCATCATTAGCATCTATTCTCCTTTTAAATTTAGAATTTGGCTCTCATTAATGTCATGCTAGGAACAGTTTTAATCACAATAACTGAAGTAAGGACATTCTGGTAAGAAGTAGTGGCTGTTGGGATACTCTATCCAGAAGACCCTTGGGTACCTAGGTACCCATTCTTCCAACTGCTCCTAGTATTGACAGTTGATGTTTCAAAGCTGAATCCTTTCCTAGGAATTGCCTCACTATAAGAAAGCTGCTTTACTCAGGTTATGTGTATCCCCAGGGGTAGCCAATGTTCAATGACTTGAGCACTGGGAACACTTAAACTTGGTCCCTCACCTCCATTTTGGAAACCTTATAGGGAGATTCTAGCTTCAAAACTCACCGTAGGATTGGCCATGGTTCTGATGCAACAGTTTCACAGTTTGAGCTCTTTCTGTGCTTAATTCAGCTTTCACAGGTATTAATTCCTCATCCTTTGTAACTTCTGCATTGAAATCTGAGTGTCACGATGTATCCAGTCAGCATTTTTCCCCACACTATTCCTTTGCTAGAAAGATAAGCTCATCAAGAGCGACAGTCCTCTCAAGCAATGGGGCCTGTGGGCCCAGAAGATAGTGTTCAACTTATGAGATATTTGTACTTTAGACAGAGAGCTCCTTGATACGTCTAAATTATTCTAAAGAGGAACAGAATATGAGTTTAGAAAAATTGTTTTGACCACTAAGGGAATGGGAATGAAGGATTGGGGAAATACTGAGGTATCAATTGAGAGGCTGCTTTTGTTCAGGTAAGAAATGTTGAAGGTTGAAAGAAAGTTGATGCAGTGATTGTTGAAGCTCTCTCCAGAGTCACATGGGAGAGACAACTGCTGGATTCACTTGGTGATTAGATGTGACATGTGAAGGGGAGAGCAGAATCACAGGGAAATTAGAGTTTTCCAAATGTGTTGGCTGGCTGAGTATCCCAATCATTGGACTGGGATAACTGGAAGCAAAGTAGACTATAGAGAAAAGATAAATCAAGTTTTAGAGCAGCTAGATTTGAATAAAAGGTACTTAGAATGGAGTGATATCAGATGAGAGAGGAGAGGCTACTTTGACTTGGATATTAGAAACATCAAAGCATTTTGAATGTTTCCTTTCAGTAAAAAATAAGTAGTATTACTCAGACTTAAAAGCACTTCCCTGTTGGCTCAGATGGTAAAGAATCTGGCTGAAAAGGAGGAGACCAGAGTTTGATTCCTGGATCGGGAAGATCTCCTGGAGAAAGGACTGACAATCCACTCCAGTGTTCTTGCATGAAGAATCCCATGGACAAAGGAGCTTGAAGGGATACAGTCTACAGGATTGCAAAGAGTTGAACACAAATGAAGTCCCTTGACATGCATGCAAGTAGTATTTCTCAGACTTGATATAGTAAGATATCTTTTTTTTTTAAACTTTTATTTTACTTTTAACTTTTACAGAGTTTTGTTTACAGATATGTATGTTCTCAGATTAGTCATATGTATATCCCCCCTATCCCACACCTCCAGATCATCATACAGCACCCCTGAAGGATCTACTTTTCTCACAGAGCAATGACTATAGCTATTTTCTTCCCATATGATAGTACGGGCCTTCATGCTACTTCCTTTATACCTCTGTCCCCATTGTCTGTGTCTCCCAAACTTGTTTTCTCCAAACCAGACAACTCAGGTGGGGCCTTTATTTGAGCGCGTGTCAGCTTTCTACATCAGAAAGATTCTGGTCTGAGATAGGTTCTCAGAAAAGCATTGGGAAGACTGGTTATCTGATTGCTGAGAGTCATATTCAGTAGCATAACTAATTTCAATTCCAAATAGGAACTGAAGCAGCAAGAAAGTTAGGCAATCAGTAAAAAGGCATTTAGGAATATTGACTAAACTGCCTCAAAGAAAATATCATTCAGGCATAGCTTAAATTCTCTTTAGTTTACAAAGGAAAACACTGAACAAGATTCTCTTTATTTTACATTTAAAATATCTATGTAATATTTTTATATTATGTTTGATACAACTATATTATAAATGCGTATATATGTATCTTATAACTTCATATCTGGGAAGCCTCAGTGGCTTGAGAGATAAAGGATTCACCTGCAATGCAGGAGACATAGGTTTGATCTCTGGGGTCAGGAAGATCCGCTGGAGAAGGAAATGGCAACCCACTCCAGTATTCTTGCCAGAGAAACCACGGGCAAAGGTGCCTGGCAGACTACAGTCCATAGTGTTGCAAAGAGTTGGACATGTCTGAGAATGCACATGTACAACGACTTCACATCTATCTACTTGACAAATATGGGCAATACATCATTCCTTCATCATTTCATAATTTGACATATAAACATGTAACAAATCATAAGAGCAACCTTTTGGGGGCAAGTATCATACTTTAAGGGTATATACAAAGAGAACATTTATAGACTATGGATTACACAAGCAGAGACTTGTCCATCTGCCTTGGTAGTGCTCTCCTCAACTTCTGAACCTCAAAGAGATCTCCTTGTTTCATCAAATCAAGTCCTATATGTTCTGATGATGAAGTGAGTCAATTTCTTTGGTAATTCTAAATGACCTGTTAACATGTGAGTACATCCCTTCATTGGGATAGAAGGTTTTGGAACCAGGAATTCTTCTCTTAAACACTTTCACACTAGAAAAATCGTACCAGTAATTAAAAGCTTGCTTTGGGTGAGATGCACATCACTATTAATTGATGCATACGGGCCTTCATGCTACTTCCTGTATACCTCTGTCCCCATTGTCTGTGTCTCCCAAACTTGTTTTCTCCAAACCAGACAACTCAGGTGGGGCCTTTATTTGAGCGCGTGTCAGCTTTCTACATCAGAAAGATTCTGGTCTGAGATAGGTTCTCAGAAAAGCATTGGGAAGACTGGTTATCTGATTGCTGAGAGTCATATTCAGTAGCATAACTAATTTCAATTCCAAATAGGAACTGAAGCAGCAAGAAAGTTAGGCAATCAGTAAAAAGGCATTTAGGAATATTGACTAAACTGCCTCAAAGAAAATATCATTCAGGCATAGCTTAAATTCTCTTTAGTTTACAAAGGAAAACACTGAACAAGATTCTCTTTATTTTACATTTAAAATATCTATGTAATATTTTTATATTATGTTTGATACAACTATATTATAAATGCGTATATATGTATCTTATAACTTCATATCTGGGAAGCCTCAGTGGCTTGAGAGATAAAGGATTCACCTGCAATGCAGGAGACATAGGTTTGATCTCTGGGGTCAGGAAGATCCGCTGGAGAAGGAAATGGCAACCCACTCCAGTATTCTTGCCAGAGAAACCACGGGCAAAGGTGCCTGGCAGACTACAGTCCATAGTGTTGCAAAGAGTTGGACATGTCTGAGAATGCACATGTACAACGACTTCACATCTATCTACTTGACAAATATGGGCAATACATCATTCCTTCATCATTTCATAATTTGACATATAAACATGTAACAAATCATAAGAGCAACCTTTTGGGGGCAAGTATCATACTTTAAGGGTATATACAAAGAGAACATTTATAGACTATGGATTACACAAGCAGAGACTTGTCCATCTGCCTTGGTAGTGCTCTCCTCAACTTCTGAACCTCAAAGAGATCTCCTTGTTTCATCAAATCAAGTCCTATATGTTCTGATGATGAAGTGAGTCAATTTCTTTGGTAATTCTAAATGACCTGTTAACATGTGAGTACATCCCTTCATTGGGATAGAAGGTTTTGGAACCAGGAATTCTTCTCTTAAACACTTTCACACTAGAAAAATCGTACCAGTAATTAAAATAGCTTGCTTTGGGTGAGATGCACATCACTATTAATTGATGCAGAAACAATGATGGTAGTCAAAAGAATCAGTATTACTACATTAGATACATGTTTTCAAAAGAGCTTCGACCAGATCATCCAGACATTATATATTTTGATCACCTCTGCTTTAGACTGTCTGCCATTTGTGTATGCTAACTTGTGATTTTTTTCTTTCTCTTTTAAAAATACAGATAGACTCTATAAAAGCCGGAAAATATTAAAAGTCAAGGAGCACCAAGAATATTGTTTTTATCTCTCATTAGTTATATACTTTAAGTGTAATTATGAAAATGTGGCCCAAAAGACCTTGCTTATAGACTGATGCTGTCCGCTCACTTATTGCTTTCTGTTTCATGGCACAATGCCTACTTGCAGATGCATGCTGGAGCTGTAGAACATGACATACTCCTACCTGCCTCTACTCCTCCACTGCCCTTTTGTTCCCAGAAATATTTATTTATGCAGAATTAGGAATAACTGGGAATAACATCAAAAGAAAAAAACTCTGTTACTTGTAATTATTCATCGTCTCAGCCTCTCTAGAATTCATTTTTCTGCAGAAGCGTTATAAATCCCCTTGGATCATATGTCAGAAAAGAAGAAAAATTTCTACCTATGGAGCACTGAAGTATCACTTTAGTTTTAGATGAAGAAACATGAAGTAATTTCATTCAACCCTTTCAAAAGTTTCATAGATACCTTCTTTCGATTTTGACCTACTGCCAGGACAAAACCCATATCCATTTCATTAAAAGTCATAAGGTTTATTTAAAGTTTTTGGTGAAAAGTAAAATAAATGTCAATGTGTAATTAAAAGTGACTTTTTCGAGAGTGAATGCTGAGTGTCATTAAAGGAACTTCTATTAGATGGAGAATGGTTTCATCTTCCTGAGTCCTGGACCCTACTGCTGGACATCTAAGCCAGCAGTCCCCAACCATGTTGGCACCAGGGATTGATTTTGTTGAAGACAATTTTTCTGCAGACTGGGTGGGGGATAGTTTGGAGATGGTTCAAGTGCATTACATTTATTATGTTGCCACTGATGTGACAGCAAACAGAGCTCAGGCATTAACACAAGTGATGAGGAGTGGCTGTTCATATAGATGAAGCTACTCTCACTTGCTTGCCACTCAATTCCTGGTGTGGGACCAGTGGAGACCCCTGATCTAAGCAAAAACAATGAAGTTAGTTGTTAAACCCATGACACTTAGGGCAACAAAACCTGGAAAATATTGTTTTCTAATACATTTGAGATTTCATATGAGATTCTAAAGTAGAGAACTAGCTCTTGAGTTCAACTCATGGAAAGGGTAACCAGAGACTTAGTGTCCTCCCAGGTGTCTTCCTAGTTGACTCAGTGGTAAACTATCTGCTTGCAATGCAGGAAATGCAGGAGACTCAAGTTCAATACCTGGGGTTGGAAGATCCCTGGAGAAGAAAATGGCAACCCACTTCAGTATTGTTGCCTGGAAAATACTGTGGACAGAGGGGCCTGGTGGGCTACAATCCATAGAGTTGAACAATTTGGACAGGACTTAGCGACTACAAAACAATAACAATGAGGCAGCAGGAAGCAGAGGAGAGTGAGATCTAGTTGGGACCCCAGGTTTCTGATTTTGTAGCTGACAATGAATGAACATTAAAAAAAAAAATTCTTTGTATCTTGTCAATTTTGTCAAGAGTAGGGTGTGATTCTACCTACCTCCTATGGTAGTTTAGTACAGGGAAGTAACATAGGGAAAGCTCCTGGTCTATGGGATGCCAATATTCACTTTCCCTTGAATTTTTAAATCACACCTGTTATTTGGAGAAATGTATTGTTAAGTGTTCTGTTGGTAAGTCTGTCTGATTATTTGTGGCCCTCTGGTATGTAGTATGCCACACTTCTCTGTCCATGGGGTTTTCCAAGCAAGAATACTGGAGTGTCTTACCATTTTCTTCTCCAGGGGATCTTCCAGACACGGGGATCGAGCCCTCATTTCTTCCATCTCTTGCAAGGACAGGAGGATAGATGTTTTACCCAAAGTGCCACATGTTAAGTACGCATTGCTTTTGTTCTGCTAGCCTCTTTGACCCTCTTTTTGAGCTAATAGAAAAGACTGTATTTTTGAATCTGATCGACATGAACCAAAAATATTTCCTGTTATTAATCTTAAAAGCATTTGCGAGACTCGGACGAAGTAGGGAGAAGTCTGGGGCATGGAGGGCAGCTTCCTAAGTTATTTTTTTCCTGCATAAGAACATGCTCTCTGGCCATAGTAGACATGGTTTCCCAGTGAGATTATCTTCTCATGGAGCAGAAGGATTTCATTTCTCTCCATTTTATACCATAGTGTATTTAATATTGTCCAAGTTTCACAAGTCAAGTTTCACAAATCTGCAGATTTTGAGTTTATTAACTACAAGCAATCTGAAGTCATAGGGAAGGAAATGGTGACCCATTCCAGTATTAACGCCTGGGAAATTTCATGGACAGAGGAGGCTGGAGGGCTAGAGGACTGCAAAGAGTCAGGCGTGGCTTACCAACTAGACAACAACAATCAAAATGGTGGGCATCCTGTTAAAAATATTCCATAATATTTTAAGTAAAGATCCTCCTTCATTATTCTATTTACCTAGAGGTCCAGAAAATTGTTGGCAAGGATATCAGACTAGATGGCCTGCCTACTTTTATTTCCCACAGTGGTATCCCACTGCTTAAAGGAATCAATGGATCACAACTATTTTGACTTCTTCCCTGGATCTGCTCTCTGTTTAACAAAAGGTTAACATAGCACCTAGCGCAGGGACATGTCAGTTTCCTCTGGTCTTCTTATTGCACTTTCATGTAAACTTCTAATAAATGGATCCTTGTGGAAATAATGGAAAAATATTTGGATAAGCATTCAGGAACAGGAATCTGTGTGCTTGTCCTGACCTTGTATATGTTACTAAAATCTTTAGAGATTTTTTGAGGATTACCTAAGAAAGACATTGTAATCTAAATATTTTGAGTCATTTCTTTCTCTGTTACATTGGAATTGTATCTGTCCTGGGTATTCCAAAAGATCTGGGGAGTTATATAGCACAGATATATGAAAAACAATAGAAGGTGTAGGCATGTAATACATTGTGCACTTTGCAAGGACAGGAGGATAGATGTTTTACCCAAAGTGCCACATGTTAAGTACGCATTGCTTTTGTTCTGCTAGCCTCTTTGACCCTCTTTTTGAGCTAATAGAAAAGACTGTATTTTTGAATCTGATCGACATGAACCAAAAATATTTCCTGTTATTAATCTTAAAAGCATTTGCGAGACTCGGACGAAGTAGGGAGAAGTCTGGGGCATGGAGGGCAGCTTCCTAAGTTATTTTTTTCCTGCATAAGAACATGCTCTCTGGCCATAGTAGACATGGTTTCCCAGTGAGATTATCTTCTCATGGAGCAGAAGGATTTCATTTCTCTCCATTTTATACCATAGTGTATTTAATATTGTCCAAGTTTCACAAGTCAAGTTTCACAAATCTGCAGATTTTGAGTTTATTAACTACAAGCAATCTGAAGTCATAGGGAAGGAAATGGTGACCCATTCCAGTATTAACGCCTGGGAAATTTCATGGACAGAGGAGGCTGGAGGGCTAGAGGACTGCAAAGAGTCAGGCGTGGCTTACCAACTAGACAACAACAATCAAAATGGTGGGCATCCTGTTAAAAATATTCCATAATATTTTAAGTAAAGATCCTCCTTCATTATTCTATTTACCTAGAGGTCCAGAAAATTGTTGGCAAGGATATCAGACTAGATGGCCTGCCTACTTTTATTTCCCACAGTGGTATCCCACTGCTTAAAGGAATCAATGGATCACAACTATTTTGACTTCTTCCCTGGATCTGCTCTCTGTTTAACAAAAGGTTAACATAGCACCTAGCGCAGGGACATGTCAGTTTCCTCTGGTCTTCTTATTGCACTTTCATGTAAACTTCTAATAAATGGATCCTTGTGGAAATAATGGAAAAATATTTGGATAAGCATTCAGGAACAGGAATCTGTGTGCTTGTCCTGACCTTGTATATGTTACTAAAATCTTTAGAGATTTTTTTTGAGGATTACCTAAGAAAGACATTGTAATCTAAATATTTTTGAGTCATTTCTTTCTCTGTTACATTGGAATTGTATCTGTCCTGGGTATTCCAAAAGATCTGGGGAGTTATATAGCACAGATATATGAAAAACAATAGAAGGTGTAGGCATGTAATACATTGTGCACTTATCAGCTAACTTACTGTTCAGTTTTCAGAGAAGCATATTAAATAAAAATATACCTTTTCCACCATAAAAAAAAATTGGGAGGTATATGTATCATGCTTGTTGTAAAGTATTTAAATAGTTATTAGACTGTATGAAAGAAAGTATACATATTTCTTAATTTTATTTCCAGGGATAGTCAATTGAGATCTATAGCATATCCTTTTAGACTACATGTATAATATATATGCAGGCATGCAACATCTCTTATTCTTTCATGGTATAATTCTCTAGTGTATATAAATATCATTAGATTCTCATTAAAATTTGCAATGTGCTTTTCTCCTTCAATATTTTGTCAGTATGTCAATATAAATTTATCTACATCATAATTTTTCATTCTTAGGTAGTCTAAATTAATATTCATATGTAAATTTAAGTATTAGTGAAGTGTCTGCACTATATCTTTGGAGTTTATAGTCATACAAATGTTACACATCATGATAGTTCATGATACAAACTGCATTTTTATTGTAGCAATGCTGCTCATGCTCAGTTGTTCAGTCCTGTCTGACTATGACGGATGGACTGTAGCCCACCAGACTCCTCTGTCCATGGAATTCTCAAGGCAAGAATACTGGAGTGGGCTGCCATTTCCTCTTCCAGGAGATCTTCCTGACCCAGGGATCAAGCTTGTATCTACTGTGACTCCTGCATTGGGAGGCGGATTCTTTGCCTCTATACCACCTACGAAGCCCACAGCAGTGGTAGGGAGACTATGTTTACCATAGCCATCAATGGAAACATGATTATGATACAATATTCATGACACATTGTATAACAACAGCCAATAATAACCAATAATGATTGAGAACAAGTAAGAGCTTTATATTAATATGCATTATCACATTTAATCTTCACAACAATCCTATAAAATAAATGTGATAATGCATTCAGGAACAGGAATCTGTGTGCTTGTCCTGACCTTGTATATGTTACTAAAATCTTTAGAGATTTTTTGAGGATTACCTAAGAAAGACATTGTAATCTAAATATTTTGAGTCATTTCTTTCTCTGTTACATTGGAATTGTATCTGTCCTGGGTATTCCAAAAGATCTGGGGAGTTATATAGCACAGATATATGAAAAACAATAGAAGGTGTAGGCATGTAATACATTGTGCACTTATCAGCTAACTTACTGTTCAGTTTTCAGAGAAGCATATTAAATAAAAATATACCTTTTCCACCATAAAAAAAAATTGGGAGGTATATGTATCATGCTTGTTGTAAAGTATTTAAATAGTTATTAGACTGTATGAAAGAAAGTATACATATTTCTTAATTTTATTTCCAGGGATAGTCAATTGAGATCTATAGCATATCCTTTTAGACTACATGTATAATATATATGCAGGCATGCAACATCTCTTATTCTTTCATGGTATAATTCTCTAGTGTATATAAATATCATTAGATTCTCATTAAAATTTGCAATGTGCTTTTCTCCTTCAATATTTTGTCAGTATGTCAATATAAATTTATCTACATCATAATTTTTCATTCTTAGGTAGTCTAAATTAATATTCATATGTAAATTTAAGTATTAGTGAAGTGTCTGCACTATATCTTTGGAGTTTATAGTCATACAAATGTTACACATCATGATAGTTCATGATACAAACTGCATTTTTATTGTAGCAATGCTGCTCATGCTCAGTTGTTCAGTCCTGTCTGACTATGACGGATGGACTGTAGCCCACCAGACTCCTCTGTCCATGGAATTCTCAAGGCAAGAATACTGGAGTGGGCTGCCATTTCCTCTTCCAGGAGATCTTCCTGACCCAGGGATCAAGCTTGTATCTACTGTGACTCCTGCATTGGGAGGCGGATTCTTTGCCTCTATACCACCTACGAAGCCCACAGCAGTGGTAGGGAGACTATGTTTACCATAGCCATCAATGGAAACATGATTATGATACAATATTCATGACACATTGTATAACAACAGCCAATAATAACCAATAATGATTGAGAACAAGTAAGAGCTTTATATTAATATGCATTATCACATTTAATCTTCACAACAATCCTATAAAATAGGTACTGTTAATGTTGCCAGTTCACAATATCAAGTTTAATATCAAGCAGTTAAAGATCTGATTGAGACCAAAGCCCAAGCTTAAACACTATGCTAGACATCAAGAAAATCAAGGTTCTTCTAAAGTATATTGTGACGGAAGGTTATGTTTTAATTTCTCCCTTCATTGAAGCGCCCAAGCACATTTGAATGGGTGGTTAGAGTCTCTGGTTCCTCTTGGTAAAAGAGACTTCAGCCTGTGGTTTAATTGTCTTCTTAATTCGAACTTTCGCTAGAGGGTGAGGGAGGGAGAAGGGGCCATAACCAGTGAGCAATTCAGACTTTCATTTGATTTCCAGCAGTGCTGCTGTTCACAGCTCAGCCACACAGACTGCCAATATTTTCAGTTTACTCAAAGCTCTATATGGGGCAGCAAGGTCATTATTACTTTAAGGACCTTTGACTCAGCATCCAAAGCCACATTGCTTTCTGGCTGGGGCTCTGAGCTTTTTCACCTCTGCCTGTCGTGGATTTGATTGGCACAGTGGTTATTTTTCTTTTAAGCAGTCCAACTTAAAATTTGAGATGCTTTTATTCCATCATCATGGGAACATACCTTCAATTATTACCTAGTCTTTACATATGAGTAATCTAAGATTTACAAGGTGGTGAGATTGACAGCAAAATTTTATTTGTATTTTTTTGAGTAAATTTCTCATTCTCTAGTGGGTCATCTGGCAGTTAAACTCAATCTGGAGCAGTAAGAGCTTGAATAGTATTCTGTGCTCCATCGATGGTTTTCCATGGGGGTCTTTCTCAGGAAATCTGAGGCTCCCAGGTTTCTTAAAATAGCCAATATCTATTGCAAAAGTGTTGGAGGACTTTTCTGACTTCTGCAAGTGGATTGAAGGTTAACATGATAGACAGCAGGAGGGGCTGAATCCTAAAACAGCCTAGCGGGGCTGAATCCTAAAACAGCCTAGCTGTTGCCTTTTTATGTATTACGTTTCACTCCTTCTTCCAAGCAAACCAACTAAAGTTCTAATGATTCACCTGGCTTCAATCAATTATGGTTGTAGATTTCCCTTCTTGCACTCTTGGTTTAGGTGTGTTTCTCTTAACTGTTTTCTGAAGGGCATCAGAAACTTCTGCCAGTTCACAATATCAAGTTTAATATCAAGCAGTTAAAGATCTGATTGAGACCAAAGCCCAAGCTTAAACACTATGCTAGACATCAAGAAAATCAAGGTTCTTCTAAAGTATATTGTGACGGAAGGTTATGTTTTAATTTCTCCCTTCATTGAAGCGCCCAAGCACATTTGAATGGGTGGTTAGAGTCTCTGGTTCCTCTTGGTAAAAGAGACTTCAGCCTGTGGTTTAATTGTCTTCTTAATTCGAACTTTCGCTAGAGGGTGAGGGAGGAGAAGGGGCCATAACCAGTGAGCAATTCAGACTTTCATTTGATTTCCAGCAGTGCTGCTGTTCACAGCTCAGCCACACAGACTGCCAATATTTTCAGTTTACTCAAAGCTCTATATGGGGCAGCAAGGTCATTATTACTTTAAGGACCTTTGACTCAGCATCCAAAGCCACATTGCTTTCTGGCTGGGGCTCTGAGCTTTTTCACCTCTGCCTGTCGTGGATTTGATTGGCACAGTGGTTATTTTTCTTTTAAGCAGTCCAACTTAAAATTTGAGATGCTTTTATTCCATCATCATGGGAACATACCTTCAATTATTACCTAGTCTTTACATATGAGTAATCTAAGATTTACAAGGTGGTGAGATTGACAGCAAAATTTTATTTGTATTTTTTTGAGTAAATTTCTCATTCTCTAGTGGGTCATCTGGCAGTTAAACTCAATCTGGAGCAGTAAGAGCTTGAATAGTATTCTGTGCTCCATCGATGGTTTTCCATGGGGGTCTTTCTCAGGGAAATCTGAGGCTCCGAGGTTTCTTAAAATAGCCAATATCTATTGCAAAAGTGTTGGAGGACTTTTTCTGACTTCTGCAAGTGGATTGAAGGTTAACATGATAGACAGCAGGAGGGGCTGAATCCTAAAACAGCCTAGCGGGGCTGAATCCTAAAACAGCCTAGCTGTTGCCTTTTTATGTATTACGTTTCACTCCTTCTTCCAAGCAAACCAACTAAAGTTCTAATGATTCACCTGGCTTCAATCAATTATGGTTGTAGATTTCCCTTCTTGCACTCTTGGTTTAGGTGTGTTTCTCTTAACTGTTTTCTGAAGGGCATCAGAAACTTCTGCCCCCTCACCCCTAGCACAAATCGTAGTACTAATTGTTACACTGACCACCATATTGGTGAGGAAATCTACCACCTGGAGAAGAGTTCCAACTAGGTCAGCAGTCTTAGAACCAAATTACTTATATTGATTTACAAACAACTTCCCTATTTCTATTTACAAGCAATGAGTTGGAAAAACAGTTATTCTTTGGGTGACAGTATGATTTGGTCAACCTATTTATTATAAATTCTCCTGAGTTTGCCTCTAATCTCATTTATTGAGTTGCTAGACCCTCATTTTCCTTTTCTAGAAAGCCATACCTTTATCATCAGCATCTCTTTCTTGTTGATACAACTGTTTAGAACTGAGAACTATCTGAGATTTACCCTAGTTGCAACCAAACAAGTTAGTTTGCCCATGGAATTGGGCAGAAGACATGAGATTCTTGTGTCAGACACAAAAAACTTTATTATTCACAATGATATTGATAGTGTGAGTATCAGCATTTTTTTCCTTCTATTCTGCTCATGATGGGAAGAGAAAACAGAGATCTGCTCAAGAAACCTCTGATCCTTAGAAACCCAAATCATTCATGGCAGCAAACAAGGTCACTTTTTGCACTAGCAGGAGACATTAACTTTATCATACTGGCTAGTATAATACATGTTCTCCCCTTTTCCTCTAGAAGGAAACATTATCTCTATCTTCCATAGCTGTTCCCTACACAAATAAACATGGAGAAACAGTTCAGAACAAAGGCAGTCAGTGTCTCTGCTCACAAGACATGTGTAAACAATAGAGAATGATGGGGTATTGTCTCCTGACAGGGTGGTTGGCTATGCCTCAACTGGCAAGGAAGCTTCAAGATTTAAATTTTGACATATTCAGTTTTGTATATGACTATCTACGTGTTTTTACCCAGGTCTCAACATTCCCCTCATTCCTTAACAATGCTTTAGCTGGCTGGATTGAGAATTAATTGGCACAGCAACTGTAACTGTTATGATCACACGTTGGACTTGGTTCTTAGTCATGTCTGCCTCCAGTGAGAAGAGATGAAAGTTCTATAGACTCTCAAAGAAACTTTCTAACTGTCCACTTGCATTTCCTGTTGAGTCACACACATCTCAATTCCTCCCTTAACTCTTGTACACTCTCCAGGACTTCAAAAATTAAATTATGCCACCATCTTTAATTATCAATATTTATTATTATTGCAACTACATTTGTCATATCAGTGCCACAGTTATATGATTGCTTTTTACCTTCACTGTGCATTTCAGTAAATGTTATGGACTAAATATTTATAAAAAGGGAAGAACTCGGTTTTACTCCTTCTGTGAGGAAAAACCCAATTGTTCCCTACTGTGTATTTCTTCCTTGTGAGTGTCCTTTGTTACTCACAAAGAACACTTCATTCTGGACAGATGTGTAGGGGTTTGTCTCCACACCAACTAATTTTCTATGAAAACCAGTTCGGTCTTTAATTCACACTTTAACTCAGTTCTGACACTACCTGGGGGATAGAGTCAGATTCTCTTGGGTAAGGGCTCAGTCCCATACCCCCTCACTGTCCGTCCCCCTTCCCCACTCCATACACCACTTACAAGTGTGGGTTATTGTTGGGTTGCCTGGCTGCTAAAGGGTTAACACCACAGCAGTAGACCCATTGGCCCTGCAGGACCAGCAATGGAGGACCTGCTGCTGAGAACAGCGATAAGGAACTCGTGCTGTCACAAGAATTTCCACAGTGTCTAGAAAAAACAGGCACTGTATGCCCCCAGGCCCACAAATATCTCAGGGACGCCTGACTCATTATTTGTCTTTCCACATTGACGTCCCCTCCCCTATTCACTCTCCCCTATAAAAAAATCTCCCTTTTATTCCCAGGGTGCGACTTAACTGGCCCCCTTCACAGACCCATGAACCTCGCCTGGGAGCAAACTCCCAAATAAAACTTACTTCTTTGCTTCTGATTTGGCTATCTTGCCTGACTCTTGCTGCGCTGAGATCTAACAGTTATCACCTGTGCTTATGACCTACTGGCTATAGGTCAGAGACTCCAATGACCTCTTTCTGAGGTTCAATTAATTTGTTGGAGTGGCTCACAGAATGCAGGGAAACCCATACCTTTATCAGTTTGCTAAATGATATGATAAAAGATATAGATGAGCAGTCAGATGAAGAGACACATAGACTGACATCCAGGAGGGTCCTGAGGGTACAGCTCTTTTGGGCTTGGAATGGCCACTTTCCCAGTGTATGTGTGTGTGTGTGTGTGTGTGTGTGCTTGCCAAGCTAGAATCTCTGAGAACCTTGTACTTCTATGATTGTACATAGGCTTCCTCATGTATGCATGATCAATTATTTCCAGTTTCTCTCACATCTCTGGAGGATGGAAAGTGAGGCTGAAAATTTCAAGCTTCTAATTATGGCCTGACCTTTCTGCTGATCAGCCCCCATGCAGGAGCCCACTTGGTCTCAATAGAATGAAAGATACTTCTAGTATTCTTATCACTTAAGAAATTACAAGTATTTTAGGAGCTCTGTGCCAGAAACCAAGGATAATATATAAATATATATTTGTATATATTTACTATATATATATTTATTTATTATATTTTTTATATATTTAAATTTCCTATTATATCAAAGTTGTGCCCTCCCAAAATTCATATTTGAAGCCATAGCCTTCCAATGTGTGTATATTTGGAGATAGGGCCTGTGAGGTGGCAATAAAGGTTACATGAAATCATAAATTCTTGTTCTGTAGACTGGTGCTCTTTTAAGGATAGGAAAACACACCAGAACTCTCTCTCTTTACACATGTACCTACTAAGGAAAGACCACGTGAGCGCACAGTGAGAAGGTGGCTTCTACAAGCCAGAAGACAGCTTCCACCAGAAATTGACCATGCTGGCACTTTGATCATGGGCTTCCAGTTTCCAGAAGTGAGAAGATAATTTTTTTCATTTAAACCTTAACATCCAGCCTGTGGTACACTCAACCAAGCAGATTAAGATCCTGAGTCACTAGCAGTAGTAATTGGAGTTATTGTAATACTACCAACGGCCACAAATTACCCATTCCTTATTTCTTTCTGCCAAAGGGATTATCCCTGTAATCTTCAAATGTGTAAGCAACTCAATCCCAGACTTTCATTTTTGACAATATCTTCCTTGAAGACACTGCCAGTTGTAATTTATCAGTCAGTACTAGAAAATACATCCTATAAACTCCAACTGGATAATTTGAGAAGAGTTTTATAAAAGTTCTACTTACTTTCATCTGAGCAGGGTGTTTGGAGACCCACAGTGTGCATCATCACTAGGGCTGGGGAAATAAGAAGAGACAATGGTTAGTGTAAGCTGGGGCCGAGAATGGGGAGTAGATAGGCCTGTGGACAGGTACCATGATCTCAGGAGGAAGGCCTGGGCCATCCCTCTCCAGACCTGATGCTAGAATCAGGGAACTTGCTCCTCTCCTTTCCTCAAGTTCCCTTACCACTAATTTTCAAGCTTTACTTTTCTTTTTTTTAATAACAACTGGAGGTGCTTTGATAGTCCTTAACCTTTTCATCATTTCAGGAATGGATAATCATTTCTATCTGTAAGATTTTTTCCAGTATAAACATTAACAAACTTTCAGAGTAACTTATCCTTCACTTTGGATCTCAAACAGTGAATCTCAGGTGGATGGAGTAGCTGATGGGGCAGTGTGTGATCCCTCTATTGGGGACACACTTTTTCATCAGTTGAAGGGTGAGAATGGATGTAAAAGAGCAAAGAAGATGAACTGTAGAGTAACTTCCATCCACTCCCACTCCAGGCTCCCTTTCACTTTTCTTTCTTTTTTTTTTTTTTTAAAGATTTATTTATTTTTATTTATTTTGGGGGGGAGGTGGGGAGGGAGGGGAGCAGGTGGGCCACTTCTACTGGTCTTTCGTTTGTCCATTTTTCATCCATCTTTGTTCTTTGGCCTGTGTGGGCCTCCCATCGCGGTGGGCTCTGTTGTCGCAGAGCACCGGCTCTGGGCGCATGCTCTCCAGAGCTCCGGCTCGGTAATTGGACACATAAGTCCAGCCGCTCCGCAGCACGTGGGATCTTCCCATGCCAAGGATTGAACCGCGCCTTAGTGAGTCACTAGCAGTAGTAATTGGAGTTATTGTAATACTACCAACGGCCACAAATTACCCATTCCTTATTTCTTTCTGCCAAAGGGATTATCCCTGTAATCTTCAAATGTGTAAGCAACTCAATCCCAGACTTTCATTTTTGACAATATCTTCCTTGAAGACACTGCCAGTTGTAATTTATCAGTCAGTACTAGAAAATACATCCTATAAACTCCAACTGGATAATTTGAGAAGAGTTTTATAAAAGTTCTACTTACTTTCATCTGAGCAGGGTGTTTGGAGACCCACAGTGTGCATCATCACTAGGGCTGGGGAAATAAGAAGAGACAATGGTTAGTGTAAGCTGGGGCCGAGAATGGGGAGTAGATAGGCCTGTGGACAGGTACCATGATCTCAGGAGGAAGGCCTGGGCCATCCCTCTCCAGACCTGATGCTAGAATCAGGGAACTTGCTCCTCTCCTTTCCTCAAGTTCCCTTACCACTAATTTTCAAGCTTTACTTTTCTTTTTTTTAATAACAACTGGAGGTGCTTTGATAGTCCTTAACCTTTTCATCATTTCAGGAATGGATAATCATTTCTATCTGTAAGATTTTTTCCAGTATAAACATTAACAAACTTTCAGAGTAACTTATCCTTCACTTTGGATCTCAAACAGTGAATCTCAGGTGGATGGAGTAGCTGATGGGGCAGTGTGTGATCCCTCTATTGGGGACACACTTTTTCATCAGTTGAAGGGTGAGAATGGATGTAAAAGAGCAAAGAAGATGAACTGTAGAGTAACTTCCATCCACTCCCACTCCAGGCTCCCTTTCACTTTTCTTTCTTTTTTTTTTTTTTTAAAGATTTATTTATTTTTATTTATTTTGGGGGGGGGGTGGGGAGGGAGGGGAGCAGGTGGGCCACTTCTACTGGTCTTTCGTTTGTCCATTTTTCATCCATCTTTGTTCTTTGGCCTGTGTGGGCCTCCCATCGCGGTGGGCTCTGTTGTCGCAGAGCACCGGCTCTGGGCGCATGCTCTCCAGAGCTCCGGCTCGGTAATTGGACACATAAGTCCAGCCGCTCCGCAGCACGTGGGATCTTCCCATGCCAAGGATAGAACCGGCGCCCCTTGCGGCGCAAGGCTGTGTCCTTACCCACTGGACCACCAGGGAAGCCCCTTCACTTTTCTTTATCCTGCTCTCCACTCTGGGAGGCAGCTCTATATGGCTGTATAGAGGAAGAAAGAGAGGGCCCGGGGATACTGGTTTCTCTACTGTTGGGTTTCTATGGCCTGGCCACCTTGCTTGCAAGAAAGTCAAAGTTACTGGGAACCAAACCTCTCTACACAGATGTCTCTCCTTTCAGGATTCAGAAACTGCTCTCATATCCAGGAGAAGTACTTGTGCCCTGACCTGATGTTTACTAGTTATGCATCTACTTTTGTGTGTTTTCTTATACCCTTGCTGCATTTTGGTAAATAGTTCTTTTATCAAATTATTTTCAATTACCCAATTTGAAAGTGTCACCTCTTCCCTGTTAGGACCCTGATGATATGTCCACTCTGCCATATTGCCTCCTTGGCTCCTTTAGCTCCCTCAGCAGCCTGATGTAATAGGTTATTATAACACACAAGAGGTGAGCATAGGGAGGTTATACAAGAGGCTTCTTTCCAGGCTTCCCAGGTGACTCAGTGATAAAAGAATGCAAATGCAGGAGGCATAGGATCTGCAAGTTCATTCCCTGGGTTGGGAAGATCCTCTGGAGGAGGAAATGGCCCCTCACTCCAGTATTCTTGCTGGGTCAATCTCATGAACAGAGGAGCCTGGCTGGCTGTAGTCCACAGAGTGGAAAAAGGGTCAGACATGATTCACCATGCACACATATTTCTTTTCAGTTATCTATAAATTGTACTTTAAAAAAGTTGAAATCACGTAGTTTATACAAATTGCATATGCTTTTTTCTAATCTTACCATTTTCTCTTTGCTTGTATCATGAAGTTTTCTTCCTAAATATAATTTAAGCACCACATGGATGTGAATGTGACATGATTTATCAAACTCATTCTCTTGTGCCAAACATTTGGTTCAGTTTATGTTTTTCACTACTCTGAGTAAAACTGGATAAACGTTTTTGAGAGTAGCACTATTTAAACTGATTTTTCTTATTCATATTCATACACATAAATATATACAATGTGAATAATTATAATATGTAAAATATATACAGTATGTAAAAAATACACTTACTTTATAAAATATATACATCCATAGTATGTACATACATTCAACTTAAAATATTCTTCTCTCTCTCTACATACATATATATATACATATATATACACATACATATATGTATACATATATAATATAGTCAGTTCCAAGAATAATTTATTCTAGGAGTGGATTCATTTCCTGGACCCAGAATAAGAAATTCTCATACAATGAATTATATACAAACATATCTATATCTTTAGGCACCTATTTGTCTCTGTACACGTTTATTTTTTCATTTATTTGGAGCATACGTGTGTGTGTGTGTGTGTGTGTGTGTTTCTGTGTTTTGTTGTACAGTGATTTTCTTATTCTAGCTTTTTTGGTTCAATTTTTTTTTTTCTGTAAATTTTGCCAGAGATACACGGAAAATAGTATTATTTCCAAGCAATGAGTTCAATCACAGAACAGACTATTCTTGGAACTGACTTTATTTATTTCGAGCAAGTTAGAAACAGTGGTAATGGTAATGTCTTATACTTGAACAGTGTGGTAGAACTTATCAAGCAAATCTTATATGGTCAACCAAACTTCCCGGTCTATAGACTGGACACGTGGATAAGAAACAAAACCACAAGGTCTAAGATTTGCCACGATGCTAGTTTGGTCACTCCAATATTGAATAGGGTGGGAAATCCTCTGAGGAGAAATGGCCCCTCACTGATTTTTAATCTCATGAACAGAGGAGCCTGGCTGGCTGTAGTCCACAGAGTGGAAAAGGGTCAGACATGATTCACCATGCACACATATTTCTTTTCAGTTATCTATAAATTGTACTTTAAAAAAGTTGAAATCACGTAGTTTATACAAATTGCATATGCTTTTTTCTAATCTTACCATTTTCTCTTTGCTTGTATCATGAAGTTTTCTTCCTAAATATAATTTAAGCACCACATGGATGTGAATGTGACATGATTTATCAAACTCATTCTCTTGTGCCAAACATTTGGTTCAGTTTATGTTTTTCACTACTCTGAGTAAAACTGGATAAACGTTTTTGAGAGTAGCACTATTTAAACTGATTTTTCTTATTCATATTCATACACATAAATATATACAATGTGAATAATTATAATATGTAAAATATATACAGTATGTAAAAAATACACTTACTTTATAAAATATATACATCCATAGTATGTACATACATTCAACTTAAAATATTCTTCTCTCTCTCTACATACATATATATATACATATATATACACATACATATATGTATACATATATAATATAGTCAGTTCCAAGAATAATTTATTCTAGGAGTGGATTCATTTCCTGGACCCAGAATAAGAAATTCTCATACAATGAATTATATACAAACATATCTATATCTTTAGGCACCTATTTGTCTCTGTACACGTTTATTTTTTCATTTATTTGGAGCATACGTGTGTGTGTGTGTGTGTGTGTGTTTCTGTGTTTTGTTGTACAGTGATTTTCTTATTCTAGCTTTTTTGGTTCAATTTTTTTTTTTCTGTAAATTTTGCCAGAGATACACGGAAAATAGTATTATTTCCAAGCAATGAGTTCAATCACAGAACAGACTATTCTTGGAACTGACTTTATTTATTTCGAGCAAGTTAGAAACAGTGGTAATGGTAATGTCTTATACTTGAACAGTGTGGTAGAACTTATCAAGCAAATCTTATATGGTCAACCAAACTTCCCGGTCTATAGACTGGACACGTGGATAAGAAACAAAACCACAAGGTCTAAGATTTGCCACGATGCTAGTTTGGTCACTCCAATATTGACAGTGAGTCTGAAAATTTCTGTCAACTTTAGAGTGATTGTGATGAACACAAGCAACCCATGAAGTGTATTTCTCACAACTGAGATGGAGTCATATCATCAAAGCTTAGAATCTGCACACTCTGCTACAGCTGTACAAAATATTTGATTTCCCCAACTTCTGATTTTTCATCTATAAATGGGGTTAAAAATACCTTCTTGACATGGTTGTTGTTAAAATTAAATGTGCATTCATATTTAAAATTATTTGATGTTGGTGAATACTAATAGGCTAGAGACATACTTATTGGATATGGCAAGAAGCTCTATTTTTGGATATTACTAAGTTGTTTATTTATTTGTTTTCACTGATCATTATATAATCTAGAAAAAAAGGGAATATGTCCCAGCTACATTAAATGATTAGTACCGGAACAACTCTCATATACAATATTTTTGTGCTAATTCTTATGATCCCTGATGCTACTGCTTGACCTTGCCTCTAATCTTACCTGGAGTAGGCTGTTGCCTCTTGGTAAGTCTTGAAATTACACAGTTGTCACTTCTTTGTACTAAAATCACTCTTACTTGCAGGAAAAACGTGGCATGGGAACTTATAACACATTATAATTTCTCTGGAAAGGATCTTAGAAAACATCCTGTCCTTGTATTATAAATTCAAATTTCTAGGGATGCATGGATGAAGAATAATGAATATAGATTCCAGTGACTCTCTTGCCTTTAATAGTTTCATATGTGATAGGGACTCAAATATGGATATATCTATTTATTTTTATAATGAGGTAAATAATAATGGGAGAGTTGATAAATAGGTAACTTTAGTTTCTATAACCAGGTAATAGGTGTAGTGGTAATTGGGCAAATTAGAAACGCATGGAAACAGACTCTTAGGAACAGAATGGCCTGTAGGCTCACAAGGGAGTGCTCTTAAGAGATGCGTTTATAAGAAGGTGAGGAGGGCAGAGTTGAGCAAAAATCTCATCTGATTTTATGAAGAGGTCTATAACTGGGATGGCCTCTCAGAGTTGTCCACAACTAATGGAGAAGAGCCAGTCAATGGCTAAGGGCCCTTACTGGGAGGGAATGCACTCTTCTTCTTTTTTTTAATTTTGGCCTTTTCTTTGGTCCTTCATCTATCTATTTTCATCCATCTTTATTCTCTGGCCTGTGTGGGCCTCCCACTGCAGTAGCCTCTCCTGTTGCAGAGCACCGGCTCTGGGCGCGTGTGCTCCAGAGCACTGGTTTGTAATCGGACACACGAGTCCAGCCACTCCCTGGCACATGGGATCTTCCTGGACTAGGGATTGAACTGGTGTCCCTTGCACTGCAAAGGCAGACTCTTTATCCCTTGGGCCACCAGGGAAGCTTGGGAAATACACTTGTGAGTTACGTAGTTCCTTGCAGCTGATCAAGGGATGTCTCAATGTGGGACATAGCTAGGAGCTGTCAGCGCCTGACATTCCCCATAGAGACTGAATGCAGGGAGGAGGTATGATGTTTATGTCAGTTCATAAGATGGAATCTGAACAGCACCGATCATCTTATGATCCCTGATGCTACTGCTTGACCTTGCCTCTAATCTTACCTGGAGTAGGCTGTTGCCTCTTGGTAAGTCTTGAAATTACACAGTTGTCACTTCTTTGTACTAAAATCACTCTTACTTGCAGGAAAAACGTGGCATGGGAACTTATAACACATTATAATTTCTCTGGAAAGGATCTTAGAAAACATCCTGTCCTTGTATTATAAATTCAAATTTCTAGGGATGCATGGATGAAGAATAATGAATATAGATTCCAGTGACTCTCTTGCCTTTAATAGTTTCATATGTGATAGGGACTCAAATATGGATATATCTATTTATTTTTATAATGAGGTAAATAATAATGGGAGAGTTGATAAATAGGTAACTTTAGTTTCTATAACCAGGTAATAGGTGTAGTGGTAATTGGGCAAATTAGAAACGCATGGAAACAGACTCTTAGGAACAGAATGGCCTGTAGGCTCACAAGGGAGTGCTCTTAAGAGATGCGTTTATAAGAAGGTGAGGAGGGCAGAGTTGAGCAAAAATCTCATCTGATTTTATGAAGAGGTCTATAACTGGGATGGCCTCTCAGAGTTGTCCACAACTAATGGAGAAGAGCCAGTCAATGGCTAAGGGCCCTTACTGGGAGGGAATGCACTCTTCTTCTTTTTTTTAATTTTGGCCTTTTCTTTGGTCCTTCATCTATCTATTTTCATCCATCTTTATTCTCTGGCCTGTGTGGGCCTCCCACTGCAGTAGCCTCTCCTGTTGCAGAGCACCGGCTCTGGGCGCGTGTGCTCCAGAGCACTGGTTTGTAATCGGACACACGAGTCCAGCCACTCCCTGGCACATGGGATCTTCCTGGACTAGGGATCGAACTGGTGTCCCTTGCACTGCAAAGGCAGACTCTTTATCCCTTGGGCCACCAGGGAAGCTTGGGAAATACACTTGTGAGTTACGTAGTTCCTTGCAGCTGATCAAGGGATGTCTCAATGTGGGACATAGCTAGGAGCTGTCAGCGCCTGACATTCCCCATAGAGACTGAATGCAGGGAGGAGGTATGATGTTTATGTCAGTTCATAAGATGGAATCTGAACAGCACCGATCATCATAACCTTTCTATGCTGCTTCCCAATTTCAGCTGGTTTTTGTCACATGGAAAAATGCAACCAATAATGCCATATCTTCCAATGTTTCAAGAAAATCATCTAATTTATCATACTGAGTTAAATCTACTAATGCAAAATCCTTGTCAAATGTAAAATATTATAGGACATCCATATGATATCAGAGATCCCATTAGCTCCCAGTTTACTAATGTTTAGTTCAATCCCTTCATTTTATAGTTGAGAACACTGAATCTTTAAGAAGAAAATAAAAAGTTTGTAGTCATAGAATTAGGCTGAGAACCTTGATTTTCTAGTTTCTAGTGCAGAGTTTCTTGCTACTTTCTCTAAATCAGGCAAATGGGCATCATTGAAAATGTGCTTTTTCTTAAACTTAGCACTCATCAGGTCTTCATAGGAGCCCTACAGATAATATCTTGTTCATTAAAATTTATTTGTAGACAGCCCCGAGGGAAACACTTGGCACTAAACAATTGCTCGGGCAGTCACTCCAAAAAATCAAGCACACATTGCTGACCTCCCAATTAGGAGATTAGGGCAAGCCTGTAAGTCTCTGGGGATCCATAAAAGATTACAAGTAGTTGAGAAAGTCAGATTGTGAAGTACATTCTATAAGGAAATTCGAATGGAATAGCTGTCTCTTTTTTTAAACTCTCTTTACTTTCTGTTAACTAGGTGCCATCAGAATTGGAAAATATTTTTTATTCAACTTTTAATTTATTATAGAGAAAGTTGTTCAGCATCTTCATTTTTAGGATGGTGTTTGGGCATGAGTGTTCAGTCACTCACCTGTATCAGACTCTTTGGGAGCATATGGACTTAGCCTACCAGGCTCCTCTGTTCATGGGATTCTCCAGGGAAGAATACTGGAGTGTATAGACATTCCCTTCTCCAAGTGATTTTCCTGACCCAGGTATCAAATATAGGTCTCCCACATTGCAGCAGATTCTTTACCATCTGAACCGCCAGGGAATATTTACATATATTTAATGGTTATGTGTGTATGTTAACCCTAAGGACTGTGGTCTGTCAAACTCCTCTGTCCATGGGATCCTGCAGGCAAATAACTGAAGTGGGTTGCCATGCCCTCCTCCAAGGAATCTTTCTGACCCAGGGATCAAACCCATATCACTTAAGTATCCTGAATTGGCAAGAGGATTCTTTTACCACTGAGCCACTTGAGAAGTCCCTTTAGGACAGTGAAAGAGAAATAAAAGTTTCAGGGAGTTTAGAGAATATCTTTGATGACCACGGCAAATAGACTTGGTGAATCCTCTTTACCCTCAGAAAGCCCACTTCTTGCAAATGACAAAGCCTTAGGGAGAAGTCTGGGCTTAGGATAAACTATCCTACTTTAACAATAATCTTCTAACTTTAGAACAATTTTAGGTTTATAGAATTATTGTAAAGGTACTACAGAGAGTTCTTTAAAGTCTATACCAAATTTTCCTTGTTCTTAAGTCTTACATTAATAGAGTACATTTGTCACAATTAACAGATACATACTAATACATTACCATTAATGAAACTCTATATTTTATTCAAATTTCCTCAGTTTTGCCATTTTTTTTCTATTTGAGGATTCTATCCAGGACACCGTAATATATTTATACATCATTTCTCCTTGAGTGTATCTTGGATGTGATAGTTTTTTATGACGTTGACAATTTTAAGGACTATTAGTCAGGAATTTTGTAGAATATCCTTCAATTGGAAATTCTCTAATTTTTTTTCCCTCAAGATACAACTAAAGTATATAGTTTTGGGGAGGGAAATGACAAAGGAGAAATATCATCCCATCATGAAACATCAAGGTTGCACACTGTCAATAGGACCATTCATACCAACCTTAATCACTTAGCTAGTCAATGTTTGCCAGGTTCTCTAGCATGAAATTATCCCTCCCCCCTTGCCATAACCTTACTATTTGGAAGAAAGTCACTTTGCATCATCCACACTTAGAGAGTTATATTCCTTCTCTAAGGATTGAGTATCTAGAGACATTATTTGCAATTTTTGTCCATGGGAGACTTAGAATGCTTTTGCTGTGAATGAGAAGATTCAGCTCAATCTACTCCTAACTTACAATAAAGGCATATCAACATTTTAAAACAGTAATTTCCCTCATTTATTAAAATTCTGCTATGAAAGGAGAAGTGAAAATTACAGACTTTGATATCCTGCTGTGTTTGTGACAAAATTACCTAAAAGCAGTATTAGTTTTCACAACTATGGAAGGAAATTAAGATAAGGAAAATCACTGAGTTTTTATGGGCATTATGCTTTATTCTCTGATGGTACTGATTTTAAATACATGTAAAATTGCCTTTTTAAGAAGCACTAATACTTTGAGTGTTCAGATCATGAAAAGGATCAATTAAATCATATCTGCATAATTTTACTTACAGTTTTACCTTCTAACTATTGTTAACTACTGTGATTTCTAGATGAATAAATATTGCATGGATTATATCCTATTGTGACAATCACAGTTCCTTCTTCAAAAGAGCCTCTTGATGAAGGTGAAAAGGACAGTGAAAAGTTGGCTTAAAACTCAACACTCAGAAAACAAAAATCAGGCATTCGGTCCCTTCACTTCATGGCAAATAGATGGGAAAACAATGGAAACAGTGACAGACATTTTCCTGGCCTCCAAAATCACTGTGGATGGTGACTGCAATCATGTTATTAAAAGACACTTGCTCCTTGGAAGGAAAGCTATGACAAGCCTAGACAGTGTATTAAAAAGCAGAGATGTCACTTTGTTGACAAAGGTCTGTTAGTCAAAGCTATGGTTTCTCCAGTAGTCATGTATAGATGTGAGAGTTGGACCATAAAGAAGGCTGAGTGCCAAAGAATTGATGGTTTTGAAGTGTGGTGCTAAAAGCTTTTGGGCTACAAAGAGATCAAACCAGTTAATCCTAAAGGAAATCAACTCTTGAGTATTCCTTGGAAGGACTGGTGCTAAAGCTGAAGCTCCAAAACTTTGGCCACCTGATGAGAGGAACTGACTCATGGAAAAGAGCCTGATGCTGGGAAAGATTGAGGAAAGAGGAGAAGGGGCAGAGAGAGGATGATATGGTTGGATTGGGCTGAATAACATGAGTTAGCAAACTGACGCCTTCTCTAAGGATTGAGTATCTAGAGACATTATTTGCAATTTTTGTCCATGGGAGACTGAGCTTTTGCTGTGAATAAAATTCAGCTCAATCTACTCCTAACTTACAATAAAGGCATATCAACATTTTAAAACAGTAATTTCCCTCATTTATTAAAATTCTGCTATGAAAGGAGAAGTGAAAATTACAGACTTTGATATCCTGCTGTGTTTGTGACAAAATTACCTAAAAGCAGTATTAGTTTTCACAACTATGGAAGGAAATTAAGATAAGGAAAATCACTGAGTTTTTATGGGCATTATGCTTTATTCTCTGATGGTACTGATTTTAAATACATGTAAAATTGCCTTTTTAAGAAGCACTAATACTTTGAGTGTTCAGATCATGAAAAGGATCAATTAAATCATATCTGCATAATTTTACTTACAGTTTTACCTTCTAACTATTGTTAACTACTGTGATTTCTAGATGAATAAATATTGCATGGATTATATCCTATTGTGACAATCACAGTTCCTTCTTCAAAAGAGCCTCTTGATGAAGGTGAAAAAGGACAGTGAAAAAGTTGGCTTAAAACTCAACACTCAGAAAACAAAAATCAGGCATTCG
Source organism: Tragulus kanchil (assembly GCA_022376925.1). Lineage (NCBI taxonomy): Eukaryota > Metazoa > Chordata > Mammalia > Artiodactyla > Tragulidae > Tragulus > Tragulus kanchil. The sequence continues at coordinate 126,725,499 of JAIOJX010000028.1, forward strand.
GTCCCTTCACTTCATGGCAAATAGATGGGAAAACAATGGAAACAGTGACAGACATTTTCCTGGCCTCCAAAATCACTGTGGATGGTGACTGCAATCATGTTATTAAAAGACACTTGCTCCTTGGAAGGAAAGCTATGACAAGCCTAGACAGTGTATTAAAAAGCAGAGATGTCACTTTGTTGACAAAGGTCTGTTAGTCAAAGCTATGGTTTCTCCAGTAGTCATGTATAGATGTGAGAGTTGGACCATAAAGAAGGCTGAGTGCCAAAGAATTGATGGTTTTGAAGTGTGGTGCTAAAAGCTTTTGGGCTACAAAGAGATCAAACCAGTTAATCCTAAAGGAAATCAACTCTTGAGTATTCCTTGGAAGGACTGGTGCTAAAGCTGAAGCTCCAAAACTTTGGCCACCTGATGAGAGGAACTGACTCATGGAAAAGAGCCTGATGCTGGGAAAGATTGAGGGAAAGAGGAGAAGGGGCAGAGAGAGGATGATATGGTTGGATGGCATCACTGACTGAATAAACATGAGTTTGAGCAAACCTAGGAGACGATGAAGGACAAGGAAACCTGGCACGTGGCAGTCCATTAGGTTTTAAAAATCAGAACACGACTTAGAGACTGAACAACAAAACACATGACTCTCCTGTTCAGGCCTAGTTACTTTTCTATCAAATACACTATTTTGATCATAACAAAATGTCATTTAGATCATTTCAAAGAATACCCAGGGAAATTATTCTGCATTTAACATACAGGCTCAGCATTTATAAAAAATTGTTTGTGTGGTAGATATGGGTCATTGTAGGGGGTGTATAGGTACACAAAACTTGAATTCAGCTGGATTTGTTTCTCAACAAGATGGCACATCACAGGCCCTGCATCATTTTTTTTCCTTTGAAATGTTTGGTTTTTAAGAGAGATTTTAAGGGAATAAAGTGATTTCATCACCATAACAAAACAGAATTATAACATCTGTTTCACAATGTGGCTCATATCTTTTTTGACAGTTCTAACACATTTCTGAATATAACATTACTTCCCATGGGTAACATCACTAGATATGGAATTGCACATATTTTGAGAATATATTTTCTTTCCTTTCTGTTTTTCTCCCTTCTTACTTCCATCTTTTGTTTCTTCATGGGGAGAATAGAGTGAAGTTCAAGAAAATAAGAACTTTACTCTCATATGACTGGCCAATGCTAATGCTTTTTAAATTAGTTGCTCTTCCTGGTCTCCACAATGTATAATTGCCTTTCAAAAATATTCTGGGATTCCCTGGTGGTTCAGTGGGTAAAGATTCTGCCTTGCAGTGTGAGGGGCACTGGTTTTATCCCTGGCATAGGAAGATCCTACATGCCGGGGAGAGGCTGGACCTGTGCGTCCATTGATGAGCCAGTGCTCTGGAGCATGCCAGAGCTGGAATTGATGGTTTTGAAGTGTGGTGCTAAAAGCTTTTGGGCTACAAAGAGATCAAACCAGTTAATCCTAAAGGAAATCAACTCTTGAGTATTCCTTGGAAGGACTGGTGCTAAAGCTGAAGCTCCAAAACTTTGGCCACCTGATGAGAGGAACTGACTCATGGAAAAGAGCCTGATGCTGGGAAAGATTGAGGAAAGAGGAGAAGGGGCAGAGAGAGGATGATATGGTTGGATGGCATCACTGACTGAATAAACATGAGTTTGAGCAAACCTAGGAGACGATGAAGGACAAGGAAACCTGGCACGTGGCAGTCCATTAGGTTTTAAAAATCAGAACACGACTTAGAGACTGAACAACAAAACACATGACTCTCCTGTTCAGGCCTAGTTACTTTTCTATCAAATACACTATTTTGATCATAACAAAATGTCATTTAGATCATTTCAAAGAATACCCAGGGAAATTATTCTGCATTTAACATACAGGCTCAGCATTTATAAAAAATTGTTTGTGTGGTAGATATGGGTCATTGTAGGGGGTGTATAGGTACACAAAACTTGAATTCAGCTGGATTTGTTTCTCAACAAGATGGCACATCACAGGCCCTGCATCATTTTTTTTCCTTTGAAATGTTTGGTTTTTAAGAGAGATTTTAAGGGAATAAAGTGATTTCATCACCATAACAAAACAGAATTATAACATCTGTTTCACAATGTGGCTCATATCTTTTTTGACAGTTCTAACACATTTCTGAATATAACATTACTTCCCATGGGTAACATCACTAGATATGGAATTGCACATATTTTGAGAATATATTTTCTTTCCTTTCTGTTTTTCTCCCTTCTTACTTCCATCTTTTGTTTCTTCATGGGGAGAATAGAGTGAAGTTCAAGAAAATAAGAACTTTACTCTCATATGACTGGCCAATGCTAATGCTTTTTAAATTAGTTGCTCTTCCTGGTCTCCACAATGTATAATTGCCTTTCAAAAAATATTCTGGGGATTCCCTGGTGGTCCAGTGGGTAAAGATTCTGCCTTGCAGTGTGAGGGGCACTGGTTTTATCCCTGGCATAGGAAGATCCTACATGCCGGGGAGAGGCTGGACCTGTGCGTCCATTGATGAGCCAGTGCTCTGGAGCACATGTGCCCAGAGCTGGTGCTCTGCAGCGAGAGAGGCCACTGTGATGGGAGGCCCACATAGGCCAAGGAATGAAGATGGATGAAAATAAATGAAAGGCTAATAAAAGAGGCCAAAATTAAAAAAAAAATATTCCGATGGCTCCTTACATTCTTCTTCATAATTATTTGAAATGGGTTCTAAAACATGTATAAAAGAGTTTATAAAACAAAAATGTTGTTACAAGACAAACAAACACCTTTGTAAGCAACATCTCTGAAGTCTCTCTCGTGTCCCCTAGCGATCTCCACTACCAATTCCCACCCATAAAGGTAATCACTATTTTGACTTTCACAATTATTATTTCAATGATTGCATTCCTAAACACAGTTATTATTTCATTGATTGCATTCTTAAATACTATAATTTAATTTTGTCTGCTGTTTGAAAATTCAATAGATAGCATAATATAGAATGTGCTGTTTTGTGACTATTTTTTTTCAGTCAATAATATGGGCTTTTTCGCTGTTGTTGCACGTTTCTGTAATTCATTTATTTTCAATCCCATATAGAAGTCCATTTTATCACTCTATTAGAATTTGTTTCTCCACTATATTCTAAATGTGTGTTAGGGATATTTCTAGTTTGAAGCTGGTATAGATAATACTGGTGGGTAGATTCTTTTCTGTGTCTCCTTATGTACAATGTATTCTGTTGGGTATGTAAGAATAACAGATTTGAGGTCATTGGGTGGCATATATACAACTTGAGTGGACAATCTCACTCTTTCCTAACCATAGTAATAGAAGCTTTCACTCCTAAGCAGCATGAATGAAAGCTTTTATTCTTGCACATTCTTGTCAGTGCTTTTGAAAGTAAACGTGTTAATCATTCAGTCATATCTGACTTTTTGTGACCCCATGAACTGTAGCCCACCAGCTTTCTTTCTCTGTCCATGGAATTCTACAGGCTTTTACTTTTGATCTTTAAATGTTGACCAAATAACATGTGACAATTCATTGTGCTTTCAGTTTTCCCATTGGCAAGTTGAATCATTTTTTTCTTTTTTTTGTGACACGGCTATTTTAATCTCTTGCCCAGGGCATTTGTACCCACCTTTGCTGGCCTTATACACATTTTTGAGTTGGGTTAGTCCCATCCCTGGTGGCTCAGATCATAAAGAATCTGCCTGCCAATGCAGGATATACAGGAGACCGGGTTCAATCCCTGGGTTGGGAAGATCCCTTGAAGTAAATGGCAATCCACTCCAGTATTCTTGCTTGGAGAATCCCATGGACAGAGAAGACCGTCAGGCTACAGTCCATGGGGTCACAAAGAGTCAGATAAGACTGAGCAACTAATACACATGCACACATGACTGGGTAAGAAGCTGCTTAGCTTCTCGATTTTAAACTTTACCCTCCAGAATTCTTACATGCTCCAGGGAGAAATGGGGCTCTAACCCTCTGGCTTAATTCCCTGGTACCTCAGTACTCTCCTACCTTTAATTTGATTTAAAAATTGCTTTTTCTTGTTTTGTTTTTTGGATATCTTTTCTAATTGTCTTTAGCAGGATTATTGGTCTCAAATACTTAGTGGGTCTTTAGAAATAATAGAAACTCCCCTATGTTCTACAAGATAATTTAACAAATATGTTTGAGGTACTTAATATTATAATGCCACACACCAGAGATTAATATGCAAAATTCTTAATAGCATCAACATAAAGTTATTGAATCATATTAGCAAAATGGAAGAATACATTTTGCCATTTTGCACAAATGCTATTTGTGTGTCTAATCTTCTCTGTGTAGTGTTTTTTTCTCTTTTTACTCCAACTCAGGTATCTTCTTTTTTCTTTATTTGCAGAACACACACAATTAACCCCACTCTTTTGGTGATGACATTTGTATATTTACTCATCAAAATCCTTACCATTTGCTGTGTGTCAGGCACCATGTAAGGAAGTAGCGAACAGAAAGTTGTAGTCTCTGCAACTGACATTAGTGAGTGTGTCTGCATATTTTATCCATGTCTATTGTACACTCTCAAATGGTAAAGGTCATATTTTGTAATTTTGCTGTATCCCACTTAGTCCGTATATGATATATTCCTATAAAATCTATTATACACATGTACTAAATACTAAGTGTTCCATAAATACATCGTGAAAAAATTGAATGAATATTTTTTGGCTCTCTTGAAGTGGATTATGCAGCAAACGTAATATGCTTAGATAAAGAAAATGACCATATGTTTAGACAGATATGTCTTTGATGATTTGCAAATCAGCATTTCATCATCTGTTAGCATTTCCAAATTATTTTACTGCTAATAAAGGAAAATGTTTTATATGCTATGCATTTTTATTAATTTTTAAAATGGTTATTGCCATCTTGAATATAAGACCTCAGGAAAATGATAAAAATAGTGGCAGTGGAATCAATTTAAAAAGCCGTTGATTCAGGAAAAGTGTTTAGTAGGAAGAAATCTGAGGCAGAAATAAAATGACAGATTAAAAGAGATACACTGTTAGGGAATAATAAAATGTAATTGAAAAGATTACCTGATTAACTGTTAATATCAATGTTCTCTAACTTCTTCTTAAACAATTAGCTGGTGAACTGATCCTTCAGAGAAAGTCTTACCAGGGAAATATCAAAAAAATCTAGATCTTAATGTTTGAGTGAGACCTCAAATTCTATTTCCTCAAATACAGAATAAAAAAAAACAAAGTAAATTGGGAAAACCCAGAAGCATAATATATATAATGTCAGCCAAATGTCATTTAATGCTCTTGGTTAAGTCTATCAAAATTATTTTTGTTTTATGCAGAAGGAGTAAAAGAAATAATTGCATGTGTTCAGAATTTGTGAATGCCTTAACGTTTCCCTCAAGATTAACTCAAGGACAGACCTATACGGAAGAATGATGATGATAGAAAAGAAGTGTCCATAGAAGAGGAGAGGAGGAAAAGACAAACACAAATGGTGAGTCACAGCTGGGCTGTAAATCTTGTCTTAGTTTTTCAGTGTATTTCTTATTTCCTTGATTGGATGCTAGGGAATATATTCCTAGGAACAGCTCAGGGAGCACCACCCAAATCTCAGAAGTGAAGTTTTGAGGTAGGATCACTATTTTGGAACCATCAAAGTTAACTCACTTATATCTTCCTGACAAGTACTATAAAGACAGACCAGCAGTGTGTGAACAGAAGATAAATAGCATCAGACATGTGGATGAGGACATTCAATTCCCAATGAACTGAAGAGAGTAAATATGACCTTGGATGTCCTTTCTAGAACATGTAGCATAGGATTACCCTACAGTGATCCATAAAAATGTGGTAACAACAAAGCATTAGTAGTAATAACTTGCATTTTTTCTATGTGTTTGAAATATAAAGTGCTTTGATATAAATTATCCTGTTAGCATTTCCAAATTATTTTACTGCTAATAAAGGAAAATGTTTTATATGCTATGCATTTTTATTAATTTTTAAAATGGTTATTGCCATCTTGAATATAAGACCTCAGGAAAATGATAAAAATAGTGGCAGTGGAAACAATTTAAAAAGCCGTTGATTCAGGAAAAGTGTTTAGTAGGAAGAAATCTGAGGCAGAAATAAAATGACAGATTAAAAGAGATACACTGTTAGGGAATAATAAAATGTAATTGAAAAGATTACCTGATTAACTGTTAATATCAATGTTCTCTAACTTCTTCTTAAACAATTAGCTGGTGAACTGATCCTTCAGAGAAAGTCTTACCAGGGAAATATCAAAAAAATCTAGATCTTAATGTTTGAGTGAGACCTCAAATTCTATTTCCTCAAATACAGAATAAAAAAAAACAAAGTAAATTGGGAAAACCCAGAAGCATAATATATATAATGTCAGCCAAATGTCATTTAATGCTCTTGGTTAAGTCTATCAAAATTATTTTTGTTTTATGCAGAAGGAGTAAAAGAAATAATTGCATGTGTTCAGAATTTGTGAATGCCTTAACGTTTCCCTCAAGATTAACTCAAGGACAGACCTATACGGAAGAATGATGATGATAGAAAAGAAGTGTCCATAGAAGAGGAGAGGAGGAAAAGACAAACACAAATGGTGAGTCACAGCTGGGCTGTAAATCTTGTCTTAGTTTTTCAGTGTATTTCTTATTTCCTTGATTGGATGCTAGGGAATATATTCCTAGGAACAGCTCAGGGAGCACCACCCAAATCTCAGAAGTGAAGTTTTGAGGTAGGATCACTATTTTGGAACCATCAAAGTTAACTCACTTATATCTTCCTGACAAGTACTATAAAGACAGACCAGCAGTGTGTGAACAGAAGATAAATAGCATCAGACATGTGGATGAGGACATTCAATTCCCAATGAACTGAAGAGAGTAAATATGACCTTGGATGTCCTTTCTAGAACATGTAGCATATGATTACCCTCCAGTGATCCATAAAAATGTGGTAACAACAAAGCATTAGTAGTAATAACTTGCATTTTTTCTATGTGTTTGAAATATAAAGTGCTTTGATATAAATTATCCTGTTTGAGTGCCATATTTTTCCTGTGATGTAAGGAAGAATATATTTTTGAAGAAGGAAACCGAAACTCCTGACAGTGGAAAGATTGTTCAAAGTGATCCAGCTATTAAGTGGTAAAGCTGACACTTGAGCCAAGGTGCCCAACCCTTTCTCTTATGCCTTTTCTGATAATGCCATGATAACCCAGGCCTAACCCAGGCTGCTGATCTGTCTTTAGATAAGAATCTAAAATACAAAATCTAGCTTATCATAATCATGCCCTCACACATACAATACAATATTAAAAAAAGGAATCAATCTTAAGCAGATATGGGCTTCCACAGTGGCTCAGAGGGTAAAGAATCTGCCTGAAATGCAGGAGACTCAGGTTTGATCCGTGGATTGTGAGGATTCTCTGGCAAGAATACTCCAGTATTCTTGCCTGGAAAGCTCAATGGACAGAAGGACTGGTGGGCTACAGTCAGTGGTGTTGCAAAGAATCAGATGTAGCTAACACTTTAATGCTAGACAAATATATTCATAAATTGATGGATCTTGTTTCTTGAAGTTTTTTTTTTAAAGATTTATTCATTTATTTTTGGGGGTGGGGTAGGGAGGGAGGGGGTGGGTGGGCCACTTCTATTGGTCATTCATTTGTCTCGTTTCATCCATCTTTGTTCTTTGGCCCATGTGGGCCTCCCATCGCGGTGGTGTCTGTCATTGCAGAGCACCGGCTCTGGGCGCATGCACCCCAGAGCTCTGGCTCGGTAATTGGACACATCGGTTAAGCCGCTCCGAAGCACGTGGGATCTTCCCAGGCCAGGAACAAACCGGCGCCCCTTGCACTGCAAGGCGGTGTCCTTACCCACTGGACCACCAGGGAAGCCCTGTTTCTTGAAGTTTTAAAAAAAACCTTAATATCACCTATGCATATTTTATGCATTTATCTTATAGTCACTAACTGCTAAATGGATGTGTCAGGTAAGTATAACTAGACACTAAAACATGAATAATGTATCCAAGAAGACATCTTGTAAGTACAACAGTGCAGATTCTACACATTTATTTCCATAAATAATACAAAAATATATGGTAAATAAGACTTTGAAATTTTTATAAAGATGAAGTTAGTTATATCTGTTGACTCTTAGGTCTCCTTTTGTTTTTTGTTTTTTTTTTTGGCCACTTCTACTGATCTTTCATTCATTCATTTATCTTTGTTCTTTTTTGGCCTGTGTGGGCCTCCCATCGCAGTGGCCTCTCTCGCTGCAGACACCGGCTCTAGGCGCATGCGCTCCAGAGCACTGGCTCGATAGTTGGACACATCTGTCCAGCCGCTCCGTGGCACGTGGGATCCTCCCAGGCCAGGGATTGAACCGGCACCTCCTGCACTGCAAGGCGGTGTCCTTACCCACTAGACCACCAGGGAAGCCCCTTTTGTCTCTTTAAATGTTACCTCACAGAATGCCATACGGTTGGAAATGATGAAGCCCTCTGAAGGCATAAGTTTGTCCTGTAAGTGGCAAGTATTGCCATTAAAATTCCTATTTACCCTTAGCCTCATTTGATGTCCTTCAGAAATGATGAGATTGGCAGCCAATCTGAATCAGTGTATATGGTCTATTGATCTTAATGTTTAAACTAATGGTTCTCTTCTAATTATTTAAACCCACAACAGGCAACTTAGTAAGTGCCCAGGCAGTGTTATATCAGTATGAATGACTTTGTGACCCATGGTTTGTGTGTAAAGCAAGCAACTTAGATAGTTATTAAAAAGTTTACTTAAAACCTCCCAAAACAACTGGTTTGTAAACCTTTAAAATGTTAGAAGAGTTCAGGGAATCCAAGTTGGTATTTTTATGGAATGTTTAAAGCCAGACATAAATATTTTAGTGAACTGAACTGCTCAGTCATCTGGAGTTTATGACTTGGTTCAAAACCATTTATCTAGTCAGAAGGTAGTCCTCAGCTATAGTTTAACACTTCTGTTATACAATTGCAGCAATGAAGTATTACTGATTCTCAGCTTAAAGAGTTCTGAAGTTTAAATTTAAAATTGGATTCTACAAATCATATGCATTTATCTTATAGTCACTAACTGCTAAATGGATGTGTCAGGTAAGTATAACTAGACACTAAAACATGAATAATGTATCCAAGAAGACATCTTGTAAGTACAACAGTGCAGATTCTACACATTTATTTCCATAAATAATACAAAAATATATGGTAAATAAGACTTTGAAATTTTTATAAAGATGAAGTTAGTTATATCTGTTGACTCTTAGGTCTCCTTTTGTTTTTTGTTTTTTTTTTTGGCCACTTCTACTGATCTTTCATTCATTCATTTATCTTTGTTCTTTTTTGGCCTGTGTGGGCCTCCCATCGCAGTGGCCTCTCTCGCTGCAGACACCGGCTCTAGGCGCATGCGCTCCAGAGCACTGGCTCGATAGTTGGACACATCTGTCCAGCCGCTCCGTGGCACGTGGGATCCTCCCAGGCCAGGGATTGAACCGGCACCTCCTGCACTGCAAGGCGGTGTCCTTACCCACTAGACCACCAGGAAGCCCTTTTGTCTCTTTAAATGTTACCTCACAGAATGCCATACGGTTGGAAATGATGAAGCCCTCTGAAGGCATAAGTTTGTCCTGTAAGTGGCAAGTATTGCCATTAAAATTCCTATTTACCCTTAGCCTCATTTGATGTCCTTCAGAAATGATGAGATTGGCAGCCAATCTGAATCAGTGTATATGGTCTATTGATCTTAATGTTTAAACTAATGGTTCTCTTCTAATTATTTAAACCCACAACAGGCAACTTAGTAAGTGCCCAGGCAGTGTTATATCAGTATGAATGACTTTGTGACCCATGGTTTGTGTGTAAAGCAAGCAACTTAGATAGTTATTAAAAAGTTTACTTAAAACCTCCCAAAACAACTGGTTTGTAAACCTTTAAAATGTTAGAAGAGTTCAGGGAATCCAAGTTGGTATTTTTATGGAATGTTTAAAGCCAGACATAAATATTTTAGTGAACTGAACTGCTCAGTCATCTGGAGTTTATGACTTGGTTCAAAACCATTTATCTAGTCAGAAGGTAGTCCTCAGCTATAGTTTAACACTTCTGTTATACAATTGCAGCAATGAAGTATTACTGATTCTCAGCTTAAAGAGTTCTGTATAGCTAAAATAGTTAAGGGATGTGAAACTTGGGGATGATTACTAAAACCAGTAAAAAAGCAACAAAACCTATAAAAATATGTGCATTTTATTGAAGAACAATCATTTACTTTTCAGCAATCTCAGGATTATATGCCTTGAAATATTTTTTCCCATGACTGAAATAAGGACCTTTGCTGAAACCTCATGAAACAAAGAAGGAAGGTAATAAATATTAATAGAGCTGTTTACATGGTTCTGTAGCTGAATTTATGCTTGTAATAATACAGGTACACTCTCCAAATTGCTAGCAAGGGGAAGAAATGGGCTTTATTAATGTCTACAATTTCAAAGTACTGCTCCAGATTTTACTCAGGAAATTATTGCTTAAAATCAGTGGAATGTGTAAGAGTGTTTTCCCTTAGTTTCTGTCCTACACCTTATTTCTATTACTCTTTCATTTTGAAAATTTCAAGGTTAAGCAACTAGCTCCTTCATGGTAGAACACAATAAAATGAAATTACATTAATAAAGCAAAGTTTGGGCTAAGATATTGGATAATGTGAAGGTATCAATGTGATTACCATGCTACCATAACAATGACGAATTCTGTACAATGAAGTTACCTTCTTCAGGTTCTACAAGAGAGTTAAATGTGCTTTATATCAGAATGAACCTTTTTGAGGACAAGGACACTGCTGTATCTCAAGGACCCCAAATAATGTCTGGAATTAAATAAGCACGTAAAATTTTTTTGAGTGAACTAATGAATAATTATAATAAATCAGCAAGAACCTAAGCTTACATCATGCAGAAGTATGTGACTGTGATATTGGCTTGACATTTTCACCAAAATACTAAGCCAGCACACCAAACTCAACATCTCCAAAATCAAAAAATATTTTCTTCCACAATAGCTTCATAACTAATTATGCCTGTTATCTGATGAATATTATTATATATTTTGTGACACTTCCTGACACTCTCAGTCATGTATTACTCCATATCACCTTCTTAACTCCTTCAAAGGCTTCTCACTCTACCTTGGCAATATTTTCATTTAGCTACGTACTCTCCAATCCAATCTCCACTGTTCTGATTTGTTTATTTAGGTATATGCCACTGCTTGGCATATATCCTGAGGAAACCAAATTTGAAAAAGACACATGTACCCCATTGTTCATGACAGCACTTTTTACAATAGCTAAGACATGGAAGCAACCTAGCTGTCCATGAGCAGATGAATGAATAAATAAGCTGTGGTACATATATACAATGGAATATTATTTAGCTGTAAAAAGGAATGCATTTGAGTCAGTTCTAATGAGGTGGATGAACCTAGAGCCTATTATTCAGAGTGATGGAGTCAGAAAGAGAAAGATAAATATTGCATTCTGACACATATATATGGAATATAGAAAGATTGTACTGATGAATGTATATGCAGGGGAGCAATCAAAAAACAGACATAGGGAACAGACTTATGAATATTGTGGGGAGGGAGGAGAGGGTGAGATGTATGGAAAGAGTAACATGGAAGCTTACTTTACCATACGCAAAATAAATAAGCAATGAGAATTTGTTGTAAGACTAAGGGAATTCAAACAGGGGCTCTGTAACAACTTAGAGGGATGGAATGGAGAGGGAGATGGGAGGGAAGTTTGGGGAGGGAATGTATGTAATCCTGTAAAGCAAAGTTTGGGCTAAGATATTGGATAATGTGAAGGTATCAATGTGATTACCATGCTACCATAACAATGACGAATTCTGTACAATGAAGTTACCTTCTTCAGGTTCTACAAGAGAGTTAAATGTGCTTTATATCAGAATGAACCTTTTTGAGGACAAGGACACTGCTGTATCTCAAGGACCCCAAATAATGTCTGGAATTAAATAAGCACGTAAAATTTTTTTGAGTGAACTAATGAATAATTATAATAAATCAGCAAGAACCTAAGCTTACATCATGCAGAAGTATGTGACTGTGATATTGGCTTGACATTTTCACCAAAATACTAAGCCAGCACACCAAACTCAACATCTCCAAAATCAAAAAATATTTTCTTCCACAATAGCTTCATAACTAATTATGCCTGTTATCTGATGAATATTATTATATATTTTGTGACACTTCCTGACACTCTCAGTCATGTATTACTCCATATCACCTTCTTAACTCCTTCAAAGGCTTCTCACTCTACCTTGGCAATATTTTCATTTAGCTACGTACTCTCCAATCCAATCTCCACTGTTCTGATTTGTTTATTTAGGTATATGCCACTGCTTGGCATATATCCTGAGGAAACCAAATTTGAAAAAGACACATGTACCCCATTGTTCATGACAGCACTTTTTACAATAGCTAAGACATGGAAGCAACCTAGCTGTCCATGAGCAGATGAATGAATAAATAAGCTGTGGTACATATATACAATGGAATATTATTTAGCTGTAAAAAGGAATGCATTTGAGTCAGTTCTAATGAGGTGGATGAACCTAGAGCCTATTATTCAGAGTGATGGAGTCAGAAAGAGAAAGATAAATATTGCATTCTGACACATATATATGGAATATAGAAAGATTGTACTGATGAATGTATATGCAGGGGAGCAATCAAAAAACAGACATAGGGAACAGACTTATGAATATTGTGGGGAGGGAGGAGAGGGTGAGATGTATGGAAAGAGTAACATGGAAGCTTACTTTACCATACGCAAAATAAATAAGCAATGAGAATTTGTTGTAAGACTAAGGGAATTCAAACAGGGGCTCTGTAACAACTTAGAGGGATGGAATGGAGAGGGAGATGGGAGGGAAGTTTGGGGGGAGGGAATGTATGTAATCCTGTGGCCAGTTCATTTTGTTATTTGACAGTAAACAATACAACTCTGTAAAGCTATTATCCTTCAATTTTTTTAAAAAAGAAACGTGCTTGATTCAGTAAAGTTTACACTTCTGAAATAAAAATCTGCTTTCCTCTTTATTCTTTTTCTCCAGAAAAAAATTAAATTATTATTAAGGAAAAAAAGAAACCAAAAGATTTAGTGTATAGAAGGATGACAAAGAAGATAGAAATGGTAATATAAAACATAAACTCCAACAGGAAGGCTATATATTAAACTTCTTTTCTTGATCAACTTTGATCTTTGATTAACTACAGTTTGTGCTATTAAGAAAGGGAGAGATGGCCAGAATGTACATGAAAAGATGTTCAACATCACTAATTATTAGAGAAATGCAGATCAAAACTACAAGGAGGTATGACCTCACACTTGTCAGAATGGCTATAATCAAAAAAATCTATAACTAACACATGCTGGTGAGGGAGTGGAGGAAAGGGAAGGCTCCTATATTGTTGGTGGAAATGTAATCGGTCCAGCCACTATGGAGAATAGTATGGAAATTCCTTGAAAAATCTAAAAAATAGTTATCATACGACCCAGTAACCCCACTCCTGGGCCTCTATCTTGAGAACACCATAATTTGAAAAGATAAATGCACCCTGGCGTTCATTGCAGCACTATTTACAATGGCCAAGACATGGAAGCAACATAAATGTCCATCTACAGAGGAATGGTTAAAAAAGATGAGGTACATGTACACAGTAGACTATTACTTGGCCATAACATGAACAAAATAATGTCATTTACAGCAAAATGGATGGACCTCAGGACTGTCATACTAACTGAAGTAAGTTCGACATAGAAAGACAAATAACATATGACATCACTTACATGTGCCATCTAAAAAAAAATGGTACAAATGAACATATTTACAAACAGAAATAGAGACACGGATATAGACATAAACACACTACTACATATAAAATAGGTAATTAATAAGGGCCTACCCTATAGCAAAGCAAACTCTATACTCATTATTCTGTAATGGTCTTCATGGGAAAAGTGTCTAAAAAAAAGAGTGTGTGTGTATAATCAACTATGCTCCAGTTTTAAAAAAAGTTAGATGTGAAGAGGACCAACATTTGCAAAACAGAAGAAAGATTAACTGAACAAGCATCACTGATTCAGTAAAGTTTACACTTCTGAAATAAAAATCTGCTTTCCTCTTTATTCTTTTTCTCCAGAAAAAAATTAAATTATTATTAAGGAAAAAAAGAAACCAAAAGATTTAGTGTATAGAAGGATGACAAAGAAGATAGAAATGGTAATATAAAACATAAACTCCAACAGGAAGGCTATATATTAAACTTCTTTTCTTGATCAACTTTGATCTTTGATTAACTACAGTTTGTGCTATTAAGAAAGGGAGAGATGGCCAGAATGTACATGAAAAGATGTTCAACATCACTAATTATTAGAGAAATGCAGATCAAAACTACAAGGAGGTATGACCTCACACTTGTCAGAATGGCTATAATCAAAAAAATCTATAACTAACACATGCTGGTGAGGGAGTGGAGGAAAGGGAAGGCTCCTATATTGTTGGTGGAAATGTAATCGGTCCAGCCACTATGGAGAATAGTATGGAAATTCCTTGAAAAATCTAAAAAATAGTTATCATACGACCCAGTAACCCCACTCCTGGGCCTCTATCTTGAGAACACCATAATTTGAAAAGATAAATGCACCCTGGCGTTCATTGCAGCACTATTTACAATGGCCAAGACATGGAAGCAACATAAATGTCCATCTACAGAGGAATGGTTAAAAAAGATGAGGTACATGTACACAGTAGACTATTACTTGGCCATAACATGAACAAAATAATGTCATTTACAGCAAAATGGATGGACCTCAGGACTGTCATACTAACTGAAGTAAGTTCGACATAGAAAGACAAATAACATATGACATCACTTACATGTGCCATCTAAAAAAAAATGGTACAAATGAACATATTTACAAACAGAAATAGAGACACGGATATAGACATAAACACACTACTACATATAAAATAGGTAA
This sequence comes from Tragulus kanchil, assembly GCA_022376925.1. Taxonomy (NCBI): domain Eukaryota; kingdom Metazoa; phylum Chordata; class Mammalia; order Artiodactyla; family Tragulidae; genus Tragulus; species Tragulus kanchil. The sequence goes on from JAIOJX010000028.1 coordinate 126,740,646, forward strand.
TTAATAAGGGCCTACCCTATAGCAAAGCAAACTCTATACTCATTATTCTGTAATGGTCTTCATGGGAAAAGTGTCTAAAAAAAAGAGTGTGTGTGTATAATCAACTATGCTCCAGTTTTAAAAAAAGTTAGATGTGAAGAGGACCAACATTTGCAAAACAGAAGAAAGATTAACTGAACAAGCATCACTGAAGAAATCTAATGGTTCAGATACATTAGTCAGCTGGAACAATCAGAACGTTAGTATTCCTGTTTGATCACTAATTACAGTATCATTGAAAATTTGGGATGAAGAATATTCAGTTGTAGCAAAAAATAATACAAATAAGCTATATTTAGTTGAGAATTTTTTAGTTTCCTTAACTTTTGACCTTCTGCCAAAGCATATGATAGCCTACATTTTTGGTGAGTTGATTTGTGGAAGTTATTAGTTCAAGAGCCTTTTTACCTAAAATTACTTGTTACTCCAGTATCTTACCTGGGAAATCCCATGGACAGAGGAGCCTTATGGGCCACTGTCCATGCATGAGGTTGCAAAGAGTCCAACGTTACTTAACAACTAAACAATAAACACAATCTATTTCCCAGTCCATGCTCTAGACATTCCTGAATGCTACTTTCCTCATCCAAAAGGAAGCAGTTTTATCTTTTTCACTAATTAACTACTCACTTTTCTTGTTCAGAAGGAGTGATCTTTTATAGCCATATATATTTTTTTCATGTACAGGAGATAGATAATTGGTAATACTTAAGGACACAGGTAATTAAACAGCAGGGTTGAATACCCAAGTTACTTAATTTACCAAGAATCATTAATGTATAACACTGCTTAAATTGGTTATATTTCAAAATTATAAAATTGTGGCATTTAAAGCAATTGTTTCTGGGTTTTTGTGATTATTCTTTCCCCTGTGTATTTGACTTCATATTTAATTGACAGTAGAAGAGTTCTTTGTAATCAGATAATCAACTTACATTTGTGTATTTAATTAACTTATTAATTCATGGTTTTAATTTGTTCAACAAATATTTATTGGTGAGGGAAGAGTTCTGTCTCATTTTTCAACTATCATCTGCAAGACGTCGTTTAAGGTAGGTTCAGAAAATGAATAAGGCAAATTTTCTCTGTCCATAGTTGGAGATTTGGGGAAAGACATAGAAATAATTAAATAGTACAACGTGGTAAGTAGCATTAAAGGGATTTTGATAAACTGCTCAGGGAACACAGAGAAATAATGAACTTTACCTGAAAGTTCCTAAAACAGTTTCATCAAACAGGCAAAATTTGATTTGGCATTGAAGATGAGTAAATGTGCATCAGGTGGAGGATTTGTTTATAACATTCACAGAGATGGCTTAAAGGTGGACCTCTGATGCATAAGGTACTTAGGGGAGAGGTCAATAATGGTCAAAGTGCAGGATATATGAAAGAATAGACTTTAGACTCTAAAATAGCTCACTTTTTAAAAATCAATATCTTGTGAGCTATCCTGATCATCGGAACTACTAAGTGCTTAAATTTCACAAAGGCTGTTACTTTATATCACTCAATGATGTTTCCATTATAGAAAACGCCCTGAGTCATTTGCTTTGCAGTAGTTCTGCAATGACTTTTCCACAGCCATTATTGCTCTGAACCAGTACCCTGTCTGGCTCTCCTACTATCGTTACTACAGCTAATGTCCAAATTCTGCTTCTGGCTTCCAAGTCCCTGATCCAAGATTTGAAGTGACTTTTGCCCCACCCTCCTTAATTAATTGAGTTCTTCTGACCAACCGTAGAAAACCTGACCTCTAAGTAATTGGAGAAATCCCTTAAAATTAGATTAATTCTCTCCACTTTACAATCTTCTGTAGCAGAACATGAATATATGACTTGAAATGAATTTGCCTGAGGTAGTCAGTTTTAAAATCAAAATTACTTCTTCAAATTGACTCAAGTAAGTGTCTCCAAATAGAACATGTCTTTTTGATCTCAAGCGTGTTCCTTGAATTTTCAGATATCCATTCTCACAGTCTTCAAATGGTACATGTCTTTCTTTCTGCAGGTTTGTAACATACATTTACTGTCTAAGAAACAAACCTTTTCTTCAACATTTCTTATATCCCTATCTAGCTATATGACATCATTTACTAAGCGTATAGTTTTTTTTTTTTTTTGTCTGTCCTTCTCATGGTTATCTTCCTTGGGAGGTGGAATGACATAATCTGGAATTGAGTAGAAGTGGACTTTGATGTTAACCCTTCCACTTAGTGATTTTGTGACTGTTTCCTCACCTGTGATGCACACCCTACTTTACAGCACTTTTGTGAGTATTTAATAAACACAGAACTCTTCGTCCAATATTGGTCATCAGTAGACATGTAACAGTATAACTCTTGTTTTGAAACTATGATTATTACTCCATGGCTCCTGCTCTGTTTTCAAAAAATCTACTACTGTCTTGTTATTTTCCATTAATAATATTTTTACAACCTCAATTTAGCCAAAGTCTTGCCTCTTCTTTATATCAGCCAATTTCTGACAGGAAAATGAACACTACCCTGGACATTTCAACAAAGGTCTTTGATAGAGGGAATTATAGGAACGTAGGTATGCAGAGCTGAAAGAATAAAAAGGAAGTGTTGTGATATGGATAGCAGGAGGAAACTGTTACCCCAGAGGACAGATTGGATTGCACAGAAACTGGAAACTGAGGGGAAAGCCCAAGGAAGCTGGGACTCAGATCTTTAAGAAAGGGTGTTGCCATTGCAGCTGCTGCTGTGCCTGAGGATAGACAATGAGGCTGGTTCTGGCTTCCAAGTCCCTGATCCAAGATTTGAAGTGACTTTTGCCCCACCCTCCTTAATTAATTGAGTTCTTCTGACCAACCGTAGAAAACCTGACCTCTAAGTAATTGGAGAAATCCCTTAAAATTAGATTAATTCTCCACTTTACAATCTTCTGTAGCAGAACATGAATATATGACTTGAAATGAATTTGCCTGAGGTAGTCAGTTTTAAAATCAAAATTACTTCTTCAAATTGACTCAAGTAAGTGTCTCCAAATAGAACATGTCTTTTTGATCTCAAGCGTGTTCCTTGAATTTTCAGATATCCATTCTCACAGTCTTCAAATGGTACATGTCTTTCTTTCTGCAGGTTTGTAACATACATTTACTGTCTAAGAAACAAACCTTTTCTTCAACATTTCTTATATCCCTATCTAGCTATATGACATCATTTACTAAGCGTATAGTTTTTTTTTTTTTTTGTCTGTCCTTCTCATGGTTATCTTCCTTGGGAGGTGGAATGACATAATCTGGAATTGAGTAGAAGTGGACTTTGATGTTAACCCTTCCACTTAGTGATTTTGTGACTGTTTCCTCACCTGTGATGCACACCCTACTTTACAGCACTTTTGTGAGTATTTAATAAACACAGAACTCTTCGTCCAATATTGGTCATCAGTAGACATGTAACAGTATAACTCTTGTTTTGAAACTATGATTATTACTCCATGGCTCCTGCTCTGTTTTCAAAAAATCTACTACTGTCTTGTTATTTTCCATTAATAATATTTTTACAACCTCAATTTAGCCAAAGTCTTGCCTCTTCTTTATATCAGCCAATTTCTGACAGGAAAATGAACACTACCCTGGACATTTCAACAAAGGTCTTTGATAGAGGGAATTATAGGAACGTAGGTATGCAGAGCTGAAAGAATAAAAAGGAAGTGTTGTGATATGGATAGCAGGAGGAAACTGTTACCCCAGAGGACAGATTGGATTGCACAGAAACTGGAAACTGAGGGGAAAGCCCAAGGAAGCTGGGACTCAGATCTTTAAGAAAGGGTGTTGCCATTGCAGCTGCTGCTGTGCCTGAGGATAGACAATGAGGCTGGTTCTGAGAGTTTCAAAGAAGCTGAAAGATGAAGTCAGATGCTGTTATTGCCTTCTCATTTCTCTCCAGTGCCCTTGGCTGTAGGAACTGGATCGAAAACTAGCAGTTCAAAGAAAACTATAGCTGGAAGAATCCTATCCACCAGGCAAACAAAGCCCAGTCTAGAAAAGTGAATTTAGAGCTGAGAGATAATGGATGAATGGTCAAATGTCTGGCTACTGAACATTTTTAAATACCCCTCTGCAGATATTTGAACTTTAATGTAACAAGAATTATACTATGAAGATTTGCCTGACAAGGCATATTTGTCCTATGGCAAATTAAGATTCTCTTACTTTTCCTTTAAAGGGAGATACAATATCCCAGAGGGCATGGCTCTCCATAGGGTTTAGTAAGAGAAAATTTAGTAAAATTATGAACATCTGATATGAACAGTCAACTCATTGGAAAAGTCCTTGATGCTGGGAAAGATTGAGGGCAGAAGGAGAATACAGCATCAGAGGGTGAGATGGTTGGATGGCATCTTATGCAACGGAAATGAACTTAAACAAACTTTGAGAGATGGTGAGGGACAGGGAGGCCTGACATTGCCACAGTCCATGACATTGCAAAGGGTCGGACATGACTGGCTGACTGAAAAACAACAACTTAGTGAAAGACAATAAGGTGGATCACCATAATGCATATGCAGCCTATATAATAAAATGTGAAAAGTTCATAGACCAGAGCAGGATATTTCTTTGAAGGATATTTTTACGAGCAGAAGGTATCCTGGGGGATGAGACAGAATAATTTCCCTGTACCCAGACCCAAGTAAAGGCGAGTTCAGACAGAAAACACTTTCCTTCTAAATTCCAGTTCAGATCCACTCTTTATTACTGTCTGGAGTACCGAGATTTTTTTTCTAGTCAAATTTTGACTTCTAAAATAAACAAAAATTACAATATTGAAGAAGTTGACAAGGTTTACAATTTTAAAAAGGAGTTCTTAAAATAAGGAGGCTTTTGTGATGTCATCAGCAGCATATGATGCGCTAAGCCAGGAAGTGGTTGGATTGGGGAAAACCAGTAGTTCCAATTTATTACCCACTGCAGGAAAATGGCAGAGTTGCCATCTTTCTAGATAATTGCTTGAAAAGGGGAATTTAAGAGCTGAGAGATAATGGATGAATGGTCAAATAGCAGTTCAAAAAAACTATAGCTGGAAGAATCCTATCCACCAGGCAAACAAAGCCCAGTCTAGAAAAGTGAATTTAGAGCTGAGAGATAATGGATGAATGGTCAAATGTCTGGCTACTGAACATTTTTAAATACCCCTCTGCAGATATTTGAACTTTAATGTAACAAGAATTATACTATGAAGATTTGCCTGACAAGGCATATTTGTCCTATGGCAAATTAAGATTCTCTTACTTTTCCTTTAAAGGGAGATACAATATCCCAGAGGGCATGGCTCTCCATAGGGTTTAGTAAGAGAAAATTTAGTAAAATTATGAACATCTGATATGAACAGTCAACTCATTGGAAAAGTCCTTGATGCTGGGAAAGATTGAGGGCAGAAGGAGAATACAGCATCAGAGGGTGAGATGGTTGGATGGCATCTTATGCAACGGAAATGAACTTAAACAAACTTTGAGAGATGGTGAGGGACAGGGAGGCCTGACATTGCCACAGTCCATGACATTGCAAAGGGTCGGACATGACTGGCTGACTGAAAAACAACAACTTAGTGAAAGACAATAAGGTGGATCACCATAATGCATATGCAGCCTATATAATAAAATGTGAAAAGTTCATAGACCAGAGCAGGATATTTCTTTGAAGGATATTTTTACGAGCAGAAGGTATCCTGGGGGATGAGACAGAATAATTTCCCTGTACCCAGACCCAAGTAAAGGCGAGTTCAGACAGAAAACACTTTCCTTCTAAATTCCAGTTCAGATCCACTCTTTATTACTGTCTGGAGTACCGAGATTTTTTTTCTAGTCAAATTTTGACTTCTAAAATAAACAAAAATTACAATATTGAAGAAGTTGACAAGGTTTACAATTTTAAAAAGGAGTTCTTAAAATAAGGAGGCTTTTGTGATGTCATCAGCAGCATATGATGCGCTAAGCCAGGAAGTGGTTGGATTGGGGAAAACCAGTAGTTCCAATTTATTACCCACTGCAGGAAAATGGCAGAGTTGCCATCTTTCTAGATAATTTGCTTCAAAGTTGCAGAAGAAACTTCAGAGATATTTAAATGGATGGCATTATACAGCAAGGCAGTTGCATCTTTCTTCCCCTGCTCAAAGCTACAAATGAGTTCAACCTTTTCCACAGTACATAATTTAACATTGACGGTTATTTATTTTGTTTAATAATAGAATAAGCAATGTAATATTATGCTGCAATAAGGATGCTTTTGTTTTTGGATAAATCAAGCAGTATAGTTCAAGGCTGTTTAATGTGAATTTTATTGTATAAAGTTTTACAATAGCTGATGCATAAATATAAAGTGGTTCTTCATTTTCTTTTCTTTTTTGTATTTATGTTTCATTGGCAAGGAACTTCACATTCAAGGAGAAGTTATAAAAATAAGAAAAACAGAAAAAGAAAAACAACAAGGAATGTGTAAAATGTTTTATCACTTGAAGGAAGTAGATTAATTGTTATATTAAATGCAAATAGTTTGCAATTCTGTATTAAAAGGCAGAGACTGTTGGATTGGGTTGAAAAATAAAACCAGCAATATATTGAATACATACACAGATAAAATTTAAAAAATAAAAACTTAAAACAAGCAATCAGGGGCTTTTTGGTGGTCCAGTGGCAAAGAATATGCCTGCCAATGCAGGAGGCACAGGTTTGATCCCTGATCTGAGAAGATTCCACTTGCCGCAGAGCAACTAAGCTTGTGTATCATAACTATTGAGTCTGTGCTCTAGAGCCTGGAAGCCAGAACTTCTTATAGAAGCCCATGTGCCCTAGAGCCTGTGTGCCACAATGAGAGAAGCCATTGAAATGAGAAACCCAAGCACTGTAGCTAAAGAGTATCCACCACTCATTTGCACCTAGAGAAAAGCTTAGGCAGCAACAAAGATCCAGCCCAGCCAAAAATAAATAAATAAAACTAAAAGCAATAACAAAATCAAATCAAAAAGCAATCAAGTTTTTGTGCCCTTTTAAGTTTATTGATTAAAGTTAATAATGGACCAACTTTGTCCTACTTTTTTCTTCTACATTTGTAGTTATTTTTGTTCTTGTTGGTTTGATGTTTTCTAACCAAATCTAGGTACAATGTAAGAACATTTCTAAAAATTGATTTCTGGAGAGTGAAAAGTCTTTTACATGGTACATATTGGTGAGAATAGCGACTGCATATTATCTTACCATATATATGTTCAAGCAATTGTTTGGAATGAAATAATAATTTTAATAACTTAATTTTATATAAAATTTAAGTCAGTTTTCTTGAAGTAACACAAAGGAAAAAATTATGGTGAATTTTGAATGATATCCAGGAGACTTACTGATATTTTAAGTTAGCTTGTCTATGCATACTTATACACAGTATATTTTTATAGATGACTAAATGGGCAATATTAGAATTTTCCAAGTTCTAGGGGTGTTTTCTCTCTTTGCTATGGGAAAGTTGCTTTGTATTTAGAGTAAGAATTCAATATATTGTTTAAATTGATAAATTTTATTCAAGAATGAAAAGCTAATTAATGGGATATTTGCTAAGGATCTAGTTCTCTATATGCTTTTAGAAACATAAAATGTCACCAATATATATGAAGGTTTTTAATAGTAAACATTTTAAGGCAATTTACTCTTTCAGAGGAATTATAAAAATAATAAAGAAAATTTTCATATAATTTTACCTAGCCTATCCTTATGTTAATGTCTTACCATAAGCATAAAAAAAAAAGATCAAAAGTAGGCAATTAACGTGGGCCCAATACTACTCACTGAAATACAGCACTTATTCAGATTTCATAGGTTTTTCTACTAATCCCTCTTTTTGATTCCAGGATCCAGTTCAGAATCTCACACTTTAGTGGCCTTGTCTCCTTGCTCTTCAAATCTATGACTTTTCCTTGGTTTTATTGTCTTTCTTGACTTTGACACTTTCGAAGAGTACTAGTCAGTTCTTTGGAGACTGTTCCTCAATTTGGGCTCATTTAATGCTTTCTTACAGTTAGATTGAGATTCTGCATGATCAAGAAAGACATTACAGGGCTGAAGTGTCTCTTGCTGCACAATATCAGAAGACATCTGATGTCAGAATATCTTCATACTCCTGCCAATACGCTTCACCCTTCGGCTAAGGGGGAGTCTGCCAGTAATCTATGCCATAAATTTATCAATTTTCCCTTTATATCAATTTTCCCTTATAATTACAAAATATATTGGGAAAGGTATTTTGAGACTATGCAAATGCCTTGTTTCTGCTTAAACTTTTGCCAGCTTGTTTTAGAATTTATCAGTATATATTGTTGATGACAATTATCACTGTGGCATTCTAATGAATATTTTCTATTTCCCTCATTCCTTCTATATTTATTAATTGGGATTCTTCTGCAAAATGATTATTTTTAAGTTTTTTAAGCTTATGGTGAATTTTGAATGATATCCAGGAGACTTACTGATATTTTAAGTTAGCTTGTCTATGCATACTTATACACAGTATATTTTTATAGATGACTAAATGGGCAATATTAGAATTTTCCAAGTTCTAGGGGTGTTTTCTCTCTTTGCTATGGGAAAGTTGCTTTGTATTTAGAGTAAGAATTCAATATATTGTTTAAATTGATAAATTTTATTCAAGAATGAAAAGCTAATTAATGGGATATTTGCTAAGGATCTAGTTCTCTATATGCTTTTAGAAACATAAAATGTCACCAATATATATGAAGGTTTTTAATAGTAAACATTTTAAGGCAATTTACTCTTTCAGAGGAATTATAAAAATAATAAAGAAAATTTTCATATAATTTTACCTAGCCTATCCTTATGTTAATGTCTTACCATAAGCATAAAAAAAAAAGATCAAAAGTAGGCAATTAACGTGGGCCCAATACTACTCACTGAAATACAGCACTTATTCAGATTTCATAGGTTTTTCTACTAATCCCTCTTTTTGATTCCAGGATCCAGTTCAGAATCTCACACTTTAGTGGCCTTGTCTCCTTGCTCTTCAAATCTATGACTTTTCCTTGGTTTTATTGTCTTTCTTGACTTTGACACTTTCGAAGAGTACTAGTCAGTTCTTTGGAGACTGTTCCTCAATTTGGGCTCATTTAATGCTTTCTTACAGTTAGATTGAGATTCTGCATGATCAAGAAAGACATTACAGGGCTGAAGTGTCTCTTGCTGCACAATATCAGAAGACATCTGATGTCAGAATATCTTCATACTCCTGCCAATACGCTTCACCCTTCGGCTAAGGGGGAGTCTGCCAGTAATCTATGCCATAAATTTATCAATTTTCCCTTTATATCAATTTTCCCTTATAATTACAAAATATATTGGGAAAGGTATTTTGAGACTATGCAAATGCCTTGTTTCTGCTTAAACTTTTGCCAGCTTGTTTTAGAATTTATCAGTATATATTGTTGATGACAATTATCACTGTGGCATTCTAATGAATATTTTCTATTTCCCTCATTCCTTCTATATTTATTAATTGGGATTCTTCTGCAGGGAAAGCTTGGCACTTATCTTCTTTTTATTTGCCTATTATTCATTTATATCAATATGGGTTTGTTCTTAAAAAACTCTTTGGGGTATATTCAATACTATTTGTAACTATTTTGCGGCTCAGATTCAAACTTTAATCACTGCAGTGAGTTCTTTCAGGTTATTTCTCAGTGCTTCTTTTTTCCTTTTAGAACTGTCTTATTTTCTGGTACTATAAAATATTTCCAGACCTGAAATCAGCCATTTCTTCATAAGCCCTGATTTACTTTGATTGGAAAATGGTATTTAGAAACCAAGATCTAGTTCTTGAACTTCTGAACTATTGAGATATATTTTATATACACAAATATGATCCCATTTAAAATAACTACTTCAATGAATTTTGACCAATACACATATACTTCTGTAACCATGATGCAAATCATTATTTAGAACATCTGGAAACAGTTACAATAAAATCCTGGAACGTTCTTTTTAAATTTTTTATTTTATTATGTATTCACCTTTCTGATACTGTCTTTGGGCACAAATGTACTTTATTTATTGAGTCCCATGAAACAAAGCCATGGAGGCTTAACTCATCACGTTTGTGAAGAACAGAAACCTGGCCCAACAATGTCCATACTATGACCATTTTCACATCGGTCCAAGGAGATCTGAAGAGTTTCTCTCATTCAGTAAAGAATCTGCCTGCAATGCAGGAGACAGAAGACTTGGATTCAATCCCTGGATCGGGGAGATCCCTTGGAAAGGAAATAGCAAACCACCCCAGCATTCTTGTCTGGGAAGATCCATGGACAGAGGACATAGGAGCCTGGTGGGTTACAGTTCATGGAGTCAAAAGAGTCAGAAACTACTTAGCAACTAAACCACTACCACCACCACCAAGAAGATCTGAAACTGACCTTTCATGTGGAAAAGTCAAATAAATTACAGATCTCCCGGTAAGTATGCTGAGTTACTTTGGACTTCAAAAAATGTCTCTGGCATTTAAAAAACCTATAATTTTGGTTGCAGAGGAGAATCAAGGCCATAAGAAATGATGACCCTATTTAATAAGATGCTTTTAGATGAAGACAAAACATAAATGAAAGCAGATCTTATGGAAGCTACTTATCAAAATACTAGTTACTAGTATTGGGGCATTCACTATGATCAATCTAATTGTATATTTTGAATTTAAGGTAATATATTTTGATAGACTTATTCAGCACAATTGAACTGTTTTTTGAATTTAATATGATGTAAATAGTCCATTGTGATAACTTATCCATAACAGAGATTCTGTTCTAAGAAATTCTGCATATTAATTCTTCAAATATACTGGAAATTGAAAAATGCATATGTAAGAGATATCTTATTAAAATAAAACAATTTCTTTGGGAAAATAATAAAGTAAATGAAGGAAAAAAGTTATGCTCAATTATCACTGCATTTTCCTTATAAGATAGTTTCCATAAATGTTCTGTACTGTGAGATTGCAACAGAGGTCAATACAAGATTTGTATAGATTTGAATTTCCAATATTTAGTTTGAGAATCTTGGCATCCTGTGATTCAAAATACCTATTATTTGAAACTTAAGAAAACAAGTTCCTTTCTTGAAAAGGATGTCAATCAAGTGTCCAAGAGGAATAGCCAAAGGAAAAATGAGTTCTGAAATATTCAGATGTGTAAAACTATAAAATATACTTACTGCTCTAGTGTTTTATTTATAATAAAGTATGAACAGGAGTAAAATTGTTGATTCCTTACTGAAATGATAGACAGAATTACTAATGCAGTTGTACAGAAATACATTTCTGAGACTACAGGAGGAAGAAAATTTCAGTTGAGGAACGATTGATTCAATGACTATTTAGAGACTGGGAAGATCCATGGACAGAGGACATAGGAGCCTGGTGGGTTACAGTTCATGGAGTCAAAAGAGTCAGAAACTACTTAGCAACTAAACCACTACACCACCACCAAGAAGATCTGAAACTGACCTTTCATGTGGAAAAGTCAAATAAATTACAGATCTCCCGGTAAGTATGCTGAGTTACTTTGGACTTCAAAAAATGTCTCTGGCATTTAAAAAACCTATAATTTTGGTTGCAGAGGAGAATCAAGGCCATAAGAAATGATGACCCTATTTAATAAGATGCTTTTAGATGAAGACAAAACATAAATGAAAGCAGATCTTATGGAAGCTACTTATCAAAATACTAGTTACTAGTATTGGGGCATTCACTATGATCAATCTAATTGTATATTTTGAATTTAAGGTAATATATTTTGATAGACTTATTCAGCACAATTGAACTGTTTTTTGAATTTAATATGATGTAAATAGTCCATTGTGATAACTTATCCATAACAGAGATTCTGTTCTAAGAAATTCTGCATATTAATTCTTCAAATATACTGGAAATTGAAAAATGCATATGTAAGAGATATCTTATTAAAATAAAACAATTTCTTTGGGAAAATAATAAAGTAAATGAAGGAAAAAAGTTATGCTCAATTATCACTGCATTTTCCTTATAAGATAGTTTCCATAAATGTTCTGTACTGTGAGATTGCAACAGAGGTCAATACAAGATTTGTATAGATTTGAATTTCCAATATTTAGTTTGAGAATCTTGGCATCCTGTGATTCAAAATACCTATTATTTGAAACTTAAGAAAACAAGTTCCTTTCTTGAAAAGGATGTCAATCAAGTGTCCAAGAGGAATAGCCAAAGGAAAAATGAGTTCTGAAATATTCAGATGTGTAAAACTATAAAATATACTTACTGCTCTAGTGTTTTATTTATAATAAAGTATGAACAGGAGTAAAATTGTTGATTCCTTACTGAAATGATAGACAGAATTACTAATGCAGTTGTACAGAAATACATTTCTGAGACTACAGGGAGGAAGAAAATTTCAGTTGAGGAACGATTGATTCAATGACTATTTAGAGATTTGGCCTACATTTTTTTCCCCATCGTAGCCTCTATTTTCATGGACAACACAATCCCACTGAATCTGTGAGTGCTGCATGAAAAAAGAAGACATACATTGAATATTTGGCTGAAAATTGTTAAAGTTAATAATAACAGTGAGACTTTTGACCTTTAAGCTTTTTCTTCTGTTCATTTTTGTTCTCAATTTCCTAATAACACATTCACCTCAAAGAATGACTATGTATGTTTAAAGGTGTATAGTCAGATCCTTTCATGCCTAATTTATTTTTATCATTCACTCCATCCCTACCTCTATTACATCATTGTCTGTTGCTAAGTAGTTGTAATTTACCATAATTAATAAATTCTACTTCCTTGCTTTCTTTTGTATAAATCCAGTATTGCACAAGACCTGACTCAAATTAAAATCCTTGACACTCTCCTGGATTGCCTTAGTTTGAATTGATAATTTTTTTTATAATTTTAGAGCAATGTTTATCTGTTCATTTCAAATGATACTTTTCCGGCAGTTGCTCTGAATGGTTAAGTATTTTCTTAATCAATTCTTACCATGCTTCATGCTGTCTTAGTGATGGATCCTGTCTATATCTCAATGATATCTGAAACATTGCCTTGGTATGGTACTCTGCATATATTTCCCAGTTTCACTTACTATATTCTTGAGTATACTTCATTATGAATTTAGTAATATGCTTTCATTGGACATTTAACTTGAAAATATTATAGGTGGTTAACTATTTATGATAATATTATTATACTTATAGTTCTATAATTACTTCTTCAGTGAAGGAAAAATATTGTATAGAAGTGTTCATTTCCCTGTTAACACTTGTCTACTTTTCTGGAGAACATAATATTTCTCGTAGCATGAAAATGTCCACATCTCCTATTTTTATATGAATAAAACATTTAAATGCTCAAGTCTGTAAGAGGAGGGCTAACATTAATTAAATTGTGGGTAAGTTGTTTGTCCAAAAAAGATTGTGAATATGAGGTTATGAAAGAATTTTTGGTATTAAGAAAATTAAATTCCTGTAGGAATTATAAAAGTATCCATAATTAAAAGGAAAACTGAAATGAGGAAATTGAAGGTGATATGCTATTTTCATTATATTTTGAATACAAATTTTAAAAGGATGCACCTTAGATTTTGAACATGAAAAAAAAATTAAAACTTCATCTTTTGAACAAGTGTTTACCAGCAGATTAAGTTGTACCTAAGGCTTTGATCTACTCAGATCAAACTTTTTAGAATGAATAGTTGGTAGAAGTATGAAGGACATTTAATCTTCTTGATATAGCAAAGACAAAGAAAAATCAATCAGATATTTAAAAGTCCATGTCTAAGTTGTACATGTTCACTCTAAGTTGTACATGTTCAGAATTTCCAGGCGCACGTAAATAAAACTGTAAATATCCACACAGAAAATAACTATTCATACCTACATATCATGTTCAGGGTCCAATGACTTTACCTACCTGCATAGCTGCTGCCCTGGTCTCTTGGCTGTGGAGGTCATCAAGAGACATGCAAGGAATAACTAAAACTCTGTGACATAAATGGGTAATTGGTTAAACCAACTCTATGAGCTTGATTAAGATAGGATGGCAAGAAATAAACCACATAAGAAAGTTAATGAATACTTTTTGGAATATGTGAAATTTGATAGTAATATTAATGGGTCCAATCTACAGCTAGTTAAAAGCATATATTTGAAATTTGATAGAGAGTGCCAGTTAATCCTAGGAATCAACCCTGAATATTCATTAGAAGGGCTGATACTGAAGGTGAGAAATGTCAATATTTTGGCCACCTGATTAGAAGACCTGACTCATTGGAAAAGAGTTTGATGCTGGGAAAGATTGAAGGCAGAAAGAGAAAGGTGTAGCACAGGATAAGATGGTTAGATAGCATCACCAACTCAGTGGATATGAATCTGAGTGAACTCTGGGAGATGGTGAAGAACAGGAGAACCAGGTCTGCTGCAGTCCATGTGGTCGCAAAGAGTCAGACATGACTTAGCGATTGAACAGCAGCAACAATAAGTATATATATATTCTACTTTCCTGTTGGTTTGTAATCAGTATCTTTATTTCATACTTGGTGGAAGTGGACAGAAAGAACATTTAAACCAAAGTTATGATTTCCCTCTTTCGTGTAAAAAGTCATTTCCATATTCATAGATAGTCTAACTTTGTTTCAAGATGGTCTTATATTAGTGCTAATCAGACTTCCCTGGTCACTCAGATGGTAAAGAGCATCAATGCAATGCGGGGGACATGGGTTTGATCTCTGGGTCAGGAAGATCCTCTGAAGAAGGGAATGGCAACCCACTTTAGTATCCTTTGGCTGGAGAATCCCATGGATAAAGAAGCCTGGCAGGCTACAGTCCATAGGGCCCCAAAGAGTTGAACACAACTGAGTGACTAATACTAATATCGTTGACACTAGAGAACATTGAAATCCTTATGAAATATACAATTTATAGTTATCATGATTTTATATTATAACTTTCAATTAGAAATAATAAATAACCAATTTGATGCCACACAGAAAATAACTATTCATACCTACATATCATGTTCAGGGTCCAATGACTTTACCTACCTGCATAGCTGCTGCCCTGGTCTCTTGGCTGTGGAGGTCATCAAGAGACATGCAAGGAATAACTAAAACTCTGTGACATAAATGGGTAATTGGTTAAACCAACTCTATGAGCTTGATTAAGATAGGATGGCAAGAAATAAACCACATAAGAAAGTTAATGAATACTTTTTGGAATATGTGAAATTTGATAGTAATATTAATGGGTCCAATCTACAGCTAGTTAAAAGCATATATTTGAAATTTGATAGAGAGTGCCAGTTAATCCTAGGAATCAACCCTGAATATTCATTAGAAGGGCTGATACTGAAGGTGAGAAATGTCAATATTTTGGCCACCTGATTAGAAGACCTGACTCATTGGAAAAGAGTTTGATGCTGGGAAAGATTGAAGGCAGAAAGAGAAAGGTGTAGCACAGGATAAGATGGTTAGATAGCATCACCAACTCAGTGGATATGAATCTGAGTGAACTCTGGGAGATGGTGAAGAACAGGAGAACCAGGTCTGCTGCAGTCCATGTGGTCGCAAAGAGTCAGACATGACTTAGCGATTGAACAGCAGCAACAATAAGTATATATATATTCTACTTTCCTGTTGGTTTGTAATCAGTATCTTTATTTCATACTTGGTGGAAGTGGACAGAAAGAACATTTAAACCAAAGTTATGATTTCCCTCTTTCGTGTAAAAAGTCATTTCCATATTCATAGATAGTCTAACTTTGTTTCAAGATGGTCTTATATTAGTGCTAATCAGACTTCCCTGGTCACTCAGATGGTAAAGAGCATCAATGCAATGCGGGGGACATGGGTTTGATCTCTGGGTCAGGAAGATCCTCTGAAGAAGGGAATGGCAACCCACTTTAGTATCCTTTGGCTGGAGAATCCCATGGATAAAGAAGCCTGGCAGGCTACAGTCCATAGGGCCCCAAAGAGTTGAACACAACTGAGTGACTAATACTAATATCGTTGACACTAGAGAACATTGAAATCCTTATGAAATATACAATTTATAGTTATCATGATTTTATATTATAACTCATTAGAATAAAATAACCAGATTTGAATGGCAACTCTACATTTAACATTTTGAGGAACCGCTAAACTGTTTCTCAAATTGTTTGAACCATTTTACACTCACACCAGCAATGTATGAGGGTTTCAATTTTTTTCCGTATCTTTATTGTCTATCTTTTTGATTTTAAGCATCCTAAAGAATGTGGAGTGTTATATCATCAGGGTTTTATTTTTCCCTGGTAACTAAGGATGTTTGACACCTTTTCACATGCTTACTGGCCACTTATACATTATCCCTGGAGAATGTCTATTCAGCTTGCTTGACTATTGACTGTCTTCTCACTTATCCTCACATAGTGGAAATAGGATGAGAGAGCTCTCTGGGGTGCCTTTTATGAGGGCACTAACTTCACTCATGTAGGTTCACCCTCATGACCTTATTACTATCCAAACCTTGGGGGTCAGGATTTCAACATACATATTTTGAATGGGACAATTCAGTCCATTGTACTATTTTATTTTCATTGACTGTCTTGTACATTGGATTATTCTATGGATTCTTCTTATATTTGTTTATTCTCAGCTATTTACTATTTCATTTATATCGGTATGGACTCTTAGAAAATTATTTTTGGTATTTGGGTTATAATCAAATATTACTTTGTTTATTAATATTTTGTGGCTTAAATTCTTTGAGATTTGGCCAATGGAAACTGTTTTAGTTGAGACCTATATCCCTTTGATATAACTCCATCATTGTAGGAATCTTTTAATCGCTTCCTTACTTTCTGGGCTTCCCATGTGGTGCCAGTAGTAAAGAATCTACCTGACAATGCTGGAGACGCCAAAGACACAGGCTGATCCCTGGGATGGGAAAATCCCCTGTAGAAGGAAATGGCAACCCATTCCAGTATTCTTGCCATAAAAATTCCATGGGCAGAGGAGTCTGGTAGGTTATAGTCCATGGGTCACAAAAAATCAGACACAACTGAGCACCCACTCACACACTTACTTTTCTGGCATTATAAGATGCTTCTGATTCATCTTTTTTATTTGCTGGCTAATTTTAGAATCAGTCATTTATCTAAAGAAGCCTAGTTCCTCGTATTTGAAAATGATAGTAGAAACAAAGATCTGGGCACTAGGAGCATTTGTTGTTTCTGAGATGTAATTATTGATACTTCTAGGATTACTTAGCTGACAGAACAAGGAAATATATGTATATTCTAATCCAATATCTATAAATATTTCTATCTTAATACTAAGGTAAACATGATTTCATATTGATCTATTCAACTCTAATCCATTACTGCTTAGGACATTATAACCTCCATCTCTTGCTGGAGAGTGCTATAAATTTCCACTCTATCAATGAGACATGATCCATTCACTTAATTTAATTCAAGCCTGAAGGTACAGAGACATCTAAATTGTTACCTAGTACTCCCTCGGAAGACTAAACTTTATTAACTAAAGTGTAATGCTTATGTACATTTTGTTAGCTTTTAGCCTTTCAAACTATTCATTTCCTTAGTTAATTATGTTAATACCCTATTTTGCATCCTCTTCAGTGAAATTGTGTTACATATTTTTAACACTATTAGTCTCTTTTTTTGGTTTCTGTATTCCATCTCCGGATTTGCTTAACCTCTGAAATCACTTTTAAAATTTGTATGTTAAGATTCATTTGTCATGCTATACAGTTAAATGAGTTTTGACAAATGCATAATGTTTTATATTCACAATTACAGTATCATGTATATACAGTCACTGAAGACTTTATCCACTGAAGAACATTTTGGTTGCTTCTAGTTTGGGCAATTATGAATAAAACTGATATGAACTTTCACATTTAGATTTTGGTGTGGACATCAGTCTTCAAATATATCTGTAAATATTTAGTAATTTGAATACTTGATTGTATGATAAGACTATGTTCAGTTTCATAAGAAAATGCCCAGATATCTTTCCAAGTGGTTGTACTATCTTGCATTCCCAGCAGGAGTGAATGAGTGCTCGTAATGTTCAATATGCACGTTTCTTTTCTTTTTCTACTAAGTAGGATTCCATAGATTGAGTAAAGATCTGCCTTCACCAACGTGGGTGGGCACATTCCAATTCGCTGAGGGCCTAAATAAGATAAGCAAGAGATGGAAGGATACATTTTCACTCTCTCTTTTTTTGAGCTGGGACGTCCATATTCTCCTGCCTTCAGACATCAAAGCTCTTGGTTCTCAAGTTGTTACACTCCAGGACTTACACCAGCAGCAACCTAGTTCTCAGACCTTACATCTCAGAATGAATTATACCCTAGATTTTCTGGTTATTCAACATGAATATGGCACATCCTGGCATACTCAACCTCTCTAATCACCATGAGCCAATCCCATTATAAATCTCCCTCTCTCATCTCTCTTTTATTGGTCTTGTTTCTTTGAAGAACCCTGCCTAGTATACATAGTGTTTGTTGTCAGGAAACTAAAACCTGCCAACTCTGTCTAATACACAATTAGTGAATCATTTCTGGAAACATCTGGAAAGTTTTTCTTGGTGAAGGAAGTTTAATGCCTGAGAGGTGTAGTCTATATCTCTGCCTCTATCTATCTATCTATCTATCTATCTTTGTTGTTGTTCAGTGACTCAGTCATATTTGATTCTTTGTCACCCCATAGATTACAGCTTGTCAGACTTCCCTGTCCTTCACCATCTCTTGGAGCTTGCTCAAACTTATGCATCGGAAGGTTTGGAATTATTTCCTGATAAACAGTGAGTTGAGACACAATTTCAGGATAGAGCCTAAATCTCTACCTGGCAATTTCTTTAACAGCTGAGGTAAACACCTCTGATCTCAGATCTTTCCTTATCATGTATATACAGTCACTGAAGACTTTATCCACTGAAGAACATTTTTGTTGCTTCTAGTTTGGGCAATTATGAATAAAACTGATATGAACTTTCACATTTAGATTTTGGTGTGGACATCAGTCTTCAAATATATCTGTAAATATTTAGTAATTTGAATACTTGATTGTATGATAAGACTATGTTCAGTTTCATAAGAAAATGCCCAGATATCTTTCCAAGTGGTTGTACTATCTTGCATTCCCAGCAGGAGTGAATGAGTGCTCGTAATGTTCAATATGCACGTTTCTTTTCTTTTTCTACTAAGTAGGATTCCATAGATTGAGTAAAGATCTGCCTTCACCAACGTGGGTGGGCACATTCCAATTCGCTGAGGGCCTAAATAAGATAAGCAAGAGATGGAAGGATACATTTTCACTCTCTCTTTTTTTGAGCTGGGACGTCCATATTCTCCTGCCTTCAGACATCAAAGCTCTTGGTTCTCAAGTTGTTACACTCCAGGACTTACACCAGCAGCAACCTAGTTCTCAGACCTTACATCTCAGAATGAATTATACCCTAGATTTTCTGGTTATTCAACATGAATATGGCACATCCTGGCATACTCAACCTCTCTAATCACCATGAGCCAATCCCCATTATAAATCTCCCTCTCTCATCTCTCTTTTATTGGTCTTGTTTCTTTGAAGAACCCTGCCTAGTATACATAGTGTTTGTTGTCAGGAAACTAAAACCTGCCAACTCTGTCTAATACACAATTAGTGAATCATTTCTGGAAACATCTGGAAAGTTTTTCTTGGTGAAGGAAGTTTAATGCCTGAGAGGTGTAGTCTATATCTCTGCCTCTATCTATCTATCTATCTATCTATCTTTGTTGTTGTTCAGTGACTCAGTCATATTTGATTCTTTGTCACCCCATAGATTACAGCTTGTCAGACTTCCCTGTCCTTCACCATCTCTTGGAGCTTGCTCAAACTTATGCATCGGAAGGTTTGGAATTATTTCCTGATAAACAGTGAGTTGAGACACAATTTCAGGATAGAGCCTAAATCTCTCTACCTGGCAATTTCTTTAACAGCTGAGGTAAACACCTCTGATCTCAGATCTTTCCTTATTCAGTGTGGGAGATGTGCCAGGGTAGTTCATGTCCGCAGAAGGGAAATTAAGAGACTTGCTTCAGCAAAAGCCTATTTTGGTTCTGTTTCTTAACAACAACAACAAAAAAGTGTACCTACACATTTCAAACTGCTGTAGCCAAAGGATTTGCTGACTCTTTCCTGGTAAGCCTTCACAGCAAACCAATCATCCAGAATGTGACACCCAAGGTACCTCCAGTGCAATAGATGAAGACTGCATGATAGGAGCCATTTTTATTGACCTCTCTAAGGCGTTTACTTTAGCAGGCCATAAATTACCCCTGGAAAACTTCAGAAGTGTGGGACCTTGTAGAGACTGTATAAAGCGGTTTGCATTAACTTGAAGAATTGTACAGGAAAGAAAGCCCCGTGAGCATACATTCAAGGGAATTACAAATGCGACGCCTGAGGGCATATTTTATTTTCTTTGCTTGACGATTATCTTACAGTCTAATGTGTTTTCTCCCTTGTGCCCATGTATGCTGATGATATAGTATGGTTATTCAGAACAACATAGATACCCCGGGGTATCCGCCACAGCCTTCAGTCCAAATTATTGAGCTGTTTTTCCTCCAGAAGGTTGATCCAAATGAAACTTGATGCCAAAATCTCAGTCTTTTGTTTCACTTCATGATTTCATAAATTTAGCATCTCATTAATGATTAACAACTACATAACATTTTGGAATAGGCTGAGTAAGCTTCATTTCTGGATTGTGACTTAGCCTTGCCTTGGATTTTTAAAAAGCACATTTTTCTGTCTTTTCAGTGCCTATAAAGATGGCTGGATGGGAAAGTTAACTGATCACAATAGCCTCTTTTTTTTTTTTAGGCTAGAGAAAGAATTGGCTCTCTGCCAGCCTAGATATTTTTGGGGCAATTGCTGTCCCAGTGCACCTGACTTGACAGGTGTCTAAGCATCTCTTAGAGCCTCTCAGGATCTTGCATTATCCAGCAGCTGTGGAAACTGATAAAGCCATTGTGAAGTGAAAATCTAGGAGCCTCACAGGCAGAACACGGTCTAAGCTCAAAGGCTGGCATTGAGCCTTCTGGTGCATCCTCCCAAGCCAGAAGGGAAATTAAGAGACTTGCTTCAGCAAAAGCCTATTTTGGTTCTGTTTCTTAACAACAACAAAAGTGTACCTACACATTTCAAACTGCTGTAGCCAAAGGATTTGCTGACTCTTTCCTGGTAAGCCTTCACAGCAAACCAATCATCCAGAATGTGACACCCAAGGTACCTCCAGTGCAATAGATGAAGACTGCATGATAGGAGCCATTTTTATTGACCTCTCTAAGGCGTTTACTTTAGCAGGCCATAAATTACCCCTGGAAAACTTCAGAAGTGTGGGACCTTGTAGAGACTGTATAAAGCGGTTTGCATTAACTTGAAGAATTGTACAGGAAAGAAAGCCCCGTGAGCATACATTCAAGGGAATTACAAATGCGACGCCTGAGGGCATATTTTATTTTCTTTGCTTGACGATTATCTTACAGTCTAATGTGTTTTCTCCCTTGTGCCCATGTATGCTGATGATATAGTATGGTTATTCAGAACAACATAGATACCCCGGGGTATCCGCCACAGCCTTCAGTCCAAATTATTGAGCTGTTTTTCCTCCAGAAGGTTGATCCAAATGAAACTTGATGCCAAAATCTCAGTCTTTTGTTTCACTTCATGATTTCATAAATTTAGCATCTCATTAATGATTAACAACTACATAACATTTTGGAATAGGCTGAGTAAGCTTCATTTCTGGATTGTGACTTAGCCTTGCCTTGGATTTTTAAAAAGCACATTTTTCTGTCTTTTCAGTGCCTATAAAGATGGCTGGATGGGAAAGTTAACTGATCACAATAGCCTCTTTTTTTTTTTTTTAGGCTAGAGAAAGAATTGGCTCTCTGCCAGCCTAGATATTTTTGGGGCAATTGCTGTCCCAGTGCACCTGACTTGACAGGTGTCTAAGCATCTCTTAGAGCCTCTCAGGATCTTGCATTATCCAGCAGCTGTGGAAACTGATAAAGCCATTGTGAAGTGAAAATCTAGGAGCCTCACAGGCAGAACACGGTCTAAGCTCAAAGGCTGGCATTGAGCCTTCTGGTGCATCCTCCCAAGCCAGAAGGGGAAGATTGAGGAATATATTCAGACCAGAATGTGCACTTGTGAATTTTGTCTCTGATCATTACTTTAATTATCACAAAGTATAAATGGTGCAATTTGGTACTCAAAGGAACAAATGAGATTGTCATATTTCATTGAAGGAAGGTAAAAATTCAGAATCATGGCTTTATGCATGGAATAGTCCATTCTGATGGAGTAATTTTTTTTTAAAATAGGAAAACTGAGGTTCAAAAGCTTATATGAGTTCTCGAGGTCACAGAGCAATTTTTTAAGAACAAGTTGGTGTAAGAAAGATGGAATTATAGTATTAGGAAAACAAACTAATAGAAAAAAGTATCTAATAAAAAACAACATAAGGTATGAAATGAGACAAAACATGACAAAATTTAAGCATTTTTGAAAAAATGACTGTGCTTTGTTAATTTTTTTGTTCTCTGGCTCTCCTAATATTCAGCCTCCTTTCCTTCTAATCCAACTATAATTCAGGTTGTTTCTCAAATATTTCCTCTACTTTGCTTTCTATAAATTGGATGAAAATATTTCATTTTAGGAGTTCCTTCTTTTTCAGCAGTTCCTGTGGAAATCCTTTCTATCCATTAAGATCCAGCATTTTTGTTTGAAGATTTTCACAATCATGCTGCACAGAAAAGTAGTTTTTTTCATTTAAATCTTCATAGATCTTTATTTGCATCAATTAAAAGTGATTTTTCCTATACCTTGTTGCTTCTACTAGATTGTGTTTGTGTTGAAGAAGGGATGTGGGCTATATATTTTTGACTCATCCTAAAGATTCAGCAGAACTTTACATATAGTAGCCATTCAAAACTCCATTGAAAAGTAAATGACATTGATTCAACACGTAGATGTTATCCAAATTCAGACCCTGAAAAGAATAGTGTTTTCTGACTTTGAAATTTGAATCCTTATGCAAAAGGTGCATCAACTTCTATGTTTTCACATTGCCAGAGAGAAATATATTTGATCTTTCATTATCATATTTGTTAAAAAAATTTGATAGAACAAGCAAATGCTATTTTCCATAATGGCAAACAAGAAAAACAAGCTTAACATTGCCATGATATGATTTAATAGATGCTTACTCTAGCTTCTTTATATGGTGAACATCAATTTGAAGCAAACTGTTGTTACTGTCAGCTAAAATATATGATAGTATCTAGAAAATCATAATGTTGAGCAATTAAGCCCTTAGAAGAGTCTAACTATATGTTTATAGTTTCAAACTATATTTTTGTTATTATTAAGTTAAAAAGCAGTGCAAAGACTCTATCTCTCCCTGAAGTAAAAGGGATTTTGAGAAGATTTTGGCAGCTTCAATTTGTCTTGTGAAATTTCAGTGACAGCTAAGAGTTTTGATTTTGATGGGTGACATGTTCTTGTAACTTCCTTTGAAACGTATCCAAAATGTTTTTTAGTAATCTTGGCATTTGCTGAAACTTTATATGTCTGATGTGTGGGTGTGTGTGTGTATGTGTTTTACTTCCTTGGGATTATATTGGTTAGCTTATACTCTTGGATAATGTTGTTTGTTTCCTGTTGGTCAAATGGGGATTTGGGTGGTTGAGTCTGTACGAATGGAATATAGCTAAGCTTAATTAGTTCCCCTAACAATTGAGCCACTGCCTTGATTTCTATAAATTGGATGAAAATATTTCATTTTAGGAGTTCCTTCTTTTTCAGCAGTTCCTGTGGAAATCCTTTCTATCCATTAAGATCCAGCATTTTTGTTTGAAGATTTTCACAATCATGCTGCACAGAAAAGTAGTTTTTTTCATTTAAATCTTCATAGATCTTTATTTGCATCAATTAAAAGTGATTTTTCCTATACCTTGTTGCTTCTACTAGATTGTGTTTGTGTTGAAGAAGGGATGTGGGCTATATATTTTTGACTCATCCTAAAGATTCAGCAGAACTTTACATATAGTAGCCATTCAAAACTCCATTGAAAAGTAAATGACATTGATTCAACACGTAGATGTTATCCAAATTCAGACCCTGAAAAGAATAGTGTTTTCTGACTTTGAAATTTGAATCCTTATGCAAAAGGTGCATCAACTTCTATGTTTTCACATTGCCAGAGAGAAATATATTTGATCTTTCATTATCATATTTGTTAAAAAAATTTGATAGAACAAGCAAATGCTATTTTCCATAATGGCAAACAAGAAAAACAAGCTTAACATTGCCATGATATGATTTAATAGATGCTTACTCTAGCTTCTTTATATGGTGAACATCAATTTGAAGCAAACTGTTGTTACTGTCAGCTAAAATATATGATAGTATCTAGAAAATCATAATGTTGAGCAATTAAGCCCTTAGAAGAGTCTAACTATATGTTTATAGTTTCAAACTATATTTTTGTTATTATTAAGTTAAAAAGCAGTGCAAAGACTCTATCTCTCCCTGAAGTAAAAGGGATTTTGAGAAGATTTTGGCAGCTTCAATTTGTCTTGTGAAATTTCAGTGACAGCTAAGAGTTTTGATTTTGATGGGTGACATGTTCTTGTAACTTCCTTTGAAACGTATCCAAAATGTTTTTTAGTAATCTTGGCATTTGCTGAAACTTTATATGTCTGATGTGTGGGTGTGTGTGTGTATGTGTTTTACTTCCTTGGGATTATATTGGTTAGCTTATACTCTTGGATAATGTTGTTTGTTTCCTGTTGGTCAAATGGGGATTTGGGTGGTTGAGTCTGTACGAATGGAATATAGCTAAGCTTAATTAGTTCCCCTAACAATTGAGCCACTGCCTTGAATATATTTGCAGATTGCTCCATTCAAAAAAACATGAACAAATATTTCCTGCATTGTGTTGTATACACTATGAGTTCTGATTAAAATACTTGTCACAGGGAATAGAAAAATGAAAATAATAACTGGTACACATTGTTACAATGACCCTACAAAGTAATTCTATGAATCCACAGATCCAAAGTGATAGGTTCTATGGGAATGTAGGCTTGCTGGACACCTAGTAAAGAGTAAAATATATTTCTGAATAGATGCTTTTTCTTGCTTTTCATGGAATTCCTCTACTGTAAGGAATTACATATGTAGATGTTATAAATTGATTACCCTATGTGGATAATTTTTCTTTATGCATCATTATCTTAGCTGTCTATAATATTTACCAAGACTCTGAATCAGTTAATATATGGTTACTGACATTTTATTTAGTCTGTTATTTAGAACATTGGTAAACTGTACATTTTCATAATATTTTCTCACCTAGAAATTGATTTAACAATCTGCAAAAGCTATGAAATACACAAGTGATATTTTCTCATATGCTTGGCCTGTCACATGGGAACTCATGTCTCTTCAACATTCATGTGTTGACTTCTAACCCTCATATTTCCAAAGGAACATTTTGGGGGATATGGTCTTTATAGAAGCAAACCAGGTAAAATGAGCTCATAAGAGTGGGCCCTAATCCAGAAAGACTAGTGTTCTTATAAAATGAAAACTCAGTAAAAGATGTTTATAGTTTCAAACTATATTTTTGTTATTATTAAGTTAAAAAGCAGTGCAAAGACTCTATCTCTCCCTGAAGTAAAAGGGATTTTGAGAAGATTTTGGCAGCTTCAATTTGTCTTGTGAAATTTCAGTGACAGCTAAGAGTTTTGATTTTGATGGGTGACATGTTCTTGTAACTTCCTTTGAAACGTATCCAAAATGTTTTTTAGTAATCTTGGCATTTGCTGAAACTTTATATGTCTGATGTGTGGGTGTGTGTGTGTATGTGTTTTACTTCCTTGGGATTATATTGGTTAGCTTATACTCTTGGATAATGTTGTTTGTTTCCTGTTGGTCAAATGGGGATTTGGGTGGTTGAGTCTGTACGAATGGAATATAGCTAAGCTTAATTAGTTCCCCTAACAATTGAGCCACTGCCTTGAATATATTTGCAGATTGCTCCATTCAAAAAAACATGAACAAATATTTCCTGCATTGTGTTGTATACACTATGAGTTCTGATTAAAATACTTGTCACAGGGAATAGAAAAATGAAAATAATAACTGGTACACATTGTTACAATGACCCTACAAAGTAATTCTATGAATCCACAGATCCAAAGTGATAGGTTCTATGGGAATGTAGGCTTGCTGGACACCTAGTAAAGAGTAAAATATATTTCTGAATAGATGCTTTTCTTGCTTTTCATGGAATTCCTCTACTGTAAGGAATTACATATGTAGATGTTATAAATTGATTACCCTATGTGGATAATTTTTCTTTATGCATCATTATCTTAGCTGTCTATAATATTTACCAAGACTCTGAATCAGTTAATATATGGTTACTGACATTTTATTTAGTCTGTTATTTAGAACATTGGTAAACTGTACATTTTCATAATATTTTCTCACCTAGAAATTGATTTAACAATCTGCAAAAGCTATGAAATACACAAGTGATATTTTCTCATATGCTTGGCCTGTCACATGGGAACTCATGTCTCTTCAACATTCATGTGTTGACTTCTAACCCTCATATTTCCAAAGGAACATTTTGGGGGATATGGTCTTTATAGAAGCAAACCAGGTAAAATGAGCTCATAAGAGTGGGCCCTAATCCAGAAAGACTAGTGTTCTTATAAAAAGGGAAAGCTGTGTGAATGTAAAAACAGCCATCTACAAGTCAGGGAGACAGGACCAGAACAAATTCTTCCCTCACAGTTCTCAGAAGAAACTAGCCTTGTGTACATCTTATTTCAGATGTCTAGTTTTCAAAACTATGAGAAAATATATTTATATTTTTAACTCACACCGTTGGTGGTACTTATGATTTCTTCAAAAATGAATAGACATGCTATTAATATATTTTGGTGTAGTTATTTGAGTCTATTAACATGCACACCCCACAAATTCAGATACATTCATGCACCTTTATATCTGGCTACCTTTGTTAACATTGTATGTCAAGTATTTTGCTGTCATCCAAATAGCATTTTGTTTTATGATTTTCATAGAGACTATGATAGTGCTAACTCTGGAACTATGTACGTACCACCACCTCTCCCGATTCCTAGCTCTAGGGTGGAAATAAACTCTACCTAATAAATTTTTCTGGGGCTCATTCCCACTTTATACCAAGAACCTTATTACCACGTCCATCCTATCCTGACATGTCTACTCAGACTGGAAAGAATCATATCTCAAGTTATCTGGCTTCCAGGATGGCAATGTCACAGATGTGCAATGTCACATTTCTTAGGACCCCACTCTTTCTAAGAATCCTTCTAGAGCTCTATGTTTGGTCTAGTACTCTTCTAACTTGTCTTAAAATTCTTAATAATTTCTGAACAAAGTGAACTTTATTTTTTACTTTGCATGGGGAAGCACAAATTATATAGCTAATCCTGCCCAGTTACCCCACACTGTAGGAGAGCACCCACTGTGTTCTACCTACTGTGAAATTCTCCAGGTTACCCCTCTATTGCTCAGTTAATATATGGTTACTAAATTTATTTGTCTGTTTTGAACATTGGTAAACTGTACATTTTCATAATATTTTCTCACCTAGAAATTGATTTAACAATCTGCAAAAGCTATGAAATACACAAGTGATATTTTCTCATATGCTTGGCCTGTCACATGGGAACTCATGTCTCTTCAACATTCATGTGTTGACTTCTAACCCTCATATTTCCAAAGGAACATTTTGGGGGATATGGTCTTTATAGAAGCAAACCAGGTAAAATGAGCTCATAAGAGTGGGCCCTAATCCAGAAAGACTAGTGTTCTTATAAAAAGGGAAAGCTGTGTGAATGTAAAAACAGCCATCTACAAGTCAGGGAGACAGGACCAGAACAAATTCTTCCCTCACAGTTCTCAGAAGAAACTAGCCTTGTGTACATCTTATTTCAGATGTCTAGTTTTCAAAACTATGAGAAAATATATTTATATTTTTAACTCACACCGTTGGTGGTACTTATGATTTCTTCAAAAATGAATAGACATGCTATTAATATATTTTGGTGTAGTTATTTGAGTCTATTAACATGCACACCCCACAAATTCAGATACATTCATGCACCTTTATATCTGGCTACCTTTGTTAACATTGTATGTCAAGTATTTTGCTGTCATCCAAATAGCATTTTGTTTTATGATTTTCATAGAGACTATGATAGTGCTAACTCTGGAACTATGTACGTACCACCACCTCTCCCGATTCCTAGCTCTAGGGTGGAAATAAACTCTACCTAATAAATTTTTCTGGGGCTCATTCCCACTTTATACCAAGAACCTTATTACCACGTCCATCCTATCCTGACATGTCTACTCAGACTGGAAAGAATCATATCTCAAGTTATCTGGCTTCCAGGATGGCAATGTCACAGATGTGCAATGTCACATTTCTTAGGACCCCACTCTTTCTAAGAATCCTTCTAGAGCTCTATGTTTGGTCTAGTACTCTTCTAACTTGTCTTAAAATTCTTAATAATTTCTGAACAAAGTGAACTTTATTTTTTACTTTGCATGGGGAAGCACAAATTATATAGCTAATCCTGCCCAGTTACCCCACACTGTAGGAGAGCACCCACTGTGTTCTACCTACTGTGAAATTCTCCAGGTACCCCTTGCTATTGCTCATTATTACTGGCTTCTCTGAGCTCTCCAGGGTTAGCAATGACTTCTTTAGCAAGTGTTTCAGACATTGCTGTGTGGACCGATTCACTTTGGATCATTTTTTTTCTGCCCCACTATCAGCATTTTCTTTAGTGACTTATTCTAGTTCTCAGACTCTAATGTCATAAAATGCTATCAAGTATAAGAAATATTTACTCTAGCTGTCATGATAGGAGTGGAGACAGAGACATATTTGGTTAATACACTTTGGATATGTAGGAAATTAGCTCATCCTTATATCCACTACACTGAGAATGGGTCAATTTTGACATTTTGATAATAGCAGAGGAAAGCATATCGTAAATTGGATATGCAGGCTGTGCCTGCTAGGATGTTTCCAGATACAAGTTCTAGAAAATCCAACTAAAAGTGGTATATCTACCCACTTTTTATTACAAAAATTAGGCCATTTAAATTCTTACATGATAACAAAAGTGGAGGTAAGCAGTAGCCATGACTGGTTAATTTTAGCAGTTGAAGAGCCTCCTCATGGAGCCTGGTGCTAGTACTGCTTATACTCTGATTTGTCTACCATGTCAATGAGCTTCCTTCATAGCTACAGGATAGCTACAGCACATCCAGGTGTCAGACACAGACACCATTTTATTTTTTAATTTATTTATTTTTAATTGGAGGATGAGTGCGTAACAGTATTCTGTTGGTTTCTGCCATATACCAACATGACTCAGTCATTGGTATACATAGGTCCTCTCTCACTCAAAACTCCCTCCCATCTCCTACCCCATCTCACCCCTCTAGGTCATCACGATTCCCCAGTTAGAGCTCCCTGCATCATACAGCAAATTCCCACTGGTCATCTATCTTACATGGGGTAATGTGTATATTTCCATGATACTTTCTCAACTCGTCCCACCCTTTCCTCCCCCAACTGAGTCCACAAGTCTGTTTTCTACATCTGTATTGCTGCCCTGCAAATAGGTTCATCAGTACCATTTTCTAGGTATCTTTTTATTGGGGAAGCACAAATTATATAGCTAATCCTGTCCAGTTACCCCACACTGTAGGAGAGCACCCACTGTGTTCTACCTACTGTGAAATTCTCCAGGTACCCCTTGCTATTGCTCATTATTACTGGCTTCTCTGAGCTC
This sequence comes from Tragulus kanchil, assembly GCA_022376925.1. Lineage (NCBI taxonomy): Eukaryota > Metazoa > Chordata > Mammalia > Artiodactyla > Tragulidae > Tragulus > Tragulus kanchil. The sequence continues at coordinate 126,770,666 of JAIOJX010000028.1, forward strand.
TCCAGGGTTAGCAATGACTTCTTTAGCAAGTGTTTCAGACATTGCTGTGTGGACCGATTCACTTTGGATCATTTTTTTTCTGCCCCACTATCAGCATTTTCTTTAGTGACTTATTCTAGTTCTCAGACTCTAATGTCATAAAATGCTATCAAGTATAAGAAATATTTACTCTAGCTGTCATGATAGGAGTGGAGACAGAGACATATTTGGTTAATACACTTTGGATATGTAGGAAATTAGCTCATCCTTATATCCACTACACTGAGAATGGGTCAATTTTGACATTTTGATAATAGCAGAGGAAAGCATATCGTAAATTGGATATGCAGGCTGTGCCTGCTAGGATGTTTCCAGATACAAGTTCTAGAAAATCCAACTAAAAGTGGTATATCTACCCACTTTTTATTACAAAAATTAGGCCATTTAAATTCTTACATGATAACAAAAGTGGAGGTAAGCAGTAGCCATGACTGGTTAATTTTAGCAGTTGAAGAGCCTCCTCATGGAGCCTGGTGCTAGTACTGCTTATACTCTGATTTGTCTACCATGTCAATGAGCTTCCTTCATAGCTACAGGATAGCTACAGCACATCCAGGTGTCAGACACAGACACCATTTTATTTTTTAATTTATTTATTTTTAATTGGAGGATGAGTGCGTAACAGTATTCTGTTGGTTTCTGCCATATACCAACATGACTCAGTCATTGGTATACATAGGTCCTCTCTCACTCAAAACTCCCTCCCATCTCCTACCCCATCTCACCCCTCTAGGTCATCACGATTCCCCAGTTAGAGCTCCCTGCATCATACAGCAAATTCCCACTGGTCATCTATCTTACATGGGGTAATGTGTATATTTCCATGATACTTTCTCAACTCGTCCCACCCTTTCCTCCCCCAACTGAGTCCACAAGTCTGTTTTCTACATCTGTATTGCTGCCCTGCAAATAGGTTCATCAGTACCATTTTTCTAGATTCCATGTATATGCATTAATGTACCTCTGCTTTGTAAACCAGTGATTGTGGGGCTCTGAATTGAAAGAGGACTGTTTTAAGCATAAAGAAGCTTAAGCACATGTTTACAGTTTGGAGCTAAGATGGCGCCTACAGGGAGGGGTGTGGGAGTGAAAAGAAGCTTAAGCACATTGTTTCAGCTTGCAGCTAAGATGGCGCCTGCAGGAAGGGACATGGAAATGAAGGGAAGCTTAAGTGCATTGTTTAAAGAAGTTTAAGCACATGTTTGCAGCTAAGATGGCGCCTACAGGAAGAGGCAGGGCGTGATCTAAATTGTTAATTGATGGTCAAAATTTCTGATTGGTTCCCCTGGCTGCCGCGCTCGTGAATGATTGCTTGGCCTTTAGCTTGATTGGTGTAATCTATAGGAAGTCCCGTGCAAAACCCCCTTCACTTGCCTATAAAAGCTGTAGATCTTCATTAATAAAGCGGAACTACTTCGATGGAACCCCTGTCGCGTCTGATTGTCCCTTGCCTCAGCCAAGGGGCTGGCGGGGCGGACAGTTCAAGATTTGCCTCTCTCCGAGATCTCCCGGTTCTGCCGGGAGTAATCCCTGCTGCCTTCCCTTTCTGCGGAAGGTCCCCACAAGTGATATTTCCCCCAAAGTTCTTCTGTCATTCCCAAGACTTAACTACACAATTAAGGTAAATGAAGTCAGCACAACTGACACAGGCCAGTCGAATTTTCATCTTGGGTCTTGAGAGTTGGGAGTCCTTTAACTCTCCTAAGATCATGGATACTTTATAACAAGGGAGAATTTGGGTTTATTAGGGAAAGAACTGGGAATGATTGTTTTTTTTTTTTTTTTTTAATTTTTTTTTTTTTTGGAGGAGGGGGTCGGGTTGGGGAGGGAGGGGGTGGGCGGGCCACTTCTATAGGTCTTTCATTTATCTATTTTCATCCATCTTTGTTCTTTGGCCCATGTGGGCCTTCCATCGCGGTGGCATCTGTTGTCGCAGAGAACCGGCTCTGGGCGCATGCACTCCAGAGCTCAGGCTTGGTAATTGGACACATTCGTCCAGCCGCTCCACGGCACGTGGGATCTTCCCAGGCCAGGGATCGAACCAGAGCCCCTTGCACTGCAAGGCAGTGTCCTTACCCACTGGACCACCAGGGAAGCCCGGGAATGGTTGTTGATTAGGCAATAATGTCTGTTAATATGTTTGTAACTATCTCTCTGTATCCATATCACAAGTAAGGTGTTTCTCCCCCCACCACATAACACAACTGAACTCTTTTAGAAGTGGCATGGCGGATTACAGCATATAGTCATATAATCATGTAGTGAATAAGCAGCTGGCAGTATGTGGGATGTCCACACTTATTTTGGGATGTGATTCCTACCCTGAGGCAGTACTAAAGCACTGGGTAATAGTTGCTGAATGACCATTCATCCAAAGGAACAAATAATATGTGAGTCTGCCTGGGGATTCAACCAGCTAAAATTGGCTGGAGTCATGCAATATGCATCAACCTTGGTCAAGAGAGGAAGTTGGTCATAAACTCAGGCAGAGTGTAATTGTCACAGGGCAAAAGAATGGATGAGACTAGGTTACCATAAAGAATCTGGATAATAACCCTAGCTTGGCTGATGCTTTTTTCATCCTTAGTCAGTGTGCAATATTTGATAGATACTTCCTTTGTCGCCACAGTGTAGCGGTCCCATTGGTGATATAACAAGATGATTCTACAATAAAAATAAAATAAAAATAATAGAGAGAGAGAAAAAAAAAGGGAATGGCAAGAGCAGCAGACAACTTCGGGTGCCAGGAATTTCATTTGCTCAGCATGCATTTTACTGCAAGCTTTGGGATGCATTATGACCCCCTAGTGGCAGAAAGCTGGGACATCCGTGCTAGCTGACAGAATGTGAGAACTACAAGACACTTTAATTAAAGTCAGAAGCAAAATTTATAGTCAGGAATTTATAACAAGGAGAATTTGGGTTTATTAGGGAAAGAACTATGTGTTTTTTTTTTTTTTTTTTGGAGGAGGTCGGGTTGGGAGGGTGGGTGGGCGGGCCACTTCTATTGGTCTTTCATTTGTCTATTCTCATCTTTCTTTGTTCTTTGGCTCTTGTGGGCCTCCCAAAGCAGTGGCCTCTGCTGTCGCAGAGCGCCGGCTCTGGGCGCATGCGCTCCAGAGCTCAGGCTTGGTAATTGGACACATTCGTCCAGCCGCTCCACGGCACGTGGGATCTTCCCAGGCCAGGGATCGAACCAGAGCCCCTTGCACTGCAAGGCAGTGTCCTTACCCACTGGACCACCAGGGAAGCCCGGGAATGGTTGTTGATTAGGCAATAATGTCTGTTAATATGTTTGTAACTATCTCTCTGTATCCATATCACAAGTAAGGTGTTTCTCCCCCCACCACATAACACAACTGAACTCTTTTAGAAGTGGCATGGCGGATTACAGCATATAGTCATATAATCATGTAGTGAATAAGCAGCTGGCAGTATGTGGGATGTCCACACTTATTTTGGGATGTGATTCCTACCCTGAGGCAGTACTAAAGCACTGGGTAATAGTTGCTGAATGACCATTCATCCAAAGGAACAAATAATATGTGAGTCTGCCTGGGGATTCAACCAGCTAAAATTGGCTGGAGTCATGCAATATGCATCAACCTTGGTCAAGAGAGGAAGTTGGTCATAAACTCAGGCAGAGTGTAATTGTCACAGGGCAAAAGAATGGATGAGACTAGGTTACCATAAAGAATCTGGATAATAACCCTAGCTTGGCTGATGCTTTTTTCATCCTTAGTCAGTGTGCAATATTTGATAGATACTTCCTTTGTCGCCACAGTGTAGCGGTCCCATTGGTGATATAACAAGATGATTCTACAATAAAAATAAAATAAAAATAATAGAGAGAGAGAAAAAAAAAGGGAATGGCAAGAGCAGCAGACAACTTCGGGTGCCAGGAATTTCATTTGCTCAGCATGCATTTTACTGCAAGCTTTGGGATGCATTATGACCCCCTAGTGGCAGAAAGCTGGGACATCCGTGCTAGCTGACAGAATGTGAGAACTACAAGACACTTTAATTAAAGTCAGAAGCAAAATTTATAGTCAGGAATTTATGAAAACTGGGATGACAAGAAGCCTCTCTATTTCTCTTTCTTCTGACCTCTCTTTTTCAGAACCACAGGGTAGCAACAAAAAGTACTAGTGAAAAGAAAAATGTCTAACTGTAATACATTCATGACATACTAAGATGAATAAATTCCTGCAGTAGGTGATGAATATTTATAGGAGAGTATTCCCAGTTAGTAGTCAATGAAATAGTCTGTGAGTCAAATGGCTGGACAATGCCTCTTTTTCCTTCGTGAATATAATAATTACAGTGCAGACAGGCTTTCTTTCAAGAGTATTGGTGGGAAGCAGTGACCTTTTGTGTTGGTACTAACTCCTGTTCTATATTTTTGGATCAACTACTTAATTGGGCAAGTATCATTAAAACAGAAGGCATAGAGCACCAGAAACTGTTTAACCTTGGTATAAGGTCTACCAAGATGGTTGAGTCCTGAATGTAGAACTGGGAGGGGGGGATGTCACTCATCTCTGAAGCTAGCATTTTCTGAGTTCTTCACTGAGATTAAATGATGTCACACAACACCTATCGCTACTTACGATTCTCAGAAAGATTGTATGCCTATGATATTTATCAATACAATTAAGTATTATATATATATATATATATATATATATATGTATATATATATATATATATCAGAGATTATTATCAGTTCTGGTTTTGACGTAAACTGCTACCAGCTGATAATTTAATGCCAATATCAGATATGCCATCTGTAAAAATTTATTAATATTTTTGGCTTTCTGTTGTATTACATTATTGTTCCTATCATCTTTCTCTGAGTGCATTGATCATATTTTAATCCTGTATTCATTTCTTTCTTTGTATTTTCCACCTTATTTCAGAAAATATTTAAGAAATTAAAATAATGAATCTACATATTCCAAACACTATGACTTCTCTCTTATGACTTAGGTGTGTGATTAAAATATATATATATATATATATATATATATATATATATATAATGTATTTCATCCCTTATTAGAAATTTTCTAGGTTCATTTTATTTTTAGACTGTACAACTTCTAATTTTTCAGTATGGACTATTTCATTGACATGATAGATTAACTATTGATGTTTACAAAGGAGCAGTCAAGGTTCAAAAGGTTCATAGAAAGCTCACACAATGTCTCCCTTCACTAAAATTAGAAGTGATTTGAAATATTCCCTAAAGTTAGAAGTGATTTGAACTCTTCAAAAATGAGATTGTGCACCTTTCACATGTTGGGAAAGCCAGGAAGGGCTGCAATGGAAAAAATTCTTTGTGCCTGCTTCTCCTTATGTTCTCATCACACCATATTGCAATAGTCTGTATATATAACTGACTGTTTCTATGGTGTGAACTGAGAGAGTCCATATATTATCAGAAGTCCAGTTCACAGAATTACTGTGCTTGTCAGAGAATGGTTGTTTAATAAATCACATTGAATAAATGAGAAGGAGACAAGAGACCATTGGTCTTTTGGGTCCCCAGACAGAGAAGCATTTTTTAAAAGAAGTCATCTCCTTCGAGATTCACAGCCTGAAGCGCTAGGATGAGATGGCAACAGACTAGTCTTCACCTAGAAAATTTCCCACGTTAGACAAAAGAGGCTCACAGGGGTGCTCCATGAGCCACAACAAGAACACCTGGGTGTTCACCCCATTGACTTTCTGTCCAAAGAAGATGCTCAATAGGAAGTAAAAGTGAGGCTTGGTTTGACTTCATCGTTTGCCATCTGGGACCTCTCAGCGTATGGTAACAATTTTAACAGACAGCAACTCTTTTGTTGAACTCTGTCCTGAATGCTCTGATAGCACTTACATTGCCACCCAGAGTTATAGTCTGACACTGTTCTCATAACAAAAATCCCTCAGGTAAAGGGCCTAATTAAATATACATGGGTTTTTCTTTTGCCAAAGGACAGCCAAATACCACTTCCTTCACATTTGCTTAAGGACAAGAGTGTTTCAGTTTCAAAAAGAAATGAATTTTGTTCTGAAATAAAATATGGCACCTATGAAATCATAGAAGATGTAATTTAAGGAAAACCAGCTCAGTATTATAACAGGATTTTCTTATCAAGCTCCCTCCAGATGCTGCAGCTGTCACTTAGGCTATGCCAATGTCTGGTGTCATGCCAGTTTGATGCAAGTTGGTTCCACTTGTCACCCTTTCAATTTCCCAGCCGGCCTCAATTTTAAAGGGCATATTAGCATTATCATAGCAATCTTAAAGATGTGTCTTACCTTGACTTTAAGTCCGTTTTGTTTCTAAGTCGCAAGGTAAAATAAAGTATCACTGAGATAAAAAGGGATTTTATTGTCTGTATATGACACGGAATGCTCTAATCTCTGACCAAAGAAATTGAAGGTTTTTTAAAAAGTTGTTCTATGAGATACACTGCAGTGTAGCATCAAAGAGAATAAGAAGTGCTTTAGAACACACTGATTTAAATAATAGGTAGGGGGGTGCTTTCACTTACACATTTTGAAAAACCCCATACCTATTGCACAAACAGAAATAGTTTCATTGGAAGTCGTTCAAAGAGTTCAGAGCTGTATGACAAAGTAGAAAAATCCCAAAGCAGAAATTGAGTGTAAATTAAATTCTTAAATAGTAAAAGGACTTGTTTTTGCCAATTATTAGTAGCAAATCTCAAGGTTGCCTAAAATACAGATGTTTATTTCAGTATATTCAGATGCCTTCTGTTTAGATATTGTTTTGGAGCCTAAAATTATACTCTTAAACTTGTGATAGAGATGTTTGCTTTAAGATGCACAAAAATCTCACTGTTAGTTGCTAGTAACTTGCTATTTGACACTTTCTGTCATCACTAAGGAATCTTCAGAGGTTGTCAAGATCTTTCAGTCCTTTGACATGTATCATTTTTGCATTCTCTGTCATCCCTGAGCTTAACTATGTTCAGTCACAAAATGTATCACTGATATCTACTTTATTAGGTTGTTATGAGGGCATAGAATAGGCAAAGCCTTAGCAAGTAGTGCTCATTACATTGTAGTAACTGGACTCTCTCAAACACAAACATGCATGCACATACATACACTTTTTATGAAAATCTACAAGAGGAAAACTTACCTGCAACTGGATGCACTGGTTTGGCTAATTTTGAAAGGTAATCTAAATTTATTTAAAAAACATTAAGATCTTGGACTGCATTACCCGGAAAGAGCAAACCATTGCCCTGGTGGAAGAAATAGTTTAGCTGTGTGATTTTCCTTAAAACATAATCAAAATGCAATTTCAGAGCTGGTCACCCTTTCAATTTCCCAGCCGGCCTCAATTTTAAAGGGCATATTAGCATTATCATAGCAATCTTAAAGATGTGTCTTACCTTGACTTTAAGTCCGTTTTGTTTCTAAGTCGCAAGGTAAAATAAAGTATCACTGAGATAAAAAGGGATTTTATTGTCTGTATATGACACGGAATGCTCTAATCTCTGACCAAAGAAATTGAAGGTTTTTTAAAAAGTTGTTCTATGAGATACACTGCAGTGTAGCATCAAAGAGAATAAGAAGTGCTTTAGAACACACTGATTTAAATAATAGGTAGGGGGGTGCTTTCACTTACACATTTTGAAAAACCCCATACCTATTGCACAAACAGAAATAGTTTCATTGGAAGTCGTTCAAAGAGTTCAGAGCTGTATGACAAAGTAGAAAATCCCAAAGCAGAAATTGAGTGTAAATTAAATTCTTAAATAGTAAAAGGACTTGTTTTTGCCAATTATTAGTAGCAAATCTCAAGGTTGCCTAAAATACAGATGTTTATTTCAGTATATTCAGATGCCTTCTGTTTAGATATTGTTTTGGAGCCTAAAATTATACTCTTAAACTTGTGATAGAGATGTTTGCTTTAAGATGCACAAAAATCTCACTGTTAGTTGCTAGTAACTTGCTATTTGACACTTTCTGTCATCACTAAGGAATCTTCAGAGGTTGTCAAGATCTTTCAGTCCTTTGACATGTATCATTTTTGCATTCTCTGTCATCCCTGAGCTTAACTATGTTCAGTCACAAAATGTATCACTGATATCTACTTTATTAGGTTGTTATGAGGGCATAGAATAGGCAAAGCCTTAGCAAGTAGTGCTCATTACATTGTAGTAACTGGACTCTCTCAAACACAAACATGCATGCACATACATACACTTTTTATGAAAATCTACAAGAGGAAAACTTACCTGCAACTGGATGCACTGGTTTGGCTAATTTTGAAAGGTAATCTAAATTTATTTAAAAAACATTAAGATCTTGGACTGCATTACCCGGAAAGAGCAAACCATTGCCCTGGTGGAAGAAATAGTTTAGCTGTGTGATTTTCCTTAAAACATAATCAAAATGCAATTTCAGAGCTGGAATACTTTCCGATCTGTAAATCCTCAGGCCACCATGGGAACGAAACAGAGCCTTGATCCATCCCCAGAGCCTCTTACAGTCTATTTTTTTCATGTGATCCCACAACAAGAAGTACCACATATCAAAGGGATGGACCAAGGCAAAGGAAGCGTGGGATAGACTGTGAAAGAATTATTTTTCCATTTTAAAGAGTGAGTTAGTGTGGAGCCATTCAATTACTTTCATAAAATCCAGTCATGTGTTCATATCTGTGTTTGAAAAAAAGGTGTTTGCCTTAGATACACCACAGAAACCCTGAAGTAAGGGGAAATTAGTACACAGAAGTCCAGAAAGCAGTTAGGATACCATTTTTGATGTGTGCTTGTCACTACATAGAAAATTAGTAGAGGGTCGCGGTTAAAGACTTTGTTCCTGAACCCTGGGTCTGAATTCTGGTTCTCCTATTACTAGCTGTGAGGATCTGGCCAAGTTCTCTAAGGACTCTGTAACTGTGACTCAGTTTCTTCTTGTGTAAAGCATTAGGAGCTGCACCACTGGATTGTTATAATGAACAAGTGAATTCATAGATAGAAATTTCTTGGACTTGTTCCTGGTATATTGTCACTCTATCATAAATTAGACAAGGACATAAACTAGAAAGTTCAGATGACTGACAAGTCTTTCACTTGTCTTGATGGAGAGGTGGGTAGTTTATGTCTCACAGTGGTGGGACACAAATCAGCAATGTAGTTTGCATCCCTGAGCTTAACTATGTTCAGTCACAAAATGTATCACTGATATCTACTTTATTAGGTTGTTATGAGGGCATAGAATAGGCAAAGCCTTAGCAAGTAGTGCTCATTACATTGTAGTAACTGGACTCTCTCAAACACAAACATGCATGCACATACATACACTTTTTATGAAAATCTACAAGAGGAAAACTTACCTGCAACTGGATGCACTGGTTTGGCTAATTTTGAAAGGTAATCTAAATTTATTTAAAAAACATTAAGATCTTGGACTGCATTACCCGGAAAGAGCAAACCATTGCCCTGGTGGAAGAAATAGTTTAGCTGTGTGATTTTCCTTAAAACATAATCAAAATGCAATTTCAGAGCTGGAATACTTTCCGATCTGTAAATCCTCAGGCCACCATGGGAACGAAACAGAGCCTTGATCCATCCCCAGAGCCTCTTACAGTCTATTTTTTTCATGTGATCCCACAACAAGAAGTACCACATATCAAAGGGATGGACCAAGGCAAAGGAAGCGTGGGATAGACTGTGAAAGAATTATTTTTCCATTTTAAAGAGTGAGTTAGTGTGGAGCCATTCAATTACTTTCATAAAATCCAGTCATGTGTTCATATCTGTGTTTGAAAAAAAGGTGTTTGCCTTAGATACACCACAGAAACCCTGGAGGAAGGGGGAAATTAGTACACAGAAGTCCAGAAAGCAGTTAGGATACCATTTTTGATGTGTGCTTGTCACTACATAGAAAATTAGTAGAGGGTCGCGGTTAAAGACTTTGTTCCTGAACCCTGGGTCTGAATTCTGGTTCTCCTATTACTAGCTGTGAGGATCTGGCCAAGTTCTCTAAGGACTCTGTAACTGTGACTCAGTTTCTTCTTGTGTAAAGCATTAGGAGCTGCACCACTGGATTGTTATAATGAACAAGTGAATTCATAGATAGAAATTTCTTGGACTTGTTCCTGGTATATTGTCACTCTATCATAAATTAGACAAGGACATAAACTAGAAAGTTCAGATGACTGACAAGTCTTTCACTTGTCTTGATGGAGAGGTGGGTAGTTTATGTCTCACAGTGGTGGGACACAAATCTAAATTGCTTGAGCTTCTTTACACATTGTACTTATCCCTTTTCTGTTTGCACTTTGAGATCTGTGTCTGTCATATGACGTTATAGACGAATAAATCTTCAAATTATGAACCATAGCAGCCACGATGTCACAAAGTCGTTGGAAATGTGAAGGGAAAGTCACTTAGCCATCTCCTCCAGGTCTCTGACAATTCTGGTCCCATGAAACTGTTGGGAGGAGTAACCAGAATTTTGTATTTGAAAGTGTCTAAGAGATAAGTACCTAATTTACCTTAGTGGAATTTGAAGGTGACCTTTATTGCAAGGGAAGATGAAGCAAAAATGTTTAGATTAAATCTTAGGGAAGTTTCCCTGGTGGCTCAATGGTATCTGCAGGAGATGATCCCTGATCTGGGAATATCCAACATGCTATGGAGAAGCTAAGCCTGTGAGCCACAACTATTGAATCTATCTCTAGAGCCTGGGAACCACAACTACTGAGCCCACACATCACAGCTGCTGAAGGCCAGGCATCCTAGAGCCTGTGCTTTCCAGCAAGGGAAGCCCCTACAATGAGAAGATAGTCCACCAAAACTAAAGAGTAGCCCTCACTCACTGCAACTAGAGAAAAGGCACACAGCAATCAGGACCCACTGCAGCAAAAACATATAAATAAAATCATTAAAAATAAAAAGCATCAGCATCAAAATGTCCTTAAAGAACAGAACTTTGACACAAATACACTTTTCAAATATAATAATCTCAAGCCACTACTCTATATAGGCATGTTATGCTCTGTTCAGTGCAGGGCCATGGGTCTTTTTCTTACATTGGGTATGATTTTGCCAACATGAGCAGTGCTGGAGTTGGACAACATCTGCATCAGTTTTGACTCTCCCTCTATCTAGCCAAGTAAGAATTGGGCAGCCTTCTCAACTTCCTCATTTAGAAGGCAATAGTACCTTCCTTTGGGCTTCCTAGGTGGTGCTATTACTAAAGAATCTGCCTGCTAATACAGGAAACAAAAGAGACATGGGTTCGATTTCTGGGTTGGGAAGATACCCTGGAGGAGGGTCTGGCAACCCACTCCAGTATTCTTTCCTGGAGAATCCTATGGTCAAAGGAGCCTGCTGGACTACAGCCCATAGGGTCACAAAGAGTCAGGCATGACCAAAGCAATGTAGCATGCACGGGCAGTTCCTTCCTTATCACATTCTGAAGGTTACTATGAGGACAAAATGTCTTTTTCTAAAGCTCTACAAGTATGTGGGTTTTTATACCTGGTGTCAGTAGCTTACCATCAGAGACCTCAATGACATTAAAGAGTCCTCTTGCCTCATGAGGAGAGAATGCTTGGTTCAGGCAAAGGCAAGAACTTGGTACCAGATCTCCATTGAGTTCTTGAGCCTTTTCTTTTCCAGCTCTGTGGTTTTAGAGAAATCAGTCATCTCTTCAGATCATCTGGAAGATGAAGGAAAAAATTTACCTTTGGAGGAGGGTCTGGTGAATTGCCCTTATTCAAGTGTTAAATTATGAAAGAGTTAACTTAGATTACTGATTTCTCTGCCACACCAAATTTCTAATGGTTTATTTTAGATGCATTCTCCACATTCACAGATGCTGATAGTTTGAACAGAAAACTCTGTTTAGATGCTGCTGGTGGGTTTAGGGAGTGTGTTGATAGTATAAGAATGTGTGCACCATGAATCCTGTGAGAGTAGATGTCCAGAGATGAAGGAGCTGAATGCATCTATCTGTTGGGTAATTTTTGTAAACTTGCTTATATTTATATTTTAATTATTTTTAAGGTATTCAAAGTGCTAAAAAGGAAAGACTAGGCCATACAAAGAAAAATTCTTGTTCCCTCCTAGGCCATTTTCCATTGACAATTATTTATAATTCTTAAAGTTATTACTTCTTCATTTATGTTATTATTCTTCAAAATGATTATACTCTTAGTTTTTCAGTTTTAGAAATTTCTCATAATATTTCAGCTATTTAGGAATTAATAATCTTAATTAATAGTTCTAATTCTTAAGAATTAGAATTTAGGTCTTTTGTTATCATCCATCACCTCCAAACACATGCCCTCTCTTTCTGTTCATGAAATACAGCTGTAACTATGTAATTCACTTTTGGTTAATTCCATGGTGAGAGGTTTTCATCATCAAGAAGACATACCTTTTGTTTTACTTTGTTGTGGTTTTATTGCTGAGTCAAGCAATATTTTACGGGTTTACTTCCTCTCCTCAAGAACTTTATATATATATATATATATATATATATATATATATATATTCCCAATCATGCTTCTTTTTTTTAATATTTATTTTCATCCATCTTTATTCTTTGACCTGTGTGGGTCTGCCATTGCAGTGGTCTCTCTTGTTGCAGAGCACCGGTTCTGGGCACATGCACTCCAGAGTGCTGGCTAGTAATTGGACACATGAGTCCAGACGCTCCACGCAGGGATCGAGACGGTGCCCCTTGCACTGCAAGGCAGACCATCTACCCACTGAACCATCTTCCCACCAGGGAAGCCTAAGAACTTTATGTTTTTTTCAGCAATTAATGGACATTTTTTATTTCTTTTGCTTGGCATTGTTCTTGTGCTAGATTTCTGCAAAGCTGAACTTGTCTCAGAATCTATCAGTCTCAGCTTTCTTTTACCCGGTGATATCCCAGAAGCTTTTCTTCGCTTACCTGACCTAGCACTGCCTCATCTGCAGCCAAATTGTCATCCTTGGTTTTCCTTTTGTGTTCTTAGTGATTCTCCCTCCTGTGCTTCACACTTAGATCCCATGGTTTCCCTGTTTGTGGTATATTCTGGATCCTCTAACTGCTGAGTGCACTTAATGTTCTCTTATATTTATATTTTAATTATTTTTAAGGTATTCAAAGTAAGGAAAGACTAGGCCATACAAAGAAAAATTCTTGTTCCCTCCTAGGCCATTTTCCATTGACAATTATTTATAATTCTTAAAGTTATTACTTCTTCATTTATGTTATTATTCTTCAAAATGATTATACTCTTAGTTTTTCAGTTTTAGAAATTTCTCATAATATTTCAGCTATTTAGGAATTAATAATCTTAATTAATAGTTCTAATTCTTAAGAATTAGAATTTAGGTCTTTTGTTATCATCCATCACCTCCAAACACATGCCCTCTCTTTCTGTTCATGAAATACAGCTGTAACTATGTAATTCACTTTTGGTTAATTCCATGGTGAGAGGTTTTCATCATCAAGAAGACATACCTTTTGTTTTACTTTGTTGTGGTTTTATTGCTGAGTCAAGCAATATTTTACGGGTTTACTTCCTCTCCTCAAGAACTTTATATATATATATATATATATATATATATATATATATATTCCCAATCATGCTTCTTTTTTTTAATATTTATTTTCATCCATCTTTATTCTTTGACCTGTGTGGGTCTGCCATTGCAGTGGTCTCTCTTGTTGCAGAGCACCGGTTCTGGGCACATGCACTCCAGAGTGCTGGCTAGTAATTGGACACATGAGTCCAGACGCTCCACGCAGGGATCGAGACGGTGCCCCTTGCACTGCAAGGCAGACCATCTACCCACTGAACCATCTTCCCACCAGGGAAGCCTAAGAACTTTATGTTTTTTTCAGCAATTAATGGACATTTTTTATTTCTTTTGCTTGGCATTGTTCTTGTGCTAGATTTCTGCAAAGCTGAACTTGTCTCAGAATCTATCAGTCTCAGCTTTCTTTTACCCGGTGATATCCCAGAAGCTTTTCTTCGCTTACCTGACCTAGCACTGCCTCATCTGCAGCCAAATTGTCATCCTTGGTTTTCCTTTTGTGTTCTTAGTGATTCTCCCTCCTGTGCTTCACACTTAGATCCCATGGTTTCCCTGTTTGTGGTATATTCTGGATCCTCTAACTGCTGAGTGCACTTAATGTTCTCTTAATTTCTGTATCCCAGCCTTAAGTCCTGTAAGCCATTTGTTTGTAACAACTGGGGTGTGTGCCAGTTTGATCATTTGCATGCAAACTGGGAAGCAGAACTAGACATGTCCATTACAGATACAGTATTTTTCTTTCTTGCAAAAGACTATTGATCTGATAATGATAGTGACTGAAGTGTTCAGTTGAGTCCTTAGATTGTACCTAAACTGTTCAGTAAAACAACCTCTATCTCAAAGCTCTGTAATGTGCATTTATTATACTTTTCCTTTTCTGCCATGTTCCAGGCTATTTGTAATTCTTGTTGGTTATTTAAGATGATCTGTTGAATTTTTGTGTGATCATAGGTTGTAAGCAGTGCTACAAAAAGTATGTAATGGGTAAAATTTAACAAGCAGAAATAAGATGTAAAAAAATAGATTTTTGTGAATGTCCCTGATGCTATAGAACTTCAAATTTAAATGACAGTTCTTTTAGTTATTAGAAAAAGAAAGATTTTGGTAATAAACAATAACAAATCTATCTATAATTTATAAGATAAATTTTGGCATTTATGAGTTAAAATAATGAATATTAAAGAATTTATATTGCTCATGGATCATAAATTTGGGACCATTTAGAAAATAGGAGAAATAAAGAAGAATGAGTGTATAAGCAGCTAACAGTTTGGCATTATTTCTTAAACTTGTAAAATTTGGTTCAAGGGTATTACCTACCAAATTGCTATAGTGGCTTGTAATAACAGTCCTGCAAGAACCTTATGAATACAGATTTCTTTTCCTTAGAGCCCTGTACAACTCAGAAAGCTCAGACACAGGGAAAGGAATAGATCCAGAAGCTTGCTCAGAATCTATCAGTCTCAGCTTTCTTTTACCCGGTGATATCCCAGAAGCTTTTCTTCGCTTACCTGACCTAGCACTGCCTCATCTGCAGCCAAATTGTCATCCTTGGTTTTCCTTTTGTGTTCTTAGTGATTCTCCCTCCTGTGCTTCACACTTAGATCCCATGGTTTCCCTGTTTGTGGTATATTCTGGATCCTCTAACTGCTGAGTGCACTTAATGTTCTCTTAATTTCTGTATCCCAGCCTTAAGTCCTGTAAGCCATTTGTTTGTAACAACTGGGGTGTGTGCCAGTTTGATCATTTGCATGCAAACTGGGAAGCAGAACTAGACATGTCCATTACAGATACAGTATTTTTCTTTCTTGCAAAAGACTATTGATCTGATAATGATAGTGACTGAAGTGTTCAGTTGAGTCCTTAGATTGTACCTAAACTGTTCAGTAAAACAACCTCTATCTCAAAGCTCTGTAATGTGCATTTATTATACTTTTCCTTTTCTGCCATGTTCCAGGCTATTTGTAATTCTTGTTGGTTATTTAAGATGATCTGTTGAATTTTTGTGTGATCATAGGTTGTAAGCAGTGCTACAAAAAGTATGTAATGGGTAAAATTTAACAAGCAGAAATAAGATGTAAAAAAATAGATTTTTGTGAATGTCCCTGATGCTATAGAACTTCAAATTTAAATGACAGTTCTTTTAGTTATTAGAAAAGAAAGATTTTGGTAATAAACAATAACAAATCTATCTATAATTTATAAGATAAATTTTGGCATTTATGAGTTAAAATAATGAATATTAAAGAATTTATATTGCTCATGGATCATAAATTTGGGACCATTTAGAAAATAGGAGAAATAAAGAAGAATGAGTGTATAAGCAGCTAACAGTTTGGCATTATTTCTTAAACTTGTAAAATTTGGTTCAAGGGTATTACCTACCAAATTGCTATAGTGGCTTGTAATAACAGTCCTGCAAGAACCTTATGAATACAGATTTCTTTTCCTTAGAGCCCTGTACAACTCAGAAAGCTCAGACACAGGGAAAGGAATAGATCCAGAATGTTTATTGTTGCTTTCACTAGGCAAAAGAGCAAGGATATTCCACAGATATTCTCAGATATCATAATAAAAATGGACAGTAATAAAAAAATGGAGAGGTGGGTCTATCTATGGGTCTATCAACCTGAGGTCTTCATCAATGCAGTTAAAAGACATTTGCTGAGGACCTACTATCTAGGCTTCCTTGGTGACTCAGATGATAGAAAATCTGCCTGTAAAGCAGGAGAAGTGGGTTTGATCCCTGGGTCAGGAAGATTTCCCTGGAGAAGGGAACGGCTACCCACTCTAGTGTTCTTGCCTGGAGATGTCCATGGACAGAAGAGCCTAGCAGGCTACAGTCCATGAGGCCACAGAGTCAGACACGACTGAATGACTGAGCATGCAAGTTTACTATACAGAGAGCCCTGTGTAGACACCAGGGATTACCAAATAGATAAGGAAAGAGGTGTTCATTTCTCAAGATGCTTTAAACCTGATGGAGTTGACTAATATACACAAGCAGTTTTGACCTAAATTAGGAAGTGAAGTACTTGGGTAGAGAATCTGGTCAAGTATAGTGAGAGAAGAGACAGTTTACTTTTGACTGGGAAGCTTTACAAAAGCTTTTGAGAGGACATGGATTCTGCTTTTTGAATAATAGGTCATTCACAAGAAAAAGAAATTAAGGACATATGCCATCTTACATTTATATTGATCCACAGCCTACAGAATTCTTACAGAGGTTTTTTTGTTTTATCAGTGTTACTATTATTGTTCACTTTCAAATGAAGAATGTGAAACATAAGGGGTCTACGTGACTTTCTTAAATTCATAATTGTTACAAGTGATCACGGAAAGCACAGTTGAAAAAAATGCTTCCAAAATCCAATCTGATGATAGTTTTAAGTATAATCCACTCTTAGGATGTTAAGGTTGGCAGAGACCTAGAAATGTCATTCTCACCAAATGTGATTTTGCGTACAGGAACAGAGTGTTTCTTTGATTCTAAATTACCCCTGCAATGATTCTAAATTATTTGCCACAGTGAATATAGATGGTCTACAAAAGTACTTCCAAGCCTTCCCCATCATCAGAATGACCTAGAAAGATATTTAAGAATACACATCCCAGCTCCTTTCACTAAACATCCCTATCTATTTTATCAGAAAAACTGGGACTTATGCTAACAGAGCCCTGTACAACTCAGAAAGCTCAGACACAGGGAAAGGAATAGATCCAGAATGTTTATTGTTGCTTTCACTAGGCAAAAGAGCAAGGATATTCCACAGATATTCTCAGATATCATAATAAAAATGGACAGTAATAAAAAAATGGAGAGGTGGGTCTATCTATGGGTCTATCAACCTGAGGTCTTCATCAATGCAGTTAAAAGACATTTGCTGAGGACCTACTATCTAGGCTTCCTTGGTGACTCAGATGATAGAAAATCTGCCTGTAAAGCAGGAGAAGTGGGTTTGATCCCTGGGTCAGGAAGATTTCCCTGGAGAAGGGAACGGCTACCCACTCTAGTGTTCTTGCCTGGAGATGTCCATGGACAGAAGAGCCTAGCAGGCTACAGTCCATGAGGCCACAGAGTCAGACACGACTGAATGACTGAGCATGCAAGTTTACTATACAGAGAGCCCTGTGTAGACACCAGGGATTACCAAATAGATAAGGAAAGAGGTGTTCATTTCTCAAGATGCTTTAAACCTGATGGAGTTGACTAATATACACAAGCAGTTTTGACCTAAATTAGGAAGTGAAGTACTTGGGTAGAGAATCTGGTCAAGTATAGTGAGAGAAGAGACAGTTTACTTTTGACTGGGAAGCTTTACAAAAGCTTTTGAGAGGACATGGATTCTGCTTTTTGAATAATAGGTCATTCACAAGAAAAAGAAATTAAGGACATATGCCATCTTACATTTATATTGATCCACAGCCTACAGAATTCTTACAGAGGTTTTTTTGTTTTATCAGTGTTACTATTATTGTTCACTTTCAAATGAAGAATGTGAAACATAAGGGGTCTACGTGACTTTCTTAAATTCATAATTGTTACAAGTGATCACGGAAAGCACAGTTGAAAAAAATGCTTCCAAAATCCAATCTGATGATAGTTTTAAGTATAATCCACTCTTAGGATGTTAAGGTTGGCAGAGACCTAGAAATGTCATTCTCACCAAATGTGATTTTGCGTACAGGAACAGAGTGTTTCTTTGATTCTAAATTACCCCTGCAATGATTCTAAAAATTATTTGCCACAGTGAATATAGATGGTCTACAAAAGTACTTCCAAGCCTTCCCCATCATCAGAATGACCTAGAAAGATATTTTAAGAATACACATCCCAGCTCCTTTCACTAAACATCCCTATCTATTTTATCAGAAAAACTGGGACTTATGCTAACAGATTGGTATTTTTAATTGCTCCTTGGATAACTAGAAATATCAGCTAAAAATGGAATATGGTTCAAAAGAGGAAGATGAGAAATGTAATTTTTTTCCCCAATTGCCATTTTTTATAATGTAAAACTTGGCATTACATCACCTATATATATATATATATATATATATATATATATATATATAGCTAAAGTAATTTTTGACTGTAACAGGGGACAGCAGTGTGAAACTGAAGATGACAATGCCATACAATTAAAAATTGGATATATCTAATTACCTCATCATTTCAGCCAAGAATGAAGACACATTTCTCTCGAGATTTCTACTGAAAAAACCCAGTCAAGTTCAGAGTTTCTTCACTGTGTTATCTCTGTGCATGTGCATTCAGTCACTTCAGCCATGTCCAAATATTTGCGACTCTACAGCCCACCAGGCTCCTCTGTACGTGGGATTCTCCAGGCAAGAAGAGTGGAGTAGGTGGTCATGTCCTCCACCAGAGGATCTCCCTGACTCAGGCATCAAATCCATGTCTCCTGCACTGCAGGCAGATTTCTTTATCTACCAAGCCACCTGGGAAGCCAGAGTTATCTCTGCGTATACCCAGTCTAGTTACTGTTCTAACTCTTACAAAAACTCATTATTGGCTTCCCTGGTGGTCCACCGACTTGAAGTGCAAGGGACACCAGCTCGATCCCTGGCCCGGGAAAATCCCACGTGCTGTGGAGTGGCTGGACCAATGTGTCCAATTACTGAGCCGGAGCTCTGGAGTGCATGCGCCCAGAGCCGGTGCTCTGCAACGAGAGAGGCCACTGCAGTGGGAGACCCACATAGGCCCAAGAGCAAAGATGGATAAAGATAAATATCCACTCTTAGGATGGTTGGCAATAGTCATTCAAATTTTCCCAGAGTGTTTCTTTGATTCTAAATTACCCTGCAATGATTCTAAAATTATTTGCCACAGTGAATATAGATGGTCTACAAAAGTACTTCCAAGCCTTCCCCATCATCAGAATGACCTAGAAAGATATTTTAAGAATACACATCCCAGCTCCTTTCACTAAACATCCCTATCTATTTTATCAGAAAAACTGGGACTTATGCTAACAGATTGGTATTTTTAATTGCTCCTTGGATAACTAGAAATATCAGCTAAAAATGGAATATGGTTCAAAAGAGGAAGATGAGAAATGTAATTTTTTTCCCCAATTGCCATTTTTTATAATGTAAAACTTGGCATTACATCACCTATATATATATATATATATATATATATATATATATATAGCTAAAGTAATTTTTGACTGTAACAGGGGACAGCAGTGTGAAACTGAAGATGACAATGCCATACAATTAAAAATTGGATATATCTAATTACCTCATCATTTCAGCCAAGAATGAAGACACATTTCTCTCGAGATTTCTACTGAAAAACCCTGTCAAGTTCAGAGTTTCTTCACTGTGTTATCTCTGTGCATGTGCATTCAGTCACTTCAGCCATGTCCAAATATTTGCGACTCTACAGCCCACCAGGCTCCTCTGTACGTGGGATTCTCCAGGCAAGAAGAGTGGAGTAGGTGGTCATGTCCTCCACCAGAGGATCTCCCTGACTCAGGCATCAAATCCATGTCTCCTGCACTGCAGGCAGATTTCTTTATCTACCAAGCCACCTGGGAAGCCAGAGTTATCTCTGCGTATACCCAGTCTAGTTACTGTTCTAACTCTTACAAAAACTCATTATTGGCTTCCCTGGTGGTCCACCGACTTGAAGTGCAAGGGACACCAGCTCGATCCCTGGCCCGGGAAAATCCCACGTGCTGTGGAGTGGCTGGACCAATGTGTCCAACTACTGAGTCAGCGCTCTGGAGTGCATGCGCCCAGAGCCGGTGCTCTGCAACGAGAGAGGCCACTGCAGTGGGAGACCCACATAGGCCCAAGAGCAAAGATGGATAAAAATAAATAAATAAAAAAACAATAAAAGAGGCAAAAAATTAAAAAAGCTCATTATTTGTATACATATGACTTATGCTACTTAAAAAGAAAAAAATGAAGTTTATATGCAGCCGATTTTTAAAAGTAAATTTTTTTTGTTATGAGTAGTTTAAGTGCTTTGCTCACCTCCAAATATTATAGTGCTTCCCAGGTGACTCAGTGGTAAAGAATCTGCCTGCAATTCAGGAGACTTTGGTTCAATACTTGGGTTGGAAAGATCCCCTGGAAGAGCAAATGACAACTCACTCTATTCTTGCCTGGGAAATCCCATGGACAGAGGATTCTGGTGGGCTGCAGTCCATGGAGTTACTAAGAGTCAGACACAACTTAGCAACTAAACCACCACCACCACTGCCACCACCATCAGATACTGTAGAAACTATCATCAAAAGAACCATTGAGCTCATTTGGATAAGAGTACAGAGCAAAAGATTCTAGGTTAATGACAGACAATAGTAAATAACTCAAAAATAACCACAAGAATTCTCTTTGCCTTAAAATGTATCAGACTTGGAGTCAGTGCTGGGTGGAAGACTGCCTCTGTCAAACTTATTCTTCCCGTCAGTGTTGTTAGGTGATTCAAATGAGAAAATATATGCTGCATAATTCTGAAAACTGTAGTATCTGGTTCAAATTTGATGATGATGAGATGGTGGTGATGATGATGATGATTTAAAAGGCCAGCATTTGTTCAAATCCCATCTTTGTCATTTATCTGTGATTTTTACAGATTGTTTTAATTTTGAAACCTTCAGTTTATCATCTATATTAAACTAAAGTAACAGATTTATTAGAATTATTAACCAACAAATGCAGGGAAATAAGTTCTCAGAGTGCCTGGGTTACCACAGTTTACTCAAACAAACATTCAGTCATGCCCTTTCCTTCTGCTTCTTTGATTCTCAGATTTACTTTTATTAAGCATCACGTTAGCTATGATATTTTTAGGCTGTTGCACAATCCCATGGGAAGATTATTCTCCTTATTTAGTGTTATGAGTTGAATTCTGCCTCAACCCTGATAATACACTGAGCACTATGACCTCAAAATAATACCTTATGTGGATATAGGATCTTTATAGAGATAACTAAGTATTTTACTGATAGGGACAAAGTAGAAGAACTTTGTAGGTGGTTGTAGAATCCTAGTCGGGGACGGTAGGCAGAAGGGTGAAACCTGAGAAAGGTTGGGAGGCCAGTGAGTTGACCATAACTCAGGAGAGCTGCTCCTTGTTCGGTAAAGCAGATTTGACTAGGTATAAACAGCTGATGAAGGAGGAGCTGGCAAAGAAGGAAGTAATGATGTATGCCTTCCATCTGTATCTACTTGAGGGGGGCGGTCTTCTACCATCCTATATATATTGCTGCCCACTCAATCGAAGGGAGAGAGAGCAGAGCAGAGCTTTCCTGCCTGCTCGTTTGTACCGCTTACAAGTACCCTATCCTAATAAAT
The DNA here is from genome assembly GCA_022376925.1 of Tragulus kanchil. Lineage (NCBI taxonomy): Eukaryota > Metazoa > Chordata > Mammalia > Artiodactyla > Tragulidae > Tragulus > Tragulus kanchil. The sequence goes on from JAIOJX010000028.1 coordinate 126,792,607, forward strand.
CCTTTTCTTGTCTATCACTCTGCTTCTCACTGAATTCCTTCTGCGTTGAGGCATGAAGAACCTGAGCCTCAGTGGGTCCAGATGTTAGATGAGTGCTGGATTAAGTCCCGGACATGTGGGTTCAAGTCTCAGACAGGGTTTTGGCTGGGATTGAGTCCTGACTACGTGGGTTCAAGTCCCAAGCAGGGTTTTGGCTGGTGTTAAGCCTTAGCCACGTGGGTTCAAGTAGCAAACAGGGTTTTTGCTGGAATTCAAGCTCTAGCCACGTGGGTTAAAGTCCCAAGCAGGGTTCAATAAGGTCTGGGCCCTGGGTTTAAGTTTCAAATCGAGGTAAAACCCTTTCATTACCTTAAAGATCATGTGTGTACATCCTAAATCAACATGACTACTGTCCTTACAAGATGATGAAATTTGGATGCAAACACAGATGTGAGATGATGTGAGGATACAGAGAGAAAATCTATAGTCCAGAGTGAGAGGCCTATAACAAATTTTCCCTTGATAGTCCTCAAGAGAAACCAACCCTTTATCACCTGTCACCATGATCTCAGACTTCCCTTCTAGAACCATGGGAAAGTATATTTCTATTTGTTAAGGCATTCAGTCTATGGTACTTTGTGTTGGCAGCTTTGCCAAATGAATATGCTAGTATATAGACATGTTTAAATAAAACGTTGGTAATTAAGTTTTGCAAGTCTGAGCCTGGAGACCATCACAGGCTCGCACCCACCCCCTTATTTATCCCTGTGATGCTGACAGACAGGGTTGTTAGGGTTCACATAACAGGTGGAAACTGCAGAAGAACCGTCAGTGCTTGGGACAGGATGTGTCATGAACACAAATGAAGGCAGTCTCTGGTTCACAGAGTTTTTCCAGGGAGCCAGGTCTGTGGGATTCATCCTGGGTATAAGGCGGTTTAATACTTGGCTGAGGATAATCAGTTTGCCTTACTCCCTGTCACAGAGATTAGTCCAAGGGAGGAGCCTGTCACCCAAGCTGACAGAACATTTTCAGACTGGTGCCAGATGCAAAGAAAGTTGTTACTTCTCTGATTGTGGAGTTGGGAGAATTTGGCATAGGTCAGAATCTCCAGGTGACTTTTTCACATGGATTGGCCAGTCTCAATAACAGAGAAGCTACAAGCAGACACACAAGAGCATATTCATCCCTGGTTTCAGTTTTTCACAAAGTAGCCTCTCATCCTACCCTTCTTTGTTGGTTATTTAAACCAAAGCATGCTTCATGGCAACCAAATAAGTATTTAAAAAAACATTTTTTTTATCCAAGGGATTCTTCTGTTTTTAAATTTTGGTCTCTTTTATTGTTTTTTTTTTTTAATGTGTTTATTTTCATCCATCTTTTATTCTTTGGTATGTGTAGGCCTTCTGTTGCAGTGACCCCTCCTGCTGCAGAGCACTGGCTCTGGGGTCCTGCACTCCAGAGCACTGGCTAGTAATTGGACACACTGGTCCAGCCACTTCATGGCATGTGGGATCTTCCCTGGCCAGGGATCGAGCCGGTGCCCCTTGCACTGTAAGGTGGACTCTCTACCCACTAGACCACCAGGGAAGCCCCAACCAAGGAATTCTTCATTAATGCAAGATATAAACAAAATTTTTGAAAAAAGAGTAGAATAATGACATATAATATATATCATATATATGTAATGATAGAAAATATAATTTCTCCCACCAAAGGAGATATTTCCCCTGTGAGTGAATGGGTAGTTAACGTTCGCTTTTTGTTTTTTGAATCTATTATTAAATTCAGGTAAATAACATACATTTGCTGTAAAACAAATTCCAACAGAAGTTTTATAAGTAAAAGATGCTGCTGCTTTCCACATACCTTCTCTTTCCTTAGAAGAAGGAAGTTACCCATTTGTGTATAACTTGCAAAAAATTCTAAATATACATTTATATTTGCATTTATTATTTTAAACACATAGAACTATGTTAATTATATATTTTACACACCATATTATTCCCTATAAAAATGAGAAATTTGGGAATCATACTGTATCAGACTGCAAGTAGGTTGTTTTCAGTTACAAGTAATAACATATACAATTTAAAATGCTTTGGACATTGAAGAAAATTTGCTAGCTCATAACAAAATTCTGGATGTGGAATTTTCCAGTCATCTGGAGGTGAAGTAAGCAGCACACCAATTCTTCTAACATGCAGCTTTCTGAAACTTGTTTTGATATCTACCCACATAGTCACAAGAGGATTCAAGCGTTTCCAAGTGTCACCAACAGACCTTACAGTATCCAGCAAGGAAGAGAAAGACATTTCTTCTCATTTGTCTCTTTTCACTCGTGAGGACAGTCTGTTTTGGAAGCTTACAGCAGACTCGCCTCCCCACTTGTTACTAAGGGGAATGTTCACAGTTCAATGATGTCAGCCATGTCCCTTCTCTTCTCACCCTGGACTCAAGGGAACCTCTTTTGTGAATACGGAATCCTAACTGCACTGTCTGCTAGCAAGAGAACCTGAAGGGCCAGTGGGGTCTATGCATAAGAGATATACAGATGAGGTACACAGATCTGAGACTTTTTAAACTCAAAATTAGATAATATTTATACAATACAGCTATCACATTTCAAATGGGAATATAATGTTTATTTTAGGTACTTAAAAAATCAAGGTAAAATTTCCATATAATAAAACTAACCCTTTATAATGAACAATTAAGTGGCAATTAGTACATCACAATGTTGTGCAGCAACCAAAAATATAGCTAGGTTTAGAACATTTTATGCATTTTGCTAAGTAGCTTCAGTCATGTCCAACTGTTTGTAATGCCATGGACTGTGGGCCACCAGGCTCCTCTGCCCAAGGGATTCTCTAGGCAAGAATACTGGCGTGGGTTCCCTTGCCCTTTTGAGGATCTTCCAGACCCAGAGATCGAACCCACACCTTTTATGTCTCCTGTACTGGCAGGCAAGTGCTTTATCACTAACTCCACCTGTGAAGCCCTTTATGTACTTTAATGATGACTTGATTTCCCAAACAGAAGCTCCTTGATTAATTTTGTAATTAGAAAAAAAATAAACTATGCTAGTATTCAAAAGGAACCTATTGCTTGCTTTTCTTCTCAGAAAGCCTCCTGTATTTAGGAAGAACATAAGCACAATTAAAAGCCTTTCTCTCAGAAAATGTAACTGTTCTGTTAGGAACTCGTTTTGGCATATTTCTGTCATTACACGATCATCTGCATTTCAGTTCTTTATCCTAACTTTAAGAAATTTTACAAATAGATTTTATTTTTCAGTCTGATTGGATTTCCTGAGAGTGAAGTAAGCAGCACACCAATTCTTCTAACATGCAGCTTTCTGAAACTTGTTTTGATATCTACCCACATAGTCACAAGAGGATTCAAGCGTTTCCAAGTGTCACCAACAGACCTTACAGTATCCAGCAAGGAAGAGAAAGACATTTCTTCTCATTTGTCTCTTTTCACTCGTGAGGACAGTCTGTTTTGGAAGCTTACAGCAGACTCGCCTCCCCACTTGTTACTAAGGGGAATGTTCACAGTTCAATGATGTCAGCCATGTCCCTTCTCTTCTCACCCTGGACTCAAGGGAACCTCTTTTGTGAATACGGAATCCTAACTGCACTGTCTGCTAGCAAGAGAACCTGAAGGGCCAGTGGGGTCTATGCATAAGAGATATACAGATGAGGTACACAGATCTGAGACTTTTTAAACTCAAAATTAGATAATATTTATACAATACAGCTATCACATTTCAAATGGGAATATAATGTTTATTTTAGGTACTTAAAAAATCAAGGTAAAATTTCCATATAATAAAACTAACCCTTTATAATGAACAATTAAGTGGCAATTAGTACATCACAATGTTGTGCAGCAACCAAAAATATAGCTAGGTTTAGAACATTTTATGCATTTTGCTAAGTAGCTTCAGTCATGTCCAACTGTTTGTAATGCCATGGACTGTGGGCCACCAGGCTCCTCTGCCCAAGGGATTCTCTAGGCAAGAATACTGGCGTGGGTTCCCTTGCCCTTTTTGAGGGGATCTTCCAGACCCAGAGATCGAACCCACACCTTTTATGTCTCCTGTACTGGCAGGCAAGTGCTTTATCACTAACTCCACCTGTGAAGCCCTTTATGTACTTTAATGATGACTTGATTTCCCAAACAGAAGCTCCTTGATTAATTTTGTAATTAGAAAAAAAATAAACTATGCTAGTATTCAAAAGGAACCTATTGCTTGCTTTTCTTCTCAGAAAGCCTCCTGTATTTAGGAAGAACATAAGCACAATTAAAAGCCTTTCTCTCAGAAAATGTAACTGTTCTGTTAGGAACTCGTTTTGGCATATTTCTGTCATTACACGATCATCTGCATTTCAGTTCTTTATCCTAACTTTAAGAAATTTTACAAATAGATTTTATTTTTCAGTCTGATTGGATTTCCTGTAATTCTAGTTGAAGTGTTAGAATTTAGATGCTAAACACTAAGAGAACTACTCTTCAATTATGTAGTTTATAGACATGAAGATTTCACATTTTTATTTCAGTTAGCTAAATGCAATTTAGTAGATGGATAGAGGGCCAGGCAGGAAGAACATATTGCATATCATACTTTAAAGGGAACTAGATATAATTCATCTGGTTATTTAGGTTGACTATGCTTTCAGAATTTGATCATTATCATTTAATATCATATTGAGATGTTTTCAAATCTGCTGTGCCAGGCACAGATTGTTCTCTTTGAACTTGATGTATGTCAAAAGAACTTTGTAGTTAAATATAGACTTGGGATTTCATGGCTAAAGTATGTCTGCTAGAAAAATATTTAAAGTTTTCAGAGACAAGTCATTTTCCTTTAGAGTTTTAGAAACACCAATCTATTATTAGCATGAATTTTTATCTCTCTGTCTCTCTCTGTTTTATTACTATTTTAAAAAATTTTATAAAACTTCTTGTTAGATTTTTGCACTGCATACATTGCAATCACATCATGTAACTTGAGAAATTAATTGACTCATTATCTCTGAAATTTATTACTTAAATGTGTAGGGAAATTCACTTAGGGGAAGATGAAACTGAAATTATTAAAAGTCAGTAATACCATTGCTTACAGTAAAGCAATTCTAAGTTAGGGAAAGCTTTCTTATAACACCTTGTCACTGAAGGATGCCCGTCTCTCATTACTACTGTGGTTTATTATGAAAAAGGGCACACAACTAAAATTATTTGAGAGTTGAGAGAAATTACGTGTGGAAGTAATTTGAGCTCTAATTCATTGGAAAATAGTCAAAGCAAGGAAAGAAATCAATGAGCCTATGTTTCTATGTACTGTGATAAAATAATGCTGAAGCCCATTCTGATCACATCTTTGAGTCAAATTGATCAACATGTCCTAGGACAGGAAGCACTCCGAGATACATAGTTAAAAGAGTGGAAACATTTATGTTAAGCACAGCTGGGTGTTGATTCTTGCTCTAATATTTTCAAGGTATGTAAACATGAACAAACTATGCTAATTCTCACACTCCATTTTGCCACTTGGTGAAGTGATTTTATAGGACAACTTCTCTCCTTCTAGAGAATATTATGTAAGATACTTAGAAATAGGAGCTGAGTAAATTACTCAGAACACAGTGTCAGGCTAAGAGTAGGAACTCTAAATTCTAGCTATTTTATTATTTTTACCTATACAGGCTTCTGGTAGTTAGAGTCATTTTAGATGTCACTGCTAAAGACACACACACACACACACATATTACCTTTTGAAATAAAATGTTTGGAAACATACTCTGGACCTATGACTCTTAATGTATGTTTTACTCTGACACACTCTAGAAAGCAGTTTACTCTGGTAGAGATTTCCAAAGTCTCTAGAATACCTGTGTGTTTGTATGTGTGCATGCATGCAACTCCCCCAAATGACATCAACATCCCTACTTCCTCCTCCTTCTTCACTTCTTCAGTGAATCCCCACCTCTAAGCATATGAATAAGAGCATTTCAATTTCACACTCATTGACCTTATGCAGAATGTATTTCAAGGTTCAAGCTTTAAAAGGTGAAGACGGCATCATTTCAAATTCAATGAATCTTTGAAATGGAAATTTTACAGAAAGAACCTTGAGAATTCACTACTACCACCAAAATAACATTTATTATTTAGGTTGACATCTATGAGATAACATTGATGCTGACTGATAACCCTAATCGCTCAAAGTAACATCTCATTTGTTTTCTTATTGCCCTTTTTGAGAAGCATGCAGCATGTGCTTCCTAATTATTGGCTGAAGGGATTTATGCATGCATGTTGTGATGCTTTCTCTCTCTAATGGCTGGTTTTGCTATGTTTTGTTTTTGTTTTGAGCATATGGCAAACATGAGGGAGTCAGAGGCAAATTTACAAGAAGAGCTGAGGAAAAGTTTTTTTTAAAAAGAACTCTTGTTATTTTTATCCGCTTTTTTCCCCTTCCTTCATCCTTGCTGTAGTCTATCAAAGTTATTGTGTTACAAACAGTGTGGGTTGGACTAACAGAGCTAACATTTAAGGTACTTCTTTTTGCTCCAGCTGACCCTCAGTGAGTCAGTTTTAAAGAGGAGTATTTCCTAAGAATTTGGCAGGATATTCAAATTCAATAAATGTATGAATTTGACAAATTTTGGTCAACTTTGAACCTTTGAAAAGAGATTGCTGTTGAAACTACCTCAAAGTTCTTGAAGGCCAGGATTAGGAACTCTAAATTCTAGCTATTTTATTATTTTTACCTATACAGGCTTCTGGTAGTTAGAGTCATTTTAGATGTCACTGCTAAAGACACACACACACACACACACATATTACCTTTTGAAATAAAATGTTTGGAAACATACTCTGGACCTATGACTCTTAATGTATGTTTTACTCTGACACACTCTAGAAAGCAGTTTACTCTGGTAGAGATTTCCAAAGTCTCTAGAATACCTGTGTGTTTGTATGTGTGCATGCATGCAACTCCCCCAAATGACATCAACATCCCTACTTCCTCCTCCTTCTTCACTTCTTCAGTGAATCCCCACCTCTAAGCATATGAATAAGAGCATTTCAATTTCACACTCATTGACCTTATGCAGAATGTATTTCAAGGTTCAAGCTTTAAAAGGTGAAGACGGCATCATTTCAAATTCAATGAATCTTTGAAATGGAAATTTTACAGAAAGAACCTTGAGAATTCACTACTACCACCAAAATAACATTTATTATTTAGGTTGACATCTATGAGATAACATTGATGCTGACTGATAACCCTAATCGCTCAAAGTAACATCTCATTTGTTTTCTTATTGCCCTTTTTGAGAAGCATGCAGCATGTGCTTCCTAATTATTGGCTGAAGGGATTTATGCATGCATGTTGTGATGCTTTCTCTCTCTAATGGCTGGTTTTGCTATGTTTTGTTTTTGTTTTGAGCATATGGCAAACATGAGGGAGTCAGAGGCAAATTTACAAGAAGAGCTGAGGAAAAGTTTTTTTTAAAAAGAACTCTTGTTATTTTTATCCGCTTTTTTCCCCTTCCTTCATCCTTGCTGTAGTCTATCAAAGTTATTGTGTTACAAACAGTGTGGGTTGGACTAACAGAGCTAACATTTAAGGTACTTCTTTTTGCTCCAGCTGACCCTCAGTGAGTCAGTTTTAAAGAGGAGTATTTCCTAAGAATTTGGCAGGATATTCAAATTCAATAAATGTATGAATTTGACAAATTTTGGTCAACTTGACTTGAAAGGCTCAGAGATTCGAAAAGAGATTGCTGTTGAAACTACCTCAAAGTTCTTGAAGGCAGCCTAAGGACTCTCACAATTAAGGCTCTAACACTCTTTAAGAGTTTGTGTAAAAATCTTTTCATTGTCTTCATAATTCCACAATTACTAATATTCTAACTGTTCTACGTCAGAAAAAAACAAAGAGAAGATACAGCTCTTTGTACAGGGAAATATATCACCCAAGGACCAACGGTGTATAGGAAGATTTTTTATGAGTAAAATATCTCAAAGGTGTGATTCTATTACCCATTTTCATATTTTTGTTTCTCATAGGATATTTTTGGGCCAGATTAAGACATCAACAAAAACTTATTGTGAGATAACTACACAATGGATGTATTTTCGAGTAACATTCTCTACATTTTCTCCTTTTGTATTGTTTATGTGTTGCTAAGAAATGTTTCAAGATACACTTTGAAATTTTTCCTAGATAAATTGAAATAGTCTGATTGACACTAAAACTTTGTTTGAATATTTTTATAAAACAGTATCTGTTTTCACAATCAACATAATTTGGTTCAAATTATAGAATAAGGTTGACATAGATTTCATTTTTTAAGATCCATTGAAGAGAATAATGTGACAGAGTAGTTCAATGTCTAATCCTGAAATTTAGGCAAGATGGAATTGCAGTTGAAATTGCAGAAGGTTAGATTCAAAAAGGACCTCAAAACATATTCTTGTCCAACAATTTATAGATCAAGAAACCTTTATAGAGAACTGAAATGATTGGCCCACTTCAGAAAAAGAAGCTCAAGATTACATCAAGATAATATTTTTTGCAGCTGTATTAAATGCCAAGAACTGCACTTACACTGAATTTGGAATCTGACAGCAATTTGATGAGGTTGATAGTCTTATTCCTGTTTTACAGATAAGGGAGACTTGAAAACATGAGATGGTTTCCTATATACCAGCTAGTTAGCATATGGTTAATTAAGCTTGAACCTAATTATCTCTCTGGTATACAAAATGGAAAGTCTATAAACTTTTTCAAGTGAATGAATAAACAAATTAGTGGATTGAAAAGAATGTCTTCAATGTATTACTGTCCCACAATACCCATTGGAGCTCCAGTACATAATTATTTGTTTTAGTTTGTCTTATTTGCAAAAGTTTAATTGACTTGTATAACCTTAGCTTGACACTGTCCACAAAAATAATGTAATTATAATGGCACATGTCTTTGCTGATAAAAAAAGTGACCTACAATTATTACTTATTAAATATATATGTGCAAATTTCAGACCCATTGAAAAAATGATGCCTTGACCTAATTAACTTTGATTTATGATCTAACTTGGAAATGACTGTGAGTGGGTAGATATTTAAGTTAAATTCTTTCACATTATCTTGAAATGGAAATAATTTAATTGCCCTCAAATGTGGAATCTCTTCAATTGAAAAATTAGAATCAGGACACAATTCAAGTCATTTTTAATAATTTGTAACTTTAAGCACTGGTAGACAAACATAATCACATGTATTTCTAATTTTAAAAATTTGACCAATTTCTAACATGATATAAGTAATTTCTGCATCTAATATGAATTGTGGCTCTTTTAATAACAAAACTGTTTCAACTGTCTTAAGAATGTTGAGAACATTACCTGTTCTACCTAGTAACTACATCTCTGTACTACAAAAATATTTCATTCTGTTTGCAGATATATATGTAGTAGTCAAAATCTGTAACTTATTTTTCATTGCTTTATTGAGTAGGCGTAAAAACTCAGTAGACCTTTCTGGTAGCTAACATTTCTAATAGATATCAAAGATGTAGTATAATACACCTACAAAGAGCACAAATAGCTGTCAAGTGACAAATCTTTGATGTCACTGAAATGTACTTGTTTTGTTGGTTTATTTTTTTGAGACAAGTCCATGTTTTTTTTTTTTTCCATAGCACAAGTTAAATCTTTAAATAGTATTGTCTAGAACTCGTTCACAGGTAAGACCACAACTTTTTTTTCTGACATTAGCTTATTAAATTTTGTAGGATATAATTCAAGCGAGTAGCTTGTGTGGCCCTGACTTCATAGCAGTGAATTGTAACAATGTTCCAGTGTTTATAAAACAAGATGAATGTTTAGATTGGAAGCAAAACATTCTGGGTTTCATTTTTCAGCGTTACTATTTAGTACCTACAGCTTTCTTTCTCTCTCTTAACCTCAGTTTTTATATCTATAAAAAGAGAGTATAGGTATTATTTATAATATAGAATTACTTAAGAAACAAATTAAATCAGCATTTACTTATAAACTTACTTAGAACTAACTATATGCTTAGTAGGCATTTTCAAGTAAATTATCATTCTTTTATGTGCAGTAAGAATTATAATCCATATCATTTCCAAGATAAAATAGAATAACTTTCCTTTTGTTTATATGATTCATTGTGATGATTAGTAACAACTACCTTGACTCAAATTTAGGGCCACATGTTTTAAAAGCCCATTAAACCTGGAAATGACTGTGAGTGGGTAGATATTTAAGTTAAATTCTTTCACATTATCTTGAAATGGAAATAATTTAATTGCCCTCAAATGTGGAATCTCTTCAATTGAAAAATTAGAATCAGGACACAATTCAAGTCATTTTTAATAATTTGTAACTTTAAGCACTGGTAGACAAACATAATCACATGTATTTCTAATTTTAAAAATTTGACCAATTTCTAACATGATATAAGTAATTTCTGCATCTAATATGAATTGTGGCTCTTTTAATAACAAAACTGTTTCAACTGTCTTAAGAATGTTGAGAACATTACCTGTTCTACCTAGTAACTACATCTCTGTACTACAAAAATATTTCATTCTGTTTGCAGATATATATGTAGTAGTCAAAATCTGTAACTTATTTTTCATTGCTTTATTGAGTAGGCGTAGAAACTCAGTAGACCTTTCTGGTAGCTAACATTTCTAATAGATATCAAAGATGTAGTATAATACACCTACAAAGAGCACAAATAGCTGTCAAGTGACAAATCTTTGATGTCACTGAAATGTACTTGTTTTGTTGGTTTATTTTTTTGAGACAAGTCCATGTTTTTTTTTTTTTCCATAGCACAAGTTAAATCTTTAAATAGTATTGTCTAGAACTCGTTCACAGGTAAGACCACAACTTTTTTTTCTGACATTAGCTTATTAAATTTTGTAGGATATAATTCAAGCGAGTAGCTTGTGTGGCCCTGACTTCATAGCAGTGAATTGTAACAATGTTCCAGTGTTTATAAAACAAGATGAATGTTTAGATTGGAAGCAAAACATTCTGGGTTTCATTTTTCAGCGTTACTATTTAGTACCTACAGCTTTCTTTCTCTCTCTTAACCTCAGTTTTTATATCTATAAAAAGAGAGTATAGGTATTATTTATAATATAGAATTACTTAAGAAACAAATTAAATCAGCATTTACTTATAAACTTACTTAGAACTAACTATATGCTTAGTAGGCATTTTCAAGTAAATTATCATTCTTTTATGTGCAGTAAGAATTATAATCCATATCATTTCCAAGATAAAATAGAATAACTTTCCTTTTGTTTATATGATTCATTGTGATGATTAGTAACAACTACCTTGACTCAAATTTAGGGCCACATGTTTTAAAAGCCCATTAAACCTAAATGTTAACATTGCATGAAAAAACACCTAGTAAAGAGTTAGCACTCATCAATAGTTGAATATAAACCTGTGCAAGAGTTTTCCTACACTCAGTGCAAAATTTGTCCTCTTCTGAAATTCCTTTTTTTCCATTAGTTTCAACTCAAAAGTGAAACCAGAAAGATAAATTCTGTGTGTGCATGTATGTAAGTTTTCTTTTTTTTTTTTTTTTTAGTTAGTGACCTATACTTGATTCAAGTAAAAGCATTTTTCTCTGGTCACAAAATGACTTAACTTCAATTTGATGTTCAAGTAACTAACCAATAGGGGGCAGGAGAGCACCATTACTAACTATAATTGGTGTTTGTCCAGTTTAATAACAATTCTTACCTAACATTCCTAAGACATTTAAAATATTATTGCAGCTGGCCTTAATATTTGCATTTGCAGTACTGGAAGTAGTTGCTGAAGTTTAGTGTATTAATAAAGTGCTGTAACTTTTAGCAATGTTAATGAATCAAGCATTTTGATTAGCAAGGCATGTGCAGGGGAAAAAGTTAAGATTGCGTATTCAAATGAAAGTAATTAAAATGAACACAGAGCTGAAAATGAAAATGTGACGCACATAAATGGCCCTATTATCACAAGATAACAGAATGCTGTTCAGGCAATTTTCCTGTAACTGAGCAGACCACTCGTTAATTGTCTGTCCCTTCCTTCTCACACTTTCCACTCGAAAGACTTTTGTCACTGCTATATAATAGGAAAAGTTTAAAGGAGAGAGTCTGAAAAAGTTTGAGAATGACTCTTTAGAATAAGTCACCTTTCAAAGACACCTAATGTTATACCACTTGGTTTTATTCATATAGCTTCAAATAGAGGATTATCTGTCTGGTAATTTTCCATCAAATGCTGCTGACCAATGCATGTATCCTGTCAAATTATAAACTTACTTAGAACTAACTATATGCTTAGTAGGCATTTTCAAGTAAATTATCATTCTTTTATGTGCAGTAAGAATTATAATCCATATCATTTCCAAGATAAAATAGAATAACTTTCCTTTTGTTTATATGATTCATTGTGATGATTAGTAACAACTACCTTGACTCAAATTTAGGGCCACATGTTTTAAAAGCCCATTAAACCTAAATGTTAACATTGCATGAAAAAACACCTAGTAAAGAGTTAGCACTCATCAATAGTTGAATATAAACCTGTGCAAGAGTTTTCCTACACTCAGTGCAAAATTTGTCCTCTTCTGAAATTCCTTTTTTTCCATTAGTTTCAACTCAAAAGTGAAACCAGAAAGATAAATTCTGTGTGTGCATGTATGTAAGTTTTCTTTTTTTCTTTTTTAGTTAGTGACCTATACTTGATTCAAGTAAAAGCATTTTTCTCTGGTCACAAAATGACTTAACTTCAATTTGATGTTCAAGTAACTAACCAATAGGGGGCAGGAGAGCACCATTACTAACTATAATTGGTGTTTGTCCAGTTTAATAACAATTCTTACCTAACATTCCTAAGACATTTAAAATATTATTGCAGCTGGCCTTAATATTTGCATTTGCAGTACTGGAAGTAGTTGCTGAAGTTTAGTGTATTAATAAAGTGCTGTAACTTTTAGCAATGTTAATGAATCAAGCATTTTGATTAGCAAGGCATGTGCAGGGGAAAAAGTTAAGATTGCGTATTCAAATGAAAGTAATTAAAATGAACACAGAGCTGAAAATGAAAATGTGACGCACATAAATGGCCCTATTATCACAAGATAACAGAATGCTGTTCAGGCAATTTTCCTGTAACTGAGCAGACCACTCGTTAATTGTCTGTCCCTTCCTTCTCACACTTTCCACTCGAAAGACTTTTGTCACTGCTATATAATAGGAAAAGTTTAAAGGAGAGAGTCTGAAAAAGTTTGAGAATGACTCTTTAGAATAAGTCACCTTTCAAAGACACCTAATGTTATACCACTTGGTTTTATTCATATAGCTTCAAATAGAGGATTATCTGTCTGGTAATTTTCCATCAAATGCTGCTGACCAATGCATGTATCCTGAGAGAGAGAGGCAGGAGAGAGTACTTGACTTTCTCCCTGTCTCCCACAATGACCTTCTGCAGTCCTCAGAAACTTCAAGCAAACTATGCGGCTTTGTGAATGAAACTTATGTCTTGGGGCTTTCCCAAAACCTGCCTCAAAGGTCTTATTTTTCTTAAGAATGGAAAGACAAGAAATGTGAATTATTTCTCTTGTGAGCAAAGCAGGGTATGACTAGGTGAGGAACCAGATTCGTGGATATAAAAGAATTGCAAACAGTGTTATGTATTTGATTTGGGTTCTTAAAAGATCCACTCCTTTCCACTGAGATGATTTTTTTCACTGGTCCTATTCCAGACTATTTTATCCACTTGGTGGGGCTGTTATGATGAGGATTTACCAAGGAAGCTAATTTAACTCCTCCTTTTCTCTCATATTTCCTTGGGAATATCATAAAACTGTGTTCCAGACATGCAGGCCCTAGGATAATGGAATGGCTATGACATGTTACACATAGCTCTCAGTTGCACCATATGTTTATGGTCTTAACATTCAGGATAAAGAGGATCAGAAGTTATGTGGATGCTTTGAAACCTTCTATAACTGGTTTGGGGCTTCCTGAGCGGCACAGTAGTACAGAACCCTCTTGCCAATGCAGGAGACGCTAGAGACACAGGGTCAATTCCTGGGTCAGGCAGGTCCCCTGGAGAAGGAAATGGTAACCAATTGGAGTATTATTATTATTTTTAATACTGGAGTATTATTGCCTAGGAAATCTCATAGACAGAGGAGCTTGATGGGCTATAGTCCATAGGGTCACAAAAAGTTGAACATAACTGAGCAGTTGAACATGCGCGTGCACACACACACACACACACGTAACTGGTTTGAGCCAGGATTTATCAATGACTTCATCTTAAAGAGAGTTAAAGATAGATCACAACTGTAAGAGAGACTATAGCCCAATCTTAGGATTGAGTGGTGTGTCTGGATATAAGGTCTGCTTTAGACTGAGTACAAAGTGCACCAAATGCCTGTTCTTTCTCTGTGTGGTTCTAGCCTTTATTTTCCTTATTTCTGCTTCCCTTTTCTTCTCAGCCCTAATGACAATTTCCTATATATATCTATATATATATATATAGATATATATACACACACACCCACACACCCACACCCACACCCCCACCACCACCACATATATATGACCTACCTCAGCTGAAATCCAAGTTCCTTGTCATTCATATTGGAACTTATATGTGTGAGAACTCAGTTAAAGAACAACTATAAAAGGATTATCCAGTGATCTTTGCCTGATTTGGTAAAGGACACTAATCATAGAATTCAGATAGTCTAGCTTTCTGTCTCAATTTAGAATTTTCAGAATTTCATAAATATTTTCTTCGTATTAAGTAATTACAATTACAGTGAAAATACTGCAATCCTGCCCTCAATAGTAGTGCTTTGCGTTTGTTTTGACAGATGGAGTAATGGATTTTTTCTAATCCATCTCACTTGTCTAGTTCCTCCTGTGACCGATAGAACTCATTTGGTCAGTAGCCATGGAACTTAGTGAAGCTAACAGGCCCATATGGCAATTGAACTTGTAATCTTGACTTCATTAACATCATGCTCCAACCAGCTGAGCTAACAAGACAAGAAAATCAAATTAGTCACTATGCAGGGCTCCTGGTTAATTGCATTTTCCTCTTTTGGGTTCTTCATTATAGCTACTTTCACCAATTACCATCTCTAAAGGTGAGCATTGAGTCTATGTTCATTTTTGCTCTTGTTCATTTTGTCCCTTTCCTAGAAATTACAGACTGGGATGTGTGATTTAAGATCAGGCGGCAAAGCCAAGAACATATACTAGCAAAAATATGGTACCTAGTGTTCTTTGTTAGAAATTGAAGCAGCACATTTCAAACATCCCAAGAGGAATGCTGCTGCATCTGTGGACAAAAGGGGTGATGAAAAAGGTTTTGGCAGCTCTGTGATCTATTTTCTCTGTACTTCCTTTCCAGTCTGAGTCTTATTTCTGCCTTAAGTTCCTATCTTACTTCATGATAGAACATATTTTTGTGATTTGATGTGAACTCTGGATTACAGATGAAACTTGACTTTCATTTATGCTTAATAACTTGGTACCCCCTCTCCCCCAACACTATATCCTGAAGTTCAAATCTATTGTACCTAGAAATCTGATTTTTTAAGTAGCATGTCCAAATAACAATATGTCTGTGATTCTTGGTAATTAGTCCAGTGTTCTATTTATTAGGCAGCAGTCGGACCAGGGCCTAATTCTTTCTTTGCCTAAATTGCCAGGCAAGGATAATAATGGTCTTGCTAAATTTAATTCATTTTAATTAATTAACATTTTGACACATATGCATTTGTAAACTCCCAAGGCACTTACTAGATTAAAGTTTCATGATGAACCATCATGTCAACAATATTGTGGATGAAATGTTTAAATAGGCTCAATTTTTGAATGCATTGTTGGTATTATTTTATGATGTATTGTTTAAGATGTTGATTTTTGAGGTTTAGAGGAGTTGATGATTATGGGCTCATTGAATGTCTCAATACAGTCTTTAAGTTGTATTCCTTTGTGGTTTAAGACAATTTAGTACATAATTCATTAGAATAAAATATACACTGAATATTATTATTGATCATTATGAACCATCCTAGTATTCAAGTTGTGGAAGAGGCAAGTTCAGTCAGGCAGTTATTTCAGTTGCTCAGTTGTGTCTGACTTTTGTGACCTCATGGACTGCAGCACACCGGGCTTCCCTGTCCTTCACCATCTCCCAGAGCTTGCTCAAACTCATGTCCATTGACTCAGTGATGCCATCCAACCATTTTATTCTCTGTCATTCCCTACTCCCTTTGCCTTTTGCTTTAGAATAGCTAGTGGTATATATCTTATAATTTTTTAATTTATATTTTTGATTTTTTGTAGGTTTTATCACTTAAGGCACGAGAATGATTCGGTCTTAAATGATGAAATGTTAGCAATATTTGCTGAATTATTTATCTCATTTGGTGACTGAAATCTTTTTCCTTTCAATACCTGCATAAAATAAACCCTTGACTTAAACTTTTATTTAGGAATAAATTTCAAAACTACAGTAAGACCAGCAATCTTAATTTCATACTTGATGTTCACCACTGCTTCTAGGTTCTGGTTTAGGTACAAAACGTTGGATATTGCTTGGGTAAAAAAATTTCTAACCTGGGTTATAATATGATTCCATGCAAGCTACATTAGGAAAGCTACAAAAATATGATTTTATTTATTTATTTGATTTTGTTCAAGTGTTGAGTTGCAATGAATACATAACCTTCTCAGGTTTTTTACAACTGAGACGAAATAAAATGTTTCCATATAAATGTTTTCTTTGGTTTCACCATCAATTTCAGTTGGATTTATCTAAGGGTCTATAATCTCCAACAGGGACATTGTCACAGTGTAGGATATTGGAACAACTAAAGCAAAATACCCAGGAGATCCGATGGCAAAGATGCATGTGGTGTTTACTGGTTTATTGGTTAAAGTTGGTGATGCTTAATTAATTACATTTTTAATTTCACAAGGACTCTTACTGAAACTATTATAAAGGTTAAAATTAGCTGCATAGCCTTCTAGTCTGTTTCTATCACCTATATATGACATTTGAACCTGCACAGGAAATGTAACTATACAATGTAGGGTATGGAGGATTTTTTCTTTCCTTTTTATTTGGTCTGGGTCTTCATGTACTACAGATGGCCCACTTCTGCACACTGAAGCAATAGTTAAGGGATATAAAGAAGCAATCATTTTAACATCCTTGCCATGCTTTACAAGACTATGCCTCATGAACCCTTCTTTCCCCACATCTCCTCTTGTTCAGTACAATCTAATAGATTATTTTAGTTCCTGGAAGACATCAAACTTATTTGTGAATTTGGTCTTTTTACTTTTTATCTAACTGAAATGCTCTTCCGTTTGTACTTGACAGGGCTATCTTTGTATCTTTCAGAGCTTAGTTCAAACAGTATCTCTTAATCAAGGTCTTTCCTTATCACTCTATATCTAAACAATGGATCCTCCTCTCACAGCCAGTTTATTTTCATAGTCCCATTGTCTTCAAAGCATTTATTACAGTTTGTAATTATCATTCTTAATCTTGAAAGGAAGTTATATACATTATGTTTGTATCCCATATGACTTAAACTTTTATTTAGGAATAAATTTCAAAACTACAGTAAGACCAGCAATCTTAATTTCATACTTGATGTTCACCACTGCTTCTAGGTTCTGGTTTAGGTACAAAACGTTGGATATTGCTTGGGTAAAAAAATTTCTAACCTGGGTTATAATATGATTCCATGCAAGCTACATTAGGAAAGCTACAAAAATATGATTTTATTTATTTATTTGATTTTGTTCAAGTGTTGAGTTGCAATGAATACATAACCTTCTCAGGTTTTTTACAACTGAGACGAAATAAAATGTTTCCATATAAATGTTTTCTTTGGTTTCACCATCAATTTCAGTTGGATTTATCTAAGGGTCTATAATCTCCAACAGGGACATTGTCACAGTGTAGGATATTGGAACAACTAAAGCAAAATACCCAGGAGATCCGATGGCAAAGATGCATGTGGTGTTTACTGGTTTATTGGTTAAAGTTGGTGATGCTTAATTAATTACATTTTTAATTTCACAAGGACTCTTACTGAAACTATTATAAAGGTTAAAATTAGCTGCATAGCCTTCTAGTCTGTTTCTATCACCTATATATGACATTTGAACCTGCACAGGAAATGTAACTATACAATGTAGGGTATGGAGGATTTTTTCTTTCCTTTTTATTTGGTCTGGGTCTTCATGTACTACAGATGGCCCACTTCTGCACACTGAAGCAATAGTTAAGGGATATAAAGAAGCAATCATTTTAACATCCTTGCCATGCTTTACAAGACTATGCCTCATGAACCCTTCTTTCCCCACATCTCCTCTTGTTCAGTACAATCTAATAGATTATTTTAGTTCCTGGAAGACATCAAACTTATTTGTGAATTTGGTCTTTTTACTTTTTATCTAACTGAAATGCTCTTCCGTTTGTACTTGACAGGGCTATCTTTGTATCTTTCAGAGCTTAGTTCAAACAGTATCTCTTAATCAAGGTCTTTCCTTATCACTCTATATCTAAACAATGGATCCTCCTCTCACAGCCAGTTTATTTTCATAGTCCCATTGTCTTCAAAGCATTTATTACAGTTTGTAATTATCATTCTTAATCTTGAAAGGAAGTTATATACATTATGTTTGTATCCCATATGACTAAAGTAGAGCACTGTATTTATTAGACAGTCAATAACTGTTATGTTATTTGAACAATCACATGGCCATTGTTGTTCAGTCGCTCAGTCATGTCTCCTTTGCAGCCCTATAGACTGTAGCCCCCAACAGGCTCCTCTCTCCATGGGATTTCCTAGGCAAGAATATTGGAGTGGGTTGCCATTTCCTCTTCCAGGGACATATTCCCAAACCAGGATTAAATTCTGTTCTCCTACATTGCAGGTGAATTCTTTACCACTGAGCCACTAGGGAGCCATCTATGGCTAAACTTGGAAATATTACAAATTATATGTTTTATATTTACTTCTAGCATTTATTTTATGTCATGTACCATCACCTCCGTCACCCTGACTGAGCTTTAAATAGGACATCTGCTGATGTATCAGTTTGGCGTTCTCTATAGACATTTTTTGTTTAATTCTTTATTTTAAAGGTTTTACAGAGTTTTGTTGTTCACAGACATGTATGTTCCCAGATCAGTCATATGCATATCCATGGTCCCCACCCCCCGAGTTCCCCCCATCCCACCCCTCCAAACCATCGCCCTATGCCATTGTAAGCACTCCTATTCCCTTAGAACAATGACAATAGCTATTTTTCCACACGTGCCAGTATAGGTTTCCATGTTATTCCCTCCATGCCTTCCCCTTCCTATTTCTTCCCCACAATGTCCCTATGTCTATGCTCTGTCTGTTTTCCCATGAGTTCCCTACATGTGTTATCAAGACCATCCTACTAGATTCCATATATGTGTGTTAGTATACTGTATTTGTCTTTCTCTTTTTGACTTACTTCATTTTTTATGATAGGTTCTAGAGCCAGCCACTTCATTAGGACTGAGTCTTCTGCGTTTCCTTTAACAGCTGAGTAGTATTCCATTGTATATATGTACCAGAGCTTTTGGATCCATTCATTCGTCGATGGACATCTAGGTTGCTTCCATGTTCTGGCTATTGTATAGAGAACTGCAATGAACATGGGGGTACAGGTGCTTCTTTCAGATTTGATTTCATCAGGGTATAGGCCTAATAGTGGGATTGCTGGGTCATAGGGTGCTTCTATTTTTAGTTTTTTAAGGAATCTCCATACTGTCTTCCATAGAGGCTGTATCAATTGACATTCCCACCAGCAATGTAAGAGGGTTCCCTTTTCTCCGCACCCTCTCCAGCATTTATTGTCTGCAGATTTTTTGAAGATGGCCATTCTGACGGGTGTGAGGTGATATCTCATGGTAGTTTTGATTTGCATTTCTCTAATAATAAGCGAGGTTGAGCATTGTTTCATGTGCTTTTGGGCCATCTGTATGTCCTCTTTGGAGAGGCATCTCTTTAGATCTTTTTCCCATTTTTTGACTGGGTTGTTTGCTTTCCTGTGCTGAGTTGTCTGAGTTGCTTGTAGATTTTGGAGATTAATTCTTTGTCTGTTGTTTCATTTGCTATGACTTTCTCCCACTCTCTGGGGTGTCTGTTGAGCTTTTTGTATTTACTTCTAGCATTTATTTTATGTCATACCATCACCTCCGTCACCCTGACTGAGCTTTAAATAGGACATCTGCTGATGTATCAGTTTGGCGTTCTCTATAGACATTTTTTGTTTAATTCTTTATTTTAAAGGTTTTACAGAGTTTTGTTGTTCACAGACATGTATGTTCCCAGATCAGTCATATGCATATCCATGGTCCCCACCCCCGAGTTCCCCCCATCCCACCCCTCCAAACCATCGCCCTATGCCATTGTAAGCACTCCTATTCCCTTAGAACAATGACAATAGCTATTTTTCCACACGTGCCAGTATAGGTTTCCATGTTATTCCCTCCATGCCTTCCCCTTCCTATTTCTTCCCCACAATGTCCCTATGTCTATGCTCTGTCTGTTTTCCCATGAGTTCCCTACATGTGTTATCAAGACCATCCTACTAGATTCCATATATGTGTGTTAGTATACTGTATTTGTCTTTCTCTTTTTGACTTACTTCATTTTTTATGATAGGTTCTAGAGCCAGCCACTTCATTAGGACTGAGTCTTCTGCGTTTCCTTTAACAGCTGAGTAGTATTCCATTGTATATATGTACCAGAGCTTTTGGATCCATTCATTCGTCGATGGACATCTAGGTTGCTTCCATGTTCTGGCTATTGTATAGAGAACTGCAATGAACATGGGGGTACAGGTGCTTCTTTCAGATTTGATTTCATCAGGGTATAGGCCTAATAGTGGGATTGCTGGGTCATAGGGTGCTTCTATTTTTAGTTTTTTAAGGAATCTCCATACTGTCTTCCATAGAGGCTGTATCAATTGACATTCCCACCAGCAATGTAAGAGGGTTCCCTTTTCTCCGCACCCTCTCCAGCATTTATTGTCTGCAGATTTTTTGAAGATGGCCATTCTGACGGGTGTGAGGTGATATCTCATGGTAGTTTTGATTTGCATTTCTCTAATAATAAGCGAGGTTGAGCATTGTTTCATGTGCTTTTGGGCCATCTGTATGTCCTCTTTGGAGAGGCATCTCTTTAGATCTTTTTCCCATTTTTTGACTGGGTTGTTTGTTTTTCCTGTGCTGAGTTGTCTGAGTTGCTTGTAGATTTTGGAGATTAATTCTTTGTCTGTTGTTTCATTTGCTATGACTTTCTCCCACTCTCTGGGGTGTCTGTTGAGCTTTTTTGTAATTTCTTTTGCTGTACAAAAGCTTTTAAGTTTCATGAGGTCCCACGTTTTCATTTTTCTTTTCAGTTCTGCTATTTTAGTAGGTGGGTCAGAGAAGATCTTGCTTTGATTGATGTCCTTGAGGGTTTTTCCCATATTCTCCTCTAAGAGTTTGATGGTTTCTGGCCTTATATTTAGGTCTTTCATCCATTTTGAGTTGATCTTAGTGTATGGTGTTAGGGAATGTTCCAAGTTCATTTTTTTGCCTGTAGCTGTCCAATTCACCCAGCACCACTTGTTGAAGAGTCTGTCTTTGTCCCATTTTATAGTTTCTCCTCCTTTGTCAAAAATAAGGTACCCATACGTACATGGGTTTATCTCTGGGTTCTTGATCTTGTTCTATTGGTCTATAGTTCTGCTTTTGTGCCAGTACCATACTGTCTTGAGGACTGTTGCTTTGTAGTAGAGTCTGAAGTTAGGGAGGCTGATCCCTCCAACTCCATTCTTCTTCCTCAGGATTGCTTTGGCTATTCGAGGTCTTTTGTGTTTCCATATGAACTGTGTTATTCTTTGGTCTAGTTCTGTGAAAAATGTCAATGGTAGTTGAATAGGTATTGCATTGAATCTGTAGATGATATTTGGTAGTATGGTCATTTTCACCATATTGATTCTTCCGACCCAGGAACATGGAATATCTCTCCATCTGTTTAAGTCTTCTTTAATGTCTCTCATGAGTGTCTTGTAATTTTCTGTGTACAATTCTTCTGTTTCTTTGGGTAGGTTTATTCCTAGATATTTGATTCTTTTGGTTGCAGTGGTGAAGGGGATGGCCTCTTTGATTTCGTTTTCTGATTTTTCATTGTTTGTGTATAGGAATGCCAGTGATTTCTGTGTGTTGACTTTGTATCCCGCGACTTTGCTGAATTCATCAATTAGCTCTAGTAGCTTTGTAATAGTGTCTTTGGGATTTTCTATGTATAATATCATGTCATCTCCAAAGAGAGAAAGCTTGACTTCTTCCTTTCCAATCTGGATTCTTTTTATTTCTATCTTTTCTCTTATTGCTGTTGCTAGGACTTCCAGGACTATGTTGAATAGTAGTGGTGAAAGTGGACACCCCTATTTTGTTCCTGATCTTAGAAGGAATGCTTTCGGTTGTCCACTGTTGAGGATAATGTTCGCTGTGGGCTTCTCATATATGGCTTTTATTATGTTGAGATAGGTACCTTCTATGCCCATTTTCTGAAGAGTTTTTATCATAATTGGATGTTGTACTTTGTCGAAGGCTTTTTCTGCATCTATTGAGATGATCATGTGATTTTTGTCTCTCAATTTGTTGATATGGTGTATCACATTGATTGATTTGCTGATATTGAAGAATCCTTGCATGCCTGGGATGAACCCTACTTGATCATGATGAATGAGCTTTTTGATGTGTCGTTGAATTCTGTTTGCTAGGATTTTGTTGAGGATCTTGGCATCTAAATCAGAGAAATTGGTCTGTAATTTTCCTTTTTTGTGTTGTCTTTGCCTGGTTTTAGTATCAGGCTGATGGCGGCCTCGTAGAAAGTGTTTGGAAGTTTTCCTTCCTGTGCAATTTTTGGCTATTCGAGGTCTTTTGTGTTTCCATATGAACTGTGTTATTCTTTGGTCTAGTTCTGTGAAAAATGTCAATGGTAGTTGAATAGGTATTGCATTGAATCTGTAGATGATATTTGGTAGTATGGTCATTTTCACCATATTGATTCTTCCGACCCAGGAACATGGAATATCTCTCCATCTGTTTAAGTCTTCTTTAATGTCTCTCATGAGTGTCTTGTAATTTTCTGTGTACAATTCTTCTGTTTCTTTGGGTAGGTTTATTCCTAGATATTTGATTCTTTTGGTTGCAGTGGTGAAGGGGATGGCCTCTTTGATTTCGTTTTCTGATTTTTCATTGTTTGTGTATAGGAATGCCAGTGATTTCTGTGTGTTGACTTTGTATCCCGCGACTTTGCTGAATTCATCAATTAGCTCTAGTAGCTTTGTAATAGTGTCTTTGGGATTTTCTATGTATAATATCATGTCATCTCCAAAGAGAGAAAGCTTGACTTCTTCCTTTCCAATCTGGATTCTTTTTATTTCTATCTTTTCTCTTATTGCTGTTGCTAGGACTTCCAGGACTATGTTGAATAGTAGTGGTGAAAGTGGACACCCCTATTTTGTTCCTGATCTTAGAAGGAATGCTTTCGGTTTTTCACCATTGAGGATAATGTTCGCTGTGGGCTTCTCATATATGGCTTTTATTATGTTGAGATAGGTACCTTCTATGCCCATTTTCTGAAGAGTTTTTATCATAATTGGATGTTGTACTTTGTCGAAGGCTTTTTCTGCATCTATTGAGATGATCATGTGATTTTTGTCTCTCAATTTGTTGATATGGTGTATCACATTGATTGATTTGCTGATATTGAAGAATCCTTGCATGCCTGGGATGAACCCTACTTGATCATGATGAATGAGCTTTTTGATGTGTCGTTGAATTCTGTTTGCTAGGATTTTGTTGAGGATCTTGGCATCTAAATCAGAGAAATTGGTCTGTAATTTTCCTTTTTTGTGTTGTCTTTGCCTGGTTTTAGTATCAGGCTGATGGCGGCCTCGTAGAAAGTGTTTGGAAGTTTTCCTTCCTGTGCAATTTTTTGGAAGAGTTTTAGATGGACAGGCATTAGCTCTTCTTTAAATGTTTGGTAGAATTCGGCTGTAAAGCCATCTGGCCCTGGGCTTTTATTTGTGGGTAGATTTTTAATCACATATTCGATTTCTGAGCTTGTGATTGGGTTGTTCAAAGTTTCTGTTTCTTCCTGGCTCAGTCTTGGGAAATTAATCTTCCCCAAGAAACTGTCCATTTCTTTCAGGTTTTCCAGTTTGTTGCCATAGAGTTGCCCATAATAGTCTCTGAGAATCCTTTGGATTTCTGCTTCCTTTTTCATTTTTGATTTTGTTTATCTGGTCCTTCTCTCTCTTTTTCTTGATGAGTCTGGCTAGTGGCTTGTCAATTTTGTTTACCTTTTTCAAAGAACCAGCTTTTTGTTTCATTTATCCATACTATAGTTTCTTTCATTTCTTTCTCATTTATTTCTGCTCTGATCTTCTTGATTTCTCTTCTTCTGCTGGCTTTGGGGTGTTCTTGTTCTTCTTTCTCTAATTGTTTCAAGCGGAGGGTTAGGTCATCTGCTTCATATTTTCCTAGTTTCTTGAGGTGGGATTGTATTGCTATAAATTTCCCTCTTAGAAGTGCTTTTGCGGTATCCCATAGGTTTTGCACTGTTGTATGTTCATTGTCATTTTCTTCTAGGAATTTTTAAATTTCTCCTTTGATTTCCTCGGTAATCAGTTGGTTTTTTATGTATGTGTTGTTTAATCTCCATGTGTTTGTGTTTTTAGCATTTTTTTTCCTGTAGTTGATCTCTAGTCTCATTGCATTGTGGTCCGAGAAGATGATTGATATAATTTCAGTTTTCTTGAATTGACTGAGGTTAGATTTGTGGCCCAGGATGTGGTCTATCCTGGAGAATGTTCCATGAGCACTTGAGAAGAAAGTGTATTCTATTGCTTTTGGATGCAACGTCCTAAAGATATTGATGAGGTCTATCTTTTCCAGTGTGGCATTTAAGGCTTGTGTTTCTTTATTAATTTTCTGTTTGGATGATCTGTCCATTGGTGTGAGAGGAGTGTTAAAGTCTCCTAGTATTATTGTGTTATTGTTGATTTCTTCTTTTAAGTCTGAAAGTACCTGTCTTATGTATTGAGGTGCCCCTGTGTTGGGCATATTCATGACTGTTATGACTGTTATGTCTTCCTCTTGGATAGATCCCTTAATCATGATGTAGTGACCTGCCTGGTCTCTTAGAATCTTCTTTACTTTAAAGTCTATTTTGTCTGATATGAGGATTGCTCCTCCAGCTTTCTTATGATTTCCATTTGCATGGAATATCTTTTTCCAGCCTTTCACTTTCAGTCTATGAGTGTCTCTAGGTCTGAAATGGGTCTCTTGTAAACAGCATATATATGGGTCTTGCTTCTGGATCCATTCAGCCAGCCTGTGTCATTTGGTTGCAGCATTTAGTCCAATTATGTTCAAAGTAATCATTGATATGAATGTTTCTATTGTCATCTTAGAAGTTTGGGGTTTGATTTGTAGGACTTCTCCTACTCTTGTATTTATTGGCTCTATCAGGCCCTTTAACACCTGTTGTAGGGCTGGTTTTGTGGTACAGAATTCTATTAGTTTTTGCTTCTCTGTGAAACTTTTGACTTCTCCATCGATTCTGAATGAGATTCTTGCCGGGTAGAGAATTCTTGGTTGGAGGTTATTCTCTTTTAGCTGTTTAAATATGTCTTGCCATTCTCTTCTGGCCTGCGGGGCTTCTGTTGAAAGATCCGCAGTTAGACGTATGGGGTTTCCTTTATATGTTATTTGTTGTTTGCTTCTAGCTGCTTTTAGTAATTTGTCTTTATATTTAGTCTGTGTTAGTTTGATTAGAATGTGCCTTGGTGTGTTTCTTCTGGGGTTTCTCCTGTATGGAACTCTTTGTGCTTCTAGGACTTGGTTGACTATTTCCTTTCCCATGTGGGAAAAGTTTTCCACTATAACCTCTTCAAGAATTTTTTCGTAACCTTTCTTCCCCTCTTCTTCCTCTGGAACTCCTATAATTCTAATGTTGGTGTGTTTGATATTGCCCCATATGTCTCTAAGGCTATCCTCAGTTCTTTTAATTCTTTCAGCTTTGTTCTGTTCTTCAGCATTTATCTCAACCATTCTATCTTCCAGCTCGCTTATCTGTTCTTCAGCCTCTGATACTCTATTGTTGAGGCCTTCTATAGTATTTTTGAGTTCAGCAATTGTGTTGGTGGTCTCTATTTGCTTATTTTTCATTTCCTGCATGTCTCTTCTCAATGCACTAATTTCCTCTAATATTCTGTTTTCGGTGTTTTGCATCCTCATTAGTATAATTTTTCTGAATTCTCTTTCAGATAATTTGTCTATCTCCTCCTCTGTCATTTGAAGCTGTGTTTCTCTAGTTTGGTCCTTCATTTGTGCAGTGTTTCTCTGTCTTTTCATTATTAGGTTAGTTTTTCTTTGTGTGTGTCTGTGTGTATGAAGTTCTTCTCTCCACCAGGCTTCTTGGTTGAATTCTCCCTTCCTTTAGGTTTCTGTCCTTCTAGAAGGGTTCAATGGTTTGTGTTTTGGGTGGTGTTAGATCTTTTTTACAGGTGAACAATCTCTAGTGTTGTATGTTCTTTGATAGTGTGGGGTCTTGGAATCAGGGCTTCTACTCCGAGGATCCTTGGTTTGATGATTGGTCAGGGGGTGTAGGCTCTATGTCTGGTTTGCTATGGTGTTCCATGATATTAGTTCAAATACTAGCATCTGAGGAACAGGAGGCATGTCCCTAATGGGTGACAGTCATAAAAGCATGCAGATGTTTCCTAACATAGTCGTAAGATATACATGCATACACAGCAATAACCACATCTAACCAGTCTTACAGTGATAAAGCATAGGAAATTTTTCTGGCAAACGACGCAATCAAAGATGATACTTGCCCGTTAAGCTCTGAATTAATTAAAATAGTGCCTGTAAAAATAGATCCGGGGCACTGTCCTGGCTTGGCCTATTTCGTTGAAAGCATTGTGGAGATCTTCTGGGGTTTCTCCTGTATGATCGTTGGACTTGGTTGACTATTTCCTTTCCCATGTGGGAAAAGTTTTCCACTATAACCTCTTCAAGAATTTTTTCGTAACCTTTCTTCCCCTCTTCTTCCTCTGGAACTCCTATAATTCTAATGTTGGTGTGTTTGATATTGCCCCATATGTCTCTAAGGCTATCCTCAGTTCTTTTAATTCTTTCAGCTTTGTTCTGTTCTTCAGCATTTATCTCAACCATTCTATCTTCCAGCTCGCTTATCTGTTCTTCAGCCTCTGATACTCTATTGTTGAGGCCTTCTATAGTATTTTTGAGTTCAGCAATTGTGTTGGTGGTCTCTATTTGCTTATTTTTCATTTCCTGCATGTCTCTTCTCAATGCACTAATTTCCTCTAATATTCTGTTTTCGGTGTTTTGCATCCTCATTAGTATAATTTTTCTGAATTCTCTTTCAGATAATTTGTCTATCTCCTCCTCTGTCATTTGAAGCTGTGTTTCTCTAGTTTGGTCCTTCATTTGTGCAGTGTTTCTCTGTCTTTTCATTATTAGGTTAGTTTTTCTTTGTGTGTGTCTGTGTGTATGAAGTTCTTCTCTCCACCAGGCTTCTTGGTTGAATTCTCCCTTCCTTTAGGTTTCTGTCCTTCTAGAAGGGTTCAATGGTTTGTGTTTTGGGTGGTGTTAGATCTTTTTTACAGGTGAACAATCTCTAGTGTTGTATGTTCTTTGATAGTGTGGGGTCTTGGAATCAGGGCTTCTACTCCGAGGATCCTTGGTTTGATGATTGGTCAGGGGGTGTAGGCTCTATGTCTGGTTTGCTATGGTGTTCCATGATATTAGTTCAAATACTAGCATCTGAGGAACAGGAGGCATGTCCCTAATGGGTGACAGTCATAAAAGCATGCAGATGTTTCCTAACATAGTCGTAAGATATACATGCATACACAGCAATAACCACATCTAACCAGTCTTACAGTGATAAAGCATAGGAAATTTTTCTGGCAAACGACGCAATCAAAGATGATACTTGCCCGTTAAGCTCTGAATTAATTAAAATAGTGCCTGTAAAAATAGATCCGGGGCACTGTCCTGGCTTGGCCTATTTCGTTGAAAGCAGTTTTTAACTAAGACATGTGTTGGGGGGGGAGGAGGAGAAGAGTGTATGGGTAATGAGAAGGAATAGATTTGTCTTGGAAGGATTCTATAGGGTTATGTAGCCAAGATTAGTGTGTTGTATTGTTTAGTGCAGCTGGAAGAGAGTAGTGGAGACAGGAAGGTAGGAAATATTTATCTAGAGGATAGTGGTAGATAGGAGAAAGTTTTACATTTAGAACATAGAGGGAGGAAGCAGTGGCAAAGAGGAAAGAAAAATAAACGTTTCCACGATTCAAATTTAAAAAAAATTAAAAATTAAAAATCAAAAAAAAGAAATTAAAAATTAAAATGGGAAGAAAAACTTAATAAGAAGACACAATAGAGAGAGAAAAAAAAAAAAGGCAAACCTGACCGATCAAACGAATAAACAGAACCATCCGCCACAAATAAACCAACAAAAAAGCTAAATACTGTCCTTGGTTTTTATCCTCTCATCTGTCTGGTGGAAGCCAATCTGCTCTCGATGGTGTTGTCTTGATGATGTAGCCTTTCCCTTATGGCACCGGTTGCTATGGTTTGTTTTCAGTCAAATAAGGCGTTGCTGCAAGCTCAGGTGCTGGCCGGGACTGGCGGGCTGATCCCAGTCCGTCGGGCGGGAGGTCCCGGCGCGCGCAGTCCCGTGTTGGGCGAGGGCGCCCCGGCTCTGCCGCGCACCTGCTGGTAACCTCCAATACCTGCCCTTCTCCCGGCTTCCTCCACTGCGGGTGTAGCTATGGGGGTGCACGGGCTCCTCCGCCACTTGCGTCTATAGACATTTTTTGATACATTTTCCCATATAGTGTGAGTTCAAGTTGGTTTCTCCACTTGTAATTGTTGCTTAAAATAGGATTGGACAGCGTATCTGATTCTGAAGTCATTTTCCATGTGTTTTGAGATGATGCCATTCCTGAAAAAATATTTCAAGGAATGTATGAATTGAGACATATTTAGATGAATAATATATTTTTGTTTCTATAGCCAAAACATACAGCTATGTAATAATGGTGTTCTGTAGTTTGGAGTTGGTGCTTATGAGTTTTACTTATCATTTATTCATTTAGTTTATTCACTAATGATGTCTTTACCCAATGCTTACCACGTACCAGATACGTAACCAGGGACTGGAAAAGTTAGAAATACGCACAGTTCCTGCTCTCAGTGGGATCACAGATAGTAGAAGAGATAGAAAGTAACAAGTAAGCAGGAATAAATGTATAATTACAAAGTGATTTCATCAGCAGTTGAGCTGGTTTGAATATTATGGAGTGAAGCTGGAAACCATTGAGAGATGTCAAGAAGATCTCTCTGATGAGGTGAATTTTAATCCAAAGTTAAAAGAATGAGAAGAAAAAAGTAACTGTTGTCACAGTGTGGCCGGAGACAAATACCATTTCTTACTCCAGTTCTTTATTTTCAGTGTATAAAACGCTGAAAACCACTTTTGAAACCAACCAGTAGTATCATAATGGTCTTTCCACAGCTGATGTGTTTTCTTCTATGGCTTCTCTTTAGAATCAAATGCTGAGTGGAGTACGCGTTTTCCAGCAGTCTGTCAAGATAAGTTGCTCACAGGAAAGTGGAGTCAATTGTAAATCTGACAACATAGTGGAATGTTCAGTTAACATTAAAGTGCCTTTTAGAGAGCACAAGGAAGTTCTGAATAGGCTAATCACTTTTTCCAGAAGGCACCTGTGATTTCGCTAATTTGCCTCTGAGGAAGTCCATGAAGAGCGAAAGAAGAACATACGGCACTCAGTAACTGAAGTAGGTAAACTGCTGTTATGCACTTGTTTTCTCTTTATTCATCGTTTTGTGAGAGGAGCTATAAATTGGTTAGTGAAAAGGATGCTTGAATGTTTCATTGTATTTTTTGTGGGAATCTGTGGGGTCTTGGGTTATATTCTATATGTACAAAGATTATTTGGAGACAGTGATGCTCTAGAATATATCATCGATATGCAGGGTGCTAGAAAAATTTCAAGGCAGAAAAGTTTTTATGCTAATAGCCCCGCTAGTTTCAACAGACTTCTGTGATAAATACTTGCTACACTTACCAGGGGCATTGGGAAAATGCTCAGATTGCTTCTAAAACAGAAGCTAAAAACATCCAGTTCTGGCAATAACATAAATTCAAATCAAAAAAGAAAAAAAAAAGCATGGTAATGTGTACAACACACAGAAAGACAAACACGTATGCATGTGCATGCTTGTGTGTATTTATACAACAACACAGCAACTCGTAAGAGACTTTTGGACAAATAATTTTCAATTTTCATATCATCTGGCCAAATAAACTTAATTTGTTTATGGGAACGTATTTTGCGGAAGTAATTCAAAGATGTAAAAGTTATATTCATTAAGATATCCATTGCATCCTTATTTATAATAAGAAAATCTTGGCAGGTATCCAAATGGCTAACAATTAAAACTGTAAATTTTGTCGTCTTTGTTCACTGGATATTTTGCCAGCCATAAAATAAAACTGTGGAGAGTATAAAATGAAATTGTAAAATATTTAAACTAAAACATTAGGTGATGAGAAAGAAGAGAGAATGATAAGATTTTCCATTTCCTCACAAGTCACTGTTCAATGAGCTGTACCACAGAAACCTCAAATACAACATATGCAGGACAAAATTTCCACCTCCAAATTTCCCTCCTTTCTGTATTTCTTGCCTTATTGAACTTTATCACTATTAGCAATAGAGAATCTAGAAACCTTGGGTTTATCTTTGAGGTATCCCTCTCTGAAAAAATCTACCATCTTTATTCTCCATTTCAGGTGCCTATCCCCTACAGTCTAGCCCTCACTGCACTGTGATTTGCCAACTAAACTAGGCAGTTGATGTTATATCTGTCCACCTTCAGGCTCTCTCTTCTGTAACAAATGTATTTTCTACTAAAATAGAGGAGTAGTACTGACCTCTTCTTAAAAGTATGATGACTCTCTACTATGTACGGGGCAAACTGACAAATATGAACGTGTATATTTTCCCTCCAGACATCAAGTGAAAACTTTAAGATTGGGAAGAAAGTTTGGTACTTTTGTAACAATAATAACAGGTTTATCAAAACTTTAAGATTAAAAATTTCAAGGCAGAAACTTAGCCCGCTAGTTTCAACAGACTTCTGTGATAAATACTTGCTACACTTACCAGGGGCATTGGGAAAATGCTCAGATTGCTTCTAAAACAGAAGCTAAAAACATCCAGTTCTGGCAATAACATAAATTCAAATCAAAAAAGAAAAAAAAAAGCATGGTAATGTGTACAACACACAGAAAGACAAACACGTATGCATGTGCATGCTTGTGTGTATTTATACAACAACACAGCAACTCGTAAGAGACTTTTGGACAAATAATTTTCAATTTTCATATCATCTGGCCAAATAAACTTAATTTGTTTATGGGAACGTATTTTGCGGAAGTAATTCAAAGATGTAAAAGTTATATTCATTAAGATATCCATTGCATCCTTATTTATAATAAGAAAATCTTGGCAGGTATCCAAATGGCTAACAATTAAAACTGTAAATTTTGTCGTCTTTGTTCACTGGATATTTTGCCAGCCATAAAATAAAACTGTGGAGAGTATAAAATGAAATTGTAAAATATTTAAACTAAAACATTAGGTGATGAGAAAGAAGAGAGAATGATAAGATTTTCCATTTCCTCACAAGTCACTGTTCAATGAGCTGTACCACAGAAACCTCAAATACAACATATGCAGGACAAAATTTCCACCTCCAAATTTCCCTCCTTTCTGTATTTCTTGCCTTATTGAACTTTATCACTATTAGCAATAGAGAATCTAGAAACCTTGGGTTTATCTTTGAGGTATCCCTCTCTGAAAAAATCTACCATCTTTATTCTCCATTTCAGGTGCCTATCCCTACAGTCTAGCCCTCACTGCACTGTGATTTGCCAACTAAACTAGGCAGTTGATGTTATATCTGTCCACCTTCAGGCTCTCTCTTCTGTAACAAATGTATTTTCTACTAAAATAGAGGAGTAGTACTGACCTCTTCTTAAAAGTATGATGACTCTCTACTATGTACGGGGCAAACTGACAAATATGAACGTGTATATTTTCCCTCCAGACATCAAGTGAAAACTTTAAGATTGGGAAGAAAGTTTGGTACTTTTGTAACAATAATAACAGGTTTATCAAATTAGGATCGAATATGATACTGAAGATGTAGGGTATAACTGCCTGTGGAGAAGCTTTGCCAACCTAGTCCATGTAAACTCATTTTTGAAAATGGGGATTACAGAATCTTATATATGGGTGAATATATTTGAATGGGCATAAGAAAAGTATGAAAGCAAACATACCACGTTATTAACATAAGATGCAGGGAAAAATTGTTTTTAAATTTGTACATCTGTTTATTGAATCAATAGTTATGGTAAACATGAAGATTTATTATTGTTGTTATTACTATTATTTATTTAACAAAATATTTTTAAGAAGTAGAGCCTAGAGTACAAGAAAAAATGAACAAAACTAGTGACATTATGCTGCTGAATTAAATGTCAGTGGCAAGAGCAACGTTTACTTACATTTCAGATTACCCAGTTCAATTCACTGCAACCAGAAGGGATAAAAGGATTTAGGGCAGATGCTCTGTACAGAATAGAGAATGCACATTTGACTGGACTATAATTTTAATGATAGACATTTTTTATCTTAAACACCTAGTCGTTGCCAGAGTAGGAAGGTTAATATATTAAAAAATTATAATTGGTATTAATCTGTGACCTGTGTTAAAGAATAATTTCAAGCACGTTGTATTTCCTCATTCTTAACGTAAGAGACAAAGTCTTGAGAGATTTTGCTTGCTCAGCATTGGGCAGAGGAGCTGGGTATGGAAGCCTGTGAATTGAGACAAACAAGATAATCTTAGGAACCTTCAGTCCTCCTTGAAAGTGACAGAGGAGTAAAAAACTCTTTAGGCTGTACCTAAATTCACATAAACAGAGCTGGAACATCTGCTCATAGGGAGGCTACAAGCAAAAATTGATTGGGTGCACAGTTATCATTTGAATCTGCATAAGGATTAAAACATTTAATCAATAGGTATTGAATAAGTAATTTGTACATGGTCTGCTAAAGGAGAAATATGTTGCTGGCATATCCTTTTAGAAAGGTTAAGTATTGTTTTTTCCAAGCACTTTCAAGAACAATTAAAATTTTAATTAACAGAATACTACTTTATTTGGCAAGAATTTTAAGCATTCATTAGGAAAACAGCTCCATTTACCATTTATTGCTGGGACAGTTTGGCAAGCATCATGGAGAAAAGAAGCAGAAAATCAAATTGTTTCAGAAAGGTGCATCATTCCATTTTCCTTGATGCCTAGAACTTTTCTTTTCCTTCAGTGATTTTTGTTATTTTGATGGCCTAAAATATACATTTTTGGGTGCTGAGTATAAAATGCATAATTAATATGAAATATATTTTCATTCTGATTCCATGGTTGATATCTTTCTGTGATTTGCCCCAGTTCTGTGCCTTATATTATGGGTTATTTCTTCTACATCTTCATATTTTTTAAACAAGACTGATAGAAATGAACTAAAAGATGAAACTAGTAAGTAGAGAATAATTTTATAGAGTTGGAAATAGGCAGCATTAAGCTTGGTGACTTCATAATAGATAGTTTACAAATTTAAGTGTTTGTTCATGTAAAGGTTTCTCAACACTCACTAACCATATCATCTCTATTTTCTCTCTCTTTTTTTTTTTTCTGAACCATGCCATGTGTCTGCAGGATCCTAGTTCCCAACCAGGGATCTAACCCATGCCCCCTGAAGTGGAACAAAGTGTGTTATCCCACTGGACCTCCAGGGAAGTCCAACTTCCTTTGTTTTTCTTCTCTACTCCCCATTATTTGAATCAGGTGAGACTCAGCCAAGAATCTCTTCCTCAGGGAAGGTGTTCCTCCATTCCTCTACTCAACATGCAGTGGTCAAGGTAGCTTGAGAGATTTTGCTTGCTCAGCATTGGGCAGAGGAGCTGGGTATGGAAGCCTGTGAATTGAGACAAACAAGATAATCTTAGGAACCTTCAGTCCTCCTTGAAAGTGACAGAGGAGTAAAAAACTCTTTAGGCTGTACCTAAATTCACATAAACAGAGCTGGAACATCTGCTCATAGGGAGGCTACAAGCAAAAATTGATTGGGTGCACAGTTATCATTTGAATCTGCATAAGGATTAAAACATTTAATCAATAGGTATTGAATAAGTAATTTGTACATGGTCTGCTAAAGGAGAAATATGTTGCTGGCATATCCTTTTAGAAAGGTTAAGTATTGTTTTTTCCAAGCACTTTCAAGAACAATTAAAATTTTAATTAACAGAATACTACTTTATTTGGCAAGAATTTTAAGCATTCATTAGGAAAACAGCTCCATTTACCATTTATTGCTGGGACAGTTTGGCAAGCATCATGGAGAAAAGAAGCAGAAAATCAAATTGTTTCAGAAAGGTGCATCATTCCATTTTCCTTGATGCCTAGAACTTTTCTTTTCCTTCAGTGATTTTTGTTATTTTGATGGCCTAAAATATACATTTTTGGGTGCTGAGTATAAAATGCATAATTAATATGAAATATATTTTCATTCTGATTCCATGGTTGATATCTTTCTGTGATTTGCCCCAGTTCTGTGCCTTATATTATGGGTTATTTCTTCTACATCTTCATATTTTTTAAACAAGACTGATAGAAATGAACTAAAAGATGAAACTAGTAAGTAGAGAATAATTTTATAGAGTTGGAAATAGGCAGCATTAAGCTTGGTGACTTCATAATAGATAGTTTACAAATTTAAGTGTTTGTTCATGTAAAGGTTTCTCAACACTCACTAACCATATCATCTCTATTTTCTCTCTCTCTCTTTTTTTTTTTTCTGAACCATGCCATGTGTCTGCAGGATCCTAGTTCCCAACCAGGGATCTAACCCATGCCCCCTGAAGTGGAACAAAGTGTGTTATCCCACTGGACCTCCAGGGAAGTCCAACTTCCTTTGTTTTTCTTCTCTACTCCCCATTATTTGAATCAGGTGAGACTCAGCCAAGAATCTCTTCCTCAGGGAAGGTGTTCCTCCATTCCTCTACTCAACATGCAGTGGTAGACAAGGTAGATCTTCTCCTGTCTCCGGTAGTATCATCTGTCTACTTTCCCTGTACTGTCTGGCAAGATGTGGTGACACTGATTTATTTGCTGTTTCTTGCAAAGAAGAATTCACCATTTTCTAATGGTTTTTATGAATTGTTTATTAAAAGACTATTTGATTAAAGTAATCATATTTTATCACATGTTTACTCCATTTGTGTTCTTTATTACTTTGTGTGTTTCTGGTACTACCATTTTTCATTTTCCTTCTATCTGAACACATCCCATTACTGTGTTGTGTGTTTACTGTGGCTCTAGCTGGCAAATATTTTCTCTGTTTGTGTTTGTATTAGAGTTTCTTCAATTTTTTATCATTCTTAAAAAGTTTTTTTCTGGGTATATACAATGTGAAGGCAGTGTTTTGTCTTGATGCTTTTTCCTCATTGCATTAAAGATAGCTATCTGTGCTCTCCAGGTGTTCTGCATTTCTTTTTTAAAGTCAGCTTTCGGTTTTGTCACTGCCCTTTTGATGGTAAGAGGTCCTGCTTCACTGACTATTTTTAAGATTTTTAAAGATTTTTTTCAGAAAGATTTTCTTTTTCTCTCTCCTTAGTCTCCTTAGCTGGTTGTACTATGATGTATCTAAGTGACTTTTCTTTATGTTTCAGGATCTCTCATTTACATTTTTAATATTTATTTTTCTATTTTAAAGTTTTACAGAGTTTTGTTCTTCACAGACATGCATGTTCCCAGATCAGTCATATGTGTATCCCTGGTCCCTTCCCTTCTCCCAGGCTCCCCCATCCCACCCCTCCAGGTCATCTCACCAAGCCATTGTAAGCACTCCTATTCCCTTAGTGCAACAATAGTAGCTATCTTTTTCACACATGATAGTATAGGTTTCCATGTTCCTCCCTCTATGCCTCCCACCCACTGTTCATTCCCCACAATGTCCATATATCTATTCTCTGGCAGACTGATATTATTCATTGGTTATGAAAGAGGCGTATAGGCAGACTTGGTAAGGAGACCAGCCCCTTCCAAGGAGGAGGAGGAGGAGGAGGAAAAGGAGGAGGAAGAGGAACAAACATTTCCTAGCCTAAAATGTTTGCCATGATAAAGATCTACTCTGAAACTAACTATTGTCTTATGAATGCAAACTATTTTGCATTGGAATGTCTCATCTAGTTTTGATGTCTGAAGCCTAGCCTCTGGATAATTCATGTTCATGTTGTGGGAGTGAGTCTCCCATAATACCTTTACAGCCTTAAAATATTCTTTTGATCTATTGTTAGTAACCAGCTGAAAAAGTACAAAATACTTCGCCTAAACTGGCTGCTGGGGGTATTCTTCTATCGCCTTTCCAGTGCGTTTGTGGAAGCTCTCCCTATTCCTTTTTTTCTTTAACAAAACTTTTGCTGCATGAAACTCTGAGTGACCAAAGCCGTCTTTTGATCTCAAAGTGAAATTTTCTCCTTTGGAGGTCACGAATCCAACACTATTCACCAAAAGCTATTTACTGTCATCTATCAGTTGTAGAATTTTTTATGTCATTGTCTCTTCAAAAATCGTATTTTCTTATTCCTTAGCTCTTCCTCTTCTGTGCCTAAAACTACACTTGTGGTACAACTTAGAATATTTGTGTCCCATCCATACCTTTGCTTCATGCTTAAATCTGGATATAATCTACAAATTCATATAGTCCAACTAACTAATCTTCTTTCTGATGTGTCCAACTTAATTCTTCATCTTAAATATTATATATTTTAAGTTCTAGGATTGTCATTTTCTTTTTTAATATTTATTTTTCTATTTTAAAGTTTTACAGAGTTTTGTTCTTCACAGACATGCATGTTCCCAGATCAGTCATATGTGTATCCCTGGTCCCTTCCCTTCTCCCAGGCTCCCCCATCCCACCCCTCCAGGTCATCTCACCAAGCCATTGTAAGCACTCCTATTCCCTTAGTGCAACAATAGTAGCTATCTTTTTCACACATGATAGTATAGGTTTCCATGTTCCTCCCTCTATGCCTCCCACCCACTGTTCATTCCCCACAATGTCCATATATCTATTCTCTGGCAGACTGATATTATTCATTGGTTATGAAAGAGGCGTATAGGCAGACTTGGTAAGGAGACCAGCCCCTTCCAAGGAGGAGGAGGAGGAGGAGGAAAAGGAGGAGGAAGAGGAACAAACATTTCCTAGCCTAAAATGTTTGCCATGATAAAGATCTACTCTGAAACTAACTATTGTCTTATGAATGCAAACTATTTTGCATTGGAATGTCTCATCTAGTTTTGATGTCTGAAGCCTAGCCTCTGGATAATTCATGTTCATGTTGTGGGAGTGAGTCTCCCATAATACCTTTACAGCCTTAAAATATTCTTTTGATCTATTGTTAGTAACCAGCTGAAAAAGTACAAAATACTTCGCCTAAACTGGCTGCTGGGGGTATTCTTCTATCGCCTTTCCAGTGCGTTTGTGGAAGCTCTCTCTTTTCCCTTTTTTTCTTTAACAAAACTTTTGCTGCATGAAACTCTGAGTGACCAAAGCCGTCTTTTGATCTCAAAGTGAAATTTTCTCCTTTGGAGGTCACGAATCCAACACTATTCACCAAAAGCTATTTACTGTCATCTATCAGTTGTAGAATTTTTTATGTCATTGTCTCTTCAAAAATCGTATTTTCTTATTCCTTAGCTCTTCCTCTTCTGTGCCTAAAACTACACTTGTGGTACAACTTAGAATATTTGTGTCCCATCCATACCTTTGCTTCATGCTTAAATCTGGATATAATCTACAAATTCATATAGTCCAACTAACTAATCTTCTTTCTGATGTGTCCAACTTAATTCTTCATCTTAAATATTATATATTTTAAGTTCTAGGATTGTCATTTTCTTCTTTTTTATTTATTCCAGTTCTCTGGTGAAAATGTCAGTCTTGCCATATATACCCTCTGTGTGTGTGTGTTGGTCACTTAGTCATGTTCGACTCTATGCAATTCTATGGACTGTAGCCTGTCAAGCTCCTCTGTTCGTGGGATTATCCAGGCAAAAATGCTCGAGTGGGTAGCCATTCCCTTCTCCCGGGGATCTTCCCAACCCAGGGACTTAGCCTAGGTCTACTGCATTGCAGGCAGATTCTTTACTGTCTGCACCATCTGGGAAGCACCTCCCCACCATATATATATATTATATATATATATATATATATTTCTCATATATATATTAAGATGGTATAGAATATATATATATATATATATTCTATACCATCTTAATTAATTATTTTAAAAATCAAGGCTAATAATTCAGCATCTTTGTC
The DNA here is from genome assembly GCA_022376925.1 of Tragulus kanchil. Lineage (NCBI taxonomy): Eukaryota > Metazoa > Chordata > Mammalia > Artiodactyla > Tragulidae > Tragulus > Tragulus kanchil. The sequence continues at coordinate 126,831,290 of JAIOJX010000028.1, forward strand.
TTCTGTAGTATTTTATAGTATCTTTTCTTTTAGAACCATACATAGATACACCTGGCACCTTTTGCTTAAATTCCAGATATTTGTATGAAAAATTGGTGTCACTCTGGATGATGTCATCTTTCTTTAGAGAGAATTCACTCGGTTCTCTCATGGGATGTGGAGGAGCAGAGCGCTACATTCCAGTCAGAGGCTCAGGAAGTTTGCCCTTGCTGTGTTGCACTTTTGTAATGATGTTTCTCTCTGATTTCCCTACTTGGGTTAACCCTGGTAGATTCCAACTAAGTGTCTGAGTTTTGTAATACATTTCCTCATTTCTAGGTTTTTCCTGCATGAAACTCTGAGTGACCAAAGCCGTCTTTTGATCTCAAAGTGAAATTTTCTCCTTTGGAGGTCACGAATCCAACACTATTCACCAAAAGCTATTTACTGTCATCTATCAGTTGTAGAATTTTTTATGTCATTGTCTCTTCAAAAATCGTATTTTCTTATTCCTTAGCTCTTCCTCTTCTGTGCCTAAAACTACACTTGTGGTACAACTTAGAATATTTGTGTCCCATCCATACCTTTGCTTCATGCTTAAATCTGGATATAATCTACAAATTCATATAGTCCAACTAACTAATCTTCTTTCTGATGTGTCCAACTTAATTCTTCATCTTAAATATTATATATTTTAAGTTCTAGGATTGTCATTTTCTTCTTTTTTATTTATTCCAGTTCTCTGGTGAAAATGTCAGTCTTGCCATATATACCCTCTGTGTGTGTGTGTTGGTCACTTAGTCATGTTCGACTCTATGCAATTCTATGGACTGTAGCCTGTCAAGCTCCTCTGTTCGTGGGATTATCCAGGCAAAAATGCTCGAGTGGGTAGCCATTCCCTTCTCCCGGGGATCTTCCCAACCCAGGGACTTAGCCTAGGTCTACTGCATTGCAGGCAGATTCTTTACTGTCTGCACCATCTGGGAAGCACCTCCCCACCATATATATATATTATATATATATATATATATTTCTCATATATATATTAAGATGGTATAGAATATATATATATATATATATTCTATACCATCTTAATTAATTATTTTAAAAATCAAGGCTAATAATTCAGCATCTTTGTCTTCTGTAGTATTTTATAGTATCTTTTCTTTTAGAACCATACATAGATACACCTGGCACCTTTTGCTTAAATTCCAGATATTTGTATGAAAAATTGGTGTCACTCTGGATGATGTCATCTTTCTTTAGAGAGAATTCACTCGGTTCTCTCATGGGATGTGGAGGAGCAGAGCGCTACATTCCAGTCAGAGGCTCAGGAAGTTTGCCCTTGCTGTGTTGCACTTTTTGTAATGATGTTTCTCTCTCTGATTTCCCTACTGCTAAGGCTTAACCCTGGTAGATTCCAACTAAGTGTCTGAGTTTTGTAATACATTTCCTCATTTCTAGGACCTAAAATATACTTTTGATTCCCAAGCAATGTGGCATGACAGTCATGCTCTATTTTACAGCTGATTTTCCTCTAGCTTATCATACCCCTGCCTTTTTCATCTATTCCCAAATGTCTTGCTGGAAAAACTGATGCCGACTGTTGGGCTTGTTTGTTTGAGTTTACCATCTCTCTGGGATTTTGTTGCTTTAAATCCAGGTTGCCACAGCAGCACTAATCTCAAATGTTTGTCTTTCTGGCTTAGGGAGTTGCCTCAAGCTCTGCTGTCTACTCTTTATCTTAGTAGAAATACTTTGCCTGGCTCTTTAGCTCGTGCTCTCTTCCTAAGAAGAAAGAAGCAGTCAGAAAATTGTGATCATCTTGGCTAGCTCCGTCTTAGACCATCAGCTCTGGCAATTTCTAATGCAACAAGTTTTAACAGTTTTATATGGCCTTCTTGCTTTTGTGTTGTTGTTAGGAATGTTAGTTGGATACAAACTATTCCATTGTAGCCTAAGCAAGTTATTCATCATAACCTGAAGCAGAAGACAGTATTGTATTCTGCATTATTTAAAAAAAAATATACTTCATCTTAAAAATGGAGAATGTAAACATCTCTATATTTTGGATTATTTTACCAGGTTTGTCTAAGAATTTATAAACTGTATTCTTTTTTACTGATCAAACTTTTATTCACTGACTTGCAAAACTGTGCAGCTGATCCCATGAAACTCCACATGACTACATGGCCTTTGTTGACAACTCTTTCCTGTTTATCTTAGCTAGGTTAACATTAGTTAATAGTTTTTTGTATCATATATTTGACTTGTTTTATATGTCAGCCTTGATTATTTTTTTGTGATGATTTCATTGTTATTTATTGTTACATAGTAGAGGTTATGTTGATGACATCCAAAGCTCCATTTGTCTGCTCTTTATTTGCATACTGTTACAGATGCATAGAGTATACATTTGGAGAGAATTCACTCGGTTCTCTCATGGGATGTGGAGGAGCAGAGCGCTACATTCCAGTCAGAGGCTCAGGAAGTTTGCCCTTGCTGTGTTGCACTTTTTGTAATGATGTTTCTCTCTCTGATTTCCCTACTGCTAAGGCTTAACCCTGGTAGATTCCAACTAAGTGTCTGAGTTTTGTAATACATTTCCTCATTTCTAGGACCTAAAATATACTTTTGATTCCCAAGCAATGTGGCATGACAGTCATGCTCTATTTTACAGCTGATTTTCCTCTAGCTTATCATACCCCTGCCTTTTTCATCTATTCCCAAATGTCTTGCTGGAAAAACTGATGCCGACTGTTGGGCTTGTTTGTTTGAGTTTACCATCTCTCTGGGATTTTGTTGCTTTAAATCCAGGTTGCCACAGCAGCACTAATCTCAAATGTTTGTCTTTCTGGCTTAGGGAGTTGCCTCAAGCTCTGCTGTCTACTCTTTATCTTAGTAGAAATACTTTGCCTGGCTCTTTAGCTCGTGCTCTCTTCCTAAGAAGAAAGAAGCAGTCAGAAAATTGTGATCATCTTGGCTAGCTCCGTCTTAGACCATCAGCTCTGGCAATTTCTAATGCAACAAGTTTTAACAGTTTTATATGGCCTTCTTGCTTTTGTGTTGTTGTTAGGAATGTTAGTTGGATACAAACTATTCCATTGTAGCCTAAGCAAGTTATTCATCATAACCTGAAGCAGAAGACAGTATTGTATTCTGCATTATTTAAAAAAAAATATACTTCATCTTAAAAATGGAGAATGTAAACATCTCTATATTTTGGATTATTTTACCAGGTTTGTCTAAGAATTTATAAACTGTATTCTTTTTTACTGATCAAACTTTTATTCACTGACTTGCAAAACTGTGCAGCTGATCCCATGAAACTCCACATGACTACATGGCCTTTGTTGACAACTCTTTCCTGTTTATCTTAGCTAGGTTAACATTAGTTAATAGTTTTTTGTATCATATATTTGACTTGTTTTATATGTCAGCCTTGATTATTTTTTTGTGATGATTTCATTGTTATTTATTGTTACATAGTAGAGGTTATGTTGATGACATCCAAAGCTCCATTTGTCTGCTCTTTATTTGCATACTGTTACAGATGCATAGAGTATACATATTTGGAAGAACAGATTGTTCCCTTTGCTTTTCAGGAAGTTTTATATTTTTAGAATATTTCTAGAAGTATAACTTTTATTTTATTTGGAAGTATAAATTTTAGGATAACTATCCCAAGTTCTTTATGTCCATCTCTTGTTTAAAAAATTCTTCCTGGGATTTTATTTTGTTTTAATCACAGCTACATTGAATAAAATTATGCATTTACAAACTCCTAGCACTGGTATGTTTATACTACTAAATATTGTCTTTCAGCTACATAGTTTTTTTTTTTTTTTTAAAGATTTATTTATTTATTTATTTTTTGGGTGGGGATCGGGTTGGGGAGGGAGGGGAGTGGGCGGGCCACTTCTATTGATCTTGCATTTCTCTATTTTCATTCGTCTTCATTCTTTGGCTCCTGTGGGCCTCCCATCGCAGTGGCGTCTGTCGTTGCAGAGCGCCGGCTCTGGGCGCATGCTCTACAGAGCTCGGGCTCAGTAATTGGACACATCGGTCCAGTTGATCCGCGGCACGTGGGATCTTCCCAGGCCGGGGATCGAACCGGCGCCCCTTGCACTGCAAGGCGGTGTCCCCACCCACTGGACCACCAGGGGAAGCCCCAGCTACATAGTTTTGATCTTACCTATTGAAACTAGTTGTAGATCTCAAAGTGACAAAGTATTTGATTTTCTATAAGGTATACCTATTTGCTTTTATTTCTAGATATCATACATTTTTGCTATAATTAGTGGCATGTCTTTGGCACTGTACTTATGAGTTGGGATAAGATTCTCTACTGAATGGTTTAAAAATTCCCATACCTTATCTGACCATTTTGCATTCTACTTTGTTTTTAATCCTCATCTTTTTATAACTGCACTGAAGTTTTTGTTCTTGTTTTAAAATTAAACCATAGCATGATGCTACTTGGGACTAACAGTAACTTAAGGATGTTCAATCAGATTACAAGAAAATCATAGCACTCTCACCTCTTCCTATTTAATAACTTTGTATTTCTGTTTCAGACACTATTTTTTGAATCAAGTGGAAGTGAAAGTCGCTCAGGCATGTCCAACTCTGTGCAAGCCCATGGACTGCACCAGGTCACAAGGCTCCTCTGTCCATGAAATTCTCCAGGCAAGACTACTGAAGTGAGTAGCCATTCCTTTCTCCAGGGGATCTTCCTAACCCAGGGATCAAACTCTAGTCTCATGCACTGCAGGAGTATTCTTTCCTGTCTGAGCCACCAAAAAGCCCTTTTGAGCCAAAATAACTCCCAAATAACTCGAACATATAAGTATAATGGTTGTTGATATTTTGTCATATTCCTTAAATAATTACAGATATACTCTTCAAATTCTAATGAAACTACTATTTTTCTCAACTATAAGTATTGAATTGGAATAAATGAAACCTTATGTCTTTCAGCAGATTGTCTTCATATTATGAATAACTTTATTAAGCTATTTGATATGATGATCTATTTTATTAAATATTTTAATATTTTCTTTAAGTTTTATTCATCACATAAAAGGTACATGGCACCGATCACTTTTAAATACACTATTGAATGTTACTTTCTAATTTTTGTTTTGACTTTACCATTTTGTGCATAAAAATATCTTGTCTATAACTTACTTTTTAGTGCTACCTTTGTTCATTCTTAGAAGTGAATATGCTTGGTATATGCACAGAACTGAATAGCTACTGAGCTATTTCTATATTCTTGAAAAGCTTATACTGTATCTGTAACTAGTTATTTGAGAGTATTTATAGATAAAGCCATGTGAACACAGAACAAGTTTTGTAAGATATTTCCTTGACAATTTTCTCAATTTCTTTCTCTGTTATTGGGACTAATTCAAATTTCTGCTTTTTTGAGGCAATTTTGGTAATTTCTAGTTCACAGGAACTATCTGATTCACTGAAAAATGTATCTAGTGCCATACGAAACAATGTTTTCTAAAATTTTCCATTACAAAGAAATTTGTTTTAAGTTGTCATCATTCTGTCTTCAATCTTTTTTTTAATTTTTTATTTTTTTGGGGGGACGGGCTGGGGAGCGAGGGGGATGGGCAGGCCACTTCTATTGGTCTTTATCTATTTTCATCCATCTTTGTTCTTTGGCCCGTGTGGGCCTTCCATCACAGTGGCCTCTGTTGTCGCAGAGCACTGGCTCTGGGCACATGCGCTCCAGAGCTCCAGCTCAGTAATTGAACGCATTGGTCCAGCCGCTCCGTGGCTCGTGGGATCTTCCCAGGCCAGGGATTGAACTGGCGCACCTTGCACTGCAAGGCAGTGTCCTTACCCACTGGGCCATCAGGGAAGTCTTCTGTCTTCAATCTTATTGTTTGCCATGCTTTCCGTTTTTGGCATTATGTTGATTAAAGAAAACACACCAAACTAAAACAGAAAAGCATATTAACTCTGACCCAAGTGATATCAACGTGATATCAAGATAGGGAGCAACAGATTACTGTCAACTCCCTCAGTGAACTGAAATGTTGATAGATTCTTTTTTGTTATTGTTTTTCATGGTACGGAGCTGGAAGTTAGTTTCTTGTGTTTAGCATTTCACACTCTTATTGACTCCCAACAGCTAAAATATTTGGAGAAGAAAAATATCCTAGGGCACTAACTTAGGCAATGTGAAAAAAGTCAGCAGAACTAAGGGTGATCATGCAACTACTGAAATTTCACACCACCAGTACACATATCAGAGGCCTTGGTCTTAATTTTCTTTCTGCTATCAACAGTGTATTCCTTTAAATGTATATCTGTGCAGGTGGCTCTCTGTCCTGTTCCCGTTACTAATCTTTTTTTGCATTTAAAAATATCTTGTCTATAACTTACTTTTAGTGCTACCTTTGTTCATTCTTAGAAGTGAATATGCTTGGTATATGCACAGAACTGAATAGCTACTGAGCTATTTCTATATTCTTGAAAAGCTTATACTGTATCTGTAACTAGTTATTTGAGAGTATTTATAGATAAAGCCATGTGAACACAGAACAAGTTTTGTAAGATATTTCCTTGACAATTTTCTCAATTTCTTTCTCTGTTATTGGGACTAATTCAAATTTCTGCTTTTTTGAGGCAATTTTGGTAATTTCTAGTTCACAGGAACTATCTGATTCACTGAAAAATGTATCTAGTGCCATACGAAACAATGTTTTCTAAAATTTTCCATTACAAAGAAATTTGTTTTAAGTTGTCATCATTCTGTCTTCAATCTTATTTATTTATATTTTTTTGGGGGGACGGGCTGGGGAGCGAGGGGGATGGGCAGGCCACTTCTATTGGTCTTTATCTATTTTCATCCATCTTTGTTCTTTGGCCCGTGTGGGCCTTCCATCACAGTGGCCTCTGTTGTCGCAGAGCACTGGCTCTGGGCACATGCGCTCCAGAGCTCCAGCTCAGTAATTGAACGCATTGGTCCAGCCGCTCCGTGGCTCGTGGGATCTTCCCAGGCCAGGGATTGAACTGGCGCACCTTGCACTGCAAGGCAGTGTCCTTACCCACTGGGCCATCAGGGAAGTCTTCTGTCTTCAATCTTATTGTTTGCCATGCTTTCCGTTTTTGGCATTATGTTGATTAAAGAAAACACACCAAACTAAAACAGAAAAGCATATTAACTCTGACCCAAGTGATATCAACGTGATATCAAGATAGGGAGCAACAGATTACTGTCAACTCCCTCAGTGAACTGAAATGTTGATAGATTCTTTTTTGTTATTGTTTTTCATGGTACGGAGCTGGAAGTTAGTTTCTTGTGTTTAGCATTTCACACTCTTATTGACTCCCAACAGCTAAAATATTTGGAGAAGAAAAATATCCTAGGGCACTAACTTAGGCAATGTGAAAAAAGTCAGCAGAACTAAGGGTGATCATGCAACTACTGAAATTTCACACCACCAGTACACATATCAGAGGCCTTGGTCTTAATTTTCTTTCTGCTATCAACAGTGTATTCCTTTAAATGTATATCTGTGCATCCCAGGTGGCTCTCTGTCCTGTTCCCGTTACTAATCTTTCTTATTTCACTGTGGCCTCTCGACTCTACCTCACTCATTCTGACCCATCTTTACCCTTCTCTGCCCTCACTCCATCCTGTAGTCAGTTCAATTCTGTTTTGCTGGCTGCATGCCTTGAATTTCCCTTAAATTAAAAGTAAACTATCAGTAAATTTAACCAAGACCTCTCATTGAGACTACTTAGTTTAGGTTGAGGGGAGATTAGTTTGAACATTCATGCTTTCTTAATTCTTTATTTTCAGTGTGGGGAGGTGATGAAACCATTACAAAAATCTGATATATGTTATTCGTCTTGATGTACACCTAGGATTTGTTTATGTAAAATAAAGAATGGGAAGGCAGATGAGGGGGTTAATTGTCTGGAAGTCTCACCATAGAATTTAATCTTCATTGAGAAATATGGTCTTCAACCCATCAGTATTCTAAAGCCCTTACTCTCTCCATGTCAAAGGTATAAACTCAACGGAGGCAAGGAGAAATCTATGTCCATGGAATTTTCCAGGGAGGAATACTGGAGTGGATTGCTATTCCTACTCCTCAGGATTTTCCTGATCCAGGGATCAGACCCACGTTTCTTGCATCTCCAATATGGGTAGGCAGATTCTGTACAACTGGGCCACCTGGGAATCCCAATGGAGGATTATTATGATCCAATATAAAGTGTATTTGTTTAAGCTTAAATAGACAGATTTGACAGGGAGAGCTTCTGAGGCTGTTTTATGGCTAAAACCAAAAACGCTTATGAAACAATAGTAGGAAAAGAACACTGGACACAGAAACACTGGTAATAAAGGCATTGTTGACCAGAGTATAGAAGGCAGGCAATCAATTCAGAGGCATTTAAGATGATGGAAGACAAGAGATCATGAAGAAGAGACTCCAGAAGAGCATTATAACCTCAATTTGTTATCCTGAAAACTATTAAGTAGAGACCACAGTGCCTGATAAAATCATGTCATCAGTTAAATGAAACAAATAAATATACAATACAATACAAAAGATATGCACAATCCACACCTTTAATAAATGTTACCAGTCCCTGCCCGATTAAGTCTAACTCTAGAGATACTGGCTGTAATTAAGCACAGTTGGAACAATACAGTTATTTCAGCAGCTCCTCTTTTCCAAGAATACTGTAATAAACATTATAAGATTTTCCAGGCAATGATGTGCAGAAAGAATCCAGAGAGCCCATGAGAAATTTAAAAAATGGATGGCTTGAGGCTGATAATAAGTTATGCCAAAGGCCTGAAACTTTAGTTGTTGTCATTTCAAATGGGAAATGAAGGAAAAAAAAAAAGCCTAGTTTCTGATACTTAATTTTCTCTAAGTATTTGCTATTGAAACCATGTACAAAAATCTGATATATGTTATTCGTCTTGATGTACACCTAGGATTTGTTTATGTAAAATAAAGAATGGGAAGGCAGATGAGGGGGTTAATTGTCTGGAAGTCTCACCATAGAATTTAATCTTCATTGAGAAATATGGTCTTCAACCCATCAGTATTCTAAAGCCCTTACTCTCTCCATGTCAAAGGTATAAACTCAACGGAGGCAAGGAGAAATCTATGTCCATGGAATTTTCCAGGGAGGAATACTGGAGTGGATTGCTATTCCTACTCCTCAGGATTTTCCTGATCCAGGGATCAGACCCACGTTTCTTGCATCTCCAATATGGGTAGGCAGATTCTGTACAACTGGGCCACCTGGGAATCCCAATGGAGGATTATTATGATCCAATATAAAGTGTATTTGTTTAAGCTTAAATAGACAGATTTGACAGGGAGAGCTTCTGAGGCTGTTTTATGGCTAAAACCAAAAACGTTTATGAAAAAATAGTAGGAAAAGAACACTGGACACAGAAACACTGGTAATAAAGGCATTGTTGACCAGAGTATAGAAGGCAGGCAATCAATTCAGAGGCATTTAAGATGATGGAAGACAAGAGATCATGAAGAAGAGACTCCAGAAGAGCATTATAACCTCAATTTGTTATCCTGAAAACTATTAAGTAGAGACCACAGTGCCTGATAAAATCATGTCATCAGTTAAATGAAACAAATAAATATACAATACAATACAAAAGATATGCACAATCCACACCTTTAATAAATGTTACCAGTCCCTGCCCGATTAAGTCTAACTCTAGAGATACTGGCTGTAATTAAGCACAGTTGGAACAATACAGTTATTTCAGCAGCTCCTCTTTTCCAAGAATACTGTAATAAACATTATAAGATTTTCCAGGCAATGATGTGCAGAAAGAATCCAGAGAGCCCATGAGAAATTTAAAAAATGGATGGCTTGAGGCTGATAATAAGTTATGCCAAAGGCCTGAAACTTTAGTTGTTGTCATTTCAAATGGGAAATGAAGGAAAAAAAAAAAGCCTAGTTTCTGATACTTAATTTTCTCTAAGTATTTGCTTAACCTATTTAAGGTGTAAAATTCCTTTGTTCTCCAATATATTTATGTAGGGTAACCAATTAAATGTAAAGGAGACTGAAATAGCTAATGATGCAACTAAAACAGAGGTTAGCTACTTCTGGTATAACAACTCTAAGGATAGTAGCTCCCTGTTCTAGGATGAACAAAATCATAAGCTCTAGTTGAGTTTTAAAGTGTTACTATTTATGCAGTGTTTGAGTGGGGTGGTTACTGGGCTGCATCCTCTGCTTTGATCCATGTAATTGTCATTGGCCTCAACCACAGATGAATATCACAAATAAAGGTATATCTGCCATGGGCTGTGAATTAAAGCACAGAAAATCTAGAAAGTTTGTTAGAAATAGCAAGACACATAAACACTAAAAGAGCTTCTATTGATGAAGAAGTATCTGCTCAAGAAAAAGAGGCACCAGTAATTCCAGGAAGTAAGTCCTGATTCAAACTCACTTAAGGGAAAGTTCTCTGATGGATGATAGATTTTCTTATTCCAGCCATAATTTTCTTATTGATGAAGGTTTCCTTACACAAAGGCTCTGAATTGTTACAGCAAGCGGTCAGAGAAACAGTAGCTTTTTTTTTCTTTTACCAACACAACATTGTGTTAAACTATCTTTATTGCCTGATAAAAATAATGTCTAAAAAATCAGTATAGAGGAAATTGATGTTTTTAAGCTGTATTATTAATAAGAACCCATTGTATATGATTATTAATATGATAACTATAGTAGCTAGGTTTCATTTTTAGGAGAATTAGTAGATATTTAATTATGAAAATTTTAGAAATGCTAGGAATTTATTAAAAATTTTCCTTTGTTGAAAAATTCTTGTATTTTTTCAGTGTTCTCAATTATAACAGTCTTTCTTTATGTTTTATTCTATTAAATGTATGGGACTTCCCACGTGGCACTAGTGATAAAGAACTCGCCTGCCAATGAGTCATGGGTTCAATTCCTGGGTCAGAAAGATCCCTTGGCTAGACTTTAGGTGTAAAATGGGAAGGAAAAAAAAAAGCCTAGTTTCTGATACTTAATTTTCTCTTTGCTTAACCTATTTAAGGTGTAAAATTCCTTTGTTCTCCAATATATTTATGTAGGGTAACCAATTAAATGTAAAGGAGACTGAAATAGCTAATGATGCAACTAAAACAGAGGTTAGCTACTTCTGGTATAACAACTCTAAGGATAGTAGCTCCCTGTTCTAGGATGAACAAAATCATAAGCTCTAGTTGAGTTTTAAAGTGTTACTATTTATGCAGTGTTTGAGTGGGGTGGTTACTGGGCTGCATCCTCTGCTTTGATCCATGTAATTGTCATTGGCCTCAACCACAGATGAATATCACAAATAAAGGTATATCTGCCATGGGCTGTGAATTAAAGCACAGAAAATCTAGAAAGTTTGTTAGAAATAGCAAGACACATAAACACTAAAAGAGCTTCTATTGATGAAGAAGTATCTGCTCAAGAAAAAGAGGCACCAGTAATTCCAGGAAGTAAGTCCTGATTCAAACTCACTTAAGGGAAAGTTCTCTGATGGATGATAGATTTTCTTATTCCAGCCATAATTTTCTTATTGATGAAGGTTTCCTTACACAAAGGCTCTGAATTGTTACAGCAAGCGGTCAGAGAAACAGTAGCTTTTTTTTTCTTTTACCAACACAACATTGTGTTAAACTATCTTTATTGCCTGATAAAAATAATGTCTAAAAAATCAGTATAGAGGAAATTGATGTTTTTAAGCTGTATTATTAATAAGAACCCATTGTATATGATTATTAATATGATAACTATAGTAGCTAGGTTTCATTTTTAGGAGAATTAGTAGATATTTAATTATGAAAATTTTAGAAATGCTAGGAATTTATTAAAAATTTTCCTTTGTTGAAAAATTCTTGTATTTTTTCAGTGTTCTCAATTATAACAGTCTTTCTTTATGTTTTATTCTATTAAATGTATGGGACTTCCCACGTGGCACTAGTGATAAAGAACTCGCCTGCCAATGAGTCATGGGTTCAATTCCTGGGTCAGAAAGATCCCTTGGAGAAGGAATTGGCAACCCACTCCAGTATTCTAGTGTGGAAAATCCCATGGACAGAGGGCACTGGCCAGCGACAGTCCATGGGGTCAAAAAGAGTCCAATATGACTGAGTACACATACACCCATGAAATTTTTGTCCCAAATAAATAGAAAATAATTCTAATCCTGGTAGGAGAATGGAGTTCTAGTGAAATATTCTGATTCATTTTTAATCAGAAAAGATTCATGACATTCACTTGGTTCTCAAAAAATCAGGACTAGGGTCCTGGAAAACCAAAATTATAGTAAGCCATTTTTATTTTATGGACATGGAAATTACAGGTCCAAAGATAGCGTGAGTGGAACTGTGGAACTTTGTAAAGACAAAGTTTCCTGGATGTAAGCTTAATTAAGGATTTGATCTACATTTTTCAAGAAAAGAAGAACTATTTATAGAGGATAGAAAGGAAAAGAAGACAAGAAAGCTTAGGCAGAGAATAGGATTGGCTTGACAATGCCTTAAAAACTGGGATATGTTATAGGGATGCACAGTATCTATCTATGCAGCCAGTAAGGAAAATATTGCAAATTGTCTAACAGTGATTCAAGGCATATATTTGAAATTAAGGCTGTCTATTATAAAGAAAGAACTGAAGTATATAATTTATTACATTGAGGCAGAATTAGGACAACAGCAAGAGAACAAATGAATGATGACTACTGGAGCAGATGATCAAGAAGAAAGCAGGAGGAAGGGGCTCCTAAGGTGATATTACATGGTCCAGAAGCGGCTTTGTTGTCCTAGACAATTGGCAGATGCCCTCCAAGACAGCCTTGAAAAGCTGTCTGCTGAGCAGAGTTTCTGAAAAGAAATGGTGGATCAATGAGTTTAAGAAATTTTTGTAAGCAGATTATGTCTATAGTGCCTTATTCTTTCTGTAGAGGACATTCAGCATGAATTGATATTTACGAAATTTGTTTTTAAGTTAGCACCACTTTAAAGCTGTCTACTTTAAAAACAAAAAAGAAATGGTGCAAAGAATTTTTCCCGGCCTGGCCCCAATGAGTCATGGGTTCAATTCCTGGGTCAGAAAGATCCCTTGGAGAAGGAATTGGCAACCCACTCCAGTATTCTAGTGTGGAAAATCCCATGGACAGAGGGCACTGGCCAGCGACAGTCCATGGGGTCAAAAAGAGTCCAATATGACTGAGTACACATACACCCATGAAATTTTTGTCCCAAATAAATAGAAAATAATTCTAATCCTGGTAGGAGAATGGAGTTCTAGTGAAATATTCTGATTCATTTTTAATCAGAAAAGATTCATGACATTCACTTGGTTCTCAAAAAATCAGGACTAGGGTCCTGGAAAACCAAAATTATAGTAAGCCATTTTTATTTTATGGACATGGAAATTACAGGTCCAAAGATAGCGTGAGTGGAACTGTGGAACTTTGTAAAGACAAAGTTTCCTGGATGTAAGCTTAATTAAGGATTTGATCTACATTTTTCAAGAAAAGAAGAACTATTTATAGAGGATAGAAAGGAAAAGAAGACAAGAAAGCTTAGGCAGAGAATAGGATTGGCTTGACAATGCCTTAAAAACTGGGATATGTTATAGGGATGCACAGTATCTATCTATGCAGCCAGTAAGGAAAATATTGCAAATTGTCTAACAGTGATTCAAGGCATATATTTGAAATTAAGGCTGTCTATTATAAAGAAAGAACTGAAGTATATAATTTATTACATTGAGGCAGAATTAGGACAACAGCAAGAGAACAAATGAATGATGACTACTGGAGCAGATGATCAAGAAGAAAGCAGGAGGAAGGGGCTCCTAAGGTGATATTACATGGTCCAGAAGCGGCTTTGTTGTCCTAGACAATTGGCAGATGCCCTCCAAGACAGCCTTGAAAAGCTGTCTGCTGAGCAGAGTTTCTGAAAAGAAATGGTGGATCAATGAGTTTAAGAAATTTTTGTAAGCAGATTATGTCTATAGTGCCTTATTCTTTCTGTAGAGGACATTCAGCATGAATTGATATTTACGAAATTTGTTTTTAAGTTAGCACCACTTTAAAGCTGTCTACTTTAAAAACAAAAAAAGGATCTTTGATTGCTTATAACAGTGATCGCAGGTAACATACATATCATATTAAAGTGTTCTCTCTATAAAAATATACATTAAAGCAAAATAAATGTTTCAATATAAGGAAGCATATTTAAAAGATGAAATTACATATAAAAACAATGCTTGACAAACATCAAAGCAATGCCTTCCCCCACCCAGAGAATGTGCCACCTGAAGATCTGACAACTATCAGAGCTCTGAGTTTAAGAACTGACATGTATATACTCAATGAGTGAAAGTGAGTCGCTCAGTCTTGTGTAGTCCATCAGGCTCCTCTGGCCGTGGGACTCTCCAGACAGGAAAATTGGAGTGCATTTCCATGCCCTCCTCCAGGGGACCTTCCTGACCCAGGGATTGAACCCATGACTACTGTGGCTCCTGCATTGTAGGCAGATCTTTTACTGCTGAGTCACTGGGGAAGCTATATATATATATATATATATATATATATATATATATTCCAGGGAATATTGAGTAACCGTTAAAAAGAGTGTGGTGGCTCCATGGATTAATCAATAGGTGTCATTATATATGAAGACCTTTTAAATTATAAATTATCATGCCAATATATGTAATTTAAAAAATTCAGTTATCCAAGGGTAACATGATCAAACCTAGAAGAGTAATTTATCACATTGAGAAATATATACACTATTAAAAATATAGGTTTACAAAGTTTGAAAAACTTTCTACTTGTTCTTAGAAAAACTACATATGTGAATGTTTTTACTTATACACAAGTTCGAGGCAAAGAATTTTTTCCAAGCAAGAGAACAAATGAATGATGACTACTGGAGCAGATGATCAAGAAGAAAGCAGGAGGAAGGGGCTCCTAAGGTGATATTACATGGTCCAGAAGCGGCTTTGTTGTCCTAGACAATTGGCAGATGCCCTCCAAGACAGCCTTGAAAAGCTGTCTGCTGAGCAGAGTTTCTGAAAAGAAATGGTGGATCAATGAGTTTAAGAAATTTTTGTAAGCAGATTATGTCTATAGTGCCTTATTCTTTCTGTAGAGGACATTCAGCATGAATTGATATTTACGAAATTTGTTTTTAAGTTAGCACCACTTTAAAGCTGTCTACTTTAAAAACAAAAAAAGGATCTTTGATTGCTTATAACAGTGATCGCAGGTAACATACATATCATATTAAAGTGTTCTCTCTATAAAAATATACATTAAAGCAAAATAAATGTTTCAATATAAGGAAGCATATTTAAAAGATGAAATTACATATAAAAACAATGCTTGACAAACATCAAAGCAATGCCTTCCCCCACCCAGAGAATGTGCCACCTGAAGATCTGACAACTATCAGAGCTCTGAGTTTAAGAACTGACATGTATATACTCAATGAGTGAAAGTGAGTCGCTCAGTCTTGTGTAGTCCATCAGGCTCCTCTGGCCGTGGGACTCTCCAGACAGGAAAATTGGAGTGCATTTCCATGCCCTCCTCCAGGGGACCTTCCTGACCCAGGGATTGAACCCATGACTACTGTGGCTCCTGCATTGTAGGCAGATCTTTTACTGCTGAGTCACTGGGGAAGCTATATATATATATATATATATATATATATATATATATATATTCCATGGAATATTGAGTAACCGTTAAAAAGAGTGTGGTGGCTCCATGGATTAATCAATAGGTGTCATTATATATGAAGACCTTTTAAATTATAAATTATCATGCCAATATATGTAATTTAAAAAATTCAGTTATCCAAGGGTAACATGATCAAACCTAGAAGAGTAATTTATCACATTGAGAAATATATACACTATTAAAAATATAGGTTTACAAAGTTTGAAAAACTTTCTACTTGTTCTTAGAAAAACTACATATGTGAATGTATACATTTATAAACACAGAAACTAATATATGCTACAAAGGAAAGCAATGACTTCTTTCCTTTTTATTTTTATTCATATATATTTTTCAATACATTATAGGCATATATATATATTATATACTATGGAAATGAAAACAATCACAATTTTAAAATACAGAAGCATTCATGAGAGAGATTAAGAAAGAAAATAGCATTGTAAATTAAGAATAAAGTATACAGATTTCTAATCCACTCTTTTCTATTGAACTACTTCTGCTTCCCAATATGCCATGTCCTTTCATGCTTTCACAATTTGTCATTCACAAGTTTTTTCCCCTTATTATGATTTACTACCAAGGAAATGTCTATCGTTCAAATATTCTCAGTATGTGGAATATAGTAAATGTTTAATATTTATATGGTTGGCTTCAGTGGAGAAGTGGATGAGCCTGGCTGTTTATGCATTGAATACAGAACGATGGGTAGAACTGAGTTGATACAAAAAAGTAGGGACGACATTTGAAAGTGAGGTAACTTAAGTCAATTAGGATTAATACTCTTTTCAAGTCAATAAAGAAAAAGAGATTCTTATTGGGTATTTTGTGTTAAAAACTCAAAAAATACACCATTGAATCGAGAAGATAGAAAGACCTACCAAAAAAGAGAAAAACTTACAATTTTAGAGAAATTTGAACATATTTGGAAAAAATCTTCCACAATCAGTGAATATCATGGATCTAAGAAAAATCTGAGCAGCTTTCCTTTGAAGGAATTCAGTAGGAAATGAATCACCTTCTCACATTCAACTTTATATTACACATATTTATTTTGTTAAATTTCAGGAATCTTAATAATTCTTTTTCTATCTGGCAGTGTATTTAATGTTTCTTATAATATTACAACCAAATCATATCCTTAGATATATCCATAGCCTACACTCATAAACTCATACCTATATAGCCCCTTTGTATGTGACAGAAGACAATTTTATTTAATGATGGCTGTGATGGATAGTTACACATTCACAATTGATTGCTTCAATACCTGTTCATAATCCTACAATATTAAACAGAATCCTTTAACATTTACTCCTGATGCTCTTTAAAAAGCAAATATATTTCTGTTCTTGAATAAAACAGTGAGAATTAAAGATTTAGATAAATTACACTGACTGCTGCCAGTGGTGTCGCCTGCAGTGAATTAAAAAAATACATTTAGCATGAAAACAAGGAACAGGTGTCATTTTCACAGTCATTGTTCAAATGGCTCCAGTGAGCTGCACTTTCCCCTAGTGCTCCTTTGACTTGTTTTGGAGTGAATGACTTATAGGGCTTTCCTGTCTTGAAAGGATAGATAAGGTGGCAATGCTGATGGTAATTTAACTCATAGTCATAACTTTATTTTTCTGAAGTTGAGTAACAATTCAATGAAATAGAAAGAACCAGCTTATACTCGAGAGCTCTAAATTAGCAAAGTTCTTCCCAGAATACTATGGCACAAAGCCATGAGAATTTACATATCATAATAGTAAGGGGAATCCAGGGACATTGTGCTGCTTCAGATTCCATTACACTTCACGTAGAATAAGTGATGAGAGGAGTCTTGGAAAAATCTTCTCCATCTCTTCAGGTTTAAGATGGGATATGTTAAGTATCTACTGCATGAAGATTATTTTTCAATATACCAGACATGAGGACGTGAGGATGACTTCTCCTTTGAAATAGAACAGACAAATATGTATGGTGTGATCTAGCACTTTTACCAGATATCCATCCTTGTTGGTTTCAAGGAGCATTCACATAAAAGAAGAGAACATTTTAATTAGTTTAATACTAAATAGGAGAAGATGCTTTCTTTTTGACAAGTAAGGATTTTTTTTCCCTTAACAGAACTTCTCTCCTATTATATATCAGATATAAAGTGCTTGTTAAATGAAAACTAAAACTAAAAATGGGATTATGGAACGAACATGGAAAACACTTTTTAGATCTAGACATATGAGATTTGAATTCTAACTTGCCATCTTGGATGGTTTCAGGAGCTTCAAAGCCTTATTTTTCTCATCTATAAATTTGTGTAAAAATACTTAACTTCTAAGGCTAATATGAGGATAGAATTAGGTAAATTCAAATATAAACTAAACAAAAACAGTGTATTCTTTTTCTGGTTTTGACTATCTATTGCTTTTCTAAACATAATCTTCTAGTAATGGCCCGTCCACTTTTAATCAGATTTTTTTCCTTTGGCTTGTTTCCTACCATACTTCTCTAGTCTCCATTTCTTCTAATCAGTGATTTTTGATGGATCCAGAAAGGGAAAGCACATTTTCCCTCGCACTACTAACATCCTCATTTCTGGAAACTTATTGGATTTTGCAGTCTTGCAGATCAAGACCTGTGTTACGAGTGTTATGTCCATCCTTTCTCCCAGAACTTGACACAATGCCTTTCTGGTGGCAATGCTTCATATTACACCCTGATTGACTGATAATTGATTAAATGTATGATGACTGACTGAATGAACGAAGCCTTTATAGAAAATATCCCCACCTTAGGTGTTTTCATATACATTATTTCAAGAGGGAAGAAGTGTATTATTTTTGTTGAAAATGATAGGTACAGCTACTAATTTTGAGCTCCTAGTATGTGATATGAGTGGCTTTTATAAAGGTTTATACAACAACCCTGAGGTTAATATCACAGAGGAGGAATGCATTCTTAAAGCAGTTAAATGCCAATGCCATTATCAAACAGCTAATATGCATTAATGCTGAGATTTGTACCAGGTTCATATCTACATTATTTATTTCTAGATTTTACATTACTGACTGAAATAAGGACCCCCAAATATTTTGTGACTTGACTTAGGCTATGATTCAAGATCAGAACCCAAAGTATAACCTAGGTCTTCTGGGAAAAAAATTGATAGGAGGAAGAGAGACCAGAGTAGGAGATGGACATTTTAACATTAATCTTGACTGACAATTTGAGGTTGCATAATAAAGAAGGTTAATGACTTTCTGCTAATATATTCCCCCCAATATAAATCCCTCCCTGTGCTTGTGGCTCAAGATACTTGCTCTCATTCTAAAGTACAGTTCTCTGAACTAAAGAGAGGGATATAGAAGAACATCCTTAAACTCCTTGTCAATTAAGATACAGTTGGAAGAGCAGGCAAGATTTTCAGAAGCCTTTCCAGGGTCTGATTAGTTTTGCATTTACTCTCTGGTGCTCTGGACCAAGAGAGAACATTCATTCATATAAAGATGAATAAACCCCTGAAGAGAGGAAAACTGCACGATCTCTTGCGTGGATTACTGCTATAGCCTCCAAAACAATTTCCTGACTGCACCCTTGCCGTTTTGTAATCATTTTCCCACAGGACAGCCAGAGTGTTATTTTTTTTAATTTAAGTAATTAGATGATATCATTTTTTTCTATCCAAAAGCTCTGTGGCTTCCCATTAATGTAATAAACTATTTAACATCTTGATGCCCTTTACTAGGCCGCTCTCTTCAACCTCTCTTCCTGCCACACTCCTGACTTGACAGTTGTCTCAAAGGTTTCCCCAGTGGCTAAAGAATCTGCCTGCAATGCAGAAGACCAGGGTTTGATCCCTGGATCAGGAAGATTCCCTGGAGAAGGAAATGGCAACACACTCCAGTATTCTTACTCGGAGAGTTCCATGGACAGCAGAGCCTGGTGGGCTACTCACAAAGAGTCTGACAAGACTCAGCAACTAACACACACACAATGATATATAACCATATAATATTCATGTTTCATTACTGATTAAATATTATGTTATTTATTGTAACCTAAGTTTTATATCTAAAACCTATCTATGGGCTTCCCCTGGTGGTCCAGTGGGTAAGGACACCGCCTTGCAGTGCAAGGGGCGCCGGTTCGATCCCTGGCCTCGCAAAATCCCATGTGCCAGGAGCGGCTGGACTGATGTGCCCAAGATTTTACATTACTGACTGAAATAAGGACCCCCAAATATTTTGTGACTTGACTTAGGCTATGATTCAAGATCAGAACCCAAAGTATAACCTAGGTCTTCTGGGAAAAAAATTGATAGGAGGAAGAGAGACCAGAGTAGGAGATGGACATTTTAACATTAATCTTGACTGACAATTTGAGGTTGCATAATAAAGAAGGTTAATGACTTTCTGCTAATATATTCCCCCCAATATAAATCCCTCCCTGTGCTTGTGGCTCAAGATACTTGCTCTCATTCTAAAGTACAGTTCTCTGAATTAAAGAGAGGATATAGAAGAACATCCTTAAACTCCTTGTCAATTAAGATACAGTTGGAAGAGCAGGCAAGATTTTCAGAAGCCTTTCCAGGGTCTGATTAGTTTTGCATTTACTCTCTGGTGCTCTGGACCAAGAGAGAACATTCATTCATATAAAGATGAATAAACCCCTGAAGAGAGGAAAACTGCACGATCTCTTGCGTGGATTACTGCTATAGCCTCCAAAACAATTTCCTGACTGCACCCTTGCCGTTTTGTAATCATTTTCCCACAGGACAGCCAGAGTGTTATTTTTTTTAATTTAAGTAATTAGATGATATCATTTTTTTCTATCCAAAAGCTCTGTGGCTTCCCATTAATGTAATAAACTATTTAACATCTTCGATGCCCTTTACTAGGCCGCTCTCTTCAACCTCTCTTCCTGCCACACTCCTGACTTGACAGTTGTCTCAAAGGTTTCCCCAGTGGCTAAAGAATCTGCCTGCAATGCAGAAGACCAGGGTTTGATCCCTGGATCAGGAAGATTCCCTGGAGAAGGAAATGGCAACACACTCCAGTATTCTTACTCGGAGAGTTCCATGGACAGCAGAGCCTGGTGGGCTACTCACAAAGAGTCTGACAAGACTCAGCAACTAACACACACACAATGATATATAACCATATAATATTCATGTTTCATTACTGATTAAATATTATGTTATTTATTGTAACCTAAGTTTTATATCTAAAACCTATCTATGGGCTTCCCCTGGTGGTCCAGTGGGTAAGGACACCGCCTTGCAGTGCAAGGGGCGCCGGTTCGATCCCTGGCCTGGGAAGATCCCATGTGCCAGGGAGCGGCTGGACTGATGTGCCCAATCACCGAGCCGGAGCTCTGGAGCGCATGCGCCCAGAGCCGCCGCTCTGCAACGACAGACGCCACCGCGATGGGAGGCCCACAGGAGCCAAAGAACGAAGACAAATGAAAATAGAGAAATGAAAGACCAATAGAAGTGACCCGCCCACTCCCCTCCCTCCCTAACCCGGCCCCCGCCCAAAAATAAAATAAAAATAAATAAATAAATAAAACCTATCTATGCTTATATCTATAAATCTATGGATCTAGACAACAATAGTTTATTGAACAAAGCCAAAGACTTAATTACTGTCTAAAGATGAATTAATAATTCAACAAAGAAATATCCCAGAATTCTGAAAGATTTTTTGCTTAAATGAGGTATTCTTTTTTAGGTTTTCTATGGATCTACTAATTTCACCAAAAGCCCAGGTTAATTGGCATTAATATCCGCCTCTCCATCTTCTTACCAGCTAATTATCCAATGTCACAGCAACAAGGCTAAAGGATATGGGAAGCCTTTTTAAGAAGGTGATTAAGGCCACATTAAGATTGCTATTTATCTCATCAACAAAGTGATGTCCCAATAGAATTATTTAGCAGTTGTAAAACCAATTAAGTATAATGGCAAATCCCTTGGTATAAACACCAGGAGTTTGTCTATTAAAGGAATAAAAGCACAGAGCTAAAAGGAAGAATGAAACAATACAAGTGTTGAAAATTTATGATGCAGGATTTCACTTTATGGACTCATCTTTCAACAAATCTGCCTGCAATGCAGAAGACCAGGGTTTGATCCCTGGATGGAGTTCCCTGGAGAAGGAAATGGCAACACACTCCAGTATTCTTACTTGGAGAGTTCCATGGACAGCAGAGCCTGGTGGGCTACTCACAAAGAGTCTGACAAGACTCAGCAACTAACACACACACAATGATATATAACCATATAATATTCATGTTTCATTACTGATTAAATATTATGTTATTTATTGTAACCTAAGTTTTATATCTAAAACCTATCTATGGGCTTCCCCTGGTGGTCCAGTGGGTAAGGACACCGCCTTGCAGTGCAAGGGGCGCCGGTTCGATCCCTGGCCTGGGAAGATCCCATGTGCCAGGGAGCGGCTGGACTGATGTGCCCAATCACCGAGCCGGAGCTCTGGAGCGCATGCGCCCAGAGCCGCCGCTCTGCAACGACAGACGCCACCGCGATGGGAGGCCCACAGGAGCCAAAGAACGAAGACAAATGAAAATAGAGAAATGAAAGACCAATAGAAGTGACCCGCCCACTCCCCTCCCTCCCTAACCCGGCCCCCGCCCAAAAATAAAATAAAAATAAATAAATAAATAAAACCTATCTATGCTTATATCTATAAATCTATGGATCTAGACAACAATAGTTTATTGAACAAAGCCAAAGACTTAATTACTGTCTAAAGATGAATTAATAATTCAACAAAGAAATATCCCAGAATTCTGAAAGATTTTTTGCTTAAATGAGGTATTCTTTTTTAGGTTTTCTATGGATCTACTAATTTCACCAAAAGCCCAGGTTAATTGGCATTAATATCCGCCTCTCCATCTTCTTACCAGCTAATTATCCAATGTCACAGCAACAAGGCTAAAGGATATGGGAAGCCTTTTTAAGAAGGTGATTAAGGCCACATTAAGATTGCTATTTATCTCATCAACAAAGTGATGTCCCAATAGAATTATTTAGCAGTTGTAAAACCAATTAAGTATAATGGCAAATCCCTTGGTATAAACACCAGGAGTTTGTCTATTAAAGGAATAAAAGCACAGAGCTAAAAGGGAAGAATGAAACAATACAAGTGTTGAAAATTTATGATGCAGGATTTCACTTTATGGACTCATCTTTCAACAAACTGTAACAAAACTTTTATTATACCCCTTTTCTCTGTACATCTATTAAGTATTTTAACATTTTTTTGTTATGACTGTCATTTAACAAATATATTAAGTGTATTAATAAAGTACTAAGCATTGATTATGTGATAGATCTTTAACAATATCAAAATGCAGAGTATTTTCTCATAAAGAAAAGTGGCCTCAGAGAAATTTGGATACTGTAGGTTTGATAGAGCTAGCATTTGAACTGCCCTCAAATCCCAGGGTTTATAATTTAACTTCTTTAATTAATCTCATGCTGAAATATAAACTAAATACATGCTTATAGCTTTGTTCTAAATATAGTTAAAGAACCATTAGTCCTTATCATGTATAGCCATCTGATAACTGCACTTGCAATATTAATAGGATTAAGTTATAAATTCAAAATTTCATAAAATTGAAAAGTTTGGATTTACTCACTGCTTGTAATCTAAATATTAGATTTAATGCATTGCTTTTAATTTAAATAAAATTATATTTGGAATTTTTTTATCTGGAATATTTTTACATAAATGAGTGCTTAAAATAAACTTTCATTTGCAAAATTTACTTACATTAATTAAAAGAAATCTTAATTTAAAATGGCTTGCACCTTTATCTCATTTCATTGACTGGAATATTGACAGCTTTATTGTCACAGTATGTATTCATGTAAATATAAAATTATATTCTGCTCCTGTGTTACTCTCCACTACTGCTACTTTCTTCAGAGAATTTTAACCCATAAAAAGTATATGTTTTCTATTCTTTGAATTTTCATTGGAGTTAGGCATAGATGGATCTACTAATTTCACCAAAAGCCCAGGTTAATTGGCATTAATATCCGCCTCTCCATCTTCTTACCAGCTAATTATCCAATGTCACAGCAACAAGGCTAAAGGATATGGGAAGCCTTTTTAAGAAGGTGATTAAGGCCACATTAAGATTGCTATTTATCTCATCAACAAAGTGATGTCCCAATAGAATTATTTAGCAGTTGTAAAACCAATTAAGTATAATGGCAAATCCCTTGGTATAAACACCAGGAGTTTGTCTATTAAAGGAATAAAAGCACAGAGCTAAAAGGGAAGAATGAAACAATACAAGTGTTGAAAATTTATGATGCAGGATTTCACTTTATGGACTCATCTTTCAACAAACTGTAACAAAACTTTTATTATACCCCTTTTCTCTGTACATCTATTAAGTATTTTAACATTTTTTTGTTATGACTGTCATTTAACAAATATATTAAGTGTATTAATAAAGTACTAAGCATTGATTATGTGATAGATCTTTAACAATATCAAAATGCAGAGTATTTTCTCATAAAGAAAAGTGGCCTCAGAGAAATTTGGATACTGTAGGTTTGATAGAGCTAGCATTTGAACTGCCCTCAAATCCCAGGGTTTATAATTTAACTTCTTTAATTAATCTCATGCTGAAATATAAACTAAATACATGCTTATAGCTTTGTTCTAAATATAGTTAAAGAACCATTAGTCCTTATCATGTATAGCCATCTGATAACTGCACTTGCAATATTAATAGGATTAAGTTATAAATTCAAAATTTCATAAAATTGAAAAGTTTGGATTTACTCACTGCTTGTAATCTAAATATTAGATTTAATGCATTGCTTTTAATTTAAATAAAATTATATTTGGAATTTTTTCATCTGGAATATTTTTACATAAATGAGTGCTTAAAATAAACTTTCATTTGCAAAATTTACTTACATTAATTAAAAGAAATCTTAATTTAAAATGGCTTGCACCTTTATCTCATTTCATTGACTGGAATATTGACAGCTTTATTGTCACAGTATGTATTCATGTAAATATAAAATTATATTCTGCTCCTGTGTTACTCTCCACTACTGCTACTTTCTTCAGAGAATTTTTTTTAACCCATAAAAAGTATATGTTTTCTATTCTTTAATGAATTTTCATTGGAGTTAGGCATAGATGAAATTTTATAACTAAATTTCTATTTTGAAATGCATTATGATAGCTAAGAAACTAAAATGCTTAAATAAATATTGATGAAGATGTCTTTGAGTTGGCATTGGTGAATCAGTGGATACAGTGAGTAGGGTCCCTCTTTCAAAAACTGTGGCTTTTGAAGGAAGGAGAAAAGAAGGTATTAATTGGAGAAATACCATCATTATAGAGTAATGCAGGATGATTAATTTAAGCAAAGGATGAGAAAAAGAAAATATCTGTTATACTTGAACTAAAAATATATGTGTCATTTCTCAGAAATTATTTCACATCTTGGTAAGATTTCAGTTTAAGGATTAGTTAAACTCATAAATAAGTACTTAATTCTAATGTTAATAGTATTTTATTTTGACATTATTATGTAGTGAAACAACATGTCTTTCATTTCCCCCTTGAGTAATATGATGACACTTCTTCAATCAGGAATCATGGGCTGACTGCACATGATAATGTGTATGAAATCCTTAGAACAATGCTTGGCATGGAGTCAGTTCAGTACAGTTCAGTCACTCAGTCGTGTCAGACTCTTTGCAACCCCCAGGAACTGCAGCATATCAAGCTTCCCTGTTCTTCACCATCTCCCAGAGCCTGCTCAAACTCATGTTCATTGACTGGATGATGCCATCCAACCATCTTGTCCTCTGTCATCGCATTCTCTTTTTGCCTTCCATTTTTCCCAACATCAGGGTCTTTTCCAATGAATCATCTCTTTACATCAGGTGGCCAAGGTATTGGAGCCTCAGCTTCAGCAATGGTCCTTCCGATGGATAGTCAGGGTTGATTTCCTTTAGGACTGACTGGATTGGTCTCCTTTCAGTTCAAGGAACTCTCAAGAGCCTTGTCCATTACCACAGTTCAAAGGCATCAATTCTTTGTCACTCAGGTTTCTCCATGGTCCAACTTTCACATCCATACATGACTACTGGGAAAACCATAGCTTTTATATGGACTTTTGTTGGTAAATTGATGTCTGTGCTTGTGAATATGCTGTCTAGGTTTGTCATAGACAAACCTGGTTTTCTTCCAAGCAGCAAGCATTTTTTAATTTCATGGCTGCACTCACCATCTGCAGTGATTTTGGAGTCCAAGAAAATAAAGTCTGAATTTCCCCCCATCAATTTGCCATGAAATGATGAGACCAAATGCCACGATCTAAGTTTTTTGAATGCTGAGTTTTAAGCTAGCTTAAATTCACCATTTGGGTGGTGTCATCTGCATTCGTGAGGTTACTGATATTTTTCCTGGCAATCTTGATTCCAGCTTGTGCTTCATCTAGACCAGCATTTCACATCATGTACTCTGCATATAAATTAAATAAGCAGGGTGGCAGTAGACAACCTTGTCGTACTCCTTTCCCAGTTAGGAACCGGTCCATTGTTCCATGTCCAATTCTGACTGTTGCTTCCTGTCCTGCATACTGGTTTCACGGGAGGCAGGTAAGGTGGTCTTTATTTCTATCTCTTTCAAAATTTTCCAGTTTGTTGTGATTCACACAGTCAAAGGCTTTAGTATAGTCAGTGGGAAAAATTTTCTGGTTTTTTTAAAAGCCTTATCGGAACTGCTTTCATTTCCCCTTGAGTAATATGATACACTTCTTCAATCGGGAATCATGGGCTGACTGCACATGATAATGTGTATGAAATCCTTAGAACAATGCTTGGCATGGAGTCAGTTCAGTACAGTTCAGTCACTCAGTCGTGTCAGACTCTTTGCAACCCCCAGGAACTGCAGCATATCAAGCTTCCCTGTTCTTCACCATCTCCCAGAGCCTGCTCAAACTCATGTTCATTGACTGGATGATGCCATCCAACCATCTTGTCCTCTGTCATCGCATTCTCTTTTTGCCTTCCATTTTTCCCAACATCAGGGTCTTTTCCAATGAATCATCTCTTTACATCAGGTGGCCAAGGTATTGGAGCCTCAGCTTCAGCAATGGTCCTTCCGATGGATAGTCAGGGTTGATTTCCTTTAGGACTGACTGGATTGGTCTCCTTTCAGTTCAAGGAACTCTCAAGAGCCTTGTCCATTACCACAGTTCAAAGGCATCAATTCTTTGTCACTCAGGTTTCTCCATGGTCCAACTTTCACATCCATACATGACTACTGGGAAAACCATAGCTTTTATATGG
The DNA here is from genome assembly GCA_022376925.1 of Tragulus kanchil. Classification (NCBI taxonomy): domain Eukaryota; kingdom Metazoa; phylum Chordata; class Mammalia; order Artiodactyla; family Tragulidae; genus Tragulus; species Tragulus kanchil. The sequence goes on from JAIOJX010000028.1 coordinate 126,858,391, forward strand.
ACTTTTGTTGGTAAATTGATGTCTGTGCTTGTGAATATGCTGTCTAGGTTTGTCATAGACAAACCTGGTTTTCTTCCAAGCAGCAAGCATTTTTTAATTTCATGGCTGCACTCACCATCTGCAGTGATTTTGGAGTCCAAGAAAATAAAGTCTGAATTTCCCCCCATCAATTTGCCATGAAATGATGAGACCAAATGCCACGATCTAAGTTTTTTGAATGCTGAGTTTTAAGCTAGCTTAAATTCACCATTTGGGTGGTGTCATCTGCATTCGTGAGGTTACTGATATTTTTCCTGGCAATCTTGATTCCAGCTTGTGCTTCATCTAGACCAGCATTTCACATCATGTACTCTGCATATAAATTAAATAAGCAGGGTGGCAGTAGACAACCTTGTCGTACTCCTTTCCCAGTTAGGAACCGGTCCATTGTTCCATGTCCAATTCTGACTGTTGCTTCCTGTCCTGCATACTGGTTTCACGGGAGGCAGGTAAGGTGGTCTTTATTTCTATCTCTTTCAAAATTTTCCAGTTTGTTGTGATTCACACAGTCAAAGGCTTTAGTATAGTCAGTGAAGCAGAAGTAGACATTTTTCTGGAATTCCCTTTCTCTTTCTATGATCCAATGGATATTGGCAATTTGATCTCTGATTCTTCTGATTTTTCTAAATCCAGCTTGTACATCTGGAAGTTTGCTAGTGTGTAATGAATGCAATGTTGCAGTAGTTTGATCACTCTCTAGCATTGCCTTTCTTTGGTACTGGAAGGAAACTGACCTTTTCCAGTCTAAGACCTGATAGACAGAATGCCTGAAGAACAATGGATGGAGGTTCATAACATTGTACAGGAGTCAGTGATCAAAACCATCCCCAAGAAAAAGAAATGCTAGAAGGCAAAATGGTTTACTGAGGAGACCTTACAAATAGCTGAGAAAAGAGACGTGAAAGGCAAAGGAGAAAAGGAAAGATAAACCCATCAGAATGCAGAGTTCCAGAGAATAGCAAGGAGAGATAAGAAACCCTTCTTAAGAGAGGAAAACATCAGAATGGGAAAGACTAGAGATCTCTGCAAGAAAATTAGAGATACCAAGGGAACATTTCATGCAAAGAGAGGCACAATAAAGAACAGAAACAATATGAGCTTAACAGAAGCAGAAGACTTTAAGAAAAGATGGAAAGAATGCACCAAAAATTACAGGAAAAAGATATTAATGACATGGATGACCATGATGGTGTGATCACTTATGTAGTGCCAGACATCATAGAGTGCAAAGTCAAGTGGGTCCTAAGAAGCATTACTAGGAACAAACACAGCGGATGTGATGGAATTCCATCTGAGCTATTTCAAATATTAAATGTGATGCTGTCAAAGTGTTACACTCAATATGCCAGCAAATTTGGCATATAATAGCCACTCAATAGATATGTTCCTTTGGCCCTTCTCAGTTCTGTATCTTACTGAAAAAATATAACTAACTTATCTCTAAGACTCAAATCCATGAATCTAAGGTATGTTTAAGAGTAAAAGAAGATATGTCCTTGTCGTACTCCTTTCCCAGTTAGGAACCGGTCCATTGTTCCATGTCCAATTCTGACTGTTGCTTCCTGTCCTGCATACTGGTTTCACGGGAGGCAGGTAAGGTGGTCTTTATTTCTATCTCTTTCAAAATTTTCCAGTTTGTTGTGATTCACACAGTCAAAGGCTTTAGTATAGTCAGTGAAGCAGAAGTAGACATTTTTCTGGAATTCCTTTCTCTTTCTATGATCCAATGGATATTGGCAATTTGATCTCTGATTCTTCTGATTTTTCTAAATCCAGCTTGTACATCTGGAAGTTTGCTAGTGTGTAATGAATGCAATGTTGCAGTAGTTTGATCACTCTCTAGCATTGCCTTTCTTTGGTACTGGAAGGAAACTGACCTTTTCCAGTCTAAGACCTGATAGACAGAATGCCTGAAGAACAATGGATGGAGGTTCATAACATTGTACAGGAGTCAGTGATCAAAACCATCCCCAAGAAAAAGAAATGCTAGAAGGCAAAATGGTTTACTGAGGAGACCTTACAAATAGCTGAGAAAAGAGACGTGAAAGGCAAAGGAGAAAAGGAAAGATAAACCCATCAGAATGCAGAGTTCCAGAGAATAGCAAGGAGAGATAAGAAACCCTTCTTAAGAGAGGAAAACATCAGAATGGGAAAGACTAGAGATCTCTGCAAGAAAATTAGAGATCCCAAAGGGGAACATTTCATGCAAAGAGAGGCACAATAAAGAACAGAAACAATATGAGCTTAACAGAAGCAGAAGACTTTAAGAAAAGATGGAAAGAATGCACCAAAAATTACAGGAAAAAGATATTAATGACATGGATGACCATGATGGTGTGATCACTTATGTAGTGCCAGACATCATAGAGTGCAAAGTCAAGTGGGTCCTAAGAAGCATTACTAGGAACAAACACAGCGGATGTGATGGAATTCCATCTGAGCTATTTCAAATATTAAATGTGATGCTGTCAAAGTGTTACACTCAATATGCCAGCAAATTTGGCATATAATAGCCACTCAATAGATATGTTCCTTTGGCCCTTCTCAGTTCTGTATCTTACTGAAAAAATATAACTAACTTATCTCTAAGACTCAAATCCATGAATCTAAGGTATGTTTAAGAGTAAAAGAAGATATGTAAGATGAGAGGAACAAGGTGAAATCACCTCACTCCATAAGAAGTGTTTCATGTTACATATGCCAGTTTATGGTACCATCTGCTGGTTTTACATACCCTGGTTCTCCTTGACTCCTTATTATTTGCATTCTGTTTCTACAAGGTCCAAACATATGAGAGTTAATGGATACGAAACAAAATGTTGGTTGCCTTTAAAGAGGTTTTTTTGTCCCCTTATAATATACCCTATTTTTGACCTCTAGCTATTATTACTGTAGAATATATTTTTCAAGTAATGGATACATTTGTGTATATTTACATGAAGCTAAAATTCTATGCTTATCCAAGAAATTTATGAACAGCAATTACTAACTTATAAGAGGCAGTAATCTTGTATTCTATGAGTATAATATTTGTGTTCTAAGTTAACATACCACTATACTATATACTCTTGTTTTTGAACCATCCCTTTTCCTTATATATTATCACAAACATCTTGCAAACCAGACCAGTAATGGTCATTTTACATTATTGTAAAGTTAATGCATCTTAAAATCATTCTGGTTTGTGTTGTATATCATCCTAGGCGGAATTGTCAGCTTCATGCTTGCAGCTGCTCTCAATCTGTCATCATAAATGATAAATGGATATTGGAATTTTATTTTCTATTGTACATTATCATCACTACAAGAATGCAGGACCAATATGAGCTTAACAGAAGCAGAAGACTTTAAGAAAAGATGGAAAGAATGCACCAAAATTACAGGAAAAGATATTAATGACATGGATGACCATGATGGTGTGATCACTTATGTAGTGCCAGACATCATAGAGTGCAAAGTCAAGTGGGTCCTAAGAAGCATTACTAGGAACAAACACAGCGGATGTGATGGAATTCCATCTGAGCTATTTCAAATATTAAATGTGATGCTGTCAAAGTGTTACACTCAATATGCCAGCAAATTTGGCATATAATAGCCACTCAATAGATATGTTCCTTTGGCCCTTCTCAGTTCTGTATCTTACTGAAAAAATATAACTAACTTATCTCTAAGACTCAAATCCATGAATCTAAGGTATGTTTAAGAGTAAAAGAAGATATGTAAGATGAGAGGAACAAGGTGAAATCACCTCACTCCATAAGAAGTGTTTCATGTTACATATGCCAGTTTATGGTACCATCTGCTGGTTTTACATACCCTGGTTCTCCTTGACTCCTTATTATTTGCATTCTGTTTCTACAAGGTCCAAACATATGAGAGTTAATGGATACGAAACAAAATGTTGGTTGCCTTTAAAGAGGTTTTTTTGTCCCCTTATAATATACCCTATTTTTGACCTCTAGCTATTATTACTGTAGAATATATTTTTCAAGTAATGGATACATTTGTGTATATTTACATGAAGCTAAAATTCTATGCTTATCCAAGAAATTTATGAACAGCAATTACTAACTTATAAGAGGCAGTAATCTTGTATTCTATGAGTATAATATTTGTGTTCTAAGTTAACATACCACTATACTATATACTCTTGTTTTTGAACCATCCCTTTTCCTTATATATTATCACAAACATCTTGCAAACCAGACCAGTAATGGTCATTTTACATTATTGTAAAGTTAATGCATCTTAAAATCATTCTGGTTTGTGTTGTATATCATCCTAGGCGGAATTGTCAGCTTCATGCTTGCAGCTGCTCTCAATCTGTCATCATAAATGATAAATGGATATTGGAATTTTATTTTCTATTGTACATTATCATCACTACAAGAATGCAGGACCAGCATATCTTAACTTGCTCACAAGACCCTTTATGAAGATAAGAACTTTACCAGAAAAGCAAGGAAACATTACCTTTCTAAGTAAATAAATGAAACTATAAATTTGCTAAAGTTCTGGCTCAATAACATTGGAACTTAAACTAAAGCTCCCTTCTATACAGATCTCAGCTTAATTATTTCAATTATTTTTGATTTCCAGGATTCTTGGTCTCTAAAGTACAACAGGCACAATTTCTCTAATGGATATTTTGAATACTTATCAGCAAATATGAAAAAGATAATTTTGTATGAAAATTCCCCACAGGTGTCTTACATTTCTGAATACTAAGTTCCATTTCTTCTGGACTATTTTTTTCCAAGGGTATTTGTAAAGTGAATAGTGTTGGATGATTTGCCTTCCAGGGTAAATGACAGGTTTGCTCATAGTTTGAACAAACAAAGATAGAATTTTTCACCCTAGCCAATGTTAGGGATGCCTATTGTCCAGTATGATAACAAGATCTCCCTCTAGAGCACAGGGCAGGCATGTTGCTGCCTACTATTAAAATGTGGGGTGTCCTATGCTCAAGCTTCCTTGCCAGTAATGCAACTCACTGAGTGCCCAAGCATCTATCTGTATCCATTGAGAAACTGTTGGAAAGGATGAAAGTATGTTGCAACCCTGGACTCTCATTTCTTATGCCAATTTCTTCTATGAAAGCTTAGGTTAGAGTAAAGTAGAATCAAGACTTTTGCATTTCTTGATAATATGTGCAAAGAAATGAAGATGGTTCTGGATTTCAGTGAAGATTTGTTTTAAGAAATCAAAATGGGGAGGATCCCTTTCAATTACTAACTTATAAGAGGCAGTAATCTTGTATTCTATGAGTATAATATTTGTGTTCTAAGTTAACATACCACTATACTATATACTCTTGTTTTTGAACCATCCCTTTTCCTTATATATTATCACAAACATCTTGCAAACCAGACCAGTAATGGTCATTTTACATTATTGTAAAGTTAATGCATCTTAAAATCATTCTGGTTTGTGTTGTATATCATCCTAGGCGGAATTGTCAGCTTCATGCTTGCAGCTGCTCTCAATCTGTCATCATAAATGATAAATGGATATTGGAATTTTATTTTCTATTGTACATTATCATCACTACAAGAATGCAGGACCAGCATATCTTAACTTGCTCACAAGACCCTTTATGAAGATAAGAACTTTACCAGAAAAGCAAGGAAACATTACCTTTCTAAGTAAATAAATGAAACTATAAATTTGCTAAAGTTCTGGCTCAATAACATTGGAACTTAAACTAAAGCTCCCTTCTATACAGATCTCAGCTTAATTATTTCAATTATTTTTGATTTCCAGGATTCTTGGTCTCTAAAGTACAACAGGCACAATTTCTCTAATGGATATTTTGAATACTTATCAGCAAATATGAAAAAGATAATTTTGTATGAAAATTCCCCACAGGTGTCTTACATTTCTGAATACTAAGTTCCATTTCTTCTGGACTATTTTTTTCCAAGGGTATTTGTAAAGTGAATAGTGTTGGATGATTTGCCTTCCAGGGTAAATGACAGGTTTGCTCATAGTTTGAACAAACAAAGATAGAATTTTTCACCCTAGCCAATGTTAGGGATGCCTATTGTCCAGTATGATAACAAGATCTCCCTCTAGAGCACAGGGCAGGCATGTTGCTGCCTACTATTAAAATGTGGGGTGTCCTATGCTCAAGCTTCCTTGCCAGTAATGCAACTCACTGAGTGCCCAAGCATCTATCTGTATCCATTGAGAAACTGTTGGAAAGGATGAAAGTATGTTGCAACCCTGGACTCTCATTTCTTCTGCCAATTTCTTCTATGAAACTTTGACAGGTTATCTTCTTAGGTTAGAGTAAAGTAGAATCAAGACTTTTTGCATTTCTTGATAATATGTGCAAAGAAATGAAGATGGTTCTGGAGATTTCAGTGAAGATTTGTTTTAAGAAATCAAATGCAGGACTTCCCTGGTGGTCCAGTAGCAAAGAACCTCTGTGTCAATGCAGGGGACATAGGCTTGATCCCTGGTCTCGAAGATCCCACGTGCCAGGTGGGCCAATCAAGCCAGTGTGCCACAACTACTGAGCCTGTGCTCTGGAGCTCGTGAGGTACAACTACTGAGGCATTCATACTAGAGGTCCTGCTCCACAACAAGAGAATCCACTGCAAGCAGAAGCCCGTGCACTGCATCTCGAGTTCAGCCCCCACTTGCCACAACTAGACAAAGCCCATGTGCAGCAATAAGACCCAGTACAATCAAAAAAAACAAAAAGGGGCTTCCCTGGTGGTCCAGTGGGTAGAGACACTGCCTTGCAGTGCAAGGGGCGCCGGTTTGATCCCTGGCCTGGGAAGATCCCACGTGCCGTGGAGTGGCTGGACCGATGTGTCCAATTACCGAGCCGGACCTCTGGGGCGCATGCACCCAGAGCCAGCGCTCTACGACGACAGAGGCCACCATGATGGGAGGCCCACAGGAGCCAAAGAACAAAGACAGATGAACAATAGAGAAACGAAAGACCAATAGAAGTGGCCCACCCATTCCCCTCCCTCCCCACTCCACCTCCCAAAAGATAAATAAATAAAATAAAATAAAAAATAAAAAATTGAAAAAGAAACTCAGATGCAGCTAAAATTAACAAAACACATGCTTACCTGTGTTCATTTCTATCTCATTCTTGAATTTTAAAAATTTATTTTCCAGTAAGTTTTGTATAATATCAAATATGCTTTACTGTTGAGAGAAAAGCAGTACCAGTACTGTGATGAGGGAAAGGGACAAAAAAATTAAAATGTGGGGTGTCCTTTTTGGGCTCAAGCTTCCTTGCCAGTAATGCAACTCACTGAGTGCCCAAGCATCTATCTGTATCCATTGAGAAACTGTTGGAAAGGATGAAAGTATGTTGCAACCCTGGACTCTCATTTCTTCTGCCAATTTCTTCTATGAAACTTTGACAGGTTATCTTCTTAGGTTAGAGTAAAGTAGAATCAAGACTTTTTGCATTTCTTGATAATATGTGCAAAGAAATGAAGATGGTTCTGGAGATTTCAGTGAAGATTTGTTTTAAGAAATCAAATGCAGGACTTCCCTGGTGGTCCAGTAGCAAAGAACCTCTGTGTCAATGCAGGGGACATAGGCTTGATCCCTGGTCTCGAAGATCCCACGTGCCAGGTGGGCCAATCAAGCCAGTGTGCCACAACTACTGAGCCTGTGCTCTGGAGCTCGTGAGGTACAACTACTGAGGCATTCATACTAGAGGTCCTGCTCCACAACAAGAGAATCCACTGCAAGCAGAAGCCCGTGCACTGCATCTCGAGTTCAGCCCCCACTTGCCACAACTAGACAAAGCCCATGTGCAGCAATAAGACCCAGTACAATCAAAAAAAACAAAAAGGGGCTTCCCTGGTGGTCCAGTGGGTAGAGACACTGCCTTGCAGTGCAAGGGGCGCCGGTTTGATCCCTGGCCTGGGAAGATCCCACGTGCCGTGGAGTGGCTGGACCGATGTGTCCAATTACCGAGCCGGACCTCTGGGGCGCATGCACCCAGAGCCAGCGCTCTACGACGACAGAGGCCACCATGATGGGAGGCCCACAGGAGCCAAAGAACAAAGACAGATGAACAATAGAGAAACGAAAGACCAATAGAAGTGGCCCACCCATTCCCCTCCCTCCCCACTCCACCTCCCAAAAGATAAATAAATAAAATAAAATAAAAAATAAAAAATTGAAAAAGAAACTCAGATGCAGCTAAAATTAACAAAACACATGCTTACCTGTGTTCATTTCTATCTCATTCTTGAATTTTAAAAATTTATTTTCCAGTAAGTTTTGTATAATATCAAATATGCTTTACTGTTGAGAGAAAAGCAGTACCAGTACTGTGATGAGGGGGACAAAGCCTTAGGAACAAATAATAAAACATTTCTTTAGAAACCAGAATTATTTTGTGTGTGTTCATGTGTGTATTGCCTTTAGGTTTATGCACAGAGAAATGCATTCTAGTCCTTCTTGAAATGAATTTGGTCACATTAGGCATTAGATTGGAAATCTGTGATTCAATACTTTAGTTTTAATAAACTATTCATATTTCCTGAAAGAAAGATATAATGAATTAAAATTTGCTTTCATATTTGTGTAACAAACTAGGCTTTTTGTCCACCAGTTGACTATAGGCAACTTCCTTCAGTCTAACTTTCAAACAAAATTTAAAAGAAAGTTAATCTTATTCCAATAATCCATGATTCTTACATGATCATACTTTTGAGTAGGCCATGGGGATTCTGTTTCCCTTACCAATGCTTTGTCTAGGAATGGATATTTGATATCTTTAGGAAGTGTGGGAAGACATCTGGGAGCACTTTTCTTATTCTAAAAATGAAGTATGGAAGGTCCTACTCTTTCTTTCAACATGATATGATGTCTTGAAGTGCAATAGTGATCTATGATCATGAGAACTGTTACTCTGATATCCTCACCAAAGAGAGTAATGGGATAAAGAACTAGGTTATTGATGATGTCAAGTCACTGAATTAATCATCTCTGGGGCTAATTATACAGATATGGTGCTTTGGGGGATATGAATTTCCTTACTGCTAACGCTGCACTAATGAAATTGTATACATCTTGTAAAGGAGATTGTATATATGTGTCTATCTGTGCACAAGAAAGAGAGGAAAAGTGGATAAAAGTCATAGTAAGTTGAAATTGGACGCAGCCCCAGACAAAGGTAAAATTAATGAGGTCGTTTTTGAGGTCTGCGATAGTCTTATGACCTAAGAAGTTTCATTAGACATGTGTACTATTAAAGAACATTTCTTAATAAATAATAATCTTATTTAGTATCTGCTAAATAGAAAATACTAATATATCAATTCTGTTCTTTTATATCACTGAATTATTTGTTCATGAAGAATCTTACTTGAATCCCAGTATTTCAAATAAAGAAAATCTGTATTGTATAGGCACAGGGAATGGAATGAAATTTTTACTTCTTAGAACTCCATTATTCCTCATTTTAAGCAGCCCTGTTAGAGTTCCATGAAGCCCGTAGAGTTTAGTATGAAAACTCTTGCAAAGGGGTATTTGTACCTAGGATTCCAGTTGCAAACTTAAGACAAAATTAAAGCTTACTTATGGGCCAGTGACTTTCTACTTATGTGCCAGTATGTCCTCACTATATATGCTTAAATGATGGTGATAATTTCAGTATCATAACAAATAATTCATTTTGCAAAGTGGAAATAAAAATAATCTTCTACATTATATTGGTTTTAAAGCATGTCCTTAATGTGATGGCTTAATCATAAAATCATAGCAATAGCAGATTTTCAGAAAATCAGTTCATAAAACTTTTCATATTCTATTAAAATCTCCAAATAATCATCTTTGGATATAGCATGATTGAAGGTGATAAAAAGACAAGGAGGGTGAATGGTAAACAAAAAGAAAACAATGAAACCAACAAATAAAAAACATACTTATTTTTCTTAGATCAAATCTCCCTTTCACAAATTATCAAGAAGGAAGTTTTAGTGCCTGGCTCCTATCCTAAGTAATCAGATTTACCTTTAAATGAAATAAATTTTACTAGATATGGAGGAAGAAATTTAAAATGACCAGCCCTTAATATTAATTATTGCATTGGATAAGGTAAGCAAAGTGCTATTTTATTGAATCCTGAGTGATGCTGCATAAGTAAACACAGGCGATTTAGAACTGTTCACATCTATCATTTTATTCAATTTACAATTTTATCAAAAAATCAGTAGACCTAGTTCCTTCTTTTCCTCCTTTCAAAAGGTCTGTTTAATTGACGCAGCCCCAGACAAAGGTAAAATTAATGAGGTCGTTTTTGAGGTCTGCGATAGTCTTATGACCTAAGAAGTTTCATTAGACATGTGTACTATTAAAGAACATTTCTTAATAAATAATAATCTTATTTAGTATCTGCTAAATAGAAAATACTAATATATCAATTCTGTTCTTTTATATCACTGAATTATTTGTTCATGAAGAATCTTACTTGAATCCCAGTATTTCAAATAAAGAAAATCTGTATTGTATAGGCACAGGGAATGGAATGAAATTTTTACTTCTTAGAACTCCATTATTCCTCATTTTAAGCAGCCCTGTTAGAGTTCCATGAAGCCCGTAGAGTTTAGTATGAAAACTCTTGCAAAGGGGTATTTGTACCTAGGATTCCAGTTGCAAACTTAAGACAAAATTAAAGCTTACTTATGGGCCAGTGACTTTCTACTTATGTGCCAGTATGTCCTCACTATATATGCTTAAATGATGGTGATAATTTCAGTATCATAACAAATAATTCATTTTGCAAAGTGGAAATAAAAATAATCTTCTACATTATATTGGTTTTAAAGCATGTCCTTAATGTGATGGCTTAATCATAAAATCATAGCAATAGCAGATTTTCAGAAAATCAGTTCATAAAACTTTTCATATTCTATTAAAATCTCCAAATAATCATCTTTGGATATAGCATGATTGAAGGTGATAAAAAGACAAGGAGGGTGAATGGTAAACAAAAAGAAAACAATGAAACCAACAAATAAAAAACATACTTATTTTTCTTAGATCAAATCTCCCTTTCACAAATTATCAAGAAGGAAGTTTTAGTGCCTGGCTCCTATCCTAAGTAATCAGATTTACCTTTAAATGAAATAAATTTTACTAGATATGGAGGAAGAAATTTAAAATGACCAGCCCTTAATATTAATTATTGCATTGGATAAGGTAAGCAAAGTGCTATTTTATTGAATCCTGAGTGATGCTGCATAAGTAAACACAGGCGATTTAGAACTGTTCACATCTATCATTTTATTCAATTTACAATTTTATCAAAAAATCAGTAGACCTAGTTCCCTTCTTTTCTCCCCTCCTTTCTGCTAGCCTCATGCCATTAATCTGAATTTAGTAGGCACAATAGCTTTAATGGATGTTGTCTTTAGTGTAATGTAGAATTCATCCTTAACAATCACTAATCTCTCTGGTTGGGCTATATGGCAATCTTTTTTTTCCCCTCAGACCCTCAGGAGACTAGCCAATGCCATAGTTTATTATACCCCAAATTCTCCCTATTGACCACTGAAGACTTTCAGTACAACTCTTCTTTCAGCCTTAAGACATAGAATGAATTTGTAGAAGGCATTATCCATAATAAAACTGAAAGGACATCACAAGTAAAGATAAGACAATTACGAAATAAATTCTTTCTAGATGAGCTTCTGCCTTACAAGCAGTTAAACATAACTAACAGTAATGATATTTATTGATTACTCAGTGCTTTTTCTATGCCAAAATTTGGATTAAGCAAGTTTGTATTTCTTTTTTATTCCAGTATTTAACATTCATTTTTTCCCTCTTAACTGATGTCATCACTTCTGCCCACAACACTGTGATGACTTCCCATTGTACTTAGTTTGAAATCAAAGCTTCTTACAGATATCAGGATACATACCCCGACAGCACCAAAACCTTCAACTTCAACTTCTGCTACTCTCTTCTTTACGTACCTACTAGACCAGAGTCACACTCTCCCAAGTCCCTTTCATTTGGTGGTTTTACATTTGTTCCCTCTTCCCAGGGATCTCTTTCCCGATACTCTTATAGGATTGAGTTTTCATCTTACAGGTCCCCACTCTTTTATCATCTCTTAGGGGAGGATTTCTTGGTCACCCTACTCGGTACAAAAATTCTTTAAGGTTTGTGTCTAAGATGTGGTTATAGTGCAGTCAAATTTTTGACATTATGAGATAATGTCCATTTTCCAAAGTGGTTATACCAGATTTTACACTTAACAAAAGTGTATGAAAAAAAAAAAAACTGTATGAACTTTCACCTTGCACTTTAGCAATACTCTGATGTTCTTTTTCAAAACTGCCATGCACCTTTGGTGTTCTCTTGTACATTTATTTTATTTTTAAAGTGTTATTTTATTAAGCGTTTGGAATCATTTATTATTGTGTGGCATTTTCAGTATCTGAAGTTGTTATTGTGTTATTTGTTTTCATGACTTTCTTATATATTTTTAAATGTGGATATAGCATACCTTATCTCTTTTCTTATTAGACTTATTTAGCAGATAATGTTTCTGTTTATTATCTTTCAGTATTTTATTTAGAAATAAATGAGACATTTAATGATTTTTTTTATCATTTAATTTAACTTGGCAAAAATCTAACAGTGTAAATTACCAGAGAGATTTAAGAAACTATGTAAGTAGACATATCATAAAACAATTATTGCCAAAAAGTTCACCTGAGAACTCTTACATCAATTTACATTAATTTAATTCATTTGCTCTTAACAATCATGCTTTAAGCACTTAGGAAAATTTCATGACATAAAAGCAGTTAGTCATTTCTTTTTGCTGACAAACTTCACAGTAGAGATATTAACCTGTTTGATTAGTAAACCTAGGTAGAACAAAAGTTGCCTATTTCCATTATATTTAATGCTAACTAGGAAACCATACCTGTATTGAGTAAATCAACAAGTTTAAAATGAGCTTTATTTACTAAAGATTATTCTAGATCATGTGACCTTGAAAAACATTTAGGTTAAATTTTGTTATATTTTTGAGAATTTTATGTAAGCATGTAGTCGTTTAAGCCAATTAAATAGAGCTTTTATATAAATATATTTTGGCACTATCATCTGAAGGAAACATGGACATGTGAACATATAGATAGATGCACCCAGAAATCTCATACCTTCATTTTCTTCTTCTTTTTTTGGTGTGGCGGGTGGGAGGCGGGCACGGGTTGAGGAGGGAGGGGGCGAGTGGGCCACTTCTACTGATCTTTCGTTTCTCTATTTTCATCCATCTTTGTTCTTTGACCCGTGGGGGCCTCCCATCACGGTGGCCTCTGTTGTCGCAGAGCACCGGCTCTGGGCGCATGCGTGCCAGAGCTCCGGCTCGGTAATTGGACACATTGGTCCAGCCGCTCCATGGCACGTGGGATCTTCCCAGGCCAGGGATCAAACTGGCGCCCCTTGTACTGCAAGGTGGTGTCTCTACCCACTGGACCACCAGGGAAGCCTTCATACCTTCATTTTAAAACTTTTGTCATGAATCAGGTAAATGCAAAATTCACTGCTTTATAAACAGCATTGCAATAAATTAGATTATTCACTTAGATAGTCAGACTTTTATTATTTGTGGAGAAGATTTTTAAGATCTGTATTTGCCCTTGACAAGCAATTCTAAGGAAGCTGTTTGGGCAAGAGAGTTCTTTTATCAGTTTGTGTTTAAAAAGGCCTCTTTCCTTTTTTTTTTTTTTAAGTTTTAGCCTGAGCCCAGGCTGCCATCTCAGGCAATGTGGGCTGTGTTTACATTTCAAAGACATGACAAGATTTATAACTTTAAGGGAGAGAGGAAGAAAAGGTATCTATTACATAAGTCTTTGGATATTTATTATTAATTTCTTTAAGTACAGGACAATTTTTCTCTAATATCCATGACCTTTCATAATATCTATAATAATTTTTGAGAGGAATAGATGAGGCCAAGGGACTAGTGAAAATAGGTGGACCTTCACTTGCTTTTAGCAGTTGTACTTTTGGTTTTGTGGAGATTTGTAAGACAAAGATAGGTGTTTCTATTAGCTTTTGAATATTGATTTCCAACTGTTTTTGTTTTCTGATTTATTTGTAGCTACATTATTCTAGAGAACTGCAAAGCAGATGGGGCAGGTTTGATTGTTTGCTTTTGCCCAGTAAGCTTAATTTTAAAGGGGGCAGCCTCCATAGGAGGCTTCAGAGGTGCTTCCCTATGGCAGAAAGAGAGAGGGAGGCTGTCAGATTTTTTAAAAAGAGAGTTTGGAAAGAGGCAGGAAAAGGAATTGAAGAGAGAGCAGATTTTGAGAATAGGATAGAAGAAGAATGAGAAGGTTTAGCTGATATTTTAAGCTTAGAAGTAGTCTGAATCAGCTTTGTATTTACAACTTGGAGAAGAAAATTTTTTCAGTGTTTACCTACAGAGATCTCTGATACCAATTAAAATGTGCTTTCCATTAATTGACTATTTCAGACACATTTCTAGTCATACATGTATATATACTAGTTTGGGAATTTTGGAAGTTCCCTATTTTGGCCAATGTTACTAATTTAAAAAATCATCTTCAGCTTAATGGGCCCATTTAGATAGATAATTACTGGTTTGGGGTCCACTGGTGTTAAGCATAAAACTGCTTTATAAACAGCATTGCAATAAATTAGATTATTCACTTAGATAGTCAGACTTTTATTATTTGTGGAGAAGATTTTTAAGATCTGTATTTGCCCTTGACAAGCAATTCTAAGGAAGCTGTTTGGGCAAGAGAGTTCTTTTATCAGTTTGTGTTTAAAAAGGCCTCTTTCCTTTTTTTTTTTTTTAAGTTTTAGCCTGAGCCCAGGCTGCCATCTCAGGCAATGTGGGCTGTGTTTACATTTCAAAGACATGACAAGATTTATAACTTTAAGGGAGAGAGGAAGAAAAGGTATCTATTACATAAGTCTTTGGATATTTATTATTAATTTTTTCAAGTACAGGACAATTTTTCTCTAATATCCATGACCTTTCATAATATCTATAATAATTTTTGAGAGGAATAGATGAGGCCAAGGGACTAGTGAAAATAGGTGGACCTTCACTTGCTTTTAGCAGTTGTACTTTTGGTTTTGTGGAGATTTGTAAGACAAAGATAGGTGTTTCTATTAGCTTTTGAATATTGATTTCCAACTGTTTTTTTTTTTTTCTGATTTATTTGTAGCTACATTATTCTAGAGAACTGCAAAGCAGATGGGGCAGGTTTGATTGTTTGCTTTTGCCCAGTAAGCTTAATTTTAAAGGGGGCAGCCTCCATAGGAGGCTTCAGAGGTGCTTCCCTATGGCAGAAAGAGAGAGGGAGGCTGTCAGATTTTTTAAAAAGAGAGTTTGGAAAGAGGCAGGAAAAGGAATTGAAGAGAGAGCAGATTTTGAGAATAGGATAGAAGAAGAATGAGAAGGTTTAGCTGATATTTTAAGCTTAGAAGTAGTCTGAATCAGCTTTGTATTTACAACTTGGAGAAGAAAATTTTTTCAGTGTTTACCTACAGAGATCTCTGATACCAATTAAAATGTGCTTTCCATTAATTGACTATTTCAGACACATTTCTAGTCATACATGTATATATACTAGTTTGGGAATTTTGGAAGTTCCCTATTTTGGCCAATGTTACTAATTTAAAAAATCATCTTCAGCTTAATGGGCCCATTTAGATAGATAATTACTGGTTTGGGGTCCACTGGTGTTAAGCATAAAACTGGCAGGGGTTACTAGAGATTAGGGGGAAGGGAATTCATCATTTTTGTTTCTGATTTTTGCTATAAGAACTTCCCATTGTTCTGATATCCCTCAGAATTATTGCTTTTGTGTTGTGGAGATAGTCTGTCTTAGGGGATCCAATAGCTTCCTCTGGGGTTTGTTCTTTTTATTTAATCAAACTAAATTCAACAAAGAAGATTTTTCAGAAAAAGATGCACAGGGGGAGAATTTTCTGAATACTGTTAAGACCCAAAATACTCTATTTCTTTCTTGTGTTTGTGCCTACTATGATATGAATTTCAAGGGATACATTATTTTCCTTCTTTGGGAACTTCTAGTATTCAATATTACTGAAAATTTTAGGTATTGGAGATGGTGGTATATTTTCTGAATATTTTTAGAATTTCTTCTTTATTCTGGACAGTGTGAAATATAATGAAATATGTCTAACTGTGTAACTTATCACTCAACAAGGTTTCTAATACTGAGGATTTGTCTTTTCTCTCAACTTTGGAAAAAGTTGTAATATTTACCTTTTTATTGATTTATTTCATTTATTTTCTATTTCTTCTGATTTCAGAAGTCATTATTTTCACATAGAGTTGCATGAGCTGTTTTTATATTTTGAATATTGATCCACTTTCGGTTGCTTAGCTTGCAAATATTTTCTCCCAATCTGTGGATTGTCTTATTATTTTGTTGATGGTTTTCTTTACCATGCAGAAGTTTTTAATTAGGTCCCATTTGTTTATTTTTTTTTTTTAAATATTTTTGTTATTCTAGGAGGTGGGTCAAAAAAGATTTTACCTCTAAAGTCATTTTTATATAATCCATTCTGAATTGATCCTCAATCTCCTAGTTTTCCTTTTCTGTTTCTTCTCTTTTTTCTATTTTCTTTAGGTTTTGAGAGAGTTCTTCATTTTTATCATGGGTCTTCTATTTCATTTTTTAAATTTTGGCCAGTTTATTTCTGATTGCTAAGAATTCTTCTTGGTTGCATTGTTCTTCCTTTTAAAAAATTTTGGCCTCTTTTTTGGGTCTTCCATTTATATATTTTCATCCATCTTAATTCTTTGTCCCGTGTGGGCCTCCTATCACAGTGGCCTCGCTGGTGGCTCAGCACCGGCTCTGGGCACATGCACTCCAGAGCTCCAACTAGGCAGTTGGACACATCCGTCCAGTCACTCCGCGGCAGGCGGGATCTTCCCAGGCCAGAGATGGAACTGGCGCCCCTTGAGCTGCAAGGCGGTGTCCTTACTCCCTGGACCACCAGGGAAGCCCCCTGTTTTTCCTTTTTAAAACTATCCAATCTTTGTTTCTATAGGGGCACTATCCTTTTAAAAATTTTCTCTGATGATACTAATTAGTGTCGTTTCAAGTATAGTACTTTTTTTCCACCAGAATGTTCTATTTTCTTCAGTCTCATATCAGTTCTTATTTTGAAAATTTTTAGTTCTCTTCAGTTTCCTATTTGTAATGAATAATTACTGTGATTGACATAGGTGATTTTGTAGTTAGGATACTAACTACGGATATGCCTTTGCTTGCATTTTTCTGTATGTGTGTCTTTGGTGAATCCCATCACAAGTCACATTTTATTTTAGGCAGGCAGTCACTCAGCTCTTTGTTCTCCCATTTGCCAAAATTAGGAGGACCCCATTTCTGCCAATTCAAGGATTTTTAGGAAAATTGCTCATATTTTGTTAGCAACTATTTCTCTGGCTTCATCCTAGAATAAAATATCACCATTGAGTGTAGGTTGGGCAGAAAGTACTTTGGGAGGGTTTAAGGATCAGTTTTTCAACAAGTCATCAAGTTTGCTACCCTTATTTTTTCCCTGCTTCTGATGGTTGTATTCGCAGATAATCTAAGGGAGACTCCACCTGTGAAAACCTTCCTATTTTGATTACACCCTTATCACTTCAGGGCTCTGAGCTGTGATTTACTCTGTTCTAGTGTTTCAATCAATTAGCTACTATCTATATGCTATCTTTCAGAAGCTCTTCAAAATCTTTGATGTTCTTTTGATGTATTTTTCCTATTCTTAAGTAGCTTCACAGAGTCATGCTTCTCCACAGTCATATAAATGTGATTTGCTGAGAAATAGAAAGTAAACTTTTGAGTTCTCTCCACAGACATAGAGATAGACTTATGGACATTGTGGGGAGGGAGGAGTGGGTGAGATGTATGGAAAAAGTAACATAGAAACATTCATTACCATATGTAAAATAGATAACCAATGGGAATCTGCTATAAGACTAATGGAACTCAGATAGGGGCTCTGTAACAACCTGGAGAGGTAGGATTGGGAGGGAAAGGAGAAGGAGCTCAAGAGGGAGGGACCATATTTATACCTATGACTGATTTAGGTTGATGTTTTACAGTAAACAGCACAACTCTATAAAGCTATTATCCTTCAATTATAAAAAATAAAGAACTTTCCACATTCCCTGTGTTGTACAATATAATATTATAGCTTATTTTTGTATATATAAAATAATTATATACAATAGTTTATAACTGTAAATGGAATTTCACCTTTAAAGAACTTTTAAATTTCTCTTGTGATTTCTTTGACTTAAGAATATTATTTTTTAAAGTATGTTATTACTTATATGATAAAATTTTAAGTATTTGGGCTTTATATGTTTTCTTTTTGCAATATTTTTGTGGTTAGCAATATGGTGTCTATAATTTCAGTCAACGAAACATATTGCTATACGCCCCAAGCATGTGGTCTGTCTGTGAACTTTCCATGTGAACTAGAAAAAGTTGTGTAATTTGCATTTGTAGGGTTGAATACTTTGCAATTATTTATTAAAGTTGGTCCATAGTGTTATTGAAATCTTCTGAATATTGACTGAATTAAAGGTGCTTATCAATGATTGAGAATGGGGTGCTAAGATTTTCAAATATGATTATTACTTCTTTCATACATTATGAAGCTCTATTATTAGGTGTATAAAAATGTAGAATCCTATGGTCTTCTTGATGAACTGCCCCAATTGTAATGATTCTATTGAATTCCCATACTACAACTCATCTTGAGCTTTACCTTACTGAAATGAATATAGTTACATCAACTTTCTTAGACTTGGCATCTGTATAGTATCTCTCCTTCCTTCATATTTGGATTTCTCTGAGATATCTTTTTGCATCATCCTGAACAATATATTCAAGAATTTTCTGTGATCAGCATGTCTTCTCATAAAATCTCTTCAGGCTTCCTTCATTTTTTGAAAAAGATATTTCCTCTAGCCATAGGATTCTAGATTCCTAATTTTCTTAATTTCTTTCTTACTTTAATTTTTGTATTTTAAAGATGCTCCATGTCTTATAGTTCTACTTTTTATAGTTGTGTTACTGTATGTTATGTCTTTTCCCCTGCCTCTGGCTACTTTAATAGTTTTTTTTTTCTTTCTCTGTGTTCTAACAGTTTGGAATTCTCATTTTTCTAGGCATGGTTTCACCCATATTTACCTTGTGTGCAAAATTTATTTATAATTTGGAAAAACTTTGACTAATCTATCTTCTGTCTATCCCTTTCTTGCTTTTATATCCTGCTAGGACTCTGAGTATATGGAAATCAGACTACTTGACACTGTCCCAGAGGTCACTTAGAGTCTGCTTTTCAGTATTTTTTCTCTTTTTACCTTTGTTTGGTTGATATCTGCCGACTAACATTAAAGTTTACTGATACTTTGTTTCATTTTATCCAATCTTCTTTCAGTTATACTTACTGAATTTTAATTCTAGTAATAGATCGCCTCAGTTGTAGGACTGCTACTATTTTATAGCTATCATATCCCTCTTGAAATTTCCACTCTTTCTTCTCACTATATAAATATTTGTAGATTTTTTTAAAAAATTTATTTTCATGTTTATTAAAAGATTCTTATTGCCAGGCTTAATGTATATTTATCGCTGAGTCTATCTCTATTTATTAATACTATTTATTATGACTGGGTCATATTTTCTAGTTTCTTTGTGCATATAAGGAAATCTTATATTGTATAACAGCATTTAAGATTCTGAATTTTGTTACTTTCCTCTGAAAGTGATTTTTTTTTCCCAACATTGTATGAGCTAATCGGTTTCATTTTCTAGACACTTCCTGTAAACTTTGTTAGTATTGTCCTACGGCATATCCTTTAGCTCTCGGACATCATGATGTGGTATTAATCTTTCTGTCTGCATATACCTTGCAAGAGTTCATGTACAAATTTTTCCTTCCTTACAGTGGTCAGCTGCTGAAATGTCTGCTGAGTTTTTCCAGCCTTTTAGCTCTTCATTTCCTGCAGGGCTCCTTGGACACTGGTCCAACCAGCGTGCATCTCTGTGTTAGAACTTGAGGAGAGTTTACAACACACTTGAAATAACGCTCTCAAGTTCATAAATACTTGAACTCTGTTTTTCACTGTGACTTTCCTCATTTTCTAGGCATGGTTTCACCCATATTTACTTTTTGTGTGCAAAACTTTATAGTTATTATATTCTTTCCTGTGATTTAAAACAGTTTGGAATTCTCATTTTTCTAGGCATGGTTTCACCCATATTTACCTTGTGTGCAAAATTTATTTATAATTTGGAAAAACTTTGACTAATCTATCTTCTGTCTATCCCTTTCTTGCTTTTATATCCTGCTAGGACTCTGAGTATATGGAAATCAGACTACTTGACACTGTCCCAGAGGTCACTTAGAGTCTGCTTTTCAGTATTTTTTCTCTTTTTACCTTTGTTTGGTTGATATCTGCCGACTAACATTAAAGTTTACTGATACTTTGTTTCATTTTATCCAATCTTCTTTCAGTTATACTTACTGAATTTTAATTCTAGTAATAGATCGCCTCAGTTGTAGGACTGCTACTATTTTATAGCTATCATATCCCTCTTGAAATTTCCACTCTTTCTTCTCACTATATAAATATTTGTAGATTTTTTTAAAAAATTTATTTTCATGTTTATTAAAAGATTCTTATTGCCAGGCTTAATGTATATTTATCGCTGAGTCTATCTCTATTTATTAATACTATTTATTATGACTGGGTCATATTTTCTAGTTTCTTTGTGCATATAAGGAAATCTTATATTGTATAACAGCATTTAAGATTCTGAATTTTGTTACTTTCCTCTGAAAGTGATTTTTTTTTCCCAACATTGTATGAGCTAATCGGTTTCATTTTCTAGACACTTCCTGTAAACTTTGTTAGTATTGTCCTACGGCATATCCTTTAGCTCTCGGACATCATGATGTGGTATTAATCTTTCTGTCTGCATATACCTTGCAAGAGTTCATGTACAAATTTTTCCTTCCTTACAGTGGTCAGCTGCTGAAATGTCTGCTGAGTTTTTCCAGCCTTTTAGCTCTTCATTTCCTGCAGGGCTCCTTGGACACTGGTCCAACCAGCGTGCATCTCTGTGTTAGAACTTGAGGAGAGTTTACAACACACTTGAAATAACGCTCTCAAGTTCATAAATACTTGAACTCTGTTTTTTTCACTGTGACTTTCCTCTTTATTGGAGTTTATATATTAATTTCTAGCTGCTCTGGTACTTGTGAGTCCTAGGTTCTGACTCAAGTCAGCAAGTTTATGGAATCATTGTTCATATAATTCAATATTTATAGGGAAATAAATAAATGTGTATAAATATTTATCTCACATGTTGCAGTTTCCTTTTTTAAGAGTCAAATTCCTTTTAGATTCTACATTCTTTTGGTAACTCTCCAGTGATTTGAATAAAGCCCCCTTTAGGTATCAACTCCCCAATTTTGGAATTATCATTGGCAAGATGGGCAGTCTGAGAGAAACTATTCTGTCATTTTCAGTAGCTGAAATTTCCAGAGTGCTATACTTGTCAATTAATTTATTATTTCCCAGTCATTTGCCCTTTCTCTCAAAAGATTAGTGTCCTCTGTTATTCTAGTAAAAATGATAATACATATTATTTCTGGTGAGTTTCTTAAGAAAAAGCTGTTTAGGTATTTTAATGTAGCATTTAATTTCTAACCATCTATTTTAAGCAAACCTCCCCCTTCTGATAGAAAAACAGTATTATTCATGGTGATATAAATTAGCATTACTAACAATGAAGAGATTAAACAAACTAAATCCCCAATGATAGAAATATATTTGAGTAACATTTTACCTATCAGCTCAATAAAGTACTAGGTAGGCAAAGAGACAAATGTCTTGAATCCAGTGAAATAACATTAAAAAGTCATTATATTAAAAATAAAAAAGAATTGCTAAGTTTCTTGTGTAAGGACATATATGTATATGAGTGCTTGTGATGACTCAAAGTGCCTACAAATCCTGTTGATACAATATAGAAACATTACAACAGAAAATTATCTCTGATGAAAATGGTCCACTTCTAACACACTAACTACAGCGGAACAAATATTTAAACTCCATGGTTCTTCCTCTCTTCCCTCTATTATCAATTTCTTTGCATCATGATTATATTATTCTCCTCTTTGAATTCTAAAATTTAAAATAAATAGTAATAGTGGTAACCTAGACTTTACATGGATTTTATAAATTCTTCACTGCTGTTTATGACCAGAACCTTTTAAGTTACTAAATTTGATTTGCAAAAATTAATTTTTTTTCCTCTCCACAATTTGCTCCAACTGAGTAAACAAATGAGTTACACTTAAATTTGATTTGGTGCTATGGTGGCCTCACAATAATAATAAAGTCCTTTCACTACAGACCTTCAATTTAGACAATTCATTCTTAACAT
Organism: Tragulus kanchil; assembly: GCA_022376925.1. Taxonomy (NCBI): domain Eukaryota; kingdom Metazoa; phylum Chordata; class Mammalia; order Artiodactyla; family Tragulidae; genus Tragulus; species Tragulus kanchil. Next base: position 126,880,917 of record JAIOJX010000028.1, read on the forward strand.
TTTTAATTAATTATTGGTTTATTATTGCTGTGCAACAAATTACTACATACTGTGCGACTTAAAAAATGTATTCATTATCTCACAGTTCTATGGGTCATAAATATTCACATGGTATGGCTAGTCTTCAACTTACAGTCTTGAAAAGCTGACATCAAGCTGTCAGCCAGATGTGCTCTTACCAGTAGCTTAGGGTCTTTTGCCAATCTTAGGTGGATGTGGTAAGTCATTTCTTTCTGTCTGGGGTTCAGAGGTACATTCAATGCCTGGAGATTGCCTGCATTCCTTGCCATTCCTCGCATTTCAAAGCGAACAATTCTTGTGAGCTTTTTTTTTTAAATTTTGGCCTCGTTTATTGCTTTTTTATTTATTTATTTTTCATCCATCTTTATTCCTTGGCCTGTGTGGATCTCCCATTGCAGCGGCCTCTCTTGTAGTCGAGTACTGGCTCTGGGCACATGCGCTCCAGAGTGCTGGCTCCTAATTGGACACATCGGTCCAGCCGCTTCACAGCACGTGGGATCTTACCGGGTCAGGGATCGAAGCAGCACTGCTTGCACTTGAAGACGGACTCTTTACCCACTGGACCACCAGGGAAGCCCTCCTTGTTAGCTTTGAACAAGCTAACATCCCTTCTCTTGCATCCCTTTTACACTTTGAATAAAATATTCTGACTTCTAGACCAGATTTAAAGAGCTCTTGTGATTAAATTCAACTCTGTATGACTACAACCAAATCATGAGAACAAAAATCCATCATATAGATGGTGTCAATATCAAAGTAAGGATTTGGTGGGGATCATCTTAGAATTTTGATTGCCATAATACAGTTATTATATTATTCTCCTCTTTGAATTCTAAAATTTAAAATAAATAGTAATAGTGGTAACCTAGACTTTACATGGATTTTATAAATTCTTCACTGCTGTTTATGACCAGAACCTTTTAAGTTACTAAATTTGATTTGCAAAAATTAATTTTTTTTCCTCTCCACAATTTGCTCCAACTGAGTAAACAAATGAGTTACACTTAAATTTGATTTGGTGCTATGGTGGCCTCACAATAATAATAAAGTCCTTTCACTACAGACCTTCAATTTAGACAATTCATTCTTAACATTTTTAATTAATTATTGGTTTATTATTGCTGTGCAACAAATTACTACATACTGTGCGACTTAAAAAATGTATTCATTATCTCACAGTTCTATGGGTCATAAATATTCACATGGTATGGCTAGTCTTCAACTTACAGTCTTGAAAAGCTGACATCAAGCTGTCAGCCAGATGTGCTCTTACCAGTAGCTTAGGGTCTTTTGCCAATCTTAGGTGGATGTGGTAAGTCATTTCTTTCTGTCTGGGGTTCAGAGGTACATTCAATGCCTGGAGATTGCCTGCATTCCTTGCCATTCCTCGCATTTCAAAGCGAACAATTCTTGTGAGCTTTTTTTTTTAAATTTTGGCCTCGTTTATTGCTTTTTTATTTATTTATTTTTCATCCATCTTTATTCCTTGGCCTGTGTGGATCTCCCATTGCAGCGGCCTCTCTTGTAGTCGAGTACTGGCTCTGGGCACATGCGCTCCAGAGTGCTGGCTCCTAATTGGACACATCGGTCCAGCCGCTTCACAGCACGTGGGATCTTACCGGGTCAGGGATCGAAGCAGCACTGCTTGCACTTGAAGACGGACTCTTTACCCACTGGACCACCAGGGAAGCCCTCCTTGTTAGCTTTGAACAAGCTAACATCCCTTCTCTTGCATCCCTTTTACACTTTGAATAAAATATTCTGACTTCTAGACCAGATTTAAAGAGCTCTTGTGATTAAATTCAACTCTGTATGACTACAACCAAATCATGAGAACAAAAATCCATCATATAGATGGTGTCAATATCAAAGTAAGGATTTGGTGGGGATCATCTTAGAATTTTGATTGCCATAATACAGTTATTAATGGCAATATATTAAGCATTAAAAGATCAAGATATATATTGAAATGGGCCAGATTGTATTATTTTTATTACCCTCTTTATGTTTACAGGTTGTCTCCTCTGTGACTCCCATTTTACAGAACTCCCTTCCCTATTTCTCCCTTTTCAGCTCTAGGTTTGACTTCTTAATCCAGTAATTTTTGGCTCTCCAATTCTTCTTTTCCTTTCACAACCAGTGGGGATTTTCCTCAAGGGGGAGAAAACTACATACATGGGAATCTCATCCAGTATGTTTTCTTTCAAAGGCTAAAGCTCTTTAGTTTCTGTTAGCTTTTGATAATACTCCAGTGCTTTAAACAGTTTAAGAGCTCTATGTTCCCAATGTTAGAATTAGTTATGGCAAAACACTTAATTCAATACAGGCTATTCTGCTATTATCAGAAACTGGAATTTCCAGAATAGATTTTATTAGTAATTAAATATTCCTCTACTTTTTCATACCCTTAAAGAGTAGTGCCTACATTTTAAAAATAAATAATATTATTTACTTGCTTCTTAAAATTTCACTGTTATAGAAGAAACTATAGCTAACATACTTTCACCAAACACAAGGACCAGCAAAATGCTTCTTGTTTGCCTCCTGTGCTATGGTTCTGATCACTGCTGAGCCATTGTTTGGGAGCTTGTTACTCAAATAATCATGGGTTGCATAAAGAGATACAGGGAATGAACCCCCTTTCACACCTCTTACATGCAAGAGGAATTAAGTCTTGTTCCATAGAATCATTGATTTTCAAAATTAAAATAATATTTGAATTTTAGAGCTGAATCAAGCACATCCTTCTCTTGCATCCCTTTTGACAGACGGACTCTTTACCCACTGGACCACCAGAAGCCCTCCTTGTTAGCTTTGAACAAGCTAACATCCCTTCTCTTGCATCCCTTTTACACTTTGAATAAAATATTCTGACTTCTAGACCAGATTTAAAGAGCTCTTGTGATTAAATTCAACTCTGTATGACTACAACCAAATCATGAGAACAAAAATCCATCATATAGATGGTGTCAATATCAAAGTAAGGATTTGGTGGGGATCATCTTAGAATTTTGATTGCCATAATACAGTTATTAATGGCAATATATTAAGCATTAAAAGATCAAGATATATATTGAAATGGGCCAGATTGTATTATTTTTATTACCCTCTTTATGTTTACAGGTTGTCTCCTCTGTGACTCCCATTTTACAGAACTCCCTTCCCTATTTCTCCCTTTTCAGCTCTAGGTTTGACTTCTTAATCCAGTAATTTTTGGCTCTCCAATTCTTCTTTTCCTTTCACAACCAGTGGGGATTTTCCTCAAGGGGGAGAAAACTACATACATGGGAATCTCATCCAGTATGTTTTCTTTCAAAGGCTAAAGCTCTTTAGTTTCTGTTAGCTTTTGATAATACTCCAGTGCTTTAAACAGTTTAAGAGCTCTATGTTCCCAATGTTAGAATTAGTTATGGCAAAACACTTAATTCAATACAGGCTATTCTGCTATTATCAGAAACTGGAATTTCCAGAATAGATTTTATTAGTAATTAAATATTCCTCTATTTTTTCATACCCTTAAAGAGTAGTGCCTACATTTTAAAATAAATAATATTATTTACTTGCTTCTTAAAATTTCACTGTTATAGAAGAAACTATAGCTAACATACTTTCACCAAACACAAGGACCAGCAAAATGCTTCTTGTTTGCCTCCTGTGCTATGGTTCTGATCACTGCTGAGCCATTGTTTGGGAGCTTGTTACTCAAATAATCATGGGTTGCATAAAGAGATACAGGGAATGAACCCCCTTTCACACCTCTTACATGCAAGAGGAATTAAGTCTTGTTCCATAGAATCATTGATTTTCATATATAATTTAGGAATTTTAAATGTATTCAAAGTCATTTGAAATGTATTACCTCTTTTCAAAACAGTAGTAATTATAACAAATAAATGTATTTTATATATCAAATTTTAACACATAGTGACCCAAACCATATTAAATCCTGCTTATAAATTTGTTTTTCTTGAGAATTCAGGGTAAAAATTATCTGATCATCACAGCTTAGTTAAACTTAGGGAAGATGAAATTTCAACAATATCATTATGATACAAAACTCTATCTCTAGGTGAATTAATATTTTTCAATACTGTGAAACTAAAATAAAATATAAGAATAAGTTTGATTGCATAGTTGATACTCCATAACAACTTTTTTGTATAAACCTCAATTTGACAATTTGTTTTAATAAAAAATAATTGATTTTATTTTAAGGAACTATGAATTTATATAAAAAACATACTGATACAATACTTGTATCATATGTTTTATTCATTAAGTTTATTTTAAAAATAAGATTCTTTTCTTTAAAATAGAAGAGCATTGATAGAAAACTGCCCATCTATATAAACCCATCAAGAATCTATTCCACATATATTTTGGAGACATTTATATCCCCTTTTCCATAGACTGATTAATATGTGTCACTGTGTGATAACCCCTGTTATGAGCACCAAGAAATCAATACTCTTCACCTTCTTGAATCAGTCAACATCACTGTCCATTCTATCTTGAAATGCTTCTCAAATTTGAAGCCCTTATCTAATTCTACCTTCTATTGACTTTATCTTTTAAAGGAAAAGATTACATTTGTCCAATTACTTTTATCAAATGTCAATCTTATCCTTCAACATGTACAATTGCTTTTAAAATTATCTTCAAATGGTTTTCAGATAAATCTTTTTAAAAGTTAAGCTCATTAACCCATTGCTCTTTTTAACTCCTCAAGACCTACGCTTCTTGCACTTTTTACCCTAGTCACATTGCTAACCCATAATAGGCTCTCAGTGAATGCAAGCGGCAGAAACACCTTAGCATGCATTTATTGGATATATGGCTGTCTCTTCATCAACTCTCAAAAGAGATACAGGAATGAACCCCTTTCACACCTCTTACATGCAAGAGGAATTAAGTCTTGTTCCATAGAATCATTGATTTTCATATATAATTTAGGAATTTTAAATGTATTCAAAGTCATTTGAAATGTATTACCTCTTTTCAAAACAGTAGTAATTATAACAAATAAATGTATTTTATATATCAAATTTTAACACATAGTGACCCAAACCATATTAAATCCTGCTTATAAATTTGTTTTTCTTGAGAATTCAGGGTAAAAATTATCTGATCATCACAGCTTAGTTAAACTTAGGGAAGATGAAATTTCAACAATATCATTATGATACAAAACTCTATCTCTAGGTGAATTAATATTTTTCAATACTGTGAAACTAAAATAAAATATAAGAATAAGTTTGATTGCATAGTTGATACTCCATAACAACTTTTTTGTATAAACCTCAATTTGACAATTTGTTTTAATAAAAAATAATTGATTTTATTTTAAGGAACTATGAATTTATATAAAAAACATACTGATACAATACTTGTATCATATGTTTTATTCATTAAGTTTATTTTAAAAATAAGATTCTTTTCTTTAAAAATAGAAGAGCATTGATAGAAAACTGCCCATCTATATAAACCCATCAAGAATCTATTCCACATATATTTTGGAGACATTTATATCCCCTTTTCCATAGACTGATTAATATGTGTCACTGTGTGATAACCCCTGTTATGAGCACCAAGAAATCAATACTCTTCACCTTCTTGAATCAGTCAACATCACTGTCCATTCTATCTTGAAATGCTTCTCAAATTTGAAGCCCTTATCTAATTCTACCTTCTATTGACTTTATCTTTTAAAGGAAAAGATTACATTTGTCCAATTACTTTTATCAAATGTCAATCTTATCCTTCAACATGTACAATTGCTTTTAAAATTATCTTCAAATGGTTTTCAGATAAATCTTTTTAAAAGTTAAGCTCATTAACCCATTGCTCTTTTTAACTCCTCAAGACCTACGCTTCTTGCACTTTTTACCCTAGTCACATTGCTAACCCATAATAGGCTCTCAGTGAATGCAAGCGGCAGAAACACCTTAGCATGCATTTATTGGATATATGGCTGTCTCTTCATCAACTACTCAACTTTCTAGCCTTACAACCCTCTTGCATTCCATGCTCTTTGATCCAAGAATACATATACTTTCCCACATGTAATATAACAAAGTTTAAGAACATTTCTTTGTATTAGTTTTATCATTATAAGTAATAACAATAACACTGTTATAGGTGTACTTCAGACCACTTATGGTAAACACAATTTAAATTGGTGCATTAAGTCATTTCAGTTATCTAAATATTCTGTTAAAATTAAATAATTGTATTAGTTGATTATTAATATCTTTTTAATAAACAGATTAATTAAAAATTCTTAAGCTTTGAAATTTAACCTTAAATTTTAGTTAGAATGCCAATGTTTAAGAACCTAGTTGAACAATAAAATGTATTTGGGTAATGGATTTCGAACCTTAGTTAGCTGCATTCTGTCATTGTTCAAAGTTTTCTCATAGATATTTGGACATTGAAATAAAGAAAATACTATTTCGATTTGATCCATGTTTACGTTATTGGTCAATCAAGTTTACTGACTACTGAATGCACAATACTAGGTATCATAAGTTAATAGACAAGATATCTTTTTTTCTCTATTTTCAGAGAAGTTAAAAATAAAACTAGAAATAAGACAGACATGTAGAGACTGACAAGACATGATTAAAAATAAATAATACTTTATTTTTCTCTAAAGGGTCTGGGGTTAAAAATATAACAAAGGATTATTTGAGCAAGGTCAGTTTTGACTATTTACAAAGGATGTTGTTATTCTTTAGTTGCTAAATTATGTTCGACTCTTTTGTACCTTATGTGCTATAACTTGCCAGGCTCCTCTGTCTATGAAATTTCACAGGCAAGAATATTGGAGTGAGTTCTCACTTCCTTCTCCAGTAGATCATCTTGACTCAGGGATCAAATGCATGCCACCATGTCACCTGCATTGCAGGCAGATTCTTTACTGCTGAACCATAGTTGCTCTTTTTAACTCCTCAAGACCTACGCTTCTTGCACTTTTACCCTAGTCACATTGCTAACCCATAATAGGCTCTCAGTGAATGCAAGCGGCAGAAACACCTTAGCATGCATTTATTGGATATATGGCTGTCTCTTCATCAACTACTCAACTTTCTAGCCTTACAACCCTCTTGCATTCCATGCTCTTTGATCCAAGAATACATATACTTTCCCACATGTAATATAACAAAGTTTAAGAACATTTCTTTGTATTAGTTTTATCATTATAAGTAATAACAATAACACTGTTATAGGTGTACTTCAGACCACTTATGGTAAACACAATTTAAATTGGTGCATTAAGTCATTTCAGTTATCTAAATATTCTGTTAAAATTAAATAATTGTATTAGTTGATTATTAATATCTTTTTAATAAACAGATTAATTAAAAATTCTTAAGCTTTGAAATTTAACCTTAAATTTTAGTTAGAATGCCAATGTTTAAGAACCTAGTTGAACAATAAAATGTATTTGGGTAATGGATTTCGAACCTTAGTTAGCTGCATTCTGTCATTGTTCAAAGTTTTCTCATAGATATTTGGACATTGAAATAAAGAAAATACTATTTCGATTTGATCCATGTTTACGTTATTGGTCAATCAAGTTTACTGACTACTGAATGCACAATACTAGGTATCATAAGTTAATAGACAAGATATCTTTTTTTCTCTATTTTCAGAGAAGTTAAAAATAAAACTAGAAATAAGACAGACATGTAGAGACTGACAAGACATGATTAAAAATAAATAATACTTTATTTTTCTCTAAAGGGTCTGGGGTTAAAAATATAACAAAGGATTATTTGAGCAAGGTCAGTTTTGACTATTTACAAAGGATGTTGTTATTCTTTAGTTGCTAAATTATGTTCGACTCTTTTGTACCTTATGTGCTATAACTTGCCAGGCTCCTCTGTCTATGAAATTTCACAGGCAAGAATATTGGAGTGAGTTCTCACTTCCTTCTCCAGTAGATCATCTTGACTCAGGGATCAAATGCATGCCACCATGTCACCTGCATTGCAGGCAGATTCTTTACTGCTGAACCATCAGAGAATTCCCCTTAAAAAGGATGTGTGGCTGTATGCTAAGTTGCTTCAGTTATGTGTGAATCTTTGTGACCCTATGGTCTGTAGCTCACCAGGCTTCTTTGTCCATGGGATTCTCCATACAAGAATACTGCAGTGGGTTGCCATGCCATCCTCCAGGGGATCTTCCTAATCCAGGGATTGAACCTGAGTGTCTTACGTCTCCTGTATTAGCAGACAGGTTCTTTACCCATTGTGCCACTTGGGAAGACCTTATGAAGGATAGTGGGCATCAAATTTGAAGAAGAAAAAAAGTCAGTCTTTTCTTTTTATCAGAGTAGCATTTTATACCATGGAGCTTAGTGTGAGATAAATCTCATATAGGCTTAGTCTGGCCACCTCATATCTTACCCCCTAACTTTATCTTACCAAGTGAATCAAAAATATATTTTTTAGCAGTCATATTACAGCAGCCCAAGTATATTCTCTCATCAGATGGAATCCAATGGAAACAGGATAAACTCTGGGCTATGAATAGGGCCCGATCTGGCCTTAATTCCATTTTCAATACCAAAGTATCAGTTTTATTTGTTTTAATTTATCCTGACACCCTCTAACCTTTTACCTCAATCCATGGTAATCTCAATTGAATCCATTGCACCTCAACAAATTATTTCAACTGAATTTTAACTTTATAATTTAGCTGTTTAATTTTTATTTTATGGGCACTAGGAGGTATAAATATGGAAAAAAATAACTGGAAGAATAACCTATACATGCTTCCACTAGAATAAAGAGCTAAATGTTTTTGCCCTTTCTTAATTCTTGAAAGACATATTTGACTGTCCAAATTTAAATGGCTACTCCAGAAATAAACACTTTAATTTTCAAGACAAAATTTTGAAGTGCAACGTAAGCAGTTTTCAGCCCAAAATCCTTAGGACAAAGAAAAGTTTCAAGTCACATTTTTCTTATGAATAAATATTAGCTAATATATTTTTTATTATGAACTTTTTCAGTATGTTGAATGGCCTTGTTAAGAAGAAATAAATATTGAATTAAAAAGGCTTTGCTAAACTAGTAAAGTATCTAGAGACTCAATGAATGGGAAAGTAAATAAGTGAATAGAGAGAGTGAGCTTCCATTTCCTTCTCTGTCTTGAAGTCTTCTTTCATTTCCTGAGGACAAGTTCGTATTTCTCTACTTGGAGATCCACTTCTGTTCCTGAGGTCCATGTTGATGGCTGCACGGGGAACAGGTGCTACAGCGTAGGACCCCATGGTGGGAAAGGATAACATAAGGTCCGTGCAAAAGGATGTGGTCCTTGTCACTTATATATATATGATATAAGGCATAAGACATTGAGTAAATTCTGTGTATCACCCATGATAATTTAAAACCACAAACTGGCCCACCTAGAAATTTTTGCTGTGAACTCATACTTTCTATCAGATCTAAAAAATCCTATTGAGAAAAACTTATTTTTAAAGTGAATTATATCTATATTTGTGAATAAAGAGGGTTAAAACATCTCCAAGTGATCTACAAAGCAAATTAAAATCTTTTCAGGAGGAATGAACTTTGAATAGAAGTCACCAATAATTTCTATATGTAAGGATCCAAGGAAATAGTTAAAAACAACTTATACCAAAGGGAACAGAAAGAAAGCCAGAAGAAACAACAGAAATTGGACTCAGATTTTGACATTATAGGCACAGGGTATAAACTAATTTAAGGATGTAATAAGACATTAAGCTTAAAGAAATTAAAAGGGGAAGTTTGAAATATAATAAAGAAACTAAAGACCATAAGGGATGATTAAATGTTTTTAAGAAATAATTAAATAGGAGTAAAAGAACATAATTAAAATTTAAAACTAAAATAGACTAAGTAGAAGTTTATATATAGTGGAAACAGACATGTAGCTATCTGGAATATCTATATGAAGTGAAAGTGTTAGTTGCTTTGTCACATCTGACTCTTTGAGATGCCATGAACTGTAACCCATGAACTCCTCTGTCCATGGAGTTCCCCAGGCAAAAATACTGGAATGGGTAGCCATTCCGTTCTCTAGGAATCTTCCTGACCCAGGGTTTCCCCCCCGAACTCCCAAATCTAGTATGAAGGCCTTGTTAAGAAGAAATAAATATTGAATTAAAAAGGCTTTGCTAAACTAGTAAAGTATCTAGAGACTCAATGAATGGGAAAGTAAATAAGTGAATAGAGAGAGTGAGCTTCCATTTCCTTCTCTGTCTTGAAGTCTTCTTTCATTTCCTGAGGACAAGTTCGTATTTCTCTACTTGGAGATCCACTTCTGTTCCTGAGGTCCATGTTGATGGCTGCACGGGGAACAGGTGCTACAGCGTAGGACCCCATGGTGGGAAAGGATAACATAAGGTCCGTGCAAAAGGATGTGGTCCTTGTCACTTATATATATATGATATAAGGCATAAGACATTGAGTAAATTCTGTGTATCACCCATGATAATTTAAAACCACAAACTGGCCCACCTAGAAATTTTTGCTGTGAACTCATACTTTCTATCAGATCTAAAAAATCCTATTGAGAAAAACTTATTTTTAAAGTGAATTATATCTATATTTGTGAATAAAGAGGGTTAAAACATCTCCAAGTGATCTACAAAGCAAATTAAAATCTTTTCAGGAGGAATGAACTTTGAATAGAAGTCACCAATAATTTCTATATGTAAGGATCCAAGGAAATAGTTAAAAACAACTTATACCAAAGGGAACAGAAAGAAAGCCAGAAGAAACAACAGAAATTGGACTCAGATTTTGACATTATAGGCACAGGGTATAAACTAATTTAAGGATGTAATAAGACATTAAGCTTAAAGAAATTAAAAGGGGAAGTTTGAAATATAATAAAGAAACTAAAGACCATAAGGGATGATTAAATGTTTTTAAGAAATAATTAAATAGGAGTAAAAGAACATAATTAAAATTTAAAACTAAAATAGACTAAGTAGAAGTTTATATATAGTGGAAACAGACATGTAGCTATCTGGAATATCTATATGAAGTGAAAGTGTTAGTTGCTTTGTCACATCTGACTCTTTGAGATGCCATGAACTGTAACCCATGAACTCCTCTGTCCATGGAGTTCCCCAGGCAAAAATACTGGAATGGGTAGCCATTCCGTTCTCTAGGGAATCTTCCTGACCCAGGGGTCAAACCCCAATCTCCTGCATTTCAGGCAGTTTCTCTACCACCTGAGACACCAGGGATGCCCTGGATTATCTATATGTATTTGCATCTAAATATACAAAGAGTATTCAATTGATTAAAGAATATCAAACTTTATTAACAAATAACGAAATTATTCTACAAAAAAGCACAGAACTAGGAAAAAAAAGGAAAATATGAAAAAGAAGTTAGGAGAGAATCTACAAACTTTCTAGCGGCAGACAATAAAAAGAGTTAGAAGGATTTAGGACTTTAAGAAATAATGGTTGTCAATTTTTCAGAGCTGGAGAAAGTCATCAATCTTAGACCTTGGGAATTCAACAGATCCCAAGCAAAGATAGTATAATTCACACCCAGATAGATGGTACTGAATCCTCAACATCTGAAAGAAACAAACTAACAAAAATCCCAAAATAACTAAAATAGAAAAACAAAATGTATCCATATGAAGGGCAGGGAGAGAGAAGATCTCCAAAGAAGAAGGGTTATACTAATGAAAAAAATTTAACATTAAACTTGAAGCTCCAAGACCTGAGAATAATAGCACTGATGTTTCAGAGAATAGAAACTATAATTCTGTAGGAAGAAGCATGACATATAAGAAAGGATGGTGAAATGACATTTTTAGCAAACAGAGTTTACCCTATAGTATTCATTTAAGATGTCTAAGGAAAATTAACCCAAACTGAAATAAGAAACTCAAGAGGTAAAGTGTGATAGATGTTTTTTAAAATGTTTAACTGAAACAAGCGCTGATTATAAAGTACAATAATACTGGTAAATTTACATACTACTTGGCACTATGACAGATACATTTTTGAGCACTTTGTAAATATTATTAAGATTGAATCATGCCATCAGTCTTTCAAGGAATGTACTATTATTATTCATGTGGTTGTTATCATTGAGTTGCTAAATCATGTCTGACTCTTTTGCAGCCCCATGGATGGAGCTCACCAGGCTCCTCTGTCCACTGGATTTCCCAGGCAAGAATACTGGAGTGGTTTGCCATTTCCCTCTTCAGGAATCCATTTCCTGATCCAGGAATCAAATCTGAATCTTCCGCATTGCAGAGAGATTCTTTATCACTAAGCCACCAGGGAAGTCCCATTATCCAGGTTACAGATAATCCATGGAGAAATAGACACATTAATGAATGGCATATTGTCCCACAGCAATATGCAGCAGGGCCAGGGTTTGAATATGGCCATCTGTCTTAAGCATCTGTACTCCTGAGCACTATATTTGCAGTTTCTCTAATTAGTGGAGGCAACGAACAAATAATTATTAAATTCTTGACAAGAATCATGACAGTTGAGATAATATCCTTATATTCAGATCTGTGCAATCACATTGGAACTATTCAAAGAAGAATAAGACATTACTATTTAATTTACATCATCTCTGTAAATTAAAAACCACACCATCATAACCATTGCATGAACCATCATGCAATTTCTTGTCAAATAACATCAGCAGTGGTTCTCATATTTCTCTTGGAGTTTACTCCAGATGAAAAACAATAAAACTTGGTAATTTAGATTTTAAAAAGTCACTCACAATATTTCTTTGAAAATCTAGGATATGTAGGGATGCCTCAATGGATTATATATCCAGTTTCTAGAGTCATTTACTTAGTTCCTGATTAGGAACCAACATTATGCCTTCCCATAAAATTAAAACAAATGACCATCATTTCTTTTTCACAGGCAAAGAGATAGAAACTGCTGTAGCTGATTTATTTATATTCAGCTTGAGAACACATAGTTTACCAGTGGGACAGGAAAGACTTCATTCCAGATATTTAGAAACCAAGACCAAACCGTCCTGTGAATTTGCTTTTATACCGTGTGTTGAATTGGTGTCTAGCTTATTTCAAGATAAATTTTAGGACTGAAGATACTATGTCTGGAGGATTATTCTAGTTCTCAATTGAAAAGCTGAAATCTACATTGACATTTATAAATCAAAGTTTTACGTGTTAATCATACAAAAAATAGAAACAAAACACAATGGATTAATAAATATACTTTCCATTTTTGTTTGTGAAAAACTTCCTTAACATAGTAGTGCCTTGTCAAAGAGAATTTTCTAGTAAAACTTTCACTTCTCTTAAAATGAGACTGATTTCTGTAAGTATGCTGGAACTTATAACAAGCAAATACATGATCTAGCTCTTTCATCTTTCTTTACCAAGATCTCACTTCCTATCATTTAAATTATGGAAAGATGTTAATACTTTGTCGGTTCTCTCTAATTTTTATTACTACAAAAACAGATGTCTCTAATTTTCCTTTTTTTTCTTTTTATTTAATTCTGTGTGTATGTTGTTTAATTCAAATCTGATGGTTTTCAGTGAATTATACGAATCACAGACCTTCATATTTTGGAGTACTCTACATTAATTTCATCGTAAAAGTCAAAGCCAGAAACCTACAGTTTCTTTGTTAATCGGTGTGAGCTGTAGGTTTTGTAAGTGTGGCCAACCACAGAGAACTAAAAGATAGTTACAAAATCTGTTTCAGAGAAGAGAGACAGCTGCTAAAGGAACAGGACAAAAGATACTGAAAAGAAGCAGCAACACAGGAGAGGTCATGTTATTAGATTACACTTGAGATAACCAGAGATATCCCAGGTTTGAGATACGGGGCAACTGTCACAGGCAGAGAGGATGCAGTCATACTAAAGAAAGAACTATTTCAGGAAACAGACAGATTCAAACAATTATGTTCCTGAATCCCAGATACAACTGATACAGAATCTGTGTTGTCCAAAAAAGTAGAGCCTTTTCATGCCAGTGAATGGATTTCTTATACTGAAATGCTCTGCTATCCAACATAAAATTAAAACAAATGACCATCATTTCTTTTCACAGGCAAAGAGATAGAAACTGCTGTAGCTGATTTATTTATATTCAGCTTGAGAACACATAGTTTACCAGTGGGACAGGAAAGACTTCATTCCAGATATTTAGAAACCAAGACCAAACCGTCCTGTGAATTTGCTTTTATACCGTGTGTTGAATTGGTGTCTAGCTTATTTCAAGATAAATTTTAGGACTGAAGATACTATGTCTGGAGGATTATTCTAGTTCTCAATTGAAAAGCTGAAATCTACATTGACATTTATAAATCAAAGTTTTACGTGTTAATCATACAAAAAATAGAAACAAAACACAATGGATTAATAAATATACTTTCCATTTTTGTTTGTGAAAAACTTCCTTAACATAGTAGTGCCTTGTCAAAGAGAATTTTCTAGTAAAACTTTCACTTCTCTTAAAATGAGACTGATTTCTGTAAGTATGCTGGAACTTATAACAAGCAAATACATGATCTAGCTCTTTCATCTTTCTTTACCAAGATCTCACTTCCTATCATTTAAATTATGGAAAGATGTTAATACTTTGTCGGTTCTCTCTAATTTTTATTACTACAAAAACAGATGTCTCTAATTTTCCTTTTTTTTCTTTTTATTTAATTCTGTGTGTATGTTGTTTAATTCAAATCTGATGGTTTTCAGTGAATTATACGAATCACAGACCTTCATATTTTGGAGTACTCTACATTAATTTCATCGTAAAAGTCAAAGCCAGAAACCTACAGTTTCTTTGTTAATCGGTGTGAGCTGTAGGTTTTGTAAGTGTGGCCAACCACAGAGAACTAAAAGATAGTTACAAAATCTGTTTCAGAGAAGAGAGACAGCTGCTAAAGGAACAGGACAAAAGATACTGAAAAGAAGCAGCAACACAGGAGAGGTCATGTTATTAGATTACACTTGAGATAACCAGAGATATCCCAGGTTTGAGATACGGGGCAACTGTCACAGGCAGAGAGGATGCAGTCATACTAAAGAAAGAACTATTTCAGGAAACAGACAGATTCAAACAATTATGTTCCTGAATCCCAGATACAACTGATACAGAATCTGTGTTGTCCAAAAAAGTAGAGCCTTTTCATGCCAGTGAATGGATTTCTTATACTGAAATGCTCTGCTATCCAGGTTGTTTCTTCCTCGGGAGGGGAAGGGATTCCTCCAGGAAGAAACATTTCCATGTAGAGGTGACATATAATTACAAAATCAAAAGTGCAAAGTGACAACTGGTAGTATTTTCTTGAGTGCCAAGATGTTCTTGGTCACAAGATGGATTAAATAGGTGGTGCGGGGACCTTCCGCAGAAAGGAAGGCAGCGGGATTGCCCCCGGCTGAACCGGAAGATCTCGGAGAGAGGTGAATCTTGTGCCCACCACCCAGCCTCCCGGCAGGTAAGAGACAATCAGACGCGACAGGGGTTCCCTCAGAGCAGTTCCGCTTTATTAGTGTAGATCCACAGCTTTTATAGGCAAGTGAAGGGGGTCTTGCACGGAACTTCCTATAGATTACACCAATCAAGCTAAAGGTCAAGCAATCATCCATGAGCAGGAAACCAGGGGAACCAATCAGAAATTTTGACCATCAATTAACAATTTAGATCACGCCCTGTCTCTTCCTGTAGGCGCCATCTTAGTTCCAAACTGCAAACATGTGCTTAAGCTTCGTTCTCTCCCACGTCCCTTCCTGTAGGTGCCATCTTAGCTCCAAACTGCAACAATGTGCTTAAGCTTGCTTTCACTCCCACGTCCCTTCCTGTAGGCACCATCTTAGCTCCAAACTGAAACAACGTACTTAAGCTTCCTTATGCTTGCAACGGTCCTCTTTCAATTCAGAGCCCCACAGGTGGAATTTTAGCAAGGAAAGAAACCAAGTGTGAAGATTCAGTAATAGTTACTAACAAATTCATCTTTTAGATTTTGTGTGTTTGCAGTTTCATAATTAAAATGTTATTAACCTCACCAATTTTAATTGACCTAGAAATGCCATTTTTTGAGCACCTTTACTCTCAGACAGAATGACTACTAAGTTATCTTCATATATCCAGAATCTGCATTATATTTAATATCTATGCATGTTGCTTCAAAAGATATAAATAGTGCACTGTAATGACTTGAACAATTTGAATCAAAGTTTGAGGTGACCTAATATTTATCAGTGGATTACTTGAAGAAGCTGATATTTGAGAGACTAGAAAGAAGACCTGCTACATTTCTTATTTTTCTAGATTCAAATTGTATCATCATATCAGGTTAGATCATTACAAAGCAAAGTAAATGAACTGTGTTCTCTCTGACCCCCACAGATAGGCCTTTGCTGAATTATGATTTAATGTTATGCCCTTAGCTTGGATAACTCATCCGAAACTGTCTGAACCTGATTAGATTGTGCTCCCTCATAGGCATTAAAACAGCAGGTTGGAGGTGAGGTTGGTTCTCCTGGAGAGAAAGTGCTGAGGCTGGGTGTTGGGTGATTTTTTTGCATACTCAGCATGCAACAGAAATCTGATCTGGGTTCTATAAATATTGGGAATGTCAATTTTGTGTATGTGTATGTGTGTGTTCACGAATACGTGTGTATGTGTGTGTTCGCAAATATGTGTGTGTTTGAAAATTAGTAGTTAAAGTATCCTCTTACTTTACCATGTGACATGCAGTTATCCATATTAATGCTAATGGCAATAGTAATGAAATATTGTTATGTTAGTGCTAGAATGACTTGGTATTTCCTTAATTATTTTAAAGTAGGGCTGATGCTTGCAATAATAAGGACAATCCTTATGGCTTTGAGATATAAAGTCAATTTTAGATGAAGTCAGTGACTAAAAAGAACAAAATAATTTGTAACCGGCACATGTTTCTGAGGAAAGATAGAAGGAATAAATATGAACATTTTCTGAGCTCAACATAAATATACTGGGTAAGGAATTTCACCTGAAGTATTTGTCCACAAACATTAAAAAAGAGAAAAGAAGAAGAAGGAAAGAAAGACCAATGTAAAGGAATAAAAGAGAATAGGAATTTCCAAAAAAACTTTTAAAATAAATTTTTGTCCATCAACACAGAAAGTAGAGCAGATAGAAAGAAGCATGTAAAGATATCTTCATATATCAAGAATCTGCATTATATTTAATATCTATGCATGTTGCTTCAAAAGATATAAATAGTGCACTGTAATGACTTGAACAATTTGAATCAAAGTTTGAGGTGACCTAATATTTATCAGTGGATTACTTGAAGAAGCTGATATTTGAGAGACTAGAAAGAAGACCTGCTACATTTCTTATTTTTCTAGATTCAAATTGTATCATCATATCAGGTTAGATCATTACAAAGCAAAGTAAATGAACTGTGTTCTCTCTGACCCCCACAGATAGGCCTTTGCTGAATTATGATTTAATGTTATGCCCTTAGCTTGGATAACTCATCCGAAACTGTCTGAACCTGATTAGATTGTGCTCCCTCATAGGCATTAAAACAGCAGGTTGGAGGTGAGGTTGGTTCTCCTGGAGAGAAAGTGCTGAGGCTGGGTGTTGGGTGATTTTTTTGCATACTCAGCATGCAACAGAAATCTGATCTGGGTTCTATAAATATTGGGAATGTCAATTTTGTGTATGTGTATGTGTGTGTTCACGAATACGTGTGTATGTGTGTGTTCGCAAATATGTGTGTGTTTGAAAATTAGTAGTTAAAGTATCCTCTTACTTTACCATGTGACATGCAGTTATCCATATTAATGCTAATGGCAATAGTAATGAAATATTGTTATGTTAGTGCTAGAATGACTTGGTATTTCCTTAATTATTTTAAAGTAGGGCTGATGCTTGCAATAATAAGGACAATCCTTATGGCTTTGAGATATAAAGTCAATTTTAGATGAAGTCAGTGACTAAAAAGAACAAAATAATTTGTAACCGGCACATGTTTCTGAGGAAAAGAGAGAAGGAATAAATATGAACATTTTCTGAGCTCAACATAAATATACTGGGTAAGGAATTTCACCTGAAGTATTTGTCCACAAACATTAAAAAAGAGAAAAGAAGAAGAAGGAAAGAAAGACCAATGTAAAGGAATAAAAGAGAATAGGCATAGTTTTTATAACAGCGAGAAAGTAGACAGATCATTGTAAAAGTCAAAGCCAGCGTGTTAATATGATAACTTCTGAAGACATGGGATTGGAATACATCAACACAGAGATATAGAGTATGATAAAACTAGAAGTGTAATTACAGTACACAGGACTTGCTGAATTTTGTGTAAAAGGCACATAGCAATGACATTTCTTAGAGACTCGCTGTGAGAGTATCATTTACGAACAGTGTGTCTCAAACATTGACACACGTTAAGAGTCATCTGGAGAGATGTTTTTAGAAGTACGTACACTTTTCCAGTCCTTCCTCTCACCCTACACAAAAAATAGGGAAACAGATGTAGTATCTCTGGAGAACACTGTACCTGCACTTTAAGTACCACACTTAGATCTCTCTGGTTTAGATGGCTCACGTACTAAGGTTTGAGAAATGTTTATTTTCATTTGAAGTTACTCAGGAATGTAGATGCATTTTGAAATTTCAAATGACACTGAAAGAAAGCACAAATGCTACCTTGACGTAAGCAGACAAGAAACACCCTTTTATTAGTTGGTTTCTGAGACAGCATAATGTTGTGTTTCAGGAAGCAGGTGTTAGAATTAAAGGAACCTTTATGGGGGCTTAATTGTGGAATACTTTGGCCATATAATTCTGAGTGCTTCACTTACGTTTCTTGAGCTCTAGTTTTCATTTCATAAAATGGGGATAGTAAAGTTTGCTATACATTAGAGTTGTGAGAATTAAAGGATAAAAGAAATGGAAAACACTAAGTACAGTCCTTGGCATATTGTTACTATTATTTTCATCTGTGTTATATTTATATTACTCTATTTGGCATTGTCTCTAAGTTGTAAATGACTTTAAATATTTTAAGTAGGTTGAAAATTACTAGAATTATGCTACAAGATTATACAATTTATTTTGCTTGATAATTCTTCAGTGAAAACATGGGCAGATTTGGTTTTAAAGATTAACAAAATCTATGATATGGTTGACATTTAAAACATAGGATAATGCAAAAAGTTTTATATTACCTATTATAAAACCAGAGAATTATATGTTACAAAATCACTTAACATTAAAATAATTCAATTTTTAAAGTATTTATTCCTGGCAGCATAAGCCAGCGTGTTAATATGATAACTTCTGAAGACATGGGATTGGAATACATCAACACAGAGATATAGAGTATGATAAAACTAGAAGTGTAATTACAGTACACAGGACTTGCTGAATTTTGTGTAAAAGGCACATAGCAATGACATTTCTTAGAGACTCGCTGTGAGAGTATCATTTACGAACAGTGTGTCTCAAACATTGACACACGTTAAGAGTCATCTGGAGAGATGTTTTTAGAAGTACGTACACTTTTCCAGTCCTTCCTCTCACCCTACACAAAAAATAGGGAAACAGATGTAGTATCTCTGGAGAACACTGTACCTGCACTTTAAGTACCACACTTAGATCTCTCTGGTTTAGATGGCTCACGTACTAAGGTTTGAGAAATGTTTATTTTCATTTGAAGTTACTCAGGAATGTAGATGCATTTTGAAATTTCAAATGACACTGAAAGAAAGCACAAATGCTACCTTGACGTAAGCAGACAAGAAACACCCTTTTATTAGTTGGTTTCTGAGACAGCATAATGTTGTGTTTCAGGAAGCAGGTGTTAGAATTAAAGGAACCTTTATGGGGGCTTAATTGTGGAATACTTTGGCCATATAATTCTGAGTGCTTCACTTACGTTTCTTGAGCTCTAGTTTTCATTTCATAAAATGGGGATAGTAAAGTTTGCTATACATTAGAGTTGTGAGAATTAAAGGATAAAAGAAATGGAAAACACTAAGTACAGTCCTTGGCATATTGTTACTATTATTTTCATCTGTGTTATATTTATATTACTCTATTTGGCATTGTCTCTAAGTTGTAAATGACTTTAAATATTTTAAGTAGGTTGAAAATTACTAGAATTATGCTACAAGATTATACAATTTATTTTGCTTGATAATTCTTCAGTGAAAACATGGGCAGATTTGGTTTTAAAGATTAACAAAATCTATGATATGGTTGACATTTAAAACATAGGATAATGCAAAAAGTTTTATATTACCTATTATAAAACCAGAGAATTATATGTTACAAAATCACTTAACATTAAAATAATTCAATTTTTAAAGTATTTATTCCTGGCAGCATAAGAGTTTTAACACAGTTGGATTTTCCTGGAAGAAAAAAAAATGGAATGCAAAACATGATCCTGGTGGAAATAAGTCGTTAAAGAGAAAAATAAAATTAGGGTGCATGGACAGAGATAAGCATGGCTATGAATTTGTAGTGTATTTGTAAAAATTACACTCTAATGAAAGTATAATTACCATTTTGCAAAACAGCGAAAAACACATAAAAATGCCACTATATTTGGACATAATAATACTTCAACCCACATTGACAGGAGTCCACCAAGAAATTCAAGTGTATTTAGAATAGATTTCAAACATTTGCTACACACTCTGATTTCTTTATGGTAACATTTGCAACCCCATGGATCATTGCCAGCCAGGTTCTTCTGTCCATGAGATTTCCCAGACAAGAATACAGGAGTAGGTAGCTATTCCCTCCTCTAGGCAATCTTCTCCACCCAGGGACCAAATGTGGGTTACAGCATTACAGGCAGATTGCTTTTTTATTCTTTAAAAAAAAAAAATTTTTTTTAAAAACTTCATGCCATCAGCTTTTTCTTAGTTATTTATTTATTTTCATCCATCATTATTCCTTGGCCTATGTGGGCCTCCCATTGCAGTGGCCTCTCTCGTTGCAGAGCACCGGCTCCGGGTGCATGCAGTCCAGAATGCTGGCTCGCAACTGGACACACTGGTCAAGCTGCTCTGCAGCACATGGCATCTTCCAAGTCCAGGGATCGAATCTGTGCCCCCTGCACTGCAAGGCGGACTCTTCACCCACTGGACCACCAGGGAAGTCCTACCTTGTGTATCTTTTACGTTGAAAGTGAAAGTATTGGTTGCTCACTTGTGTCTGACTCTTTGGGACCCCATGGACTGTAACCCAACAGGCTCCTCTGTCTATGATATTCTCCAGTCAAGAATATTGAAGTGGGTTGTCGTTACCTGCTCCAGGGATATCTCCAGACTCAGGGATCGAACCCAGGTCTCTCTCATTACAGGCAGATTCTTTACCATCTGAGCCACCAAGGAATCTTTTATACAAGCTGGGCTCTAATCTACATGCTTTTTCTGTGGTAAACTGTAATCATGACTCTTAACAGCTTTCCTGAGTTCTGTGAGTCCTTCAAGGGGGTCATTAAACCTAAGATTGGTCTTAGGTAGCACAGATCCAGTAACAAGAAACTTTCCATTTAACTTGTATTTGAATAAAAAGGAATTTGAACAAATGAAATTCCATGTCTACTTGGCACAAAGTAGAAATAATGATTATATTCAGTGTTGTTCTGTATGTATGTGGACAAATATAATTTGATAATTCTTGGTGGAAATGTTACTATATTTCCATTTTAAAAATATATTTTATTTATTTCACATTAAAAGATTTTAATTTTTTACATCAGTTTTAGGTTCACGGAAAGTTTGAGTGAAATGTACTGAGTTCCTATATACCACCTGCACCTACATATTGCATAGCTTCTTCCACCATCAACACACCCCACCAGGAAATATGCTTGGTACAACTAATGAACCTATATTGACATATCCTGCTTACCCAGGTTATATTATAATTCACTTTCAGTGTTGGACTTTCTATCGTCTTATATATGCTACCATTTTAGATATTATTATCCACCATTATATCATATTTTCATTTCCCTAAAAACCTCTGTGCTCTACTAACTCACCATTCCCCTCTCCAAACCACCAGAAATCACAGATCTCTTTATTGTCTCCATAGTTTTGCCTTTTCTAGAGTTTCATATGATTGGTATTATACAATATATAGCCTTTCAGGTCAGCTTTTTTTCACTCAGCAGAATGCATTAACATTCTGTCACATATTTTCATGACTTGATAACTCATTTCTTTTTAGTGCTGAGATTGGATTAGAGGATCTTACATAATCCTTCCAGCTTTAATTTTCATTGATTCTCACTACTAGAAGAATACATTACTTTTACACTAGAACTAAGTATATGTACAACTAGCTGATTAAAGTTGGACTCTGAAAAAAAAAAAGTTGGACTCTGCATTTAAGAGGAGACCATAATTTTCCCTAACAAAGTTGGGCCCTGAAACAGGCAGGGTCATGTAGTCTTTCTGGAGGTTGAAACTGTATAAGCTCTTTGTATAAGATGTGAAGCTAGGTGCTTCCTGCTCTCAAGCTTTCTGCCATGTGAACCATATGATGAGTCTTCAGAGAAAATGTAACAAAGCAAACGACTAGAGAATAGCAGAAGTGGAAGAGGGGAACTAATCTTTTTGCTGAATTCCTTTTTTTTACCCCAAAGGTTTAATTATACTAGGTCCTAGTGGTTTATGTGATACTCCATTGCCTTTATAACTCATTTTTTTTAGACTGAATTTTATTTCTTTTTTTGTCAAAAGCAATTTAAAAATCTTATCTAATGCATATTTTTTCTTTCTTTTCCATTTATACTACTACTTTGTCTGGACTCAAGGCAACTTCATATTGTTCTGAGCACTTGTTTAAGAGAACAGAGTAATTAATGTCAAAATGCTGGTGACAACACAGTATACATTTCAGGAGAATCTGTCATTTGTACATGAGATGAGTTCTCTGTTTTCTCAAAGAAATGCATTTCTAATTGTGTGATTTTAGGTAATGTGACACAAGGGATAGGACCTTATACTGGAGGGGAGAGAGGCTGAGTCTCTCACGAAAACCATGCAGATTCTTGATTTTGTGATCATGTACAAGTCTAAATTTACAAGGTTGATCAAATAAGACTGTAAACTTTTCATTATCCCTAAGAGGTGCTGGGTTTGGTCTCCTTACCACTGTTTTGGGACTTCTCTGGTAGCTCAGCTGGTAAAGAATCCCCCTGCAATGCAGGAGACCCCAGGTTGATTCCTGAGTTGGGAAGATCCCCTTGTAAAGGGATAGGCTATCCACTACAGTATTCTTGGACTTTCCTGGTGACTCAGACAGTAAAGAATCCACCTGCAATGTTGGAGACCTGGGGGTTGAATCCCTGGATCGGGAAGGTCCCCTGGAGAAGGTATAGGTTTCTCACTCCAGTATTCTTTCCTGGAGGACCCCATGGCTCATTCATGGGGTCCCAAATATTTGGAGTGATTGATAAACTTGACTTTCACTTTTCCCCATTGTTTCAGAAATTTGCTTTGTCTACAGGAAAAGAAATAGACATTCTAGAGTTTGAATGTTCTTGTGTTGGGAAGCATAGTGATTGCAATCTTACTAGCATGAAGATGATGGCTGTATTTCTGTAAATGGAGATCATTAAAATAAAATTACATTCCTGGCTTTTATATTCCATTTAAGACTTTCTATAATTAAAATGATGTTCTAATTTTAAAAAGGCTCATAATTCATAAGGAGACATCATTGCCTATCCAAATATTGCAAAGTGTAAATAAATTTCCACAAGAATGCCTTCCTCAAAAGAAATAACTATTATTATTGTGTATAAGTAGTTAATAGTATGGTTTAATTAAATGATTTAAAGTTGTTTATACAATAGATGACACAAACACTCTAGATGAAACAAAAGACTACTTTTACATACTTTAAATTATTTCAAGTCTGTTGAATGTAATTTTAGGTGTGACTATATTGTACAATTGATAACACTGGATATGTATAGTTGCATTTACTACAAAATATGTCTGGTTAATAGACCTTATCTAATGTATCCATCTGGATCTATATCCATAACTATAATCTATATATATCTATATTCATATTTGAGGTAAATATGATATACAAAAAATCACTACATACATATAAAACTATGTGCATAGGCATCATTATTATATAAACATACAATCAAACTTGAAACTTAAAATCATTTTTTTAAAAGGTTGATCAAATAAGACTGTAAACTTTTCATTATCCCTAAGAGGTGCTGGGTTTGGTCTCCTTACCACTGTTTTGGGACTTCTCTGGTAGCTCAGCTGGTAAAGAATCCCCCTGCAATGCAGGAGACCCCAGGTTGATTCCTGAGTTGGGAAGATCCCCTTGTAAAGGGATAGGCTATCCACTACAGTATTCTTGGACTTTCCTGGTGACTCAGACAGTAAAGAATCCACCTGCAATGTTGGAGACCTGGGGGTTGAATCCCTGGATCGGGAAGGTCCCCTGGAGAAGGTATAGGTTTCTCACTCCAGTATTCTTTCCTGGAGGACCCCATGGCTCATTCATGGGGTCCCAAATATTTGGAGTGATTGATAAACTTGACTTTCACTTTTCCCCATTGTTTCAGAAATTTGCTTTGTCTACAGGAAAAGAAATAGACATTCTAGAGTTTGAATGTTCTTGTGTTGGGAAGCATAGTGATTGCAATCTTACTAGCATGAAGATGATGGCTGTATTTCTGTAAATGGAGATCATTAAAATAAAATTACATTCCTGGCTTTTATATTCCATTTAAGACTTTCTATAATTAAAATGATGTTCTAATTTTAAAAAGGCTCATAATTCATAAGGAGACATCATTGCCTATCCAAATATTGCAAAGTGTAAATAAATTTCCACAAGAATGCCTTCCTCAAAAGAAATAACTATTATTATTGTGTATAAGTAGTTAATAGTATGGTTTAATTAAATGATTTAAAGTTGTTTATACAATAGATGACACAAACACTCTAGATGAAACAAAAGACTACTTTTACATACTTTAAATTATTTCAAGTCTGTTGAATGTAATTTTAGGTGTGACTATATTGTACAATTGATAACACTGGATATGTATAGTTGCATTTACTACAAAATATGTCTGGTTAATAGACCTTATCTAATGTATCCATCTGGATCTATATCCATAACTATAATCTATATATATCTATATTCATATTTGAGGTAAATATGATATACAAAAAATCACTACATACATATAAAACTATGTGCATAGGCATCATTATTATATAAACATACAATCAAACTTGGAAACTTACCAAAGCCTCAATTTCATTTTTATATTGGAGTGATAGTAATCTCTTTAAACTCCTTGTAATAAAGGTCAAACTTCATTAAGAATACTAATTTTCTGAGGCAGTTTTATCACTCTATAAACATTATTTCTCTTCATTATGCAATGCTAGTTTCAGTGATGCAAAGCCACTTTTTAATATTTTTTCTTTTATATTTCACACTGTAATTTTGCTCAGACTATTTAAAATGGACAATTGAGGTCACTGCTAGGCAATTGATGATGCCTAAAAGATGTATGATTTACATCATAACTCATGTATGTGGTCTATGTAATTCCTCTTATGTAACTTCAAAGTTACTGAACCAACTGTTGTAGATGAAAATCCTTACTAGATCTAGCTCTTGAGGACAGAAAAAGAAGAAACAACCAGAAACCAACCTACGAGTATTACTGTGGGTGTATATGGTGATTTGTCTAGTTCCTCCCCTTTTCTGGTGGTTAATAATAGTTCTTGCCTTGTTATACTGATCTTTTGGGAATTAAAAATGGATTTCACTTTCTAGCCTGACAATTCTGGGTAAGATCTATTATCAACTGATTCACACATATTATGAATTTAGTTGAATGAATTTATCCACATCCAGGAGAATTGCATGTGAATCTTTCTTGCTTATTGTAAAAGAAAATACCATGTTTTTTCCACTGAATAGGTATCAAGAATTCATGTGCTGTTGCTGAGGTATTTGAGAGGATGATATTTTCTTCATGATGCTTATCAAGTCCATATAATTTAGCACCTTGCAAATTAATAAACTTATTTAAAATCTTCGAACATAAGACAATACTCCTAAACATAGACATGCTGATATATAAGAGAGAGGCAGAAGAGCTATATGATGAAGCTGAGAAAACACTAAATGCTTGGTTTCTTTGACATCTTTTTAATTTAGAGAATAATTTTAATTTTTAACTGGAAACCAATATCATAAAACAACTGTCTCTAGACTTCATTATCCTGACATTATATATGTACATAGGCATCATTATTATATAAACATACAATCAAACTTGGAAACTTACCAAAGCCTCAATTTCATTTTTATATTGGAGTGATAGTAATCTCTTTAAACTCCTTGTAATAAAGGTCAAACTTCATTAAGAATACTAATTTTCTGAGGCAGTTTTATCACTCTATAAACATTATTTCTCTTCATTATGCAATGCTAGTTTCAGTGATGCAAAGCCACTTTTTAATATTTTTTCTTTTATATTTCACACTGTAATTTTGCTCAGACTATTTAAAATGGACAATTGAGGTCACTGCTAGGCAATTGATGATGCCTAAAAGATGTATGATTTACATCATAACTCATGTATGTGGTCTATGTAATTCCTCTTATGTAACTTCAAAGTTACTGAACCAACTGTTGTAGATGAAAATCCTTACTAGATCTAGCTCTTGAGGACAGAAAAAGAAGAAACAACCAGAAACCAACCTACGAGTATTACTGTGGGTGTATATGGTGATTTGTCTAGTTCCTCCCCTTTTCTGGTGGTTAATAATAGTTCTTGCCTTGTTATACTGATCTTTTGGGAATTAAAAATGGATTTCACTTTCTAGCCTGACAATTCTGGGTAAGATCTATTATCAACTGATTCACACATATTATGAATTTAGTTGAATGAATTTATCCACATCCAGGAGAATTGCATGTGAATCTTTCTTGCTTATTGTAAAAGAAAATACCATGTTTTTTCCACTGAATAGGTATCAAGAATTCATGTGCTGTTGCTGAGGTATTTGAGAGGATGATATTTTCTTCATGATGCTTATCAAGTCCATATAATTTAGCACCTTGCAAATTAATAAACTTATTTAAAATCTTCGAACATAAGACAATACTCCTAAACATAGACATGCTGATATATAAGAGAGAGGCAGAAGAGCTATATGATGAAGCTGAGAAAACACTAAATGCTTGGTTTCTTTGACATCTTTTTAATTTAGAGAATAATTTTAATTTTTAACTGGAAACCAATATCTCAGTATAAAACAACTGTCTCTAGACTTCATTATCCTGACATTATATATGTACATCATATACATCTAGGTTAGATTTTATGAGTTTGATATCCCCTCCATTTCATATATATACACACTCATAGACAATACCGCTCTGATGACTTACATGAACTTTTTCACTTAGGACATTCTTGGGAAGATCAAGTGAGGGGACCCATCCAGTTGGAATCTCTCAGTCCACTCTTCACCTAACAACTCTGGTCTCTTCCAGGTCCCATTTGCAGCTCCTCTATGGTTCCAGTCAAACCACGTTCAACAATGGGCCACGTAATGAGTTCATCCCAGCACGTTTCTCATCCCACTGCCTCTCTTCCGTAGACCACAGCTTGGCTCAGTACCTCACTTCAACCATAGTTCCTGTACTCCACTTACTGCCACACCATGGATCATTGGGTCCTTAATTCCCATTGCTTTTTACTCTTCCCCAGAACTCCACTGCTCATCTTTCTTCTCAAAAGAAACAAAATGCCCTTGTCTGTGGTCTCTCATACAAATATCTAATGGTGTCACTTGGATTCTGAGTTATGGCAGGGACCAGTCTTTTAACTTTTAGATACTATTTTCCTCCCGGGAGCTCACAGAAAACCACCATGCTATTCATGCACCATGCAGTTCAGTCACTCAGTAATGTCTGAATCTTTGTGACCCCATGAACTGCAGTACACCAGGCTTCCCTGTCCTTTACCATCTCCTGGAGCTTGCTCAAACTCATGTCCATTGAGTCAGTGATGCCATCCAACCATCTCATCCTCTGTGGTCCTCTTCTCCTTCTGCCTTCTGCTTTTTCCAGCCTATTAACTGGAACCATATTTTCTCCCCTGAAGCCTTCAGTCTTATTGTTTTGTCTGATTCATCATGTATGCCTGATCCCAATATTATAATGGTTTATTTCTTGGGGACAGAGTTCAAACAACCAATTTACTTTGCAACTCTATTTCTGCTTTGTCCTCATCATTACTACCCAGCTGAAGTCTCTAAGCATTCTGCATATTCCTGATATTTATGCATGAATAGGTTATGAGGTATACTCTACTCACATAATTTCTCACCCAATAAAATCATATATTTATTCCATTTGATGTTTAGTGTGAGGGATACATGTACATAAACTAATATTTCCTATGCTGAAATCATAGTTATGGACTTAATGGGAGTCCTAATTTTTCATTTTATAAAACATTTACCTCAGAATATTATATCCACAGAAAAATTTTAAATTATTATAAGGATGATGAGTTTAATAATTAAAAAGTTACCTATTCTGTAGTATATGCCAATGTGCATTTTGATTCTCTAAGCTATAAATATCTATTTCACTAACTCTGGTCTCTTCCAGGTCCCATTTGCAGCTCCTCTATGGTTCCAGTCAAACCACGTTCAACAATGGGCCACGTAATGAGTTCATCCCAGCACGTTTCTCATCCCACTGCCTCTCTTCCGTAGACCACAGCTTGGCTCAGTACCTCACTTCAACCATAGTTCCTGTACTCCACTTACTGCCACACCATGGATCATTGGGTCCTTAATTCCCATTGCTTTTTACTCTTCCCCAGAACTCCACTGCTCATCTTTCTTCTCAAAAGAAACAAAATGCCCTTGTCTGTGGTCTCTCATACAAATATCTAATGGTGTCACTTGGATTCTGAGTTATGGCAGGGACCAGTCTTTTAACTTTTAGATACTATTTTCCTCCCGGGAGCTCACAGAAAACCACCATGCTATTCATGCACCATGCAGTTCAGTCACTCAGTAATGTCTGAATCTTTGTGACCCCATGAACTGCAGTACACCAGGCTTCCCTGTCCTTTACCATCTCCTGGAGCTTGCTCAAACTCATGTCCATTGAGTCAGTGATGCCATCCAACCATCTCATCCTCTGTGGTCCTCTTCTCCTTCTGCCTTCTGCTTTTTCCAGCCTATTAACTGGAACCATATTTTCTCCC
Organism: Tragulus kanchil; assembly: GCA_022376925.1. Taxonomy (NCBI): domain Eukaryota; kingdom Metazoa; phylum Chordata; class Mammalia; order Artiodactyla; family Tragulidae; genus Tragulus; species Tragulus kanchil. The sequence continues at coordinate 126,910,231 of JAIOJX010000028.1, forward strand.
CTGAAGCCTTCAGTCTTATTGTTTTGTCTGATTCATCATGTATGCCTGATCCCAATATTATAATGGTTTATTTCTTGGGGACAGAGTTCAAACAACCAATTTACTTTGCAACTCTATTTCTGCTTTGTCCTCATCATTACTACCCAGCTGAAGTCTCTAAGCATTCTGCATATTCCTGATATTTATGCATGAATAGGTTATGAGGTATACTCTACTCACATAATTTCTCACCCAATAAAATCATATATTTATTCCATTTGATGTTTAGTGTGAGGGATACATGTACATAAACTAATATTTCCTATGCTGAAATCATAGTTATGGACTTAATGGGAGTCCTAATTTTTCATTTTATAAAACATTTACCTCAGAATATTATATCCACAGAAAAATTTTAAATTATTATAAGGATGATGAGTTTAATAATTAAAAAGTTACCTATTCTGTAGTATATGCCAATGTGCATTTTGATTCTCTAAGCTATAAATATCTATAGTCTCAGATTTCAACAGAATTCCAGTTTTTCTGCAAACAATTTGCCAGCAATTGGAATTGTTAATTTTCTGGGTAGTATCTGTTCTAATAATTGTCCAGTATTATTTGGTTGTTAATGTAATTTGAAACTCTGTAGTGACATAGTGTAGTGGACATTTTTTCATGTGCTTATTTTTAATCTATATATCACGAACCTATTTCTGAGTGAACATTTTCAGAGACATATTTTCTAGAACCCTATTTAGAAAATGCTGTCCTACTTCATTATGAAAGTTTAGAAATATTCTTAGTATATCTTGTTACTAGAGTGGTAGATCATCTAATCCTTCAAATAACTGTTACATGAAATATAGAAAATAAAACATTTTTGTGTCAAATTGTTATATAATTCCCTTTAATTTGTTGATGATGCTTTTTTAGTAAATTCTTAAAAATAATATCTTTGGAATGAACAACCTGAAATAGAATTATAGAAATAAGATATTACCTATGGATAACCTATCATGAAGATGAGTATATGCTTTTATTTTTGTAGCCTTATGACTGTAAGGATTTTTGGATTTGTATTAGCTTTTGGTAACATTGTCATTTATGGTTATAGTCTTTGTGTGTATACATATATACATACATATGTATATATACCTATATATAATGCTAACACACGTGCCATATGAATAAATGCAAAATAATGATTGCAGATATATATATATATATATATATATATATATATATATATATATGTAGAATAGTCAAAATAGTTTAATTTGTTAAAATAATTTAAACATTTTCAAAATATTTCTCTATAAGTGATCCTTCAAATTTATTAAACAGTAAATCCGGGTGCTTATGAGAGGCTTTAAGGAAGTAAAAAATGTGAACAAGTATTATAATACTATGAAGTAAATGTTATAAGGTCTTTTGAAAAGGTATAGGGAGGATAGTCTAATGAGTAAAACAAAGGAAAGTGACTGAAAAAAACCTAGAAAACCTCATATCTTTTGGTGTGGTTTTCATTCTATAAAAACAAAGAATGAGATAAGTCCCCTGCTAAGAAATGTAGTTCCTGTGCATTTCTCAAATGTTGGTGAAATGCTACAGCACCATCTCTTACCGACAGTCATTAATGACTCTAATAAATATGAGACCTTGGTTCAAACAAACACATTATTTCAAATGACAGAAATGTAAGTATGACTAATTAATTAATTTGCTAATATTTGTTCCCTATTTATGAGAACATCGCCTTGAGTTGGAACTAATTACTTGTACATAAACCTTGGAAAACATACCTATATCTCTAGAGCCAGGCATTTCATGTGATATTTAATATAATGATGGCTTTCCTATTTATCTGAGAGCTCCAATCCACAAATCCTAGTTCAAAATAATGAAACAAATAACAATATATTAATTTAAAAATTATGTTAAAATTCCAAATTATTTTTTTGATCTTTTTAGTAAATTCTTAAAAATAATATCTTTGGAATGAACAACCTGAAATAGAATTATAGAAATAAGATATTACCTATGGATAACCTATCATGAAGATGAGTATATGCTTTTATTTTTGTAGCCTTATGACTGTAAGGATTTTTGGATTTGTATTAGCTTTTGGTAACATTGTCATTTATGGTTATAGTCTTTGTGTGTATACATATATACATACATATGTATATATACCTATATATAATGCTAACACACGTGCCATATGAATAAATGCAAAATAATGATTGCAGATATATATATATATATATATATATATATATATATATATATGTAGAATAGTCAAAATAGTTTAATTTGTTAAAATAATTTAAACATTTTCAAAATATTTCTCTATAAGTGATCCTTCAAATTTATTAAACAGTAAATCCGGGTGCTTATGAGAGGCTTTAAGGAAGTAAAAAATGTGAACAAGTATTATAATACTATGAAGTAAATGTTATAAGGTCTTTTGAAAAGGTATAGGGAGGATAGTCTAATGAGTAAAACAAAGGAAAGTGACTGAAAAAAACCTAGAAAACCTCATATCTTTTGGTGTGGTTTTCATTCTATAAAAACAAAGAATGAGATAAGTCCCCTGCTAAGAAATGTAGTTCCTGTGCATTTCTCAAATGTTGGTGAAATGCTACAGCACCATCTCTTACCGACAGTCATTAATGACTCTAATAAATATGAGACCTTGGTTCAAACAAACACATTATTTCAAATGACAGAAATGTAAGTATGACTAATTAATTAATTTGCTAATATTTGTTCCCTATTTATGAGAACATCGCCTTGAGTTGGAACTAATTACTTGTACATAAACCTTGGAAAACATACCTATATCTCTAGAGCCAGGCATTTCATGTGATATTTAATATAATGATGGCTTTCCTATTTATCTGAGAGCTCCAATCCACAAATCCTAGTTCAAAATAATGAAACAAATAACAATATATTAATTTAAAAATTATGTTGCAAAGAGTGTTTTGTCTTTCAAATTTGAAGTCAGGATCAAAGAACTCATTATTTATGTATTTGCTACTATCCTTTGGAAAATTAAGCACAATATCAGAAATAAATGGATTGGCACTTACAACTTTTACACAAAACCCAAGTTCAGGCCTAGTATTTTTGGGAAGGGGAGTGACCCAGTTCATTTACTGTTAGAATTTTTGCATAGAGGTTTTTAATATAATCAGCTATATTTTCTTTGTTGAGTATAAATAAGGATAATTTTTAAAATATCAAAAAATAGACTATTTAGTTAAGTTTTAGGTTTACAGAAAAAATTAAGGAGAAAGCCGAATGCTCATACCTTTATCTACCTTCCCCTACAGTTCCCCCCTATTACTAATATCTTGTATGGTACACTTATAATAATTGCAATACCAATATTGATACATTAATGAATTTGCATTTTAGAATTGCACAGAGCCAAAATAAATGCATGTTCTGAAACTTCCTACTTGGTAATCTTTGTCCAATTACTTAACCTCTCTGAGTCTTATTGATAAAAATGAACATAATAAGAATGGACTGTCAGAAGTAGAAAACATATCATATGAAATTAATTTATACACATAACACATTGACAAATTGACTTAGAATTATACACACAAAATCATGTCTGTTGGGGGCTATTTATAAGGTTGTTAATGATAATTGTGTTCATGTATTGCATTAGAAGATTTGGAAGATTTCATTACAGTTAAGTACTTTTCCAATATTTTATCATCTTTATAGGCTGCACATTTTAGGGAAATGTTTTCCAAAATAAAGGAAAATTTAAAAAAAAATCCTTTTCTGAACATAACATTTTCAAAGAAATATCATCTATACTGGCTGGTTTTTAAAATTTTGTCCTCTTTTATTGATTTTTAAATTTATTTATTTTCACTCTTTATTCTTTGGACTGTGTGGACCTCCCTTTGCAGTAGCCTCTTTTCTTGCAGAGCACAAGCTCTGGGCGCACACACTCCAGACTGCTGGCTCTAATTGGACGCACGGCCCAGCTGCTCTGCAGCATGTAGGATCGTCCCCAGACAGGGATCAAACTGCTGCCCCTTGCAGCGCAAGGCAGACTCTTTACCCACTGGACCACCAGGGAAACCCTATACTGGTTTCTTATGTTTTTGATGGTGAAAGTTCCATCCTTGAATTGTTTCAAAAGTCTTGGTAAATCCTGATACTTTGTGTCTGAAAAACTGACAGAAAAGATTGTCCATGCATCTAGTTTAATGGATAAAAATTTTTCAGTATTTTTTGTTCTTAGATTGGGTTAGATTCGTTTGTACCTAAAGATACTGTCCATGAAAAAATAAAATCTATAATTTTCCTTTTCCATCTGGAGCACTGAAAACCAGAATGTCTCTCCTCTAACATGCATATTACTATTCTTGGAGAAAGCCGAATGCTCATACCTTTATCTACCTTCCCTACAGTTCCCTATTACTAATATCTTGTATGGTACACTTATAATAATTGCAATACCAATATTGATACATTAATGAATTTGCATTTTAGAATTGCACAGAGCCAAAATAAATGCATGTTCTGAAACTTCCTACTTGGTAATCTTTGTCCAATTACTTAACCTCTCTGAGTCTTATTGATAAAAATGAACATAATAAGAATGGACTGTCAGAAGTAGAAAACATATCATATGAAATTAATTTATACACATAACACATTGACAAATTGACTTAGAATTATACACACAAAATCATGTCTGTTGGGGGCTATTTATAAGGTTGTTAATGATAATTGTGTTCATGTATTGCATTAGAAGATTTGGAAGATTTCATTACAGTTAAGTACTTTTCCAATATTTTATCATCTTTATAGGCTGCACATTTTAGGGAAATGTTTTCCAAAATAAAGGAAAATTTAAAAAAAAATCCTTTTCTGAACATAACATTTTCAAAGAAATATCATCTATACTGGCTGGTTTTTAAAATTTTGTCCTCTTTTATTGATTTTTAAATTTATTTATTTTCACTCTTTATTCTTTGGACTGTGTGGACCTCCCTTTGCAGTAGCCTCTTTTCTTGCAGAGCACAAGCTCTGGGCGCACACACTCCAGACTGCTGGCTCTAATTGGACGCACGGCCCAGCTGCTCTGCAGCATGTAGGATCGTCCCCAGACAGGGATCAAACTGCTGCCCCTTGCAGCGCAAGGCAGACTCTTTACCCACTGGACCACCAGGGAAACCCTATACTGGTTTCTTATGTTTTTGATGGTGAAAGTTCCATCCTTGAATTGTTTCAAAAGTCTTGGTAAATCCTGATACTTTGTGTCTGAAAAACTGACAGAAAAGATTGTCCATGCATCTAGTTTAATGGATAAAAATTTTTCAGTATTTTTTGTTCTTAGATTGGGTTAGATTCGTTTTTGTACCTAAAGATACTGTCCATGAAAAAAAATAAAAATCTATAATTTTCCCTTTTCCATCTGGAGCACTGAAAACCAGAATGTCTCTCCTCTAACATGCATATTATAGAACAACAGACCAAAAGCAATTCTTGTGATACAATTAAAAATATAAAGACTGCAAAATATTTCAGGTTTATTTCTTTGTAATCAATCATCTCTTGGGAAGGGAATAGTTTTAGCCTTGCCATTTTGCTTTCCTAATCAGAGTAGCCAAGTCCATATGTTCACAGATGAAAAAAGCATCAGTACATGATTAATGGCCAGGAAGGTTCCTTGGCCTCCCTCAACAGACTGCTGAAGGACCTCTGGAAGTGTTCATAAGGAGAATGATTTCTCAGTATCGTTGATTTAATAAATAGCAGAGAAGTGATCCTAAAGTAAACATGTAAGTCCAAATGAGAGTTTTTGTCACTCTGTTTTGTTTTTTTCTTTTTCGCTTCTTTTTTTTTTTTTTTGGCCACTTCTATTGATCTTTCTTTTATTTATCTTTGTTCTTTGGCCTGTGTGGGCCTCCCATCACAGCAGCCTCTATCGTAGGAGAACACCAGCTCTGGGTGCATGTGCTGCAGAGCTCTGGCTAGGTAGTTGGACACATCTGTCCCGCTGCTCCACGGCCGGGGAATCTTCCTAGGCCAGGGAGCAAATCAGCGCCTCTTGCATGGCAAGGCGGTGTCCTTACCCACTGGATCACCAGGGAAGCCCTGTCACTCTGTTTTGAGTTTCTTCCCCCATTTATTCTTCCTAGTGACAAAATTGTAAAATAATTCATCGGCAAGAATCTTGACAGAGGCTAATCTAGAAAGAAAATGATTACTCCTAAATGTGTATGATTCTGTGACGGTATAAACCTATGCCAACTGTAGTCTGTTTATATATTACACCATTTGCTTTGTAGTTTAAATTAGTAGCATAATACTAAATGTGAGCTGAAATTTGTAAGGCATTCAATATGAAAATGAAGCACCTCCAAAGAAATATCTACATACATTTTCACATTAGAGGTATAAATCATGAGATGTCCAGTGGTAATTTTTTAAATAGGTATGTATACTGTGCCAGGAAATGTCTGACATTCTGCATAGTCTATTTTTTAGACACTAGTTTTCCCATGAAACAGATACACTGGCTTCTATTTTCAGGTTGGAAAATGAATACCAGAGAGATTAAGAAATTTGTCTAAAGTCACTCAGGAAAGAAATTTAAAGCTGAATTTCAAATCTGGTTCTAGATAGTTAAAGTCAGTGCTCTTCTCACTACAGAATGAACTATAGTACCCAACATATAAAATAAAAATTAAGATAGTCTGTTTTTAATTCTTTTTTTAGTCCTAAGCATTTTGCTTAAGACTAAAAAGAATGGCTGTGTATACGGTCTCACCAAAAGGTTTGTTTGAATTTTCTGTAACATCTCATGAAAAACCTGAATGAACTCTTTGGCCAACCCAATACTTGATAATTACAAATCAATCTTATGCTTATTTTCATTTGATAATCTACTAACCTTGACAGTTAAGTCCTGTGTGATAGAATCACCTGTGGCTCAATGTCTATCTTCCAGTTCCAACTGCCACTCCGACACAAGGGTTATGTGCACTGAATTCAGAATTTGAATTACCAACAGAAAAACCACAGCACAGTATTGGGAATTCTAGTTAAATTTGACTATTATACAAACAACAGTGTCAAAGCAGCCATGACAAATTTTATGTGGAGGTATTTTAGAAAAGCATAAGCATACCTAATGAAGAGAGCCAATATTATTTACAGTGAAGAAGTAGAACCTAAAAAAATGGTACAAATGGATTTATTTATAAAACAGAAATAGAGTCACAAATGTGGGAAATAAACTTATGATTTGTTAAAGGAAGGGTTAAATTGGGAGATTCTTACCAGAATTTTAGTGACAAAATTGAAAAACATCCTTGACAGAGGCTAATCTAGAAAGAAAATGATTACTCCTAAATGTGTATGATTCTGTGACGGTATAAACCTATGCCAACTGTAGTCTGTTTATATATTACACCATTTGCTTTGTAGTTTAAATTAGTAGCATAATACTAAATGTGAGCTGAAATTTGTAAGGCATTCAATATGAAAATGAAGCACCTCCAAAGAAATATCTACATACATTTTCACATTAGAGGTATAAATCATGAGATGTCCAGTGGTAATTTTTTAAATAGGTATGTATACTGTGCCAGGAAATGTCTGACATTCTGCATAGTCTATTTTTTAGACACTAGTTTTCCCATGAAACAGATACACTGGCTTCTATTTTCAGGTTGGAAAATGAATACCAGAGAGATTAAGAAATTTGTCTAAAGTCACTCAGGAAAGAAATTTAAAGCTGAATTTCAAATCTGGTTCTAGATAGTTAAAGTCAGTGCTCTTCTCACTACAGAATGAACTATAGTACCCAACATATAAAATAAAAATTAAGATAGTCTGTTTTTAATTCTTTTTTTAGTCCTAAGCATTTTGCTTAAGACTAAAAAGAATGGCTGTGTATACGGTCTCACCAAAAGGTTTGTTTGAATTTTCTGTAACATCTCATGAAAAACCTGAATGAACTCTTTGGCCAACCCAATACTTGATAATTACAAATCAATCTTATGCTTATTTTCATTTGATAATCTACTAACCTTGACAGTTAAGTCCTGTGTGATAGAATCACCTGTGGCTCAATGTCTATCTTCCAGTTCCAACTGCCACTCCGACACAAGGGTTATGTGCACTGAATTCAGAATTTGAATTACCAACAGAAAAACCACAGCACAGTATTGGGAATTCTAGTTAAATTTGACTATTATACAAACAACAGTGTCAAAGCAGCCATGACAAATTTTATGTGGAGGTATTTTAGAAAAGCATAAGCATACCTAATGAAGAGAGCCAATATTATTTACAGTGAAGAAGTAGAACCTAAAAAAATGGTACAAATGGATTTATTTATAAAACAGAAATAGAGTCACAAATGTGGGAAATAAACTTATGATTTGTTAAAGGAAGGGTTAAATTGGGAGATTGGAATTGACATATATACACTGCACTATATAAAACAGGTAGCAAATAAGGTCCTGATGTAAAACATAAGGAACTCTACTCAATACTCTGTAATGGTCTATATGAGAAAATAATCTAAAAAAGAGTGGATATATGCATAAGCATAACTGATTCACTTGGTTGTACAGCAAAAACTAATATAACATTGTAAATGAACCATACTCCAATAAAAATCAATTTTAAAAAAATCAAAGAAAGAAGAGCAAATTTCAAAAAAATGTCTATTAGTGTCAAGCAAACATGGTTCCAATACAAAAGGAAAATAATAGATTAGAGATTAGATGAAACACAAGAGAAGGAGATCAAAAGGTAGTAGGCTAGAAGGCAGTTCAAAATAAAAGCGGAGCTTGAGGTGATTATTAAGAATTTTTAGATATAGCATAGGTGATAAGGCAGCTTTTTATGCTCTAATAACAGAAGCTATCCTGTTGAATGCCAAATTAACTTTGTGGTGGACAGGTTTGAAAAATAAAACAGAAGAAAGGCAAAAAGAGATTAAGTGGATTAAAGCAGTAAATGATACATAGTTGTAACAGGATTAAATGAAACTAATAATTTATTTTATTTTTTACAGAGGTTTTTTGCTTACTGCCATACATCGACCCAAATCCTCCATAGGTATACACACATTTGAAGTTATGTAAGAACTATTATGCAAAATAATTCTTAAAGAACATAACCAATGAAAAGGGTCAAGAAGTAAGATAATTTTCCTCTGTCTTCTTTTCATGTCTACATAAATATTACATATATGTTAGGATTTTCTAGGTGATAGTAAATATGAAAACTACATTGTAGGTACCCAGTCTATATTTAAAGTAAAAATATCATCAAAATGTTGCATGTCAAATTTTCAACAGTATTTTATATTTTTAAAAGAAAACACAAGAGATACAACAGATATATTACATTAACCTTTCCTGAAATATAGCATGAAAGAACACAAACTTATTTGAATTTGTAGTATTTAATTTTTAGGGCAAATATATTTCTAAAGATAAAGTACCAGAAAATATATTGACAATAATAAGGGAATAATTAAATTGAATTTATTATCAATTTAGTATCAATTTTTCTCCTATTACTTCACTGTTTTCTGTTGTTAACTTATTGAATGATTATAATGATGCTCTAATGTTAGAAGTCTTATCTTCATTTTTACATAGGAAGAAAGTAACACAAAGAAAGACTAAGTAACTTTACCAAAGACACAGCAAGAGCTGTTGGGCTGAGATCTGGTCCATACACTAAAAGCTATACTCTTCCCAGTAGTCATGCATGGATGTGAGAGAACCACAGAGAGAGGACTGAGCACCGAAGAATTGATGCCTCTGAACTATGGTGTTGGGGAAGACTCTTGAGAGTCCCTTGCACTGCAAGATCAAACCAGTGAATCCTAAGGGAAATCAACCCTGAATATTCATTGGAAGGAGTGATGCTGAAGCTGAAGCTCCAATACTTTGGTTATCTGATGTGAAGAAATGACTCATTGGAAAAGACTCTGATGTTGCGAAGAATAGAAGACAAAAGGAGAATGGGAAGACAGAGGACGAGATGGTTGGATGGCATCGCCAACTCAATGGACATGAGTTTGAGCAAGATTTGGGAGATGGTGAAAGACAGGGAAGTCTGGCTTGCCAGAGTCCATGGGGTGGCAAAGAGTCAGACAGGACTGAGTGACTGAACAGAACTGAATTGAACCTGTATCAAGAGTCTGTTGTACTTAGCTACTCTGTAGGATCTCACATTTTGACACTAGTGCACTGGACATAGTTTCTTAACTTATCTATACAGTAGATTTATCACTCCAGATACATGAGTTATTTGATAATGTGATTATGTCTTTCAGCAAGAAATGTAGCATTGAATAGGTTAATCTGATTGCTATTAGGAAAAAAATAATTCAGCAAACATTTATTGATGATTATTCCAGATGCTATGTTGAATATTTCTGATAAAATTATCAAAGAAAAGCAGGAATTTTAAGCCCCTAAAATTTACAGTCTAAAAGTTGAAATCTGACAAATAAATATTTGTTTATAATTACAGATACTAAAACAGAATTATTGCAGAACAAGTAACATAGGAGGAATTAAAGAAAGCATTTTTAAGGTGGTGGCAATTAGGATAAAGAGATGGCTGATATAAGAGATTATAAAGTATATAACATATTAATAAATAGTAGTAATCATAACTGACATTTATTGAATATCTTTAATATACCTGTTGTTATAGTATTTCACATGTACTTTATTACTTAATTCTGATTGTAAAAGCTATTGCAAGAGTGCTATTATCAGTCTACATTAACTTTATAAGTAAGGGGAACTGTCTCTTGAGCTATAGAAGCAACCAATGAAATGTGACAGAAGTGAAATTATGTGACTTTATAAGACAGATTTCAATTTCTGCTACCCTTTTAGACTGTGGGACTAAAACTGTCAGATAATTAAGTCAGTTTAGCTTCTAGAGCATGAGAGGTCACTTGGACCAAAGCCAAGCCAATAGCCATCATCAACTGCCAGGCATTGAGTGAAGTCATCTTGAATCTCCCCCGTTCCAGGGAAATTTCAAAAAAGCTTGATTTGTAGCATTTGGCACTTTCTGTGGGATTACACCCACCATGGTTATTTTCAAGCCATCCATATGATGCCAAAAATTTCCCAAAACCATCAGCTCTCTTAAGCTGATTCACAGAATTCCCCAAATCACCCACTCCCATAAGCTGCTGGGAATCTGTTCTAACTTATCACTTTTAAGTGAGTGGGATGAATGAACCCAGTTGAAATCATAAGAGGAACTTCTGTAGCAACCTACAGAATCATGAGTAAAATGCAAAACAAAACATTGTTTAAGATACTAAGTTTTGGGGTAGTCTCATAAATATCAAAGACTAAAGCAATATACAACAAGAAGATAGAAATCCAAGTATGATTGTTAAAATAGCATAAATGTTCAGTGGTTTCAGTCATTGGAGTAACGATAATACTAAGAAAAAAATACATCTTCATGTATATGTGTGTGTGCTCAGTCATGTTTGAGTACTTGTGACTCATGGACTGTTTCCTGCCAGGCTTCTATGTCCGTGGAATGTTCCAGGCAAGAATACTGGAGTGGGTTGCCATTTCCTTCTCCAGGGGACCTTCTCAAGCCAGGGATCAAATCCTATCTCTTGTCTCCTGTATTGGCAGGTCAGTTCTTTACCACCAGTTCCACCTGGTGGAAATAAATTTAATGTTAAAAATTTACTTTCACTCTCTTATATCTTAACCTCCATATAATTTTAATTGACTAACCAATGGCATAAAAAAAAAGTTGAAGACAGTGACCTAGTTTTTAATTAATGGAAAAATGTGACCATATAGAATTAGTACAATGTATCTTCACTGTAACTTTTAGGCAGAGATGTTTTCATATGGGAGAGAGATGCATGACAATTACAGGGCTCTGGAGCTTCCACTTTTATGTACAATTAAAAAAAATATCTCTGGACTTGCCTGGTGGTCCAGGGATTAAAACTCTGTGCTCCCAGTACAGGGGGCCAGGGTTTGATTTGATTCTGGTCAGGGAACTAGATCCCACATGCCGCAATTAAAGATCCAATGTGCTGCAACTATGACCCAGTGTAGCCAAATAAATAAATAAAAATAAGATTTTTAAAAACAACAACAACAAACAAACTCATGGTAAGATTTACAAACCTGTTATCTTACTTGGTACCTACAGCATTTGGTGCCAGATAAATACTGGTGAATCCTAATAGCCTCAAAATGTATATTTAATTTATTATTTGGGTATCTAAGTGAGACACAAAAATTGAAACTTTGATTCCTCATCCCATATTCTTTCCATTCTAACATGATTCCTAATAATCAGCTTGTTTAAAACATTTTAGTCAAACACATAAATGTGGGCTTAAAAAAAGTTTTATTTTGACTTAGAACTTCTTTGTATTTTAAGTACCAACATGAGGTGTTCTCCATGTTTGTCTTTGTTCACATAAAGTATTGTGAGATCAGTCCACAGAATTACTGCCAAAATTTTTATTAGCATTTGATTTATTATTAACGGGAAGAAGTATACTAAACAGTTCATAGTTGGTCACACTCTGTGGGAGTTTACCTGACAAATACATCTATCAGCAATTTATTTTGGAAAGCTTTGCATATTGATGATGACCACCATAGGCATTTATCAACAGTAGAAGATAGAGCACAGCTGATAATGACAGCTAATAGGAGCGTTTCCCAATAAAGATGGTGAAATACAGTGATTTTTTTTTTTTTTTTTGGAACTGCTTCTTTGATTAAATTTGGTAACAAGGAAAATATGTTTGGGTAGCCTAAATTACTACATTAAGAACTTCTTTCCCTAATGAAGATTAAACCTTTTTTAAAATAATATGCAGAAAATATCTAGCACCAGTGCAAACTTAATAAGTGCACTAGTCTGTTGCATCAAATTAATTCGATTAACTAGCTAGTAACTGGAGTGGAGCAGCTAAAAAAACATTTGATAGGGATGTGGTAGAAAGACACCTAGCATAGTGGGTGGCTGTGTTAATTTACCTGAAATATCTTTTCTAATCTGGATGTTATTTGCTATTGTGATTTAGAGACAAACATGGGTTTTGTATTTCCTGCCTCAGAAAATAAATTATCCCTAACAGTATTGTCGGTCTCCAGAGTTTAAGTTCTTATGCTAGAAGTTTGCTGGGAAAGGTAAATAAGACAACTCAAAGTCCATTTGAATCTTAGAGGAAGAAAGAGCTAATTGCACAGGTAGTATTGACAGCTATGGGGACTTGGAAGAGAAGTGCAGTTCAGCAAGATCCTGGACTGTGGGTAATGGGTAGTTCTTTCCCAGGCAGACTTACATGGAAGGCAAGGCTTGAAGGGGAAAGGTTCAGGCTTGGTTAAAAGCATGGGAAAAGACATTTAAGAATGAAATATATTGAGGTTTGAAAATGATTGGTGCTTAAGAGTTCTGAGGATGAATAGGTACCAAGATGATGCATGTCAAGGGGGATGCCAAGGGAGGGACTTCTGGGACACACCCTTACTTTAATGAATGAAACTAGAAGTCATATATTTGAAATACTATGCCATTGTTGTACATTATATAATTAAATTAAATCATGTACTTTATCCACAGTATTGTGTTATATTAAAATAAAAACATTATTCTGAGGGCAATATCAAATAAATTAACATGTGCTCCCATACTGCAAAATGCACTAGTAAATTGTACAAGGGCTTCTCAGGTGACGCTAGTAGTAAAGAACCCACCTGCCCATGCAGGAGTCATAAGAGACAGGTTCAATCCCTGGTTCAGAAGATCCTCTGGAGGTGGGCAGGGCAACCCACTCTAGCATTTTTGCCTAGAGAATTCGACAGATAGAGGAGCCTGGAAGGCTATAGTTCAAAGGGCTATGAAGAGTCAGATGTGACTGAAGTGACTTGGCATGCAAGTATGCACAAAATTCTGTAAATCCTAAAGGAAATCAGCCCTAAAGATTAAACCTTTTTTAAAATAATATGCAGAAAATATCTAGCACCAGTGCAAACTTAATAAGTGCACTAGTCTGTTGCATCAAATTAATTCGATTAACTAGCTAGTAACTGGAGTGGAGCAGCTAAAAAAACATTTGATAGGGATGTGGTAGAAAGACACCTAGCATAGTGGGTGGCTGTGTTAATTTACCTGAAATATCTTTTCTAATCTGGATGTTATTTGCTATTGTGATTTAGAGACAAACATGGGTTTTGTATTTCCTGCCTCAGAAAATAAATTATCCCTAACAGTATTGTCGGTCTCCAGAGTTTAAGTTCTTATGCTAGAAGTTTGCTGGGAAAGGTAAATAAGACAACTCAAAGTCCATTTGAATCTTAGAGGAAGAAAGAGCTAATTGCACAGGTAGTATTGACAGCTATGGGGACTTGGAAGAGAAGTGCAGTTCAGCAAGATCCTGGACTGTGGGTAATGGGTAGTTCTTTCCCAGGCAGACTTACATGGAAGGCAAGGCTTGAAGGGGAAAGGTTCAGGCTTGGTTAAAAGCATGGGAAAAGACATTTAAGAATGAAATATATTGAGGTTTGAAAATGATTGGTGCTTAAGAGTTCTGAGGATGAATAGGTACCAAGATGATGCATGTCAAGGGGGATGCCAAGGGAGGGACTTCTGGGACACACCCTTACTTTAATGAATGAAACTAGAAGTCATATATTTGAAATACTATGCCATTGTTGTACATTATATAATTAAATTAAATCATGTACTTTATCCACAGTATTGTGTTATATTAAAATAAAAACATTATTCTGAGGGCAATATCAAATAAATTAACATGTGCTCCCATACTGCAAAATGCACTAGTAAATTGTACAAGGGCTTCTCAGGTGACGCTAGTAGTAAAGAACCCACCTGCCCATGCAGGAGTCATAAGAGACAGGTTCAATCCCTGGTTCAGAAGATCCTCTGGAGGTGGGCAGGGCAACCCACTCTAGCATTTTTGCCTAGAGAATTCGACAGATAGAGGAGCCTGGAAGGCTATAGTTCAAAGGGCTATGAAGAGTCAGATGTGACTGAAGTGACTTGGCATGCAAGTATGCACAAAATTCTGTAAATCCTAAAGGAAATCAGCCCTAAAGATTCATTTCAAGGACTGATACTGAAGCTGGATTTCCAATACTTTGGCCACATGATGAGAAGAGCTGACTCAATGGAAAAGCCCCTGATGATGGGTAAGGTTGAAGGCAGGAAGAGAAGGGGGTGACAGAGGATAAGATGGTTGGATGGCATCACTGACTCAGCAGACATGAATTTGAGAAAACCCTGGGCGACAGTGAAGGACAGGGAAGACTGGTATGTTGTAATCCACGGGGTTGCAAAGGGTCAGGCATGACTGAACGATTGAACAACAGAATAGTACAAAGAAAATATGTGAAAGATGTTCAAGTACATAAATTCATACTCAGAGAGACAAATATCTATTATATGTATCCCTGATATCACAGTCACCATATAACTGAAAAAAATGTGCTTTGTGACGTTATAAATATCGAAAACTCCAGCGTCATTAAGATAAAGTCCAAGTGTATACCTGTGTGCCCAAGTATAGTCCAAGATTTCTAGTAGGAAATAGATGCATTTGCTTTGTTATTTCCTACTAGAAATCTTGGACTATACTTGAGCTTCCCAGGCGCCACCATTGGTAAAGAACCAGCCTGCCAATGCAGGAGACATAAGATGCAGTTTCAATCCCTGGGTTGGAAAGATTCCCTGAAGGAGGGCATGGAAACCTACTCCAGTATTTTTTCCTGGAGAATCCTCATGGACAGAGGTCCCTGGGCAACTACAGTTCATAGGATTACAAAGAGGCAGACACAACTGAAACAATTTAGCAGGCACCATTTGGGGACTTCCCTGGTGGTTCATATAGTGAAGAATTTGCAATGCAGGGAACCTGTCTTTGATCCCTGGTGGGAAGATCCCCTGGAAAAGGGAATGACTACTCACTCCAGTATTCTTGCCTGGAGAATACCATGGACAAAGGAGCCTGATAGGCTACTGGCAGTCCATGGGGTTACAAAAAGTCAGATATGACTGAATGGCTAACACTTTCAATTTGCTTTGTTATAAAGAAGATAATTTCCATAAAGCATTGGAATTGCCTTTTGTGCTAAAAGGCGATTCTTGAATTAGATGATTTCCAAATAAGCAGTTGAGGTAACAACCTCTTACCTTCAATATTTAACAAAATTCTTGAAGGTGTCTTGAAAAAAATTTTGAATAAAGAGCTTTTTTTCCTTAACTATTGAAATACTGTTATTCTTTTCTTATACAAGAAAGACAAACCAAAGCTGGAACTCTTTAATTAAAAATAAAACAAAGTACTATCAACTTTGATGAGTTTATTCTATAATTTCTACAATTTGTATCAAATTATATTTACTATATTCATACTAGTAAAATCATTATGAGAAATTTTAAATAGTGGTGAAACAGTAAGGGAAAGTACAGAGGTCTGATCTTTCTGAATACACTGCCAGGCTCAGAGTGATGTTAGAGTCTTGCTATTCAAAATTAATAAAACATATCTATATATGCAATAATTACATCTGTTAATCATATGTAATTATATGTGAAATCTATATAGTATAGATAATATATATAACATAACATATAAAATTATAAGAAATATTCCCAAAGAAGATATTCAAATGGTCAAGAAGCACATGAAAATATTCTCAACATTATTATTCACTAGAGAAATGTAAATCAAAGTCACAATGAGATATCATTCTATCTCACCAGGATGGTTAAAAAAATTGAAAATACAATGTTGGTGAGTATGTAGAGCAACTCAAACTCTCATACATTGCTAATGAGAATGTAAAATATTTCAGAAGGCATGGAAAACAATTTAGTGTTTCCTCACAAAGTTAAACTTAGAACTGCTATGTGATTCTGGAATTCTGCTCTTCATACCCATCTGAAAAATCTGAAACCAAGTGCTCAGAGAAGTACATGTACATGGATATTCATAGTTGTAGCCCAAACTGGCAGTCCATGGGGTTACAAAAAGTCAGATATGACTGAATGGCTAACACTTTCAATTTGCTTTGTTATAAAGAAGATAATTTCCATAAAGCATTGGAATTGCCTTTTGTGCTAAAAGGCGATTCTTGAATTAGATGATTTCCAAATAAGCAGTTGAGGTAACAACCTCTTACCTTCAATATTTAACAAAATTCTTGAAGGTGTCTTGAAAAAAATTTTGAATAAAGAGCTTTTTCCTTAACTATTGAAACACTTTAATTCTTTTCTTATACAAGAAAGACAAACCAAAGCTGGAACTCTTTAATTAAAAATAAAACAAAGTACTATCAACTTTGATGAGTTTATTCTATAATTTCTACAATTTGTATCAAATTATATTTACTATATTCATACTAGTAAAATCATTATGAGAAATTTTAAATAGTGGTGAAACAGTAAGGGAAAGTACAGAGGTCTGATCTTTCTGAATACACTGCCAGGCTCAGAGTGATGTTAGAGTCTTGCTATTCAAAATTAATAAAACATATCTATATATGCAATAATTACATCTGTTAATCATATGTAATTATATGTGAAATCTATATAGTATAGATAATATATATAACATAACATATAAAATTATAAGAAATATTCCCAAAGAAGATATTCAAATGGTCAAGAAGCACATGAAAATATTCTCAACATTATTATTCACTAGAGAAATGTAAATCAAAGTCACAATGAGATATCATTCTATCTCACCAGGATGGTTAAAAAAATTGAAAATACAATGTTGGTGAGTATGTAGAGCAACTCAAACTCTCATACATTGCTAATGAGAATGTAAAATATTTCAGAAGGCATGGAAAACAATTTAGTGTTTCCTCACAAAGTTAAACTTAGAACTGCTATGTGATTCTGGAATTCTGCTCTTCATACCCATCTGAAAAAATCTGAAACCAAGTGCTCAGAGAAGTACATGTACATGGATATTCATAGTTGTAGCCCAATGTCCATCAAAGGAAAAATAGATAAATGTACTGTAATATACACACACTGCAAAATATTTTTCAGCCATAAAAGAATATTAGTTATCCATACAAAAGAGCGAAATGTTGATACATGCTGTGTTATGATAAGAAATATTTTATCTTTGCTTCCATTCCTGACAAAGAGCTAAAATGCTTGGAATTTCCTGATGAGAATGTTTTATATTATTCATAAAGAGCCTCTTTTAATCACAAAAGTGTATGCTAACAAGGAACTTAATGTGGAGCTCCTAGGTAGCCTGAGGATAGAGCTATAACCAAAAGATAAACATACCCATAAAAATGTCAAGTTCATAGTCTCTGACCCTTCAATTCTACTCCTAAGTGTGCATCCAGCATATGCCTATAAATGACCATCATAAATCATGTAGAAACATTTATACTTAGATTATTCAAAATAAACTCCTCATATGGCCCAAACCAAAAGCTGATCATCCATAGACTGGATAAACATGATTGGTAGCATACTCTGAATACAATGCTATATGGCACTGAGAAAGAATGACTACAATCAATATGGATGACCCAGACATGCTATTTAGTGAACAAAGCCAAATGCAAAAGGGTACATAATATGTTGCTTGATTTATATAAACTTCCAAAACAGGAGAAATCAATTTATGGTGTTGTAAATTAGTATAATGGTTAGATTTAAATGTGGTTTAGTGACAGAAAGGGCCCATAGCCAAGGTTTCTGAGGTGCTAGAGATACTCTGTCTCTTAAAATGAATCTGATCTTGGGTGGACTCAGCATGCAACAGTTTGAAGTGGGGCTTGGTTTCTCAGCCAGGTGCAGCTTTATGATGCACCAAATTATGGCCACTAGACCAGTGGTCAATGACAAGGGTTCTAGCTTTTCGACTTTGCTGAAAAGAATTTCCAGAAAGATGAAAACTAGTGAAGCAAGTGAAAAAAGGAAAAGTACATGGAAAGACAGGAACAGACTTGGAGAGTCTCTGAGCTTCACCCTTGCTGGCAGTTTAATCACTTTTTATATAGGACATTCCTTCTGGGTTTATTGAACCTCACGTACATGTACCATGAAAATCTGAAACCAAGTGCTCAGAGAAGTACATGTACATGGATATTCATAGTTGTAGCCCAATGTCCATCAAAGGAAAAATAGATAAATGTACTGTAATATACACACACTGCAAAATATTTTTCAGCCATAAAAGAATATTAGTTATCCATACAAAAGAGCGAAATGTTGATACATGCTGTGTTATGATAAGAAATATTTTATCTTTGCTTCCATTCCTGACAAAGAGCTAAAATGCTTGGAATTTCCTGATGAGAATGTTTTATATTATTCATAAAGAGCCTCTTTTAATCACAAAAGTGTATGCTAACAAGGAACTTAATGTGGAGCTCCTAGGTAGCCTGAGGATAGAGCTATAACCAAAAGATAAACATACCCATAAAAATGTCAAGTTCATAGTCTCTGACCCTTCAATTCTACTCCTAAGTGTGCATCCAGCATATGCCTATAAATGACCATCATAAATCATGTAGAAACATTTATACTTAGATTATTCAAAATAAACTCCTCATATGGCCCAAACCAAAAGCTGATCATCCATAGACTGGATAAACATGATTGGTAGCATACTCTGAATACAATGCTATATGGCACTGAGAAAGAATGACTACAATCAATATGGATGACCCAGACATGCTATTTAGTGAACAAAGCCAAATGCAAAAGGGTACATAATATGTTGCTTGATTTATATAAACTTCCAAAACAGGAGAAATCAATTTATGGTGTTGTAAATTAGTATAATGGTTAGATTTAAATGTGGTTTAGTGACAGAAAGGGCCCATAGCCAAGGTTTCTGAGGTGCTAGAGATACTCTGTCTCTTAAAATGAATCTGATCTTGGGTGGACTCAGCATGCAACAGTTTGAAGTGGGGCTTGGTTTCTCAGCCAGGTGCAGCTTTATGATGCACCAAATTATGGCCACTAGACCAGTGGTCAATGACAAGGGTTCTAGCTTTTCGACTTTGCTGAAAAGAATTTCCAGAAAGATGAAAACTAGTGAAGCAAGTGAAAAAAGGAAAAGTACATGGAAAGACAGGAACAGACTTGGAGAGTCTCTGAGCTTCACCCTTGCTGGCAGTTTAATCACTTTTTATATAGGACATTCCTTCTGGGTTTCCTTTGGCCAATCATTTTGATTTGTCTCGTCAGAGTCCATACTTGGTATATCTCAGGATCCTCCCATGTGTGTGCATATACCTGTCAGCGAAGATGGATTCTATTTAAGAGTGTATGGGTAGAGTATCCCTTAAAATCACTCTCCTTTGACCAACAAGGAGAGTTTCTGCTCATGTGTGGTTAGGGAGGTCTCTTGACTTCCAGAGTGAGAAATACATGATCTGAGCAGGGTGCAACTTCCTCTCTTAATTGTCCTGCTAGTCTCATCTTTAGGCTTCCCTGATGGCTCAGGGGTAAAGAATTTGCCTGCCAATGTAAGAGATGCAGGTTCGTCCCTAGGCTGGAAACATACCCTGGAGGAGGAAATTGCAGTCCACTCTGGTGTTCTTGCCTGAGAAATCCCATAGACAGAGAGTCTGGTGAGCTTCAGTCCATGGGTGTCACAAAGAGTTGGACATGATTGAGTGCAGGAACATTTGTCAACGATTCAAGATTTGAACAATCTTCAGTATATACTTCAATAAAAAGGTTAACCTATATGAAGAAAAATGGGGCACCAAATCAAAAAAGTGATAAAAGGACTTGGTAACAGATCGAAAGGTACGGGTATAATGAGTAAGAAGACATGAATGACCCCCCCAGGATTCTGATTAGAATGTTTGGGTGATTGATACCACAATTCACTGTGACAGACAAAATCATTTGTGAAGCAAATGTAAAGGGAAAGCAGGTTTGTTTAATTTTGTTGTTTAGTCGTCAAGTCATGTCTGACTCTTTTGTGACTCCGTGGACTGTAGCCTGCCAGGCTCTTCCATTCATGGGATTTCCAGGCAAGAATATGGAATGAGTTACCATTTCCTTCTCCAGGAGATCTTCCCAACCCAGTAATTGACCCATGTCACCTGCATTGGCAGGCAGATTCTCCAGGTGCAGTTTTGCACCAAATTATGGCCACTAGACCAGTGGTCAATGACAAGGGTTCTAGCTTTTGACTTTGCTGAAAAGAATTTCCAGAAAGATGAAAACTAGTGAAGCAAGTGAAAAAAGGAAAAGTACATGGAAAGACAGGAACAGACTTGGAGAGTCTCTGAGCTTCACCCTTGCTGGCAGTTTAATCACTTTTTATATAGGACATTCCTTCTGGGTTTCCTTTGGCCAATCATTTTGATTTGTCTCGTCAGAGTCCATACTTGGTATATCTCAGGATCCTCCCATGTGTGTGCATATACCTGTCAGCGAAGATGGATTCTATTTAAGAGTGTATGGGTAGAGTATCCCTTAAAATCACTCTCCTTTGACCAACAAGGAGAGTTTCTGCTCATGTGTGGTTAGGGAGGTCTCTTGACTTCCAGAGTGAGAAATACATGATCTGAGCAGGGTGCAACTTCCTCTCTTAATTGTCCTGCTAGTCTCATCTT
This sequence comes from Tragulus kanchil, assembly GCA_022376925.1. Taxonomy (NCBI): domain Eukaryota; kingdom Metazoa; phylum Chordata; class Mammalia; order Artiodactyla; family Tragulidae; genus Tragulus; species Tragulus kanchil. The sequence continues at coordinate 126,931,878 of JAIOJX010000028.1, forward strand.
TAGGCTTCCCTGATGGCTCAGGGGTAAAGAATTTGCCTGCCAATGTAAGAGATGCAGGTTCGTCCCTAGGCTGGAAACATACCCTGGAGGAGGAAATTGCAGTCCACTCTGGTGTTCTTGCCTGAGAAATCCCATAGACAGAGAGTCTGGTGAGCTTCAGTCCATGGGTGTCACAAAGAGTTGGACATGATTGAGTGCAGGAACATTTGTCAACGATTCAAGATTTGAACAATCTTCAGTATATACTTCAATAAAAAGGTTAACCTATATGAAGAAAAATGGGGCACCAAATCAAAAAAGTGATAAAAGGACTTGGTAACAGATCGAAAGGTACGGGTATAATGAGTAAGAAGACATGAATGACCCCCCCAGGATTCTGATTAGAATGTTTGGGTGATTGATACCACAATTCACTGTGACAGACAAAATCATTTGTGAAGCAAATGTAAAGGGAAAGCAGGTTTGTTTAATTTTGTTGTTTAGTCGTCAAGTCATGTCTGACTCTTTTGTGACTCCGTGGACTGTAGCCTGCCAGGCTCTTCCATTCATGGGATTTCCAGGCAAGAATATGGAATGAGTTACCATTTCCTTCTCCAGGAGATCTTCCCAACCCAGTAATTGACCCATGTCACCTGCATTGGCAGGCAGATTCGTTACCACAGAGCATCCAAGGGCACCTCTTGTTTAATTTAGTTTTATATAATTTAAAGAAAATTATAAGACAGTTACAGAAAAATATAAAACTCTGTACAACAAGAGAAAGTTCTGTGTAAGCTTGAGTAAACAGAGGAATACTGAGAATGACATATTTAAAGTAATGAAAAAATTGGGCAGAATATGTGCTGGCATAAAATGTAATTTACATGGTTGTTATTTTACATTCCAGATGTCAGCAAGATATTCAAGTGGAACTGTTTTAGACAACAAAAGGAAATATAGGAAGTCAATATCAGAGTGATAGGTGTGGTTTTCCTTCACTTGTATTACAATAAATAATTGATTTTTGAGGGGTAAGAATATAAAGATGTTTCAGTAAATTAAAAACATTCTTGGCTCATGGGAGGTGTCAAATACAAACTGGTATTTACCAATTACATTGCCAATGACTGAATGAGGGCATTTGCCATCTGTCTCTGCAGAGTTTGAACTCTGTCTTATTGGGAGCTGCTGACCTTCAACCCTCCCTGAGCGAGTTCAGGGTGGAGTGAGGCACTCTATGCTCCAGGAAATCTGGTGGGACAGGTCTTTGGATAGGCAGATGATTTTAGGAACAGATTTTATGATCTCAATCCTTGCATCTCCTCATACCTAGAAAAATACTAAATCGCTTCATGGTGAATCAGATCCTCGTGACTAACCAGAAACCCCCTTTGTAAAATGACTAATGGTATTGAAACTGCTCTCATCAAAACCTTATATATTGATCTTCCTCCTGATGCCTCTTTGGAGCAGTCTCTCTGAGCTATCTGAGGTGCTATCTCCCGACTGCAGTCCTAATTGTGACCCAAACAAAACTTAACCCACAACTCTCAGGTTGTTTGTCTTTTTTTAGTTGACAGAGGTAGCCATGGTTGTGGTGTGCTGTGCTAAGTTGCTCCAGTCATGTTTAACCCTTTGTGACCCTATGGACTGTAGCCTTTTGTCCAAGGGATTTTCCAGGCAAGAATACAGGAGTGGGTAGCCATTCCCTCTCCAAGAGATCTTGCTGACTCAGTAAGGGATGCAGAAAAAAGAAGATACTGAGAAAAGTGGTGAACCAAGAGATATAAAGCTGGGGTTTAATTTAAGTTTTATATAATTTAAAGAAAATTATAAGACAGTTACAGAAAAATATAAAACTCTGTACAACAAGAGAAAGTTCTGTGTAAGCTTGAGTAAACAGAGGAATACTGAGAATGACATATTTAAAGTAATGAAAAAATTGGGCAGAATATGTGCTGGCATAAAATGTAATTTACATGGTTGTTATTTTACATTCCAGATGTCAGCAAGATATTCAAGTGGAACTGTTTTAGACAACAAAAGGAAATATAGGAAGTCAATATCAGAGTGATAGGTGTGGTTTTCCTTCACTTGTATTACAATAAATAATTGATTTTTGAGGGGTAAGAATATAAAGATGTTTCAGTAAATTAAAAACATTCTTGGCTCATGGGAGGTGTCAAATACAAACTGGTATTTACCAATTACATTGCCAATGACTGAATGAGGGCATTTGCCATCTGTCTCTGCAGAGTTTGAACTCTGTCTTATTGGGAGCTGCTGACCTTCAACCCTCCCTGAGCGAGTTCAGGGTGGAGTGAGGCACTCTATGCTCCAGGAAATCTGGTGGGACAGGTCTTTGGATAGGCAGATGATTTTAGGAACAGATTTTATGATCTCAATCCTTGCATCTCCTCATACCTAGAAAAATACTAAATCGCTTCATGGTGAATCAGATCCTCGTGACTAACCAGAAACCCCCTTTGTAAAATGACTAATGGTATTGAAACTGCTCTCATCAAAACCTTATATATTGATCTTCCTCCTGATGCCTCTTTGGAGCAGTCTCTCTGAGCTATCTGAGGTGCTATCTCCCGACTGCAGTCCTAATTGTGACCCAAACAAAACTTAACCCACAACTCTCAGGTTGTTTGTCTTTTTTTAGTTGACAGAGGTAGCCATGGTTGTGGTGTGCTGTGCTAAGTTGCTCCAGTCATGTTTAACCCTTTGTGACCCTATGGACTGTAGCCTTTTGTCCAAGGGATTTTCCAGGCAAGAATACAGGAGTGGGTAGCCATTCCCTCTCCAAGAGATCTTGCTGACTCAGTAAGGGATGCAGAAAAAAGAAGATACTGAGAAAAGTGGTGAACCAAGAGATATAAAGCATAAAGATTTTGGGGACTAAATAATAATCATCTAGATTTCATATAGTACTGGCTTACTAATTAAGTGTAATGATTGAAGGAAGACTGCCACATTTGATAAAGAATCTAATATTACATTAATGCTGTTATCTTTAAAAATAATAGAAATATAGCAAATAACAATATCCTTAATTATAGTATTAATAACAATCTAAAAGTAAATAATTTTAACAAAAACACAAATAGTAAACTATTGAATTCAAAATATTGAATTTAAACAAATAAGAATGAGAATTAAATGATATGAAAAAAAGAAAAAAATATATATATATTTTTTTTTTTGGAAAAATATATTTTTATAATACTGTTTATTACAGGGTTATAGATTATTTGGGTCAAGTTCAATTGTCAATAAAAAGGCATAAGAGATATCTTATACTGTGTCCACTAGATGGAGTATCAATCACTTTAAAAATGGATATGAATACAAATTAAAATTCTTTATTATATAATATTAGGTAAAATAAATGTATAAATTTAAATTAAAATGCACATACGCAAAGAAGGGAATGTGTCCAAATTCTAGTGCTGAAATTACGCATAAAAGCTGTACTCCCATAAATTTTGTTTATTTTTTCTAGTGTCTCAGTGTGAGAAAATATATAACAGACATAATTACATATAACTAAAGTACAATTTATTGTTTCATAAAATTTTTTTGCTCATAAATAAAATGCTTCTGAACCTAACCATTATCTGAAAAAATGTTAAACCTTGTATTAAAGGTATGATTATTGGCTGATTAGTTAGTATAAACTAACTTTGTAGTAAATAGAACTCAAAATACATAAAGCTAAAATACACGTGGAATTTATTCTTGTTCAAGTATCCATGCCTGTCTGATAAATATGCCAAGAATCAACCATTTAGGAGTCAGGCTCAGAAGGACTCAGACATCTTCAATAAATGCCTTCTAATGTCTTGTTAGGAATCATCTCCTTTCTGCTCATCAGGGGGTTTTATGAATTAGGCCTCAAAGGGTTACAATCACTTTTGTGAACATTACTTCTTGTACCTTTTTATCTATTTCTGTGTAAAACAACAGCCCCCAAACTCCAATATCCTCACACATTAACAATTCTTTTTTTTTCCTTACAATTTTATGGCTTGTTTAAGCAATTTTTTCTGATGCTTTTATTTTGGCTTAGTGATGTGGCTATATTCAGCTGATGGGTCAGTGGAAGGGTGAGCTTAGGTTGGTCAAGTGGGCTTCTATCCCCAGGCAGTCTTGCAACTCAGGCTTCTTCAAAGCATGTGCACTTCAGGGCAGTGTTTCAAGAGGATGAACACAAAAGTTGCAAGATCCCTAAAAGCAACTTCATAGGTCACATGACATTACTTTGCTACATTCTATTGGGCAAAACAAGTCACAATGTCCGCATGAATTTAAAAAGGTCAGAAATGAGCTTGATTGAAGTAGTAGTAAAGTCACATTGCAAAAGGATGAGGATACATGGAGTCACGGTTCACTAGGGCATTACTATTAATATAATAATTAGTTATAGCTTTGATATGTGGCTACAGCTATATAGAAGTAAGACTGGGAAATAAGGCCTAATTCTGTTCCTAGGAAGGCAATAATTTATTTATTTTAAAGACCCACAAAGGGCTTCCTTGGTGGTCCAGTGGGTGAGCACACCGCCTTGCAGTGCAAGGGGTACCAGTTCGATCCCTGGCCTGGGAAGATCCCACGTGCCACAGAGTGGCAGGACCGATGTGTCCAACTACCGAGCCGGAACTCTGGAGTGCATGTGCCCAGAGCCCGTGCTCTGCAGAGAGAGAGGCCACTGCGATGGGAGGCCCACACAGGCCAAAAAGAACAAAGAAATAAATGAAAGACCAATAGAAGTGCCCCCCAAAAAAAGAAAAAAAAAAGTCATACTAAAAAAAAAAGTAATTAAAGACCCACAAAAACATTAGACAATCTCTGCCATACTAGGTAGCTTTTTCCCCCCTTGTGAACTGTGTGTTAAATCTTCAGTGGACATTGGAAGTTGATGAATGATGTTGAAGGTTATCATGAAGTTCTATCATTGCACTCAAGTTTTCCATTTTAACAAAATGTGTTAATTCCATTTTGTCTGAGGGACTATACCTTGTTTGCCAACCCAGTTTAAGCTTCAAGCTTTCTGGTCAAGGTGTCCCAGGTACACCATGGTAGTGGACCAAAATTCTAGGCAAACAAACGAATGAGATATAAGGTATCAAAAATTGTCAATAGTGACATTATCTACAATCTACCAGTGAAGAAATGGAAGCCAGAGAGTGTAGTCAGCTTCAGAGTGAAGTTACAGTTTGGGTTAGTACTTTAAAATCTTTTCCATGCCATGCTAAGGGATTTGCAGTTAATCATCTATGCAGTGTGAGCTCTTGCACATTTTAAAGGGAAAAGGAGTGTAAACAGAGTTACATATCAGAAAGGTCAATATGACAATATTAAAGGAAATACTTCCTGGGAAAGCACAAAGTTGCAAGATCCCTAAAAGCAACTTCATAGGTCACATGACATTACTTTGCTACATTCTATTGGGCAAAACAAGTCACAATGTCCGCATGAATTTAAAAGGTCAGAAATGAGCTTGATTGAAGTAGTAGTAAAGTCACATTGCAAAAGGATGAGGATACATGGAGTCACGGTTCACTAGGGCATTACTATTAATATAATAATTAGTTATAGCTTTGATATGTGGCTACAGCTATATAGAAGTAAGACTGGGAAATAAGGCCTAATTCTGTTCCTAGGAAGGCAATAATTTATTTATTTTAAAGACCCACAAAGGGCTTCCTTGGTGGTCCAGTGGGTGAGCACACCGCCTTGCAGTGCAAGGGGTACCAGTTCGATCCCTGGCCTGGGAAGATCCCACGTGCCACAGAGTGGCAGGACCGATGTGTCCAACTACCGAGCCGGAACTCTGGAGTGCATGTGCCCAGAGCCCGTGCTCTGCAGAGAGAGAGGCCACTGCGATGGGAGGCCCACACAGGCCAAAAAGAACAAAGAAATAAATGAAAGACCAATAGAAGTGCCCCCCAAAAAAAGAAAAAAAAAAGTCATACTAAAAAAAAAAGTAATTAAAGACCCACAAAAACATTAGACAATCTCTGCCATACTAGGTAGCTTTTTCCCCCCTTGTGAACTGTGTGTTAAATCTTCAGTGGACATTGGAAGTTGATGAATGATGTTGAAGGTTATCATGAAGTTCTATCATTGCACTCAAGTTTTCCATTTTAACAAAATGTGTTAATTCCATTTTGTCTGAGGGACTATACCTTGTTTGCCAACCCAGTTTAAGCTTCAAGCTTTCTGGTCAAGGTGTCCCAGGTACACCATGGTAGTGGACCAAAATTCTAGGCAAACAAACGAATGAGATATAAGGTATCAAAAATTGTCAATAGTGACATTATCTACAATCTACCAGTGAAGAAATGGAAGCCAGAGAGTGTAGTCAGCTTCAGAGTGAAGTTACAGTTTGGGTTAGTACTTTAAAATCTTTTCCATGCCATGCTAAGGGATTTGCAGTTAATCATCTATGCAGTGTGAGCTCTTGCACATTTTAAAGGGAAAAGGAGTGTAAACAGAGTTACATATCAGAAAGGTCAATATGACAATATTAAAGGAAATACTTCCTGGGAAAGTGGCTGAGGTAAGTTGATTGATTTGATTACATGTGAATAATGTCTGAATGCATGTAACTGGAGAGAGAAGATGGATTAATAATAATATCTGGATTGAATCCACATGACTTGATAGCTGATGGTGAACAAGAAGATGGGAAAATTCTAGGTTGTTCTCTGTGCAGTTTGTGGCATTTAAAGGAACCCTGCCACAGTGAGAGAGGGAAGAAATGTAGCTCTTTTTCAACTTGACAATCTTTGTCCTGTTAAAATTATATATTTCTACAATGAGTATGTTGTCTCTTAAAATATCTAAGTGGGTCATCTATTCTAATTCATCCACCCATGGGCTTCCATTTTCAATTTCCAACTTCTAGAAAGAGTCCCTTTTATTTTTTCCTAAAGTGCAGAAAAATGCTGCTTAGGTAGAAACAGTCATTGGTGGAGAAGTTGAGTATAATATCTGGGTTTATGACTTGAGTCACTGGGTCAAGTTTTAGAGCTTTGCTTCGCTCTGTATGAAAGGATCAGCTTTGTTAGGGAGCTTATTAGAAATGCAGAATTTTCAGTCTGAATACTCAATTATAATCTGCATTTTACCCAGATAACAGAAAGACTTATATACAATGAACTGGAAAGCATCTTTTTAGAGTACAGATTGAATAATGTGTCCTAGTTTTGTTATTTGTTATTTTCCATGCATTTGGCCAGAAAAATCTTCTATTATAGGTGAAGGTCATGGGTCAAATCATACAACAGCTTCCTCCTGCTTCTGTAGAAATAAGACTCAGAGGAAGAAGGCATATTTTAAAGATGTGAAACAGGTAAAGTAATAAATATTATCACAACGTTTATGCTAAGGGATTTGCAGTTATAGTACAATTCTATGCAAAAAGTGAAGAAATGGAAGCCAGAGAGTGTAGTCAGCTTCAGAGTGAAGTTACAGTTTGGGTTAGTACTTTAAAATCTTTTCCATGCCATGCTAAGGGATTTGCAGTTAATCATCTATGCAGTGTGAGCTCTTGCACATTTTAAAGGGAAAAGGAGTGTAAACAGAGTTACATATCAGAAAGGTCAATATGACAATATTAAAGGAAATACTTCCTGGGAAAGTGGCTGAGGTAAGTTGATTGATTTGATTACATGTGAATAATGTCTGAATGCATGTAACTGGAGAGAGAAGATGGATTAATAATAATATCTGGATTGAATCCACATGACTTGATAGCTGATGGTGAACAAGAAGATGGGAAAATTCTAGGTTGTTCTCTGTGCAGTTTGTGGCATTTAAAGGAACCCTGCCACAGTGAGAGAGGGAAGAAATGTAGCTCTTTTCCAACTTGACAATCTTTGTCCTGTTAAAATTATATATTTCTACAATGAGTATGTTGTCTCTTAAAATATCTAAGTGGGTCATCTATTCTAATTCATCCACCCATGGGCTTCCATTTTCAATTTCCAACTTCTAGAAAGAGTCCCTTTTATTTTTTCCTAAAGTGCAGAAAAATGCTGCTTAGGTAGAAACAGTCATTGGTGGAGAAGTTGAGTATAATATCTGGGTTTATGACTTGAGTCACTGGGTCAAGTTTTAGAGCTTTGCTTCGCTCTGTATGAAAGGATCAGCTTTGTTAGGGAGCTTATTAGAAATGCAGAATTTTCAGTCTGAATACTCAATTATAATCTGCATTTTACCCAGATAACAGAAAGACTTATATACAATGAACTGGAAAGCATCTTTTTAGAGTACAGATTGAATAATGTGTCCTAGTTTTGTTATTTGTTATTTTCCATGCATTTGGCCAGAAAAATCTTCTATTATAGGTGAAGGTCATGGGTCAAATCATACAACAGCTTCCTCCTGCTTCTGTAGAAATAAGACTCAGAGGAAGAAGGCATATTTTTAAAGATGTGAAACAGGTAAAGTAATAAATATTATCACAAGTTTGTCATAGTGGCACTTTAATTTATAAAAGACTTTCTATAATCAATTATATGATTTTGTAACTGAAGGCATAAATGTGATATTAATTTAATACACAGGTGAAAAAATGAAAGCTATTAAAAGAAGATCAATTAAGCAGACAGTCAAAATGGGATAAAATACCAAGTTTATAAAATTTATGGTCCCCATACCAGTAAACATGGCTTTAAAGTAGAGGAAAGCAAAGATACTGAGTTTCACATGAATTTAGATTCCTAGATTGTAAGTTCTCACCAGTTATTACATGGTCCATGTCTTCATTTCTTCTTAGACTCTGCTCAAATTTCAATTGCTGCTGAGACTTTTCCTGTCCCACCCTATGTAAAAGAGTAATCCTTCCTGCACTTTCAAAATTTTCCTATTATGCTTATTATGCTTCATTTCCCTCTGAAGTACAACGTATTTACCTGCTTATTTCTTTTTTTAATTGGGGTACAATTGCTTTACAATGCTGTGTTAATTTTCTGCTGTACACTGAAGTGAATCAGTTATATGTGTATATGTATATATGTATCAACAAATATTGGTCCAGCTAGTACACAACTGTCCCAAAAATATAGTTTACAAAATGATTACCAAAATCTTTTCATTTAATAAGGAACCAGAGAAGTTATCTTTTACCTCTCTGAAATCAGAGAATATAAATATTTGCAATTGATCCTAAAGACTGGGAAAATAACCTTCAGAAATTTAATAAGGTGTTTTAAAAAGTAAGCCAGCACGTGTGAGTTCTGTCCGTTTCCACTGTTGACTTCAAAGCACAGAAATAGAGGCAGTCAATTACAAAACAGTCCATTCTCTAATAAGATGGTATTGCTTCTAAAAGGAGTCACAGTCCTAACTACTTAAAAACCTACTTTCCATAGGAAATACGACTGGATCTATACACATCAGAAACAAGGGAAACCAAGTTATAAACAAAAAGCATTCACTGGAAAAGTTTTGTCCAGGAGTAAATAGAATAATGGCCAAATACTTTTCCATAAATTAAAATAAAATAATGACATGACGGTGGCTGAGAAACAGTTCCATAATGTAGAACTGTACAAAGTCAAGAAAGGCTATCAAAGACAAAAAAATATATCACAATCTGGCATGGCAAAACACAGTTTAAGAAGTTAAATCATCACATAAACTAAAGCAAATTGTAAGGATGCAAGAGAAGAGGAATGATCCAAATACCATACGGGCACTTGCTGAGAAGCACAATGGAACAGCATAAGAACGTGGAATTCAATTTGAGAAGAGAATCTACACTCCAAGTTTTGACTGAATGCCAGGTATCTCAAATAATTCCTGAAGACTTGGGAACAATGGGGCTTCATGAGCACTGAAAATTAACCAGATGATTTAGGAAAGAGCCTCATGTTAAGGAAAAACTGCCAGGAATATTATCCTAGTTAAGCAGGGCAAGTACAATAATAGCAAAGAAAGAAATCCACATGAGTGGGAATAGGAAAGAAAGCCAGGAGATACCACAAAACAGGAGGCCGTATTTTGATCACTTCACAAGAACAGTAAGTGGGAGGTTTCTAGAGAAGTGAAACCATTCAGGAAGGCAAACCTAATCTAACAATGAGCAGTAGAAAATGATCATGACCAAGAGTTCCATTACCAGAACTATTTTAAGACATGAAGAGAATAAAAAGCTGGATAACATCCTTAAAAACAATGAAAAAGTATCAGAAAAACATGCCCACAGATTAGATTTAAATTATACTCAAACAAAACAAAGATTGTTGTTGTTTAAGTCACTAAGTCATTTCAGACTCTTTTGTAACCCCACAAACTGCAGCCTGCCAGGCTCCTCTGTCCATGGGATTTTCCAGGCAAGAATACAGGATTGGGTTGCCATTTCCTCTTTAGGATGAATAAATAAATTTATATGTATTCATATGTAATTCAAAATCAATTAGAAAGCTCTTTTTTTACTCTGTGAAAAGTGGCTAATTTGTATGTTTACTTGGGGATTGAGGACTGCTGATCTAAAACAAATAGACTGTAGTTATTTCTTCAGCAAAGATGAGTTTATTCAGAATCAGCAGAAAATTGCAGTTTGAGGTCTACCACCATGGTAAGTCAAGTGCAAGTGCCCACACAGGAAGTGAAGGGGACTGTTATAGAGGGGAAAATGCAGAGAGTGAATGCTCCCCTTCAGGTCGTCAGACTCTATTTAGCTGAAGTTTCTGTGTTATTACTTTATTTTTAATAAGTCCTTATTCCAATATGTGTAGGGGGGAGGAGCACCATTCAGCAGTCCTTGAATAATCCTCCAGGTACCAGCTGGATTTCCTAGAATTCAACTCAATTGTGACTTGACTTACCCAGAGATAATGTCAGTTCTCACAGGTTAGGGGTTCAGTCCTACAAGACTTCCCCCTACTTCAGAGGCCAACTGCAAGCTAATGTTTGCTATAAATCAGACATCCTCATGACAATATCCTCGAGTACAATCAATTTGCTGATATGGCTCACAAGACTCAGAGAAACATTTTGCTTACTAGATAACTGGTGCCAACTCAAAAAGAAAAAACAACTTGAGAGTTGTGGGTTAAGTTTTATTTGGGGCATAATTAGGACTGCAGCCTGGAAGACAGCACCCCAGATAGCTTTAAGAAACTGCTCCAAAGACATAGGGACGGAAAGCCAATATAAGGGTTTGGGGGGGGAGGGATTCAAATACCATCAAGTAAAGGGTTTCCAAAGGGGTTTTTGTTTTACAAATCATTTGGTTCTGACAGGCAGAAGTGAAGTGTAAGGGTTTTGTTTTACAAGTAGTCTGGGTCTGTCTAGAGCTTTTGGGTGTGAGGAGATTCAAGGATTGAGATGATAAAATCTATCCCTAAAAAGTCATTTACCTATCTAAAGACCTGCCCCACCAGATTCCTTGGAGCACAGAGTGCCTCTACTCCACCATGATCTCCATCAGGGGGTATTGAAGGTCAGCAGCTCTCAACAGCACTGGCTGTGGTCTCTGCAGAGGCAGAGGGCAAATGTCCTTCTTGTCCAGTCATTGGCAATGTAATTGGTAAATGCCAGTTTGTAATTGACACTGGCTTGTTAGCAAAGGATACAACTCAGGAATGGTCAGATGGACAGACATATAGGGCATGAGCATGGGACTTGTACACGTTTCCTGACACACCACTCTCCCACCAATCTGAAAACTCTCCTAAATCCCAATGGAGTCTTCATTACATAAACATTACTTGCCTTTGGTGATTAATTCAACCCCCAGCTCTCTTCCCTTCCTGGAAATCATCGGGTGAGACTGAAAGTTCCACACCTCTATTTGTGGTTGGTTTCTCTGGCAGTTAGATCCCATCCCTAGGTGCTTTCCAAAAGTCACCAAAGAAGCTTGTTATGACTAACAAGACATTCATTTCACCATTGTGGCTCTAGAGTATTTTTGGGAACTGGGAGCGAACATAAGAAAAGATACTTCCATTTCTCTTGTGATTCAGAAAATTCCAATGGTTTTGGGAGCTGTGAGGCAGGAACTGTGGATGAAATCAAATATATACTTCTTATGATTCACAATATTGTAATAGTTTAATTAAAAATGCATGCGCGGGCTTCCCTGGTGGTCCAGTGGGTAAGGACACTGCCTTGCAGTGCAAGGGGCGCTGGTTCAATCCCTGGCCTGGGAAGATCCCACATGCTGCGGGGCGGCTGGACTGATGTGTCCAATTACCGAACCGGAGCTCTGGAGCGCATGCTCTGCGACAACAGAGGCCACCGCGATGGAAGACCCACATGGGCCAAGGAACAAAGATGGATGAAAAGAGACAAATGAAAGACCAATAGAAGTGGCCTGCTCACTCCCCTCCCTCTCCACCCCACCCCCGGCCAATAAAAAAGAATGTTAAAATACACCTTATTAAAAAAAAAAAAGCATGCGTGTGCTAAGTCACTTCATGCATAGCAGTGTATATAATATTTTTTTGCCATTTATGTAAAAAATGAAAAAGATATAAATGTGCATTTTTTGTGCTTGTTTACTTATATGTGCAACAAATATTTCCAAAAAGATTGAAAGAACAATAGTTTCTTTCTCATTGTAAATGAATTAGAGGACAGAAGATAGGATATAGAGATTTTTCACTGTACACTTATTAGTGTGCTTAGGCTGTCCTAACAAAATATCATACTGGGTAGATTAAAAAACAAATTTATTTCTCACATTTCTGGAGGCTGAAGTCCAAGATTAAGATGCCAGCAGGGTTGAATTCTGGTGAAACCTCTCTTTTGGCTGGGACTTGTACACGTTTCCTGACACACCACTCTCCCACCAATCTGAAAACTCCCAATGGAGTCTTCATTACATAAACATTACTTGCCTTTGGTGATTAATTCAACCCCCAGCTCTCTTCCCTTCCTGGAAATCATCGGGTGAGACTGAAAGTTCCACACCTCTATTTGTGGTTGGTTTCTCTGGCAGTTAGATCCCATCCCTAGGTGCTTTCCAAAAGTCACCAAAGAAGCTTGTTATGACTAACAAGACATTCATTTCACCATTGTGGCTCTAGAGTATTTTTGGGAACTGGGAGCGAACATAAGAAAAGATACTTCCATTTCTCTTGTGATTCAGAAAATTCCAATGGTTTTGGGAGCTGTGAGGCAGGAACTGTGGATGAAATCAAATATATACTTCTTATGATTCACAATATTGTAATAGTTTAATTAAAAATGCATGCGCGGGCTTCCCTGGTGGTCCAGTGGGTAAGGACACTGCCTTGCAGTGCAAGGGGCGCTGGTTCAATCCCTGGCCTGGGAAGATCCCACATGCTGCGGGGCGGCTGGACTGATGTGTCCAATTACCGAACCGGAGCTCTGGAGCGCATGCTCTGCGACAACAGAGGCCACCGCGATGGAAGACCCACATGGGCCAAGGAACAAAGATGGATGAAAAGAGACAAATGAAAGACCAACAGAAGTGGCCCGCCCACCCCCCTCCCTCTCCACCCCACCCCCGGCCAATAAAAAAGAATGTTAAAATACACCTTATTAAAAAAAAAAAAGCATGCGTGTGCTAAGTCACTTCATGCATAGCAGTGTATATAATATTTTTTTGCCATTTATGTAAAAAATGAAAAAGATATAAATGTGCATTTTTTGTGCTTGTTTACTTATATGTGCAACAAATATTTCCAAAAAGATTGAAAGAACAATAGTTTCTTTCTCATTGTAAATGAATTAGAGGACAGAAGATAGGATATAGAGATTTTTCACTGTACACTTATTAGTGTGCTTAGGCTGTCCTAACAAAATATCATACTGGGTAGATTAAAAAACAAATTTATTTCTCACATTTCTGGAGGCTGAAGTCCAAGATTAAGATGCCAGCAGGGTTGAATTCTGGTGAAACCTCTCTTTTTGGCTTCTAGAGGACTGTTTTCTCATTGTGTCCTCACATAGCCTTTCCTCTGTACATATGTGCAGAGAGAAACAGGGAGATCTGTGGTACTTTTTCCTTTTTTAAATAAGAACACCAGTTCTGTTTGAATAGGACTGCACCTATATAGCCTTAATTGTTGTTGTTGTTAAGTTGATTAAGTCGAGTCCAATTCTTTGTGACCCCATGGACTGTAGCACACTAGATTTCTCTGTCTATGGGACTTCCAAGGCAAGAACACTGGTGTGGGTTGCTCTTGTCTTTTCCAAGGGATCTTCCTGATCCAGTGATTGAATCTGCATCTCCTGCTTGGCAGGAGAATTTTTTACCTCCAGATACCAGATGGATTTCCTAGAATTCAACTGAGATACCTTAGCCTTAATTACTTCCTTATAGACTCTGTTTTCAAGTACAGTCCAGATGGAGGGTTAGAGAGTCACCATATGAATTTTCAGTGAACACTATTCATTCCGTTACATATGCTTTCTGAAATGTTTTTACTTTGGAACAGGAAAATAAATGAATGAGTGAATGAACAAATGGATGAGTGAATGAAGGAAATAAAACCTAGGCCAATAAATAAACAATTGCTTTAAAGAAAGAAAGAAACATAAGTTGACACTAATGAATGTTTAATCAATGGTGTGAAGGACTGATCTGAACTTCCTTATATAAATAGATAGAAATGATAAAAATTAAAAGTGTTGGAAAAAGGTCTTAGCCAATAGACCAAAAAGAAAAGTCTCATGACATTCAAAGCAAACTTACATTTAAATGTTATAACTTTTCTAAGAAAAAAATCATACAGATCTGTAACAAAGTAATGAATAGGGGCTTCGCTCGTGGTCCAGTGGGTAAGGACACTGCCTTGCAGTGCAAGGGGCGCCGGTTCCACCCCTGGCCTGGGAAGATCCCACGTGTCACGGAGCAGCTGGACCGATGTGTCCAATTACCGAGTTGGAGCTCTGGAGCGCATGTGCCTGGAGCCAGTGCTCTGTGACAACAGAGGCCACTGTGATGGGAGGCCCACATGGGCCAAGGAACAAAGATGGATGAAAATAGATAAAAATGAAAGACCAATAGAAGTGACCCGCCTGCCCCACTCCCTCACCAACCCGCCCCCCCCTGCCCCAAAAAAGAAAGTAATGAATACATCAGTTTAGCTACCACAAGTTAGCTAAAAATAATATGAATCTTTGATGGGAACTATATAATTATATGGAATTTTTCTCATCCTATTCTAGTGGGATTGCATTTCTATACACTTCATAGCTATTTGTGAACACATCTGAGAATTTGTTCATGAATCTTAATATAGTCATAACTTAAAAAAAAAAAAAACTCTAGAAATTCTTCTTAGAAGACGTAATGCACAACACAAAGTATTATAAATATATTATAAACTATGATATATATATATGCATAAAAATCTACATATACATTTATATATGTATATATGTATTTAAATATAAAGCTATGGTGTAAGTTATAATAGTGGAACTTGAAAATGAGCTGTGTTAGCATAGTGACAAAATAAATTACGATAGTGCATATACTTATAAAATATTATAAGCCTCGTGATTTAATGATAAAATATGTTGTTTTTGAAAAATATGCTTACTACAGGGCTTCCCTAGTGGTCCAGTGGGTACAGAGTCCACCTTGCAGTGTAAGGGGAACGAGTTTAATCTCTGGCCTAGGAGCGGATTGGTGTGTCTAATCATGAGCCAGCGCTCTGGAGAGCATGCACCCAGAGTCGGTGCTCTGCTATGAGAGAGGCCACTGCGATGGGAGGCCCACACAGGCCAAAGAATAAAGATGGATGAAAATAAGTAAATTAAAAAAACAATGAAAGAGGCCCAAATTAAAAAATAATATATGCTTGTTAGAGACTTATATATACATTATATTCCCTGAACTATGAAAATTTACATAACTAGAATGACCTCCATTTGACCTAAGTTAACTACTGTAATGCATTTATCATGATTTTGGCGTCATCTAAAATGTATGGACTGCAAAAATTTCTTTGAAAATGGAAATTTGCTCATGATGATCCTTCATGATTTATGCCAACAATTTAAACATTAAGTCTTCATCCATTCTTTTTATTTCCTAAATCCTAACATTCAAGATTTGGAATAAAATTTTTCCTGTCTCGCTGTCCTTTTATGGTTAGAGAATAAAGTCCCATACTGTTTAAATCAAACTATGTTCTATTCCAGATCCTAAAATAGTCCTTCATCTTTTTATGTCTCTCTGCCTTCCCCTCTCTCTCTCCCTCTCTCTCTCTCTATATATATATACATAAATGCACATGCATACATATATTTTTCATTACGTATATATTTTATCACATATGTGTGTGCATGCTCAGTTGTGTTCAACTGTTTGTGACCCCTGGGATTGTAGTCCACCAGGTTCCTCTGTTCATGGGGTTTCCCAGGCAAGAATACTGGAATATGTTGCCATTTCCTTCTCCAGGGTTCATTACATATATATATATACTCCACAGAATACAGTTGCTTCAACCTAGACCTATAAATCATGTTTTTTCAGTGTGTATACTCTATGCCTCTGTCTGTTCTGCATTATTACCGCTGAATGTAATTGTTATCAATTGTCTTACAAGACATGGGACCATGGTGTAGATGTATTAAAAGAGAACTGCACACTAACTCACAGCGTTTCATTTAAATAAAGTTATTTCAGAAACAATGATACACAGATAAATTTTGAACAATGACTAGGAGTTAACCAGATGTAGAAGATAGAAAATGGTTTCTAGGAAGATGAAGAAAACCATAGAAGTAAGAAGAAACAAACTTTTATTTTATTTTTTACTTTTACGGAGTTTTGTAAGAGGAGATCGAGTGCAATGGAGCGGATTGGTGTGTCTAATCATGAGCCAGCGCTCTGAGAGCGAAGTCGGTGCTCTGCTATGAGAGAGGCCACTGCGATGGAGGCCACACAGGCCAAAGAATAAAGATGGATGAAAATAAGTAAATTAAAAAAACAATGAAAGAGGCCCAAATTAAAAAATAATATATGCTTGTTAGAGACTTATATATACATTATATTCCCTGAACTATGAAAATTTACATAACTAGAATGACCTCCATTTGACCTAAGTTAACTACTGTAATGCATTTATCATGATTTTGGCGTCATCTAAAATGTATGGACTGCAAAAATTTCTTTGAAAATGGAAATTTGCTCATGATGATCCTTCATGATTTATGCCAACAATTTAAACATTAAGTCTTCATCCATTCTTTTTATTTCCTAAATCCTAACATTCAAGATTTGGAATAAAATTTTTCCTGTCTCGCTGTCCTTTTATGGTTAGAGAATAAAGTCCCATACTGTTTAAATCAAACTATGTTCTATTCCAGATCCTAAAATAGTCCTTCATCTTTTTATGTCTCTCTGCCTTCCCTCTCTCTCCCTCTCTCTCTCTCTATATATATATACATAAATGCACATGCATACATATATTTTTCATTACGTATATATTTTATCACATATGTGTGTGCATGCTCAGTTGTGTTCAACTGTTTGTGACCCCTGGGATTGTAGTCCACCAGGTTCCTCTGTTCATGGGGTTTCCCAGGCAAGAATACTGGAATATGTTGCCATTTCCTTCTCCAGGGTTCATTACATATATATATATACTCCACAGAATACAGTTGCTTCAACCTAGACCTATAAATCATGTTTTTTCAGTGTGTATACTCTATGCCTCTGTCTGTTCTGCATTATTACCGCTGAATGTAATTGTTATCAATTGTCTTACAAGACATGGGACCATGGTGTAGATGTATTAAAAGAGAACTGCACACTAACTCACAGCGTTTCATTTAAATAAAGTTATTTCAGAAACAATGATACACAGATAAATTTTGAACAATGACTAGGAGTTAACCAGATGTAGAAGATAGAAAATGGTTTCTAGGAAGATGAAGAAAACCATAGAAGTAAGAAGAAACAAACTTCTTTTATTTTATTTTTTTTACTTTTACGGAGTTTTGTGGGATGGAGAGGGAGATGGGAAGGAAGTTCAAGGGGGAGGAGATATATGCATACCTGTGGCTGATTCAGGATGATTTGTGGCAGTAAAAAAACAAAATCTTTTAAAGAATATGCACATTACAGTGGTTCGTGTTCAGTGCTTCTGTAGGGGAATAGCTAGGGATGAGTTTGAAAAATTGAACCAGTAACTTATTATGGATGTCTTTAAATGATATTCCAAGGATTTAGTTTTATCTGAAATAACAGACTGTAGGATCCCCACATATTTTTTGGCACAACCAGTGGTTATGGTAAAGGGAAGAGCAAGCTAAATAGTTATCTGAAACAGTTTTGCCAAGTCCAGGAAAACCCAACTAAGACAGAAAAAGGCATTCCATCTTTTCTTGTCATGAGCTCCTGAGACTTTCTTGCAAGAGAGGATGCTGAAAGGAGACCAGGTCAAGTATGGTGGTTATGTGCCTCTGGAGAAGTAACAGGACCAGCTAAAGCACTCTAAGAGTCTGCTGACTCTGTTGACGTAATTTGTACCTTTTTACCTATTTAGTTCAATGCTGGGCTGACAGTCAGCATGAATTTATGAAGTCTCTTTACTACTATATAATTATATTACTATGCTTTATTACTATATTTCCAAAAATATCTCTGAATATCTTAGCACTTAATATATCCAAATATAAGAACTACTTAATGAATAATAACTCCTATTTCAGTTGATCTGGTAATATCATGCTCTGAATCTAAGAGAATTGAAGGTCAAAACACTCTAAACATATATTTTATATATTTATTTATATTTTTGAAAGGCAACAATAAAGTTCGTGTCAAAATCTCAAGTTTCAATTAAATTCATTGTTAGTGTTTCTAAGTCAGAATAAGAATTGTGAATGAGCTGTGGACTCATCAAGTAAACTCCTATTTCTTCAGAAAATAAAGACTTGACAAGGAAAATCATAATTTCACAATAGACATTATGTCGTTTCAAATCTATTTCCAATGTCATCTGTACTACTTTATCCATTCTTTTCACTCTAGATTATATTTTCTCACTGAAGACCTCAGTGTTAGGAACTTTACGGAGTTTTGTAAGGATGGAACAAACTTCTTATTTTACTTTTGACTTTTACGGAGTTTTGTGGGATGGAGAGGGAGATGGGAAGGAAGTTCAAGGGGGAGGAGATATATGCATACCTGTGGCTGATTCAGGATGATTTGTGGCAGTAAAAAAACAAAATCTTTTAAAGAATATGCACATTACAGTGGTTCGTGTTCAGTGCTTCTGTAGGGGAATAGCTAGGGATGAGTTTGAAAAATTGAACCAGTAACTTATTATGGATGTCTTTAAATGATATTCCAAGGATTTAGTTTTATCTGAAATAACAGACTGTAGGATCCCCACATATTTTTTGGCACAACCAGTGGTTATGGTAAAGGGAAGAGCAAGCTAAATAGTTATCTGAAACAGTTTTGCCAAGTCCAGGAAAACCCAACTAAGACAGAAAAAGGCATTCCATCTTTTCTTGTCATGAGCTCCTGAGACTTTCTTGCAAGAGAGGATGCTGAAAGGAGACCAGGTCAAGTATGGTGGTTATGTGCCTCTGGAGAAGTAACAGGACCAGCTAAAGCACTCTAAGAGTCTGCTGACTCTGTTGACGTAATTTGTACCTTTTTACCTATTTAGTTCAATGCTGGGCTGACAGTCAGCATGAATTTATGAAGTCTCTTTACTACTATATAATTATATTACTATGCTTTATTACTATATTTCCAAAAATATCTCTGAATATCTTAGCACTTAATATATCCAAATATAAGAACTACTTAATGAATAATAACTCCTATTTCAGTTGATCTGGTAATATCATGCTCTGAATCTAAGAGAATTGAAGGTCAAAACACTCTAAACATATATTTTATATATTTATTTATATTTTTGAAAGGCAACAATAAAGTTCGTGTCAAAATCTCAAGTTTCAATTAAATTCATTGTTAGTGTTTCTAAGTCAGAATAAGAATTGTGAATGAGCTGTGGACTCATCAAGTAAACTCCTATTTCTTCAGAAAATAAAGACTTGACAAGGAAAATCATAATTTCACAATAGACATTATGTCGTTTCAAATCTATTTCCAATGTCATCTGTACTACTTTATCCATTCTTTTCACTCTAGATTATATTTTCTCACTGAAGACCTCAGTGTTAGGAATTCTGTTAAAGGGATCATATGGAGGTTAAATAAGTTTTCAGTGATAGAAACTATAAAAGATTTCATTCTCACAAGTTGTCAATTGGAGATTTTTAACTGACAGTAATTGGACAGGCTGAAAATTAACAGAAAATGTGAGAGGAATAAAACTTTTAGCCACATATATAATTTTCACAGTGACTCTCTTCAAATGAAAGGTTGCTCTTTAGTTTCAGATACTGAAAGAAGTGAAAATAAAATTATAACCGCTTTTCATACTTACTAGTATGTATTAATTTATATAATATATAATGTATACAACATATACTGTATATAATGATTTGCATACAATTATAATATATATAAAGATAGTTTTCAGAAAATCATTTAATACATTTAAGAACAATTTGTAACTTTCTAAATAATTGAGGAGTTTGGATTTCATAACTTAAATAAGGAGTCCTTGGAGAAAGCATTGCTTTCATCCACTTGAAAAAATTGATTTATTAAACACATAACATTATTCTACCTGTTTTTAATTGATTTCAGTCATATGTAGTCATTTACATTTAAGAATTGGGCTGTTTAGAGATCAGATCTATCCTTTAGAACAGAATTCTTAGACTACTACATAACACCTTCAGAATTTGTTTCATTTTTCTCATAAACCCACTACATTACTTTCTATTCTTATCCCAAAGTTCACTCCTTTTTCCTTTAACATTGATGATGGATTTTTTTTTTTTTTTTTTTTTTTTTACTATCCATTTTACTCTGCTTTTTGTGTCACACAAGGATGTATGTTCTATACGACAGAGTCCTTTCTGTCATTTCTATTTGCTCACTGCTATAATCACAGCACCTAGAAAAATACCTAGAAGATAATGGGCTTTCAGTAAATATTTGTGGAATGAATATCTGCTCCAGTTTGTGTTTTGCCGGAAGAAAAAACACAATTGAGATCTATAATATTGAGAAATTGAGATCTAGAGGGACTGTGTTGCCCAAGTTTTAATGACTAGTCTGTAGAAGCTTCTGAAACTCAACTAGGTTTTATAATACTTGAAACAAGATTAATATATTTCCTAGTTTTTCATACATAAGCTCTGGACAATACACACACACACACACACACACACACACACACAGGCATACATACACATAAATATTATAGACATGTAAATATCTATTGAACAAAACAATTTTTCCTCAATTTATATTATTTCAAATACTTTTCAAGAGATACATTCTAATGGGACCACTATTTATGACTGCTAAAATGAATTTGAAAGGGGCTTCCCCTGTGACTCACTGGTAAAGAATCTGCCTGAAATACAGGAGCCACAAGAGACACAGGTTTGATTCCACAGTCTGGAAAATACACAGGAGGAGGGCATGGCAACCCACTCCAGTATTCTTGTCTAGAAAATCCCATCGGCTTAAAAGCCTAGCAGACTACAATCCATAGGGTTGCAAACAGTTGGACATGACAGAAGTGATTAGCAAGCAACATGGATCTGATATAACAAAAAGTAAAATTTGTTTATTTAACAGACATAATGAAACATTGCTATTGTCACATATTACCAGAAATCTGAGCGAATCAAAAATGATCATGATAATCATCTAGTTTTGTGTGTATCTACATATAGATATATAGGTGCATTATACATTTATGTACATATGCATGCATGTGTGCTCATACATACAACATATATGCATGCTATCTACTGTAGTGCAGAGCTACAGAAACAAGTACTGGGTTTTGCTTTAGAATATCTTTAGTGGAGTACTTTTTTTTTTTAAACATTTATTTATTTATTTTGGCTGCAAGGGGGGAAGGGGGGTGGGCGGGCCACTTCCATGGGTCTTTCATTTGTCTAGTTTCATCCATCTTTGTTCTTTGGCTCCTGTGGGCCTCCCATCGCGGTGGCCTCTGTTGTTGCAGAGCACCGGCTCTGGGCGCATGTGCTCCAGAGCTCCGGCTCAGTAATTGGACACATTGGTCCAGCTCCTCCGTGGCACGTGGGATCTTCCCAGGCCAGGGATCGAAGTGGCGCCCCTTGTACTGCAAGGTGATGTCCTTACCCACTGGGCCACCAGGGGATGCCCTAGTGGAGTACATTTTTTCAGATGCTCTGTTCTTTTTCTTTGATTTGGGATGTCTCTTGTTTTCAGACTAGTGATTTTTGTGAGTGGATCTGTAAAATCTTACAGCACTAAATGTGTGTCCAAGAAAGTTGGTGTTGATGTGATAGTAGTTGCCTACCAGTGCCACTAATTATGTGACTTCCTGATGAGCAGACAGGCTCCAGAACACTATACTAGCCCGAGGGCACTGTACCAGCATAGGACAAATAAGAATGTCGTTGAAGCTATGTATTTTTCCAAGTCTACATACTGTCAGTCCAAATTAAGATGGTTATAGTTGCTATGGGGAGACTAAGGAGGGGAAAGGGTAAATTTGGTAACTTTGCTTGGAGAACCAGAGGATATTGCCTAAATACTCTCATGAACCCAAAAGATATAAAATAACAGAAACAAAGAAACAAACAAGAATAATATGAGAGTTCCTCAAAGATGGAAAAAACTAATTTTTTTTTTTTTTACGTGTGCTTGGCTTTGTCATTATATGTAATGCCATATGAACCCAGTTCTTCCTTTTTGGAAGGCAGTTTATTGAACACAATCTATTTAAAATCAATACTTATAATTTGTTTTGATTCCGGGGACATTATTTCTTATGCTTGAGAGATTTTTCTCATTGTTTACTAGAAAACCAGGGATCATTATGTCAGTGATGTAAATCTTTGTTTTCTTTCTGATTTGTCACAATTTGCCATTCTTCACACTTGGCTAAATATGCCCATTTCTATCATCTCATCTGATAGCAGTTGCTAAGGTGCTAGTCCTGCTTTTCCTAGTCTTTTTGGCCTCAAAATAAAAAGTAAGGAAATTCTGAGTGAACTGGCAAAGTCACAGGTGGGGTTTCTGCCTTCCAATACCTTTTTCAAACCTCTCCAATTCTTTAAAAAAAAAAAAAAAAAAGAGCTAAATTGATAATGGAGGTAGTGACAATTTGACTGCATAGGTCTAAACAAAATCTGTATAGGTTTGGGTACCAAATAAATCTATCCATAGACAAAATTAATGAAACACAAAGATATCAGTTATGACTCACATCAGAGCTGTCAGCTATCCCTTAATCTCTGAATATGTTTCACTTAATTTTTAGTAACATATTAACTTTTAATTGCATATGTCTTGAAACTTTCTGATGGAGGTTATCAAACATGAATATTGTAATCTCACATGTACCCAGTACTCCAATATGCAATTTGGGAAACTATTCATTGTTTGCCAAATTCCATGCAAATGACACTCATTGAGTTTTTTACAATGTAGGTGCTAATTTATCCCAAAAAGGAAAAAAACATAGGTATGAGTCTGTTGCATTTTGGAAGTAGTGAAAGATTCATTGAAATGAAAGGCAGTTCTATCTTGAACCATAGTAGGAGAGAAAGTTATTTACTCAGTCAGGGCCAGAAAACGGAGGACCTGACATGCTGGCCAACATATTTTGAGCTTCACGTTCTAAGCAATACATTTTGTTGTCATGGATGTATTTTGTAAAATTGATCTGGAGATGAGATGAAATGTATATTAAAGGATTAAATGTACATTAACTTCTAGGAATGGAAATTATTGAAGTGAAGAAAGCCATACTTGGATGATGGAAGAAGAAACTAAAATGAAGGAATGAATGAATCCTAGGTCAAATGGGTTTTATAAGAGGTTGGACCTGGGAATGAAGGTGTTGATAAAGCAACGTGCATATGTTAGAGAGAATAAAGGAATAATAAAATGAAGCACTTAATGTATATCAGTAATTGTTCATAAACTGTTGTTATTTTAGTTAAAACTCATAATAAACATAAGTTTATAAGGAAGTTTTTATTATTCATATTTCATTAGATATATAACTGAGCATCACAAAAGTTGAAGTAAGAAATTAGTAAAGAAAGATATTTGAACCCAGATATTTTGGCTCTAAACCCAATAGATTCTTCTCAATGTAATCCAGCTATTTTTATATTACAATGAAATAAATGACCAAAGCAAGCATAGTATTTCTGATTTTTGCAGGAAGAATAGATTTTAAGACTGAAAATAAAATTATACATACTCTAATTTCTATAATTTGCATTTTTTTCTCTTACTGGAGAGAGCAGACACAGTTATAATAAATTTTAATTTGCTTTCATGGGATTTCTTTTGCATTTGAATATTGATATCTTTTTGTATGCAATTCATATACCTATTATTTTAATCTATTTTGCTAAAATACTTTTATTCATTTGCAAAGGTGATATATAATTTAAAATACAAACTCTCAGTGTCTAACTTTTAAATATATTGTCTTTTAATTTATTTCAGTTTATTTTTGGGGGGATGATAAAGACTTGGGATGATTATAAGAAAAAAGTTTTCTTTAAAAATACTGATTTTTTTTTTTTTTTTACTGAATTCTCAGAGTTTCATGCCTTTAAAGAAACAGTGTAATGCAGTTTTTTTTTTTTTTTAATTTTAATGGGTATGGACACTTTATAAAATTAGATATGTTGCTTGTACACACAAAGCAGTTTGAACGTAGCCTTCTGATATTAGTATCTCTCCTCATTCAGAATCTCTCTTTCCCGACTGAACCTAAAAAATTCATTTCCTATCAGCCTTTGCAATTGGGTTGTATAAAGAATTTTAAGCCATTACATCTTCTCAGAATTAAGAAAGAGGATGTGAAGACTTAGTCTCCTGCAAGGATAGTCACATAGTCATTTGATTTTCTCTGCAGTAGCTTGGCAAAGGTTCTCACATCTGACTGTGGAGGTGTCAAGAGGGATTTCTGCTGGAATTGTCTTATGAGGTGATTAGATATTTCTCCTAACTACATCTCTTCTAGTGGATTACATGGCTCACTATGCACTAAAAAAATTATATTAGCCAACAAATATTTTGATTAAATCTATTTCTATTACTATCCATAACTATCTAAACTAAATCTGACTACAAATGAATGTTATCAATACCTAAAATCTTGTAAAATGTTATTCTCTTCTCAGAATAGATGCAAATATGCATTTTATAGCAGAGATTACTGTTTTTCTCCTACTCATTCTTCCTGTTTTCTTAAGTAATAGAAGTCCCTGATTTTAACTAAATAGATATATTTTTAGAATAAAATAGCAGAATAAAATTTCCAATTTCCCTACAGTTAGGAATAGCTATGTGTACATAAGTGGAAGACGCTTTATGAACTTTTAGTAACTATAATTATTCCTTTTCCCTCCTGCTGGCATTCTTGGAGCACAAAAAGGAAAGGATGAGAGAGTAGGAAAATGGAAAGAATCTCGGTCACTGATGACACTAAATTTGCTTTAAGGTCCATGAATTGCTTACTTTTGGATATCACACGTGTTGAAGAGAAATAACCTCAGTTAAGAAAGACTAAAATTCATTTTGGTACTTTGAAAATTCTCTCATTGAAGAGGAGGGCTTATCTTCTCTTTCCTTGTATCTGGGAAGGCTCTGTCACTGATCAAATACAATACGATAGAAGTGATTGTGTATGGATTACCAGAACAAGGCCTATGGGACAGAGAGAATCTATCATCTGTCTTTTGGCAAACTTATTCTTGAAATACAGCTTCCATGTTGTGAGGAAGCCCAAACAGCTCCATGAAATGATCCACACTGAAAGGCGTCAAGTTGCCAGACAGAACTGGTGGAGTTCCCAACTCAGTTAGTCCAGTGTTTCTGCTGTGTGGAAATATTTTCTACGTGGAAAAATATCTTGAAGGAGATCCTGCTGTTCCAGTGAGTTGGCCCCCATGATCATGCTCACAATCTAAACAGGGTGTCCCTGCTGTTCTCTGCCCAACTGAGAAAGAAAACATAAGTATTAACCTAATGAAAATATCACCTGTTCTGGACAAAATGTCAGTAAGAGAATCATAATTGACCTTGTCAGAAGACCCTGTAAAAGCACCCAGAACCCACCAGTCCCAAATATTTTGCCACTATGCAAGGATTTGAGTTGTGTTAGAAATTTCCTGCATGCACGGTTTCTCTCCTCTTTCACATTTTCCCTAAATTGGGGGCTGAAATGTCAAAATAGGTGAGGCAAAATAGAATTGAAGAAAAACAATAATCAGCTTTATGTGTTTCCCCAAATGAAGGCTTTTCTTCAAGTGAGAAAGGGAGAAGAATGGATATTAAAAATTGCTAAAAACTTTTACTATTTTTATTTATAATCTATCAATACATTAAAACATATTAAGAAATGTGTTGATATATAATTCCTAAATTCTTTGAAAAAAATCCTTCCTGCCAATAATAGAGTTATTTTCAAATTTTACTATAGATTTATAATAAATTTTCTAAACATGATCTCATTTATTTTGATTTTATATCCCTTGACATATCTCTAATCTTAAAATATTTTCTCTTTTTTAGTAATGAATTATACTAGCGATTCATAATTTACATATATGTTTCAAATAAACAGCATATTTAATAAACTTCGAAACACTAAAAGTATTTTGAAAATTTTTGGAACATATCTATTTTATAACCTTAACATAAATGAAATAATGCATTGTTTGATTTTGTTTTCTGCTTAAGTTCTTAAACTGGAAAGCAGTTTAATCTCTTTGTTAAAAGTAAAAAAAAAAAAGTGAGCCATTGAGTTTTGCTCTCATGATAAGTTTAAATACATTTTATAGTTCATAGCTCTTAAGTAAGTCACCATTTTTCACATGTTTGACAAATAAACATTTAATTTTCTGTTTCTTCTAATGGTAATTAACTTTCCTTTTATGTTCCAAAGCACATCCTGTTGGTTTCAGCATAAAAAGTAAGTTCTACATATATAACATCACCTATAACAAGCTATTAAAATGATATGAACTTTTTATATAACTAATGTTGGAAAAGTTTTGATCGGCCTTAGCAAAATACTGAATAACTTTTCTTTTCATGTACAGAGAATAAATATTATCAAGTTGTTCTCATTTGAGGTTATGAAACAGGTTGTGACCGAATGTATAGAGATAAGAATTATAATAGTTTGGTTAATATTTAATGAAAATAATTATGTTATCTTTCTGAATAATGAGGTATTTGTGGTATTTGTCAACATTTTAAAATCAGTAATTTGTGTGATTTTTTTCTCTTCATTCTAAAGAATAATCATTTTAATTTAATTTTGTGTTTTAAATTCTGTATACTTTTTGTAAAGATTGCCCTTGAATTAGTTAATTTTTGCTGCATAATTGTTTACCTCAACTGTAGAGGCTTAAAACACACAACATTTATTTATCTCAGTTTTTTCTTTTAATTTTGGCCTCTTTTATTGAGTTTTTGTTTATTTATTTTCATCCATCTTTATTCTTCAGCCTGTGTGTGCCTCCTATCGTTGCAGAGCACTGGCTTTGGACGCATGCGCTCCAGAGCATTGGCTCATAATTGGACACACGGTTCCAGCCACTCCTTCGCACGTGGGGTATTTCCAGGCCAGGGATTGAACCGGTGCCCCTTGCATTGCAAGGCGGACTCTACACACTGGACCACCAGGGAAGCCCCTATATTAGAGTTCTTTGATCAGGTCTCAAAGTATGATTAAACTGGGTCTCTGCTCAGTGTCTGACCAGCTAGCAATTAGGATGTCCTGTGGGCTGAATTCTTATCTAAAGGCTTAAGTGTAGAACAATCTCCTTCTGAGTTCACTCAGGTTCTGCCTCAAGAATTTGACCTGGGAAGCAGAAACACATAAGGTAATTATAACCAACGTGAAAGTAAACAGACAACATATTTGCATCAAAAGGGATTGCTTTCATCCTTGATACCTATGAACTAAGACTTTTGGAAGATCAGTGGGCACAAATCCTACTATACTTTTTCATTGTTGAGGTCTTTGTGTAGTCTTGTTGCAGGGAGCACACCAATTCTGACTCCTCGTTGCAAACTGTTTCTTTGATCTGCTGTCCCTGTTGTTTTATTATAATCATACTTAATGGATTGCCTGGATGACCCTGCCCCTTTGCCTGACTGTTAAAGTAAAATTGCCTTTATTCAGAACCCTGTCCACCTGTAGATGGCAGGAAGGGAGAAATTAACACATTCTCTGCCTGAGGCTTGCCATTCTAAGAGATGTTTGCAAGATTAATGGCCTTTTGGCTTTGCTTCCTCACCTCCTCCCATCTCATATACATAAAAGAACTTGGCATCCAAACCCTAACAAGATGGTTATTTCTGAGGTGCTAGCTTGCTATCTCCTTGGTCAGCTGCTTTCTGAATAAAATCATTTCCCTTACCTCAACAACTCCTCTCTCCGATTCACTGGCCTGTTGTGCAACGAGCAGAATAAGTTTGGACTTGGTAACGATCTCTTCTACAACTGCAATTTGCTTTTTTTTTTTTTTTTAAATTCCTGAACCACTGTATTATATAAAAATTATTAGTGGAGTATGTACTCTTACGAGCATCATTTTGGGTATACTGCAATGTGTGTAAGTTTGATTTTGACCATTACAGGGCCAGGATGAAATATCATCTCCTAACATTCCTACTTACAGATGAGTAGTTTTTCAGAATAAGCTAGGTAATATCTAAATGCATGTAGGTAACGGGCACTGAGAGCTACTCAGATGTAATATTTGTGCCTGGTGGAGCTAATGAGAGGCTGGTGGGCACCAGGTGGTAGAAAACTGTCTGTGGCCATTACTTGTCCATGATAGTTATATTCAAAAAGATTAGGAAAGATATTTCTTCTAGTATTTTACTGGCTTAATAGTATTTCTGGGATTACACTGTTTTGGGGTCATGAATAGTTTTCCTTCACAGTTGTGTTAGTTTTATGGGGCGTGCAAATACCACATAAATAAGTACCTATAATTTTAGCTTGAACTTCTGAATAGCTTGGCTTAATTTCTATCCTGCTGTGATCAAGGTTTCATCTCAGACAACATATTTGCATCAAAAGGGATTGCTTTCATCCTTGATACCTATGAACTAAGACTTTTGGAAGATCAGTGGGCACAAATCCTACTATACTTTTTCATTGTTGAGGTCTTTGTGTAGTCTTGTTGCAGGGAGCACACCAATTCTGACTCCTCGTTGCAAACTGTTTCTTTGATCTGCTGTCCCTGTTGTTTTATTATAATCATACTTAATGGATTGCCTGGATGACCCTGCCCCTTTGCCTGACTGTTAAAGTAAAATTGCCTTTATTCAGAACCCTGTCCACCTGTAGATGGCAGGAAGGGAGAAATTAACACATTCTCTGCCTGAGGCTTGCCATTCTAAGAGATGTTTGCAAGATTAATGGCCTTTTGGCTTTGCTTCCTCACCTCCTCCCATCTCATATACATAAAAGAACTTGGCATCCAAACCCTAACAAGATGGTTATTTCTGAGGTGCTAGCTTGCTATCTCCTTGGTCAGCTGCTTTCTGAATAAAATCATTTCCCTTACCTCAACAACTCCTCTCTCCGATTCACTGGCCTGTTGTGCAACGAGCAGAATAAGTTTGGACTTGGTAACGATCTCTTCTACAACTGCAATTTGCTTTTTTTTTTTTTTTTAAATTCCTGAACCACTGTATTATATAAAAATTATTAGTGGAGTATGTACTCTTACGAGCATCATTTTGGGTATACTGCAATGTGTGTAAGTTTGATTTTGACCATTACAGGGCCAGGATGAAATATCATCTCCTAACATTCCTACTTACAGATGAGTAGTTTTTCAGAATAAGCTAGGTAATATCTAAATGCATGTAGGTAACGGGCACTGAGAGCTACTCAGATGTAATATTTGTGCCTGGTGGAGCTAATGAGAGGCTGGTGGGCACCAGGTGGTAGAAAACTGTCTGTGGCCATTACTTGTCCATGATAGTTATATTCAAAAAGATTAGGAAAGATATTTCTTCTAGTATTTTACTGGCTTAATAGTATTTCTGGGATTACACTGTTTTGGGGTCATGAATAGTTTTCCTTCACAGTTGTGTTAGTTTTATGGGGAGTGCAAATACCACATAAATAAGTACCTATAATTTTAGCTTGAACTTCTGAATAGCTTGGCTTAATTTCTATCCTGCTGTGATCAAGGTTTCATCTACAACAATACAGTCCATTTGAGAACAATGTTGGAATCATTCTCATTATAATTTTCCTTGAACTGAATAGCTATAACTGTATCTAAGTTCAGGAGGATGTAATAGAGACTAAGAATATTATCCATTCTCTAGATAAACAAATAAAATTGCTTACTGGAATCAACTTTATTCTAGAGGATTGGTGAGAAGGTGAAAAAAAAAATCCAGTTTGATAAGTGAAACTTTGAGAAAGTACTATGACAAAGATTACAGAAAGATGTTTTTTATCCGATAACATACACAGTATATTTGAAAGTCTAGAAATCATTTTATAGGAAATTTCCTTATTTTGACACCAAGTCACGATTACTGTTATCTGAGCCATTTCTTTTCATGTCAGATTAACATAATCTCTTATGCAGTAAAATGTATCCAATTTGTCTATCTTCAAAAGCTAAGTTATGTTCCCCTATGTTAAGCTGTGTTCTTAAGTGTTGTTCTTGTCTCAA
Organism: Tragulus kanchil; assembly: GCA_022376925.1. Classification (NCBI taxonomy): domain Eukaryota; kingdom Metazoa; phylum Chordata; class Mammalia; order Artiodactyla; family Tragulidae; genus Tragulus; species Tragulus kanchil. Next base: position 126,962,646 of record JAIOJX010000028.1, read on the forward strand.
TTTTCTTTCTTCCATACACTACAAAAGATATATTTCTTTAACTAACATATTCTCAAAATGAGTAGCAACTTCATTTCTAAATCCATATTTTATTGCCCTCACCCTCAAATTAGAAATTCTTGAAAAACACCTAAAATACACATAAGTATAAAAATAATATATGCAATCTGTGAAAATTCAGAAATTATAAGGACATAAATATTCTTTACAAACTTCTCTCTGAAAACAATAAATCTAATTGCAAAGACAATGTACAGAAAATGTATACTTTAATCAGGGAAAGGTCATAATGATCAATGAAATAATATTTTAAATATAATCTAAGCAAGTGATTAATTTCAAAATAGTTTTATTATCTTCTACAGGCTTGCAAAATAACAGCAGTTTTTATTTTATCTCATTAAAAAATTAAACATAAAAGTACAAGTGTTGATAGGCTAACTCTATAGATGTTTGGAATTAAACATTAGACAAAAATATGGTTACTTTTATTTCACTTGAGTGAAAATTATGGAGTAATTACTTTGGGGATTTCTTTTTAATAAATTAATATTGTAGATTGAATCAATTACATTATTAAAGCACACTTAAGAAATTAATGCTCCAGAAATCAAAACAAAGATAAAACATTCATAGAACTGTTGGAAGAATATGTGAATAAGCTGGCATTTCTACTCTTCATAGTTAAGAACACATCTCTACTTAGTCTACCTCTATGTAAGTGCTTGGGCTCTGGTGTCAGATAAATCTCTAGTACAAATCTAATAATATTTCACGTAATGGTTCAGATCCTCAGTATTTTTATCTGTAAAATAAAAATAAAGGTATTTATTTCATGATGTTATTAAAAGGATAAAATTATAAGTGACTATAACTATGGAATCCTTGTGCATGTGTGCTAAGTCATTTCAGTTGTGTCTGATACTTTGTGACCCCATGGACTGTAGTCCATCAGGCTCCTTTGTCTATAGAATTTTCCAGGCAGAAATACTGGAGTGGGTTTCCATTCCCTTCTCCAGGGGATCTTCCTGATCCAGGGATTAAACCTATGTCTCTTGAATTTTCTACATTGGCGGATGAATTCTTTGCCACTGTGACACCTGGGAAGCCCTAACAGTAGATTTAGTCCATAATTTCTAAGCATTAATAGAACTGACTTAACCAATGTTAAAATTACTGTGAGAGAATACAACAGAGTTTGACATTTACAGAAAAAAATAAAAATGATGTCAGAATATTAAGAAAAAAAAGAGGAGGTTAGAAGCATCAAGAAGACTATAGGTACACATGGTGAAAAATCCTAAGAATAATTGTTTTTCAATAATGCAGAATTGGGCTTCCCTGGTGGTCCAGTGGGTAAAGACACTGCCTTGCAGCGCAAAGGCCTCCAGTTGGATCCCTGGCCGGGGAAGATTCCCTGTGCTGAGCAGTGACTGGACCGATGTGTCCAACTACCGAGCTGGAGCTCTGGAGCGCATGCGCCCAGAGCTGGGGCTCTGCAGAGGGAGAGGCCACTGCAATGGGAGGCCCACACAGGCCAAAGAACAAAGATGGATGAAAAGAAATAATGAAAGACCAATAGAAGCGGCCAAAAAAAAAAAAAAAATTGCAGGATTCAGTGGTAATAACAGCCTTGTTTGTGGTCTTATGATATACAAATGTAATTGTTTTTATTAGCAAAGACAATTTTGGACTTTGCAATCTTTGTACTTAAAAAATACTGGTATTGTTTAGAATGTCACCAGATAACTGAATGATTAATAACACTTGTAGTTGATTACACTGCTCAAAATTGTTTGTGCTTGGTAACAGAGCTACTAGTGAATAACTCAAGACATAGTCTCCTTAAATATATGTGATCTAGCTTACTTTTATGAAAGTTACTCAATTTAATCATAAAGGAAATAATTTTTAGAATATAGTTCCAGGTATATGTATACATGTACTCAGAAATAATTCATACTATTTCCCTCCTCCTTTTTTTCTTTCTTTTTAAATCTTTCAGAGATAATTATATGCCAATAAGAATAGCCTCTATCATAAAATATAATAATAATAGAGACAACAGTAATAACAAAAGCAGAAATAATAATAGAGAACTCTGCAATGTTTAGTCAACTATTACTATAAGACAGACATTATATTAGGCATCACTCATAGGCTTTATGGGTTTGGTAAATAATTTTCTTTTACTAATGAGAATATTTTATGAAACAATACCTATTAAAGAGTAGCCAAATATAATATAAAAATAATACTTAGTCATGAGTTCTACAAAATTTCAGTAGTTAGTTCTTGCAGTTTCCTATGCCTTGAACATTTCTCCCCCCTATTTTCAAGGTTTGACTGCTTTGCTACATTCATTCAAATATTCTTGAATTTCAACACTCATCTTTCCATGGCTAAGTATTAGTAAGTATGATATTATATCTCTGTTTATAATTTGTTCGATGGTTTTATCCCCAATAGAATTCAGTTTCAGTGAGAGAAGATACATGGTTTGTCCTGTTTACCACTGTGCCCCAATGTGGTGAGAGTGCCACTCAGTATGTAACTGTTGAATGAAAGGGCTATGTACCCTGTGATTCACATATGGTTATAACGTAAAATTAAATATACTGAGTGATTATTTTTTGTTACCTTCCAGACTTAGTCTTCTGACTTCCTCCATGTCTTAGAAAATTATTTAAAATGAGTTCCCTCGCCTTTTGATTTTTTGTTATACTTTCTAAAATGGGAAACAACTTCAGGAAGTCAGCAAACTGGTGAACGATGTTGGAGTATGTGTTTTTCTTGCTCGTGTCATAGGTTGCCAGTTGTTATGTTCCCCTACTGAAGAGCACAGATCTATTCCATCAGCCCTTTCCTAAAGCTTCAGCTTTCCTCAGCCTTCCTCCTTTAGATCTATGTTAATAGCTGTTTCTAGTAATGTTTTAGCATCTGGATGCTTCAGTATGTCTTGATAGTTTATGACACTCTTATTCATACTTCTAAAACTATTGAAGCAGAATGTGAGAACAGATTGATGGAGACAACTGATCACAGTATCTATAAACAGGCAGTATTTGAATTTGTTTTGGAGGTAGAGAATATAAAACTTGCTGACAGATTAGATGAGAAGCACAGAGAAGTCTTGAAGCACCCTGCATGGGTGCCACTATCGGGCTCTTCCTGCTCCAGAAACTGAATTGAACTGGAGAAATTTGAAGAAGTCACTGAAAAACATGATACACACAGAAGTACAGGTTTCAGGTCAGAGTCCTGCTTGTCCACGTATGGATATTATCTGACCAAAGATAAAAAGTCAATCATTCACTGAGATATGTTTGCACTGAAAGTCATAAAATATCAATTGATATTAATATGCAATATTCATTAACATATGTCTTGAACATTTCTCCCTATTCTTTGCCCTTTTTACATTCATTCAAATATTCTTGAATTTCAACACTCATCTTTCCATGGCTAAGTATTAGTAAGTATGATATTATATCTCTGTTTATAATTTGTTCGATGGTTTTATCCCCAATAGAATTCAGTTTCAGTGAGAGAAGATACATGGTTTGTCCTGTTTACCACTGTGCCCCAATGTGGTGAGAGTGCCACTCAGTATGTAACTGTTGAATGAAAGGGCTATGTACCCTGTGATTCACATATGGTTATAACGTAAAATTAAATATACTGAGTGATTATTTTTTGTTACCTTCCAGACTTAGTCTTCTGACTTCCTCCATGTCTTAGAAAATTATTTAAAATGAGTTCCCTCGCCTTTTGATTTTTTGTTATACTTTCTAAAATGGGAAACAACTTCAGGAAGTCAGCAAACTGGTGAACGATGTTGGAGTATGTGTTTTTCTTGCTCGTGTCATAGGTTGCCAGTTGTTATGTTCCCCTACTGAAGAGCACAGATCTATTCCATCAGCCCTTTCCTAAAGCTTCAGCTTTCCTCAGCCTTCCTCCTTTAGATCTATGTTAATAGCTGTTTCTAGTAATGTTTTAGCATCTGGATGCTTCAGTATGTCTTGATAGTTTATGACACTCTTATTCATACTTCTAAAACTATTGAAGCAGAATGTGAGAACAGATTGATGGAGACAACTGATCACAGTATCTATAAACAGGCAGTATTTGAATTTGTTTTGGAGGTAGAGAATATAAAACTTGCTGACAGATTAGATGAGAAGCACAGAGAAGTCTTGAAGCACCCTGCATGGGTGCCACTATCGGGCTCTTCCTGCTCCAGAAACTGAATTGAACTGGAGAAATTTGAAGAAGTCACTGAAAAACATGATACACACAGAAGTACAGGTTTCAGGTCAGAGTCCTGCTTGTCCACGTATGGATATTATCTGACCAAAGATAAAAAGTCAATCATTCACTGAGATATGTTTGCACTGAAAGTCATAAAATATCAATTGATATTAATATGCAATATTCATTAACATATGTCTGTGGAAAACAATTTAGATAGCATTCTCGCATTAATGGTGGCTCAGTGGCAAAGAAACCACCTGCAGTGCAGGAGACACAGGAGACATGGGTTTGATTCCTAGGTGGGGAAGATTCCCCAGAGCTAGAAATAGCAATGCACTCCAGTATTCTTGCCTGGAGCATTCCATGGATAAAGGAGACTGGCAGGCTAAAATTCATAGGATTTCAAAAAGCCAGACACAACTGAACACCACAACAAAACTATGTTCACCACATATCATATACTGTTCTAAGGATTGTAACAAACTTTAGGATATTTTTCATATACCTGCTGTAATGGATGTAGAGGGCCATAAGAATGTTTATAATCTTTATTTGATAATATAAAATTTGAATTTAGCAGTAGGAAATAAGGCAGACTATAAAAGTTACAGGCAGGAAAATATACACTTGTCATTCATTGTATTGAACATTACTAATAAACAAAATATCCATTATTAGAAGGCAGATTTCTGATTCACCTCTTCAGTAGAATTTTACCTATTTAAATTAGAATTGTAAAGATACTCAAAACTATTTTAAATTTAAATTATAAAAGAATTCAGACCTTTATTTTTTTTCTTTTATGACTGTGGTTACAGCTATAATTATAGCTATTACACTTGTGTGCAGATGAGAATCTACATGGGCCACAGAAATACAAAAACCTGATATTCGCAATGGATTTCCTTATTATTTCAGCATATTGGTAAGATGCTATACTTAATAAAGATTAAATAAACAGGCAGTATTTGAATTTGTTTTGGAGGTAGAGAATATAAAACTTGCTGACAGATTAGATGAGAAGCACAGAGAAGTCTTGAAGCACCCTGCATGGGTGCCACTATCGGGCTCTTCCTGCTCCAGAAACTGAATTGAACTGGAGAAATTTGAAGAAGTCACTGAAAAACATGATACACACAGAAGTACAGGTTTCAGGTCAGAGTCCTGCTTGTCCACGTATGGATATTATCTGACCAAAGATAAAAAGTCAATCATTCACTGAGATATGTTTGCACTGAAAGTCATAAAATATCAATTGATATTAATATGCAATATTCATTAACATATGTCTGTGGAAAACAATTTAGATAGCATTCTCGCATTAATGGTGGCTCAGTGGCAAAGAAACCACCTGCAGTGCAGGAGACACAGGAGACATGGGTTTGATTCCTAGGTGGGGAAGATTCCCCAGAGCTAGAAATAGCAATGCACTCCAGTATTCTTGCCTGGAGCATTCCATGGATAAAGGAGACTGGCAGGCTAAAATTCATAGGATTTCAAAAAGCCAGACACAACTGAACACCACAACAAAAACTATGTTCACCACATATCATATACTGTTCTAAGGATTGTAACAAACTTTAGGATATTTTTCATATACCTGCTGTAATGGATGTAGAGGGCCATAAGAATGTTTATAATCTTTATTTGATAATATAAAATTTGAATTTAGCAGTAGGAAATAAGGCAGACTATAAAAGTTACAGGCAGGAAAATATACACTTGTCATTCATTGTATTGAACATTACTAATAAACAAAATATCCATTATTAGAAGGCAGATTTCTGATTCACCTCTTCAGTAGAATTTTACCTATTTAAATTAGAATTGTAAAGATACTCAAAACTATTTTAAATTTAAATTATAAAAGAATTCAGACCTTTATTTTTTTTTCTTTTATGACTGTGGTTACAGCTATAATTATAGCTATTACACTTGTGTGCAGATGAGAATCTACATGGGCCACAGAAATACAAAAAACCTGATATTCGCAATGGATTTCCTTATTATTTCAGCATATTGGTAAGATGCTATACTTAATAAAGATTAAATAAAATTAATGATTTCCCTTAGTCCCATATGATCCTTTGATAAATTTAGACTCATCTACATAACAGTAAAAACTATATTCTGAGACATATCATTCATTTACTCATTTAATCATTTGTTTAATAATTTTTTTAATGGAACACCTTCTCTGTACCAGGCACTTTTTTTTCTAAGTCCTAAGAATCTGTGGAGAATGGAAAGTAAGGAGAGTGGGTCAGGTTTCTCTTTATATACATTAACATGGAAAAAATCTACTTTTTCCTTCTAGTGAGCTTTACATTTATGGCACTAAGTAAGTGAAGAGTTAATAATAGCTAGCTAACCAGTGAACAGAAAAAATATATTTATTAATGTCCTAAGTAGGGCAAATACAAAATTAGAAAAAACAGGTGAAAATAAATTATACATGAAACTAAGATCATTTCAGATTATGAGAAGTATTATGATAAAGAAAATAAGACAGGATAATGGCAGAGTGCGGGGAACTTCCGCAGAAAGGGAAGGCAGCAGGGATTACCCCCGGCTGAACCGGGAGATCTCGGAGAAAGGCAAATCTTGAACTGTCCGCCCCGCAGCCCCCTGGCTGAGGCAGGGGACAATCAGACGCGACAGGGGTTCCATCGAAGTAGTTCCGCTTTATTAATGAAGATCCACAGCTTTTATAGGCAAGTGAAGGGGGTTTTGCATGGGACTTCCTATAGATTACACCAATCAAGCTAAAGACCAAGCAATCATTCACGAGCGCGGAGACCAAGGGAACCAATCAGAAATTTTGACCATCAATTAACAATTTAGATCACGCCCTGCCTCTTCCTGTAGGCGCCATCTTAGCTGCAAACATGTGCTTAAGCTTCTTTAAACAATGCGCTTAAGCTTCCCTTCATTTCCATGTCCCTTCCTGTAGGCGCCACATTAGTTCCAAGCTGCAACAATGTGCTTAAGCTTCTTTTCACTCCCACACCCCTCCCTGTAGGCGCCATCTTAGCTCCAAACTGCAAACATGTGCTTAAGCTTCTTTATGCTTAAAATGGTCCTCTTTCAATTCAGAGCCCCACAGCAGAGGATGTCATACAGTGAGATGGAGATAAGAACAAAGGAAATTCTCTTTGAGAAAGCAATAGGACAAACACCAGGACAATGAGGAGAAACAAAGTGTGAGAAGACCACAGAGGAGAAATTCCAGGTAGAAAAACATGAATGACAGATTTCCTGAGGTGGGTATAGTCAAGTGATTCCACTGTGGGCCGTGTAAGAGCTTTGCTGTTACCTAGGTGGTATTAAAGTTATGCACTCAATATGCCAGCAAATTTGGAAAACTCAGTAGTGGCCTCAGGACTGGAAAAAGTCAGTTTTCATTCCAATTCCAGAGCAGAACAATGCAAAAGAATGTTCAAACTACCACACATTCACACTCATTTCACATGCTAGCAAGGTAATCCTCAGAATCCTTCAAACTAGGCTTCAAAAGTATGTGAACTGAGAACTTCCAGATGTACAAGCTGGATATAGAAAAGGCAGAGGAACTAGAGATCAAATTCTGAACATCCATTGAATCATAGAGAAAGCAAGGGAACTCCAGAAAAACATCTACTTCTGCTTCAGTGACTATGCTAAAGCCTTTGACTGTGTGAAACAAAAAATTTTTAAAATTACCCCAGAACTTCACGTGACTATGGCAACGGGAGATCTGGGAACTGTCCGCCCGCAGCCCCTGGCTGAGGCAGGGGACAATCAGACGCGACAGGGTTCCATCGAAGTAGTTCCGCTTTATTAATGAAGATCCACAGCTTTTATAGGCAAGTGAAGGGGGTTTTGCATGGGACTTCCTATAGATTACACCAATCAAGCTAAAGACCAAGCAATCATTCACGAGCGCGGAGACCAAGGGAACCAATCAGAAATTTTGACCATCAATTAACAATTTAGATCACGCCCTGCCTCTTCCTGTAGGCGCCATCTTAGCTGCAAACATGTGCTTAAGCTTCTTTAAACAATGCGCTTAAGCTTCCCTTCATTTCCATGTCCCTTCCTGTAGGCGCCATCTTAGTTCCAAGCTGAAACAATGTGCTTAAGCTTCTTTTCACTCCCACACCCCTCCCTGTAGGCGCCATCTTAGCTCCAAACTGCAAACATGTGCTTAAGCTTCTTTATGCTTAAAATGGTCCTCTTTCAATTCAGAGCCCCACAGCAGAGGATGTCATACAGTGAGATGGAGATAAGAACAAAGGAAATTCTCTTTGAGAAAGCAATAGGACAAACACCAGGACAATGAGGAGAAACAAAGTGTGAGAAGACCACAGAGGAGAAATTCCAGGTAGAAAAACATGAATGACAGATTTCCTGAGGTGGGTATAGTCAAGTGATTCCACTGTGGGCCGTGTAAGAGCTTTGCTGTTACCTAGGTGGTATTAAAGTTATGCACTCAATATGCCAGCAAATTTGGAAAACTCAGTAGTGGCCTCAGGACTGGAAAAAGTCAGTTTTCATTCCAATTCCAGAGCAGAACAATGCAAAAGAATGTTCAAACTACCACACATTCACACTCATTTCACATGCTAGCAAGGTAATCCTCAGAATCCTTCAAACTAGGCTTCAAAAGTATGTGAACTGAGAACTTCCAGATGTACAAGCTGGATATAGAAAAGGCAGAGGAACTAGAGATCAAATTCTGAACATCCATTGAATCATAGAGAAAGCAAGGGAACTCCAGAAAAACATCTACTTCTGCTTCAGTGACTATGCTAAAGCCTTTGACTGTGTGATCACTACAAATTAGAAAATTCTTCAAGAGTTGGGAATACAAGACCACCTTACCTGCCACCTGAGAAACATATATGCAGGTCAAGAAGCAACAGTTAGAACTGGACATGGACCAATGGACTGGTTCCAAATTGGGAAAGGAGTATGTCAAGGCTGTATATGGTCACCCTGCTTATTTAACTTTTATGCAGAGTACATCATGATAAATGGAGTGTTGGATGAAGCTAAAGGTGGGATCAAGGTTGCCAGAAGAAATATCAATAACCTCAGACATGTATAAGACACAACCCTAATTGCATAAATTCAAGAAGAACTAAAGAGCTTCTTAATGAAAGTGAGAGTGAAAAAGCTGGCCTAAACTCAACATTAAAAAACATAAGATTATGACATGCAGTCCCATAACTTCATGGGTGGGCAAACAATGGAAATAGTGAAAGAGTATATTTTCTTGGGTTCCAAAATCTCTATTGATAGTGACCGCAGTCAGGAAATTAGAAGATTATTGATCCTTGGAAGTAAAGCTTTGACAAACTCTGTATATTATAAAACAGATGTCACTTTGAAAACAAAGGTCTATCTAAACAAAGCTATGGTTTTTCTAGCAGTCATGTACTTGTGTGAGTGCTGGACCATAAAGAAGTCTGAGGACCGAAGAATTGATGCTTTCAAACTGTGGTGCTGGAGAAGACTCCTAGAGTCTCTTGGACTGCAAGGAGAAAAAATGAGTCAATCCTAATGGTAATCAACCCTAAATATTTATTGGAAGGACTTTTGCTGAAGCTGATGCTCCAATATTTTGGCCACCTGATGAGAAGAGCCAACTGATTGGAAAAAACCCTAATGCTTGGAAAGATTGAGTGGAGGAAGAGATGGGGCAATAGAGGATGAGATGGTTGGATCACATCACTGACTCAATAAAAATGAGTTTGAGCAAACCCTGGGAAATGTTGAAGGACAGGAAAGCAAGGAGTGCTGCAGTTTGTGGGTCACAAAGAGTTGGACTGAGATGAAAAGGCAGAGGAACTAGAGATCAAATTCTGAACATCCATTGAATCATAGAGAAAGCAAGGGAACTCCAGAAAAACATCTACTTCTGCTTCAGTGACTATGCTAAAGCCTTTGACTGTGTGATCACTACAAATTAGAAAATTCTTCAAGAGTTGGGAATACAAGACCACCTTACCTGCCACCTGAGAAACATATATGCAGGTCAAGAAGCAACAGTTAGAACTGGACATGGACCAATGGACTGGTTCCAAATTGGGAAAGGAGTATGTCAAGGCTGTATATGGTCACCCTGCTTATTTAACTTTTATGCAGAGTACATCATGATAAATGGAGTGTTGGATGAAGCTAAAGGTGGGATCAAGGTTGCCAGAAGAAATATCAATAACCTCAGACATGTATAAGACACAACCCTAATTGCATAAATTCAAGAAGAACTAAAGAGCTTCTTAATGAAAGTGAGAGTGAAAAAGCTGGCCTAAACTCAACATTAAAAAACATAAGATTATGACATGCAGTCCCATAACTTCATGGGTGGGCAAACAATGGAAATAGTGAAAGAGTATATTTTCTTGGGTTCCAAAATCTCTATTGATAGTGACCGCAGTCAGGAAATTAGAAGATTATTGATCCTTGGAAGTAAAGCTTTGACAAACTCTGTATATTATAAAACAGATGTCACTTTGAAAACAAAGGTCTATCTAAACAAAGCTATGGTTTTTCTAGCAGTCATGTACTTGTGTGAGTGCTGGACCATAAAGAAGTCTGAGGACCGAAGAATTGATGCTTTCAAACTGTGGTGCTGGAGAAGACTCCTAGAGTCTCTTGGACTGCAAGGAGAAAAAATGAGTCAATCCTAATGGTAATCAACCCTAAATATTTATTGGAAGGACTTTTGCTGAAGCTGATGCTCCAATATTTTGGCCACCTGATGAGAAGAGCCAACTGATTGGAAAAAACCCTAATGCTTGGAAAGATTGAGTGGAGGAAGAGATGGGGCAATAGAGGATGAGATGGTTGGATCACATCACTGACTCAATAAAAATGAGTTTGAGCAAACCCTGGGAAATGTTGAAGGACAGGAAAGCAAGGAGTGCTGCAGTTTGTGGGTCACAAAGAGTTGGACATGACTGAATGACTAAACAAAGCTAGTATTCTGTAATTACATAATAAAGGAGAAATTCTCACATGAATGTACTAAGAAACATGCACAGTAATGTTTACAACAGCATTATTTGTCAAAGCAAAACCAACTTCAGTCTTTGTTTTTTAATAAAATCATTTAAGCTATACATTTTTTTCCTTTAAATGAAAATCAGTTCTTCCTGCTATTTGGTTACATTATAAATGTTGTAATTGTGTTTTATAGCTGTTAATTCATATTACACAACCTATTCAAGCAGAAAAAGGTAAATACAAATGTTAGAATCTCTTGTAGATAACATTCAAAATGTTAAAATAAAAATTTATAGTTTTTCATTGTTCTAATATTAAAAGCAAACTGGAAAGAAATATAAAATAGAATAAATATAAAACAGAAATCTCTAGTGTCTTACTATTAATGACTGATTTGTAAAAAGTGTTATTTTTCATTAATGAGACTTAATTTACATGAAAAACATGAAGAAAATCTACCTTACTGTACAATCAATTTTCACACATGTACTCAGTCATCACACACACGGCACACATATTTCAGTTACATTAGGGATTTGCTTTTTGTCCTTTTCTTTTTTTTGGCCACTTCTATTGGTCTTTCATCATCCATCTTTGTTCTTTGGCCCGTATGGGCCTCCCATCACAGTGGCCTCTCTTGCTCCAGAGCACCGGATCTGGGTGCATGTGCTCCAGAGTTCCAGCTTGGTAATTGGACATACTGGTCCAGTCGCTCCACGGCACATGGGATCTTCCCAGGCCAGGGGTCGAACCAGTGCCCCTTGCACTGCAAAGCAGTGTCCTTACCCACTGGATCACCAGGGAAGTCTGCTTTTAGTCCTTTTCCAATCATTACTTCTCTTCTGTCATCAGAAAGACTAACTTGTTAAAATTTCATAAATGTCATAAAATATACTTTTTTGCCTCTTTTACTGAACATAACATGTTAAAGATTCATCTGTGTTACAACATCAGAAAAAACATCAGAAAATGCTATTGTTGCATAGTCTTCCATTGTATAATTCATAGCATAAATTATGCTATCCACTTTTTTATGAATGGGCATGTGGATTGTTATATCCAGTTGTGATATAATTGATTTAGAGTTCTCTTTATTTTCTGGGTATAATTGTTTTGGTTATTTATATATGCATTTCAAATTTTTTTACTCTTCAACTTACTTGTTTATTTGTAATGGTGAAAGAGAAATCATAGAGAAATTATTTTGAAATTTCAGGATTTTAAGGCTAATGAATTTTATTTCATAAAAACAAAACAAAAATCTCAATACAGGGATAATAAATATACAAAATATTTTCATCTCTTAAAATTATGCATATGTTCTATGGTTAGACTTTCATGTATTTGTAAATATAATGTCATCTAGATTATATCTCATTACACTAGAGAGGTTTTAGTTATTTTTATTCCATTTCTAATCTCTCTCACCATCTTTTATTTTATTTCATTTTGAATTTTCTCTTTCAAGTAACTGGAACTCCTAAAATGTTGAATATGTTGGTTGTTCCTTCATCATTTTAGAATATCAACTGAGTTTCCTTTACAGTTGTGTAAAAAATGTTTTTTCCCTCCTAAACCCTGTGTGTGAATAAGAAAACTTTTTGAGAGCATAATTTCAGGTACATGAAGCCATGCTTTATTTTATGAGGCGCAGAAAGAAATTAGTGCTTAATTAGCTGTCAGACTGTGTCCTCGGTATGTCAGAATTAACACATAACAGATAACATAGATTTACTGTGTGCAGTGTTTGTACATCTATGTGTACCACAGACATCTCAGACATGAAAGAATTCTTTAAAAATCTACATTATAGTATTATAGTGTATATAACTATTATGCAGATCAAAATGCTCCTCATAACTGAGCAAAATCCTCTCTCTGTTGGAAAGCTAGTTGCTTAATGATTATGTCATTAGTGCAAGGGGAGTTATTAGATTATATACCAATTACTGGGGTTTCCTGCTATGATAGCCTGAGACTTCTATACCTATTAGGAGATTATTCTTGACAAAAATTTGAATGCTTATATCCCTGAGATGACCCTTAAGAGAGTGCTAGAGAAACACTTTCCTAAAGAAATGTTTAAATAAGGCTATATCATGTGAGTGTGTAGACTAGTAAATTAACAGAAATTTGCCTTCCTAGTGCTTGAAGAACTATAATATCTAGATTATTTGCTGTACAATAAAAATTCTTGTGATCCTTGCAAATTATTTTATCTGTACTGTCCAGTATGGCAGTCACTAGGCACATGTAGCAATTGTACACTTGAAATGTGGTTAATGTGAGTGAATAACCTAAATTCTAATTGTTGCTAATTTAGTTAATTAAAATTTAAATTTATATAACCACATTCAGCTAGTGGTCACACTGTGTAGAACCCAGATCTAGAAACTTAATGTCAGCTCATCATTCATGTATGCTAAATTGATTCAGTCATATTTGACTCTTCACGATCACAGCACTGGGACCCACCAGGTTCCCTTCCTGGTTTTCCCATTTCTAATCTCTCTCACCATCTTTTATTTTATTTCATTTTGAATTTTCTCTTTCAAGTAACTGGAACTCCTAAAATGTTGAATATGTTGGTTGTTCCTTCATCATTTTAGAATATCAACTGAGTTTCCTTTACAGTTGTGTAAAAAATGTTTTTTCCCTCCTAAACCCTGTGTGTGAATAAGAAAACTTTTTGAGAGCATAATTTCAGGTACATGAAGCCATGCTTTATTTTATGAGGCGCAGAAAGAAATTAGTGCTTAATTAGCTGTCAGACTGTGTCCTCGGTATGTCAGAATTAACACATAACAGATAACATAGATTTACTGTGTGCAGTGTTTGTACATCTATGTGTACCACAGACATCTCAGACATGAAAGAATTCTTTAAAAATCTACATTATAGTATTATAGTGTATATAACTATTATGCAGATCAAAATGCTCCTCATAACTGAGCAAAATCCTCTCTCTGTTGGAAAGCTAGTTGCTTAATGATTATGTCATTAGTGCAAGGGGAGTTATTAGATTATATACCAATTACTGGGGTTTCCTGCTATGATAGCCTGAGACTTCTATACCTATTAGGAGATTATTCTTGACAAAAATTTGAATGCTTATATCCCTGAGATGACCCTTAAGAGAGTGCTAGAGAAACACTTTCCTAAAGAAATGTTTAAATAAGGCTATATCATGTGAGTGTGTAGACTAGTAAATTAACAGAAATTTGCCTTCCTAGTGCTTGAAGAACTATAATATCTAGATTATTTGCTGTACAATAAAAATTCTTGTGATCCTTGCAAATTATTTTATCTGTACTGTCCAGTATGGCAGTCACTAGGCACATGTAGCAATTGTACACTTGAAATGTGGTTAATGTGAGTGAATAACCTAAATTCTAATTGTTGCTAATTTAGTTAATTAAAATTTAAATTTATATAACCACATTCAGCTAGTGGTCACACTGTGTAGAACCCAGATCTAGAAACTTAATGTCAGCTCATCATTCATGTATGCTAAATTGATTCAGTCATATTTGACTCTTCACGATCACAAGCACTGGGACCCACCAGGTTCCTCTGTCCATGGAATTCTCCAGGCAAGAATACTGGTGTGCATTACCATTTCCTCTTCTAGAGGATCTTCCTGACCAAGAGATTCAACTGTATCTCATATATCTCATGCATTGGCAGGCACGTTTTTTATCACTAGCCCAACCTGGGAAACTATCATTGATAAATGGAGTTAATACCTACCTTACAGAGCAATGTGAGAATAGCATATTAAATACTCAGCATATAGAAGGCACTTCATGAATATTTGTGAAATGATTTGCGGTTAATATCTCAGTATACATACCAAGATTTACAGGAACATCTACTGAGACCATCATCTTAATAGCTGATGTGAATTTTCAGTCAAAAGAAATTATCAATTGACCCATGATGATTTTTTTCTCTGTGTTTTGATATATTACATGGTGAATACAATTTATATTTTCTGTCTATGAAACCATCTTGCTTTTGCAGAGTTATACACTTTGGTAATCTGTTCTTTAAGTTCAGACATTTAATTCAATTCAGTCTAATAAATTCAGTAAATTTATCATTCTCTATGCCACATAATCTTCTGTGGATATTCTTTCTTTCTTGCAATTTACTTACATCTTAGGTGCTGCTATTTACTTATTTATGTATTTATTTTTACAGAATAAAGGGGAGTCTTTTTGAAACAGGGTCAGTTTGTCTATTTATCTATATATTTAAATAACCATGTATTTACAGGATATAGGGAAAGTAAATTAAATAAAAATTACTTGTAGCTTATAGAATACTTGCTACATCCTTATATTCTGTAAAGTATAAGGAAGGATTTTGTTGTTGTTGTTTAGTTGCTAAGTCATGTCCAACTCTTTGCTACCCTATGGAATGTAGCCCATGGGATTTTCCAGGCAAGAATACTGAAGCTGGTTGCCATTTCCTTCCCCAGGGGTTCTTCCAAACCAAGGAATCAAACCCAAGTCTCCTGCATTGGTAGGCAGATTCTTTACTGCTGAGCTACCAGGGAAGCACAAGGAGGGATTTATTGATAGCCATACTAATTCCCTACGAAAAGGCTATATGGAATACAGGAAAACAGTTAGAAAAACTAAATTTTAATAGTGACCATGTATCTTTGGTGTTGTAAACTTGGGGCTAGTCATGTAATCCCAGAACCAGCTTTTGTACCTATTAAATAGGAATGACAAATCTAAAATCTAATATAAGTTCTTTTGTAGTGTTAATAATAAATCAAAATAAGGAAAATTAATAAGTAGTGAAAAATTAAGAAGGTTGTAAGTCTTAAAAGTCCCCAATTGAAAATTCTAAAGTTCTACATAAATTTACTAATTAAATAATATTATAATGTTTTATATAACACAATGGAAAATAATTCTCGATTTCAGACCTGCCTCAGCCACCTAAAAAGTCAATCTACATTGAGAAAGTATGTGAACTTCTATTTTTTCATCCTTACAATGGGGACAAATAATATCTATCTTCTCTAGACTCTGGGGTTTATTTTTAAGATCCCAGGTTAATTCATGTAAAACATTTGTGTGAACTAGTATGACTCTATTATTATTTTTATTTTTTTTAATTTTTTTTTTTATTTTTTGGGCGGGGGTCGGGTTGTGGAGGGCGGGGAGCAGGCGGGCCACTTCTATTGGTCTTTCATTTCTCCATTTTCATCCGTCTTTGTTCTTTGGCCTGTGTGGGTCTCCCATCACGGTGGCCTCTCGTCGCAGAGCGCCGGCTCTGGGCGCATGCGCCCCAGAGCTCCAGCTCGGTAATTGGACACATCGGTCCAGCTGCTCCGCGGCACATGGGATCTTCCCAGGCCAGGGATCGAACCGGCGCCCCTTGCACTGCAAGGCGGTGTCCTTACCCACTGGACCACCAAGGGAAGCCCTGACTCTATTATTAAGACATTACAAGACAAATACAAAATTATTGAATGAATCATACAAAAAGACATAAGGTGCTTTAGGAGTTCAGAGGAGTGACAAATCTCCAGCCTAGGCTGGCCAAGAAAAGCTTTGTACAGGAGCTGAAAGCAAACTGTAATGCACTCTAATCAGCCCCATGTTTCAACATCTTTTTATTTGCATTCCTTTCATTTCAAAATCTAAAACAAATTATGATAAACTCGAGGGTTAGGGAAAGGGCAGCAGAAGATAATTGTTCTGTTTAATGAAATATTATTGTGTCAACACAGAAATGCAGAGTACTCAAATAAATTGTTAGTGTTTCATTATATATTCTGTGAAGCCTGTACCTCCTGAATTTAATATCAGCAGTGACACCAAATTAATTATGTGTCAGAGTCATTGCTATTTTCATTTCAAATGCTATTGATATCAATAAAAATAAAAACAAAGTTGAAATAAAATATAACAACTTGATTTCCTTACACCTTACCCTAGTCCCTTAATTTCAATCTCATAATTTCAATGCAAATTACATTTCTACTCTTGATGATTTTCAGTTATTTAAAGTCTATATTCTCCAAATATGCCATCACTATATGTATTAGAAATGGACTACTAAATTTTTTTGAAATAATTTCAAAATATTTTCTTTTTGTTTCATGTCAAGGTCAAGCTTTACAACGTGTTTTTTTGTTTTTACTACTAACAGTACAACTAATAAAGCACATTTAAAGAGGATAATTCCATTTAGCCTGTTAGGCAAAATATGTATTATACAATGTGATTATAATTTTGAAAGTTCTTTCTTTGATGTTTCTTTTTATAAGACATTTCAGTTTTTAAATCTTTTCACAGTTTAAATTAAGGTTCTTCCTTGTGTTGGAAAAAATCTTGATGGTTTTCTTAAGTATTATATTTTATGCAATTCCATTAAAGAATAATCCTCAAAACTATTATCACCAGAAAAAATTTTACTGGGATTGGATAGATTTTGAACATTTTCTGTCTTGTATTCCAAGAAATATGTGGCTCTTTATCTCCTACTTTTTTGTAACAATAAAATCTAACTAAGATTATCTGAGGAAAATATCCTGTTTCTAGAATTTAAAAAATATATATGAAATACCAGTAAAAATCTTTTATGATTTGAAAATAAAGAAATAAACATGCACTGATAATTCTAACATAAAATGCATGATAACCTTTTGTGTTATATATTCTTTATACCATTGCCTCTATAATTTTTCTATCTTAATGAAGTTTTACATCAGGAGAGAAAATGCATGAGTTTCATTCATATTAGTTGTGTTTAAGTTAAGCGCTAATTTGTTCCTTAATTTTATTTTAGATGTCCTAAATCACACATAGATTCTTATAATAAGAAATACTATAAATATGAAATAATAGGAATATGGTGCTTGTCAGACATAATAACATTTGATCACCGGAATTCACATCATCATAAAAGACTTTAAACTATGAGCCCAGGATAGTTCAATTAATAGGAGAAAAATATACAAAATTTGTATAAATGTATTCACTGTATTCATAAATGGACAGTGACTCAACTAAAAACAACTTTCTCTGAACCTTAGCAGTGCGATAAATTGCCATGTTTATTTAATAACTGATCTTTTTGCTGAGTCTGACTACAGGGTGGCCAATTTGTGCTACTAATTTGATTTGTGATGGATTTTCACTGAAAGTATTAACAATCTATATTCTCCAAATATGCCATCACTATATGTATTAGAAATGGACTACTAAATTTTTTTGAAATAATTTCAAAATATTTTTTTTTGGTTTCATGTCAAGGTCAAGCTTTACAACGTGTTTTTTTTTTACTACTAACAGTACAACTAATAAAGCACATTTAAAGAGGATAATTCCATTTAGCCTGTTAGGCAAAATATGTATTATACAATGTGATTATAATTTTGAAAGTTCTTTCTTTGATGTTTCTTTTTATAAGACATTTCAGTTTTTAAATCTTTTCACAGTTTAAATTAAGGTTCTTCCTTGTGTTGGAAAAAATCTTGATGGTTTTCTTAAGTATTATATTTTATGCAATTCCATTAAAGAATAATCCTCAAAACTATTATCACCAGAAAAAATTTTACTGGGATTGGATAGATTTTGAACATTTTCTGTCTTGTATTCCAAGAAATATGTGGCTCTTTATCTCCTACTTTTTTGTAACAATAAAATCTAACTAAGATTATCTGAGGAAAATATCCTGTTTCTAGAATTTAAAAAATATATATGAAATACCAGTAAAAATCTTTTATGATTTGAAAATAAAGAAATAAACATGCACTGATAATTCTAACATAAAATGCATGATAACCTTTTGTGTTATATATTCTTTATACCATTGCCTCTATAATTTTTCTATCTTAATGAAGTTTTACATCAGGAGAGAAAATGCATGAGTTTCATTCATATTAGTTGTGTTTAAGTTAAGCGCTAATTTGTTCCTTAATTTTATTTTAGATGTCCTAAATCACACATAGATTCTTATAATAAGAAATACTATAAATATGAAATAATAGGAATATGGTGCTTGTCAGACATAATAACATTTGATCACCGGAATTCACATCATCATAAAAGACTTTAAACTATGAGCCCAGGATAGTTCAATTAATAGGAGAAAAATATACAAAATTTGTATAAATGTATTCACTGTATTCATAAATGGACAGTGACTCAACTAAAAACAACTTTCTCTGAACCTTAGCAGTGCGATAAATTGCCATGTTTATTTAATAACTGATCTTTTTGCTGAGTCTGACTACAGGGTGGCCAATTTGTGCTACTAATTTGATTTGTGATGGATTTTCACTGAAAGTATTAACAATCTATAAATCATTTAACCAAATGTCTATATGAGTATTTTAACAGAGAGAGAAAGGACAGTTATTTTTTTCAGATTTAATGAAAAAATACTTTTCTGTGGTATTTGAAGATTATAACCTAGTTCATGCTGTTCGGCAGTCACTAAGTCATGTCCCACTCTTTATCACCACATGGACTGCAACACACTAGGCTTCCTTGTCCTTCACTATCTCCTTGAGTTTGCTCAAACTCATGTCCATTGAGTTGGTGATACCATCCAACCATCTCATCCTTTGTCTCACCCTTCTCTTCCTGCCCTTTATCATACCCAGGATCAGGGTTTTTTCCCATGAGTTGGCTCTTCACATTAGGTGGCCAAAGTTTTGGCACTTCAGCTTCAGCAGCAGTCCTTTCAGTGAATATTCAGGGCTGATTTCCTTCTAAGATTGACTGGCTTGGTCTCCTTGCTGTCCAAGGGAACTCTTCAGAGTTCTCTCCACCACAATCAAAAGTATCAGTTCTCTGGCACTCCGCCTCCTTTATGGTCTAGCTCTCACATCTGGACATGAGTACTGGAAAAACCATATACAGAGTCCATCTGTATATGGACCTTTGTAAGCAAAGTGATCTCTCTGCTTTTTTAATACACTGTCTAAGTCTGTTGTATCTTTTCTTCCAAGGAGCAAAACTCTTCTAAACTTATGGCTGACAAAACATATTCCACTGGGGAAAGAATGGCAAACAAATTTAGTATTCTGGCCTTGAGAATCCCAGGAATAGTTTCACCATCTTTCAGTGTCTATGCTGAGAGTTTTATATCTCTATCCTTTAAAATAAACTGCCTGTGTGAATCCTTGCCAGTTTGTTGAGTTCAATTTTGACTTTGCGAACAAGAACTTGGTTCCCAATCACAACTGAGCCAGGAAGATCCCCTGCAGAAGAAAATGACTACTCACTCCAGTTTTCTTACCTGGAGAATTCCATGGACAGAGAAGCCTCATGTGCTACAGTCTATGGGGTCTCAAAGAGTCAGATACGACTGAGCTACTAAAACTTACATATGAGTTTTTAAAAGAAAATCATTAAAAGCGAGAGCATTGCATTTCCACAACTGCATTCAATTTTATATTTATTTCAACTGGTTATGGCAATATTATTTCATGGGTATTTGAAGATTATAACCTAGTTCATGCTGTTCGGCAGTCACTAAGTCATGTCCCACTCTTTATCACCACATGGACTGCAACACACTAGGCTTCCTTGTCCTTCACTATCTCCTTGAGTTTGCTCAAACTCATGTCCATTGAGTTGGTGATACCATCCAACCATCTCATCCTTTGTCTCACCCTTCTCTTCCTGCCCTTTATCATACCCAGGATCAGGGTTTTTTCCCATGAGTTGGCTCTTCACATTAGGTGGCCAAAGTTTTGGCACTTCAGCTTCAGCAGCAGTCCTTTCAGTGAATATTCAGGGCTGATTTCCTTCTAAGATTGACTGGCTTGGTCTCCTTGCTGTCCAAGGGAACTCTTCAGAGTTCTCTCCACCACAATCAAAAGTATCAGTTCTCTGGCACTCCGCCTCCTTTATGGTCTAGCTCTCACATCTGGACATGAGTACTGGAAAAACCATATACAGAGTCCATCTGTATATGGACCTTTGTAAGCAAAGTGATCTCTCTGCTTTTTTAATACACTGTCTAAGTCTGTTGTATCTTTTCTTCCAAGGAGCAAAACTCTTCTAAACTTATGGCTGACAAAACATATTCCACTGGGGAAAGAATGGCAAACAAATTTAGTATTCTGGCCTTGAGAATCCCAGGAATAGTTTCACCATCTTTCAGTGTCTATGCTGAGAGTTTTATATCTCTATCCTTTAAAATAAACTGCCTGTGTGAATCCTTGCCAGTTTGTTGAGTTCAATTTTGACTTTGCGAACAAGAACTTGGTTCCCAATCACAACTGAGCCAGGAAGATCCCCTGCAGAAGAAAATGACTACTCACTCCAGTTTTCTTACCTGGAGAATTCCATGGACAGAGAAGCCTCATGTGCTACAGTCTATGGGGTCTCAAAGAGTCAGATACGACTGAGCTACTAAAACTTACATATGAGTTTTTAAAAGAAAATCATTAAAAGGCGAGAGCATTGCATTTCCACAACTGCATTCAATTTTATATTTATTTCAACTGGTTATGGCAATATTATTTCATGGGTATGGTGATACTAACCTGTTCCTTGAATATATCTTCTAACCCAAAAATTAGAATAAGGAAAATTAATAGAGTCCTACAATGAGATACGTGCATATGGATCCCAGCAGGGAGATACCTGGAGAAGTGCACAGTTACTCATGTACTTCTGAGTTGCATTCCAATCCCTCATTAGAGATTTGATTTTAGAACTAAGTTGAGTGGCTATTTTTACTAAATCCATTTTAAAAAAAGAGAGAATGTTAAACTTGAAAATATTAATCACTGTAGAAGTTTCAAAGTTACAAAATCCATTTAGGTTCAGTTATTCGAAAAGCACATTCTATGTTTTGTTTTCTTTGTTTATTGCATCTTGGTGAAATAGATGCCTAAGTAAAATACATATTAAGCAATGCAAATATAAATGTTTAAAATAAAAACAAGTACTTCAAAATGTTGTACTTATTTGGATTCTATCACTTTGGAAGGAACTGTAATACTCAACTATGAAGTTGGACTTTTATGCACTACAGAATTCATCAAGTCTGGTCCTGGATATACACCCCAATAATACTCTTGCACATGTGTATCAGACTACATTCACACACATTTTCTTATCACAAAGGCAAAAATCTGGAAAGAATTGAAATATTCATTGATAGGAAAATGGATAAATAAGCTATAGTATATAGATTATTATACGAAGTGAAAATGAATAAGCTAGGCTTATATACAGTAACAGAGACAGATCTTGTAATCAACATAAAGTAAAAATAGCAAGTCCCAGATGATTACATACTATATGTAAGCATGTTTATGTCTTTTCAAAATAAAAAATAAACAGTTCACTGATAGGAAAATCTAGGTATATGACCAAGATAAACCAGAAAAGTAAGCATAATGATAAACACACAAAATTAAGCAGACAAGTTGGGAAAAGAATATATAGATTTAATTATATTAAAATTTTTAATTCATAAAATTAAGAGTGATTTACAGGTCTTTGTTCATTATACTTAAATATGTATCTTTAAAATAACTTTTTATGTATCAAGTGTATTTCTACACTTAAATGCTTAAATCCACCATTTCATTCAGATAATCTTATTCAGGCTTTGAAGACACTACCCCTATATTCCTTCCTAAGTTCAAAGAGCTCACCGAGAGACACATTCCTTGTGGAAAAAGGAGAGCAAAGTGAGTTCATATGGATCCCAGATTTGGCCTGTCCCAACACTAGGCTGAATTCCACATTTGTAGCTAGCTGTCTGCACCAATGGCCACAAGCACCTACCAGGACCCCTAATGGCATTCTTGGCAAGTTCCAGTTGGGCTCCCACAAACTCAAGACACAGCTAGCCCCCAAGTGGATTTTATGGTAGGGCCCCAGAGAACCCTGGCCATCATTTCAATCCGTGCCTGAGCCCTTTAGTGATGCCAGGAGACTCCTGTGACACCAGGCTTCCAGGGGCCTACTGGGAACGGAGGCCCTTGTTTCAGTCAGACAGCTGCAGGCTCCAGGGGCCCCAGGAGGCTCCAGTAACACCAGACCTGCAGGTGAACTCCCAGGAGCCCCAGGTAAGAGTGCTTAAAAAACAAAATCTGGGGCTTCCCTGATAGCTCAGTGGGTAGAGAGTTCGCCTTGCAGTGCAGTATAAGGGGCACTGGTTTGATCCCTGGCCTACGAAGATCCCATGTGCTGTGGGGCGGCTAGCCCGGTGTGACTGGCGTGTGCCCAGAGCCAGTGCTCTGCAGTGAGAAAGGCCACTGCAATGGGAGGCCCACACAGGCCAAGCAATAAAGATGGATGAAAATAAATAGATAAAGGACAAATAAAGGGGCCAAAATTAAAGAAAAAAATTCTGCTTAGCACAATACTTTGCCCAGACAACTGTCTTTCAAGAATGAAGGAAAAATAAAAACTTCCCTAAAGGAGTTTGTTGACTTTAGACCTGTTGAGACAGTTTACCAACACTAACTATGTGAGGGGATGGAGGTGTTAATCGACCTTGTGGCAACCATTTTGCAATATAAATTTGCATGAAATGGAATACTTCCTGTTACATAGGTAAACAAGGATGTCAAAACCATCAGGGATTCCAGATGTAAATTTCTGAGCCCAGGAAGAACAATAATGGCAGTCACCAACTACTTTCTTGGTATGTGGTGAACGCTTCCACAGGAGGGATGGCAGAAAGTGGAAGTGGCAGTCATCCACCATGTCCTTCACTCCCTATGGAGAATGAGAATGTAATGACCTGATTAATCAAAAAGCAGGATGTGCCCCAGGTAGCTGAGATGTGTATGAAAGGAATGAATTGAGTGAGTCCATCTTTCTATTAATATAAGAGCACCAAATTACTTAGTTTGAGATATCCAATTTTTATTAATTGACAATAATCTTTGATATTCAGACTATTTGCCCTTTTTGTTGCAAACTTTTATTAATATATAATCTGACTACTTTCCCGACATCCTCAGAGTGGTTTCTTGTTGAAAAACAACTCTCAACTTCCAGGTTGTGACTATTGTTTGTTGATGTGTGTATCAAATCATCACAATGGCACATCTCAATTTTCCTTACTTGTCACATTTAACTTGGGGAAATTAACAATAAAATGATTTTCAAATACGTGCAGGTGAACTCCCAGGAGCCCCAGGTAAGAGTGCTTAAAAAACAAAATCTGGGGCTTCCCTGATAGCTCAGTGGGTAGAGAGTTCGCCTTGCAGTGCAGTATAAGGGGCACTGGTTTGATCCCTGGCCTACGAAGATCCCATGTGCTGTGGGGCGGCTAGCCCGGTGTGACTGGCGTGTGCCCAGAGCCAGTGCTCTGCAGTGAGAAAGGCCACTGCAATGGGAGGCCCACACAGGCCAAGCAATAAAGATGGATGAAAATAAATAGATAAAGGACAAATAAAGGGGCCAAAATTAAAGAAAAAAATTCTGCTTAGCACAATACTTTGCCCAGACAACTGTCTTTCAAGAATGAAGGAAAAATAAAAACTTCCCTAAAGGAGTTTGTTGACTTTAGACCTGTTGAGACAGTTTACCAACACTAACTATGTGAGGGGATGGAGGTGTTAATCGACCTTGTGGCAACCATTTTGCAATATAAATTTGCATGAAATGGAATACTTCCTGTTACATAGGTAAACAAGGATGTCAAAACCATCAGGGATTCCAGATGTAAATTTCTGAGCCCAGGAAGAACAATAATGGCAGTCACCAACTACTTTCTTGGTATGTGGTGAACGCTTCCACAGGAGGGATGGCAGAAAGTGGAAGTGGCAGTCATCCACCATGTCCTTCACTCCCTATGGAGAATGAGAATGTAATGACCTGATTAATCAAAAAGCAGGATGTGCCCCAGGTAGCTGAGATGTGTATGAAAGGAATGAATTGAGTGAGTCCATCTTTCTATTAATATAAGAGCACCAAATTACTTAGTTTGAGATATCCAATTTTTATTAATTGACAATAATCTTTGATATTCAGACTATTTGCCCTTTTTGTTGCAAACTTTTATTAATATATAATCTGACTACTTTCCCGACATCCTCAGAGTGGTTTCTTGTTGAAAAAAACAACTCTCAACTTCCAGGTTGTGACTATTGTTTGTTGATGTGTGTATCAAATCATCACAATGGCACATCTCAATTTTCCTTACTTGTCAATCCTATTTCAGTAAAGCTTGGGGAAATTAACAATAAAAATGATTTTAAAAGTCAAATAAGATATTTTAAGAGAAAAACAGAAAAATACTAAAATTGATTAGGGAATTATATGTTTTGTTTTGAAAAATACTTCATTAGAAAAAGTGCATATAATTCACTGTATAATTTGGAATGGAGTAACCTAGTCAGACTCCAGGTAATGTGTTAGCTGTGTAAAAAACAGAACACAGGAAGGAAGAGATATATGGTGGGAAACCAATAAGAATATTTCAGTTGAGGAATGATTCTGTTGCAGGGAGGAAATAAATTCTGACTCCATGTTGCAAACTGTTACTTTGGCTTGCTTTCTGTTGCTTTTATTATTACAGTCATACTTAATTGCTTGCCGCAAGGATCCTGCCCCTTTGCCCAACTGTTAAAGTAAAATGCCTTTGTTCAGAACCCTGTTCACCTGTGGATGACAGGAAGGGAGAAATTAACACATGCTCTAAGCGAGGCATGCCATTCTAAGAGGTGTTTGCAAGATTAATAGCCCTTTTACTTTGCTTCCTGACCTCATCCCATCTCTGATCCATGAAAGAACCTGGTATCCAAACCCCAATAAGATGGTTGTTTCTGAGGTATTAGCTTGCCATCTTCTCGGTCAGCTGATTTTCGAATAAAGTCGTTTTCCTCTCCTCAACACCTTGTTTCTCAGATTCATTGGCCTGTTGTGCAGAGAGTAGAGAAGCTTGGACTCGGTAACAATTCTGGCTAAATTAAATACGGTGGAGGATGTGGTTAGAGGTGTCTAGATTCAAAATACATCTCCATAGTTATATCAATTCATGTAAAATGTAAGATAAAAAGAGACTTTAACTTGTGGATTTTGAATAGAAATAGAATGGAATTTTCATTTGCTGAAATGGAGAAGACTGTTGGAGGAACACGTTTAGGGGAGGGAACATGAGATTGTGTTTTTGAACATTTGAAATCTGTGACATCCGTTACACAGCCATCAGAAGATGAAGGACATGTGTTTGAAGTTCAAGGGAGGTATCAGTGTTGCAACTATAAATGTGAACATCACTGATGAGTGTTTGATATTTATATGCAGTGACAAGAGCTGAAATGATGAGCAGTGAGTGAGGAACTGAGACTTGACAACCTAAGGAAAGTAAGCTTAGGAGATCAGAGAGTTAAGACACTGCTGGAAGGCACTCCTGACGTCCAGAAAGTAGTGTTTGAAGAAAGGAAGAAGGAATGAGCAGCTGTGTTGAATGTGGCCAACTAATGGCAAGGAGGAAGCTGTGAAATGACACTATTTGGCACTATAAGGAAGATCTGTAACTGGGACAGTGGAGTAGATTCTTAAGTAAAATAGTCTATACTTTCAGCTTAACAAAAACACCTTCATAACAACAAAATAGAAAAACATGTGACTAAATTTTGTCACGTTATTAAAGATGAGCCACAAAGCAGGTTACAAACAAAAAGAGAGAGAGAGAGAGAGAGAGAGAGAGAGAAAAGCCATAGAACCCTATTAGGAAACAGTACATTTTTCTGCAATATTCTTTTGTATTCAGCCTGAGATGAAGAATTTGTCAGTTACCTTGACTTTTCTACTAATTACTGAAATCCACCATGCAGTACAGTTTATCTGAGTTAGTCTTTGGTGGCAGAAGTTTCAGAAACCACAAACTTTCATAGCATCTGGAGGCAGGCGCTGTTTTCTTTAAGCTGCCATGTGTTGAGAGGAGAAAGAAATGTTCTCCAGAGCCCAGAATAGTATCAAGCATGTGAATGAGCATGTTTAGGTCACAATGTGCTAAAGACCAGATTCTAAAGTGATAAAGGCACCCACATATTCTTTAATGATATTTTGAACCTTGGTGATGGGGCATAGGACTTCGTGATCTGTTTGGGTTCACAAATATAAGTCTTTATGATTGCTTGTGAACCTCTTCAGCTGTACTCTAAGCCTGGCATTGCTAAAGGTGAGGATACCCAGAGACTGCTTCCTTAGGATTCCTTGTGTAGTTCTTTCTCTGATACCAATGCTTCAGAACAGGGAACACATACAGAACACAGAAATTATGGACTTGAACAGACTCCCTATGTTACAGATGAAATTTTTTTTCCTATTAAAGGATGAAGATGCTGGGGAAAAAAAATGGGCTTGGAATTTAGGGGTTCATTCCTTCTTTATTCCATGTCACTTTATATTTCCTAGAGCTAAATAGATCATCTGGCATCATTTTGATGCATTTTTTATACTCAGAGTAAGATCAAAGCCTACATTCTAAGTACTGAATATAGCACAATTGCTTATTTTGTTCAAGGCTACTTCTTAGATACTTATATTTTTTCTGACAAGCCAAAGAAATTAAAATTAGAATGAGGAGATTTAATGAGAAGAAACATAATTTTCTTTGCTCAATGGAATTCATAAAAGTGACTTTTAGAATTCAGGTGTCATTCACACTTATTATTTCATGCATTTGAAGTTGAATATTATGCTGCATATAAAAGTCAAGAAATTATTTTATGAAATGAATTTAATCATTTTAGTTTGATTGCATAAAAATATGTTATCAGAAGGTATGGCAAATTGATTTTTGGATGGAGAGGGATTTCCAAGGCATTAAGCGATTTGCTCTTGCTTGTCAGGAAGACAGAAGTAAGAAATATTTTATCTCATTTGGGCCTGTGGTTCTTGTTTGGTTCATTAGTTTTCATTTACATTCATCTACATGCCACAGTTAATACAGTAATGCTTTAGTAAGCGTGTATAAATAAGCTGAGGCAGAATTTGGTCTATAAATTTCCAAGATAAAATTGCTTCTATAATGTATATAGTTCTTTTCTTCTAATTGTCTTCAATTAATATAGCTCATAAGCAAACTACTAGTTTTAACAT
This sequence comes from Tragulus kanchil, assembly GCA_022376925.1. Lineage (NCBI taxonomy): Eukaryota > Metazoa > Chordata > Mammalia > Artiodactyla > Tragulidae > Tragulus > Tragulus kanchil. The sequence goes on from JAIOJX010000028.1 coordinate 126,990,953, forward strand.
ACAAATGTGTGTGTTGTCATTACATTATTCAGTTCTCTAGAAATTTGTATAATTAGAATTTATGTAAATGATGGTTTAATGATTGTAAAGTCTAAGCATAATAAAGCTTGAAAACTTTCATGCAGATTTGCTTAAATATCAGCTACTTTCTATTTTTTTTTTTTTAAATTTTCCACTTCAGTGCAGGTATAAGCAACTTCTTTATTCCATGAAAACTTGATTAATTATTCAGTTTTTACATATGTTATGCTTATTATAATTTTAATATAATTTTCACAGTGAAAGCATGGACTTCACGGGGGAAAGGGCAGTAAAATATTCGTTGATGTTTTCAGCTAAAACGTACAGGGGATAAAACCAAGCAAGCTTAGCAAATATTTGTTGTTTCTTCTTACAATGATATTCTTCCTCCTTCTTGCTCCTAGTAAATCCTTTCCACTCCCCTTCCTGTGTCCCTCCTCCCAGTATTTAATTCAGTGCTATAAGCTGATAGTGTCATATATGTTTATTATATTCTTTCGAGTTCATCTGGTTTACAGTTACAGCTGCTACCTCCAAACTGTACAGTCATTATTTAGCCGTGTCTTCTCATTTGCTCTCCCTCTCCCAGGTAAAATTGCTACATAGGGTTCCACATTTCTTCCACATATTTCTCTTGCTCTTGTAAGTACTCTTACTTCCTACAATCTAGCCTACTGTTATGCCCAGCTCTTCATACCTCTTTAACTTGAGTATTTTTTCCTTTATGCTGCATATAAAAGTCAAGAAATTATTTTATGAAATGAATTTAAATTTTAAAAAAATTTTTAGTTTGATTGCATAAAAATATGTTATCAGAAGGTATGGCAAATTGATTTTTGGATGGAGAGGGATTTCCAAGGCATTAAGCGATTTGCTCTTGCTTGTCAGGAAGACAGAAGTAAGAAATATTTTATCTCATTTGGGCCTGTGGTTCTTGTTTGGTTCATTAGTTTTCATTTACATTCATCTACATGCCACAGTTAATACAGTAATGCTTTAGTAAGCGTGTATAAATAAGCTGAGGCAGAATTTGGTCTATAAATTTCCAAGATAAAATTGCTTCTATAATGTATATAGTTCTTTTCTTCTAATTGTCTTCAATTAATATAGCTCATAAGCAAACTACTAGTTTTAACATACAAATGTGTGTGTTGTCATTACATTATTCAGTTCTCTAGAAATTTGTATAATTAGAATTTATGTAAATGATGGTTTAATGATTGTAAAGTCTAAGCATAATAAAGCTTGAAAACTTTCATGCAGATTTGCTTAAATATCAGCTACTTTCTATTTTTTTTTTTTTAAATTTTCCACTTCAGTGCAGGTATAAGCAACTTCTTTATTCCATGAAAACTTGATTAATTATTCAGTTTTTACATATGTTATGCTTATTATAATTTTAATATAATTTTCACAGTGAAAGCATGGACTTCACGGGGGAAAGGGCAGTAAAATATTCGTTGATGTTTTCAGCTAAAACGTACAGGGGATAAAACCAAGCAAGCTTAGCAAATATTTGTTGTTTCTTCTTACAATGATATTCTTCCTCCTTCTTGCTCCTAGTAAATCCTTTCCACTCCCCTTCCTGTGTCCCTCCTCCCAGTATTTAATTCAGTGCTATAAGCTGATAGTGTCATATATGTTTATTATATTCTTTCGGAGTTCATCTGGTTTACAGTTACAGCTGCTACCTCCAAACTGTACAGTCATTATTTAGCCGTGTCTTCTCATTTGCTCTCCCTCTCCCAGGTAAAATTGCTACATAGGGTTCCACATTTCTTCCACATATTTCTCTTGCTCTTGTAAGTACTCTTACTTCCTACAATCTAGCCTACTGTTATGCCCAGCTCTTCATACCTCTTTAACTTGAGTATTTTTTCCTTTCAACTCTATCCTTTTCCTTTTCACACTCTAGCTTTATTCTAGCATCATTTTCCCCTAAAATACAGTTTTAGTCATATCAGTATTCTGTTTTAAAATCAATACTACATATATCCACTGTGCAACCTAAACCCAAATTTCCATCTTATGGAAATTACCACTCTACCAGATTACTCACTAGTCTCCAATTATGCCATGGGATTATCTACCTTGGTGTCGTTTCTGATGATTTCTCTTCTACCTTGAAAAATATTCTCTCATCTATTCTTTTCTCATTCTTCAACTGTGAGTTCAAAAGTAAAGCCTTCTCTGTTGTTGTGATTAGTCTTATTCTTTCAGAAATCACATTTTATATAAACCTACATTATATGTTGTCAATAATAATAAATGTAAATACTTACCTCTCCTGCCCCATTTTCATCTTCCTAAAGACAAAGAAGGCATCTCTCACCTTGGTAGAACTCATCTTCCAGCATGACTGATTGGTAATGTTCTCCAAATGTATTTTTTTTCTTGACTTTCTGAAACACATCTACAAATTACTAGAGACACTTTTGTCTCTCTGAACTTATGGCATTGTGAAGAGTGAACCCAGCTCATTGTTCTCTATTATAACAATTCTTGACAAGTAATAAGGGTCAGTAGTGCAATTTACACAATGGCACTAAACAATCAGTATTTAATTATATTCTCCATCATCTTGTCTCCTCTTTTACTTGTTGCTGCTGTGCTATTTCTAAACACTTAAGTCTTCATTTCTGTGGTACAAATGCCCAGGAATATGATGACTAGGATATATGATGCTTACATTTTCAGTTCTATAAAAAACTGCTGAATTATTTTACAGAATATCTGTTCAGTTTTATATTTCCACAGACAATGGAGGTGAGGTCTAATTTCTCTGTAGGAGAGGTCTAGTTTTTCTGTATTCTTGTCACAATTTTATTATCATTACTTTCTATTTTATCCATTCTCATAGATGTGTACTGACATCTCCTCATGATTTTCTTTTCTTTTTTTTGCCTCCTCTATTGGTCTCCCATTCATCTATTTCTATCCATCCTGCGTGGGCCTCCCATCGCGGTGGCCTCTATCGTTCCAGTGCACCGGCTCTGGGCGCATGCACTCCAGAGCTCCAGCTCGGTAATTAGACACATCGGTCCAGCCACTCCGTGACACGTGGGATCTTCCCAGGCCAGGGATTGAACCAGCTCCCACTGCACTGCAAGGCGGTGTCCTTACCCACTGGACCACTAGGGAAGTCTTCATCATGATCTTAACATGTGTTTCTCTTACAGCTGATGATGCTGAGCATCTTGTTTCATGCACATTTGCAATCTGTATATTCTCTTCAATGAGGTTTTCCAGATACAAATGACCATGTTAAGTATATGGATTGTAAATATTTCTTCCCAGCCTATACCTTATCTTTCCATTTTCTTAACAAGGTTTTATTTTTGGGGGGGGAGAAAAAATAGTTTTAATGAAGTCCAATTCATCCACTTTTTTTCTTGCATGGATCGTGCCCTTGGTATTACATTTAAGAATTCTTGACCAAAACCTACCTCCCAAAGACTTTCTCCTATTTTTATTTCTAAATGTTGTAGAATTGTATTCTACATTCAAACATTCAATATTGAGTTGACTTTTGTATAAGGTATAAGATATAGACTGAGGTTCATTACAGAGAAATTATAATATAAAATTCAATTAAAATAGTAACATATGTACTATATAAATAAAAAAGTCTGCCTAAGATGCTTTAAATATAATGTCTGATTTGGTAAGTAAAAGTCAGGATTCACAATGGTGTATTTACCTTGATAACAACTATATAATAAATTTAAATTAATTTAGTTATTGCACTATTCTTCAAAAGGACAACTGTGTTTTAAGCACTTAACTGTGAATTCCTGCATGTTAAGGATAATGGGTTCTCAAAAGTGCTTATAAAAGTAGGATCTGTTTTGTCATGACAGTTTAATGTATTTTCTGTCATTAAGCTGCGTTTGTTTTTGTTTCTTCAGACATCTGTCTGAAATATACTATATAATTATGCTTATTATGAATAAGAAAGAAAATACCAATTTACAATGTGAAAATAGAAAAAATCATATGATATATATATGGTATATATATATATATATATATGGTGTATATATATATATGGTATATATATATATATGGTAAACACATATATATATAACTCAGATGTTGAAACTTTGAGGCAGTGAATATAAAATATGTGATTAATGTTTAAAGTTTCTAAAAAAAACAATGGAAAGCATGGATTAACAGAGGGGGAATTTCAGCAGAGATGGAAGCCACAAAACCCTAAAACTACTGAGATAACATTTATCATCTATTAGGCAGGTGAAATGTCAAACCCGTTAATATTAGAAGTACAGTAATACCTTCTGAGTACATCTATGAGGAAATGGACACTCATATACTCTTGATGGGAATGTCCACTGGTAGGACTCATTTGGAAGGTTATTCAAATTATCAATAAAAGTCCCAATTAGTCTACTCATCCCACTACTAAGACTTTATCCTGTAGATAAATCTCAATCTCAATCAAATGAAAATCTATATATACAAGTGTATTTACTGCAGCATTGTTTGTAATTGAAAAAAGTAGAAGCAACTTTATCTGTTCATGCAAAGGGGAATGACTGAATAGACTATAGTCTATTTTTGACCCAATAGACTACAACTGACATACAGTGATTTTTAGAGCATATATGGCTGCAGAGAAAAGGTTATTTATTGCACACAATGTTTCATGTAGAAAGGAGAAACAATAATATATGTTCCTCAGTGTGCAAAATAAAAATTTAAACAAGAAAACAAAAATAACAGCATTTACCTAAAAGGGTGAGTGGATGGAGGAATAGAAATAGAGTAACAGGAATTGAGGATGGGACTTCATTAAGTATAGTTTTTGGAAAACAGTTTTAAATTTTAGATCTAGGTTAGTATTTCATGTATTTCATAATTAATCAATTACTTCACTAAGGATGAAATTTTAAGTCTAAGAACATTTTAAACATTTTTTAAAAAATAAAGAGGGCTTTTTCTGAGCCACCAGGGAAGTTGTGTCCCTGGTGGCTCAGGTGGTAAAGAATGTTTTCAATGCAGGAAACCTGGGCTTGATCCCTGGGTCATGAAGATTTTTCAATGGTGAGCATACATGGCAAGAACTGATCCTATCAGTGTAGAAACCTAAGCAGAAAATTATCAGGGAAAGAACAAAGTTGTAAAAAATACACTCCATATTTAAGAAACACAAGATTGAATAAGCAGCTTCAGATTATAATAATACAATGTCTTTAAGCAATATATAATTCTAATAGCCTCAAGTGTTCCTGAGGACAAAGAGAAATTGCAAATAATTTCTATGAAATTAGTCTGGCATTTACTCCTGTTTTCATATTTATTAAGCTGAGCTAAAATTTTTATTTCATTGTTCCTTAATATGTATATTGTATATATATATTACTTATAACATATAATATAATATTACATTAATAATTGTAATATAATAATTATACAACATATCATATAAACAAATGAAAATATATAATAATAATTACACAGCATAATACATATATTAATTTATAATATATAATACATATTACTTTATTATTAATGTATTATACTCATTAATTATAATATATAAAATGTAATATATAATGCTATATATTATATTGTATTAAATATTATATATTGTATAATTATATAATTATAATATATATTATGCTTATTGATTTATTATATGAATCCATTCAATACATAATTATATTATATTATATTACAATATATTATGTTATGTCATATTATGTATATGTTCTTAATTTGGGGCCTTACTTATGATAATATATTTGTTTCTTTTTTCCAACTTTATTGATCTATCATCGATATTAATCCCTGGGTCATGAAGATTGTGTAAATTTAAGGTGTACAATCTGTTGTACTTCTTGGGGGTTTAATCACTAAATCGTGTCTGACTCTTGAAATCCCATGAGTCTTTGTAGCCTGTCAGGCTCCTCTGTTCATGGGATTCTCCAGGTGAGAATACTGGAGTGGGTTGCTCTTTCCTTTTCCAGGGGATCTTTCCAACCCATGAATCCAGCCTCAGTTTCCTGAATTGCAGGCAGATTCTTTACTGACTGAACTACAAGGGAAGCCCACATATGCTGAAGTATGATTACCATCCTACTAACACCGCTCTCACCTCCTATGCTTACCATTTCTTTTTTGTACTGAGAACATTTACAACAGAATTTTCAAATGTATAATTCAGTATTTGTCGCGGGCACCATGTTGGAGCTTACTCTGATTACTATTCTCACTAGTTCTCACTAAGAGATACTATATTAAATAGCTCAGAGACATTTTTGCAGACACAGTGTAGTCCCCTCAGGGTGTGAGCCTCGGACTTCAACAATGAAGTGTCGTGGTCTCGAGTATTGTCAAACCAAGAGTGGGTTTATTAATCATCAAATAAAGGCAAGCACAAATAATCAGAAATAATGAAAACTCAATCAAATGCAAACAGATGTTCTTACCCCAGAGCTGGAGAGTCTCGATCTCACAATGGAGCAGCCAATCTCCGTGAGCGAGCCTCCTGCATAACCTTCCCTTTCCCTTTTATATTTTTTCCAACTAGAAATCTCAAGTTAACTAGTAATCATAAAGAAGCTTTTGTTTCTCTAGAGATGTAAAAGAGGTCATCATCAGAGCCCTTTGGTCCTCCACCAACACCTTTGTTCTTCAGGGAAAACATCTGTTTATAGAAAAAACATTCTTACATTTCTTAATTTACCAAGGGAACTAGAGTTGTAAAAAGCTTGTTTCATTAGCATCAAAAAGGGGTAAGAGGAAGAGGTTTTGAACTCTGCGTTAGCACTTCTATCGATGTTTGCTAAAGGTAATAGTTTAAAACTGCTAATCTTACGAGTGGAGCTATTCCCGCCCAGGCTTTTATCAGTAACTAGCTACCTATTCATCCTAGGAGGAGGTTTCCGAAGTGAGGCTTGCAGGCAGCGCCTAGTGTAAGGAGACAATTGTCTGTTCAACCCGGATATCTATTCTTGATCTTTCCTGTGAGAAGTGAACATGCCTTTACTTACCCATGATATATTCATACGTATAATCGAATGCTGTTCATTAGATTTCCAGAAATTCCTTAATTTCTAATTAGAAGTTTGAAATCCCATGAGTCTTTGTAGCCTGTCAGGCTCCTCTGTTCATGGGATTCTCCAGGTGAGAATACTGGAGTGGGTTGCTCTTTCCTTTTCCAGGGGATCTTTCCAACCCATGAATCCAGCCTCAGTTTCCTGAATTGCAGGCAGATTCTTTACTGACTGAACTACAAGGGAAGCCCACATATGCTGAAGTATGATTACCATCCTACTAACACCGCTCTCACCTCCTATGCTTACCATTTCTTTTTTGTACTGAGAACATTTACAACAGAATTTTCAAATGTATAATTCAGTATTTGTCGCGGGCACCATGTTGGAGCTTACTCTGATTACTATTCTCACTAGTTCTCACTAAGAGATACTATATTAAATAGCTCAGAGACATTTTTGCAGACACAGTGTAGTCCCCTCAGGGTGTGAGCCTCGGACTTCAACAATGAAGTGTCGTGGTCTCGAGTATTGTCAAACCAAGAGTGGGTTTATTAATCATCAAATAAAGGCAAGCACAAATAATCAGAAATAATGAAAACTCAATCAAATGCAAACAGATGTTCTTACCCCAGAGCTGGAGAGTCTCGATCTCACAATGGAGCAGCCAATCTCCGTGAGCGAGCCTCCTGCATAACCTTCCCTTTCCCTTTTATATTTTTTCCAACTAGAAATCTCAAGTTAACTAGTAATCATAAAGAAGCTTTTTGTTTCTCTAGAGATGTAAAAGAGGTCATCATCAGAGCCCTTTGGTCCTCCACCAACACCTTTGTTCTTCAGGGAAAACATCTGTTTATAGAAAAAACATTCTTACATTTCTTAATTTACCAAGGGAACTAGAGTTGTAAAAAGCTTGTTTCATTAGCATCAAAAAGGGGTAAGAGGAAGAGGTTTTGAACTCTGCGTTAGCACTTCTATCGATGTTTGCTAAAGGTAATAGTTTAAAACTGCTAATCTTACGAGTGGAGCTATTCCCGCCCAGGCTTTTATCAGTAACTAGCTACCTATTCATCCTAGGAGGAGGTTTCCGAGAAGTGAGGCTTGCAGGCAGCGCCTAGTGTAAGGAGACAATTGTCTGTTCAACCCGGATATCTATTCTTGATCTTTCCTGTGAGAAGTGAACATGCCTTTACTTACCCATGATATATTCATACGTATAATCAGAATGCTGTTCATTAGATTTCCAGAAATTCCTTAATTTCTAATTAGAAGTTTGTACTCCTTAATCAGCATCCCCCCTACCCTGCCAATTCCTGGAAATCAGCACTACTGTTTGTTTCCGTGAGTTCAGCTTTTTTAGATTCCACATATTCGTGATTTCATACAGTATCTGTTTTTCTAAATCTGACTTATTAGGGCTTCCCTGGTGGCTCAGTGGCAAAGAATTTGCCTGCAATGCCAGAGCTGCAGGTTTGATCCCTGGGCTGAGAAGATGCCCTGGAGAAAGAAATGGCAACTATTTCCTGTATTCTTGCCTGGAAAATACCATGAACAAAGGAGCCTGTTGGATGACAGTCTCATGGGGTAGCAAAGAGTCAGACACTTAGCAACTAACTCACCACCATTATCTGACTTATTTCACATAGTATAAGTGAAGCTGATCCAGATTGTTGCCAATGGTAGGCTTCCTTCTTTCTCCTGGCTTACTAATATTCATATATTGTGAATATTACAGCAAAGAACATGAGAGCACAGATATCTTCTTGAAATCTTGTTTTAATTTCTTCTGATACATACCCCAAAGTGGCCTCTAGAGCACAGGGTTAACAGTTGTGGTGCATGGGCTTAGCTGCTCCATGGCATGTGGGATCTTCCTGGGTCAGGAATTGAAGCCATGTCTCCAGTGTTGACAAGTGAATTCTTTACCACTGAGGTGCCAGGGAAGCCCTGTATCTTTTCATTTCAAAGAAATCCCATCTCACTCATAAATTTTTGGACATATCACATTTGAGATTTTGCTAGTATAGAGGTTACAGAATTCACTCTTTGCTTGTTTGTATGTGTTTAAAAATAACCTAGAATATATATATAGTTATCCCACTATCAGTCATCAGTCATTTACACTTTAAAATACAAACAAAACATTGGGGCTTTGTATATATATATATATATATATATATATATATATATATATATATGTATTTATCTTTTTGGACAGTTTGAAAATTTAAACTGTGACTATATTCTTATTTTGAATTTAAATATTACTCTGGATAATTTAGAATCATATAGAAAAAAAACATAGATTGCAATATTTCACATTAGCTTAGTCTAAGGTATGATGATTTTTAAGCAAGGTTATTATTATACTACTCTCAGACAAAAGCTATTGGAAATTACAGGTATTTAATTTAAATTTAAATAGCATATACACAATTTATTATAATGAATTATACACATTCTCCTCTTTGTACTTTTATTGAATATATTGGCATAGAAATTTGGAATCAATTTTTATTGAAATTATATGCTAATATCCATCTGCTCTCTTTCATTAGAGATTTAATTTTAAAGAATAAATTATTTGGTATTCAAATTCAAAACTTCTACTGAATAGTTTGAAATCCTGGATTATCTTCGATAGTGAAGGACAAGGGCTGAGAAGATGCCCTGGAGAAAGAAATGGCAACTATTTCCTGTATTCTTGCCTGGAAAATACCATGAACAAAGGAGCCTGTTGGATGACAGTCTCATGGGGTAGCAAAGAGTCAGACACTTAGCAACTAACTCACCACCATTATCTGACTTATTTCACATAGTATAAGTGAAGCTGATCCAGATTGTTGCCAATGGTAGGCTTCCTTCTTTCTCCTCCTTTCTCTAATATTCATATATTGTGAATATTACAGCAAAGAACATGAGAGCACAGATATCTTCTTGAAATCTTGTTTTAATTTCTTCTGATACATACCCCAAAGTGGCCTCTAGAGCACAGGGTTAACAGTTGTGGTGCATGGGCTTAGCTGCTCCATGGCATGTGGGATCTTCCTGGGTCAGGAATTGAAGCCATGTCTCCAGTGTTGACAAGTGAATTCTTTACCACTGAGGTGCCAGGGAAGCCCTGTATCTTTTCATTTCAAAGAAATCCCATCTCACTCATAAATTTTTGGACATATCACATTTGAGATTTTGCTAGTATAGAGGTTACAGAATTCACTCTTTGCTTGTTTGTATGTGTTTAAAAATAACCTAGAATATATATATAGTTATCCCACTATCAGTCATCAGTCATTTACACTTTAAAATACAAACAAAATATTGTGGTTTTATATATATATATATATATATATATATATATATATATATATATATATGTATTTATCTTTTTGGACAGTTTGAAAATTTAAACTGTGACTATATTCTTATTTTGAATTTAAATATTACTCTGGATAATTTAGAATCATATAGAAAAAAAACATAGATTGCAATATTTCACATTAGCTTAGTCTAAGGTATGATGATTTTTAAGCAAGGTTATTATTATACTACTCTCAGACAAAAGCTATTGGAAATTACAGGTATTTAATTTAAATTTAAATAGCATATACACAATTTATTATAATGAATTATACACATTCTCCTCTTTGTACTTTTATTGAATATATTGGCATAGAAATTTGGAATCAATTTTTATTGAAATTATATGCTAATATCCATCTGCTCTCTTTCATTAGAGATTTAATTTTAAAGAATAAATTATTTGGTATTCAAATTCAAAACTTCTACTGAATAGTTTGAAATCCTGGATTATCTTCGATAGTGAAGGACAAAATATACCCACTTTCAATAATTACAGACAATTTATAAATGCACATCCTTTTATACAAGGCCATGTTGGCATATATGGCAAATCTCTGGATTTTTCATTTCTTATATAGCTATTTTAATGAAGCAAAATTGAAATACCATGGAAAACACTTGATCTATGCAAAAATACATCATAATATTTTAAAGTAAATGGTAAAACAGATTTCTTAGATCAAAGTCAAGCTCCTTCTGTGCGATCCAACTCTTTTGACAGTTTCTATAGATAAAAGGGAGAATAGGGAGAATAAGTTGTATGTTAAAGTGACCTGAGAAAATTGCCTGAATTGCAACGAGTTCCTGGGAAACCATCAACTGGAGGAGGTTGGATCTGATCACAGAGAGGATACCCCACATAGAAGAACAAAGGAGAAGCTGCATCAAGACGGTAGGAAGGGCGCAATCACACTTTTAAAAGTCAAACCTCATACCCGCCAGAGAGGCTGGGCGGGCCAAAGATGCAAAACCTGTTGCAGATCAAGACTCGGGAAAGAAGCAGTGATGCCCACAAGGGACTGAGCCAGACCTGCTTTGGAGGGTCCAGGTGCCCCCTTGAGCTAGAAGTGCCCTTGAGCAGTTCTCAGAAGGACGGCACTCAGTTTCCTTTGGAGGAGGTTACCATTAACCTGATCACAGAGCCGCAGAGGAGGACTGGAAACTCTGTGTGCACTGTGATCCAGGAGAGGGGACTAGTGATCCTGCATGAGACTGAGCCAGACTCATCTCTGGGTAATCTGACGTCTCCCACAGTGGCAGAGGTCGACGGTGGCCTGCAGCAGGGTTGGGGTCACTGCAGAAGTGCTTCCCATAGAGTGTGTGGCAACAAATCCTTTGTGAGACAGGCGCCATTTTCCCTACCGTAGTTTGGCTGCTGGTCAAACTGCAGGGCTGCTGGTCAAGCTACAGGGAGGGAATTTAGCTCCACCCAGCAAGAAAGGGATTTGGATTAAGACTCTCCCAGGGCCAGCCTGGGCAGACCTTTTAGTTCTGGAATAGGCCAAAATAAACAAACAGTCAAAGAGGTCTTCAGATCCAACCACCACCAGAGGCAAGAAAAAGACTGATGATTCCTGAATAGTCAGCAAGAGACAGAAGAACATAAATATTATTTTCACGTTTTGTCTGCAGCTGGAGTTACTGCTGGCTTTTTAAAATTTCATTTTATTCCTTATTTATTTTTATTGCGTTTTTTGGTATTGCATTGCTTTGTTTCAATTGTTTTTTTTCCCTTTTTTCCAAACCCACTCAGTGCACTCCTCATTTTTTTGTTTGTTTTCTTTGGGGGGACGGGTGTGAGAGTGGGTGTGTTCATTCCCTCACTGAATTCTATTGAAGCTACTAATCTTATCAGTAAGACTGAATATATTCAAGTTTACATAATTTTTTTTCTTTCCTTGTTCCTTTTATACCACACATTTTATTTTGGTATAAACTTCTGGTTTCCCATTGGCCTTTGAAGGTTCTGTGGGGGTTTTGTTTGTTTTTATTATTTTTGCTTTATTTTCCATATTTTTATGTATACTTATCTCTATTTTAATTAAAAAAATTTTTCATTTGTACTACTACTTCCTCTATAATTCTTTGCTTTCTCTGAAGCTTCTTTACTATAGCACTAAACTCTAATACATACAAATCTTTATCTCCCTATATTTAACTTTGCAGTATTATCCTATATTTCTCTTCTATCCTCCCTTTCTCTTTTTCCCTTTTCCTACCATATTTCTTAGTCTGTTCTGTGCTCATTGCCTTATCCCCAACGGGGACCCTGCTCTAGCATTATTCTCCAATTTGTGCTCTACTTAGTTTGGTTATTAACTGGTGGATATCATTCTTGGTTTTCTCTATTTGCTGTGCTAACATATTGTACAGTATTTTTGGTTGGAATGCTTGGGTTATGTTACAGCTGTATATGTCTATGTGTACAATTCAATACACTGGATAGTAATTGCATAATATTTATTTGCCATTTGTCAAAGGTACACCTTCTGTTTCTCATTCGCATATATATGTTTTAATATCACTTAATGCCATAACAAACCAGCTGTCAAATCTTCATTCCCTGGTCAGGCAAAAGCCCTGGGGCTTTAGGGAGGGAGCACTGACTCCAAAACTCTACAATACTAGAGAATGCCTAACACTAAAGAGCACTATACAAGTGAGAACGCCAAGAAAGGTAATCACTTGTATGCAAGTCCTGACATCACCCAACCACCAGCATCACCCAGAATCAGAAGCCCCACCCAAACAACAAACACCAACAGACGTAACTCAAAGTCTGGGAAAAGGAAATCCCAAACAGAGTCAGTTAAAAAATTAATAATAACAATGAAATGGCAGAGAAATACCACACAAGTGAAGGAACAATCCACAAACAAACAAGATCAAATCAATGAAGAGAATTTGGACAAACTTTCTGAAAGTGATTTCAGAAGAATGATAGTAAAGATGATCAGAGACACTGAAAACAGAATGGTAGAGAAATTGCAAGACACAACTAATACACTGAATAAAGAAATACGAGAACTTACCAAAAATGTAACAGAGACAAACAACTCAATTGCTGAACTGAAAAACACTGTAGAAGGAATCAAGAGCAGAGTATCTGAGACAGAAGACCGGATAAGTGAGCTGGAAGATAGAATGGTGGTAGTAACTGCTGAAAAACAGAATCTAGCTCAAAGAATGAAAAGAGCAGAGGACAGCCTCAGAGACCTACTACTTCCTCTATAATTCTTTGCTTTCTCTGAAGCTTCTTTACTATAGCACTAAACTCTAATACATACAAATCTTTATCTCCCTATATTTAACTTTGCAGTATTATCCTATATTTCTCTTCTATCCTCCCTTTCTCTTTTTCCCTTTTCCTACCATATTTCTTAGTCTGTTCTGTGCTCATTGCCTTATCCCCAACGGGGACCCTGCTCTAGCATTATTCTCCAATTTGTGCTCTACTTAGTTTGGTTATTAACTGGTGGATATCATTCTTGGTTTTCTCTATTTGCTGTGCTAACATATTGTACAGTATTTTTGGTTGGAATGCTTGGGTTATGTTACAGCTGTATATGTCTATGTGTACAATTCAATACACTGGATAGTAATTGCATAATATTTATTTGCCATTTGTCAAAGGTACACCTTCTGTTTCTCATTCGCATATATATGTTTTAATATCACTTAATGCCATAACAAACCAGCTGTCAAATCTTCATTCCCTGGTCAGGCAAAAGCCCTGGGGCTTTAGGGAGGGAGCACTGACTCCAAAACTCTACAATACTAGAGAATGCCTAACACTAAAGAGCACTATACAAGTGAGAACGCCAAGAAAGGTAATCACTTGTATGCAAGTCCTGACATCACCCAACCACCAGCATCACCCAGAATCAGAAGCCCCACCCAAACAACAAACACCAACAGACGTAACTCAAAGTCTGGGAAAAGGAAATCCCAAACAGAGTCAGTTAAAAAATTAATAATAACAATGAAATGGCAGAGAAATACCACACAAGTGAAGGAACAATCCACAAACAAACAAGATCAAATCAATGAAGAGAATTTGGACAAACTTTCTGAAAGTGATTTCAGAAGAATGATAGTAAAGATGATCAGAGACACTGAAAACAGAATGGTAGAGAAATTGCAAGACACAACTAATACACTGAATAAAGAAATACGAGAACTTACCAAAAATGTAACAGAGACAAACAACTCAATTGCTGAACTGAAAAACACTGTAGAAGGAATCAAGAGCAGAGTATCTGAGACAGAAGACCGGATAAGTGAGCTGGAAGATAGAATGGTGGTAGTAACTGCTGAAAAACAGAATCTAGCTCAAAGAATGAAAAGAGCAGAGGACAGCCTCAGAGACCTCTGGGATAATATCAAACGCACCAATATTAGAATTATAGGGGTTCCAGAAGAAAAAAAAGAAAGGCTATGAGAAAAATTTTGAAGAGATTATAGTTGAAAATATCCCCAACATGGGAAAATAAATAGTCAATCAAGTCCAAGAAGCACAAAGAGTACCATACAGAATCAATCTGAGAAGAAACACACCAAGACACATATTAATGAAGCTAACTGAAATTAAACACAAGGATAGAATTCTCAAAGCAGTAAGGGAAAAGCAACTAGTGACGTACAAGGGAAAGCCCATACCTTTAATAGCTGATCTTTCAACAGAAACTCTGCAGGCCAGAAGGGAATGGTAGGACACATTTAAACGACTAAAAGAGAATAATCTGCAACCTCAAATCCTCTACCTTGCAAGGATCTCATTCAAAATTGATGGAGAAATCAAAAGCTTTATGGATAAGCAAAAATTAAAAGAATTTAGTCACACCAAACCAGCCTTACAACAAGTGTTAAAGGGACTTATATAGACAACAAGTATAAGAGAAGGAGAAGAGCCACAAAACAAAGCCATCATAACATCTAAGAAGATGACAATAGGATCATTTGTATCAATAATTACTTTAAATGCAAATGGACTAAATGCCCCAACCAAAAGACACAGAGTGCCTGAATGGATTCAAAAACACGACCCATACATATGCTGCCTCCAGGAAACTCACTTCAGACTTAGAGACACTCATAGACTGAAAGTGAGAGGATGGGAAAAGATATTCCATGCAAATGGAAATCAAAAGAAAGCTGGAGTAGCAATCCTCATATCAGACAAAATAGACCTCAAAATAAAGATTAGAAGAGACAAGGCAAGACACTATATCATGATCAAGGGATTGATCCAAGAGGAAGACATAACAATCATAAATATCTATGCACCCAACACAGGAGCACCCAATACATAAGACAAACACTTTCACACATAAAAGAAGCCATTGACAATAACACAATCATAATAGGAGACTTTAACACTCCTCTCACACCAATGGACAGATCATCCAAACAGAAAATTAGTAAAGAAATACAAACCGTAAATGCCACACTAGAAGTGATGGACCTCATGGATATCTTTAGCACCTTCAATCCAAAAGCAGAAGAGTATACTTTCTTCTCAAGTGCTCATGGAACATTCTCCAGGATAGGCCACATCTTGGGCCACAAATCAAACATCAGTCAATTCAAGAAAACTGAAATTCTATCAACCATCTTCTCGGACCACAATGCAATGAGACTAGAGATCAACTACAGGAAAAAAAAAAAACTGCTAAAAACACAAAAACATGGAGATTAAACAACACATACCTAGAAAACCAACTGATTACCGAGGAAATCAAAGGAGAAATAAAAAAATTCCGAGAAGAGAACACAATGAACACATGACAGTGCAAAACCTATGGGATACCACAAAAGCAGTTCTAAGAGGGAAGTTTATAGCAATTCAATCCTACCTCAAGAAACTAGGAAAATCTCAAACAGACGACCTTACCTTTCGCTTAAAACAATTGGAGAAAGAAGAACAAAAACACCACAAAGTCACTAGAAGAAGATGACAATAGGATCATTTGTATCAATAATTACTTTAAATGCAAATGGACTAAATGCCCCAACCAAAAGACACAGAGTGCCTGAATGGATTCAAAAACACGACCCATACATATGCTGCCTCCAGGAAACTCACTTCAGACTTAGAGACACTCATAGACTGAAAGTGAGAGGATGGGAAAAGATATTCCATGCAAATGGAAATCAAAAGAAAGCTGGAGTAGCAATCCTCATATCAGACAAAATAGACCTCAAAATAAAGATTAGAAGAGACAAGGCAAGACACTATATCATGATCAAGGGATTGATCCAAGAGGAAGACATAACAATCATAAATATCTATGCACCCAACACAGGAGCACCCAATACATAAGACAAACACTTTCACACATAAAAGAAGCCATTGACAATAACACAATCATAATAGGAGACTTTAACACTCCTCTCACACCAATGGACAGATCATCCAAACAGAAAATTAGTAAAGAAATACAAACCGTAAATGCCACACTAGAAGTGATGGACCTCATGGATATCTTTAGCACCTTCAATCCAAAAGCAGAAGAGTATACTTTCTTCTCAAGTGCTCATGGAACATTCTCCAGGATAGGCCACATCTTGGGCCACAAATCAAACATCAGTCAATTCAAGAAAACCAAAATTATATCAACCACCTTCTCGGACCACAAGGCAATGAGACTAGAGATCAACTACAGGAAAAAAAAAAAAAAACGCTAAAAACACAAACACATGGAGATTAAACAACACATACCTAGAAAACCAACTGATTACCGAGGAAATCAAAGGAGAAATAAAAAAATTCCGAGAAGAGAACACAATGAACACATGACAGTGCAAAACCTATGGGATACCACAAAAGCAGTTCTAAGAGGGAAGTTTATAGCAATTCAATCCTACCTCAAGAAACTAGGAAAATCTCAAACAGACGACCTTACCTTTCGCTTAAAACAATTGGAGAAAGAAGAACAAAAACACCACAAAGTCAGTAGAAGAAGAGAAATCATAAATATCAGAGCAGAAATAAATGAAAAAGAAACAAAAGAAACTATAGTACGGATAAATCAAACAAAAAGCTGGTTCTTTATAAAGGTAAATAAAATCGACAAACCACTGGCCCGACTCATCAAGAAAAAAAGAGAGAAGAACCAGATCACCAAAATCAAAAATGAAAAAGGAGAGATTACAACAGATAATGCAGAAATCCAAAGAATTCTTACAGACTATTATGAACAACTCTATGGCAACAAACTGGACAACCTGAAAGAAATGGACAGTTTCTTAGAGAAGATTAATCTTCTAAGACTCAACCAGGAAGAAATAGAAACTATGAACAAGCCAATCACAAGCTCAGAAGTCGACTTTGTGATAAAAAATCTCCCCTAAAAATAAAACCCCAGGGCCAGATGGTTTCACAGTCGAATTCTACCAAACATTTAAAGAAGAACTAATGTCTGTCCTTCTATAACTCTTCCAAAAAATTGCACAGGAAGGAACACTTTCAAGCACATTTTATGAGGCTGACATCACCCTGATACCAAAGGCAGGCAAAGACAACACAAAAAAGGAAAATTATAGGCCAATATCACTGATGATATCTTATATCACTGATACAATATCTTAGATGCCAAGATCCTCAACAAAATCCTAGCAAACAGAATTCAACAACACATCAAAAAACTCATACATCATGATCAAGTCAGGTTCATCCCAGGCATGCAAGGATTCTTTAATATCTGCAAATCAATCAATGTGATACATCATATCAACCAATTGAGAGACAAAAATCACATGATCATCTCAGTAGACGCAAAAAAGCCTTTGACAAAGTACAGCATCCATTTATGATAAAAACTCTTCAAAAAATGGGCATAGAAGGAACCTATCTCAACATAGTGAACGTCATCTATGAGAAGCCCACAGCGAACATTATCCTCAATGGTGAAAAACTCAAAGCATTTCCTCTAAGATTAGGAACAAGACAGGGGTGTCCACTTTCACCACTACTATTCAACATAGTCCTGGAAGTTCTAGCAACAGCAATAACAGAAGATAAAGAAATAAAAGGAATCCAGATTGGAAAGGAAGAAGTCAAACTCTATTTGCAGATGACATGATATTATACATAGAAAATCCCAAAGACACTATTACAAAACTACTAGAGCTAATCAGCGAATTCAGCAAAGTTGCAGGATGCAAAATCAATATACAGAAATCACTGGCAGGGCTTCCCCTGGTGGTCCTAGAGCTAATCACTGGCCTGGGAAAAGGAGAGATTACAACAGATAATGCAGAAATCCAAAGAATTCTTACAGACTATTATGAACAACTCTATGGCAACAAACTGGACAACCTGAAAGAAATGGACAGTTTCTTAGAGAAGATTAATCTTCTAAGACTCAACCAGGAAGAAATAGAAACTATGAACAAGCCAATCACAAGCTCAGAAGTCGACTTTGTGATAAAAAATCTCCCCTAAAAATAAAACCCCAGGGCCAGATGGTTTCACAGTCGAATTCTACCAAACATTTAAAGAAGAACTAATGTCTGTCCTTCTATAACTCTTCCAAAAAATTGCACAGGAAGGAACACTTTCAAGCACATTTTATGAGGCTGACATCACCCTGATACCAAAGGCAGGCAAAGACAACACAAAAAAGGAAAATTATAGGCCAATATCACTGATGATATCTTATATCACTGATACAATATCTTAGATGCCAAGATCCTCAACAAAATCCTAGCAAACAGAATTCAACAACACATCAAAAAACTCATACATCATGATCAAGTCAGGTTCATCCCAGGCATGCAAGGATTCTTTAATATCTGCAAATCAATCAATGTGATACATCATATCAACCAATTGAGAGACAAAAATCACATGATCATCTCAGTAGACGCAAAAAAGCCTTTGACAAAGTACAGCATCCATTTATGATAAAAACTCTTCAAAAAATGGGCATAGAAGGAACCTATCTCAACATAGTGAACGTCATCTATGAGAAGCCCACAGCGAACATTATCCTCAATGGTGAAAAACTCAAAGCATTTCCTCTAAGATTAGGAACAAGACAGGGGTGTCCACTTTCACCACTACTATTCAACATAGTCCTGGAAGTTCTAGCAACAGCAATAACAGAAGATAAAGAAATAAAAGGAATCCAGATTGGAAAGGAAGAAGTCAAACTCTATTTGCAGATGACATGATATTATACATAGAAAATCCCAAAGACACTATTACAAAACTACTAGAGCTAATCAGCGAATTCAGCAAAGTTGCAGGATGCAAAATCAATATACAGAAATCACTGGCAGGGCTTCCCCTGGTGGTCCAGTGGGTAAGGACACCGCCTTGCAGTGCAAGGGGCGCCAGTTCGATCACTGGCCTGGGAAGATACCACGTGTCGTGGAGCGGCTGGACTGATGTGTCCAATTACCGAGCCGGAGCTCTGGAGTGCATGCGCCCAGGGCTGGTGCTCTGTGACAACAGAGGCCACCGCGATGGGAGGCCCACACAGGCTGAAGAACAAAGATGGAAGAAAATACACAAATGAAAAAACAACAGAAGTGGCCTGTCTGCTCCCCTCCCTCCCCAACCCGACCCCCACCCAAAATAAATAAATAAATAAGAAAAAAAAAAAAGAAATCACTGGCATTCCTATACACAAAGAATGAAAAATCAGAAAACAAAATCAAAGAGGCAATCCCCTTCACCATCGCAACCAAAAGAATCAAATATCTAGGAATAAACCTACCCAAAGAAACAAAAGAACTGTACACAGAAAGTTACAAGACACTCATGAGAGACATTAAAGAAGACTTAAACAGATGGAGAGATATTCCATGTTCCTGGGTCGGAAGAATCAATATGGTGAAAATGACCATACTACCAAATGTCATCTATAGATTAAATGCGATCCCTATCAAACTTCCAATGACATTCTTCACAGAAGTAGGCCAAAGAATAACACAGTTCATATGGAAACACAAAAGACCTCGAATAGCCAAAGCAATCCTGAGGAAGAAGAATGGAGCTGGAGGGATCAGCCTCCCCAACTTCAGACTCTACTACAAAGCAACATTCCTCAAGACAGTATGGTACTGGCACAAAAACAGAAATATCGACCAATGGAACAAAATAGAGAACCCTGAGGTAAACCCACGCACCTATAGGTACCTTATTTTTGACAAAGGAGGTGAAACTATAAAATGGGACAAAGACAGCCTCTTCAACAAATGATGCTGGGAAAATTGAATGGCTACATGCAAAAAAATGAAGTTGGAACATTCCCTGACACCATACACAAAGATCAACTCAAAATGGATTAAAGACCTAAACGTAAGACTAGAAACCATCAAACTCTTAGAGGAGAATATAGGCAAAACCCTCAAGGACATCAATCAAAGCAAGATCTTCTCTGACCCACCTACTAGAATAGCAGAACTCAAAAGACAAATGAACATGTGGGACCTCATGAAACTTCAAAGCTTTTGTGCAGTAAAAGAAATTACAAAAAACTGAACAGATAGCCTACAGAATGGGAGGAAATCATAGCAAATGAAACAACAGACAAAGAATTAATCTCCAAAATCTACAAGCAACTCAGACAACTCAGCACCGGAAAAATGAACAATCCAATCAAAAAATGGGAAAAAGATTTAAAGAGATGCCTCTCCAAGGACGACATACAGATAGCCCAAAAGCACATGAAACGATGCTCAACTTCACTTATAATTAGAGAAATGCAAATCAAAACTACCCTGAGATACCACCTCACACCCGTCAGAATGGCCATCTTCAAAAAATCTGCAGACAATAAATGCTAGAGAGGGTGCGGAGAAAGGGGAACACTCCTGCCACTCATGAGAGACATTAAAGAAGACTTAAACAGATGGAGAGATATTCCATGTTCCTGGGTCGGAAGAATCAATATGGTGAAAATGACCATACTACCAAATGTCATCTATAGATTAAATGCGATCCCTATCAAACTTCCAATGACATTCTTCACAGAAGTAGGCCAAAGAATAACACAGTTCATATGGAAACACAAAAGACCTCGAATAGCCAAAGCAATCCTGAGGAAGAAGAATGGAGCTGGAGGGATCAGCCTCCCCAACTTCAGACTCTACTACAAAGCAACATTCCTCAAGACAGTATGGTACTGGCACAAAAACAGAAATATCGACCAATGGAACAAAATAGAGAACCCTGAGGTAAACCCACGCACCTATAGGTACCTTATTTTTGACAAAGGAGGTGAAACTATAAAATGGGACAAAGACAGCCTCTTCAACAAATGATGCTGGGAAAATTGAATGGCTACATGCAAAAAAATGAAGTTGGAACATTCCCTGACACCATACACAAAGATCAACTCAAAATGGATTAAAGACCTAAACGTAAGACTAGAAACCATCAAACTCTTAGAGGAGAATATAGGCAAAACCCTCAAGGACATCAATCAAAGCAAGATCTTCTCTGACCCACCTACTAGAATAGCAGAACTCAAAAGACAAATGAACATGTGGGACCTCATGAAACTTCAAAGCTTTTGTGCAGTAAAAGAAATTACAAAAAACTGAACAGATAGCCTACAGAATGGGAGGAAATCATAGCAAATGAAACAACAGACAAAGAATTAATCTCCAAAATCTACAAGCAACTCAGACAACTCAGCACCGGAAAAATGAACAATCCAATCAAAAAATGGGAAAAAGATTTAAAGAGATGCCTCTCCAAGGACGACATACAGATAGCCCAAAAGCACATGAAACGATGCTCAACTTCACTTATAATTAGAGAAATGCAAATCAAAACTACCCTGAGATACCACCTCACACCCGTCAGAATGGCCATCTTCAAAAAATCTGCAGACAATAAATGCTAGAGAGGGTGCGGAGAAAGGGGAACACTCCTGCATTGCTGGGGGGAATGTAAATTGATACAGCCTCTATGGAAGACAGTCTGGAGATTTCTTAAAAAACTAAAAATAGAAGCACCCTATGGCCCAGCAATCCCACTCTTAGGCTTATACCCTGATGAAATCAAATCTGAAAGAAGCACCTGTACCCCAATGTTCATTGCAGCTCTCTATACAATAGCTAGAACATGGAAGTGACCCAGATGCCCATTGATGAATGAATGGATACAAAAGCTCTGGTACATATATACAATGGAATACTACACAGCTGTAAAGAGAAATGCAGAAGAATCACCCTAATGAGGTGGCTGGATCTAGAACGTATCATCAAAAGTGAAGTCAGTCAGAAAGAGAAGGACAAATACAGTATATTAACACATATATATGGAATCTAGTAGGATGGTGATAATGGCACATGCAGTGAAGTGACAGAAAGACAGAATGGACAGTGGACATATGGACATTGTGGGGAAGAAACAGAGGGTGGGAGGCATAAAGGAAGTAGCATGAAGGCCTGTACTATCATAAGTGAAGAAAATAGCTATAATCATTGCTCTGTGAGAAAAGGGGATCCTTCAGGGGTGCTGTGTGATGTTTGGGAGGGGTGGGAGGTGGGAATATACATATGACTAATCTTGGAACCTACATATCTGTAAACAGCAAAACTCTGTAAAAGTTAAAAGCAAAATAAAGGTTTAAAAAAATAAATAAATAAAGTGACCTGAATTCTCCAATTGGGTAAAGGGTATGATAAGACCAAATATTTAGAGAAGGCTTACATAGGAATGTAAATCTTACAGCGAAAATTAAAAATGATGATAAGGAAAATCTGGGCATATCTGATATTCCTGGATTTTACTTGTACTCTCAATTTTTAATTATAGAGAGAATAATTTTTTGAACCCTGAACTCTACTTCATAGATGTAAAGGGGCCCATTTTGTTAAACAAAATGAGAACAGGAAGTTTAAAAAACAGAGAAAACTGAAAGAAAAAAGATAACAGAAGCAATGTGGACTCCAGAGAATGTACATACTCATTAAGGGTATAAGCTACACAATTTTTATCAAAAAGCAGTAACCATTTTTTAAATTAATTCTATCAAGTTATGTCATTTTATGATTAATTATAACACAATAGTTGGTTTGGCAACAGTTGTATTCTGGCAAATGATGCAATTCATTATTTATTAGTTCTATGTGATAAAATTCAAATTCTTAAACTCTTTGAAGGAAACTGAACCTTAGCTATAGAAATCTATACTACTCTGAGTTTAGCTGTGTCACAAAGAGATTTCTCTTTCACCTTTATATGATAATTTAAAGCTCTTCCTGACTATCAGAGAAAGATTGATCTGAATTTGAATCTTATCTGCCCTCTTAGTGCAGCAGGCAGCGTGTCAGTCTCATATTCTGAATTTGAATCTTTGTTTTGGAACCAAATAAGTGCGACCTTGGAGAAAATTGTATCTATGAATCTCAGCTTTTTAAATAGGGAAATATAGATTAAAAATATCAATCTAGTGGGATTGAATGATTAGAAATAATGTTAGGTACATTTTGGTGATTTGCTTTGCCTCACCTTTTCAGGTTGCCTTTTTTGTATTGTTTGTGTGGAACCTGATTATATTCAGAAGAAAACTCTAGAAGAAGAAAGCTCAACACTTATTATTACCTCTCATACGATATTTATAACATGCATGATAGCCACTTGTGAGTAGTGCTGTTTCTCTAATAAGGTTCTCAGTGCAAATTAAGTCTTCATGCAAAGTACTATCTTAATGAATTCTTTTCTGTGGATCTGAATTGGTTCTGGTTGTATAAAAGTCTTAAGAGCCTGAAAAAAGATAATCACTCAGTTATTTTCTTATTTTGATTAGGAGAAATACCATCCAGGAAAGGCACTGGGATACATATTGATTTTGATTAACTCAACAGTTCCTCAAATGTCACAAAATATATTTTGTTGGAGTCTCCAGACTAGAGGTAATCTCTTTAGACCATGACTTTAACTGCAGTACTCAAGTATGTGAGGGAGAAAGTGCTTCAAAATGCAAATTTTACTGAAAGCACCTGGGAGGATATTCTCAAGACCATGCATAATCCACAGAGTTTACACTGAAAATGTTGTAATGTGCCTTTAATACAAAAATTTTTAACTATGTGTAATGAAATTATTTATAACTAATTCATATAATGCAAGACTATTGAGTCTTTGAAAAATGAGGCAGATATGCAAATACTAATATTGAAAATTTCCCATTATGCACTGAAAAAAACTGTAGGGAGTATAAAAAAAGTGTGTTTAGATTTTACACCTCATTATCCAACAAACAAAACAGGAACTGATAAGTAGGGATCATGAGACTAGGAAGCAGAATTGAGGTGGAAAATATTTTTTAACTATATAGTCATTTGTGTTGCTTGATTATTTTTTACTATGTGCATCTATGACTTAATTCACAAAATTTAAAATGAAAGTGAAACAAATCAAACATGAAAAGTAATAATAAAATGTTCTGCATGAATCTTCAAACTAAAGCATGAAAATATAACTCTTATTTTATTGAGTGGGCTTAAATCTAAATTTTCATTGCAGATGACTATTGCCTTTGCAGTATGACCTAAATGGAACCTGCATCCTTTGCACTGGCAGGTAGATTCTGTACTGCTGAGCCATCGACTTATTCAGTATCTGTTCATCTTCTTTTGTGAAGAATCTATCTATTAAAGTGTTTGTCCCATTTTGTAATTAGGTTGTATGTTTTCTTACTGTTGAATTTTGAGTTCTTGAACATTTGGATGAAGGGTGTTTTTTTTAAAAAAAATGAAAGTTGTTTTCAGTGCAAATTAAGTCTTCATGCAAAGTACTATCTTAATGAATTCTTTTCTGTGGATCTGAATTGGTTCTGGTTGTATAAAAGTCTTAAGAGCCTGAAAAAAGATAATCACTCAGTTATTTTCTTATTTTGATTAGGAGAAATACCATCCAGGAAAGGCACTGGGATACATATTGATTTTGATTAACTCAACAGTTCCTCAAATGTCACAAAATATATTTTGTTGGAGTCTCCAGACTAGAGGTAATCTCTTTAGACCATGACTTTAACTGCAGTACTCAAGTATGTGAGGGAGAAAGTGCTTCAAAATGCAAATTTTACTGAAAGCACCTGGGAGGATATTCTCAAGACCATGCATAATCCACAGAGTTTACACTGAAAATGTTGTAATGTGCCTTTAATACAAAAATTTTTAACTATGTGTAATGAAATTATTTATAACTAATTCATATAATGCAAGACTATTGAGTCTTTGAAAAATGAGGCAGATATGCAAATACTAATATTGAAAATTTCCCATTATGCACTGAAAAAAACTGTAGGGAGTATAAAAAAAGTGTGTTTAGATTTTACACCTCATTATCCAACAAACAAAACAGGAACTGATAAGTAGGGATCATGAGACTAGGAAGCAGAATTGAGGTGGAAAATATTTTTTAACTATATAGTCATTTGTGTTGCTTGATTATTTTTTACTATGTGCATCTATGACTTAATTCACAAAATTTAAAATGAAAGTGAAACAAATCAAACATGAAAAGTAATAATAAAATGTTCTGCATGAATCTTCAAACTAAAGCATGAAAATATAACTCTTATTTTATTGAGTGGGCTTAAATCTAAATTTTCATTGCAGATGACTATTGCCTTTGCAGTATGACCTAAATGGAACCTGCATCCTTTGCACTGGCAGGTAGATTCTGTACTGCTGAGCCATCGACTTATTCAGTATCTGTTCATCTTCTTTTGTGAAGAATCTATCTATTAAAGTGTTTGGCCCATTTTGTAATTAGGTTGTATGTTTTCTTACTGTTGAATTTTGAGTTCTTGAACATTTGGATGAAGGGTGTTTTTTTTAAAAAAAATGAAAGTTGTTTTCAGGTTATAGGAAACCTCTTGTTCATTATAGGATGTCTACTATTTTATCACTATCTGGTCATTAAGATGAGAGAAATATAAAATAAAGGTCAGTTAAACTTGTTAAATTATTACCTCACTCATTTTACATGCCTATGTACCAAAGGTTAGGACACTGAATGTATCTGAAGCTAGATAAATGTGAGGCCAGTTGTCAAAAAAATGATTAATATGACTGAATTCTATGACATTTCTTAAGGAGATATAAAACAAACTGTTATAGACCCAGTCTCAGCAGATACAGGGCATTTGAAAATGTGAACATTTATTTATATTGTGCATTTAAAGTATATATAAAATGTACTCAAAAGCATAACTAAAACATATTGTCACCCTTGGTGCTTGTGCCAAAGATTTACTATCCACAGGGTCAACATATTCAGAGTATCTCTTCAAATTTTGATCTTATTATCACTATCAGAATATTAATTGAGAAATTTCATATACCCACAGGAACCATTAAAAGGTTTCTTGAAATAAGAATATAATCACATTTTTTTAAAGAAATGACAACACTTGTCTTTACAAAAATTTCATCTCTTTATGAAGATTTAACTAGATTTGACTTTTTTGTCTCCTATGTAGTCATAGATTTGAGGGATCAGTAATACTCATACCAGCTGACAATGAGT
This sequence comes from Tragulus kanchil, assembly GCA_022376925.1. Taxonomy (NCBI): domain Eukaryota; kingdom Metazoa; phylum Chordata; class Mammalia; order Artiodactyla; family Tragulidae; genus Tragulus; species Tragulus kanchil. The sequence continues at coordinate 127,017,854 of JAIOJX010000028.1, forward strand.
AATTACCTAACTTTGTGTGTGGTGTTACTACTTTATGCAGCAAATAATGTGAGGATCACAATTTTACCTTCTGAAATGTGTCTGTATAAGAAATGAATTCCAGTCATTTTATATTAGTATTTGGAGTCTGTAAAATTCCATTTCATTTCAAACTGAAAAATGTAGTCTGAAAAGACAATAATCTATTGCCTATTGCTTAGTATGACCTAAATGGAACCTGCATCCTTTGCACTGGCAGGTAGATTCTGTACTGCTGAGCCATCGACTTATTCAGTATCTGTTCATCTTCTTTTGTGAAGAATCTATCTATTAAAGTGTTTGCCCATTTTGTAATTAGGTTGTATGTTTTCTTACTGTTGAATTTTGAGTTCTTGAACATTTGGATGAAGGGTGTTTTTTTTAAAAAAAATGAAAGTTGTTTTCAGGTTATAGGAAACCTCTTGTTCATTATAGGATGTCTACTATTTTATCACTATCTGGTCATTAAGATGAGAGAAATATAAAATAAAGGTCAGTTAAACTTGTTAAATTATTACCTCACTCATTTTACATGCCTATGTACCAAAGGTTAGGACACTGAATGTATCTGAAGCTAGATAAATGTGAGGCCAGTTGTCAAAAAAATGATTAATATGACTGAATTCTATGACATTTCTTAAGGAGATATAAAACAAACTGTTATAGACCCAGTCTCAGCAGATACAGGGCATTTGAAAATGTGAACATTTATTTATATTGTGCATTTAAAGTATATATAAAATGTACTCAAAAGCATAACTAAAACATATTGTCACCCTTGGTGCTTGTGCCAAAGATTTACTATCCACAGGGTCAACATATTCAGAGTATCTCTTCAAATTTTGATCTTATTATCACTATCAGAATATTAATTGAGAAATTTCATATACCCACAGGAACCATTAAAAGGTTTCTTGAAATAAGAATATAATCACATTTTTTTAAAGAAATGACAACACTTGTCTTTACAAAAATTTCATCTCTTTATGAAGATTTAACTAGATTTGACTTTTTTGTCTCCTATGTAGTCATAGATTTGAGGGATCAGTAATACTCATACCAGCTGACAATGAGTAATTACCTAACTTTGTGTGTGGGTGTTACTACTTTATGCAGCAAATAATGTGAGGATCACAATTTTTACCTTCTGAAATGTGTCTGTATAAGAAATGAATTCCAGTCATTTTATATTAGTATTTGGAGTCTGTAAAATTCCATTTCTAGGTATTTATCAAAGGCAAATGCACAAAGACATGCATGATGTTTTTTATGTGAGCTGTGCATAAAGTAGATCGAAGCTGGAAACAATTCAAATGTCCACCAACAGATGACTAATTAAATTGTGAGATAGTTTTAAGGGGGAATGAAGTAGAGCTGAATTTTGAACAGCAAAAGTTTAAACTGCATAGGCCCACTTAAGATTTATCTTTCAGTAAATGTGTACTACTATACGATCTGTGGTTAGCTAAATTGTTCATGTAGAATGATGGATAGGGAGGGCTGGAGGCTAACTGTAAAGGTATAGGTAGATTTCTGACTTCTTGGTGTGCTCCTTGTCTTTGCATTATATAAGGGCCTACAGTACTATTTGGCGGTAAAAGTAACGAACTACTAAATACACTAAAATATGGATGTATCGCAAGATTTCAGTGAAAAGTTACATACCAACACAATAATTTCATTTCATTTGAAGACTGGATTATTACACTCTGTATGAAACTCTTTTTAAAACAAATTTCATTTAAGAGAAACAGGTCAATTGTCTCCTTTGTTCTAGGTGTGAGAGAATGAGGCACAAGGGAAACGCTTTGCGTGATGGAAATGTTCTGTATTTGAATGTGTTTTTGGATGCACAAGTTGATTAAAACCACTGAAACATATGCTTGATATGAGTGCATTTTATCTATTTAACTTTATCACAATAAATATGATTTTAAAACATAAACTTATTTTTTCCTTTTTTTTTCTTTTTCTTTTTTTTGGGGGGGGCGTTTTGGGGAGGGAGTGGGGCGGGTGGTTGACTTCTATTAGGCTTTCATTTATCTGTTTTCATCCATCTTTGTTCTTTGGCCTGTGTGTGTGGGCCTCCCATCGTGGCGGCCTCTGCTGTCGCAGAGCACCGGATCTGGGTGCACGCGCTCCAGAGCTCTGGCTCGGTAATTGGACACATCGGTCCAGCCGCTCCGCGGCACATGGGATCCTCCCAGGCCAGGGATCGAACTGGCACCCCTTGCACTGCAAGGTGGTGTCCTTACCCACTGGACCACCAGGGAAGCCACTTATTTTTTTCTTAAATGATGCTGATACATAAAAATTCTCTCAACTATTAGTTGTCAACATTAAAATTTCTTTTGTTTTTAAATTCTTCATTATTTGTGAGTGATACATTTTTTTTCTGTTTAGAATAATACAATTTTACCCTTAAATTCAGTTTTGTATTTCAATGTCAGTAATTCTGGGGATTGACTCTCTGATACTCATCATTGCTTATTCTGTTTTATTATTCATCCATAATACTAGTGACCATTAACAAACTGCTTAATTTAGTAATTATTAAAGATTTTATTGTGGTATAATACATTTCAGGTGTACACATAATGGATATTTGTGTATACTGTTAAGTGATCACCTCAATAATCTAATTAATATCTGTCATGTATAGTTGCAAAACTCATTTTCTTGTGATAAGAACATTTAATTTAATTATTATTGATAATTTTTGTTGTTTATTGTCTATCTCATCTACAAAAGTGTCTATGGACAACCGTAGTGTTTTGAGTTATTGTCTGATTTGTCTAATGATACTTGACATATAGGATCAGATAAATAAGTGAATGAGTGAATAAGCCTGAACTGTGAGATAATGTTGGTGTATTTAATATTTCTGGAAAAAATATCAAAATGAGTAATTTTGATCACTTGAGTAGTTGTGTCATAACACAAGTGGAAATTATATTTTTCTTAGACTTTTGTTTTTACTTATATGATTATTTCTCAGTATTTTTTCCTATTTTTAGAAAAAGTTTTATTTTCAATTGTTTATTATTTTAGTTCAAATCTAGTTCATCATGTTGATAAATTAAAGTTGCCATGAGTTATCTCAGCAGGCCTTATGAGTTGAATGAATTATAACATATGGAAAAAGGCTCAACAATTGCAATTACTATAGCACACATTGATGTAATAGTTGGAAATCTGAAAAATCTATTTTGCTCCTGATGGCGGCATGAGTCAATCTCTAAATCCAGTTCCCGAAACTAACTTCCAACGGTAAAGTCGGGACAAGTAAGGGAGCAGTTTTCATAGGGGAAGTGCTGACCTGTTCTCATAGCTTTCATTGTCAATGGATCTTATGTAGCAAAGATTGCCTTGCAACGACTGATTCACTTTAAAGAAATTCTGCATTTTTGACTTTAGCTAGCTAATTTCTCATTATCTTCTCTCTTTTTTTAAATCAAAGGATAACTCTTTACAATATAGTCCTCCACAAGCCTAATGTTGACCAGCTTTTCATCTGTTTTATTATTCAATAATCATATAGAAAATCAGAGTATTTCCAGAACTATGATCTTTAATTTCTCTGTTCCTAAATTACTAGTGAACTCATAGATTCCCCTTCCCCAATAAACCAAGGAAAAGTATGAATAGGCCAGTATCGGAAAGAATGCAAAATATGATTTGAAATACTGGAAACTGAATACTGCCCCACCCCTCACACTGTGTAAATTATAGTATTTGTATTAGTCAAGATTGTAGCACATCTTACAGTTTATATTTGTCTAATTTAATCATCACCTAAACCTGTGAAGAAACAGAGATTTTTATAGATTTTCAGGCACTTAAAAACAGTGTTTCAGACTATGGACAACCGTATGTACTTTTATATAAAGATCAGATAAATAAGTGAATGAGTGAATAAGCCTGAACTGTGAGATAATGTTGGTGTATTTAATATTTCTGGAAAAAATATCAAAATGAGTAATTTTGATCACTTGAGTAGTTGTGTCATAACACAAGTGGAAATTATATTTTTCTTAGACTTTTGTTTTTACTTATATGATTATTTCTCAGTATTTTTTCCTATTTTTAGAAAAAGTTTTATTTTCAATTGTTTATTATTTTAGTTCAAATCTAGTTCATCATGTTGATAAATTAAAGTTGCCATGAGTTATCTCAGCAGGCCTTATGAGTTGAATGAATTATAACATATGGAAAAAGGCTCAACAATTGCAATTACTATAGCACACATTGATGTAATAGTTGGAAATCTGAAAAATCTATTTTGCTCCTGATGGCGGCATGAGTCAATCTCTAAATCCAGTTCCCGAAACTAACTTCCAACGGTAAAGTCGGGACAAGTAAGGGAGCAGTTTTCATAGGGGAAGTGCTGACCTGTTCTCATAGCTTTCATTGTCAATGGATCTTATGTAGCAAAGATTGCCTTGCAACGACTGATTCACTTTAAAGAAATTCTGCTTTTTTAACTTTGGCTAGCTAATTTCTCATTATCTTCTCTCTTTTTTTAAATCAAAGGATAACTCTTTACAATATAGTCCTCCACAAGCCTAATGTTGACCAGCTTTTCATCTGTTTTATTATTCAATAATCATATAGAAAATCAGAGTATTTCCAGAACTATGATCTTTAATTTCTCTGTTCCTAAATTACTAGTGAACTCATAGATTCCCCTTCCCCAATAAACCAAGGAAAAGTATGAATAGGCCAGTATCGGAAAGAATGCAAAATATGATTTGAAATACTGGAAACTGAATACTGCCCCACCCCTCACACTGTGTAAATTATAGTATTTGTATTAGTCAAGATTGTAGCACATCTTACAGTTTATATTTGTCTAATTTAATCATCACCTAAACCTGTGAAGAAACAGAGATTTTTATAGATTTTCAGGCACTTAAAAACAGTGTTTCAGACATATGGAGAAACAGATCTGTCTCCAACTCCAATGCTTTTTCTTCAAAACTGCAGTTGCTCCTATTGGCACTGAAGGGTGATTATTGCAGTTTGGGTTATCTGGAAATACACACTGGGATGAAGTGTGACCTGTAAGATATTCATTAAAGATGAGGGGTGAAACAGGATCAGGCATTGGAAGAGTCTTACTGGGTTGCAATCAGGGCAAACCACAGGCAATCTGGCAAGTAGTTCAGAGAATATTAGGACCCATCAAGATGTCCTAGGTTGGGCCAGGATGGTGAGTCTTTACAACCCTCCCTGTCTCTTCCAGTCATCAGCTGTGGACTGACCCCAGGCTAGTCCATTCTCCACAGCTAGGGCAGAGACAGGAGTAGACAGCTGCAAACTGTTGGCTGACTGCACATTCCACAGCAAGCAAGCAGCAGTCCTTCCTGGAAGTCGAATTTGGGCAATGAGCTCTGTGTCTAACACAAATGTTATAAAAAAGAAACTTCTTTCCTAAGTCTCCCCAGTACTCCCTATCTTTCATGTCCCAAATATGGAGACTTAGGGAGAAGAGAAATCTCTTACAAATACTGTCCTTCTCTGTTTTCTTTTTCTTTGTTTCTCTTTGTTTCATTCTGTATTTACTGAATTGAAGTATAGTTGACTCAACATTGTATTTGTTTCAGGTATACAACATAGTGGTTGTATATTTTTAGAAATTATAATTCATCTAAAGAATTAGTCTGCAATGCAGGAGTTGTACAATAGTCCTCCACAAGCCTAATGTTCCAGCTTTTCATCTGTTTTATTATTCAATAATCATATAGAAAATCAGAGTATTTCCAGAACTATGATCTTTAATTTCTCTGTTCCTAAATTACTAGTGAACTCATAGATTCCCCTTCCCCAATAAACCAAGGAAAAGTATGAATAGGCCAGTATCGGAAAGAATGCAAAATATGATTTGAAATACTGGAAACTGAATACTGCCCCACCCCTCACACTGTGTAAATTATAGTATTTGTATTAGTCAAGATTGTAGCACATCTTACAGTTTATATTTGTCTAATTTAATCATCACCTAAACCTGTGAAGAAACAGAGATTTTTATAGATTTTCAGGCACTTAAAAACAGTGTTTCAGACATATGGAGAAACAGATCTGTCTCCAACTCCAATGCTTTTTCTTCAAAACTGCAGTTGCTCCTATTGGCACTGAAGGGTGATTATTGCAGTTTGGGTTATCTGGAAATACACACTGGGATGAAGTGTGACCTGTAAGATATTCATTAAAGATGAGGGGTGAAACAGGATCAGGCATTGGAAGAGTCTTACTGGGTTGCAATCAGGGCAAACCACAGGCAATCTGGCAAGTAGTTCAGAGAATATTAGGACCCATCAAGATGTCCTAGGTTGGGCCAGGATGGTGAGTCTTTACAACCCTCCCTGTCTCTTCCAGTCATCAGCTGTGGACTGACCCCAGGCTAGTCCATTCTCCACAGCTAGGGCAGAGACAGGAGTAGACAGCTGCAAACTGTTGGCTGACTGCACATTCCACAGCAAGCAAGCAGCAGTCCTTCCTGGAAGTCGAATTTGGGCAATGAGCTCTGTGTCTAACACAAATGTTATAAAAAAGAAACTTCTTTCCTAAGTCTCCCCAGTACTCCCTATCTTTCATGTCCCAAATATGGAGACTTAGGGAGAAGAGAAATCTCTTACAAATACTGTCCTTCTCTGTTTTCTTTTTCTTTGTTTCTCTTTGTTTCATTCTGTATTTACTGAATTGAAGTATAGTTGACTCGCAACATTGTATTTGTTTCAGGTATACAACATAGTGGTTGTATATTTTTAGAAATTATAATTCATCTAAAGAATTAGTCTGCAATGCAGGAGTTGCAGGAGACATGGATTCAATCCTGGAGTCAGTAAGATACCCTCTGAAAGGACATGGCAACCCACTCCAGTATTCTTGCCTAGAGAATCCCATAGACAGAGGAGACAGGTGGGTTAAAGTCCATGGGGTCTCAAAGAGTTGGATAGGATTGAAGCAACTTGGCACTCGTGCAACCTTGGCCAATATTATAAAATATTAACTATACTTCCTTCTTTAAATACATGCAAAGCCTATTAAATCTCATAGATTTTAAAAAGGTGGATTCAAATAAAAGAGTTATTTGGAAAATAAACTGCGAGATAATAATTCTTGATCTCCAAAACTAAATATCCCTCAAGCCTTCAATGTACTCTAGTTAGACTTTGAATAATGATTATTATTATTGTACTTGCCCTATTTTATTGTAATTATATCTTTTATTTATTTAAAAGGTCATGGAGGCTGAACACTATGTATTAGTCAGTTTTGTGGTACATAATAGCCTTCTAAAAGCCTAGCCCTTATTAAGCACTTGGTAAATGTTTTCTGAATGATGTTTCACATCTTTTTCTTTTCTATAACCATAACACTCTTCTCATTCCATATTTTCCTTCATGACCAGATTTAAAAGAACACATAAATTAAAAGAAATAGAATAAATCAACATTTAAAACATTAAGATTTTTTGCTTAATTCTACATAGACATATCATGAGAGTAGATATTTTGTATTCACACAATAAATAATTTATCAATAAAAATTCCAAGTTTCTTAAAGTAATAAACTTCTTTCTATATATTAATTCCTTGGTGAGTCATTGCTATATATTATGTTAGTCACTCAATAACCAGAATGTAAGAACCAGTGATAACTGGAACCTTAAATGCAGCCCATCAGAAAAAAAATAATTTTAATGTAGTAACACTGTATAGAAATCTAAAAAAGGAAAGAGAAGAACTGTTGAAGAATATTACAAAATTGAAGACCAATGATTTCTCTTGTTTCATTCTGTATTTACTGAATTGAAGTATAGTTGACTCAACATTGTATTTGTTTCAGGTATACAACATAGTGGTTGTATATTTTTAGAAATTATAATTCATCTAAAGAATTAGTCTGCAATGCAGGAGTTGCAGGAGACATGGATTCAATCCTGGAGTCAGTAAGATACCCTCTGAAAGGACATGGCAACCCACTCCAGTATTCTTGCCTAGAGAATCCCATAGACAGAGGAGACAGGTGGGTTAAAGTCCATGGGGTCTCAAAGAGTTGGATAGGATTGAAGCAACTTGGCACTCGTGCAACCTTGGCCAATATTATAAAATATTAACTATACTTCCTTCTTTAAATACATGCAAAGCCTATTAAATCTCATAGATTTTAAAAAGGTGGATTCAAATAAAAGAGTTATTTGGAAAATAAACTGCGAGATAATAATTCTTGATCTCCAAAACTAAATATCCCTCAAGCCTTCAATGTACTCTAGTTAGACTTTGAATAATGATTATTATTATTGTACTTGCCCTATTTTATTGTAATTATATCTTTTATTTATTTAAAAGGTCATGGAGGCTGAACACTATGTATTAGTCAGTTTTGTGGTACATAATAGCCTTCTAAAAGCCTAGCCCTTATTAAGCACTTGGTAAATGTTTTCTGAATGATGTTTCACATCTTTTTCTTTTCTATAACCATAACACTCTTCTCATTCCATATTTTCCTTCATGACCAGATTTAAAAGAACACATAAATTAAAAGAAATAGAATAAATCAACATTTAAAACATTAAGATTTTTTGCTTAATTCTACATAGACATATCATGAGAGTAGATATTTTGTATTCACACAATAAATAATTTATCAATAAAAATTCCAAGTTTCTTAAAGTAATAAACTTCTTTCTATATATTAATTCCTTGGTGAGTCATTGCTATATATTATGTTAGTCACTCAATAACCAGAATGTAAGAACCAGTGATAACTGGAACCTTAAATGCAGCCCATCAGAAAAAAAATAATTTTAATGTAGTAACACTGTATAGAAATCTAAAAAAGGAAAGAGAAGAACTGTTGAAGAATATTACAAAATTGAAGACCAATGACATTTCTAAAACAAACAGAAAATCAGAGTAATGTGAATTTCTTGACAACTTAATTTCAAGGTTTGAATTCACTCCTACACTAGGTTCAGGTAGGTTTTCATTCTCCTGGATCATCAGCACTATCTTCAGATTATTATTATAGCATCACTCAAATTTTCCTTTAATTTTGTCCCTATTTTATTTCTGTTACAGTGCCAAGTAGTCTAAATCTTACTTAAATTTCTGACCTCTTTAGTGAATTCTTCAGGTTCATTAGCTTATAAATTTTCTTATTCATCTCGTGTAATTATCTGGGCCAACTTAAATGTCCAAATTACTGAGTTACCTAATCCCACCTCCTAGCAGTTGATCTCCTTAATGTGTCACTGCATATTATGCCTATGAGATCCATCTATGTTAATTCATTAAGCTGGAATTTATTTTTGACAATGTATCAATATACCAAAACAGCAAAATTTATTACTCCAGTGTACCATTGTTGGAAATTCGGTATCTTTACAGTTCTTGACTATTATTAACAAATCTTATTTGAATATATTTTGCATACAACTGATAGGTCATTTGTCCAAGAACTACTATACTGATGTGCAATACATATACATACAGAACTGAGTTGTAGGAATATGTATCATTAAATTCATCGTTAATGAATCTCATCGTTAATTAATCTCAAGCTATTTTCCAAAGTGACTGTTAAATTTCACCCTCTGAGTCACAAAGTATGAGAGAACATACTGCTTCATATTTTTGCTAAAATTTGTGACTAACAGACGTTTTAATTCTTGTCTACCTGTTAGTTATGATATATGAAGTGGTATATCATTGTGATTTTTACTTTTATTTTGCTGATTAATAATGGACAGATATTAATTTTCTTTATAATAAAATGCCCACTCATGAGTTTTGTTATTTTCTATTTGCTGTTTATATTTAAACATATTCATTTATAAGGGGTTGTAGAATATCTGGATAGTAATCCTCTGTTTAATATGTGTTTCAAATATATTTTTTTAGTGGATAGTTTTTTTGTTATGGTTAATGTAAGTAAAAAAAAACTCTGTTGAAGAATATTACAAAATTGAAGACCAATGACATTTCTAAAACAAACAGAAAATCAGAGTAATGTGAATTTCTTGACAACTTAATTTCAAGGTTTGAATTCACTCCTACACTAGGTTCAGGTAGGTTTTCATTCTCCTGGATCATCAGCACTATCTTCAGATTATTATTATAGCATCACTCAAATTTTCCTTTAATTTTGTCCCTATTTTATTTCTGTTACAGTGCCAAGTAGTCTAAATCTTACTTAAATTTCTGACCTCTTTAGTGAATTCTTCAGGTTCATTAGCTTATAAATTTTCTTATTCATCTCGTGTAATTATCTGGGCCAACTTAAATGTCCAAATTACTGAGTTACCTAATCCCACCTCCTAGCAGTTGATCTCCTTAATGTGTCACTGCATATTATGCCTATGAGATCCATCTATGTTAATTCATTAAGCTGGAATTTATTTTTGACAATGTATCAATATACCAAAACAGCAAAATTTATTACTCCAGTGTACCATTGTTGGAAATTCGGTATCTTTACAGTTCTTGACTATTATTAACAAATCTTATTTGAATATATTTTGCATACAACTGATAGGTCATTTGTCCAAGAACTACTATACTGATGTGCAATACATATACATACAGAACTGAGTTGTAGGAATATGTATCATTAAATTCATCGTTAATGAATCTCATCGTTAATTAATCTCAAGCTATTTTCCAAAGTGACTGTTAAATTTCACCCTCTGAGTCACAAAGTATGAGAGAACATACTGCTTCATATTTTTGCTAAAATTTGTGACTAACAGACGTTTTAATTCTTGTCTACCTGTTAGTTATGATATATGAAGTGGTATATCATTGTGATTTTTACTTTTATTTTGCTGATTAATAATGGACAGATATTAATTTTTCTTTATAATAAAATGCCCACTCATGAGTTTTGTTATTTTCTATTTGCTGTTTATATTTAAACATATTCATTTATAAGGGGTTGTAGAATATCTGGATAGTAATCCTCTGTTTAATATGTGTTTCAAATATATTTTGTAGTTTTCAGAATACCTTTTCATTCTTTTAATGCTAAGATAGTAAAATATATATCAATTTCTGTGTTTTTATGGTTAATGATTTTTTAAAAGTAATTCTATTCTCTTATAGGATAAGTTCACAAAATTCTGGTGAGTTGAAAGACATTTTTATTTCTGTCTGTAAGACTGAAATATGTCAGCCAACCAGAAAGCATCAGTGATTTTAACCATTTAACAAAGTGTTCCTGAGACCTCTGAATTCTGGTTAGAGGAAGTAAAATAAGTAAATAAATAGAAAGATAGATCAAATATACAGTGATAAAACTCAAATGCTGTCTTCTGTTGAAAAAGAGAACTACAAATCTTAAAACATAGTAGCTAACACATGTTTTTTTTAATCATTAAATTTTCCCAATTACCTTTTTAAAATCTACTCTGAACTGATAACTTCTCAAATAATATGTAATTTGAGAATTTCTTTTCTTGAAATTTTCTTTCTACAAAATATTCTTCTTCATTTAATCCACTATATTTTATTAGAAAAGAAATACATGGAACAGAAAGAATACTATATAACATTAAAAATATTAAAAATTTGAATTCTGAAATATTTAATTATTTATCCTGAGATATGTTAGGCCGCAACGTCTGAAAAATTACATAATCGCCTTTGTATTATTTTACTTGTCATTAAAATTTACATTAAAGCCCTTTCTCTTTTTAAAATATTTCAAAGTTTATTACAGTTAAAATTTTATGGCTGGTTTGTCAAATAATTCGAAAGTGTTAGAGAAAAATTATCCATTTGAAAAGGAGACTGTTTTTGCTCATAGCTTAACAGTCTGCTCATCTCAACTAAAATAGTAATGTTTTGATATCCTGTTCCTTTTGAACACAAAATTCATAAAGCAGTCTTCTCTGTATCTATACTTAGTGCACTATTACCATTTTTGTTCAAATATGCATAACTTTCTTCTCTTGCATTAAGATCACTAGAGAACTATACCTGGTAGAATGACAGAAAACTTGTCTGCTAAATGAATAGAAATCTTAGCTGTTCATACAAGTGCTCATGTGTGACAATTACACATACTCTGAGAATTGTACATTATTTTTTAATTTCAAATACACCAACAATAATACTAGCAAAAACAATGACTATCGTTGTTGTTTAGTCGCTAAATTGTGTCTGACTCTGCAACTCTATGGGATTGCAGTTTACCATGCTCCTCTGTCCTCCACTATCTCTGGGAATTTGCACGAAGTCATGTCCATTGGAGTCAGTGATACTATCTAACCATCTACAGCATCTTCAATTTTATTTCTGTCTGTAAGACTGAAATATGTCAGCCAACCAGAAAGCATCAGTGATTTTAACCATTTAACAAAGTGTTCCTGAGACCTCTGAATTCTGGTTAGAGGAAGTAAAATAAGTAAATAAATAGAAAGATAGATCAAATATACAGTGATAAAACTCAAATGCTGTCTTCTGTTGAAAAAGAGAACTACAAATCTTAAAACATAGTAGCTAACACATGTTTTTTTTAATCATTAAATTTTCCCAATTACCTTTTTAAAATCTACTCTGAACTGATAACTTCTCAAATAATATGTAATTTGAGAATTTCTTTTCTTGAAATTTTCTTTCTACAAAATATTCTTCTTCATTTAATCCACTATATTTTATTAGAAAAGAAATACATGGAACAGAAAGAATACTATATAACATTAAAAATATTAAAAATTTGAATTCTGAAATATTTAATTATTTATCCTGAGATATGTTAGGCCGCAACGTCTGAAAAATTACATAATCGCCTTTGTATTATTTTACTTGTCATTAAAATTTACATTAAAGCCCTTTCTCTTTTTAAAATATTTCAAAGTTTATTACAGTTAAAATTTTATGGCTGGTTTGTCAAATAATTCGAAAGTGTTAGAGAAAAATTATCCATTTGAAAAGGAGACTGTTTTTGCTCATAGCTTAACAGTCTGCTCATCTCAACTAAAATAGTAATGTTTTGATATCCTGTTCCTTTTGAACACAAAATTCATAAAGCAGTCTTCTCTGTATCTATACTTAGTGCACTATTACCATTTTTGTTCAAATATGCATAACTTTCTTCTCTTGCATTAAGATCACTAGAGAACTATACCTGGTAGAATGACAGAAAACTTGTCTGCTAAATGAATAGAAATCTTAGCTGTTCATACAAGTGCTCATGTGTGACAATTACACATACTCTGAGAATTGTACATTATTTTTTAATTTCAAATACACCAACAATAATACTAGCAAAAACAATGACTATCGTTGTTGTTTAGTCGCTAAATTGTGTCTGACTCTGCAACTCTATGGGATTGCAGTTTACCATGCTCCTCTGTCCTCCACTATCTCTGGGAATTTGCACGAAGTCATGTCCATTGGAGTCAGTGATACTATCTAACCATCTCAGCCTCTGCTGCTCCTTCTCCTTTAGCCTTCAGTTTTTCCCAGCATCAATCTCTTCCAATTGTTACTGAGTCCAAGCTCACTCTGCTTGCCACATGACAGGCCAATGAATTCAAGAGACAAGATACTGAGGCAAGGAAAGCAACTTTATTCAGAAAGCAGTTGACTGAGAAGATGAGCACCTCAGAAATAATCGTCTTATTGGCGTTTGGATGCCAGGTTATTTTATAGATCAGAGATGGAGAGGAGGTGAGGAAGCTAAGTAGAAAGGCCATTAATCTTGCAAACTTCTCCTAGAATGTCAAGTCTCAAGGAGAGAATGTGTTAACTTTTCCCTTCCTGCCATTTACAGGTGGACAGGGTTCTGAAAAATGGCATTTTACTTTAACAGTCAGGCAAAGAGGCAGGGTCCTTGAGGTAAGCCGTATAAAAATAAAAGCAAGGCAAAGAAGGCAAGGCAAAGAAACAGTTTGCAACATGGAGTCAGAATCGGTTTCCTCGAATTGAGTTGGCTCTTCCCGTCAGGTAGCTAAAGTACTGGAGCTTCAGCTTCAGCAATAGTCCGTCAAGTGAATGTTCAGTGTTGACTTCTTTTAGGATTGAGTGATTTGATTTCCTTCCTGCACAAGAGAGTCTCAAGAATCTTCTTCAGCACCACAATTCAAAAGCATCGATTCTCTGACACTCAACTTTCTTTATGGACCAACTCTCATATCTGTATAAGACTACTGAAAAAACCACAGCTTTGACCATATGGACCTTTATTAGCAAAGTGATATCTTTGCTTTTTAATATGCATTCTGAGTTTGTCATAGCTGTCTTTCCAAGGAACAGGGGTTTTTAAATTTCATGGCATCAGTCACCATCCACAGTGATTTTTGGAGCCCGAGTAAATAAAATCTGACACTGCTTCCACTCCTTCCCCTTCTATTTGCCACGAAGTGATGGGACCAGAGGTGTGCTAATAATTTTAGTGGCATATATAGATTATTTCATTTCATACTCATAAAAATCATAGAAGTGCTATGATTAAGAAACAGAGTTTTAGAAAGGATAAAGATTTCACACAGAGTCATTTGTCAGAGCAGAGAGCCTTTGTCTTAATTCCATTGCATAGTGATATGGTGAAAATGAAACCTTGGACAGTACAGAGCTTTCCATTATTATACTGAGCACATGTCAAAACAAACCACTCACATTATTCCTCAAAGAAGTACATCCCTTGACTTCACTATTTCTGTCTGTATTGGGAAACAGCTAATAAAATATTAACTGTTATGTTTCAATTTTCTCCATTTTTAGTTTTCCTATTTGCCAATTTATTCAGTTTCAATCTTTGCTTCAGAAAGCAGGATCAATTTGGGTTTCAAATTCACCTTTGCCAAGCATTTAATTGAAGCAATTTTTCTTAATCGCATTTAATTGAGAGAGAAATGATTTTTTATTTGCTTTGTTTTGTTACATTACTTTTAATTTCAAAAGAAGGGTCTCTTTAAATGTCAAGATCTGGAATCTGGCTAATATAGATCATAGATGCTTTGAAAAGTAAAGTTGTTTTTAAAAAGACCCTAGTTAAACGGAAAGATGCAAGAGAATGAATAAACAGCATATTTCTAGTTTGCCAGAGTGCAGTATCCCAACCTGGGGAGACAGAAGCAAACTCATCCTTACTTCTTTGCAGAGGTATAACTCCAGTAGGTCCTTCCACTACCACATCTTTGAGCATGTGGAAAAGTCTGGAAAGTTTATCCTTATCCCTCGTCCTCCCATGTGAGTACCTGATAAGGTAGCAGAGGATTTTGAAGCAAAGCACTTATCTGAGGGAAACTGGCATGGCATGAAGGGTGGACCATGAAGGCTGTAGTACCCCCCGTAATTAAAACCCTTTGCTTTTTATTAGCAAAGTGATATCTTTGCTTTTTAATATGCATTCTGAGTTTGTCATAGCTGTCTTTCCAAGGAACAGGGGTTTTTAAATTTCATGGCATCAGTCACCATCCACAGTGATTTTTGGAGCCCGAGTAAATAAAATCTGACACTGCTTCCACTCCTTCCCCTTCTATTTGCCACGAAGTGATGGGACCAGAGGTGTGCTAATAATTTTAGTGGCATATATAGATTATTTCATTTCATACTCATAAAAATCATAGAAGTGCTATGATTAAGAAACAGAGTTTTAGAAAGGATAAAGATTTCACACAGAGTCATTTGTCAGAGCAGAGAGCCTTTGTCTTAATTCCATTGCATAGTGATATGGTGAAAATGAAACCTTGGACAGTACAGAGCTTTCCATTATTATACTGAGCACATGTCAAAACAAACCACTCACATTATTCCTCAAAGAAGTACATCCCTTGACTTCACTATTTCTGTCTGTATTGGGAAACAGCTAATAAAATATTAACTGTTATGTTTCAATTTTCTCCATTTTTAGTTTTCCTATTTGCCAATTTATTCAGTTTCAATCTTTGCTTCAGAAAGCAGGATCAATTTGGGTTTCAAATTCACCTTTGCCAAGCATTTAATTGAAGCAATTTTTCTTAATCGCATTTAATTGAGAGAGAAATGATTTTTTATTTGCTTTGTTTTGTTACATTACTTTTAATTTCAAAAGAAGGGTCTCTTTAAATGTCAAGATCTGGAATCTGGCTAATATAGATCATAGATGCTTTGAAAAGTAAAGTTGTTTTTAAAAAGACCCTAGTTAAACGGAAAGATGCAAGAGAATGAATAAACAGCATATTTCTAGTTTGCCAGAGTGCAGTATCCCAACCGGGGGAGACAGAAGCAAACTCATCCTTACTTCTTTGCAGAGGTATAACTCCAGTAGGTCCTTCCACTACCACATCTTTGAGCATGTGGAAAAGTCTGGAAAGTTTATCCTTATCCCTCGTCCTCCCATGTGAGTACCTGATAAGGTAGCAGAGGATTTTGGAACATGAAGCAAAGCACTTATCTGAGGGAAACTGGCATGGCATGAAGGGGTGGACCATGAAGGCTGTAGTATAAATACCCCAAGCAAGAGACTAGATTAATAAAAGATATAGCCAAGATTAGGTGGGCAGGTTCTGTTTCCCTCCAGGTCCTAGACGCTAAGAATGGACCACAAGTCACACTATCTGGTAAATTACAGCCAATACAGGTGGAGATGAATCCAGGATTTCAGACTATCATATTTACTTCAAGATCAGAAACCACTCCTCTGATGACAAGATGATTAATAGCTCCCTCCTCTTCCCAGATACACCCAGGAAAAAAAAAATAAAAAGAAAATGAGGTGCAAGAAAGAACCATAAATTTGTCTCCACTTATGTCTTGAATTGACTGAAAGTGACCTTCTTTTATCAGGTTTTAGCTGTTTTTCCCCCTGCTTTCAATGCAAATAAGAGACTGTGAGCTAAATTGAGCTCTGTTATAAAGAAATAAAGCTGGAACTTAGCACACAAAGTACTAAGTTAAACGTTTAACTGTGACCTTTGAAACTTCTAAAATTATCATCAGCACACACACTCTGTCAGATTTTATTCCTTTACCCTCACCCAAATATATTAAATTAACCACACAATATCGTTCATTCTTTAAACTCTCTTTTAAAAATATTAATTGCCTATTTCTACAAAACCTGCCTCTTTCTACAATGATCTAGTTATTCAGTTGAGGATACAATAAATGACACTGTAAAGGAGAGTCATGTAATAATGGGAAATATTGGGAAAATTGTTACTCTAGAAATAAGAGTTGAAGATAAGTGTGCATTTTTGTGTTACTTCCTGTAACTCAAAGTGACATATGTCAATATAAAAATGTAAGTGGTTCAATATTGTAATATAAAGGGTTTTTAAAAAGACCCTAGTTAAACGGAAAGATGCAAGAGAATGAATAAACAGCATATTTCTAGTTTGCCAGAGTGCAGTATCCCAACCTGGGGAGACAGAAGCAAACTCATCCTTACTTCTTTGCAGAGGTATAACTCCAGTAGGTCCTTCCACTACCACATCTTTGAGCATGTGGAAAAGTCTGGAAAGTTTATCCTTATCCCTCGTCCTCCCATGTGAGTACCTGATAAGGTAGCAGAGGATTTTGGAACATGAAGCAAAGCACTTATCTGAGGGAAACTGGCATGGCATGAAGGGGTGGACCATGAAGGCTGTAGTATAAATACCCCAAGCAAGAGACTAGATTAATAAAAGATATAGCCAAGATTAGGTGGGCAGGTTCTGTTTCCCTCCAGGTCCTAGACGCTAAGAATGGACCACAAGTCACACTATCTGGTAAATTACAGCCAATACAGGTGGAGATGAATCCAGGATTTCAGACTATCATATTTACTTCAAGATCAGAAACCACTCCTCTGATGACAAGATGATTAATAGCTCCCTCCTCTTCCCAGATACACCCAGGAAAAAAAAAATAAAAAGAAAATGAGGTGCAAGAAAGAACCATAAATTTGTCTCCACTTATGTCTTGAATTGACTGAAAGTGACCTTCTTTTATCAGGTTTTAGCTGTTTTTCCCCCTGCTTTCAATGCAAATAAGAGACTGTGAGCTAAATTGAGCTCTGTTATAAAGAAATAAAGCTGGAACTTAGCACACAAAGTACTAAGTTAAACGTTTAACTGTGACCTTTGAAACTTCTAAAATTATCATCAGCACACACACTCTGTCAGATTTTATTCCTTTACCCTCACCCAAATATATTAAATTAACCACACAATATCGTTCATTCTTTAAACTCTCTTTTAAAAATATTAATTGCCTATTTCTACAAAACCTGCCTCTTTCTACAATGATCTAGTTATTCAGTTGAGGATACAATAAATGACACTGTAAAGGAGAGTCATGTAATAATGGGAAATATTGGGAAAATTGTTACTCTAGAAATAAGAGTTGAAGATAAGTGTGCATTTTTGTGTGACTTCCTGTAACTCAAAGTGAAATATGTCAATATAAAGATGTAAGTGGTTCTTAATATGATGTTACAGCTTATAAAGTGTGGTTCTGTCTTTTTAAATACATTGATATTAAAATGGATTTGCCTCCTGGTTATATCTATTTACATATATCTATGTGTTTCTACACAAATAATATATTTGCTGCTGTTATAAAAATATCATAAACTTTTTTGCGTAAAACAACATAAGTTTATTATGTTGCAGTTCTGGAGGTCAGAAGTTCAATCTGGGTCTCACTGGACCAAAAGGAAGTGTTGGCAGAGTCTCCTTCCTTCTGGGCATTCTAGGACTTTTCCTTGTCCTTTGCAACTTCCACGGGCCACCTGCATTCCTTGGCTGTGTCCCCATTTCCATGTTGAATGAAAGCAGCTGCTGCACTCTGACTTGGGCTTCCATCATCACTTCTCTTTCTCTCACTCTGACTATTCTGCTTTACCTCTTGTCAAAATGCTGGTTATATTGGACAAAGGAATATTCCAGAATAATCTCCTCATAACAAAATCCTTAATCACCATGCTAAGACCCTTTTCCATGTAAGATAACATATTCATTCGTTTCAGAAATTAGAAAGTGAACACTTGGGAGAGATGATTATTTTGCCTGTGACACATACATATTGCACAAAATAAGGAAACTCTCAATTTAGTTGTTTCTTATATTGATGCACTATTACGTTAATCAATTTGAGGGAAACAGTTTAAAACGTTCCTCTTTGCATTCGTGTAGAGGAAGTATATAAATTTTGGTAATGAAACTTAATACAAGTTTCACTTGTCTTCAAGTATTTAAAGGTAATCAACTGAAAATGTTGAATCAAACTAAACTTTAAGTATGTGCTGTGTTCAGTCAATCAATCATGTCCGATTCCTTGTGACCTCATGGACTTCAGCTCACCAGGCTCCTCTGTCCATAGGATTCTCCAGGCAAGAATACTGGAATGGATTGTCATATAAGATTATATAAAACAAAATCTTTTATTGCCTATTTCTACAAAACCTGCCTCTTTCTACAATGATCTAGTTATTCAGTTGAGGATACAATAAATGACACTGTAAAGGAGAGTCATGTAATAATGGGAAATATTGGGAAAATTGTTACTCTAGAAATAAGAGTTGAAGATAAGTGTGCATTTTTGTGTGACTTCCTGTAACTCAAAGTGAAATATGTCAATATAAAGATGTAAGTGGTTCTTAATATGATGTTACAGCTTATAAAGTGTGGTTCTGTCTTTTTAAATACATTGATATTAAAATGGATTTGCCTCCTGGTTATATCTATTTACATATATCTATGTGTTTCTACACAAATAATATATTTGCTGCTGTTATAAAAATATCATAAACTTTTTTGCGTAAAACAACATAAGTTTATTATGTTGCAGTTCTGGAGGTCAGAAGTTCAATCTGGGTCTCACTGGACCAAAAGGAAGTGTTGGCAGAGTCTCCTTCCTTCTGGGCATTCTAGGACTTTTCCTTGTCCTTTGCAACTTCCACGGGCCACCTGCATTCCTTGGCTGTGTCCCCATTTCCATGTTGAATGAAAGCAGCTGCTGCACTCTGACTTGGGCTTCCATCATCACTTCTCTTTCTCTCACTCTGACTATTCTGCTTTACCTCTTGTCAAAATGCTGGTTATATTGGACAAAGGAATATTCCAGAATAATCTCCTCATAACAAAATCCTTAATCACCATGCTAAGACCCTTTTCCATGTAAGATAACATATTCATTCGTTTCAGAAATTAGAAAGTGAACACTTGGGAGAGATGATTATTTTGCCTGTGACACATACATATTGCACAAAATAAGGAAACTCTCAATTTAGTTGTTTCTTATATTGATGCACTATTACGTTAATCAATTTGAGGGAAACAGTTTAAAACGTTCCTCTTTGCATTCGTGTAGAGGAAGTATATAAATTTTGGTAATGAAACTTAATACAAGTTTCACTTGTCTTCAAGTATTTAAAGGTAATCAACTGAAAATGTTGAATCAAACTAAACTTTAAGTATGTGCTGTGTTCAGTCAATCAATCATGTCCGATTCCTTGTGACCTCATGGACTTCAGCTCACCAGGCTCCTCTGTCCATAGGATTCTCCAGGCAAGAATACTGGAATGGATTGTCATATAAGATTATATAAAGCAAAATTCCTTTATTATGAAAATAATAGAATCCTTGTTGGTATGTGAGAGAAGGCCAATGCAACCTGTGCATGGACAAAGTCCTCTTCCTTTCTTTTTCTTTCTTTCTTGTATTCTCACCTTTTCTTTTTTCTTTGTCTCTAGTCTTTTCCTGCTTTTGGGAAGGTTTACTTAAGCATCATACATAATTCCTTTTATCTCCCCTCTTAGTGTATCAACTATAATTTTCAACTTACTCTTAGTAGTTGACTTCAAGTTTTCAGTATAAATTTACAAATTTACAAAAAATCCTAGTGCTCTTTCAAATAATACTGTTCCACTTCACAGGGAATTTAATTACCTTTACCAGAATACTTACAATTCTTCCACCTCATCTAAAGCTTTTGTCATTCATTTTCCTTATCTATGAACTATTGTCACTGTATGCATTATTGTTTCTATTATTTTGAACAGATTGTTATCTATTAGATTAAGAACAAGAAAGTAAGATATTTTGTTTTTACCTTCTTTTATTTCTTCTCTAACACTCTTCTTTTATTATGAAGCTCCAAGCTTTTTTCTCTTTTTGAAGAGTTTCTTTGAAAATTTCTTATGAGGTAGGACTGCAAGCAAGAAGTTTTTTGGTCTGAGTCCTTTCTTTTTTTTTCTTTTTCATTGTTGAAGAATAATTTTGCTGAATACAGAATTTTGGGTTGGTGATTGTTTTATGAATCCTTACAACTTTTCACTCTTCTGTCTTCTTGCTCACATGGTTTCTGAAGACAAATCCAATGTAATTCTAAATTTTACTTCTTAATTGCTAAGGGTTTGATCCTCCCTTTTTTTCCAAAATTATTTCTTTGACTTTGATTTTTTGAAGTCTGAATGTGATATGTCTGTGTGTGACTCTTTTGGTATTTTTTGTGTTCAAGTATTTAAAGGTAATCAACTGAAAATGTTGAATCAAACTAAACTTTAAGTATGTGCTGTGTTCAGTCAATCAATCATGTCCGATTCCTTGTGACCTCATGGACTTCAGCTCACCAGGCTCCTCTGTCCATAGGATTCTCCAGGCAAGAATACTGGAATGGATTGTCATATAAGATTATATAAAGCAAAATTCCTTTATTATGAAAATAATAGAATCCTTGTTGGTATGTGAGAGAAGGCCAATGCAACCTGTGCATGGACAAAGTCCTCTTCCTTTCTTTTTCTTTCTTTCTTGTATTCTCACCTTTTCTTTTTTCTTTGTCTCTAGTCTTTTCCTGCTTTTGGGAAGGTTTACTTAAGCATCATACATAATTCCTTTTATCTCCCCTCTTAGTGTATCAACTATAATTTTCAACTTACTCTTAGTAGTTGACTTCAAGTTTTCAGTATAAATTTACAAATTTACAAAAAATCCTAGTGCTCTTTCAAATAATACTGTTCCACTTCACAGGGAATTTAATTACCTTTACCAGAATACTTACAATTCTTCCACCTCATCTAAAGCTTTTGTCATTCATTTTCCTTATCTATGAACTATTGTCACTGTATGCATTATTGTTTCTATTATTTTGAACAGATTGTTATCTATTAGATTAAGAACAAGAAAGTAAGATATTTTGTTTTTACCTTCTTTTATTTCTTCTCTAACACTCTTCTTTTATTATGAAGCTCCAAGCTTTTTTCTCTTTTTGAAGAGTTTCTTTGAAAATTTCTTATGAGGTAGGACTGCAAGCAAGAAGTTTTTTGGTCTGAGTCCTTTCTTTTTTTTTCTTTTTCATTGTTGAAGAATAATTTTGCTGAATACAGAATTTTGGGTTGGTGATTGTTTTATGAATCCTTACAACTTTTCACTCTTCTGTCTTCTTGCTCACATGGTTTCTGAAGACAAATCCAATGTAATTCTAAATTTTACTTCTTAATTGCTAAGGGTTTGATCCTCCCTTTTTTTCCAAAATTATTTCTTTGACTTTGATTTTTTGAAGTCTGAATGTGATATGTCTGTGTGTGACTCTTTTGGTATTTTGCCCTCTTAGTGTTCTCTGACCAGCATGTGTTCCTCTGTCTCTTCTGATATTCAGATTACACATGTTATAACTTTTATAATTATTTCACAATTATGGGTATTATGTTTTGTCTTTTCTATTTTTTCTCTACATTTTAGTTTTAGAAGTCTCTATTAACACATCTTCAAAGTCACTGATTCTTTTCTTAGGTGTACCTTGGCCTCCCTAGTGGCTCAGCAGTAAAATGATCCACTTGCCAGTGTAGGAGATGCAGGTTTAATCCTTGGTCTGAAAAGATCCCCTGGAGAAGGAAATGGCAACCCACTTCAATATTCTTGCCTGGGAAATCCCACAGACAGAGGAGGCTGGTGGGATAGAGTTCATGTGGGTTGTAAAAAGTCAGACATGACTTAGTGACTAGAACAACAAACAACAACAAGGTATGAATAGAGGGGCAATGATCTACCATCCTCTGATGTAAACTTGTGCTCATGTGCTCACAAGTGCTTCTCCATTTCTTTGGTTCTAGCATTCCATATGGAAGGGTAGAAGGGACTGAAATTATATATTCCCTTTCCCCTGCCAGTTTGTCTCCAGCAAAATCCTGGTCAGTGAGAATTTAGTAAAACAGTTTCTCTTGAAGGAGAGTCTCAAGAGGAACAGTATGCTCTTGTCATATTTCGAAGTGGCGACTTTCTGCCTCTTGCTGCCAGTGGTTCATGAAGGGATCTTTCTCTGACCTTTGTTATAAGAACCAGGTAGGGCACCTGCAGGTAAAAATTAAAATATGTGCAGGCTTTCTTAGGACTGGGCACTCCTTGAATTTTTAAGCCTCAAAGTTATCTACCTTGAGCCTTCAGTACTTGAATTCTGATTTCAGTTACCCTATCCCAGTGCAAGTTGCTACAGAAGTTTCTGTTTCTGGGCTTATGGTCTGGTAAGCAGTAATCTTCTGCATTTATCTCTCTGATTTCTGGGGCAGTCGTTTTCCCTGTAACCTCAGTTCTCTGTTGAATCTCAGAGAACTGCTTATTTTCAGGGTTTTTTTTTTTTTTTTTTTTTAGCTTTTTCTTGTTGTGAAGATCTAAGTGATAACTTCCAATCTCCTTAAGTGTTGAACTAGAAACCAAAAGTCACTTCATTCATTCTTATTATCAAGCTTTAACATTTCATTTTATGGTATTATGTTTTGTCTTTTCTATTTTTTCTCTACATTTTAGTTTTAGAAGTCTCTATTAACACATCTTCAAAGTCACTGATTCTTTTCTTAGGTGTACCTTGGCCTCCCTAGTGGCTCAGCAGTAAAATGATCCACTTGCCAGTGTAGGAGATGCAGGTTTAATCCTTGGTCTGAAAAGATCCCCTGGAGAAGGAAATGGCAACCCACTTCAATATTCTTGCCTGGGAAATCCCACAGACAGAGGAGGCTGGTGGGATAGAGTTCATGTGGGTTGTAAAAAGTCAGACATGACTTAGTGACTAGAACAACAAACAACAACAAGGTATGAATAGAGGGGCAATGATCTACCATCCTCTGATGTAAACTTGTGCTCATGTGCTCACAAGTGCTTCTCCATTTCTTTGGTTCTAGCATTCCATATGGAAGGGTAGAAGGGACTGAAATTATATATTCCCTTTCCCCTGCCAGTTTGTCTCCAGCAAAATCCTGGTCAGTGAGAATTTAGTAAAACAGTTTCTCTTGAAGGAGAGTCTCAAGAGGAACAGTATGCTCTTGTCATATTTCGAAGTGGCGACTTTCTGCCTCTTGCTGCCAGTGGTTCATGAAGGGATCTTTCTCTGACCTTTGTTATAAGAACCAGGTAGGGCACCTGCAGGTAAAAATTAAAATATGTGCAGGCTTTCTTAGGACTGGGCACTCCTTGAATTTTTAAGCCTCAAAGTTATCTACCTTGAGCCTTCAGTACTTGAATTCTGATTTCAGTTACCCTATCCCAGTGCAAGTTGCTACAGAAGTTTCTGTTTCTGGGCTTATGGTCTGGTAAGCAGTAATCTTCTGCATTTATCTCTCTGATTTCTGGGGCAGTCGTTTTCCCTGTAACCTCAGTTCTCTGTTGAATCTCAGAGAACTGCTTATTTTCAGGGTTTTTTTTTTTTTTTTTTTTAGCTTTTTCTTGTTGTGAAGATCTAAGTGATAACTTCCAATCTCCTTAAGTGTTGAACTAGAAACCAAAAGTCACTTCATTCATTCTTATTATCAAGCTTTAACATTTCATTTTATGGATATCAGATTTTGGAAAGGTTCTTTGTCTTAATGCTTGACTTTTCTATTAAATAAGCTTGCTTTGGACAATTATTTGAAATCAAGAATCTTTATTTCTTGTTTGATACATCACAGTGAATTTCTTGCAAGTTACATTGACCTGGCAAATTCTCTGCTGCCTCTCTTTCATATTAAAATTTCTGAAATGACCAGCCAATATGAGATCAGAGAGTAGGGGGAAAAAGCACCATCTTTATCCCTTCAAAGACCATTTGGTCAGGAATTTCCCAAAATTAGCAAAGGGAAGGTTTATATTTTGGGCAGAAATATACTTTAGGAACTAATGCATACCATTTCCAGTCCTGTCCACAAAATTCCTTGATCAAGAATGCTTCCTCTCTTTTCTTATCAGCTGCAATTTTGGGGTGACCTGTTTAAGATTACAGTGACACAAGTATGGAAGAATAATTGATCCCTGAGCTATTGCTACTAAGAAGAACAAAGAAACCTGATTATAACTATGGCATAAAGCAAGAAATAAATTTAACTATGGAAAGCCAAAAAGTGATGTGAGAGCTTATTTGTCAAGTATGAATATAACTGGCTTATTCTAATACCTAAATCATGACAATGTATGAAATAATTATTAGGTCAAAATGATAGAAAAAAACAAAAATTTGGCAAACAGGTAAAGAAAACTTAAATTCTCAACTGTTCTGGTAGTGAAATTTCACTGCATCCTCCATGAAGGAAATGATCTATTTTTATCAATCCAGTGCTCTCTTGGGTATAGTACCAACTTGAACACATATGATTTATTACTACTGATGGAATTTTGGACACTTGGGGAAGTAGCAATAGCATGGTTGAGTGATGAGACATGTATAGCCTCCACAACCTTCTTGTTCACATACTCATTAAGTAAGTGCTTCCACAAAGTAGGGAATCTTGTTGATGTTACAAATTGCCTCCTCCCAGTAAAAGCGTTTGAGAACATTAACTTACAGAATTCACATTCGCCTAACCTGGTCTGCATGCTCCTCCAGATGCCTAGGTGAAACCCTTGATAGTTATTTTTTTACTGAATTGTTTGAGTAACTCAGTCTCTTGGTGCCATGTGGTCAGGCACTTAGTGTCCACTAGGACTTAGTGGCAGGTCAGCAGCTGTTTCTCAAGTGGAGTATGTGTACTTACTGCACAGAGAACAGCTATGCTGCTAAACGGCATATACCCTCTGCTGTGAAGGTGATTCCCTTGCTGGGATTCGCCACAAGATCAACACAGTCTTTGGAGCTTTCACTGACACAGTGCACATGTACTATTCAGTCTCTTTCTGTCCTTTCAGCCCTTTCCATCTCCTCAAACCTATCTATTGTGCCCTCTGAGATGCACTGCTTATTGTCACTGAAACCCTTTAGAATTTCAGTCCAAACAATTCTCTTCCTCCAGTGAAAACCTGGTTCTCCCTGAGGACTTTGGTTACCTTGTAGCATTCTAAAGTAATTTCCCCTACAGACACAGACACACACAGACACACACAGACATAGACACAGACACACACACACACACACACACACACACATGCCCCTAGGGAGGTTGGGGAGGACATGGAAGGAAGAGCAAATATTCCTATTGCTTCTGTTACTAATTTTAGACATCTCCCTTTCCTGTTCCCTCGGAACTCCCCAAATTGAGTTCTGTGTATGAGATGGCCATCGACCCTCATTGTTGCAGTTCTCTTCCTACCCTGAGAACAATCCCCTTTTACAGATGCGAAGAGTAGTGACTTTGAACATCACAGCCATAGACTCTAACTAAAGTGGAAGGCACAAAGAAAAATACTTAAAACTAGTTTAAAGTGCATCACAGAGTTGCACATTTTACAATTTCAAGTGGCTGAGTAAATGTACAGTTTCATTCCTTGATGTGTATGATATGAGGTGACAGAAAATATTTGAAGAAATTCTGATTAGAAAATTTTCAAATTGATTTAAAAAATATAATCACAGATACAGAAGGTTAAAAACAAGAGAAGAAAAATGTATAAATCTATACAATGGGGGCTTCCCTTGGGCATTTTTAGTAACTCAAAGTAGGGAATTTTTTCTTGGTGCAACATTACAGAATTCACATTCGCCTAACCTGGTCTGCATGCTCCTCCAGATGCCTAGGTGAAACCCTTGATAGTTATTTTTTTACTGAATTGTTTGAGTAACTCAGTCTCTTGGTGCCATGTGGTCAGGCACTTAGTGTCCACTAGGACTTAGTGGCAGGTCAGCAGCTGTTTCTCAAGTGGAGTATGTGTACTTACTGCACAGAGAACAGCTATGCTGCTAAACGGCATATACCCTCTGCTGTGAAGGTGATTCCCTTGCTGGGATTCGCCACAAGATCAACACAGTCTTTGGAGCTTTCACTGACACAGTGCACATGTACTATTCAGTCTCTTTCTGTCCTTTCAGCCCTTTCCATCTCCTCAAACCTATCTATTGTGCCCTCTGAGATGCACTGCTTATTGTCACTGAAACCCTTTAGAATTTCAGTCCAAACAATTCTCTTCCTCCAGTGAAAACCTGGTTCTCCCTGAGGACTTTGGTTACCTTGTAGCATTCTAAAGTAATTTCCCCTACAGACACAGACACACACAGACACACACAGACATAGACACAGACACACACACACACACACACACACACACATGCCCCTAGGGAGGTTGGGGAGGACATGGAAGGAAGAGCAAATATTCCTATTGCTTCTGTTACTAATTTTAGACATCTCCCTTTCCTGTTCCCTCGGAACTCCCCAAATTGAGTTCTGTGTATGAGATGGCCATCGACCCTCATTGTTGCAGTTCTCTTCCTACCCTGAGAACAATCCCTTTTAAAGAAGCGAAGAGTAGTGACTTTGAACATCACAGCCATAGACTCTAACTAAAGTGGAAGGCACAAAGAAAAATACTTAAAACTAGTTTAAAGTGCATCACAGAGTTGCACATTTTACAATTTCAAGTGGCTGAGTAAATGTACAGTTTCATTCCTTGATGTGTATGATATGAGGTGACAGAAAATATTTGAAGAAATTCTGATTAGAAAATTTTCAAATTGATTTAAAAAATATAATCACAGATACAGAAGGTTAAAAACAAGAGAAGAAAAATGTATAAATCTATACAATGGGGGGCTTCCCTGGTGGTCCAGTGGGTAGAGACACCACCTTGCAGTGCAAGGGGTGCCAGTTCCATCCCTGGCCTGGGAAGATCCCACGTGCAACGGAGTGGCTGGACCAATCTGTCCAACTACCGAGCTGGAGCTCTGGAGTGCATGTGCCCAGAGCCGGTGCTCTGTGACGAGAGAGGCCACTGTGATGGGAGGCCCACACGGGTCAAAGAACAAAGATGGATGAAAATAAATAAATGAAAGACCAATAGAAGTGGCCAAAAAAATTAAAAAAGCTATACGATGTATATGATGGTAACATGATAGTTAAATTGTTCGAAAGCATTGATGAGAAATAGCACTGAAAAAAGTTTGAGGAAACACTTATTTTACAAAAGAACAAACAATGATACCACATTTCTCATCAGAAATAATTTACACCAGAGAAAGTGTTACATTTTAAGTTACTGAAAAAAACCCCAAATGCTCAACTTTTAATTTGATATTTATCAAAAATATATTTCATAATTGAAGGGGACAGTCCTGTTTCTAGGATATAATGGCATAGATTCAATTTCCCATGCCATATCCCTCAAAATCAAGTGATTTATTAGATATAATTCAATATACAATCTAAAATCATTCTGAACATTGGGAAGAAGAAGATAAGACTGGCTAAAGACTTCAGAGTTTAAACAAAGCCATCACAATGGGTTCCTTGTGTTTTCTTTTTATCTCCCAGATACACGGATTAAGAGTTTATAATGCAGAATCACCAATGAACATGGAAAAACAAAATACATTAATTTAAAGAAAAGTCTACCCTCTATTAATAGAGAAAACATAGTGAAAAAGAAAGCACAGAAAGGATTTCCCTAAAGGTAACCATCTACACATAGCACAGAAGTGTCATTAGGACCCAGTGGGCCAACTCATTTTTTATTCACACACATAGGCGGCAGTTGAGTCAATCTGCCTTCAGCAGCAGAACTCAACAGTGGCACCTAGAAGGGCCTATTTCCTGCCCCATGCTAGATGTCAACAGGTGGCCTGTTTCTTCTTTTGGTAGTATTAGCACATCTGCTCTCTCCTAATCCATTGTCCAATCTCAGATAACCATGCAGATCCAGAAGAGAAGAAGCAGGTTTGGAAATAAGAAAAGTGTTTGAGGATTTAGACCTAGAGTAACCAACACAGCATACTAGTAGCATCATGACAGGCACATAGATCAGTGCAACAGGAAAGAGTATCCAGAATAAACACAGACAGACCTACATGCAAAACTGTTTTCTTAAACAGTGGTATGATGCAGTATGTGGAAAATGGATACTGTTTTCAACAAATGATGCTGTAACAGCTGGATATCCATATGCAAATAATAAACTTCAGTTCATATTTGATACTACTTAAAAAATTAATTTAAAATGAAATGTTTACCAAAATACAGAATTATAAAACTTTTATAAGAAAATGTTAGAAGAAAATCTTTGTGAGCATGAATTAGGTAAAGATTTATCAGACATGTCACCAAAGGCAAAATACAGAAGAGAAAAAATATATACTTTTGACTTCGTAAATACTAAAAGTGCTACTCTTCAATTCCTGGGTCAGGTGATCATGGTTAATTAACATAAGATTAGCATCAATTGAGGGACAGTCTACAAAACAACTGACACGTATTTTCACCTCAAAATTGTCGATATCATCAAAGACAAGGGAAGTCTGAGAAACTCTCATAGCCAAGGATAGAAACCTAAGGAAGAAGCATGAAAATTAAGTGTAAGGTAGTATCCTAGATGGAATGCTGGAATGTAAACAGAACATTAAATAAAAACTGAGAAGATATAAGTAGTATATGGGCTTATGTAATAATAATATATCAACATTGGTTCATTAATTGTAATAAATATGCCATACCAATGTATAAGATTGAAAGTAGGGAAACTTGGTAAAGAATATTATAGGAGTTCTCTGTACTATCTTTGTAATTTTTCTGTAGATGTAAATTAAGAAAAAATAAAAGTATTAAAATAGACTTTGAAGCAAGAAAACAAAAGTTGCTTTTGTAAGACAATGTTAAGAAAGTAAAAAAGCCAAACCAGACTGGGAGGTAATATTTGCAAAGCATATATCTGATGTCAAAAAAAAAAAAAAACCCACACAAAACTTGTATCCATAATATATAAAAAATTCTCTAAACTCAGTTATAAGAACATAAAACAAGACAAAATAGGCATCATATAGATATGCAGACCATTTGAACATATACTTAAACAAGACAAAAACATACCAATGACAAATAATAACATAAAAAGGTGCCTGACATCACTAGTCATCACGAAAATGAAAATTAAAACTACAATGATTTTCTAGTATACAGATATTTACATTTTTAAAATTAGAAATCTTGGTCCTGCCAAGAGTTGGGAAGGATGCAGAGAAACTGGAACTCTCATGCATTTCTGATATGAGCATAGTATGGTCCAATTACTTTGGAAAATATCATTAAGAATTCTTAGAAAGTTACACATACTTTAACACTTGAGTAAGTCTTTCTGTTCCTACTTATTTATTCAAGAAAAGACAAAGCTATTTGCCCAAAAAGGTTCACAGCACCTTTATTTGAAATAGCCCCCAAATTGGAAATACTGTAAAAGCCTAGCAACAAAAAAAAATTCTTAGAAATAAAATAATGACTATAGATGTCACCAAAGGCAAAATACAGAAGAGAAAAAATATATACTTTTGACTTCGTAAATACTAAAAGTGCTACTCTTCAATTCCTGGGTCAGGTGATCATGGTTAATTAACATAAGATTAGCATCAATTGAGGGACAGTCTACAAAACAACTGACACGTATTTTCACCTCAAAATTGTCGATATCATCAAAGACAAGGGAAGTCTGAGAAACTCTCATAGCCAAGGATAGAAACCTAAGGAAGAAGCATGAAAATTAAGTGTAAGGTAGTATCCTAGATGGAATGCTGGAATGTAAACAGAACATTAAATAAAAACTGAGAAGATATAAGTAGTATATGGGCTTATGTAATAATAATATATCAACATTGGTTCATTAATTGTAATAAATATGCCATACCAATGTATAAGATTGAAAGTAGGGAAACTTGGTAAAGAATATTATAGGAGTTCTCTGTACTATCTTTGTAATTTTTCTGTAGATGTAAATTAAGAAAAAATAAAAGTATTAAAATAGACTTTGAAGCAAGAAAACAAAAGTTGCTTTTGTAAGACAATGTTAAGAAAGTAAAAAAGCCAAACCAGACTGGGAGGTAATATTTGCAAAGCATATATCTGATGTCAAAAAAAAAAAAAAACCCACACAAAACTTGTATCCATAATATATAAAAAATTCTCTAAACTCAGTTATAAGAACATAAAACAAGACAAAATAGGCATCATATAGATATGCAGACCATTTGAACATATACTTAAACAAGACAAAAACATACCAATGACAAATAATAACATAAAAAGGTGCCTGACATCACTAGTCATCACGAAAATGAAAATTAAAACTACAATGATTTTCTAGTATACAGATATTTACATTTTTAAAATTAGAAATCTTGGTCCTGCCAAGAGTTGGGAAGGATGCAGAGAAACTGGAACTCTCATGCATTTCTGATATGAGCATAGTATGGTCCAATTACTTTGGAAAATATCATTAAGAATTCTTAGAAAGTTACACATACTTTAACACTTGAGTAAGTCTTTCTGTTCCTACTTATTTATTCAAGAAAAGACAAAGCTATTTGCCCAAAAAGGTTCACAGCACCTTTATTTGAAATAGCCCCCAAATTGGAAATACTGTAAAAGCCTAGCAACAGATGAATAAGAATGAAATTGTGACTCATTCTTAGTATTAAATGAAAAAGTAATGTACTATAGATGCCTACCACAAAATGAATGAATCTCAAAATAACTATACTCTGAAATAATCCATAAAATATAGACTACATACTCTGCAATTCATTTGTATAAAAGTATAAAATATACAAATAGGCATAAGAAAATATTTGAAATTGTTGAAAATGTTCACTAGTTTGATTTCTGTTTTTGTCTCATGGGTATATGTGTCAAAATTTATCAAACTGTATGCTTTTAATGTATGCATTTAATTTTGTCAGTTACACCTCAAGAAAACTACTAAAATAAATTTGCCCTTTGGTGGGTCTACACTTTTCTCTTTCAATTATTTTTTTTTCCATAAGATATGAGAAACAGTTAATCAAATACACTTTTGCTTTCTAAATTGACAGAGATGGACAGTCAGAGACAGAGGCAGAGAGAGGAAGATAGACAGATAAAGGAAATAATGATTTTTCATGCTAATGCTAATTATAGTGAACAGAGAATATAAATTCAGTGTTAAATCTTCCACATAAGTAATAATATTTTCATAATCAGAAATTATGTATGCACAAAGTAAAAGGGTAAAACTTATTGTTCTACATTATTATCTAAAACAAAGCATGGCTTTAGATAGTTAAGTTTTTTTTTTTAAAGATTTATTTATTTATTTATTTATTTTTGGGCGGGGGTCGGGTTGGGGAGTGGGCGGGCCACTTCTATTGGTCTTTTATTTCTCTATTTTCATCCATCTTTGTTCTTTGGCTCCTGTGGGCCTCCCATCGCGGAGGCCTCTGTTGTCGCAGAGCACCAGCTCTGGGCGCATGCGCTCCAGAGTTCCCGCTCGGTAATTGGACACAGCAGTCCAGCCGCTCCGCGGCACGTGGGATCTTCCCAGGCCAGGGATCGAACCGGCGCCCCTTGCGCTGCAAGGCAGTGTCCTTACCCACTGGACCACCAGGGGAAGCCCGACAGTTAAGTTTTTACAAAGTTAATTTCTACTTCCACATCAATCAGAATACACTAGATTATTTGAAAAAGTACAGATACATAGTTTTTAGGAGTACTTTTCTTAAAAATTATTTTTTGTCTTTATTTGCTTATAGCCCACAAGACTTCTCTATCCACGTTATTCTCTAGGCAAAAATACTGGAGTGGATTGACATGCTCTCCTCCAGGGTATTGTTCCAACTCAGGAGTCAAACCTGAGTTTGCCTTGTCTCCTTCACTGCGAGGTGGGATCTTTACCACTAGTGCCACCTGGGAAGCCCTATATACACATACATGCATTTTTTTTTTATTACAAAAGAAACCTAAATAAATAGCTGTATATGTAAGTATTTATATAAATGTACTTATATACTTATGTGTGTGCTTGCATGATAAGTTACTTCAGTTATGTTCAACTCTTTGCGACCCAATGGACTATAGCCTGCCAGGCTCCTCTGTTCTTGGAATTCTCTTGACAAGAATACTGGAGTGAGTTGCCATGCTCTCCTTTAGGGGATCTTCCCAACCCAGGGATCAAACCTGCATCTCTTGTATCTCCTGCACTGGGGGTTCTTTACCACCAGTGCCACAGAAAAGTTCCTTATATACTTATATACGTAGTTATATCTAATTATCTTTCACATAAAAAATTCATAAATTTCTTGGGTAAAATGAAAGTGCAACCTAACATGAACCAGAATTAATTTAAACCTAGAACTTAGAGAATGCCATATTTTCAGAGCAAAGGTTAAAATTTTAATACACAATTTAAGATCATCTACCTGAAAAGTACAGATTAGTGGCATGTTTCAGAGAAGAAACCAAGTTGAAGATGATTTATTTCATTTATCTGAGTAGAGAAATTATATTTAAACCTTAACTAGGAAATTTTTAACATAGGAGGCCTCTGTTGTCAGAGCACCAGCTCTGGGCGCATGCGCTCCAGAGTTCCCGCTCGGTAATTGGACACAGCAGTCCAGCCGCTCCGCGGCACGTGGGATCTTCCCAGGCCAGGGATCGAACCGGCGCCCCTTGCGCTGCAAGGCAGTGTCCTTACCCACTGGACCACCAGGGGAAGCCCGACAGTTAAGTTTTTACAAAGTTAATTTCTACTTCCACATCAATCAGAATACACTAGATTATTTGAAAAAGTACAGATACATAGTTTTTAGGAGTACTTTTTTTAAAAAATTATTTTTGTCTTTATTTGCTTATAGCCCACAAGACTTCTCTATCCACGTTATTCTCTAGGCAAAAATACTGGAGTGGATTGACATGCTCTCCTCCAGGGTATTGTTCCAACTCAGGAGTCAAACCTGAGTTTGCCTTGTCTCCTTCACTGCGAGGTGGGATCTTTACCACTAGTGCCACCTGGGAAGCCCTATATACACATACATGCATTTTTTTTTTATTACAAAAGAAACCTAAATAAATAGCTGTATATGTAAGTATTTATATAAATGTACTTATATACTTATGTGTGTGCTTGCATGATAAGTTACTTCAGTTATGTTCAACTCTTTGCGACCCAATGGACTATAGCCTGCCAGGCTCCTCTGTTCTTGGAATTCTCTTGACAAGAATACTGGAGTGAGTTGCCATGCTCTCCTTTAGGGGATCTTCCCAACCCAGGGATCAAACCTGCATCTCTTGTATCTCCTGCACTGGGGGTTCTTTACCACCAGTGCCACAGAAAAGTTCCTTATATACTTATATACGTAGTTATATCTAATTATCTTTCACATAAAAAATTCATAAATTTCTTGGGTAAAATGAAAGTGCAACCTAACATGAACCAGAATTAATTTAAACCTAGAACTTAGAGAATGCCATATTTTCAGAGCAAAGGTTAAAATTTTAATACACAATTTAAGATCATCTACCTGAAAAGTACAGATTAGTGGCATGTTTCAGAGAAGAAACCAAGTTGAAGATGATTTATTTCATTTATCTGAGTAGAGAAATTATATTAGATAATAAATATCTTGTAGTGCTTTCAGTCAACATAGTTGAATCAAAATTTTCTATGATATTGCTTAGTCTATGTCTACTTCTTTATTTTCAATATTCAGCAAATTACAAGGGATAACAATAATATTCAGAACAGGCTTCACTGACTATCAGGCCTTTCTTAGAATTAGAAAATTAAAATTTAGTATGGTTAATGGATATTCCATTGCTTAATGAGGAGTAGTTTGCCCTGATCACCAAGTACCCTTTCTACCTCCTACAAAAGTCCTCAGAATTCTGTAGTCTCTAATGGTACAGTTTGAGAGACACATCTATCTGTTAAATAAATATATGCTAGGAACTGTCTTTTGCCACAAGGCTCTTTTCTTCAAGAAGTTTACGTAATAGTACAGGCAATATGAAGTAAGCCAACAGTTATACTCAGTGTAACAGAAGTAAATATAAGGAGCTAAGAGTGTACAGAATTGAGAGTACAAGATTGGAATCATGTTAACTGTAGAAATTTTTCCTTCTGGGAATGATGCCTGGACTAAATTTTAAATAGAAGTAAGAATCATTCAGATGTAAAAGGAGAAGTTAAAGTATTTCAAGCAAAGGAGACTCAGCATGTGAGAATGTACTGAGGTGGGAAATAGCACATTAGTTGTTGCTTTTCCACCATTATTGCACATTAGTAGTTTAAAACCCATTCAGGAAATTGATGAGTTCGCAGAGAGTAAACTTGAACACCTGAACAGAAAAACACTGTGGCAACTGGGAACACAGAGACTGAGTGGAAAATCACCTGGAAACATGCTGAGTGAAATGCTGTACCATATTTGCTTGGCCATCTGGCTGTACTTCTAAACTGTGATGCCAGAACAAGACAAAAATTTGGCAAGAAGTGCAAACTACGGCATTCAGAAACTAATGGAAATACATCCAAGAAGCAACAGACAAATTCAAATTAAGGGACCAGGGTTACCGCTTCATGTAATGAATGGACACTTCATCTGCATTATTTCTGTCCTTTTCTCCCTCACCATACTTTTCTCTGAAGAAAAAAAAATAATATGTGTACACTATACATTTAATTAAAGTCGAGCTTTATTCTTGTTTAATAGCCCTTTGGTTTCTTTAAAGGGACAGTTAATGGACATGGGTTCATCGCTCATATGTAGATATTATATTTCAAATTTTAGGTTAGATTTTCTTTCCAAGATTTGGGGGGAGAGAGTATATAACAAATTATCATTAAATTATTTTCTCTAAGTGATTATATATTAATATGAACTGTAAAATATGAGAGGTTTATTTTAAATATGACCCTGAATCTTGACCTCTCTGCATCTACAATCTTGCCATGTGTGAGCCCTTGTCAGCTGCTCCTCCCTTTGGCACTAGTGGAAAGTACAAACCATGCATGGGAACCTTCACCTGGATCCACCCTAACCACTTTCAAAAATACCCAGTGAATTTTCTTTCTTTGTGCTCTCAGGACATTTGTGTACTTTCTTGTTCATATGTAAGGCAGAGGGCAAGTGGGAGGTGTCAGGTGGAAAAGTAGTTAGCAGATAAAGATCAAAAATAAATTGACAGTCTTTATTATAATTCACCCTTGATGTTTGCCTGATGACTGAAACATGCTATGTTGCATTTAATTGAATTGGAACTCTTTCAAGTAAGCTATTATGATAATCTATGAGACCTCCAAAGTGAGGTCCTTAAGGAATATGAAAGTCTGATTGACTAATATTTTAGGCATTTAAATGTTAACTATTCTACTTATCTAAAAGGTATGTGAGTAGTGAAGAAGAAATATGATGGAAGAACACATCAAAGGAAATAAAATTATGAAATCTGGACAAAATATAAGAAAGCAAAAGTATTTGAAGTTAGTAGTCAGCAATCAAGGTCCCATAGAAGCTTGGAGGTAGGTAGCCTTTGAAAGACCAGAAACAAAAGGGCAAAATTTACTGTTGGTATCTATCCTGCCTGATATTCTCAACTGTGAATTTCAGTGCAACAGCTATAGATAACAGCACAGAACCAGAGTCATACATGCTTACTGCAGCAGAGAACTGAGCTAAGGAATGCAAAAATAGCTGAATTAAGTCAGAAAGACTTGGGTGTAAGATTACCATAGAAAAACTCCAACATGCATATACACCTCCCAAATGCTTCATTGATCCCTAACACACATGCCCAGAAGAGACTCCGGGGTTCTTCTTTCATCAAAGAAAGCAGAGAATAATTTACCCTTGAAAGAAAGAACTGTGCTGTGTAAACTTCGCAAATTTGCTCTGTTGGCTGTGCATTTGTGAACGTATGAGCAGTTTCAAAAGCAGAAAAGTAGGCAAGGTAACTGTCTGCTAGGAAAAAAATCTCTTAAATCCTACAAGAATGTAACAGAATTTAAATTTTGTACCAAGTATTATTTATAGTGCCCAATTATGAGCCCAAAATTACTAGACTAAAAAAAAGAAGGTGACCCCATTAGAGGGGAGGAAAAAAGCAGTTAATAGAGATGGATTCTGATATGTTGCTATGGTGAATTAAGACTTTAAATCAGCTATTATAAATAGTTAAAATAATTTGAAGAACAAACGTGACAGTAGTCATTTATAATTGGAAAATCAGATGCTTTATATTTGTGTCCTGATTGAAATTTCAATTTTAACATAGTTTTGTTGTTATTTAGTCGTTAAGTCGCTTCCAACTCTTTTGCCACCCCATAGACTGTAGCCTTCCATGGATTTCCCAGGTAAATATACTGGAGTGGGTTGTCATTTAAATCTTCCTGACCCAGGGAAAGAACTCACATCACTTCAGCAGATGAATTCTATACCGCTGAGACACCAGAGAAGCCACTTAACATAGTTTATAATATTGTAATACTGAAGGACACACTTCCCAGTGTGAACTGTCTTATGATTTTATTTGATTTGTTCAGATTACTAAAAGTGGAATTCACAGGCCAATGATTTTAAAGATTTAAAGATCTCAACAGTACATATTGTAAAACTATATTCCACAAATATCATAGAGCTTTGACTTTCAATGTATATGTACTCACAGGTAAAACACAGCATTTTATTACAATTAAATTTCTTTATTCATTTTTTTTTTAAAGATTTATTTATTTATTTATTTTGGGCGGGGATCGGGTTGGGGGGGAGGGGAGCAGGCGGGCCATTTCTGTTGATCTTTTCATTTCTCTATTTTCATCCATCTTTGTTCCTTTGGCTCCTGTGGGCCTCCCATCGCGGTGGCATCTGTCGTTGCAGAGCACCGGCTCTGGGCGCACGCGCTCCAGAGCTCTGGCTCGGTAATTGGACACATCGGTCCAGCTGCTCCACGGCACGTGGGATCTTCCCAGGCCAGGGATCCAACCGGCTCCCCTTGCACTGCAAGGCGGTGTCCTTACCCACTGGACCACCAGGGGAAGCCCTCTTTATTCATTTTTGATGGGATATAAAGTTTATAGGAAAATTTGTTTTTGTATACATGTATGTGAGTATGTATTGTCTAAATCATTGATGTTATGATGTATTAGCATATTGTCCCTGAAAAACCCACACTCAGTACTGCCACAACTTTCACTATCTAGTTGGATGAAGCTAACCGTATACTATAGGACTTAATGAGATTTAAGCAGTAAAGAACTAGAAAATCCTAAGTGCATTACAGATCCAGAAAGCTAGGCTCAGTATTTCAAGGAAATTCTCTGAATTTTTCTGATTTACAATCTGAAAAAAAGTTTCTCAAAGATGGTTTTATTTAATTTAAATTTAATTTAAATTCTTACCATAAATTCTAGAAGGAATTTTCTATAAAGATTATGATAATGATGCAGACTTAATTAGAAGATAGTTTTAGTTTGATTTTTTTTTCCAGCTTAATTATACACCTTTGTGAACCGTACTGGTATAAGACATTGCATGATAGTAATGTTTAAGGATGTCACCCACTCCAGTGGCATCCAGTGCTACAAAGTTACTGCTTTCTATGTAACTTCCTAGGAGAAAGCTAACTTAAGTTCTAGGATAAAATAAGATGACTTTTAATGTCAGTGGTTTTCCCCTACAGTATAGCATACTACATGCGCCCCTTTTCAGGCCACCTTGTGGGATTTGGGGGTTCAGGGAGCATTCTTGAGAGATTGCTCTGACTGCTGCCTTTGCTGTAAATAATAAAGTGCTTTTGTTTCTAACCCAAATTTTTGTATTTTTTGTGAACAAACTCACACAAACACACGTGTGTCTACTTCTCTATGTGTGCCTGTATTTATTATTAATGGGTAACTACAACATGCTTAAAATATTTAAAATTTAAAATATTTCAAATATAAATAATTCCTTGCAGAGGATTATTTAAAAAACAGACACAACTGAGGAGACAGTCTAAAGAAAGGTCAATAGAAATTTCCCATATATATCTCACCCATTTTAATAATGTAAAACAAAACCGTCGTATATACAAATTGGAAAAAAAGAGGCAAAACTGTGCATATTTGCTCAAAATATATCTTACTACACTGAAAGTCTTGAAGGTTAAAAATAAAAACTACTAGATCTAGTACTTCTTTTTAGCATGCTGGCAGAGAAAAGTTCATATACTAAAATTTGTTTTGTATACATGTATGTGAGTATGTATTGTCTAAATCATTGATGTTATGATGTATTAGCATATTGTCCCTGAAAAACCCACACTCAGTACTGCCACAACTTTCACTATCTAGTTGGATGAAGCTAACCGTATACTATAGGACTTAATGAGATTTAAGCAGTAAAGAACTAGAAAATCCTAAGTGCATTACAGATCCAGAAAGCTAGGCTCAGTATTTCAAGGAAATTCTCTGAATTTTTCTGATTTACAATCTGAAAAAAAGTTTCTCAAAGATGGTTTTATTTAATTTAAATTTAATTTAAATTCTTACCATAAATTCTAGAAGGAATTTTCTATAAAGATTATGATAATGATGCAGACTTAATTAGAAGATAGTTTTAGTTTGATTTTTTTTTCCAGCTTAATTATACACCTTTGTGAACCGTACTGGTATAAGACATTGCATGATAGTAATGTTTAAGGATGTCACCCACTCCAGTGGCATCCAGTGCTACAAAGTTACTGCTTTCTATGTAACTTCCTAGGAGAAAGCTAACTTAAGTTCTAGGATAAAATAAGATGACTTTTAATGTCAGTGGTTTTCCCCTACAGTATAGCATACTACATGCGCCCTTATCAGGCCACCTTGTGGGATTTGGGGGTTCAGGGAGCATTCTTGAGAGATTGCTCTGACTGCTGCCTTTGCTGTAAATAATAAAGTGCTTTTGTTTCTAACCCAAATTTTTGTATTTTTTGTGAACAAACTCACACAAACACACGTGTGTCTACTTCTCTATGTGTGCCTGTATTTATTATTAATGGGTAACTACAACATGCTTAAAATATTTAAAATTTAAAATATTTCAAATATAAATAATTCCTTGCAGAGGATTATTTAAAAAACAGACACAACTGAGGAGACAGTCTAAAGAAAGGTCAATAGAAATTTCCCATATATATCTCACCCATTTTAATAATGTAAAACAAAACCGTCGTATATACAAATTGGAAAAAAAGAGGCAAAACTGTGCATATTTGCTCAAAATATATCTTACTACACTGAAAGTCTTGAAGGTTAAAAATAAAAACTACTAGATCTAGTACTTCTTTTTAGCATGCTGGCAGAGAAAAGTTCATATACTAAATATCCATTGTATTTCTACATATTACCAATGAGAAAATGGCATTTGAATTAAATATAACATTAAATTATAACATTTAATTATAACATTAAATATAACATTATAATAGTGCCAACTATCCTGAAATATATAGGTACAAGTCTAACTAAATATATGCAAGATTTGTGTTTAGAATACTTCAAAGATTGTTGAAATAAATTAAAGAATACATAAACAGGTATACTGTGTTCATAAATTTAAAAACTCAAAATATTTATCAGTTTCCAAATTGTTAATATGGATTAATTGCTATCCTAATCAAAGTTCCAGCAGGGTGCTTGTGGAAGTTAACAAACTGGATCTAAAAGTTGCATGGAAAAGGAAGGAAATCTGAATGCTAAAATTTTTTTGAAAAGAAAAGTAGTTTGTGACCTCTATTTATTTTAAGACACTTATTATTAAAGTACAATAAGCAAGCCAATGCAGCATTGATTAAATTATAGGTACATGAATAACTAAAACAGAATAGGGAAGTCAAGATTTACACACATATACACACAGCCAATTTTTTTTTATTAACTTGCAAGGAAATTCAATGATGAAAGTGCTTTGTAATTGTGGTGCTTAAACAACTGGATGTCCTATGTAAAATAAATAAATGTTCCTTGATCTATATTTAATAATAATATATATATATTAATTGAATTTTTGTCTGTATTTGTGTGCATGCACATTCTTCTTATGCATTCAATAGCTATATGCTAATTGTGAAACAAAAGTTTGTATCAGGAAACTTCATGGTTTTGGAGTTAGACTAAATAGGGTCTTACATAACTCTGGGTAATTGTTCTTTTATTTCAGGCCTTATTTAAAGGTACTAAAGAATTTAAATTTAATTTCAAATATAAATAATTCCTTGCAGAGGATTATTTAAAAACAAATAGAAATTTCCCATATATATCTCACCCATTTTAATAATGTAAAACAAAACCGTCGTATATACAAATTGGAAAAAAAGAGGCAAAACTGTGCATATTTGCTCAAAATATATCTTACTACACTGAAAGTCTTGAAGGTTAAAAATAAAAACTACTAGATCTAGTACTTCTTTTTAGCATGCTGGCAGAGAAAAGTTCATATACTAAATATCCATTGTATTTCTACATATTACCAATGAGAAAATGGCATTTGAATTAAATATAACATTAAATTATAACATTTAATTATAACATTAAATATAACATTATAATAGTGCCAACTATCCTGAAATATATAGGTACAAGTCTAACTAAATATATGCAAGATTTGTGTTTAGAATACTTCAAAGATTGTTGAAATAAATTAAAGAATACATAAACAGGTATACTGTGTTCATAAATTTAAAAACTCAAAATATTTATCAGTTTCCAAATTGTTAATATGGATTAATTGCTATCCTAATCAAAGTTCCAGCAGGGTGCTTGTGGAAGTTAACAAACTGGATCTAAAAGTTGCATGGAAAAGGAAGGAAATCTGAATGCTAAAATTTTTTTGAAAAGAAAAGTAGTTTGTGACCTCTATTTATTTTAAGACACTTATTATTAAAGTACAATAAGCAAGCCAATGCAGCATTGATTAAATTATAGGTACATGAATAACTAAAACAGAATAGGGAAGTCAAGATTTACACACATATACACACAGCCAATTTTTTTTTATTAACTTGCAAGGAAATTCAATGATGAAAGTGCTTTGTAATTGTGGTGCTTAAACAACTGGATGTCCTATGTAAAATAAATAAATGTTCCTTGATCTATATTTAATAATAATATATATATATTAATTGAATTTTTGTCTGTATTTGTGTGCATGCACATTCTTCTTATGCATTCAATAGCTATATGCTAATTGTGAAACAAAAGTTTGTATCAGGAAACTTCATGGTTTTTGGAGTTAGACTAAATAGGGTTCAAATTAGGTTCTTCACTTGAACTCTGGGTAATTGTTCTTATAATTGTTCTCTTAGAGGTTCAATTTCATTATACGTAAAACTTGTACCTACTTCATGGGGGTTATGGTGATAATTAAATGAGATTATTCATATGAATGCTAACAAAAAACCACATATTATAATTACTTCATGTTGGGCATCAACTTAAGAACTTTGGATGTACAGTCTGTTTACTCTGATGTTAATTCCATGAGGTCAGTTTTAACCCACATTTTATATATTAGTAAAACAAGCACATACCAGTTAAAGTAACATACTTAGAGACTAAGTTTTAGAGCCAGAATTTACCTCATACCAGCAGAATCTCCATATTCTTAATCACTCTGTCCTAGTGTTAAGAGTAAAGCATTTGAATGGAATGCATTGATGACACATATACATGCATGTACAACAAACACATAAACCAATTGTTGGTAACTCAGTGTTATTGACACAACTATTGCACTGTTGTTTATGAATTGTTGCACAATGTTTATTTTCTTTTATTAATCATACTGTAATTTTTGTTATTTTATGTTTTGTGCTAGAAATTATTTTCTTTACATTTCCTTTTTTTTAAAACTCAGGTTGTTAGCTATCACTTCATGTTATGTTTTAATAAAATTATTCTCTTCTTTCAAGGCTTTTCCTAAATTAAACTTACAATTTAATCCATGAGCAAAAGGAAATTAAATAACCTGATATGTTCTCCTCTGAAATCTATAAATTTTGCTAGATTGATTAATGGTCTAATTTTGTGTTTCTCAGAAGCTTTTGAAAAATTACACAGTCATTTTTAATTTTGATGTCAGATGTGTACTGGTAGTAGTTAGAATTTTATTTATATATAAGAATCATGATATTATCTTGCTACAAGTGGATTCATGTAGTTTTATATATTTCCTTATGAAGGCTATCAATTTGCTATAGATGTTACAGAGAAAAGATAGTAAATAAATTGACAAGTACTCTTGAGTCATTAAGTACTTTGAATTTTATTGTTCTTTTTCTAATAGAAATGTCCATCCTTTTATGAATTAAAAAAATATACTGTAATATCAATCCTTTCTTCATGTGGCAAAATGGACTATACCCAGAAACACACAGAATTCTATCACCACACTAGTATCTAAAACCTAGGGGAGGACTTCCCTGGTGGTTCAGTGGGTAAGGACACCGCCTTGCAGTGCAAGGGGCGCCAGTTCGATCCCTGGCCTGGGAAGATACCACGTGCCACGGAGCGGCGGGACTGATGTGTCCAATTGCCGAGCCGGAGCTCTGGAGCACATGAGCCCAGA
Source organism: Tragulus kanchil (assembly GCA_022376925.1). Classification (NCBI taxonomy): domain Eukaryota; kingdom Metazoa; phylum Chordata; class Mammalia; order Artiodactyla; family Tragulidae; genus Tragulus; species Tragulus kanchil. Next base: position 127,061,551 of record JAIOJX010000028.1, read on the forward strand.
GCCGGCGCTCTGCAAAGACAGAGGCCACCGCGATGGGAGGCCCACAGGAGCCAAAAAACAAAGACGAATGAAAAATAGATAAATGATAGACCAATATAAGCGGCCCGCCCGTTCCCCTCCCTCCCCACCGCCCAAAAAAAGATAAATAATAAATAAATGAATAAATAAATAAATAAATAAAACCTAGGGGAGAACGATATATGTATGAATTACTATAAAGAAATTATAATTTTTTGAATGAGAATAGTAAAAAGAAAGGAAAGTAGGATAAGTAATACGCAGAGTGAGTATGGGCTTTTTTTTTTTTTTCATGATCTCTGTATGGTTATAAAAATGATTTTCAAATTATAATATGCAGAGCCAAAATAGGATGTTCCCACAGGAAAGCCAAAACCATATATTGATATCTCAATCAAGTTTAGTTTTCTTTACATTAAAAAAATAATATTTGACATTTTATTTAGTGGTTTGAAGTGAAAAAGTAAAATCTTCCATTATAATCTCTGTATGACAGTATTAAAAACAGAAAATATTTCTGAAGGCAAATCTCTTTGTTATTACAGAAGATTCTTTCATAAAAATGAATACTGGTTAGAACAATTGAATTATATGATTGGTAAACTACTCATTGATTCTCATTTTCAAATGGGTAGAGCTGGCTTTAGGCTATATACAATTAAGTAAAAGTATAAATGTCTGTCACCATTTTATTCATTGTAAATATGTTAGTTCAGTCAGTTGTAAAATTAATTTCTACTAAAATAAATTTCTTGACATTTAGCTTGAATTATTTTCTCTAAGGATTTTAAAAATGCTCTTGGAGGTTACACTTATTTAAATCACACATCTGATCAAGCATTAAAACACACTTCTGGATCACATGGCTAATTTATTGATTGGCATACTGAAGAAAACAAGGTAAAATAAATGTACATTTTTGGATAAAGTATAATTTCCCTTCAAATATGAATTTTATTGAGGAAACAATTTTAGGACTTATCCATGAATGAAGGTAGGAGCTTTTAAGAACAATTAAATATATTAATCAACATAGCAAGATAACTAGTTTATTGATTTGTCTACCTAATTAAGAGACATTAAAAATAAATGATTGTTTTTATTTATATTCCACATTCAGAATGTGAATGAAGTAGTCACTCATCCAAGACTTTGGTGGCTGAACTGCACAGCTGCAGTGTCAGCTGAAACCCTATCAGGAAGTTCATAGAGGCTTTGAGAAGATATCCCAATCAAAAACTAAAACAAAAATAATGCTGGGGAAGGTTGTCCAAAATGCTAGCTTAGGGAGAGCTGAAAGACCTCCTCTCATGGACACAACAAACCTACAAGTTCATATGGAATAATTTCCTCTGAAGAAACCAAGAATCAGCTGAAAAGCTACTCTACAAAATAAAGCAAAAGGGCCACCTGGACAAGTTTTGAGAGGTGGAGATGCAGTTTCACTCCCAAATCTCACCTTCAGCGTTGTGACCCACAATTGGGTGGAATTTCACAAGTACAGGGCCTCTCCCTGAGGAGCAAGGGATTTGTGCCCTATATCAGGCACACCAGCCTTTAGAATCTTCATGGAGAAATTAGTCTCTGAAACATGCTTAGTCTTTGAAAACCAGTAGGGCTTATATCCAGGAGAACCACAGGGCTAAAGGGAATGGAAATTCTGCTTTTAAAGGGTTCTTAAACAGAGACATTCACCATGGACTTATGCAAAAGAAGCACTTTGAAAAGAGTCTAAACCTTACGTGAGATTACGTTAAACCAAAAATGTCTCCCAGAGGGGCAAAAATGTTTCGGTACTCTCTCCAGAGCTGGATGTCTTGGAAGACACCATTTTTCGGTTCTCATTCTACCTCACTGTTGATAGTGCTGGCAGGCACCATTTTTGCATTCTCACTCTAGCCTGCTAGTGAGTGTCCCTCTGCACTGCTGTGGTGGCCACTGCAGAGGCAGAGTGTGAGCACTTTGCTTTCCTTTGTTTCTCCTTTAAAGCCTGCAGGGGCAAACAGCCCAAACAAGGGGTGCCCCTTGAGTGTCAGGCTCTCATGGTCAAAGAGCAATGAGTGTCTCAGTTGAAGAGGACAATTAGAGAAATAGTCAAGACACAACCAAGAACTTAATTGTGGTTAAACAAATGGATCATTGTCTACACAGGCCACAGGCCTACCACTTTAAGACTGGGAGAGAGAGCTGTTTCATTCAACACATAGAAATACACAGTGTCAAGGAAAATGGGGAGACGGAGGAAAATGATCCCAATCAAAAACTAAAACAAAAATAATGCTGGGGAAGGTTGTCCAAAATGCTAGCTTAGGGAGAGCTGAAAGACCTCCTCTCATGGACACAACAAACCTACAAGTTCATATGGAATAATTTCCTCTGAAGAAACCAAGAATCAGCTGAAAAGCTACTCTACAAAATAAAGCAAAAGGGCCACCTGGACAAGTTTTGAGAGGTGGAGATGCAGTTTCACTCCCAAATCTCACCTTCAGCGTTGTGACCCACAATTGGGTGGAATTTCACAAGTACAGGGCCTCTCCCTGAGGAGCAAGGGATTTGTGCCCTATATCAGGCACACCAGCCTTTAGAATCTTCATGGAGAAATTAGTCTCTGAAACATGCTTAGTCTTTGAAAACCAGTAGGGCTTATATCCAGGAGAACCACAGGGCTAAAGGGAATGGAAATTCTGCTTTTAAAGGGTTCTTAAACAGAGACATTCACCATGGACTTATGCAAAAGAAGCACTTTGAAAAGAGTCTAAACCTTACGTGAGATTACGTTAAACCAAAATGTCTCCCAGAGGGGCAAAATGTTTCGTACTCTCTCCAGAGCTGGATGTCTTGGAAGACACCATTTTTCGGTTCTCATTCTACCTCACTGTTGATAGTGCTGGCAGGCACCATTTTTGCATTCTCACTCTAGCCTGCTAGTGAGTGTCCCTCTGCACTGCTGTGGTGGCCACTGCAGAGGCAGAGTGTGAGCACTTTGCTTTCCTTTGTTTCTCCTTTAAAGCCTGCAGGGGCAAACAGCCCAAACAAGGGGTGCCCCTTGAGTGTCAGGCTCTCATGGTCAAAGAGCAATGAGTGTCTCAGTTGAAGAGGACAATTAGAGAAATAGTCAAGACACAACCAAGAACTTAATTGTGGTTAAACAAATGGATCATTGTCTACACAGGCCACAGGCCTACCACTTTAAGACTGGGAGAGAGAGCTGTTTCATTCAACACATAGAAATACACAGTGTCAAGGAAAATGGGGAGACGGAGGAAAATGATCCCAATAAAAGCACAAGGAAAACCCCAGGAAAGAAACCCTAAAGAGAGATAAGTAATGTGGCCTATAATGCAAAGTAATGAATAAAGATGCTCAATAAACTCAGAAAGAGAATAGAGAACTATTTGTTATAACAGCTAAGATTAAATACATTCAAAAACTCTATATTTACTCCACTCCCACACTTTATGCTTTGATGTCACATTTTATGAATAGGTAATTGTTGCAGTTACAGTTGTTTTTACCAGTTTTGTCTTTCAAAGTTCATACTAACTTTAAAAGCAAGTGATTGATCTAATTCTTTTACCATATATTTAACTTTACCTGTGGAATTTTTACATTCATTTTTCTTTATTACTGATTAGTGCCCTTTCTTTTCAGCTTAAAAGCATCCTTGTGACATTTCCTGTAGAGCCAGTTTCTTAACAGAGAGAACTGCAATAAAGTGAGAAAATATAAGAACGTATAAACGGATGACATGGTTGACGTATACAATAACTGAATTGAAAAATACACTAGAGGGGTTTAACAGAAACTTGATAATGTGGAGGAATGGCTCAGAGACCTGGAAAAACCAAGCAATGGGACTCCCCCAAATGGAGCAGGAAAAGACAGAAGAACTTTTAAAAAGTGAAGATAGATTAATGGACGAAAGGGACAATATCTGCAAAATAACATTTGCATTTCAGGGGTCCCAGAAGGAGAAAAGGAAGAGAAAGGCATAGAAAATGTATTTGAAGAAATAATGGCTTAAGGGGGAAGGAGGAAGTGGGTAAAGGGGACCAATTACATGGTGCTGGATGGCACCCACATTTGTGTCAGTGAACATGCTGTAATGTGTACAAAAGTACAAATGTAGTGTACACATGAAATCTATGTCATGCTATAAATCAACACAACCTCAATAAAAGAAACATTAAATAGTGAGTGAAAATGTCTCTAGTCTGGAGAAGGAAGCAGACACCAAGACCCAGGAAGCCCAGAGATTTCCAAAAAATTCTACACAAGGAGAACCACACTGAGACATATTATTCAAAAATGCCAAAACATAAGGAGAGAATCTTAAAATCAGAAAGAGAAAATAACTTGTTATTTACTCAAAAATGCCATAAGACCATCAACAGATTTCTCAGTAGAAATTGTGTAGGCCAGAAGAAATTCGCATGATAAATTCAAAGTGATGAAATAATAATAATAATAAAAATTTCCAACCAAGAATATTCAGCAAGTTTATCATTTAGACTTGAGGATAAATAAAGAGTTTTCCAAAAGAAAAAGGAGTTACTTAGTGATAAGCCAGCTCTAGAGGAAATGTCACAGGGATGCTTTTATGCTGAAAAGAAAGAGCGCTAATTAGTAATTTAAAAACAAATGAATGTAAAAATTTCCCAGGTAAAGTTACATATATGGTAAGGGAATTAGATCAATCACTTACTTTTAAAGTTAGTATGAACTTTGAAAGACAAAACTGGTAAAAATAACTGTAACTACAACAATTATCTATACATAAAATGTGACATCAAAGCATAAAATGTGGGAGTGGAGTAAAATACAGAGTTTTTGAATGTATTTAATCTTAACTTGCTATTAATGTAAAATATGTAAAATAGACTGTTACATTGATAGGCAGTTACATATGTATATATGTGTATATATGGAACATTATGATCACCACAAAAAAACCTATAGTATACCCAAAAAACCTATAGTATACCCACAAAACCTATAAAAGATAATGAGAAAGGAAGCTAAGGCTAACACTATAAGTAGTTATCAATTCTATGTAACATTCTAAGAAAATTAAATATCTACCTTTTCCAAATTCCTCCAAAAAACTGAAGAAGTAACAGGCTCAATTGATTTTACAAAGCTAACATTACTCTGACATCAAGACCAGAATATGGTACCACACACACACACACAAAAGAAAATTATAGGACAACATTCCTGATATAATGCCAGGAACCATAAACTTCTTATAGAAAACATAAGCAATAGGCTCTTTGCCATCATTCATGGCAATATTTTTTTGGATTGTCTCCAAAGTCAATGGCAACAGAAGCAAAATTCAACAGAGACTACTTCAAATATAAAAAACTTCTACCTTGAGAAAGAAGTGATCGAGAAAATAGAAAGGCAACCTACTAAATGGGAGAAGATATTTATAACTAATATACCTAGAAAATAATTTAATATAAAAAATGTAAATAACACATACAGCTCAACAACATAAAGAGCAAAAAATTTGGTTAAAACTGAGTAGCAAACCTGAACAGACATTTTTTCAAAGAACACATAAAGATGGCCAGTAGGCACATGAAAATATGCTCAAAGTCACATATCAGGGAAATGGAAATCAAAAGCACAAATGAGATATCATCTCACACTTGTCAGAATGTCTATTATGCAAAGGACAAGAAATAGCAAGTGTTGGTAAGAATGTGAGGAAAAGAGAATCTTCATGCCCTGTTGTTGGGAAAGTAAATTGGTGCAACCACTACGGAAGACATCATGGAAGTTCTCCAAAATCTAGAACTAGAACTATGACTATGTTCTAGTCTAGAACTATGACTTTTACTCCACTTCATGGTTTATCTTAAAAAATAATTGTGTTTTCAAAGAACAGTTTCTTTTGTCTATTCTATATTTTGGTCACTATGTAGGACATGGAAGAAAAAGGTGGTCCACAGAGTTGTGAGGGTCACAATCTGTGGCTTGTTTATATAAGTAAATGAGAGTAAGATTATACATGGTAAAGGTAATTGGGATATTTTACCAGAAGAGAAGGTCCTTTAAGTAATCCTTGCATCATAATAAGTCTATGGTGACTGAAACTGTGGGGTTGACTTCAGTTAGATTATTAATACACACAAAACAATGGAGAAGACTATGTTGCAAACTGTTAAGACACAGTGAATAGTACAACTAACCCAGAGAGACACATGGGAGATAGATCTAAACATAGTGAAATGGGCAATTGTGCAAAAACTATCTAATGTTTTGTTTGTTGTTTGTTTTATAAATGAAAGTGATGAGAGAAGTGAAAGAGAAAACAAGTTGGACACAATTTTTTAAATTAACTAATTTATATTTTTTACAGAGTTTTGTTGTTTACTGTCACACATAGAGTTGAATCCACCATAGGTATGCATATGTGCCAACCCATCCCAACCTGTCCGCCATCTCCCTCCCCATCCTACCCCTTCAGGTCACCACAGAGCCCCTGTTAGAAAGAACTTGATTGCTGGGATCTGGGGAGAGGCTCAAAGTTTCACATTAAAAAAATCAGAAGAAAAGGGAAAGAAGAAGAGACAATAAGGAAGGACAAATGCTTTGGGAATATGTAATAACCAGGTCAGATATTTTATTGGACTTCTGTCACATTCAGGTCTCAGTCTGAAAATGTTCCATTACAAAATGCTGAGGAAGACTGAAGACTGGGCCTTTGAATATCTTAATTGCAGTTGAGAGCCCACTTACCTAACAGTAAAGTTCCACAGAGAATTCTCTCCTTTTTCACAATAGACTTCAGGAAAAAAATATCTTTATATATATATACATACATATGTGCATTATGTTTGTGTGTGTGTATATATATGTATGTATATATATATATATATGGATGTCTTTATGTCTTTGAATGCTCAGTTGCTTCAGTTGTGTCTAACTCTTTGCTACCCTATGGACTGTAGTCTTCCAGGCTCCTCTATCCATGGGATTCTTCAGGGAAGAATGCAGGAGTGGGTCGCAATTTCCTTCTCCAGGGTATCTTCCAGACCCAGGGATCAAACCCATGTCTTTTGCATCTTCTGGACTGGCTGGTGTATTCTTTACCACTAGCGCCACCTTGCAAGCCCATATATGTATTTTGGATGGTTTCAGATAGGAACTTTCCTGAGGAGTGACATTCCCAATTGCACCTGCCATACTGATGTTTTCTGATATAATTCCTGAGGCAATGCTCTTTTCCCACCATACTTTCTAAATTATGGTAAAAGTTAGGTTGTGTATACTGTTCACATGAAGGGGACACTAATGTGTAAATAGTAGTGTGTGTTGGGAAAAATTATTATTGAAAAAAATCTTATTGTAGAAGCAACAATTCCCTATCCGTGTGCTCATGAAGACTGTCCCTGGGTTTGTTTCCTCAGTTTGCTGTTGCGGAATCTCTGCTTAAATTAACTAATTTATATTTTTTACAGAGTTTTGTTGTTTACTGTCACACATAGAGTTGAATCCACCATAGGTATGCATATGTGCCAACCCATCCCAACCTGTCCGCCATCTCCCTCCCCATCCTACCCCTTCAGGTCACCACAGAGCCCCTGTTAGAAAGAACTTGATTGCTGGGATCTGGGGAGAGGCTCAAAGTTTCACATTAAAAAAATCAGAAGAAAAGGGAAAGAAGAAGAGACAATAAGGAAGGACAAATGCTTTGGGAATATGTAATAACCAGGTCAGATATTTTATTGGACTTCTGTCACATTCAGGTCTCAGTCTGAAAATGTTCCATTACAAAATGCTGAGGAAGACTGAAGACTGGGCCTTTGAATATCTTAATTGCAGTTGAGAGCCCACTTACCTAACAGTAAAGTTCCACAGAGAATTCTCTCCTTTTTCACAATAGACTTCAGGAAAAAAATATCTTTATATATATATACATACATATGTGCATTATGTTTGTGTGTGTGTATATATATGTATGTATATATATATATATATGGATGTCTTTATGTCTTTGAATGCTCAGTTGCTTCAGTTGTGTCTAACTCTTTGCTACCCTATGGACTGTAGTCTTCCAGGCTCCTCTATCCATGGGATTCTTCAGGGAAGAATGCAGGAGTGGGTCGCAATTTCCTTCTCCAGGGTATCTTCCAGACCCAGGGATCAAACCCATGTCTTTTGCATCTTCTGGACTGGCTGGTGTATTCTTTACCACTAGCGCCACCTTGCAAGCCCATATATGTATTTTGGATGGTTTCAGATAGGAACTTTCCTGAGGAGTGACATTCCCAATTGCACCTGCCATACTGATGTTTTCTGATATAATTCCTGAGGCAATGCTCTTTTCCCACCATACTTTCTAAATTATGGTAAAAGTTAGGTTGTGTATACTGTTCACATGAAGGGGACACTAATGTGTAAATAGTAGTGTGTGTTGGGAAAAATTATTATTGAAAAAAATCTTATTGTAGAAGCAACAATTCCCTATCCCCTGTGTGCTCATGAAGACTGTCCCTGGGTTTGTTTCCTCAGTTTGCTGTTGCCGGAATCTCTGCTTCTTCCCCTTGTACTCTTTCTGAAGGTAACACTTGGAAATGACTGGCTCCTCGTGCCACCTGCCAGGCTGATTTGTCTGAGACCTTGTTTCCCAGCAGGTCCCAACTAGTTATGTTGTTCGAAGTTGTGCTTCAGTGAATCCTTAAAATGTTGCTTATGTCTTCTCTACTTTCCAAACAATAGCTATAGGAAAGAAGCATCTTTATTCTTGGTAGTACGCCAAAATTGAACATTGTAGAAATCCTCTCTGAAGAAACTCTTAAAAATTCAAAACCAGGACTCTAACATCTATATTTTTTCCTAGAATTTAATTTGTCAGTAGAGACATATCCTTGGAATTCTATTTAGGTTAGAGTTAATTCTCAAGTAGGTATTTAAAAAATCTTTTTTGAAATAGTACATTTAGACCAAACTTAGTAAAAGTTGAGCGAAGATGGAAAAGAATAATCAGGATTATTGAAAACATACTGCTTTGAGTGGACATTTCTCACTGTTGCTGACTATGACATGAATTTTAACTGAGTCACTTTGCTGTACACCTGAAACTATCATACCATTGTTCATAAACTATACCCCGATATAAAATGAAAAGATTAAAAAAGAATAAATGGATGTGTTATTAGTTCTGACCCTAACAACACTTGGGGCAACCACATAGCTTTTGTTTTGTATTGTTTCACAGTTTTGTGTTTAGTTAGGTTCAGGCTCTAACTAGGATAATGGAGTCTGGCAAGTAGAGTTAATTGCCAAAAACAAAAGTTAGTCACAGAATAGACACACTTAGATGATTTCTTGAAAGAAATTCTGTGGTTTTCATCAGATTCTCAAAGAATGAATAACCTGCCTTAGAGAATTTAAGTATCTGAAAGTGGTAATGTTATTCCCATTTTACAGATATGAAACTTGAAGCAGAAGACAAAACTTGCAAAATGACAGATATTTAAGTAAGCAAACTGGAGCAGAAACCCATGTGTGTCTTACTGCATAGTATGAGACTGGACAATTAGTATATTAGGAGCATAACCTAAGGAATTAATTCTCAGGCTGTGGAACCAGACTATCAAGTCCAGATTCTGATTACTTCATTTGTTATCTGAGTGATCTTGGGCAAATGAGCTTTTCTGTCTCAATTTCATTATTTTTAAAATGAGAATATCGACAATACTTATCTCATAGCTTTGTAGTGACAAACTTTAATTTGTGTAAATTACACAGAAAATGCTGAAGGCACATAGCGGGTACTCAATGAATTAACATTTTAACACTCTATCACCAATTACATTATTATTATTATATTATACTATTACACTCTGTAAAACAAATTAACAGGAAACAAACAGAAACCTCAATTAGAGTTTGAAGACCAGAATGGGGGGTTCCCAAACACTGGGTTTGTTTCCTGGGTTGTTTGTTCTCTAACCCTGTGGGGATAGCACAGTCCAATAAGAGACTTCTCTTCCTTCCTGACAAAGACTCAGCTAATGAAAAGTCATAGACTCTTTGTTTACTATAAACCTCCCAATTTTCTTTCCTGCTCTATAAAATGCATTCTCTTTCCCTTTCTGTAGGGGAACTTGCGTGTGGCTTTCCCTGGCTGCAGACTTGAATTGCAGTTCTCGCTGGGTCCCAATAAAACCCCTCTTTGCTAGAGAAATATCTGGCAACCTACTTGTTTCAGGTCAATGATCATTATTATTCAATTATTACTTTCTTTATTCAGTTATTACTTAATACAATTATTACTTTTTCTAACGATTTCAATTTGTTATTTAAAAACTAATAAAGAGAAAAAACTTACCTACAATAAGCTCCATTATTATGAAGGGTAAAAGAGAGTCTTAGTTTAGATGACTCTGACAAAAAATCATAAGCTAGCTGGTTTCTGAAATGACATTCTTTAGTTGTGGCATATGAACTCTTAGTTGCAGTACACGGAATCTAGTTCCCTTTCTGGGGATTGAACCTGAGTCCACCACATTGGGAGTGTGGAGTCTTAGCCACTGAAGCAACCCTGCATGCTGCAAAGAAACCTGATGATCCTGCATACCTCAACTAAGACATGAACCAGTCAAAGGAATAAATATTGAAAAAAACAAAATACTTTCTTTTCTAACATTTTGGAGACTGTATGTCCACAATCATGATGCCTGCATGGTCAGGTTCTGGTAAGGAGTCTTGCTCAACTATTAAGTAGAGCCAACATCAAACCTAGGTTTACTTAAGCATGTCAGACTTTACTTACACTATGGAATAATCACACAGGTAGCTGGGGCTTGACCTTGGTGACATTTTTCTCAGATAAACTCTTGTCCTTGTTTCCCTGATTCAGTGCCAGAATCAGCTACGAAGCAGATTGCTGGGCCCCAACCTACACATATTGAGCCAGATTATGGGCAGCAAGACCTGGGAATTTGGATTTTATAAATTCCTAATGTAATTCTTCATGATTGCTTAAATTTCAAGCATCACACTGTTCCTTAACATAGAATCTTTATCTGAAACAAAACGCATACGAGGATTTCAAATTTACCAAGGATTTCAAATTTACCAAGGTTTTATATTTCTCAGAAAGAAGATCCATTTTTTACATATACATGTAATTACTCTTTTTCAAAACTTTTTTGCACTTATATTATTACAGAATACTGAGCAGAATTCACTGCTCTATACAGTAGGTCCTTGTTGGTTACCTACTGTAAATATAAGAAGGCGTACGTGTCTATTATAAGATCCTAATCTGTCCTTCCCCACCACCCTTCCTTGGTAAACAGAAGTTCATTCTCTAAGTCTGTAAGTCTGTTTCTGTTTTTCAAATAAATTCACTTATATCATTATTTTTAGATTTCACATATAAGTAATAATATGTAATATTAAGTTTTTGTTTTTTAAATAATTGTTAAAATATTTTATAAAATATACATCACCCCAAGATTCTCTGTCAAAAACTTAAAGTTTAAGGTCAAAACAAACAAAATCTTCATGAAATCTTGAGGAAGACCACAAAGAATAAAATATCAGCCTATACTTCAGCTCTTTTTTTGATGTTACATTACTTTGAGATGTACTATATCATTATTATTTCATCACTTTTTAGAATCTTAGCAAGCCTAGTGTGGAATGATTAAAGGTAATTTTCATCTCAGAAAAATGTACCTTTAGCAAATGTGATATATTCATATAAGAATTCATTAAACTTTTCCATTATTTCAGCTGTAGAAACTTACCCCTGTACTTGATCAATAAATCTTTGTTATTTAAATTTAAATTAATGATCATCTTTTGACTTTTCTCTATAAAATATCATTCTGATTAATGGTTAAAACCTCATAGCTCATTCTCCAGCATCCTTGCTATTTGTCTCAGCCATCAGCAAATCTTGTATATAATTATGTTTATAGCCATTTAAACACAATGGATTCTCCTAAGATTTTTTTTTTTTTTTTAGAAATTTTGAAAAAAAACTTCCTACTAGGAAACTGAACACACATACTACTCCAGGAAGATTATACTCTTCCAACCATCACATGCCATAATGTGAATTCATATCTATAACAGTTTAGAGGTCTTCATCAATTTAATTGGAGTTACAATAGTGTTTGTGAGAGCAATAAAACTATGCTACAAGGACTCATGACATGAATTAAAGATACAACTCTCCCTTGAGATGTCAGGCTGAAGCAGATAAATACAAGTTTCAGTTGAAATTAAATTTGTCAAGCCAGCTGGCATCCTTCATGGGAGAGTACACATTTCATATTTTGAAATGTATATGAGTATAATATATTTCATGGAATACCCAGATGAATAATAACAATTATAAGTACTTATAAGGTTAAAAATTATTCCCATATTCTCAAAGGAATTCACTGCTCTATACAGTAGGTCCTTGTTGGTTACCTACTGTAAATATAAGAAGGCGTACGTGTCTATTATAAGATCCTAATCTGTCCTTCCCCACCACCCTTCCTTGGTAAACAGAAGTTCATTCTCTAAGTCTGTAAGTCTGTTTCTGTTTTTCAAATAAATTCACTTATATCATTATTTTTAGATTTCACATATAAGTAATAATATGTAATATTAAGTTTTTGTTTTTTAAATAATTGTTAAAATATTTTATAAAATATACATCACCCCAAGATTCTCTGTCAAAAACTTAAAGTTTAAGGTCAAAACAAACAAAATCTTCATGAAATCTTGAGGAAGACCACAAAGAATAAAATATCAGCCTATACTTCAGCTCTTTTTTTGATGTTACATTACTTTGAGATGTACTATATCATTATTATTTCATCACTTTTTAGAATCTTAGCAAGCCTAGTGTGGAATGATTAAAGGTAATTTTCATCTCAGAAAAATGTACCTTTAGCAAATGTGATATATTCATATAAGAATTCATTAAACTTTTCCATTATTTCAGCTGTAGAAACTTACCCCTGTACTTGATCAATAAATCTTTGTTATTTAAATTTAAATTAATGATCATCTTTTGACTTTTCTCTATAAAATATCATTCTGATTAATGGTTAAAACCTCATAGCTCATTCTCCAGCATCCTTGCTATTTGTCTCAGCCATCAGCAAATCTTGTATATAATTATGTTTATAGCCATTTAAACACAATGGATTCTCCTAAGATTTTTTTTTTTTTTTTAGAAATTTTGAAAAAAAACTTCCTACTAGGAAACTGAACACACATACTACTCCAGGAAGATTATACTCTTCCAACCATCACATGCCATAATGTGAATTCATATCTATAACAGTTTAGAGGTCTTCATCAATTTAATTGGAGTTACAATAGTGTTTGTGAGAGCAATAAAACTATGCTACAAGGACTCATGACATGAATTAAAGATACAACTCTCCCTTGAGATGTCAGGCTGAAGCAGATAAATACAAGTTTCAGTTGAAATTAAATTTGTCAAGCCAGCTGGCATCCTTCATGGGAGAGTACACATTTCATATTTTGAAATGTATATGAGTATAATATATTTCATGGAATACCCAGATGAATAATAACAATTATAAGTACTTATAAGGTTAAAAATTATTCCCATATTCTCAGGAAAATGTGGATTATTATGCGGCAAAGGTAGCAGGTCACCAGAACCAGTTTGAACATGCCTAATCAATAAAGTCTATATTTATGATAACATACAGCACTAGAACCATTTCTAAAGAAGTTTAATCACTAAGTAACAATACCTCACCTCAGTGAACACGCTTTTGCATTCCTACCAATCAATGAGAGTTTCTCACTTCTAAAAGTCAAGCAATTATAAATGTATTCTCTTATGAATGTCAACCACTCAACAGCGGTCTCACTTTTGACAAATTATGTAAACCCACTCATCTGTAAAAGTCCACCAGTCCTTGGATTTCATGCTTTCAAAGTATTCTATAAAACATAAGCAGTTGGGTCTCCTTGAGAGATTAAGCAACCAGTAACCTCACCCTGATTATAGTAAAAAAATATATTAGCTTTGCATTCTCTATTTTAGATATTTAGTAAGAATATCATTCTTTGACATTTTGGAAGATTACACCAAGATCATGTTGAAGATCTTTGCTTGTGAGCATTTTAAAGGATCCCTGAATTGATAAGAATGCACACTGAGATTTTTGTGTCCAAATTATATTTGTTTATAAGTTTTGCTTTTGAACAGTTGGTCATTTGAGTTCTGTCTTCTTATTCTAAATGGTTTAGACCATTATGTTTCTATTATGTCATTAGACCTAGGCCTTTGTATAAAGCAATTAGATCTTTTTATCATTTGCTCCTGACTATACTAACATTAAGAATCTAAATGTTTTGTTTTTCTGCTGTATATCACTGGGTGTAAGATTATCTAGTTGTAATTCTAGAGTGGGTAAATTACTGACTGAGTGACCCCTGGCAAAGGACTCATGAAAATGAATTAAAGATACAACTATCACTTGAGATGTCAGGCTGAAGCAGATAAATACAAGTTTCAGTTGAAATTAAATTTGTCAAGCCAGCTGGCATCCTTCATGGGAGAGTACACATTTCATATTTTGAAATGTATATGAGTATAATATATTTCATGGAATACCCAGATGAATAATAACAATTATAAGTACTTATAAGGTTAAAAATTATTCCCATATTCTCAGGAAAATGTGGATTATTATGCGGCAAAGGTAGCAGGTCACCAGAACCAGTTTGAACATGCCTAATCAATAAAGTCTATATTTATGATAACATACAGCACTAGAACCATTTCTAAAGAAGTTTAATCACTAAGTAACAATACCTCACCTCAGTGAACACGCTTTTGCATTCCTACCAATCAATGAGAGTTTCTCACTTCTAAAAGTCAAGCAATTATAAATGTATTCTCTTATGAATGTCAACCACTCAACAGCGGTCTCACTTTTGACAAATTATGTAAACCCACTCATCTGTAAAAGTCCACCAGTCCTTGGATTTCATGCTTTCAAAGTATTCTATAAAACATAAGCAGTTGGGTCTCCTTGGAGAGATTAAGCTTAACCAGTAACCTCACCCTGATTATAGTAAAAAAATATATTAGCTTTGCATTCTCTATTTTAGATATTTAGTAAGAATATCATTCTTTGACATTTTGGAAGATTACACCAAGATCATGTTGAAGATCTTTGCTTGTGAGCATTTTAAAGGATCCCTGAATTGATAAGAATGCACACTGAGATTTTTGTGTCCAAATTATATTTGTTTATAAGTTTTGCTTTTGAACAGTTGGTCATTTGAGTTCTGTCTTCTTATTCTAAATGGTTTAGACCATTATGTTTCTATTATGTCATTAGACCTAGGCCTTTGTATAAAGCAATTAGATCTTTTTATCATTTGCTCCTGACTATACTAACATTAAGAATCTAAATGTTTTGTTTTTCTGCTGTATATCACTGGGTGTAAGATTATCTAGTTGTAATTCTAGAGTGGGTAAATTACTGACTGAGTGACCCCTGGCAAGTCTTTGAAGCTCACTGAAGCTTACTTTATCTATTTAATATGAGGACGATAGTTCATACTTCACAAGTGAGTTATACCACTGAAGCGAGATAACGTATAAGAAAATGTAAATATTACTTAGTGACAATCATTTGTAGAATTCTAGTGGTAGTCTTATTTTTATCCAGCAATAAATTTTAGCTACATGCATCTCTAAAATGCTGCTGTATCCTTGTACTTCATCTTCATCTACAACTCTAAACCGGGTTAAGGAAGGCTGTACCCTTTTATCTTCAAGTTTTAGATAACATGTTTGCACATAAAAATTGGACATATCTTTTTATTTCTCATTTATTTTTCTGTTAGATTTCATTTACCTTTCCTTTATCACTTTCATTCCTTGAGAGTCTGATATATGCAGAGAATGAAAGTATTTGATGTTATGTAGGAAAACAAAAGTCTACATTTAAAGCAATGGTGATTTGGGGCATAGAAAATAAGCTTATTATCTAAAAATGTGAAAAACAGGTGGTGGAAATTACATTGTCAAAGTCCTCAACAGGTTTGCCTC
Source organism: Tragulus kanchil (assembly GCA_022376925.1). NCBI lineage: Eukaryota > Metazoa > Chordata > Mammalia > Artiodactyla > Tragulidae > Tragulus > Tragulus kanchil. The sequence goes on from JAIOJX010000028.1 coordinate 127,077,641, forward strand.
ATGACAGAAAAGATTGGTGTTTACTTAAAGAGAAGGAACAAATAAAGAATACATAGTGTTTCTTCTTTACTTTCGACACATATTTTTTAGTGCTGAATTCTATTATGGCAAAATGGAATAATAAAAATAAATTGGTGCAATTTAAGTCAAATCCATTCGCATTTATCTTAAACTATAACTTAATTAGTAGCATTTTAAAGGATCCCTGAATTGATAAGAATGCACACTGAGATTTTTGTGTCCAAATTATATTTGTTTATAAGTTTTGCTTTTGAACAGTTGGTCATTTGAGTTCTGTCTTCTTATTCTAAATGGTTTAGACCATTATGTTTCTATTATGTCATTAGACCTAGGCCTTTGTATAAAGCAATTAGATCTTTTTATCATTTGCTCCTGACTATACTAACATTAAGAATCTAAATGTTTTGTTTTTCTGCTGTATATCACTGGGTGTAAGATTATCTAGTTGTAATTCTAGAGTGGGTAAATTACTGACTGAGTGACCCCTGGCAAGTCTTTGAAGCTCACTGAAGCTTACTTTATCTATTTAATATGAGGACGATAGTTCATACTTCACAAGTGAGTTATACCACTGAAGCGAGATAACGTATAAGAAAATGTAAATATTACTTAGTGACAATCATTTGTAGAATTCTAGTGGTAGTCTTATTTTTATCCAGCAATAAATTTTAGCTACATGCATCTCTAAAATGCTGCTGTATCCTTGTACTTCATCTTCATCTACAACTCTAAACCGGGTTAAGGAAGGCTGTACCCTTTTATCTTCAAGTTTTAGATAACATGTTTGCACATAAAAATTGGACATATCTTTTTATTTCTCATTTATTTTTCTGTTAGATTTCATTTACCTTTCCTTTATCACTTTCATTCCTTGAGAGTCTGATATATGCAGAGAATGAAAGTATTTGATGTTATGTAGGAAAACAAAAGTCTACATTTAAAGCAATGGTGATTTGGGGCATAGAAAATAAGCTTATTATCTAAAAATGTGAAAAACAGGTGGTGGAAATTACATTGTCAAAGTCCTCAACAGGTTTGCCTCATGACAGAAAAGATTGGTGTTTACTTAAAGAGAAGGAACAAATAAAGAATACATAGTGTTTCTTCTTTACTTTCGACACATATTTTTTAGTGCTGAATTCTATTATGGCAAAATGGAATAATAAAAATAAATTGGTGCAATTTAAGTCAAATCCATTCGCATTTATCTTAAACTATAACTTAATTAGTAGCATTCTCTTTAAAAGAGTTTTATTTTGATTTGTTTATTTTTTGCCAATAAAGCACAAAGGAATGAGCCTATAAAACATTCTGCATAGTACTGAATTCGAAGATCTAAATCTAGCAGTATCCTTAAAGGAATACACTCAATATTATGGAACAAATTTCATAAACTTCAAAGCATTTGCATTGTTGGAAGATGAGAACTGACATTTTAGACCTTAAAAAATGTATGTTAACACTAGAAATGTTGGATTCATGAATATTTCAGGAAGAAAATACTGAAGATATTATCCTACTATATGCTAGCACAGTTATACTAATTGAACATACATTCATATACTGTTACTTTCAAGACAAAGTTTCACCAAGTCATTTTCCAAACTAACAAGTAGATGGCATTATGTGACTATCCTTAACATATTTCTAATGGTAAAATAGAAGAAAACAAAAATTCACAAAACATTTTTTGTTTTAAAACTCATAAGGTAAGTAAATAAACCTGTTTTTTTCAATAATTTTGTCACTTGAGTCTATTAAAATCTAAACTCATTGCAATTCTAATGCTTTTCTTGAAATAATTGCTTTGTTAACTGAAACCAATTAAAGAAAACTACTTAACACAGAAAGTAATATCTTTAGCACAAAATCAAATTTCTTTCATTTTATGACATTTAAGACTCTATAGACTTCCAGTTTATAATGAAATATTAGATAATATTACATTATGCTCCTATGACCACACATTTAAATAAATGAACAAAATAATTAAAACAAGGAAAGCAAATAGCAGCAGTCTTTATCATATTATTTGAAAAGTATTCACTGGAATAATACAATAAAAGATTCTAGAAATTCATGTTTAGTTTTTACCTAGACATAAAGGAAATAGAAATCATACAATTCTCACTTATACACACTCATTTTTAAGTGTTCTAAATGTATATCTCCTTTGCTAAAAAAAAGTCTCAAGGTATTTACTAGGATAGTCATCAGAAAAGATGAAGTCTGTCTGTATTTGGCATTTTTCTACCACTAATCAGAAGTATGGGGCATATATATATATGTGTGTGTGTGTGTTTGTGTGTGTGTATTCTATCTAAAAGATGTTTCACACAATTAAAACAAATAAAGAAGTGAGAAAAGATGAGGAAACTTTTTTAAAAAAGTATGAATACTGAAGCCATTGATGGTTCAAAGATGAGGGACACTGAAAATCCATATTTAAGTCTTCCTTTCTAGCTGAAAATTTTCTACCACTTCTCAGAGTCAAGGGAAAGACTTTCACTGAGAAGAGGTGAAAGCAGAATAAGAGACTGATGGGCTATAGCTTATGTGGTTGTATTATTTGGGAAAGCCTAGTTGGCTGTTCGTGAGTTGTCCTTAGGTTTTTATCTTTCTTAACCTCGAGATAGGCCAAGGTATTGGCTTGCTTATGAAGGTCTCTAGGGCATTAAAACCACTTCATATACTGTTACTTTCAAGACAAAGTTTCACCAAGTCATTTTCCAAACTAACAAGTAGATGGCATTATGTGACTATCCTTAACATATTTCTAATGGTAAAATAGAAGAAAACAAAAATTCACAAAACATTTTTTGTTTTAAAACTCATAAGGTAAGTAAATAAACCTGTTTTTTTCAATAATTTTGTCACTTGAGTCTATTAAAATCTAAACTCATTGCAATTCTAATGCTTTTCTTGAAATAATTGCTTTGTTAACTGAAACCAATTAAAGAAAACTACTTAACACAGAAAGTAATATCTTTAGCACAAAATCAAATTTCTTTCATTTTATGACATTTAAGACTCTATAGACTTCCAGTTTATAATGAAATATTAGATAATATTACATTATGCTCCTATGACCACACATTTAAATAAATGAACAAAATAATTAAAACAAGGAAAGCAAATAGCAGCAGTCTTTATCATATTATTTGAAAAGTATTCACTGGAATAATACAATAAAAGATTCTAGAAATTCATGTTTAGTTTTACCTAGACATAAAGGAAATAGAAATCATACAATTCTCACTTATACACACTCATTTTTAAGTGTTCTAAATGTATATCTCCTTTGCTAAAAAAAAGTCTCAAGGTATTTACTAGGATAGTCATCAGAAAAGATGAAGTCTGTCTGTATTTGGCATTTTTCTACCACTAATCAGAAGTATGGGGCATATATATATATGTGTGTGTGTGTGTTTGTGTGTGTGTATTCTATCTAAAAGATGTTTCACACAATTAAAACAAATAAAGAAGTGAGAAAAGATGAGGAAACTTTTTTAAAAAAGTATGAATACTGAAGCCATTGATGGTTCAAAGATGAGGGACACTGAAAATCCATATTTAAGTCTTCCTTTCTAGCTGAAAATTTTCTACCACTTCTCAGAGTCAAGGGAAAGACTTTCACTGAGAAGAGGTGAAAGCAGAATAAGAGACTGATGGGCTATAGCTTATGTGGTTGTATTATTTGGGAAAGCCTAGTTGGCTGTTCGTGAGTTGTCCTTAGGTTTTTATCTTTCTTAACCTCGAGATAGGCCAAGGTATTGGCTTGCTTATGAAGGTCTCTAGGGCATTAAAACCACTTCATTCTGAGGATTTCTCTGTTTAATTTGACAGGATGAAGAGAATCAGTGCCGGTGGGTTCCAGAGAACAAGAGCACCGGGGGGTATGTGGTCCATGGCATGAACTTCTCCCTTCTTAGAAGAGAAACCCGTAGGGGAGCTGCTTCTCAACAGGGACAGAAGAGTAGGGTGGTCTGTGGCATTCGTGCAAGTGCCCACCTCATATCTTACATTGCAGGGATCATGGTTGACAGTCCCAGGTGCTCCACTCAGGGTCCAAGACCATGTCAGTTTTGAAGCTCTGTTTCCCACAGTAGTTTCCCCAAATTAATTGGGTCTGACAAGGACTGTAAACAAGTCCACTGAGGTCAAATGGCGGGATTCTTCTGAATGATGACATAGGCTGGAGAACTCTTCATCAGCCAGACTTTCTCTGAGCTACTTTACAGTCTGAAATTTTTTCCTTCCCTCTATCTTTCACAGAATTCAGACCTCATCACTCCTCTTTTTCTGACTTTTCCCATCTTGTTTTTTCTTTCAATAAATATTTTGCATTCCTAACAGTATCTTGGTGTCAGTTTCTCAGAAACCCTAATCAATGGACTCGTAACTTTCAAATAAAATGAAAATATAATTAAGAATTAGTGAGAAGGAAATAGCAATCCACTCTAGTACTCTTGCCTGGAAAATTTCATGGACAAAGGAGCCTGTGTCAGACATGATTGAGCACAAGCATGAGAGTGAATCATATAGTTCCCTATTGTTGTTCTGACAGTAATAATGGCTTTCTAGAATAGCAAAATCTAAGGAAATGGATCACTTCATCTTTAAATATTTTCTGATGGCATCAGTACAGGAACCCATATCCTAATTTTGATTTGTTGTTATGGGATTCATCTAATGTTCATTTCATTGATGGAAGTTTTGTTTAACCAAGTTGTACATTACTACCATTACATTATTATCTTATTTTGTGAAGGACCTAACTAATATGTTCTCAGTTTAAGGGGACACAACTGTAGGTAAGTATGTTGATGTTTCAAGATGGGCAGGATGTGCACTTCTATTATATAGACTTGTGATCTCTTCTCCGGAAATTCACCTTGCTTTAGCAAAGGGTGAATGCTAAGGTCCTTGCACTTGGGTAAAAAGTGAGTAGGAAGTGAATGAAACAGCTCTAAAGCCAAAAATAGCTATCATATTTTTTGCTTGAAATCAGATTTATCTTAGACATATTCTAGGAAAACCCTTTTTTAACTAATGGGCAAACCAAAGGACGTAAATATGTAGATACTTACTAGGATTTCCACAGTTCATAAAACTGGCAGAAAATGTTCATAGGTTTTAATAAATCATTGCATTCATTTATTTAAAACAAGTTTTCTTTTTTCTTGACATAGTACTTGAAGTTGGAAAAGATCATTGGCTAAAAACAACAACAAAAATCCACTAGGTCACATGTCAGTTTTGAAGCTCTGTTTCCACAGTAGTTTCCCCAAATTAATTGGGTCTGACAAGGACTGTAAACAAGTCCACTGAGGTCAAATGGGATTCTTCTGAATGATGACATAGGCTGGAGAACTCTTCATCAGCCAGACTTTCTCTGAGCTACTTTACAGTCTGAAATTTTTTCCTTCCCTCTATCTTTCACAGAATTCAGACCTCATCACTCCTCTTTTTCTGACTTTTCCCATCTTGTTTTTTCTTTCAATAAATATTTTGCATTCCTAACAGTATCTTGGTGTCAGTTTCTCAGAAACCCTAATCAATGGACTCGTAACTTTCAAATAAAATGAAAATATAATTAAGAATTAGTGAGAAGGAAATAGCAATCCACTCTAGTACTCTTGCCTGGAAAATTTCATGGACAAAGGAGCCTGTGTCAGACATGATTGAGCACAAGCATGAGAGTGAATCATATAGTTCCCTATTGTTGTTCTGACAGTAATAATGGCTTTCTAGAATAGCAAAATCTAAGGAAATGGATCACTTCATCTTTAAATATTTTCTGATGGCATCAGTACAGGAACCCATATCCTAATTTTGATTTGTTGTTATGGGATTCATCTAATGTTCATTTCATTGATGGAAGTTTTGTTTAACCAAGTTGTACATTACTACCATTACATTATTATCTTATTTTGTGAAGGACCTAACTAATATGTTCTCAGTTTAAGGGGACACAACTGTAGGTAAGTATGTTGATGTTTCAAGATGGGCAGGATGTGCACTTCTATTATATAGACTTGTGATCTCTTCTCCGGAAATTCACCTTGCTTTAGCAAAGGGTGAATGCTAAGGTCCTTGCACTTGGGTAAAAAGTGAGTAGGAAGTGAATGAAACAGCTCTAAAGCCAAAAATAGCTATCATATTTTTTGCTTGAAATCAGATTTATCTTAGACATATTCTAGGAAAACCCTTTTTTAACTAATGGGCAAACCAAAGGACGTAAATATGTAGATACTTACTAGGATTTCCACAGTTCATAAAACTGGCAGAAAATGTTCATAGGTTTTAATAAATCATTGCATTCATTTATTTAAAACAAGTTTTCTTTTTTCTTGACATAGTACTTGAAGTTGGAAAAGATCATTGGCTAAAAACAACAACAAAAAAATAGCATGAAACATACCTTCTCAAATAAACAAAAAAATAATAATTTCAAAAATCATAGGTTCTCATGAAGGAAAGAAGTGATGTGAGAGAGACTGACTTCACTGGGCTGTTTGTTAACATAGAGAGGTCAAGGAAAATACTTTTCTGTTTGTAGGCTTTGGCATTTGAGTTAAGACTTAAATAAATAGTAGTCATCTGTGCAAAGAGTCTTGTACATTGACTTCTAAAATAGTGCTCAATTCACTATAACTCCATGGGTCTGGTCGCTTAAAAATTAGCATACATTTAAAATGCATGTCCATTTGTTTACTTATTATTAGCCATATGCTTAATGATACCACAGCATAGCATTTGAAAAGGATTATATTATAATTAATCATTTTTTAATTATGGAGATATGAGAAGTTTAAATATTATTTACCAGTATTTCAAAGCACAACAAGAACTTTCTTGTTTACTGTAAGTAACAGTGGTTATAAATCCATACTAAGCTAGTTCCCATGGGAATTTCTCATACCATCAAATCCAAATAGATTATTATTTCTTTAACTTCATTGTGTCCCTAAAGTACTTATACTAGAGTTGTGCCTAGCACCAGATTATTATTTTCTTTTTGTTCATTTATGACTTTATTTTCAGAAGTATTTTCAACTTGTAGTTTCTTGGAAGGAAACTTTTCTTTCCCATTTGTCTATTTTGTGAGAGTTAGTTCAGTTAAAACTTAATAGTATACTTTCTAGTTCCATTTATCCAGGCATAGGTAGCTCTCCATAAATTACAAGTGAAGGAACTGAAAGAGGGAGGGTGCTACCGTTAAGCACTTCCTCCCTAGAACTTCTACCTTTCCGTCTTGATACTTGACACAATCTCCGTGGCATGTGACACATGAGACAAGGACCAAGTAGAAGCCACAGGATCAGTTTGTATACTAAAAGTTAGTAAAAAAAAAAAAAAAAGTTAGTTTTTTTTAATTTCCACAGTTCATAAAACTGGCAGAAAATGTTCATAGGTTTTAATAAATCATTGCAAAAAAAGGACAAGTACAGTGAAATTGGCTAAACAACAACAAAATAGCATGAAACATACCTTCTCAAATAAACAAAAATAATAATTTCAAAATCATAGGTTCTCATGAAGGAAAGAAGTGATGTGAGAGAGACTGACTTCACTGGGCTGTTTGTTAACATAGAGAGGTCAAGGAAAATACTTTTCTGTTTGTAGGCTTTGGCATTTGAGTTAAGACTTAAATAAATAGTAGTCATCTGTGCAAAGAGTCTTGTACATTGACTTCTAAAATAGTGCTCAATTCACTATAACTCCATGGGTCTGGTCGCTTAAAAATTAGCATACATTTAAAATGCATGTCCATTTGTTTACTTATTATTAGCCATATGCTTAATGATACCACAGCATAGCATTTGAAAAGGATTATATTATAATTAATCATTTTTTAATTATGGAGATATGAGAAGTTTAAATATTATTTACCAGTATTTCAAAGCACAACAAGAACTTTCTTGTTTACTGTAAGTAACAGTGGTTATAAATCCATACTAAGCTAGTTCCCATGGGAATTTCTCATACCATCAAATCCAAATAGATTATTATTTCTTTAACTTCATTGTGTCCCTAAAGTACTTATACTAGAGTTGTGCCTAGCACCAGATTATTATTTTCTTTTTGTTCATTTATGACTTTATTTTCAGAAGTATTTTCAACTTGTAGTTTCTTGGAAGGAAACTTTTCTTTCCCATTTGTCTATTTTGTGAGAGTTAGTTCAGTTAAAACTTAATAGTATACTTTCTAGTTCCATTTATCCAGGCATAGGTAGCTCTCCATAAATTACAAGTGAAGGAACTGAAAGAGGGAGGGTGCTACCGTTAAGCACTTCCTCCCCTAGAACTTCTACCTTTCCGTCTTGATACTTGACACAATCTCCGTGGCATGTGACACATGAGACAAGGACCAAGTAGAAGCCACAGGATCAGTTTGTATACTAAAAGTTAGTAAAAAAAAAAAAAAAAGTTAGTTTTTTTTAATTTGGTGGTATAGACATAGAAACATAAATTTTTGTATTTTATTTACTGACCTCAGTAGATTATTTCACATGTCTTTTTGTATTTGGAATGGAGTGGGTGGTGCTCAGACAGCTCAGAAGCTGATGGACATTTTACTTAAGAACGTGTCCCAAGTAGTCATATTTGCTATGGTTTCTTTGCATTGCTCACTAAAAAAGGCCTTCTTACTTCTCCTTGTATCGTCTGAAACTCTAAAACAAACAAAAGTAGAACTACCATAGGACCCAGCAATTTCACTCGTGGGTATATATTTGAAGAAAAAAAAAAAGCAACAACACTAATTTGAAAAGATTCACTCACTCCAATGCTCATAGCAGCATTATTTACAATTGTCAAGATATGGCAATTTTAGATAATGTCATATTAGTGAATCCTAAAGAAAATCAACCCTGAATATTCATTGGAAGAACTGATACTGAAGTTCCAATACTTTGGTCATCTGATGCGAAGAGACGACTCACTGGAAAAGACCCTGATGCTGGGAAAAATAGAAGGCAGAAGTAGAAATGGATGACAGAGGATGAGATGGTTGGATGGCATCACAGACTCAACAGACATGGCTTTGAACAAGTTCCAGGGGATGGTGAAGGTCAGGGAAGCCGGGAGTGCTTCCGTCTATGGGGTTGCAAAGAGTTGAACATGACTTGAGCAACTGAACTGACTGAAGATAAGGAAGCAACCTAATTGTCCATCAACAGAGGAATGAATAAAGAAGGTGTGGTCTATATATACAATGGGATAGTATTAAGCCATAAGAGAGGATGAAATTTAGCCACCTACCACAATATGGGTATACCTGGAGGGCATTATGCTAAGTGAAATAAACCAGACAGGGAAAGATGGATACTGTATGATATCCCTTACATATGTAATCTAAAAACTACAACAAAGTAGTGAATATGACAAAAATGAAGCACAGTCACAGATATAGAGAACAAACTAGTGATTACAGTGAGGAGAGGGAAACAGGCGGTATAGGGGTAGCAGAGCAAGAGATATAAAGCTACAAGAATGTGTTGCACAAAAAAAGGTCTATGGCTAATATTTTATAATAACTATAAATGGAGTATAATCTCTACTACAAGTCACTGTATTATACATGTGTAACACATCCACTATATTTCAGTAAAAAAAAAAAAAAGAAAAAAAAATATATATATTGAAAGGCTTTCATACTAGCTGTTAGTGTTCTCCAGAGAAGCAGAACTAATAGGAAAGAAATTTAAGAAATTTTCTTATGCCAATACTGATGCAGAAAAGTGCCTAGATCTTTAAAGTGAGTCCACAAGCTGGAGATCAGAAGAGCATATAGTGTAGCTTCAGTCCCAATCCAGAGGCTTATATTGAAGAAAAAAGCAACAACACTAATTTGAAAAGATTCACTCACTCCAATGCTCATAGCAGCATTATTTACAATTGTCAAGATATGGCAATTTTAGATAATGTCATATTAGTGAATCCTAAAGAAAATCAACCCTGAATATTCATTGGAAGAACTGATACTGAAGTTCCAATACTTTGGTCATCTGATGCGAAGAGACGACTCACTGGAAAAGACCCTGATGCTGGGAAAAATAGAAGGCAGAAGTAGAAATGGATGACAGAGGATGAGATGGTTGGATGGCATCACAGACTCAACAGACATGGCTTTGAACAAGTTCCAGGGGATGGTGAAGGTCAGGGAAGCCGGGAGTGCTTCCGTCTATGGGGTTGCAAAGAGTTGAACATGACTTGAGCAACTGAACTGACTGAAGATAAGGAAGCAACCTAATTGTCCATCAACAGAGGAATGAATAAAGAAGGTGTGGTCTATATATACAATGGGATAGTATTAAGCCATAAGAGAGGATGAAATTTAGCCACCTACCACAATATGGGTATACCTGGAGGGCATTATGCTAAGTGAAATAAACCAGACAGGGAAAGATGGATACTGTATGATATCCCTTACATATGTAATCTAAAAACTACAACAAAGTAGTGAATATGACAAAAATGAAGCACAGTCACAGATATAGAGAACAAACTAGTGATTACAGTGAGGAGAGGGCAACAGGCGGTATAGGGGTAGCAGAGCAAGAGATATAAAGCTACAAGAATGTGTTGCACAAAAAAAGGTCTATGGCTAATATTTTATAATAACTATAAATGGAGTATAATCTCTACTACAAGTCACTGTATTATACATGTGTAACACATCCACTATATTTCAGTAAAAAAAAAAAAAAGAAAAAAAAATATATATATTGAAAGGCTTTCATACTAGCTGTTAGTGTTCTCCAGAGAAGCAGAACTAATAGGAAAGAAATTTAAGAAATTTTCTTATGCCAATACTGATGCAGAAAAGTGCCTAGATCTTTAAAGTGAGTCCACAAGCTGGAGATCAGAAGAGCATATAGTGTAGCTTCAGTCCCAATCCAGAGGCTTGAGAACCAGGAAACCAGTGATACGGTTCACATCTGAAGACTGGCAAGCTCAAGATCCAGAAACAGCAGTAATTTCCATTTGAAGACAACCAGGTAGGAAGGATTGTTTCCCACATGAGGGAATTTCAGCCTTTTTATTCTAAAAAAGCCTTCAGGGCTTCCCTGGTGGTCCAGTGGGTAAGGACACCGCCTTGCAGTATAAGGGGAGCCAGTTCGATCCCTGGCCTGGGAAGATCCCACGTGCCGCAGAGTGGCTGGACCCATGTGTCCAATTACCGAGCCGGAGCTCTGGAGCACATGTGCCCAGAGCCGGCGCTCTGCGACAACTGAGGCCACTGCGATGGGAGGCCCACATGGACCAAAGAACGAAGATGGATGAAAATAGATAAATGAAAGACCAATAGAAGTGGCCCGCCCACCCCTCCCTCCCCCATCCGCTCCCCCTCCCCACAAATAAACAAATAATAAACATTAAAATAAAATAAAATAAAAAATAAAAAAAGCCTTCAAGGGACTCAGTGAGTTCCACACACAATAGGGTGCACTATCTTCTTTACTCAGGACAACAATTTAAATGTTAGTCATTTCTATTTGTAAATTTTGACCTCTTTTACTGGTCCTTCATTTATTTATTTTCATCCATCTTAATTCTTTGGCCTGTGTGGGCCTCCCATTGCAGTCATCTCTCTCCTTGCAGAGCACTGGCTCCGGGCATATGTGCTCCAGAGCTCCTCTCGGTAGTTGAACAGATCGGTCCAGTGAATCCATGGCACGTGGGATCTTCCCAGGTCAGAGATCAAACCAGCGCCCCTTGCACTGCAAGGCGGACTCTTTACTCACTGGACCACCAGGGAAGCCCCTAAATGTTAATTTAACCCCAAAACATCCTCACAGGTATACTCTGAAGAATATTGCCATCCAATGTCTTGGCTTCCTGTTGCACAGTCAGGTTGACATAAACAATTAACCATTTCAGTATCCCTGCAGTAAATAAGGGCTAATTTATAAAATCCATTAGAAATGTAAAGATCATCCTCATTCTCATTTCTGTCAAATATTTCTTCAAGAGAAACATTTTTCTACAGGTGCTATTACTATCATGCCCATGACATTTCATTTTATTGGTATAGCTGCTGCGTCTCTCATCTGTAGTGCCCCTCTTTGTAAACGACAGAAGAGAAAGGGAAAACAGAAAAGGGTTTCTTGATCACTGTGTTTGCTTTGTGGTATTAGCATTACTGTCACATCAAAGAATCATTCAGACTGTTGATAATCCAAAGAACAAAGCATCAGGCTTTTTAAAGCCTTGCAGTATAAGGGAGCCAGTTCGATCCCTGGCCTGGGAAGATCCCACGTGCAGAGTGGCTGGACCCATGTGTCCAATTACCGAGCCGGAGCTCTGGAGCACATGTGCCCAGAGCCGGCGCTCTGACAACTGAGGCCACTGCGATGGGAGGCCCACATGGACCAAAGAACGAAGATGGATGAAAATAGATAAATGAAAGACCAATAGAAGTGGCCCGCCCACCCCTCCCTCCCCCATCCGCTCCCCCTCCCCACAAATAAACAAATAATAAACATTAAAATAAAATAAAATAAAAAATAAAAAAAGCCTTCAAGGGACTCAGTGAGTTCCACACACAATAGGGTGCACTATCTTCTTTACTCAGGACAACAATTTAAATGTTAGTCATTTCTATTTGTAAATTTTGACCTCTTTTACTGGTCCTTCATTTATTTATTTTCATCCATCTTAATTCTTTGGCCTGTGTGGGCCTCCCATTGCAGTCATCTCTCTCCTTGCAGAGCACTGGCTCCGGGCATATGTGCTCCAGAGCTCCTCTCGGTAGTTGAACAGATCGGTCCAGTGAATCCATGGCACGTGGGATCTTCCCAGGTCAGAGATCAAACCAGCGCCCCTTGCACTGCAAGGCGGACTCTTTACTCACTGGACCACCAGGGAAGCCCCTAAATGTTAATTTAACCCCAAAACATCCTCACAGGTATACTCTGAAGAATATTGCCATCCAATGTCTTGGCTTCCTGTTGCACAGTCAGGTTGACATAAACAATTAACCATTTCAGTATCCCTGCAGTAAATAAGGGCTAATTTATAAAATCCATTAGAAATGTAAAGATCATCCTCATTCTCATTTCTGTCAAATATTTCTTCAAGAGAAACATTTTTCTACAGGTGCTATTACTATCATGCCCATGACATTTCATTTTATTGGTATAGCTGCTGCGTCTCTCATCTGTAGTGCCCCTCTTTGTAAACGACAGAAGAGAAAGGGAAAACAGAAAAGGGTTTCTTGATCACTGTGTTTGCTTTGTGGTATTAGCATTACTGTCACATCAAAGAATCATTCAGACTGTTGAAATCCAAAGATCAAAGCATCAGGCTTTAATCTTCAACTAGCAATTTCTGACTAAAGACTCCATAATTTTTCCTCTCCTTTTCATTCCTCAAATGCTTGAGGGAAAACTAGTATTGTTTTTTCTAATTAAATCCTACTGTATCCTTCAGTTTTGATTTGAGTTTGTTTTATAGTAACAGGGGAAGGGAAAACCAGTCAATGAAGTGTTAGTTCACTGTGAGAAAATTATGCATCACAGAACATACCATCTAAGAGTCTATACATCACAGTACAAACTACATTCCCATATTAATAAAAAAGGTAAAAATAAGAACAATGTAAGATATAGAGAAATATAAAACAGAAATAAGAAACTATATGCAGGAGCAAAATATATCACTGTATAAGAAATTAAAGTGTGTATGATGCATAGTTTTTCAAAGCTTTGCATCTAATATTTGTAAAATATAAATAATGTGCTAGTCTTAGAATTGAGTAACTACCAAATTTCATACCATTGTTTTACTGATTCAATGAAAATTAATAATTTTTATGCCTTCTCTTTCACCTGCATAACCCATCACTCTTGTTTATTTTGATTACAATGCAAGTCAATGTTATAATTCATAATGATTAATATAAAGTTATGTATTTTCATTTTGGGACTTTGCTATATGCATATTTTTACTTGCATTTCATAGAGACCTCAGGGCACTTCATTGTTGATATATATTTTTGACTTCTTACAGGAAAAGTCAGGTCAATCCAGGAAGACCATTATGGTATTCCATGGGCTAATCTGGCTTAGTTTTATATGGATACAATTTCATTTTAAAGAACTGAACTTTTCTGATACTGAATTTTATAGATGTCAGTTTTACATCAAAATTTTATAAGGATTAAGAAAAGTCTAATCAAATTAACAATTAGTGTTTACTTCCTCTAGCTACAGTTTTTCCTCATGTACTCAGCCAAAGAACGGATTATAGATTCTCATTTCTGTCAAATATTTCTTCAAGAGAAACATTTTTCTACAGGTGCTATTACTATCATGCCCATGACATTTCATTTTATTGGTATAGCTGCTGCGTCTCTCATCTGTAGTGCCCCTCTTTGTAAACGACAGAAGAGAAAGGGAAAACAGAAAAGGGTTTCTTGATCACTGTGTTTGCTTTGTGGTATTAGCATTACTGTCACATCAAAGAATCATTCAGACTGTTGAAATCCAAAGATCAAAGCATCAGGCTTTAATCTTCAACTAGCAATTTCTGACTAAAGACTCCATAATTTTTCCTCTCCTTTTCATTCCTCAAATGCTTGAGGGAAAACTAGTATTGTTTTTTCTAATTAAATCCTACTGTATCCTTCAGTTTTGATTTGAGTTTGTTTTATAGTAACAGGGGTAGGGAAATCCAGTCAATGAAGTGTTAGTTCACTGTGAGAAAATTATGCATCACAGAACATACCATCTAAGAGTCTATACATCACAGTACAAACTACATTCCCATATTAATAAAAAAGGTAAAAATAAGAACAATGTAAGATATAGAGAAATATAAAACAGAAATAAGAAACTATATGCAGGAGCAAAATATATCACTGTATAAGAAATTAAAGTGTGTATGATGCATAGTTTTTCAAAGCTTTGCATCTAATATTTGTAAAATATAAATAATGTGCTAGTCTTAGAATTGAGTAACTACCAAATTTCATACCATTGTTTTACTGATTCAATGAAAATTAATAATTTTTATGCCTTCTCTTTCACCTGCATAACCCATCACTCTTGTTTATTTTGATTACAATGCAAGTCAATGTTATAATTCATAATGATTAATATAAAGTTATGTATTTTCATTTTGGGACTTTGCTATATGCATATTTTTACTTGCATTTCATAGAGACCTCAGGGCACTTCATTGTTGATATATATTTTTGACTTCTTACAGGAAAAGTCAGGTCAATCCAGGAAGACCATTATGGTATTCCATGGGCTAATCTGGCTTAGTTTTATATGGATACAATTTCATTTTAAAGAACTGAACTTTTCTGATACTGAATTTTATAGATGTCAGTTTTACATCAAAATTTTATAAGGATTAAGAAAAGTCTAATCAAATTAACAATTAGTGTTTACTTCCTCTAGCTACAGTTTTTCCTCATGTACTCAGCCAAAGAAACGGATTATAGATTTTCTTCCTTTACATCAACCAGTCATTAATTTAGAAATCCTATATTGCCTCATATGATGATAGACACAAGAAATATGACAAAGACTTTTTCCTCAATATGTTTGAATTGATTAGTATTTTAGATGGTCACACATTTATAAAGACAGCATTTATATAGGTCTCAATGGTAGTTAAATAACTATGTGTGTGTGTGTGTGTATGATCTATACAGTTGTTCAGCCTCTAAGCTCTCTCTTTTTCCCTGGAGTTTGCTCAAATTCATGTCCATTGAGTCAGTGATGCTACCTACCCATTTTATGCTCTATTTATCTCGTCTCCTTTTTCCTTTAATCTTTCCCAGCATCAGGGAAACTATATATATACACATATATGTGTGTGCGTGTGTGTGTGTATATATATATATATATACATATACATATATACATATATACACACACATATATACATATGTGTGTGTGTATGCATATATTTGTGTGTGTGTATGTTTTCACTAGGAAATAGAAAGTTTGGGATTAACTTACTTTCCAGATTTCTGTAACGAATTTTCTTTGAAGACAACGTTAAAACTATTTTCATTGTTTAAATAATAAAATCTAATTAATTGCAAGTAATATTTAAATATTTGTCTATTAAAAGTGCAAATACTAGACTAGGGTTAATCTCAACTATAGTTGGAGTGGAAAAGATTGTATGAAAGGATTTTCTTATCTCATGAGAGATGTCTTCCCTTTTCTACACATGGGAATAGAAGATCTTTTATCTGAGCCATAGTCATGATTAGATAATATTGCATGAGCCATAAAGTGCAAACATTCTTGGAGAAAATGGAATAATTTTTTTCCAAAAGTCAGGTCAATCCAGGAAGACCATTATGGTATTCCATGGGCTAATCTGGCTTAGTTTTATATGGATACAATTTCATTTTAAAGAACTGAACTTTTCTGATACTGAATTTTATAGATGTCAGTTTTACATCAAAATTTTATAAGGATTAAGAAAAGTCTAATCAAATTAACAATTAGTGTTTACTTCCTCTAGCTACAGTTTTTCCTCATGTACTCAGCCAAAGAAACGGATTATAGATTTTCTTCCTTTACATCAACCAGTCATTAATTTAGAAATCCTATATTGCCTCATATGATGATAGACACAAGAAATATGACAAAGACTTTTTCCTCAATATGTTTGAATTGATTAGTATTTTAGATGGTCACACATTTATAAAGACAGCATTTATATAGGTCTCAATGGTAGTTAAATAACTATGTGTGTGTGTGTGTGTATGATCTATACAGTTGTTCAGCCTCTAAGCTCTCTCTTTTTCCCTGGAGTTTGCTCAAATTCATGTCCATTGAGTCAGTGATGCTACCTACCCATTTTATGCTCTATTTATCTCGTCTCCTTTTTCCTTTAATCTTTCCCAGCATCAGGGAAACTATATATATACACATATATGTGTGTGCGTGTGTGTGTGTATATATATATATATATACATATACATATATACATATATACACACACATATATACATATGTGTGTGTGTATGCATATATTTGTGTGTGTGTATGTTTTCACTAGGAAATAGAAAGTTTGGGATTAACTTACTTTCCAGATTTCTGTAACGAATTTTCTTTGAAGACAACGTTAAAACTATTTTCATTGTTTAAATAATAAAATCTAATTAATTGCAAGTAATATTTAAATATTTGTCTATTAAAAGTGCAAATACTAGACTAGGGTTAATCTCAACTATAGTTGGAGTGGAAAAGATTGTATGAAAGGATTTTCTTATCTCATGAGAGATGTCTTCCCTTTTCTACACATGGGAATAGAAGATCTTTTTATCTGAGCCATAGTCATGATTAGATAATATTGCATGAGCCATAAAGTGCAAACATTCTTGGAGAAAATGGAATATTGACTGGGAGTCACAATGTCTTTGTTGTTCCAAGCTGCTATACCAAAAATGATCACAAATTGATCACAAACAATAAACCTTGATTTCTCACAGTTCTGTAGGCTAGAAATCTGAAATTCTGGCTTAGGCAGATTCATTTGTGAGAACCTGCTTCCTTCCTGACAGCTGTCTTCTCACTGTAACCTCCCAAAGGACGGGGTTCTCTGTGTGGTCTCTTTTATAAGGCCACTAATGTCATCCAAGAAGGCTCTGTCTCATGACCTAATCCTTTCCCAAGGGCCCTGTCTCAAAGTATCATCACACTGGAGATGAGGTTTTCAACATACAAATTTTGGTGGGGTGGGGAGATATAAACATTTAATTCACAATGCACAGTTAAGTGTGAATAATTAGACATACCTAGTTTTGTGTTTAAAGGATATTGTTGGCTATGAAGGAAACTGAACTGAAACTATGGGAAATGAACTGTACACAGACCCAAGATAATTTTAAGCTAAGAATACTTATCCTATTGAGATATTTAAATGATTGGTATATTCATTACAAATAAGAAATCAGATGCCTCTGCAGGGGTATAGGGAAAGGGAAAGTAAGCCTAAACATTCTTTGCTCATTTTTTTTCTTTACCATCATAGAGGAATAATCTACTTTTGGATTTCATTTTCTCTTTGTCTCACAGATTTTCATAATCATTACTTGGGAGGTAAATTCTTTTGTTCATAATGATTGGTAAGATCAGTATAATGTTTATTTTTGTTTTATGTATTGGATTGCATGTAACTGACAGATTTTGTGAATCCCACTAGTTTATATTCTCCAGAGCTCTCTGTGTGTTTCTGTATATTTATGTGTAACACATCTGTTGCAGTCTGCAGCTACTCTCAAAGTCATTTTCTGGTTTCTGTTAAGCAAAAGGGTGAAAAAAAGAACAACTTAGAAGACAAAAATGAAACTGTTGCCAGGCTGCAGCTCTGAATGAGACTTGGAGGTTCCCTCACTTCTTTGAAGCAGCATTTGTTAAACTCGCTATGAATCATATTTTTATATTCAGAATCAGAATATTCTCAGCTGACACAGCTTAAGTCAAAGCCTGAAGGGTGCAGTGCAAGATCCCTGTTTCGCATGGAAAAACAAAATACTTCCATTGGAAAGTCTTTTGCCTAAAATAATTCCTCAATTTCAATTGAATGCCGGAGTGCAGGCACCAAGGCAACCAGCATTCGTTTTTAGAAACAAAGACAATAAAAATGTGATGTGACCTTTCTTCCTTTCTGCAAAGTGCCTCCAGAGTGAGTCTCTTTTTTATAAGGCCACTAATGTCATCAAGAAGGCTCTGTCTCATGACCTAATCCTTTCCCAAGGGCCCTGTCTCAAAGTATCATCACACTGGAGATGAGGTTTTCAACATACAAATTTTGGTGGGGTGGGGAGATATAAACATTTAATTCACAATGCACAGTTAAGTGTGAATAATTAGACATACCTAGTTTTGTGTTTAAAGGATATTGTTGGCTATGAAGGAAACTGAACTGAAACTATGGGAAATGAACTGTACACAGACCCAAGATAATTTTAAGCTAAGAATACTTATCCTATTGAGATATTTAAATGATTGGTATATTCATTACAAATAAGAAATCAGATGCCTCTGCAGGGGTATAGGGAAAGGGAAAGTAAGCCTAAACATTCTTTGCTCATTTTTTTTCTTTACCATCATAGAGGAATAATCTACTTTTGGATTTCATTTTCTCTTTGTCTCACAGATTTTCATAATCATTACTTGGGAGGTAAATTCTTTTGTTCATAATGATTGGTAAGATCAGTATAATGTTTATTTTTGTTTTATGTATTGGATTGCATGTAACTGACAGATTTTGTGAATCCCACTAGTTTATATTCTCCAGAGCTCTCTGTGTGTTTCTGTATATTTATGTGTAACACATCTGTTGCAGTCTGCAGCTACTCTCAAAGTCATTTTCTGGTTTCTGTTAAGCAAAAGGGTGAAAAAGAACAACTTAGAAGACAAAATGAAACTGTTGCCAGGCTGCAGCTCTGAATGAGACTTGGAGGTTCCCTCACTTCTTTGAAGCAGCATTTGTTAAACTCGCTATGAATCATATTTTTATATTCAGAATCAGAATATTCTCAGCTGACACAGCTTAAGTCAAAGCCTGAAGGGTGCAGTGCAAGATCCCTGTTTCGCATGGAAAAACAAAATACTTCCATTGGAAAGTCTTTTGCCTAAAATAATTCCTCAATTTCAATTGAATGCCGGAGTGCAGGCACCAAGGCAACCAGCATTCGTTTTTAGAAACAAAGACAATAAAAATGTGATGTGACCTTTCTTCCTTTCTGCAAATTGCCTCCAGAGCATATTCTGTCAGTTTGCCAACCCACCTTCCTATGTCACCAATTCTTAACTGCTTAGTGATTGAAAAGGTGTAAAACAAAGATCCTGATAGAACCATTTTATTAGATAAAACAATTCTTGAAACAGAGCACTGGATTGACCTGTGATGTGTTCTTTTAAGAGGATTAAATGGGAAATTTTATAATAGGTTCATTTTGAGGGGTTGGTAGCTTCTCTATTTTGAAGGCAAAACTATCACATTCAGAAATTTTGGTGGTAAAATAAAGTGTGGTAAGTATGGCTATGTCATGGTTCAGTCATCTTCCTCTTAGGTCTTTTAAATGGAATTTTCCAAGTATATAATGGAATTTTCTAGGCAGTTTATGAAAAAAGACATACTTATAGGAATCATTTTTTAAAAGGCTTTACTAGTTTGCTTCCATAGTACCGAAACTTCACAAGTAATTTTTCATTTGTAATTGTGTTTGACAGACAAAACTCTGATTTAAAGAATCACTGACAGGCTTCCCTGGTGGTCCAGTGGGTAAAGAGTCTGTCTGGCAGTGCAGGGGGCGCCGGTTCGATCCCTGGCCAGGGAAGATCCCACATGCTGCGGAGCAGCTGGAACAGTGTGTCCAATTGCGAGCTGGTGCTCTGGAGCGCATGCGCCCACAGCTGGTGCTCTGCACCAAGAGAGGCCACTGCAGTGGGAGGCCCACACAGGCTGAAGAATAAGGATGGATGAAAATAAATAAATAAATAAATAAACCAATAAAAGAGGTCAAAAAATGCAAAGAAATAAATAAAGAATCACTGACTCTAGCCTACAAAAATAAAGATATAATTTGACCTTGAAGTGAATTTTTACTCCAGATTAGAGCTATACTTAATAAGTATATTTAACAAGTACAGGTATGTATGGTGAATACTGCTGTTCAGTATAAAACATCTGGTTTACTATATACACACATGAAACTATCTTCCATTCTATTAGCTTCAAGCAAATTAAACAATGCTAATTTAAATTCATAATTTTTGGTATTTTATTTTTAAGATGTATACTTTTAAAATTTGTTTGTACAAGCAGGTGGAGAGAGAAGAGGACATTTTATTAATGTCTATTCTAGGGATGCAGAAACTGAAGCTCACAGAAACTTAGATAACATGCACAGAGATCACAGTTAGCACATAATAGAATGTGTATCTACACTTTGTTCACAGACTGAATGAACTACCTTGAAATGGACTGATCTCCCTTTGCTTGAGTGTCTAAAGAAAGGATACTTCAGTTGTAATTGATATTTCATACTTATTGCTTCTAACTGTAACTATTCATCACTGAATATACCAAAAAGCAGCTTTTAGTAGATGTTTACTGTTAAGGACTGAATGTTTTGTTGTTGTTCAGTAGCTAAGTCATGTCTATCTGTGACCCTGTGGTCTGAATGTTGATGGCCCCCAAATCCATATGTTGAAGAACAGCGTGAAAGCAGTGATCACCAACACTGCTTTCCATATCTTGAGATTTATGGTATACATTTATTTCAAAATTATTTCTGTTGCCTACATTGAAAAACTCCTTTAACTTTATTACCTAGTAATGACAGGGTTATAGTCAAAATGTAACAGGAAGGATAAATTATACAGAGCATAATAAAAATGATTTGGGGGATTGGACACTAAATCACAATAAAGAGAGCAAAAAAGATAAATACACTAAATTCCACAAAACAACTTTTATATTAAAATAGTCATCCACTTCATTGGTTTAGCAATGACCACTGTTTATATTAATAACCCCAAAATTATTTCCATTAATGTTGGAAATGGAGTAAAAATAAACTTTAGAAATAAACCAAAAACATAGTGCTTATATTTGATATTTATATGCTAGAAAATAGCAACTGAGTTGTTAATTTATATTAAGATATTCTAAAGCTTTCATGTTTATATAAACCTTGAGCTATGTCATACTGTCTTAGAAATTTGTCATAACTCATGGAGAGGGGACAGGTGGGTAAAGATTATAAATAGGAAATATGAAAGAACAGAGATCAATCTAGATACATGACCTCAAGTAACTTAATTCATTAATATTACAATCATGAACCTTGATAACTGGATTAATATTAAATAATTCTTATTTTAAGTATCTTTCCAAATTAAACTTTATCATATCACCTAGTTTATTTACACCTGCTGCTTACTGGTTACCTTCATGCGGGAAATAAATAGGTGTCAAGTAGATTTCTTTTCCATTTATACATTTTTGGATCTTTTGTACCTAGCTTAGGGCCAGGCACATAAAGGTGGTAAAATTTTAGCTTAAATAACAAATGACTAAAATGACTATGTACAATTCCCTGAAAACACTGTAGCTGAAAGGCATAAAAAAGCAATTTGACTTTGTATAATCATTTTATCAGAATTTCAATTTTCTGCTTTCAATAAAATCTGGACTAGGAGCATGAATAAGGCATATTACCTTGTAGATACTTATTTATGTCTCCTATGCATGTATCTTTCATTTCTTTCTCATGGTCAAGCAATTAATACTGTCTGTGCTCTCTTGCTTTGAGGTGGTTTCTGGCAGTCTTTTCTGGATTTTTTTCCTAAAAACTCCTTTAACTTTATTACCTAGTAATGACAGGGTTATAGTCAAAATGTAACAGGAAGGATAAATTATACAGAGCATAATAAAAATGATTTGGGGGATTGGACACTAAATCACAATAAAGAGAGCAAAAAAGATAAATACACTAAATTCCACAAAACAACTTTTATATTAAAATAGTCATCCACTTCATTGGTTTAGCAATGACCACTGTTTATATTAATAACCCCAAAATTATTTCCATTAATGTTGGAAATGGAGTAAAAATAAACTTTAGAAATAAACCAAAAACATAGTGCTTATATTTGATATTTATATGCTAGAAAATAGCAACTGAGTTGTTAATTTATATTAAGATATTCTAAAGCTTTCATGTTTATATAAACCTTGAGCTATGTCATACTGTCTTAGAAATTTGTCATAACTCATGGAGAGGGGACAGGTGGGTAAAGATTATAAATAGGAAATATGAAAGAACAGAGATCAATCTAGATACATGACCTCAAGTAACTTAATTCATTAATATTACAATCATGAACCTTGATAACTGGATTAATATTAAATAATTCTTATTTTAAGTATCTTTCCAAATTAAACTTTATCATATCACCTAGTTTATTTACACCTGCTGCTTACTGGTTACCTTCATGCGGGAAATAAATAGGTGTCAAGTAGATTTCTTTTCCATTTATACATTTTTGGATCTTTTGTACCTAGCTTAGGGCCAGGCACATAAAGGTGGTAAAATTTTAGCTTAAATAACAAATGACTAAAATGACTATGTACAATTCCCTGAAAACACTGTAGCTGAAAGGCATAAAAAAGCAATTTGACTTTGTATAATCATTTTATCAGAATTTCAATTTTCTGCTTTCAATAAAATCTGGACTAGGAGCATGAATAAGGCATATTACCTTGTAGATACTTATTTATGTCTCCTATGCATGTATCTTTCATTTCTTTCTCATGGTCAAGCAATTAATACTGTCTGTGCTCTCTTGCTTTGAGGTGGTTTCTGGCAGTCTTTTCTGGATTTTTTTCCTAAAAACAAATTCCAAATGAGGAGAAATACATTTTGAAGAAAGAAAGAGAGAGGGAGAGAGAGAGAAAACAAAAACAAAAAACAGAGTTACATTAACATGAGGGATGCTATGATTCTCATAGATACTCTACAGAAACAAGGGCTTCATTAGCCTCAACTAACAGTGCGCTCCAGTTCAAGAGAACCATTGGGCTCAAGGCTGTCCTTCTTCAGAAGCATCTTGAGAAATCCTCATAGCATAGGATAAGGTTTCCATTGAGATTTCTTGATTTGTCTCATTGCTCATTCATTCTTTTTTCCCCTCCTTTTCAGAGGAATTAATCTAAGACTTCCCTGTGATGTAACTGATTTATGCTAATCTGCAGTTTAGATTCTGCTTTCTAGGGAACTCAACCTGGAAATGTTGCTGCAGAATTGCTCCCCAAAAGAACATACTTAATTGGGATTTGGAGCTGGACAGCTCACCACCCAACTAGAAATGAGGATCCCATTACTGTAAAGAAGAGAGAGCTCCTGGCCCAAGGTTGCAGCGCAGCTTGGAGTGATGAATTGGGGGCTATTATTGGTGGGAACACACAAAGTTTACATTGTACATGGTCTTGAATAATTTTGTGAAAAATAATAACATTAATCATAGTAAAAATGCTAAGCTTGATTGCTTTGGAAAAAGAGAGCAAAAGGTTGAGAATGATCGATTAGCAATAAATGGTATCTATAAATGTGAAAGCCATAAGGTTGCTTGGTAACAAACAAAGAGTCTCTCATCTCCTACAGTGGGAAGAGAGAAAAAACTGAAAACAAGATCCCAATGGTTAACTGTAAGAATAGCTGAGATACTAAGAAATTTAACAATCAGGCAGCCATTCTGGAGATGATGCAGAAAAACTGGTAGAATGGTTACTAGAAGCAAGTGAAAGTAATATCCCACTTTAACTATTGTAGGCAGAAAAAAGTAGTTGCCAAGATGTGCTGAATCTAAGAATCTGTAATATATGTTACATGGAAAAGATTAATTAAGGTTTCTAATCAGTAGACTGATGTTAAGACCTAACATAATCTTAAAAGCAAAGGAGAGACTCAGAAGGGAGAACCAGACAGATGACAGCATGAGAACTTGAGTAATGGTGATGGTTTTGAGAATGAAGGAAGAGGGCTATGAGCCAAATGCAGGCAGCCTATCAAATCTGGAAAAAGAGATTTAATAGATTCTCTACTAGATATTCCACAAGGAATGAAGCTCCATCGATATCTTGGGCCACTATATTAAGGGCACTAAGCTAATATCCTCTGGAAAAGGAAATAGCAACCCATTTTAGCATTCTTGCCTGGAGAATTCCATGGTCAAAGGAGTCTGGCAGGCTACAGTCCATGGGGTTGTAAAGAATTGGACATGAGTGAGTGACTGAGCATATACAAAGCCAATAATGCCAGATAAAATCTAGCGCATTAGTGACCATTTTGGACACATGCCTTTCAATGGGTTGGAAATAATTCACAGTCACATCTACAGTAAAGGATATAGTATTGTGTTCCATCCACCATGAAGAAGATCACACAGTGCCTAGTAAACCTCTTTGTTCTGAAGGCAGCATGTTCCATACCAGGAATACTGCTCTGATTCATAGACTGGAGGACTTCCAGCTTTGAGTGGAGTCTGGTACAAAAACAGGCTCTTCTGTGTATCCACACTATGGTCTACAACACTTCCCTATTTTGAGGAATATGATCCAATGAGTCCTGTGATGCTAGAGTATTACTGATGAATACTTGTGCATACTAAGTTGCTCTAGTCATGTATGACTCTTTGCGACCCTATGGAATGTAGCCTGCTAGGCTCTTCTGGCCATGGGATTCCCCAGACAAGAATACTGGAGTGGGTTTCCATGAAGGAATTGCAATTAATCCCTCTAGAGTACTGGAGGAAAGCCATGCTTTATGTATCAGAATATTACAGAGCTTTCAAAAAAATTCTGACATTCTACTAGACCCTGCTGGAGACAGAAAGCCTAATCACAGTACACCAAATGTAGCCAGAACTTCCAGTCATGGTTAATGTCAGACTACAAACTCATAGGTCATGTAGGCCCAGAAAATATGGAATAATCCATTGCAAGGTGACGTAGTATATCCTGGAGATCACCTAAGCAGTAGCAGAGGACATAAGAACACTGCAGGAGCAGGAAGCTCAGAGCTGCTATGTAAACACTAATGCTTCTAAAGTTAATCTCTGAGAGTTCTCGCAGCTATATGTCATGGAGGCTCTCTTGTGATCAGCTAATGAAGGAGGACAATCTCAGAGCTTGGTTCAAGAATGAAATGGTTTAGTAAATGAGGCAGTCTTGAAATATTCTGAAAGAGGAAATCTTCCCAATGAAAGGGACCTTGAATATTGAGTGGTCATCTAGCTTGAATGGAAATAAAACCTGTTTTAGAATAAGCGTTGAATTGTAGGGAGTGGGGAATGTCTTGGCTTGACTAGTCAAGGCCTGGAAGGAGAGTTTGTAAGTTTGAGACCAAGAAGATCTGGAGTAGAGACATGGATTGACAAATATTTATTGTTCTCAGTTGCTCAGAATTTAAGAAGAATGAATAGCAGAAGAAAGGATAATTAATATAAATTATTATGAGTTACAATTGAGTTAAATTATCAAAGGCAGGAGTTTTTTGTAGTAATATGGGAGAAGAGAAATTTCTTAGGGGAATGGAGACATAGAAGATGGCAAATACTGAGTTTGTTTTTAACTGATATCAGAATATGTCTAGCAAGTAATAAATATTTAGTTAATGCTTATTGAAATATTCATTGAGTAGTATGAACTTATTCAACACACCAGCCAGAGGTTGCCTCTAAATTAAAATTATGAAAAAATATGGTACATGTCCAGCTGATGATTTACTGATGTATAATGGGGAGTTTGTAATTGAATAAAGTAAATGATATTAATGTTACTTAATATACTCAATATTCAATTTTCTTTATAAAATGTAGTTAATGGTAGTATTTACCTCATAGATCTTTGATGCAATTAAATGTGTGATTGCATTTAAATACATCTATGCTTGCTGGTAGTCATTTAGCAAATACTCAAGAAAATTTAGCCTTTAATGCCTTTATTTATGAACTTGATGCAAGTAATTATAATCTCTACAGAAGAAAAGATCAGTGTCAGTGTTTATTCTCTGTATTTGCCAATGCATAGCAGTATGTTTTTCTCTCAGCAGGAAAAGATATACCAAATGACTATCTCTATTTAAAGATTAAGTGAAAATTGCAAGAGTGAAGAGCTAATTCCATAAAGTCAGTTGATTGTAATTTTTTTGACTTTTAAATATGCTTACTGCTTATTGCCTTTGGCATACTTGAATGTTTAAATCTGTTCATTATATTTATACACTGATTCAAGAGCTAAAAGACAGATGACAAGTGATTTAAACAAAATGAGTGAGAAATCAAACATTTCTCCCTTGTGCTGATGTATGTTTTTTCCTACATAAATGCCTAAATGTGTTGACTAGAGTGAGGCTGGGAGGATCTTCATTAATACTTACATCTGTTGTTGCAGATGAAGATAATATATCTTTTTATTTTTTTAGAAAAGTAGTGATAAATGGCATATTTAAAAGACTTCCATTTGAAAGACTTGTTTACACTTTCTACATTTTTATCCTGAATATCGAAATGTAAATATATATATATGTGGCTTCCCTGGTGGTCCAGTGGGTAAGGATACTGCCTTGCAGTGCAAGGGGCTCCAGTTTGATCCCTGGCCTGGGAAGATCCCATGTGCCGTGGAGCGGCTGGACCGATGTGTCCAATTACTGAGCCGGAGCTCTGGAGCGCATGCGCCCAGAGCCGGTGCTCTGCGACAACAGAGGCCACCGCGATGGGAGGCCCACATGGGCCAAAGAACAAAGATGAATGGAAATAGATAAATGAAAGACCAATAGAAGTGGCCCGCCCGCCGCCCTCCCTCCCCAGCCTGCCCCCTCTCCAAAAAAAATAAATAAATAAAAATAAATATATATATTATCTTACCATTAAAATGTATGTATATATATTTACATATATATACATATAAACAGATATATATTTAAACTAATTTTGATAACAAATATACCCAGCTAAAATGGGAAAAAGGAAAACAATGAAATATTGTTTGACACATAAAATAATCAATTCGTATCAATCTGAAGAACTCAACGGTTTTGAAAATTATATTCTCTACTCCTTTACTTACCTAAGGTAAAGACTTTATTTTCAGACAATCACATCTTAAAATTCGCCTTCACAAAAAATTGCACACATTTAAAAATGAAGCCAGCTACGAGGAAAAGAAAAGGAGAAATAATTTTTGTTCCAGATGATTTGGCATCTCCTCTTAAAAGAGCCAGCATGTCTCAGATTTTACTGCCAGTAACCTTTGTCAACAGGCTTTATTTGTTAGCCATTTCTTCCAATACCATGTGATTGTTCGAAACTAGTCCAGGATTCTGATAAAAGTTGATTTCATAGGATATCTTTACCTACAGTGAAAATGTGTTTTACTTTTAAATCAGTATTAAATTATTCATTTGAGAAAAAGTTAAGAATTCAGTGGGGTTGAAAATTAGATTTGAAAAGATAATGACCATTGTGTGGGTGTCACGCATCTTCATTCTGGAAGATAAAACACTAAGGGAAACATTAGTCTTTGATCTTGAAGAATTCAGGAATAAAAGTCAAACACCTAGAGATTTTCAGGTAAGAGGCCTGAGAAGGGTCATGGTTGAGGCTGTGAACAGGATACAGCAGGAATCTTGGGTACAGGTGATCTGCGCTTCTCTTCCTGATGAGGCCCAAGATTACTTGGGAGTCGAATCAGAGAAGAAGTGAAGCAAAGCCTGACACTGGAGGAGACAGGCTGGTGACCACATCTAAGAAGCAGACACAAAAACAATTCTCAAAGAGACAAAGACTCTTACCAGTGGAATAAACATCTTCCACCTGAAACCATCTGATGTCAGCAGTCTAGATAGGTGAATCTTGCTTAAAAAACACACATATGGTTAGAGAAAAGAAACAAAAGCTATGTGTATTATAATAAGACTAACCAGTTAGTATACAGCTCAAATTGCATTGTCTTAAGAACATTAACATATAACTTAAATGTATTTCCTTAAACCTACTGTATACTTGAGAACATAGTGACTACTGGGGACCTAATGGACAGCAACAGAGGCACTCCTCTTTCTTCAAGGGGCTTATATTCCAGTGAGAGACGCAAATATATAAACAAGATGATTTCAGAATGCTTTAAGTTCTGTGAACATAATAAACAGACTTAATAGAGAATAAACCAGCCATGGGGAACACTGAAGGGGGACCATTCAAGGAAGACAAAAAGAACAAATGCCAGAGACACAGGTATGAAGGTGTTGATCTGGGGGGAGATCTGGAGGAGTTGGTGTGGCTGGAGCATAGGGAGTGGATATAGGATACTGACTGTCCTGAACTGGGCTGGATAGACTAGCAAGGACCAGAGGTCAGGGGATCTTACAGACCTTCTAGCAAGTTTAGATTTAATCTGAAGAGCAACGGAGAACTTTTGGAATGTTTGTCTTTCTTTCTGTCTTCCTCTCATCTCCCTCCCTCCATCTCTTCTATCTCTCCTTTTTTCCCCCAAACTTGACCTGATTATGTTTGATGAGTGTGTGCTTAGTCACTCTGTTGTATTTTGTGACCCCAACTCTAAGGAAGTTAGATCTTGAAAAAGATAAACAAACACCAAAGGGAAACATTAGTCTTTGATCTTGAAGAATTCAGGAATAAAGTCAAACACCTAGAGATTTTCAGGTAAGAGGCCTGAGAAGGGTCATGGTTGAGGCTGTGAACAGGATACAGCAGGAATCTTGGGTACAGGTGATCTGCGCTTCTCTTCCTGATGAGGCCCAAGATTACTTGGGAGTCGAATCAGAGAAGAAGTGAAGCAAAGCCTGACACTGGAGGAGACAGGCTGGTGACCACATCTAAGAAGCAGACACAAAAACAATTCTCAAAGAGACAAAGACTCTTACCAGTGGAATAAACATCTTCCACCTGAAACCATCTGATGTCAGCAGTCTAGATAGGTGAATCTTGCTTAAAAAACACACATATGGTTAGAGAAAAGAAACAAAAGCTATGTGTATTATAATAAGACTAACCAGTTAGTATACAGCTCAAATTGCATTGTCTTAAGAACATTAACATATAACTTAAATGTATTTCCTTAAACCTACTGTATACTTGAGAACATAGTGACTACTGGGGACCTAATGGACAGCAACAGAGGCACTCCTCTTTCTTCAAGGGGCTTATATTCCAGTGAGAGACGCAAATATATAAACAAGATGATTTCAGAATGCTTTAAGTTCTGTGAACATAATAAACAGACTTAATAGAGAATAAACCAGCCATGGGGAACACTGAAGGGGGACCATTCAAGGAAGACAAAAAGAACAAATGCCAGAGACACAGGTATGAAGGTGTTGATCTGGGGGCAGATCTGGAGGAGTTGGTGTGGCTGGAGCATAGGGAGTGGATATAGGATACTGACTGTCCTGAACTGGGCTGGATAGACTAGCAAGGACCAGAGGTCAGGGGATCTTACAGACCTTCTAGCAAGTTTAGATTTAATCTGAAGAGCAACGGAGAACTTTTGGAATGTTTGTCTTTCTTTCTGTCTTCCTCTCATCTCCCTCCCTCCATCTCTTCTATCTCTCATTTTTTCCCCCAAACTTGACCTGATTATGTTTGATGAGTGTGTGCTTAGTCACTCTGTTGTATTTTTGTGACCCCATGGATTGTAGCCTGCCAGGGTCCTCTATCCATGGGACTCTCCAGGAAAGAATATCGGAGTGGGTAGCCATGACCTCCTCCAGGGAATCTTACTGACTCAGGAATCAAACCCCAATCTCTTATGTTTCCTGCATTGGTAGGTAGGTTCTTTATCACTAGTGTCACCTGGGAACCCAAGTCAGAAGACCTAGTCAAGAGGCTCTTGTGATGTCCAAATGACAATGAAGTCTAGCTAAACTGTGGACCATGAAGGTAGAGAGAAGGAGAGAGAATTTGAGATACAGGACTGGAGGAGTTCTGGTGCACTTGATGAATCATGTGCCGACTCCAGAAAAGGGAGGATTATGGATGATTTTTAGATTTTCAAGTTAAAAAGGATATGTTTGCTTCAAAAATTAAGATCTCGGCTTTGGAAGTTTGTAGTTTAAACTTATTAGTAAACAACTAAATAGGATTGTTATGTAGTTACAGATACCAGTATAAGGAATAGTTATTGCATGTGCTGGTTTATTTTATTCTTTAGTTTCTAATTTTTAAGTTCATTCTGAAAATTATATTCTATCATTCCTTAAAAGGAAAGGAAGGCAATGAGAAGGAAGGTTTTTTCCACCTTCCGAACTGAAGAGTCAAGAATATTAGAGCACCTCTACAGAGCAGTGATTACAGTTTCAGTGATTATATTATCTTGAAATATACTGGGAAAAAACATGATTTATTTTATGAATTTCCTAAAATGGTGTAGTTATAGAATCATGATAACAGATTATACCCCATGATGGGGCTCCTGAGTTTGTACATTTACCTCCCTTCTAAGCAATTATCAAACTGTCATTGCTATTAATATTTACTCACATCTACTCCACTGTCAACAAATATAAATGATTAAACTTTCCCTGTGCCCTCGCTATGCCTCACGTACACTTATAATGTAGCATCCAACACATTTCAGTGCCTACTTGACTAAATTATAACCCTCTCCATGTAGTATGATGGTATCTTATTTTTCTTAGTATCTCTTTCATTAGCACCAGAACATCCTAACATATAAAATTGACTGATGGCAGATGAATGGATAAATAAATGAGGAATGGGAAACTAGGGTACAGCCAAGTAGTATTTCCTCCAAAGCCCTCGGTTTTCTGGATCCTGCTCTGCTGAGAATTTGGTGTTAATTTTAGGTAAGAACTAGAGATGTAAAAACATAAGATCAAATGTGCCTCAACAATAGAGAACTAAAACTGTAGTACTTCATTCACTGCATTTTTCTATACAGCATCTATGAATAGATGTAGTTTCTCTTATACTTAGAGAAACTGCATGTTTTCAATGTACATGTATCATGCAAGCAATAATTTTGTTTCATTTATAATAAAACAATACAGACAGATTAATTTATTATAGAATCTGTAACTGTTAATGGAACTCAATTCAGCTTGTCAGACTAGAATGTATTTTCAAGTTAAAAAGGATATGTTTGCTTCAAAAATTAAGATCTCGGCTTTGGAAGTTTGTAGTTTAAACTTATTAGTAAACAACTAAATAGGATTGTTATGTAGTTACAGATACCAGTATAAGGAATAGTTATTGCATGTGCTGGTTTATTTTATTCTTTAGTTTCTAATTTTTAAGTTCATTCTGAAAATTATATTCTATCATTCCTTAAAAGGAAAGGAAGGCAATGAGAAGGAAGGTTTTTTCCACCTTCCGAACTGAAGAGTCAAGAATATTAGAGCACCTCTACAGAGCAGTGATTACAGTTTCAGTGATTATATTATCTTGAAATATACTGGGAAAAAACATGATTTATTTTATGAATTTCCTAAAATGGTGTAGTTATAGAATCATGATAACAGATTATACCCCATGATGGGGCTCCTGAGTTTGTACATTTACCTCCCTTCTAAGCAATTATCAAACTGTCATTGCTATTAATATTTACTCACATCTACTCCACTGTCAACAAATATAAATGATTAAACTTTCCCTGTGCCCTCGCTATGCCTCACGTACACTTATAATGTAGCATCCAACACATTTCAGTGCCTACTTGACTAAATTATAACCCTCTCCATGTAGTATGATGGTATCTTATTTTTCTTAGTATCTCTTTCATTAGCACCAGAACATCCTAACATATAAAATTGACTGATGGCAGATGAATGGATAAATAAATGAGGAATGGGAAACTAGGGTACAGCCAAGTAGTATTTCCTCCAAAGCCCTCGGTTTTCTGGATCCTGCTCTGCTGAGAATTTGGTGTTAATTTTAGGTAAGAACTAGAGATGTAAAAACATAAGATCAAATGTGCCTCAACAATAGAGAACTAAAACTGTAGTACTTCATTCACTGCATTTTTCTATACAGCATCTATGAATAGATGTAGTTTCTCTTATACTTAGAGAAACTGCATGTTTTCAATGTACATGTATCATGCAAGCAATAATTTTGTTTCATTTATAATAAAACAATACAGACAGATTAATTTATTATAGAATCTGTAACTGTTAATGGAACTCAATTCAGCTTGTCAGACTAGAATGTATTTTTCATTATCGGCAAAAGACAGGAATCAATAGGATGCTTTGTAAGCATGAAATTAGAACAATAAAATGATGTTCTGTGATTCAACAACTGGAGAGCATAAAGCTAGGATAGTCGTATATCACAGTAAAAACAGACAGACATTGGTGACTGGTATTTACCAAAGTCTGGTCACTGAGTTAGAGAAGCCTATAATATAAACAATCCTTAGATCGATATTTCTAATGTTTGACTTCTGTTCTTTTACTTTCTAGTTTGAACTTCATTTTCCTCTCTGCCTCCCAAATTCAAAGCTTCATATTTATTCCCCACCATTGCTGCAGGTAGAGTACCTCCCAGAATACTGAAGGAGAGTGTGCTAATACACAGCTATGAAGACTGAGAGGGAGAACCTCCAGACACACTCATTTCTCCAAATGAAGGAGGTCCATGTTCTTATACAGGCAGGATGCAGCTTTGAATATACTTTGAATTAGATTATTCACATGACTCCCTTTTTGGTGCTCCTGTTAGGTAGTAGTGTTGTGGCAGTTAAGGAATAGAAATACGGGCTTCCCTGGTGGTCCAGTGGGTAAGAACACCACCTTGCACTGCAAGGGGCGCTGGTTTGATCCCTGGCCTGGGAAGATCCCACGTGCCGTGGAGCGGCTGGACCCATGTGTCCAATTACCGAGCCGGAGCTCTGGAGCGCAAGTGCCCAGAGCCGGCGCTCTGCCACAAGGCCACCGCGATGGGAGGCCTACACGGGCCAAAGAACAAAAATGGATGAAAATAGAGGAAAGACCAATAGAAATGGCCTGCCCACCCCCCCCCCCCCCAAACCCGCCCCCCCCCCAAAAAAAAAAAAAAAAGGAATAGAAATAACCAAAGCCAAGCAGTATGTAGACCGATTTCAGTATAAAGTATAAGAGACAAATATGAACTATGAATAAGAGTCAGAATCAGCATTATGGAGACAGTGATTAAAATTGGAAAGAGATGCAGATCAAGTGCTTGGTCTTCCAAATGAGGTTTTACTCAGAAGAGACTCGAAAGATAGACAAGGCTTTGACTGATGGATTGATGGTGAGAGCATTCCAAAAGATATAGGAGCACATCTATAGATACTACACATCAGCATAATGTGTTCGGGAACAATACTGAATTGAGCACTGAATAAAATTCCATGAACTCACTTTAAAGATACCATTTCCAAAGACCAACGTTATGAAAAGTGTACTGTGTTCATGTCCTTTGTGACCCCATGAACTATAGCCTGTCAGGCTCGTACATCCACTCAAGAATACGGGAGTGGGTTGCCATGCCCTCCTCTAGGGGATCTTCCTGACCCAGGGACAGAGCCTAGGTCTCTTGAATTATAGGCAGATTCTTTACTATCTGAGCCACAGGGAAGCCCAAGTTATAATAAGATGTATCTAATTTTACCAATAAACCAGTAATACTCTTTAAGTATAGAATATTATTTTAAAAAGTATTATGTGTATGTATGAAACTGTGACAATATCAAAGCTGAATCATCATCTACTTAATATAAAAAATGGTAGGTACTTGAGATTATAATGTTGATACTGCTGATGATTTAGAAAATTAAAATTTTATCACTAAGTGAAAAGTAAACTAACTCTTTGGCTCACTGTTTGAAAATGCTGAGGGAATACAGTTGTGATTTTAAAATATGAATTACAAAACTGGGAGTTTATTTAAACACTCAGAGAAACCAGTTTTTTTGTTTTTTTCTCATCTTACTGGCTTCTTAAGTTGTTTGCTCTTGTGCTGCTAGGGAGTCCTCTTTTATGATATGTAGATGTTCTGAAGCATAGTCTAAAGCCTCCTGAATGTCATTGTGTTGATAGCACACACATAGCATGATGGTAAGACCACTCTCTGCCAAATCTTTCAAATGAAGTGTAAGACCTTGAAAAATAAGAAACTTTCTCCACGCCTAGGTTGACTGTGACCTCTTCTTGCAACTATTTCTGAGGAAAAGTAGTACTGAACTTTCTTTTTCAGTGATCCCATATAAAATTAATATGCCTCTTTTAGAAAAAATTAGAAGTATTTATTTACACATTTATTTTTCATAACCTAGAGGACCTTAGAGTCAGCAAAGAGATGTAATTATCTCTGATATCCCAATACCTATTGATGAAATTTGACATGTATAAAAATACTTAGTGATTTTTTTAAATCAAGTGTCTAACAGATTAAATTGAACTGAAATATATAGAGAGGAGATGATTTATCTGAAAAAGCAAAAGCTATATGAAGTGATTTGAGAAAAACTTGCAAAGCATACTTCTGGAGCTCTGTAACTTATGTAATAGTGTTATTTTAATAACTTAAATCAAAGGTCAGTTTTTCATTAGCCTTTCATAATATACACTTCACTGCATGTTATCTATAGAATGGCTAGCCAGACTTTATAAAGATGAAACTCAAACAGTTATGGCATATATTTGAAAAGAGAGGGATTAAAACTCAAAATTAGTGGAAAAGTGTCACTCTACTCCATCCAAGATTGCCATAGGCCAAAATTTCAGTTACCTTGAAATAGGAACTATTCAAAAAATGAACATTATAATGAAAATTAAAATAGTCTGTTAGTCTTTTATTTTTTTAATGGCTTAAAAGTGATTCAGAATGTGATCACAGGAAAATAAATAAATAAATAACTGAATAGAAAATGCAGGTGTTAGTCTCAAAGCAGTTTATAAAATAGAAAGTCTTTATAGGCTGCAGGTAAAAAGATAGCACTAATTATGAATTGTTCTATAGAGATGTACATCACCAGAGAGGATAATCCAGTAATGTGAGATGTTTAAGATGACCTAATGGGATAAAGTTTGATGGCCACAGCTCAATTATATAGAAACTCAGAAAAAATAACTTTACTATCTGAGATCAGGGATTTTAGAGAGGATTTGAATTATTATATTAAAAATGATAAAGTACATGATCTTTTGTCTTAGAAATTTTAATATCTAATGTATGCATTTTATATCTTTGTATTCTAATTGGATTAATAAAATACCATGCTTTTATTGATGAATGTATACAACAGTACTATATGGGATAAATAGAATCAAGTCAATTTCTTTTTTACTATATGTTTCTACTAAAAAAAACAAATCAAAATCACTGTGGATGGTAACCACAGTCATGAAATTAAAAGATGCTTGCTCCTTGGAAGGAAAGCTGTGACAAACCTAGACAGTGTATTCAAAAGCAGAGACGTCACTTTGCTGACAAAGGTCCAAATACTCAAAACTATGGTTTTTCCAGTAGTTATGTATAGTTGTGAGAGTTGAACCATAAAGAAGGCTGAGCACTAAAGAATTTGATTTCAAATTGTGATGCTGGAGAAGACTCTTGAGAGTCCCTTGGACTGCAAGGAGATCAAACCAGCCAATCATAAAGGAAATCAACCATGAATATTCATTGGAAGGGCTGAAATTCCAATATTTGATCACCATGGGTGGCAAAAACTTAAAGGTCAGTTTTCATTAGCCTTTCATAATATACACTTCACTGCATGTTATCTATAGAATGGCTAGCCAGACTTTATAAAGATGAAACTCAAACAGTTATGGCATATATTTGAAAAGAGAGGGATTAAAACTCAAAATTAGTGGAAAAGTGTCACTCTACTCCATCCAAGATTGCCATAGGCCAAAATTTCAGTTACCTTGAAATAGGAACTATTCAAAAAATGAACATTATAATGAAAATTAAAATAGTCTGTTAGTCTTTTATTTTTTTAATGGCTTAAAAGTGATTCAGAATGTGATCACAGGAAAATAAATAAATAAATAACTGAATAGAAAATGCAGGTGTTAGTCTCAAAGCAGTTTATAAAATAGAAAGTCTTTATAGGCTGCAGGTAAAAAGATAGCACTAATTATGAATTGTTCTATAGAGATGTACATCACCAGAGAGGATAATCCAGTAATGTGAGATGTTTAAGATGACCTAATGGGATAAAGTTTGATGGCCACAGCTCAATTATATAGAAACTCAGAAAAAATAACTTTACTATCTGAGATCAGGGATTTTAGAGAGGATTTGAATTATTATATTAAAAATGATAAAGTACATGATCTTTTGTCTTAGAAATTTTAATATCTAATGTATGCATTTTATATCTTTGTATTCTAATTGGATTAATAAAATACCATGCTTTTATTGATGAATGTATACAACAGTACTATATGGGATAAATAGAATCAAGTCAATTTCTTTTTTACTATATGTTTCTACTAAAAAAAACAAATCAAAATCACTGTGGATGGTAACCACAGTCATGAAATTAAAAGATGCTTGCTCCTTGGAAGGAAAGCTGTGACAAACCTAGACAGTGTATTCAAAAGCAGAGACGTCACTTTGCTGACAAAGGTCCAAATACTCAAAACTATGGTTTTTCCAGTAGTTATGTATAGTTGTGAGAGTTGAACCATAAAGAAGGCTGAGCACTAAAGAATTTGATTTCAAATTGTGATGCTGGAGAAGACTCTTGAGAATCCCTTGGACTGCAAGGAGATCAAACCAGTTAATCTTGAAGGAAATCAACCCTGAATATTCATTGGAAGGGCTCATGCTGAAATTCCAATATTTGATCACCTGATATGAAGAGCTGGCTCAATGAAAAAGATTCTGATGGTGGAAAAGATTGAGGGCAGAAAAAGAAGAGGTTGACAAAGTATGAGATGGTTAGATAACATGCCTATTATCAATGGCCATGAATTTGAGCAAACTCCAAGAGACAGTGAAGATAGGGAAACCTGGTGTGCTGTAGTTCATGGGACTGCAAAGAGCCAGACATGACTTAGAGACTGAGCAACAAACAACGACAAAAGACAAAACAAGGCATGTTGGAGGGCATGAAAAGGCAGAACACAGAGGATTTTTAGGACAGTGAAAATACTCTATATGATACCATAATGATGCTATGTGCCATTATGCATTTGTACAAACCCATAGACTGTATAAAGCCAAGAGTGAATCATTATGTAAACTTTGAACTTTGGGTAATTATGATCTGTCAATGTAGATTCATCAGTTGCAACAAATGTACCACCGTGGTGGGGAATTTTGATAACTGGAGGTGCTATTCATATTATGGAGTCAGGGGATACCAGAGGAAACTCAATGCTTTCTCTTCAATTTGCTGTGAAATTTTCACTTTTCAAAAAATTAAGTTGCAGTAAGAAAATATTACATTTTATAGATTAGGTGTTAAATAAAAACGTGTGGCTTACATAAGAATAGCAAGCATTTTGAAGTAAACTAGATGTATTAAAAACAAAAAAAGAAGTAAAACAAGCTTTTATATGTCTGTTTCATTTATAATAACCTTAAACTGAGCTTGGGGAAGCAAAGATAATGCCACTTAGGACTTCATTTTTTTTTCTGATCATGTTGACATCCACTGGGAAATAGCAAGGGTAATATCTATCAAAACAAAAAGAAGAATAAAGGGAAAAAAGTGACAGTTTAGAAGAATTAGACATGTGTGAATTTTTCCAGCTGGTGATGGTGTTCTTCTGCAGCCTTAACTATTCTCTATGTGTTCCAAGTTTTCCTTTTTGTCAAAAGGAGCCTCTCAGTTTACTAACAGAAAGCAGCATTTCTTAGGATTTGTTCTATAGAACATTATTTTTATGGGATGTTACTTAGAAAATAAAATATTTTAGGGTTAAATAACTTTGAGAAAGGCTGTGTTAAACACAGGCAAAATTCCCTGCAACATTTTTGTTAAGAGAATTTATGATGCTAATGTGAATTATAAAACTCCAAAGGGGGATATTGTGTATATGATGTTTTCCGAATTTATTTGATGACTAATAGATTTGTCTGAATACCTAAGCACTTTAAGCCAGGGATTTGGCAAAGCAAGGGCTCCTGAGATGTGAGACTCAGCTTTCTGAAACTCATTAGAGGACAACTGAAACTGTGATGATCTTTGCTTAAAATATAAAGAATGATAACATGAGTAAGGGAAAAGGATCTCTAGCTTAAGCTGGTGTATCACTCAGAGCAGGGTGAGCAGTGGTTGATTTAAGGGCAATATTTGACTCCAATTTTGCCCAGGCAGAACCAAGTACAAATGCTACCTCATTCTTAATACCCTACCACCACAATCTTCTAGGTATTAAGTTAGAAAAAGGTAGAGTAAGAAGAAATAGCTATTCATCTTAACAAAGAGAAAATCGCAATACTTGAAGGGACAATTCACCTTTGATCTCGGGGAAATGGGGACTTCAAGAGGTGGTTAATGCTCTGACTTCCATATACAGGTTTTCAAGACCTTCCCCTAGCTTATCCTTCCTCAGGCTCCTCAAAAGGGAACTGGTGAGGCAAGAAGAATTTAGTATCTTACCTTAATGTGCCATTGACACGATGAGGTTCGGTACTCAACAAATCTGAGTATTGGAGCTCACACTCATAATGAAACTGAAAAAGACATTGCTCAATTGGGGTGGGTGAAGCAATTCATAAGATACAACTGAGACAAAACCCAAATACTATCCCTTCCTATCAGGCTGGTTAATCCAGAAAAGGGCCATTTCTAGCAAACATTACCAAAATAAAACTTCCACAGAATCTATGCAAAAGCTTAGGCTTGAAAATTATATTTGGAAAGGTTTGGAGAGTAGAGAAACCCCAACACTATAACTAATCATACTTAACCTGTACTCCCTTGTCCTTGCAGAACGTAAGTGGGGTAAAGGAAGAGGGGGAGATAGAGTCTAAAAAAGTGGTAAAATAATGATTGCTGTGAATAAGTAGAGACATGCAAGTTTATAATGAAACCACCATTTCAATCTGCCACCTAACATGGAAGTGTTGCTAAACTCTAATATAACATTCTGGATTCATTATAGAGACAGAAGGAAAGTAAGGAGATAGATGCTTGAAACGTAATCAAAAGGCTGATGGTAGTCAATGAGTCCACTTGTGAGCTTAAAGTGACCAGAAGACATAGCAAGAACCCAAGGGTCCACTGTGCAACAGAACAAGCAAAAGTAAGTAATGGATTGATAGAACTATTCTAAAGACTGAAGTGTTTTTCAAAAAAACATGAGTAAGGGAAAAGGATCTCTAGCTTAAGCTGGTGTATCACTCAGAGCAGGGTGAGCAGTGGTTGATTTAAGGGCAATATTTGACTCCAATTTTGCCCAGGCAGAACCAAGTACAAATGCTACCTCATTCTTAATACCCTACCACCACAATCTTCTAGGTATTAAGTTAGAAAAAGGTAGAGTAAGAAGAAATAGCTATTCATCTTAACAAAGAGAAAATCGCAATACTTGAAGGGACAATTCACCTTTGATCTCGGGGAAATGGGGACTTCAAGAGGTGGTTAATGCTCTGACTTCCATATACAGGTTTTCAAGACCTTCCCCTAGCTTATCCTTCCTCAGGCTCCTCAAAAGGAACTGGTGAGGCAAGAAGAATTTAGTATCTTACCTTAATGTGCCATTGACACGATGAGGTTCGGTACTCAACAAATCTGAGTATTGGAGCTCACACTCATAATGAAACTGAAAAAGACATTGCTCAATTGGGGTGGGTGAAGCAATTCATAAGATACAACTGAGACAAAACCCAAATACTATCCCTTCCTATCAGGCTGGTTAATCCAGAAAAGGGCCATTTCTAGCAAACATTACCAAAATAAAACTTCCACAGAATCTATGCAAAAGCTTAGGCTTGAAAATTATATTTGGAAAGGTTTGGAGAGTAGAGAAACCCCAACACTATAACTAATCATACTTAACCTGTACTCCCTTGTCCTTGCAGAACGTAAGTGGGGTAAAGGAAGAGGGAGAGATAGAGTCTAAAAAAGTGGTAAAATAATGATTGCTGTGAATAAGTAGAGACATGCAAGTTTATAATGAAACCACCATTTCAATCTGCCACCTAACATGGAAGTGTTGCTAAACTCTAATATAACATTCTGGATTCATTATAGAGACAGAAGGAAAGTAAGGAGATAGATGCTTGAAACGTAATCAAAAGGCTGATGGTAGTCAATGAGTCCACTTGTGAGCTTAAAGTGACCAGAAGACATAGCAAGAACCCAAGGGTCCACTGTGCAACAGAACAAGCAAAAGTAATTGTGATAATGCCCATGGACCAAAACCACTTTTTTCTTTTCCTGAACAAGTCTTGGGATATTTATCAATTTCAAATTAGGGAGAGCTGCATTTAAGGGGAGGAGGAATACTATACCTATAGGAAAATGGAGACTAGTCTTTCTTACTAATATTTCAAAGAGGAGGGAAAGAAAAAAATAAGGACAGTTAAGGTTAAAAAGACACCAGATTTTTTTTTTAATCTTATTATTCATTTTAACACGTTTTTTTTTTTTTACTGGGGGATACTTATAGTTCAATATTTTATGACTTATGCTGAAAAAGAATCTCAATAATACTGCATCATTATCTCTAACAGAATGCACATGAAAGATTTTTTGTTTTGGGGGAGGTGGGGGAAGGAAGGGGCCGGGTGGGCCACTTCTATTGGTCTTTCATTTATCTATTTTCATCCATCTTTGTTCTTTGGCCCATGTGGGCCTCCTATCACAGTGGCCTCTGTTGTCGCAGAGCACCGGCTCTAGGCGCATGCGCTCCAGAGCTCCAGCTCGGTAATTGGACACATGGGTCCAGCTGCTCTGCGGCACGTGGGATTTTCCCAGGCCAGGGATCGAACTGGAGCCCTTTTCACTGCAAGATGGCGTCCTTAACCACTGGACCACCAGGGAAGCCCATGAAAGAATTTTTAATCCTTAAACTTCTAAATAGGACTTTGTGAACCTTAGCTTCCATAAATTGTACATACTGGGGCTTCAGCATTTCAGTCTCTACATGGATCTTCCTTATTTTAAATAAGGCAAAAATTTACGCTATTATAAGCTCCATTGCCACACTTACCAAAAAAGTAGCTGCCAATTTGATGTATAATTAAAGATATTTAAATACTGATATTGAGGTTCTTCACAATTGAAACATACAAAATGAAATATGACCATAGTTTAACAACTTTTGCACAGCTTTGATAGAGTCTCATTGACTTACCTTTTAAATATTAAAAAGGTATCACAGATGTAGACTTGTCATAAAATGAGAAGGCAGTCATATTGTGACGTAAGTCACCCAACTGATTACCAAATATTATTTAAGTTTTCTGACTCCCTAGGCAGATGTTCCCCTCTCTTACATCTATATTTATGTTTTTCCTGAATTATAAGAGTTATATCTCTTTTGATTAAATGTTATCATTAGATATATGCTTATTTTCTAATATTATTTTACTACATTAAACATTTGTTCAGGGTTAATGATGTGCAAACACTGCCCGGTGTATTGAGCGAAAACTGTCTGAATTCACGGTTTAGTAGAGCAGAGTCATAAATAAAGTAATATATATATATTTAAACAAAAATTCCAATAAATTAAAACACCAATATGCCTTATTGATTGCTTAAAAATGTTTCACGAAGGCTGAGAAACTCTTTGAATGACTTCTAGAAGCCAGTTATAACAGCTAGAGAATAAAAGGGAAGAGCAAAGGTTGCAAGCAGAGGTAACAGCATGAGAAAAGGGAGTGAGTCTAACCACTCAGTCATGTCCAACTCTTTCCAACTCCATGGACTGCAACA
Source organism: Tragulus kanchil (assembly GCA_022376925.1). Lineage (NCBI taxonomy): Eukaryota > Metazoa > Chordata > Mammalia > Artiodactyla > Tragulidae > Tragulus > Tragulus kanchil. The sequence goes on from JAIOJX010000028.1 coordinate 127,120,066, forward strand.
CACCTGCCTTCCCTGTCCTTCACCATCTCCTGGAGCTCTCTGAAACTCATGTCCATTGACTCAGTGATGCTATCCAACCATCTCATCCTCTCTCATCCCCTTCTACTTTAGCCTTCAATTTTCCCCAACATCTAGGTCTTTTCCAATGGTTGTCTCTTCCATCAGGTGGCCAAACTATTGGCGCTTCAGCTTCAGCATCATACTTTCCAAAGGATATTCAGGGTTGGTTTCCTTTAGGATTGACTGGTATGATCTCCTTGCACTCCAAGTGACTCTCAAGAGTCTTCTCCACCACCATAGTTCAAATACATTGACAATCCATGGACAAACCATGGATTTCTCTAGGCAAGAATACTGGAGTGAGTAGCCTATCCCTTCTCCAGGGGATCTTCACAACCCAGGGATCTAACTGGAGTTTCCTGCATTGCAGGTAGACTCTTTACCAGCTGAGCTACAAGGGAATTCTGGAGAAAAGGAAATGGAGGTTAAAAAAAATATATTGATGGATTGGATGGGGCATAAACATTATTTCTGTAAAAGTGAGAAACAAGATGTCTGGATAAAATTTTGCACATGGACCAACCCGACAAAAATCAGACACAGAAGACATTACATTTTATGCCTCACTAAAGAGTTTTATTTGGGACATTCTAAAACTTTCTGAGCAAGTTGAATAACTCAATCTTTATGCTGAAGAACAACGTGATAGACTTGTTGCCCTAAAACAAACAGACTGCTGGATATTTCTCAAACAAAGATGGCTTTATTTAGGATCATTAAAAATTTTAATTTGGAGTCTTCAAATATGGAGAGTCATATACAAGTTCCCGTATAGCTAAGGAAGGAAGCTGGCAGACCTATGGCTAAAGAGTTCATGGTTTTCATTTCCTGAGTTCTTGGAAGGAGTCATTGTTTCTTGTTGGGCTCTGCTATCCTCGCAAGGCATGAGAGTGCCCTCTTCTGGTCTCCTAAGCCTATTTAATATTTCTCTTCATTAATTTTTCAAAACTGGAGAAGCAGAAAACCATCTTAAAACTAAAACATGTTAAGAATTGATGAGATCTCTGTTTAGGAAGGGTAAATGTTTAAAATTACTGAAGCTTTTTATTTATGAAAATTAAAAGGATGATGAGAACTTTAAATATGAAAGACAACCTAAAGAGAAGACCAGTTTTTGATAGGCAGTAACATTTTATTTTGGATATACTGAGTATGTATTGTTGTCAAAACATGCATGATACATTGCCAGTCCAGCCTGAAATAAAGGCTTGAAATTCAGTAAGTCAGAGCCAATATTCAGAAGTAATTCATTAACATGCTATCTAAAATTGTGAAGTAGGTTAATATAAGAAAAGAGCTCAGGGAGAAAACTGAGAAAAGAACTAGTGCATAATGTTAAAGAATAAAGTCTTTAAAGTTAACAAAATAAAGAAGAATCTGGAATAGGGAATGAGAAGGCACAGTTAGAATTTTAAACAATTAAGAGAGAAAAATAAAAAGGAAAGAAGTTTTTCAAAGGATGAACTGAAAAGGTAAATGTAGAAAATAGATTTCTAGCAGATTCCATGAAGTGGTAAGAGTGAAAGACAAATTCCAGTGGATAAGAAATCAGAAGATGGTAAGAAAGTGGAGTGAGATGAATCTTGTGAACACTTCAACAATTAAAAGAATATCAACAATTGGACAATTTATGAGATTATAGAGTAGAAAAAATCTTCATAATGAAAAAGACACAGAAGACATTTTATGCCTCACTAAAGAGTTTTATTTGGGACATTCTAAAACTTTCTGAGCAAGTTGAATAACTCAATCTTTATGCTGAAGAACAACGTGATAGACTTGTTGCCCTAAAACAAACAGACTGCTGGATATTTCTCAAACAAAGATGGCTTTATTTAGGATCATTAAAAATTTTAATTTGGAGTCTTCAAATATGGAGAGTCATATACAAGTTCCCGTATAGCTAAGGAAGGAAGCTGGCAGACCTATGGCTAAAGAGTTCATGGTTTTCATTTCCTGAGTTCTTGGAAGGAGTCATTGTTTCTTGTTGGGCTCTGCTATCCTCGCAAGGCATGAGAGTGCCCTCTTCTGGTCTCCTAAGCCTATTTAATATTTCTCTTCATTAATTTTTCAAAACTGGAGAAGCAGAAAACCATCTTAAAACTAAAACATGTTAAGAATTGATGAGATCTCTGTTTAGGAAGGGTAAATGTTTAAAATTACTGAAGCTTTTTATTTATGAAAATTAAAAGGATGATGAGAACTTTAAATATGAAAGACAACCTAAAGAGAAGACCAGTTTTTGATAGGCAGTAACATTTTATTTTGGATATACTGAGTATGTATTGTTGTCAAAACATGCATGATACATTGCCAGTCCAGCCTGAAATAAAGGCTTGAAATTCAGTAAGTCAGAGCCAATATTCAGAAGTAATTCATTAACATGCTATCTAAAATTGTGAAGTAGGTTAATATAAGAAAAGAGCTCAGGGAGAAAACTGAGAAAAGAACTAGTGCATAATGTTAAAGAATAAAGTCTTTAAAGTTAACAAAATAAAGAAGAATCTGGAATAGGGAATGAGAAGGCACAGTTAGAATTTTAAACAATTAAGAGAGAAAAATAAAAAGGAAAGAAGTTTTTCAAAGGATGAACTGAAAAGGTAAATGTAGAAAATAGATTTCTAGCAGATTCCATGAAGTGGTAAGAGTGAAAGACAAATTCCAGTGGATAAGAAATCAGAAGATGGTAAGAAAGTGGAGTGAGATGAATCTTGTGAACACTTCAACAATTAAAAGAATATCAACAATTGGACAATTTATGAGATTATAGAGTAGAAAAAAAATCTTCATAATGAAAAAGCCATATTAGTTGAAAGGAAAAGAGATTTGTTATAACTATCTGAGACCCACTCAGCCAATTTACACATGCAAATCTATCCTTACAATGATCTGTAACATGGATAATGTTATCCTGATGGTAAAGCACAGAGAATAGAGGCTCAGAAACCTTATTTGGTTTGTTGAAGATCCATATGATGAGTCACAGAACTAAGAGTCACCTCAGTTTCTCTGAATCCAGAACCAGTTTTCTTTTTATCTTGATTCACCAAGACTGATGCTATGCAAGAAAAAGGAAAAAAAAATCTTACTTATAATAAAATATTAAAAATAAAAAAAAACAACAACAAACAAACTCATAGAGAACAGAATAGTGGTTGCCAGAGGCAAGGTATGGTAAGTGGGGAAATGGGTGAAGGTGGTCAAGTGGTTTCTTGTTTTTATTTAGTCACTAAGTCGTGTATGACTCTTTGTGACCCCAAGGACTGTAGCCTGCCAGGCTCCTTTTGTTCCAGTCAAGAATACTGGAGGGCTTCCCCCTGGTGGTCCAGTGGGTAAGGACACCGCCTTGCAGTGCAAGGGGTGCCGGTTCGATCCCTGGCCTGGGAAGATCCCACGTGCCGCGGAGCGGCTGGACCGATGTGCCCAATTACCGAGCCGGAGCTCTGGAGTGCATGCGCCCAGAGCCGGCGCTCAGCAACGACAGACGCCACCGCGATGGGAGGCCCACAGGAGCCAAGGAACAAAGACGGATGAAAACAGACAAATGAAAGACCAATAGAAGTGTCCCGCCCGCTCCCCTCCCTCCCCAACCCGACCCTCGCCCAAAAATAAATAAATAAATAAATCTTAAAAAAAAAAAAAAAAAAAAAAAGAATACTGGAGTGAGTCGCCATTTTCCTCTCCAGGGGATCTTCCCATCCCAGGGATCGAAACCCTGTCTCCTACATGGCAGGTGAATTCTTTACCACTGAGTCCCTAGGGAAGCTCTTGGTCAAAAGGTAAAAATTTCCATTTACAAGATTATGCACTTAATCTTAAGGAATTTCCAATTACAAGGTCTGGGTTGTAATGTATAGCATGGTAAATAAAAATTTTTAATTCGTTTCAAAATTCTACACTAGAAACAATGTGTAACTTCAACAATTAAAAGATCAACAATTGGACAATTTATGAGATTATAGAGTAGAAAAAAAATCTTCATAATGAAAAAGCCATATTAGTTGAAAGGAAAAGAGATTGTTATAACTATCTGAGACCCACTCAGCCAATTTACACATGCAAATCTATCCTTACAATGATCTGTAACATGGATAATGTTATCCTGATGGTAAAGCACAGAGAATAGAGGCTCAGAAACCTTATTTGGTTTGTTGAAGATCCATATGATGAGTCACAGAACTAAGAGTCACCTCAGTTTCTCTGAATCCAGAACCAGTTTTCTTTTTATCTTGATTCACCAAGACTGATGCTATGCAAGAAAAAGGAAAAAAAAATCTTACTTATAATAAAATATTAAAAATAAAAAAAAACAACAACAAACAAACTCATAGAGAACAGAATAGTGGTTGCCAGAGGCAAGGTATGGTAAGTGGGGAAATGGGTGAAGGTGGTCAAGTGGTTTCTTGTTTTTATTTAGTCACTAAGTCGTGTATGACTCTTTGTGACCCCAAGGACTGTAGCCTGCCAGGCTCCTTTTGTTCCAGTCAAGAATACTGGAGGGCTTCCCCCTGGTGGTCCAGTGGATAAGGACACCGCCTTGCAGTGCAAGGGGCACCGGTTCGATCCCTGGCCTGGGAAGATCCCACGTGCCGCGGAGCGGCTGGACCGATGTGTCCAATTACCGAGCTAGAGCTCTGGAGCGCAGGCGCCCAGAGCCGGCGCTCAGCAACGACAGACGTCGCTGCGATGGGAGGCCCACAGGAGCCAAGGAACAAAGACGGATGAAAACAGACAAATGAAAGACCAATAGAAGTGGCCCGCCTGCTCCCCTCCCTCCCCAACCCGACCCCCGCCCAAAAATAAATAAATAAATAAATCTTAAAAAAAAAAAAAAAAAAAAAAGAATACTGGAGTGAGTCGCCATTTTCCTCTCCAGGGGATCTTCCCATCCCAGGGATCGAAACCCTGTCTCCTACATGGCAGGTGAATTCTTTACCACTGAGTCCCTAGGGAAGCTCTTGGTCAAAAGGTAAAAATTTCCATTTACAAGATTATGCACTTAATCTTAAGGAATTTCCAATTACAAGGTCTGGGTTGTAATGTATAGCATGGTAAATAAAGTTAATGATATATCTGAAAGTTGCTAATAGACTAGATTTTCAAAATTCTCATCACTAGAAAACAATTGTGTAACTATATGTAGTTATGGTTGTTAATGAGTCTTATTCTGGTAATCATTTTGCAATATGTACTCATATAAGATCATCGTGTTGTACACTTAAACTAAAACAGTGTTATATTTTAATTATATCTCAATAAAACTGATGTTATAAAGCAATGAGTAAAGAAATTTGAAAGCACATGTTTCTCAGGTAAAGTAAACCTATTCTTTCCTTCCTTCAGTAATTACTCGAAATCTTTTTCTCCATAATTATTCCATATTTTTAGTCTCATTTGTGAGCCAGTATGACATGCCCTTCTTCTGTCAGTCCAAAAATAATTATCTGCCAATTTAGCTTGTGTCGTATAAGCAGGAGGTAAGAGTCTTTCTAAAACATTGCTTCAGTAGCAGTTACTGCATCTGAGGAAGATCCTATAAAAAATCCTACCTATGGAAGCTCTACAGACAAAGAACTCCCTCCTTGTTCTTCTCCACTGATCACTTTGGTACTGTCTTCCAGCAGACAGTGAAATTTTCAATATATAATACTGTTAAATAATTCAATTACATGAACACATAATACAGAAGTTTTATTATGTTAAGTATTGTCCTGTCTGGTATGTATAGATCATATTATATTTTACTTATCATATTGTTGTACCAATCATATATGAGATTTATATGAAAGAGTCAGCAGTAAGGAGATAATTTGATTTTTAATGTAAAGGTGTGGGTAGCCATTCCCTGCTTTAGGAGATCTTCCTGACCCAGAGATCAAACCCTTTTCTCCACATTGCAGGCAGAGTCATTGCCATCTGAGCCACCAGGGAAGCCCATAAAGATATAAACTGGTTGTTAAATGTTAATATGTATCTGTAAAGTGAGTCCCATATTGAAATAAATAGGTAGTAAAGAACCTATCCATTACCACACATGTTTCTTCAAAGTACAATAGGAGGAGGAATAAAATTCTGTGGATAGGGTATTTATTCATAGTCATTGTTCAACAACTGACATTTTGTGATCTCATAAAAATGTTAACACCTATTTTCTCATTCATATGTAGCCTTAGGAAAAAAATAAATTGGCCCCAGTCATAATTTATATGGTCACACAATACCTTACTTATACCATAACACTATTTCATCAAAGAATCCTTATATTTGTCATTAAATGACATATTGAAACTCACAACAATTTCACACTGAAGTTTTGTTTTTTTGGTTTTAATATTAGTTATTAGATATATCTGACTCACAAAATGCATGTAGCAAAGACAAATAGGATTCCCCAGATAATAAGGTATGTTGATTTTCCTCAAGAATAATGTGTTGAGCTTCCCTGGTGGTCCAGTGGGTAAGGACACCGCTTTGCAGTGGAAGGGGCGGCAGTTCGATCCCTGGCCTGGGAAGATCCCATGTGCCGCAGAGCGGCTGGACCGATGTGTTCAACTACCGAGCCGGAACTCTGGAGTGCAGGCGCCGAGAGCCGTAGCTCTGCGACAACAGAGGCCACTGCAATGAGAGGCCCACACGGGCCAAAGAACAAAGATGGATGAAAATAGATAAATGAAAGACCAATAGAAGTGGCCTGCCTGCTCCCCACCCTCCCCAACCCGTCCCCCCCACCACCAAAAAAAAAAAAATAATGTGTTACCTAGAGTTCGCTTATGAGTAATCCAAGTTAAATTTGTACCAAAGTTTTCTCATTTTTAAAAAATCAAATAACAGACCTAACATTCTGATCAGATGTCTTTTCTGTGGGAAGCAGCTAGGACTCTACACTGTCTACCAAATAATAACATATTGGGCTTCCCTGGTGGTCCAGTGGATGGAGAGGCCACCTTGTGGTACAGGGGGCTCCAGTTCCATCCTTGGCCTTGGAGGATCCCACATGCTGTGAAGCAGCTAGTTGCTGTGTCCAGTTGCCACTCAGATCTCTGCAGCGAGGGAGGCCACGCCAATGCGAGGCCCACACAGGCCAAGGAATAAAAGATGGAAGAAAAATAAATAAATAAAAAACCAATAAAAGAGGCCATTAAAAAAAAATCCCAAGTGCTGCAACCAAATAATTTTAAAAAGCAATAATTATTATAGCATGTTGTTCTTTACAGCATTGTACTTTATTTCTGGATCTATTAGTACCTTGCCTCTACTCTTCCCCAGTAGCATAATGGACACCTTTCAATCTGGGCAGCTCACCTGCTGGTGTCATATCTTTTTGCTTTTTCATACTGTTCATGGGGTCCTTGTGGCCAAGTATACTGGAGTAGTTTGCCATTTCCTTCTCTAGTGGTTCACATTTTGTCCGAACTCTTCACTAGACCCATCATGGATGGCCCTGGCATGGGAACCTATATTTGCATATACATCTGAAGTTTTGTTTTTTTGGTTTTAATATTAGTTATTAGATATATCTGACTCACAAAATGCATGTAGCAAAGACAAATAGGATTCCCCAGATAATAAGGTATGTTGATTTTCCTCAAGAATAATGTGTTGAGCTTCCCTGGTGGTCCAGTGGGTAAGGACACCGCTTTGCAGTGGAAGGGGCGGCAGTTCGATCCCTGGCCTGGGAAGATCCCATGTGCCGCAGAGCGGCTGGACCGATGTGTTCAACTACCGAGCCGGAACTCTGGAGTGCAGGCGCCGAGAGCCGTAGCTCTGCGACAACAGAGGCCACTGCAATGAGAGGCCCACACGGGCCAAAGAACAAAGATGGATGAAAATAGATAAATGAAAGACCAATAGAAGTGGCCTGCCTGCTCCCCACCCTCCCCAACCCGGCCCCCCCACCACCAAAAAAAAAAAAATAATGTGTTACCTAGAGTTCGCTTATGAGTAATCCAAGTTAAATTTGTACCAAAGTTTTCTCATTTTTAAAAAATCAAATAACAGACCTAACATTCTGATCAGATGTCTTTTCTGTGGGAAGCAGCTAGGACTCTACACTGTCTACCAAATAATAACATATTGGGCTTCCCTGGTGGTCCAGTGGATGGAGAGGCCACCTTGTGGTACAGGGGGCTCCAGTTCCATCCTTGGCCTTGGAGGATCCCACATGCTGTGAAGCAGCTAGTTGCTGTGTCCAGTTGCCACTCAGATCTCTGCAGCGAGGGAGGCCACGCCAATGCGAGGCCCACACAGGCCAAGGAATAAAAGATGGAAGAAAAATAAATAAATAAAAAACCAATAAAAGAGGCCATTAAAAAAAAATCCCAAGTGCTGCAACCAAATAATTTTAAAAAGCAATAATTATTATAGCATGTTGTTCTTTACAGCATTGTACTTTATTTCTGGATCTATTAGTACCTTGCCTCTACTCTTCCCCAGTAGCATAATGGACACCTTTCAATCTGGGCAGCTCACCTGCTGGTGTCATATCTTTTTGCTTTTTCATACTGTTCATGGGGTCCTTGTGGCCAAGTATACTGGAGTAGTTTGCCATTTCCTTCTCTAGTGGTTCACATTTTGTCAGAACTCTTCACTAGACCCATCCATCATGGATGGCCCTGCACAGCATGGCGCATAGCTTCACTGGGTTATGAAAGCACCCTAGCCATGAGAAGGCTGTGATCTATGGGAAATGTCAACTGTTTTAAAGTATCTCACCCCTGTCTAATGGAACAAGGATTAGACTGAAGTCAATGATTTTGATGTGCCACCTACATGTTCATATTAAAGAAATAAATTCAAAAGACCTAACTATAAGTGGTTTATACAGTTTGCTTGTTTTTGTTAACTGATCTTAGTTTAATACACAAATACCATGGTTTAACAAACTCATCTAATGGAATTTTTCATATCATAATAGATGTACTTATGCTTATTCTCATCTCTCCTGGAAGCATTCTCTTCTTTTTCAGTTCCATTTCAAATGAATTATTATATGGTTAATGGCTTCCAAAATATGATGGTGTTTTTGCATTGATTTAGGTATAAAGGACTAAATTAATACAATTTGGAAAATCAAATAGTAAACCTTCAGAAGGATAAAAATAGAACTCTAAGTGAACATCTATACAAAAATAATCCTGTTGCAAACTACTACAACATTAAAATCAAAATAACAAATATCCATTGTTTGAAGCTGTCAGTCATAAAAAGCTACTTTTCAAAGTTGAACTATATAAATATATCAGAAACATTTGGAAATATCAATTTTGCCTCTTATAATATACTAAGGTCTTCTGGATTTATATCATAGACTTACCACTTTCTGATTGTGACGCTTATCTTTATAATATTCAGTATTTCTTTTAAAATACATAGAATGCTACTTGTCTTTATGTTTTATTTTTTTCTACAACATTGTAGACCCCAAGGCCAGGGACGGTGTCATATTTAGCTTTATATTCTCATGGTCACCGAATAAAGTATTTTTGACATTGCAAACATCATTTAATGTGTTTAATTAAAATATGATTCAAAAGACTTAGCATAGCATATGTCAATATACAAAGCACAAAACAAAATGTTTCCCAGCCTTGAAGTGTTTTTAAGATTTGACCTTGATTTTCAGCAAAAGCTTTGAGCAAAGGAGGAAGAAAGGATTTGGTTGCTGCAGTTATCTCTTTTAATGAAAAATCTTTTGCTTATTTTTCTTTACAGTCTTTCACATCTATTGGTTTGTTTACCAGTGACCTAATAATGCTATAGGTCTGATTTTTTCCTTGATTCTCAACACCATAGTGAAATTTTGTCCAATTCTTTGACCACCTGAGGATGAATGCAATTCAAAAAATTTATCAGTGCAAATCAGACAAACATATAAACTGACAATTAGGAAAATTATAGTTATTCACAATATTTTTATAACAAAGTATATCAGTAAACACTTCTCTCAATGATCAAAACAGCTAAATAATATTTTAATATCATCTTCAATGATCAATTTCTTCTGATTATATGTGTTTTCAATTTAAATATGATTATCTTTAGAACTGTGGAAATTTGATCCATACTTGGTTGAATCCATGCATGCAGAACTGACAGATTTATTAATAGAGGGATGATTGTATCTTATTTTATTTGCACATTCTTTTCATTTACTGATTATAAATATGTGCCTATAAAGTAGCAAAAAGTTTCAGAACTTGAAAATTTCAAATAGTTCTGTTGCAAACTACTACAACATTAAAATCAAAATAACAAATATCCATTGTTTGAAGCTGTCAGTCATAAAAAGCTACTTTTCAAAGTTGAACTATATAAATATATCAGAAACATTTGGAAATATCAATTTTGCCTCTTATAATATACTAAGGTCTTCTGGATTTATATCATAGACTTACCACTTTCTGATTGTGACGCTTATCTTTATAATATTCAGTATTTCTTTTAAAATACATAGAATGCTACTTGTCTTTATGTTTTTTTTTTTTCTACACCATTGTAGACCCCAAGGCCAGGGACGGTGTCATATTTAGCTTTATATTCTCATGGTCACCGAATAAAGTATTTTTGACATTGCAAACATCATTTAATGTGTTTAATTAAAATATGATTCAAAAGACTTAGCATAGCATATGTCAATATACAAAGCACAAAACAAAATGTTTCCCAGCCTTGAAGTGTTTTTAAGATTTGACCTTGATTTTCAGCAAAAGCTTTGAGCAAAGGAGGAAGAAAGGATTTGGTTGCTGCAGTTATCTCTTTTAATGAAAAATCTTTTGCTTATTTTTCTTTACAGTCTTTCACATCTATTGGTTTGTTTACCAGTGACCTAATAATGCTATAGGTCTGATTTTTTCCTTGATTCTCAACACCATAGTGAAATTTTGTCCAATTCTTTGACCACCTGAGGATGAATGCAATTCAAAAAATTTATCAGTGCAAATCAGACAAACATATAAACTGACAATTAGGAAAATTATAGTTATTCACAATATTTTTATAACAAAGTATATCAGTAAACACTTCTCTCAATGATCAAAACAGCTAAATAATATTTTAATATCATCTTCAATGATCAATTTCTTCTGATTATATGTGTTTTCAATTTAAATATGATTATCTTTAGAACTGTGGAAATTTGATCCATACTTGGTTGAATCCATGCATGCAGAACTGACAGATTTATTAATAGAGGGATGATTGTATCTTATTTTTATTTGCACATTCTTTTCATTTACTGATTATAAATATGTGCCTATAAAGTAGAGTCGAAAATAAGTAAATTTTACGAAGTAAGGCCATTTAAAAAAAGAAAATTTCAAATAGTTCTTTGACTACATCTTAATTAATGGGTTGGTATAGTACAAGACAAAGTTTTACTTATATAATGACTAATATAATAATTGTTAATAAATTAACACCTTTTTAATCAACTTAAAAATGGTTCCTTGCAATGCACTATAGACACAGAAAAAGAAACTCTCCAGAACAATTCTCTGCCGATGAAAACATACATCCAAGTGTGTGTTGACTCTGAATAAGCTGCTTTGTAACTTTAGTTCTATCTGTACCTGCAATTTCCTTTTTTCATGAAATCTGACACAAATATAGGTTCTGATGGTTAGAATGTGTCTATCATGAGAAGTCATGATTCTGCCTACCACAAGTATTTTGACCTTTTTTTTTTTTTTGACTCTTTACAAAAATAGACAAGACACTGCAGTGTCAGTTACCTATTTCACTTTATATTACTTTCAATCCAAAGATTGTTATAAACGTCTAACTCAGTGTCTTCTTTCATTAAATAATAATTCATCTTACCTGGTTCCTCTTGAATATGTAAATGGGAATATCAGCAATTCTCATGGAAATGCCAGTCCTATAAGCTTAAAACTGGCAACAAAATCAGCTATTAGAGAAATAATACTATTAGGTAATGAATAAATATGCTAAAATGCTTTGATATAGAGTATTATTTCCATTTTTATATCTTTCATTAATTCTTTAAGGTAGACTGAATAAAAGAAAAAAGCATGATTTTATGTTTTCAAATTGTTATATTTGTTATAGATAAAAATATATCTTAATTTCTCATGTTTTCCAACTAATATTTTCTTTATTTTCTCCAGTGACAATAACTGTAAAAACATATTTTTAAAAAGTAGAATGCAGCTGGAGGAAAAGCCGTGCTGGATGAAAAGCCGCGCCGGACGAAAAGCCGCACCACCGTGCTGCCACACTGCCACGGGTAAGTTCAAACACTCCTAGTGGAGGGCTTGATGAACGGAGAGGGCAAGTCACGGGTTGCTGACCAGGGACTGGGCATGAGCCAGACGGGAAAGCTCGAGCCCACCTTTGGGACTAGGACGCGTAACCAGCAGTGCGCGTGTGCCAGTGGCGGAGGAGCCCGCGCTTCCCTAGAGCTGCAGCAACAGCGGAGGAAGCCGGGAGAAGAGCAGAGATTGGAGGCTACTGGCGGATGCGCAGTAGAGCTGGGGCGCCCCCCTCCAACACGGGACGTATGCGCCACGGCCCCCACCCGACGGACTGGGATCAGCCCGCCACCCCGGCCAGCACCCAAGCTGGCAGCGAAGCCTTCGTTTTGCTGAAAACAGAAACAGAAACTATAGCAACTGGGCCTATAAGGGAAAGACTACGCCATTAAGACACCACCATCAAAAGCAGATTGGTTTCCAAAAGGCAGATGAGAAGATAAACACCAGGGACAGTACTTACCTTTTTTTTGCTTATTTGTTGTGCACTATTTTGTTTATTCGATTGATTGGTTTGGTTTGGGTTTTGTTTGTTTGTTTTGTTTTTGTTTGCTTGTTTCTGGTTTTTTGTTTTGTTTTGGTTTTTGGTCTCTTATTAATTTTTTCTGCCCTTTTTAATTTCTTTTTTTGACTTTTATTTTATTGTATTGTATTTTTTTAATTTTAATTCTTGGAAACTTCTAATACTCTTTCCTCTTTGCCACTGCTTTCTCCCTCTATGTTCCAAATGTAAAACCTTTTCCTATCTACCAAGTGGGAATATCAGCAATACTTTGATGTAAAATTCTTGAATAAATATGCTAAAATGCTTTGATATAGAGTATTATTTCCATTTTTATATCTTTCATTAATTCTTTAAGGTAGACTGAATAAAAGAAAAAAGCATGATTTTATGTTTTCAAATTGTTATATTTGTTATAGATAAAAATATATCTTAATTTCTCATGTTTTCCAACTAATATTTTCTTTATTTTCTCCAGTGACAATAACTGTAAAAACATATTTTTAAAAAGTAGAATGCAGCTGGAGGAAAAGCCGTGCTGGATGAAAAGCCGCGCCGGACGAAAAGCCGCACCACCGTGCTGCCACACTGCCACGGGTAAGTTCAAACACTCCTAGTGGAGGGCTTGATGAACGGAGAGGGCAAGTCACGGGTTGCTGACCAGGGACTGGGCATGAGCCAGACGGGAAAGCTCGAGCCCACCTTTGGGACTAGGACGCGTAACCAGCAGTGCGCGTGTGCCAGTGGCGGAGGAGCCCGCGCTTCCCTAGAGCTGCAGCAACAGCGGAGGAAGCCGGGAGAAGAGCAGAGATTGGAGGCTACTGGCGGATGCGCAGTAGAGCTGGGGCGCCCCCCTCCAACACGGGACGTATGCGCCACGGCCCCCACCCGACGGACTGGGATCAGCCCGCCACCCCGGCCAGCACCCAAGCTGGCAGCGAAGCCTTCGTTTTGCTGAAAACAGAAACAGAAACTATAGCAACTGGGCCTATAAGGGAAAGACTACGCCATTAAGACACCACCATCAAAAGCAGATTGGTTTCCAAAAGGCAGATGAGAAGATAAACACCAGGGACAGTACTTACCTTTTTTTTGCTTATTTGTTGTGCACTATTTTGTTTATTCGATTGATTGGTTTGGTTTGGGTTTTGTTTGTTTGTTTTGTTTTTGTTTGCTTGTTTCTGGTTTTTTGTTTTGTTTTGGTTTTTGGTCTCTTATTAATTTTTTCTGCCCTTTTTAATTTCTTTTTTTGACTTTTATTTTATTGTATTGTATTTTTTTAATTTTAATTCTTGGAAACTTCTAATACTCTTTCCTCTTTGCCACTGCTTTCTCCCTCTATGTTCCAAATGTAAAACCTTTTCCTATCTACCAAGATCCTCTAGATAAATATTTCCTATCTTCCTGTCTCCACTATTCTCTTCCTGCTGCACTAAACAATACAACACACTAATCTTTGCTACCTAACCCTATAAAATCCGTCCAAGGCAAATCTACTCCTTCTCATTACCGATACACTCTCCTCCTCAACCCCAACACATGTCCTACTTAAAAATTGCTCTCATTGTAATTATTCAAGCCAGGACCTTGCCCGGGATCAATTGTTCCAGGCACTATATTAATTAATTAAGAGCTTAACGGGCAAGTATCATCTTTGATTGCGTGATTTGCCAGAAAGATTTCCTGGGCTGTATCTCTGTAAAACAGGTCAGTTGCAAGTATTGCTGTGTATGTATGTATATCTTACAACTATGTTAGAAAACATCTGCATGCTTTTATGAATGTCACCCACCAGGGACACACCTATTGTTCCTCAGATGCTAGTATTTGAACTAATATCACGGAACACCATCGCAAACCAGACATAGAGCCTACACCCCCTGACCAATCATCAAACCAAGGATCCTTGGAGCCAAAACCCTGATGCCAACACCCCACACTATCAAAAAACATACAACACTAGAGATTGTTCACCTGTAAACAAGACCTAACACCATCCAAGTCACAAACCACTGAACCCTTCTACAAGGACAGAAACCCAAAGGAAGGAGAAGTCAACCAAGAAGTCTGGTGGGAAAAAGAACTCCACACACACAGACACACACTAAGAAACAAAAATTAACCTAATAATGAAATGACAGAGAAACATTGCACAAATGAAGGACCAAGCTAGAGACACATCGCTTCAAATGACAGAGGAGGAGATAGACAAATTATCTGAGAGAGAATTCAGAAAAGCTATACTAATGAGGATTCAAAACACCGAAAACAGAATATTAGAGGAAATTAGTGCACTGAGAAGAGACATGCAGGAAATGAAAAATAAGCAAATAGAGACCATCAACTCAATTGCTGTAGAAGGTCTCAACAGTAGAGTATCAGAGGCTGAAGAACGGATAAGTGAGCTGGAAGACAGAATGGTGGAAATAAGTGCTGAAGAACAGAACAAAGCCCAAAGAATTAAAAGAACTGAGGACAGCCTCAGAGACCTATGGGACAATATTGAAAGCCACTGCTTTCTCCCTCTATGTTCCAAATGTAAAACCTTTTCCTATCTACCAAGATCCTCTAGATAAATATTTCCTATCTTCCTGTCTCCACTATTCTCTTCCTGCTGCACTAAACAATACAACACACTAATCTTTGCTACCTAACCCTATAAAATCCGTCCAAGGCAAATCTACTCCTTCTCATTACCGATACACTCTCCTCCTCCTCAACCCCAACACATGTCCTACTTAAAAATTGCTCTCATTGTAATTATTCAAGCCAGGACCTTGCCCGGGATCAATTGTTCCAGGCACTATATTAATTAATTAAGAGCTTAACGGGCAAGTATCATCTTTGATTGCGTGATTTGCCAGAAAGATTTCCTGGGCTGTATCTCTGTAAAACAGGTCAGTTGCAAGTATTGCTGTGTATGTATGTATATCTTACAACTATGTTAGAAAACATCTGCATGCTTTTATGAATGTCACCCACCAGGGACACACCTATTGTTCCTCAGATGCTAGTATTTGAACTAATATCACGGAACACCATCGCAAACCAGACATAGAGCCTACACCCCCTGACCAATCATCAAACCAAGGATCCTTGGAGCCAAAACCCTGATGCCAACACCCCACACTATCAAAAAACATACAACACTAGAGATTGTTCACCTGTAAACAAGACCTAACACCATCCAAGTCACAAACCACTGAACCCTTCTACAAGGACAGAAACCCAAAGGAAGGGAGAAGTCAACCAAGAAGTCTGGTGGGAAAAAGAACTCCACACACACAGACACACACTAAGAAACAAAAATTAACCTAATAATGAAATGACAGAGAAACATTGCACAAATGAAGGACCAAGCTAGAGACACATCGCTTCAAATGACAGAGGAGGAGATAGACAAATTATCTGAGAGAGAATTCAGAAAAGCTATACTAATGAGGATTCAAAACACCGAAAACAGAATATTAGAGGAAATTAGTGCACTGAGAAGAGACATGCAGGAAATGAAAAATAAGCAAATAGAGACCATCAACTCAATTGCTGTAGAAGGTCTCAACAGTAGAGTATCAGAGGCTGAAGAACGGATAAGTGAGCTGGAAGACAGAATGGTGGAAATAAGTGCTGAAGAACAGAACAAAGCCCAAAGAATTAAAAGAACTGAGGATAGCCTCAGAGACCTATGGGACAATATTAAACGCACCAACATTAGAATTATAGGAGTTCCAGAGGAAGAAGAGGGGAAGAAAGGCTACGAAAAAATTCTTGAAGAGGTTATAGTGGAAAACTTCTGCATGGGAAAGGAAATAGTCAACCAAGTCCAAGAAGCACAAAGAGTTCCATACAGGAGAAACCCCAGAAGAAACATACCAAGGCACATTCTAATCAAACTAACACAGACTAAATATAAAGACAGATTACTAAAAGCAGCTAGAAGCAAACAACAAATAACATATAAAGGAAACCCCATACGTCTAACTGCGGATCTTTCAACAGAAGCCCTGCAGGCCAGAAGAGAATGGCAAGACATATTTAAACAGCTAAAAGAGAATAACCTCCAACCAAGAATTCTCTACCCGGCAAGAATCTCATTCAGAATCGATGGAGAAGTCAAAAGTTTCACAGAGAAGCAAAAACTAATAGAATTCTGTACCACAAAACCAGCCCTACAACAGGTGTTAAAGGGCCTGATAGAGCCAATAAATACAAGAGTAGGAGAAGTCCTACAAATCAAACCCCAAACTTCTAAGAAGATGACAATAGAAACATTCATATCAATGATCACTTTGAACATAATTGGACTAAATGCTGCAACCAAATGACACAGGCTGGCTGAATGGATCCAGAAGCAAGACCCATATATATGCTGTTTACAAGAGACCCATTTCAGACCTAGAGACACTCATAGACTGAAAGTGAAAGGCTGGAAAAAGATATTCCATGCAAATGGAAATCATAAGAAAGCTGGAGGAGCAATCCTCATATCAGACAAAATAGACTTTAAAGTAAAGAAGATTCTAAGAGACCAGGTAGGTCACTACATCATGATTAAGGGATCTATCCAAGAGGAAGACATAACAGTCATAACAGTCATGAATATGCCCAACACAGGGGCACCTCAATACATAAGACAGGTACTTTCAGACTTAAAAGAAGAAATCAACAATAACACAATAATACTAGGAGACTTTAACACTCCTCTCACACCAATGGACAGATCATCCAAATGCTGAGAAGGTAAGTGAGCTGGAAGGGGACAGAATGGTGGAAATAAGTGCTGAAGAACAGAACAAAGCCCAAAGAATTAAAAGAACTGAGGATAGCCTCAGAGACCTATGGGACAATATTAAACGCACCAACATTAGAATTATAGGAGTTCCAGAGGAAGAAGAGGGGAAGAAAGGCTACGAAAAAATTCTTGAAGAGGTTATAGTGGAAAACTTCTGCATGGGAAAGGAAATAGTCAACCAAGTCCAAGAAGCACAAAGAGTTCCATACAGGAGAAACCCCAGAAGAAACATACCAAGGCACATTCTAATCAAACTAACACAGACTAAATATAAAGACAGATTACTAAAAGCAGCTAGAAGCAAACAACAAATAACATATAAAGGAAACCCCATACGTCTAACTGCGGATCTTTCAACAGAAGCCCTGCAGGCCAGAAGAGAATGGCAAGACATATTTAAACAGCTAAAAGAGAATAACCTCCAACCAAGAATTCTCTACCCGGCAAGAATCTCATTCAGAATCGATGGAGAAGTCAAAAGTTTCACAGAGAAGCAAAAACTAATAGAATTCTGTACCACAAAACCAGCCCTACAACAGGTGTTAAAGGGCCTGATAGAGCCAATAAATACAAGAGTAGGAGAAGTCCTACAAATCAAACCCCAAACTTCTAAGAAGATGACAATAGAAACATTCATATCAATGATCACTTTGAACATAATTGGACTAAATGCTGCAACCAAATGACACAGGCTGGCTGAATGGATCCAGAAGCAAGACCCATATATATGCTGTTTACAAGAGACCCATTTCAGACCTAGAGACACTCATAGACTGAAAGTGAAAGGCTGGAAAAAGATATTCCATGCAAATGGAAATCATAAGAAAGCTGGAGGAGCAATCCTCATATCAGACAAAATAGACTTTAAAGTAAAGAAGATTCTAAGAGACCAGGTAGGTCACTACATCATGATTAAGGGATCTATCCAAGAGGAAGACATAACAGTCATAACAGTCATGAATATGCCCAACACAGGGGCACCTCAATACATAAGACAGGTACTTTCAGACTTAAAAGAAGAAATCAACAATAACACAATAATACTAGGAGACTTTAACACTCCTCTCACACCAATGGACAGATCATCCAAACAGAAAATTAATAAAGAAACACAAGCCTTAAATGCCACACTGGAAAAGATAGACCTCATCAATATCTTTAGGACGTTGCATCCAAAAGCAATAGAATACACTTTCTTCTCAAGTGCTCATGGAACATTCTCCAGGATAGACCATATCCTGGGCCACAAATCTAACCTCAGTCAATTCAAGAAAACTGAAATTATATCAACCATCTTCTCGGACCACAATGCAATGAGACTAGAGATCAAACTACAGAAAAAAAGCTGCTAAAAACACAAACACATGGAGATAAAACAATACATACCTAAAAAACCAACTGATTACTGAGGAAATCAAAGGAGAAATAAAACAATTCCTAGAAGAAAATGACAATGAACACACAACAGCGCAAAACCTATGGGATACCGCAAAAGCAGTTCTAAGAGGGAAATTTATAGCAATACAATCCCACCTCAAGAAACTAGGAAAATATGAAGCAGATGACCTAACTCTTCACTTAAAACAATTGGAGAAAGAAGAACAAAAACACACCAAAGCCAGCAGCAGAAGAGAAATCATAAATATCAGAGCAGAAATAAATGAGAAAGAAATGAAAGAAACAATAGTACAGATAAATAAAACAAAAAGCTGGTTCTTTGAAAAGGTAAACAAATTTGACAAGTCACTTGCCAGACTCATCAAGAAAAAGAGAGAGAAGAACCAGATCAACAAATTCAAAAATGAAAACGGAGAGATACAACAGAGAATGCAGAAATCCAAAGGATTCTAAGAGACTATTATGAACAACTCTATGGCAACAGACTGGACAACCTCGAAGAAACGGACAGTTTCTTGGAGAGGATTAATCTCCCAAGACTGAGCCAGGAAGAAACAGAAACTTTGAACAACCCAATCACAAGCTCAGAAATCAACTTTGTGATTAAAAATCTACCCAAAAATAAAAGCCCAGGGCCAGATGGCTTCACAGACGAATTCTACCAAACATTTAAAGAAGAGCTAATGCCTGTCCATCTAAAACTCTTCCAAAAAATTGCACAGGAAGGAACACTTCCAAACACATTCTACGAGGCCACCATCACCCTGATACCAAAACCAGGCAAAGACAAGACAAAAAAGGAAAATCATAGGCCAATTTCACTGATGAACTTAGATGCCAAGATCCTCAACAAAATCCTAGCAAACAGAATTCAACAACACATCAAAAAGCTCATTCATCACGATCAAGTTGGGTTCATCTCCCAGGCATGCAAAGATTCTTCAATATATGCAAATCAATCAATGTGAAAACAACAAATTGAGAGTCATCTCGGATAGACAATTCCTAGAAGAAAATAAAACAATTTGAACATAAAACTAGAACAAAAGGCTGCTAAAAACACAAACACATGGAGATAAAACAATACATACCTAAAAAACCAACTGATTACTGAGGAAATCAAAGGAGAAATAAAACAATTCCTAGAAGAAAATGACAATGAACACACAACAGCGCAAAACCTATGGGATACCGCAAAAGCAGTTCTAAGAGGGAAATTTATAGCAATACAATCCCACCTCAAGAAACTAGGAAAATATGAAGCAGATGACCTAACTCTTCACTTAAAACAATTGGAGAAAGAAGAACAAAAACACACCAAAGCCAGCAGCAGAAGAGAAATCATAAATATCAGAGCAGAAATAAATGAGAAAGAAATGAAAGAAACAATAGTACAGATAAATAAAACAAAAAGCTGGTTCTTTGAAAAGGTAAACAAATTTGACAAGTCACTTGCCAGACTCATCAAGAAAAAGAGAGAGAAGAACCAGATCAACAAATTCAAAAATGAAAACGGAGAGATACAACAGAGAATGCAGAAATCCAAAGGATTCTAAGAGACTATTATGAACAACTCTATGGCAACAGACTGGACAACCTCGAAGAAACGGACAGTTTCTTGGAGAGGATTAATCTCCCAAGACTGAGCCAGGAAGAAACAGAAACTTTGAACAACCCAATCACAAGCTCAGAAATCAACTTTGTGATTAAAAATCTACCCAAAAATAAAAGCCCAGGGCCAGATGGCTTCACAGACGAATTCTACCAAACATTTAAAGAAGAGCTAATGCCTGTCCATCTAAAACTCTTCCAAAAAATTGCACAGGAAGGAACACTTCCAAACACATTCTACGAGGCCACCATCACCCTGATACCAAAACCAGGCAAAGACAAGACAAAAAAGGAAAATCATAGGCCAATTTCACTGATGAACTTAGATGCCAAGATCCTCAACAAAATCCTAGCAAACAGAATTCAACAACACATCAAAAAGCTCATTCATCACGATCAAGTTGGGTTCATCTCCCAGGCATGCAAAGATTCTTCAATATATGCAAATCAATCAACGTGATACACCATATCAACAAATTGAGAGACAAAAATCACATGATCATCTCAATAGAAGCAGAAAAAGCCTTTGACAAAATACAACATCCATTTATGATAAAAACTGTTCAGAAAATAGGCATAGAAGGAACCTATCTCAACATAATAAAAGCCATCTATGAGAAGCCTACAGCGAACATTATCCTTAACGGTGAAAAACTGAAAGTATTCCCTCTAAGATCAGGAACAAGACAGGGGTGTCCACTTTCACCACTCTTATTTTTCACCATAGTCCTGGAAGTCCTAGCAACAGCAATAAGAGAAGAGAAAGAAATCAATGGAATCCAGATTGGAAACGAAGAAATCAAGGTCTCTCTTTTTGCAGACAACATGATATTATACATAGAAAATCCCAAAGACTCTATTACAAAGCTACTAGAGCTAATCAACGAATTCAGCAAAGTTGCAGGATACAAGTCAACATACAGAAATCACTGGCATTCCTATACACAAACAATGAAAAATCAGAAAATGAAATCAAAGAGGCAGTCCCCTTCACCATTGCAACCAAAAGAATCAAATATCTAGGAATAAACCTACCCAAAGAAACAGAAGAATTGTACACAGAAAATTACAAGACACTCATGAGAGACATTAGAGAAGACTTAAACAGATGGAGAGATATTCCATGTTCCTGGGTCGGAAGAATCAATATTGTGAAAATGATCATACTACCAAATATCTACAGATTCAATGCAATACCTATCCAACTACCATTGACATTTTTCACAGAACTAGACCAAACAATAACACAGTTCATGAAAAAAATATTCCATGATTAAACACTCCGGCTCTCAAACATCTACCAAAATTTAAAGAAGAGCTAATGCCTGTCCATCTAAAACTCTTCCAAAAAATTGCACAGGAAGGAACACTTCCAAACACATTCTACGAGGCCACCATCACCCTGATACCAAAACCAGGCAAAGACAAGACAAAAAAGGAAAATCATAGGCCAATTTCACTGATGAACTTAGATGCCAAGATCCTCAACAAAATCCTAGCAAACAGAATTCAACAACACATCAAAAAGCTCATTCATCACGATCAAGTTGGGTTCATCTCCCAGGCATGCAAAGATTCTTCAATATATGCAAATCAATCAACGTGATACACCATATCAACAAATTGAGAGACAAAAATCACATGATCATCTCAATAGAAGCAGAAAAAGCCTTTGACAAAATACAACATCCATTTATGATAAAAACTGTTCAGAAAATAGGCATAGAAGGAACCTATCTCAACATAATAAAAGCCATCTATGAGAAGCCTACAGCGAACATTATCCTTAACGGTGAAAAACTGAAAGTATTCCCTCTAAGATCAGGAACAAGACAGGGGTGTCCACTTTCACCACTCTTATTTTTCACCATAGTCCTGGAAGTCCTAGCAACAGCAATAAGAGAAGAGAAAGAAATCAATGGAATCCAGATTGGAAACGAAGAAATCAAGGTCTCTCTTTTTGCAGACAACATGATATTATACATAGAAAATCCCAAAGACTCTATTACAAAGCTACTAGAGCTAATCAACGAATTCAGCAAAGTTGCAGGATACAAGTCAACATACAGAAATCACTGGCATTCCTATACACAAACAATGAAAAATCAGAAAATGAAATCAAAGAGGCAGTCCCCTTCACCATTGCAACCAAAAGAATCAAATATCTAGGAATAAACCTACCCAAAGAAACAGAAGAATTGTACACAGAAAATTACAAGACACTCATGAGAGACATTAGAGAAGACTTAAACAGATGGAGAGATATTCCATGTTCCTGGGTCGGAAGAATCAATATTGTGAAAATGATCATACTACCAAATATCTACAGATTCAATGCAATACCTATCCAACTACCATTGACATTTTTCACAGAACTAGACCAAACAATAACACAGTTCATATGGAAACACAAAAGACCTCGAATAGCCAAAGCAATCCTGAGGAAGAAGAATGGAGCTGGAGGGATCAGCCTTCCTAACTTCAGACTGTACTACAAAGCAACAGCCATCAAGACAGTTTGGTACTGGCACAAAAACAGAACTATAGACCAATGGAACAAGATAGAGAACCCAGAGATAAACTGACGCATCTATGGGTACCTTATTTTTGACAAAGGAGGAAAAACTATAAAATGGGACAAAGACAGCCTTTTCAACAGTGGTGCTGGGAGAATTGGACAGCTACATGCAAAAAAATGAAGTTGGAACATTCCCTGACACCATACACTAAGATCAACTCAAAATCGATTAAAGACCTAAGTGGAAGACCAGAAACCATCAAACTCTTAGAGGAGAATATAGGCAAAACCCTCAAGGACATCAATCAAAGCAAGATCTTCTCTGACCCTCCTACTAGAATAGCAGAACTCAAAAGACAAATGAACATGTGGGACCTAATGAAACTTATAAGCTTTTGTACAGCTAAAGAAATTACAAAAAAGCTGAACAGACACCCCACAGAGTGGGAGAAATCCATAGCAAATGAAACAACAGACAAAGAATTAATCTCCAAAATCTACAAGCAACTCAGACAACTCAGCACAGAAATAACAAACAACTCAATCAAAAAATGGGAAAAAGATTTAAAGAGACGCCTCTCCAAAGAGGACATACAGATGGCCCTAAAGCACATGAAACGATGCTCAACCTCGCTTATAATTAGAGAAATGCAAATTAAAACTACAATGAGATACCACCTCACATCCGTCAGAATGGCCATCATCAAAAAATCTGCAGACAATAAATGCTGGAGAGGGTGCGGAGAAAAGGGAACCCTCTTGCATTGCTGGTGGGAATGTCAATTGATACAGCCTCTATGGAAGATAGTATGGAGATTCCTTAAAAGACTAAAAATAGAAGCACCCTATGACCCAGCAATCCCACTACTGGGCCTATATCCTGATGAAATCAAAACTGAAAGAAGCACCTGTACCCCAATGTTCATTGCAGCTCTATACAATAGCTAGAACATGGAAGCAACCTAGATTTCCATCGATGAATGAACGGATACAGAACTTCTGGTACATACAATGCGATACTAGTCAGCTGTTAAAAGAAATGCAGAAGACTCAGTCCTAATGAGGTGGGTAACTCTAGAATCTATCATAAAAAGTGAAGTAAGTCAAAAAGAGAAAGACAAGTACAGTACACTTGTGGGGCTCTGAATTGAAAGAGGACTGTTTTAAGCATAAAGAAGCTTAAGAACATTGTTTCAGCTTGGAGCTAAGATGGCGCCTACAGGAAGGGATATGGAAATGAAGGGAAGCTTAAGTGCATTGTTTAAAGAAGCTTAAGCACATGTTTGCAGCTAAGATGGCGCCTACAGGAAGAGGCAGGGCGTGATCTAAATTGTTAATTGATGGTCAAAATTTCTGATTGGTTCCCCTGGCTGCCGCGCTCGTGAATGATTGTTTGGCCTTTAGCTTGATTGGTGTAATCTATAGGAAGTCCCGTGCAAAACCCCCTTCACTTGCCTATAAAAGCTGTGGATCTTCATTAATAAAGCGGAACTACTTCGATGGAACCCCTGTCGCGTCTGATTGTCCCTTGCCTTCAGCCGAGGGGCTGGCGGGGCGGACAGTTCGAGATTTGCCTCTCTCCGAGATCTCCCGGTTCGCGGGAGTAATCCCTGCTGCCTTCCCTTTCTGCGGAAGGTCCCGCAGAAGCTGGCGCCCAACGTGGGGCTCGACTGCGAAAGTAGAAGGCAGCATCACCGTGCGGGTTTGAAAGAGAACCGACGAAGCGGCCGACGGGCCTCAGCGTGGCGCCTCCTCTAGAGGGCATCTTCTCGGAGTAATCCGGATTTCAAGGTGAATCTCCCCTTTATCGCGCCACTCCCGAGAGGGTGGGGGTTTAGGTAGTCACAAAAATACTGAGCGCTACTTTCCTTTGTTTTTCCTTCTTTACTTTAATTCCTACTTGTCTCTCTGATTCGAGACTTCCAGCGAACAGGTGGACAGTCTAAAAGCAACTGACGGGTCTGGCCAGGGTACTCTCTGGCGACTTCAAGCGAACCCCCAGCAGCAGCCCGACTGGGTGGAAGCCTCTCTTTCTATCATAAAAGGTGAAGTAATGAACGGATACAGAACTTCTGGTACATACAATGCGATACTAGTCAGCTGTTAAAAGAAATGCAGAAGACTCAGTCCTAATGAGGTGGGTAACTCTAGAATCTATCATAAAAAGTGAAGTAAGTCAAAAAGAGAAAGACAAGTACAGTACACTTGTGGGGCTCTGAATTGAAAGAGGACTGTTTTAAGCATAAAGAAGCTTAAGAACATTGTTTCAGCTTGGAGCTAAGATGGCGCCTACAGGAAGGGATATGGAAATGAAGGGAAGCTTAAGTGCATTGTTTAAAGAAGCTTAAGCACATGTTTGCAGCTAAGATGGCGCCTACAGGAAGAGGCAGGGCGTGATCTAAATTGTTAATTGATGGTCAAAATTTCTGATTGGTTCCCCTGGCTGCCGCGCTCGTGAATGATTGTTTGGCCTTTAGCTTGATTGGTGTAATCTATAGGAAGTCCCGTGCAAAACCCCCTTCACTTGCCTATAAAAGCTGTGGATCTTCATTAATAAAGCGGAACTACTTCGATGGAACCCCTGTCGCGTCTGATTGTCCCTTGCCTTCAGCCGAGGGGCTGGCAGGGCGGACAGTTCGAGATTTGCCTCTCTCCGAGATCTCCCGGTTCCGCGGGAGTAATCCCTGCTGCCTTCCCTTTCTGCGGAAGGTCCCCGCAGAAGCTGGCGCCCAACGTGGGGCTCGACTGCGAGAAAGTAGAAGGCAGCATCACCGTGCGGGTTTGAAAGAGAACCGACGAAGCGGCCGACGGGCCTCAGCGTGGCGCCTCCCTCTAGAGGGGCATCTTCTCGGAGTAATCCGGATTTCAAGGTGAATCTCCCCCTTTATCGCGCCACTCCCGAGAGGGTGGGGGTTTAGGGTAGTCACAAAAATACTGAGCGCTACTTTCCTTTGTTTTTCCTTCTTTACTTTAATTCCTACTTTCTTGTTCTCTCTGATTCGAGACTTCCAGCGAACAGGTGGACAGTCTAAAAAGCAACTGACGGGGTCTGGCCAGGGTACTCTCTGGCGACTTCAGAAGGCTTTAAGACAGTCCGCCCCAGTAGCAGCAGCCCGACTGGGTGGAAGCCTCTCTTTTCTATATTTCAAATTGAGGACACGGTCTAAACCTCTCCCGTGCGGGCACGGGTCAGGCATTTAAAAGCCATTAGGGCGCCTGCCGCTTGAAGACTCCCGTGACAGGATAAGGGGGTCACGGAACGGGCCAGAGTCTCTTAGAGCGCCCACCCCCAGCAAGACAATGTCCGTGCAACGTTAGGGACTCCTTCACGGTTTCACAAGCACGACATGAGCCCAACTTCCCGGCCGCCACCACTCCCGTTAGGATTTTTGGTGGTTGTCCTCAGTTGTCTTTCTTTTCTGCTCTCTTTTAACAACATGGGAAACTATATTCAGGCTCTTAACAGAGCCTGGGACTCGTTTGTAAATGAAGACGAAATTAGCTATGATGAGCGTTTCCCCAGTCACTCGGGGTCAAGAACTCAAGAAACAGGACTACACTCCGCACTCCCTCCCCCCTTTGAAGACGTCACAGAGGCGCCATGGGGAGGGAGGGCACTGGGGTCACCTTGGAGAGAGAGGACCTATCCTGAAGACCCTGGGGGGCTCTCAGCGCCCTTCACAGGCCCAGCCCAAGCTTTCCCTGTAAACATTAACCCGGGGGGAAACAGACCAGACGCCTGGTATCCATAGGAGGCCAATGACCTAAAGGAACTTAAGAAAGCGGTAGCCGAGGACGGCCCAAACTCCCCATGGGCAGAAACCATACTCCAAGGGCTAGCCCACCAACCTTGTACCACCCAAGACTGGAAGATGCTATGTAAGGCAGTACTTCCCAGTAACATTTATATCAAATGGTGTGCCTTCTTTAAAGAGGAATGCCATGCTCAAGCAGAGAGAAACCAGGCTGCCAATCCCGTCATTCCAATAACTTTCGGAATGCTATCGGGAACGGCAGATCGATGGAGCACTGGTATTCAGCAGGCCGCCATCCCTGCCCCTTATCAAGACCAAGTACGGTCTATATGTCTGGCTGCCTGGAAAAAACTTGCTGAAGGCCCTACTGAACCCCCCATATCAGGTGTAACACAAAAGAATAGCGAAGACCTTGCCACTTTTGTAGATCGTGTAGAAAAGAGCCTCCAGAGAAAGTTCCCTCCAGGGCCTTTAAGAGATCAGTTCCTCAGAATGTTAGTTTGGGAGGGAATGAATACAGACCATAAATTGGCCTGCGAGGACAAAAGATTGTTCCATTGAGCGATGGATTGTGTGCTCTAAAGATATAGGCACACAAAGCCACCAAGCCCGCTCTATCACCAATGCCCTTCAGGCTCAAACTGAGGCTCTCTCTGAGGCAATGACTAAAGCCTTATCCACTGTAATAGCTACAGGCAGGGCCTTGTCCCAGGGGCCCCCTGCCTCATCCAAATCAGGCCATTGCTTTAACTGCAGCCAACCTGGGCACTTTAAGAGAGAGTGCCCCCAAGGAGATAAGAAAACATCCCACAGAAACACCCCCTGAAGGAAATCAGGGTGGGGCAAGACTGTGCTCAGGGGAATCCAGTGGAACAGGTCTTTAGACAGGTAAATGACTTTTAGAGCTTTTATTATCTCAATCCCTGCATCTCCTCACAACTAAAAAAAGTGCTAAAATCCTTCCTGAAGATATCCCATCCTCATGTAGGGCAGAAGCCATTTGTAAAACAAAAGCCTTTAAAAAAAAAAAAAAAAAACCCTTTCTTTGACATTTAAATTTCCCCTACACTGAAACCCTTGTGTTGACTTTCTTCCCCTAACTCTTTGGAGGGGTCTCTGGGAGCTATCTGGGATGCTGCCGCCGGGGCTACAGTCCTAATTATACCTCAAATAAAACTTAACCCACAGATCCCCATCAAAGATTTAAAGAAAATTGTGCATACTTGTAAGTCTTGCCTCCCTCACTTGCAAGTTCCTCCCTTACAGTCGCCGGGAGTGAACCCTCGGGGACTGAGGCCTAATATGTTGTGGCAGACAGATGTCACTCACTTTTCACCCTTTGGAAAACTCAAGTACATCTTTGTATCCATTGATACTTATTCCCATGCCTGCTGGGCTACAGCCTACTCAAGACCAAGTACGGTCTATATGTCTGGCTGCCTGGAAAAACTTGCTGAAGGCCCTACTGAACCCCCATATCAGGTGTAACACAAAAGAATAGCGAAGACCTTGCCACTTTTGTAGATCGTGTAGAAAAGAGCCTCCAGAGAAAGTTCCCTCCAGGGCCTTTAAGAGATCAGTTCCTCAGAATGTTAGTTTGGGAGGGAATGAATACAGACCATAAATTGGCCTGCGCAGGACAAAAAGATTGTTCCATTGAGCGATGGATTGTGTGCTCTAAAGATATAGGCACACAAAGCCACCAAGCCCGCTCTATCACCAATGCCCTTCAGGCTCAAACTGAGGCTCTCTCTGAGGCAATGACTAAAGCCTTATCCACTGTAATAGCTACAGGCAGGGCCTTGTCCCAGGGGCCCCCTGCCTCATCCAAATCAGGCCATTGCTTTAACTGCAGCCAACCTGGGCACTTTAAGAGAGAGTGCCCCCAAGGAGATAAGAAAACATCCCACAGAAACACCCCCTGAAGGAAATCAGGGTGGGGCAAGACTGTGCTCAGGGGAATCCAGTGGAACAGGTCTTTAGACAGGTAAATGACTTTTAGAGCTTTTATTATCTCAATCCCTGCATCTCCTCACAACTAAAAAAAGTGCTAAAATCCTTCCTGAAGATATCCCATCCTCATGTAGGGCAGAAGCCATTTGTAAAACAAAAGCCTTTAAAAAAAAAAAAAAAAAACCCTTTCTTTGACATTTAAATTTCCCCTACACTGAAACCCTTGTGTTGACTTTCTTCCCCTAACTCTTTGGAGGGGTCTCTGGGAGCTATCTGGGATGCTGCCGCCGGGGCTACAGTCCTAATTATACCTCAAATAAAACTTAACCCACAGATCCCCATCAAAGATTTAAAGAAAATTGTGCATACTTGTAAGTCTTGCCTCCCTCACTTGCAAGTTCCTCCCTTACAGTCGCCGGGAGTGAACCCTCGGGGACTGAGGCCTAATATGTTGTGGCAGACAGATGTCACTCACTTTTCACCCTTTGGAAAACTCAAGTACATCTTTGTATCCATTGATACTTATTCCCATGCCTGCTGGGCTACAGCCTACTCAAGAGAAAAAGCAAAACATGCTCAGAGTCATTTCTTGCAATGCTTTACAACTTTGGGTCTACCTTATCAGATAAAAATAGACAATGGTCCCTACTTTGTTAACAAAAATTTACAAAACTTTTTTCAACTATGGCACATCCGCCACACCACAGAGATCCCATACAACCCTCAAGGACAGGCCATAATTGAATGTCATCATCAAAACCTAAAGGCTCAATTACAAAAACAAAAAGGGGGAATAAGCCCTCACCAGCAACTTGGAATGGCACTTTTTACCCTAAACATTTTAAATTTTTCAAAGAAAGAACTGATGGCACCCTTTCAAAAACACTGGTCCAGCCAAGAAATAAAACCTGAAGTACAAGTGAGATGGAAGGACCCCATCGCTGGCCAGTGGAAGGGGCCTGATCCACTCCTTACTATGGGGAGAGGATTTGGGTGCATATTCCCCATTGGGGAACCCAGCCCTATATGGGTACCAGCGAGAAATCTTAAATTTATGCCACAAAACAAAGATCAAACCTTAGAATCTGCTGCAGATAACAAATGACCATATATCAGGCCCAAGAACAGAAAGTTCTTGAGGCGTCTCTTTTTCTCTCCTTAATAGGTACAACAGTAATAACATCTGTGCTCAGAGTTCAGCGGGTGCACACCATCACAGCAGTAAACAACATCCACCGCCTCTGCCCAGGGACCTCAGACCAGCCTCCACCAACTTGAACACCTGAGGGCTGCCATAACAGGACTCCAGCAACAGCTTGATCTACACGCCAGAGCTGTCGATATTAAGCATTCTGGCACGCTTAGACTGTGACGTGAGATATCCCCGCTTTTGCCTGACAAAAGGGGGTTAATGACTTTTGGCTATGGATACAAAGCCCTTTCACCTGGTTTAAAAATGTTTTCTGTCTGTTTGTTTCTGTTGTCTTGCTAGCTATACTGTTTAAGGTCAGGGGCGTTATGGGTCACAGTAGACAGTTACAACAAAATAATTATGCTTGTTCAGGTCCTAGAAAAAGAGCCTTACATTGGGCACCCACAAAACCCCTGGGTCTATATGGCCCTCAAGAAATCACTTGAGACATATAATGAGGCCTTTGAATGACAAACGATCTAAACTCCGTCCAGCCCCGAGATGGCTGGTTGAAAACTCAAGTACATCTTTGTATCCATTGATACTTATTCCCATGCCTGCTGGGCTACAGCCTACTCAAGAGAAAAAGCAAAACATGCTCAGAGTCATTTCTTGCAATGCTTTACAACTTTGGGTCTACCTTATCAGATAAAAATAGACAATGGTCCCTACTTTGTTAACAAAAATTTACAAAACTTTTTTCAACTATGGCACATCCGCCACACCACAGAGATCCCATACAACCCTCAAGGACAGGCCATAATTGAATGTCATCATCAAAACCTAAAGGCTCAATTACAAAACAAAAAGGGGGAATAAGCCCTCACCAGCAACTTGGAATGGCACTTTTTACCCTAAACATTTTAAATTTTTCAAAGAAAGAACTGATGGCACCCTTTCAAAAACACTGGTCCAGCCAAGAAATAAAACCTGAAGTACAAGTGAGATGGAAGGACCCCATCGCTGGCCAGTGGAAGGGGCCTGATCCACTCCTTACTATGGGGAGAGGATTTGGGTGCATATTCCCCATTGGGGAACCCAGCCCTATATGGGTACCAGCGAGAAATCTTAAATTTATGCCACAAAACAAAGATCAAACCTTAGAATCTGCTGCAGATAACAAATGACCATATATCAGGCCCAAGAACAGAAAGTTCTTGAGGTGTCTCTCTTTTTCTCTCCTTAATAGGTACAACAGTAATAACATCTGTGCTCAGAGTTCAGCGGGTGCACACCATCACAGCAGTAAACAACATCCACCGCCTCTGCCCAGGGACCTCAGACCAGCCTCCACCAACTTGAACACCTGAGGGCTGCCATAACAGGACTCCAGCAACAGCTTGATCTACACGCCAGAGCTGTCGATATTAAGCATTCTGGCACGCTTAGACTGTGACGTGAGATATCCCCGCTTTTGCCTGACAAAAGGGGGTTAATGACTTTTGGCTATGGATACAAAGCCCTTTCACCTGGTTTAAAAATGTTTTCTGTCTGTTTGTTTCTGTTGTCTTGCTAGCTATACTGTTTAAGGTCAGGGGCGTTATGGGTCACAGTAGACAGTTACAACAAAATAATTATGCTTGTTCAGGTCCTAGAAAAAGAGCCTTACATTGGGCACCCACAAAACCCCTGGGTCTATATGGCCCCTCAAGAAATCACTTGAGACATATAATGAGGCCTTTGAATGACAAACGATCTAAAAACTCCGTCCAGCCCCCGCGAGATGGCTGGTTAGCCAGTGACGGGTAAGAGGACACCACTGCAGAGCAGGCCTAAGACAGGAGGGCCGCCGCAGCTGCTGCCTGATCCCATGACGGGCTCTGCCTGAATAGTGCTCTGTCCCGACCTAAGACAGGCACAGCCGCAAGGGAGAGCGGACGAGGCTAGAGGCTGGCCACCTCTTAGCTCTACGCGTTGCCTCAACAAAAATCTCTTAATTTTAAAATAAAAGAGGGGCAGATGTGGGGCTCTGAATTGAAAGAGGACTGTTTTAAGCATAAAGAAGCTTAAGCACATTGTTTCAGCTTGGAGCTAAGATGGCGCCTACAGGAAGGGATATGGAAATGAAGGGAAGCTTAAGTGCATTGTTTAAAGAAGCTTAAGCACATGTTTGCAGCTAAGATGGCGCCTACAGGAAGAGGCAGGGCGTGATCTAAATTGTTAATTGATGGTCAAAATTTCTGATTGGTTCCCCTGGCTGCCGCGCTCGTGAATGATTGTTTGGCCTTTAGCTTGATTGGTGTAATCTATAGGAAGTCCCGTGCAAAACCCCCTTCACTTGCCTATAAAAGCTGTGGATCTTCATTAATAAAGCGGAACTACTTCGATGGAACCCCTGTCGCGTCTGATTGTCCCTTGCCTTCAGCCGAGGGGCTGGCGGGGCGGACAGTTCGAGATTTGCCTCTCTCCGAGATCTCCCGGTTCCGCGGGAGTAATCCCTGCTGCCTTCCCTTTCTGCGGAAGGTCCCCGCATACACTAACCCATATATATGAAATCTAGTAAGATGTTCATGATAACACACCCAGTGAACTCATGGAAAAACAGAGAATAGACATAAGGACATTGTGGGGAACGAACAGTGAGAGGGAGGCATAGAGGAAGTAACATCGAAACCTATACTTGCACGTGTGGAAAAGATAGCTATTGTCATTGTGCTAACTGAATGGGAGTGCCTACAATCACTTGGGGCGATGGTCCGGAGTGGTGGGAGGGGGGAAACTGGGTGTGTGGGGAGGACCAGGGACATGCATATGAATGATCTGGGAACATACATGTCAGTGAACAACAAAACTCTGTAAAATCTTTAAAGATTAAAAAAAATAAAAATTAGTATGAAATCTATTAATGGATGTTGATTTTTTTTTTTTTTTAAATTTTGGCCTTTTATTGATTTTTTATTTAGTTATCTTCGTCCATCTTGATTCCTCCGCCTGTGTGGAGTCTCCCAATGCAATGGCCTCCCTCAATACAGAGTACCGGCTCTGAGTGCATGTGCTTAAGAACACTGGCTTGTAATCGGACACACCATTCCAGCAGCTCCATGGCATGTGGGATCCTCCCGGGCCAGAGATTGACTGGTGTCCCTTGTACTGCAAGGCGGACTCTTTGCCTACTGGACCACCAGGGAAGCCCAGATGTTGAGTTCTTATCATTGAATATATTAACTGGATCGATCACTTGGCAGAAACAATGTACAGGACATTGTGTCTGTCGGTACTGAATGGCTTTAAATATGGCTGACAATAATAGATACACCATAAAAATATTTTAAAATGTTAATTATGTTTTACATTTCAGAAATCTAAAATTCTGCCAACTGTTTTATATTTTCCTATTATATTTTCTATGGGAATAAAAATGGCTGTTTCATGTTTCGAAGGATTATGCTGTTATACAATATCTTGCATCATATTTTCTGAAACAATCAACATATCTACATTTAAAAATTTCATGGATATAATCCTCAGAAATAGTTTGTTTTTATCTCTGAAGAGTTTCTCCATGAAATATCATGAAAAGACGTTGACAGTGGTGAGAAGCTTTTATATGCCCCTTGCTGAAATGAAAAAGTATGACACGTGGCTGTTTCTTCCAATTCTGCCTCTGAAGAGTTTCATAATTTTATCATTATTCATAAAATAAACCTGAAGACAAATCCATATGTTGAATTGTAAAACACATGATCACTTAACTTTGGTAGCATTGCTTTATCTTTTATACTTCAAAAAACAAATGAGATTATATATTTAAGCAAATCAGAATATTTTAAAAATGTCCTTAAAATGCTATAATATAATGTCTTTAAAAATAGCATCTGAAAGAAATCTGAACATTGAAATATTGATTAAATTCAGCATTTTATTGGTGCAATATAGTAAGCTAAAAAGAATTGATTATTGATTGTTTACAGGAAAGCATACATTTCCATAAAATACATTTAGTTTTGAAAAACTGATTGCAATTTTGAAAACCAAGAGTGTATTTGAAAATTTTTAATCACATGCATTTTTATTACTTTTGTTCATATAGTTTCGGACGTACACCCCATTCCAGCAGGCTCCAATACGAGACCGGCTCTGAGTGCATGTGCTTAAGAACACTGGCTTGTAATCGGACACACCATTCCAGCAGCTCCATGGCATGTGGGATCCTCCCGGCCAGAGATTGACTGGTGTCCCTTGTACTGCAAGGCGGACTCTTTGCCTACTGGACCACCAGGGAAGCCCAGATGTTGAGTTCTTATCATTGAATATATTAACTGGATCGATCACTTGGCAGAAACAATGTACAGGACATTGTGTCTGTCGGTACTGAATGGCTTTAAATATGGCTGACAATAATAGATACACCATAAAAATATTTTAAAATGTTAATTATGTTTTACATTTCAGAAATCTAAAATTCTGCCAACTGTTTTATATTTTCCTATTATATTTTCTATGGGAATAAAAATGGCTGTTTCATGTTTCGAAGGATTATGCTGTTATACAATATCTTGCATCATATTTTCTGAAACAATCAACATATCTACATTTAAAAATTTCATGGATATAATCCTCAGAAATAGTTTGTTTTTATCTCTGAAGAGTTTCTCCATGAAATATCATGAAAAGACGTTGACAGTGGTGAGAAGCTTTTATATGCCCCTTGCTGAAATGAAAAAGTATGACACGTGGCTGTTTCTTCCAATTCTGCCTCTGAAGAGTTTCATAATTTTATCATTATTCATAAAATAAACCTGAAGACAAATCCATATGTTGAATTGTAAAACACATGATCACTTAACTTTGGTAGCATTGCTTTATCTTTTATACTTCAAAAATCAAATGAGATTATATATTTAAGCAAATCAGAATATTTTAAAAATGTCCTTAAAATGCTATAATATAATGTCTTTAAAAATAGCATCTGAAAGAAATCTGAACATTGAAATATTGATTAAATTCAGCATTTTATTGGTGCAATATAGTAAGCTAAAAAGAATTGATTATTGATTGTTTACAGGAAAGCATACATTTCCATAAAATACATTTAGTTTTGAAAAACTGATTGCAATTTTGAAAACCAAGAGTGTATTTGAAAAATTTTTAATCACATGCATTTTTTATTACTTTTGTTCATATAGTTTTTGAATTATTATTAATTAAAACATTTATAGGACTTCCCTGGGGGTACTAGAGGTAAAGAATTTGCCAACCAGTGCATGCAGACCTAAGAGACACACGTTTTATTCCTGGGTTGGGAAGATCCCCTGGAGGTCCTCGATATCCATGCCACTATTCTTGCCTGGAGAATCCCGTGCACAGAGGAGGCTGGCAGGCTGCCTTCCGTCAGATCGCACAGATTCAGACATAAATGTAGTGACTTACACACGAAACATTTGTAGTATGATACATATATGCTTAACTAAAAGTAGAAACCAATTATGTTAGGTATGGTTCCTAAATACCTAATTAGGTGCTTTCCTTCCCTGGTGGATTGACTTTCAATAGAAATCAAGGCTAAATGATCAGTTCATGAAATATTTAGCCACATTACTTACTGCATTTTCTCAACATCCCAACTTTAAATGTGCTTGTAATAAATACTGCAGTTTATGAATTTCTGCGGAGGCTGACAAGTAAGGTTAGAATCAAAAAATAAATTCCTGAATGAATATAATTTATCTAATGTGGATTAAAAATTAAAATGAAATAAGTTTTAAAAATACGGTAGAGTTTTTAAAGCATAGAAATTAAAGGGAATGGAATAAAAAGAATAGAAGAATGTTTAAACATTTGTTTAACCAGGTGAATTCACTTGCGGGGGCCTTCCACAGAAAGGGAAGGCAGCGGGATTGCCCCCGGCTGAACCGGGAGATTTCGGAGAGAGGCGAGCCTTGCTGCCGTGCCCCCTCCCGCCCGCCGGAGCATGCCAGGGAGGACCGGACACGGCAGGGCTTCTGTCTGAACAGTTCCGCTTTATTAATGCAGATCCACAGCTTTTATAGGCAAGTGAAGGGGTTTTTGCAGGGACATCCTATAGATTACACCAATCAAGTTAAAGGCCAAGCAATCATTCACGAGTGCGGAAACCAAGGGAACCAATCAGAAATTTTGACCGCCAATTAACAATTTAGATCACGCCCTGTCTCTTCCTGTAGGCGCCATCTTAGCTGCAAACATGTGCTTAAGCTTCTTTAAACAATATGCTTAAGCTTCCCTCCACTCCCACGTCCCTTCCTGTAGGCGCCATCTTAGCTCCAAACTGCAAACATGTGCTAAGCTTCTTTAAACAATGTGCTTAAGCGTCCTTATGCTTGCAACAGTCCTCTTTCAATTCAGAGCCCCACATTCAATGGGATGATCACTTAGCAGACAATGCACAGTGATTTGGGATCTTACTAGAAATATATCTATTAATTCAGATTCTAACTCTAATCAATTTTATTGCATATTACCTGCCTTAATTTATACATATGATACATTTGGAGTCAGAGCATCCATTTAACTTGTAGGAATTTAATTATATAAGATAATATATTCACTTTTCATTATTCTGTTAGTGGTTTAACAACGCAGACTCGACGGTGCTTGCAAAGGGGAGAGGAGGAAAATTGCTTGATAAAATCAGAATGTTCTCCTGTCTGCTTCCGTGCCTGCTTCCTTACTGGTTCCTTCCTCGCCTTCTTTATCCTTCTTTCCCTTTCTTCCTTCTTTACAAACCTCAGTGATAGGTAACAATTTAACAATATTTCAAATAACGTATGTATCACTTAATTGTGTGAAAAGATACGTTTAAAGATAGAAATATGAAATCTCACTACAGATTAGCACCAACAGATGAACTTTTGCAGTAGGTACTGATATGGAGAACACTTAACCTTAAACACTAATTAAGCTAAAGTACTCTCATTCTTCTCATTAGTAGACCTGTATCACAAAAGTTTTATTCAATTGCTACTGCTATTGTTATATAATGAATTGCCTTCCCCAATTCACATGTTGAAGCACTAATTCCCAATGTCTTTAGAAATAGGGCCTTTGGAAAAAACAGGAGGACCGGACACGGCAGGGCTTCTGTCTGAACAGTTCCGCTTTATTAATGCAGATCCACAGCTTTTATAGGCAAGTGAAGGGGTTTTTGCAGGGACATCCTATAGATTACACCAATCAAGTTAAAGGCCAAGCAATCATTCACGAGTGCGGAAACCAAGGGAACCAATCAGAAATTTTGACCGCCAATTAACAATTTAGATCACGCCCTGTCTCTTCCTGTAGGCGCCATCTTAGCTGCAAACATGTGCTTAAGCTTCTTTAAACAATATGCTTAAGCTTCCCTTCACTCCCACGTCCCTTCCTGTAGGCGCCATCTTAGCTCCAAACTGCAAACATGTGCTAAGCTTCTTTAAACAATGTGCTTAAGCGTCCTTATGCTTGCAACAGTCCTCTTTCAATTCAGAGCCCCACATTCAATGGGATGATCACTTAGCAGACAATGCACAGTGATTTGGGATCTTACTAGAAATATATCTATTAATTCAGATTCTAACTCTAATCAATTTTATTGCATATTACCTGCCTTAATTTATACATATGATACATTTGGAGTCAGAGCATCCATTTAACTTGTAGGAATTTAATTATATAAGATAATATATTCACTTTTCATTATTCTGTTAGTGGTTTAACAACGCAGACTCGACGGTGCTTGCAAAGGGGAGAGGAGGAAAATTGCTTGATAAAATCAGAATGTTCTCCTGTCTGCTTCCGTGCCTGCTTCCTTACTGGTTCCTTCCTCGCCTTCTTTATCCTTCTTTCCCTTTCTTCCTTCTTTACAAACCTCAGTGATAGGTAACAATTTAACAATATTTCAAATAACGTATGTATCACTTAATTGTGTGAAAAGATACGTTTAAAGATAGAAATATGAAATCTCACTACAGATTAGCACCAACAGATGAACTTTTGCAGTAGGTACTGATATGGAGAACACTTAACCTTAAACACTAATTAAGCTAAAGTACTCTCATTCTTCTCATTAGTAGACCTGTATCACAAAAGTTTTATTCAATTGCTACTGCTATTGTTATATAATGAATTGCCTTCCCCACAAATTCACATGTTGAAGCACTAATTCCCAATGTCTTTAGAAATAGGGCCTTTAAAGGGATAACCATCCCTTTAAACTGACTTTTACTATAGTTAATGCTTTAATATTTTCCATTTTGATATTAATTTTATCCCTCATTAAACAAAAATCAGCTTCTTCTCCAGCTATAGACTTAAAGCTGTTTGTAGCAGGTGCTTAATGACTGACTGTGATGTGGGGTCTTCTGAAGCTAAGGACAGTCTTTGCTGACAGCCAGTAAGGGGAAATGACCCCAGTACTATATCTTAAAGGAACTTCTTTCTTTCAAAGCCTGAGTATGGGAGTGAATTCTTTCCAGAGCTTCCCAGAAAGAGCCCAGGCTGGCTGAAGCCTTCATTTTGATCTTTTGAAATCTCAAACAGAGAAATCTGTCAAGTAAACCCAGACTTTTCAGAAATAGAACTGTGAAATGTTAAATTTATGTTGTTTTAAGTTGCTAAACTTATGGTCTTTGTATGGCATAGTTACAAACTAGTGCAAGTGGATAAAGCATTGTCCTCCTGATCCATCTATCATAAATCTGTCACTTTCAGGTAGAGGCTACTGATGGTTGATGCTTACATCTATTGCTGTCACTAGAGTTTACAAAATGGTAATTTTTGCAGTTCAATCATTTCTTCTGTATTTATTGGTTAGAGTTGGCCAAAATCTATTTGGTTGACTTAGGCAAAATCAGCATGTCAGTTGATCTTGTACAACTATTAAAGGATAAAAATTAGTCATTTTGTCTCTGTTTCATATACAAACTTTAGGATAACTAAATTGTTTTTTTTAATATGTATTTTTAAATTTTGGCCTCTTTTATTGGTTTTTCATTTATGTATTTTCATCCATCTTTATTCTTTGGCCTGTGTGGGCCTCCCATTGCAGTGGCCCCTCTCATTGCAGAGCTCCAGCTCTGGGTGCATGTGCTCCAGAGCACTGGCTTGCAATTGGACACACCAGTCCAGCCGCTCCATGGCATGTGGGATTTTCCCAGGCCAGGGCTTGAACCAGTGCCCCTTGCGCTGCAAGGCAGACTCTTTACCCACAGGATCACCAGGGATTCCCACATGGGTTTTATATGTTTTAATTTTGTTCTTAAATTTTAAACATTTACAAAATTTCAAACTTAGAAAACGATCATTCTGAGAAAAAAATAATTGATTGTAAATTAATTTTAATAGAGGAGGAAAATCAATGCAAATATCCCCAAAATGGATTCAGCTCCAAATTCTGCATGAAAAATTCCGCAGCTGTATCAGTTTTACAGTTTTAATGATAGCTATTCCTCTCCATTTCCAGCATCATCACTCCACTTTAGATTGTCCCAACTTGAAGAGCTATAATTAATTGTAAACTATCCAGGCTACCTGGCTCCATCTGACTCCATACTCATCAATGCTCAGATAAAATGGAAAGGGCCTTTAAAAATATGAATGGAAAAGCCCTCCATCTGCCCCAGAGAAACCATTCATAAAATAGGAGTGAATTCTTTCCAAAAACCGGGGAATTTTGATCTTTTGAAATCTCAAACAGAGAAATCTGTCAAGTAAACCCAGACTTTTCAGAAATAGAACTGTGAAATGTTAAATTTATGTTGTTTTAAGTTGCTAAACTTATGGTCTTTGTATGGCATAGTTACAAACTAGTGCAAGTGGATAAAGCATTGTCCTCCTGATCCATCTATCATAAATCTGTCACTTTCAGGTAGAGGCTACTGATGGTTGATGCTTACATCTATTGCTGTCACTAGAGTTTACAAAATGGTAATTTTTGCAGTTCAATCATTTCTTCTGTATTTATTGGTTAGAGTTGGCCAAAATCTATTTGGTTGACTTAGGCAAAATCAGCATGTCAGTTGATCTTGTACAACTATTAAAGGATAAAAATTAGTCATTTTGTCTCTGTTTCATATACAAACTTTAGGATAACTAAATTGTTTTTTAATATGTATTTTTAAATTTTGGCCTCTTTCATTGGTTTTTTATTTATTTATCTTCATCCGTCTTTATTCTTTGGCCTGTGTGGGCCTCCCATTGCAGTGGCCCCTCTCATTGCAGAGCTCTAGCTCTGGGCGCATGTGCTCCAGAGCACTGGCTTGCAATTGGACACACCAGTCCAGCCGCTCCATGGCATGTGGGATTTTCCCAGGCCAGGGCTTGAACCAGTGCCCCTTGCGCTGCAAGGCAGACTCTTTACCCACAGGATCACCAGGGATTCCCACATGGGTTTTATATGTTTTAATTTTGTTCTTAAATTTTAAACATTTACAAAATTTCAAACTTAGAAAAAGATCATTCTGAGAAAAAAAATAATTGATTGTAAATTAATTTTAATAGAGGAGGAAAATCAATGCAAATATCCCCAAAATGGATTCAGCTCCAAATTCTGCATGAAAAATTCCGCAGCTGTATCAGTTTTACAGTTTTAATGATAGCTATTCCTCTCCATTTCCAGCATCATCACTCCACTTTAGATTGTCCCAACTTGAAGAGCTATAATTAATTGTAAACTATCCAGGCTACCTGGCTCCATCTGACTCCATACTCATCAATGCTCAGATAAAATGGAAAGGGCCTTTAAAAATATGAATGGAAAAGCCCTCCATCTGCCCCAGAGAATTCATAGGCTTCTCCATGCTCCTAAGCTAAAGAGTCATCAGTTCTTCTTTTGATAGATATGTTATAATATAAATATCTTGTTTGTAATCTTGAAAAATACACCATAAATCTCATGAAATCTCTGTGTGATAATAGAGTAGAGGTGTGTGAAGAATCAAATGTTATTAAGAAGTGAAAGTATTTTCTATGACTAAACTTCACAATTTCATCAAACAGGTTTTGACTTCTTGTAATTGATTTGGTTTACTAATATTGTTCACTTCTGTATAAGAGCAAATTTATCAGATATGTAGTAAATTACTAATAAATTACTAGTACACAGAAGTATGGACTTGTGGAGAAGGCAAAACAATTAACTACCTTTGCCTTTTAGTATATATTACATGGAGCTTCCCAAGTGGCATTAGTGGTAAAGGACCTGCCTGCCAGTGCAGGAAAAGTAAGAGACACGGATTTGATCCCTGGGTTGGGAAGATCCACTGAAGAAGGAAATTGCAACTCACTCTAGTATTTCTTGCCTGGTAAATCTCATGGATAGAGGAGTTGGGTGGGCTACAGTCCACAACTTAACACAGACATATG
The DNA here is from genome assembly GCA_022376925.1 of Tragulus kanchil. Classification (NCBI taxonomy): domain Eukaryota; kingdom Metazoa; phylum Chordata; class Mammalia; order Artiodactyla; family Tragulidae; genus Tragulus; species Tragulus kanchil. The sequence continues at coordinate 127,161,429 of JAIOJX010000028.1, forward strand.
TACATTAAATAAACTTGTTCACATTTTTACTCTTCTATCTTTATTTATGGCTTATCCACTGGGTAAACTTAAGAATTTAGATACAATTTTTAAATTTAAACTACTGCTTAATTTTTAAAATGCAAATATTATATATTAATATAAATAATAAATATGTAAAAATAAATGGGCAATTTGTAGCATTGTTCATATTTCTAAAGAATCTGAAATACTCAATATGCCAAATATGTACAAAACTCTGATATTGCTAACTGTTGAACAAGATTAAATAGAAAAAATAACAGAAGAAAAATTGGCCACTGTCCATAAGAACAGATATTTTCTTGTTCTTTTTTAAAATTTATTTTTTATTGAAGAATAAGTGCTTTATAATATTGCTTTGGATTCTGCCATACATCAACATTAATATTTCAGGAAGTGTTTTAAAATAAGGAATTAAAAAATAAGGCAGAGGGAAGAAAGAAGGAAGGGAAGAAGGGAGGAAGAAAGAAAAGGAATAGAAAGAATATTAACAAAAATATAGATTTAAAATTGAATGAGTACAGCTAAGAAAGGAAAGGAGATTGAAGATATATATGTACATATATATGTGTGTGTGTGTGTGTGTGTTATTATCACATATATATGGTTTTTAATAGATAGGGTTAAAAATTAGATGGGTTAAAAATAACAGAATCATAGCTTAGTTTTCCTGGGATAATCTAGGCTTAGATTGTCCCAACATCCTGTCTAGTTTACATTACTTTTGTTTCCAAGAAGTACATGGCATAAACAATAAATTACATGGTCACATGTCACACAATTACCTAAAGGGCAGTAAGATATGTTGTAAACTTATTTTATATATTACATGGAGCTTCCCAAGTGGCATTAGTGGTAAGGACCTGCCTGCCAGTGCAGGAAAAGTAAGAGACACGGATTTGATCCCTGGGTTGGGAAGATCCACTGAAGAAGGAAATTGCAACTCACTCTAGTATTTCTTGCCTGGTAAATCTCATGGATAGAGGAGTTGGGTGGGCTACAGTCCACAACTTAACACAGACATATGTACATTAAATAAACTTGTTCACATTTTTACTCTTCTATCTTTATTTATGGCTTATCCACTGGGTAAACTTAAGAATTTAGATACAATTTTTAAATTTAAACTACTGCTTAATTTTTAAAATGCAAATATTATATATTAATATAAATAATAAATATGTAAAAATAAATGGGCAATTTGTAGCATTGTTCATATTTCTAAAGAATCTGAAATACTCAATATGCCAAATATGTACAAAACTCTGATATTGCTAACTGTTGAACAAGATTAAATAGAAAAAATAACAGAAGAAAAATTGGCCACTGTCCATAAGAACAGATATTTTCTTGTTCTTTTTTAAAATTTATTTTTTATTGAAGAATAAGTGCTTTATAATATTGCTTTGGATTCTGCCATACATCAACATTAATATTTCAGGAAGTGTTTTAAAATAAGGAATTAAAAAATAAGGCAGAGGGAAGAAAGAAGGAAGGGAAGAAGGGAGGAAGAAAGAAAAGGAATAGAAAGAATATTAACAAAAATATAGATTTAAAATTGAATGAGTACAGCTAAGAAAGGAAAGGAGATTGAAGATATATATGTACATATATATGTGTGTGTGTGTGTGTGTGTGTTATTATCACATATATATGGTTTTTAATAGATAGGGTTAAAAATTAGATGGGTTAAAAATAACAGAATCATAGCTTAGTTTTCCTGGGATAATCTAGGCTTAGATTGTCCCAACATCCTGTCTAGTTTACATTACTTTTGTTTCCAAGAAGTACATGGCATAAACAATAAATTACATGGTCACATGTCACACAATTACCTAAAGGGCAGTAAGATATGTTGTAAACTTATTTTATATTTAATCATGTTAAGTGAAGTTGCTCAGTCGTGTCCAACCCTTTGTGACGCATGGACAAGCCATGGAATTCTCCAGGCAAGAATACTGGAGTGGATTTCCATCTCCTCCTCCAGGGGTCTTCCCAACCCAGGAATCACACTCAGGACTCCTGCATTGCAGGGAAATTCTTTACCAGCTGAGTCACCAGGGAAACCCTACTCATCCTTTGATCCCTACTAATCCTTTATAAAATCTTCTGTTATACTGCTCTAAGACTATAATTTTGAAGTGAGAAAATAACTTTTTTTTTCAGTGAAGTTAGTGATTATAATTTCTGTATAATTATATATAATTGAAACCTAAGTATCTAAATATATCTTCAAATTTAAATGATTGCTCAGTTATTTTTAAAAATCTTACAAGTGTTAAGGTCTATTCATATTTTTATACAATCTTTCTAGTTTTTTGTAACCTCAAAATACAAATTAAGGAAAATGAGATTAAACACAAGTACTGAGAATAGAAACAATTTCCCATTTTAGGTTTTTCAGTCACTCTGTCTACTTTGGTTTTACATGTATTTTTGAAAATGAATGGTAGAATCTGTTTACGTGGAGAAAACTATGAGGTAATTAAAACACATTAATAGGCATAAAATCATTATGGAACATGAATCACAATTGACATAAAGCAACAGAGAGGGCCTTGTACATTCTTCTCTACTCATGATGGAGTCAAAAGGAGTTCTAAGTATCTGGGTTTGTCTCTCTTAGAAGTTAAGAAGATATCTGAACTCTGTATCTCTATAATTCTTTGGAAGCACAGAATAATGTAACATAGAAAACAGAATTTAAATTTTGTTTTGCCTTTTCTCATTTTTCCTCCTTGAAGTAACATCTAAATTTTACTGTTTTTCAATTAAGATAGAAACAAAAAAAACTTAAATTTCATAGCTTAGTTTTCCTGGGATAATCTAGGCTTAGATTGTCCCAACATCCTGTCTAGTTTACATTACTTTTGTTTCCAAGAAGTACATGGCATAAACAATAAATTACATGGTCACATGTCACACAATTACCTAAAGGGCAGTAAGATATGTTGTAAACTTATTTTATATTTAATCATGTTAAGTGAAGTTGCTCAGTCGTGTCCAACCCTTTGTGACGCATGGACAAGCCATGGAATTCTCCAGGCAAGAATACTGGAGTGGATTTCCATCTCCTCCTCCAGGGGTCTTCCCAACCCAGGAATCACACTCAGGACTCCTGCATTGCAGGGAAATTCTTTACCAGCTGAGTCACCAGGGAAACCCTACTCATCCTTTGATCCCTACTAATCCTTTATAAAATCTTCTGTTATACTGCTCTAAGACTATAATTTTGAAGTGAGAAAATAACTTTTTTTTTCAGTGAAGTTAGTGATTATAATTTCTGTATAATTATATATAATTGAAACCTAAGTATCTAAATATATCTTCAAATTTAAATGATTGCTCAGTTATTTTTAAAAATCTTACAAGTGTTAAGGTCTATTCATATTTTTATACAATCTTTCTAGTTTTTTGTAACCTCAAAATACAAATTAAGGAAAATGAGATTAAACACAAGTACTGAGAATAGAAACAATTTCCCATTTTAGGTTTTTCAGTCACTCTGTCTACTTTGGTTTTACATGTATTTTTGAAAATGAATGGTAGAATCTGTTTACGTGGAGAAAACTATGAGGTAATTAAAACACATTAATAGGCATAAAATCATTATGGAACATGAATCACAATTGACATAAAGCAACAGAGAGGGCCTTGTACATTCTTCTCTACTCATGATGGAGTCAAAAGGAGTTCTAAGTATCTGGGTTTGTCTCTCTTAGAAGTTAAGAAGATATCTGAACTCTGTATCTCTATAATTCTTTGGAAGCACAGAATAATGTAACATAGAAAACAGAATTTAAATTTTGTTTTTGCCTTTTCTCATTTTTTCCTCCTTGAAGTAACATCTAAATTTTACTGTTTTTCAATTAAGATAGAAACAATAGAAATATAGAAATAAAATACCAAAGTAAATTTGAATGTTATTTCAAAGGTAGTCCTACCAGTCACGTTTCAGAAAAATTTTAAGTTATTTTCTGTTAGTTCAGAATCTAATTCTGGTTATAGAATTCTCCACAATATATCTTAGCTGAAAATGGAAAGATATGAAGAAAAGACAGTCATGTTCATTGTAGTTTAGTTGTTCTGCTGTGTCCAACTCTTGTGACCCATGGACTGTCTAGCCCACCAGGCTCTCCTGTCTATGGAATTTTTCCAGCAAGAACATTGGAGTGGTGCGGGGGCCTTCTGCAGAAAGGAAGGCAGAGGGATTGCCCCCGGCTGAACCTGGAGATCTCAGAGAGAGGTGGGTCTTCTGCCCGCCACCCAGCCCTCCGGCAGGCGGGAGACAATCAGATGTGACACAGGTTCCGTCAAAGCAGTTCCGTTTTATTAGTGTAGATTCACAGCTTTTATAGGCAAGTGAAGGGGGTTTTGCACAGGACTTCCTATAGATTTTACCAATCAAGCTAAAGGTCAAGCAGTCATCCACAAGCGCAGAAACCAGGGGAACCAATCAGAAATTTTGACCATCACTTAACAATTTAGATCATGCCCTCGTCTCTTCCTGTAGGCGCCATCTTAGCTCCAAACTGAAACAATGTGCTTAAGCTTCCTTATGCTTGCAACGGTCCTCTTTCAATTCAGAACCCCACAGAGTGGGTTGCCATTTACTATTCCAGGGAGCAAACCAAAGAAAGACAAAATTAATAAATGTCCTGAATGGTATATTATAGGAATATAAGTTCATAATAGTGATATTAATTTAAGCTACTGCCACTATTAATCATTGCTTTTGGTAGTAAAATAACATAGCTTAATAAAATTATACTGTCTTCTGTTTTTTCACATAGACACACACACACAAAAACTGCATTAAGAGTCCAGCCTGATTGTTGTATGTTTTCAGTTCATGTGCCTGTTTTCTTCCTTCAAATTTAAACTGCTTTAAAATTTTTGTCATTATTCTTATAGGCCAAATATTTCATTAGTATATGTCTATATGTGGATATCTTTTCAATTATGTTGCCTGGAATATGGTGAGCTCATACAATTTACACAAAAGTTATTTTAATCAAAAGTGGAAATTTTTCTTCTATCCTTATAGGAAGTAGAAAAATTATTTCCCCCAAATGTTCATGGTTTAATCCCCTAATTTAAATACATGTTGCCTTAACATAGAAAAGTGGACTGTGAAGATATGATCAAATCAATGGTCTTAAAATGGGAAAGATTATCCTGAGTTATCCAGGCTGACATAGTATAATTATAATAATCTTTATAAGAGGAAGGAAGAAGGGTTAGAATTAAAGAAGATGTGATGACAAAAGCAGAGAAAAAAAAGAAAGAAAACGTAGAGCTCAGAGAAGAGAGAGTGGGCAAAACGTATACTCTTGGCATTGAGGTTGTAAGAAGGGCTCATGAGCCAAGGAATGTAAATGGCTTCTAGAAGCTGGAATAGCTTAGACACGACATCTACACTAGAGCTTTCAGAAGGAATTCAACCCTACCACCTCATTGATTTTAGCCACATAAAATCCCACTTTGGATTTCTGACATCCAGACTGCAAAATAATAAATTTGTGTTGTTTTAAGCCACTATGTTTCTGGTAATTGTTAGCAATAAGACAGTTAATATAAAGGCTTTGACCACTACTTCTGTTCTTGTTTTACTCTCTTCATAGTTGCTAATTAAATTCAACTTATGTTTGGTCTAAGCATTTTGAATGTTTATACTTTTGATTTGGTTTTGGGTAAAGTTTCAGAACTATGATTCTCACAATGATTATTTCATTTACTATGGTACAGATTCTGATTTTTAAAATTATGTGTCTTTCCCAAATTAGGTTCCTGTCAGTACTGTCTTTTTGCACCATGTCCTATTTCATCTCACTTCACACTTTATTTGTGCTAACTTCTGACTTTTAAAGATGGAAATCATGAACCCTTCTGAGAATATCAGCTTTCTGAATTCTTCTTTTGGGTCTTTCTTCTTTCTGTCTCTAAGTTTTCTCAGTGAATCAATGTTTTCTGACCTCCAATATGTTTCCTCCAGTGGTCCTTCATTGGTTGCTTTTCATTACTCACTGTCAAAAAGGATATCAGTCCAACCTTAGTGATGTTTAAATATCAGGTAGTATGAAATCTCTTAGCCCCCTATTCTGTCTGGTGACTGGGCAGTTGACTTTTGTCATTATCTCCACAACTGAAGGGCAGTATGACATATTTTCAGTTTGGTATGTCCCTGCTTTTACCAGAGTAGAACATGAAAATATTCACTACAAATATATATTATCTGCCCTCATATATAATGACTGATTTGTAGGAATACAGCTTAATTGAAGCTTTATATCATTCTACAGTTTGACTAGTCAGATTAGTATACTACTTAGACCATCATTTGATTTCAGATATTTAGAGTAAGAATGTAGGAAGCAACATGCCATTCAATTTTGTCTGACAGCCATTAAAGATTATGCCCAGAATCTAGTAGTAGTTATTGTTCTTCAGTTGCTAAAGTCATGTCTGACTCTTTGCAACCCTACAGACTGCAGCAAGCCAGACTTCCCTGTTCCTCACCACCTCCTGGAGCTTGCTCAAACTCATGGCCACTGAGTAAGTGATGCCATCCAGCCATCTCATCCTCTATCGTGCCCTTCTCCTCCTGATCTCAACCCTTCCTAGCAGTAGAGGGAAGTGAAGAAATGCATGTTGAAGAATTCTTAGGCTGAGCTATACTAGTTCATGAAACAGTTAAAAATTATTTCAACAACCTAGAACCCCCAAAGAACTTAACAGCCTTGTGTAGACATTAACTGAACTTAAATGAAACAACAATTTGATACACACACAGTTATGTTATTTCTATGAAAACATTCATTAGTTTTGAACTCACTTTATTTTATAAACTGAGCAAATATATACTGTCCTTGGAAAGCCTAGGAGAAGCATTAATGAGAAAGTCAGTGACTCAATAGCAAGAAACTGTGCATTGGCAAACTGACTCCTTATGACTTTTGTGATATTTGAGAGAAGAATAAAAGAATAAAATACCTAAAGTGTTGCAGACTTTTAGCATTGTATCATTTTTATATACAAATGTAAATATATATGTAAATATGTATGCTATTTTGCCATAACACTGAAAATTATGTCTACTAATGTGTCAGTAGGAAATACTATTACATAACGTAACATACTTAAGATTTGTTACAGAAAACTAAGACTACAATATATGCCCCAAATAGTATTGTTTAATCTATTTAATTCTTCAGGTTTCTTGGGGGTGTTTAATAATGTGGATTTGCTCATTTATAAATTCACAAGAAGAACTGAAGGATAAGTAACATGTTGTAGCATTAGATAAGCTTTTAAACTCTTTCCCATGAGACATGAGAACAATACCAAGTCATTTATTGTAAGAAGTATGATCTCCCTGGAGTTTCGGTGAATTATGTTTCTCAAGACCATGAGTTTATTTGTTGCTCTAAACTACTAACAGATTATATTTTTCATCCACTCTAACTTTTTAAAGGATTTAAAATTCATAATTTAAAAAATTACAGGCTTTGGTGTAACTGATCTGTGAACTTGTAAATGTTTTGCTGTAATGTTCTTGGAAGATCCATCTTTAGATAAATTTAATTGATTCATAAATCAATCTTTTCAATGCACAGAGTTTCAAGTGAGATTCTTTGATCATGACTGATTGATGTAGGTTATATGACAATTTTTAATTAGGATATTTTCATTTTAATGAAAACATACACACAGCCATCAAAAATAAAAAAGAAAAATCTAAAGAAATAAAATGGAGGCGTTTCACCAATACCAGGCATAATTGAAAGATATGCATATCATTAAGTGACAATTTAATCAATGATATGTTGTTTATTCTATGTAATCAGTAATTGCATAAATCACTGAATGGCTGTGGAGATATATGTTCTTCAGACATACACATAATCTCAGACTCAAAATGAATTTTATTTGAGAGAAGAATAAAAGAATAAAATACCTAAAGTGTTGCAGACTTTTAGCATTGTATCATTTTATATACAAATGTAAATATATATGTAAATATGTATGCTATTTTGCCATAACACTGAAAATTATGTCTACTAATGTGTCAGTAGGAAATACTATTACATAACGTAACATACTTAAGATTTGTTACAGAAAACTAAGACTACAATATATGCCCCAAATAGTATTGTTTAATCTATTTAATTCTTCAGGTTTCTTGGGGGTGTTTAATAATGTGGATTTGCTCATTTATAAATTCACAAGAAGAACTGAAGGATAAGTAACATGTTGTAGCATTAGATAAGCTTTTAAACTCTTTCCCATGAGACATGAGAACAATACCAAGTCATTTATTGTAAGAAGTATGATCTCCTGGAGTTTCGTGAATTATGTTTCTCAAGACCATGAGTTTATTTGTTGCTCTAAACTACTAACAGATTATATTTTTCATCCACTCTAACTTTTTAAAGGATTTAAAATTCATAATTTAAAAAATTACAGGCTTTGGTGTAACTGATCTGTGAACTTGTAAATGTTTTGCTGTAATGTTCTTGGAAGATCCATCTTTAGATAAATTTAATTGATTCATAAATCAATCTTTTCAATGCACAGAGTTTCAAGTGAGATTCTTTGATCATGACTGATTGATGTAGGTTATATGACAATTTTTAATTAGGATATTTTCATTTTAATGAAAACATACACACAGCCATCAAAAATAAAAAAGAAAAATCTAAAGAAATAAAATGGAGGCGTTTCACCAATACCAGGCATAATTGAAAGATATGCATATCATTAAGTGACAATTTAATCAATGATATGTTGTTTATTCTATGTAATCAGTAATTGCATAAATCACTGAATGGCTGTGGAGATATATGTTCTTCAGACATACACATAATCTCAGACTCAAAATGAATTTTTATTTGAGACATCCAAAAGTTTTGTAGTAATAAAGCATTGCTATTTTTTAAAATTACCCATAACTAGTGTTACTTTCCCTAGTAACATCCATTGCTATAACTAATAAAACTTCTACCACTGAAATATGAGAGTTAATCAATTATCATGACAGGTTTATTTGCTTCTGAAGAGATGAATTTTTTCATCATTTACAAATCTCTATTGTTATGTGGTTATTTGAGACAGTTCCTCTAAAACCTATTTTAATTTTCTCATCTATTATATTTTCTGCATTTTTTGCAATAATAATCTATAAAACAGAATGCAGGGGACAGTTAAATCTTTAATGATAGTTTAAACACCTGGCAGTAAAACTAACCACAGAAGCAAGGTTTCTATTTGCAAAACTAATAATTTACAGAGAAAGACATAAATTTTAAATTCCAAGGAGCTAGAGATTTATGCACCTGGATCACCACTTCCTGGGTCTATAGAATGGAGACAACTATGTGAAGATAGAAGAAGCATTTTCCACCCAAATGAAAATGACCTTTTGAAAATCCAGAAGACAGAAGATAATCTAAGTCACCATGATTTGGGTTTTAAAGTTTATAAGTCCCGTAAAGGAGTCAAGAAACATTTCCTACCACCCTGAATTTACACCCTATGTCAGAAATTATTACAATAATCTAACACGAGTCAAGAGAATTTGTAGGAAAATCTGAAAGCTGAGGAGAATTTTTTTTTTTACTTTTTATAATGCACAAAAAAGAATCTTAAAATTTCTTAGGATATATTCATGTTGGACATGTTTCCTAAAACATAGAATAATGATTGCTGAAGACTTTCTCTACATGTGACTCTTGGGACAAAATGTCAACTACCGAAATACTACAATAGTAGTAGAAATTCTTAGGAGGTGTGATTACTTGGAAAAGACTAAAGACAGTTTGCAGACTGAATGAACATCCTGTACAGAGGTCAAATAGGTGACTGTGGACATTATGGTAGGTCATAAAACTGAGATCAGGCAGGAAAGCTGACACGGAGGTGGAGGCCAGAGAAAAGAGCAAAGTCCTTGGATGAGTGATACTCTATTCCTTCCTTGGGTCAATACATGTTGTTGCTTAGTCACTAAGTTGTGTCTGATTTTTTGAACCCCATGGACTACAGCATACCAGGATTCCGTCCTTCACTATCTCCCAGAGTTTGCTCAACTTCATGTCCATTGAATCAGGGATGCCATTCAACCATCTCATCCTCTGACAATTCATAAACTACTGTAAATAATTAGATTGATAAAAGATTAAAGAACTGAACCTTAAACATGGAAGAATATTTATGCAAAATTAGGTTTTCTTAAAAAATAGAATGAGGTCGACAAGCAAATTTTTCCACCACAAGCAAAAATAAAAGTTTGTTAACCAAGTTAACTTTATTATATATCTGGAAATAAACTTATCTGCATATGAGCCTCATAATAAATTTTAAACTTACTTTATTTTTGAATTCACATGCTTTCTTCCTCAGTATATTTACCTAATGCCTTTCTATGAATTTCATTATTTTTATTCTTTTTGCAATAGCTTCAGTTATGTATAACTTAATTAGATATAGATGCATATTTTATCATTTATATGCTTTATATAAAAACAGTGGTATTTCTACTTTGAGTCTTGTTCCTTAACATTTAACAATTTTGTTATGTAACATAAATATTGTACATTTGCTGTGGTTTCTTCTGGCTTTATATTTATTCCAACTGTTTACTATATGTTTTAAACTCCCATGTAGTCTTATCTATCTTTTGAAGTTTTCTGGGTTACATAAATTTTCTTTGTTATGACCTGTTTAAAGTTAGAGGTGTATGCCCTATTTATTGATTTGAATGCTGAAAGTATTTTGGACTTCACAAAATAAATACAATAATAAATTAATTAAAATGAAACTACTTTTTTGATACTTCAAAAATTAGAAATATAATACATACTAAATAAAGACTAATTTAATATTTGAAATGTTTTTTCTAATTTAAGAAATGTTTCTTATTGCTTACTGCTTATGTTATATATTTCTATTGCCTACATAAATGATGAACACATGATAATTTTAATTTATATTTTTAATTGCTTTACATATATTTTTAATTGCTAAAGAATCATTGCTTTACAGAATTTTGTTGTTTTCTGCTAAACATCAACATGAATCAGCCATAGGTATGCATATGTCCCCTCCCTCTTGAACCTCCCTCCCACTCTCACCCATCCCACCCCTCTAGGTTGCCACAGAGCAATGTTGAGATCCCTATGTTACACAGCAACTTCCCATTAGCTATCTACTTTACATGTGGTAGTGTATACATTTCAGTGCTACTCTCTCAATCTGTCCCAGCTTCTCCTTCCCCCACTGTGTCCAGAACTTTGTTCTCTATGTTTGTGTCTCTATTCCTGTCCTGCAAATAGACTCATCAGTATCATTTTCCTAGATTCCATAATTATATATCTATTAATGTACAATATTTGGTGTTCTCTGACATACTTTACTCTATATAACAGGCTCTAGGGAAAAATTTGTAGACAGAAGGAAATGATATAATGGTATTTTCTGGTATTTAAAAATGTTAACAATATAGGAAGAAAGATTCCCATATAATATAAAGGAAACTTAGATACAAAGTCTATACACATTTTCATACCAATTATATAAATAAAGTCTCTCAAATAGACTGACCCTCTTAACAAGTACAAACTGGTAAAAATTATACTAAAATAATAATAGGGATTATTCTTCACTGTAGGATTATGTACATATTTGTTTTGTGTTTTATTACTCTTGTTTTGAATGATATTCTGAGTCTTCTAAATATCTTGGACTAAAACCTAGAGCTATACCATGAGGCAGAAACAATGGTGAGACAAACATGGCATGATGCATTCTCTTTGATTTCGCGACTTTAACAGGACATATGAGGACTCTATTCCATGTACTCTCCCTGGGGAGCATGGCACTAGTGTTTCTGCACACCCAGGGAGAATCCCTGCTGCCAGGGGGCCTTGTCCTCCACTGTATCCACTCTCGACTGTCTGCAAGGCGACCTGTGGAAAGGTACTATTCCAAGTCCTGCTGGAAGTCCTCCTTAAAAAACACTTCTACTGCTTCTTCAGACTCACTTTCTGAGCATACTCCACTTTTAGGACCTTCTGGGTGCATTCCACATCCACTTCAGTTTTGAAAGTTTCAAGTTCACTCCTCTTTCTTTTCTTATAATTTTTTAGTTTTGGGCACTCCTTATGCTTTGTCTATTGCCCAAATAGGTCTTATAGATTTAGCAGGTGGTTTTCTATCTCTTAAAAACTAACCTCTAGGTGAGATTTGCTGTCATAAATTCTAACCCAGTATTAAAACTTGAAGTTGTTAAAGCTGTACCAGTAACTCCCCTGGGCTTGATTTTCCCTCCCAGTGTGTTGAAAGCGTAACCACCCTTCTATCCACCAGCTCTCCAACACTAGTACATTCCTTGGTTCTGCAGTGAAGTGTAGTCCATGTATCTTCATATGTGTACTCAGTCATTCAGTCATGTCTGACTCTTGGGAATTCTCAGACAAGAACACTGGAGTAGGGTGTCATTTCTTCCACCAAAGGATCTTCTGATCTAGGGATCGATCTTGCATCTTCTGTCGCTCTGGCATTGACAGGCAGATTCTTTACCACTGAGCCACCTGGAAAGCTTTCATGTATCTTCATACCTGCTTAGTAATTCTAGTCCAGCAGAGTACTGTGGCAAGTGTGGAATAGTTGTAAGCCATTTCTTCCAGTTGAAAATCTTTCTGAATTATATTATTTAAGAAGAATTATAGAAGGATTGCTATATGCTAACTCAAGACTTTATCTGATTTCTTTAATCTCAATATACTATCTATTATCGATAACATATTTAAACATTTTAAAGTAATGAGACATTTTAACTCATGCAAGTTCTGTTTTTTGATAAAATAAAGTATTCCCAGTTTTCCTTTATCTTCTTTAGTTTCATCATGATTAGATTTCCAGTGCAGTATTGTCTATACTACTCAGAATGCTCTCATTTTTATATTCTGCCTATTCAAAGGTTTCTGAATGAGAGAAAGAAGTATTCTAACAACAAAGTCTTTGGTTTGTAAATTGCAATTGTCTTCCTTCTCTAGAGGACTTTGTGATTTGGAATTCTTTCTAAACTCTAGCACCTTTGTTCCATTCAAAATATTATGATAGAATTTCCAAGTACCTCAAGGATAATGGGGACTTTTTGAATTTGAATCTTGATATATCCTCTAAGGGCAAAATTGAAGGTCAATGAAGTCAGATAAGAAAATCTTATACAGTTAATTTTAACAGCATGACTGGGACACAGAAAATACTAGAGGCCTTCGATTTACTTGAATGGTACAGAGTCACCTAAGACCATGGAGTGTTTAATGCCTGTACTTAAGTGAAACCCAATCCTGAATGAAGGGTCACAGGTAATAGTGATGATCATAGGAGAGTACTGTAGGGTTCTAGTAGGGAAGGACACAGATAACATGTGTGTGTGTGTGTGTGTGTGTGTGTGTGTGTGTGGCGTGCTCAATCGTGCCCAACTCTTTGCAGTTGGACTACAGCCCACCAGGCTACTCTCTAACATCTAATGATGCTCGTATTAAGAAATAGAAGGTTCTAACCATGGTAAGAAAGCTCGAACATTTAATAGGGAGTTAAACAGAATGAATTTTAACTTATGTGATACCAAGGATAGCAATGTCATACAAACCATAACTCTGAAGACCATGTAGGATTTTCAGGAAGGGACCCTTTGGAGGCTTACTGGTAGACATATATAAAGTGGTGGTTGAAAATCTTTCTGAATTATATTATTTAAGAAGAATTATAGAAGGATTGCTATATGCTAACTCAAGACTTTATCTGATTTCTTTAATCTCAATATACTATCTATTATCGATAACATATTTAAACATTTTAAAGTAATGAGACATTTTAACTCATGCAAGTTCTGTTTTTTGATAAAATAAAGTATTCCCAGTTTTCCTTTATCTTCTTTAGTTTCATCATGATTAGATTTCCAGTGCAGTATTGTCTATACTACTCAGAATGCTCTCATTTTTATATTCTGCCTATTCAAAGGTTTCTGAATGAGAGAAAGAAGTATTCTAACAACAAAGTCTTTGGTTTGTAAATTGCAATTGTCTTCCTTCTCTAGAGGACTTTGTGATTTGGAATTCTTTCTAAACTCTAGCACCTTTGTTCCATTCAAAATATTATGATAGAATTTCCAAGTACCTCAAGGATAATGGGGACTTTTTGAATTTGAATCTTGATATATCCTCTAAGGGCAAAATTGAAGGTCAATGAAGTCAGATAAGAAAATCTTATACAGTTAATTTTAACAGCATGACTGGGACACAGAAAATACTAGAGGCCTTCGATTTACTTGAATGGTACAGAGTCACCTAAGACCATGGAGTGTTTAATGCCTGTACTTAAGTGAAACCCAATCCTGAATGAAGGGTCACAGGTAATAGTGATGATCATAGGAGAGTACTGTAGGGTTCTAGTAGGGAAGGACACAGATAACATGTGTGTGTGTGTGTGTGTGTGTGTGTGTGTGTGGCGTGCTCAATCGTGCCCAACTCTTTGCAGTTGGACTACAGCCCACCAGGCTACTCTCTAACATCTAATGATGCTCGTATTAAGAAATAGAAGGTTCTAACCATGGTAAGAAAGCTCGAACATTTAATAGGGAGTTAAACAGAATGAATTTTAACTTATGTGATACCAAGGATAGCAATGTCATACAAACCATAACTCTGAAGACCATGTAGGATTTTCAGGAAGGGACCCTTTGGAGGCTTACTGGTAGACATATATAAAGTGGTGGTTGAAAATCAAACTTTACTGGAATTAGAAAATAGCAAAGAATCAAAGTATGTTAGAACAGAAAAGACCTTATTAATTTCCATTTGTTGAAGATGTCACTATAGAAACCACAATGATTATTCTTTCTTCATTATCATCGAAGCCACCAAAGCTTACTTTGACAGAATTTTCCTTTTTATAGTCCCAGAAAACTCAAAAACAAATAATCAAAAACATCAACAAAACATGAACACTGAATCCATCTAAGTTACCATAAGAATAAAAGAAAGCATTAACATACTGTTTTTAAGCAAAAAAATTCTCTCAATCAAGTTAACAAAGGTGTAAGATAGCATTCTGACACAAATTAAATGTAATTTGACAGCATTTGCAGAAGTAAAATAACACCACAAATCAGAAATGCAAAGAATCTGACTATAAACAGACAATTAAAAGGATATTGTACAATAACAATGGAATGAATTAATCAAAGCAATGAGAATAAATGAGCATAATCTCTGAAATGAAGACTAAATGACAAAAAATTTCAAAAACATAATCACAATCAGGGCTTCCTCATGGACCAGTGGGCAGAGTCTGCCTTGCAGTAAAGGGGCACCAGTTCGATCTCTGGCCTGGGTAGATCACACGTGCCACAGAGCCGCTGGACCAGTGTGTCCAATTGTGAGTCAGCGCTCTAGAGTGCATGTACCCAGAGCCAGTGCTCTGCACCAGAAGAGACCACTGTGATGAGAGGCCCACACAGGCCAAGAAGTAAAGATGGATGAAAATAAATAAATAGAAAACAAATAAAAGAGGCCAAAATCAAAAACATAACAATGGGATTTAGAAAATAAAAGTAAAATAAAGCCCCAAAATATTTAAAAAAGTAAAAGTGATAAGAAAGAACTGTGCCTGTGTGTATTCAAGACAGACAGCAAATTATACGAATTTTTGTAGGAATATTCTACTTATAAATTTAAAAGAATTACAGAATTAAAACAACATTATTTTTCTATACCTAGTACTAATTGACCAACAATAGCTATTATTATGACAAAATAAAAGACAGTAACGCCTTATGAATTTCTTTGGGTAAGAACACAGCTGCCCTTAGGCCATAATAGTCTAAATGAGAAAAACCTCCTAGATGGAACTAGAATTTACAGGATGTAAAGAAGGCAAAGGGGTATGTTAAATTATACTATGGGGATGCAATCAGCAATATTCAGACAGTGGAAAACTCTCAGGGCATGTAAATCTGTGTCCTCAACAAATAAATTGTAAGAGAGTGTGAGAACAGAGGAAGTAGAGGCTACAGATAAAAAGGGACTTTAACAGAAATAGCAAGTAACTTGAACATCATATTCGGACTGAGTCAAAGACATTATAAATCCAATGAAAAATTTGAATGCTGAAAGAATATTTAGCGATGGTAAGTAATTATTGTTAATTCTAAGTATGACCATGTTGCTATCTTGATGTTATTTTTGAAATTATTTTCCTTTTAGAGAGGTTGGATTGCATACCTCTGCTATTCTATTTTAGTTCATGAAGTTAAAACAAAATCATAAGGTCTGCCGAAGGTGAAAACAAAAGGCTTCTCACTAGAAATATTTAGGTCAATGTCTCTCAAGTTCTCCTGTTTCTTGGATTTGGAACATAATTCTCTGAGCCTTTGGAGCCCTTAGTTCTCAACCTTGTAGCCCTTCCTCCCTCGTCTTATTATTCCTTCTACAATTTATTCTCTTATGGTTTATGACAAAAGGAAAATTCACAGTCTTAAAATTCATTCCATGTAGAGCTCCACCACAGCTTCGTTATCAAAATCAAATTACAAGTTTGTTAGGGATTTTATTGTTTCCTTTGTGAATTTTAACACTGAATATTTTGCCTCTACCTCTATCTCTATGAAGAGATTATGGGATAGAGTGGTGAACAAAAACATGTCTTTACCCTCAATCAGGTAGAACAAGACAAATAAAAATTTGGATTGAAACTTACAGAATCATGAGAAAGTTCTGGTGCATTATAGTTTTGAAGCTTAGACGAGACAATTTTGGTTTTTCTGAGCTTTAACATAACCACACACCAAAAAGAAACAGTAGATCTAATAGAACTATCTTATTCTTCAGATGATGATATAATAGGTTATTTTCACCACAAAAAGCAAGACTTCTGCTTGATCAAGTTATTTTATGTCTAATAGTTTATAAACTTTGAACCTCCATAAAAAAGGAATATACACAAAAATATAATACATGAGTTTTAGTAAAATTAAGGGAGAGTTCACATCTAACACAACTAGGAATAAACATTATCAACTGTATTCTATACATATATGCAAATACATATACACATATGCATACACATGTCTATAATGTCATCATATTAATATTATTGTTGCAATAATTATTCTTAATATAAGGCATGTGTACAAAATTAGTGGTTCATTGATATTCATTTAAGGAATTTTAATAGGTTTTTGTTTTTTTATAATAAGATATCGCAAGTAACTTGAACATCATATTCGGACTGAGTCAAAGACATTATAAATCCAATGAAAAATTTGAATGCTGAAAGAATATTTAGCGATGGTAAGTAATTATTGTTAATTCTAAGTATGACCATGTTGCTATCTTGATGTTATTTTTGAAATTATTTTCCTTTTAGAGAGGTTGGATTGCATACCTCTGCTATTCTATTTTAGTTCATGAAGTTAAAACAAAATCATAAGGTCTGCCGAAGGTGAAAACAAAAGGCTTCTCACTAGAAATATTTAGGTCAATGTCTCTCAAGTTCTCCTGTTTCTTGGATTTGGAACATAATTCTCTGAGCCTTTGGAGCCCTTAGTTCTCAACCTTGTAGCCCTTCCTCCCTCGTCTTATTATTCCTTCTACAATTTATTCTCTTATGGTTTATGACAAAAGGAAAATTCACAGTCTTAAAATTCATTCCATGTAGAGCTCCACCACAGCTTCGTTATCAAAATCAAATTACAAGTTTGTTAGGGATTTTATTGTTTCCTTTGTGAATTTTAACACTGAATATTTTGCCTCTACCTCTATCTCTATGAAGAGATTATGGGATAGAGTGGTGAACAAAAACATGTCTTTACCCTCAATCAGGTAGAACAAGACAAATAAAAATTTGGATTGAAACTTACAGAATCATGAGAAAGTTCTGGTGCATTATAGTTTTGAAGCTTAGACGAGACAATTTTGGTTTTTCTGAGCTTTAACATAACCACACACCAAAAAGAAACAGTAGATCTAATAGAACTATCTTATTCTTCAGATGATGATATAATAGGTTATTTTCACCACAAAAAGCAAGACTTCTGCTTGATCAAGTTATTTTATGTCTAATAGTTTATAAACTTTGAACCTCCATAAAAAAGGAATATACACAAAAATATAATACATGAGTTTTAGTAAAATTAAGGGAGAGTTCACATCTAACACAACTAGGAATAAACATTATCAACTGTATTCTATACATATATGCAAATACATATACACATATGCATACACATGTCTATAATGTCATCATATTAATATTATTGTTGCAATAATTATTCTTAATATAAGGCATGTGTACAAAATTAGTGGTTCATTGATATTCATTTAAGGAATTTTTAATATGTGAAATATAATTACCCTATTTTGTATTTTTTATATTACATAATGATTCAAAAATAACTATGAAGAAGTAGGGCATACTTATTTTTTTCAATACTAAGATACTTAGATTGATGATAAAGTGCATTATTAACTAAGGTAAAGAGAGGAACTCCTTATAAACTGTAATTAGGAGCAAAAATTAGTGAAAACATGTAAAGGGCAATTGTAGTTTGACACTCAAATTTTGGAAGTAACAATGTCTTTCAATTTTATTTTTATGATGTTTACTGATATGGAAAGATACTATAAAAATTAAGGAAAAATGCAAGTTGCAAAAAATTAAGAACTTCAAAACAAGTATTTCTGTAAGTAGAGATTTAAAAATTAATATTCAAAATAAAAAATGAACATTTTGGAAAATATTACAATAAACAATTAGAAGCAAGAAAATACTCAGTAAAGTGCCTTATTTTGTCTTGTATATTATGTGGTAATAGCCACCTTGGTCAGAATTTACTTTAAAGTTATGTGGTAATAAGACACCTTGGTCAGAATTTACTTTAAAATTCTTCTGCATCTTTATGCTTTCCCTTTTCTTAAAAAAGCTTGTATAGTATTTTTATAATAAAAACATGGAAAATTGCCAAGTGTTTAAATTAAAAAATTCTAACATATACGATACCATATTTGTTACTGTTAATGCTATATTTGTTATGGCATAAAATATGAAGCACAAAGCAAACTAACACCTTATTTTCCCTCACAATTATTCTTGTAATAAGACGTGCCCTGAAGTTTTCATCAATGTTAAGAATGAACTAATGGTTTAATAATTCAAAAGATGTTATTACCTTCTGCTGCAAGCTAGAACCATCAGTACAGGAATGACTAGGGAGAGAAAATCCTTAAGGTCACTTGAATTTTTCTTTTTAGTTGCCTAATTTATTAATATCTTCAAGAAAATGGATTCTCCTTATCTTATATGCAAATACATATACACATATGCATACACATGTCTATAATGTCATCATATTAATATTATTGTTGCAATAATTATTCTTAATATAAGGCATGTGTACAAAATTAGTGGTTCATTGATATTCATTTAAGGAATTTTTAATATGTGAAATATAATTACCCTATTTTGTATTTTTTATATTACATAATGATTCAAAAATAACTATGAAGAAGTAGGGCATACTTATTTTTTTCAATACTAAGATACTTAGATTGATGATAAAGTGCATTATTAACTAAGGTAAAGAGAGGAACTCCTTATAAACTGTAATTAGGAGCAAAAATTAGTGAAAACATGTAAAGGGCAATTGTAGTTTGACACTCAAATTTTGGAAGTAACAATGTCTTTCAATTTTATTTTTATGATGTTTACTGATATGGAAAGATACTATAAAAATTAAGGAAAATGCAAGTTGCAAAAATTAAGAACTTCAAAACAAGTATTTCTGTAAGTAGAGATTTAAAAATTAATATTCAAAATAAAAAATGAACATTTTGGAAAATATTACAATAAACAATTAGAAGCAAGAAAATACTCAGTAAAGTGCCTTATTTTGTCTTGTATATTATGTGGTAATAGCCACCTTGGTCAGAATTTACTTTAAAGTTATGTGGTAATAAGACACCTTGGTCAGAATTTACTTTAAAATTCTTCTGCATCTTTATGCTTTCCTTTTCTTAAAAAGCTTGTATAGTATTTTTATAAAAAAAACATGGAAAATTGCCAAGTGTTTAAATTAAAAAATTCTAACATATACGATACCATATTTGTTACTGTTAATGCTATATTTGTTATGGCATAAAATATGAAGCACAAAGCAAACTAACACCTTATTTTCCCTCACAATTATTCTTGTAATAAGACGTGCCCTGAAGTTTTCATCAATGTTAAGAATGAACTAATGGTTTAATAATTCAAAAGATGTTATTACCTTCTGCTGCAAGCTAGAACCATCAGTACAGGAATGACTAGGGAGAGAAAATCCTTAAGGTCACTTGAATTTTTCTTTTTAGTTGCCTAATTTATTAATATCTTCAAGAAAATGGATTCTCCTTATCTTGAAGGGCATGGCAAATAGTTACACTATAGAATATGAAAAAATTTGGAAAACTTATACTTCACACATTTTTGAATTATTGTGTTGGTTATTTCATTTATGTGTCCTCTCCAGAAATGCAGAGTTCCTCACAATTATTATATAATTTACATCTAATGGCTTTTTCAAATGTTAGAGAAGAATATGTGCAAATAGCAAATACTCATTACATAACTAAGACACACAAAAAGCACACAATTAACTGTTATCTATCCCAAATTATTTGTCAATTTTTACATTTCATTTCTTTAAGAAATAAAATACTTAGATTTTGCTACATAGAAATAGGGAACAAGGACAACAAAAAAGAAGTTCATATCAATGTTATTTAACCTATTTCATACTGTGTCTGCCTAAAATTGATTAAACAGGCAAGTAATTTCATCTGCTTAGCCAAACAATAATAAAACAGTCAATTTTTCTAAAAATATCATAGATAACTCTACTATAGATCTTCTATAAATTACAGATAATCTATTGAATAATTATAAAGCATGAACATTGGCAGTGAAAATTTTCTGGGCTGAAATATTACCTTCAATAGCAAACAGAACTTTCCTTTTGGGCAAGTCAAGTCACTTAGTTTCTTCATATTTAAAATAGAATAATAACATATGGTTATGGTGAAGATAGAAATGACTAATATTAGATACAAAAAAGCACTATATAAAATCTAGTCATAATTATTGTTATAATTATTGTTTCTGCTGATAATCCTATATTTACTACTACTACTACTGTTAGTAGCACTGAAGGTAGTATTAGTTCAATTTTATTTGCAACAAACACTCAGCAATATCTTCTGACAGTCCGTCGTAGAATGTTATTCCAATTTACTGATCACGAAGTCATTTTACTGTACAGCTGACATCTCTTAGTGTTTTTTTTAGAAGAGAAGAAAAGCACTAGGATGTAGAGGCATTTATTATCTGCAGATTATTATATGAAAATTGCTAAGCATGTTATTGAATTTTTGTAACTGTTGAGAGGTAATTATTTTTTATTCATACTGATAGATGCTCAAGCTGAGTTATACACCTTACATATTTGGCAGACGGAGTACTTTTCTGTAGAAAAAGGAAAACTCAGTCTTTGACCCACAATACCATAATTAAGCTGTTCTTTTGACATAACACAGAGTAGCTCTATGTGTTTAATTGTCTGATATTAGAGTGATGCTAATTCTCACATAATCTGGAGAAAATGTAGCAGTACAGAAAGAAATTGAGAGACATATTTTGCCTAAACCACAGAGCTTTTTTGTGTGTGAGGGCCCAAGGAAACATTTGTGGAAATATTTTGTGAACTGTGAGACTGTATGTCACTGGAGCACTGCATAGCTCTGAGAGTGTGCAGTGTGGTAGTTTTGCTTTTGTGCTGGTTTTTTTTTTTTTTTTTTTTTCCTGTGGTTATTTTCTTTTTGACAAACTGAAGTAGAATTTTCAAAAATTCAAACTGGGAGTTACACATACAAAAAAAATGATGTAGTTAACATTTTTATCTTTATAATATACTCTGTAAATGATTTTTATAATATTGTGTCAAACATTATCTTTTATTCCTTGTTTTTTTTTTTTTAAATATACTATAAGTATTCAATAATGTTCCTTGAGAACTTGCTTGCCTCTTGGAACCTGTAAGTGGAGATGATTCCAAAATTTTCATTTTGAAATGCTTTTTTCTAAAACATTTACTACTTCAAGAATAATTAATTTAAAATAAATGTATGCTCAATTATTCTTTGATGTAATTTTTCAAAGATACCTCTTTTGGCTATCATGTATTTACTATATAATGACACTGTCATTAACACAGAATTAGGAGCCACAATAGCTAATAAATTCTAAAAGATTATTTCCGTCATCCAGAGACTTGCACTATGCCATTACACTTTCATAAGAATTCCTTAAGGTGACTTGTATGATCTCTGTTTTAATATGATCAAATTGAGGTCTCAAGAGGCTAGCTAATTTTCATAAGATATAGAAACAAAAATATAAACTAAAGTCTTGAACATGAGCTAAATTTCAAGCAAAAATGCTAGACTTCAAGACCCATGTATCAATCACTCTGAGAGATAAAGTCTTGCTGAATTATGATTAGTATGTGAAAGATATCGTTAGAACAATTTGCCACGAAATCTCTTTACTCTTTTTATGTTGTATGAGTCTCTTTTTCAAAATATATGCTAATGTTCAGTATTCCAAGAATTAAATCTTCAATTCACACTCATTTTTCTCTCATTGAAATAAACGACTGTGAATTCTTAACCACTGTATCCTAGTTTCTGGCAAATCATCATTATCACTGTCATCATTATCATAAACATTTGAATAATGCTTACTGTATCCTAGACACTGTTAAAAGAACATTGTACAGCTTCATTTCCCTCAAAATTGTATTCATTTTCATTTTATGGAATAAACTGCATTCAACTTTACTTGGTTCACTTTCACAGAATTTGATTATTAGCTCTAAAAATGCACATCAAGACATAGGGCCTAACTTTGACTTAATTTCTTTATAAGTTGCACTAAGAATTATATTTTTCATGTAAACTGAAACCTTTTTGAAGGAAATGGGCACTAATAATAAATGTACCTAAATGAGAGGAACAATGTGTGTGGGGGGGGAAGGGCTCTCCCAGCAAACCAGTCAACCCATGAATAAGGAATCATTAGAGCTTTCAGTACCAGATAATTATGCTAGCTGAACTTATCTTTTTCTTTTTTTGTTTATATACTTTAAATATATATGCTAATTTTCAGCATTTCAGAAGTTAAATCCTTAACTGATGCACACTGTTACCACATTTGGTCATGTCTCTTAACTAACCAAGATCACCTTCTCAGCTGTAGACTTTTACATAAGGAATCACTAGAGCATAAATACCATCCTGTAATAAACTGAAGAAAAGATGATATTCAGCAAGTTCATTTTACAGATGAGGAGATGTCAATACAAATTTGTATGAGATAGATGCTGGAACTTTCCATTACATCCCATATTCTCCTGGGGATTCCGGCAAAAGAGAGCACCTGAAAGTAGCTCAACATGCTCACATTGTGTTGTAGCATGTGAATTACTCAAGCAAGCTTAAATTCATTAGTAAGCTTTATGAGTTACATTTCAGAAATATTGTGGATTTTATCAATAGAATGTTGGAAATTATTATAATTTTAAGCTTTTTAAGCCTTTGTGCCTCCCTAGGTTTCCTACTAAAAGAAATAACTGTGCATTCTTCACCACTGTATCCTGGTGTCTGGCATGTCCTTGCCATCAACATCATCATCATTACCACCACCACCACCATCTGAATAATTCCTACTATATTCAAGATAGAGGTTTCTGAGCATTGGATAGACTATTTCCTTTTATTCTCACAGTCACATAAGGACAGAGCTATTATAATCATAATTAAATTACACACAAGGAGTCTAAGGTAGAAAGAGACTAAGTTACCTAATGAACACAAGTGAAAAAGAGCAAAATCAGTATTTAAACACAAAATTTAGTTTTTCAGCCTACCTTCTTTACCATTATACCATATTACATCACTATATGTTCCATTAATTTTTCATTCATCATCCCATCTGATTTTGAGTATATCCCGGTGAGGTATTCAAAACAGATACTCTATTCTCAAAATTACAGAAAAGAATAATCAAGCTCAAAACATTCAAGTGCCTTATCCAAGCTTATAACAGGGGAAATCCAGAAAAGGGGAAAACCTAAGTATAATTCCAGTCCTCTTTCAATATCATCTTAAATTAAAAGGTAGGAATATACTGGAAGGAAAAAACAGGTTATTCTGAAGACTGCTTCTAAATATACATTCATACTTTTTCTAAGATTAAGCATATGTCAAAATATGTTTAATATTAGATCATAACTTGGAGGGCACAAGAATAACAACAAGAGCAAGACAAATAATAAGTTTGCAAATGCTTCTGATAAACTATTGGGACAGAGTAAATCAAAGGATTAGCAAGCACTGTTCAGTTGGTGATCATGATTCATAACCACCCCCATATGTATAACTCCTCCATAGTACCTCTTACAGCATATCTTTTGTGCTTCCTACTTTAAATGTCCATTTTTTAAAAAATCATTAAATTAAAAGGAGCATGTACTCGGAAATTAATGAGATGAATACTTAATATAGTTTTTGCTTATATTCTATTTTCTTTTGAACTGGAATAAATTGGGAGTCTATATGAGTAATATATAATTATCAAGCATTGAGCTCCAGAATAAAAATCTTAATCACCTCCCTAGTGTCCCAAAACTTCAATTACTTCACCTAAAACTAATTCCCACAAAAGAGGTAATCTAATTACCTTTTTCACTAGGATCAAAAGAGATCTTTATAAAATGTTTAAAAAAGTGAAATACAAAGCAATAAATTGTTACAAATCATATAATAATTTCTTATCAACTGTTAAAAGCTCTATATAGAGTTATCATCCTCATTTTATGATATATATATATATACAGTGTCTGGAATTGTAATATGAAGCTGATAAAGAAGGAAAGGCTAGGACAATATAATGAGTTACAATACTTTTGATACTCAATACAAATAATAGTATAAAACCTGCTTCTCTGAGACTCGTTTTTAACTTGCCTAGTCATTTCTGCTTCAGTTCTTGCTTTCCTATTGTTCTTTTATTTATCATTCTCACCAGACTATTCTATCTATGGAATTTTCCAGGAAAGAATACTGGAGTGGGTTGCCTACCCCAGGGATCTTCTCAAACCAGGGATCGAACCTATGTCTTTTGCCCCTCCTGCATTGCCAGAAGGATTCTTTACCACTAGTACCAGCTGGGACTCCCCAGTAAATTCCATATGTGTATATAAATAATATATGATCAAATGGGGTTCCTCCAAGCAATGGTACTTTGATTTATATTTGAAATGAATCAATGTCTCAAGGAAAAACAGGTTACTGAACTGCTTCTAAATATACATTCATACTTTTTCTAAGATTAAGCATATGTCAAAATATGTTTAATATTAGATCATAACTTGGAGGGCACAAGAATAACAACAAGAGCAAGACAAATAATAAGTTTGCAAATGCTTCTGATAAACTATTGGGACAGAGTAAATCAAAGGATTAGCAAGCACTGTTCAGTTGGTGATCATGATTCATAACCACCCCCATATGTATAACTCCTCCATAGTACCTCTTACAGCATATCTTTTGTGCTTCCTACTTTAAATGTCCATTTTTAAAGAATCATTAAATTAAAAGGAGCATGTACTCGGAAATTAATGAGATGAATACTTAATATAGTTTTTGCTTATATTCTATTTTCTTTTGAACTGGAATAAATTGGGAGTCTATATGAGTAATATATAATTATCAAGCATTGAGCTCCAGAATAAAAATCTTAATCACCTCCCTAGTGTCCCAAAACTTCAATTACTTCACCTAAAACTAATTCCCACAAAAGAGGTAATCTAATTACCTTTTTCACTAGGATCAAAAGAGATCTTTATAAAATGTTTAAAAAAGTGAAATACAAAGCAATAAATTGTTACAAATCATATAATAATTTCTTATCAACTGTTAAAAGCTCTATATAGAGTTATCATCCTCATTTTATGATATATATATATATACAGTGTCTGGAATTGTAATATGAAGCTGATAAAGAAGGAAAGGCTAGGACAATATAATGAGTTACAATACTTTTGATACTCAATACAAATAATAGTATAAAACCTGCTTCTCTGAGACTCGTTTTTAACTTGCCTAGTCATTTCTGCTTCAGTTCTTGCTTTCCTATTGTTCTTTTATTTATCATTCTCACCAGACTATTCTATCTATGGAATTTTCCAGGAAAGAATACTGGAGTGGGTTGCCTACCCCAGGGATCTTCTCAAACCAGGGATCGAACCTATGTCTTTTGCCCCTCCTGCATTGCCAGAAGGATTCTTTACCACTAGTACCAGCTGGGACTCCCCAGTAAATTCCATATGTGTATATAAATAATATATGATCAAATGGGGTTCCTCCAAGCAATGGTACTTTGATTTATATTTGAAATGAATCAATGTCTCATGCTAATTAACAATAAAATGTAATTGGTTTAGGTTAAATTATATCAATAACTCATTTTAAAGAATTGCATGCCGATCACCATTTGCCAATCAAAAACTGTTCTATAGTAAATAGGTTCTTTTCTCTATAAATCACTAAAATAACAAACAAAGTGGCATAAACACTCATATTTTCAATATCATGTGCTATGCAATTATGTCACTGAAATATACTGATGTCACACATTAAGAGAAATGTTATGTCAAAGTCTGGTTACGTGTAATAGCAAGTAAGTATAATCTGAAAACTAATCTAACTGGGATTAGTAATTTACATGGCTTCAAACCATGTTTAAAAATACACTATTGAATTTGAATTTTTCAATGAACACCCATTCATTCATTAAGTTAATTGATCAATATTCGGCATTGTTATAGAACATAAGGACTTAAATACGAAGCAGATGCTGTCTTTTTGTTGACATTATTGGAGTTCAATGGGAGAAATGTATAAGAAATCAAACTTAAAAACAGAAAAATTACTGCTAGACAGGTGGCAAAATTGTGACCAGGAAACAAAGATAAATTATTGAATGATTTAATGTCTGAGAATCGAAAAGTAAAAGTAATATTGATTTCATACTGAAAGTAATATAAAAACACTGTGTTTTAAGTGCTTCAGTTTCACAATCAAAATTATTTTATCATTCATTTCTATATATTCAACAGATACGTTCGTTTACTATGTGTAGATTTTCTACTATATTTCTTATCAATCTGACATTCTCTTACATGCTAAAGAAAGAAGTGAATTGGTCCTATTCTTATCCAACTTAAAATCATGTAAGAAAATTAAAGACATTGTAGAATACAGAAAAACTTGAAGAGGAGGACTTAGCAAAACAGCAGGCTCTGACAATCACTCATCGATGGAACTGAAAATTTGAATCAAACCAAAGACTGGGCACGTTAAGGATAAGCTATATTTGAAATACTCTTCTGAGGCATAAATCAACAGGAATATTTGTTCAGTTGGTCATAGAGAGAAAGAGGGTTAACATAAATCAGAGTTTCTGAGGTTTCTATCTTGGAACAATTTCATATATGCAGTCTAAAAGCTTTCTGATTAGTTTAAAGTTAATCGTACACAATTGGCAAGGCATTCTTGGTGCATGGCTTTTAAAAACAGCAGCTCTTACACACGTTGGTTCGAATTTAAAATGGCACCTGTGTTTTTATAATTGCAAAGATGAAAGTCAATTTAATTACTTCTACAAGAATCCAGATCTTCCTTGGTTTAGAAGTTGGCCACATTTGTTTTCTTATATTCAGTGAAATATACTGATGTCACACATTAAGAGAAATGTTATGTCAAAGTCTGGTTACGTGTAATAGCAAGTAAGTATAATCTGAAAACTAATCTAACTGGGATTAGTAATTTACATGGCTTCAAACCATGTTTAAAAATACACTATTGAATTTGAATTTTTCAATGAACACCCATTCATTCATTAAGTTAATTGATCAATATTCGGCATTGTTATAGAACATAAGGACTTAAATACGAAGCAGATGCTGTCTTTTGTTGACATTATTGGAGTTCAATGGGAGAAATGTATAAGAAATCAAATTTAAAAAACAGAAAAATTACTGCTAGACAGGTGGCAAAATTGTGACCAGGAAACAAAGATAAATTATTGAATGATTTAATGTCTGAGAATCGAAAAGTAAAAGTAATATTGATTTCATACTGAAAGTAATATAAAAACACTGTGTTTTAAGTGCTTCAGTTTCACAATCAAAATTATTTTATCATTCATTTCTATATATTCAACAGATACGTTCGTTTACTATGTGTAGATTTTCTACTATATTTCTTATCAATCTGACATTCTCTTACATGCTAAAGAAAGAAGTGAATTGGTCCTATTCTTATCCAACTTAAAATCATGTAAGAAAATTAAAGACATTGTAGAATACAGAAAAACTTGAAGAGGAGGACTTAGCAAAACAGCAGGCTCTGACAATCACTCATCGATGGAACTGAAAATTTGAATCAAACCAAAGACTGGGCACGTTAAGGATAAGCTATATTTGAAATACTCTTCTGAGGCATAAATCAACAGGAATATTTGTTCAGTTGGTCATAGAGAGAAAGAGGGTTAACATAAATCAGAGTTTCTGAGGTTTCTATCTTGGAACAATTTCATATATGCAGTCTAAAAGCTTTCTGATTAGTTTAAAGTTAATCGTACACAATTGGCAAGGCATTCTTGGTGCATGGCTTTTAAAAACAGCAGCTCTTACACACGTTGGTTCGAATTTAAAATGGCACCTGTGTTTTTATAATTGCAAAGATGAAAGTCAATTTAATTACTTCTACAAGAATCCAGATCTTCCTGGTAGAAGTGGCCACATGTATATTTGAATGCTGACAAGCAGAAATAATTTAGCAGAATGCAAAAACAAATCTTTCATTTTTCACCGAAGAATGATTTCTCAGTAAAATTTATAACATTTCTAAATGATTTTCAGGTGATATAAGAAAGATAATTATTCTCAAAATGTTTTTAAAATAGAAAAGGGTACAGGAAAGGCAATTAAAATGTCCAAATATTTTAAGAAAAATAAATGAGATGTAACTTAGTTTTCTGAATATACATCAGATATAAATATATCCTCTAATTATTACAGATGGTAAATTATTCAGTTCTCAATAACTATAGATCTGTAGAGTGAGTTTTGACATGCATATCTTTTGTTTCTCATGATAAAATTTTCTTGCAGAATTTTTTTTCAAATCTTGGATTAAAGGAGTTTCAAAATTTAGACTTTAAAAAGCATTAAAGATGATTTGACCTAGTTCTTTAAATGAAAACTGAACGTCAGAGAAACTAGTTTCTTCAACAGAATGGAATGATTTTCCAAAGACAGGTAGCTCAGTTCCTCTGAGACTAGAACCTAAATCTTCTCATTCCATCGTCCAGAGCAATAGCTCACCCTATATCTTAGTAAAGTCCTCGAAAAGAATATCATGAAATTTCTAGTTCAAACCAGAGTTTTGAGGTAAGAGTACAAGATATTTAATTTGTGCATAACTAGTTTGACAAGGTCCATTAAGATGAAATTATTATGGAAATTATTTGTCTCATTAAAGTTCAAACCAAAGACTGGGCACGTTAAGGATAAGCTATATTTGAAATACTCTTCTGAGGCATAAATCAACAGGAATATTTGTTCAGTTGGTCATAGAGAGAAAGAGGGTTAACATAAATCAGAGTTTCTGAGGTTTCTATCTTGGAACAATTTCATATATGCAGTCTAAAAGCTTTCTGATTAGTTTAAAGTTAATCGTACACAATTGGCAAGGCATTCTTGGTGCATGGCTTTTAAAAACAGCAGCTCTTACACACGTTGGTTCGAATTTAAAATGGCACCTGTGTTTTTATAATTGCAAAGATGAAAGTCAATTTAATTACTTCTACAAGAATCCAGATCTTCCTGGTAGAAGTGGCCACATGTATATTTGAATGCTGACAAGCAGAAATAATTTAGCAGAATGCAAAAACAAATCTTTCATTTTTCACCGAAGAATGATTTCTCAGTAAAATTTATAACATTTCTAAATGATTTTCAGGTGATATAAGAAAGATAATTATTCTCAAAATGTTTTTAAAATAGAAAAGGGTACAGGAAAGGCAATTAAAATGTCCAAATATTTTAAGAAAAATAAATGAGATGTAACTTAGTTTTCTGAATATACATCAGATATAAATATATCCTCTAATTATTACAGATGGTAAATTATTCAGTTCTCAATAACTATAGATCTGTAGAGTGAGTTTTGACATGCATATCTTTTGTTTCTCATGATAAAATTTTCTTGCAGAATTTTTTTTTTCAAATCTTGGATTAAAGGAGTTTCAAAATTTAGACTTTAAAAAGCATTAAAGATGATTTGACCTAGTTCTTTAAATGAAAACTGAACGTCAGAGAAACTAGTTTCTTCAACAGAATGGAATGATTTTCCAAAGACAGGTAGCTCAGTTCCTCTGAGACTAGAACCTAAATCTTCTCATTCCATCGTCCAGAGCAATAGCTCACCCTATATCTTAGTAAAGTCCTCGAAAAGAATATCATGAAATTTCTAGTTCAAACCAGAGTTTTGAGGTAAGAGTACAAGATATTTAATTTGTGCATAACTAGTTTGACAAGGTCCATTAAGATGAAATTATTATGGAAATTATTTGTCATTTGGAAATGTGGATTTTTTTGTAACATTAAAGACAGTTCTAAATTATCCCAGCAATGTGGTATTTCTCTATATTATCCTAACTAAAGTAACTTCAGCTTACCAGTTTTAAGACTTTACATTGCCTTAATGTTTGTCTGATCACTCTGTACTCTGAAATTATCTACAGATTGTTTTATTTTCTTATTGCTTCTTTTTATTAAGTATTTTATAGCTTTTATAAGAGAATGATCTTAGCTGCTCCATTTGTAGAAGCAACTCTAGACCTGAGAATATCAGATATAGTTGGCACTGAGTGTATATTTCACAATAAATAAACAGCTTTAGAGATTTAATGAATCTTTGTTTTTAGATACATCCTTGTCTAATTACTGAAGTATAAGTGACTAGTTTCAAGACTATGAGCAAGGATTAAATACTATTTAATTTAAACACATTTTCAAGCAACAGAAAATTAACCTGAGTATGTTGGTCAAAATATACTAACAACAGTAACACTTACTTTTAAAAGATCTGATCTTTACTCAAGGTTCAAGCCCCTGTGCCATTGTTAGGCTATTTTCAACATTATTTTTGAATAATATAAAAATGTTAAATAATGCATGATAGAAAGTTACCATCTCCTCATTTCCTGTAACAGAATATACTTGTATAAATACATATATACACACACACAACTCAAACCACTACTTCTTTTAACCAAGAATCAAATTATAATTACAGCTAAAGTTGTTCATAATTATTAATGTCAACAGAATCCAGTAAGTGATAATATTTATCCAATTGTTTCCTTTTTGTTTAGAGAATTCATACTAAATACTTAATGAATGAAATAATACTGTCTCTAATATAAGATTCAAGTAACTTTGCTAGTGATTGACTTAGAGAGTTAAATTTGGGTTTAAATAATGCATGATTGTCTATGAGCTCATCATTGGTGAGATTGGGTACTGGATGCAAAGAGGGAGTTCATTTAATTTTTGTGGATATTTTTGTGTTTGTTTGAAATTTTTCGGAAATAAATTGGTTGCTTCTTTCGTGAGGTTCATATTCTCATTTGAAAATGTTTACTTTAATTTGTACTTTTTAAAAGGATTGTTGTTGGTGAGAAATAAAATCTTAATGAACTTGTACCGATTTGAAGGCAAAATCAAGATTGTTTTATATAATAGGTCCATATAAGTCAATGGATTGATTAAAAAACAGTTTATTTTCTTTAAGTCTTTCTGTGAATGATGTCAAACATATTTGGTAGTATTTTTGGTCTTATTGCAGCTTTGTGACAATGGCCTTTTAAAAGAAATACTAGTAAGGAAATAGTTATGAGTTGGAAAAATGTGATCTGCAGTTAGAGTGACATGACTGGGTAAGGTGATAAGAAGAAACGAGGACATTCTTGTGGAGTATGTAAGTATCTCTTGAGAATTTTATAAAAATGATGAAAAACAATCTTATAAAATCTTGAAATCACAGATATCATGCAAGTTGTGGACTCAGAGGTTGGTTGGTTGTGTATTGTTTTCATTTTTTGTTTTAAGGGGACACTAAATAAATGTGTGACCGTGGAAGGAGCAAGTGAAATAATTTGTGACACAAAATTTAGCACATAATTAATTTAACACAATTATGCATTGGGGTTCCTAAAGATAAAGAAGGAATATCCACTCAGGGTAATTTGTTATTCTCAGAATGTATCTACTTCTTCCTAAAATTCAATATGGAAAAGCAAAAGCAAAAGCTTTCTGATTACTGCTTAAAGTTAATTGTACACAACTGGCAAGGCATTCTTGGTGCATGGCTTTTAAAACCAGCATTTAATGGCTTTATAGTTCAGTTTGTATGGTGATATATATTCATGAAATTTTATAACATTGTAAAGAAGTAAATCTCAAAGATTTCATGTAAATAATTTTCTTAGGATGATAAATGATTGGCAATAATTTATTTTCTTTGAAATTTAATTGTTTCTCCAAATAACACCTGAGGAGTTCTTTCTATGAATTAGCAGTCCAAATCATGCAATGAATTTATTTGTACTTGTAATTGTTTTCCAAGAGGATGCAAAGAGGGAGTTCATTTAATTTTGTGGATATTTTTGTGTTTGTTTGAAATTTTCGGAAATAAATTGGTTGCTTCTTTCGTGAGGTTCATATTCTCATTTGAAAATGTTTACTTTAATTTGTACTTTTAAAAGGATTGTTGTTGGTGAGAAATAAAATCTTAATGAACTTGTACCGATTTGAAGGCAAAATCAAGATTGTTTTATATAATAGGTCCATATAAGTCAATGGATTGATTAAAAAACAGTTTATTTTCTTTAAGTCTTTCTGTGAATGATGTCAAACATATTTGGTAGTATTTTTGGTCTTATTGCAGCTTTGTGACAATGGCCTTTTAAAAGAAATACTAGTAAGGAAATAGTTATGAGTTGGAAAAATGTGATCTGCAGTTAGAGTGACATGACTGGGTAAGGTGATAAGAAGAAACGAGGACATTCTTGTGGAGTATGTAAGTATCTCTTGAGAATTTTATAAAAATGATGAAAAACAATCTTATAAAATCTTGAAATCACAGATATCATGCAAGTTGTGGACTCAGAGGTTGGTTGGTTGTGTATTGTTTTCATTTTTTGTTTTAAGGGGACACTAAATAAATGTGTGACCGTGGAAGGAGCAAGTGAAATAATTTGTGACACAAAATTTAGCACATAATTAATTTAACACAATTATGCATTGGGGTTCCTAAAGATAAAGAAGGAATATCCACTCAGGGTAATTTGTTATTCTCAGAATGTATCTACTTCTTCCTAAAATTCAATATGGAAAAGCAAAAGCAAAAGCTTTCTGATTACTGCTTAAAGTTAATTGTACACAACTGGCAAGGCATTCTTGGTGCATGGCTTTTAAAACCAGCATTTAATGGCTTTATAGTTCAGTTTGTATGGTGATATATATTCATGAAATTTTATAACATTGTAAAGAAGTAAATCTCAAAGATTTCATGTAAATAATTTTCTTAGGATGATAAATGATTGGCAATAATTTATTTTCTTTGAAATTTAATTGTTTCTCCAAATAACACCTGAGGAGTTCTTTCTATGAATTAGCAGTCCAAATCATGCATGAAATGATATAAAGCAGAGACATTACTTTGCTGACAGAGGTCTGTATAGTCAAAGCTATGCTTTTTTTCCCTGTAGTCATGTACGAATGTGAGATTGGACCACAAAGCATGAGTGCTGAAGAATACGTACTTTTCAATTGCCATGCTCGAGACCATGGTAATTGGTCATCCAAGAGACCCTTGAGAGTCTCTTGGATGACAAGTAGATCAAACCAGTCAATCCTAAATGAACTTAACCCTGAATATTCATTGGAAGTACTGATGCTGAAGCTGAAGCTCCAATACTTTGGCTACCTGATGCAAATAGCTGACTCACTGGAAATGACCCTGATGCTGGGAAAGATAAAAGTAAAAGGAAACTGGAGTGCCAAAGGATGAGATGGTTACATAGCATCACTTACTCAATGAACATGAATTTGAGCAAATTCTGGGACATAGTGGAGCCTGGTGTGGTGCAGTCTACAGGGTCACAAAGAATCAGAGATAATTTAGTTACTGAACAACAGCAAAGTTTTCTCAAGACCTCACTTCTGATAGGTTTAATGTAAACCATTAACTTTCAGTTTATTAATCTTCCTGTTCTTGCTGTAAGGATAGAAGAGATGTTTTTCAAGTTCTTTATATTTTTAACTGATAATAAATGATTAAGTTTATTTTAAGGGCTACTGTACAGAGAAAATATTATAAGGAGGCTGTTTTGGAAGAAACAGTGCTCTTAGGAGACAAATGCATTTTGAATATATTTCAACACAAGTCTCAAAAAGTTTTCTTTAATCAGAGAGAGAAAGACAGGTTGGGGGTGGGGGGAAGAAAGGAGTGTGAAAAGAAAAGAATGGCATCAACATTTTTTACTGTGAACAACAAAAGAATGGAAATGCCATTTAATCTCATTAGGGAAGGACAGAAGGAGGCAAAGGTTTTAGGTTGGCAGGGGAAAAATGCAAAATGAGAGCATAAAAAGAAAACAAAATATCAGAAAATTATTAAGAAAGAATCCACCATTAAGGAAATGTAAAAAGCAGAGGGCATAACCTGGAATAATAAGGTGGTTGTGTGGGAATATAAAGGGAAACCTGGAAAGAAAATGACCTTATTAGAATTTACTTCATTGAAAACTAAAAGTCTTTCCCCTAAAATCTGAATTTACTTCACTGTATGCAATGAGAAGGGTAAAGCAATTAAATTTGATCAAAGAAATACCTTGGAAACTAGGGTCAGCTTGCTGTTCTTTAGTTTAGCAAATTATTAAGTGAGATATTTTCTCTTTGGATTCCTCTAAACTTTGTTAAAAATTAACTACTTCTTACTACACACTAGTTAAATGTGAAATAGCACTGATAAATTTTATATTTCTTTTCCCAATGTTTTAATTATACTGTAATAGTCCTAACTTGTATTGTGATCTAATGGTCTCTATAAATCTGATTATGATGGTAAATGTCTTCTAGAGGCTTTCTGAAAATTCATCTGTAAATTTGAAAGCAAATTGAAAGAGTACATTATGAAAAATAATAAGTTTAATGAAGCTGAAACTTTCTTTAATTCTTATTCTGAGATCTTCAGCAGCAGAAAAAAATAGATAATTTAGTTACTGAACAACAGCAAAGTTTTCTCAAGACCTCACTTCTGATAGGTTTAATGTAAACCATTAACTTTCAGTTTATTAATCTTCCTGTTCTTGCTGTAAGGATAGAAGAGATGTTTTTCAAGTTCTTTATATTTTTAACTGATAATAAATGATTAAGTTTATTTTAAGGGCTACTGTACAGAGAAAATATTATAAGGAGGCTGTTTTGGAAGAAACAGTGCTCTTAGGAGACAAATGCATTTTGAATATATTTCAACACAAGTCTCAAAAAGTTTTCTTTAATCAGAGAGAGAAAGACAGGTTGGGGGTGGGGGGAAGAAAGGAGTGTGAAAAGAAAAGAATGGCATCAACATTTTTTACTGTGAACAACAAAAGAATGGAAATGCCATTTAATCTCATTAGGGAAGGACAGAAGGAGGCAAAGGTTTTAGGTTGGCAGGGGAAAAATGCAAAATGAGAGCATAAAAAGAAAACAAAATATCAGAAAATTATTAAGAAAGAATCCACCATTAAGGAAATGTAAAAAGCAGAGGGCATAACCTGGAATAATAAGGTGGTTGTGTGGGAATATAAAGGGAAACCTGGAAAGAAAATGACCTTATTAGAATTTACTTCATTGAAAACTAAAAGTCTTTCCCCTAAAATCTGAATTTACTTCACTGTATGCAATGAGAAGGGTAAAGCAATTAAATTTGATCAAAGAAATACCTTGGAAACTAGGGTCAGCTTGCTGTTCTTTAGTTTAGCAAATTATTAAGTGAGATATTTTCTCTTTGGATTCCTCTAAACTTTGTTAAAAATTAACTACTTCTTACTACACACTAGTTAAATGTGAAATAGCACTGATAAATTTTATATTTCTTTTCCCAATGTTTTAATTATACTGTAATAGTCCTAACTTGTATTGTGATCTAATGGTCTCTATAAATCTGATTATGATGGTAAATGTCTTCTAGAGGCTTTCTGAAAATTCATCTGTAAATTTGAAAGCAAATTGAAAGAGTACATTATGAAAAATAATAAGTTTAATGAAGCTGAAACTTTCTTTAATTCTTATTCTGAGATCTTCAGCAGCAGAAATATATACCCATTTAATTATGTAGTTATGCCAATTCCTGGTATTATTTAGAGGAGACCTTTTCAGTATTCTTAAGTTTAACACATGTATTATATTCAGTCCAATACTGAACTTAATTTGTATAGATAATTTTAACTCTTACAGAGAAGATTAGATACACATTCAAATGCAGAATGTTTTACATGATCTTCCAAAAATACATGTTGAAACCTTTAAACTATTTTTTAAAATCTCAATCCAATGTGTTTATATTTCATATTATTCAATATATAACTTTTGCAACTAGCCATTTCTCTATTTCTTGTTCCAGGTATTTTCTCTCATATTCAGTACCATTTTCTTGGTTGCGAACATAAGAATATATTTAGATTAGATTGGTTAAACAGCTATGAGGAGAAAAGAAAAACCATAAGCCTAGAGTTGATATACGCTGGCAGTGAATTGAAAATCAGTAAACTGAATGCTGTAATCTTCCCTATTTCTCCTTCCTTTTCTATCTCTGCCCTTTTCAAAATTCCTATGCACTCTTTTTCTTATGTTGTGAACCCTCCACTTATCATAATACAGATTATGGCCAAGTTTTATATTCCTATATTTAAGAAATTAGCCGCAGAGAAGCAATAATCACTTAACTAAATTCCATATTCTCTAAAAGAGATTTCCCTCAGTTCACTTAGGGTAAGAATTTGGTCCTAAAACAATCACTGGTGGCATAGCCCAATAGTGCTGAGTTTGAACATCACTAATCTTTTTGGGCATCCCTAGTGACTCAGCACTAAAGAATCCATCTGACAAAGCAAGAGACTTGGGTTCAGTTCCTGGGTTTGGAAGATCCCTGAAAAGAAAATGGACACTCACTCTAGTATTCTGGCTTGGGAAATCCATGGACAGAGGAGCTGGGTGATCTACAGTCCATGGGGTCACAAAAGAGCTGGCCACGACTTCTTACTACACACTAGTTAAATGTGAAATAGCACTGATAAATTTTATATTTCTTTTCCCAATGTTTTAATTATACTGTAATAGTCCTAACTTGTATTGTGATCTAATGGTCTCTATAAATCTGATTATGATGGTAAATGTCTTCTAGAGGCTTTCTGAAAATTCATCTGTAAATTTGAAAGCAAATTGAAAGAGTACATTATGAAAAATAATAAGTTTAATGAAGCTGAAACTTTCTTTAATTCTTATTCTGAGATCTTCAGCAGCAGAAATATATACCCATTTAATTATGTAGTTATGCCAATTCCTGGTATTATTTAGAGGAGACCTTTTCAGTATTCTTAAGTTTAACACATGTATTATATTCAGTCCAATACTGAACTTAATTTGTATAGATAATTTTAACTCTTACAGAGAAGATTAGATACACATTCAAATGCAGAATGTTTTACATGATCTTCCAAAAATACATGTTGAAACCTTTAAACTATTTTTTAAAATCTCAATCCAATGTGTTTATATTTCATATTATTCAATATATAACTTTTGCAACTAGCCATTTCTCTATTTCTTGTTCCAGGTATTTTCTCTCATATTCAGTACCATTTTCTTGGTTGCGAACATAAGAATATATTTAGATTAGATTGGTTAAACAGCTATGAGGAGAAAAGAAAAACCATAAGCCTAGAGTTGATATACGCTGGCAGT
Source organism: Tragulus kanchil (assembly GCA_022376925.1). Taxonomy (NCBI): domain Eukaryota; kingdom Metazoa; phylum Chordata; class Mammalia; order Artiodactyla; family Tragulidae; genus Tragulus; species Tragulus kanchil. The sequence continues at coordinate 127,199,686 of JAIOJX010000028.1, forward strand.
GAATTGAAAATCAGTAAACTGAATGCTGTAATCTTCCCTATTTCTCCTTCCTTTTCTATCTCTGCCCTTTTCAAAATTCCTATGCACTCTTTTTCTTATGTTGTGAACCCTCCACTTATCATAATACAGATTATGGCCAAGTTTTATATTCCTATATTTAAGAAATTAGCCGCAGAGAAGCAATAATCACTTAACTAAATTCCATATTCTCTAAAAGAGATTTCCCTCAGTTCACTTAGGGTAAGAATTTGGTCCTAAAACAATCACTGGTGGCATAGCCCAATAGTGCTGAGTTTGAACATCACTAATCTTTTTGGGCATCCCTAGTGACTCAGCACTAAAGAATCCATCTGACAAAGCAAGAGACTTGGGTTCAGTTCCTGGGTTTGGAAGATCCCCTGGAAAAGAAAATGGACACTCACTCTAGTATTCTGGCTTGGGAAATCCATGGACAGAGGAGCTGGGTGATCTACAGTCCATGGGGTCACAAAAGAGCTGGCCACGACTTAGTGATCAAACAGCAACAATCTTCTTTAAGCCACCTCTTTGGTTAGGAGTGACAGAAAAGATTATTTCCAAGATGATATGAATGATTACATTTCTAAAATTACATGGGTTGTGAAAGGATACCTGTGTGGGATAGTCTGGGCTGACAAAGTATTCATTGTGATATTCCTTTCTAGTTAAAACTGAGCTGAAAACAAAATTACAGTAAAATAAAATTAAAACAACCATTATTGGCCTACCCCAAGAAATGATAAGAGGCAAAACAGGTAAAAATTAATGAAACAATTTCTTAAAAGAAGGTGTTTCTTTTATAGTTCTCTAGATGATTATGATAGTCTGAAAAGAGAATTTGTGGAGAATGGACTATTGTGTTTTCAGAGGTTGAATGTAAAAGCCATAAGTGATCAGGTGGAGATGAACACATAAAAATACTGCATGGTGAAAATATTTGTCTAAGGGCTAATATTTCTCTACGAAAATTACATTTCTATACTTTGTATGGGCACTTCCTAAGTGAAAACTGTAACATTATGTGCATGTGTCGATACACATACACACCCATACACCTACATACATGTGAGGCTAGATATATCTTTAGAACTCATGGCATTCATTCATCCACACATTCCTTTTCTATCTCTGCCCTTTTCAAAATTCCTATGCACTCTTTCTTATGTTGTGAACCCTCCACTTATCATAATACAGATTATGGCCAATTTTTACCTATATTTAAGAAATTAGCAGAGAAGCAATAATCACTTAACTAAATTCCATATTCTCTAAAAGAGATTTCCCTCAGTTCACTTAGGGTAAGAATTTGGTCCTAAAACAATCACTGGTGGCATAGCCCAATAGTGCTGAGTTTGAACATCACTAATCTTTTTGGGCATCCCTAGTGACTCAGCACTAAAGAATCCATCTGACAAAGCAAGAGACTTGGGTTCAGTTCCTGGGTTTGGAAGATCCCTGAAAAGAAAATGGACACTCACTCTAGTATTCTGGCTTGGGAAATCCATGGACAGAGGAGCTGGGTGATCTACAGTCCATGGGGTCACAAAAGAGCTGGCCACGACTTAGTGATCAAACAGCAACAATCTTCTTTAAGCCACCTCTTTGGTTAGGAGTGACAGAAAAGATTATTTCCAAGATGATATGAATGATTACATTTCTAAAATTACATGGGTTGTGAAAGGATACCTGTGTGGGATAGTCTGGGCTGACAAAGTATTCATTGTGATATTCCTTTCTAGTTAAAACTGAGCTGAAAACAAAATTACAGTAAAATAAAATTAAAACAACCATTATTGGCCTACCCCAAGAAATGATAAGAGGCAAAACAGGTAAAAATTAATGAAACAATTTCTTAAAAGAAGGTGTTTCTTTTATAGTTCTCTAGATGATTATGATAGTCTGAAAAGAGAATTTGTGGAGAATGGACTATTGTGTTTTCAGAGGTTGAATGTAAAAGCCATAAGTGATCAGGTGGAGATGAACACATAAAAATACTGCATGGTGAAAATATTTGTCTAAGGGCTAATATTTCTCTACGAAAATTACATTTCTATACTTTGTATGGGCACTTCCTAAGTGAAAACTGTAACATTATGTGCATGTGTCGATACACATACACACCCATACACCTACATACATGTGAGGCTAGATATATCTTTAGAACTCATGGCATTCATTCATCCACACATTCACACAAAAATAATCAGCTTAAGGTGTTTCAGAAAGTATGGGAATTGAGTTTAGAGACAGGCTGCTTTTTAAATCTTAATAAGTTAACACAGTAATTGTCTTTTCCATTTAGCTTTTTTGTGTTTCAGTATTCTCGTCTACAAAAATATAATTATAATGGCTCTGAGGAGATATGTTCACAGAATTACACAGGATAGAGTTTTAGAAGTTCTTGGGACTCAATATGTGATCTATAAAATATACTTCTTATGATTAAGGTTATCATTCATCATCATCATCATCATCAATTCTTTATTAAGCTATCAATATGAGGTAGAAGTTATAAGTGGTACTGGGAAGTGATATAATTTTCTTGAAGTTGTTCACACAGAAACCTTCTCCTTCTAGCTAACAGCTGAAAAAGGGTTTGAAACCCAGAATTCATGGGTGATCCCATGAGGATGTTGGATGTATACTGATATTCATATGCTAGAAATTTACAAGGGATCCCAGTTGTGACATGTGTGGCAAGTCTGCCATTATTGACTCTGCAAGTTTTATATTCAATAATATTTTCTAGGCCCTTTGTCTTTCTTCCTTTTGTCCATAAAGAACTCCCAGTATTTAAACAAAGTTTTCATGCCAAACACTAAATTTATAAGCATACAAAGGTATATTCTCATATTTTGAATGAATATTTTTTTATATGATGGACATTTTAAAATGTTTCTCAGCTCGGTGTCCAACCAACCATTTCTAACTACCATTTTGTTTTTTTTCAGTTCCATTGCACTGACACACAGTAAACAGTTTTAAACTGCAATTAAGTATACCTAACATCTTGGAAGGTGCTTGTTTTCTGCTACCTTAATAATCTATCTGTAATGAACCATGCCTTGTAGTTATGTAAAGACATCAGCTTCAGTGTTTCATTGGCTTTCTCTAATAGAACAAAGCAATGTAAGAAATAATAAGACAAAACAAAAATACACAGCAAAATCACAAAATATTATTGGTAAAGGTTTTTGTCCCCTGGGCAACATATAAATATGATAAGGATAACATGTTATAAATTCTCATCTTCCCTGATTTACCAATCCATTTAGAAGCTAGTGTATAGTGTTTTCTTTTTTCCTGCAGTAAGAGCAATATATTAGAAATAGATGGCTTACTTTCATATATATGTAAATATAGAACTCATTTACTATCCTTTTTAATATTTATATCACATATCCACTTAATTCAGAACACATGCAACTGCATTGTACTCTGCAGTTGTGTGACCATTAACAATTACAATGCATTTATGATGGTTTTCACTAAATATTAGTCAGTACTATATTATTTCAGAAAAGTGATATATTTTGATAGACATTAGTTGGTGAAAATTATTCTAAATTAGAGATGAGTAACACTTCACATATCTCTTTCCTCAAAAGCCACAAAGAAAACACTAAGCAACTTTAATATTTATATTATTTACATATCTTATAGTGTTGATTTCAAATACTTATTTTTATGTTAACTCCAAAATGTTCATATGAAGTTCTCTTATTTTAAAGATAACTGTGAGAAGCAAGTTTATATGCCTTTTAAAAAAATGAGTTAATGTGATTTTTACTCTTCCTTCTCAATGGGTGAGAGATCTCTAAACAGAACACTGAATAGGATTTAAAAACTAACTGGTTCCAATTAACAGTGCTTAGTGGAGGTTCCCATCCTCTATCTATCTGCTGAGAGCCTGTGAATATTTCAATTCCTCTTCCTAGTAAATTGTTGATAGCAATTCTCACTTACAATAAAATTAGGAAGTCAATTTTTAAAGGTTTGTGAAAAAAGCTGGGTTTTTCAGAGGGACACTATTCACTTGTGCTGAATTTATCAATGACCTACTGGGTGCTGTTTTCAAAATAATTATGTACTTTATAAATTTAAATGACAAATCATAAACCTTGAAGAAGGATGACTAGGAAAACTTGTATAATTTGTAGCATTATAAAAGTTGTCAAAAAGTATGGTTATTATCAATTTGGCTAATCTAAGAGTCTTGGTTTCATCCTAAGAATATTCCATTTATTTCTGCAAAATGATATCTCTTCTAAGGACTTCCCTGGTGACTCAGATCTGCCTGCAATGCAGAGACCCAGATTCAATTCCTGGGTGGGAAGATTCCATGGAGAAAATGGAAACCCACTCCAGTATTCTTCCCTGGAGAATTCCATGGACAGAGGAGCCTACAGTTGGACTAGAGTCTATGGGAGCTGCAAAGAGTCAGACACAATTGAGCGACTAACAGATCAACCCCCCTAAAGAGAGAGCTGTCTGTGAAAATGAATATAAGGGGGTCATGCTTTCTACAGTGAAGTTTTCTACACTGATGGCTATAAAGTTTGGAAAGAGGTATCATGTACATTTAGTTTCCTGTTTTCATAGAATCTATCCCGAAAAGTGATATATTTTGATAGACATTAGTTGGTGAAAATTATTCTAAATTAGAGATGAGTAACACTTCACATATCTCTTTCCTCAAAAGCCACAAAGAAAACACTAAGCAACTTTAATATTTATATTATTTACATATCTTATAGTGTTGATTTCAAATACTTATTTTTATGTTAACTCCAAAATGTTCATATGAAGTTCTCTTATTTTAAAGATAACTGTGAGAAGCAAGTTTATATGCCTTTTAAAAAAATGAGTTAATGTGATTTTTACTCTTCCTTCTCAATGGGTGAGAGATCTCTAAACAGAACACTGAATAGGATTTAAAAACTAACTGGTTCCAATTAACAGTGCTTAGTGGAGGTTCCCATCCTCTATCTATCTGCTGAGAGCCTGTGAATATTTCAATTCCTCTTCCTAGTAAATTGTTGATAGCAATTCTCACTTACAATAAAATTAGGAAGTCAATTTTTAAAGGTTTGTGAAAAAAGCTGGGTTTTTCAGAGGGACACTATTCACTTGTGCTGAATTTATCAATGACCTACTGGGTGCTGTTTTCAAAATAATTATGTACTTTATAAATTTAAATGACAAATCATAAACCTTGAAGAAGGATGACTAGGAAAACTTGTATAATTTGTAGCATTATAAAAGTTGTCAAAAAGTATGGTTATTATCAATTTGGCTAATCTAAGAGTCTTGGTTTCATCCTAAGAATATTCCATTTATTTCTGCAAAATGATATCTCTTCTAAGGACTTCCCTGGTGACTCAGATCTGCCTGCAATGCAGAGACCCAGATTCAATTCCTGGGTGGGAAGATTCCATGGAGAAAATGGAAACCCACTCCAGTATTCTTCCCTGGAGAATTCCATGGACAGAGGAGCCTACAGTTGGACTAGAGTCTATGGGAGCTGCAAAGAGTCAGACACAATTGAGCGACTAACAGATCAACCCCCCTAAAGAGAGAGCTGTCTGTGAAAATGAATATAAGGGGGTCATGCTTTCTACAGTGAAGTTTTCTACACTGATGGCTATAAAGTTTGGAAAGAGGTATCATGTACATTTAGTCTTTTTCTGAATCTACTTTCCCAAATGTACTTTGCATAGAAAAATCTCAATATCCCCCTGATTAAAAATGATTGACTAAACTTAAGGTAAAAATCAATAACAGTGTTTTGGATTTCTCTAGTGCATTATGCTTTAGGAATGAATATTTCATCTATATGTAATTATGAAATAATTCTATAAAATATATACCTTCAAATTAGTCTATATATGAAAAAGAGTATACACTGTTATATTTAAAATGTATAACCAAAAAGGACTTAGTGTATAGCACATGGAACTATGCTCAATGTTATGTAATAGCCTGCATGGAAGGAAAGTTGAGGGTAGAATGGAAACATGTATATGTATGGCTGAGTCCCTTCCCTGTTCATCTAAAATGATTGTAATATTGTGAATTGGCTATACATGAACAAAAAGTGAAAAGGTTTAAAAAATATACAATATAATATAATATATAATATTTATATTTTTAATCACAGAAATCAATATTTTATTTCATTTACATTCTATTACATTATAATATATATAATATACATATATGTATAATATATACATTATAATATATATAACATTACATTATAATGCTATAATATTACATTTATTTTAAATATTTGTGCAGCTTTCCAGGTGGTTCAGTGGTTAAAAATCTGCCTGTCAATGCAGGGGAGATGAGTTTGATCCCTGGTCCAGGAAGATCCCACATTCCACGTGCCACAGGGCAACTAAGCATGTGCACCAGGACTACCAAAGCCCTTGTGCCCTAGAGCCTGTGCTCTGCAAAAAAAGAATCCACCACGATGAGAAATCCATGCACTGCAATGCAGAGACCCAGATTCAATTCCTGGGTGGGAAGATTCCATGGAGAAAATGGAAACCCACTCCAGTATTCTTCCTGGAGAATTCCATGGACAGAGGAGCCTACAGTTGGACTAGAGTCTATGGGAGCTGCAAAGAGTCAGACACAATTGAGCGACTAACAGATCAACCCCCCTAAAGAGAGAGCTGTCTGTGAAAATGAATATAAGGGGGTCATGCTTTCTACAGTGAAGTTTTCTACACTGATGGCTATAAAGTTTGGAAAGAGGTATCATGTACATTTAGTCTTTTTCTGAATCTACTTTCCCAAATGTACTTTGCATAGAAAAATCTCAATATCCCCCTGATTAAAAATGATTGACTAAACTTAAGGTAAAAATCAATAACAGTGTTTTGGATTTCTCTAGTGCATTATGCTTTAGGAATGAATATTTCATCTATATGTAATTATGAAATAATTCTATAAAATATATACCTTCAAATTAGTCTATATATGAAAAAGAGTATACACTGTTATATTTAAAATGTATAACCAAAAAGGACTTAGTGTATAGCACATGGAACTATGCTCAATGTTATGTAATAGCCTGCATGGAAGGAAAGTTGAGGGTAGAATGGAAACATGTATATGTATGGCTGAGTCCCTTCCCTGTTCATCTAAAATGATTGTAATATTGTGAATTGGCTATACATGAACAAAAAGTGAAAAGGTTTAAAAAATATACAATATAATATAATATATAATATTTATATTTTTAATCACAGAAATCAATATTTTATTTCATTTACATTCTATTACATTATAATATATATAATATACATATATGTATAATATATACATTATAATATATATAACATTACATTATAATGCTATAATATTACATTTATTTTAAATATTTGTGCAGCTTTCCAGGTGGTTCAGTGGTTAAAAATCTGCCTGTCAATGCAGGGGAGATGAGTTTGATCCCTGGTCCAGGAAGATCCCACATTCCACGTGCCACAGGGCAACTAAGCATGTGCACCAGGACTACCAAAGCCCTTGTGCCCTAGAGCCTGTGCTCTGCAAAAAAAGAATCCACCACGATGAGAAATCCATGCACTGCAACGAAGATCCAGTACAATCCAAACAAATAAATAAATAAATATTTGTGATATTTATATTGTCTTCATTTTATATATATATAATTTTATTCTATTATCTGTACAATCAAATATAAAGTCTGTTTATTAAGTTGGGAACGTAGATATTCTTTCTTGTTTATAAGCAAAGAAACTGGATAAAAGTGACTTGTCTAAGTTTAATGGCTGGTAACTGGTTGATCTGGGGCTCAGTTATTTCTATTACTGATCCAATAAGAAACAATTACTATGTATATCAAAGCACTATTATCTTCATCTAGAGCATTCTGATATTTTTGTTTTAAGTACTTATTTATTTTTTTACCATGTAGTGAATGTTTATTCACTCCCACATCCTAAGTACTTTAGTTCTATTAACTGATTTTACCCTCCAGCAATAGTATCAGGTGATAAATATCTCACTTAAATTCCTAGAGAATTTTCATTTTTCACGTCAATCCTGGGAGGTAGACTTTTTACCATTTCCCCCAACTTAGATAGATAGTAAACTAAGATATAAAGGTTAAAACAGACTTTGAAACTAGGCCATCATATTAGATAATAACACCACCTATAAGCTATGTGATCTTGCATGAGTTCTTTCCTTTCTCTAGGTTCGCCTTTTCTGATCTCTATGATGAAAATAACACTAGTTCTTATGTTTAAAAATAGTTATGATGATTAAATATGTTTAATGTGCTTAGGAGAGTGCCTGGTATAGGATTAGTTCTTTAAAAAGACAGCTCTTATTTCATTGAGTTTTAAATTAGTGTCTCAGATTTAATTTATCAATTAATTTAAACAGTAAAATCGGACATAAATTTAATTTTTTAATCTAAGATATGTCAACACTAGAATCTTAACTAATCACCTATACTAATGGACATAGAGGCGAAGTCATATCAGAATTGAGTTATATCTAATATGACGAGACCAGCTCTCCATAAATAAAACTGACATAGGATAAGACTGAGAGAGTTACAACTAAAAACCCAAATGACACAATATTATGTTGTAATCATCAACTGATGGCCTCCCTGGTGGCTCAGTGGTAAAGAATCTGTCTGCCGTGACAGAAATCTAGGTTTGATCCCTGACTCAGGAATATTCCCTGGAGAAGGAAATAGCTAATGACTCCAGTATTCTTGGCTGGGGAATTCCACAGACAGAGGAGGCTGGTGAGACACAGTTCACTGTGCTGCAAGGTGTCAGACATGACTGGGAGACTAAAATACACACAATCATCAACTATTAAATTTAACATGCATACATGCTAAGTCACTTTAGTCATGCCCGACGCTTTGCAACCCTATTGCCAGGCTCCTCTGTCCATGAGATTTTCCAGGAAAGAATGTTGGAGGGGGCTGCCACGTCCCCCTCCAGGGGATCTTCCCAACCCAGGGATTAAACCTGTGTATCTTAAATCTCTTACACTGGTAGGCAGATTATTTACCACTAGATCTACCCAAGAACCCCTAATTGCTATGATTAAAGGAATATTTTAAATAAATGATATTTTATTGGCAGTAAATAACATAACTACTTTGTTGGAATTTAGAAAGAACTGTTTTTTAAAAAAGAAGAAAATAAATAATACCATTGTTCTAGTTATCTATCATTGCAAAACAAAGCAAACCAAAATTTGGAGACATGGCACCTAGTGAAAGCATCCAAACATTCTCATAAAAGAGAGAAAAAAATGTTAGTCTCAGAGCTTGGGATGGGTAACTGGCATGCAATCAATTATTCCATATTCTATGACAAAAGTAATCCCATGTCTTCTCAAATTCAAGAGGAAGTAGATGCCACTAATGGGAGAAATATTAAAGAATTTGTGGCCAACTTTAATCTTCCACAATCATCCTAAAATAAGTACTCCATGTACTTTCAACTGTTTTATTCATTTATACTTGTATCAGTAAAACTCTATTATTTGTCAACACTAGAATCTTAACTAATCACCTATACTAATGGACATAGAGGCGAAGTCATATCAGAATTGAGTTATATCTAATATGACGAGACCAGCTCTCCATAAATAAAACTGACATAGGATAAGACTGAGAGAGTTACAACTAAAAACCCAAATGACACAATATTATGTTGTAATCATCAACTGATGGCCTCCCTGGTGGCTCAGTGGTAAAGAATCTGTCTGCCGTGACAGAAATCTAGGTTTGATCCCTGACTCAGGAATATTCCCTGGAGAAGGAAATAGCTAATGACTCCAGTATTCTTGGCTGGGGAATTCCACAGACAGAGGAGGCTGGTGAGACACAGTTCACTGTGCTGCAAGGTGTCAGACATGACTGGGAGACTAAAATACACACAATCATCAACTATTAAATTTAACATGCATACATGCTAAGTCACTTTAGTCATGCCCGACGCTTTGCAACCCTATTGCCAGGCTCCTCTGTCCATGAGATTTTCCAGGAAAGAATGTTGGAGGGGGCTGCCACGTCCCCCTCCAGGGGATCTTCCCAACCCAGGGATTAAACCTGTGTATCTTAAATCTCTTACACTGGTAGGCAGATTATTTACCACTAGATCTACCCAAGAACCCCTAATTGCTATGATTAAAGGAATATTTTAAATAAATGATATTTTATTGGCAGTAAATAACATAACTACTTTGTTGGAATTTAGAAAGAACTGTTTTTTAAAAAAGAAGAAAATAAATAATACCATTGTTCTAGTTATCTATCATTGCAAAACAAAGCAAACCAAAATTTGGAGACATGGCACCTAGTGAAAGCATCCAAACATTCTCATAAAAGAGAGAAAAAAATGTTAGTCTCAGAGCTTGGGATGGGTAACTGGCATGCAATCAATTATTCCATATTCTATGACAAAAGTAATCCCATGTCTTCTCAAATTCAAGAGGAAGTAGATGCCACTAATGGGAGAAATATTAAAGAATTTGTGGCCAACTTTAATCTTCCACAATCATCCTAAAATAAGTACTCCATGTACTTTCAACTGTTTTATTCATTTATACTTGTATCAGTAAAACTCTATTATTTGTCACTGTATGAGATCACTTAATAACGGACAGTATTTAAAGATTTATTTTAACATTTAATGTTCTCATTAATGGATAGCTATAAACTCTGTAATTACTGCTGCATAGTTCAGTTTGTTTACCATTTTTCAGTCTTAAAATCAATAGCGTGATGAGCTTACCTGTTGGGGAATTCCAAAGCAATTTCCATAAGAAAGGTTCTTAGAATCAGGATTACTGAATTTTAATAGGTACTGGGGAATATTCAAATATGAAATTAAAACATGAATCCCATAAGACATCTTCCCCCTATTTAAATCAAAGCATTTCTATAATTCATCTCACTTCCAGTGCATAGGAAATTTTGTAGAACATCTTCATAGAGAGAGCTCTTTATAGAATTGATGTATTTAAGAGATCCACACTCAAGCAGTGTTAAAGCTCAAATTCTTTCAGTTCTTTATGCTCTAATATGATTTGTACCATGCTGCAATAGTGGAATCATTGAGAAAGAAATCCTAGATATTTTAGGTAGAATGTGCCCACACTTAGGTACTAAAATTCTGAACAATACAAAAAGATAGTGAATTCTCTACAGAAGAATATGTCATATACATACATATATATATAAATGGAATCAATAAATGAAAAATGCCAGAACCAACATAAAGAAAGCATAAGCCGAGGTAGAGAATTCCATTCTACAATAATCCTAGTTCCTCATTGTAAGTTTATCCCCCACAAACCAAATTCTAGGTACAATTGAGAATAACATGCAGCTTAATTTTGATCAGTAGGTTATTCTTAAGCCATGTGGTCCTGTTGTGTTGGGATTCAATCACACTTCTCAAATCTATCCTATACAGAAAACTAAGGGCATTTTGAGAAATGTTTCGAAATCAGACTCAGGAGCTTTCTCACTTGTTAAAGTATTCAAAAAATTCCAAACATTCTCATAAGAGAGAAAAAAATGTTAGTCTCAGAGCTTGGGATGGGTAACTGGCATGCAATCAATTATTCCATATTCTATGACAAAAGTAATCCCATGTCTTCTCAAATTCAAGAGGAAGTAGATGCCACTAATGGGAGAAATATTAAAGAATTTGTGGCCAACTTTAATCTTCCACAATCATCCTAAAATAAGTACTCCATGTACTTTCAACTGTTTTATTCATTTATACTTGTATCAGTAAAACTCTATTATTTGTCACTGTATGAGATCACTTAATAACGGACAGTATTTAAAGATTTATTTTAACATTTAATGTTCTCATTAATGGATAGCTATAAACTCTGTAATTACTGCTGCATAGTTCAGTTTGTTTACCATTTTTCAGTCTTAAAATCAATAGCGTGATGAGCTTACCTGTTGGGGAATTCCAAAGCAATTTCCATAAGAAAGGTTCTTAGAATCAGGATTACTGAATTTTAATAGGTACTGGGGAATATTCAAATATGAAATTAAAACATGAATCCCATAAGACATCTTCCCCCTATTTAAATCAAAGCATTTCTATAATTCATCTCACTTCCAGTGCATAGGAAATTTTGTAGAACATCTTCATAGAGAGAGCTCTTTATAGAATTGATGTATTTAAGAGATCCACACTCAAGCAGTGTTAAAGCTCAAATTCTTTCAGTTCTTTATGCTCTAATATGATTTGTACCATGCTGCAATAGTGGAATCATTGAGAAAGAAATCCTAGATATTTTAGGTAGAATGTGCCCACACTTAGGTACTAAAATTCTGAACAATACAAAAAGATAGTGAATTCTCTACAGAAGAATATGTCATATACATACATATATATATAAATGGAATCAATAAATGAAAAATGCCAGAACCAACATAAAGAAAGCATAAGCCGAGGTAGAGAATTCCATTCTACAATAATCCTAGTTCCTCATTGTAAGTTTATCCCCCACAAACCAAATTCTAGGTACAATTGAGAATAACATGCAGCTTAATTTTGATCAGTAGGTTATTCTTAAGCCATGTGGTCCTGTTGTGTTGGGATTCAATCACACTTCTCAAATCTATCCTATACAGAAAACTAAGGGCATTTTGAGAAATGTTTCGAAATCAGACTCAGGAGCTTTCTCACTTGTTAAAGATAATAGCCACTTCATTTGAAGTTTGAAAAGACTATAGCAATGGAAGACATGGAGCTGTGATCTCTGGGGCTCCTGGGCTTCTCTTCAGAGAGGCAGGATTTTATACTGTTCTAAATACTGAGGGTTACTTTGGAGAGATGAGGAAAACTAAGAGGATGAAATAAACCTGAGATGTTTCTCTTAGGATTTATACATTTCACTTGTGAGAAATCAATTTATCCACCAAGAAGACAAATATCTCATATTTTACACTAAACCTGGTTTCTCTCATGTAAAATATAATATAAATTATTCAGTATAAGTATTAACGCATTTCTCACAATGTCTTATTTCTTTGTTTGCATATAACATTATTTCTTTTATATCCTGTATAGGCTCTTCACAGTCTGAATAATCAAAAAAGTGTAAAACTTCAGTAAAGAACAATATTCAGGTATGTTTTGTAGCCTGTCTTTCAGATTCGATATCATTACTGTGTAAACAACTAACTTAAATTTATGATTTCAAAGTTTTTATCTTTATTTTCTATAGAAGCTTTTAGGACTTTTAATTTCCTAATTAGCACTGTACAAAAGAAAGACTAACCACAGATACTTTTCACTGTTTATTTGATATAGACAATGTGTTTTCCCTTATATAGTGACTTATTTTTTGTAATAACTCTGGTGGCACACATGATAAAAGAATCTGCTTGCAATGAATGAAATCTGGGTTCTGTCTCTGGGCTCTGGGTCCAGAAGATTCCCTGGAGAAGGGAATGGAAACCGACTCCAGAATTCATGCCTGGATAATTTCAGAAAAGCTTGGAGGGCTATATTCCATGGTGTCTCAAAAAGCTGGACAGGACTGAGAGACTAACATTTTTACTTGTATATAATACTTAAGACAGTTGAATCCAACATAAAGCATGGTAGAGAATTCCATTAGACAATAATCCTAGTTCCTCATTGTAAGTTTATCCCCCACAAACCAAATTCTAGGTACAATTGAGAATAACATGCAGCTTAATTTTGATCAGTAGGTTATTCTTAAGCCATGTGGTCCTGTTGTGTTGGGATTCAATCACACTTCTCAAATCTATCCTATACAGAAAACTAAGGGCATTTTGAGAAATGTTTCGAAATCAGACTCAGGAGCTTTCTCACTTGTTAAAGATAATAGCCACTTCATTTGAAGTTTGAAAAGACTATAGCAATGGAAGACATGGAGCTGTGATCTCTGGGGCTCCTGGGCTTCTCTTCAGAGAGGCAGGATTTTATACTGTTCTAAATACTGAGGGTTACTTTGGAGAGATGAGGAAAACTAAGAGGATGAAATAAACCTGAGATGTTTCTCTTAGGATTTATACATTTCACTTGTGAGAAATCAATTTATCCACCAAGAAGACAAATATCTCATATTTTACACTAAACCTGGTTTCTCTCATGTAAAATATAATATAAATTATTCAGTATAAGTATTAACGCATTTCTCACAATGTCTTATTTCTTTGTTTGCATATAACATTATTTCTTTTATATCCTGTATAGGCTCTTCACAGTCTGAATAATCAAAAAAGTGTAAAACTTCAGTAAAGAACAATATTCAGGTATGTTTTGTAGCCTGTCTTTCAGATTCGATATCATTACTGTGTAAACAACTAACTTAAATTTATGATTTCAAATTTTTTATCTTTATTTTCTATAGAAGCTTTTAGGACTTTTAATTTCCTAATTAGCACTGTAAAAAAGAAAGACTAACCACAGATACTTTTCACTGTTTATTTGATATAGACAATGTGTTTTCCCTTATATAGTGACTTATTTTTTGTAATAACTCTGGTGGCACACATGATAAAAGAATCTGCTTGCAATGAATGAAATCTGGGTTCTGTCTCTGGGCTCTGGGTCCAGAAGATTCCCTGGAGAAGGGAATGGAAACCGACTCCAGAATTCATGCCTGGATAATTTCAGAAAAGCTTGGAGGGCTATATTCCATGGTGTCTCAAAAAGCTGGACAGGACTGAGAGACTAACATTTTTACTTGTATATAATACTTAAGACAGTTGAATCCAGCAGGCAAACAATTAATGGATAACTTTTCCAAGATTTTCTTTTCCTGGGTTAATATGTGTTACTTAGAATCAAATCAGTTGTCTAGTCATTCAAAGACTGAAAGAAATAAAGCAATATGCAAAGTCATACTGAATATCTTTAAAATAATATTTAATTAAATGCTCCATTGGAATACACAAGAAAAACACAATATAGAGAAACAAATAATAGATGAATTTAAAAATGTACTGAGACTTGTAATCTGACACTTCAAAAGGAATACTGATTATGCATTTACAGATTGAATTGACAGAAGGAAAGAAACAGAGGAAAGATTCTTCCTCTTTAATGGTAAAGTAAAAGGCTTTTTAAAAATATCCTCTAAGGGGCTTCCCTGGTGGTCCAGTGGGTAAGGATACCACCTTGCAGTGCAAGGGGCGCCGGTTCGATCCCTGGCCTGGGAAGATCCCACGTGCCGTGGAGTGGCTGGACGGATGTGTCTAATCACTGAGCCGGAGCTCTGGAGCGCATGCGCCCAGAGCCGGTGCTCTGTGACAACAGAGGTCACCGTGATGGGAGGCCCACGTGGGCCAGAGAACAAAGATGGATGAAAATGGACAAATGAAAGACCAATAGAAGTGGCCCGCCTGCTCCTCTCCCTCCCCACCCCACCCCACCTAAATAAATAAATATTAAAAAAAAAAAGAAACCTTTAATTTCCAGTGGAAGGGAAACCTTTAAAAAAAAAAAATCCTGCAAGAGCACAGACCTTTCCTATTGTATCCATTAAAGTCTTCAGTTGGAAATAAATGTTGAATCTCTAATATTACAGAATTAAAGACTAGAATTTAAACAGAATTTTATTAGACTAAGTCCATGTGGGCTCTTTCAAGATACTTGAGAATTAAAATTTTCAATACTTTACAATTTATCCATACAAAAAGAAAATTTTTAAAGAACTTCTGTGTACTGGGCTTTCCCTTCCGTGAAGAAGTAGATAAGGCTATGTGCTTATATTGATACATTTATGGCTTAAAGTGATTTTTATTTTATAACCTAAGGTTTCTTTTTACAATTAGAAGACATTATAATAAGAAGTAATTATAATCAGGAAGGGTTAATTTTGACCGCATGCTAAATCTGTTTCTTTGAACTTAACCTTGGTTTTTGCTGCTTTTGTTATTATAATTGTGCATAATGGCCCGCCCTCCCTGACACTTAAAAGAGCTTTTGTTTAGCTCACTGGCAGCCTGAACATCAAAGCCCATTGTTAAGTAAGGAATTCCAGATGTCAGGTAAAGGAATTTAGCATCCCTCTATGTATGGCAAGATGCAGGAGTCATCTCATGCCACCATCCTGCATGTTTACACAGAGATGCTCTTCTGTTTCTTGGGTTCCTTTGGGGTCTTTCAGCTCCCACCAGAGGGTTGTGATTGATTGATGACTGAGACATCCTTGGGTTCTCTGTTAGAAGTGGCACCATTAATCAGTCTAGCTCAGAAATTCAGGTTTGGCACACAGCAATTGCAGATAGCTGTGATATTTATTTAATATGCCAGGAGATATTCCATTTCACACCACCTGTGAAATGACTGTAAGAAACAGGTACAATCCCCTGCCCAAGGCCTGCCATTCTAAGAGACATTAGCAATAATACTTTGTTTCCTCATCTCCCCTCATTCCTGAGCCATAAAAGAACTTGGCCTCCAGGCCCTGACAAATGATTATTTTTGAGGCATTAGTCTGCTATCTTCTTGGTCAGCCAACTTTTGGAATAAAGTCCTATATGATGCCTCAGCACTTCACCTCTCAGATTTACTGACCTATTGCGTGGTGAGCCAAGAGAGCTTGAACTCAGTAACATGATGGGACTATGGAATATGCCAAACCAACGTTCCAATAAAGATTAAGTTATTTCAGGGACTGAGTCACTCTTGGACATTATCTGTTCCAACACTCTCATTTGAAGATTTGAACACTGAGGTCTTTGTCAAAGAAACAAAATTCTGTTCAAGATCACATAGTTAATTGGCAAAATAAGATCAAGATCTATGTTCTCTTCATCTCAACTAGAACTTTTACAATATTATGTGCTTCTGTTGCACAGCATTAGGTTTACTGTGTAATGTTGGCAAATTAGTGTTTCTCAAATTATACATCTGTTTTGGTTCCACTGTGCAAATCCAAAATCTTTTTCAAGATCACATGTAATTGCCAAATCAGAATCATGTGCTTATATTAACACTGGTTTAACATTTTTTAATTGAAGACATTATAATAAGAAGTAATTATAATCAGGAAGGGTTAATTTTGACCGCATGCTAAATCTGTTTCTTTGAACTTAACCTTGGTTTTTGCTGCTTTTGTTATTATAATTGTGCATAATGGCCCGCCCTCCCTGACACTTAAAAGAGCTTTTGTTTAGCTCACTGGCAGCCTGAACATCAAAGCCCATTGTTAAGTAAGGAATTCCAGATGTCAGGTAAAGGAATTTAGCATCCCTCTATGTATGGCAAGATGCAGGAGTCATCTCATGCCACCATCCTGCATGTTTACACAGAGATGCTCTTCTGTTTCTTGGGTTCCTTTGGGGTCTTTCAGCTCCCACCAGAGGGTTGTGATTGATTGATGACTGAGACATCCTTGGGTTCTCTGTTAGAAGTGGCACCATTAATCAGTCTAGCTCAGAAATTCAGGTTTGGCACACAGCAATTGCAGATAGCTGTGATATTTATTTAATATGCCAGGAGATATTCCATTTCACACCACCTGTGAAATGACTGTAAGAAACAGGTACAATCCCCTGCCCAAGGCCTGCCATTCTAAGAGACATTAGCAATAATACTTTGTTTCCTCATCTCCCCTCATTCCTGAGCCATAAAAGAACTTGGCCTCCAGGCCCTGACAAATGATTATTTTTGAGGCATTAGTCTGCTATCTTCTTGGTCAGCCAACTTTTGGAATAAAGTCCTATATGATGCCTCAGCACTTCACCTCTCAGATTTACTGACCTATTGCGTGGTGAGCCAAGAGAGCTTGAACTCAGTAACATGATGGGACTATGGAATATGCCAAACCAACGTTCCAATAAAGATTAAGTTATTTCAGGGACTGAGTCACTCTTGGACATTATCTGTTCCAACACTCTCATTTGAAGATTTGAACACTGAGGTCTTTGTCAAAGAAACAAAATTCTGTTCAAGATCACATAGTTAATTGGCAAAATAAGATCAAGATCTATGTTCTCTTCATCTCAACTAGAACTTTTACAATATTATGTGCTTCTGTTGCACAGCATTAGGTTTACTGTGTAATGTTGGCAAATTAGTGTTTCTCAAATTATACATCTGTTTTGGTTCCACTGTGCATTTTCTTTCTCCAAGTGCTTTCCTCTAGGAAGCTAACTCTGTTGTCTCTAAGAATTTTTTTCCCACTGATGTGAATTGCCAAACTCAGAAAACAAGGACAGAATTGTATACATTAGAAAAGTAAACTCATACTTTCTATGCAGTTAGGGGTTGCTTTTTTTCTATTCGCATGTGTCTGAACTGTGGTTTCATTAAACAGCTCTTGTTAAGCAACCCCCTGGTGCCTAGTAGATGTGTGTGTGTTTGGTTTTTATTAACTTGGATATTTAAAATGATCATGAAAATGTGAAAAGATTTAAAAGGCAAGTGATCTTCAGTTATTTATATGTCTTTCAAAACAACAGTTAAGGCCTCATACATTCAGAGACAGGTTTCAACAGTTTAAAGACGATAGCTGCACAAAGCACGTGCGAAAACAGAATGATGGTGGTATTTTTTTCATATTGCTCTCAGTTGTGCTTATCCATCATATTCAATTACCAGAGTGACCGACAAAAATCAAAGTATAAGTGTCTCCCTTTCTTTGCTAAATATTTAAGCTTCAAGATAGGTGTAAAAGTACTTAAAATACTCCATAATTTAAAAAAAGGAATGCAACTCAGTTATGTCAAATATGGCATTTAACATGTTCATTTTAAGGTCTGATTTGAATACAGTATGCAATTGTGTACCCATTTCTTGAAAAATGAGTACCATAACTGAGCCAAATTCTTTGTCACTCTGAAAGGAAGATTATTAGAGGACTTCATAAAGGCTTTCAGGTCACCTATACATGTATTCATCTATATCTTTTAATTAGTCACCAGAATTACTACTAGTGGGCTCACATCATGTTAATAGACCATTTAAATCCATGTTATGGACACGTACCAAGAGAAGAATCTAAAAATGATGTGCATATTAATACTGCTTTCCTTCCCCTGGTCTCATGCTTTCCTAGTTTATGTATTTAAGACTCAGATGTTGAGTCATCTCTGAAGTAGCCATTTTTTTGAATGGTAGAAGTGAAAAGGATATTACAGATTTTTTAAAACTCTCTTATCAAAGCTACTGGCTTCTCAAATAGCTCAGTGGTAAACAACTCACTTGACAATTCAGGAGATACAGGTTCCATTCCTGGGTTAGGAAGATCCTGGAGAAGGAAAAAGCAACCCACTCTAGTATTCTTGGCTTGGAAATCCCAATGACTGAGGAGACTGGTGGGCTACAACCCATGACATCACAAAAGATTTGGACATCATTTGAACATGATTTAGCAACTGGACACCAGTAATGGCAATTTAGTGTATCTCAAAGTCTGGCAATAAGATTTTTAAAAAATCTAAACTGATGCAACATTTACTAACCATTCTGCATAAATATGAACTATATTTCAAAAGAGTATGTGTGTGTGTGTATAAGTCCCAGAAACAAATATAGAAAGCTTCCTGTAACATAAATACAATAAAAAGCTGTCCAGTCAAAATTTAGGGGAATGCATATTTTTTTGAAGAAAACATGTCATAGATATAAAATAAATTGGGAAATCAACACTTATATTGTAAACAATTAGATATTAATTGATTTTTAAAAATCTGCTGATGACTGAAGCATAAAAAAATCTATTTTCTGGAGGCAGAACTGCCTCAGTGAACATGGGAGAAAAATTGGCAATTAAAAAGAAAATCTGTGCTATGGAAGGTAGCATTTCTTCTACTGAATTTTCTGCATTATTTGCTCTGGCCCTACACCTCAATTAATGAGTTATTATAAAATCAAGGTCAGTTTCTCACAGTGACAGTATTCCCACAGTATCCTATCACCCACAGTGCCTTTACTTCCAAGCCATATAATTGATTTAACAGAATAAATGATATTATCACGCAAGGAAATATGAAGTAACATATGCATCAATATTATTTATGAATCATTGTACTGAAACTTTTCTAGGTATGGTAAAGCTAGAAAAATATTTGTGCATCATTTGCTACACAGATCACAAGAGTGGAAAATTCTGCCAGTGTATTGTTAAAAATTGATGTTGGCATTCCAAGAGGGCCCTGAGTCGCTTTCACTATGAAAGCTAATAATTTTATATTAGCATTTCTGCTTGGAAAATTCCTAAAAATGTTGCCAAAGGGGATAATAACTTTGAGTTACAAAATAAATTAGTCTCATGATTATATTGTTTAATATTTATTAATAGAGTCAGTAAAAATTTTTTGAATTGTTTGATTGGTATCATGACCTAGAGTTACTCTCACAAAAGTCTGACAACACATATACTGAATGCCTTGAACAATTAAATTATCATGTTGCTGGGTATATACTTTGATAAATATCTTAAGTTCATGATCCAGAAAGTCCACCTTGATTGTTCTTTCAGGCTGCAACATAGATTTCCCCTTGAAATATACCATTAACAAAATTTATAGTCCCTGAAGATCACAATATTGAAAATAAAATTGTTGCATAAGAAATAAAGCACCATCCTCTTTCACAGTAAAATGTTATAAGGTTTAGGGGTCCCTCTTCTAAAAGAGACTAAGTCCTCCACACCACTTATTCCTGCCTTTCCCAGTAAAAGTATATACATGACCATGACCAGATATCTTCTATCACCCTAACTTTCTTATTAACTGAATGCCAAACTTTACATGATATTTTTTGAAGAAAACATGTCATAGATATAAAATAAATTGGGAAATCAACACTTATATTGTAAACAATTAGATATTAATTGATTTTTAAAAATCTGCTGATGACTGAAGCATAAAAAAATCTATTTTCTGGAGGCAGAACTGCCTCAGTGAACATGGGAGAAAAATTGGCAATTAAAAAGAAAATCTGTGCTATGGAAGGTAGCATTTCTTCTACTGAATTTTCTGCATTATTTGCTCTGGCCCTACACCTCAATTAATGAGTTATTATAAAATCAAGGTCAGTTTCTCACAGTGACAGTATTCCCACAGTATCCTATCACCCACAGTGCCTTTACTTCCAAGCCATATAATTGATTTAACAGAATAAATGATATTATCACGCAAGGAAATATGAAGTAACATATGCATCAATATTATTTATGAATCATTGTACTGAAACTTTTCTAGGTATGGTAAAGCTAGAAAAATATTTGTGCATCATTTGCTACACAGATCACAAGAGTGGAAAATTCTGCCAGTGTATTGTTAAAAATTGATGTTGGCATTCCAAGAGGGCCCTGAGTCGCTTTCACTATGAAAGCTAATAATTTTATATTAGCATTTCTGCTTGGAAAATTCCTAAAAATGTTGCCAAAGGGGATAATAACTTTGAGTTACAAAATAAATTAGTCTCATGATTATATTGTTTAATATTTATTAATAGAGTCAGTAAAAATTTTTTGAATTGTTTGATTGGTATCATGACCTAGAGTTACTCTCACAAAAGTCTGACAACACATATACTGAATGCCTTGAACAATTAAATTATCATGTTGCTGGGTATATACTTTGATAAATATCTTAAGTTCATGATCCAGAAAGTCCACCTTGATTGTTCTTTCAGGCTGCAACATAGATTTCCCCTTGAAATATACCATTAACAAAATTTATAGTCCCTGAAGATCACAATATTGAAAATAAAATTGTTGCATAAGAAATAAAGCACCATCCTCTTTCACAGTAAAATGTTATAAGGTTTAGGGGTCCCTCTTCTAAAAGAGACTAAGTCCTCCACACCACTTATTCCTGCCTTTCCCAGTAAAAGTATATACATGACCATGACCAGATATCTTCTATCACCCTAACTTTCTTATTAACTGAATGCCAAACTTTACATTGTATGCTCAAGACTGTATACCATAATTAAGAAATCTTCTAATGAATTTAATATCACCTCTGAAAGTTCTCTCCACTTACATTCTTTTTTACAATGACTCACCTGTTGCAGTGATATTCAGAGTATCATTGAACAGTGGTTGTTCAATAAAGTTCTTGAGGGATTTCTGTCAATGTTCTCCATATCACTATAGATAGTATTCAGAGATTATTCATATTTCCAATTTTTTAAAGAAATCTTGCTCCCATGGTTGAATGTTTGTGTAACCTGCAAATCAATATGTTGAAATCCTGACCTTCAAAAGTGTCTGTGATGCGAATTCACCAAAGTCGCAGGATACAAAATCAATATATAGAAATCACTGGCATTCCTATACACAAACAATGAAAAATCAGAAAACGAAATCAAAGAGGCAATCCCCTTCACCATCGCAACCAAAAGAATCAAATATCTAGGAATAAACCTACCCAAAGAAACAAAAGAACTGTACACAGAAAATTACAAGACACTCATGAGAGATATTAAAGAAGACTTAAACAGATGGAGAAATATTCCGTGTTCCTGGGTCGGGAGAATCAATATTGTGGAAATGACCATACTACCAAATGTCATCTATAGATTCAATGCGATCCCTATCAAACTTCCAATAACATTCTTCACAGAACTAGACCAAAGAATCACACAGTTCATATGGAAACACAAAAGACCTCGAATAGCCAAAGCAATACTCAGGAAGAAGAATGGAGCTGGGGGGATCAGCCTCCCCAACTTCAGACTCTACTACAAAGCAACAGTCATCAAGACAGTATGGTACTGGCACAAAAACAGAAATATCGACCAATGGAACAAGATCGAGAACCCAGAGATAAAGCCACGCACCTATGGGTACCTTATTTGTTGCAAAAAAAAAGTAAAATGTTATAAGGTTTAGGGGTCCCTCTTCTAAAAGAGACTAAGTCCTCCACACCACTTATTCCTGCCTTTCCCAGTAAAAGTATATACATGACCATGACCAGATATCTTCTATCACCCTAACTTTCTTATTAACTGAATGCCAAACTTTACATTGTATGCTCAAGACTGTATACCATAATTAAGAAATCTTCTAATGAATTTAATATCACCTCTGAAAGTTCTCTCCACTTACATTCTTTTTTACAATGACTCACCTGTTGCAGTGATATTCAGAGTATCATTGAACAGTGGTTGTTCAATAAAGTTCTTGAGGGATTTCTGTCAATGTTCTCCATATCACTATAGATAGTATTCAGAGATTATTCATATTTCCAATTTTTTAAAGAAATCTTGCTCCCATGGTTGAATGTTTGTGTAACCTGCAAATCAATATGTTGAAATCCTGACCTTCAAAAGTGTCTGTGATGCGAATTCACCAAAGTCGCAGGATACAAAATCAATATATAGAAATCACTGGCATTCCTATACACAAACAATGAAAAATCAGAAAACGAAATCAAAGAGGCAATCCCCTTCACCATCGCAACCAAAAGAATCAAATATCTAGGAATAAACCTACCCAAAGAAACAAAAGAACTGTACACAGAAAATTACAAGACACTCATGAGAGATATTAAAGAAGACTTAAACAGATGGAGAAATATTCCGTGTTCCTGGGTCGGGAGAATCAATATTGTGGAAATGACCATACTACCAAATGTCATCTATAGATTCAATGCGATCCCTATCAAACTTCCAATAACATTCTTCACAGAACTAGACCAAAGAATCACACAGTTCATATGGAAACACAAAAGACCTCGAATAGCCAAAGCAATACTCAGGAAGAAGAATGGAGCTGGGGGGATCAGCCTCCCCAACTTCAGACTCTACTACAAAGCAACAGTCATCAAGACAGTATGGTACTGGCACAAAAACAGAAATATCGACCAATGGAACAAGATCGAGAACCCAGAGATAAAGCCACGCACCTATGGGTACCTTATTTTTGACAAAGGAGGCGAACATATAAAATGGGACAAAGACAGCCTCTTCAACAAATGGTGCTGGGAAAATTGGACAGCTACATGCAAGAAAATGAAGTTGGAACATACCCTGACACCATACACAAAGATCAACTCAAAATGGATTAAAGACTTAAATGTAAGGCCAGAAACCATCAAACTCTTAGAGGAGAATATAGGCAAAACCCTCAAGGACATCAATCAAAGCAAGATCTTCTCTGACCCACCTACTAGAATAGTGGAACTAAAAAGACAAATGAACATGTGGGACCTAATGAAACTTAAAAGCTTTTGTACAGCTAACGAAATTACAAAAAAGCTGAACAGACAGCCCACAGAGTGGGAGAAAATCATAGCAAATGAAACAACAGACAAAGAATTAATCTCCAAAATCTACAAGCAACTCAGACAACTCAGCACTGGAAAAACGAACAACCCAATCAAAAAATGGGAAAAGGACCTAAACAGACACCTCTCCATGATGACATACAGATGGCCCAAAAACACATGAAACGATGCTCAACTTCACTAATAATTAGAGAAATGCAAATCAAAACTACAATGAGATATCACCTCACACCCGTCAGAATGGCCATCATCCACAAATCGACAGACAATAAATGCTGGAGAAGCTGCGGAGAAAAGGGAACACTCCTGCATTGCTGGTGGGAGTGTAAATTAATACAGCCTCTATGGAAGACAGTCTGGAGATTTCTTAAAAAACTAAAAATAGAAGCACCATATGACCCAGCAATCCCACTCTTAGGCTTATACCCTGATGAAATCAAAACTGAAAGAAGCACCTGTACCCCAATGTTCATTGCAGCTCTCTATACAATAGCTAGAACATGGAAGGAACCTAAATGCCCATCGACGAACGAATGGATCCAAAAGCTCTGGTACATATATACAATGGAATACTACACAGCTGTAAAGAGAAATGCAGAAGAATCAGCCCTCATGAGGTGGCTGGATCTAGAACGTATCCTAAAAAGTGAAGTCAGTCAGAAAGAGAAGGACAAATATAGTATATTAATACATATATATGGAATCTAGTAGGATGGTGATGATGGCACATGCAGTGAAGCGACAGAAAGACAGACATGGACAGTGGACATATGGACATTGTGGGGAAGGAACAGTGGGTGAGAGGCGTAAAGGAAGTAGCATGAAGGCCTGTACTATGATAAGTGAAGAAAATAGCTCTAGTCATTGCTCTGTGAGAAAAGGGGATCCTTCAGGGGTGCTGTGTGATGGTCGGGAGGGGAGGGAAGGGGGGGATATACATATGTCTAATCTGAGAACATACATATCTGTAAACAACAAAACTCTGTAAAAGTTAAAAGTAAAATAAAGGTTTAAAAAAAAAAAAAAACCTGTCTGTGATGGTATTAGTAGGCAGGGCCTTTAGAGATGATTAGGTCATGAGTATGGTACTCTCAGGAATGGCATAAATCCTTTTATAAAAGTGATCCCACAGGACTCCCTAGCCAATTTCATTCAATTAGAAGTCTGCAACCCCAAAGTGGGTCTTCACTAGAAGATGACCATACTGGTACCCTTCTCATAGACTTCCAGCCTCCACAACTGTGAGAAATGAATTTCTGTTGTATATGAGCTCTAAATTGGTGATATTTTGTTATAACAGCCTAAGTGGAATAAGACACCTGCCAAGTTCTTCTCACATTCTGTGGTTTCCCTCATTGACTCCTGTTACAAACAGTTTATCAACTGGCATGAGACTTATTAAATACCAAATCCTGCTCTGTTTCTGTGCAACTTCTATAAGCAGCTGAATATTCCATTAACTCTACCGTTTGGCGAAGTCCTTAATCCTTAGCCACTGACCTTCTAATCTATTCCACTTCAACTGGTCATTTCTACACTCACACCTGGAACCCTGTCAACAAATTAAATCAATTCAATTTCAAAGCATTGATCCAATTATTCCACTCTGAACCAATACTTGGCTACTCTCAGTTTGCTCATTTCTATGTGAGTTCTTTTCAAACTTGTCAAGATAGGAAATCCATTTCTATACTTTTTCTCACTCTCTCTACATTATTTTTAATTATTCTCTAATTCTTAATTTTCTCATTATTCAGTTTAGATTGCTAATTCACAAAGATTCTTTGCTAGTCTAATTTTTTAAAATTCTTGTTAAAAAAAAATACCAATATTAAATGAATGTAATTCTGGATGTTCCCTACACCGGCAACCTAGGAACCCAGTATTAAGCTAACGAGCACTTCTAGAAAAAAAACAACACTAAAAGACAAAATGTTTCTACCATAAATGTGTGGAAAAAATGAACAATAATAGGCCATAAGAAAGACTAAGCAGTGTTGCCATGTCTTTAATCATTCTCTCTACAAGGATTAAATCAGATCTTTTTTTTTTTTTTTTCAGTCTGAAACTTCTAACTCTTCCCATCCTGCTCAGAAAATTAATTTGCTTTCTGATTTACAGAGATATTAGAGGTTATGAGATGGAGAGTCCTTTGTTATGCAATTGTGTTCATGCTAAGTCACTTCAGTTGTGTCTGACTCTTTGCCACCCTATGGATTATAGCTCACCAGGCTTCTCTTTCATTGGATTTTCAGGCAAGAATACTGGAGTGGATTTCTGTGCCCTTCTCCAGGGTATCCTCCCAACTCAGGGATCCAACCCACAGCTCTTATGTCCCCTGCATTGGCAGGTGGATTCTTTACCACTAGCACCTCCTGGGAAGCCCGTTATTATGCAGCTACTCAACACAAAATAATACCTATGTCTAGCGGTGTTTGCCCAAACTGTTATCTCCAAGCATTAGCAGCTTTTGCAGGAGCTGGTGAGAAGATGCTACCAAGTGTTAAGAGCTTTGGAATAATGAATCCTCCATGTAACTCAAAAGGAGAGGACTTTCCTGAGTAAGAAAAAGGGGTATTGAGTATATGAATTATTTAAAGAACCAGGGAAATAAATTATAGTCTTCAAATTGTGGGTGAGACAAAACAAAACAAACAATGCATGCAGGGTCAGCAAGTGATCGAATAGGGCTGTGGTGATCACAGATGTTAAGAATCACAGAAATATCCATCAAATACTCTTTTTCAAAGGACAGAAATTCACTGTGTGCAATATTAAAATTTAGCCAGGCAGAAAATTTGGGAAAGAAGAAAAAGGAAGTTAATTTAAAAGGCAGAAAGAGTAAAAAGATAAGCAGGAAGCAGAAAGTACAGTGACAGTAAAATAACAACTATAAGTTTATTTTCTTTAAAGGCAGTATCTATAGAGATTTAAGAAGATCTACAATTAAGAAGACATACATAAAGCAATTCATAATTAAAAAATATTCTGAATTGATTATAAAACTATAGACCTTGAAGAAGCAACATAGGTCACATTTGAGTGTTTTGTGATGAAAACAGATGAAGAAATGTTGAACTGTGAAATTTTGAGAAGTACCCTGGCTCTACTACCCTCTTTACAGAGAACTAAAGCCATTCAAATACCAGGAATTATAGGCTATTGTGAGAAAAAATATAGTTGAACCAAATTTGTTCACAATAAAATAGACATTAGGAAAACAGGGAATGTACATTATATGAAAGCATTATTTGATATGCTTTTATTAAAAGAAATTAATAAAACTATATAGGCCTCAGGTTTCCATGGTGACCCAGTGGTAAGAGCGCATAAAGAAGGCACAACATGCATATATGGGATCCTTGCATAGAAAAGCCAATTCAGGAGTTCAGGGTAGGCATTTTGCTAACAGAATAAAACTTTTCTGACATATTTGATAAAAGGAAATGCATATCTATATATTGAAAGCTATACAATGAAACTCTATTCATTAAACATTTCTTGAAGCATCTTACTGAATGAAGATTTCTAATTTAGTTTCTAAATTAGATCTCTTCATACATGGACTGAGTTCTTTGCATGAGAATGTGTCTATTTTGAAGCACAGCATTTTTTCAAGATGAGTACCTGTTCTGAGTAAATTTTTTCTCAATTTTTAAGTAGTTGTCATCTCTATGAAAATGGTAAAAACTTATGTGTGTGTGTGTGTGTGTGTGTGTTAGTCACTCAGTCCTGTCCCACTCTTTACAACTCCATGGACTTTGCTATGCCTAAATGTGTAGAAGCAGATTGTTCATGAGAATGAGATTACTTAAATCCTGAGTTCACATGTTTGAACAATTTGTTGTCTTATTCTTTCATGTTCTCATTCAGGAAATTGTATTTTTCAGAGGAACTTGGTCATTTTACATGTATGGTGGAAAAGCATCTCTATATATGCTTTTTAATTAGTTCATTCAATTTGCTGAGCCTCCTCTCTTCGTGTTCTAATTATGACAGTGAATCTGAAACAGATGCAGAAGCATGAGCTACTTGAAAATTCAACAGCCAGGCCTTTAAGTTTTGTAACACACTATCAATTCAAGTGGATCCCAATATGCAGCTGAAGTCATTAGTATGGATTGGTGTCAAGTTTTTAAATATTTATCTTATTTATTGAATGACCTAATATTTTCTAAATGGTAACAGGAAGAGGGTGGAGTACAAAGATAAGGATACACTCCAATATGAAGTTCCTTACGGCTCCCTGCTGAATTCAGAATTCTTGACTTCCATGGTGGTCCAGTGGTTAAGAATTTGCCTGTCAATGTGAATTCAGAATTCTTGTCAAATAAATATTTAGACAATAGGTATAGGTGGCTGCCTAAAATTTAAGTGCTAACCTGGAGTTAGATATTGAAACTGAATATTTTATTCATGTACATATCAATTATAATTTTTAAAATGATTATTGAAGATATATTTTTGACCTATAGAACATATAAAATGTATATTCTCAGGTCCTTGTACTAGATGCAAATTAAATATGAGTAAAACATATTAAAATGTCCATGAATGTATCATTTTGGAAAATGAGCTTTAAAATTCAATGTTTTATGCAATCCAAAGAAGAAAAAAAGTGCTTACCAAGCTAAATGATGCTGAAAGAGTTTACCAGCTGAATGATGGCAGTCAGTCAGCAATTAACAATTAAACTTTGCAGAAAGCAGCAAGATATTTAAAGGAAAGGTACTTTACAAACACTATTTAAAAAGGAAAAAGCTTCTGATTCTTTTGTACTTTCAAAATAAGAAAATAAAAGGAAAGAACATTTTAAAAGTAAAGTCAGTAGCAGGTGGGGATGGAGATATTTTGTGAAGCAGTCACAGCAAGAACAACCAGCTCCTGCTCTGGATCTGTCTATTCAGGCAGCTTCCTTAAAGTGTAGAAGCAGATTGTTCATGAGAATGAGATTACTTAAATCCTGAGTTCACATGTTTGAACAATTTGTTGTCTTATTCTTTCATGTTCTCATTCAGGAAATTGTATTTTTCAGAGGAACTTGGTCATTTTACATGTATGGTGGAAAAGCATCTCTATATATGCTTTTTAATTAGTTCATTCAATTTGCTGAGCCTCCTCTCTTCGTGTTCTAATTATGACAGTGAATCTGAAACAGATGCAGAAGCATGAGCTACTTGAAAATTCAACAGCCAGGCCTTTAAGTTTTGTAACACACTATCAATTCAAGTGGATCCCAATATGCAGCTGAAGTCATTAGTATGGATTGGTGTCAAGTTTTTAAATATTTATCTTATTTATTGAATGACCTAATATTTTCTAAATGGTAACAGGAAGAGGGTGGAGTACAAAGATAAGGATACACTCCAATATGAAGTTCCTTACGGCTCCCTGCTGAATTCAGAATTCTTGACTTCCATGGTGGTCCAGTGGTTAAGAATTTGCCTGTCAATGTGAATTCAGAATTCTTGTCAAATAAATATTTAGACAATAGGTATAGGTGGCTGCCTAAAATTTAAGTGCTAACCTGGAGTTAGATATTGAAACTGAATATTTTATTCATGTACATATCAATTATAATTTTTAAAATGATTATTGAAGATATATTTTTGACCTATAGAACATATAAAATGTATATTCTCAGGTCCTTGTACTAGATGCAAATTAAATATGAGTAAAACATATTAAAATGTCCATGAATGTATCATTTTGGAAAATGAGCTTTAAAATTCAATGTTTTATGCAATCCAAAGAACAAAAAGTGCTTACCAAGCTAAATGATGCTGAAAGAGTTTACCAGCTGAATGATGGCAGTCAGTCAGCAATTAACAATTAAACTTTGCAGAAAGCAGCAAGATATTTAAAGGAAAGGTACTTTACAAACACTATTTAAAAAGGAAAAAGCTTCTGATTCTTTTGTACTTTCAAAATAAGAAAATAAAAGGAAAGAACATTTTAAAAGTAAAGTCAGTAGCAGGTGGGGATGGAGATATTTTGTGAAGCAGTCACAGCAAGAACAACCAGCTCCTGCTCTGGATCTTGGTCTATTCAGGCAGCCATGATGCATCCTTGTGATGGCAGAGAGCTGATATTGGTAGTGGTCATTACAGTGAAATTCTGTCTTTTCCTTCTCGGAAATTTAGTTCTCAAGTAGTGTCTTGAGTGCTTCCTGAAAGAGGTCTTGTAGACTGCCACACACACTGCCAACACGTGGACTTCGTGCTGGAGGACTTGTCTGCCATTGAAAATCACATTGCACTGTGTCCTTGGATGAAGTATACTTGGTTGACTCTGCACTTCTCCAAGACTGCAAGGTTGAAGCCCTCAACACTCCTGGGACACACCACTGACAACCTCTGCCTTACCAAGGATTATCAGAAGAAAGAAACCAAAGGCATACCAATAAAGAAGACTAACTGCAAAAAAGAGTTCCTGATTGTGAAGATTCCTATTTGGCATCAAAGAAGTGGGGGGAGAAAACAAGAAAAAGAAAGTTGAAACCATCACCAGCTTTCTTATCAAATGACAGAGTTACAGATGACCACCAGTACACACAGTAAGCAAGCAAAAGAGAGGCCCTTAATGAATGGTGTTTATAATGATGTTTTCAGCAATGCCTCCAAAAATAAATAAATAAATAAATAAATAAATAAATAAATAAATAAAGTTTGAAGCATCTGCCGGAAAAAATATAAAAGTAAAACAGAAATAACACACTTTAAATTTTATATGTATAAAAAAACCCAGTCAAATAGTGTTATGAACCCTTAATTTTTGTATTTTTAGAATTTAGAATAGTAATATTCTTAGGATTTGGATATAATTCTTGTTATAGCACATGTGTATATTATATGTGTATATAAACATAATTTATTTTACGTTTATAGGTTTTATCATATATAAGTGGACTCCTATGAGAACAAAATGAGGTAAACAGGCAACTCAAATAAGACATTGTAGCTTCACATAAAAGGTGCCTGGTAAATATTTATTTGTTATTGTGTTCTTCTATTACAATCCATTTTTCAAAGTATTAAAGTAAAAATCGTGGCAACAGCGACCACTTCAACAGTGACTGTATTCATAGTCTTCCGCATCCTTTCTGTCTTTGAGGTAAAGTTATAACACTGGTGACTTATCACTATTTTTAGATTGATTGGCTAATACAAAAATGTCTATTGAAATGATCAGATACCAAAGAAACACAGATACACATTAGTTACTGGTAATTTAGAATCTGTATTAGTTATGGTGATGCATCCTTGTGATGGCAGAGAGCTGATATTGGTAGTGGTCATTACAGTGAAATTCTGTCTTTTCCTTCTCGGAAATTTAGTTCTCAAGTAGTGTCTTGAGTGCTTCCTGAAAGAGGTCTTGTAGACTGCCACACACACTGCCAACACGTGGACTTCGTGCTGGAGGACTTGTCTGCCATTGAAAATCACATTGCACTGTGTCCTTGGATGAAGTATACTTGGTTGACTCTGCACTTCTCCAAGACTGCAAGGTTGAAGCCCTCAACACTCCTGGGACACACCACTGACAACCTCTGCCTTACCAAGGATTATCAGAAGAAAGAAACCAAAGGCATACCAATAAAGAAGACTAACTGCAAAAAAGAGTTCCTGATTGTGAAGATTCCTATTTGGCATCAAAGAAGTGGGGGGAGAAAACAAGAAAAAGAAAGTTGAAACCATCACCAGCTTTCTTATCAAATGACAGAGTTACAGATGACCACCAGTACACACAGTAAGCAAGCAAAAGAGAGGCCCTTAATGAATGGTGTTTATAATGATGTTTTCAGCAATGCCTCCAAAAATAAATAAATAAATAAATAAATAAATAAATAAATAAATAAAGTTTGAAGCATCTGCCGGAAAAAATATAAAAGTAAAACAGAAATAACACACTTTAAATTTTATATGTATAAAAAAACCCAGTCAAATAGTGTTATGAACCCTTAATTTTTGTATTTTTAGAATTTAGAATAGTAATATTCTTAGGATTTGGATATAATTCTTGTTATAGCACATGTGTATATTATATGTGTATATAAACATAATTTATTTTACGTTTATAGGTTTTATCATATATAAGTGGACTCCTATGAGAACAAAATGAGGTAAACAGGCAACTCAAATAAGACATTGTAGCTTCACATAAAAGGTGCCTGGTAAATATTTATTTGTTATTGTGTTCTTCTATTACAATCCATTTTTCAAAGTATTAAAGTAAAAATCGTGGCAACAGCGACCACTTCAACAGTGACTGTATTCATAGTCTTCCGCATCCTTTCTGTCTTTGAGGTAAAGTTATAACACTGGTGACTTATCACTATTTTTAGATTGATTGGCTAATACAAAAATGTCTATTGAAATGATCAGATACCAAAGAAACACAGATACACATTAGTTACTGGTAATTTAGAATCTGTATTAGTTATGGTAATAGAAGTTGCCAACATGATAGTTTAAATTTTTTTTCACTCTTCTAATTGTCAGAGTTGTCACTGTGCTCTATAGTATTTGTTTTGTAGTCAGAGCAGATATATTCCTGAAGGGAAAGTGTAAGAGAATAAGTGTAGGGTGAATGGTAACAGTGTTTCAATTCTGAATTTTACGAACTTTTAAAATGGAAAGCACCAGTCACGGAGCATAAACTCAATTAAGTCACAGAGCACACACTCAACCTATCCTATAGGAGACTTTGAGCAACAAATGCATACAGATACAAGCGAGGTGCATATTATCCTCACTTGAAGATGCACAATTTACATGTTTTCAATTTTAAAATTTGAAATTAAAATAGATGTGTTTAACATATATCTCCAATTTCACAGGTAGAAAGAAGGAAAAGAGAGAGGGAAAGAGGAGAGTGGAGAGCAGAAAAGGAAGAGATGATGGAATCAGAGAATAGACATTTCATCCTCAGCGTCATCCTCTTGCCCACATGGGTCTTCATAAAATATAAATGGTACATTCTTAATTTACTTTAGTGCTTTCATTCTACTGATTTAATACAAAATTTGGCTTAAAAGATTCTAATTTTCAATCTATATTTCTTTGGCATATTTCTCAACATACTTAACATGGCATATAAACATAATTTATTTTACGTTTATAGGTTTTATCATATATAAGTGGACTCCTATGAGAACAAAATGAGGTAAACAGGCAACTCAAATAAGACATTGTAGCTTCACATAAAAGGTGCCTGGTAAATATTTATTTGTTATTGTGTTCTTCTATTACAATCCATTTTCAAAGTATTAAAGTAAAAATCGTGGCAACAGCGACCACTTCAACAGTGACTGTATTCATAGTCTTCCGCATCCTTTCTGTCTTTGAGGTAAAGTTATAACACTGGTGACTTATCACTATTTTTAGATTGATTGGCTAATACAAAAATGTCTATTGAAATGATCAGATACCAAAGAAACACAGATACACATTAGTTACTGGTAATTTAGAATCTGTATTAGTTATGGTAATAGAAGTTGCCAACATGATAGTTTAAATTTTTTTTCACTCTTCTAATTGTCAGAGTTGTCACTGTGCTCTATAGTATTTGTTTTGTAGTCAGAGCAGATATATTCCTGAAGGGAAAGTGTAAGAGAATAAGTGTAGGGTGAATGGTAACAGTGTTTCAATTCTGAATTTTACGAACTTTTAAAATGGAAAGCACCAGTCACGGAGCATAAACTCAATTAAGTCACAGAGCACACACTCAACCTATCCTATAGGAGACTTTGAGCAACAAATGCATACAGATACAAGCGAGGTGCATATTATCCTCACTTGAAGATGCACAATTTACATGTTTTCAATTTTAAAATTTGAAATTAAAATAGATGTGTTTAACATATATCTCCAATTTCACAGGTAGAAAGAAGGAAAAGAGAGAGGGAAAGAGGAGAGTGGAGAGCAGAAAAGGAAGAGATGATGGAATCAGAGAATAGACATTTCATCCTCAGCGTCATCCTCTTGCCCACATGGGTCTTCATAAAATATAAATGGTACATTCTTAATTTACTTTAGTGCTTTCATTCTACTGATTTAATACAAAATTTGGCTTAAAAGATTCTAATTTTCAATCTATATTTCTTTGGCATATTTCTCAACATACTTAACATGGACATATCAAATTTAAATATTTTCCTTAGCTATCCCATAAAGATATCTCATTATGGCTATTTTATATTTCTCAATAACAATAAACATTAAATAATAAGATGACATAAAGACTTCCATGAGAATTTATGGCCATAAATTATGCTTTGAATATAATTTTCAAATGCATGAGATAATTGATATGGGCTCTAGATTTACATGCTGAGAATTCAACTTTTAATTATTTTTTAAATATACTATATTTTCAGTGTTTTTGTGAGTGAAACAGAGAGAAACTGAGTACTGTGTATACATTTTAGTTTCAACCTAGAGTTACCCAGTGGGATTATCCAGATTACAAAACATCTATTCCCATATACAAGCAAGAATCTCCTCACAGCTGAATCACAGCTGCCGTGGAACTCTAACAGATAGAACTCCAGTCCATCATTTAATTACTACAAAGAAAAAAATACAAGACATTTGATCTATGGAGATGTTAATAATAAAGTATCTGTCAAAAAATTATAATTTCTTCCCCTCTGCATCTTCCTATCCCGTCCCCCTTCCCCTTTTATACGTTCTTGCTTGCAATGCCCCACTCCCAATTACAAAGAACCGTAATTTGTAGTAAGGGAGGCTTTTTTGTAAAGTACCCATTTATTGAGAATTGATAAAACATTACTGAAACTTGTTGTTCCTGTTGCTGGAAGGGGATCATATATAAATTTGTAGGACTCTTCAGTATTGTCATAAATTTGCTAGAAATATGATCAGGTTTTGTCATATCTTTTCAGTGACAAGCTTTAAATATTTATGATATATATTACACCCCCCCCCACCTCCACACACATGCTATTTGGAATTTGACACGTGATATTTCACACATCACAGGAATATTTCATTGAAATATAATGCTAAATGCGCAATTGCGGGGGCCTTCCGCAGAAAGGGAAGGCAGCAGGATTGCCTCCGGCTGAACTGGGAGATCTCGGAGAGAGGCGCATCTTGGCTGCCCGCCCCCTCCCCAGCCCCGCGGTGGCAGACGCCGGGACAATGAGACGCGGCAGGGGGTTCCGTTGGAACAGTTCCACTTTATGAATGCAGATCCACAGCTTTTATAGGCAAGTGAGGGGGTTTTACACGGGACTTCCTATAGATTACACCAATCAAGTTAAAGTTCAAGCAATCATCCATGAGCGCGGAAACCAGGGGAACCAATCAGAAATTTTGACCATCAATTAACAATTTAGATCACGCCCTGTCTCTTCCTGTAGGCGCCATCTTAGCTGCAAACATGTGCTTAAGCTTCTTTAAACAATGCGCTTAAGCTTCCTTATGCTTGCAACGGTCCTCTTTCAATTCAGAGCCCCACAGGCAAATGATGGATATTTACCTCACAGCGAAGTCAGGATTCTGAAATTATGACTTTAATAACAAAAATATGTGCTTTTAATAAAATGGACAGATTTGTTTGAACGTCTTTTGCCTTAAAATGACCTTAACAAGTTTGAAATTTGAAGACATTTTGGCAGACACAAAATCACTACTGCTTATGAAGGTTAACAGACAGCATTTAAGACAATTATAAATCTCATAGGCTTTCTAAGGACTTCCAATATATTTGAGACATTATGCCAACAAGGCTTTCTTAACAATTATATCTCAAATTTCTGATAAAATGATGTGATAAAATTTAATGCAACTTGATTCTTTGTTATAACAGATAGACCTCATACTTTATTTAATAGTATGCAAATTAATATGCATCTATTATTAAAATGCTGTTGTCTTGAGATAACATAAAATATTATTGCCCTGTCCTTTCTGAGATCAATAATGGATTATCATTAAATTTTATATCATATAAATAAGATGACATTTCATGAATTAGTGAAAATATCATAAATATATGATTATTGCTTAGTTACTTATTAAGAACCCAATCAAATGTAATGATTACTTAGTAAACTTGTTTTAATCAGTCTCATTTTCTTTTTTCCTTTATAAAATATTTGTCTTAATTTATACTCTATTGGTTATTAGATCATAAGGAAATTATTCTTATGCCTATACTTTATGAAAATTCTGACAATTTGAAATTTACTTATATTTTCTTTCATTTAAAAGCAAGCTTTATAAAATACACATTTAAATAAGAGTCAAAGAAAGAACTGTATGCTTAAGGAATGCTTTTTTTCTTTCATAGGGTAACTGTCACATTCCTCTTTATGTTTCCTCTTTTGAAATTCAGCTTCTTTTCCCCTTCTTCACAATCTTTAATAACAGGACTAAATCATGGAGCTTTAACCAGTTACCTCCTGTATGCAGATTCTCTGCCACTCCAGACCTTGAGCAATGGGGAAAGACAATCTATGAGAGACTGGGAACCAGTATGAATGAGTGCAAAGTCAAACAGAGGAGACTCAGGCCATTAGAGATGGAATTGTAAGAACTCACATGCGCACAGTGCAATTTTGGCACTGCAGAAATAGAGGCAGGATACAAGGAAGCAGAGATGGTTCAGAGACTGTGGTACCTCACCTTACTTTAAGTTCTCTGTGGCATGGAATGTATCTAGAGGATCTAGGGAAGAAGGTCAAGCATAACTGAGATTTAGGAGAGAGCCTTGACCTGCAAAGGATGGGGTAGTTGAGTGAAGAGATCTTGAATTAGAATCTGTGGAATGCATAATTTAGCTCTGGCTTCCCTGGCGTCTCAGTGGTAAAATCTCAGTGCAATGCAGGAAACATGAGCTTGATCCCTGGTCAGAAAGATCCCCTGGAGAAGGGTATGGCAACCCACTCCAGTATTCTTTCCTGGATAATCCCATTGAAAGTGGAACCTGGAGGGCTACAGCCTAAAGGGTTGCAAAGAGTCAGACACCACTGAGGAGCTAACGCTTTCACATTTTTTTTTTTTAAATAAGATGACATTTCATTAGTGAAAATATCATAAATATATGATTATTGCTTAGTTACTTATTAAGAACCCAATCAAATGTAATGATTACTTAGTAAACTTGTTTTAATCAGTCTCATTTTCTTTTTTCCTTTATAAAATATTTGTCTTAATTTATACTCTATTGGTTATTAGATCATAAGGAAATTATTCTTATGCCTATACTTTATGAAAATTCTGACAATTTGAAATTTACTTATATTTTCTTTCATTTAAAAGCAAGCTTTATAAAATACACATTTAAATAAGAGTCAAAGAAAGAACTGTATGCTTAAGGAATGCTTTTTTTCTTTCATAGGGTAACTGTCACATTCCTCTTTATGTTTCCTCTTTTGAAATTCAGCTTCTTTTCCCCTTCTTCACAATCTTTAATAACAGGACTAAATCATGGAGCTTTAACCAGTTACCTCCTGTATGCAGATTCTCTGCCACTCCAGACCTTGAGCAATGGGGAAAGACAATCTATGAGAGACTGGGAACCAGTATGAATGAGTGCAAAGTCAAACAGAGGAGACTCAGGCCATTAGAGATGGAATTGTAAGAACTCACATGCGCACAGTGCAATTTTGGCACTGCAGAAATAGAGGCAGGATACAAGGAAGCAGAGATGGTTCAGAGACTGTGGTACCTCACCTTACTTTAAGTTCTCTGTGGCATGGAATGTATCTAGAGGATCTAGGGAAGAAGGTCAAGCATAACTGAGATTTAGGAGAGAGCCTTGACCTGCAAAGGATGGGGTAGTTGAGTGAAGAGATCTTGAATTAGAATCTGTGGAATGCATAATTTAGCTCTGGCTTCCCTGGCGTCTCAGTGGTAAAATCTCAGTGCAATGCAGGAAACATGAGCTTGATCCCTGGTCAGAAAGATCCCCTGGAGAAGGGTATGGCAACCCACTCCAGTATTCTTTCCTGGATAATCCCATTGAAAGTGGAACCTGGAGGGCTACAGCCTAAAGGGTTGCAAAGAGTCAGACACCACTGAGGAGCTAACGCTTTCACATTTTTTTTTTTTTTAAATAATTTAGCTGAGGATCACATAGAGGACTTAGCTATGAATCTGTATTTGCAGACCTAAGAAGAAGTGGAGAGGATAGACTGGAAGACAGTGAGCCCCAACTACATTCAGAGAAGAGATGATACATTAGCTGTAAATAGTTTTTATTAGGAGAAGCAATGATAGCGTTGAAATTAGTCCAAGAAAGAGGCATTACCTAACAATGGAGTGAGCAGACAACAGAAAAAGACTACAAATAATCAATCACCCTTTCCACCATGAGGATATATATGCCTTCTATGTCTTAGGTGCTAACATGGTATGCCTTAGACCGCTGGGATGCCTCTAGATTTGGGGGTTATTGATTTTACCAAAAATGAAATCACTCATCCACCATCTTTTTAACATTTCT
Organism: Tragulus kanchil; assembly: GCA_022376925.1. Taxonomy (NCBI): domain Eukaryota; kingdom Metazoa; phylum Chordata; class Mammalia; order Artiodactyla; family Tragulidae; genus Tragulus; species Tragulus kanchil. The sequence goes on from JAIOJX010000028.1 coordinate 127,238,441, forward strand.
TCTTTCCCATAATCTATACATGCATGGTAAGTTGCTTCAGTTATGCTCAAGTCTTTGTAATCCCATGGATGGTAGCCTGCCAGGCTCCTCTGTCCATGGGATTCTCGAGCAAGAATATTGGGGTGGGTTGTTTTGCCCTCCTTCTGGGCATCTTCCTGACCCAGGGATCAAACTCAAGTATCCTACGTCTCCTGCATTGGCAAGTAGGTTCTTTACCACTAGCGTCACCTGGGAAAGCCCCCCTACTATATATTCCTGTTTAAATGTAATCAGGTGTATGTTCAAATGTCTCATAATCTCCTTCATACTATATAACCTTCTCTCATATTTTCCATCCATCTACCTGGACTACCTTCTATACAGTTTAATTTATTCATTTTATAGTTTATTATTTATTTAGCTTTTTAATCTGCTAGTTAATCCATCATTGAGCTTCAAATCTGAACTACTAAGCACTGTCTCATTCTTCCAAATTTAAAATTTTAGTTTTATCATCTAATGCATCAAATATACCAATACTTTATTAAGTGGTAAAATCTCAGTGCAATGCAGGAAACATGAGCTTGATCCCTGGTCAGAAAGATCCCCTGGAGAAGGGTATGGCAACCCACTCCAGTATTCTTTCCTGGATAATCCCATTGAAAGTGGAACCTGGAGGGCTACAGCCTAAAGGGTTGCAAAGAGTCAGACACCACTGAGGAGCTAACGCTTTCACATTTTTTTTTTTTTTAAATAATTTAGCTGAGGATCACATAGAGGACTTAGCTATGAATCTGTATTTGCAGACCTAAGAAGAAGTGGAGAGGATAGACTGGAAGACAGTGAGCCCCAACTACATTCAGAGAAGAGATGATACATTAGCTGTAAATAGTTTTTATTAGGAGAAGCAATGATAGCGTTGAAATTAGTCCAAGAAAGAGGCATTACCTAACAATGGAGTGAGCAGACAACAGAAAAAGACTACAAATAATCAATCACCCTTTCCACCATGAGGATATATATGCCTTCTATGTCTTAGGTGCTAACATGGTATGCCTTAGACCGCTGGGATGCCTCTAGATTTGGGGGTTATTGATTTTACCAAAAATGAAATCACTCATCCACCATCTTTTTAACATTTCTTCTTTCCCATAATCTATACATGCATGGTAAGTTGCTTCAGTTATGCTCAAGTCTTTGTAATCCCATGGATGGTAGCCTGCCAGGCTCCTCTGTCCATGGGATTCTCGAGCAAGAATATTGGGGTGGGTTGTTTTGCCCTCCTTCTGGGCATCTTCCTGACCCAGGGATCAAACTCAAGTATCCTACGTCTCCTGCATTGGCAAGTAGGTTCTTTACCACTAGCGTCACCTGGGAAAGCCCCCCTACTATATATTCCTGTTTAAATGTAATCAGGTGTATGTTCAAATGTCTCATAATCTCCTTCATACTATATAACCTTCTCTCATATTTTCCATCCATCTACCTGGACTACCTTCTATACAGTTTAATTTATTCATTTTATAGTTTATTATTTATTTAGCTTTTTAATCTGCTAGTTAATCCATCATTGAGCTTCAAATCTGAACTACTAAGCACTGTCTCATTCTTCCAAATTTAAAATTTTAGTTTTATCATCTAATGCATCAAATATACCAAACATATACATTTTGTATTTAATTTAGATAATTGCAGTAGTGAGGGTATTTGGGCTCTGTTTCTGTTGTTTCAGTGACTTTGGTATCTTACAAGGCTTATGCTATGAAATTTATTCAGCGTTTGTTCAACATGCAGAAAGTGCAGTAGTGAGTAAAATCTGTCTTACTGTCCCTTTCTTTGATGTCACTAGATTTGTCTCTTTTCTTCCTATTAAGATCTACACTTCTTTTTTCTTAACTTTCACTCATTTTGACTCTTCCTTTATTTTGCTGACATTTTTCCACTTTTTTTCAATCACTCACTTATTCCATCCTGCTCATTCCTGTGCCTGTCTCCTCACTAGAACCATCATCTCCTTCTGTATGACTGTACCTGTGATTTAAGGGTAAATTACAGAATGTTCAAACTGAATCAAGTAAACTATCTATAGGTCTATGATTGTTAGAGGGTGTGCGACTAAGTATAACCAAATGATTAAAGTCATATCTGTTTTTCTAGCAGGCACTACAATTTATCACTGAATTTCCTATAGCCTGAAATAAATAATTCATCTTAGTATGCTGGGTCCTCCACTCAACAAGACTTATGAGACTGGTATTCATCAAATTAAAAGTTTTTTGGGGTTTAAGTTTCTCTAAGCTCCAACAGTCAATGAACAAAAATTACAGAAGGTATATCCTTATTTATTTATATACTGATGTCACTCACTCAACATTGATTCAATATTGCTAGAAAACAAAAATACTAAGCAAAATGATTTAAAATTTCTTCAAATATTAAAAAAATATAACATTCTTATAAAATTCCCCTTTTTATAATGTAGTTGATGGGAGATACCTTTCATAAATTTAGTGATGGAGAACTTTTATCCTATAGAACCCATATTCATCATCTTTCCCAACAAGGACAACTAGATAACTGACTTTGGGTTTTTTTGTGTGTCTTCTTTTCTATGAAACTCTGGGACATCTGAAGATCATGCATAATAAGCACAATAAGATGCATTTTTTTTGCCTTTGTTATTTTCTTCTTTGACTAAAATTTTCTATTTTGTTTTACCATGTCATTTTCTGTGATTTTTATGGTAAACCATCAGCTTTGAAACTTATGCATGAAGAGAGAGATAAAACACATATACAAACACAATGCCTTGTAAATCAGAAAGTTCACAAGTAATTTAGAAGTTTCCAAAAAGTCAAGTAATCTCACATGTATTTGACATTTCTCTAATGACAACTATTATTTCTTATGATCCATTTTTCTTTAGATCACAGATTGATTGTAGCTGAACAATCCAAGAGCAAACCAAATTCTGTTTTCATTGGTGTTGTCATGGAAATTTACTTAAAACTTTAAAAATATTATACAACCTGTATGTTGATAATAACTTCTAAATTTCTCCCTAAATTATAGAACTATTTCAATATAGAATAGAAATGAATACTATAATACATGAATACAAAACAATCTTAGAGACAAATAGATATAAAAGCCATGTATTCCATCTATCTAAATCTTGTTATTTCCACTTTAGTCAGAATGTGATTGACACTATGGAAATTCATCTTACTCAAAGAAAGAAATGTTAACAATATGGGGATAAGGTGCAGAGGTTAGATTTCATGCGTCATTGGATAAATAGAAATTAATTTTATACTTAATATTATTAGAGGAAAGTATTATTGCTTAATTAGCAAAAATCTGATTTTCTAATGCCCGTCACATCTTATTCTAGACATAGGATCAATTCTAAATAAATACTTTTTAGAAATAAAAGAATATATGCTTGCATATATGTATATATATACATACATTTATATGTTTTATAATAAAGTATAGGTTTTTCTGCTAAAATTAATTAGCTATGTTTAGCGTGACGAAATAAGGGAACAAAGTCCAAGGCTCCTAGGAAAGTTATCAAATTGATGGATTAATAAAATCCAGTTCATTCAGATTTTGTTTGTTTTTTTCATTTGGTTTCTACTTCTAAAATGTTTTCAATTATACTAATAATTTATAGTTCATCAATATTACAGATAATTAAAGAATAAACCAAGGGGAAGTTCATTAACTAAAGAGCTTATTTTCTTTCCAAAGAAAGGAGAAAATCAGGGAAATTTTAATCTTTCAAAAAATTTGGGGCTTCCCTGGTGGTCCAGTGTGTAAGGACACTGCCCTGCAGTGCATGGGGTGCTGGTTTGACTCCCAGCCTGGGAAGATCCCACGTGCTGCAGAGCAGCTGGACTGATGTGTCCAACTACCTAGCCGGAGCTCTGGAGTGCATGTGCCCAGAGCCGGTGATCTGCAGTGAGAGAAGCCAGGCCAGTGCTGTAAATCAGAAAGTTAAATTTAGAAGTTTCCAAAAGTCAAGTAATCTCACATGTTTTGATTTTGACAACTATTATTTCTTATGATCCATTTTCTTTAGATCACAGATTGATTGTAGCTGAACAATCCAAGAGCAAACCAAATTCTGTTTTCATTGGTGTTGTCATGGAAATTTACTTAAAACTTTAAAAATATTATACAACCTGTATGTTGATAATAACTTCTAAATTTCTCCCTAAATTATAGAACTATTTCAATATAGAATAGAAATGAATACTATAATACATGAATACAAAACAATCTTAGAGACAAATAGATATAAAAGCCATGTATTCCATCTATCTAAATCTTGTTATTTCCACTTTAGTCAGAATGTGATTGACACTATGGAAATTCATCTTACTCAAAGAAAGAAATGTTAACAATATGGGGATAAGGTGCAGAGGTTAGATTTCATGCGTCATTGGATAAATAGAAATTAATTTTATACTTAATATTATTAGAGGAAAGTATTATTGCTTAATTAGCAAAAATCTGATTTTCTAATGCCCGTCACATCTTATTCTAGACATAGGATCAATTCTAAATAAATACTTTTTAGAAATAAAAGAATATATGCTTGCATATATGTATATATATACATACATTTATATGTTTTATAATAAAGTATAGGTTTTTCTGCTAAAATTAATTAGCTATGTTTAGCGTGACGAAATAAGGGAACAAAGTCCAAGGCTCCTAGGAAAGTTATCAAATTGATGGATTAATAAAATCCAGTTCATTCAGATTTTGTTTGTTTTTTTCATTTGGTTTCTACTTCTAAAATGTTTTCAATTATACTAATAATTTATAGTTCATCAATATTACAGATAATTAAAGAATAAACCAAGGGGAAGTTCATTAACTAAAGAGCTTATTTTCTTTCCAAAGAAAGGAGAAAATCAGGGAAATTTTAATCTTTCAAAAAATTTGGGGCTTCCCTGGTGGTCCAGTGTGTAAGGACACTGCCCTGCAGTGCATGGGGTGCTGGTTTGACTCCCAGCCTGGGAAGATCCCACGTGCTGCAGAGCAGCTGGACTGATGTGTCCAACTACCTAGCCGGAGCTCTGGAGTGCATGTGCCCAGAGCCGGTGATCTGCAGTGAGAGAAGCCAGGCCAGTGCTGTGGGAGGCCCACACAGGCCAAAGAACAAAGATGGATGAAAATAAACAATTGAAAGACAATAGAAGTGGCAAAAAAAAAAAAAAAACTGGCAACCAAATATCAATAGGCATTCCATGTTTCAATGTCAAGATACTCCTAATTCCTAACAAGAAGTGATTAACCAGTTCATAGAAATCATTTCTAGTAAATTAACTTCATGTCACTGCTTTAGCAAACCATTACTTAAAAATAAAACTATCATATGAAAGCATTATTTCACTTACTCTATTAACATGGTCTTCTGAAAAATTAAACTTTTAGTATAAATTCTATTTTCCCTCTAATCAAAGGTGAGTAGATTAAACATATGTCTTAGGAATCTTGATCTTCTTTAGGAAAAAGGGGAAAAAATACTGGAGCAAATCATTTGCAAATTTAAACTCACCAATCCCTAGCAATTCTTATTTTTTGCATAAATCTTACAAACATGGATCAGTGCATTTTTTGTGAACAGATAGAATTGTAAGATAAATGATACTGATATAAAAAAATGATACTGATACTTCAATATGAGTTAACCTGAACCAAGAAAAAAATATTTTACTATAATGTTATATTACAACATATAACATTAACTAGTATGGTAGTCATCCAGATGCTCTACTCAGATCTTTAATTGTCCCTTTAAAGATCCAGATATGACTAAATTTCCAGCCAAGAAAGGTCTCTTGCCTCAGACAAAGAAGCAAGGAATACAGCCATTAAGATGAGCTCTCCTCATCACTGGGGCTCCTCAGACTCAATACTAGAAGTAGTGCCCTCTAATGTATAAGCACCTGCTATTCCAAGGGGTTTAAAAGCTTATTTTCTTTCCAAAGAAAGGAGAAAATCAGGAAATTTTAATCTTTCAAAAAATTTGGGGCTTCCCTGGTGGTCCAGTGTGTAAGGACACTGCCCTGCAGTGCATGGGGTGCTGGTTTGACTCCCAGCCTGGGAAGATCCCACGTGCTGCAGAGCAGCTGGACTGATGTGTCCAACTACCTAGCCGGAGCTCTGGAGTGCATGTGCCCAGAGCCGGTGATCTGCAGTGAGAGAAGCCAGGCCAGTGCTGTGGGAGGCCCACACAGGCCAAAGAACAAAGATGGATGAAAATAAACAATTGAAAGACAATAGAAGTGGCAAAAAAAAAAAAAAAAAACTGGCAACCAAATATCAATAGGCATTCCATGTTTCAATGTCAAGATACTCCTAATTCCTAACAAGAAGTGATTAACCAGTTCATAGAAATCATTTCTAGTAAATTAACTTCATGTCACTGCTTTAGCAAACCATTACTTAAAAATAAAACTATCATATGAAAGCATTATTTCACTTACTCTATTAACATGGTCTTCTGAAAAATTAAACTTTTAGTATAAATTCTATTTTCCCTCTAATCAAAGGTGAGTAGATTAAACATATGTCTTAGGAATCTTGATCTTCTTTAGGAAAAAGGGGAAAAAATACTGGAGCAAATCATTTGCAAATTTAAACTCACCAATCCCTAGCAATTCTTATTTTTTGCATAAATCTTACAAACATGGATCAGTGCATTTTTTGTGAACAGATAGAATTGTAAGATAAATGATACTGATATAAAAAAATGATACTGATACTTCAATATGAGTTAACCTGAACCAAGAAAAAAATATTTTACTATAATGTTATATTACAACATATAACATTAACTAGTATGGTAGTCATCCAGATGCTCTACTCAGATCTTTAATTGTCCCTTTAAAGATCCAGATATGACTAAATTTCCAGCCAAGAAAGGTCTCTTGCCTCAGACAAAGAAGCAAGGAATACAGCCATTAAGATGAGCTCTCCTCATCACTGGGGCTCCTCAGACTCAATACTAGAAGCTTGTGGAGGTGGCCCATCTAATGTATTAAGCACCTGCACTTCTCTTGCTTCAGGGGATAATGCAGACTAATAGGCATTCCCCTCGGAGCTGTCCCAGACTGATAATTATAGTTAAATCTCAGCATAACCAAGTGGGCAATATGCTAAATTTTATATAGAAGGAAATGGATTACAACCAAAAGGGGCTGCAAAAATTAGGTAGCATGTAACAACAGGATCCAAGGGAGTACTCCTGATACTGGATTTTGTCCTTAGCAACACTGTATTTTATTAACTAACTCATCAACTTCCTGTCAGCAAAGCCCTCTTGGCTGTTCCTCTGACCTTGCTGATTTTTACGGTGTTTAAGTAGCACTACTGGCCTCTACAGCTATATTTCAAGGGACCTGGAATAGAAACTAAACAAGCAAGAATTCATTTGATTTAGAGGCATTTTAATGGAATAGAATATTTAACTTCCCGGCTAGGTCCCCTAGAGATTACGCAAGCTAGCTGCTAGTGGTGGTCCTTATAAAACCTAGAGAAAATGATGGCCCCTAGTGAGGTTAAAGTGCCTGAATTACCTTGACAGATGCTAAATAAAAGAATAAAAAGGCTCAGGGGGCATGTGTATAAGATGATTATAATGTAAACCCAGAGGACCCACAAAAGAGCATATGCCAAAGGAAGTCCCAGAAGACTCACAAAACTGCAGTGGGCAGAGGGACCCTAGCAGAACTGAGAGGAGGCTCTCCTCCACAGCATGGAGCTGGTGGTAGAAGATGGAGCCACAGAGCTGGTCTGTTAATAAAGTGGAAAAACTTGGTCTTCAGATTTACAAGAGGCCAGCTGTTGCTTAAACACCTGATATCAGAGAATCACAAACTGATGAAAAGATCAACAAGGTTGGAGAGTGGTAAAAGGACCTTTACTGAAAAGGAATTACATTGGTTAATAGAATATAACATTTCTGGGGCAAAACAAGTAGGAAATTAAGATACCATTCAAAATCTATAATCAGAAAAAAAAGTTTGAATGAAAGAGCAGGAATCTGAAGGTGGTTTCCCCAATAAAAAATTATGATCCCTTTTTCAACTCTCAGACATGAACCAGTTTTCAGATCTAGAACTCACTGACTTAAGTCAGTGTGTATTCTAATGATTCCTCTATTTCTTCCCCCAAAAGAGCCCATGGATATTTTCTCAGATGATTGAAAACCACATGGATATAGGGTCATAATTGATATTTATACCTGGAAACTGAAGTGCGTAAAGGCCCCATATTTGAGTGGAGGTATGCAGGCCCAGGTGCTAAATGAAACATTAACTCAGCCTGCATTATTTACTTCCCCAGTCCCTGAGTGCTATAATTGGAACTGACATCCTCAGCAGTTCTTCACCCTCAGTTCTTTATCTACAGAACAGAGATGTAATAGAGGAAAGACCAACTAAAAACCTCTGAAGCTGTTCAGTTTCAAGCAAGACAGTAACTCAGAACAACAATGGAATTCATGAAGGAATAGGGGCAGGAAGTGAGTAATGGTAAAGAATGGTGCAATTCTTAAAGTTCTAAAGAATTCATACTTGGTGGTCCCACTCACTCACCAGTATGTCCTCTGTCAAAATCAGAATGATCTTGGCGCTCACTTCTACTCAAACAAATAGTAGCCACAGTTGCAGCTGCCATGGTGGCCACGTGTAGTGTTGCTCTAGTAAGTCCTCAGATGCATGGTACACAGCTGTTAACTTGGAAAACACATTTAGTTGTATCCCAGCAGGAAAGACGATTCAAACCATTCCATATCCACCTGGACAGTACGACAACATTCATTTACAAATTTGCCCCAGGTCTACGTTCAGTCTCCTTTTCTCTGTCCAAAGTGCTCTGAACCAGGGGTTCCCAGCCCAGTCATGGGCCAGAGATGGTCTGTGGCCTGTAAGGAGCCAGGCAGCACAGCTGGAGATGAGTGGCAATCCAGCAAGCAAGCGAATCTTCATCTGCCGCTCCCCATCACTTACATTACTGCTACAGTGCATGATAAACCTCTTTATATTTTGGTGGTAGTATATTTTACAACTAGGAATACTGCAATGACCCCTATTCTCTGTGACATAGAAGTCTGCCTCATTTCACTCCACTCAAAAGTAACAAAGGGTTCTTCTCTAAGTTATGGTACAATGCAAATAGCTTTATCCCTTTGGGCCACAGGATTGGCAAACTTTATGTTGTTAGAGGTATCACTGGTGGGAAATGTTCCAGTATCGAATGCAGGGCCAGACTTAGTGGCAGAATCACAATTTGAGACACTGGAGATTTGGAACAAAGCTGTGTCACCCATACTGGACTTTTACACCTTTCAAGAAATAGCTTGTATGTTAGATGGAGATAAATGTTTGACTGTGGGTTACTAAGTGCCCATTCATTTGGAACTGCTCATTATGAGGTAGGTTCTTTCAGATCTATCAAATCATAAAGATGGACCAGCTCATCATTAGTTCATCACAAAGATGAAATGGCAAATAAAGTACCAAGACAAAAAAAGAACAGAGGACATGAGTAAACAATGCAAGCTCCCACGAAACCCCATGGTATTAAAAAGGATGCTTAGCTGACAGACATAGCTACAAAGAAGGGAGATGGTTCCAATTTAACTAGCTGAATGAGGGAAAATCTGAGTTATCTTGATGAATAAGTCTACTCAGTGGGTGAATATAACTGAAAAATGAATGGCACTATATTCAGGGGCATCTAGGATTTTCCTTAAGAGATAATAGTGAGGTGAAATCTTAGCAATGAAAGAAAAGTTCATTCAATAATTGAAAAGTTTCAAGAAGTGCTTTGATTATCCACTTCTGTGTAATGTGAAGTGATTCAAACCATTCCATATCCACCTGGACAGTACGACAACATTCATTTACAAATTTGCCCCAGGTCTACGTTCAGTCTCCTTTTCTCTGTCCAAAGTGCTCTGAACCAGGGGTTCCCAGCCCAGTCATGGGCCAGAGATGGTCTGTGGCCTGTAAGGAGCCAGGCAGCACAGCTGGAGATGAGTGGCAATCCAGCAAGCAAGCGAATCTTCATCTGCCGCTCCCCATCACTTACATTACTGCTACAGTGCATGATAAACCTCTTTATATTTTGGTGGTAGTATATTTTACAACTAGGAATACTGCAATGACCCCTATTCTCTGTGACATAGAAGTCTGCCTCATTTCACTCCACTCAAAAGTAACAAAGGGTTCTTCTCTAAGTTATGGTACAATGCAAATAGCTTTATCCCTTTGGGCCACAGGATTGGCAAACTTTATGTTGTTAGAGGTATCACTGGTGGGAAATGTTCCAGTATCGAATGCAGGGCCAGACTTAGTGGCAGAATCACAATTTGAGACACTGGAGATTTGGAACAAAGCTGTGTCACCCATACTGGACTTTTACACCTTTCAAGAAATAGCTTGTATGTTAGATGGAGATAAATGTTTGACTGTGGGTTACTAAGTGCCCATTCATTTGGAACTGCTCATTATGAGGTAGGTTCTTTCAGATCTATCAAATCATAAAGATGGACCAGCTCATCATTAGTTCATCACAAAGATGAAATGGCAAATAAAGTACCAAGACAAAAAAAGAACAGAGGACATGAGTAAACAATGCAAGCTCCCACGAAACCCCATGGTATTAAAAAGGATGCTTAGCTGACAGACATAGCTACAAAGAAGGGAGATGGTTCCAATTTAACTAGCTGAATGAGGGAAAATCTGAGTTATCTTGATGAATAAGTCTACTCAGTGGGTGAATATAACTGAAAAATGAATGGCACTATATTCAGGGGCATCTAGGATTTTCCTTAAGAGATAATAGTGAGGTGAAATCTTAGCAATGAAAGAAAAGTTCATTCAATAATTGAAAAGTTTCAAGAAGTGCTTTGATTATCCACTTCTGTGTAATGTGAAGTGGGCTGAGGTAAGAATATACACAGAATTCTAGGCAATGGCTGATGACACAGACTGCTGGTTAAGTTCTGGAATAATAATTATTAGAAGATCTGAGACAAAGAGGTCTGAAACAGAATCATGTATGTGGAAAGATGGGATTAGACAATGCACCTTTATATATCAATGTTTATGAACATTTATGTATTAATGTTAATGTCCATGACAAAATGGGCATTGATGTATAAATGTTACTGTCCATGAGAAGATATAAACAATGGAAGATATACTGGAAAACCAAGAATACAAAATGAATTGACTAACTGGTACTCGTCAGTCCTTGTTATTAGCTATGACTAAAAGATGGGCATATGAATGGAATGAGCACAGTGGCAGGCAGAGAGGTTAGGTTTTGACCCCAAAGCATCAGCTCCTACTTACCAATGTCAATCTAATTATTGCGACATGTGAATATTTAGTCTGGCAGAGATTAGTAGAGATTCCCACAATACAGCACTATTCCTCTAGGAGAAAAACCAGCCACATGGTTGTTCTTTGAGACTTTGAGCAAGGTTGATCTCCTTGAGACTCTTCTCTACTAGAAGAACCGGAGGTTCATCCTCAGAGGGACAGATACATATATTCTTGGTATAGGTTTCCTTTTATTACTTGCAGAGTTTCACCTAGCAACACTAAGTGGATCCGTACCAAGTGGTGTACCCATAGCCATAGAATTTCATAGAACTTGTCATCCAGCCAGGAGACACATTCCACAATAATGGAGGCCCAGGGTTGGAACAAGACCTTCTGATATGCTAGTTGTATCATATGATGCACTATACAGAAGCAATCAACCTGATAAATTACTGGAATGACCTACTGTAGACACCTGTGACTAGGAATCTCTGAGAAGATTTTCTAGTGAAAGTTTCTAGTACTGATCCAATTGTGGTACAATGTATTTTCCAGAAATGACCATAAGAGCACTTATAGTCTCCTGTGATATTTCAGAAGGTTTCGGGGCATTAAAAAAAACCTTAGCAATGAAAGAAAAGTTCATTCAATAATTGAAAAGTTTCAAGAAGTGCTTTGATTATCCACTTCTGTGTAATGTGAAGTGGGCTGAGGTAAGAATATACACAGAATTCTAGGCAATGGCTGATGACACAGACTGCTGGTTAAGTTCTGGAATAATAATTATTAGAAGATCTGAGACAAAGAGGTCTGAAACAGAATCATGTATGTGGAAAGATGGGATTAGACAATGCACCTTTATATATCAATGTTTATGAACATTTATGTATTAATGTTAATGTCCATGACAAAATGGGCATTGATGTATAAATGTTACTGTCCATGAGAAGATATAAACAATGGAAGATATACTGGAAAACCAAGAATACAAAATGAATTGACTAACTGGTACTCGTCAGTCCTTGTTATTAGCTATGACTAAAAGATGGGCATATGAATGGAATGAGCACAGTGGCAGGCAGAGAGGTTAGGTTTTGACCCCAAAGCATCAGCTCCTACTTACCAATGTCAATCTAATTATTGCGACATGTGAATATTTAGTCTGGCAGAGATTAGTAGAGATTCCCACAATACAGCACTATTCCTCTAGGAGAAAAACCAGCCACATGGTTGTTCTTTGAGACTTTGAGCAAGGTTGATCTCCTTGAGACTCTTCTCTACTAGAAGAACCGGAGGTTCATCCTCAGAGGGACAGATACATATATTCTTGGTATAGGTTTCCTTTTATTACTTGCAGAGTTTCACCTAGCAACACTAAGTGGATCCGTACCAAGTGGTGTACCCATAGCCATAGAATTTCATAGAACTTGTCATCCAGCCAGGAGACACATTCCACAATAATGGAGGCCCAGGGTTGGAACAAGACCTTCTGATATGCTAGTTGTATCATATGATGCACTATACAGAAGCAATCAACCTGATAAATTACTGGAATGACCTACTGTAGACACCTGTGACTAGGAATCTCTGAGAAGATTTTCTAGTGAAAGTTTCTAGTACTGATCCAATTGTGGTACAATGTATTTTCCAGAAATGACCATAAGAGCACTTATAGTCTCCTGTGATATTTCAGAAGCTTGGCAGTAGAGGTAGAGTCCATTTCCACTACCTTGAACTTGCTATTGTATTTGAGACTGATGCAATGAATACAATCAAGCAGAAGCGATACTGCATTAAATGCTGAGTTCTAGGTCACAAAAGGCAATGCAGTTTCACTTCAGGACAGAGGAGCTAATGTATTTAAAATAAAAAAAAAAAGGCCACTATCTTAACGAGTCCATGTTGGAAAGACACAAGGAAAGACTGCACAGAGATAGAAAGAAATGGTCAAGGAGGGCCAACTCTTTGAGGCTTCCTTATCGAGTGTCCATGAGTGAACAAGTCAGATGGTTCCAGCAAGCAAGCTGCTTCCCACCTGTTCCAGGGGCAGCAGAGACTGGCTTTCCTTTTCAAGAATATTCCAAATTGCAGCCCAAATCATGACTGGAATAAGTATCATATTGATCAATTGAGCTGTCCAATGTACAAATATCTAACTATAAAATAAGTGGTGGAGATATAATGTAAATAGTGGTGACTATAGTCAACAATATTGTATTGCATATTTGAAAATTGCTGAGAGCAAATTATTCAGAACTTATTATTATTTTTTTAATTCATTTATTTTTAAACATTTATTTATTTATTTTGGCGGGGTTGGGGAGGGAAGGGGGTGGGCAGTCCACTTCCACTGGTCTTTCATTTGTCTAGTTTCATCCATCTCTGTCCTTTGGCCCCTGTGGGCCTCCCATCGCGGTGGCATCTGTTGTCACAGAGCACTGGCTCTGGGCGCATGCGCTCCAGAGCTCTGGCTCGGTAATTGGACACATCAGTTCAGCTGCACCGCGGCACGTGGGATCTTCCCAGGCCAGGGATCGAACCTGCGCCCCTTGCACTGCAAGGCGGTGTCCTTACCACTGGACCACCAGGGAAGCTCTGAGAACTTTTGATTTTTGAATGCAAGACATTTCTCTATTAAGCTAAAACTGAACTTAACATTTCATAAAGTATGAATGGCCAAGCATTTAAAAAGTCTAGACACAGATTCAAATTTTCAAGCAATAGTTTAAGAACCCTTCATTGTATCTTTCAATTATAGCCTTATTTTTATGTGGTCCATTTTCAACCAGTCTCTCTATTTGTGGCACTAAAGATGGTCCTAAACAGCTCTGGATTCCATGATCCATACAGTCATTTATACCATCAAACAGACTATTTCTTAGAAAGTCATTCTAGCATACTTTGTGAAGATGATTCACTGGGTTGGCTGGAAAAATATGTTCATCTATGAATTGATATGTATGGCCTAGGAGTTGAACTGTCCTCATGCCCTCACTGCTAGGGCCTAAATCATTGCTTGCGTGTGCATGCTCAGTTGCTCAGTCATGTCTGACTCTTTGCAACCTCATGGACTTTAGCCTGCCAGGCTTCCATGTCCACAGAATTTTCCAGGTTGAACTCCATCAAAAACTAAAGACAAAGAAAAGCAGACAAAAATACAGACAAACTCATCCTTTTAAATCAATTATTAAAAATTTTTCCTGTTTTATTTTTGGCCTATTTTTAGGTATTTCATCATTGATGAATAGTTTTACATTTTCATATTTGAAATATTGCTAAGCAATATTGTATTAAAGAAATTGCTGAGAGCAAATTATTAATTATTTTTTTAAATTCATTTATTTTTAAACTTTTATTTATTTATTTTGGCGGGGTTGGGGAGGGAAGGGGGTGGGCAGTCCACTTCCACTGGTCTTTCATTTGTCTAGTTTCATCCATCTCTGTCCTTTGGCCCCTGTGGGCCTCCCATCGCGGTGGCATCTGTTGTCACAGAGCACTGGCTCTGGGCGCATGCGCTCCAGAGCTCTGGCTCGGTAATTGGACACATCAGTTCAGCTGCACCGCGGCACGTGGGATCTTCCCAGGCCAGGGATCGAACCTGCGCCCCTTGCACTGCAAGGCGGTGTCCTTACCACTGGACCACCAGGGAAGCTCTGAGAACTTTTGATTTTTGAATGCAAGACATTTCTCTATTAAGCTAAAACTGAACTTAACATTTCATAAAGTATGAATGGCCAAGCATTTAAAAGTCTAGACACAGATTCAAATTTTCAAGCAATAGTTTAAGAACCCTTCATTGTATCTTTCAATTATAGCCTTATTTTTATGTGGTCCATTTTCAACCAGTCTCTCTATTTGTGGCACTAAAGATGGTCCTAAACAGCTCTGGATTCCATGATCCATACAGTCATTTATACCATCAAACAGACTATTTCTTAGAAAGTCATTCTAGCATACTTTGTGAAGATGATTCACTGGGTTGGCTGGAAAAATATGTTCATCTATGAATTGATATGTATGGCCTAGGAGTTGAACTGTCCTCATGCCCTCACTGCTAGGGCCTAAATCATTGCTTGCGTGTGCATGCTCAGTTGCTCAGTCATGTCTGACTCTTTGCAACCTCATGGACTTTAGCCTGCCAGGCTTCCATGTCCACAGAATTTTCCAGGTTGAACTCCATCAAAAACTAAAGACAAAGAAAAGCAGACAAAAATACAGACAAACTCATCCTTTTAAATCAATTATTAAAAAATTTTTTTTCCTGTTTTATTTTTGGCCTATTTTTAGGTATTTCATCATTGATGAATAGTTTTACATTTTCATATGGGCAAGAGAATTGATCTTTTCATCTTTAATAATTTCTAATGTTCCCACTCTATGATGACAAAATTACATACATTAGTATTTCCACAGAAGAGTATCTCTTGTTTTCTAGTTCCTAAAATTATATAGTTTCATTATGTTTTTCCGTTAGGGGTTTTGCATATAATTGTTCACCTTACTTCTTTAGACAAAATTATCAATCTCTTTTAAATTATAACTGTTATTTATCTAATTAACAGCTGACATTTCTGCAGTGATAAGCTATTCAAGGTCTTTCTCCTGGATTACCCAAGATTATTAAAAGAGAAATGCCCAAGTTATTGTCAACATGACACAAGATTACAGTGAGAAAAAGTATCTAACTATTGACTACCCGTGGTCACATCACCTTCTGAACTGAATGTTAAAATCAATTGCATATTAGATTTTTAATTCTACTGATTTATGCAGCCTCCAAACTTCACTTTGTCTCAAATGCTTTGCCCGTGTCCTAAATCATAACATCACTTCCATCTCTGCATTTAGTAAAATGTTATTATTTAACACTTCCAAATATTATTTTACTCTACATTATTTTGAATTAAATTTGTTTGATTCTATTAAAAGTCCAAAGTAAAACGAAATACACACTTGAAATTTCAAGTGTTAATTATCAAGAATTCTAGTATTGTACATTATTTAACAAGTCCATAAGACCTTCAAATATATAAATGTTAGTATTTTTCTCTAACATGTTCTAAACATCACTTTATAACTTTCTGTAAATTCAGGAAAAATATTTTATTAAGCACGTGCTATAAGCCATGACTATGCTAGATGCTCTGACAAGTCATGCCATATTGCAATACCTAAATGAGAAATACCCTATCATTTATAATCACTCAGATTTATGCTCACTGTTTTTGAGCTGTACTCCTTATTAGCAAAATGACCACTTGAACAGACCATGCAGTTTGCCCTGTATTTATTTCTATCAGTTATTTTTTATAATTTAATATAAAATAATTAAGATAGAAACAATACTATTTGCATTTGTAAATGCAAAGCTATGGTAATAAGCTCACATAAATAACTTCACATTATTATATTAAAAAATCTAAGAACTATGACCAAACTTTATGAATTAAATATATAGAGGTGTTTGTCATCATCACAATGTAAAAAGAGAAACTGATTATTTTTTTTTAATCCATCTTTATTCTTTGGCATGGGTGGGCTTCCCATCATAGCAGCCTCTCTCATTGCAGAGCACCAGCTCTGGGTGCATGCACTCCAGAGCGCTGGCTCATAATTAGACACACTGGCCCAGCTGCTCCTTGGCCCAGAGGATCTTCCTGGGCCAGGGATCGAACTGGTGCTCCTTGCACTGCAAGGCAGACTCTTTACCCACTGGACCACCAGGGAAGCCCAAGAAGTTGATATTTTTAAAATTTATTTTTTGTTTTATTCATTTTGCAAATGCTTTGAAAAATATTTGAATTGTTTTGGTTCTTGTTGAAGTTATCAACATAAAATTAAACATCAAAGATGTTTTGTTTCATTCAAAAGAAAATTTCATTATAGTTTTATTCTCTCCACTGAAGCTGTGACAGTGAATATTTTAGAGGATTCTGCCAATCTGAGATTTTGTTGTAAGAAAATGAATTTTGATATCAAAATAACTGCTTATGTGAAAAATTTTGCAATTTCATTAAGCATATGTTTTTCAAAGATACACTAGTATTACATTTTAACAAGTCCAAAGTAAACGAAATACACACTTGAAATTTCAAGTGTTAATTATCAAGAATTCTAGTATTGTACATTATTTAACAAGTCCATAAGACCTTCAAATATATAAATGTTAGTATTTCTCTAACATGTTCTAAACATCACTTTATAACTTTCTGTAAATTCAGGAAAAATATTTTATTAAGCACGTGCTATAAGCCATGACTATGCTAGATGCTCTGACAAGTCATGCCATATTGCAATACCTAAATGAGAAATACCCTATCATTTATAATCACTCAGATTTATGCTCACTGTTTTTGAGCTGTACTCCTTATTAGCAAAATGACCACTTGAACAGACCATGCAGTTTGCCCTGTATTTATTTCTATCAGTTATTTTTTATAATTTAATATAAAATAATTAAGATAGAAACAATACTATTTGCATTTGTAAATGCAAAGCTATGGTAATAAGCTCACATAAATAACTTCACATTATTATATTAAAAAATCTAAGAACTATGACCAAACTTTATGAATTAAATATATAGAGGTGTTTGTCATCATCACAATGTAAAAAGAGAAACTGATTATTTTTTTTTAATCCATCTTTATTCTTTGGCATGGGTGGGCTTCCCATCATAGCAGCCTCTCTCATTGCAGAGCACCAGCTCTGGGTGCATGCACTCCAGAGCGCTGGCTCATAATTAGACACACTGGCCCAGCTGCTCCTTGGCCCAGAGGATCTTCCTGGGCCAGGGATCGAACTGGTGCTCCTTGCACTGCAAGGCAGACTCTTTACCCACTGGACCACCAGGGAAGCCCAAGAAGTTGATATTTTTAAAATTTATTTTTTGTTTTATTCATTTTGCAAATGCTTTGAAAAATATTTGAATTGTTTTGGTTCTTGTTGAAGTTATCAACATAAAATTAAACATCAAAGATGTTTTGTTTCATTCAAAAGAAAATTTCATTATAGTTTTATTCTCTCCACTGAAGCTGTGACAGTGAATATTTTAGAGGATTCTGCCAATCTGAGATTTTTGTTGTAAGAAAATGAATTTTGATATCAAAATAACTGCTTATGTGATACTTTTTAAAAGACAGTTTCTAGTTCTTTCAGTCTTCTAATATGGTATGGCATTAAGCATATGTTTTATTTTGCATAAAAGGATATCACAATATGAAATCATCAACTATAGTAACTATAAATTGGCATATGTGAAATTTCTAAGACAATAAGACAAGCTTTAGATACAAATTTCTGAAGTAGAGATAATTATCCCATCTTTACCTTGGCTCCTGGAATGGATCTACTACTACTACTACTATTTATGATATATAAATATACATTAATAAACACTCTTAAAAACCCTTTTATTTTTCAAGGGCAGATGAATAAGATATAAATAACTGTCTATCTCAATGACTCATAGTGAACACAAATTAAATTACTATGGTATAAGGACAGGAATACTCTATGCAAGGTCTGGGACCCAACCCAAAAAATAAAAATATTATTCAGTATCATGGATATGAAGGTGATTGTTCTCATTCAACAGAAGATATTTCAATACACCGCCAAATTTCAGTAGTGCCAAGGCAAAGAGATTAACTGTAAAACCATTAATGGGGAAAGGTGATTATTTAACTTAAATATCAAACTAAGATATGTAGAAAACACAACATTGTACATCAACTATGTACCAATAAGAAAGAAATACATTTGTAATTCAGGAGAATCTATTTATCACTGCTGCTAAGACATAGTTTACTGGGTGTTATAGACTTCAAAAAAAAAAAAAAAAAAGAGACAGAGGGTTTAATATATATTCACACCGTAGAGTGATTTCCTATTGCAAATGATTGGGACATACTTCTGGCATCCTAATGTTCCCACACTGATGGGCTCTTCTGTTGTTCAATGTGTCTAAAGCAATAAAATTAGCTTGTAAGCTTTGCCTCGGCAGCTGAGCACTGCATGCATTCAGGTCATTATGGCGGTAGGGATGCTCAGTTGGGAAAATGGTATATAAATAACTGATAACATGAACAGAGCCTGATTAATCCTTACTGGCCAGTGAGTATTTTTAGAATCTTCTTGTATTGAAAGGACTTATGCTTCTAAAGAATTGAATATAAAAGTGTGAATGTTAACTCCATTCTGACAGCACAAGAGGAGTTTCTAGAAAACTATTTTAGAAATGAGTTCTGAAAATCAGAGCATTTGTGTGTGTGTGTGTTAGTTGCTTGGTCATGTCTGAGATCTCATGGACCTGCCAGGCTCCTCTGTCCATGGAGTTCTCTAGGCAAGAATCTCCAGGGAGTGGGTTGCTATTTTCTTCTCCAGGTGATCTTCCTAACTCAGGGATTTAACCCAGATCTCCCTCATTTCAGGCAGATTCTTTACTTTCTGAGTCACTGTTTTTAGATATATAGTTTCCAAGTAAATATTATTTGAGAACTATTTCTATGAGAATATTTTATACAAATCCCTTCAAAATATAAATCTCAAGGAAAGACAACAGTTATTTTACATTATTCATGTAGTCTATTTCTTAGTGATAACTTTTTGATGAATTCTCTTTATTTCATCATTAAAAAATTATTTCTATCTTGTACACTTTCTCATTTTCTCCTATTTTCTCACTTCTGTCTCCTTTTCCCTCTCCCTCCTTCTTCTTCCCTCTCCCTTTCTCTCTCAGACACTTAATGCAGATTTATAAGTACACTATCATAAATATCATGTCTACATGACCTAACCAAATTGACTATTTTCATAATTCCAGTTTTTATTGTTATTCAGTCACTAAGTCATTTCTGACTCGAGTTTATAGTTCCAAAATCATGTTATCCTATATATTGTGTCATGCTACCAAAGGTTGATTTATTTGGATTTCTGTTTTTTAATATTTTTGCAATCTATCTGAAATCTAATCACAATTGGTGATGATTTCTTAAAATATGCAAAATAAATATTTAAAACTAATCACAGCTATTTACAGTAAACATCTGTGATTCACGTTGGCATGAGGCACTACAAAAGTGAATGTGAAAACCCCTTGCAGATTATAATGAGCATAATTAATCATTTGGGATTTATAAATGCTATAAAGAGTAATTAATTTTCACTTGTGTGATCCAGCAAGACTTGTTAAGAGAAGCTGCATCGGGCTATAAAGTTCTCTGTTCAGCAATGGAATCAATAACAAAATGAAGAGACAAATTATGAAATGGAACAAAATATTTGCAAATCATATATATGGCATTAGTATCCAAACTACATAAGGAATGCATATATTAAAAATAAACAATCTGCAAAAAACTAAATAGACATTTTTCCAAAACACAAATGGCCAACTGGTACATGAAAAGATGTTTGACATACTGCAAAATAGAGAGACGCAAATTGAAACCACATTGTGATATCACCTCACACCTAGTATAGTCATTTTCAAAAAGGGTAAAACATAAGTATTGGCGATGATGTGAAAAAAAGAAACTCTTGTACTCAGTTCGTGGCAATATACATGAGTACAACCACATGGAAGATAGTATAGCAGTTTCTTAAAAAAATAAAAATAAGACTATAATATAATTCAACAATTGCACTTCTGGGTATATTTCCAATGAAATAAAATCACTGTCCTAAAGATAGATTCTTCTCCACATTATTCCTGACCCCCAGTATCATTTTCCACCTCACCAAATACATACAGTCTAATATATTTTAATTCAGTCTTTGGGTATATATACATCCTCATAAAATATTTAGTGCAGTGTTTGTTTACAAGAACTTATGCATAGTTGCCATTTATTTTCATAACTGCTATGACTCTTTAAAGTTTATTTTATTCTGTACTGTGCAAATATACATCGTTACTAAAGCATGTGTGTATTTACATTTGTAAATACTTTTTCTTAGAATTATCCAACCAAGCAACAATCACTTATTTTTCTCATATTTTTCTATTTTATTTGTATTTTTCTAAGTTTTAACATCTCTCTGCCTTAACTTAAACTTCTGCTTTAATCACACAGAAACTCTTCTGGTCCCAGGCCACTCATCATGCATTTCTTTTCTTCCCATCCCTTTCATCTTCCTAAAATGCCTTTTCCTTTCCTGTGTGCTTGAAAACTCTTTTTCCAAATACAATTTAACTTTTGAGGCTGCCTACATTATTAGTAGGTTAATCAAACAAATGAAATAAATTAAAACTTAAATTGACTTAAAACACATGTGTGCACACAGAGACACACTCATTAATTTACAGAACCAGAGTCTTAAACTTAAGGGTAGTAGATAACTAAAACAAGGACAAAATTTTTTGCTGAAATACTGAGGAATTTCCTGGCTTTGCTCTGCCCTCTCATGTTTGCTACATCCAGAGACTGGACCCTTCACAGCTGCAGCAGCAATTTGGGCTATGCTTCTTCACGCATAATTGTGAGCAAGAGAGCCTGTCTTCCTCAGGCTGTATTTTAATGATAAGGAAGCTTCTTTCCAAGAAGACTGTATCAAATTGTTCTCAGGTTAACTGACCAAATTTGCTTGGGTCTGCCCTTCTGTATGCCAGGTACTTGCAAGAGGAATGGGTTTACTAGGACTAGATTAGACTGTTCAGAACCCATCAGTCATTTTCTCTTGAAACACATGGGTTTAGTACTTTAAGGAAGCATATGTGAATCTATCAGGTTTCTCTCACAAAAGGAGAAACCAGCATTTGCACACTGGGAAAAAAAGATATGGACACCACAGAGACTCAATCCTTAATCTTAGTTGCTCTGTTGTTTGGTCACTAAGTCTTGTCAGACTCTTGAGTAGACCACCAGACTACTCTGTCCATGGGATTTCCCAGGCAAGAATACTGGAGTGTGTTGCCATTTCCTTCTCTAGGGGATTTTCCTGACCCAAGGATTGAATCCTCATCACCTCCTGCATTGGTAGGAAGCTTTTTAAAAAAAAAGAAAAAAAACTAAACCACTTGGAAAGCTCGTAGACTATTTAATAAAAGCAAATAAAGGCTCTTCTTTCTGGTGCTAAGTTTACACAGTACAATGAATATAAACATGAGTATGTCTATCATAAGGCTCATTGTAGAAGGTCAGTACTTTCAAAAACAGGATGAATATTAAACAGGTAAATTCATTAGATTCAGCTTCCTCGTCATTAAAGAAGGGACATGATATCATCTGCCTCCTTGTGTAGCTGCAGTGTTTACCACCATTATTAGCACATCATGCTTGGCTATCCTCCTAAGTCTGGGGTTATTACACGATGCTTGGTTATCCTCCTAAGTCTAGGGTAATTACATGATACTATTATTAATAACTGTAGATGAGCATAAGCTCTACAGTTTACTATTTTCTAGTATGATTTACGTCGTTTGAGCACAGAGGAACTTGAGTTGATAAACTTTGGCTAAAGTCAAGTTTAATAAAAAGCCTCTTTCACTCTTGTTAAGAAATTTTATTGTAATTGAAATTGCTTTGGAAACATACATTTACACACACCCTCAAGGGTAGAGATTCTCAGTTGCAGGTCAGATAATATCAAAATTTCTTTTCAGAGATATTTGGGAATACCTATCTTTTAACTTATCTTTTTTCCATCTTAGATATCAACTCAAACTTGCTTATTTATCTTTGTTTGATCTTTCACACTTTTAACGCAAATGTCTTTTCAGCAGAGAGCTTAACTGGCCCATGGCTCAGGTACTAGGCCTGAACATACTTTAAACAGATACCTAGGACTATGTTGTTTGTTTTCATATTTCAGTAATAGATTATACATTATTCTGATACGATTGTCAGGTTATTTTCAACAAGATAAAATGGTTAGCCCAAAAAACTACAGCCACGGGTTTGACTGGGAAAAAGATATGGACACCACAGAGACTCAATCCTTAATCTTAGTTGCTCTGTTGTTTGGTCACTAAGTCTTGTCAGACTCTTGAGTAGACCACCAGACTACTCTGTCCATGGGATTTCCCAGGCAAGAATACTGGAGTGTGTTGCCATTTCCTTCTCTAGGGGATTTTCCTGACCCAAGGATTGAATCCTCATCACCTCCTGCATTGGTAGGAAGCTTTTTAAAAAAAAAGAAAAAAAACTAAACCACTTGGAAAGCTCGTAGACTATTTAATAAAAGCAAATAAAGGCTCTTCTTTCTGGTGCTAAGTTTACACAGTACAATGAATATAAACATGAGTATGTCTATCATAAGGCTCATTGTAGAAGGTCAGTACTTTCAAAAACAGGATGAATATTAAACAGGTAAATTCATTAGATTCAGCTTCCTCGTCATTAAAGAAGGGACATGATATCATCTGCCTCCTTGTGTAGCTGCAGTGTTTACCACCATTATTAGCACATCATGCTTGGCTATCCTCCTAAGTCTGGGGTTATTACACGATGCTTGGTTATCCTCCTAAGTCTAGGGTAATTACATGATACTATTATTAATAACTGTAGATGAGCATAAGCTCTACAGTTTACTATTTTCTAGTATGATTTACGTCGTTTGAGCACAGAGGAACTTGAGTTGATAAACTTTGGCTAAAGTCAAGTTTAATAAAAAGCCTCTTTCACTCTTGTTAAGAAATTTTATTGTAATTGAAATTGCTTTGGAAACATACATTTACACACACCCTCAAGGGTAGAGATTCTCAGTTGCAGGTCAGATAATATCAAAATTTCTTTTCAGAGATATTTGGGAATACCTATCTTTTAACTTATCTTTTTTCCATCTTAGATATCAACTCAAACTTGCTTATTTATCTTTGTTTGATCTTTCACACTTTTAACGCAAATGTCTTTTCAGCAGAGAGCTTAACTGGCCCATGGCTCAGGTACTAGGCCTGAACATACTTTAAACAGATACCTAGGACTATGTTGTTTGTTTTCATATTTCAGTAATAGATTATACATTTATTTCTGATACTTTGATTGTCAGGTTATTTTCAACAAGACTCTTTTTGAATTTTGTTCATAATATTACTCATTTCCTACCGCATATTCAATAAACATTTGTTTAATGGAGTGTACTATGTAAGATTCTCTGGAGGTTGTTAACTTATGAGTGTTCTGTGTGGCCCGAGGGAAAAGTATTCTAAATGGATATCAGTCTCATGCTATAACCTCCAGGTATTACAAATTTAACTTCACTTTTCTATTAATGAACTTAATTTATAAATGAGCTTCATTATATTACACAATAGAGAAGCTTTACTTAGTCAATAATGAAAATCTCAATCCATTATGCATTTCCCCAGTCAAAATAAGTCTCTTTCATCCCAGATTGAGTTCCACAGTCTGGAATTTGGGCACTAAATGACTTGGGGCTTGAGATTATTAATTCCTTGGGTATAGTCCCCTACCCCACTGGCATCTGCTGAGTTATTTTAATTCTCATGAAGTCTCTCAGAGTCAGACCATATTCATTGTTGCTGAGGCTTCCTTTCCCCCATCACAAGACAGCTCTAAATATAGCTGTCAACATTTTATCCACACCTTTCTTGGGCACAACTGAAATACAAGATTACTCATATGGGCACATAAAAATCGAACAAAACTTTCTCAGGGCCCTCTGACTAAAGGGCTCTTGCTACTACCCCTATCTGATGGCATCTGAACTATGCTGGATGCCACAAATGCAATGAAGTGTGCCAACTTCTCAGGCAACACAAAGAAAGCAAGGTTGATAAACTTTGGCTAAAGTCAAGTTTAATAAAAAGCCTCTTTCACTCTTGTTAAGAAATTTTATTGTAATTGAAATTGCTTTGAAACATACATTTACACACCCTCAAGGGTAGAGATTCTCAGTTGCAGGTCAGATAATATCAAAATTTCTTTTCAGAGATATTTGGGAATACCTATCTTTTAACTTATCTTTTTTCCATCTTAGATATCAACTCAAACTTGCTTATTTATCTTTGTTTGATCTTTCACACTTTTAACGCAAATGTCTTTTCAGCAGAGAGCTTAACTGGCCCATGGCTCAGGTACTAGGCCTGAACATACTTTAAACAGATACCTAGGACTATGTTGTTTGTTTTCATATTTCAGTAATAGATTATACATTTATTTCTGATACTTTGATTGTCAGGTTATTTTCAACAAGACTCTTTTTGAATTTTGTTCATAATATTACTCATTTCCTACCGCATATTCAATAAACATTTGTTTAATGGAGTGTACTATGTAAGATTCTCTGGAGGTTGTTAACTTATGAGTGTTCTGTGTGGCCCGAGGGAAAAGTATTCTAAATGGATATCAGTCTCATGCTATAACCTCCAGGTATTACAAATTTAACTTCACTTTTCTATTAATGAACTTAATTTATAAATGAGCTTCATTATATTACACAATAGAGAAGCTTTACTTAGTCAATAATGAAAATCTCAATCCATTATGCATTTCCCCAGTCAAAATAAGTCTCTTTCATCCCAGATTGAGTTCCACAGTCTGGAATTTGGGCACTAAATGACTTGGGGCTTGAGATTATTAATTCCTTGGGTATAGTCCCCTACCCCACTGGCATCTGCTGAGTTATTTTAATTCTCATGAAGTCTCTCAGAGTCAGACCATATTCATTGTTGCTGAGGCTTCCTTTCCCCCATCACAAGACAGCTCTAAATATAGCTGTCAACATTTTATCCACACCTTTCTTGGGCACAACTGAAATACAAGATTACTCATATGGGCACATAAAAATCGAACAAAACTTTCTCAGGGCCCTCTGACTAAAGGGCTCTTGCTACTACCCCTATCTGATGGCATCTGAACTATGCTGGATGCCACAAATGCAATGAAGTGTGCCAACTTCTCAGGCAACACAAAGAAAGCAAGGCTATACTAACAGTATGAATTAGAAAGTTCTGATTGCTAAAGAAGATGCATATGACCCAAAATAAAAATACTTACACATGGACCGTCTATTGCACGGGACTTCCTATAGATTACACCAATCAAGCTAAAGACCAAGCAATCATTCACGAGCGCGGCAGCCAGGGGAACCAATCAGAAATTTTGATCATCAATTAACAATTTAGATCACGCCCTGCCTCTTTCTGTAGGCGCCATCTTAGCTGCAAACATGTGCTTAAGCTTCTTTAAACAATGCGCTTAAGCTTCCCTTCATTCCCACATCCCTTCCTGTAGGCGCCATCTTAGCTCCAAACTGAAACAATGTGCTTAAGCTTCTTTTCACTCCCACACCCCTTCCCTTAGGCGCCATCTTAGTGCCAAACTGCAACAATGTGCTTAAGCTTCTTTATGCTTGCAACGGTCCTCTTTCAATTCAGAGCCCCACAACAGATCAAGATGCAAATCATCAATTTCACTGTTATTAATAAAAATGCTGACTAGATGATACAAACCATATCCAGATTGCATAGACCTATGACTATCAAGCAACACTACAAATCAGTGTCTTTTGTGCCTTTATCAGGATTCAGGGACTTCCAGGTTATTCAGCAAATGGAGCAGACCAATTCCAGGGCGGAAAGCAACTCAGCATAAAGGAAGAGCCTGGATTTATTTGGGTAATGTCCTCCAACATACAGTTATACCTAAGCTATTTCTCTCCTTTTATCTTCCAACAACAGTCCATAAATATTTAAGTGATTTGAAGTTGTGCCAGTGTTCTAACAGGAAAAGAAGGAGCATTCAAATAGAGCTATTAAGGGGACTTCAATAAAGAGACTATTTTCAAATGATGGTTGGTTCGACCAATACAGGATGTTGCTATTCCCAGAACTAAAAACAACGGTAAAATATTAGCAACCCTAGGTCAGAGTAGCCAAGGAGATAATAGCTTTTGAAAACAAGAAAAAGTAACTACATGTAAAAGATAAATGATGGAAGGTCCAAGAGCTGTGCACCTCAGACAATGGATGCAGTCAATCAATGCTGATCAATAGCAAGAGAGCTCTAAGAAATGGAGAATACATACCCTGGCTGTACTCTCTTTCCTGACTCTGTTACTCATCCAGAGGGCAAGGAGGTCATGGCCGCATTCAATATGGTACAGACTTCTGAGACACAGAGCATCAGGAGAAGATGAAGAATGCATCTGGAGAGACAAGAGGAGCATATGCATCATGATGTCAGGGAAGGGTAAAAACCCAACTGTTACATCATGGTGTGTTCTGGAAAATCTATAGTATTTTATGGAATAAAATCCATGCTTGGCATTCTTCAGGGATTGAAAAGCAACACTGCATGTCATACCAACATGAAAGCACATAGATTTTCTACTCAGAATCATTTTTTTCTTTGTTTTTCCTTAACTAGAAAGAATTCTATCCTGTTTACAAAGATAAATTCGCTAGGAGTGCAAAACGGAATTACAAAAAGCTTAAGACACATTATGTTAATGTACTAAAGTATCATTTACTACTATGGTTATAAATCTTTTACTTTCTATGATTTCATTTTAATTAATAATAAAATACTTATATCTTTAAACAATATTTTGATATTTATATGTGTATCAAAATCCATAAGGTAATAGTTTGTATAGTTGGACAAATAAGGATATTTGGTTCCAAGAAATTGAATGACTCTTTTAAAGTCACATATATTTTGTTTTCTCAGTCATATCCAGAATGCACACCTAGTTCTCTATTTTTCTTTCTACTATAAAAGTTCACTATATAAATAACTTTTTTGATGCAGTATTAACAAATAAATAAGCAAGAGCCTGGATTTATTTGGGTAATGTCCTCCAACATACAGTTATACCTAAGCTATTTCTCTCCTTTTATCTTCCAACAACAGTCCATAAATATTTAAGTGATTTGAAGTTGTGCCAGTGTTCTAACAGGAAAAGAAGGAGCATTCAAATAGAGCTATTAAGGGGACTTCAATAAAGAGACTATTTTCAAATGATGGTTGGTTCGACCAATACAGGATGTTGCTATTCCCAGAACTAAAAACAACGGTAAAATATTAGCAACCCTAGGTCAGAGTAGCCAAGGAGATAATAGCTTTTGAAAACAAGAAAAAGTAACTACATGTAAAAGATAAATGATGGAAGGTCCAAGAGCTGTGCACCTCAGACAATGGATGCAGTCAATCAATGCTGATCAATAGCAAGAGAGCTCTAAGAAATGGAGAATACATACCCTGGCTGTACTCTCTTTCCTGACTCTGTTACTCATCCAGAGGGCAAGGAGGTCATGGCCGCATTCAATATGGTACAGACTTCTGAGACACAGAGCATCAGGAGAAGATGAAGAATGCATCTGGAGAGACAAGAGGAGCATATGCATCATGATGTCAGGAAGGGTAAAAACCCAACTGTTACATCATGGTGTGTTCTGGAAAATCTATAGTATTTTATGGAATAAAATCCATGCTTGGCATTCTTCAGGGATTGAAAAGCAACACTGCATGTCATACCAACATGAAAGCACATAGATTTTCTACTCAGAATCATTTTTTTCTTTGTTTTTCCTTAACTAGAAAGAATTCTATCCTGTTTACAAAGATAAATTCGCTAGGAGTGCAAAACGGAATTACAAAAAGCTTAAGACACATTATGTTAATGTACTAAAGTATCATTTACTACTATGGTTATAAATCTTTTACTTTCTATGATTTCATTTTAATTAATAATAAAATACTTATATCTTTAAACAATATTTTGATATTTATATGTGTATCAAAATCCATAAGGTAATAGTTTGTATAGTTGGACAAATAAGGATATTTGGTTCCAAGAAATTGAATGACTCTTTTAAAGTCACATATATTTTGTTTTCTCAGTCATATCCAGAATGCACACCTAGTTCTCTATTTTTCTTTCTACTATAAAAGTTCACTATATAAATAACTTTTTTGATGCAGTATTAACAAATAAATAAGCAGAAAAAGTGACCATACCATTTCTCCTAAATTTTAACATGACTCTGGAGCATATTAGAAAAAATTCTTACACAAAATATGCATTTTGAAAAATGAATTCCTCAGTTATACAACAGCATAATAGAGTGCACCACTGTAACTATTTATATGTTGGCATAATATTAAAAGTCAAAAAACTGAACATTTTAACATCATTCCAAATGTTACAAATTGAAATGTGTATAACATCTCATTTTTATAAATTGGAATTTCATAGAAATTACAGATAAAATTAGATATTTTAGACATGAAACCTATCTGACTAAAATGTG
Organism: Tragulus kanchil; assembly: GCA_022376925.1. NCBI lineage: Eukaryota > Metazoa > Chordata > Mammalia > Artiodactyla > Tragulidae > Tragulus > Tragulus kanchil. The sequence goes on from JAIOJX010000028.1 coordinate 127,267,994, forward strand.
CAACTAAAAATCTACATGTTTTTATAAATTAATGTTTAAAGTCCATCACAGATAAGTAATACATTTTATTTCCTAGACAACTTTTGTTTAGTTGACTATATGGTACTATGGGATAGTAGCACTGATATGGTACTAAAATACATTTTTATCATTTAAATTGCAATTACTAATTCAAAGCTGAATTACTGGGAGTGATGACTAATTTTCTCTGTAAGACTGAGTAGGTACCCAGATATTTGGTCAAATATTACTCTAGAAGTTTCTATCAATATGTTTTCAATTTTCTTATGCAGATTCATCATTAGCCACTATTGGCTATTCCAGGACTTCTAAGTAATAACCCAATGAAGTCTTTATTCACTGGTTCCTAAACATTCCATTCTTTATGCTTCCCAGTCTTAGCTAACTCTAGGAGTCTCCTTTGTCGTCAGTGATTTTTCAACACCTTTCCTATCCACCCTAGAGAAATCACTTTTTCCTTAACATATGTGCCCCAAATTACACTCTGTTCTCTTTCACTCTTCCAAAAAATTTTTATATTTATATGTGTATCAAAATCCATAAGGTAATAGTTTGTATAGTTGGACAAATAAGGATATTTGGTTCCAAGAAATTGAATGACTCTTTTAAAGTCACATATATTTTGTTTTCTCAGTCATATCCAGAATGCACACCTAGTTCTCTATTTTTCTTTCTACTATAAAAGTTCACTATATAAATAACTTTTTTGATGCAGTATTAACAAATAAATAAGCAGAAAAAGTGACCATACCATTTCTCCTAAATTTTAACATGACTCTGGAGCATATTAGAAAAAATTCTTACACAAAATATGCATTTTGAAAAATGAATTCCTCAGTTATACAACAGCATAATAGAGTGCACCACTGTAACTATTTATATGTTGGCATAATATTAAAAGTCAAGAAAACTGAACATTTTAACATCATTCCAAATGTTACAAATTGAAATTTTATAACATCTCATTTTTATAAATTGGAATTTCATAGAAATTACAGATAAAATTAGATATTTTAGACATGAAACCTATCTGACTAAAATGTGCAACTAAAAATCTACATGTTTTTATAAATTAATGTTTAAAGTCCATCACAGATAAGTAATACATTTTATTTCCTAGACAACTTTTGTTTAGTTGACTATATGGTACTATGGGATAGTAGCACTGATATGGTACTAAAATACATTTTTATCATTTAAATTGCAATTACTAATTCAAAGCTGAATTACTGGGAGTGATGACTAATTTTCTCTGTAAGACTGAGTAGGTACCCAGATATTTGGTCAAATATTACTCTAGAAGTTTCTATCAATATGTTTTCAATTTTCTTATGCAGATTCATCATTAGCCACTATTGGCTATTCCAGGACTTCTAAGTAATAACCCAATGAAGTCTTTATTCACTGGTTCCTAAACATTCCATTCTTTATGCTTCCCAGTCTTAGCTAACTCTAGGAGTCTCCTTTGTCGTCAGTGATTTTTCAACACCTTTCCTATCCACCCTAGAGAAATCACTTTTTCCTTAACATATGTGCCCCAAATTACACTCTGTTCTCTTTCACTCTTCCAAAAAATTTTTATATTTACTTATGTGTGCTCCCAGTGGATTATTCACACTTAACAATAGCTATCAAATATTTCTGATTTTCAAAAAGCCTAAATAATGAGAGAATTATACTTACAAAAACTATTGTAAGAAAATATCATCAACACAATAGAAGCCATCTTCTACTGAGTTAACTACTATATTAATATTGGTATTTGTTGTTTTTATACACATTTTATATTTTTACTACATTTTATATCTCTAGTTATATAGAGATGTAAGAATACATAATATATACATAATAAAATACATATATATATATAATTTACATGTCCCAGAAGTTTATATTACTCTTTACGTATGTGTGTACCTGTTTTTATGTATTCTTTCTCTACAACCAACATTTTTGGAAAAGAAGTTCAATAAATTTGTGATGCACATATATAAGAGGAAATCAGTGGAATTTTTTGCATGCCAGAGGTGGAACTTATTTAATCCTAATCCTGATGACAGATATTTGGATGTATATTCTTTATATTGTTACAAAAATACTGTTCATCCAATATTTTTTGTGTATAAGTCAGTTACTTTCTCTAGGCCTCATATTCAGACACAAAATTGTTGAGATCTAGGATATGAATATTTTACCTTAATTCTTACATCCTACCAAATTGTTTTCCAAGGTGGGTTCCAATTTTTCCCAACAAATAATGCATCAAAGTTCCTATGACTCCATACGTTTGCCACCATTCAGTGCTTGATATTTTATTTTTTTAATAATCAATCCATGTGATGTTGTATCTCACTGTGCTTTTATTTTGCACGAACTTGATATCCTCTTGGTCATTTTCTGTTTCTCTTCTGTAAATTGCCCAACCATTTTTTCCTTCCAGTTTACAAGACAACTTTTCTGTAGCTTGTGACATCCTCAAGGGCAGACACCATGGATTATTCATGTTTCTAACCTGGCATTTTATAATGCTCAATTAAATGTTTGATGACTGAAAGCCATAAGTTCCTGAAGGTGCTACTGCAAGCTTTTGATATCTTTCTCATATGATAGTCACTACATATGTTCTTATGGTTATGTTTCCAGTCAGGGCACGGATCCCTATTGTGCCTTGAATTTTGATATGCTTATTTTAAAAGGGTACATCAAAACATATCCTAGAGGAGAGCATGGTGCATGTACTAGGAATGCTGACCATGGGTTCCTCTGCTTAACTTAAATACAGCAATTTTAAGTAGTGAAACTCTGCTGAAAATAATAACAATTCTGTGAAAATAATTTTCAGAAGTCTATCTTTATTTTTGTATTCTTAAGTATATGGCCGAGAATTCATAATGCATAACATTTATAAAAGTCATGGTGGACATGTTTTACTTTGTTTTCTGTTGAATGTTCTTCCAAATAAATTGTATGTTAGCTGATGCTTGTAAGTATTTAGATTTTATAATAATGCTTTAGTTCTAATGAAATTTGTTCCAAATGACTTTGAGCTTCATATGAATAAATTGTCCATTTTTATGTATTCTTTCTCTAACCAACATTTTGGAAAAGAAGTTCAATAAATTTGTGATGCACATATATAAGAGGAAATCAGTGGAATTTTTTGCATGCCAGAGGTGGAACTTATTTAATCCTAATCCTGATGACAGATATTTGGATGTATATTCTTTATATTGTTACAAAAATACTGTTCATCCAATATTTTTTGTGTATAAGTCAGTTACTTTCTCTAGGCCTCATATTCAGACACAAAATTGTTGAGATCTAGGATATGAATATTTTACCTTAATTCTTACATCCTACCAAATTGTTTTCCAAGGTGGGTTCCAATTTTTCCCAACAAATAATGCATCAAAGTTCCTATGACTCCATACGTTTGCCACCATTCAGTGCTTGATATTTTATTTTTTTAATAATCAATCCATGTGATGTTGTATCTCACTGTGCTTTTATTTTGCACGAACTTGATATCCTCTTGGTCATTTTCTGTTTTCTCTTCTGTAAATTGCCCAACCATTTTTTTCCTTCCAGTTTACAAGACAACTTTTCTGTAGCTTGTGACATCCTCAAGGGCAGACACCATGGATTATTCATGTTTCTAACCTGGCATTTTATAATGCTCAATTAAATGTTTGATGACTGAAAGCCATAAGTTCCTGAAGGTGCTACTGCAAGCTTTTGATATCTTTCTCATATGATAGTCACTACATATGTTCTTATGGTTATGTTTCCAGTCAGGGCACGGATCCCTATTGTGCCTTGAATTTTGATATGCTTATTTTAAAAGGGTACATCAAAACATATCCTAGAGGAGAGCATGGTGCATGTACTAGGAATGCTGACCATGGGTTCCTCTGCTTAACTTAAATACAGCAATTTTAAGTAGTGAAACTCTGCTGAAAATAATAACAATTCTGTGAAAATAATTTTCAGAAGTCTATCTTTATTTTTGTATTCTTAAGTATATGGCCGAGAATTCATAATGCATAACATTTATAAAAGTCATGGTGGACATGTTTTACTTTGTTTTCTGTTGAATGTTCTTCCAAATAAATTGTATGTTAGCTGATGCTTGTAAGTATTTAGATTTTATAATAATGCTTTAGTTCTAATGAAATTTGTTCCAAATGACTTTGAGCTTCATATGAATAAATTGTCCATTTTTTTTTTCTATGTCAATTGTACTTAACATTTATTGAGTTTCTGCAATGTGTTGGATGCTCTGAAAAACATAACTATATACAACATTTAGTAGAGATACTCACATTGCAGATTTCAGAACATAAAGATGTTCAAATTGCTACACACAAGGCAACCAAATCATGGCATATTAACTGTTGTATAATGCAAAACTAATCTTTGTACTTTCATATTTAATATTTTGCGAAGCCCTTCATTTTTATTTGAGAGGTATATGAAAAACTCTATGCTCACTTCTTTGTGTATAAAATATGACTCCTCAGAACAAAAACAGTCAAAGAGTTAGCTTTAATTTTGACAGCTAGAGTCTAGGAATATGTGAAAAGAAAGGATCAGTAAAATGTTGACAAAGGTTGTTTTTCCTAACAGCTCAGCTTAGCTCAATTTGACATGAAGGTGGGAGAGTATAAAGTAACAAGAGCAATAGAATAGATACAGTATAGGTATCTGAATAGAGGGTCTGTGACTTTCAGGACACTCTGGAATGAGCCTTGAAAGGTCCATAATGATATATGAAAGAGTTTAGATTTATAGCATAAGGAATAACAAGGCACTGCAAAATATAAATATGGAAGTACAAAGATTAGTTTTGTACTATACAACAGTTAATATGACTGAAAAGCTAGAGAGAGAGGAAAGAGTGGTTAAAAGTGGGTGCACTTAGAAGTCAATGGCAGGTCTTAAGGAGAAATGGAAACTGAACAGTTAATATACAATGGAAACAGAGAAGAATAATATTTAGATTGGTTTTTCCAGATGAATTGAGAAGTCTTAAGAGTATTAGTATTAATAGCTAATATTTACATTGTAATTACAATGTGCTACATAATATTATATCTAAGCTACGGTGCCTAAGTGACTAAGCAGCAACAGCAGCACATGTCAACTAAATCTCAAAAAACCAGTACAAAATGGTTTGTTATACATATTAACTTAGAGATCTACTCTGTTTAGAATATTGCCTAGCACCTAATTAGCTATGAATAACTCAGTATAAAACAAACAAATAGAAAAAATTGAGAGGGCTTCCCTGGTGGTCCAGCGGGTAAAGAGTCTGTCTTGCAGTGCAGGGGGCACCTGTTTGGTCTCTGGCTGGTGTATCCCAGCAGGGGTCCTTTCTTTGCCCCTGGGTAGTTGTAGCTCATAATGACTATGTCATGTTTGCATATTTCATATTTTAAAACACAAAATTAAAATATACTTTCCAATTTTAAATTTACTTACCTCCAGTATATGTCATAATAATCTTCAAAAGTTGTGAGCTTTCAATAATTAAACAAGCTGAATATTTTCCACATGGTTCCAGTTTTGTAAAACTCGTCCAACAAATATCAAATACTAAGTGTGGACTTTGCTTTAGGCAAAAAGTATATACTGGAGAATAAGGACTAACCCTCTCCTTTTTGTGGAAATCATGGCAGATCTGGAAAAGTAATAATGAGATTAAAACATATATTTTATTATTATTATTTTTTATTTATTTAACTTTTGGAGGGTAGGGTGGCGAGGGAGGGAGATGGGTGGGCCACTTCTATTGATCTTTCATTTCCCTACTTTCATCCGTCTTTGTTCTTTGGCTCCTGTGGGCCTCCCATCGCGGTGGCCTCTGTTGTCGCAGAGCACCGGCTCCGGGCGCACGCGCGCCAGAGCTCCAGCTCGGTAATTGGATACATCAGTCCAGCCGCTCCGCAGCACGTGGGATCTTCCCAGGCCAGGGATCGAACCGACGGCCCTTGCACTGCAAGGCGGTGTCTTTACCCACTGGACCACCAGGGGAAGCCCTAAAAGATATATTTTAAAACAGAATTTTTCTGAAGAAAAGTAAGGAAAGGTAAAGTGGTAGAGTATTTCACTGTAAAACATAAAGTTATATGATACTGCTAGAAAATAACCCCAAGAATTTGGGAGTTGCCACTGTTTACAACTTGAGAATTTTGGTCTAATCATGAATAGTTATATATGTCTCCACCCTCATCCAATGAATCGGTTGCTAATTTGGCCATTCTATTTTGTAACCTACCGAGTTTTAATATATTGGTGTCTTTAATATTAATAGTGGTTTTTTTCCATCTAAATCTCTAATAGCTTAACTATAGCTCACAAATTTAGAATTTTACAAGAAGGAAGAGAACTAAACATAGACATCCAAAGTAAGAGGGAGTTAAGAAATATTTTTCTAATCAGGACCCTTTAAACCTAAATGAGCTAACCAAGTTTGTCAACATCTAAGGTAACTTGAAAATGCAGCTTTCTGTTTTCTATTTTATTATCTTTTTGTAGTCACTGTGTTGACATGATACACATACAGAGGCCTATAATAATCCATCACTTATATGATGCAATCACAAGAGGAAATATTAGAGACCCTAGTACCCTAAAAGAATCACCTGGAAGATGCCCAGGACCCCCATATTTTGTGAACAATTCATAAAAATTACTTCTTAAATTTCAAGGTCCTGGAGAGTGTAATACAATGAACATTATTTATTATTTGACCATTTTTTTAATGAATTAATAAGCTTATATGCTTTTGAGGTCTGGATTTAATAGTGTGGAAAATAGGAGACTTTATCATCATGGGAACGAGGGGTGATGGGCAGCCCTATGGAAAACTCAAAAAACAAATGGTGCTAATTTCAGTTTGATTTAATAACCACAATCATGGGAGTAAGAGAGATTCTTCATTAACAGAATCATTGTCTGTTAAAAGAAAATGCGGAGGTTATATCCTATAGGACATCCTCATCTCCCATTTCCAGTTCAAATACTCCTTGTCTACTGCCTGAACTTAGTATCTCATTCAGTCATGCCATTGCTATGTTCTGTCTACCCTTGTGAACTGTATGGACACCAGGTTACTTTCTCAAGTTCAGATCTAATTATACCACATTCTATTCCAAAGCCTAAATTTTCCTTCCTTCTGCTATCTATGGAAAAAAATCAGAATTTCTTACTGCTAGTCAAGACTTTCCCTTTCTAACACTGCACATGTCTTTCTTTTTCTTTACACCTTGTATCATGGTCTTTAATATATTTTAATAAGAATATACTCTTTAATAAGTATATACTCTTTAAATATATTTTCAAGAAACTCTTTAGAGGTAACTGTTTTATGGAACAAAAATAAAAATGCTAAGGGGGTGTATGGTTAAGAGATACAATAAAGGGAAAGAAAAACAATTATATAAGAAATGGTGTTTAACTAGATGAGTGACTTGCAATTATATTGAATAAAAAAGATCTCTTCATAACAAACACGGATACTGAAGAATGATACATTGTGTTCCATGTAGTTGTACTGTTATGTTAGAAAAAAAAAATTTCACAGGTCTAAGATGTGTTCCAGGCCATCCAAAATTCCTGGCCCTCAAATTCCAAAATAAGATTCTAAATTTATTTTTAATCCTATTACTCAGATAGATTAAAGCCCAGGAGGAGGATATCACCTCGTCTCTGATCCTCAGTATATTCAGCAAATAATTTTGAAACTGAGAGGTTTTAGCTTGTATATAGGGAACTAGCTATCTTGAACGGAGGAACTAAATGGGAAAATCTCAGTTTGGATTAAAAGTAGGAAATAAGTGTAGGCTTAAAAAAAAATTATAAAACACCAAAGATGATTCAGAAAAGCACTAGTCAAGGATGGAGAGAATGGAATAGGAAGATAAAGAGGAGACTTAGTGATAGGCTGGATGAGGGATACCATAAAATAGAGAGAGATTTATCCTGAAACTGCCTTTGCTCATCGCCAGCAATTTTGTTCTCTACATTTTCATATTTTAATGTAAGTAACCCTTATAAATCTTTTTGGAGCATGGATCTAAAAATTAGAATTATTCAACCCCAGAGATAACCCAATCAGGCACTGGGAATATTCCCATTGTGAATTGTCACTAATATCTGGCAAAAAGAAATAAATTATTTCCTAGTATAGTGAATGGTAAAACAAAACAAAACAACAACAACAACAAACAGCATGCACACTACAGATTGCAAAGTAATATACACGCAAAAACTTCTGTTAATTTTTCTGGAGAATGTGATAGTGGAATCTGAATTGCATTTTTATACTGAACTCTCAGCTAGACCCTGAAAATACAAGAAAAATCTGAAAGAGAAACACTCTGAAATTTATTTTTCCATAACTGCACATTTTATCACCTCTAAGAATGTACTACCCTAGATAGACACATAAATTGATACTTTCGGTTCAAAAGACTCATAGTTCAAACATTACCTTTTAATTTGCATTTTCCTAATAACAAATGATATATTTTATTCTTTAATAATTCATTTAAGCCTTCCAGCCAGCTATAATTGACATTTTTAAAATTTAAATATATAAATATATGGCATTTATCTCAGATACCACACAAATATATCTTACTAAAGTGTAGAATTGTGAGTTAACCCAGACAAAATATTGTACAATTCCCAGGGACCCTATGCCAACCTAAGTTCCATACAAAATAAATTGCTGTGAGGCAAAAGTGTACGTGATAAAAATTAACTGAGTAGTATAATCTCAAGGAAGCCAAAGTCACAGACAAAAGGGACATAAAATGAGTGAGACTGGAGAGCAAGTACAAGGAAAAGTTTTTGTAAGCTAGCCACAGTTTCCAAACAAGGTCAATTTCGTAGGCAACTTCAGAGCTGCCCTTGAATTACTGTGCCTGACAACATACCAAGAGAGCAGTAACTGGTAGAGAAGCATATGCCTTATTTCTAACTGCAGTCTCCTTCCTCCCCACCCCCACCCCATCGGATTATAATCATCATTATCTGCCTTGCACTTCCACGAGGTTCCATCACCAATCCCCTCCAGGTGACTGATGCAGAAGCCAAAGCCTGCTGCACACTGTATGTCAAGGCATAGATACTTCAGTTTGGATTTCTTTAACAGTCTTTGCTGCCTATGGGGCCTAGGGAACTGTAGGAACAACAACTTAGCTAACACTGCAAACTACTGCCAGAGCCACAGTTAGAATCTGGACTGAATTTTGTAGAGACTAACTTTTCTTATTGTAGTAAAATATCTTTTTTCTGGGAGGTAGGGAAAGAGATGCTTCTTTAAAGTAGGCTTTATACTATTCAAGGTTCTTCAGATAAACAGCACCAAAAGAATGTAACTATGTTGAGAGAAACTGATTGTATTTTACTCAAACCATTGTGGGACTGGCAAGATCAAAAGAATGTGATAGTGGAATCTGAATTGCATTTTTATACTGAACTCTCAGCTAGACCCTGAAAATACAAGAAAAATCTGAAAGAGAAACACTCTGAAATTTATTTTTCCATAACTGCACATTTTATCACCTCTAAGAATGTACTACCCTAGATAGACACATAAATTGATACTTTCGGTTCAAAAGACTCATAGTTCAAACATTACCTTTTAATTTGCATTTTCCTAATAACAAATGATATATTTTATTCTTTAATAATTCATTTAAGCCTTCCAGCCAGCTATAATTGACATTTTTAAAATTTAAATATATAAATATATGGCATTTATCTCAGATACCACACAAATATATCTTACTAAAGTGTAGAATTGTGAGTTAACCCAGACAAAATATTGTACAATTCCCAGGGACCCTATGCCAACCTAAGTTCCATACAAAATAAATTGCTGTGAGGCAAAAGTGTACGTGATAAAAATTAACTGAGTAGTATAATCTCAAGGAAGCCAAAGTCACAGACAAAAGGGACATAAAATGAGTGAGACTGGAGAGCAAGTACAAGGAAAAGTTTTTGTAAGCTAGCCACAGTTTCCAAACAAGGTCAATTTCGTAGGCAACTTCAGAGCTGCCCTTGAATTACTGTGCCTGACAACATACCAAGAGAGCAGTAACTGGTAGAGAAGCATATGCCTTATTTCTAACTGCAGTCTCCTTCCTCCCCACCCCCACCCCATCGGATTATAATCATCATTATCTGCCTTGCACTTCCACGAGGTTCCATCACCAATCCCCTCCAGGTGACTGATGCAGAAGCCAAAGCCTGCTGCACACTGTATGTCAAGGCATAGATACTTCAGTTTGGATTTCTTTAACAGTCTTTGCTGCCTATGGGGCCTAGGGAACTGTAGGAACAACAACTTAGCTAACACTGCAAACTACTGCCAGAGCCACAGTTAGAATCTGGACTGAATTTTGTAGAGACTAACTTTTCTTATTGTAGTAAAATATCTTTTTTCTGGGAGGTAGGGAAAGAGATGCTTCTTTAAAGTAGGCTTTATACTATTCAAGGTTCTTCAGATAAACAGCACCAAAAGAATGTAACTATGTTGAGAGAAACTTATTTTATTTTACTCAAACCATTGTGGGACTGGCAAGATCAAAATCTGTAGTGTAGACTGGTGACTTGGGGAAGGGTTAATACTGCATCGGAAGTCTGAAGACACTCTACTGGCAGAAATTCCTCTTTCTTGGAGACCCACCCTTCAGCTGATTAGATGTGGTGTACCCAGATTATGGAGGGCAATTTGTTTTAATCAAAGCCTACTGATTTAAATGTTAAACTCAAAAAGGAGAAAAAAGAAAAAATACCATGACAGCAATATCTAGACTGGTGTTTGACCAAAAACTGTGTATGACGGCCTAGCCAAGGTAACACATCAAATCACCCATCACGTTGTAAAAGTTAAAAGCAAAATAAAGGTTTAAAAAAAAAAAAATCACCCATCATGGTCACCTTACCTTAAATATATAAAATGTTCATATGTATAGGTGTGCATATGTGTGTATACATATATATTTCTTTTATTTTTACATTTCACTTATCAGAAACCTCTTTCTGAGAATTCTTCCAGATGTCTATATGATTTTCAATTCAAACTTCAAAATCGAAAGATAAAACTTTTTTTATTTTAGTTACTTTGTTCTCCAACATTATGTTTATTTTTTTGATATCTGTTTGTGTCAGATACTAAACTTCATCCATCCATGGTCTCTTTCTACGATTATTTCAACCTTAAACATCTCATATTACCATTTTCCATTCTTGGAAGAAATAATTTTGATTATTCCAATAATATAAACTCTCCTGTATTTTTATCTTACTAGTTTAAAATTTCTCCAAACGTTATCAATTAATTTAAAAGTTGCAAGATAAAACTTAATATAAAAAAACCTGTTGCTTTTGAATAATGAAATACATACATAAAAGTAGAAGTAGTGGTGCCATGTGTGGGTCCAACTCTTTGTAACCCCATAGGCTGTAGCTCTTCCAGGCCCCTCTGTACATGGAATTTTGCAAGAAAGAATATGGGAACTGTAGGAACAACAACTTAGCTAACACTGCAAACTACTGCCAGAGCCACAGTTAGAATCTGGACTGAATTTTGTAGAGACTAACTTTTCTTATTGTAGTAAAATATCTTTTTTCTGGGAGGTAGGGAAAGAGATGCTTCTTTAAAGTAGGCTTTATACTATTCAAGGTTCTTCAGATAAACAGCACCAAAAGAATGTAACTATGTTGAGAGAAACTTATTTTATTTTACTCAAACCATTGTGGGACTGGCAAGATCAAAATCTGTAGTGTAGACTGGTGACTTGGGGAAGGGTTAATACTGCATCGGAAGTCTGAAGACACTCTACTGGCAGAAATTCCTCTTTCTTGGAGACCCACCCTTCAGCTGATTAGATGTGGTGTACCCAGATTATGGAGGGCAATTTGTTTTAATCAAAGCCTACTGATTTAAATGTTAAACTCAAAAAGGAGAAAAAAGAAAAAATACCATGACAGCAATATCTAGACTGGTGTTTGACCAAAAACTGTGTATGACGGCCTAGCCAAGGTAACACATCAAATCACCCATCACGTTGTAAAAGTTAAAAGCAAAATAAAGGTTTAAAAAAAAAAAAATCACCCATCATGGTCACCTTACCTTAAATATATAAAATGTTCATATGTATAGGTGTGCATATGTGTGTATACATATATATTTCTTTTATTTTTACATTTCACTTATCAGAAACCTCTTTCTGAGAATTCTTCCAGATGTCTATATGATTTTCAATTCAAACTTCAAAATCGAAAGATAAAACTTTTTTTATTTTAGTTACTTTGTTCTCCAACATTATGTTTATTTTTTTGATATCTGTTTGTGTCAGATACTAAACTTCATCCATCCATGGTCTCTTTCTACGATTATTTCAACCTTAAACATCTCATATTACCATTTTCCATTCTTGGAAGAAATAATTTTGATTATTCCAATAATATAAACTCTCCTGTATTTTTATCTTACTAGTTTAAAATTTCTCCAAACGTTATCAATTAATTTAAAAGTTGCAAGATAAAACTTAATATAAAAAAACCTGTTGCTTTTGAATAATGAAATACATACATAAAAGTAGAAGTAGTGGTGCCATGTGTGGGTCCAACTCTTTGTAACCCCATAGGCTGTAGCTCTTCCAGGCCCCTCTGTACATGGAATTTTGCAAGAAAGAATACTGGAGTGGTAGCCATTTCTTCCTCCAGGGACTATTCCTGACTCAGGGATCTAACCGGCATCTCCTGCATTGTGGGCAGATTCTTCACCTGCTGAACCAGTGGGAAAATCATACCTAAAAGACTGGATGGTTATACTTTGCCAGTATATGTGATGCTTTCTCAGTATTCTTTTCTGAGACTATTTCCTTCATTACCTCCAATATATCTCTGCTTCCTTATATTATGATAATCACTCACATATTTTCCTTTAAAACTATCTGATATGCATATATCCTAAACAACAGTGTTTGGTTTTTACTGGATTTGATTTTATATAACTGAAATCATGTTTCTGTGCAGTTTTTGCTCAACATTATGAGTTTTAATAACACAAAGAATTGATACAAGTGACTATTTCATATATTTCCCCTTCTTTTAACTCACATTAAACACAGAGAAAAAGAAACACAAATAGCAAATCTGATGAAACTAGGAGACAATTGTAAACCTACATTACTGTACATGAAGAGTGAAAGTAACTGGCAGAATAGTAAATAATTCTGTAGAAATGAGGAAAGTTATCTTTGCACCTGCTGAAAAAAATATTTCTGAAGCACTTGGAAAGACACTTTAACAAAAGCTGGATGTGGGAGGAGGTGAAGGATGAAACCTTTGAAAAACAAGAGAACTGTATTAGCATCTGTCTAAAGAACAACTAGACCTAAAGGCTGTTTCTATCTGATTCTATTCAACTCTGAAGGAAACCAGTATATTCTCTAGGTCGGCAGATTTAGGAATCCTGTCACAGATGAGGACTGGAGTAACGTTCCCAATGAAAATATGCCCAGGGTGTCAATGTATTCAGAATTCTAGGTGCTCTTTCTACGATTATTTCAACCTTAAACATCTCATATTACCATTTTCCATTCTTGGAAGAAATAATTTTGATTATTCCAATAATATAAACTCTCCTGTATTTTTATCTTACTAGTTTAAAATTTCTCCAAACGTTATCAATTAATTTAAAAGTTGCAAGATAAAACTTAATATAAAAAAACCTGTTGCTTTTGAATAATGAAATACATACATAAAAGTAGAAGTAGTGGTGCCATGTGTGGGTCCAACTCTTTGTAACCCCATAGGCTGTAGCTCTTCCAGGCCCCTCTGTACATGGAATTTTGCAAGAAAGAATACTGGAGTGGTAGCCATTTCTTCCTCCAGGGACTATTCCTGACTCAGGGATCTAACCGGCATCTCCTGCATTGTGGGCAGATTCTTCACCTGCTGAACCAGTGGGAAAATCATACCTAAAAGACTGGATGGTTATACTTTGCCAGTATATGTGATGCTTTCTCAGTATTCTTTTCTGAGACTATTTCCTTCATTACCTCCAATATATCTCTGCTTCCTTATATTATGATAATCACTCACATATTTTCCTTTAAAACTATCTGATATGCATATATCCTAAACAACAGTGTTTGGTTTTTACTGGATTTGATTTTATATAACTGAAATCATGTTTCTGTGCAGTTTTTGCTCAACATTATGAGTTTTTAATAACACAAAGAATTGATACAAGTGACTATTTCATATATTTCCCCTTCTTTTAACTCACATTAAACACAGAGAAAAAGAAACACAAATAGCAAATCTGATGAAACTAGGAGACAATTGTAAACCTACATTACTGTACATGAAGAGTGAAAGTAACTGGCAGAATAGTAAATAATTCTGTAGAAATGAGGAAAGTTATCTTTGCACCTGCTGAAAAAAATATTTCTGAAGCACTTGGAAAGACACTTTAACAAAAGCTGGATGTGGGAGGAGGTGAAGGATGAAACCTTTGAAAAACAAGAGAACTGTATTAGCATCTGTCTAAAGAACAACTAGACCTAAAGGCTGTTTCTATCTGATTCTATTCAACTCTGAAGGAAACCAGTATATTCTCTAGGTCGGCAGATTTAGGAATCCTGTCACAGATGAGGACTGGAGTAACGTTCCCAATGAAAATATGCCCAGGGTGTCAATGTATTCAGAATTCTAGGTGTCAGGCATTTATATCCCAGGAAAGTGATTACAGCACAATTCTCTGGAAAAAACTTAACACATCAAGAGAAGCAGTATGCCCTATAGGGAAAAACAAAACAAAACAAAACAAAAGTCTCTTTTGAATGTAAATCTGGAGGTCTTCCAATTATTCAAAGTCCCACATAAAACCCAAGAAACTGATAAAACACACTCACACTACTTGAAAATTTAAACCACAAATTTGATGTTATATTAAGGTTCTATCAACTACTGAAGTCAGTTTGTCAAAAAGAAAAGGGGAAGGAATCATACTAAATTCCTCGGGCATTCTCCTTCACCTACATTTATTTTTCTTTTTTAAGCCACTTTCATTTTGAAACTTTTATACTGACTTGGGCTACTAATATAAACCATAAGGTTTACCATGATGCTGGCAGGTGAGGGTTGGTTGAGCAAAGTTTTCCAACAAGACATTCCAGTCAACTATTAATAAAGAAAGCACCAACAGATATTTAAAGAAGCTCCATCAGATATTTGCGAAGAACTTCGAATATGAAAGGCAAAGAGCCCAACAAGGAGAATTCTGGGCTCTTGTCTAACATTTGGAAATGAACTGTTTGACGAGGCACATGTGAAAGGGTTCTACCTCGCTTTGAGACTTAAACCCTGTTTGGGACTTGAACCCACATGACTGGGACTTGAACCCAACCAAAACCCTGTTTGGGACTTGAACCCACGTGGCTGGGACTTGAATCCAGCCAAAATCCTGCTTGGGACTTGAACCCATATGGCCAGGACTCAAAGCCAGCCAAAACCCTGTTTGGGACTTGAACCCACGTGGCCAGGACTCGAGCCAAGTCAAAACCCTGGTAATTCACTCACCTAGCGTCTAGACCCACTGAGGCTCAGGTTCTTCATGTCTCTTTACAGAGAAGAATTCAGTGAGAGACAAAATGATAGGTAAGAAATAGATTTATTCAGATATAAAGAAAGCACACTCCACAGAGTGCGGGCTATCGTAGAGCAAACCCAGTGGCCCCCAAAACATGGCGTTCTTAGCTTTAAGGGACTGGGAAATTCCATATCCTAATGAGTGGGAGGACTATTCTAGTTCTTTTAGGAAAGGGGCGGGACTGTCCTGGCACCTCTGGGTGTGTCATTTAGTTTGCTGACTGAGGAGCAAGGTCTGATCTGCCATCTTGGACCCACTGGATTCTAATGGGCTTATGCTATGTCCTTGGGTTATGTCATTCTTTTCAAAAATTGTGCTCTGCCCCTTTCCCTACCCCTTACACATGTGCCGACAAAGCAAGAGATTCTACTGGAAAGGGCACTCAAACAGAGAACAATAGGGTAGGGAACCCTGCAGATCTGCTCTGCCACATGGCTTTGCAGTCTTGGATTTTATAGTAATGGAATAGTTTCTGAGTTATCTTTGGCCAATCATTCTGACTCAAGTCCTGGTGGTACATGCATTGCTCACGCAAGACAGATGCCAGTGAGAAGGATTCTGGGAGGTGGTTGGATACATGGTGTCTCCTTTTAAGATTTCCTGAACTCTTCTGGTTTGTTACCATTATTCTGGCAGGTGAGTGTTGGTGGAGCAAATTTTTCCAACAAGACATTCCAGTCAACTATTAATAAAGAAAGCACCAACAGATATTTAAAGAAGCTCCATCAGATATTTGCGAAGAACTTCGAATATGAAAGGCAAAGAGCCCAACAAGGAGAATTCTGGGCTCTTGTCTAACATTTGGAAATGAACTGTTTGACGAGGCACATGTGAAAGGGTTCTACCTCGCTTTGAGACTTAAACCCTGTTTGGGACTTGAACCCACATGACTGGGACTTGAACCCAACCAAAACCCTGTTTGGGACTTGAACCCACGTGGCTGGGACTTGAATCCAGCCAAAATCCTGCTTGGGACTTGAACCCATATGGCCAGGACTCAAAGCCAGCCAAAACCCTGTTTGGGACTTGAACCCACGTGGCCAGGACTCGAGCCAAGTCAAAACCCTGGTAATTCACTCACCTAGCGTCTAGACCCACTGAGGCTCAGGTTCTTCATGTCTCTTTACAGAGAAGAATTCAGTGAGAGACAAAATGATAGGTAAGAAATAGATTTATTCAGATATAAAGAAAGCACACTCCACAGAGTGCGGGCTATCGTAGAGCAAACCCAGTGGCCCCCAAAACATGGCGTTCTTAGCTTTAAGGGACTGGGAAATTCCATATCCTAATGAGTGGGAGGACTATTCTAGTTCTTTTAGGAAAGGGGCGGGACTGTCCTGGCACCTCTGGGTGTGTCATTTAGTTTGCTGACTGAGGAGCAAGGTCTGATCTGCCATCTTGGACCCACTGGATTCTAATGGGCTTATGCTATGTCCTTGGGTTATGTCATTCTTTTCAAAAATTGTGCTCTGCCCCTTTCCCTACCCCTTACACATGTGCCGACAAAGCAAGAGATTCTACTGGAAAGGGCACTCAAACAGAGAACAATAGGGTAGGGGAACCCTGCAGATCTGCTCTGCCACATGGCTTTGCAGTCTTGGATTTTATAGTAATGGAATAGTTTCTGAGTTATCTTTGGCCAATCATTCTGACTCAAGTCCTGGTGGTACATGCATTGCTCACGCAAGACAGATGCCAGTGAGAAGGATTCTGGGAGGTGGTTGGATACATGGTGTCTCCTTTTAAGATTTCCTGAACTCTTCTGGTTTGTTAGTTTGGTGTTGCTTACAGGACCTCCTGCCATAAAATAACTCACTCAACTGGTTACTATGGTGCCTGGCCAAGGTGGGAGGTTTTAGTCAGTGTGCTTTCCCTAGTATAATTATTTAAATGCTGGAAAAATCAGTAAAGGCATTAGAAGAGAAAAATTAATAAATTTTATGAGTGACTTTCAAAGTAAAAGCAAAAGTTCTCAGATGATAGCCAAACAGTAGCACTATACAGAACATTTCAAATTGCCGCAAAGGCATGTAGGATCCTAATGCTGCAGAAAAGACCATACAATGGATCATTTCTTAAATAGTTTGGGGTGAATAAAATTAAATATAATGGGAGATTTTTCAATGTTATTAAATAGGAATAACTTAGCAATGGCTTAAAGAAATTAAGCAGACAAAGGAGAGATTTATCAATAACAAGAATAACCAAAAGCTTCACAAGAAAGGAAATTGAATCCTGGTACACTTCTTGGGTTCACAGTGAGAAATTATTCATAAAGGCATACAATATTTACAAAGAATATACAAGCACTAAGCTGAAAAGTTGTGACTGAACTATTTTAGGAGTGTGGGTAGAAGGTAGATGGCATGATGGAAAGAAGTAAAATTTTTCATCTCCTGCAATTGGAAGTGAATTTAAAGAACAATTTTATTGGATTAGAAAAGCCTATTCTAGTTCTTTTAGGAAAGGCGGACTGTCCTGGCACCTCTGGGTGTGTCATTTAGTTTGCTGACTGAGGAGCAAGGTCTGATCTGCCATCTTGGACCCACTGGATTCTAATGGGCTTATGCTATGTCCTTGGGTTATGTCATTCTTTTCAAAAATTGTGCTCTGCCCCTTTCCCTACCCCTTACACATGTGCCGACAAAGCAAGAGATTCTACTGGAAAGGGCACTCAAACAGAGAACAATAGGGTAGGGGAACCCTGCAGATCTGCTCTGCCACATGGCTTTGCAGTCTTGGATTTTATAGTAATGGAATAGTTTCTGAGTTATCTTTGGCCAATCATTCTGACTCAAGTCCTGGTGGTACATGCATTGCTCACGCAAGACAGATGCCAGTGAGAAGGATTCTGGGAGGTGGTTGGATACATGGTGTCTCCTTTTAAGATTTCCTGAACTCTTCTGGTTTGTTAGTTTGGTGTTGCTTACAGGACCTCCTGCCATAAAATAACTCACTCAACTGGTTACTATGGTGCCTGGCCAAGGTGGGAGGTTTTAGTCAGTGTGCTTTCCCTAGTATAATTATTTAAATGCTGGAAAAATCAGTAAAGGCATTAGAAGAGAAAAATTAATAAATTTTATGAGTGACTTTCAAAGTAAAAGCAAAAGTTCTCAGATGATAGCCAAACAGTAGCACTATACAGAACATTTCAAATTGCCGCAAAGGCATGTAGGATCCTAATGCTGCAGAAAAGACCATACAATGGATCATTTCTTAAATAGTTTGGGGTGAATAAAATTAAATATAATGGGAGATTTTTCAATGTTATTAAATAGGAATAACTTAGCAATGGCTTAAAGAAATTAAGCAGACAAAGGAGAGATTTATCAATAACAAGAATAACCAAAAGCTTCACAAGAAAGGAAATTGAATCCTGGTACACTTCTTGGGTTCACAGTGAGAAATTATTCATAAAGGCATACAATATTTACAAAGAATATACAAGCACTAAGCTGAAAAGTTGTGACTGAACTATTTTAGGAGTGTGGGTAGAAGGTAGATGGCATGATGGAAAGAAGTAAAATTTTTCATCTCCTGCAATTGGAAGTGAATTTAAAGAACAATTTGTGTACCTTTTTGGTACACAGAAATTTATAAGTATCAGAAAAAATGCCTAATAGTTAAAAGTGACTCTCTCTTTTCAATGAGACAATGATAGAAAGGGATGAGTCACGGAGCACTTTTTTAAAAACTACTTTTAATATTTCAGCGCATTTTGCTTGTATTTATTCATTCCTTTTGGACTGAAAACTAATTATAGAGGAAAACATCATAGGCTGTTCAAAAGAATTTTGGAAAAGAAGATCAACAACATTACTCAAATGTAAAACTGCTAACATAATCAAGAATTTCTTCTCATACTCTGTGTATATTTTGATAAACCTAGTAACTTAAATACCTATTTTTTCCATAATATATGACAAACTAAATACTTTCATGTTATTACAAATTCAGTATGAAGATTATTTTTATTTGTTAAAATACAATTGCTTCAAATAAAGAATTCTACAACTTTTCTACTTACTTCTATTGATCTGTTAAGTAGTTTTTCTGTATGAGTTCAGAAATGACAAGATGAAAACAAACATCTAAAGATCAACTTTCTCAAAATATAACTGCAGAGTTAGCAACACCAAATCAAACTTTAATGCTTGAATATGTATTACCAAAGTGCTATCCAAAGTGATTTAACTCACATATGTTAGCATCAGAAATATGTATGAGTGCTTATTTTATTACGGCTTCTCCAGTTTCTCCTTGACATTCCTAGAGGAGTTTCTAACCTGCCAATCAGCAAGCCTTTCCTCCCTCATTTCAGGGATTGCAGAAAAAACACAGATTTCCTGAAGCAAGTGTTAAATTCAAGTATATTTGGTTATTATTATTATGTATTCTTACTATCTCTCCATATCCCTTCCCCATACAAAAATATGGCCTTATTTCTATTTCTATATTCATATCAGTGTGATGAAATGAAATATGAATTGTAAATGCCAGACCTTCATCAAGACAATTGTGGACAACAAAAAAGGGACAAAATTGGATAGCGGAAAAAATATTACTTTACCCCTTTGCAGTCAGTAAGAGCAAGGCATTTTAACTAAAATAAGAAAGCAAAAGAAGCAGTAGGATTAAAATTGCCAGTTTCAAAAACTAAAACTTCAGGGCTAGGAAAGGAAGGAGGAAGACAGGTTGCAACTGAGGTTATAAAAGGGTAGCATGAGGAAACTTGTGATAGAAATAATCTGTACCTTCACTATGCTTTCTGATTCTCCCTCTTAAAATGAAGGTTTTGGGAACTGCCCTGGTGGTCCAGTGGTTAAGAATCTGCTTTCAAATGCAAGGGATGCAAGTCTGATCCCTGGTCAGGGAACTAAGATCCCACATACCACAAGGAACTAATGCAGTCAAATAAGTAAATACATAAGAAAAAGTGTACTACTTGAAACAAAATAACATTCAAAAAAAAACTGAAGGTTTCATTAAGTAATTTTCCCAACTGTGGTCAAATAGCTAAACATAGAATAAGCATAGGATATCTGGACAGACTAGAGTCTTTGAATTTAACCCATATAAATGATTTGCAAGATTTTCAAAATATATTGCTTTATTACATTAAATACCATTACTAAAACATCTATTGCTTTGTTTTGCTTTTTAATTTTCATTTTACTTTTACAGAATTTTGTTGTTTACAGGTATGTATGATCCCAGATTAGTCATATGTATGATCCCCTTGATAAAACATCTTAACAGGGCTTCCCTGGTGGTCCAGTGGGTAAGGACACTGCCTTGCAGTGCAAGGGGCGCTGGTTGGATCCCTGGCCTGGGAAGATCCCACGTGCCGCGGAGCGGCTGGACCAATGTGTCCAATTACCAAGCCAGAGGAGATCTGGAGTGCATGTGCCTAGAGCCAGTGCTCAGCGACAACACAAGCCACCACAATGGGAGGCCCACAGGGGCCAAAGAACAAAGATGGATGAAAATAGCTAGATGAAAGACCAATAGAAGTCGCCCGCCTCCCCCTCCCTCCCCAACCCGCCCCCCCCCCAAAATAAATAAAGTATTAAATGAAAGGAAAAAAAAAACAACATAAACTTTCAGATAAGATTGCTTCTATTTTCTTCCTTAATTAAAATGAGAGAGTCATACAGTAGTTCTGGAAGAATGAACAAATGAAAGAACAGTTTAGAGTCAGGTAATCATGAGGATAATGACCTGGAAAAGGAAGAGCCACGGAGTTTTCTGTCTTGAGGCTCTTGCAACTTTCATCTACTGAGAAAAATCTATTCTTACATAGGAGAGAAAGGAATAAACAAGTTTAGATCTATTAAAAATTTTCACTAAGATGAAACGCACAAAAATTCTATCCTTAATGATAAAAAATTTTAAAAACTAAGAACTGCTGTTGAAGAAATTATTTTATAATCACCAAGAGGAGCAATTCCTCAATAATTCCTGACATTACCACAAATGAATGAAAATGACACACCAGTTAGAACCCACAAGGCCTGGCTTCTTGCCATAATAACCTGCATATAAAGAATGAAGTTAAATTTCATTTTCTTTATTTTAATTTGTTTGTTTATGATGGAATTCTTATTGAGAAAGGATACTGGTTACCTTATAGATCAGAGGAGGGCATAACTAATCACAGTTTTAGACCATATAAATGAAAATTTAGTTCCACACTTACTGGCACGCCATGCCTCATAACTTTAAGGTCTGGCAAAAAAGAGAAAACAATGAACATGACTTTAAAAGACTGCACCACAGGTTGCTATGAAGGAGTTAAAGTTCGAAACTTAGCCAAACTTGAGAAGTCAAGCAAAATTTTCTTAGGTGATAATGCTCAGCTAAGAAAGTTAAATCTTTGATCCCATGCTAGATAAAAAAGGTTATACACTGAATCTATAAAGAGAAAGGAGGAAATTAAGTTCTTCAGATATTCTTTTCAACTTATTCCTTTTATAATTTTCTAGTATTTTGCTGTGCATTTCAAAGTTCAAGTTACAAAGATATTTGTTTTCTAAAAAAAAGTAGCAGAAGTTGGTTTTGTTTCTATTAGATACGGAGCAAGAAACAAAAACAATAACCAAAAAATGAAACAAAAAGCACTTTCATTTCATCGTTTTTTTTTTTTCCTTTTGGCCACTTCTTTTTTTTTTTTTAATTAATTAATTTTTTGGGGGGGGCGGGGGTCTGGTTGGGGAGGGAGGGGAGCTTGGTCTTTCATTTCTCTCTGTTCATCCGTCTTTGTTCTTTGGCTCCTGTGCGCCTCCCATCGCGGTGGCATCTGTCGTTGCAGAGCACCGGCTCTGAGCGCATGCGCTCCAGAGCTCCGGCTCGGTAATTGGACACATCAGTCCAGCCGCTCCGCGGCAAGTGGGATCTTCCCAGGCCAGGGCTCGAACCGGCGCCCCTTGCACTGCAAGGCGGTGTCCTTACCCACTGGACCACCA
The DNA here is from genome assembly GCA_022376925.1 of Tragulus kanchil. NCBI lineage: Eukaryota > Metazoa > Chordata > Mammalia > Artiodactyla > Tragulidae > Tragulus > Tragulus kanchil. The sequence goes on from JAIOJX010000028.1 coordinate 127,290,659, forward strand.
GGGGAAGCCCCATTTCATCTTTGATTAGAGGACCAAAAATACAAAGCAATTGTCTTCATATATGATAATATGAACTAGAGAAGAAACATCTAGTTAACATTACCAAATAAACCAAACATTTTTATATTTTTTTCCTCTGGAGGCAACACATTTAACCATTCAACATTTTTATTTTCTGGATTCTATTCTTGTAATGATTTTTACCTCCCCTCAATGGCTGCTCTTTTTAGCTATTTTAGAAAATACCTATTCATTGCTTTCTCTATTAAAATCAGTTTCCTTAGGGGTTTAACCCTGCCTGCTTTACTGGAACCCTCTCCTTGGGTAGCCATATTTACTTCATTACCATGCATTGTTCAGATATCTATGTATCAACACAGAGTTACCCACAAATGACCAACTCTGCTCACCACATTGTATGTTGGATACCTCCACAATAGTCCTACATCCAACATTTCTAAACTGGCTTTCCCTTCAGTATCCCTTATTTCAATGTATTGTGCCACCACACCCAGCTTCCAAGTCAGCCTGCCACAGTGACCTTTTTCTCTCCCATATTGACCCATTCAATCCATTATCAAATCTTAGTATCCATCCCCCTGTCATATCCTAAAAATGTTGTTGCTCTTTATTCGAAATGTCAAAGCAGTGTCCACATCCCCCTGACTTAAATAGATTTCTAGGACATCCTCCCTACTAATTGAGGTTAACGTTTACCTCACTTGAAATAATTTTCCATGATAAGCCTGGAAAAACCATTATGGTATGTGTCCCTGGATAACTCTCCTCTCAAATCCATTCAACAACTTTCCATTATATTTATGACTAAATATAACTCCCTCAACAAAAGCTTCAGGGTCCTGCATTCATATCTTGTCTCATCTATCTCCACTTCTAAATCTGCTTTCAAGTATGAATTATTTCTCATCTTTTGATATTAACACCTTCTGTTTCTACAGCCTAAAATACCTGCTACCCTTTCGTCTCAGTTTACTTAGGAAATTCTATTATCTTTCAAGTTTCAGCTTAAACATTTGCTAACAAAATATAAGAGTTCTAATATTTAGCTTGATTCTCACTGGTGTTTTTAAGGATGGCAAGAATAAACAAATAAATAACTTCTGTAGTCAAATAGAAAGCTGGATGATGTAACATATATCAATTGGAATAAAAGGCAAGTATTTAAACTCTGTAAGCAGCCATATGTAAATGAAAGATGAGATTGTTAGATTTGGTAATTCTGCAAAGAGAGAAGAGAATGTTCCAAGAGCTGAGTTTTTGAAATAACCACTATTAATATTCAAGACAAGGCAGTATCACCTCACTCTGGTCAGAATAGCCATCATCAAAAAATCTACAAACAATAAATTCTGGAGAGGATGTGGATACAAGAAAACTCTCCTGCACTCCTGGGTGGAATGTAAATTGATATAGCCACTATAGGAACAGTATGGAGTTTTCCTAAAAAAGAAAGTAAAAAATAGAACTACCACATACCCATGAATCCCACTTTTGGGCATATACCCGGAAAAAAATCATACTTTCAAAAGATATGTGGACCCCAATATTCACTGCAGCATTAATCACAAAATCCAGAACATGGAAGCAACCTAAATGCCCATCAACAGAGGAATAGATGAAGAAGATGTGGTACAGATATGCAATGAAATACTACTCACCCATGTAAGGAATGAGCTTGTGTCATTTGCAGAGATATGGGTAGACCTAGAGACTGTTATACAGAGTGAAGTTCAACAGAAAAATACCATGTAATATCACTTCTATGTAGAATCTAGAAAAATGATATAGATGAACTTATTTACAAAGCAGAAGTAAAAGTGAGAACTAACCAAACTTATGGTATGTGTCCCTGGATAACTCTCCTCTCAAATCCATTCAACAACTTTCCATTATATTTATGACTAAATATAACTCCCTCAACAAAAGCTTCAGGGTCCTGCATTCATATCTTGTCTCATCTATCTCCACTTCTAAATCTGCTTTCAAGTATGAATTATTTCTCATCTTTTGATATTAACACCTTCTGTTTCTACAGCCTAAAATACCTGCTACCCTTTCGTCTCAGTTTACTTAGGAAATTCTATTATCTTTCAAGTTTCAGCTTAAACATTTGCTAACAAAATATAAGAGTTCTAATATTTAGCTTGATTCTCACTGGTGTTTTTAAGGATGGCAAGAATAAACAAATAAATAACTTCTGTAGTCAAATAGAAAGCTGGATGATGTAACATATATCAATTGGAATAAAAGGCAAGTATTTAAACTCTGTAAGCAGCCATATGTAAATGAAAGATGAGATTGTTAGATTTGGTAATTCTGCAAAGAGAGAAGAGAATGTTCCAAGAGCTGAGTTTTTGAAATAACCACTATTAATATTCAAGACAAGGCAGTATCACCTCACTCTGGTCAGAATAGCCATCATCAAAAAATCTACAAACAATAAATTCTGGAGAGGATGTGGATACAAGAAAACTCTCCTGCACTCCTGGGTGGAATGTAAATTGATATAGCCACTATAGGAACAGTATGGAGTTTTCCTAAAAAAGAAAGTAAAAAATAGAACTACCACATACCCATGAATCCCACTTTTGGGCATATACCCGGAAAAAAATCATACTTTCAAAAGATATGTGGACCCCAATATTCACTGCAGCATTAATCACAAAATCCAGAACATGGAAGCAACCTAAATGCCCATCAACAGAGGAATAGATGAAGAAGATGTGGTACAGATATGCAATGAAATACTACTCACCCATGTAAGGAATGAGCTTGTGTCATTTGCAGAGATATGGGTAGACCTAGAGACTGTTATACAGAGTGAAGTTCAACAGAAAAATACCATGTAATATCACTTCTATGTAGAATCTAGAAAAATGATATAGATGAACTTATTTACAAAGCAGAAGTGGAGACACAGATGTAGAGGACAAACATGGACACCAAAGAGTTGAAAAAAGGGAAAGGATGAACTGGGAGATTCGGATTGACATGTATACACTACTATCTATAACTTACATAACTAATGAGAACCTACTGTATAACACAGGGGACTCTACCCAGTATTCTGTGGTGACCTAATGGAAATCCCAAAAAGAGAGAATATATGCGTCCATGTGGCTGACTTACTTTGCTGTACAGCAGAAACCAACATAGCATTGTAAAGCAATTATACTCCAGGAAACATTAATAAAATAATAATAATAAAAGGAAAAAGATTCAAGAGAAGGAAGGTGGATGAAGAAATTAAATTATCTATGAAACAACTATTGTAAGAACTAATGTAATGTCAATTAGAAATGTCCCTGAAATGCTATATTTTTATAGTCAAGAACAATTTTAAAAGTCAAAGAATAAAAATTAAGTTAGAAAATAAATAAATGTCATTTCATCAAAAACAAATGCTAACTGGGTGGGGGGAGGGTCAAGGGATATGCATATGAATGATCTGGGAACATACATGTACAAAAATAAATAATAAATAAATAAATTAATTAAAAAAAAAAAAACAACAAATGCTGACATTTTAAGTAGACATGACTTCCTTCACCTCCGTCAAGCCCTGAAACACACAGTACATCTAAACTGAACGTGGGCTGTTTGTGAAACTGAGCATGACTATTCAAAGTCTGGAAAAAAGGACCTTGTCTGATAAATTGTGACTATTGCTGATACTATATTAATTAATATGAATACTTGAAATCATATATAATATCATATCAGAAAATTTAGGAGGTTAAGATGAGCTTTTTTGCCTAAGATGTGAATAATCCTTTTCATTTTGTTTGTAAATTATTTATAGATCATTCACAGGAAGAAATGTTTTCTGCTCTCCCATGCTTCTTCATACAGACTTTATTGATTCTCATGTTTTGTTTCATCTGTTTCTGGATTCCTTTTCTCTTGGTGCTTTTATTTTACTTTATCTCATTGGTCTTATTAATATTATTTGTACCAATTTGATTCATTAATTAGATTTTGGGGAATATTTTAGTTGATTGAAAAACATTTTACTATGTGCATTTGTATAAAATAAAATTTTTCAGAAACAAACCAATATTTTTGATTTTGTAACATTCAATATTCAACATTTTCATCATTTACTTTGTTGTGAACACTAAATGCTTCTTGTGCATTAATGTTTCATTTATAAGAAAATCTTATGAGGTTAGTATTTCTATTTTACCTTTTTTTTGAAATGCTTTTTTATGTGCAAATATTACTTTGCTGTACAGCAGAAACCAACATAGCATTGCAAAGCAATTATACTCCAGGAAACATTAATAAAATAATAATAATAAAAGGAAAAAGATTCAAGAGAAGGAAGGTGGATGAAGAAATTAAATTATCTATGAAACAACTATTGTAAGAACTAATGTAATGTCAATTAGAAATGTCCCTGAAATGCTATATTTTTATAGTCAAGAACAATTTTAAAAGTCAAAGAATAAAAATTAAGTTAGAAAATAAATAAATGTCATTTCATCAAAAACAAATGCTAACTGGGTGGGGGGAGGGTCAAGGGATATGCATATGAATGATCTGGGAACATACATGTACAAAAATAAATAATAAATAAATAAATTAATTAAAAAAAACAACAAATGCTGACATTTTAAGTAGACATGACTTCCTTCACCTCCGTCAAGCCCTGAAACACACAGTACATCTAAACTGAACGTGGGCTGTTTGTGAAACTGAGCATGACTATTCAAAGTCTGGAAAAAAGGACCTTGTCTGATAAATTGTGACTATTGCTGATACTATATTAATTAATATGAATACTTGAAATCATATATAATATCATATCAGAAAATTTAGGAGGTTAAGATGAGCTTTTTTGCCTAAGATGTGAATAATCCTTTTCATTTTGTTTGTAAATTATTTATAGATCATTCACAGGAAGAAATGTTTTCTGCTCTCCCATGCTTCTTCATACAGACTTTATTGATTCTCATGTTTTGTTTCATCTGTTTCTGGATTCCTTTTCTCTTGGTGCTTTTATTTTACTTTATCTCATTGGTCTTATTAATATTATTTGTACCAATTTGATTCATTAATTAGATTTTGGGGAATATTTTAGTTGATTGAAAAACATTTTACTATGTGCATTTGTATAAAATAAAATTTTTCAGAAACAAACCAATATTTTTGATTTTGTAACATTCAATATTCAACATTTTCATCATTTACTTTGTTGTGAACACTAAATGCTTCTTGTGCATTAATGTTTCATTTATAAGAAAATCTTATGAGGTTAGTATTTCTATTTTACCAAAGTTTTTAAAAATTTTTTGATTGGAGTATAGTTGCTTTACACTGTTGTGTGAGTTTCTACTGTGCAGCAAAGTGAATAAGTTATACATATATGTATATCCATTCTTTTATAGATGTCCTTCCCATTTAGGTCACCACAGAACATTGAGTAGAGTACAGCAACGTTTTGAGCATGAGAAAAATAAGTCATAGTGCAGTTAAATAACCTACCTAAAGCCACACCTGTATGACACTCTAGTTGCTTTCTTAAGACCTCTGAAATTCAAAGACACTTTTTTGTTATTATTGAGCTGAGGGCATTGGAAAACCTAGAATGGCAGGTTACTAATTTTATGGTTTTGTTTTTATTTTCCTCTCTGTCTACTCTGTAAAATTTGATAGCATTTTAAAATTGTCTAGCAAGACTACTTATTCATAACTTACATACTTCTGATTATATTCTAGGCACTGCAATGCTGTATTAGATGTCCAACATTAAATGAAATAAAAGTCACTGGGCTTCTGGTTTTATAAATCTAACTTTTGATTTTTGATTAGTATGAAACAATAAGAGAGATAAAACATTTGACAGAGTTCACTTTGCTTTTTCTCAAGAAACATATTAGTTTGCTAAAATACCACATACTGGATAGCTTAAGTCACAAAGATTTATTTTATCACACTTCTCAAGGTCAAAAGTCCAAGATTAAGGTGTTGATAGGTTTAGTTTTGTCTGAGGCCTTTCTCCTTGATGTGTAGCTAGTTACCTTCTGGCTGTCCTCACATAATTGATCTTTTGTCCATGTGTACTTATAGGCTTTCTGTTTTTGCTTTCATTTTACTTTATCTCATTGGTCTTATTAATATTATTTGTACCAATTTGATTCATTAATTAGATTTTGGGGAATATTTTAGTTGATTGAAAAACATTTTACTATGTGCATTTGTATAAAATAAAATTTTTCAGAAACAAACCAATATTTTTGATTTTGTAACATTCAATATTCAACATTTTCATCATTTACTTTGTTGTGAACACTAAATGCTTCTTGTGCATTAATGTTTCATTTATAAGAAAATCTTATGAGGTTAGTATTTCTATTTTACCAAAGTTTTTAAAAATTTTTTGATTGGAGTATAGTTGCTTTACACTGTTGTGTGAGTTTCTACTGTGCAGCAAAGTGAATAAGTTATACATATATGTATATCCATTCTTTTATAGATGTCCTTCCCATTTAGGTCACCACAGAACATTGAGTAGAGTACAGCAACGTTTTGAGCATGAGAAAAATAAGTCATAGTGCAGTTAAATAACCTACCTAAAGCCACACCTGTATGACACTCTAGTTGCTTTCTTAAGACCTCTGAAATTCAAAGACACTTTTTTGTTATTATTGAGCTGAGGGCATTGGAAAACCTAGAATGGCAGGTTACTAATTTTATGGTTTTGTTTTTATTTTCCTCTCTGTCTACTCTGTAAAATTTGATAGCATTTTAAAATTGTCTAGCAAGACTACTTATTCATAACTTACATACTTCTGATTATATTCTAGGCACTGCAATGCTGTATTAGATGTCCAACATTAAATGAAATAAAAGTCACTGGGCTTCTGGTTTTATAAATCTAACTTTTGATTTTTGATTAGTATGAAACAATAAGAGAGATAAAACATTTGACAGAGTTCACTTTGCTTTTTCTCAAGAAACATATTAGTTTGCTAAAATACCACATACTGGATAGCTTAAGTCACAAAGATTTATTTTATCACACTTCTCAAGGTCAAAAGTCCAAGATTAAGGTGTTGATAGGTTTAGTTTTGTCTGAGGCCTTTCTCCTTGATGTGTAGCTAGTTACCTTCTGGCTGTCCTCACATAATTGATCTTTTGTCCATGTGTACTTATAGGCTTTCTGTTTGCCTAAATTTTATCTTCTTATATGGACACTAGTTAGATTGGACTAGTTGCCAAGTAAGTATATGGGAATGCATTCAATGTCTCTGGTCATTATGAAAGTCACTCAGTCATGTCTGACACTTTGCTACCATGGATAAACCATGGGATTCTCTAGGCAAGAATAATGGAGTGGGCAGCCTTTCCTTTCTCTAGGAGATCATCCCAAACCAGGGATCAAACCCAGGTCTCCCACATTACAGGCAGATTTTTTGCCAATTGAGCCACCAGGAAAGTCCTAAAGGACTTACTTAACTTTAATTACTACTATAAAGGCCTCATCTTCAAATTCAGTCATAGTCTGAGGTATTAGGGGTGAGAATTCCAACATATGATTTTGAGGAAGACTAACTGTTAAATAGATAACGGAAAAAAAAAAAAAGATAATTAATGAGAACGTACTATTTAGCACAGAAAGAGGGGATGTACATAAACACATAGCTGATTCACTTAGCTGTATAGCAGAAACTACCACAACATTGTAAAGCAACTATACACCAATAAAAATTAATTAAAACATATTTCATATTAAATCAGAGCATATTGTTTCATAAAATGCAACTGCTTGGTTATCTCTCTGATACCAGATTTAAGTGTTATTAAATCACTCTTAAATATACCTAGTCTAAACCATGACCAAAGAAGTATTCACTTTGAAGTATCTTCCTGCAATTCCAACCCTTAAGGAAATATCTTGTATGTTGTCTGAGTTTTAATTATAGATTATTCAAGGATTTGGCAATAAAGAATTTTTACAAGTATTTCTATCTCTGAGGAGGCCTTGTTTCATTTAATAATTAAATCTGTATTTGAATATAAGAACCTTTGGATTCACAGACTTTTATTCTGATTAGTTGATGTTGAACAAACTCGAAAATATCGTGACCTTGGGTCTTTCAGAGTATTCTTTTAAATCTGTTGTTTGCCAGTTATTATGGGTCACAAATGAAATGTAGTTTGTGAGAGCCATTATTATTTCTAAGAGATTAAAAGAGAAATAACAGAGTATAGCATAGGTTGTATGTATTTCAGGGTGTGTGTGTGGGGGGGGGGTGGTATCACGATGTGGAAACTGTATTTTTTATATGTGCTAGAGTTAAGAGGTTCAAAAGTCACTATTCTAAACATATCATAAAAAGGATAAGTATCATATCTGCTTCAGAACCCATAACCAAAATCCCCTATTTAATTAAAGATTATAAGTAATTTCCGAGCTTTTGGAGCATAACTACTTTAAGCCTACATCTACAAGCACTTAATGAAAAACCTTTTAATGGAGGCCTGTGTAGTTAGGAATAGGCACTTATCATCAGTTAGAGCTATACACTTTATTGTTTCATTCCTGAGAACCATTCAATATTAGCCACATCACTTAGAAATAAGTGTAACTTGTGATGAATGTTGTAGACAGAATTCCCTTTGGAATTCAACATTACTAATATAACATGCTCACCTTAGCTGATGATTCCAGATATACCATGGGGTCATTCAATTTTCAAGATAGCACCTAAAGGAACAGAATACCTGGACCACTGTTTCCAAAATCAGTTCCTACTGTTATTGCAAAAAGTAAGAGATACTTCCAAAAGGAACATATGTCCTTGAATTTTAGATCAAAAATAGGCTCTTATGTTTGCTAGCATATTCCATTATATATTTCAAAATTATGTCAATATTAGATAATAGTACAATATTATTGCAAAATTTTCTGATAATTTAAAAGACAGTTTATCTTTTTTTAAAATTGCAGCATTAGCAAATACATATATTTGGTATTTTATTATTCTTCCTTAATAAGTGCAATCAAATCTTTAAAAGAAAGCCTGTGTACACATATTTATCTGTAGGAATCCATGACGGTACTCTTACCACTAAGAAAGAACCTACTAAATAAAAAATTTAAAGCAACACGGATATTTTGGAAAAAATTCTGGATAAGAAGAGATGAAAGATGTAAAATATATACAAAGAGCATATTTAATTTTCAAAAAGTATTTAGCTTTTAAATCTGTTGTTTGCCAGTTATTATGGGTCACAAATGAAATGTAGTTTGTGAGAGCCATTATTATTTCTAAGAGATTAAAAGAGAAATAACAGAGTATAGCATAGGTTGTATGTATTTCAGGGTGTGTGTGTGGGGTGGTATCACGATGTGGAAACTGTATTTTTTATATGTGCTAGAGTTAAGAGGTTCAAAAGTCACTATTCTAAACATATCATAAAAAGGATAAGTATCATATCTGCTTCAGAACCCATAACCAAAATCCCCTATTTAATTAAAGATTATAAGTAATTTCCGAGCTTTTGGAGCATAACTACTTTAAGCCTACATCTACAAGCACTTAATGAAAAACCTTTTAATGGAGGCCTGTGCAGTTAGGAATAGGCACTTATCATCAGTTAGAGCTATACACTTTATTGTTTCATTCCTGAGAACCATTCAATATTAGCCACATCACTTAGAAATAAGTGTAACTTGTGATGAATGTTGTAGACAGAATTCCCTTTGGAATTCAACATTACTAATATAACATGCTCACCTTAGCTGATGATTCCAGATATACCATGGGGTCATTCAATTTTCAAGATAGCACCTAAAGGAACAGAATACCTGGACCACTGTTTCCAAAATCAGTTCCTACTGTTATTGCAAAAAGTAAGAGATACTTCCAAAAGGAACATATGTCCTTGAATTTTAGATCAAAAATAGGCTCTTATGTTTGCTAGCATATTCCATTATATATTTCAAAATTATGTCAATATTAGATAATAGTACAATATTATTGCAAAATTTTCTGATAATTTAAAAGACAGTTTATCTTTTTTTAAAATTGCAGCATTAGCAAATACATATATTTGGTATTTTATTATTCTTCCTTAATAAGTGCAATCAAATCTTTAAAAGAAAGCCTGTGTACACATATTTATCTGTAGGAATCCATGACGGTACTCTTACCACTAAGAAAGAACCTACTAAATAAAAAATTTAAAGTAACACGGATATTTTGGAAAAAATTCTGGATAAGAAGAGATGAAAGATGTAAAATATATACAAAGAGCATATTTAATTTTAAGTAGAAACTAATAATTGTAACAAATTTTTAAAAAATTTATCACTTTAAAAATGAAACATAATATAACAGAATGAAATAAAAGCATATCTGATAATGCTTAGAATAGATACTAAGTGGAAAGCAACAATGACTTCATATAATTTAATAAATACATTATAAATACTTAAAATATGGAAAAATTAAAACATGGAATTAGCACTATTAAAAAAACACAGTATAAACTTTAGGACTCATAAAGAATTGCTAATAAACCAGAAAAGGCAGAGACTATCATGAAGAAGAGAACAAATCAAGCAGGTAAACTGAGATAAAAGAGCTTATGTATACAATTTTGATGTATTTTAGCTCCCCCCAAATTACCAAGTAAATCAAATAGATGATCTAAAACATAACCAAAAAACTTAAACTATTACTAGGTTTCTATTTTCCTTAACATGAGATTTCAGAAGATAGAGGCAGATAAAACAGTGAAACTCCAGATTTTCTAAACCAGAAAGTTTAGGAACACTGATTATGGCAAATAAAGAAAATATTGACTAAGACAAATAGCCATCCCTTCATAAAAGGAAACATAATTTTAACTAAACTTATCAAAGTAAAATTACACAGGAAAATTACACATAAGGAATGTATGAAATGTGTTGCTTCTTCTCTTTGGAGTAGGATTATGGGAAGGGAGGAATGAAAAAGGGCAGAAAATCCATATTTAGAGGGTAAGACCATCTCAGTCTATCTTAGAGTCTTCTAGGCTATTGGCCGGTTAAAGCTAGCTTTTTTTTCATGGTATTATCAAGGATTTTTTTGAGACAGAAAGCCTCATCACCAGTTCCTTCCCACCAACAGTTGTTTTTATCCAAGAATACATGGTATTTTCAGGGTTTTTTTTTTTTTTTTTTTTTTGCATTTAGTTGAGGTTTAGTCCACCTGACATTGATAAGAGACCAAAAACACAAAAGTAGGGTTTACGTTGAGAGACCATTACTCAGTAAAAGTTATTAAATACTAGGGAACACTAGAATTGATGCACGATGCACCTGACCATGTTTTCAAGGTTGTATTGATAGATAAAACCCAAGCTTGCCAACGGTAACAACACTCCAAATCAGAGAAAGGAGGGCTATCTATGCATGCATGTTAGGTTGCTTCAGTTGTGTCCAACTCTGTGCAGTCATATGGACTGTCACCTGCCAGGCTTCTCCATCCTGTAGAAGCTATCTGTAGATTCTTTGAAAATAGCTATAGAGAAGGTTTATTTAGATTATCTTAATTTTCCTCCATTAATATCTATTGAAATAGTGTAGTTATTGCAGTGATCACTGATCCAGTGGTATTAAGATCACAAAGAGCATGTCTGGACTCAGGTTTTAATGTTGACTGCAGTAACTGGTCACCATTCGGTATGTCTTATCCTTGATTTTGATTCTGGACAGTTAAATTAAAAGTACAGATTCTAGTTCTACCTGTACAAAAAGAATTTTGGACAGGGAACACAAAGGAGTGACAGACTGAGACATAGAAACAAAGAAGCAATATTTTAAAAGGGCAGAGGGAGAGAAGGTACCCTGAGAAGATGTGGACATCCTACTGTAGGGTTCAGTGATTTCCTTCAGGTACTTTATTGAGACAGAGATCCCTATTAGTAGGTACTTCTCACCAACAGTTGATTTTACACAAGAATGTGAGTCCTTGCTTCATGTGGTTACACATATTTCTTTTCTCAATCCAAGAGTTCCCTTGGTTCACAAGTCTCTTTTTGCTTACTTCTCTTCTACCCTCTAGGTGGCAGCAGTATCCAAAATCTAACACAATCCATTTATTTTATTATTTTTTCAGGTATAAATGATTTGCAATATTGTATGTTTCAGGTGTACACCATAGTAATTCACCAATTTTAGAGGTTATACCCCATTTACAGTTGTAACAAATTTTTGATATTTCCCTGTGCTATTCAATACATCATTATACCTTATATATTTTGTACAAAGGAGTTTGTACCTCTTAATTCCCTAATCCTATCTGCTTCTCCTCCTTTCCCTTTCCCACCGGTACCCACTAGTTTGTTCTCTATATCTGTAAATCTATTTCTTTTTGGCTATACTCACTAATTTGCATTTTTTAGATTTATTATGCAAGTACTATCATACAGTATTTATCTTTCTGTCTGACTTATTTCACCAAGCATAATACCCTTCAAGTCCATCCATGTTGTTGCAAGTGGCAAAAATTCATCCTTTTTTATCACTGATTCTTAACAAATGAATATTTTTCACAATCTTGCTTATCCTTTAAGTAAGGGAAGGTGCTGAAGAGTCTTCAAGACTCCTAGAACAAGTTCCCTCAAATTATTTTAACAATATACCTACTGCATTTGACATTTCGCTCTTGAATTTTACATCTACTGTATGTCCATGCCACGGAGACTTCAATTCTAAAATATCATTGCAAGAGAAACTAAACTGAATGAGAAAAATGTAAGTAGGAAATGAAGGAACTTCAAAATAAATTAAGTAAGGAAATCTTGACCTTTTGGTTTTTACTATGAAGGAGATAAATCTGAAGAAATGATACTTGCCGTCAAGTATCTGAGAAAACAAAATTAGAGTTGTTAGAATATTGATAAGGAATATAACTATTTCCTGGGTATAAAACCTTATAGAAGCTTTTCTCAACAAAAATGAGACCTTTCTAAGAAAAGAATGAATAAAAACTGAATGACTGCAATCAATGAATGAGATTTTGCAGGCAGTTCAGTGCTTGAGACTTTACCTTCCAATACAGGATGTGTGGGTTCAATCCTTGATTGCAGAACTAAGTTCCCACATGCCTCGTGGTCAAAAAAACCAAAAACCAAAATATAAAATGGAAACAATACTGTCGAAATTCAATAAAGACCTTAAAATGGTCTACATCAACAAAAATATTTAAAACATGAGTGAATACAGGAAAACAAAATAGTCACCTTCATTAGCATAGAGATATTGTATTTTCAACACATTTTAAATTCCTTACAGTTGTAACAAATTTTGATATTTCCTGTGCTATTCAATACATCATTATACCTTATATATTTTGTACAAAGGAGTTTGTACCTCTTAATTCCTAATCCTATCTGCTTCTCCTCCTTTCCCTTTCCCACCGGTACCCACTAGTTTGTTCTCTATATCTGTAAATCTATTTCTTTTTGGCTATACTCACTAATTTGCATTTTTTAGATTTATTATGCAAGTACTATCATACAGTATTTATCTTTCTGTCTGACTTATTTCACCAAGCATAATACCCTTCAAGTCCATCCATGTTGTTGCAAGTGGCAAAAATTCATCCTTTTTTATCACTGATTCTTAACAAATGAATATTTTTCACAATCTTGCTTATCCTTTAAGTAAGGGAAGGTGCTGAAGAGTCTTCAAGACTCCTAGAACAAGTTCCCTCAAATTATTTTAACAATATACCTACTGCATTTGACATTTCGCTCTTGAATTTTACATCTACTGTATGTCCATGCCACGGAGACTTCAATTCTAAAATATCATTGCAAGAGAAACTAAACTGAATGAGAAAAATGTAAGTAGGAAATGAAGGAACTTCAAAATAAATTAAGTAAGGAAATCTTGACCTTTTGGTTTTTACTATGAAGGAGATAAATCTGAAGAAATGATACTTGCCGTCAAGTATCTGAGAAAACAAAATTAGAGTTGTTAGAATATTGATAAGGAATATAACTATTTCCTGGGTATAAAACCTTATAGAAGCTTTTCTCAACAAAAATGAGACCTTTCTAAGAAAAGAATGAATAAAAACTGAATGACTGCAATCAATGAATGAGATTTTGCAGGCAGTTCAGTGCTTGAGACTTTACCTTCCAATACAGGATGTGTGGGTTCAATCCTTGATTGCAGAACTAAGTTCCCACATGCCTCGTGGTCAAAAAAACCAAAAACCAAAATATAAAATGGAAACAATACTGTCGTAAATTCAATAAAGACCTTAAAAATGGTCTACATCAACAAAAATATTTAAAAACATGAGTGAATACAGGAAAACAAAATAGTCACCTTCATTAGCATAGAGATAAAAAGGACACTGATTTTTGAGATTGCCAAAAGGTTTCCTTGTACCATTCTTTCTTGTCATAAAAAAATAGTCTTACATTATAAGAGCATGCACATTACATACTCAGACATGCACATGTACTTCCTCACATACTATATCATTTTCAATTCAGGAAGTATAAAATTCTTTCATCCTGCTCAGTTATTATTATTATTCTTTCTTTTATGGGTTCAGAGCCTTAGAATTTTGTTTGGCAATTATGCAAATATACCTTTAACAAAATGAATTTCCTATTTTAGAAAATGCACTTTAGGTACTGGAGTCAAGAATTACTCAGTAGTCCTTGATTTTTGTGTTTTACTACCTTTGGTTTTCAAAGAAAGCTCATTCTAGAAAGATGAAAAATGACATCCTTATTTCACACTGACTAGGGTCTTTCTAGTCAGTGTTCCTGTGGGATTTTTTTCTTACTCCCTGAAAATAAATTGATGATTAAGGCAGAGAACAGTTATTCTATGTTTAGATGCTTTTTTTTTAAATTCACAAAACTAAATAAAAGAAATCTTTATTTTTCTCTGCTATTTGTTTTAGTGTGTGACCATCACTAAAACAACGGCACAGTCCAATAGGTCCTGGAATGATGGACAGATGGACAGAAAATTCCTCTGAGTTCTTTATTAGTATTTCCCATTCTTGAAGTGGTAATCAATAAAAAAGTTTTCTCATAAAATAAATTGAATATTTCACTGGTAAAAAGTGATTATCTTCTTTATCCCCATGGCTGACCTAATAACTCACAAACTCCGTAGGCATTTTGCGATGTCTGTGAGTTATGAGACTTTCATACTCATGAAAGAAATATAATAATCACCCTTCAATTCAGAGATATTCTATATCCTTCATATTAAATCAGTAAGAGGCACATGGTTCCTTTTTATTGCAAGAAGACTGAATAAACATGTCAAGTATCTATCTAAATTCAGAGGTATGACCTGAGTATCACTGTTTTGAAAAGGGATTTTATGTTATGTCTGCACTGCTAATATTTTTTTTAAGTCACGACATTTTATTATACTTAAATTAGGAAAATATGATTCCCTATAACCTATTAAATTTTAGAAGGGCTCCTTGACTTATTTTTTCATTGGTTATTTACGTATATCACATTCACACTGAAAAATACAATTAGATTAGTTTGGTCTGTCATCGGTGTATTTTTAAAGAAGGAGATTTCACAATTACGTTAACTTGTAATTTGTATGTGCCATCTGCAGGGCACCCACTCTGGAATATACAACAATGGGGATCCCAACAAAATTTGTTTCCTGACAGAAACAAGGTAACTGCATAGACTGCATTAACAGAAATGAGTAGATCAATTGAACTCTCCTGAAAAATATAAATAATGCCTCTCTCTATACTTACGGAATAAACAAGCCTAAACAAGACAGAAGGATAAGAAAGGGAAATAACATTTTCTATTTTAGAGGTAGAAAACCATTAAAAATAACAGCATTGTTTTCATTCCATCTATGCTCTGGCTAGAGAAATTTATCAGGAATACAAAATTATGTTTGGCCAACTGAAAAACTAAAACTATTATTTATTTAATTTTATTTTTTAATTAAAAACTAGAAATTTAAATCTTTTTGACATACAATGTTAGCACATGTATATATTTGTGGAATCATCATTACAGTGAGGTCATAGAATGCCACTGCCCCCTAAATTCTCTTGTGCTGCTTCTTTTAAATCATATTCTCTTTCTACCTCTAACCTCTCATGAACACTGAATATTTCTATCACTGTAATTCTGGCTTCTCCAGCATGTCATATAAAGGTAATCATATAATATGCAATCTTTTGAAATTGATATCTTTCAATCAGCATAATGCCTTTGAATTCATCGATGTTGCTAAGTCAATCAATTCAATTGTCTTTTTTTGATGTTTTCTTTTTTCTAGTGCCAAGTCCATTATATGCTGGGGCAAGATCATGGAGCTCACTATAAGGAGTTTGGATTTTACCCTGTCAGGTCATTATTTCAGAGAATTGGTACAACATGAAATATATATCTACCTTTTTGTTCAGGTTCACTCTTAACTCTTCTATGCATTGTAGAGTACAGGCAAGAGTGGGAAAAAGAAAAAACAGGTAGGACCGTTAAAAGGTTAGAGCTGTAATCAGAAGTGAGAAATGATGACATATTCTGAGGTATCCCTGATGAATGTGAAAAGAAATAAATACCACACACATTCGGAAGTTGGGATTGGCAGAATTTGAGGTGCGAGGAAAAACAAAATCAGGTAATATTTTTGCTTTCTACTCGTCTTAAGTTTTCTCCAGGTTTAGACACTCCTGCACCACTTTATCCCATCCATGTGCTCTCACTAGCCCTAGTTTTCTACTGAGTGAACAGAGTAACTGTATAATTGGATTCAGTTACAGAGCTCAAATGGACACCATATTTAAGGTGTAGAAAAATGATGTTAAATGTTTTACTTATGTCTTTACCAAGCAGAATAACAAAAAATCCATTCAGAGAGATACTCAAAAATTGTCAGAATGTCTTCAAGTCACATACCAGCCTACTCAAAAATTAAGTATTTATTTAATTGTATTTTTGTTTTTAATTTTTATTTGCTCTTGCTAGTTTACCAGCTTACAGAATTAGTGGAGTGAAGACTTGACTGTAAATCAAAAACAGGATGAAATCTTACTGATCTAAATCTTATTGATTTAAATTGCACTGTTTATATCTAAGTAAAATGTTTATCTGTGATGTATGTATGTATGTATCTAATATTTCATACAGAATTTCTTTAACCTCCAAACCTATAAGTTACATTAACTTTTTACAAATTTCACATGACTCATTTTGGTTCTCTTCAAAGTGGATCTGTGTTTACATATAAATAACATACACAATGAGTGTATGATATTATACCTTATAGTTAGAGAGCATGATTTTCCTAGGGTTAAGCCCAATTATTAAAAGAACTGGAAATTAACTTTGAATACAAATTTTGCTATTATGTTATATGTAAATTACTGAGATTAAGAAAGTAATTAAAGACCATGTCAAATATACATATCAATAACATATATGTGTATATATATATATATATATATATATATATATATATATACACACCTATATAAACTTATGAGCAATACAAAACACAGATTTCACTAAACAGAAAAATAGAAGGAAAACAGCGGAAGGAGATGTCTCTGGGGTAGGGAGTATTTTGTTTTCATGTTTACTTGATTTGCTCTGTTTGCCTGGATCCCACTGGAGTAATCTATTCATCAGGATTAAACATTCATGAGTTTGAAAAAAAGTTGGGATTGGCAGAATTTGAGGTGCGAGGAAAAACAAAATCAGGTAATATTTTTGCTTTCTACTGTCTTAAGTTTTCTCCAGGTTTAGACACTCCTGCACCACTTTATCCCATCCATGTGCTCTCACTAGCCCTAGTTTTCTACTGAGTGAACAGAGTAACTGTATAATTGGATTCAGTTACAGAGCTCAAATGGACACCATATTTAAGGTGTAGAAAAATGATGTTAAATGTTTTACTTATGTCTTTACCAAGCAGAATAACAAAAAATCCATTCAGAGAGATACTCAAAAATTGTCAGAATGTCTTCAAGTCACATACCAGCCTACTCAAAAATTAAGTATTTATTTAATTGTATTTTTGTTTTTAATTTTTATTTGCTCTTGCTAGTTTACCAGCTTACAGAATTAGTGGAGTGAAGACTTGACTGTAAATCAAAAACAGGATGAAATCTTACTGATCTAAATCTTATTGATTTAAATTGCACTGTTTATATCTAAGTAAAATGTTTATCTGTGATGTATGTATGTATGTATCTAATATTTCATACAGAATTTCTTTAACCTCCAAACCTATAAGTTACATTAACTTTTTACAAATTTCACATGACTCATTTTGGTTCTCTTCAAAGTGGATCTGTGTTTACATATAAATAACATACACAATGAGTGTATGATATTATACCTTATAGTTAGAGAGCATGATTTTCCTAGGGTTAAGCCCAATTATTAAAAGAACTGGAAATTAACTTTGAATACAAATTTTGCTATTATGTTATATGTAAATTACTGAGATTAAGAAAGTAATTAAAGACCATGTCAAATATACATATCAATAACATATATGTGTATATATATATATATATATATATATATATATATATATACACACATATATAAACTTATGAGCAATACAAAACACAGATTTCACTAAACAGAAAAATAGAAGGAAAACAGCGGAAGGAGATGTCTCTGGGGTAGGGAGTATTTTGTTTTCATGTTTACTTGATTTGCTCTGTTTGCCTGGATCCCACTGGAGTAATCTATTCATCAGGATTAAACATTCATGAGTCCCTTAAAAGCAGGTGTTTAGTTTTCACAGTTCTGAATGTGGGAGTTCCAAAAAGGCTTCACAGGAAAAGTGAAACTCTCACAGGGGAGTGTTTCTTTTTTGAAATGTTTAATTTGTTTTCGAGACTCTCAATGAATTTTAATAAAATTGAGCTATTGACCAGAACACCTGCTTGAATCTGAAGACCACTTTCAATTTAATATCAGACTTGTTCATATTTAGATAAAATTAAAAATATATGAACAACATTTAAAAATTAACAAGTTATTTCCACTAGTTCTTTTGGTAAATATTGTTATAACATTCATATAGAGGTACTTGCTTGATAGTAATGGGGATATCATAAAAATATCTATGAGGCTTAATAATAATTTTAAATTAATTGAAAGAACTACTAGGTTAAACTGTAATCATTATCCAATGCAATAAACACAAGAATATCCTAGCATTTAGTGTTTTAAAATTATTATTTATATTACTTAGAATCTATTTTAAATATTATTTCCTTTTAAATCTTACCAAATAATAGACAGTGGAATTAAAATATTGCAATGCTATTGAAGCAAAAAACTTACTCAATCTAAATCAGTACTTTTAAATCTAGAAAGTTGTTTTGGGGAATATATATATATATACATATATATGTGTGTATATGTGTGTGTATCAGACTGCATAAGATTGTGCAATATATACACACATCTATAAGCACTCACATACATATATGCATAAATATGTATGTATACAATGCATTGTTCTAAAACATTACTATAAATGACACTGAACTTGAAAACTGAGGCCATTTTTAAATGAATGTGGTTATTTTCCCCTTTTTGTTTTTATATATTACATATAATAAGGTTAAAATTAGCCCTGCTGTGCTCAGTCGTGTCTGACTCTTTTATACCCTATGGACTGTAGCCCACCAACCTCCTCTCTTCATGGGATTCTCTAGGCAAGAAGATTGGAGTGGGTTGCTGTGCCTGTCTCCAGGCTTAAAGTAAGTAATCCAGCTTATTTTTTATTATCACATAAGAATTTTAAGCTTGAATTCAAATTTGAAGTCTTAGAATATGACACTTGGGTAATTAACTTACACATCCGTGGACCTAATTCTTATTCCCTGTAAAATCAAAGGGTTTTTATTAGATAATTTCTAATCAAACACTGATACTAAACTATGACAATAAGAGAATAAAACAGAAGAAAAAGTCCCCAGCATTTCTGAACCCTAAGGAATTAGCTCAATGTGGCAATATGACTGATAATCTTATAACCCATGCAAACTTTAGAATTCATGTTATATTAAGCATATACTGGGGGACAACACTCAATATCATGCCATAAACAATTCCATTAATAGACTATGAATCTTTAGGGCTTCCCTGGTGGCCTAGTGGGTAAGGACACCGCCTTGCAATGCAAGGGGCGCCGGTTCCATCCCTGGCCTGGGAAGATCCCACGTGCCACGGTGTGGCTGGACCAATGTGTCCAATCACCGTGCTGGAGCTCTGGAGCGCATGTGCCCAGAGCCGGTGCTCTGCGACAACAGAGGCCACTGTGATGGGAGGCCCACACGGGCCAAACAACAAAGATGGATGCAAATAGATAAATGACAGACTAGAAGTGGCCTGCCCACCCTCTTCCCTCCCCAACTCGTCCCCCTCCAAAAAAAAAAAAAATAGACTATGAATCTTTAGAAAATAAAAAATATACCTAAGAAAAATGCCTGATAAAAAGTACTAAAATTTTATTACATTTGTTTTAGAATTATGTATAATTTTTCTTACTTTTACATTTTTTGTTTTGTAGAATGATTATGATTTCTTTTATCATTAGGGAAACTATGCACTTTTGTAAATGATGGATTGATGTGCTGTAAGGTAGTAATCTCAATGTGGTATTATCTTGATGTGTTGCCTAGCTGTTTTTAGTAGCATGAACTGTGTGGATGACACTGAACTTGAAAACTGAGGCCATAAGTGGTTATTTTCCCTTTTGTTTTATATTACATATAATAAGGTTAAAATTAGCCCTGCTGTGCTCAGTCGTGTCTGACTCTTTTATACCCTATGGACTGTAGCCCACCAACCTCCTCTCTTCATGGGATTCTCTAGGCAAGAAGATTGGAGTGGGTTGCTGTGCCTGTCTCCAGGCTTAAAGTAAGTAATCCAGCTTATTTTTTATTATCACATAAGAATTTTAAGCTTGAATTCAAATTTGAAGTCTTAGAATATGACACTTGGGTAATTAACTTACACATCCGTGGACCTAATTCTTATTCCCTGTAAAATCAAAGGGTTTTTATTAGATAATTTCTAATCAAACACTGATACTAAACTATGACAATAAGAGAATAAAACAGAAGAAAAAGTCCCCAGCATTTCTGAACCCTAAGGAATTAGCTCAATGTGGCAATATGACTGATAATCTTATAACCCATGCAAACTTTAGAATTCATGTTATATTAAGCATATACTGGGGGACAACACTCAATATCATGCCATAAACAATTCCATTAATAGACTATGAATCTTTAGGGCTTCCCTGGTGGCCTAGTGGGTAAGGACACCGCCTTGCAATGCAAGGGGCGCCGGTTCCATCCCTGGCCTGGGAAGATCCCACGTGCCACGGTGTGGCTGGACCAATGTGTCCAATCACCGTGCTGGAGCTCTGGAGCGCATGTGCCCAGAGCCGGTGCTCTGCGACAACAGAGGCCACTGTGATGGGAGGCCCACACGGGCCAAACAACAAAGATGGATGCAAATAGATAAATGACAGACTAGAAGTGGCCTGCCCACCCTCTTCCCTCCCCAACTCGTCCCCCTCCAAAAAAAAAAAAATAGACTATGAATCTTTAGAAAATAAAAAATATACCTAAGAAAAATGCCTGATAAAAAGTACTAAAATTTTATTACATTTGTTTTAGAATTATGTATAATTTTTCTTACTTTTACATTTTTTGTTTTGTAGAATGATTATGATTTCTTTTATCATTAGGGAAACTATGCACTTTTGTAAATGATGGATTGATGTGCTGTAAGGTAGTAATCTCAATGTGGTATTATCTTGATGTGTTGCCTAGCTGTTTTTAGTAGCATGAACTGTGTGGATGCTGAGAAAGATAATTTATTATTAGCTAGGATTTGGCTCACTCCTATGGTAGAACTCTATCATGCTTAGCTGGAATATGCACATGGCACCTTTCTCTTGTATTGGGAAAGCTCAAATCTGGAAATATGTCTTTTCTTTAAATTCAAAACAAGTTTTGTATTTACTTACTGACTTATTTTACACCAATTATTTACTTTGCATTTATAAGTGCACCTCTGAGCAACAGGAAAAAAAAAAAAAACTATAAAACCCCCTGGCTATAGGGAGTTTATATTGTAGAGGAGGAAGTGGAAATAAAAATTGGTAAAGAAATTAAACAACAATTTAATCAGATAGTAGGAAAATAATAAAGTCTAAGGCTTGGATGCTAAATAGAAAATAACAGGGAGAAGATGTAATGATTGAGTCAAGCTTATCCTCCACCCGAGAGCAGAAGATGGTTTTAGCTCATCAAACTCAGAACTATGAGCCTGGGATACCAGGTAAAGAGGGATGTCACACAAAATGGCACCCAATTAATGGCATATGTGTGGTGGAAAAAAAGACAAGATGGTGGGACTTGCTTTCTTTCTAAATGGCCTGGGTTCATGTCCCCTTGAGAAGTGCATAAGTGAGAAAGTAGAAAAGGAAACTGATTCCACTTAAGTGACCATAAGAAATTAAAGGGGATTCCCAGGTGTCTCAGAGGCAAAAAATACACCCACTGACAGAGTACGCATGGGTTCAATTCCTGGGTCAGGAGTATCCCCAAGAGGAGGAAATGACAATCCATTCCAGTATTCTAACCAGTCAAAATTCCATGGACAAAGTTTCCCTGGTGGTCCAGTGGGTACAGAGTCTGTCTTCTGGTGCAAGGGGCGCCGGTTCAATTCCTAGCCCAGGAAGATCCCACATGCTGTGGAGTGGCTAGACCTGTGTGTCCCATTATGAGCCAGTGTTCTGGAGCACATGCGCCCAGAGCCAGTTCTCTGCAACGAGAGAGTTCACTGCAATGGGAGGCCCACACAGGCCAAAGAATAAAGATGGATGAGAATAAGGAAATAAAAAACCAATAAAAGAGGCCACAATTTAAAAAATAGAAAAAATCTGATGGACAGAGGAGCCTGGTGGACTACTGAACAACTGAGTACACACATACACAAAAATTAATGAATACCTTCTTTAAGAAAGTGAACCTTGCTATTATTTTCACTCTACTTATAAAAGAAAACTGTTAACACCAAAAAAAATAATCAAAAAATGGAAATCACAGAGAATAGCCACTAATATTTACTACTGTAGTTATACTGAAGGAGATCTCAAAAGGGACCGTAACTATGCATATTCCAATTTTAACTCAGTATACCAATATTGCCCATTCTCACTGTAGCTCAAACATTT
Source organism: Tragulus kanchil (assembly GCA_022376925.1). Taxonomy (NCBI): domain Eukaryota; kingdom Metazoa; phylum Chordata; class Mammalia; order Artiodactyla; family Tragulidae; genus Tragulus; species Tragulus kanchil. The sequence goes on from JAIOJX010000028.1 coordinate 127,313,919, forward strand.
TACCACTCTAAAAACTGAACACACTTTTATTCTCTGAAGATAAAGTGTCCTGACCAACTCATAAAGACTGGAAGAGAATGACACAGAGGAGTCTTAAGTTACCTCTTGAAATTTAACAAGGAATCTAGCACTTATAGATCACCACCAGAAATATGATCACCAAATGGTTCTGTCTAAGCAGAAATATTACACATACCACTTAGGTATACTGAATGGAAGGCAGTGGAAAAATGATTTCTTTAGGCCATTATATTTCCTCTTCTTTCTGGGAAAGCCCTTGATATCTGCTGTTAAAATGTATCTTGTGATCCATGGCTGTACATTCAAAATATGCTTTTTTAATCATGTCCCCTTGAGAAGTGCATAAGTGAGAAAGTAGAAAAGGAAACTGATTCCACTTAAGTGACCATAAGAAATTAAAGGGGATTCCCAGGTGTCTCAGAGGCAAAAAATACACCCACTGACAGAGTACGCATGGGTTCAATTCCTGGGTCAGGAGTATCCCCAAGAGGAGGAAATGACAATCCATTCCAGTATTCTAACCAGTCAAAATTCCATGGACAAAGTTTCCCTGGTGGTCCAGTGGGTACAGAGTCTGTCTTCTGGTGCAAGGCCGGTCAATTCCAGCCAGGAAATCAAGTTTCCTGGTGGTCCAGTGGGTACAGAGTCTGTCTTCTGGTGCAAGGCGGTTCAATTCTAGCCCAGGAAGATCCCACATGCTGTGGAGTGGCTAGACCTGTGTGTCCCATTATGAGCCAGTGTTCTGGAGCACATGCGCCCAGAGCCAGTTCTCTGCAACGAGAGAGTTCACTGCAATGGGAGGCCCACACAGGCCAAAGAATAAAGATGGATGAGAATAAGGAAATAAAAAACCAATAAAAGAGGCCACAATTTAAAAAATAGAAAAAATCTGATGGACAGAGGAGCCTGGTGGACTACTGAACAACTGAGTACACACATACACAAAAATTAATGAATACCTTCTTTAAGAAAGTGAACCTTGCTATTATTTTCACTCTACTTATAAAAGAAAACTGTTAACACCAAAAAAAATAATCAAAAAATGGAAATCACAGAGAATAGCCACTAATATTTACTACTGTAGTTATACTGAAGGAGATCTCAAAAGGGACCGTAACTATGCATATTCCAATTTTAACTCAGTATACCAATATTGCCCATTCTCACTGTAGCTCAAACATTTTACCACTCTAAAAACTGAACACACTTTTATTCTCTGAAGATAAAGTGTCCTGACCAACTCATAAAGACTGGAAGAGAATGACACAGAGGAGTCTTAAGTTACCTCTTGAAATTTAACAAGGAATCTAGCACTTATAGATCACCACCAGAAATATGATCACCAAATGGTTCTGTCTAAGCAGAAATATTACACATACCACTTAGGTATACTGAATGGAAGGCAGTGGAAAAATGATTTCTTTAGGCCATTATATTTCCTCTTCTTTCTGGGAAAGCCCTTGATATCTGCTGTTAAAATGTATCTTGTGTCAGTCTATCCATGGCTGATACATTCAAAATAATGGCTTTTATGGTATTTAAAATTTTTAATGCATATATTTACCAACACTGATCCAGGCATTTTCCATATATAAACCATTTTCAAGTGTGTAAACTCACACACAAACACGCATGGTCTATCAGTTTATAATCATTCAAATTTTTTACACACCAAAATACTAATTTTCAGTGAAAAAGGAAATCCTGGTGGTGCTAGTGGTAAATAATCTGCCTGCCAATGCAGGAGACCTAAGAGATGTGAGTTGGATCCCTGGATAGGGAAGATCCCCTGAAGGAGGGCATGGCAACCGACTCCAGTATTCTTGCCTGGAGAATCCCACAGACAGGGCAGCCTGGCAGGTTGCAGTCCATAGGATTGCAAAGAATTGGACACGACTGAAGTGACTTAGCATGCACACACACAGTCATATTGTAAGTAATGGAACCAGAAGTGAAATCCAGTTCTTTTTCCAAAGCCTCTTTACTTTTTACTGACTGAAATTCTCCTCAGGCATGATGACAATGATAAGCCCATATCTCTCAAAGCACTCTTTACTTGAGAAAGCATTTTATTTCTTTTATGTCAAATAATCACATCATCAGCTCTGTGGAGAGGTTAGAATAAGCATTTTTATTTCTATTTGACAGAAGAATGCTTCTGAATATAAAAAGTCTTATACAAATATAATATAGTGTTATCAATGTCTTTGAAAAGTAAGCTTGAGTGGTAAACAATTGAAACCTAATATTTACTATATGATTCTTCCATTTACTGCATCAAGATCCCATTGATTTTCATAGGGTGTCTAGGACTAGGTAGACAGTATGTGTTTAGTGATGAAATACAATCTAAGTTGACAGTAAAGTTGTCATAGAAATAAATATACAAGTATAAACATTTGTGCAAAAATTTCAGTTGTTAAAAAAGAAATGCTGCTTCAGGACACCAAACTCCACTGCTTTAAAATACATTTTCATTTCCTACACAATGCACTCTTTTAGAATTCCTGAAGTTAAATGAAGCATAGATTGGGGACATCCACCATTCTCATCACAGCTGTTGCAACATCATGGAGCACATTGCAAGCTCAATGGGAGAGAAATTAACTGCCCATCTGTGCAGAATATATTTTTTGGCTTTCATCCTTGATTAGTGGGAGGATTTTTAAGAATATGATAATCCAACCATTTCACAGGATGATGTGTGAAATCTAAACATGAACAATAACATCTTTCCTTTATCTGGAATATTCTAGAAACAATTAGCACCCACTGCATGAATAAATTATTGTATTGCGATTTAACTAAAATATTTGAGAGAAATAGTATTGCTGAATCAGACGGTTAAGAATCAATGACCTCAAAACTAGCATTTGATGGGCGTTAGATATGGACACTTTAGGAGTAAAATATAGTTACAATATGGAAAGGGGGATAAAAATTTCATGGCAAAAATATAACTGCTGCGAGGAATATAAATGGTTTGCATATGATTTTTTTTGGGCTTTGCTTTATAGTTGCATGTCTAAATCCAGTTCTTTTCCAAAGCCTCTTTACTTTTTACTGACTGAAATTCTCCTCAGGCATGATGACAATGATAAGCCCATATCTCTCAAAGCACTCTTTACTTGAGAAAGCATTTTATTTCTTTTATGTCAAATAATCACATCATCAGCTCTGTGGAGAGGTTAGAATAAGCATTTTTATTTCTATTTGACAGAAGAATGCTTCTGAATATAAAAAGTCTTATACAAATATAATATAGTGTTATCAATGTCTTTGAAAAGTAAGCTTGAGTGGTAAACAATTGAAACCTAATATTTACTATATGATTCTTCCATTTACTGCATCAAGATCCCATTGATTTTCATAGGGTGTCTAGGACTAGGTAGACAGTATGTGTTTAGTGATGAAATACAATCTAAGTTGACAGTAAAGTTGTCATAGAAATAAATATACAAGTATAAACATTTGTGCAAAAATTTCAGTTGTTAAAAATGAAATGCTGCTTCAGGACACCAAACTCCACTGCTTTAAAATACATTTTCATTTCCTACACAATGCACTCTTTTAGAATTCCTGAAGTTAAATGAAGCATAGATTGGGGACATCCACCATTCTCATCACAGCTGTTGCAACATCATGGAGCACATTGCAAGCTCAATGGGAGAGAAATTAACTGCCCATCTGTGCAGAATATATTTTTTGGCTTTCATCCTTGATTAGTGGGAGGATTTTTAAGAATATGATAATCCAACCATTTCACAGGATGATGTGTGAAATCTAAACATGAACAATAACATCTTTCCTTTATCTGGAATATTCTAGAAACAATTAGCACCCACTGCATGAATAAATTATTGTATTGCGATTTAACTAAAATATTTGAGAGAAATAGTATTGCTGAATCAGACGGTTAAGAATCAATGACCTCAAAACTAGCATTTGATGGGCGTTAGATATGGACACTTTAGGAGTAAAATATAGTTACAATATGGAAAGGGGGATAAAAATTTCATGGCAAAAATATAACTGCTGCGTGGGATATAAATGGTTTGCATATGACTTTGCTTTTTTGTTGCTGTTTAGCTGATAAGTCATGTCTGACTTTTTGGTACATCATGGACTGTAGCCTGCCAGGCTCCTTTGTCCATGGGATTTCCCAGGTACGAATACTAGAATGGGTTGACATTTCCTTCTCCAAGGAATCTTTCTGACCCAGGAATCAAACCCATGTCTCCTGGATTGGCAGGTAGATTCTTTACCACTGAGGCACCAGAGAAAGTCATACTTAACATTACAGGACTTTAAATAGGGAGAAAGTAGACTGGATTGCCCAGGTGAAACCAGTAACACCTGAATGTTAGAAACAGAACTACCTCCAGCTGGAAGCAGGAGAAAGCCAAAGGGGAAGTCAGGAAGTTCCAACCCTCAGAAGAGTTTGTTCCATGATTGCTACTTTGAGATGCAGAATTCTAAATTCAATGAACCAAAACAGGCCTCTAGGAACTAAAGAGAATACTGCCTGAATGGCTAGTAAGAGAAAGAGGACCTAAGTCCTAAAACCGCAAAGATTCAGGAATTCAAAAGTCAGAAGTGGAATCTAAGAAAGTCAATGACCAGAGAGAAAATTAAGACTTCTTTGTAGAGGAATTAATGAAAAGAAAAATAAAACAAGAACTTTTAACGTTCTATAGAGAGAAGGGAGTTGTGGGGCCCTAAATGAAAGAGGGCCTTTGCAAGCATAAGAGACGAGGGCATGCTGTAAGCTGTTACAAGCGTAAGGAAGGAAGAGACGAGGGTGTGATCTACGCATGATTGCTTGACCGTTAGCTTGATTGGTTTAACTATGGGAAATCCCTTAGGAAACCCCCTTCACTTGCCTATATAAGCTGTAAGTCTGCACTAATAAAACGGAACTGCTTCAACAGAACCCCTGTCGAGTCTGATTGTCTCTCGCTCGCCGAGGGGCTGGGTTGGCGGACAGCAGGCTTACCCCTTTCCGATCTTCCCGTGGCCTGGCTAGGGGCAATCCTGCCGCCGTTTCTCCTTTGTGGGCTGGCCCCGCAGGGAGTACCTCAAAGTTAATATTCTCTCCCCAAAATATGTGCTCCATGAAAGAAACTGTATTTACTTGTACCAAAATGAGAAGCTTCCCAAATTCTTTAATACCATTTACAGATAAATAACGTACTGATATTTCAGGACCTTATTAGCAACTTAAAAATAATGTATAATATAAATAATTTATAAAATAATGTCATAAAATACAACTAGGAAAAGATAAAGTATTAGATGTGATGAAAAAAATCTTCTCAAATCATAGAGAAAAACTAACACCAATTCCACATAATATTGTTAAACAAGCAGTGGATGATATTCAAACCTCAAAACAGAAATCTTACTCAAAATATAAATGGATTATAAATAGGAAAATAATTATGAAAGGGGTTACTAAACCAAGTAAACAAGCAAACAAAAAAACACACAAAGATTAGTCACTAATTAAAATTAAATGACAAAATGTGCAAGGGAGATTAAATTCAACTCAAAAAATAACAATTATTGTGAAGGCAATGGAAAAATTTTTTTAAAAATGGAAAAAAAGAAAAAATCTGAAAGTAAAAAATGTAATTATTATAAAAGATAGACAAATATCCAAAATATAGGATACTGGAAAACTGAGGAAGCACACAGTGGTTAATTCCCTGGATTTTCCCTGGATTTCTTGCCTCCTGTAGCCCAGCTTTGCTGGCTCAAATAACCAGAAACCCCACAGGTGTGACGTGTTTTGTTTTTTTTTTTTTAACCGATAAAAGCCAAAAATAGCATTTCCTTCCCCCAGTGTCTGCTGTCTCTAGTCGAAGGACTATTAAAACAGCAAATAACATGATACAAAACTTTTAGAAAATTCCCACTGCACTCCATCCAGACACCACAGAAAAAAACTTGAAATTCTCATTCCTCAGGAATGCAGCAATACCAGGTAGAGCTCTATTCTAGTTAGAGTTCTTCAGGGAACCACAACCAACAGGTTGCATATACACACGGAAAGAGAGAACAATTTAAAGAATCGACTTACCGGACTGTGGCGGCTTGGTAAATCCAAAATCTGATAGAGTAGGTCAGCAGGCCTCAGACGCCTCCAGGAGAAGCTGTAGCCGCAGGGAAAGCTGGGTAGAATCCTGTATGTTTGCGTGGGTTCTAATAAGACCTCAGCTGATTGGCTGAGGCTCAAGTACCTTTGCTGGGCCTTCTTAAAGAAGCAACGGTAAAAAAACGGATATAATCTGTCCCAGCAAACAGAAAACTTCATAGAAGAACAGTCAACATATACCATTTACAGATAAATAACGTACTGATATTTCAGGACCTTATTAGCTTAAAATAATGTATAATATAAATAATTTATAAAATAATGTCATAAAATACAACTAGGAAAAGATAAAGTATTAGATGTGATGAAAAAAATCTTCTCAAATCATAGAGAAAAACTAACACCAATTCCACATAATATTGTTAAACAAGCAGTGGATGATATTCAAACCTCAAAACAGAAATCTTACTCAAAATATAAATGGATTATAAATAGGAAAATAATTATGAAAGGGGTTACTAAACCAAGTAAACAAGCAAACAAAAAAACACACAAAGATTAGTCACTAATTAAAATTAAATGACAAAATGTGCAAGGGAGATTAAATTCAACTCAAAAAATAACAATTATTGTGAAGGCAATGGAAAAATTTTTTTAAAAATGGAAAAAAAGAAAAAATCTGAAAGTAAAAAATGTAATTATTATAAAAGATAGACAAATATCCAAAATATAGGATACTGGAAAACTGAGGAAGCACACAGTGGTTAATTCCTGGATTTTCCCTGGATTTCTTGCCTCCTGTAGCCCAGCTTTGCTGGCTCAAATAACCAGAAACCCCACAGGTGTGACGAGTTTTGTTTTTTTTTTAACCGATAAAAGCCAAAAATAGCATTTCCTTCCCCCAGTGTCTGCTGTCTCTAGTCGAAGGACTATTAAAACAGCAAATAACATGATACAAAACTTTTAGAAAATTCCCACTGCACTCCATCCAGACACCACAGAAAAAAACTTGAAATTCTCATTCCTCAGGAATGCAGCAATACCAGGTAGAGCTCTATTCTAGTTAGAGTTCTTCAGGGAACCACAACCAACAGGTTGCATATACACACGGAAAGAGAGAACAATTTAAAGAATCGACTTACCGGACTGTGGCGGCTTGGTAAATCCAAAATCTGATAGAGTAGGTCAGCAGGCCTCAGACGCCTCCAGGAGAAGCTGTAGCCGCAGGGAAAGCTGGGTAGAATCCTGTATGTTTGCGTGGGTTCTAATAAGACCTCAGCTGATTGGCTGAGGCTCAAGTACCTTTGCTGGGCCTTCTTAAAGAAGCAACGGTAAAAAAACGGATATAATCTGTCCCAGCAAACAGAAAACTTCATAGAAGAACAGTCAACATATATAAACGGTAGCTTTATAACAGTGAATATAAAGGGAAATTAGTCGAAAATTGACAGTAATCACCAAAAAGCAATAATCAATACAGTAATAATGACTTAAACTGAGCGATTTTTATTTATGTCTGTTCTGCATAGTGTAAAGTCTGAGCAAGGATTACCAGATGGTAAAGTAAAAGTATAATATTCACTTTCAATCAACAATTTTCATTTGTCATTTGACTACGTGGTAACTCACTTAAGGAGCAGAGAGATAAAACTGGAAAGTTCAAAAGATAAGGAGAAGAGAAACATTCTAAATCAAAAGTGCACTCTTTACTTTGTAACCAGTAACAAAAAGATAATATATTCAGCAAGGGATTGCATAGCATGCAGTCATAGCCTGAAATTTTATTATTTAGGTAGTGTTCAGCCTTTCATTAAAAAAAAGGAATGCAAATAATAGATCTTTCAATACTGTTAACATTCAAATTATCTCTAAATGTCAGCTCTTTCCTTAAACATTTTAAGGAAGAAACTTAAAAGCAAATGATATGTGGCTTTGCTTGAAGAGATGTGTGGGGGGGGGGTCATGACCTGTAAGAAATGGGAAAAAAATGAGGACAGGAATCAGCTAGCCAGCCTGGATGAACTTTGAGTTTAATTTGGAAAGTTTGTTTTATCAGTCAGTTTTTTTTTTTTTTTTAAACAAGAATGCTGTTCAAAATCACTCAAAATTCAGTTATTTATCACTGCAAAACCAGGTAGAGCTCTATTCTAGTTAGAGTTCTTCAGGGAACCACAACCAACAGGTTGCATATACACACGGAAAGAGAGAACAATTTAAAGAATCGACTTACCGGACTGTGGCGGCTTGGTAAATCCAAAATCTGATAGAGTAGGTCAGCAGTGCCTCAGACGCCCAGGAGAAGCTGTAGCCGCAGGGAAAGCTGGGTAGAATCCTGTATGTTTGCGTGGGTTCTAATAAGACCTCAGCTGATTGGCTGAGGCTCAAGTACCTTTGCTGGGCCTTCTTAAAGAAGCAACGGTAAAAAAACGGATATAATCTGTCCCAGCAAACAGAAAACTTCATAGAAGAACAGTCAACATATATAAACGGTAGCTTTATAACAGTGAATATAAAGGGAAATTAGTCGAAAATTGACAGTAATCACCAAAAAGCAATAATCAATACAGTAATAATGACTTAAACTGAGCGATTTTTATTTATGTCTGTTCTGCATAGTGTAAAGTCTGAGCAAGGATTACCAGATGGTAAAGTAAAAGTATAATATTCACTTTCAATCAACAATTTTCATTTGTCATTTGACTACGTGGTAACTCACTTAAGGAGCAGAGAGATAAAACTGGAAAGTTCAAAAGATAAGGAGAAGAGAAACATTCTAAATCAAAAGTGCACTCTTTACTTTGTAACCAGTAACAAAAAGATAATATATTCAGCAAGGGATTGCATAGCATGCAGTCATAGCCTGAAATTTTATTATTTAGGTAGTGTTCAGCCTTTCATTAAAAAAAAGGAATGCAAATAATAGATCTTTCAATACTGTTAACATTCAAATTATCTCTAAATGTCAGCTCTTTCCTTAAACATTTTAAGGAAGAAACTTAAAAGCAAATGATATGTGGCTTTGCTTGAAGAGATGTGTGGGGGGGGGGGTCATGACCTGTAAGAAATGGGAAAAAAATGAGGACAGGAATCAGCTAGCCAGCCTGGATGAACTTTGAGTTTAATTTGGAAAGTTTGTTTTATCAGTCAGTTTTTTTTTTTTTTTTAAACAAGAATGCTGTTCAAAATCACTCAAAATTCAGTTATTTATCACTGCAAACATTTACTCTCATATTATAGATATGTGGGTTGGAACAAAACTTGCGCAATGTCAGCTGTGCTTACCTGGGCAACTCTGCCTCCAGCAGTGGTTACATCCTGCTAAGATTCAGCCTGTGGGTGGAGCACACCTCTGTCGTGTATCTTTTATCTTCCCTCGCTAGAGGGTACCCAAGACACATTCTCTTCTAGAATCTGCTAGTATAAGGCCCAGGTCAAAATACCCAAGCCATTAAGAGCTTCTTAAAACAGCAAAGCCACTCCTAATCCACTGGCCAAATCAAGTCACATGTCCAATGCCCAAATCAGAGACATTAGAAAATACACTATACTATGATGAGAAGGGGTTCTGACGGCATTCAAAACACAGGGACTGCAGTCATACAATAAACTATAGACTGAAACAGAATTCCATAGGGCAAATAGATAGCACATCTTTAATAGATCTTTGTTACCTGCAGTGAAAATCATAGGTAACGTGCAGAAATTGATTCACTGAACATTTTGTTCTGTGATGAAAGTTCTAAGATTTGCATTGATTTTATTTTCAGCACAAACCAATTACACCAGGTGAATATAGAGAATCTTTGAAGGAATTGTGCATCATAATGACCAGGTGGGTGCATCTAATGTTACAGAATCTCAGCTAAACCTGAAGCATACAGTGTGTGCGTTTGCGCTCAGTTGCTCATTTGTGTCTAACTCTTTGTGACTCCATGGACCATAACCCACCAACCTACTCTGTCCATGGGATTTTCCAAGCAAGAATACTGGAGTAGGTTGCCATTTCCTCCTCTGGGGGATCTCGCCGACCCAGGGGTCTACCCCATGCCTCTGTGTCTCCTGCATTGGAAGGTAGATTCTTTGCCACTGTGCCACCTGGGAATCTCAGAGTATACAGTAGGGAGTATTTGTTTTTTGCTTTCAGTTTTACGTTGATTTTTCATGTTTTACCGACAGAAGGAAATAAATGTATAAGAAAGTGTCCAACCGGAAAGGCAAAGTAAAATATCATTGAATAGCTTTTAATATTTCCCTTTTAAATGAAAATTTTCGTTGCACTGAACTGTGTATCTGTACTAAATAAAATCAAATATATGAAGGAAATTACAAATAAGCTCATGCTATTAATCTAAATTCTAAGTCCATTATTATTCTCTGTCATACTTTATTTAGGAACATACTATATGTCAGCAACTGTGTTCACACCTCAAAAAAGAATCAGCACTAGTTAAATCTTGACTTTAGTAAGACTAATTTCTGACCTCCAGAAGATAATAAATTTGTGTTACCTATGGAAATGTGTGACAATTTGTTTGAGCTGCAATAGGTCCCCATTCCCAGAAAATACACTATATTTTAAAAAGTGAAATCGATGTCCAATGCCCAAATCAGAGACATTAGAAAATACACTATACTATGATGAGAAGGGGTTCTGACGGCATTCAAAACACAGGGACTGCAGTCATACAATAAACTATAGACTGAAACAGAATTCCATAGGGCAAATAGATAGCACATCTTTAATAGATCTTTGTTACCTGCAGTGAAAATCATAGGTAACGTGCAGAAATTGATTCACTGAACATTTTGTTCTGTGATGAAAGTTCTAAGATTTGCATTGATTTTATTTTCAGCACAAACCAATTACACCAGGTGAATATAGAGAATCTTTGAAGGAATTGTGCATCATAATGACCAGGTGGGTGCATCTAATGTTACAGAATCTCAGCTAAACCTGAAGCATACAGTGTGTGCGTTTGCGCTCAGTTGCTCATTTGTGTCTAACTCTTTGTGACTCCATGGACCATAACCCACCAACCTACTCTGTCCATGGGATTTTCCAAGCAAGAATACTGGAGTAGGTTGCCATTTCCTCCTCTGGGGGATCTCGCCGACCCAGGGGTCTACCCCATGCCTCTGTGTCTCCTGCATTGGAAGGTAGATTCTTTGCCACTGTGCCACCTGGGAATCTCAGAGTATACAGTAGGGAGTATTTGTTTTTTGCTTTCAGTTTTACGTTGATTTTTCATGTTTTACCGACAGAAGGAAATAAATGTATAAGAAAGTGTCCAACCAGAAAGGCAAAGTAAAATATCATTGAATAGCTTTTAATATTTCCCTTTTAAATGAAAATTTTCGTTGCACTGAACTGTGTATCTGTACTAAATAAAATCAAATATATGAAGGAAATTACAAATAAGCTCATGCTATTAATCTAAATTCTAAGTCCATTATTATTCTCTGTCATACTTTATTTAGGAACATACTATATGTCAGCAACTGTGTTCACACCTCAAAAAAGAATCAGCACTAGTTAAATCTTGACTTTAGTAAGACTAATTTCTGACCTCCAGAAGATAATAAATTTGTGTTACCTATGGAAATGTGTGACAATTTGTTTGAGCTGCAATAGGAAAGGAACGCACCTATAGATTACATTGCCTATTTATTTTGCTCTTGTATTACTTTATTTATAATCTTGTCTCCTATTACAAAGTATTTCCTCTTCTTTCAATGTTGGTGCAAGTCACTGCTTTTATTCAATATTATTTACTATAGACACTTATCTTTCCCCTTCAAGACAGTACTGATTAACCATTTTAAAAAATGTAACAAATATTAATTGATTATATATATATATCAAAGTTCCATTATCTAAATAACAACTTTTAATATATATTCATTTAAGACTAAAAAGAATAGTAGAATTATATTTAACTAAAACTAGACAGGAATGAGAAATAATTTTCACACACAACTATGGTATGAATTATGATATACAAATGACATACTAGAGTTTATATATAAAAGTGACAATGGAAAAGTTTATCAATAATTCAGAGAAACTAAACCTAGGAAAATTAGCTAATATTAAGCTTATAAACCAAAAATTCAAAATTTTAACCATAGGTTATAAACCATGAAATCTATGATTTGAAAATTACCTAAAATCTAAGATTTAAAATACAACCAAGAATGAACATAATTTGAAACAACAGAAGCAACCTGGTAGACTGAGAGGCCAAGTTGCCTTCTAATTGAGGCATGAGACATGAATATAAAAGTAGAGGCAACATAAAGGACATAAGACAATAAGAGGGAAAGCATGAAGTCAAGTGGGCCTTAGGAAGCACTGCTGTCAATAAAGCTAGTGGATGTGATGAAATTTCAGTAGAGCTATTGAAAATCCTAAAAGATGATGTCAATATGTCAGTGCATATTGAAATTTGAAAGACCCAATAGGGACCACAGGACTGGAAAAGGTCAATCCTCATATCAGTTCTCAAGAAGTACAGTGATAAGAATGTTCAAACCATTGGAAAATTGCACTCATCTCCTATGCTAGTAAGATCATGCTTAAAATCTTGCATGCTAGGCTTCAGGATTACAAAAATGAAACTGGATTTAGACAAGGCAGAGGAACCAGAGGTCAAATTGCCAACATTTGCTGGATCATAGAGAAAGCAAGGGCATTCCAGGAAACTGTCTACCTCTCTTTCATTGACTATGCCAAAGCCTCTGACTGTGTGGATCATAACAAAATGTGCAAAGTTCTTAAAGAGATGGAAAATACCAGACCATCTTACCTGTCTCCTGAGAAACCTGTATGCAGGTCAAGAAGCAACAGTTAGAACCCAGTATGGAACAACTGATTGGTTCAGGATTGAGAAAGGAGTACAACAGTTATGAGAGCTGGACTGCAAGGAAGGCAGAAATCTAAAGAATTAATGCGGGCTTCCCTGGTGGTCCAGTGGGTAAGGAAACCGCCTTGCAGTGAAGGGGCGCCAGTTCGATCCCTGGCCTGGGAAGATCCCACGTGCCGTGGTGCGGCTGGACTGATGTGTCCAATTACCAAGCCAGAGCTCTGGAGTGCATGCACCCAGAGCTGGTGCTCTGCAACAACAGAGGCCACCGCGATGGGAGGCCCACAGGAGCCAAAGAACAAAGATGGATGAAAGTAGGGAAATGAAAGACCATAAGAAGTGGCCCACCCACACCCTCACTCCCCAACCCGCCCCCCCAAGATAAATAAATATTAAATAAAATAAAAAAAAGAATTAATGCCTTCAAACTGTGGTGGTGGAGAAGATTCCTGAAAGCCCTTTGGACAAGAAGAAACTCAACCTTGAAAACTCAACTCAATCTTAAAGGAAATCAACCCTGAATACTGATTCAACAGACTGAAGCTGAAGCTCCAGTATTTTGGTAAACTGATGAGAACAGCCAACTCACTGGAAAAGACCCTGATGCTGGGAAAGTTTGAGGAAAGAAGGAGAAGAGGGCATCAGAGGATGAGATGACTGTATGGCATCACTAATGCAATGGACCTGAACTTGGGCAAACTCTGGGAGATTGTGAGGGACAGGGAGGCCTGCCATGCTGCAGCCCATGGCGTCATAAAGAGTTAGACATCATTGGGTGACTGAATGACAAGTGAGAGAGATGGACAGTGAGAGAAGGGAGAAATAGGGCAAGGAAGAGGAATAAATAATAATTATAGTTTAAATAGATGGAATCTAATATAATCATCTAATATAATCATTTGTATATCCATCCAAAACTGGGTATAGATTATGTAATTAGTATGATAATAGTTTATATGTACAAACCTTTGAAACTCAGAGCCTCTAATTGCTTATATCTGTTAATTAATTACAGATTTTTTTAAGCATTTGATTCTCAGATTTTTTTTTAAGAATTTGAAAGATAGGAAAAGTTTAAGGAATACAGATTTTCTTGGCCTTATTCTGACAAGGAAAGCAAACATGGAAACAAGAATAATAAAATTCCTGTATTGATAGGATCACATCCAAAATAAATTGTGATTACATAAGCAGTGTGACTCAGACCCTACCTTGCTGGTGACTCTCATCCAAGGGAGGCTTTGGAGAAGAAAATAATTAAGGAAGAAGAAGAGCTGCTTCCGACTTCAAAAAAGCCAATCAGTGGTCCACATTTAACGTAACAAGGACTCAACATAGTTTTAATGTAAAAAGTGAAACTGAAAGTGTTAGTTGCTCAGTTGTGTCCAACTCTTTGCAACCACATAGACTGTGTCCTACCAGGCTCCTCTGCCCATGCATTTCTCCAGGCAAGCATACCAGAGTGGGCCAAACCCTCATGCCCCCAAGATAAATAAATATTAAATAAAAAAAAAAAAGAATTAACCCCAAACTGTGGTGGTGGAGAAGATTCCTGAAAGCCCTTTGGACAAGAAGAAACTCAACCTTGAAAACTCAACTCAATCTTAAAGGAAATCAACCCTGAATACTGATTCAACAGACTGAAGCTGAAGCTCCAGTATTTTGGTAAACTGATGAGAACAGCCAACTCACTGGAAAAGACCCTGATGCTGGGAAAGTTTGAGGAAAGAAGGAGAAGAGGGCATCAGAGGATGAGATGACTGTATGGCATCACTAATGCAATGGACCTGAACTTGGGCAAACTCTGGGAGATTGTGAGGGACAGGGAGGCCTGCCATGCTGCAGCCCATGGCGTCATAAAGAGTTAGACATCATTGGGTGACTGAATGACAAGTGAGAGAGATGGACAGTGAGAGAAGGGAGAAATAGGGCAAGGAAGAGGAATAAATAATAATTATAGTTTAAATAGATGGAATCTAATATAATCATCTAATATAATCATTTGTATATCCATCCAAAACTGGGTATAGATTATGTAATTAGTATGATAATAGTTTATATGTACAAACCTTTGAAACTCAGAGCCTCTAATTGCTTATATCTGTTAATTAATTACAGATTTTTTTAAGCATTTGATTCTCAGATTTTTTTTTAAGAATTTGAAAGATAGGAAAAGTTTAAGGAATACAGATTTTCTTGGCCTTATTCTGACAAGGAAAGCAAACATGGAAACAAGAATAATAAAATTCCTGTATTGATAGGATCACATCCAAAATAAATTGTGATTACATAAGCAGTGTGACTCAGACCCTACCTTGCTGGTGACTCTCATCCAAGGGAGGCTTTGGAGAAGAAAATAATTAAGGAAGAAGAAGAGCTGCTTCCGACTTCAAAAAAGCCAATCAGTGGTCCACATTTAACGTAACAAGGACTCAACATAGTTTTAATGTAAAAAGTGAAACTGAAAGTGTTAGTTGCTCAGTTGTGTCCAACTCTTTGCAACCACATAGACTGTGTCCTACCAGGCTCCTCTGCCCATGCATTTCTCCAGGCAAGCATACCAGAGTGGGTAACCATTTCCTTCTCCAGGGGGATCTTCCTGACCCAGGGATCAAACTCAACACTCCTGCATTGCAGGAAGATTCTTTACTGTCTGAGCCACAATGTAATAAATATTTATGGTTTAAAAGGAGTGGAAGACAGAATAAAATAATGAGAAGGAAAGGAGGGGACATGAAGAGAGAAATAAGCAAAGAGATGAGTAAAAATATTGTATGATATTTAAAATCATTTTCAGGGAGTAATATGAGTTTGCAAGTATGATAGAAGTTGAATCAACAAATCAAGGAAAAAGGTTTGGAATGCAGCATTATGAAATACCAGTCAGAAACTGTTTTTAATGTGTACAGGTAAGAGCCCTGTGCAAAAAATGTAAAATCATTGCAAGCATGATACAATCCTAGGAATTGGATTATTAGAAATTTGATGTGATAGACCTGCATTTTACCTCTGATGTGACAGGACTGCTTTCAATTCTAGGCTCCAAGTTTCTTATTTCCTCACCTCCTTTTGTGTCTAGTATAGGGGTATATGTAGGAAAGTCTGGGGAAATAGCAGAAAAGCCAAGTCTTTGGCAAAAATAACTCTTTTAGCAAGCCACTCCTTAATGATGTAAATGAACTCTACACGGGTTGAGATCTCTCTCTGTCTCTGTTTATCTTCCTCTCTCTCCAGTGTTCATTACAGTAACTCTTTACACTGACTCTTTCAGAATCATCTTAGATAAAGGAGCTATTACTGTCCTACTGGCTAGATGCTTACTTCTGGCAGGTTTAGGTAGAAATAGTCTTTAAATGGCTAGCAAGAATAATGAACCTTGCTTCACATTTGTCTCTCAATTTATTGAACATACCATTAATGCTCATACTCTAATGTCTTCGTGTTTTCCCTGTAACACTTTTTTTCTCTTTCAAAACTTACGCTTTCTCATAATTTTTCAGTCTTTTCCTTAACAGATTTTCCTTAAAAATACTTTAAAATATCCCTATTGATGGATATGATGGGATTTTTTTCCCCTATCATAACTCTACCACCTTAATTGTAATGATTTATTGTTTATTTGTTTAACATCAGATGTTCTCGACTGTAAACTCCCTAAGCATAAAGATGGTATATCTTTTAATCAGTACATATGCTCACCTATCATGATGTCTGAAACATGATAAGTGATCTTTTGTCAATCTTTTTTATCGATAAATTGGATCTTTTACCTATTATTTTTTTACCAATCAATTGGATCTTTTACCAATTGAATTAATTAATGCATGGATGGATAGATATGTGGATTGAGAGAAAATGTATTAATTAGTGTGATTTTCCTGAAAATTCACATGAATAAATTATATACACAAATAATGAAAGCACTGGCAATGTACTGAAGAAGAAATAAGAATTCTCACATACCTGTAAAAATAGCACAGGAAACATAAAAAAAAGGTATATGGTGTTGATGAAAATGTTGAAAACAATTGAAGCTGTTTTGTATATTTGTTCAAAATAAGAAAAAATAAGCATAACAAAATAACTCTGCTCTATTCTATGGTTTGACTGCTTCAACAATCTAGATCTGAATCAGCTGTTGCCTTAATTTCTCCAAAATATTTTTATGACTCAGAAAGAATTCAGGATGTCTTAACAGTCTTTACATAGGCCCCTACTGTTTCACTCAGGCTGCTGCTTCTCTGGATATGGTTACTGAATCTTGATCTCAATAATGACACTACTCTTTGAGGAACATCCTCTCTATTGTATCTAAGACCAGTTTTCTAGAATAGATTGAACTGGTAGTCTTTCGTAACGTTTTTCCTTTCTTTTCGGCAAAAATTCGATTCCCTACACACCAGGTTAGTGCAGTAGCACGGGTGAGAGAAACAAGCGAGACTATGCATTAGGGAGACAAGGGAGCAGGGTAAGCTTTGCCCCTTCTCTGCTCTCCCATTAGACTTGAAACAATATTTGAAAGAGTGATTTTCTCCTTGATTCATAAATTCAGATTAGTTTATCTATCAAATTTTGAAAGAGAAGTCAGAAGCATTTGTATTTCTATCAAAAATGGAGACCTCTTTGTTACAGCAGTATCAACAAATAATTAAAAAATAAATAAGCAAGAGGATGCAGTTGTAGACATGCTAAGAAGTTGTTCTTGATGGCATATCAATATATCTTTATTTCTAAATAAGAGTCTCAGTTTGATAATCAGATGTGTGTTATTTTATTACATTTTTCAACTTAAAACTGGCATAATGGGCTTGGGGATTCAGTATCTTGAGGATAAAAATTTAGGAACGTTGTCATTTCACATTATTGTGGGTTTAACTAAAAGTCTATGAAGCCTTAGCATTGCTAGATCAGGGACCAAACTGCTTGGAATTTGAATCCTGAATTATACCTTCTATTCTATTTTCTTTATTAAGAATTTTAAATCTTATGCATCATTGTCTCAACTGTAGAATGAGGATAATAATGATATGTAGTCCATATATTTATTCTTATTATTGAATCAGCTTATACAAATTAGAAAAACCTAGCAGTCTTTGGTGCTCAGTACTAAGTAGATGTTGGCAATGTTTTTTTCAACCTTCAGAACGCAACATATAACTGAGCAAGATGTTGTTATTGCATGAACAACTAAAACTACCTTGGTTGAAGACATCACTATGGATCATAGAATAAATAAATCAGAAATTAATAACTTCTTTACAATGGATCATTCTTCAGGGTACAGGGTAATATCAGAGTCAGATGTGGTGAAAAGGAGCTGAGTCTATATGTCCTGTTACTGGTGTTCGTGAAGAGGTGTCTTGTCACACAGCAGGAGATGGTCATGCTTGCAAAGTCCAGAAACAAGGGATTCTGTGAATAATATGAGTGCTCAGGTGCATGCTTTGGATCTCCAGTGATTTCATTATTTTCAACTTAATATTCTGTAGATTGGGCAGTTTTATAAAATCCTAGTTCCTACCATTCTTGGATATATTTACATGTGCACTTTTGTATTCCACTCTATCTCAATCTATCAGGCATATATTAATAATCATTGAAAATTAAAACCCATGTGAGACAAAGTCACTCCACTCAACAAGACTGAGTATAATTTCTGTCATGTGGCAAAGAGTTCTGTATTTAAATGTCATTCTTTACAGGGTCAATGACCATTAGAGTCAAGCTTCTGCTAAGTGCTAGTTAGTGATCTTGATGATGAAAAATACACTTTTAAATTTGTTAACTTAAGAGACCATTTATTATTATGCCATATAACTGTAGCACTATTATTCCAAACGTAATGGATGAGATGGGTCATGAGACTATTTTATGTCCTCAGGTTCATCCTAACTCACATAATTGTTTTTAAAAACCACACCTTTAACTACCTATTATATATAATCATCATTCTTCCTCCCTGTGACAGATTAAAGCCGTTTGCAAGTTATAAAACTGATTTAATTCTGGGTAGTAAATGCCTTTCCTCAAAATTTAAACATCTTTTTCTTTTTTTTATATAAAGAATATTTCTTGGTGATAAATATCATTTGGTTTCTGGAGCTTTTACGGATTTGATTATTTTTTATTTAAACTCAGTACATTTCCATTTTTTTCATAAGAGAATTGAGTTGCTTATTTTTCTGCAGTTACAAGATGATTACTTCCTTTCCCTCTTGAGACATATATATGAATAAGAGAGGCTATTCTTGGAAAAAGTTGGATCCAGAAGAGGGTGCTGAAGTTATATGGTATTTACAACAAAGAAAACATAAATAAATAAAATTTTTAAAAATGCCCTGAAGTAAATCCAATTATGCATCCAAGCTTTATACTTTCAGTCAATAATGCTGCTATTTTAGTTTTGCTGTTCTCCCATGTTCTCTCCATTTTATAAATCTATTTGGTGTGGTGGCTGGTGGTAACTTAGCAGATATTTGATTTCAACAATTATACCTGACTGCAATTCTACTCTTATAATTAGGTGGCACTATATCCTGCATAAAATACATTCTCAAGAAAACATAATTCACCTTTATAGCAGAACAACAAATATTGAGTAATTGAAAAGGATATATAGTACCTTGATATACTTAAAACAATTAGCCTTTAGTTGTAAGAACTTTTACACATCACATACTTTTTCCCCAAATTTTGTAGAATGGGAAATTGTGGTTCCAAATGATAAACTAATATGCCATTAGTCTGGGTATAACTGCCAGATCTAAGACTTGAATTCAAATATTTCTATTCCAGATATTAAGATATCTCTTTAAAAAACTAACATATGTGTAAAACCAAATAAGTCATTCTTTACAGGGTCAATGACCATTAGAGTCAAGCTTCTGCTAAGTGCTAGTTAGTGATCTTGATGATGAAAAATACACTTTTAAATTTGTTAACTTAAGAGACCATTTATTATTATGCCATATAACTGTAGCACTATTATTCCAAACGTAATGGATGAGATGGGTCATGAGACTATTTTATGTCCTCAGGTTCATCCTAACTCACATAATTGTTTTTAAAAACCACACCTTTAACTACCTATTATATATAATCATCATTCTTCCTCCCTGTGACAGATTAAAGCCGTTTGCAAGTTATAAAACTGATTTAATTCTGGGTAGTAAATGCCTTTCCTCAAAATTTAAACATCTTTTCTTTTTTTTATATAAAGAATATTTCTTGGTGATAAATATCATTTGGTTTCTGGAGCTTTTACGGATTTGATTATTTTTTATTTAAACTCAGTACATTTCCATTTTTTTCATAAGAGAATTGAGTTGCTTATTTTTCTGCAGTTACAAGATGATTACTTCCTTTCCCTCTTGAGACATATATATGAATAAGAGAGGCTATTCTTGGAAAAAGTTGGATCCAGAAGAGGGTGCTGAAGTTATATGGTATTTACAACAAAGAAAACATAAATAAATAAAATTTTTAAAAATGCCCTGAAGTAAATCCAATTATGCATCCAAGCTTTATACTTTCAGTCAATAATGCTGCTATTTTAGTTTTGCTGTTCTCCCATGTTCTCTCCATTTTATAAATCTATTTGGTGTGGTGGCTGGTGGTAACTTAGCAGATATTTGATTTCAACAATTATACCTGACTGCAATTCTACTCTTATAATTAGGTGGCACTATATCCTGCATAAAATACATTCTCAAGAAAACATAATTCACCTTTATAGCAGAACAACAAATATTGAGTAATTGAAAAGGATATATAGTACCTTGATATACTTAAAACAATTAGCCTTTAGTTGTAAGAACTTTTACACATCACATACTTTTTCCCCAAATTTTGTAGAATGGGAAATTGTGGTTCCAAATGATAAACTAATATGCCATTAGTCTGGGTATAACTGCCAGATCTAAGACTTGAATTCAAATATTTCTATTCCAGATATTAAGATATCTCTTTAAAAAACTAACATATGTGTAAAACCAAAATAAGATAACTCTACTATAACTTATGATTTATAATATAATCAAGATAGAAAACTACATATTATACTTATGTTGCAATAAATTATCTTAAAGGTGTCCCAGACATGAAAGATGGACATTTAAGTCTGTAAGACTCAATGGTGAAGTTTCCCAGGTGTATCCCACATGCCAAAAAGTGGCTGACCAGTGTGTCCTATTAGGAACCAACACTCTGGAGCACGTGCACCCAGAATCAATGCTCTGCAACGAGAGAGCCCACTGTGATGGGAGGCCCACACAGGCCAAAGAATAGATGGATGAAAGATAACTGATGACAAAAAAAAATCAACTGTGGCTACTGAAATTTATTCAATTTTAATGAAAATAAGTTCAATGCATTTATTCTTCATTCATAATCTTTGAAATAATGTAACATATCTCCATATAATCACTGAGGTAATGTTTATGTACAATAGGAAGTAAAGATTAGATAATAATTTAATTTGAAAAATGCAGTCAAGTTATATGTGTTGTATATTTTTGTTTATACAATTTTGTCTCAGGTATGAACTGGGGTGTGTTTATCTTTATGTTTTACCTTTTTTTCCTCTAAGTTCAGTGAATTGATTCAGTTACAAGTTTTGGCAAATGCTACAGTTCTATGTTTTATGATTTTTCCTATATTCTTATAATTTATAAAGATCATAAAGTGAAAAAGAATAGTCGCTTCCTTACCAAGGTGATAGTCTAATGGGAAAGATGTGTGTGGTGAAATCATTTCAATACCTAAATTAGAGAGGTGCCCAAGAAGTCATAGGATCACTGAGAAAAAGCATTAAAGGTAGCTGTCAACTTGAAAAATAATGCCCAAACTTGTCTTTCTTGGTGTAATTCTTTTAAATCCTTTGCTTGTTTTATGTTTAAGAAATGTTGCAAAACATAACTGTCGTTATCTTCAAAAGTTATATACACTGATGGAGGAAGTTTGCTGGATCTCAGACTCTTGTAACTGTCCTGTATGTGGACATCTTTTTCCCTTAACCATCACTTCTTTTTCTGTAGAACAGGAATTTGAGAAAAATAAATATTGTTTTTCTTCTGTAGCCCATATGCTGAACTAGCCCTGTGGAAGTGAACTGCTCTAGATGTTATGTAGGTGGCCAAGACCTTTAAAGCTATTAAAACTCTAACTTACCCACTCAAATATGATTTATAATATAATCAAGATAGAAAACTACATATTATACTTATGTTGCAATAAATTATCTTAAAGGTGTCCCAGACATGAAAGATGGACATTTAAGTCTGTAAGACTCAATGGTGAAGTTTCCCAGGTGTATCCCACATGCCAAAAAGTGGCTGACCAGTGTGTCCTATTAGGAACCAACACTCTGGAGCACGTGCACCCAGAATCAATGCTCTGCAACGAGAGAGCCCACTGTGATGGGAGGCCCACACAGGCCAAAGAATAGATGGATGAAAGATAACTGATGACAAAAAAAAATCAACTGTGGCTACTGAAATTTATTCAATTTTAATGAAAATAAGTTCAATGCATTTATTCTTCATTCATAATCTTTGAAATAATGTAACATATCTCCATATAATCACTGAGGTAATGTTTATGTACAATAGGAAGTAAAGATTAGATAATAATTTAATTTGAAAAATGCAGTCAAGTTATATGTGTTGTATATTTTTGTTTATACAATTTTGTCTCAGGTATGAACTGGGGTGTGTTTATCTTTATGTTTTACCTTTTTTTCCTCTAAGTTCAGTGAATTGATTCAGTTACAAGTTTTGGCAAATGCTACAGTTCTATGTTTTATGATTTTTCCTATATTCTTATAATTTATAAAGATCATAAAGTGAAAAAGAATAGTCGCTTCCTTACCAAGGTGATAGTCTAATGGGAAAGATGTGTGTGGTGAAATCATTTCAATACCTAAATTAGAGAGGTGCCCAAGAAGTCATAGGATCACTGAGAAGAGCATTAAAGGTAGCTGTCAACTTGAAAAATAATGCCCAAACTTGTCTTTCTTGGTGTAATTCTTTTAAATCCTTTGCTTGTTTTATGTTTAAGAAATGTTGCAAAACATAACTGTCGTTATCTTCAAAAGTTATATACACTGATGGAGGAAGTTTGCTGGATCTCAGACTCTTGTAACTGTCCTGTATGTGGACATCTTTTTCCCTTAACCATCACTTCTTTTTCTGTAGAACAGGAATTTGAGAAAAATAAATATTGTTTTTCTTCTGTAGCCCATATGCTGAACTAGCCCTGTGGAAGTGAACTGCTCTAGATGTTATGTAGGTGGCCAAGACCTTTAAAGCTATTAAAACTCTAACTTACCCACTCAAATAGAGTTGGATAAATTCATATTCCACTTATCATACTGCCCTGTAACTATTGAATTGCTTGCCTGTATCTCCCAGATCCTATCAATTCTTCAAAAACAAAGATTTTCTTATGTATTTCTCTAGTCGTTTAGTCTGGCATTTTAACAAGCACATAGTTCAATATGCTCAATAGATACATGCTGAATTGGTTAGAACAGGATTTAAATCCACCTCCTGAAAATAATTTTTTTTTTTTTTTCTCTGTTAGGATACCAATATGGAACAGATCTGCTGACAAACTACAGTAACTATTGAGAGACTTAGGTGTTGTATACCAAAGATACCATAGTTAAATAACATAGTTAAAATATAGAGATTTTATTTTATTTATTTTATTTTTATAGAGATTTTAAACAAAAAAATGATGGGTGAAAAGTGGGAGTAATCAATTATAGGGCAGTAAAAAGAAACAAAATAGAAAAATAAAGTTAAAAAAATTAAAATACAAAATATGTGTATAATTTGAGTAGGTTCAAGTCCTCTATTTATTGAACTTTTGTCTAGATGTTCTATCCATTACTGAAAGTAGAGTATTGAAGTCTCTAACTCATTATAGAACTACTCTCCCTTTCTCCCATTAATTCTATAAATATTTGCTTTGTATTTTTGGAGTTCTACTTACTGGTGCATATACGTTGAAAACTGTTACATCTGCATGATGAATGGTCTCTTTTATCAATATATAGTGCTCTTCTTTATCTTTTATGTTTTTTTAATTTACAGTGTATTTTATTATTGTAGTGTATTTTATTAATATACACCATACTGATATTCTGATACTAGTATAGCCACCCCAGCTCTCCTTAGGTTACTAGTTTTCATGTGCTATTTTTCACCATTTTACCTTCAACTTTGGGCCCCAAATCAATCTTTTATAGTCAGTATTTTGTTGGATCATGTCTTTGCCTTTCTGTCAATCTCTGCTTTATTGGAAAATTAATTCCTCTCCTTTTAAAGTACTATATTGGCCAAAAAGCTTGGGTTTTTCCAAAACATGAACAAACTTTTCAGTCAACCCAATAATTAATGATAAGAAAGTACTTTTTCTAGGTTGCTGTTTGTTTTCTGTATGTTTTATACCTTTTTGTCCCTCATTATCTCCATCACTGCTTTCATGTTAGTTTTTAGTAGAATTTTCTTTTGATTTCTTTCTCCTCTCTTTTCTTCTTTCTCTGTGTGCACATTTTTTGGATATTTTCTTAGGTGATACAGTGATGATGTGTTAAAGACCTCACATATGTGTAGTGTGTTGAGCACTGTGCTGATGTGTTTTAGTGTCTTCTTCTCCATATTAGGTAACTTCTTGAAGAAAGCAGTGATGATTGAGACCAGGTGCATGAGGGCCAGCGGCTGACCTCAATGACTCCCCTGTATTTACCCATTTTACAGATGAAGAAACTGTGGCTTAGAAGCTTTGAAAGATTGAGTGACTTGCCAGGTTCACAGAGGGATGGCTGAATTGGCAGCTGGGTGCAGCTGAGGAAAGGGTTAGAGAGGAAGGGCTAGTAGTCCTTAGATTGATACCCAGCAGGGCTCAATACATATGTACTACATAAGAAGTGTAGCTCAACCTGATGACTGGACCAGACTACAAGAGGAAAGTGCAAAGTCCTGCTTCTGCTTCCCAGTGCCAGTGCCCAAAGCAGCTGCTCATTTCACGTGCTGATTCACAATCCCCTTCTACTTACCCATCTTCCTTGAAGTTAGGCCAGAGTCTCTGTCCCTGATTGAGTTCATGGCTAGGCTGATCACGGTGTGCCTCCCTGTAGACGTTGAGTCTTGCCTTTTAATCCAAGATATATCCCTGGTAAACACGTGGGTCTCACTTCCTTGGAATTTCTGGAAAGGGGAAGCAATGATTCATCTAGTATAGCCACCCCAGCTCTCCTTAGGTTACTAGTTTTCATGTGCTATTTTTCACCATTTTACCTTCAACTTTGGGCCCCAAATCAATCTTTTATAGTCAGTATTTTGTTGGATCATGTCTTTGCCTTTCTGTCAATCTCTGCTTTATTGGAAAATTAATTCCTCTCCTTTTAAAGTACTATATTGGCCAAAAAGCTTGGGTTTTTCCAAAACATGAACAAACTTTTCAGTCAACCCAATAATTAATGATAAGAAAGTACTTTTTCTAGGTTGCTGTTTGTTTTCTGTATGTTTTATACCTTTTTGTCCCTCATTATCTCCATCACTGCTTTCATGTTAGTTTTTAGTAGAATTTTCTTTTGATTTCTTTCTCCTCTCTTTTCTTCTTTCTCTGTGTGCACATTTTTTGGATATTTTCTTAGGTGATACAGTGATGATGTGTTAAAGACCTCACATATGTGTAGTGTGTTGAGCACTGTGCTGATGTGTTTTAGTGTCTTCTTCTCCATATTAGGTAACTTCTTGAAGAAAGCAGTGATGATTGAGACCAGGTGCATGAGGGCCAGCGGCTGACCTCAATGACTCCCCTGTATTTACCCATTTTACAGATGAAGAAACTGTGGCTTAGAAGCTTTGAAAGATTGAGTGACTTGCCAGGTTCACAGAGGGATGGCTGAATTGGCAGCTGGGTGCAGCTGAGGAAAGGGTTAGAGAGGAAGGGCTAGTAGTCCTTAGATTGATACCCAGCAGGGCTCAATACATATGTACTACATAAGAAGTGTAGCTCAACCTGATGACTGGACCAGACTACAAGAGGAAAGTGCAAAGTCCTGCTTCTGCTTCCCAGTGCCAGTGCCCAAAGCAGCTGCTCATTTCACGTGCTGATTCACAATCCCCTTCTACTTACCCATCTTCCTTGAAGTTAGGCCAGAGTCTCTGTCCCTGATTGAGTTCATGGCTAGGCTGATCACGGTGTGCCTCCCTGTAGACGTTGAGTCTTGCCTTTTAATCCAAGATATATCCCTGGTAAACACGTGGGTCTCACTTCCTTGGAATTTCTGGAAAGGAAGCAATGATTACAATGGAGAATGGTGGCAGTGGGACAGGTCAAGGGAAGTGCATGTGGACAATATTGGAGATATTTAACTGGGGTCCCAGAAAGTTACTCCCCTTCCAGGAATGGGGGATGGTCGGGATCTGCTTCTGCACCACTAATATCTGGGGAAAGAACAGTGATACACTGGTATGACAAGGCTAGACAGTACAGGCTAGGGGACAGCTGTAACTTTTCCAGGGAGGCTCCCCAGAACAGCTTTCAGCTCTAACTAGGAAGAACCTGTAGGTCCTTAAGTTCCTAGCCAAATTATGCTTTCCTATACCGTCTCACAAAGGGAAGATCATGCCATGTCTTAAGGGTTCTGCCTAGGTTCAAGATGCAATGTGAAAAGTACTGGTTATAAATTTGAGGAAGCCAACAAAGGTTGTGGTCAAAGCAGATCTTAGTGCAGGAGTGTCAATAGCAGATTGATGTTTGCCATGCCAGTTGACAGGACCTGCTGAATGCACAGCCAGCCCCATTGGTGAAAGGGGTGTCATGGTGCAATCTCTGACCTCCAGGCCCTTCTGGAATTGGGACAGAAGCCAGCCTTGTAGTTGCCATGGGAAGAGTTAACAGCTCTTCTTTTCCAGATGGATGCTGAGCTTGGTGGATGCTGAGCAGCAGAGAAAAACTGTAACACTTCCCTGGTCTTTTGGGGACCCACATAGTCCCACTTCTTCCCCTAATCACCCAGGGGCCCACAGCATCTAGCCCTTGGGGTGCTGTCCGTGTCAAGTCATGTGAAGGAACTGCCACAGAACAAGGGTGGATAGAAGGTGGGTGCTCCCCTGTACTTGCCACATCTGGTCTGGGTTACAGTTTGGTGGGAATCATGCTACATTTCCTTGTTGGGAAACCATGATTCAAGATGCTCGGTGGTGAGACCAGCCAAGAGGCCTGGGAGTCAGTGAGGCTCCAAGCCGTTGGGCTGCCAACCACCACTATTTTCTCATCAAGAGGTCACAGAGAAACCTTGCCTCCCCAGGCAGGGAACGAAATGAGAGAGGGATGGGTAGCAACGTTTACAGGAAAGGTATTGATGATTCACCATGGGAAACAGCAGTAAGCATGTCGTGGGCGCTGGTCAGGCTTTGGAACTGAGCACCTGGACATCTCAGAGGCAAGAAAATGCTTGTTACTAGATTATCCTTTCCTTTTATTTTTCTGAAAATTTTCAAGTGGAAGTGCATGTGGACAATATTGGAGATATTTAACTGGGGTCCCAGAAAGTTACTCCTTCCAGGAATGGGGATGGTCGGGATCTGCTTCTGCACCACTAATATCTGGGGAAAGAACAGTGATACACTGGTATGACAAGGCTAGACAGTACAGGCTAGGGGACAGCTGTAACTTTTCCAGGAGGCTCCCAGAACAGCTTTCAGCTCTAACTAGGAAGAACCTGTAGGTCCTTAAGTTCCTAGCCAAATTATGCTTTCCTATACCGTCTCACAAAGGGAAGATCATGCCATGTCTTAAGGGTTCTGCCTAGGTTCAAGATGCAATGTGAAAAGTACTGGTTATAAATTTGAGGAAGCCAACAAAGGTTGTGGTCAAAGCAGATCTTAGTGCAGGAGTGTCAATAGCAGATTGATGTTTGCCATGCCAGTTGACAGGACCTGCTGAATGCACAGCCAGCCCCATTGGTGAAAGGGGTGTCATGGTGCAATCTCTGACCTCCAGGCCCTTCTGGAATTGGGACAGAAGCCAGCCTTGTAGTTGCCATGGGAAGAGTTAACAGCTCTTCTTTTCCAGATGGATGCTGAGCTTGGTGGATGCTGAGCAGCAGAGAAAAACTGTAACACTTCCCTGGTCTTTTGGGGACCCACATAGTCCCACTTTTTCCCCCTAATCACCCAGGGGCCCACAGCATCTAGCCCTTGGGGTGCTGTCCGTGTCAAGTCATGTGAAGGAACTGCCACAGAACAAGGGTGGATAGAAGGTGGGTGCTCCCCTGTACTTGCCACATCTGGTCTGGGTTACAGTTTGGTGGGAATCATGCTACATTTCCTTGTTGGGAAACCATGATTCAAGATGCTCGGTGGTGAGACCAGCCAAGAGGCCTGGGAGTCAGTGAGGCTCCAAGCCGTTGGGCTGCCAACCACCACTATTTTCTCATCAAGAGGTCACAGAGAAACCTTGCCTCCCCAGGCAGGGAACGAAATGAGAGAGGGATGGGTAGCAACGTTTACAGGAAAGGTATTGATGATTCACCATGGGAAACAGCAGTAAGCATGTGCGCGGGGCGCTGGTCAGGCTTTGGAACTGAGCACCTGGACATCTCAGAGGCAAGAAAATGCTTGTTACTAGATTATCCTTTCCTCATTTTTCTGAATAGTGTCTTCAGATGCCCAAAAATTAACTTTTACAAAGTTTGATTTATCATTTTCCTTTAAAATTTGTATGTTTTGTGTCTTACTAGGAAATATTTGCTAACCCAAGGCCACACATGATTTCCCCAAGTTTTCTAAGTTTCTGTTTTTAGCTTGTATATACAAATCTGTATAATCCATTTGAAATTACTTTTTGTTTCATGATGTAGGAGTGAAAGTTATTTATTTTTTCTGTATGGGTATCCAGTTACTTGAGGATCTTTTGTTGGGAAAGCCTTACTTATCCCAATGAATTACTCTGGCATTTTAATGAAACTAAATTGAATCTGTGTACATGTGGGTCGTCATGAGCCCCCATACAAACACACTTTCTGTTCCTATAACTTATCCAATAACTATCTATGCTTGCAGCAATACTGTACAGTCTTGATTACAGTATAACAGTAAAAGTCCTTAATTTTACGCTTTTATTTTTAAAATTTATATTGGCTTTTTAATGTCACTTTTTATGTGTATAAATTGAGAATAAGCTAGTGAGAGTCTATAAATAAGCCTAATGAGGTTTTGTTTGGGATAATGTTAAGTCTATAAATCACTTTGGGGAGACTTATTTCTTTAACAAAATAGAGTCTCACAAATCATGAAAATGATGTACCATTCACATAGACCTGCTTTAATTTTCAGTAATATTTTGTAGATTTTACAGTATAGGACTTGCACATCTTTACTAAAATTGCTCCTGAGTATTTTCTTTTAATGAGACTATGAATGGTTAGAAACCATTGAGTGTGATTTATGCTGCATTACTCACTTCTAGTATATATAAAATAAACTGATATAAATTGAAAATTCCTGGGCTCCAAACCACCACTATTTTCTCATCAAGCAGAAACCTTGCCTCCCCAGGCAGGAACGAAATGAGAGAGGGATGGGTAGCAACGTTTACAGGAAAGGTATTGATGATTCACCATGGGAAACAGCAGTAAGCATGTCTGGGCGCTGGTCAGGCTTTGGAACTGAGCACCTGGACATCTCAGAGGCAAGAAAATGCTTGTTACTAGATTATCCTTTCCTCATTTTTCTGAATAGTGTCTTCAGATGCCCAAAAATTAACTTTTACAAAGTTTGATTTATCATTTTCCTTTAAAATTTGTATGTTTTGTGTCTTACTAGGAAATATTTGCTAACCCAAGGCCACACATGATTTCCCCAAGTTTTCTAAGTTTCTGTTTTTAGCTTGTATATACAAATCTGTATAATCCATTTGAAATTACTTTTTGTTTCATGATGTAGGAGTGAAAGTTATTTATTTTTTCTGTATGGGTATCCAGTTACTTGAGGATCTTTTGTTGGGAAAGCCTTACTTATCCCAATGAATTACTCTGGCATTTTAATGAAACTAAATTGAATCTGTGTACATGTGGGTCGTCATGAGCCCCCATACAAACACACTTTCTGTTCCTATAACTTATCCAATAACTATCTATGCTTGCAGCAATACTGTACAGTCTTGATTACAGTATAACAGTAAAAGTCCTTAATTTTACGCTTTTATTTTTAAAATTTATATTGGCTTTTTAATGTCACTTTTTATGTGTATAAATTGAGAATAAGCTAGTGAGAGTCTATAAATAAGCCTAATGAGGTTTTGTTTGGGATAATGTTAAGTCTATAAATCACTTTGGGGAGACTTATTTCTTTAACAAAATAGAGTCTCACAAATCATGAAAATGATGTACCATTCACATAGACCTGCTTTAATTTTCAGTAATATTTTGTAGATTTTACAGTATAGGACTTGCACATCTTTACTAAAATTGCTCCTGAGTATTTTCTTTTAATGAGACTATGAATGGTTAGAAACCATTGAGTGTGATTTATGCTGCATTACTCACTTCTAGTATATATAAAATAAACTGATATAAATTGATTTCCTAGTCTACAAATTTATTGCATCTACTTAGTTAATTCTAGTAGAATTTTATAATTTTTAAAATTATTTTCTACATATACAGTAATACATTTTGAAAGTAGTTTTTAAATTCCTTTCCAATAAGTTTACTATTTATTTATTTGTTTTATGCCTCATTTTTGTATTACTGTAGCATATTTACATAGCCTCCTTGAAGTCTTTTATGGTTAAGTTCAAGATGTGAGTCTTCTTGAAAGGTTTTATTTATTAGATTTTCCTCTGAAAGTGGGACACAGTTTTCTGTTTCATTGCTTGTCTAGTAATTTTGTTTTTATTATTTTTTAAATTCATTTAAAATGTAAACTGTACAAGTTTAAGGTGTGCAGTATTTTGATTTCATACATTTAT
This sequence comes from Tragulus kanchil, assembly GCA_022376925.1. Taxonomy (NCBI): domain Eukaryota; kingdom Metazoa; phylum Chordata; class Mammalia; order Artiodactyla; family Tragulidae; genus Tragulus; species Tragulus kanchil. Next base: position 127,344,888 of record JAIOJX010000028.1, read on the forward strand.
ATAGTGATATGCTTATCACTATTGTGTTAGCAAATACCTCTAAGGTGTCACATAATTATTACTGTTTTGATTGTGAGAACAATTAAATTCTAATCTCTTGAAAAATTTGAGCTTTATAATACAGTATGGTTAGTTATAATCACTATTCTGGGCATTACATTTCAAGGATGTATTTATCTTCTCACAAGTAGCAAGGAAGATGCTTAAAGGTAGTAATTTTGGTTTAAAGCTTTGGACATTTTATATAGTTAGTTTCTGAATTTTAGTAGCCAGTGGACTTATTAGTAGTTGCCTGCATAGTTGTTGCTGTCATTATTTTTGCCTGACTGTGTGAATCTCTCCTGTATACAAGTTGTTTAGATTCTGTGTCACATGATTTGTTATTTCAGTATTCACATGTTGGATTTTCGTTTACTATTATCTGCAACGATAATATTCTGTCTCTATAGTGCTAATTTCTTGTCCTTTCTTTTCCATTCTAAGAGTTTTTTTTCAAACTTGCTTCACAACTGATGAGTTGTTCTAATGGTTTATCGCATTTTTTGTTTGTTTGTTTTTAATTGGATTGGATTCTGTTCTTTACTTTTTTTAGTATCAGTATAAATAGATCTGTCCTTTCCAGGACATTTTTCCTAATTTTTTGTACTGCTTTTTTTTTTTTTTTTTTTTTTGCCGCTTCTATTGGTCTTTCATTATCCATCTTTTGCTCTTTGGCCCATGTGGGCCTCCCATCACAGTGGTCTCTCTCACTGCAAAGCACCGGTTCTGGGCGCATGCGCGCCAGAGCTCTGGTTCAGTAGTCAGACACATCTGTCCAGTCGCTCCGCAGCACGTCGGATCTTCCCAGGCCAGGGATCAAACTGGTGCCCTTTGCACTGCAAGGAGGTGTCTTTACCCACTGGACCACCAGGGAAGCCCTCTTCTACTGCTTTTTATGTTAACCAGTTTTCTCCTGATTATCTTAGATGTTATGTTTTGAAGCCACATATTCTTGTTACCTATTTAAAAAGACTACGAAGATTATCCAATAATAGGGAGTAGGGAGGACCTGTTCACTCTTCAGCCTCCTAACAAAGTTTTTTAAATTTTACAATTCTCCAGTTAGAAGTGAACTCAAGAAACACCAGACTTTTATCATGTTTCTTGATTTTCTTTCCCACTGGTGTCTTACCTTTATTCTGTTTGTCTGATTTTCAAGTTCCTAAAGCTTTTGTGGTACACAAAGTCTAAATTCTATTCCATTTTGTGACTAGACATCTCTAAATATACAATGCTACTACCAGTCAGGTCCCAATTCCAGCTTGTGGCTTGTGATACTTAAAACTACTTATCCTACTTGAAAAATATACCATGACTATGAAAAATATGGAATTTCAGAGGTTGACAGGAGGGGGTAATCTTTTAAGACAATTCACTAAGTGAGATAGTAATGCCTGGCCTCGTCTCTGAGCATTTGCTGCTCTAAGTTTTTGTGTAAGTGTATGGTAAGTGAGAGACAAAAGAATGCAATGACTTTCTAGCTTTTTCCTTGATGTCTTCCCATGAAGCAACTATGGCACATGCTATAAGTTTGATTTCAGTTAGATTTCTTAGCCATATCTTATCATTTATAAGAGATTCCCTCTTACATTCCGTCAGTTTGTCTTTCTTTATTGCTGAGAGCTTTCATTTTTCTATATATCCATGCATAAAAAATTTGGAGACTCTACAGTGGTGGATGCTTAGCCATGTGTCATTTTGATCTAGGTGTGTCTAGAGATACTTTTGAAAGCTTTATCATGATTGAACCCCGTCTATTCCCTTTGACAGAAAAATCTCCTTCATTTTCTTTTGTGAGGTTATGTGGAGAAGCTGAGCTATAAATCCCTCATCCTCCTCTTGTGTTTTCATAAGCCATCTTTACCTTCCAGTAAAACTTTGATTTCAGAGCTTTTGAAGTATATTTCCAAAAATCTTGCTAGCAGACTGTGTCCAAATTCCAAAAGAGATTATAAGAACTAGACTCACTTTTGACAATATTTCAAGTAGTTTATAATATGTAAAACAAGACATTTTATCTCAATGTATTCTGTTGCTTTGTGGATGAAGGGATGTAAATTAAAGAAGAAAATTACTATGATTTTTAAAAGTAATTAATAGGTGAAGAGAAATTATGATTTTAATCATATTTCAATGATTTCTCTGTTCTCTTCAAGGTTTTAGATTTCTCTAAAGATGGATAGCTCTCTTCTTTCCTTATCAGTGATTCATTTGTGCTGGCAAGAAATAATTATTCAGTTAATTATTAGTATGGTTTTCTAAGTTTAAATAAGCAAACATATTAAGTATCAATCTATTCAATGCTTCAGAAATAGATGTCCAAATTAAATATTGGTATTTATAAATACACACTCAAATGTGATATCTTTTGCTTTTGCTATGTGGAATTTGCCATAAAATATGATGAATAGAGTCAGGAGACTCAAGGTCTCACTTTGTTTTCTTCAGTTATTGTTTGTATAAGTCTGAGTAGATGTCTTTATTTTTCTAAGACAATATTTTATATTTTATAATATATTTTTATATATTTTATATTATTTTTTATTGTATTTTTTTCTAATACAATATTATTCTGTACTTCAGAACACTGATAGAATAGCTGTGTTTCTTTTATAATATCTCCCATCCCTAGGGTTAAACTTGTAGTAGTATACGAGATTAATTTAATATTTGGTCTTCCCCAGTGGCCCTATGATGAAGAATCTCCAGCTGCCAATGCAGGAAATGAAAGAGATGCAAGTTTGATCCCTGGGTCCAGAACATCCCTGGAGGAAGGCATGGGAAGCCACTCCAGTATTCTTTCCTGGAGTTGAATGATCCACTGGAGTAGGTGTGTCTAGAGATACTTTTGAAAGCTTTATCATGATTGAACCCCGTCTATTCCCTTTGACAGAAAAATCTCCTTCATTTTCTTTTGTGAGGTTATGTGGAGAAGCTGAGCTATAAATCTCATCCTCCTCTTGTGTTTTCATAAGCCATTTTTTTTGTTCCAATATTTCCAAAAATCTTGCTAGCAGACTGTGTCCAAATTCCAAAAGAGATTATAAGAACTAGACTCACTTTTGACAATATTTCAAGTAGTTTATAATATGTAAAACAAGACATTTTATCTCAATGTATTCTGTTGCTTTGTGGATGAAGGGATGTAAATTAAAGAAGAAAATTACTATGATTTTTAAAAGTAATTAATAGGTGAAGAGAAATTATGATTTTAATCATATTTCAATGATTTCTCTGTTCTCTTCAAGGTTTTAGATTTCTCTAAAGATGGATAGCTCTCTTCTTTCCTTATCAGTGATTCATTTGTGCTGGCAAGAAATAATTATTCAGTTAATTATTAGTATGGTTTTCTAAGTTTAAATAAGCAAACATATTAAGTATCAATCTATTCAATGCTTCAGAAATAGATGTCCAAATTAAATATTGGTATTTATAAATACACACTCAAATGTGATATCTTTTGCTTTTGCTATGTGGAATTTGCCATAAAATATGATGAATAGAGTCAGGAGACTCAAGGTCTCACTTTGTTTTCTTCAGTTATTGTTTGTATAAGTCTGAGTAGATGTCTTTATTTTTCTAAGACAATATTTTATATTTTATAATATATTTTTATATATTTTATATTATTTTTTATTGTATTTTTTTCTAATACAATATTATTCTGTACTTCAGAACACTGATAGAATAGCTGTGTTTCTTTTATAATATCTCCCATCCCTAGGGTTAAACTTGTAGTAGTATACGAGATTAATTTAATATTTGGTCTTCCCCAGTGGCCCTATGATGAAGAATCTCCAGCTGCCAATGCAGGAAATGAAAGAGATGCAAGTTTGATCCCTGGGTCCAGAACATCCCCTGGAGGAAGGCATGGGAAGCCACTCCAGTATTCTTTCCTGGAGAATTCCATGGGCAGAGGACCCTGACAGGCTACAGTCCATAGGGCCACAAAGAGTTGGACACAACTCAGCATACATATATGAGATTAATTTTAGGCTATAGAGTGACATCAAAATAGATGTCATTATCATAAGTAATACTAACCATTCAGTTTATAGAATGATTCTGGATGCACACTTGCTTACTACTTATATGGATAAATGGAGAAGTGTATCTAACTGCAGTTAAGCCCTTAAAGTATCCTCCCAAATGATAACTTTGATTTCAGTCACTCTGCATGCCATTTCACCTTAGACAATTCACTGATCATTTTTTTTTATGGTTCCCAGTAGAAAAGATTTAAAACATCTTACATGGCAACTGGAGTACTTCATAAGATTTCTCTTTATGACTTTCTATAATCTTACCTCTAGTACTGAACCTGAACATATTTTGTGTTTTTTTAAGTACAAAATTGCTTGTTAATACTCAAACATGCCAGGGTATTTCTTGACTTTTTTTTTTCTCATAGCTTTCAATATCAGGGAAATAACCTAATCTTTTTGTTTGTCCATCAGAAGTCACCGTGTAATTTTACCATCAAACATTTCCCTCTCTGGGATTCATGCCACATTTGCTAAAGTCAAATATAAATGCTACCTCTATAATGCTCACTTACTGTTTTGTTGAAGCCTTTATGTATTTTCCTAATATTCCTAGTTGGGTTGTTAATTGTGTATTCACTAGGTAATGAAAGCATTGTGAACAGGAACCAACTGTTCTCAGATTTGACATAAATGCAGAATACGTTTCTTGCAAATAAATGAGCTCAAGTTGTGAGCATTCATACAGCTGAATGATATGAGGCAGATTATTTAGCTTTTCTTTATCTCAGTTGGCACATTGATCAAATTGAGATTGTAACATCCAGGGGAGAAAGCTGGTTAATGCAAATCATTGATTATTACGAGTTTAAATTTATTTGGTCTTCCCAGTGGCCCTATGATGAAGAATCTCCAGCTGCCAATGCAGGAAATGAAAGAGATGCAAGTTTGATCCCTGGGTCCAGAACATCCCCTGGAGGAAGGCATGGGAAGCCACTCCAGTATTCTTTCCTGGAGAATTCCATGGGCAGAGGACCCTGACAGGCTACAGTCCATAGGGCCACAAAGAGTTGGACACAACTCAGCATACATATATGAGATTAATTTTAGGCTATAGAGTGACATCAAAATAGATGTCATTATCATAAGTAATACTAACCATTCAGTTTATAGAATGATTCTGGATGCACACTTGCTTACTACTTATATGGATAAATGGAGAAGTGTATCTAACTGCAGTTAAGCCCTTAAAGTATCCTCCCAAATGATAACTTTGATTTCAGTCACTCTGCATGCCATTTCACCTTAGACAATTCACTGATCATTTTTTTTTATGGTTCCCAGTAGAAAAGATTTAAAACATCTTACATGGCAACTGGAGTACTTCATAAGATTTCTCTTTATGACTTTCTATAATCTTACCTCTAGTACTGAACCTGAACATATTTTGTGTTTTTTTAAGTACAAAATTGCTTGTTAATACTCAAACATGCCAGGGTATTTCTTGACTTTTTTTTTTCTCATAGCTTTCAATATCAGGGAAATAACCTAATCTTTTTGTTTGTCCATCAGAAGTCACCGTGTAATTTTACCATCAAACATTTCCCTCTCTGGGATTCATGCCACATTTGCTAAAGTCAAATATAAATGCTACCTCTATAATGCTCACTTACTGTTTTGTTGAAGCCTTTATGTATTTTCCTAATATTCCTAGTTGGGTTGTTAATTGTGTATTCACTAGGTAATGAAAGCATTGTGAACAGGAACCAACTGTTCTCAGATTTGACATAAATGCAGAATACGTTTCTTGCAAATAAATGAGCTCAAGTTGTGAGCATTCATACAGCTGAATGATATGAGGCAGATTATTTAGCTTTTCTTTATCTCAGTTGGCACATTGATCAAATTGAGATTGTAACATCCAGGGGAGAAAGCTGGTTAATGCAATCAAATGGTATCATTTGTATTATTATTGTTTTTATTTTCTTCAATTTGTTGGTCTCAGTATTCATTCACTTTCTGGACCATATTGAATTTAGCACTCTGCTGAAATATACAATAAGTATTTGTTGAAAAAAATATTATAAATTTGACTGTGTGCCTCTTTATCTGTGTTTTACAATATCACTTCTTGAAAGGTCTATACTCACTGCTCTCATAGACTTGTAAAATGGACTACACTTCAAGAACGTTTATAGTTAGGTACCGATTTTACATTTCAATTAAGAATTAGATCACTGATAAAATATTTAAAGCAAGAAGAGCTTAATATTAAATTTTACTTGAGGTGGTAAGCAAGTTAAACACTGCAACGAAGTAAAAGTAATACTCTAATTACTGGGCAATCGTTGTAATCACTTAGTAAAACTCTTGCTATTGTATTTTAATCAGGGATGACCTTCCATTCTGCACAGTCTTCAAAATACTGAATGAACTGACCATTTATTGATTATACCTTCATATTAATGCAGTGTAACATTTCACATGCAATTAGGACACTTACTACTTTAAAGAATAAAGTGGCAGAATGAATCTCACTGGGCTGTTAAAAGCAGAGAACACTGCCATGTGTCGGCTTATTTGATATTAAAATGAGTCCACGTTTTATCAGTAGCATCTACTTTCTTTTTCAGACTTTCAAAACATATGTTAATTAGGCAATGTGGAGAGCTTAATAGAAAGTTCCTGAATAAAATAGGAATCTCAGGAAGGAGTCCATGGTGAATATTGGGAAGACCAGTTTAGATTTGACTCTGCTATTGACCTAATGTTTTCCTACGAGACAATTCACCCCATAAGCCTCAGTGTCTCTCTAAGTCAAATGAGGAGAATTGACTTGTAACTCCAATAATATTGCCAAGTTAAAACTTTTGTAACAGATGTAAATATATCTATTATATTTACATTTGTGTACAGATGTCTATATCTATTTCCTTATAGCACATATCCCTGTATATAGATATGTTTACATTTTCATTTGTATGCATAGATGTAGCATAGCTTACCATTGCGCGTTTATTCTCAAACCATTTTGAGGATAATAATGAATAAGATTTTTCAGTTTATAATACATAGAGTCTCGAAAAAATGCTCAGTGGTTTATTTGGAAAATGTGCTTGAATGTTGTTAAATAAAAATTACCTTACAATTTAAAATAACAAAACAAACCATCTGATTTAATTGAACTCAAGGGATGCAAGAATCTCCATCTAATTTACCATATCATTAAATAGATAAAGACTATTATATAATTGGTAGTTGAATTTAATGTTTGAAAATGTACTTCAGTCATTACTTTCTGAGTAAACAATCGTTTACTTCAGGTATCCTTAGCTCTAGAAAAATCATTATATTTCTCTATTTACAATCAAATGATAGCTTAATAGAATATTGTGAGTAAACCTGGTGCATTGTAGAAGTCATGATATGTAAGTGAGAGAAAATGCCAATTTCTGTGAAATGTTTAAAAAGTACACACATACTAGGGAGACAACAAATGAATGAGTCCATAATTTATTAATTAAAACTCCAGCATGATACGTTACATACATTAATAGCCAGCAACCAAAAATCATAGGTTCAGTTCTTAGTTCAGTAACTTGTTATTTGTAGACATTTTTTCAGAGCATAAAAGTCTTTTCTAAGTCTTTATCCTTATCTAACTTTGCATCTTGATTTAGAGATAAAAAGATGGAATTTAAAGTATTACTTAATACACATGACCAAATATTTGTTGAAACTGGCATGTAACAAACTTAATGTATTTAGGGAATGCCTAAGTATTCTGATAAAATGCATATTTCTGATTAAGTGACCTAACAAGTCTTCTAGATGATGATAAAGCAGTTGGTCCCTGGCCCCATACTCTGAGTAGCTTTAAATGATACCTAAGTTGCTCTGTATGTTGAATGGATTATAAGAAAGAGAAAACTAAAAGTCAAAGAATTTTGAAGGAAGAGAATGTGTCCTCTTCAGGAAGAAACTTATAATGTTACAGCAAATAGAAGGAGTAACTATTCCCCATAGATGGATGGTCATTTATCAAGTAACTATAACCTGAGAAAAATATCTTTCAAGGATGGTAGATATAGAGTCTAGGGACGGAACTAAAATATGAGAATCCCAAATACTGCCATGCATGCATGTACAGTGGCTCAGTCATGTCTGACTCTTTATTACCCCATGGACTGTAGCCCATCAGGCTCTTCTGTCCTTGGGATTTTATTTGGAAAAAGTGCTTGAATGTTGTTAAATAAAAATTACCTTACAATTTAAAATAACAAAACAAACCATCTGATTTAATTGAACTCAAGGGATGCAAGAATCTCCATCTAATTTACCATATCATTAAATAGATAAAGACTATTATATAATTGGTAGTTGAATTTAATGTTTGAAAATGTACTTCAGTCATTACTTTCTGAGTAAACAATCGTTTACTTCAGGTATCCTTAGCTCTAGAAAAATCATTATATTTCTCTATTTACAATCAAATGATAGCTTAATAGAATATTGTGAGTAAACCTGGTGCATTGTAGAAGTCATGATATGTAAGTGAGAGAAAATGCCAATTTCTGTGAAATGTTTAAAAAGTACACACATACTAGGAGACAACAAATGAATGAGTCCATAATTTATTAATTAAAACTCCAGCATGATACGTTACATACATTAATAGCCAGCAACCAAAAATCATAGGTTCAGTTCTTAGTTCAGTAACTTGTTATTTGTAGACATTTTTTCAGAGCATAAAAGTCTTTTCTAAGTCTTTATCCTTATCTAACTTTGCATCTTGATTTAGAGATAAAAAGATGGAATTTAAAGTATTACTTAATACACATGACCAAATATTTGTTGAAACTGGCATGTAACAAACTTAATGTATTTAGGGAATGCCTAAGTATTCTGATAAAATGCATATTTCTGATTAAGTGACCTAACAAGTCTTCTAGATGATGATAAAGCAGTTGGTCCCTGGCCCCATACTCTGAGTAGCTTTAAATGATACCTAAGTTGCTCTGTATGTTGAATGGATTATAAGAAAGAGAAAACTAAAAGTCAAAGAATTTTGAAGGAAGAGAATGTGTCCTCTTCAGGAAGAAACTTATAATGTTACAGCAAATAGAAGGAGTAACTATTCCCCATAGATGGATGGTCATTTATCAAGTAACTATAACCTGAGAAAAATATCTTTCAAGGATGGTAGATATAGAGTCTAGGGACGGAACTAAAATATGAGAATCCCAAATACTGCCATGCATGCATGTACAGTGGCTCAGTCATGTCTGACTCTTTATTACCCCATGGACTGTAGCCCATCAGGCTCTTCTGTCCTTGGGATTTTCTGGACAAAAAAACTGGAGTGGGTTACCATTTTCTTTCTCCGGGGAACTTTCCAATCCAGGGATCAAACCCACATCTCCTGCATTGCAGGTAGATTATTTGCCTGCTGAGCCATCAGGGAAGTTCTCAAATATTGTCATAGTTGCCTTCTTACAGTGGGATTACACTGAAGCACTGTGATTAGGATGAGGACTTGGTTCAGGTCCAAGGCTATCTCACAATAAGTCTATAAGTTTAGATCTGATGAATGCTTATTTCACCTATTCCTGAGTGTATAATTAGAATAGATAAAATTAGCAGAACATTAGCATTGGGTCCCCTGGCCTATGCAATAAGAACTAATTTTTTTTTTTTTTTGGAAAAGGCAAATGGAAGTCCTAAAGCCTTCCTCCTTTGACAGATTAATGAAACTGAACCAACACTGTACCACAGATTTAGTGACAGAAATTAGAACCGCTCATAATATACAGACTTAAAGAATGCAACACTGATGTTGCCCATCATATTTGCTTTTATTTTATCAGAATTACTTATACAACACCCTGATCAATTATGGCAGAAGATAATTAAGCTTAGAAAAATAAGTTGTGGTCCCAATTTGCACTGCCTCACATGATGTAGTATCTTTTCTACAACATATTATTACAGCCTCTGGCACTTTGTATTCAGCCGTTGATTTGGTGAATTCCTACTTTTCAATCCCATCAAGAACGAACATCAGACTATAGTAATCATTTTTAGTTTTGCCCTGGGGCAGAGTTGACTCTTCTGCTCTCTGTCTTTATATAGTTCAGATGAAATTTTCACATATTGATAGTTGACAGAGCATATACTGATGCACTATCTTGATGATATTGTGTTAATAAAACCTGACAATCAGCAAATAATCCTGATACACTGGTAAGACATCTGCCTAATAGTGGTTGGAAGATAACCTTTCCTACTTTTGTTCATGATTGGTAAAATGTATAGGATGTGAGTTTGCTAGGATAGTTCCTCTAAAAAGGTTTTGATGCATGCATGTACAGTGGCTCAGTCATGTCTGACTCTTTATTACCCCATGGACTGTAGCCCATCAGGCTCTTCTGTCCTTGGGATTTTCTGGACAAAAACTGGAGTGGGTTACCATTTTCTTTCTCCGGGGAACTTTCCAATCCAGGGATCAAACCCACATCTCCTGCATTGCAGGTAGATTATTTGCCTGCTGAGCCATCAGGGAAGTTCTCAAATATTGTCATAGTTGCCTTCTTACAGTGGGATTACACTGAAGCACTGTGATTAGGATGAGGACTTGGTTCAGGTCCAAGGCTATCTCACAATAAGTCTATAAGTTTAGATCTGATGAATGCTTATTTCACCTATTCCTGAGTGTATAATTAGAATAGATAAAATTAGCAGAACATTAGCATTGGGTCCCCTGGCCTATGCAATAAGAACTAATTTTTTTTTTTTTTTTGGAAAAGGCAAATGGAAGTCCTAAAGCCTTCCTCCTTTGACAGATTAATGAAACTGAACCAACACTGTACCACAGATTTAGTGACAGAAATTAGAACCGCTCATAATATACAGACTTAAAGAATGCAACACTGATGTTGCCCATCATATTTGCTTTTATTTTATCAGAATTACTTATACAACACCCTGATCAATTATGGCAGAAGATAATTAAGCTTAGAAAAATAAGTTGTGGTCCCAATTTGCACTGCCTCACATGATGTAGTATCTTTTCTACAACATATTATTACAGCCTCTGGCACTTTGTATTCAGCCGTTGATTTGGTGAATTCCTACTTTTCAATCCCATCAAGAACGAACATCAGACTATAGTAATCATTTTTAGTTTTGCCCTGGGGCAGAGTTGACTCTTCTGCTCTCTGTCTTTATATAGTTCAGATGAAATTTTCACATATTGATAGTTGACAGAGCATATACTGATGCACTATCTTGATGATATTGTGTTAATAAAACCTGACAATCAGCAAATAATCCTGATACACTGGTAAGACATCTGCCTAATAGTGGTTGGAAGATAACCTTTCCTACTTTTGTTCATGATTGGTAAAATGTATAGGATGTGAGTTTGCTAGGATAGTTCCTCTAAAAAAGGTTTTGTTTAATCACTAAGTTATGTCTGATTCTTTGTAACACCATGAACTGTAGCCCACAAGGCTCCTCTGTCCTTGGGATTTCCCAGGCAAGAATACTTATTGGGTTGCCATTTTCTTCTCCAGGGGATCTTCCCAACCCTGGGATCAGACCCATGTCTCCTGCTTGGCAAGGGATTCTTTACCACTGAACCACCTGGGAAGCCCTCTATCTAAGGGGAGGGCAATGCATTTCATCTTGAACCTCCAACAAGACTTGTAAGGAACCTCATATGGCATCTTCATATTCCATAGATACCTCTTGGACCATAGCCGAGACATGCTGCAGAGCCTTCTCAAAAATGGCAACCTTCCATATTACATGGCAAATAGATCATAGGAGTACTCCCAAAGACTATTGTACACCATCCTTCCAAAAACCAAAAGAAGCTCTTTTAACTGTTGGAGGTTCTAAAGAATGAGGGGATGTCATATTTCATTTTGAACCACCAGCAGTTAAAAGAGGCAGAGAATTTAATCAACTTCTTTTGAGTTTTGGAAAGATTACCTACTTTGGGAATACTACTCTGATATATTTGCCATGTGATGCAGAAGGTTGCCATTTTTGAAAAGGATCTTCAGCTGGTCCAGGCTGCGGTTCACGAGGTATCTATGGAATATGAAGATGCCATGCAGGGTTCCTCATAAGTCATAATAGGGATGTCTCAGTGCAGACCTTTAGGTCCTGGAGAAATGTCACATCCCTCCAGGCTGAATGTGTATTATCTTCAAAACCTTATTTGAAAAGTATGTATTAATTGTGAATATTTTGGGGTAAAGAATAGAGTAGTTAGACAACTGTTAGTGATCCTTTGTTCTGAGCAAATTACCCACAGGGTACACCTCTAAGGGCTCTTCACATTAGGAGGATTCCACCTTTCTTAGAAGTCATTTTGACAATTATCTTGTACTCATTCATAGAACCTCAAACCAATCTAATAGTTTAAGGACTATATCTTTCAAAAATGGATTTAGTCATTCGATAGGAAGACATCTGCCTAATAGTGGTTGGAAGATAACCTTTCCTACTTTTGTTCATGATTGGTAAAATGTATAGGATGTGAGTTTGCTAGGATAGTTCCTCTAAAAAAGGTTTTGTTTAATCACTAAGTTATGTCTGATTCTTTGTAACACCATGAACTGTAGCCCACAAGGCTCCTCTGTCCTTGGGATTTCCCAGGCAAGAATACTTATTGGGTTGCCATTTTCTTCTCCAGGGGATCTTCCCAACCCTGGGATCAGACCCATGTCTCCTGCTTGGCAAGGGATTCTTTACCACTGAACCACCTGGGAAGCCCTCTATCTAAGGGGAGGGCAATGCATTTCATCTTGAACCTCCAACAAGACTTGTAAGGAACCTCATATGGCATCTTCATATTCCATAGATACCTCTTGGACCATAGCCGAGACATGCTGCAGAGCCTTCTCAAAAATGGCAACCTTCCATATTACATGGCAAATAGATCATAGGAGTACTCCCAAAGACTATTGTACACCATCCTTCCAAAAACCAAAAGAAGCTCTTTTAACTGTTGGAGGTTCTAAAGAATGAGGGGATGTCATATTTCATTTTGAACCACCAGCAGTTAAAAGAGGCAGAGAATTTAATCAACTTCTTTTGAGTTTTGGAAAGATTACCTACTTTGGGAATACTACTCTGATATATTTGCCATGTGATGCAGAAGGTTGCCATTTTTGAAAAGGATCTTCAGCTGGTCCAGGCTGCGGTTCACGAGGTATCTATGGAATATGAAGATGCCATGCAGGGTTCCTCATAAGTCATAATAGGGATGTCTCAGTGCAGACCTTTAGGTCCTGGAGAAATGTCACATCCCTCCAGGCTGAATGTGTATTATCTTCAAAACCTTATTTGAAAAGTATGTATTAATTGTGAATATTTTGGGGTAAAGAATAGAGTAGTTAGACAACTGTTAGTGATCCTTTGTTCTGAGCAAATTACCCACAGGGTACACCTCTAAGGGCTCTTCACATTAGGAGGATTCCACCTTTCTTAGAAGTCATTTTGACAATTATCTTGTACTCATTCATAGAACCTCAAACCAATCTAATAGTTTAAGGACTATATCTTTCAAATACATAGTACCGCTTCTTTTCTCACACTGAGATTTTCATAAGAGTCATTCCATGAAGTAAATAACATATTTATGCAATAAGTTTCAAAGCAATATGATTTATAACAATTTTGTTTGCTTTAATAATAATCTTGGTGCTAGAATTATAATGTTTTATTAATATTGAACTTTGCAGTTTGTAGAACAGCATGTTAATGGTAGACATTTTCCAATTAACATCAGCATGCCATCATAGATAACATTACACCACTAATATGCATGTTACTGTCAAAAAATGCTGTGGTAAGGGTTTAGTAAAAAAATAAATACTTGAAAAAATTATGCAGATTTTTTTTCAAGAGTATCCAGGGAGTAGTACTATTTCTTCCACTGAAAGAATAGATTTTTTTCCCAAAGAAAGAATAGAGAATGAATAAAAACATGTGCAAAAAAACCTGAACACTTGTACTCTTGTTCCAATTCTGCCATTTACTTTAGTTTTGGTCAAGTCACTTCATCTCTTTGTATCTTATAAGATTTTATATAGATTTAATGAGAAATAATATATAAAGTTCTTGCAAATAATTAAATATATAATAAAATATTAAAGATACATATAATGATATAATCATTATGACCCCAAATAAGGGGTGTGTGTGTATTCAAGCTTTTACCCCCTGTATATAAATTTTCCATGGTTAAAATAAATCACATAATTGTTTTTAACATGGCTTATGACCCCAAATAAATGTTCACGAGTTCTCTACGGAATATGAAGATGCCATGCAGGGTTCCTCATAAGTCATAATAGGGATGTCTCAGTGCAGACCTTTAGGTCCTGGAGAAATGTCACATCCCTCCAGGCTGAATGTGTATTATCTTCAAAACCTTATTTGAAAAGTATGTATTAATTGTGAATATTTTGGGGTAAAGAATAGAGTAGTTAGACAACTGTTAGTGATCCTTTGTTCTGAGCAAATTACCCACAGGGTACACCTCTAAGGGCTCTTCACATTAGGAGGATTCCACCTTTCTTAGAAGTCATTTTGACAATTATCTTGTACTCATTCATAGAACCTCAAACCAATCTAATAGTTTAAGGACTATATCTTTCAAATACATAGTACCGCTTCTTTTTCTCACACTGAGATTTTCATAAGAGTCATTCCATGAAGTAAATAACATATTTATGCAATAAGTTTCAAAGCAATATGATTTATAACAATTTTGTTTGCTTTAATAATAATCTTGGTGCTAGAATTATAATGTTTTATTAATATTGAACTTTGCAGTTTGTAGAACAGCATGTTAATGGTAGACATTTTCCAATTAACATCAGCATGCCATCATAGATAACATTACACCACTAATATGCATGTTACTGTCAAAAAATGCTGTGGTAAGGGTTTAGTAAAAAAATAAATACTTGAAAAAATTATGCAGATTTTTTTTCAAGAGTATCCAGGGAGTAGTACTATTTCTTCCACTGAAAGAATAGATTTTTTTCCCAAAGAAAGAATAGAGAATGAATAAAAACATGTGCAAAAAAACCTGAACACTTGTACTCTTGTTCCAATTCTGCCATTTACTTTAGTTTTGGTCAAGTCACTTCATCTCTTTGTATCTTATAAGATTTTATATAGATTTAATGAGAAATAATATATAAAGTTCTTGCAAATAATTAAATATATAATAAAATATTAAAGATACATATAATGATATAATCATTATGACCCCAAATAAGGGGTGTGTGTGTGTATTCAAGCTTTTACCCCCTGTATATAAATTTTCCATGGTTAAAATAAATCACATAATTGTTTTTAACTTTTATATGGCTTTATAGACTAATACATACATAACAGACCAGTACTTTTGTTTGATTAGCTTGTAGTTGGAAGTGTTGTGATACAAAAGTGGGAAAATGAGGAGATGACTGATAATTTAAAAATATCACTTTAGAGCTTCCATGATTATTTTGAAAATGAATTAATCTCTGTAGTTTTCATATATTATAAAGTAAAAAGGAAAACTAATTTTGTGTAACTATAGCATTTAATCAAAATATCAGTAAAGCTCCAAACTAATCAAAAATATTTGTATAAGCATTACCTAGTTAACTGTAATTACTTCAGACCCTGGTATACTTTCTTTCTCCAGGACTGGGTAAACAGCATAACGATTTTATAATGTAAAGAAGATTTACAAAAAAAGTAACCAAACTTATGGAATCAAGCAAACTGATTTTAATTTCTCTCCCACATTTCTTACTTTTCAGCTATTTGGTAAGGAACCAATTATTTAACCAGTATTCAAAATGGAAGGTAAGTGATGAGTAAATGTTAGTTTGCTTGCTTGCATATTTGGTGACTTTTATACAGAAACCTTGGAAAAGTAATTAAGCTTTTATCAGTTGGAATTTATGAAACATCAGATGATACATAACCTGTTCATTTAGAAGAAGTCTTAGGAATCTACAAAAATTTTCTAGAAGTAATAGTTGAGTTTAACAGGGCAACATTTAAAAGACACTCACATATTACATTAGCAGGAAATAATTGGACATTGACGTAGAAAGAGTCGTTAAATATCACCAAATTATGAAACTTTCAAAGATAATATGTTCACAAAATGTGTTCAATACCAGTACCCTGAATGCTATAAGATATTGCCAACAAATATGATTGTAATATATCCAGATATGAGCATGTTCATGGACCAAAAGATATCATATTTTTTAGGATAAACTATATATTGATCTATAAAGGCAAGAGAATTCCAATTTTGATCTTAACAAAACATTTCATATAAATTGATTTATTGTAGAATGTATATTAAAACTGAAATGAACTAAGACTAAACAAAGCCATTACAAAAGAGAATAAGATAAAGCATATTTACCATAAAACTGATATCAAAGACAACATTATGTTTGTGATAAAAACAAACATCTAGATCAATGGAATAAAATAAGGAGAGTCACATTTATGTGGTCAATTGTTTTTTGATAAAGCTGGTCAGTTGATTCAATAAGGAAACCTATAGTTTTTGTCTATATGTGTTAGGAAAAAATGGGTGTTCATATATAAAGCCAAAAAGAAACTTATATCTTTAACTACCACACACACAATAATACATAAAAATGACTTGACTCCTAAGTTAAGAAATAAAATTAGAAAAATCTACGTGATCTTTACTTTTGACCAATATTTTTAATATTAAACAAAAGAATAGAATAAAAAAGAATAAACCAGACCACTGAAACATATAAAACTTTTGTTTTTCAAAGAATGCTTTGAAGAAAATTAGATGATAAACCAAAATCAGGAAGAACATTTTGCAAAGCATGATTCTGAAGAAGACTTGTGTCCAGAATATATAAAGATTTCCCGAAAACTAAATAAAAAAAAGCCCTCAAAAATTGGACAAACACTTTAGGTGGACATTTCATGCAAGAAAAAAAAGGAATGAGAAATATGCAATTGCAAACATGTTTAATATTATCAAGCATTAGGAAAATGGAAATAGGTACACCTGCATGTCTACTACATTAGCTAGAATTAAAGAGACAATTAAAAAACAATTGTAAGAGAGAAAGTGGAGCTAACAGAACTCTCTTTCATGCTGATTGATACAAAATTGCTTCATATATTTTGGAAAAAAATATGGAAAATTAGTTTGGCATAAAATTAATTGAGTGAGCAATTCACATTTCCATATGTTTTTCCAAAAGAAATAAAAAGAATGTCCACACAAAAAATTGTACTTCAACGTTTATAGTAATTTTATTCACAATAGAGAAAAACTGATGGAAATAAACCAGATAGGACAGTTGTATCAGTAGAATTCTACTCTGCGCTTAAAAGGAACAACCTATTGATAACAAGGAAGGACCAAAAATCATGCTAAATGACAAAATCCAAGCACAGAAAACTGCATACTGTGTGATTCCGTTTATATGAATATTCTATAAGAATCAAAACTCTAGCGACAGAAATTGTACTAGTGGTTGCTAAGGGGCTCCAGGTCAGGAGAAAGTCGAACCTTAATTGCGGAGGTATACCTGGGAGTTTTTGGTGATGCAATGTTCAATTTCATGATTGTGGTAGTGTTTATGTGAAATGTACATTTCCCAGAACTCATCTAACTGTAAAATAGAACTTGGTAAATTTTATTCTGTATAAAGTATACTTTAATATAAATCATTTAAAAAGCAGTACTATCCACAAATTCTTTGTTATGCTAGATATTGCTTGCAGTAGGGTAGCAAGACATCAGATCTTTTTACATAGAGGCACTTGTTTCATTACACCTGCCAATAGTAGGCAAAATCTGCCTTTACCCTACTCTACTCCACTTTAGAAGTAGAGTTAAATCTTTTTTTTTTCCCTTCAAATGCTATTCTCTAAATCTTCATTAACAAAATTTGCCTTTCATAGATACATTTAACTAACAATTACTGAATATCCACTGTATACTAGGTAATGGATCAGACACTTTCACATACAATTCTTAATCTTAACAAGACCATTCTAAGACATGTATTATTATTTCTAGACAGGGAAATGGTAGCCAAGGTGACGAACTTGAAGAAGTTCAGTGACATCTCAGTATTACCAGTTCACAAGCTTACAGGTTGTCCCATGTTTCCTCTGATCCTGTAATACAGACTATGTTTTATAGTGTACTAACAGAACTCTCTTTCATGCTGATTGATACAAAATTGCTTCATATATTTTGGAAAAAAATATGGAAAATTAGTTTGGCATAAAATTAATTGAGTGAGCAATTCACATTTCCATATGTTTTTCCAAAAGAAATAAAAAGAATGTCCACACAAAAAATTGTACTTCAACGTTTATAGTAATTTTATTCACAATAGAGAAAAACTGATGGAAATAAACCAGATAGGACAGTTGTATCAGTAGAATTCTACTCTGCGCTTAAAAGGAACAACCTATTGATAACAAGGAAGGACCAAAAATCATGCTAAATGACAAAATCCAAGCACAGAAAACTGCATACTGTGTGATTCCGTTTATATGAATATTCTATAAGAATCAAAACTCTAGCGACAGAAATTGTACTAGTGGTTGCTAAGGGGCTCCAGGTCAGGAGAAAGTCGAACCTTAATTGCGGAGGTATACCTGGGAGTTTTTGGTGATGCAATGTTCAATTTCATGATTGTGGTAGTGTTTATGTGAAATGTACATTTCCCAGAACTCATCTAACTGTAAAATAGAACTTGGTAAATTTTATTCTGTATAAAGTATACTTTAATATAAATCATTTAAAAAGCAGTACTATCCACAAATTCTTTGTTATGCTAGATATTGCTTGCAGTAGGGTAGCAAGACATCAGATCTTTTTACATAGAGGCACTTGTTTCATTACACCTGCCAATAGTAGGCAAAATCTGCCTTTACCCTACTCTACTCCACTTTAGAAGTAGAGTTAAATCTTTAATTTTTCCCCTTCAAATGCTATTCTCTAAATCTTCATTAACAAAATTTGCCTTTCATAGATACATTTAACTAACAATTACTGAATATCCACTGTATACTAGGTAATGGATCAGACACTTTCACATACAATTCTTAATCTTAACAAGACCATTCTAAGACATGTATTATTATTTCTAGACAGGGAAATGGTAGCCAAGGTGACGAACTTGAAGAAGTTCAGTGACATCTCAGTATTACCAGTTCACAAGCTTACAGGTTGTCCCATGTTTCCTCTGATCCTGTAATACAGACTATGTTTTATAGTGTAAAATTAATAGGGGCACATGATTAGTTGAATGTAAATATTCTAAGTACATAGTTTCATTTTTAAAAGTCAAATTGTGCTCAGTTGCTCAGTTATATCCAACTCTTTGTGTAACCCACTAGGCACCTCTGGCCGTGGAATTTTCCAGGCAAGAATACTGGAATAGGTTTCCGTTTCCTTCTTGAAAAATTAGGTTAGGTGTACATAAAAATAAATAGGAAGGTGATTCATGGATTAATACTAAAATGACTATAATCAAATTAATCTTTAGAAATAAGAAGTACATGAATAATGTAGAAAATCATCATTTAATTATAAGACATAGAGATATATCAGTCTGTTTAGCTATATCTGATAGCAGAAAGAAAAGAAATGTTTAAATCTCTTTAAATATTATGACAAAAATCTTTTAAAATTGCTATAACTGAAAATGTGCATATTGCATCTTAAAATCTTTTATACTAGTCACTACTAGTAAATACAGATTAATGAATATCTTGTGCTACCTCACTAAAAGTGTGCCTAGCTCAAACAAAAATATATTTAGAAGTAACATATATAATAAGTAGTTCTTGAAATTCATGACATTGGAAAATTTTCTCATTTGTTTTCTACTCTCTTCAAAGTGAGTCACAGTTTTCTTCATTTGGCTTACTTTGTTGCAGTAGGCATAATGTACTTAGAGATGAAATCCTGAATTTCGTTTCATTATCATAAGTGTTTTGCATCAACATAAGAGCCATCTAAGTCTCCCACCCTCCTCCACATCTTTATCAGTTCAGGAGAATTCGACCTACTAATATTGCTGTTCGTAGAGCAGGAAAATATACAGATTACAGTGGAAATTCATCACCCATGGAGTTGATTTAAAAGGTCAAATCATAAATGGTATAGCACTTTCACATACAATTCTTAATCTTAACAAGACCATTCTAAGACATGTATTATTATTTCTAGACAGGGAAATGGTAGCCAAGGTGACGAACTTGAAGAAGTTCAGTGACATCTCAGTATTACCAGTTCACAAGCTTACAGGTTGTCCCATGTTTCCTCTGATCCTGTAATACAGACTATGTTTTATAGTGTAAAATTAATAGGGGCACATGATTAGTTGAATGTAAATATTCTAAGTACATAGTTTCATTTTTAAAAGTCAAATTGTGCTCAGTTGCTCAGTTATATCCAACTCTTTGTGTAACCCACTAGGCACCTCTGGCCGTGGAATTTTCCAGGCAAGAATACTGGAATAGGTTTCCGTTTCCTTCTTGAAAAATTAGGTTAGGTGTACATAAAAATAAATAGGAAGGTGATTCATGGATTAATACTAAAATGACTATAATCAAATTAATCTTTAGAAATAAGAAGTACATGAATAATGTAGAAAATCATCATTTAATTATAAGACATAGAGATATATCAGTCTGTTTAGCTATATCTGATAGCAGAAAGAAAAGAAATGTTTAAATCTCTTTAAATATTATGACAAAAATCTTTTAAAATTGCTATAACTGAAAATGTGCATATTGCATCTTAAAATCTTTTATACTAGTCACTACTAGTAAATACAGATTAATGAATATCTTGTGCTACCTCACTAAAAGTGTGCCTAGCTCAAACAAAAATATATTTAGAAGTAACATATATAATAAGTAGTTCTTGAAATTCATGACATTGGAAAATTTTCTCATTTGTTTTCTACTCTCTTCAAAGTGAGTCACAGTTTTCTTCATTTGGCTTACTTTGTTGCAGTAGGCATAATGTACTTAGAGATGAAATCCCTGAATTTCGTTTCATTATCATAAGTGTTTTGCATCAACATAAGAGCCATCTAAGACTCCCACCCTCCTCCACATCTTTATCAGTTCAGGAGAATTCGACCTACTAATATTGCTGTTCGTAGAGCAGGAAAATATACAGATTACAGTGGAAATTCATCACCCATGGAGTTGATTTAAAAGGTCAAATCATAAATGGTATATCAGCTACTAAGATTATCCATCAAAAATGTCATGTATGGGGCTTCCCTGGTGGTCCAGTGGATAAAGAGTCCTCCTTGCAGTGCAAGGGACACTGGTTCAATCCCTGGCCCGGGAAGATCCCATGTGCCATGGAGTGGCTGGACCAGTGTGTCCAGTTATGAGTCAGTGCTCTGGAGTGCATGCACCCAGGGTTGGCGCTCTGCAACAAGAGAGGTCACTGAGATGGGAGGCCCACATATGCCGAAGAATAAAAATGATGGATGAAAATAAATATGAATAAAAGAGTCAAGATGCGGAAAAGAAAAAAAAGTCACATGTGAAAATGATAGTCTTTAGCAAAGTACAGAGGCTACAGTATGATGTAAAATAGTTACAGCTTGCTCATTTACTCTCAGCCTCATGTTTCAGAGATAAGACAGGGTAAAACTATGTTATTATACATTGTTGCCTGCTTTTTAAAAAAAACTAGGGGTATAGTTTCTTTATAATATTGTGTTAATTTTTACAGTATAACAAAATGAATCAGCAATATGTATACTTATAGTCCCTCCCTCTTAGATGGGGGAGACCCCCTACCCCCATCTAGGTCACCCAGCTAGGTAACCCCACAGAGCACTGCTCTTAATCATGAAACATCAGGAGAAGAGGCAATGAAAATGTCACACTACTTTTTTTTTTTAATTTGTGTATAGTTGATTCACTATTTTGTGTGAGTTTCAGGTATATAGCAAAGTAAATCAGTGGGAAAAAAATATATATCCACACACATATAAATGTCCATTATCAAATTCTTTCCCATATGAATTGTCATGGAATATTTAGTAGAACTTCTTGTGCTATTGCCTAGAGTTCCTGGGTTTCCCTGGTGGCTCAACAGTAAGGAATCTGCCTATAATCCAGGAGTCATAGGAGACATGGATTCGATTCCTGGGATATGAAGAACTCCTGGAGGAGAAAATGGCAACCCACTACAGCATTCTTGCCTGGAAAATTCCATGGACAGAGGAGCCTAGCAGGCCATAGTCCATAGGGTCACAACTCAGACACAATTCAGAGTTGAACACAACTGAGTGACTACACACACACACACACACACACACACACACACACATACCCTGTGGTTTACAGTAGGTCTTTATTATCTGTTTTTATAAAGTAATGTATATATATATATAAATTCCAATCTTTTAATTTGCCTCCCCATGTTTCCCCTTTGGCAACTCTAAGTTTGATTTCAAGATCTATGAGTTTGTTTCTGTTCTGTAAATAAGTTCATTTGTTTAATTTTTATTAGATTTCATCTATAAATGAAATCATATGATATTTGTTTCTCTCTCTGACTTATTTCACTTAGTATAAGAATCTCTGGATCCATATATGTTGCTGTGACTGGCATTATTTTTGTTATTTTTGTGGCTGAGTAATATTCTATTGTTCATTTGATATTACCTTTGATATTGCTCCTGGAGATGGGAAGGGACAGGGGAGCCTGGAATGCTACAGTTCGTGGGATCTTGAAGAGTTGGGCATGACTCAGTGACTGAACAACAATGAAAAATATTCCATTGTATGTATGCACTACAACTTTATCCATTCTTCTGTCAATGGGAATTGAGGTTGTTTCCATGTCTTAGCTATTGTAATTAGTATTACAACGAACATTGGGGTGCATGTCATTTCAAATTATGGTCTTCTGTGGATATATACCCAGGAGTGGGGTTTCTGGATCATAAGGTAGTTCTATATTTAGTTTTTAAGGAACTTCCATACTGTTTTCCATAATGTTCGTATCAGTTTACATTCACACCAGCAATGTAGGAGGGCTCTCTCTTCTCCACATCCTCTCTAGCATTTATTGTTTGTAAGTTTTTTTGATGAGGGTCATTTTGAAGAGTGTGAGGTGATTTGTAGTTTTGATTTGAATATATCTAATAATAATTAGTGATATTAATATTGAAGATATTTTCATGTGCATATTTGCTGCTTGAATGCTTATTTGTAGAAATATCTATATAGACCTTTTGCCATTTTTGATTGAGTTATTTGATTTTGATATAGAACTGAATGAACTGTTTGTATATTTTAGAAATAAATCCATCATCGGTGGAATTGTTTGTTAATTTTGTCTTGTCTTTTTGTTTTGCTTATGGTTTCCTTTTCTATGAAAAAGCTTTTAAGTTTAATTAGGTTCCATTTGTTTATTTTTGTTTTTATTTTCATTAACCTAGGAGGTCAATCCAGAAAGATTTCATTGCAATATTATGCCAAATATTGTTCTGGTTTTATTTCCTTCTAAGAGTTTTGTAGTATCTGGCCTTACCTTTAGATTTTTAATACACTTTGAGCTTATTTTTTGTGTATGGTGTTAGGAAGTATTGTTTTTTATTTCATAAATGAAATCATATAAAAATATTTTGTTTCTCTCTCTGACTTATTTCACTTAGTATAAGAATCTCTGGATCCATATATGTTGCTGTGACTGGCATTATTTTTGTTATTTTTGTGGCTGAGTAATATTCTATTGTTCATTTGATATTACCTTTGATATTGCTCCTGGAGATGGGAAGGGACAGGGGAGCCTGGAATGCTACAGTTCGTGGGATCTTGAAGAGTTGGGCATGACTCAGTGACTGAACAACAATGAAAAATATTCCATTGTATGTATGCACTACAACTTTATCCATTCTTCTGTCAATGGGAATTGAGGTTGTTTCCATGTCTTAGCTATTGTAATTAGTATTACAACGAACATTGGGGTGCATGTCATTTCAAATTATGGTCTTCTGTGGATATATACCCAGGAGTGGGGTTTCTGGATCATAAGGTAGTTCTATATTTAGTTTTTAAGGAACTTCCATACTGTTTTCCATAATGTTCGTATCAGTTTACATTCACACCAGCAATGTAGGAGGGCTCTCTCTTCTCCACATCCTCTCTAGCATTTATTGTTTGTAAGTTTTTTTGATGAGGGTCATTTTGAAGAGTGTGAGGTGATTTGTAGTTTTGATTTGAATATATCTAATAATAATTAGTGATATTAATATTGAAGATATTTTCATGTGCATATTTGCTGCTTGAATGCTTATTTGTAGAAATATCTATATAGACCTTTTGCCATTTTTGATTGAGTTATTTGATTTTGATATAGAACTGAATGAACTGTTTGTATATTTTAGAAATAAATCCATCATCGGTGGAATTGTTTGTTAATTTTGTCTTGTCTTTTTGTTTTGCTTATGGTTTCCTTTTCTATGAAAAAGCTTTTAAGTTTAATTAGGTTCCATTTGTTTATTTTTGTTTTTATTTTCATTAACCTAGGAGGTCAATCCAGAAAGATTTCATTGCAATATTATGCCAAATATTGTTCTGGTTTTATTTCCTTCTAAGAGTTTTGTAGTATCTGGCCTTACCTTTAGATTTTTAATACACTTTGAGCTTATTTTTTGTGTATGGTGTTAGGAAGTATTGTAATTTCATTATTTTACACATAGCTGTCCAGCTTACTAATCATCACTTACTGAAGACACTGTCTTTTTTCTCCATCGTATATTCTTGCCTCCATTGGTACAGATTAGGTCATACATGCATGGGCTTATCTCTGACTTGTTTGAACCTCATTTGAAATAGTGTCTGCATTAGACACTTTTTCATTATTTAACTACAGATTATTCTTGATATTTATTCTCTCATAAACTGCTTATCTAAGATTTTGAATTCTCCAACATTAAAAGCCAAATAAAAAAAATCATCTTCAATAATCTTTTTAACTATTAGCTATAAGATACTGGGCAGAAATGTGATTTCAGAATGATCTCGTGTCAGTCCCTTGCCTGAAATAATGGTAAATCTGAATCATTCAGGTTCAGATCCTCTAGGTAATTGATACTGAAATAAAGACCATTTTCTACATAATTGAGTATCTTCCACAGAGCTGACTGAACTGTGCATCAGAAAAACTGTCCTATAATGTAAGTACTTGGTCTTATTGACATGGCCTTAATAAAGGTCAACCTCAAATTCAGAATCTTTTCACAAGAATGTATCCTTGAAATAATACAAAGGGAGAGTTGACATTTAATATTTTTAGTTTGTATCGCAGTTTTCTTTAGAGGAATTTAAAATAGTATCAATTTTACTGATTCATGATATTTAATTGAAAAAATGAAACAAAAAATAAATCCATCATCGGTGGAATTGTTTGTTAATTTTGTCTTGTCTTTTTGTTTTGCTTATGGTTTCCTTTTCTATGAAAAAGCTTTTAAGTTTAATTAGGTTCCATTTGTTTATTTTTGTTTTTATTTTCATTAACCTAGGAGGTCAATCCAGAAAGATTTCATTGCAATATTATGCCAAATATTGTTCTGGTTTTATTTCCTTCTAAGAGTTTTGTAGTATCTGGCCTTACCTTTAGATTTTTAATACACTTTGAGCTTATTTTTTGTGTATGGTGTTAGGAAGTATTGTAATTTCATTATTTTACACATAGCTGTCCAGCTTACTAATCATCACTTACTGAAGACACTGTCTTTTTTCTCCATCGTATATTCTTGCCTCCATTGGTACAGATTAGGTCATACATGCATGGGCTTATCTCTGACTTGTTTGAACCTCATTTGAAATAGTGTCTGCATTAGACACTTTTTCATTATTTAACTACAGATTATTCTTGATATTTATTCTCTCATAAACTGCTTATCTAAGATTTTGAATTCTCCAACATTAAAAAAAAGCCAAATAAAAAAAATCATCTTCAATAATCTTTTTAACTATTAGCTATAAGATACTGGGCAGAAATGTGATTTCAGAATGATCTCGTGTCAGTCCCTTGCCTGAAATAATGGTAAATCTGAATCATTCAGGTTCAGATCCTCTAGGTAATTGATACTGAAATAAAGACCATTTTCTACATAATTGAGTATCTTCCACAGAGCTGACTGAACTGTGCATCAGAAAAACTGTCCTATAATGTAAGTACTTGGTCTTATTGACATGGCCTTAATAAAGGTCAACCTCAAATTCAGAATCTTTTCACAAGAATGTATCCTTGAAATAATACAAAGGGAGAGTTGACATTTAATATTTTTAGTTTGTATCGCAGTTTTCTTTAGAGGAATTTAAAATAGTATCAATTTTACTGATTCATGATATTTAATTGAACTGAAACATATAAATCATTAGAACAGTGTATTACATGAAGTGAAATATGAATACATGTTAACTTATTATCTTATAAGTGATAGGCATTATCTAGTAGCTATTGCATAAATCATGGAGAGGTACATGATCCAATCTCTGAGGTCAGGGTGTCCCTTTCAGTCCATTTTCTGTATATGAAGACTCAAACCAGATATAACCCTTGAAGACAACTGCAACTGTTCAGGCAATAGATCAGGCATATTTCCTTGATGTTTTCAATCTTAGATAAAGGAGATATAAAAGCATATGGAAGAGGATAACTCCAATAAGGCTCTGTTAAGAAATCTGTTAGAGCGTTAGTTCCCACTGTCACTCACTAGATTTTCTATGAGCTTAAATCTAATCTCTGAGCTCAAGGTTTCTCACAAGATGTTTTTGAAAGCCCTTTTAGGTATAAAGCTTCTATGATTTTATAATTCAATCCCATAACATTTTTTAAAAAGTAATAAAAGAGCACTTGAAATGTATGTTTAATTTAAAATTTGAATTATGAAATCCTCTCGAGCATGTACCACTCTGTGCTCAGTCTGACATGCTGTTAGCTCTGAAGAAGGTTAAGAAGTGGTTAACAGGGGCTTCCCTGGTGGTCCAGTGGGTAAAGAGTCTGCCTTGCAGTGCAAGGGGCACCGATTGGATCCCTGGTCCTAGACGGTCCCACGTGCTGCAGAGCGCCTGGACCGGTGTGTTCAATTGCGAGACAGCACTCTGGAGCCCATGCGGTCAGAGCCAGTGCTTGCCAGGAGAGAGGCCACTGTAATGGGAGGCCCACACAGGCCGGAGAATAAAGATGGGATGAAATTAAATAAATAAATAACCAATATAAGGGCCAAAATTAAAAATAAAAAGAAATGGTTAACAATTGTTTGAATTTTAATAGCTTTAGTACCAAATAAGAAACACATGTTTGATCCTCCAACTAAGAATGGAGAGTTGGATTGAACTATGGTTTTAATTTTTATGTTTGTCTTGAAAATTCAAGTCATACTGCACATATGTATTTCTAGTTTTCAGCAGTTTAAAATAGTATCAATTTTACTGATTCATTTTTTGAAAACAAACTGCAACTGAAGTGAAATATGAATACATGTTAACTTATTATCTTATAAGTGATAGGCATTATCTAGTAGCTATTGCATAAATCATGGAGAGGTACATGATCCAATCTCTGAGGTCAGGGTGTCCCTTTCAGTCCATTTTCTGTATATGAAGACTCAAACCAGATATAACCCTTGAAGACAACTGCAACTGTTCAGGCAATAGATCAGGCATATTTCCTTGATGTTTTCAATCTTAGATAAAGGAGATATAAAAGCATATGGAAGAGGATAACTCCAATAAGGCTCTGTTAAGAAATCTGTTAGAGCGTTAGTTCCCACTGTCACTCACTAGATTTTCTATGAGCTTAAATCTAATCTCTGAGCTCAAGGTTTCTCACAAGATGTTTTTGAAAGCCCTTTTAGGTATAAAGCTTCTATGATTTTATAATTCAATCCCATAACATTTTTTAAAAAGTAATAAAAGAGCACTTGAAATGTATGTTTAATTTAAAATTTGAATTATGAAATCCTCTCGAGCATGTACCACTCTGTGCTCAGTCTGACATGCTGTTAGCTCTGAAGAAGGTTAAGAAGTGGTTAACAGGGGCTTCCCTGGTGGTCCAGTGGGTAAAGAGTCTGCCTTGCAGTGCAAGGGGCACCGATTGGATCCCTGGTCCTAGACGGTCCCACGTGCTGCAGAGCGCCTGGACCGGTGTGTTCAATTGCGAGACAGCACTCTGGAGCCCATGCGGTCAGAGCCAGTGCTTGCCAGGAGAGAGGCCACTGTAATGGGAGGCCCACACAGGCCGGAGAATAAAGATGGGATGAAATTAAATAAATAAATAACCAATATAAGGGCCAAAATTAAAAATAAAAAGAAATGGTTAACAATTGTTTGAATTTTAATAGCTTTAGTACCAAATAAGAAACACATGTTTGATCCTCCAACTAAGAATGGAGAGTTGGATTGAACTATGGTTTTAATTTTTATGTTTGTCTTGAAAATTCAAGTCATACTGCACATATGTATTTCTAGTTTTCAGCAGTTTCATTGCATATTTTATATATATATATGTACTTATGACATTATGATGAAAAACAAAGATATGTACCCCTGTTGACTTGAATTTTATAAACAGTTTAAACCAGCTGCTATTTTGCATTTGTTTCTAAGATCTTAAATAGTTACTGAAACCTCCTTCAGGTTTAGCTTGTGATTTTCTATGACAGACATAGAGAAAAGGAGTGGGGAGATAAAAAGAGACTAGATTTAGAAACTAAAATTGATGATATTTTTTCCATATTTTTCTAATTTTACTTGCTAGGTCAAAATCTCACTAAGACTATGTCTGATTAAGAATATAAGGTGCAGTTTGAAGAAAATATTACATATATAAGGCATTTGTTATTTAGTTTCTGAGTTGTGTTTGACTTTTTGTGACCGCATGAACTGTGGCCCACCAGCTTCCTCTGTCCATGGGATTTTCAAGATAAGAATAGTGGAGTGGGTTGCCATTTCTTTCTCTAAGGTGTTTAAATAGTCCATATTCTCAAGGACTAAGGATTTAAGGCAGTAAACCTGCTAAACTTCAGACTATGGAATAAGCCTGAACTACTTTTACAATTATCTGAATTTGGTGGGACAGAATTTTATTGGCTATTTTAAAATATGACACTTAGCTGCTGTTGTTGATTAAACTTTAATAGACTTATTTTGTGTAGGTGGACTTTTATGGGTTTTGTTGATATACTGACTTGCTTTAATTAGAGTGAAAGTTACACACTTTGTATGCTAATTGTAAAGAAAACATGCATTATGTATCATATTCCAGATCAAAATATGTATCCTGTATCAAACTGTGCTCAAAAAAAAATCAGTCTATTGGTGGCAAGAAGATTCCTGGAATTTCCTAATTAGAGATTTTGTTCTCTCAGAATAATTCAGCTTATTTCTAGAAGGCCTGACATATATTCAGAACTACCCAGTGAATTGGTGAGTTTTTAGATAATAAGTTGACTGAATGAACTTGTAAGAGTACAATATAGTCAGAGATGTATCTTGTATGTAGACATAATCCACACAGGGGTCTTTTGTTTATTCGCATAGGAGTATTGAGGAAAAGCTTTAGTGACATCTTTAATCTTTATACAAAATATGACTTAGGCAACTTCTGAACATTTGATTTTCATCACTGTCATCTGGGAATCATATAAGAAATACAGATGACTGGGATTTGTCCCAAGTGAGAGACTCATAACCTCTTTATCTGTAAAAATGAAGATAATCATAACTAGTAAGACTGTTGTACAGCTAATTCCAATAAGTATCCTGTCCCCTATTAAGCATTCAGTATGTAAACTATACTAGTTACTGTTATTATTATTAATTTTGATGAACTCTGAGATGTAAAAACCATGTATTTACTTGTTTCTATCATACTTTAATAATAATAGCAAATAAAAGAATATTTTAGTGCCTGTAATGCTTTTTATACACATACACATATTGTTTTCAGAGTTGTTTCTGATCACTGATAGACAATTTCATCAAAAGTGGTGAACCTCTAAAATATGACGCATTTGTTTTGCAATTAGCAAAGTTTGCTGATCATTCTAGAATTTCATTACAGATTTAGACTTCAAAACTGGAGACTTGGTTTGCATTATTACTTCTAAAATAAGTAGAAAGAAACTGGAACAAAAATTCCAGTATTTGTTAAAATGCTATACTTTTACTTCTCAGACTGGATTTAAGTCAGTAAACCTGCTAAACTTCAGACTATGGAATAAGCCTGAACTACTTTTACAATTATCTGAATTTGGTGGGACAGAATTTTATTGGCTATTTTAAAATATGACACTTAGCTGCTGTTGTTGATTAAACTTTAATAGACTTATTTTGTGTAGGTGGACTTTTATGGGTTTTGTTGATATACTGACTTGCTTTAATTAGAGTGAAAGTTACACACTTTGTATGCTAATTGTAAAGAAAACATGCATTATGTATCATATTCCAGATCAAAATATGTATCCTGTATCAAACTGTGCTCAAAAAATCAGTCTATTGGTGGCAAGAAGATTCCTGGAATTTCCTAATTAGAGATTTTGTTCTCTCAGAATAATTCAGCTTATTTCTAGAAGGCCTGACATATATTCAGAACTACCCAGTGAATTGGTGAGTTTTTAGATAATAAGTTGACTGAATGAACTTGTAAGAGTACAATATAGTCAGAGATGTATCTTGTATGTAGACATAATCCACACAGGGGTCTTTTGTTTATTCGCATAGGAGTATTGAGGAAAAGCTTTAGTGACATCTTTAATCTTTATACAAAATATGACTTAGGCAACTTCTGAACATTTGATTTTCATCACTGTCATCTGGGAATCATATAAGAAATACAGATGACTGGGATTTGTCCCAAGTGAGAGACTCATAACCTCTTTATCTGTAAAATGAAGATAATCATAACTAGTAAGACTGTTGTACAGCTAATTCCAATAAGTATCCTGTCCCCTATTAAGCATTCAGTATGTAAACTATACTAGTTACTGTTATTATTATTAATTTTGATGAACTCTGAGATGTAAAAACCATGTATTTACTTGTTTCTATCATACTTTAATAATAATAGCAAATAAAAGAATATTTTAGTGCCTGTAATGCTTTTTATACACATACACATATTGTTTTCAGAGTTGTTTCTGATCACTGATAGACAATTTCATCAAAAGTGGTGAACCTCTAAAATATGACGCATTTGTTTTGCAATTAGCAAAGTTTGCTGATCATTCTAGAATTTCATTACAGATTTAGACTTCAAAACTGGAGACTTGGTTTGCATTATTATCTACTTCTGAAAATAAGTAGAAAGAAACTGGAACAAGAATTCCAGTATTTGTTAAAATGCTATACTGAATACTTCACTCAGTGTTTGCATTTTTAATGATCAGTACAAGAATTGACCATTATTGTCACTCTCATATGACAAGTTAAATTATGTATCATTTTATTATTTTACAGAACAATATTTTCTCATGAAATCTCTGGGCTTACAGCTGAGAATAGTTTGATGAAAATTATTTCTCTTACTTTTCAAAAAAAGAAAAGAGATGCTTCCCGAGTGGTCCAGTGAGTGGAGAGTCTGCTTTGCAGTGCAAAGGGCATGGGTTCAATCCCTGGCCTGAGAAGATCCCACGTGCCCCCAATGCTATGCTATGAGAGAGGCCACTGCAATGCGAGACCCACATAGGCCAAAGAATAAAGATGGATGAAAATAAATAAAGAACCAATAAGGAGGCCAAAATTTAAAAAGAAAGTATCTCTAAATAGACAGCAAATTTCTACATGCATAATGCATTTTCCCCTTAAACTGACAGGGTGTGCTTGTATTAAGTCTAATTGCTTAAGGTATTATCAGGGCAAACTAACAATTAATTGTTTAATTAATAAAGTGAAGATAAGTTCATTGAAAATATACAGTGGACTATATTTTTGTACCTATGTGCATGTCTATCTCTTTGCAAAATTTGGGATTTCTTCATCTTCAGATTTATTTATCTTAGTTATCTACCTAGTTTCATGGTAAACATAAGAAATGTTACAAAAGAGCCACAGGCTCTTCAGTGGTGTTCAATAGAAACTTCTTATATCCTCCATCATTCTAAAAACAAAATAATACTTCTGGGGTACTTACTTGTTATTATCAAAATCAAATATTTTAATACTTCATTGGGACATCCCAGGTTCCTCAGTGGTAGAGAATTAGCCTGGCAGTGCAGGGGTCCCAGGAGATGTAGGTTTTATTCCTGGGTCTGGAAGATCCCTTGAAGGAGGAAACAGCAACCCACTCCAGTATTCTTGCCTGGAAAATTCCATAGATAGTGGAGCCTGGTGGGCTACAGTCCATGGAGTCACAAAGAGTCAGACATGACTGAGTGACTTTGTGTGTGTGCACACTTCATTTTGCTATATCACAAAATTGAGAATTGTGTATTACATGAGAAATTAGAACATTAAAATTTTATATAGCTACCAAATTTCACACAATTTAGAATGATCAGTACAAGAATTGACCATTATTGTCACTCTCATATGACAAGTTAAATTATGTATCATTTTATTATTTTACAGAACAATATTTTCTCATGAAATCTCTGGGCTTACAGCTGAGAATAGTTTGATGAAAATTATTTCTCTTACTTTTCAAAAAAAGAAAAGAGATGCTTCCAGTGGTCCAGTGAGTGGAGAGTCTGCTTTGCAGTGCAAAGGGCATGGGTTCAATCCCTGGCCTGAGAAGATCCCACGTGCCCCCAATGCTATGCTATGAGAGAGGCCACTGCAATGCGAGACCCACATAGGCCAAAGAATAAAGATGGATGAAAATAAATAAAGAACCAATAAGGAGGCCAAAATTTAAAAAGAAAGTATCTCTAAATAGACAGCAAATTTCTACATGCATAATGCATTTTCCCCTTAAACTGACAGGGTGTGCTTGTATTAAGTCTAATTGCTTAAGGTATTATCAGGGCAAACTAACAATTAATTGTTTAATTAATAAAGTGAAGATAAGTTCATTGAAAATATACAGTGGACTATATTTTTGTACCTATGTGCATGTCTATCTCTTTGCAAAATTTGGGATTTCTTCATCTTCAGATTTATTTATCTTAGTTATCTACCTAGTTTCATGGTAAACATAAGAAATGTTACAAAAGAGCCACAGGCTCTTCAGTGGTGTTCAATAGAAACTTCTTATATCCTCCATCATTCTAAAAACAAAATAATACTTCTGGGGTACTTACTTGTTATTATCAAAATCAAATATTTTAATACTTCATTGGGACATCCCAGGTTCCTCAGTGGTAGAGAATTAGCCTGGCAGTGCAGGGGTCCCAGGAGATGTAGGTTTTATTCCTGGGTCTGGAAGATCCCTTGAAGGAGGAAACAGCAACCCACTCCAGTATTCTTGCCTGGAAAATTCCATAGATAGTGGAGCCTGGTGGGCTACAGTCCATGGAGTCACAAAGAGTCAGACATGACTGAGTGACTTTGTGTGTGTGCACACTTCATTTTGCTATATCACAAAATTGAGAATTGTGTATTACATGAGAAATTAGAACATTAAAATTTTATATAGCTACCAAATTTCACACAATTTAGAAGTGACTTCGATCTTGCCCTGGATTAACTGATGTTAAAGCCGTTGACTGCTCTTTTGTCTACCCTTTCTTGCTTATGTTCTTTGCTGGTTGTCATAGAAGTTTGTAACTATAATTTCACTATGGTCTTAGAAGTAGCTGATGCACAGTAAATTAACACAAAAAGAAGCAAAACCCTTTCCTCATTTTTTTGTAGATTATAAATCTACTTGTTTCTCCACCTTCTGTTTTTGCATCGAATCTAAAAACACCTCAGTACTAAGCAAACGGCCAAAATGTCCCTATTCTTATTCTTCCTTTATAGT
The DNA here is from genome assembly GCA_022376925.1 of Tragulus kanchil. Classification (NCBI taxonomy): domain Eukaryota; kingdom Metazoa; phylum Chordata; class Mammalia; order Artiodactyla; family Tragulidae; genus Tragulus; species Tragulus kanchil. The sequence continues at coordinate 127,378,914 of JAIOJX010000028.1, forward strand.
TCTTTCAGTGCTCACTGTCTAAGTCCTGTCATTTCTTCTGACATAGCTGTTTTGGAAGTGTCTCACAGACTGTTCATCATCGATTTCTTCCCCCACACCCCATCATTTACAATGAACACACAGGTATCAATTAGTCTAGAGTTGGTTGTTATTTTTTGACCTTTAAAAAGGCCAAGTCCTTACATTTATTTGTTTCAGCTGTGTCCTTGGCAATATTGTTTCCCCGATGGAAGGTCATGGGTCGATTTTGATTTGATAACGCAGAAATTTTCCTCTCAGTTTTGTAGCTCAAAGAATTTTTGACAATTTCAATTTACCGAACATGTGTACAGGTCCCTTGACTTGAGTTTCTCCTATCACTATTTGTAATTTTATACTGAAATGTACTCATGCTTGGGAATCATTTTGAAAATCATTACATCTGCCAAATTCTTATTCAAAACACTGAACTTCCCTCACCCTCTCACATTATCAAGGCCATACCTCTCATATCTTCAGCATAGATTATTATTCACTATTTTTATAAAACTAAATATTTGAATAAGTAAGTTGCCTCGTGATCAGAGGGAACACAATGTTTTCCATTTGTTGAGGGTATCTACCTGATTAAAAATTTCCCTTGATAGTCAATTTCTCTAAGATTTCAGAATGTTAACCATTGCTATTATATATCTATCTCTGTCTGATAGAAAAATGTTGAAGAACTTGGTGCACTATTGGGATTTTAACTTTTTGTATTAGATTGAATTGAAAATTTTATATAGCTACCAAATTTCACACAATTTAGAAGTGACTTCGATCTTGCCCTGGATTAACTGATGTTAAAGCCGTTGACTGCTCTTTTGTCTACCCTTTCTTGCTTATGTTCTTTGCTGGTTGTCATAGAAGTTTGTAACTATAATTTCACTATGGTCTTAGAAGTAGCTGATGCACAGTAAATTAACACAAAAAGAAGCAAAACCCTTTCCTCATTTTTTTGTAGATTATAAATCTACTTGTTTCTCCACCTTCTGTTTTTGCATCGAATCTAAAAACACCTCAGTACTAAGCAAACGGCCAAAATGTCCCTATTCTTATTCTTCCTTTATAGTTCTTTCAGTGCTCACTGTCTAAGTCCTGTCATTTCTTCTGACATAGCTGTTTTGGAAGTGTCTCACAGACTGTTCATCATCGATTTCTTCCCCCACACCCCATCATTTACAATGAACACACAGGTATCAATTAGTCTAGAGTTGGTTGTTATTTTTTGACCTTTAAAAAGGCCAAGTCCTTACATTTATTTGTTTCAGCTGTGTCCTTGGCAATATTGTTTCCCCGATGGAAGGTCATGGGTCGATTTTGATTTGATAACGCAGAAATTTTCCTCTCAGTTTTGTAGCTCAAAGAATTTTTGACAATTTCAATTTACCGAACATGTGTACAGGTCCCTTGACTTGAGTTTCTCCTATCACTATTTGTAATTTTATACTGAAATGTACTCATGCTTGGGAATCATTTTGAAAATCATTACATCTGCCAAATTCTTATTCAAAACACTGAACTTCCCTCACCCTCTCACATTATCAAGGCCATACCTCTCATATCTTCAGCATAGATTATTATTCACTATTTTTATAAAACTAAATATTTGAATAAGTAAGTTGCCTCGTGATCAGAGGGAACACAATGTTTTCCATTTGTTGAGGGTATCTACCTGATTAAAAATTTCCCTTGATAGTCAATTTCTCTAAGATTTCAGAATGTTAACCATTGCTATTATATATCTATCTCTGTCTGATAGAAAAATGTTGAAGAACTTGGTGCACTATTGGGATTTTAACTTTTTTGTATTAGATTGAATTGCATGAAATATCTTCTTTTATAATTTAAAATGGTTGAATATCAGTGATTTATTATGATCCTGTATGGCCTACATTTTAAAGATATCTTGATATATATATATCCATTCGTCTGATACTGCTGGTGGTACTTATTCCAGTTATGTAATTATTTTCAAACTTGTCGTTACTACTCATAATGTTTACTTTATAGAATTTCTTACCTCCCTTCTTGTCTTTCCAGATTACTACTCATTTTGGTAGTTGCTTTATAGACGATGCTATTAATATGTTGATATTCATGATCACTTCTTCCATTTGTTCTCCATTGGGCAAATTAGGTCTTTCTTGTCTATAGTCTTCATTTTAGGCCATGCTTTGTGGGACTCTGAATTGAAAGAGGACCGTTGCAAGCATAAAGAAGCTTAAGCACATTGTTTCAGCTTGGAGCTAAGATGGCACCTACAGGAAGGGACGTGAGAATGAAGGGAAGCTTAAGCGCATTGTTTAAAAAAGCTTAAGCACATGTTTGCAGCTAAGATGGCGCCTACAGGAAGAGACAGGGCATGATCTAAATTGTTAATTGATGGTCAAAATTTCTGATTGGTTGCCTTGGTTTCCGCGCTCGTGAATGATTGCTTGGCCTTTAGCTTGATTGGTGTAATCTATAGGAAGTCCCGTGCAAAACCCCCTTCACTTGCCTATAAAAGCTGTGGATCTTCATTAATAAAGCAGAACTACTTAGATGGAACCCCTGTCACATCTGATTGTCCCTTGCCTGAGCCAGGGGGCTGCGGGACGGGCAGCCAAGATTTGCCTTTATCCGAGATCTCCCGGTTCAGCCGGGGGCAATCCTGCTGCCTTCCCTTTCTGCAGAAGGCCCCCGAAATGCTTGTCTTGACTCTTAGAAGTTGAATTTGTGTATCTATTTATATCAGTCTCTGTGGTGAATAGGGTCTAGGGCAGCCTTCAATGATCCCCAGTTGCCAGTGTCCTTAGCTTTGTATAATCATCTCCCTTGGATTTGAACTTCGATCATTGCTCAGATGGTGAAGAATCCACCTGCAGTGCAGGAGACTTAAGTTTCATCCCTGATTTAAGAAGATCCTCTGTAGAAGGCAATGGCTACCCTCTCCAGTATTCCTGCCTGGAGAATTCTGTGGATAGTGTAGCCTGGCGGACTACAATCTATGAGGTCACAAAAAGTTGGACACAACTGAGTGATTGACACTTTTGGATATGGGCAGAGATATGAAGTGCTTCAAATGGATTAGAATATGGCAAAGGTGTCAGTGTGTCACTCATTTTATTATATAAGATCCTATACTGTTATAGCAAGCTTGCTAAGCAATTTTCCTTGCTGACTTAATGAAGTGACTGTGTTGAGAATTCCACATGTGGGAAGAAATTGTGAGAGGCCTCTAGGAGTTCTAGATGGCCTCTAGAAGCTGAGAGTGCCCTCTAGATATTAAGTGCAGATTCCAGAAGGTTAAGTGCAGCAGTAAGTCAGACTCCCAGTCCTATTACCTCAAGGAAATACATGTAACCATTTAAATCTTTTGAGAGCAATCTAATTAAATCTAGACATTAAAGCACACACTGGCAGATGCCTTTGCTCTCCACCTTTTGAGACTCTGAGAAAGGAATTCTTATAAACCATAAATGGATCCTTAATCAGATCTTTGAACCACAGATACTGTGAGATACTAAATGTGTGATTTTAAGTTAAGCTGCTAATGTTTAGTGATTTGTTATGTGACCATGGAAAATTAATGAGTCTCCAATGCTAAGTACTGACAGCCTCAAGTGTAGGGTATTATATAACCATTGTTGTTTATCCAGTGCCGAAAGTGGATTCTGACACAGTAAATGCTGTGTGCAGGATTTTTGAAAGGATATGTATTACATAGAAAACATAGTTTATATGGTTCTGGAATTCAATTGGTCATTAATTTTTAGAGATATAATATAGACATTAGCGTCCTTTCTGCTATTTTCTATCTTATTCTAACCTGTCCATCAACCCAGAACTTCCTATTTATTAAATGCAAAGAATTCATCATTGTGTATTTTTCTCGGAAGGGCGGGCCTTCAATGATCCCCAGTTGCCAGTGTCCTTAGCTTTGTATAATCATCTCTTGGATTTGAACTTGGATCATTGGTCAGATTGTTGAGAATCCACCTTGAGTTCAGGAAACTTAAGTTTCATCCCTGATTTAAGAAGATCCTCTGTAGAAGTCAATTGCTACCCTCTCCAGTATTCCTGCCTGGAGAATTCTGTGGATAGTGTAGCCTGGCGGACTACAATCTATGAGGTCACAAAAAGTTGGACACAACTGAGTGATTGACACTTTTGGATATGGGCAGAGATATGAAGTGCTTCAAATGGATTAGAATATGGCAAAGGTGTCAGTGTGTCACTCATTTTATTATATAAGATCCTATACTGTTATAGCAAGCTTGCTAAGCAATTTTCCTTGCTGACTTAATGAAGTGACTGTGTTGAGAATTCCACATGTGGGAAGAAATTGTGAGAGGCCTCTAGGAGTTCTAGATGGCCTCTAGAAGCTGAGAGTGCCCTCTAGATATTAAGTGCAGATTCCAGAAGGTTAAGTGCAGCAGTAAGTCAGACTCCCAGTCCTATTACCTCAAGGAAATACATGTAACCATTTAAATCTTTTGAGAGCAATCTAATTAAATCTAGACATTAAAGCACACACTGGCAGATGCCTTTGCTCTCCACCTTTTGAGACTCTGAGAAAGGAATTCTTATAAACCATAAATGGATCCTTAATCAGATCTTTGAACCACAGATACTGTGAGATACTAAATGTGTGATTTTAAGTTAAGCTGCTAATGTTTAGTGATTTGTTATGTGACCATGGAAAATTAATGAGTCTCCAATGCTAAGTACTGACAGCCTCAAGTGTAGGGTATTATATAACCATTGTTGTTTATCCAGTGCCGAAAGTGGATTCTGACACAGTAAATGCTGTGTGCAGGATTTTTGAAAGGATATGTATTACATAGAAAACATAGTTTATATGGTTCTGGAATTCAATTGGTCATTAATTTTTAGAGATATAATATAGACATTAGCGTCCTTTCTGCTATTTTCTATCTTATTCTAACCTGTCCATCAACCCAGAACTTCCTATTTATTAAATGCAAAAATCCCCAAGTCTCATCAATCTCAATGGTGACTCTCATATGATTGTTTTTTATCTTTCTGACTTTGGTTCTTGATTATAATCTATATTTTAATGTTACCTTCAGATCAATATACTGAGTTTTTTTTTAGCTTCTTGAGATTTTGATTTCCAGAATAATATCAAAATATTTTGATTTTAGATATTTACATTGTGTCACTAAGGAAATCTTCTGATTACAAATGTGTTTTTTTTCACCAGGAATCCTTCAGAACAATACTTGCCAGGTATGATACAATGGGAATTCAGATAATTGTTTCCTGATAATCTAAGGTTCTGAATTTTATCATTTTTCCCTGAGAATCAGCCATGCTTTAATCCATTTCCATTGAAAAGAGTTTGCTGTGGACCAAAGAGAACCATGATCAGATATTTATATTGATACTACAAAGTACAGATATGAGTATAGGGTACTTGCAGCTACCTTTCTAGGCACCACTGACCTAGCTGTCTCTCTTTTCCTACTAGATGTAGTCAAAAAGCTTTGGAAAGAGAAAATGGACCTAAGCTAATTTTACAAAAGAAGCATCAACTGTATATTTACTTTTTAAATGGTAGCTTGGGATAAGTTATCCCATGAGGATCATAAAAAACTGGAGATCACTCCTTCAAGTTGAAGAAGAATTCATCCACAATAGTTTATCACCATTAAGATACCATTCTCTTTGTTTTGCCTGGATTCCCCAGCTATTTGCTCTTCAAAAATTTCAAGAAAGTTTTTTTCTAAATATTGTTCAGTCTTCTCTGTATATATTTTTATATCTCCATTGTTCATTACCTCAAATTAATAGAATTTCAGTAGAATTTTGATCAGCACACATGCTCTACAGAGTCAAGAAAGAGTATAATACATGCACTTAACTTATATACAAGTCAGAATTGTATACAAGAACTGACCATATACTTCTGGCAAGTAAATTCTATTCCACTCAGTCTGTGCCTTCTCAGTTCCATCTTTGCAGTATCAAGCAAAACCATCAACATAGTTGCAACATCAATTTAAAGAGATTTTTAATATTAAAAAAAAACATTAGCGTCCTTTCTGCTATTTTCTATCTTATTCTAACCTGTCCATCAACCCAGAACTTCCTATTTATTAAATGCAAAAATCCCCAAGTCTCATCAATCTCAATGGTGACTCTCATATGATTGTTTTTTATCTTTCTGACTTTGGTTCTTGATTATAATCTATATTTTAATGTTACCTTCAGATCAATATACTGAGTTTTTTTTTAGCTTCTTGAGATTTTGATTTCCAGAATAATATCAAAATATTTTGATTTTAGATATTTACATTGTGTCACTAAGGAAATCTTCTGATTACAAATGTGTTTTTTTTCACCAGGAATCCTTCAGAACAATACTTGCCAGGTATGATACAATGGGAATTCAGATAATTGTTTCCTGATAATCTAAGGTTCTGAATTTTATCATTTTTCCCTGAGAATCAGCCATGCTTTAATCCATTTCCATTGAAAAGAGTTTGCTGTGGACCAAAGAGAACCATGATCAGATATTTATATTGATACTACAAAGTACAGATATGAGTATAGGGTACTTGCAGCTACCTTTCTAGGCACCACTGACCTAGCTGTCTCTCTTTTCCTACTAGATGTAGTCAAAAAGCTTTGGAAAGAGAAAATGGACCTAAGCTAATTTTACAAAAGAAGCATCAACTGTATATTTACTTTTTAAATGGTAGCTTGGGATAAGTTATCCCATGAGGATCATAAAAAACTGGAGATCACTCCTTCAAGTTGAAGAAGAATTCATCCACAATAGTTTATCACCATTAAGATACCATTCTCTTTGTTTTGCCTGGATTCCCCAGCTATTTGCTCTTCAAAAATTTCAAGAAAGTTTTTTTCTAAATATTGTTCAGTCTTCTCTGTATATATTTTTATATCTCCATTGTTCATTACCTCAAATTAATAGAATTTCAGTAGAATTTTGATCAGCACACATGCTCTACAGAGTCAAGAAAGAGTATAATACATGCACTTAACTTATATACAAGTCAGAATTGTATACAAGAACTGACCATATACTTCTGGCAAGTAAATTCTATTCCACTCAGTCTGTGCCTTCTCAGTTCCATCTTTGCAGTATCAAGCAAAACCATCAACATAGTTGCAACATCTATTCAGAATATAGTGATTCTCTGTGACAAAAGACCAAGATACAGAATGTCTGACATATTCCAAGTCATAAATTATGTTTTCTTTAATTTGTCATATTTTCTTTTCTCAAATGTTGTTTATCAATAAACACATCATTTAGCCTATATCCTTATATTCTGACTCAAATTATTTGTCATGACTAAAAACAGTTCATGGGTTATTGACCAAGATGACCTTAACATTCTCCTAAGCTTGACTAAACTTAGGCAGCTTTTCATGACTCTAGCTCTGGCCATTCTCTTCTTAGAGGTTCACTTTAGAAAAGGTTTAACCACAAATTCTTTCTCAGTTCCTTCAAAATGGAGATAAATCTCTCTGCCTATTGCCAGTTTTATAAGCCAGGAATGTCTTTCTCAAGAATGTGGGATGATAGCAGTCAAAGAGATCTTCAGATCCAACCACTGCCAGAGGCAAGAAAAAGACTGATAATTCCTGAATAGTCAGCAAGAGACAGAAGAACATAAACACTATTTTCACATTTTGTCTGAAGCTGGAGTTACTGCTGGATTTTTAAAATTTCATTTTATTCCTTATTCTTTTTTATTGCTTTTGTTTTGTTTTGTTTTGTTTCAATTGTTTCCTTCACTTTTTTCCAAACCCACTCAGTGTCCACCCCCGTTTTTTTTTTTTCTTTTTGGGTGTGTGAGTGTGGGTGTGTTTATTTCCTCCTTTGAATTCTATTGAAGCTACTAATCTTATCAGTAAGACTGAATATATTCAAGTTTACATAATATTTTTTCTTTTTTTCTTCTTTTTCCTTTTAAACCACACATTTTATTTTGGTATAAACTTCTGGTTCCCCATTGGCCTTTGAAGGTTATGTGGGGGGTTTGTTTGTTTTATTTCAGTAGAATTTTGATCAGCACACATGCTCTACAGAGTCAAGAAAGAGTATAATACATGCACTTAACTTATATACAAGTCAGAATTGTATACAAGAACTGACCATATACTTCTGGCAAGTAAATTCTATTCCACTCAGTCTGTGCCTTCTCAGTTCCATCTTTGCAGTATCAAGCAAAACCATCAACATAGTTGCAACATCTATTCAGAATATAGTGATTCTCTGTGACAAAAGACCAAGATACAGAATGTCTGACATATTCCAAGTCATAAATTATGTTTTCTTTAATTTGTCATATTTTCTTTTCTCAAATGTTGTTTATCAATAAACACATCATTTAGCCTATATCCTTATATTCTGACTCAAATTATTTGTCATGACTAAAAACAGTTCATGGGTTATTGACCAAGATGACCTTAACATTCTCCTAAGCTTGACTAAACTTAGGCAGCTTTTCATGACTCTAGCTCTGGCCATTCTCTTCTTAGAGGTTCACTTTAGAAAAGGTTTAACCACAAATTCTTTCTCAGTTCCTTCAAAATGGAGATAAATCTCTCTGCCTATTGCCAGTTTTATAAGCCAGGAATGTCTTTCTCAAGAATGTGGGATGATAGCAGTCAAAGAGATCTTCAGATCCAACCACTGCCAGAGGCAAGAAAAAGACTGATAATTCCTGAATAGTCAGCAAGAGACAGAAGAACATAAACACTATTTTCACATTTTGTCTGAAGCTGGAGTTACTGCTGGATTTTTAAAATTTCATTTTATTCCTTATTCTTTTTTATTGCTTTTGTTTTGTTTTGTTTTGTTTCAATTGTTTCCTTCACTTTTTTCCAAACCCACTCAGTGTCCACCCCCGTTTTTTTTTTTCTTTTTGGGTGTGTGAGTGTGGGTGTGTTTATTTCCTCCTTTGAATTCTATTGAAGCTACTAATCTTATCAGTAAGACTGAATATATTCAAGTTTACATAATATTTTTTCTTTTTTTCTTCTTTTTCCTTTTAAACCACACATTTTATTTTGGTATAAACTTCTGGTTCCCCATTGGCCTTTGAAGGTTATGTGGGGGGTTTGTTTGTTTTTATTGTTTTTGCTTTGTTTTTCTATATTTTTCTATATACTTACCTCTGTTTTAATTTAAAAATTTTTTAATTTGTACTACTACTTCCTCTGTAATTCTTTGCTTTCTCTGATGCTCCTTTCCTATAGCACTAGACTCTAATACATACAAATCTTTGTCTCCCTATATTTAACTTTGCAGTATTATTCTATATTTCTCTTCTATCCTCCCTTTCTCTTTTTCCCTTTTCCCACCGTATTTCTTAGTCTGTTCTGTCCTCATTGCCTTATCCTCAATGGGGACTCTCCTCTAGCATTTTTCTCCAATTTGTGCTCTACGTAGTTTGGTTATTAACTGGTGGATATCTTTCTTGGTTTTCTCTATTTGCTGTGCTAATGTATTTTACTGTATTATTGGTTGGAATGCTTGGGTTATGCTACAGCTGTATATGTTCGTGTGTAATATTTAATATGCTAGATAGTATTTGCATAAATTTTAATTGCCATTTGTCAAAGGTATACCTTCTGTTTCTCATTTGCATATATATGTTTTAATATCATTTAATTCCATAACAAACCAGCCTTGAAATCTTCATTCCCTGGCCAGGCAACAAGCCCCAGGGCTTTAGGAGGGAGCACTGACTCCAAAACTCTACAATACTAGAGTACGCCTAACAGTAGAGAGTACTATACAAGTGAGAAAGCCAACAAAGGTAAACACTTGTATGCAAGTCCTGACATCACCCAACCACCAGCATCACCCAGAATCAGAAGACCCATCCAAACAACAAACACCAACAGACATAACTCAAAGTCTGGGAAAAGGAAACTACAAACAGAGTTAGTTAAAAATTTAATAATAGGGCTTCCCTGGTGGTCCAGTGGGTAAGGACACCGTCTTGCAGTGCAAGGGGCGCCGGTTCGATCCCTGGCCTGGGAAGATTCAATGTGCCGCAGAGCGGCTGGACCAGTGTGTCCAACTATCGAGCCCGAGCTCTGGAGCGCGTGTGCCTAGAGCCAGTGCTCTGCGACAACAGAGGTCACCATGATGGGAGGGCCACACGGGCCAAAAGAACAAAGATGGATGAAAAATGGACAAATGAAAGACCAATAGAAGTGGCCTGCTTACTCCCCTCCCTCCCCAGCCCACCCCCACCAAAATAAAACAAAATTAATAATAATGAAATGGCAGAGAAATACCACACAAGTGAAGGAACAATCCACAAACACACAAGATCAAATCAATGAAGAGGATTTGGACAAATTTTCCGAAAGTGATTTCAGAAGAATGATAGTAAAGATGATCAAAGATACTGAAAACAGAGTAGTAGAGAAATTTCAAGACACAATTAACACACTGAATAAAGAAATACGAGAACTTACCAAAAATGTAACAGAGACAAACAACTCAATTGCTGAACTGAAAAACACTGTAGAAGGAAACAAGAGCAGAGTATCTGAGACAGAAGACCGGATAAGTGAGCTGGAAGATAGAATGGTGGTAGTAACTGCTGAAAAACAGAATCTAGCTCAAAGAATGAAAAGAGCAGAGGTTAGCCTCAGAGACCTCCGGGATAATATCAAATGCACCAATATTCGAATTATAGGCGTTCCAGAAGAAGAAGAAGAAAAGAAAGGCTATGAGGAATTTTTTGAAGAGATTATAGTTGAAAATTTCCCCAACGTGGGAAAAGAAATAGTCAAGTCCAAGAAGCACAAAGAGTACCATACAGAATCAACCCGAGAAGAAACACACCAAGACACATATTAATGAAGATAACACAAATTAAACACAAAGACAGAATTCTCAAAGCAGCAAGGGAAAAGCAACTAGTGACGTACAAGAGAAAGCCCATATGTTTAACAGCTGATCTCTCAACAGAAACTCTGCAGGCCAGAGGGAATGGCAGGACACATTTAAATGGCTAAAAGAGAATAATCTGCAACCAAGAATCCTCTACCCTGCAAGGATCTCATTCAAAATTGATGGAGAAATCAAAAGCTTTCCGGATAAGCAAAAATTAAAAGAATTTAGTCACACCAAACCAGCCTTACAACAAGTGTTAAAGGGACTTATATAGACAACAAGTATAAGAGAAGGAGAACATCCACAAAACAAACCCATCATAACAGCTAAGAAGATGACAATAGGATCATTTGTATCAATAATTACTTTGAATATAAATGGACTGAATGCCCAAACCAAAAGACACAGAGTGGCTGAATGGATCCAAAAACACGCCCCATACATATGCTGCGTCCAGGATACTCACTTCAGACCTAAAGACACTCATAGACTGAAAGTGAGAGGCTGGAAAAAGACATTCCATGCAAATGGAAATCAAAAGAAAGCTGGAGTAGCAATCCTCATATCAGACAAAAGGTAGTAGAGAAATTTCAAGACACAATTAACACACTGAATAAAGAAATACGAGAACATAACAAAAATGTAACAGAGACAAACAACTCAATTGCTGAACTGAAAAACACTGTAGAAGGAAACAAGAGCAGAGTATCTGAGACAGAAGACCGGATAAGTGAGCTGGAAGATAGACTGGTGGTAGTAACTGCTGAAAAACAGAATCTAGCTCAAAGAATGAAAAGAGCAGAGGTTAGCCTCAGAGACCTCCGGGATAATATCAAATGCACCAATATTCGAATTATAGGCGTTCCAGAAGAAGAAGAAGAAAAGAAAGGCTATGAGGAATTTTTTGAAGAGATTATAGTTGAAAATTTCCCCAACGTGGGAAAAGAAATAGTCAAGTCCAAGAAGCACAAAGAGTACCATACAGAATCAACCCGAGAAGAAACACACCAAGACACATATTAATGAAGATAACACAAATTAAACACAAAGACAGAATTCTCAAAGCAGCAAGGGAAAAGCAACTAGTGACGTACAAGAGAAAGCCCATATGTTTAACAGCTGATCTCTCAACAGAAACTCTGCAGGCCAGAGGGAATGGCAGGACACATTTAAATGGCTAAAAGAGAATAATCTGCAACCAAGAATCCTCTACCCTGCAAGGATCTCATTCAAAATTGATGGAGAAATCAAAAGCTTTCCGGATAAGCAAAAATTAAAAGAATTTAGTCACACCAAACCAGCCTTACAACAAGTGTTAAAGGGACTTATATAGACAACAAGTATAAGAGAAGGAGAACATCCACAAAACAAACCCATCATAACAGCTAAGAAGATGACAATAGGATCATTTGTATCAATAATTACTTTGAATATAAATGGACTGAATGCCCAAACCAAAAGACACAGAGTGGCTGAATGGATCCAAAAACACGCCCCATACATATGCTGCGTCCAGGATACTCACTTCAGACCTAAAGACACTCATAGACTGAAAGTGAGAGGCTGGAAAAAGACATTCCATGCAAATGGAAATCAAAAGAAAGCTGGAGTAGCAATCCTCATATCAGACAAAATAGATTTTAAAGTAAAGAAGATTCTAAGAGACAAGGCAGGTCACTACATCATGATTAAGGGATCAATCCAAGAAGAAGACATAACAATCATAAATATCTATGCACCCAACACAGGAGCACCCCAATACATAAGACAAACACTTTCAGACATAAAAGAAGCCATTGATACTAACACAATAACAGTAGGAGACTTTAACAATCCTCTCACACCAATGGACAGATCATCTTAACAGAAAATTAATAAAGAAACACAAGCCGTAAATGTCACACTAGATGAGATGGACATCATTGATATCTTTAGGACCTTCCATCCAAAGTAGAAGAATACACTTTCTTCTCAAGTGCTCATGGAACATTCTCCAAGATAGACGACATCTTGGGCCACAAATCAAACCTCAGTCAATTCAAGAAAACTGAAATTCTATCAACCATCTTCTCGGACCACCACGCAATGAGACTAGACATCAACTACAGGAATAAAACTGCTAAAAACACAAACACATGGAGATTAAACAACACATACCTAGAAAATCAACTGATCATTGAGGAAATCAAAGGAGAAATAAAAAATTCCTAGAAGAAAAAGACAATGAACACACGACAGTGCAAAACCTATGGGATACTGCAAAAGCAGTTCCAAGAGGGAAGTTTATAGCAATTCAATCCCACCTCAAGAAACTAGGAAAATCTCAAACAGACGACTTAACCTTATGCTTAAAACAACTGGAGAAAGAAGAACAAAAAAAACCCTCAAAGCCAGCAGAAGAAGGGAAATCATAAAGATCAGAGCAGAAATAAATGAAAAAGAAACAAAAGAAACAATAGTAAAGATAAATAAAACAAAAAGCTGGTTCTTCGAAAAAGTATATAAAATTGACAAGCCACTGGCCAGACTCATCAAGAAAAAGAGAGAGAAGAACCAGATCAACAAAATCAAAAATGAAAAAGGAGAGATTGCCACAGATCATGCAGAAATCCAAAGGATTATAAAAGACTATTATGAACAACTCTATGGCAACAAACTGGACAACCTGGAAGAAATGGACAGTTTCTTAGAGAAGATTAATCTCCCAAGACTCAACCAGGAAGAAATACAAACTATGAACAACCCATCACAAGCTCAGAAACCAACTTTGTGGTCAAAAATCTACCCAATAATAAAAGCCCACAGCCAGATGGTTTCATAAGTGAATTCTACCAAACATTTAAAGAAGAGCTAATGCCTGTCCTTCTAGAACTTCCAAAAAATTGCACAGGAAGGAACACTTCCAAACACATTCTATGAGGCTGCCATCACCCTGATACCAAAGCCAGGCAAAGACAACACAAAAAAAGAAAATTATAGGCCAGTTTCACTGATGAATCTATATGCCAAAATCCTCAAAAAATCCTAGCAAACAGAATTCAACAATACATCAAAAAGCTCATACATCATGATCAAGTCAGGTTCATCCCAGGCATGCAAGGATTCTTCAATATCCCCCAATCAATCAATGTGATACACCATATCAACAAATTGAGAGACAAAAATCACATGATCATCTCAATAAATGAGAAAAAGCCTTCCACAAGTACAGCATCCATTTATGATAAAAACTCTTCAGAAAATGGGCATAGAAGGAACCTATTTCAACATAGTGAAAGCCATCTATGAGAAGCCCACAGTGAACATTATCCGCAATGGTGAAAAACTTAAAGCATTCCCTCTAAGATCAGGAACAAGACAGGGGTGTCCACTTTCACCACTCTTATTCGACATAGTCCTGGAAATTCTAGCAACAGCAATAAGAGAAGAGAAAGAAATAAAAAGAATCCAGATTGCAAAGGAAGAAGCCAACCTCTCTCTATTCGCAGATGACATGATATTATACATAGAAAATCCCAAAGACATTATTACAAAACTACTAGAGTTAATCTGTGAATTCAGCAAAGTCGCAGGATACAAAGTCAACACACAGAAATCGCTGGCATTCCTATACACAAACAAGGAAAAATCAGAAAATGAAATCAAAGAGGCAATCCCCTTCACCATTACAAGCAAAAGAATCAAATATCTAGGAATAAACCTACCCAAAGAAACAAAAGAACTGTACACAGAAAATTACAAGACACTCATGAGAGAAATTAAAGAAGACTTAAACAAATGGAGAGATATCCCATGTTCCTGGGTCGGAAGAAACAATATGGTAAAAATGACCATACTACCAAATATCATCTACAGATTCAATGCAATACCTATTCAACTTCCATTGACATTTTTCACAGAACTAGACCAAAGAATCACACAGTTCATATGGAAACACAAAAGACCTCAAAAAGCAATCCTGAGAAAGAAAAACGGAGCTGGAGGAATCAGCCTCCCCAACTTCAGACTATACTACAAAGCAACAGTCATCAAAACAGTATGGTATTGACACAAAAACAGAAATATCGACCAATGGAACAAGATCGAGAACCCAGAGATAAACCCATGCACCTATGAGTACCTTATTTTTAACAAAGGAGGAGAAACTATAAAATGGGACAAAGACAGCCTCTTCAACAAGAGGTGCTGGGAGAATTGGACAGCTACATGCAAAAAAATGAAGTTGGAACATTCCCTGACACCATACACTAAGATCAACTCAAAATCGATTAAAGACTTAAATGTAAGGCCAGAAACCATCAAACTCTTAGAGGAGAATATAGGCAAAACCCTCAAGGACATAACAGCAAGATCTCTCCACTAAGACCTCACAGTGAACATTATCCGCAATGGTGAAAAACTTAAAGCATTCCCTCTAAGATCAGGAACAAGACAGGGGTGTCCACTTTCACCACTCTTATTCGACATAGTCCTGGAAATTCTAGCAACAGCAATAAGAGAAGAGAAAGAAATAAAAAGAATCCAGATTGCAAAGGAAGAAGCCAACCTCTCTCTATTCGCAGATGACATGATATTATACATAGAAAATCCCAAAGACATTATTACAAAACTACTAGAGTTAATCTGTGAATTCAGCAAAGTCGCAGGATACAAAGTCAACACACAGAAATCGCTGGCATTCCTATACACAAACAAGGAAAAATCAGAAAATGAAATCAAAGAGGCAATCCCCTTCACCATTACAAGCAAAAGAATCAAATATCTAGGAATAAACCTACCCAAAGAAACAAAAGAACTGTACACAGAAAATTACAAGACACTCATGAGAGAAATTAAAGAAGACTTAAACAAATGGAGAGATATCCCATGTTCCTGGGTCGGAAGAAACAATATGGTAAAAATGACCATACTACCAAATATCATCTACAGATTCAATGCAATACCTATTCAACTTCCATTGACATTTTTCACAGAACTAGACCAAAGAATCACACAGTTCATATGGAAACACAAAAGACCTCAAAAAGCAATCCTGAGAAAGAAAAACGGAGCTGGAGGAATCAGCCTCCCCAACTTCAGACTATACTACAAAGCAACAGTCATCAAAACAGTATGGTATTGACACAAAAACAGAAATATCGACCAATGGAACAAGATCGAGAACCCAGAGATAAACCCATGCACCTATGAGTACCTTATTTTTAACAAAGGAGGAGAAACTATAAAATGGGACAAAGACAGCCTCTTCAACAAGAGGTGCTGGGAGAATTGGACAGCTACATGCAAAAAAATGAAGTTGGAACATTCCCTGACACCATACACTAAGATCAACTCAAAATCGATTAAAGACTTAAATGTAAGGCCAGAAACCATCAAACTCTTAGAGGAGAATATAGGCAAAACCCTCAAGGACATCAATCAAAGCAAGATCTTCTCTGACCCACCTACTAGAATAGCGGAACTAAAAAGACAAATGAACATGTGGGACCTAATGAAACTTAAAAGCTTTTGTACAGCTAAAGAAACTACAAAAAAGCTGAACAGACAGCTTACAGAGTGGGAGAAAATCATAGCAAATGAAACAACAGACAATTAATCTCCAAAATCTACAAGCAACTCAGACAACTCAGCACAGGAAAAACGAACAACCCAATCAAAAAATGGATAAAGGACCTAAACAGACACCTCTCCAAAGAGAACATAAAGATGGCCCCAAAACACAAGAAACGATGCTCAACTTCACTTATAATTAGAGAAATGCAAATCAAAACTACAATGAGATATCACCTCACACCCGTCAGAATGGCCATCATCCACAAATCGACAGACAATAAATGCTGGCGAGGCTGCGGAGAAAAGGGAACACTCCTGCATTGCTGGTGGGAATGTAAATTGATACAGCCTCTATGGAAGACAGTACGGAGATTCCTTAAAAAACTAAAAATAGAAGCACCCTATGACCCAGCAATCCCACTCTTAGGCTTATACCCTGATGAAATCAAATCTGAAAGAAGCACCTGTACCCCAATGTTCATTGCAGCTCTCTATACAATAGCTAGAACATGGAAGGAACCTAGATGCCCATCGACGAACGAATGGATCCAAAAACTCTGGTACATATATACAATGGAATACTACACAGCTGTAAAGAGAAATGCAGAAGAATCAGCCCTAATGAGGTGGCTGGATCTACAACGTATCATCAAAAGTGAAGTCAGTCAGAAAGAGAAGGACAAATACAGTATATTAACACATATATATGGGATCTAGTAGGATGGTGATGATGGCACACGAGTGAAGCGGAAAGACAGACATGGACAGTGGACATATGGTCATTGTGGGAGAATTGGACAGCTACATGCAAAAAAATGAAGTTGGAACATTCCCTGACACCATACACTAAGATCAACTCAAAATCGATTAAAGACTTAAATGTAAGGCCAGAAACCATCAAACTCTTAGAGGAGAATATAGGCAAAACCCTCAAGGACATCAATCAAAGCAAGATCTTCTCTGACCCACCTACTAGAATAGCGGAACTAAAAAGACAAATGAACATGTGGGACCTAATGAAACTTAAAAGCTTTTGTACAGCTAAAGAAACTACAAAAAAGCTGAACAGACAGCTTACAGAGTGGGAGAAAATCATAGCAAATGAAACAACAGACAATTAATCTCCAAAATCTACAAGCAACTCAGACAACTCAGCACAGGAAAAACGAACAACCCAATCAAAAAATGGATAAAGGACCTAAACAGACACCTCTCCAAAGAGAACATAAAGATGGCCCCAAAACACAAGAAACGATGCTCAACTTCACTTATAATTAGAGAAATGCAAATCAAAACTACAATGAGATATCACCTCACACCCGTCAGAATGGCCATCATCCACAAATCGACAGACAATAAATGCTGGCGAGGCTGCGGAGAAAAGGGAACACTCCTGCATTGCTGGTGGGAATGTAAATTGATACAGCCTCTATGGAAGACAGTACGGAGATTCCTTAAAAAACTAAAAATAGAAGCACCCTATGACCCAGCAATCCCACTCTTAGGCTTATACCCTGATGAAATCAAATCTGAAAGAAGCACCTGTACCCCAATGTTCATTGCAGCTCTCTATACAATAGCTAGAACATGGAAGGAACCTAGATGCCCATCGACGAACGAATGGATCCAAAAACTCTGGTACATATATACAATGGAATACTACACAGCTGTAAAGAGAAATGCAGAAGAATCAGCCCTAATGAGGTGGCTGGATCTACAACGTATCATCAAAAGTGAAGTCAGTCAGAAAGAGAAGGACAAATACAGTATATTAACACATATATATGGGATCTAGTAGGATGGTGATGATGGCACACGCAGTGAAGCGACGGAAAGACAGACATGGACAGTGGACATATGGTCATTGTGGGGAAGGAACAGAAGGTGGGAGGCACAAAGGAAGTAGCATGAAGGCCTGTACTATGATAAGTGAAGAAAATAGCTCTAGTCATTGCTCTGTGTGAAAAGGGGATCCTTCAGGGTTGCTGTGTGATGGTTGGGAGGCGTGGGAAGGGGGGATATACATATGACTAGTCTGGGAACATACATATCTGTAAACAACAAAACTCTGTAAAATTTAACAGTAAAATAAAAGTTAAAAAAAGAGAATCTGGGATGGTTACATTTCATTAAAATTTAATTTTCATTTCATTAAAATATAACTATCAGGAAAGGTAGGATTCTCCTAGTCTCTGTGTGAGGGCAGGGGTTTAACTTCAGTAAGTTGTTGTTTAGTCCCTATATAGTGTGTGACTCTGCAACCCCATGGACAATAGCCTTCTAGGCTCCTCTGTCCGTGGGATTTTCCAGGCAGAATACTGGAGTGGGTTGCCATTTTCTTCCCTAGAGAATCTTTCTAAACCAAGGATTGAACCCGTGTCTCCTGCATTGCCAAGTAAGAAGATTCTTTGCCACTGAACCACAAAAGAAGTCAACTTCACTAAGTGTCAATTAGCAAAATTACATGGCATAATCACCGTGACCAACCTTCTCCCAAGCATTCTTCATTACTTTTTCTTTTTCACTAACTCCCCCCAGGGTTTAAAAACTATACTGTCTTTTTGCTTCAGTGAAGTTGAATTCAGTGCTTACTTCCCTATTACAATAGTCTCAATCTGTATTGCGAAAGTCTTAAATTAAGTCTTCTTTATTTATTTAACTCTATACAGTGCAATTTTTTTGAGAGTGTCCATAAGTTCTTATGAATGTATTACCATGAAGTGAAGTAAGCTTTCTATTGTGTGATAAGAAGCATTAAGAAATCTAGACTCTTGTTTATGAAATTACTACCTGCACTTTTATTTAGTGTCTAATTTTATACACAAGATTTTATCTGCAATATTTTGTTCAATTCCCATATTTGACTATTACTAGATTAAATATATTTTTATTCAAACGTCTGCATTTATGAAAGCTGATAACACTATAACATAATTAAAAGCACTACAGATTACTTACTAAGCTAATTTTCAGATGGGCCATGGAAAATGGTTAAAATGCAGTCATGTTAATGAAAATACCACAGTCTAACATAGATGGTTAGTTTTCAGACTATACATCACAAATATAACCTAGATGGTGTATTTTCTTTTGTTTAGGATAATTGCCAAATTAAGTTTAATATGGATTTTAGTAAGTTTAGTCTTTAGCCAAAGAAAGCTAATTTACTTTTAGTAACAGAATTTTCTTCATATTTATATTATGAGAAAGACAAATGAATAGATTTATATCCTTTCTTTAAAAAGGAATAAGCTAGTATAGGCTGTATGGACGTAAACCAACCTTTACTGTACCCACATTTACATGATTAACAAGATACACCTTTTTAAACTGTATTTTGGGGATTTTTTGGTTGAGTTGCCTTTGTGGCTGCCTGTGGGCCCTCTGTAGTTGTGGTGAGTTGCAACTGCTCTTTGTGGCAGTCCATGGACTTCTCATTGTGGTGGCTTCTCTTGTTGCGGAGCTCACGCTATGGGTGCATCCCTGCATGCTCAGTAGTCATGGCACATGGACTCGGTGGCTCCACAGCATGTGGAATCTTCTTGGACCATGAATTATGCCTGTGTCCTCTGCACTGGCAAGCAGATGCTTATGTGTTGTACCATCAGGGAAGTCCTGTCTTTTTTGCCTTATATGGACACATTTGGTATCTAAAATCATTACTTAAGAACTCAAAAATAATTTTAGAAAGTTTTTTTGAAAATTCTAAAGGAAAATACTAAAAATTTAAATTATGCTATATCCCAAATACTTTAAAATACTTAGAATGCCTCTCTATATAATGTGAATTGCCTTATTGTTTTCTAAATATATCTACTGTGTCAAAAAACAACTTACTAAATATCCTTAGGCATAACTAGAGAACATAAAGCCTTATCTTACAAGTATTATCTAAATATTCCTCACTGGATAAAGGGAGATAGCTAAGAAATTATAACCTTCCAACCATTAGGATTTAAAGAGCTATCATTGATCTCATATGTGACTGGCATTGAATATTGATCTATGCATTAGAAAGGCTTTACCGCATTTTTCCACAGTATGTGTAATAGGTGTTGATGGTACTTAGTAGAATAGCTTTTTGACGTGAAAATTACGTCCAGTATTATCATTCAGTTTCTGACAGCTCAAATGCTTAACAGAGATGACTTTGCTCTTGCTAGGAAATGAGATTGACACAAGGGTTGCTGAAGGTAACCACATATGAAGTACTCCAATTTGTGTTAAAAAGTCTTCTCATTTTGCTTAAGAATTTTCTTCATATTTATATTATGAGAAAGACAAATGAATAGATTTATATCCTTTCTTTAAAAAGGAATAAGCTAGTATAGGCTGTATGGACGTAAACCAACCTTTACTGTACCCACATTTACATGATTAACAAGATACACCTTTTTAAACTGTATTTTGGGGATTTTTTGGTTGAGTTGCCTTTGTGGCTGCCTGTGGGCCCTCTGTAGTTGTGGTGAGTTGCAACTGCTCTTTGTGGCAGTCCATGGACTTCTCATTGTGGTGGCTTCTCTTGTTGCGGAGCTCACGCTATGGGTGCATCCCTGCATGCTCAGTAGTCATGGCACATGGACTCGGTGGCTCCACAGCATGTGGAATCTTCTTGGACCATGAATTATGCCTGTGTCCTCTGCACTGGCAAGCAGATGCTTATGTGTTGTACCATCAGGAAGTCCTGTCTTTTTGCCTTTTATGGACACATTTGGTATCTAAAATCATTACTTAAGAACTCAAAAATAATTTTAGAAAGTTTTTTTGAAAATTCTAAAGGAAAATACTAAAAATTTAAATTATGCTATATCCCAAATACTTTAAAATACTTAGAATGCCTCTCTATATAATGTGAATTGCCTTATTGTTTTCTAAATATATCTACTGTGTCAAAAAACAACTTACTAAATATCCTTAGGCATAACTAGAGAACATAAAGCCTTATCTTACAAGTATTATCTAAATATTCCTCACTGGATAAAGGGAGATAGCTAAGAAATTATAACCTTCCAACCATTAGGATTTAAAGAGCTATCATTGATCTCATATGTGACTGGCATTGAATATTGATCTATGCATTAGAAAGGCTTTACCGCATTTTTCCACAGTATGTGTAATAGGTGTTGATGGTACTTAGTAGAATAGCTTTTTGACGTGAAAATTACGTCCAGTATTATCATTCAGTTTCTGACAGCTCAAATGCTTAACAGAGATGACTTTGCTCTTGCTAGGAAATGAGATTGACACAAGGGTTGCTGAAGGTAACCACATATGAAGTACTCCAATTTGTGTTAAAAAGTCTTCTCATTTTGCTTAAGAATTTTGAGATCCATGGGGTGACTGAAAAGCTAGAACATTACAGTATGCTAGTTTTGTCTTAGCTTACACATGTTAAACTTTTGCTGAGTACTCAAAAGGATTTATAGTAATAAAGCAATGCCTTTGTAGTGTATTATGATAAGATTTTTGAATGAATTTGGAAAAAATGCAAATGAATGAAAGATTCTAAATCATTCAACGTCTGGCCTAGTATTTAGAAGTTGGAGTCTGGTGTAGTATTTAGAAGTTAGAGTTCAAATATCTCTCCAGATGCTGAGTGCTTTTGAGAGTTAGTTGAGTACCTTAATTCCTTCAAATAACCTGTGATTGCAAATAAAGGACAATTGCATGGCTATTAGAAGATTACAATTATTATTGGAGATTAAATTTTCAGAGAGGATTTCTATAATTAATGAAGACTTAACCTTTAGAATAGTTAATGAGGAAGGAGGAAGAAGGAAGTTAGTTTAATGGAAGAAAGCTATTTTCAATACAAGCATACTTCCTTTTGTTGCACTTTGCTTTATTGAGCTTCACAGATACTACATTTTTTTACAAATTGAAGGCCCATGGCAACCAAACATCAAGCAAGTGTAGAGGTGTGGTTTTTCCCACAGCGTTTGCTCGCTCTGCGTTTCTGCATCACGTTTTGGTAATTCCCACTATATTTCAAACTTTTCAGATTACTTTGATACTTGTTATGGTGATGTGTGATCAGTCGTTTTTGATGTTACTACTGAGACTTGGAAGAAGGCTCATATGGCTAGCAAGTTTTTAGTGTTAGTTTTAAATTAAGGTTTGTACTTTACTATTTTTTTTATTTTATAAAGCACACCAGGTGACAATAACAGAATACATATTCTTCTCAATTATCCATGCAACATCATCCAATGTAAACTATATTTTGGGCCATAGAGCAAAACAACAACTTAAGAATCAGACATCATGCAAAGTGTGTCCTCAGACTGTAAAAGAAGCTCGAAATCAATAAGAACGTCCAGTATTATCATTCAGTTTCTGACAGCTCAAATGCTTAACAGAGATGACTTTGCTCTTGCTAGGAAATGAGATTGACACAAGGGTTGCTGAAGGTAACCACATATGAAGTACTCCAATTTGTGTTAAAAAGTCTTCTCATTTTGCTTAAGAATTTTGAGATCCATGGGGTGACTGAAAAGCTAGAACATTACAGTATGCTAGTTTTGTCTTAGCTTACACATGTTAAACTTTTGCTGAGTACTCAAAAGGATTTATAGTAATAAAGCAATGCCTTTGTAGTGTATTATGATAAGATTTTGAATGAATTTGGAAAAAATGCAAATGAATGAAAGATTCTAAATCATTCAACGTCTGGCCTAGTATTTAGAAGTTGGAGTCTGGTGTAGTATTTAGAAGTTAGAGTTCAAATATCTCTCCAGATGCTGAGTGCTTTTGAGAGTTAGTTGAGTACCTTAATTCCTTCAAATAACCTGTGATTGCAAATAAAGGACAATTGCATGGCTATTAGAAGATTACAATTATTATTGGAGATTAAATTTTCAGAGAGGATTTCTATAATTAATGAAGACTTAACCTTTAGAATAGTTAATGAGGAAGGAGGAAGAAGGAAGTTAGTTTAATGGAAGAAAGCTATTTTCAATACAAGCATACTTCCTTTTGTTGCACTTTGCTTTATTGAGCTTCACAGATACTACATTTTTTTACAAATTGAAGGCCCATGGCAACCAAACATCAAGCAAGTGTAGAGGTGTGGTTTTTCCCACAGCGTTTGCTCGCTCTGCGTTTCTGCATCACGTTTTGGTAATTCCCACTATATTTCAAACTTTTCAGATTACTTTGATACTTGTTATGGTGATGTGTGATCAGTCGTTTTTGATGTTACTACTGAGACTTGGAAGAAGGCTCATATGGCTAGCAAGTTTTTAGTGTTAGTTTTAAATTAAGGTTTGTACTTTACTATTTTTTTTATTTTATAAAGCACACCAGGTGACAATAACAGAATACATATTCTTCTCAATTATCCATGCAACATCATCCAATGTAAACTATATTTTGGGCCATAGAGCAAAACAACAACTTAAGAATCAGACATCATGCAAAGTGTGTCCTCAGACTGTAAAAGAAGCTCGAAATCAATAAGAAAATATCTAGAAAATTGAGCAATTATGAATTAAGATGCAGTAAATGTGCAGGTTTTGTGTATACTTAAGTTTTCAGTTTCTTGGGATAAATATCAAAGGTCACAATTATTGAATTATATGGTATTATAGAAGTATGTTTAGCTTTGTAAGAAACTGTCAAACTATCTTCTGAAGTTGTTTTACTATTTTGCGTTGCTGTTAACAATGAATGAAAATTTCTATTGCTATAATTGTCTGTGTTTTGTTGTCAGTGTTCCTGATTTTAGCCCTTCTGATAGGTGTGTGGTGGTATCTAATTGTCACTTTAATTAGTATTGTGCTGATAATATAAGATATGGAACGTCTTTTCATATGCTTTTCTGCCATCTGTAAATATTATTTCATAAATTGTCTATTAAATTCTTTGACTCATTTATTATTCAGGCTACTTGTTTTCTTACTGCTGATTTATGAGTCCTTTGTATATTTTAATAATAAACTTTTATCATATGTGTTTTTTTTTCCAAATGTTTTCACTCAATCTGTAACTTGTCTTCTAATTAGTTTGATTTGTCTTCTGAGGAGCAAATTTGTTTTTAATTTGAAGTTTTATCATTTCTTTCATAGGTTGTGCCTTTGGTGTTACATTTTAAAAGGGATCACAATATGCAAAGTCATCTAGGTTGTCTCCTATGTCATCTTCTAGGAGTTTAAAAGATAATTTTGCATTTTAAGTTTAAATTTAAGATACATTTTAACTCTTGTGAAGAGAGAGAGTTTCTGGTCTAGGTTTGCTGTTTTGCATGTGAACAGCCAGTCACTCCAGCAGTACTTGTTGACAAAGATTTTTTTGTCTCATTGTATTGCCTTAGCTCTTTGACAAAGATAGTTGATTGTATTTATATGAGTCTGTTTCTGATCTCTAGACTGTTAAATTGATTCTTTCACAGATACACACAGTCTTACTTTAACTTTGTTGTAAGTTTTGATGTCAGCATCAGTCTTCAACTTTGCTCTTCTCCTTAAATGTTCTGTTGGCTACTAAATTGAACATCATCAAGAAACATACATCCCAAAAAAAATCTTGCTGTGTCCTCAGACTGTAAAAGAAGCTCGAAATCAATAAGAAAATATCTAGAAAATTGAGCAATTATGAATTAAGATGCAGTAAATGTGCAGGTTTTGTGTATACTTAAGTTTTCAGTTTCTTGGGATAAATATCAAAGGTCACAATTATTGAATTATATGGTATTATAGAAGTATGTTTAGCTTTGTAAGAAACTGTCAAACTATCTTCTGAAGTTGTTTTACTATTTTGCGTTGCTGTTAACAATGAATGAAAATTTCTATTGCTATAATTGTCTGTGTTTTGTTGTCAGTGTTCCTGATTTTAGCCCTTCTGATAGGTGTGTGGTGGTATCTAATTGTCACTTTAATTAGTATTGTGCTGATAATATAAGATATGGAACGTCTTTTCATATGCTTTTCTGCCATCTGTAAATATTATTTCATAAATTGTCTATTAAATTCTTTGACTCATTTATTATTCAGGCTACTTGTTTTCTTACTGCTGATTTATGAGTCCTTTGTATATTTTAATAATAAACTTTTATCATATGTGTTTTTTTTTCCAAATGTTTTCACTCAATCTGTAACTTGTCTTCTAATTAGTTTGATTTGTCTTCTGAGGAGCAAATTTGTTTTTAATTTGAAGTTTTATCATTTCTTTCATAGGTTGTGCCTTTGGTGTTACATTTTAAAAGGGATCACAATATGCAAAGTCATCTAGGTTGTCTCCTATGTCATCTTCTAGGAGTTTAAAAGATAATTTTGCATTTTAAGTTTAAATTTAAGATACATTTTAACTCTTGTGAAGAGAGAGAGTTTCTGGTCTAGGTTTGCTGTTTTGCATGTGAACAGCCAGTCACTCCAGCAGTACTTGTTGACAAAGATTTTTTTGTCTCATTGTATTGCCTTAGCTCTTTGACAAAGATAGTTGATTGTATTTATATGAGTCTGTTTCTGATCTCTAGACTGTTAAATTGATTCTTTCACAGATACACACAGTCTTACTTTAACTTTGTTGTAAGTTTTGATGTCAGCATCAGTCTTCAACTTTGCTCTTCTCCTTAAATGTTCTGTTGGCTACTCTAATTATTTTGCTTCTCTATATAAGCTTTAGAATCAATTCGTTGATCATAGTAGACTAATAAGCTAAGAAAATAACTTGCTGGAATTTCGATTGGAACTGCATTGAACATTTAAATCAAGTTGGAAATAACTGATATTTTCTATCAATGACTGATCAAATTGGTATATAAAATCCTAGACATTTCTGAAGCTTGGGACAATTATGTTGGGTCATTCCAGCTGATTGCTTTTAACCAGTTTGACTAAGACTTTAGGACGAACTTCCTTACAACTAAATTTTCCTCTTTGTTCATCTACTTACTTGTCATCCTTTCTAAATATGTTGATCCATAATATTTCACAAGCCAAGTTGAATCCAATTTCATTTTTCCAAGAAAATGGCTTTAAACAAAGATTTTCAAAACAGTGGGTGAGCTTCTCATATTCTTGTCTAATAATTTTGAAATTAACTAAAAGGAAATAGCTGGGTTTCAGGTATTTCTTTCTAGTCTTGATTTTTAAATTCTGCACTGATTTACCAGTTTCCCAATACCTTTACACACATTTTAAAAATGAAATTATTCAGCTCTTTTAAATAAGATTAGCAAGAGGGCCAATTAGAATGACCTAGTCTCCCATTCCCAAAAAGGTATTTCTTTATTCAGCAAAGCAGTTTAAAATTTAACTGTAGTACTATACATATTTCAGACTTCCCAGGTGGCACAGTAGTAAAAGAATTTGCCTGCCAATGCAGGAGACACAAGTGATGCAAATTCAATCTTTGGGTTGTGAAGATTCCCTGGAGGAGGAAATGGCAACCCACTGCAATATTCTTGCCTGGGAAACTCTATGGACAGACGAACCTGGCAGGCTGCAGTCCATGGGGTCCCAAAGAGTTGGACACAACTGAGGGGCTGAACACACACAGATTACACAATATATGCTTATTCCATTGGCAATACCAAAATGGATAAAACATAGATCCAATGAATGTCTAATATTTTTATGTACATCCTCAATAATTATAGCAAATAAGTTTTCCTTTTATTCCAATATGAATAAATTTTTAAATAAGATAGTATAATTGAAAATAGTATAACTCTCAGACTCAGCTTTTCCATGCATGTATTGCTGTTGTTATTTTAGTTGTCAAGTCATGTTCAACTCTTTGAGGCTCCGTGGACTGTAGCCTGGCAGACTGTTCTGTCTATGGGATTTCCCAGGAAAGAATGCTAGAGTGGGTTGGCATTTCCTTCTCCAGGGTATCTTCCTGACCCAAATATTGAGCCTGTGTCTCCTGCATTGCACATGGATTCTTTACTGATGAGCCACCAATATAGTACCTAAAATTTAGTTTGAAACAAATAAACTCATTATGTATCATGTCTTTATGAACTTAATTAAAGGATAATGATGGACTATATGATTGTCAGGGAGCACTGTATATTTTAATTAGTATTTTTCACAAAAGGACCACAAATGCTAAAAATGATCATGAATAATTTGTCTACCAGAAAATAGTACTTTATTGTTCCTAATGTTGATAGCAGTCATAGATAAACTGAAATTCATTTAGAGACTTTGGCAGACTTTTTACTTAAGTATTGCAAGCATTAACACATTTTGAGAATATTTTCTATGGTTGTATTTCTTCATATCTACATAAGTATTGACATGCATGTTGTCATGTATCACCTTGACTTTTTAAAATAGATAAAAATAGAGTTTCTTTCCTAGTCCTAAAACAAGGTAGAATTAACCATCACGTATTGACTCCCTGTCATATTTCATGAAAAAGATCAAAAAAAACTTGACGTTTTTCCTAAACATGCCCAATGCAGGAGACACAAGTGATGCAAATTCAATCTTTGGGTTGTGAAGATTCCCTGGAGGAGGAAATGGCAACCCACTGCAATATTCTTGCCTGGGAAACTCTATGGACAGACGAACCTGGCAGGCTGCAGTCCATGGGGTCCCAAAGAGTTGGACACAACTGAGGGGCTGAACACACACAGATTACACAATATATGCTTATTCCATTGGCAATACCAAAATGGATAAAACATAGATCCAATGAATGTCTAATATTTTTATGTACATCCTCAATAATTATAGCAAATAAGTTTTCCTTTTATTCCAATATGAATAAATTTTTAAATAAGATAGTATAATTGAAAATAGTATAACTCTCAGACTCAGCTTTTCCATGCATGTATTGCTGTTGTTATTTTAGTTGTCAAGTCATGTTCAACTCTTTGAGGCTCCGTGGACTGTAGCCTGGCAGACTGTTCTGTCTATGGGATTTCCCAGGAAAGAATGCTAGAGTGGGTTGGCATTTCCTTCTCCAGGGTATCTTCCTGACCCAAATATTGAGCCTGTGTCTCCTGCATTGCACATGGATTCTTTACTGATGAGCCACCAATATAGTACCTAAAATTTAGTTTGAAACAAATAAACTCATTATGTATCATGTCTTTATGAACTTAATTAAAGGATAATGATGGACTATATGATTGTCAGGGAGCACTGTATATTTTAATTAGTATTTTTCACAAAAGGACCACAAATGCTAAAAATGATCATGAATAATTTGTCTACCAGAAAATAGTACTTTATTGTTCCTAATGTTGATAGCAGTCATAGATAAACTGAAATTCATTTAGAGACTTTGGCAGACTTTTTACTTAAGTATTGCAAGCATTAACACATTTTGAGAATATTTTCTATGGTTGTATTTCTTCATATCTACATAAGTATTGACATGCATGTTGTCATGTATCACCTTGACTTTTTAAAATAGATAAAAATAGAGTTTCTTTCCTAGTCCTAAAACAAGGTAGAATTAACCATCACGTATTGACTCCCTGTCATATTTCATAGACCATGACATAAATATCCAGACTCTAAAACATTTAATAGGAATGATCAGTCGTGTATTTTCTTTTAGATGAAATTCCAGTGAATAGCTAACATTCTCAAAATAAACAACAATAACTTTTATGTTATAAAATATATTTTCTTCATATAATTTGGCTTAACAATTTCTGCAGGTCAAAACTATTTATAATAAATTTAAATAATATTCACTAGGACAGATCAGGATAAACCTTTTTTTAAAGTAAATAACTTAATCACATGAAGAAATAGGTTCCATGTTATATAGCACTAATATACTCAAAGTAGATTCATTAAGTTTTCAATATTTTATATTTTTAAATCTTTTAACTTCAGGACCTGTAAGTTATTAAGTGAAGCACTGAAGTTTTGACTGAAAAACAATTTTCAAATTGATATGTATATTTCCATGATGGTTCTTGCATTATAAAAGAAAAACTAAACAAAGCTATTAGGTCACAGAATTGAGTTTACATTTTAGGTGTTATTAAATCTATGATCACAAGTAATTCTGAGACTTCTTTGTTCTTTAAATAGTGATGATAATAGAATATGTTATATTTTTTCCTAAAAAATTTTGTGAAGACTGGTGAGTTAAAGTCAGTTGCGTTTGAATCTTTATGAACCTATGGACTGTAGCCTGCCAAGCTCCTCTGTCCATAGAATTTCCTAGGCAAGAATACTGGAGTGGGTAGCCATTCCCTTCCCCAGGTTATGTTCCCAATCCAGGGATCAATCCCAGGTCTTCATTCACCAAGGAAGCCCTGCAAAGACCAAGTGAAGTAATTTAGGATAAGTTTGTAATTATTAGATGATGTTACTATTAAGTAATAAGTTTTATACATATTAAATTATCATTATCCTTAATATCTTCTATGCTATAAAAATGGCAAAAATAGACAATTTTGTTTATATTTTATTTAAGATACTATTTTTTAACATACAGATTCTATATTTTCATTGTATAACTTTAATAAAACTCCATGGTTATTTTTGAAGGAAAATAGAAAAACATTCAAATTCAAAAACATTAACTAAAGGCCCATGAGGAACTGTGGTGATAGATAAATAAATAAGAAAACTTAAATAGCATGTGTTACTTTCTTCAAAATTATGGAATATACCAGGAATGTGATGATAGAGAAAATAGATATATGTCAGTAAATAATTATAATAATGAGGTCAAATGAATAGTTCCTTGGGGCTTGGCTGGTGGTCCAGTGGTTAAGAATCTACCTTGCAATGCAGGGGACACTGGTTCAATCCTTGATCCAAGAAAACCCCACATGTAGTGTGGCAGCTAGGCCCATGCACCACAACTACTGAGCCCCTGTGGAGCAACAGCTAAAACCCTTGTACACTACAGTCAGTACTCCATAAGAAGAGAAACCACTGCAAGGAGAAGCCCACACACTGCAACTAGAGAATGGGCCCTACTGTCCACAACTGGGGAAAGCCTCCATGCAGGAACAAAGACACAGTGCAGTCAAAAAATAAATAAAAATGAAAAGCTTGCTAAATACATTATATGAATCATACTATAATACCACTGTGTAAGGAGACAGTATCTTTTATTTCTGTTATTTATATATTTTTGGCTGCATGGCCTGTAGGATCCTAGTTCCTCAAACAGGGATCAAACCCATGTCCCCTGCATTGGAAATACAGAGTCTGAACCTCCAGAGAAGCTCAGAGACAGTATTTTTTGATATTAGATCTAAAGGAACATTCCCAAGAAGTAATTAAAATTTACTTAGAGTTTAAAATTTTAAAAGAAAAAATAGGATATAGAAGAAAGACAAGCACAGAAAAAATAAAGTTTTAACTAAGACAGGACATTACAAAAAATGCTTATCTAGAGAACAATCCTTGTGCAGTTGGAGAGAGGGAATAGAGTAGCTTCAGATATTATGGATTTGTCTATTTGGCAGATGGCCATACAGGTCTCATCAAGGATTATGAACATCAGTTTCTGTTATTTTCCCATAAAGAATGAATAGTCATTGAGAATTATAAAAAGAAGTCACAGATTTTTTGTTTATATTTTTGGCAAGTAACTCAAACTGGGGGTCAATAAAAACTGGTAAATGGAATAATTAGATGAAGTCAAGTGAAATTATTACTGTAAATAAATTGTGAAATAATGAGATTCAATTTAGGATTTAACAAGAACATATAGCTGACTAGTATACATTGTGGAATTAATGTATAACTGGATTCGGTAGGGCTCAAAAACAGAGAGTGTTTTAAGGTAACTTTGAAATTGCATTACTATGAGAAAACTAAATTATTTACGAAGTAGAAAATAAAAGAAGACATTTGGGGTGAAGACAGGAGGAAGAATGGTTGGTTAAAATTATCTCCTCATTCTTTGTACATTTATTGATCTCCTAATATAGTCAGATATCAGGCCTTGGGCTCAGATGAAGAACTGTAAGGACAGCTGTTAGCCGTGTCTCTATCTTCTGGCATGTCCTCACTGCAAGGAGAAGCCCACACACTGCAACTAGAGAATGGGCCCTACTGTCCACAACTGGGGAAAGCCTCCATGCAGGAACAAAGACACAGTGCAGTCAAAAAATAAATAAAAATGAAAAGCTTGCTAAATACATTATATGAATCATACTATAATACCACTGTGTAAGGAGACAGTATCTTTTATTTCTGTTATTTATATATTTTTGGCTGCATGGCCTGTAGGATCCTAGTTCCTCAAACAGGGATCAAACCCATGTCCCCTGCATTGGAAATACAGAGTCTGAACCTCCAGAGAAGCTCAGAGACAGTATTTTTTGATATTAGATCTAAAGGAACATTCCCAAGAAGTAATTAAAATTTACTTAGAGTTTAAAATTTTAAAAGAAAAAATAGGATATAGAAGAAAGACAAGCACAGAAAAAATAAAGTTTTAACTAAGACAGGACATTACAAAAAATGCTTATCTAGAGAACAATCCTTGTGCAGTTGGAGAGAGGAATAGAGTAGCTTCAGATATTATGGATTTGTCTATTTGGCAGATGGCCATACAGGTCTCATCAAGGATTATGAACATCAGTTTCTGTTATTTTCCCATAAAGAATGAATAGTCATTGAGAATTATAAAAAGAAGTCACAGATTT
The DNA here is from genome assembly GCA_022376925.1 of Tragulus kanchil. Classification (NCBI taxonomy): domain Eukaryota; kingdom Metazoa; phylum Chordata; class Mammalia; order Artiodactyla; family Tragulidae; genus Tragulus; species Tragulus kanchil. The sequence goes on from JAIOJX010000028.1 coordinate 127,410,965, forward strand.
TTTGTTTATATTTTTGGCAAGTAACTCAAACTGGGGTCAATAAAACTGGTAAATGGAATAATTAGATGAAGTCAAGTGAAATTATTACTGTAAATAAATTGTGAAATAATGAGATTCAATTTAGGATTTAACAAGAACATATAGCTGACTAGTATACATTGTGGAATTAATGTATAACTGGATTCGGTAGGGCTCAAAAACAGAGAGTGTTTTAAGGTAACTTTGAAATTGCATTACTATGAGAAAACTAAATTATTTACGAAGTAGAAAATAAAAGAAGACATTTGGGGTGAAGACAGGAGGAAGAATGGTTGGTTAAAATTATCTCCTCATTCTTTGTACATTTATTGATCTCCTAATATAGTCAGATATCAGGCCTTGGGCTCAGATGAAGAACTGTAAGGACAGCTGTTAGCCGTGTCTCTATCTTCTGGCATGTCCTCATTGCCTGAAATGGACCTAATCAGGACTCAAAAGCCACGTGAATTTTGAAGGGATATAAGCATTTGGTCCATACATGTGCCTTGAAAGTGCTTAATTGGTTTGTGTCAACATGATTAGGCTTTCAGTTGGTGCTAGTGGTAAAGAACCCACCTTCCAACGCAGGAGATGTAAGACACACAGATTCGAACTCTGGGTCAGGATGATCCCCTAGAGGAGGAAATGAAAACCCACTCAAGTATTCTTGCCTGGAGAATCCCACGGACAGGGAAGCCCAGCAAGCTACAGTCCGTACGATCACAAAGAATCAGACAAGACTTAGCAAATTGAAGTGATTTAATCTGTAGTGAGAATTAACTTGTTTTGAATAATTTTACTGTAGTGTTCTCTGGAAACTATGCCTTCTTGAAATGCATTTTTCTTTATAATGTATCATATTGATGGATACTATTTTTCATTATTATACCTAGAACAATAGTAAATATGAAATTGTGTTTTGTATTCTTCATCATAAGGTTGGAAATAAAGCATGTTTCCTAAATTCAACTCATATTGATAAGTGAATATACGATGCCATAATATTGCACATGCCATTGCATTTACTTGTGGGTCTTCCCACAGCAATGCTAAGTGAAGACATGATTCTTTTTTTTTTTCTTATACACCCTGTGATACAGTTGGGGCCTGAAACATTTGCAAATGCAAATATTTCTGGAAACACCAGGCAGCATCAAAACAAATTCAAAGGAATATACACTCTCATGGATGTTCATTTTAGAAGTTCATTTTTCATGTTTTGTCTTTTTATAATTGGATTGATTTACATGTAAGAAAAGATAGGCATTTAAACTGAAGCAAAGCCAAATGTAAAATATTTGTATTCATTCATTGTCAGTCTGAGATCAATGAAAGCCTTATATAGAGATTCATAGATGACAGAAATCAAGAAAGAGGAAACAGCTGCAAAAAATTAAACACACATAATTTATTAAGTTCAGAGACAGGAAACCATATAAAGAAAAATCAAAATCAGTAGTCAGTTGGCGAGCACAGAGTTCTTTCTTATTTTAGCAATGCAATGAATTATTTCTAACAAATTCCTCACATTTACAAGAGTAAAGAAAGTCCTGTGCACAACTATCCCTTATACAGTTGTGGTAATAATAATACAAGTCAATCTGTGCAAAAATTTGGGCATTTGGTCCATACATGTGCCTTGAAAGTGCTTAGTTGGTAAAGAACCAAAAACCCTTCCAACGCAGGAGATGTAAGACACACAGATTCGAACTCTGGGTCAGGATGATCCCTAGAGGAGGAAATGAAAACCCACTCAAGTATTCTTGCCTGGAGAATCCCACGGACAGGGAAGCCCAGCAAGCTACAGTCCGTACGATCACAAAGAATCAGACAAGACTTAGCAAATTGAAGTGATTTAATCTGTAGTGAGAATTAACTTGTTTTGAATAATTTTACTGTAGTGTTCTCTGGAAACTATGCCTTCTTGAAATGCATTTTTCTTTATAATGTATCATATTGATGGATACTATTTTTCATTATTATACCTAGAACAATAGTAAATATGAAATTGTGTTTTGTATTCTTCATCATAAGGTTGGAAATAAAGCATGTTTCCTAAATTCAACTCATATTGATAAGTGAATATACGATGCCATAATATTGCACATGCCATTGCATTTACTTGTGGGTCTTCCCACAGCAATGCTAAGTGAAGACATGATTCTTTTTTTTTTTCTTATACACCCTGTGATACAGTTGGGGCCTGAAACATTTGCAAATGCAAATATTTCTGGAAACACCAGGCAGCATCAAAACAAATTCAAAGGAATATACACTCTCATGGATGTTCATTTTAGAAGTTCATTTTTCATGTTTTGTCTTTTTATAATTGGATTGATTTACATGTAAGAAAAGATAGGCATTTAAACTGAAGCAAAGCCAAATGTAAAATATTTGTATTCATTCATTGTCAGTCTGAGATCAATGAAAGCCTTATATAGAGATTCATAGATGACAGAAATCAAGAAAGAGGAAACAGCTGCAAAAAATTAAACACACATAATTTATTAAGTTCAGAGACAGGAAACCATATAAAGAAAAATCAAAATCAGTAGTCAGTTGGCGAGCACAGAGTTCTTTCTTATTTTAGCAATGCAATGAATTATTTCTAACAAATTCCTCACATTTACAAGAGTAAAGAATTTGTCTTGAAATTAGTCCTGTGCACAACTATCCCTTATACAGTTGTGGTAATAATAATACAACTTGGTCAGATCTGATGCCAAGACAGATATTTCCCATTTAACCACAGAGACTTAAAGTGACAACTTAGAATAAAAACCATTAAGTGCACTACATTTAGTGATTCATCAGCTCCTTCTGTCTCCACCCTGTAGCAGAACCTCACCACCTTAAGTTTTCTTATTTCAGCATATTGTGTGCACCAGGCTCCTACTTCCCATTATTGATATAGGTAGAATATTTGCTACAAAGATAGGTTATTCTCTGGGAGAGTTCAGGATTTGTGTAGTCATTTTCTTCCTTCACTTTTGGGAGGAGAGATAGATCACTGAGAAGTTGCAAAGAAAGTTAAGGAGGATCCAGGAGAATGTAAGGGGAATTGGGATGCAAGGCAAGGTTGACCTCTCAGTCCTTAGGCAACTGGCTTCTCAGTCATCAGGCTTATCACTATTCTTTGTGATGCAGAATAGGGAAAAGGCTTAGAGACAAATGATAGGATGGTACATTCAGATGGAGAGGGGAGTGGTCCCACACCACCAAGCTCATAGTTTATGAAAGATATACTACTTGGAGCTCATATTTGCATATGAGTAATAAACATGAGCAGTTATAGGAGATATTTCATGAGATTTGGGGCTGCAGGTTTTCTCATAAGAAGCAGAACATGGGACGAAAATAAGTTAAGTACATGAGATAAGGTATGTAAGTGACCACAGAGCTTTGCAAAACAATTTTTTTCTAAGATAGTGGCACAGAATTAGATTGGAATGTGTAATAAAAGAGACTACTACTGATGGACATCAAGCTCCCTGGAAATGAACTATATGATGAGCAATGATTCCATCAGACTTTGTTATAGTCTCATGATAGCATTGATTTAAGGTAAGGAGTCACATCATGCCAGTCAAATATAAGAAGATCAGCAAAGAAATTATAAAATGTATAATTTATTTATATCATGTATAAAATTATTTCTCTCTTCGAGATTAACCCTCCTGAATTGTGTAAGTAATTGTATTGAGTCTTAATTTCTTAGCTGTAGCAAGGGAAGTGTTTCCCTGGTAGCTCAGATGGTAAAGAATCTGCCTGCAATGCAGAAAACCGTTTTTCAGTTCTTGGGTTAGGAAGTTCCCATGCAGAAGGGATAGGCTATGCACTTTCATATTCTTGGGTTTCCCTGGTGGCTCAGATTGTAAAGAATCCACCTGCAATGTAGGAGATCTGGGTTCAATTCCTGGGTTAGGAAGATCCTCTGGAAGAGGGCCTGACAACTCATTCCAGTATTCTTGCCTGGAGAATCCTATGGAAAGAAGAGCCTGGCAGGCTATAGTCCATGGGGTTAGAAAGAGTCGTACACAACTGAGTGACTAAACACACATTAAGGGAAACAAGAATGTGTTAGACACTGATTTTAGTTTTCCAATGTTTGTTCAAGGCAGGAATTTTCTCTCCTCAAAAATAGTAACTTCACCAAAAGCCAAATATTTTATCAATTTAAACCAGTCTTTATATCATATAAAATCTAGCATGACATCTGGGAATTTCTTCTCTCTGGTGTGTATTTGGATGAAGAGAGAGGATACAGAGTATATAATGTGATGCCACATGCTGCAAAAAATAACTCCACCAAAACCCAGTAAAATCCACTAAGCTGCAAAACATAGCATCTTAATTTGTAGGAGGCTTTTCTAAGAAGTATAAATAAATATAAATAAGATACCCAGTATTAACAACATCTTTGGCTCCTCCATCCTTCAAAGTTTTGTTGCTCTGTATGCAAGTGGCTGGAGAAAATGTAATAGCATCACGATCAAAGGTGGAAGATAGCATGCCCTACTCTAATTGAGACCCAACATTTGTACCGATATTCCAATGGCTAGAATTAAGTCATATTTTAAGTTACATCTTATTGCAAGGGAAGCTGGAAATTTCAGCCCATTTTTTGTGCCCAAAAGAGAAGGAAAAGAACTAGAAAAATCAGTTACTCAATTTTTTCTCTGGTTTGCCAGTTTGCCTTCTGGCAAACCCACACAAACGGCAGTCACTTAATTCTCAAGGGATATAATGAGAATCAATCAGAATAATTTAGGTTATGTTTATTAACTAACAAAAACAGTGTCTCAGTGGCTCAGTGCCACATAAATTTATTTGTCAGTCCATAATACATGCCCAGTACAGCTCAGCAGAGGGTCTCCGATTATAGCAATTAGGGAGTCAAGTAGCTGGAAGTCTCACAAAGGCATATACTTCCATGATCACAATAGCAGGGAGAGCAGACCCTGGGACTCACATAACTGCTGTCAACATTTCATCAGCTAAAGCAACTGACCTGGCCATAACAGCTTCCAAAATTGTGAATAGTATGTGCTCAGGAGGAGAAATGTAATATATATGTTAGATCTTTATGATCTTTCTACACATCTAGTTATTACATTCACTCAGAAGTCCCAAATATTCAACATCTGTGCAACACGTTCCGTTAGGTAATTGTTAGTGTACTTCTTCATGAATTGTCAAGCTATGAATTAAAAAGAAAAAATGCTTGTCATACTCATTCAGTATGTACTGATGAACAAGGAAAAAATGACCACAGTGCACACTCCCTTTCAGAGGAGTGGAGATGGGACATCACACACAGCAATCACTGGCTTATAACAATCATGAAATTCTACTGAACAGTCTTTGTTAACCCATGGGGTCCTTTACTGACAGCTGCAACCCCGTAAAATGCTAAATAGCATCTTAATTTGCAGGAGGCTTTTCTAAGAAGTATAAATAAATATAAATAAGATACCCAGTATTAACAACATCTTTGGCTCCTCCATCCTTCAAAGTTTTGTTGCTCTGTATGCAAGTGGCTGGAGAAAATGTAATAGCATCACGATCAAAGGTGGAAGATAGCATGCCCTACTCTAATTGAGACCCAACATTTGTACCGATATTCCAATGGCTAGAATTAAGTCATATTTTAAGTTACATCTTATTGCAAGGGAAGCTGGAAATTTCAGCCCATTTTTTGTGCCCAAAAGAGAAGGAAAAGAACTAGAAAAATCAGTTACTCAATTTTTTCTCTGGTTTGCCAGTTTGCCTTCTGGCAAACCCACACAAACGGCAGTCACTTAATTCTCAAGGGATATAATGAGAATCAATCAGAATAATTTAGGTTATGTTTATTAACTAACAAAAACAGTGTCTCAGTGGCTCAGTGCCACATAAATTTATTTGTCAGTCCATAATACATGCCCAGTACAGCTCAGCAGAGGGTCTCCGATTATAGCAATTAGGGAGTCAAGTAGCTGGAAGTCTCACAAAGGCATATACTTCCATGATCACAATAGCAGGGAGAGCAGACCCTGGGACTCACATAACTGCTGTCAACATTTCATCAGCTAAAGCAACTGACCTGGCCATAACAGCTTCCAAAATTGTGAATAGTATGTGCTCAGGAGGAGAAATGTAATATATATGTTAGATCTTTATGATCTTTCTACACATCTAGTTATTACATTCACTCAGAAGTCCCAAATATTCAACATCTGTGCAACACGTTCCGTTAGGTAATTGTTAGTGTACTTCTTCATGAATTGTCAAGCTATGAATTAAAAAGAAAAAATGCTTGTCATACTCATTCAGTATGTACTGATGAACAAGGAAAAAATGACCACAGTGCACACTCCCTTTCAGAGGAGTGGAGATGGGACATCACACACAGCAATCACTGGCTTATAACAATCATGAAATTCTACTGAACAGTCTTTGTTAAAGTTTCCTTCCAGGTAGACAGGAGAAGTTCCTTAACTGACTCAGATTATGCCCTTTGGAAAGAATAACATTGTCAAGTCTCTTCAGTCTCCTGTGTGTGCATGTGCATACATGCAAGCAGGTACGCCCACCTTAATTATATCCTTCCTCACTCTCATCCTTTATGGCATCATCTAAAGTAGTTACTTGGAAATGTATTCTCATTGGGGTCAGCACAGTTTCCACTGCATTTATCTTACTATTAAAAGTTTGGGAGCAAAGAAACAATTTAATATTTAATGGAAAAAGCCACTGGGCTTCCCAGTTGGCTCTAGTGGTAAAGAACCCACCTGTCAATTCAGGAAACATAAGACATAACAGGTTTGATCCCTGGATCGGGAAGGTCTCCTGGAGGAGGGCATGAAAACTTACTCCAGTATTCCTTCCTGGAGAATCCCATGAACAGCTGATCCCAGTGGGCTACAATCCACGGGGTCAAAAAGAGTCAGACATGACTGAGCAACTAACACATACACACAGACAAAGACACTCTTACATTAAGCTCTTGATGTTCTTAGTAACAGTTTCCTCAAAAGAAAAATAGCAACTTTGTCTTTTTCCTTCTAGAAATGTCTGTGTTCCAGTTAGTTTTTCTTTCTTCCTAGACATAGGCCTTAAATTGGCTTTATTTCTCAATTTCTTCAGATCTATTCATTCTCTTTCAACATGAGGCTATTTGAAACTATAGGCTTAGGTAGGAAGGAAAGGCCCTTAGTTTGTACTTTGTCACAAGGCTGAATGATCTTGTTTAATGGGAAACTTAATGGACATTTATCACTCAAACAACTTTTGTCTCATTCACTACATTTTGAGGCCAGAAGCAGCTGGGGTTTTTTAACTGGCAAGGCCACACATTTCTGGACTTTATTTATTCTCTTATATGTCTGCCTGAAAACTGTCAACTCTCTTCTGTACTTGAGCTCATTTCTCTTGTTTAGTATCCTGGTGAAAGTGAAAATAAATGCCAACAAACACTATCATTCCATTCTTTTCCAAGTACTTCCCACAGAGCTGCAGTCTTGTTAGGGACATGATCTGCCTTCCAAGTTACCAAACCATAACAGTTTTGACAACTGTGTTCTCTTCATAAAATAGATCTTTAGTTTTCTAACTGTTAATACCAGTTTCCTCATAGATTACTACTAAAAAGTGTACCTAACTGTATCAGTTAAGTGGTGCTCTGACTATAAAATAGTACATGCATTGGTTAAAGAAACCCAATAAAACCTGAAATAAAGAACTCCAACATGAATAGTGGTACAGCATGCACAAAATTACTAATACGTTCTAAACACATTTTCCTCTGCTGTAGCCTATTATTTAAAAATCTGTTTATAATTCCTGGGAAGCCCAGTATATATTATCTGATAAAAACAAACATTTTATCTTTTCCAAGCAAAATGTTAGAATATGATACAATACAGTTTTTAATCCTACCTAGCTCCTTTGTGCTGTCATTGGCAAAAATATTTCTTTATGTTGTAGCCCCAACAGTATATGTGTATGGTTTCATGAAAATGATTGCTAAATCCATCACAAGAAAAATGAATAATCCCTTTATAATGTTCTTTATAATTGCATAGTTACCTTTACTGTTCTTTTTTCCATGTGAATTCATATTACTATGTGGGGTCACTTGCTTTAAGCCTAAAGAGCAGTCTTCAGTATTTCTTATAAAACAGATCTGCTGGAAACAAATTGTCTGTTTTGTCTGTATGGGAATGCTTTATTTTTCCTTCATTTTTGAAAGAGAGCAGATAGCTTTCCTGGATAGAGAATTCTATTGGATAAGTTTTGTTTGTTTGCTTACTATATTTCCCTTTGAACACTACGAACATGACATCCCACTTCTTTGTGATTTCCATTATTTCTGATGAGAAATAAGCTGATAATCTTAGTGAGATCCACTTTTAAGTGAACAGTCATTATTCTCTTAAACTACTAAAAAGATTTTCTCTTTGTCTTTGTCTTTCAGCATTTTTACAACGATGTTTCTACTTGTAGACATCTGCATTTATCATGCTAGGAGTTTGTTGAAATTTCTGGATGATGTTTCTCAAAAAATACAGACGTTTTCAGCCATTATTTCTTTAAATGCTTTACTTCTTTCTTTTTCTTCTTTCTGGTAGTACCATAATGTATACAAGCATACCTCAAAGATATTACACTCTCAAATCCAGACCACCTCAATCAAGTGAATATTACAATAAAACAAGTTACACAATACTTTCAGCTTCCTGGTGCATATAAAAGTAATGTTTATGTTATACTGTACTTTAAGTACAATACCACTATGTCTAAAAAGACTATATATATGTATCAGTTAAGTGGTGCTCTGACTATAAAATAGTACATGCATTGGTTAAAGAAACCCAATAAAACCTGAAATAAAGAACTCCAACATGAATAGTGGTACAGCATGCACAAAATTACTAATACGTTCTAAACACATTTTCCTCTGCTGTAGCCTATTATTTAAAAATCTGTTTATAATTCCTGGGAAGCCCAGTATATATTATCTGATAAAAACAAACATTTTATCTTTTCCAAGCAAAATGTTAGAATATGATACAATACAGTTTTTAATCCTACCTAGCTCCTTTGTGCTGTCATTGGCAAAAATATTTCTTTATGTTGTAGCCCCAACAGTATATGTGTATGGTTTCATGAAAATGATTGCTAAATCCATCACAAGAAAAATGAATAATCCCTTTATAATGTTCTTTATAATTGCATAGTTACCTTTACTGTTCTTTTTTCCATGTGAATTCATATTACTATGTGGGGTCACTTGCTTTAAGCCTAAAGAGCAGTCTTCAGTATTTCTTATAAAACAGATCTGCTGGAAACAAATTGTCTGTTTTTGTCTGTATGGGAATGCTTTATTTTTCCTTCATTTTTGAAAGAGAGCAGATAGCTTTCCTGGATAGAGAATTCTATTGGATAAGTTTTGTTTGTTTGCTTACTATATTTCCCTTTGAACACTACGAACATGACATCCCACTTCTTTGTGATTTCCATTATTTCTGATGAGAAATAAGCTGATAATCTTAGTGAGATCCACTTTTAAGTGAACAGTCATTATTCTCTTAAACTACTAAAAAGATTTTCTCTTTGTCTTTGTCTTTCAGCATTTTTACAACGATGTTTCTACTTGTAGACATCTGCATTTATCATGCTAGGAGTTTGTTGAAATTTCTGGATGATGTTTCTCAAAAAATACAGACGTTTTCAGCCATTATTTCTTTAAATGCTTTACTTCTTTCTTTTTCTTCTTTCTGGTAGTACCATAATGTATACAAGCATACCTCAAAGATATTACACTCTCAAATCCAGACCACCTCAATCAAGTGAATATTACAATAAAACAAGTTACACAATACTTTCAGCTTCCTGGTGCATATAAAAGTAATGTTTATGTTATACTGTACTTTAAGTACAATACCACTATGTCTAAAAAGACTATATATATGTATACATATATACATATATGCACCTTAATTAAATATATTATTATTAAAAATTGGTTACTATCATGTGAGCCTTCAATGAGTCATAATATTCTTGCTGGAGTATTTTTAAATTTTCAAGAATTATCAAAATACTATACAGAAATGCAAATAGAGCAAATAATGTTGGAAAAATGGCACTGATAGACTTGCAGTGCTGCCACAAATCTTCAATTTGTGAAAAATGCAGTATCTGAAAAGTACAGTAAAGTGACATGTACTATAACAAAGCAGACTTATATGTTGATGTGCTTAATGGTGTCCAACATTTTAATATGTTTCTTTTTTATTTTTCTCTGTTCTTTTTCCTCTGATCTTCAGATTACATAATCTTCATCATTTTTATCTAGCTAAATATTCTTTAGCTCAAATGAACTGTTAAATAACTCTAGTAAATTTTTTAAAGGTTTATTATTTTACTTTTCAACTCTAAAGTTTTTATTTTATTGTTTTTTTATACTATAATTTATACATTTTTGTAGATACCCTCATCTGATATGACTTTGTCATTATATCTTTCTTCATCTCTTTAAACACTCACTTCCTTAGCTCTGTAAGTGTATTTATACTTGCTAATATGATGTTCTTCTTTAAGTCCAATATTGGCTGACTGTAGCATATGAATTTTATTGCCTACTTATTTGCCTTGGTAAATAGACCATACTTCCCTGTTTCTTTGGTATGTCTCCTTTTTAATTGAAAACTGGACATTTTACATAACATTTTAAGGCAACTCTGGGTGCCCTCCTCCTCTCCAATGTGGACTTTATTAATCTTATTTATTTCCTTGTTTAGTGACTGAGTAGATTATTTTGGTGAGATCAATTTCAACTCCCCCCATCCTCCAGTGTGAAGTGTCTTATGGTACTCCTAAGGGTGGGGTGTATCCTTGCGTATGCTCACAGGCACTATGGGATGACAGTGATTTCGGTAGAGCTGTCTTTACTGTCTTTCTCTTACTGTACAAACTGTAAGGTGATTTCAGTATTGTTTTAATAGTATTTGGGGTGTACTTGAGATTTTTCCAGACAGGAATACTGCAGTGGGTTGACATTGACTTCTCCAGGTTTCCTGGCTGGACCAGTCTACAATAGCTTCTGCCTCGCTGAGTCGGGAAGAGGAGGATAGCATGGGGTTTTTTTACTTGAGATTTTCCGAAATACTCATGAGCCTTCAATGAGTCATAATATTCTTGCTGGAGTATTTTTAAATTTTCAAGAATTATCAAAATACTATACAGAAATGCAAATAGAGCAAATAATGTTGGAAAAATGGCACTGATAGACTTGCAGTGCCACAAATCTTCAATTTGTGAAAAATGCAGTATCTGAAAAGTACAGTAAAGTGACATGTACTATAACAAAGCAGACTTATATGTTGATGTGCTTAATGGTGTCCAACATTTTAATATGTTTCTTTTTTATTTTTCTCTGTTCTTTTTCCTCTGATCTTCAGATTACATAATCTTCATCATTTTTATCTAGCTAAATATTCTTTAGCTCAAATGAACTGTTAAATAACTCTAGTAAATTTTTTAAAGGTTTATTATTTTACTTTTCAACTCTAAAGTTTTTATTTTATTGTTTTTTTATACTATAATTTATACATTTTTGTAGATACCCTCATCTGATATGACTTTGTCATTATATCTTTCTTCATCTCTTTAAACACTCACTTCCTTAGCTCTGTAAGTGTATTTATACTTGCTAATATGATGTTCTTCTTTAAGTCCAATATTGGCTGACTGTAGCATATGAATTTTATTGCCTACTTATTTGCCTTGGTAAATAGACCATACTTCCCTGTTTCTTTGGTATGTCTCCTTTTTAATTGAAAACTGGACATTTTACATAACATTTTAAGGCAACTCTGGGTGCCCTCCTCCTCTCCAATGTGGACTTTATTAATCTTATTTATTTCCTTGTTTAGTGACTGAGTAGATTATTTTGGTGAGATCAATTTCAACTCCCCCCATCCTCCAGTGTGAAGTGTCTTATGGTACTCCTAAGGGTGGGGTGTATCCTTGCGTATGCTCACAGGCACTATGGGATGACAGTGATTTCGGTAGAGCTGTCTTTACTGTCTTTCTCTTACTGTACAAACTGTAAGGTGATTTCAGTATTGTTTTTAATAGTATTTGGGGTGTACTTGAGATTTTTCCAGACAGGAATACTGCAGTGGGTTGACATTGACTTCTCCAGGTTTCCTGGCTGGACCAGTCTACAATAGCTTCTGCCTCGCTGAGTCGGGAAGAGGAGGATAGCATGGGCCTTCGTTAATACAGAACTCTTACAGTTCTTATACTTTTAGTATATTTTCCTGGACAAGTGTTTTAAGTTGCTTTATGTCCTCCAATCCTCTTCCAGGGAATGCAAATCTTGCTATTCTACTGATATTATAATTCTTACCAGTTTTATTGGGATCAGATTCATGGAACTCCTTACACTATCATGGTATAAGTGGAACTGCTATACTCAGGAAATGAAAAACTTTCAAATACCTAACTTGCTACTGTAGTTAGTAGAATTAGGATTCTATCTATAAGAGACTAAAATGTATTTCTTTAATCGTTATATACACATGGCCCATTGGCACTGACAGCATTTGTGCTTGTCATACTCGGTTCATTAGCAGCTCTCAGACCAAACTATTTATGCTATTAGAAAGCCAAGGGGCTTACCCCAGGTCCAGGGTGACTGCTCAAGATGAGAAATTCTCATTATAGCCTGTGAATGAAGACCTTTCAAAATATCTTAGAACAGATTAGCTTAGTGGAAAAGTGTTAAAGTATTTGTGCTTTCTTTTAGTGATTTTAACAGCACTCCTTTCAGGTCAAAACATTTTTTTGATTTTGATAAAAATACACAGATTCAACTTGCTTTTAACATATATCACTTCCAAACCCTGAGATAAATTATAGTGGGTGGTAGAAATGCATAGGGACTAATATAAATGGAGAACAAACAATATTGGAAAACAGATTTTAATAAATTTGAGGAAAATATAAAAAGTGTAAATAGTAAGTGACAAGCATCTATAGAGAGATGTTATAGTTTTAAATTTTCATTGTAGAACATTAAATCTTGACAAATTTAAGGTATCAGTTTACTTTGGTGCAATGATAAAAAAGAAAAGGGTTTAAAACTTTAAGCAATATTTTGGATTGATTGTGCCCCAACACACGTTGAAAACCTGAAACTTCTACAAAACTTAGAAAGGCAATATTGTTTTTAATAGTATTTGGGGTGTACTTGAGATTTTTCCAGACAGGAATACTGCAGTGGGTTGACATTGACTTCTCCAGGTTTCCTGGCTGGACCAGTCTACAATAGCTTCTGCCTCGCTGAGTCGGGAAGAGGAGGATAGCATGGGCCTTCGTTAATACAGAACTCTTACAGTTCTTATACTTTTAGTATATTTTCCTGGACAAGTGTTTTAAGTTGCTTTATGTCCTCCAATCCTCTTCCAGGGAATGCAAATCTTGCTATTCTACTGATATTATAATTCTTACCAGTTTTATTGGGATCAGATTCATGGAACTCCTTACACTATCATGGTATAAGTGGAACTGCTATACTCAGGAAATAAAAAACTTTCAAATACCTAACTTGCTACTGTAGTTAGTAGAATTAGGATTCTATCTATAAGAGACTAAAATGTATTTCTTTAATCGTTATATACACATGGCCCATTGGCACTGACAGCATTTGTGCTTGTCATACTCGGTTCATTAGCAGCTCTCAGACCAAACTATTTATGCTATTAGAAAGCCAAGGGGCTTACCCCAGGTCCAGGGTGACTGCTCAAGATGAGAAATTCTCATTATAGCCTGTGAATGAAGACCTTTCAAAATATCTTAGAACAGATTAGCTTAGTGGAAAAGTGTTAAAGTATTTGTGCTTTCTTTTAGTGATTTTAACAGCACTCCTTTCAGGTCAAAACATTTTTTTGATTTTGATAAAAATACACAGATTCAACTTGCTTTTAACATATATCACTTCCAAACCCTGAGATAAATTATAGTGGGTGGTAGAAATGCATAGGGACTAATATAAATGGAGAACAAACAATATTGGAAAACAGATTTTAATAAATTTGAGGAAAATATAAAAAGTGTAAATAGTAAGTGACAAGCATCTATAGAGAGATGTTATAGTTTTAAATTTTCATTGTAGAACATTAAATCTTGACAAATTTAAGGTATCAGTTTACTTTGGTGCAATGATAAAAAAGAAAAGGGTTTAAAACTTTAAGCAATATTTTGGATTGATTGTGCCCTTCCATATGTCACACGTTGAAAACCTGAAACTTCTACACCTTAGAAAGCAGCTGTATTTGGAGAATGGGCCTTTATGGAGGTAATTAACTTAAAATGTTGGACTAAAAAGAAGGCTGAGTGCTGAAGAATTGATGCTTTCTAATTGTGGTGCTGGAGAACTCTCTTGAAAGTCCCTTGGATAGCAAGGAGACCAAATCAGTCAATCCTAAAGGAAAACAACCCTGAGTATTCATTGAAAGGATTGTTGCTGAAGCTGATGCTCCAATAATTTGACCACCTGATTCAAAGAGACAACTCACTGGAAAAGACTCTGATTCTGGGAGAGATTGAGGGTAAAAGGAGAAGAGGACAGCATAGGAAAAGATGGTTAGATAGTATCACTGACTCAATGGACCCGAGTTTGAGCAAACTCCAGGAGATGGTGAAGGACAGAGAAGGGTGGAATGCTGCAGTTCATCAGATTACAAAGAGTCAAACATGACTTAGTGACTAAAGAACATCAACAAGTTAAAATGAGGCCGTAATTGGAGGACATTGAAATATCTGGATTGTATATACAGAGGTATAACCATGTAAAGAGATAACAAGAAGGTGATCATATTTAATTGATGGATAGAAATCTCAGGAGAAATGACCTCTCTAGCACCTTGATCTTCCAAAACTGTAAGGAAACAAATTTCTGTTGTTTAACCCATAGAGTCTGTGGTGTTTTATGTGACAGCCTTCACAAATTGATACAAACAATTGGGGGAAAGTTTTGTACACAAAAGTTGGGAATATGCAACAAGGGGATTATCTTATTTCCCCCTGGCTCCTTCCCATCTAACAGAAATGAAAGAATTTCTGAGATAGAGGATCTATTAATAGCTTCCTCGAAACCCAAAAGCAAACTGAATGGGGCCTGGAGAAGGAAGCAGAACAGAAAGTCCAGACCTCAGTGACAACCACAAATGTTGTAACATCCACGTACTGGGAATGCTGGAAGGAGAAGAGAGAAAAGAGCAGAAGAAATACTTCAAATAGTAATGAATGAGAATTCCCCCAAATTAACATCAGACCCAAAACTTTAGATCCAGAATGCTCAGAGAACACAAATGGGATTAATGTCAAAACAAACAAACAAAAATCCCCACAAAACCTAGGACTATCATTCTAAAATGATGGAAAATCAAAGTTAAAGTTCTGAAAGAAGTCAGAGGGAAAAAACAACTTACCTACAGAGGAATGAATTAAAGACATGCTTACTTCTGACTTCTTCTCAACCCATGCAAACAAGAGGAGACTGGAGTGAAATTAACTGTTGAGAGAAAAAAAAATACAGCCATATAAAATTCATGGCAATGGACTGATAAATTATTATTTGTTTATTTTTATCAGACTATCATTTATTTAGTGAATTTTAATGATTGATTTTAATAATCTGATTATGACGCCATATTGCCCAGTATGCTTCCTTGTGGGAACGTACTTCAGTTATTTTGTTCTTAAATGAAAGAGAGACAATCTGGAAGATAGCGGAGTTTGGGGGAGAATGGATACAGGTTTCTGAAGGACTGAGTCACTCTTCTGTGCGCCTGCAACTATCACAACATTGTCAATTAGTTGTACCCCAATATAAAATAAAAAGTTTAAAAAAATAAAGGAGAAATAAATACTTTCTCAGACAGAAATTGATTGAACTTGTTGCTAGAAGATTTGCCTTGTAATAAATGTTAACAGTTCTTTAGAGAGAAGGAAAGTGATATATCATAAACTTGAATCCATATAAAGAAAGGAATATCTTCAAAGAAGAAATAGATGTAGGAGAATATATATACTTTAACTTTTCTCATCCTTAATTATCTAACAAGAGTTGGTTCAACATAATGATACCAACAATGCATTTAATTATATAGGCTATGTATATTTGGAAAAATATGCTTATATATGCTTATTGTAAGAAAATCAATGTTAGTAATAAAACAAGGGATGGAAGGGAGATATCAGGATTGTTTTACTATTATTAAGTCACTATCTGTCAGTTGCTCAGTCACTCAGTCATGGCCTACTCTTTGCAACTCCATGTACTGTAGCCTGCCAGACTCCTCTGTCCTTGGAATTTTCCAGGCAAGAAAACTGGAGTGGGTTGCCATTTCCTTCTCCACCTGTCAAATGATGTAGTGGTATTTGAAAATCTGTGGAAAACAATGCTATAAATGAATAAATAGGTCAAGAAATGAAAATAGTAACAAATGTGGCAGAGCCACCTATACAAATAATCACTTTGAATGTCCATGATTTAAATGCATGAATTAAAAACAAACTCTCATAGTGGATGAGAAAGCATAACTCAAATATATTTTATTAACAAGAAATTTCATTTTATTTTATTATTATTTTTTTAAACCTTTATTTTGCTTTTAACTTTTACAGAGTTTTGTTGTTTACAGATATGTATGTTCCCAGATTCGTCATATGTATATCCTCACCTTCCCACCCCTGCCAACCATCACACAGCGCTCCTGAAGGATCCCCTTTTCACACAGAGCAATGACTAGAGCTATTTTCTTCACTTATCATAGTACAGGCCTTCATGCTACTTCCTTTACGCCTCCCACCTTCTTTTCCTTCCCCACAATGACCATATGTCCACTGTCCATGTCTGTCTTTCCGTCGCTTCACTGCGTGTGCCATCGTTACCATCCTACTAGATTCCATATATATGTGTTAATATACTGTATTTGTCCTTCTCTTTCTGACTGACTTCACTTTTGATGATACGTTGTAGATGCAGCCACCTCATTAGGGCTGATTCTTCTGCATTTCTCTTTACAGCTGTGTAGTGTTCCATTATATACATGTACCAGAGTTTTTGGATCCATTCGTTCGTCGATGGGCATCTAGGTTCCTTCCATGTTCTAGCTATTGTATAGAGAGCTGCAATGAACATTGGGGTACAGGTGCTTCTTTCAGATTTGATTTCATCAGGGTATAAGCCTAAGAGTGGGATTGCTGGGTCATAGGGTGCTTCTATTCTTAGTTTTTTAAGAAATCTCCAGACGTCTCTGAGGCTATCCTCTGCTCTTTTCATTCTTTGAGCTAGATTCTGTTTTTCAGCAGTTACTACCACCATTCTATCTTCCAGCTCACTTATCCGGTCTTCTGTCTCAGATACTCTGCTCTTGATTCCTTCTACAGTGTTTTTCAGTTCAGCAATTGAGTTGTTTGTCTCTGTTACATTTTTGGTAAGTTCTCGTATTTCTTTATTCAGTGTGTTAATTGTGTCTTGCAATTTCTCTACCATTCTGTTTTCAGTATCTTTGATCATCTTTACTATCATTCTTCTGAAATCACTTTCAGAAAGTTTGTCCAAATTCTCTTCATTAATTTGATCTTGTGTGTTTGTGAATTGTTCCTTCGCTTGTGTGGTATTTCTCTGCCGTTTCATTGTTATTATTAATTTTTTAAAACTGATTCTGTTTGGGATTTCCTTTTCCCAGACTTTGAGTTACGTCTGTTGGTGTTTGTTGTTTGGATGGGGCTTCTATTCTGGGTGATGCTGGTGATTGGGTGATGTCAGGACTTGCATACAAGTGATTACTTTTGTTGGCGTTTTCACTTGTATACCGCTCTTTAGTGTTAGGCGTTCTCTAGTATTGTAGAGTTTTGGAGTCAGTGCTCCCTCCCTAAAGCCCTGGGACTTGTTGCCTGACCAGGGAATGAAGATTTCACGGCTGGTTTGTTATGGCATTAAATGATATTAAAACATATATACGCAAATGAGAAACAGAAGGTATACCTTTGACAAATGGCAATTAAAAATTTATGCAAATACTATCTAGCATATTGAATTATACACACAGACATATACAGCTGTAACATAACCCAAGCATTCCAACCAACAATACAGTACCATACGTTAGCATGGCAAATAGAGAAAACCATGAATGATATCCACCAGTTAATAACCAAACTAAGTAGAGCACCAATTGGAGAATAATTCTAGAGCAGGGTCCCCGCTGGGGATAAGGCAATGAGGACAGAACAGACTAAGAAATATGGTGGGGAAAGGGAAAAAGAGAAAGGGAGGATAGAAGAGAAATATAGAATAATATTGCAAAGTTAAATATAGGGAGATAAAGATTTGTATGTATTAGAGTTTAGTGCTATAGTAAAAGAGCTTCAGAGAAAGCAAAGAATTGTAGAGGAAATGGTCGTACAAATGAAAAATTTTTAAAAATTAAAAGAGCTAATTATATAGAAAAATATAGGAAAACAAAGCAAAAATAATAAAAACAAACAAAATCCCCACAGAAGTTTAAAAGGCCAATGGAGAACCAGAAGCTTATATCAAAATAAAATGTTTGGTTTAAAAGGAAAAAGAAAGAAAAAAAAAAATTATGTAAACTTGAATATATTCAGTCTTACTGATAAGATTAGTAGCTTCAATAGAATTCAGTGAAGGAAATGAACACACCCACTCTCACACACACACTCAAAAAAAAAAAAAAGCAGGGAGTGCACTGAATCGGTTTGGAAAAAATACACACACACAAAAATTGAAACAAAGAGATACAATACAAAAAATGAAATTTTAAAGTCCAGCAGTAACTCCAGCTTCAGACAAAACGTGAAAATAGTGTTTATGTTCTTCTGTCTCTTGCTGACTATTCAGGAATTATCAGTCTTTTTCTTGCCTCTGGCAGTGGTTGGATCTGAAGACCTCTTTGACTGCTTATTTATTTTGGCCTATTCCAGAATTAAAAGGTCCGCCCAGGCTGGCCCTGGAAGTTTCTTAATCCAAATCCCTTTTCTTGCTGGGTGGAGCTAAATTCCCTCCCTGTAACTTGCTCAGCAGCCAAACTATGGTAGGGAAAATGGCGTCTGTCTCACAAAGGATTTATTCCCACATGTTCTATGGGAAGCACTTCCGCAGTGACCCCGACCCTGCTGCAGGCCACCATCGACTCCGGCCACCGTTGACCCCCGCCACCGCGGGAGACGTCAGGTTACTCAGAGGTGAGTCTGGCTCAGTCTCATGCAGGATCGCTATTCCCCTCTTCCAGATCACAGTGCCAGAGACTTTCCAGTCCTCCTCAGCGATTCTGTGATTGGGTTACTGGTAACCTCCTCCAAAGGAACCTGAGTGCCGTTCTACCGAGGCCTGCTCAAGGGCACTTCTAGCTCAGGGGCACCTGGACCCTCCAAAGCAGGTCTGGCCCATTCCCTTGTGGGTGTCACTGCTCCTTTCCCGGGTTTTGATTAGCAACAGGTTTTGTGCCTTTGGCCCGCCCAGCCTCTCTGGCGGGTATGAGGTTTGACTTTTAAAAGTGCGATTGCGCGCCTCCTATCATCTTGATGCGGCTTCTCCTTCAGAGAAAGCAAAATTAGAGGAAATGGTCAAATGAAATTTTTAAAAATTAAAAGAGCTAATTATATAGAAAAATATAGGAAAACAAAGCAAAAATAATAAAAACAAACAAAATCCCCACAGAAGTTTAAAAGGCCAATGGAGAACCAGAAGCTTATATCAAAATAAAATGTTTGGTTTAAAAGGAAAAAGAAAGAAAAAAAAAAATTATGTAAACTTGAATATATTCAGTCTTACTGATAAGATTAGTAGCTTCAATAGAATTCAGTGAAGGAAATGAACACACCCACTCTCACACACACACACTCAAAAAAAAAAAAAAGCAGGGAGTGCACTGAATCGGTTTGGAAAAAATACACACACACAAAAATTGAAACAAAGAGATACAATACAAAAAATGAAATTTTAAAGTCCAGCAGTAACTCCAGCTTCAGACAAAACGTGAAAATAGTGTTTATGTTCTTCTGTCTCTTGCTGACTATTCAGGAATTATCAGTCTTTTTCTTGCCTCTGGCAGTGGTTGGATCTGAAGACCTCTTTGACTGCTTATTTATTTTGGCCTATTCCAGAATTAAAAGGTCCGCCCAGGCTGGCCCTGGAAGTTTCTTAATCCAAATCCCTTTTCTTGCTGGGTGGAGCTAAATTCCCTCCCTGTAACTTGCTCAGCAGCCAAACTATGGTAGGGAAAATGGCGTCTGTCTCACAAAGGATTTATTCCCACATGTTCTATGGGAAGCACTTCCGCAGTGACCCCGACCCTGCTGCAGGCCACCATCGACTCCGGCCACCGTTGACCCCCGCCACCGCGGGAGACGTCAGGTTACTCAGAGGTGAGTCTGGCTCAGTCTCATGCAGGATCGCTATTCCCCTCTTCCAGATCACAGTGCCAGAGACTTTCCAGTCCTCCTCAGCGATTCTGTGATTGGGTTACTGGTAACCTCCTCCAAAGGAAACTGAGTGCCGTTCTACCGAGGCCTGCTCAAGGGCACTTCTAGCTCAGGGGGGCACCTGGACCCTCCAAAGCAGGTCTGGCCCATTCCCTTGTGGGTGTCACTGCTCCTTTCCCGGGTTTTGATTAGCAACAGGTTTTGTGCCTTTGGCCCGCCCAGCCTCTCTGGCGGGTATGAGGTTTGACTTTTAAAAGTGCGATTGCGCGCCTCCTATCATCTTGATGCGGCTTCTCCTTTGTTCTTTGATGAGGGGTATCCTCTCTGTGATCAGATCCAACCTCCTCCTGTCGATGGTTTCCCAGGAACTCATCGCAATTCAGGCGATTTTGCAGGAGAGATAAGTGCACGTCCTTCTACGCTGCCATCTTAGCTCCACCCTCCCGAAATCTCATTTTAAATGAAGAAATGATGAGTACTTCCACTCGGGCCAGGATTTGGACCAGATTTACCTTCCCACATAAATCAACTGAAAAATTCTAATCAATTAGACAGAAAAGCATAGTACTTGAAATAATATAAAGTGTATAATGTGGTTACAGAAACAGAATAAGATAAAAAATTGTAATTCCATAAAGAGATGTGCTTCATATATTATTCATATTTTAAAGGAGCGGTTTAATTGATATGTTTGATGTTATCTGTTTGCATCCTGTATGTTCAGACTACAGAGGGAATACAAATAGCACTGAACTTAATGCCAAACTTTGAAACCATTTTGAAGCTAGATGAAAAATCAAAATTCCATTTTTCCTATAAATCTAGAGTAGAGAAGGTGAAATATACTTGGCCAAATGGGCCTCTTAATGTGTATTTCAGATGAGAGACCTACTATTTCACTGGAAGTGTTGGACAGCTGACTGCCATCAGCACATCCCAAGTACCCTCTTTGTAGGCAGGTGGTTCACAAAGAGAGGCCCCAACGATGGAGTCATATTTATTTCCCTCTACCAGTTGCATGAATCATCTAAACAACTTCTCCTTTCTGTGAAAAAGTGAAGAGGCTTTGAGTGTAGAATTACCCCTTCTGCTTTTTCTTTCAGAAATGGAGTGAAAGACCCTTCTCATAGATTCTGTGATTGGGTTACTGGTAACCTCCTCCAAAGGAAACTGAGTGCCGTTCTACCGAGGCCTGCTCAAGGGCACTTCTAGCTCAGGGGCACCTGGACCCTCCAAAGCAGGTCTGGCCCATTCCCTTGTGGGTGTCACTGCTCCTTTCCCGGGTTTTGATTAGCAACAGGTTTTGTGCCTTTGGCCCGCCCAGCCTCTCTGGCGGGTATGAGGTTTGACTTTTAAAAGTGCGATTGCGCGCCTCCTATCATCTTGATGCGGCTTCTCCTTTGTTCTTTGATGAGGGGTATCCTCTCTGTGATCAGATCCAACCTCCTCCTGTCGATGGTTTCCCAGGAACTCATCGCAATTCAGGCGATTTTGCAGGAGAGATAAGTGCACGTCCTTCTACGCTGCCATCTTAGCTCCACCCTCCCGAAATCTCATTTTAAATGAAGAAATGATGAGTACTTCCACTCGGGCCAGGATTTGGACCAGATTTACCTTCCCACATAAATCAACTGAAAAATTCTAATCAATTAGACAGAAAAGCATAGTACTTGAAATAATATAAAGTGTATAATGTGGTTACAGAAACAGAATAAGATAAAAAATTGTAATTCCATAAAGAGATGTGCTTCATATATTATTCATATTTTAAAGGAGCGGTTTAATTGATATGTTTGATGTTATCTGTTTGCATCCTGTATGTTCAGACTACAGAGGGAATACAAATAGCACTGAACTTAATGCCAAACTTTGAAACCATTTTGAAGCTAGATGAAAAATCAAAATTCCATTTTTCCTATAAATCTAGAGTAGAGAAGGTGAAATATACTTGGCCAAATGGGCCTCTTAATGTGTATTTCAGATGAGAGACCTACTATTTCACTGGAAGTGTTGGACAGCTGACTGCCATCAGCACATCCCAAGTACCCTCTTTGTAGGCAGGTGGTTCACAAAGAGAGAGGCCCCAACGATGGAGTCATATTTATTTCCCTCTACCAGTTGCATGAATCATCTAAACAACTTCTCCTTTCTGTGAAAAAGTGAAGAGGCTTTGAGTGTAGAATGACCCCTTCTGCTTTTTCTTTCAGAAATGGAGTGAAAGACCCTTCTCATACTGCAAATTGGGGGACAGGTGTCCTATGTGATGTATAAAAAAGAAAACAATGACTTGTCTCAGAAGTAAAACACAAGAAGCCAAAGTCAAGCATTATTTACTTTTCCTTTTTCTTCATGTAAAAAGGACTGTCTGAAAAGAAGGACCTGGGAGGTCGACTTCAAGTTATTATTTCATCTTATTTGTCACATACAAAGCTATCCTTCACTTAATTATTTTAAATTTTCCCCTCATGAAGATACAGTAATCTTTTTAGTGTTAGTTAATTTGACTTTGTTGGCTTTTGTGCTTAGAGCAATTTGAATTTGACAGTTCCTTTACGGAGAATTTTAATACAAAAAGTCAGTTAAACACCTGTCCAAATTATTCCCTGTATATACAGCAGTGGAATGTAAATTTGCATTGAATAAGATTTATTAGAAAAGTTTAGCTATCAGTTACACTTACCTCCTTTTGTTATACACAACTAAGATCTTTTATTTTTCACCATTTAAAGTTTGAATTTTTAGAATTCATAGATTGGTGACTCATATCCATCAGCTTGTTGAACTTTAGCACCTACCTCATCCCCAGTTACTACCTTCCCCATGCAGCTCCAAGAGTTTTACTAGTTCAAATTTGGGATTGTTCAGCATTTTTACTTTTCTGACAGAGATGTCATGGAGCAGATTGACAAACCTTTTCCATTGATGTCTGAAAGCAACTAACTGACCACCTCTTTTTTTTTTTTTAAAGATTTATTTATTTATTTGAGGGGGGTGGGGTGGGGAGGGAGGGGAGCAGGCGGACCACTTCCATTGGTCCATTTTCATTTATCCATTTTCATCCATCTTTGTTCTTTGGCCTGTGTGGGCCTCCCATTGCGGTGGCCTCTGTTGGCGCAGAGCACCGGCTCTGGGTGCATGCACTCCGGACCTCCAGCTCGGTAATTGGACACATCAGTCCAGCCGCTCCACGGCACGTGGGATGTTCCCAGGCCAGGGATCGAACCAGCGCCTTGCACTTCCCCCTTCATACTGTTCAATTTTTTTGTGAAAAAGTGAAGAGGCTTTGAGTGTAGTACCCTTCTGCTTTTCTTTCAGAAATGGAGTGAAAGACCCTTCTCATACTGCAAATTNGGGGACAGGTGTCCTATGTGATGTATAAAAAAGAAAACAATGACTTGTCTCAGAAGTAAAACACAAGAAGCCAAAGTCAAGCATTATTTACTTTTCCTTTTTCTTCATGTAAAAAGGACTGTCTGAAAAGAAGGACCTGGGAGGTCGACTTCAAGTTATTATTTCATCTTATTTGTCACATACAAAGCTATCCTTCACTTAATTATTTTAAATTTTCCCCTCATGAAGATACAGTAATCTTTTTAGTGTTAGTTAATTTGACTTTGTTGGCTTTTGTGCTTAGAGCAATTTGAATTTGACAGTTCCTTTACGGAGAATTTTAATACAAAAAGTCAGTTAAACACCTGTCCAAATTATTCCCTGTATATACAGCAGTGGAATGTAAATTTGCATTGAATAAGATTTATTAGAAAAGTTTAGCTATCAGTTACACTTACCTCCTTTTGTTATACACAACTAAGATCTTTTATTTTTCACCATTTAAAGTTTGAATTTTTAGAATTCATAGATTGGTGACTCATATCCATCAGCTTGTTGAACTTTAGCACCTACCTCATCCCCAGTTACTACCTTCCCCATGCAGCTCCAAGAGTTTTACTAGTTCAAATTTGGGATTGTTCAGCATTTTTACTTTTCTGACAGAGATGTCATGGAGCAGATTGACAAACCTTTTCCATTGATGTCTGAAAGCAACTAACTGACCACCTCTTTTTTTTTTTTTAAAGATTTATTTATTTATTTATTTTGAGGGGTGAGGTTGGGGTGGGGAGGGAGGGGAGCAGGCGGACCACTTCCATTGGTCCATTTTCATTTATCCATTTTCATCCATCTTTGTTCTTTGGCCTGTGTGGGCCTCCCATTGCGGTGGCCTCTGTTGGCGCAGAGCACCGGCTCTGGGTGCATGCACTCCGGACCTCCAGCTCGGTAATTGGACACATCAGTCCAGCCGCTCCACGGCACGTGGGATGTTCCCAGGCCAGGGATCGAACCAGCGCCCCTTGCACTGCAAGGTGGTGTTCTTACCCACTGGACCACCAGGGAAGCCCTGACCACCTCTTTTGAGACATTTGTTTGTACCTCTTGGGGACACGATTTACATTATCTTCCTGCAGATGTGGCAGACCTGCTGGCGCTGGTTATAGGAGGTCTTCTGAATCTAATTGTTGCATGTTTTAGTAAAACTCACACAGAACAGTTAAAAGAAATGTTTTCCATTTACAAGAAAAAGTTTGACATCAAGCTCAATCATGAGCTTGGTATGACCTTGATCTGACATTTTTTGACCATGGAGCACATTTTATCATGGGTAAGATCTGTGCTATGGAAATTAGACAAGCATTTTTTGCCCTGAATATCCTCAGAAACTATCTTCAATTTTCTAAATGCAACTTCATCATGCAGATCAGCAAGTCACACTTCAAAGACATACCCTTTGAGGCTATCAGATGCAATTTTGGTTCCTTTATTTTGGTTCTTGTGATCAATGTTTTCCTATTCCTATTCCTGTTCAATATTTCTTCTATTGAACATAGCTGATACTCTCACATCACACCAATATTTTTTTAGAAAATGAGTCAGCCATTTTCTTCTAGGCTCCCTCTTTGCCACTTTTTATAAGGTGCCTGTTTTTATTGATCACCATGGTGTAGCTCAGAGAGCCAAAAGGACTAATGCCTTCTTTAATATGAGATCCAGCCAAATGTTGTTTAAGTTGCTGAAGGCAAATATTATAATAAAATATGTTTCAATAAAGTGCACTATGTTATTTCAGAGACTATTAAAAATATACATTAGATGAAATTCTAATGCAAAATCTTTCCTTAATTATCTTTTGTTATTCTTTCAAAATGTCTTCTTCTGTCACCTATAGAATACATATATATATATATGCATCTATATATATGTATATATATTAGCATACTTGTTTGTATAGCTCAAACAGGTTTTTGAAACTTTCAGCTTAGTCACTATAAGTAGCTACCAGAATGATTATCAGGTTTTCAAAAAAATCATAAAAGAATATTAATGTCAGATTGCATCCTTGAGTTTTATGTGATGGAATGACTTTTTCCTTCATGCATTGCTTTACTCAGCTGAAAATTTAATTTGTTTTACTGGAATGATTCCAGATTCAGGTTCTTAGTTCATAATGCCTTGGTCCTTTCATATGAAATATGATTTGTTCATTCAAACTTCTGACATATGAAAAATTTTAGTCTCTTCAGAGGTGCTTTTGGGTCCATAACTACTTGTTAGCTGTGTGAAAACTGGGAATTGTCTCCTATGTAGTCTTCAGATATTCTGTGTATTCTCTTCTAATGTAATATGCTTCTCTTCTGAGCTTTTCCTAGATGACGAGCTTCATGAGGGCATAATCCTAACTTCAATAGTTTCAATATCTAACAGTGTTTGCTCATATTAGATGATCCAAACATTTACAGAATGAGGAATGAGTAGGTTTAGCCTTAGTCATGTCTTGTAGTCGCTGAGTTATTTATATGCCTTTTTTTTAAACTTCATGAAAGTGAGGAAATCCACTGGATTTCTTATATTTTTCTCTTCCTCATCAATGTTTAAATGTGATGTTTGAATGATTTCTACTCAAGAAAGACTTACAATTATCTAAATACTTTAGATTGATGAGGCATAAACCACAAACTCTTCAACATCACAATAAAATACTTGAAAGCACTAATCTTCATTCATGAAAAATAAAATATTTCAATGACATAATATTTTACGTCGAGACACCATGATTTGTCACATTAGTCTCATTGTTTAATATATGATTATTTTCCTACTAGTTTGCCCTTGTAAGTAATTCTGTAATTAATTATCATATGTGTAGTTGAATGTTTGCTGTATTGACTGGTTCTGTCAGAGATTTCCAACCAGTCGTGTTTATTATTATTATTTTTTTAAGAGATCATTTTTTTTTTTTTTTGGCCACTTCTTTTGGTCTTCTATTTATTTTCATCCATCTTTATTCTTTGACCTGTGTGGGCCTCCCATTGCATCGACCTCTCTTGTTGCAGTGAACCGGCTCTGGATGCATGTGCTCCAGAACACTGGCTTGGTAGTTGGACACATCAGTCCAGCCTCTCCATTTTTCAGCTTGCTTTACTCAGCTGAAAATGTTCATCCTTGAGTTTTATGTGATGGAATGACTTTTTCCTTCATGCATTGCTTTACTCAGCTGAAAATTTAATTTGTTTTACTGGAATGATTCCAGATTCAGGTTCTTAGTTCATAATGCCTTGGTCCTTTCATATGAAATATGATTTGTTCATTCAAACTTCTGACATATGAAAAATTTTAGTCTCTTCAGAGGTGCTTTTGGGTCCATAACTACTTGTTAGCTGTGTGAAAACTGGGAATTGTCTCCTATGTAGTCTTCAGATATTCTGTGTATTCTCTTCTAATGTAATATGCTTCTCTTCTGAGCTTTTCCTAGATGACGAGCTTCATGAGGGCATAATCCTAACTTCAATAGTTTCAATATCTAACAGTGTTTGCTCATATTAGATGATCCAAACATTTACAGAATGAGGAATGAGTAGGTTTAGCCTTAGTCA
This sequence comes from Tragulus kanchil, assembly GCA_022376925.1. Classification (NCBI taxonomy): domain Eukaryota; kingdom Metazoa; phylum Chordata; class Mammalia; order Artiodactyla; family Tragulidae; genus Tragulus; species Tragulus kanchil. The sequence goes on from JAIOJX010000028.1 coordinate 127,438,417, forward strand.
TGTCTTGTAGTCGCTGAGTTATTTATATGCCTTTTTTTTAAACTTCATGAAAGTGAGGAAATCCACTGGATTTCTTATATTTTTCTCTTCCTCATCAATGTTTAAATGTGATGTTTGAATGATTTCTACTCAAGAAAGACTTACAATTATCTAAATACTTTAGATTGATGAGGCATAAACCACAAACTCTTCAACATCACAATAAAATACTTGAAAGCACTAATCTTCATTCATGAAAAATAAAATATTTCAATGACATAATATTTTACGTCGAGACACCATGATTTGTCACATTAGTCTCATTGTTTAATATATGATTATTTTCCTACTAGTTTGCCCTTGTAAGTAATTCTGTAATTAATTATCATATGTGTAGTTGAATGTTTGCTGTATTGACTGGTTCTGTCAGAGATTTCCAACCAGTCGTGTTTATTATTATTATTTTTTTAAGAGATCATTTTTTTTTTTTTTTGGCCACTTCTTTTGGTCTTCTATTTATTTTCATCCATCTTTATTCTTTGACCTGTGTGGGCCTCCCATTGCATCGACCTCTCTTGTTGCAGTGAACCGGCTCTGGATGCATGTGCTCCAGAACACTGGCTTGGTAGTTGGACACATCAGTCCAGCCTCTCCATGGCATGTGGGATCTTCTCAGGCCAGGGATTGAACTGGAGCCCTTTGCAATGCAAGGTGGTGTCTTTACCCACTGGACCACCAAGGAAGTCCCTAGTGTTTATTATTGAACAGTATTTAGGGCTATGTTAGCACTACAGGGTGTCTAATTTGATTAAATTCACATCAGTTCATAGATGTAGATAGGTCTTATATGTCTAATTATTTTAACTTTTCTAAACTGTTATGTAACCATTTTTTATGTACATGTAACATGTGAGACTCTATTGCTTGCCATAATAACATGTGCACAAGACTTAAAAGATATAAATTGAGGGGCTTTCCTGGTGGTCCAGTGAGTAAAGAGTCCGCCTTGCAGTGCAAGGGGCGCTGGTTTGATCCCTGGCCTGGGAAGATCCCATGTGCCGTGGAGCGGCTGGAACCACATGTCCAATTGTGAGCCAGCGCTCTGAAATGCATCTTCCCAGAGCCAGGGCTCTGCAATGGGAGAGGCCACTGCAATGGAAGGCCCACACAGGCCAAATAATAAATAAACCAATAAATGAGGCTAAAAATTAAAAAAAAAAGATATAAATTGAGTCTGGTGTCAGAGAATAACTGTTCCAAAAATTAATTCTGAAAGTTGCTGAAAACTATAAATAGCTAAAAAATTAAAATATTTCAATAGGAATAAAGATTTGTATTTTATCCTACAGAATATTTGACATGAATGATCACTGAAGTCATTCCTTTAATCCCAAGATTGCAAAATAACAGTCTATCAAGGGAAACAAAATTCTTGCTTGTTATTGTCTGTTTACAGCTCCATAAAGGATTAGATTAGTGATCAAAGGGCACATATTTTGATGCTGACATTGAAAGACAAATATTCAAAGAATTTACATTTTAATGATGTGATATCCTTTAGATAGGAGACTGACATGCTGAAACATGATAATGGTGTAAGACAATTTGAAGCTCAGGGTCTTGACTATTTTAAATACAAGGGTTCAGGGGTTTTTAAGTCATTTATGCTAACTGGCTTGTCAAAATGACAAGTCCTGTCAAAGAAAGGCTGGAAAACAGAGTTTAAGACAGTTTTTAATTTTTTATCAGTATTTCTAATCTACCGGTTTGATGTTTCATGATTTTTATATACTCATGATAAAAGAAACTCAAATTATAATTTAAAAATATTCTGAGTATGTTATAGACATTATAAACTTTTATAATTAGTTTGTACATATTTTTTAAAAATTTTCCCAGAAAGTATTTTATAGAAACTTCAAGTCTGGAAGGCAAAACCAAAAAGATGAAAGCCATTTTCCTTAAAGTTATGTATAACCAAATCATGAACTTGAACACATTTACCATTTTCAGTACATTATTCATTTGCAAATTTGTAAATGCAGAAAATCCTAGAATATTTACTCTAGAAGAACAAGTTTTCTTTCCCATTAAAGGTGACTGCTGTAGCTACTAAATACATTGCTTGTAATTTTGGTGGCTTCTTCACAGAGCAATTAAAATCTACTGCTTGGACTTTTTTTGGTATGTGTATACATCTAGAGTTTTAACCATAAACGCATGCAACTGTTCATCATAAGACCATTGTTAAAACTTGAAGAAAATAAAAATAACTGGTTATTCATACTTAATATATTGAGGTATCAATCACATATCATATCAAAACAAGTGTCTCTTTCATGGCAATGCATACACTATATCAAACATATTTCCTCCAATCATATTACCTCTGGGTACATGTGCATATTCACACAGTGATTTATGCTAGTGCATTTCTTTTCCAGGTTAATATTATCACCATTCATCTAATTACTATATGCATCAAGGGGTGGTTTGCATAAAGATTGACTTGGTTAATCATTTGCCCTTCAGTCAATTCCAAAGTAAGAAGAAAGTTAGAGGAGCCGCCGGAACCCGCCCGCTGCGAGGAGCCGCGGACGCCGCGAGGAGCGGGGATGCACCTCTTGTTCCTCAGATGCTAGTGTGTGAACTAGTATCACAGAACACCATAGCAAACCAGACATAGAGCCTACACTCCCTGACCAATCATCAAACCAAGGATCCTCGAAGCGGAAGCCCAGATTCCAAGACCCCACACTGATTATCAAAGAACATACAACACTACAGATTATTCACCTGTAAACAAGGTCTATCACCACCCAAGACACAAGCCACTGAACCCTTCTACAAGGACAAAAACCCAAAGGAAGGGAGAATTCAACCAAGAAGCCTGGTGGGAATAAGAACTCCATACATACAGACACACACAAAGAAACAAAAATTAACCTAATAATGAAACGTCAGAGAAACACTGTACAAATGAAGGACCAAGCTAGAGAAACACCACTTCAAATGACAGAGGAGGAGATAGACAAGCTATCTGAAAGAGAATTCAGAAAAACTATACTAATGAGGATGCAAAACACCGAAAATAGAATATTAGAGGAAATTAGTGCATTGAGAAAAGACATGCAGGAAATGAAAAATAAGCAAATAGAGACCACCAACTCAATTGCTGAACTCAAAAATACTATAGAAGGTCTCAACAGTAGAGTATCAGAGGCTGAAGAACGGATAAGTGAGCTGGAAGACAGAATGGTGGAAATAAGTGCTGAAGAACAGAACAAAGCCCAAAGAATTAAAAGAACTGAGGATAGCCTCAGAGACCTATGAGACAATATTAAACGCACCAACATTAGAATTATAGGAGTTCCAGAAGAAGAAGAAGAGAAGAAACTCTATGAAAAAATTCTTGAAGAGGTTATAGTTGAAAACTTCCCCAGCATGGGAAAGGAGATAGTCAGCCAAGTCCAGGAAGCACAAAGAGTTCCATACAGGAGAAACCCCAGAAGAAACACACCAAGGCACATACTAATCAAACTAACGCAGACTAAATATAAAGACAGATTACTAAAAGCAGCTAGGAGCAAACAACAAATAACATATAAAGGAAACCCCATACGTTTAACTGCGGATCTCTCAGCAGAAACCCTACAGGCCAGAAGAGAATGGCAAGATACATTTAAACGGCTAAAAGAGAATAACCTGCAACCACGAATTCTCTACCCAGCAAGAATCTCATTCAAAATCGATGGTGAAGTCAAAAGCTTCACAGACACGCAAAACTAAAAATTCTGAAAAAAAAAGGTGAAGACTATACCCAAACCATGCCCCGGCAAAACCCAGATTCACCAAGAAGCCTGGATTATCAAAGAACATACAACACTACAGATTATTCACCTGTAAACAAGGTCTATCACCACCCAAGACACAAGCCACTGAACCCTTCTACAAGGACAAAAACCCAAAGGAAGGGAGAATTCAACCAAGAAGCCTGGTGGGAATAAGAACTCCATACATACAGACACACACAAAGAAACAAAAATTAACCTAATAATGAAACGTCAGAGAAACACTGTACAAATGAAGGACCAAGCTAGAGAAACACCACTTCAAATGACAGAGGAGGAGATAGACAAGCTATCTGAAAGAGAATTCAGAAAAACTATACTAATGAGGATGCAAAACACCGAAAATAGAATATTAGAGGAAATTAGTGCATTGAGAAAAGACATGCAGGAAATGAAAAATAAGCAAATAGAGACCACCAACTCAATTGCTGAACTCAAAAATACTATAGAAGGTCTCAACAGTAGAGTATCAGAGGCTGAAGAACGGATAAGTGAGCTGGAAGACAGAATGGTGGAAATAAGTGCTGAAGAACAGAACAAAGCCCAAAGAATTAAAAGAACTGAGGATAGCCTCAGAGACCTATGAGACAATATTAAACGCACCAACATTAGAATTATAGGAGTTCCAGAAGAAGAAGAAGAGAAGAAACTCTATGAAAAAATTCTTGAAGAGGTTATAGTTGAAAACTTCCCCAGCATGGGAAAGGAGATAGTCAGCCAAGTCCAGGAAGCACAAAGAGTTCCATACAGGAGAAACCCCAGAAGAAACACACCAAGGCACATACTAATCAAACTAACGCAGACTAAATATAAAGACAGATTACTAAAAGCAGCTAGGAGCAAACAACAAATAACATATAAAGGAAACCCCATACGTTTAACTGCGGATCTCTCAGCAGAAACCCTACAGGCCAGAAGAGAATGGCAAGATACATTTAAACGGCTAAAAGAGAATAACCTGCAACCACGAATTCTCTACCCAGCAAGAATCTCATTCAAAATCGATGGTGAAGTCAAAAGCTTCACAGACAAGCAAAAACTAAAAGAATTCTGTACCACAAAACCAACCCTACAACAAGTGTTAAAGGACCTGATATAGCCAATAAATACAAGAGTAGGAGAAGCCTTACAAATCAAACCCCAAATTTCTAAGAAGATGACAATAGGAACATTCGTATCAATAATTACTTTGAATGTAAATGGACTAAATGCTCCAACCAAACGACACAGGCTGGCTGAATGGATCCAGAAGCAAGACCCATATATATGCTGTTTACAAGAGACCCACTTCAGACCTAGAGACACTCTTAGACTGAAAGTGAAAGGCTGGAAAAAGATATTTCATGCAAATGGAAATCAAAAGAAAGCTGGAGTAGCAATCCTTATATCAGACAAAATAGACTTTAAAGTAAAGAAGATTCTAAGAGACAAGGCAGGTCACTACATCATGATTAAGGGATCTATCCAAGAGGAAGACATAACAGTCATGAATATCTACGCACCCAACACAGGGGCACCTCAATACATAAGACAGGTACTTTCAGACATAAAAGAAGAAATCAACAATAACACAATAATAGTAGGAGACTTTAACACTCCTCTCACACCAATGGACAGATCAACAAAACAGAAAATTAATAAAGAAACACAAGCCTTAAATGCCACACTGGAAAAGATGGACCTCCTCGATATCTTTAGGACGTTCCATCCAAAAGCAGAAGAATACACTTTCTTCTCAAGCGCTCACGGAACATTCTCCAGGATAGACCACATCTTGGGCCACAAATCTAACCTCAGTCAGTTCAAGAAAACCGAAATTATATCAACCATCTTCTCGGACCACAATGCAATGAGACTGGAGATCAACTACCAGAAAAAAAACCCTAAAAACAGAAACACATGGAGATTAAACAATACATACCTAAAAAACCAACTGATCATTGAGGAAATCAAAGGAGAAATTAAACAATTCCTAGAAGAAAATGACAATGAACACACGACAGTGCAAAACCTATGGGATACAGCAAAAGCAGTTCTAAGAGGGAAATTTATAGCAATACAATCCCACCTCAAGAAACTAGGAAAATATGAAGCAGATGACCTAACCCTCCGCTTAAAACAGTTGGAGAAAGAAGAACAAAAACATCCCAGAGCCAGCAGAAGAAGAGAAATCATAAGGATCAGAGCAGAAATAAATGAGAAAGAAACAAAAGAAACAATAGTAAAGATAAATAAAACAAAAAACTGGTTCTTTGAAAAGGTAAACAAAATTGACAAGCCACTGGCCAGACTCATTAAGAAAAAGAGAGAGAAGAACCAGATCAACAAAATCAAAAACGAAAAAGGAGAGCTTACAACAGATAATGCAGAAATCCAAAGGATTCTAAGAGACTATTATGAGCAACTCTATGGCAACAAACTGGACAACTTGGAAGAAATGGACAGTTTCTTGGAGAGGATTAATCTCCCAAGACTGAGCCAGGAAGAAACAGAAACTTTGAACAACCCAATCACAAGCTCAGAAATCAACTTTGTGATTAAAAATCTACCCAAAAATAAAAGCCCAGGACCAGATGGCTTCACAGCCGAATTCTACCAAACATTTAAAGAAGACCTAATGCCTGTCCTTCTAAAACTCTTTCAAAAAATTGCACAGGAAGGAAAACTCCCAAACACATTCTACGAGGCCACCATCACCCTGATACCCAAACCAGGCAAAGACAACACAAAAAAGGAAAACTATAGGCCAATTTCACTGATGAACTTAGATGCCAAGATCCTCAACAAAATCCTAGCAAACAGAATTCAACGATATGTCAAAAAACTCATACATCACGATCAAGTTGGGTTCATCCCAGGCATGCAAGGCTTCTTCAACATCCGCAAATCAATCAACGTGATACACCATATCAACAAGTTGAAAGACAAAAATCACATGATCATCTCAATAGATGCAGAAAAAACCTTCGACAAAGTACAACATCCATTTATGATCAAGACTCTTCAGAAAATGGGCATAGAAGGAACCTATCTCAACATAATAAAAGCCATCTATGAGAAACCTACAGCGAACATTATTGTTAATGGTGAAAAACTGAAAGCATTCCCTCTAAGATCAGGAACAAGACAGGGGTGCCCACTTTCACCACTGCTATTCAACATAGTCCTGGAAGTCCTAGCAACAGCAATAAGACAAGAGAAAGAAATCAAAGGAATCCAGATTGGAAAGGAAGAAGTCAAACTCTCTCTTTTTGCAGACGACATGATATTATACATAGAAAATCCCAAAGACACGGTTACAAAGCTACTAGAACTCATCAATGAATTCAGCAAAGTTGCAGGATATAAAGTCAACACACAGAAGTCACTGGCATTCCTATACACAATGAAAAATCAGAAAATGAAATCAAAGAGGCAATCCCCTTCACCATTGCAACCAAAAGAATCAAATATCTAGAAATAAACCTACCCAAAGAAACAAAAGAATTGTACACAGAAAATTACAAGACACTCATGAGAGACATTAAAGAAGACTTAAACAGATGGAGAGATATTCCATGTTCCTGGATTGGAAGAATCAATATTGTGAAAATGACCATACTTCCAAATATCATCTACAGATTCAATGCAATACCTATTCAACTACCACTGACATTTTTCACAGAACTAGACCAAATAATAACACAGTTCATAGGGAAAACACAGAAGACCTCGAATAGCCAAAGCAATCCTGAGGAAGAAAAATGGAGTTGGAGGATCAGTCTCCTAACTTCAGACTCTACTACAAAGCAACAGTTATCAAGACAGTATGGTACTGGCACAAAAACAGATCTATAGATCAATGGAACAAGATTGAGAACCCAGAGATCAACCCACGCACCTATGGGTACCTTATTTTTGATAAAGGAGGAGAAACTATAAAATGGGACAAAGACAGCCTCTTTAACAAGTGGTGCTGGGAGAATTGGACAGCTACATGCAAAAAAATGAAATTGGAACATTCCCTGACGCCATACACTAAGATCAACTCAAAATGGATTAAAGACCTCAATGTAAGACCAGAAACCATCAAACTCTTAGAGGAGAATATAGGCAAAACCCTCAAGGACATCAATCAAAGCAAGATCTTCTCTGACCCACCTACTAAAATAGCAGAACTGAAAAGAAAAATGAACATATGGGACCTCATGAAACTTAAAAGCTTTTGTACAGCAAAAGAAATTACAAAAAAGTTCAACAGACACCCCACAGAGTGGGAGAAAATCATAGCAAATGAAACAACAGACAAAGAATTAATCTCCAAAATCTACAAGCAACTCAGACAACTCAGCACAGGGAAAATGAGCAGCCCAATCAAAAAATGGGAAAAAGATCTAAAGAGACGCCTCTCCAAAGAGGACATACAAATGGTCCAAAAATACATGAAACGATGCTCAACCTCGCTTATTATCAGAGAAATGCAAATTAAAACCACAATGAGATACCACCTCACACCTGTCAGAATGGCCATCATCAACAAATCGACAGACAACAAATGCTGGAGAGGGTGTGGAGAAAAGGGAACCCTCTTGCATTGCTGGTGGGAATGTAAATTAATACAACCTCTATGGAAGACAATATGGAGATTCCTTAAAAAACTAAAAATAGAAGCACCCTATGACCCAGCAATCCCACTATTAGGCCTATATCCTGATGAAATCAAAACTGAAAGAGGCACCTGTACCCCAATGTTCATTGCAGCTCTCTACACAATAGCCAGAACATGGAAGCAACCTAGATGTCCATCGACAAATGAATGGATCCAGAAGCTCTGGTACATATATACAATGGAATACTACTCAGCTGTTAAAAGAAATGCAGAAGACTCAGTCCTAATGAGGTGGCTGGCTTTAGAACCTATCATAAAAAGTGAAGTAAGTCAAAAAGAGAAAGACAAGTATAGTATACTAACTCATATATATGGGATCTAGTAAGATGGTCATGATAACACACACAGTGAACTCATGAAAAACAGAGAATAGACATAAAGACATTGTGGAGACCGAACAATGGGAGGGAGTAACATGGGAACCTATACTGTCATGTGTAGAAAAGATAGCTATTGTCATTGTGCTAGGGGAATAGGAGTACCTACAACCACTTGGAGCAATGGTCTGGAGGGATGGGGGGGGGGGACCTGGGTGGGGGAAGGGTCAAGGGATATGCATCTGATTGATCTGGGAACATGTATGTACAAAAATAAATAAATAAATAAATAAATAAATAAATAAATAAATAAAGAAGAAAGTTAAATATTACTATTGGAAATAAAATTATGCATAATGCATAAAAAGATATTTATATATGAAAATAAATCAACATATATCAAATATATATCAAGAGTTATAACTGTTAACTCAAGTTTTGAACAGATGATTGCCTCCTAGATTCTTACCTTAGTGAACATGATGGGGACTGGAAGAAGGCTAAACATACTAGGATGAAATAGCATTCTACATCTTTACCTATCAATTTGTAACAAAGTACACTTTTCTCATAGTGTAGATGTTAATGAAATTTCATACAAATATATAATTTAGCAGACAAAAATGAGAATATTCTTAAATTCAAGTAGTCAAATTTTATTTTTAGAAGGTTCACATACATATACTTATATACTCAGTCATGCTGGAGAGGGTGTGGAGAAAAGGGAACCCTCTTGCATTGCTGGTGGGAATGTAAATTAATACAACCTCTATGGAAGACAATATGGAGATTCCTTAAAAAACTAAAAATAGAAGCACCCTATGACCCAGCAATCCCACTATTAGGCCTATATCCTGATGAAATCAAAACTGAAAGAGGCACCTGTACCCCAATGTTCATTGCAGCTCTCTACACAATAGCCAGAACATGGAAGCAACCTAGATGTCCATCGACAAATGAATGGATCCAGAAGCTCTGGTACATATATACAATGGAATACTACTCAGCTGTTAAAAGAAATGCAGAAGACTCAGTCCTAATGAGGTGGCTGGCTTTAGAACCTATCATAAAAAGTGAAGTAAGTCAAAAAGAGAAAGACAAGTATAGTATACTAACTCATATATATGGGATCTAGTAAGATGGTCATGATAACACACACAGTGAACTCATGAAAAAACAGAGAATAGACATAAAGACATTGTGGAGACCGAACAATGGGAGGGAGTAACATGGGAACCTATACTGTCATGTGTAGAAAAGATAGCTATTGTCATTGTGCTAGGGGAATAGGAGTACCTACAACCACTTGGAGCAATGGTCTGGAGGGATGGGGGGGGGGACCTGGGTGGGGGAAGGGTCAAGGGATATGCATCTGATTGATCTGGGAACATGTATGTACAAAAATAAATAAATAAATAAATAAATAAATAAATAAATAAATAAATAAAGAAGAAAGTTAAATATTACTATTGGAAATAAAATTATGCATAATGCATAAAAAGATATTTATATATGAAAATAAATCAACATATATCAAATATATATCAAGAGTTATAACTGTTAACTCAAGTTTTGAACAGATGATTGCCTCCTAGATTCTTACCTTAGTGAACATGATGGGGACTGGAAGAAGGCTAAACATACTAGGATGAAATAGCATTCTACATCTTTACCTATCAATTTGTAACAAAGTACACTTTTCTCATAGTGTAGATGTTAATGAAATTTCATACAAATATATAATTTAGCAGACAAAAATGAGAATATTCTTAAATTCAAGTAGTCAAATTTTATTTTTAGAAGGTTCACATACATATACTTATATACTCAGTCATTCACATACATGAATAAAGCAGGATTTTGCTTCTATTCCCTATATATGCACAGAATAGGTAAACTCTTTTTATTTTACATTGATGTGGCTAAGATTAAACACAAACATACCCAGAAGTATTCAACTCAGTGAAGGCACAATCAAAAAGTACTTTTCTATTCATCTGAGTTAATGAAGAATGTTTCAGTCTAAATTCTCAAGACAACTACTTTTTTGCTATGGCTCTTTATTCATTATTTAAAAAAAAATTCAACTCGAGTAGAGTTATTTAAAATGTTGTGTTGGTTTATTCAGTGCAGCAAAGTGAATCAACTGTATGTTTGCATGTATCCCCTATATTTTGGATTTCTTTCCCACTTAGATCAACATAGAATACTCCACAGGGTTCCCTGAACTCTACAGCAGGTTCTCATTAGTTATCTATTTTATACATAATATCAGTAGTGTATATATGTCAATCCCAGTGTCTCAATTCATCTCATCACTGCTTCCTCCTTTAATATCCATGCCTTTGTTCTCTATCCATACATTTGTTCTATGTCTCTATTTCTTCTGTGCAACTGCTAATTCTCCACTCATGCTATCCATTAAAATCAACTGAAGGACCTTTGGTCGGGAGGGGTGAAATGATGGGGATAGGAGGTGGGAGGGTGCCAGGGATATGAGTATGACTGATCTGGGAACATACATGCCTGTGAACAACCAAACTCTGCAAAAATTTTTAAAAATAATAATAAAATAAAATTAATAAAAGAAAATACTGATACCAAGACTTTACATCAAAGACTTTGATGCATTGTTCCTGGGCTTAGGTCTTTATTAGAATAGAGTGAATGTACAGGCAGAATGGAGAATCAGTGTCTTAAGCCATTCCTAGAGTTAGTTATTTGAAATACTACGTATAGTAAGAAACATGTTAGAAAAAGCAGTTCTAGTATCTACTAAACAGACAAGTAATTAGGTAGCACTGAGCTAGGTTGAACCTGTTCTTTTTGGGCCTCTCCTTCCTTATGTGTAAAATTATTGATTATGTAAAATCCCAGCTCTGAAGCTTCTGGCATTGTCATCACTTATACACACTTTACAGACTTTGATAGGAATTCAGTGACAAATAAAATTGCAGATAACTTTTAATTTGATGGCAGTTGTTGAAATGGTTTATTTACTGGCAACCCCTTGCTCTGAAAGTTATTACACTTAGTACATTATAGTTTATAAGGAAAGTTTATGGAATAAAAATTATATTTAGCGTCCTAAGAATATTTTAAATTTCTGCTGTCCTATGTACATCTTGTACAGGCTTGTACATGTGGTTTGACCTCATTACATTCTGGTGTTCTCATCTTTACGGTGGTGGTGGATATGATAATGTGTAAGATAATTATTAAGAGAGATGTTATGAAAATGGCACTGTATCTTTAAAATTCTTTTATTAAATATTGAGTTGATTTTTTTTAAGAGTGAGAGAGTTTACAAGATAGGAGATAGAATATGAAGCTTTAAAGATTTAAAAATAAGACTTTATAAATTGATAGATTATTTGGAAATGCTTTTTACTTAATGCAGCTTTGGCCTCTCAAGGTAAGAGTAATCTAGCAATTCTAGACAAGAATTTAGGATCATGTAAAACATACTTCACTTATGGTTTAGTTTTGGAGCTGCTTTTATTGTCTCTGGTTTTGTTTAATTTATCTCAATGGACATATGATGTGGGATCAATGCATCTCAGCATGAAGCATGGCTAAGACCTCAAGTAGCTGTAAATATGGTATCTTGATGATTGATGTATACACAAACAGGATGTTCTTCTGGATGTATGAGCATGTTCTTAAGATCTTTTGGTCCAGGCACAACACATCTGTGAAACGGTACACAGAGTGAGCTACAATGATCACAATAAGTTCATTCATTCATTTGTTCTTTAAGGGATTATTGACTAGACATCTATTGTACACATTAGGAAATAAACACTATACAAGAGTCCTACTTTCATAGAGTTTTCACAGTACAGGAGGGACTAGATGTTATCATAAAATTATTCAAATAACTTTCCAATTTTAAATGTTACAAAATGCTAGATAGTAAAGTGCTTGTCACCATGTAATAGAGGACATTTACAAAGAAGTGGTGTATCTAAGTTCTGAAAATGAATAGCAGTAATTATTTGGAATGGATGAGAGCATCCTCAATAGAGGTGCTTTAGGAATCCTCGCCAGGCTTCAGGTGAATTCTGCCCTCAAACTCCACACAGCTCCATTTCCTCATTGGTGTCTTGCTACCTTATCTGACTTGTGTTCAATACTGGAGTGGCCAATGCTTCTCTAGGATCCAATTCCCTTTCAGTTTACTTTACCTCAACCACGGGAATTTTTTTTTTTTTAATGCAAGGGCATAGTATTTTCTGAGGGAGCTCCTAGGTTTTGCTCATTTTTTTTTCTCACATACTTTAAATTTATATCCTGAATTAACAGGTTTTGCAAAGTGAACATTGTATCCAAAAGAACTCCACATTTTTGTTCTCTTTCTGCATTTCCAATCCCTCACTTTAGGCAGTATGCACCTTTGCTTGAATAGTGGGAAGAAAAAGATCAATACTTGCTAAAAGAAAAAAAGTAACATAGATTAATATATCAAAAATGTATTCTGCTAAGTAGCTTGAGATGTCTTTTGGACATCTGAGTGAATATGCAAAATATGCAATTAAATATGTAAGTACAGAGGTCCAAAAAAGGCTTAAGTTTAACTTAGAAATTTGTATTGATTTTGATGTTACCTACATTTGTCCATACAGACATTTCTGTGTTGATGTTGATATTATATATTGTTCATGAAATATGTATTCCTATATATTTGTTGTTGTTGTTGCTTAGTTGTTAATTTGTGTATGACACTTTGGTAACCCCATGAACTGTCACCTGCCAGGCTCCCCTGTCCATGAAATTCTCCAGGCAAGAATACTGGAGTTATTTTTCATTCCCTTCTCCAGGGGATCTCCACAGATCAGGGATTGAACCTATGTCTTCTGGATTGACAGATGGATTCTTTACCACTGAGCTCCCAGGGATATATGTTTTTAACTTGCCACATCAAAAACTCTGACCTTATAATGAGTCACATTTTTATATACTATAGTGTATGTTCTTAGCAAGTATAATCTAAAATTAGAAGACTGGGGCTTCCCTGGTGGTCCAGTGGATAAAGAGTCCACCTTGCAGTGCAAGCGGCACCGGTTCAATCCCTGGCATGGGAAGATCCCACATGCAGCCGAGTGGCTGGACTGGTGTGTCCAATTACAAGCCAGCACTCAGGAGTGCATGTGCCCAGAGCCAGTGTTCTGAAACGAGAGAGGTCGCTGCAATGGGAGGCCCACACAGGCCAAATAATTAAGATGGGTGAATATAAATAAATGAAGGACCAATAAAAAGAGGCCAAAATTAAAAAATAATAATAATAAAATTAGAAGACTACTCAGTGTTCAGAATGTTGTGGGAGAATCTTTGAATATTATGATATTATTCATGTTCATTCCATTAATTGTACAGAATTCCTGACCTTTGAAGAATATATTGCATTATAGCTGTTGAACATGATGTATCCAAAAGAACTCCACATTTGTTCTCTTTCTGCATTTCCAATCCTCACTTTAGCTAACCTTTGCTTGAATAGTGGGAAGAAAGATCAATACTTGCTAAAAGAAAAAAAGTAACATAGATTAATATATCAAAAATGTATTCTGCTAAGTAGCTTGAGATGTCTTTTGGACATCTGAGTGAATATGCAAAATATGCAATTAAATATGTAAGTACAGAGGTCCAAAAAAGGCTTAAGTTTAACTTAGAAATTTGTATTGATTTTGATGTTACCTACATTTGTCCATACAGACATTTCTGTGTTGATGTTGATATTATATATTGTTCATGAAATATGTATTCCTATATATTTGTTGTTGTTGTTGCTTAGTTGTTAATTTGTGTATGACACTTTGGTAACCCCATGAACTGTCACCTGCCAGGCTCCCCTGTCCATGAAATTCTCCAGGCAAGAATACTGGAGTTATTTTTCATTCCCTTCTCCAGGGGATCTCCACAGATCAGGGATTGAACCTATGTCTTCTGGATTGACAGATGGATTCTTTACCACTGAGCTCCCAGGGATATATGTTTTTAACTTGCCACATCAAAAACTCTGACCTTATAATGAGTCACATTTTTATATACTATAGTGTATGTTCTTAGCAAGTATAATCTAAAATTAGAAGACTGGGGCTTCCCTGGTGGTCCAGTGGATAAAGAGTCCACCTTGCAGTGCAAGCGGCACCGGTTCAATCCCTGGCATGGGAAGATCCCACATGCAGCCGAGTGGCTGGACTGGTGTGTCCAATTACAAGCCAGCACTCAGGAGTGCATGTGCCCAGAGCCAGTGTTCTGAAACGAGAGAGGTCGCTGCAATGGGAGGCCCACACAGGCCAAATAATTAAGATGGGTGAATATAAATAAATGAAGGACCAATAAAAAGAGGCCAAAATTAAAAAATAATAATAATAAAATTAGAAGACTACTCAGTGTTCAGAATGTTGTGGGAGAATCTTTGAATATTATGATATTATTCATGTTCATTCCATTAATTGTACAGAATTCCTGACCTTTGAAGAATATATTGCATTATAGCTGTTGAACATGATGACCAACATAATGAACACCCATTCTCCTGCCCTAGGTAAGAATTAGTCATTAATTATATGATTGTTGTACTATAACAAAATTTCAATATAAGGTTTATAATTATTCCCGTAAGTCATTTCTGATATTGCTGTGTCTGTCTAAACTCTTTCCCATAAGATGTGTAGTTCTCAGGAGCCTAGGCATTTTGGGGATCTCATCATTTCATCTTCATTCACACCATGTGGATCATGCCTCTTAGCCAACCATTCTGGTGCTTGGCTCCCATGATACTCCTTAAGAAATGATCAGGAGATATCTTTTATATTCAAAATTATTTTAAACATGTTCAGAATAAGATTATCAACTGCACACAAACTAAGGATAAACTTGGGTACAGTCTATTTCTTTTTTTTTTTTATAAAGATTTATTTATTTTTATTTATTTTGGGCGAGGGTCGGGTTGGGGAGGGAGGGGAGCTGGCAGACCACTTCTATTGGTCTTTCATTTCTCTATTTTCATCTGTCTTTGCTCTTTGGCTCCTGTGGGCCTCCCATCGAGGTGGTGTTTGTCGTTGCAGAGCACCGGCTCTGGGCGCTTGCACTCCAGAGCTTTGGCTCGGTAATTGGACACATTAGTCCAGCCGCTCCGCGGCACGTAGGATCTTCCCAGGCCAGGGCTCGAACCGGCGCCTCTTGCACTGCAAGGTGGTGTCCTTATCCACTGGACCACCAGGGGAAGCCTCCCCGCCCCCCAGTCTATTTCTTCAGAGAAGCAATCTCCTCCTGCCTAGCACATTTAGGGAAAAGGAATATGATACAGGCAAAAGGTAAAATATAATATGTCCACAAATATGCCACACACACATACACATGCATGGAACTGAAAATTAAAAAGACTGGACACCAAGTCATTTATAGAATTTATATTCATAGAACTTTCAGCCCAGAAGTATATTCTGTTTTCCAGAGAGGTACATTATAATACAGCTTCTGTTTCTGGATACTAGCCCTCTAGACTCAGTTCTGCCAGTTAACTATAAATCATTGTTACATTACTGAACATCTCTGGGACTCACTTTTCTTCTTTATTAAGCATTAATAATATACTGATTTATTCCATTAATTGTACAGAATTCCTGACCTTTGAAGAATATATTGCATTATAGCTGTTGAACATGATGACCAACATAATGAACACCCATTCTCCTGCCCTAGGTAAGAATTAGTCATTAATTATATGATTGTTGTACTATAACAAAATTTCAATATAAGGTTTATAATTATTCCCGTAAGTCATTTCTGATATTGCTGTGTCTGTCTAAACTCTTTCCCATAAGATGTGTAGTTCTCAGGAGCCTAGGCATTTTGGGGATCTCATCATTTCATCTTCATTCACACCATGTGGATCATGCCTCTTAGCCAACCATTCTGGTGCTTGGCTCCCATGATACTCCTTAAGAAATGATCAGGAGATATCTTTTATATTCAAAATTATTTTAAACATGTTCAGAATAAGATTATCAACTGCACACAAACTAAGGATAAACTTGGGTACAGTCTATTTCTTTTTTTTTTTTATAAAGATTTATTTATTTTTATTTATTTTGGGCGAGGGTCGGGTTGGGGAGGGAGCGAGGCTGGCAGACCACTTCTATTGGTCTTTCATTTCTCTATTTTCATCTGTCTTTGCTCTTTGGCTCCTGTGGGCCTCCCATCGAGGTGGTGTTTGTCGTTGCAGAGCACCGGCTCTGGGCGCTTGCACCCAGAGCTTTGGCTCGCACTGGACACATAGTCCAGCCGCTCCGCGGCACGTAGGATCTTCCCAGGCCAGGGCTCGAACCGGCGCCTCTTGCACTGCAAGGTGGTGTCCTTATCCACTGGACCACCAGGGGAAGCCTCCCCGCCCCCCAGTCTATTTCTTCAGAGAAGCAATCTCCTCCTGCCTAGCACATTTAGGGAAAAGGAATATGATACAGGCAAAAGGTAAAATATAATATGTCCACAAATATGCCACACACACATACACATGCATGGAACTGAAAATTAAAAAGACTGGACACCAAGTCATTTATAGAATTTATATTCATAGAACTTTCAGCCCAGAAGTATATTCTGTTTTCCAGAGAGGTACATTATAATACAGCTTCTGTTTCTGGATACTAGCCCTCTAGACTCAGTTCTGCCAGTTAACTATAAATCATTGTTACATTACTGAACATCTCTGGGACTCACTTTTCTTCTTTATTAAGCATTAATAATATACTGATTTATTACTGTATTCTATCACTGGTTGAATGACAGAATCATTGAGGAACTGGTATTTTCAAAGCCCAAACTGATTTTTTGAGGATTAAAATAAGATCTACTGAACAGGTAGCACCCAGTAAACTGCATTACTTTTTTTTTTTTTTTTACGGGCTGGGGAGGGAGAGGGTGGGCAGGCCACTTCTATTGGTCTTTCATTTTTCTATTTTCATCCATATTTGTTCTTTGGCCTGTGTGGTCCTCCCATCACAGTGGCTTCTGTTGTTGCAGAGCACCAAATCTGGGCGCATGCACTCCAGAGCTCCGACTCGGCAATTGGACACATCGGTCCCGCCACTGCGCGGCACATGGGATCTTCCCAGGCCAGGGATTGAACCAGCGCCCCTTGCACTGCAAGGCAGTGTTCTTACCCACTGGACCACCAGGGAAGTCACTGCATTACTATTTTGATTTACCAAAGTATTTGAAATGAGCAGCATATTTTGAGAATTGATAGACTAGATCAATATTACTACAACTTCTGTTCTCAGCATTTTTGGAGCCTATGACCATGTAAGTAATAAGAAACATCACTACAATGTTAAAAGTACACACTTCAAGTGAAAAATAGGAAAGTTAAACTTTTATACATACAAACCCTTTCATATCATTACCTATTTCTACTCTAGTCCATTAAAATGGAGTTACTTTTATATCTTACCAATATATTCTATTTACTCTAAAATCTCTCTAAAAAATCTGGTAAATTAGGGTATAAATAGTGAGTCAACCATGCTTCCCTTTGTACCTAAATATGAAATATAATATTTTACTCTACTGTAAAACACAGTATTATACCCTGTACTTTCAAGGATGATGTACATTTAAGCAGTTATGAACAGATGTCACATATTAATATATGTTTGTCTATGTGCGTTAGTCTTTCAGTCATATCTGTCTGTTTGCGAACCCATGAACTGTATCCCAATCGTGTCCATGGGTTTCAGTCTATTCTGTTTTCCAGAGAGGTACATTATAATACAGCTTCTGTTTCTGGATACTAGCCCTCTAGACTCAGTTCTGCCAGTTAACTATAAATCATTGTTACATTACTGAACATCTCTGGGACTCACTTTTCTTCTTTATTAAGCATTAATAATATACTGATTTATTACTGTATTCTATCACTGGTTGAATGACAGAATCATTGAGGAACTGGTATTTTCAAAGCCCAAACTGATTTTTTGAGGATTAAAATAAGATCTACTGAACAGGTAGCACCCAGTAAACTGCATTACTTTTTTTTTTTTTTTTACGGGCTGGGGAGGGAGAGGGTGGGCAGGCCACTTCTATTGGTCTTTCATTTTTCTATTTTCATCCATATTTGTTCTTTGGCCTGTGTGGTCCTCCCATCACAGTGGCTTCTGTTGTTGCAGAGCACCAAATCTGGGCGCATGCACTCCAGAGCTCCGACTCGGCAATTGGACACATCGGTCCCGCCACTGCGCGGCACATGGGATCTTCCCAGGCCAGGGATTGAACCAGCGCCCCTTGCACTGCAAGGCAGTGTTCTTACCCACTGGACCACCAGGGAAGTCACTGCATTACTATTTTGATTTACCAAAGTATTTGAAATGAGCAGCATATTTTGAGAATTGATAGACTAGATCAATATTACTACAACTTCTGTTCTCAGCATTTTTGGAGCCTATGACCATGTAAGTAATAAGAAACATCACTACAATGTTAAAAGTACACACTTCAAGTGAAAAATAGGAAAGTTAAACTTTTATACATACAAACCCTTTCATATCATTACCTATTTCTACTCTAGTCCATTAAAATGGAGTTACTTTTATATCTTACCAATATATTCTATTTACTCTAAAATCTCTCTAAAAAATCTGGTAAATTAGGGTATAAATAGTGAGTCAACCATGCTTCCCTTTGTACCTAAATATGAAATATAATATTTTACTCTACTGTAAAACACAGTATTATACCCTGTACTTTCAAGGATGATGTACATTTAAGCAGTTATGAACAGATGTCACATATTAATATATGTTTGTCTATGTGCGTTAGTCTTTCAGTCATATCTGTCTGTTTGCGAACCCATGAACTGTATCCCACCAGGCTCCGCTGTCCATGGAGTTCTCCAGGCAATAGCTGAATATATATTGAATGATCTATTTGCTTTTCTCTGTGGATAACAGAGATATCTAAATGTCCTTTGCATTCAAATAAACAAAAGGATTGCCTGTATGGTATTTGAAAAGGTTGCTGCCACTCTGTGAGATGCTCATCATTACAGGAAAACCCACACATAAAGCTCTCATAAATACAAAGGAAGAAAGACATATTTTACTCTATTTAGCATTTAGGCAGCATTTTTGAAAAGTGCATTTTAATTAGAGTCTCTTCACAGCAATCTTATGAACTTCATATAGTGGTGTTATGCTCACTTAGAAATGGATAAATTAAGGGCCACAGAAGCCAGGTCTTGCTCAAGGTCACGTGGCAGGCAGCAGAGGTAGCCATTATTATCACTCTGAGACCTGATGTCTCCTTCATGTTACTTTTCTTCCATTAGACAAACTCTCCATTTTTTCCTCAGAGGAAACATTTTTAGATAAAAATAAGAAACACAACATTTATTCATAAAGTTGGTGATATACAGATAATGTTTCAAAAAGGAAAATGATGGCAAACTGTCAAAATCATCATTCACAGGTGTATCACCTATTCTTAGCTCATGATGACTCTTCTAATCATATATATATATGTGTGTGTATATATATATATATATTTTATATATTTATATGTAATTTTATGACACCTTAGACTATCTGTTTACTTTGGGGGAAACAGTAAACAAGATTCTAAAATGGGAACTGATCATGCAAGGGAGAAAACAAGCGGGCAGTACTGGAAACAGACTGATAGAAAATAATCATTCATAAATACTGGAGTGGGATATTTTCCCAGATTTTAACGAGATCTAGTGCACCTTAATGACTCACTTGTGATTCTGAAGTATTGATGCTGCATGTAGATACATTCCTCTTTCTGCAGTGAAAATAAAAGTCCAAGAAAGCCTTTTAGTTTCAAGAAAACCTTTCAGTTTTATTCAGTGATGTAAGAAGCATGACCGCCATGCTTTTGTGAATGGTCATGCTTATACTGATCTGAACAAATGTCTCTTTTAACTTGTGATAAATCTTATATGTGTGCCATAGGAGACAGAGCTTGACGTTATTTTTTTCCTTAGTATAAGAGTTTTCTTCTTTTGAATTCACTTTTTAGAATAGCTACTGTTCTTTTGCCTACTTTTATTTTTTTGAAACATTTATTTATTTATCTTTTTCGGGGGGAGTCGGCTGGGGAGGGTGGGGGGTGGGCAGGCCACTTCTATTGGTCTTTCATTTATTTATTTTCATCTGTCTTTGTTCTTTGGCTCCTGTAGGCCTCCCATCGTGGTGGCCTCTGTCATCGCAGAGCGCCGGCTATGGGTGCATGCGCCCCAGAGCTCCAGCTCGGTAATTGGACCTATCAGTCCAGCCACTCCATGGCACGTGGGATCTTCCCAGGCCAGGGATCGAACCGGTGCCCCTTGCACTGCAAGGCGGTCTCCTTACCCACTGGACTACCAGGGGAAGCCCTGTTCTTTTGCCTACTTTTATATGTTATCACATAAGATATGACCTGGAACAGGAAGAATGGGAAAATACTAGTCCTCATGGAATTACTTATTATTCTTGATACTCACACAAAGATTTTTATTATTGAGATGCTCAACTGTGCTTTTTATTAAATTTTCCTTTTTCCCTCTCTGCTTTCATTTTGGTAATTTCTAACTCTTAATCCAAACTTTGAAATATACATAAATTACAATATATAGTTTCAAGCAATAAGCATGTGCTGAATACACACTGGACTTTGGTCCTCCAAAGCAGAGCTTTTCAGCCTCAGCACCAGTGGCATTTGGGACCTGATGACTCATTGTTCTGACACAGGCTCTCCCATGCAAATTGTAAGTCCTTTAGCAGCATTCCTGGCCTCCACTCACTAGATTCCAGGAGCGTTACCTCTCCTCTTTCCCAAGTCATGGCAATCAGAGACTTCTTTAGACATTACCAAGTTGTCCCCAGGTGGAGAAAGACGAAATCACCCCCCACTGAGAATCTCTTTCCAAAGGTCATTCCATAGAAAACCTTTCAGTTTTATTCAGTGATGTAAGAAGCATGACCGCCATGCTTTTGTGAATGGTCATGCTTATACTGATCTGAACAAATGTCTCTTTTAACTTGTGATAAATCTTATATGTGTGCCATAGGAGACAGAGCTTGACGTTATTTTTTTCCTTAGTATAAGAGTTTTCTTCTTTTGAATTCACTTTTTAGAATAGCTACTGTTCTTTTGCCTACTTTTATTTTTTTGAAACATTTATTTATTTATCTTTTTCGGGGGGAGTCGGCTGGGGAGGGTGGGGGGTGGGCAGGCCACTTCTATTGGTCTTTCATTTATTTATTTTCATCTGTCTTTGTTCTTTGGCTCCTGTAGGCCTCCCATCGTGGTGGCCTCTGTCATCGCAGAGCGCCGGCTATGGGTGCATGCGCCCCAGAGCTCCAGCTCGGTAATTGGACCTATCAGTCCAGCCACTCCATGGCACGTGGGATCTTCCCAGGCCAGGGATCGAACCGGTGCCCCTTGCACTGCAAGGCGGTCTCCTTACCCACTGGACTACCAGGGGAAGCCCTGTTCTTTTGCCTACTTTTATATGTTATCACATAAGATATGACCTGGAACAGGAAGAATGGGAAAATACTAGTCCTCATGGAATTACTTATTATTCTTGATACTCACACAAAGATTTTTATTATTGAGATGCTCAACTGTGCTTTTTATTAAATTTTCCTTTTTCCCTCTCTGCTTTCATTTTGGTAATTTCTAACTCTTAATCCAAACTTTGAAATATACATAAATTACAATATATAGTTTCAAGCAATAAGCATGTGCTGAATACACACTGGACTTTGGTCCTCCAAAGCAGAGCTTTTCAGCCTCAGCACCAGTGGCATTTGGGACCTGATGACTCATTGTTCTGACACAGGCTCTCCCATGCAAATTGTAAGTCCTTTAGCAGCATTCCTGGCCTCCACTCACTAGATTCCAGGAGCGTTACCTCTCCTCTTTCCCAAGTCATGGCAATCAGAGACTTCTTTAGACATTACCAAGTTGTCCCCAGGTGGAGAAAGACGAAATCACCCCCCACTGAGAATCTCTTTCCAAAGGTCATTCCAGCCTCTTCTCTCCAGTTTTGCCATTTATCATGTACTATTAGAAGTCCCTTTCCTCAGTGATTATTGTATCATATGTTGGCTTACTTATGATTAGTTTATTTGTACCTGACAAGGCCTTACACAGTATAGGGCTTGGTTATTTCTCTAACATTTTCTTTGCTTTTTACTCTGCTACAGCCTCACTTACCTCCTTATTTTTATTTAAACATGGCGTGTATCTGAGAGTCTTTGTTTTCCACTGTTTTGAATGCCTTGGTTCCACTTATCTGCATGGTTCACCCTGTCACTAACTTCATACCTTTGCTCTGATCACACTTTTCCAACAAGGCACCCCTAGGCACCCATTTACATTATGAACCCTCCCACCAATATCTCTAAATTCATTTATATTACTCTTGTCTATCATAGTTTTCTCTTGATTATACTACTTAATTTATTTAGTTCTAACTAAATTGATTTAGTTTAATATTATATAATTTGGTCATTCCTATTAATAGTATCTCAACATAAGAATGGAAGCAAGTGCTCCTGTTTTTTACAGTTTTGTCTACCTTTTTTTCACTATTGTAGCCTGAGTGCCTACATTAGGTTCTGGCCTATAAGAGATACTTAATAGATTATCGCTGAATTTATTTTTACCATAAGTTTTTGTTCCCATTCCCCATCATTCATTTTGATTAATTATAACTCAAACATCAAAAATATCTCTGAAAATACTATCTTTGTTTTCTTCTTTATGATGAAATACACACACATTTGGTGACTGAGATAGTGACATAGGCTCTTTCATGGTGAAGGATGAAAGGACATAGGCAAAAATGAAATAAACTCTACTGATCATAGCAGAAGCACTGGTACTAGTGATAATGTCCCATGCTTTAAAAAGTATATGCAAATAAGTATATGCATATTCTATGAAATTAGTCTTGGGCTTGAGAACACTATTTGTATTGTATACTTTCACCAAGTTGCACTCTTCAAAGGCATATATTTCCTCAGATACATCTATACATACTAATTCCATGTTTAACTTTTGATGAGCTAATTCAAACTGAGAATCTCTTTCCAAAGGTCATTCCAGCCTCTTCCTCCAGTTTTGCCATTTATCATGTACTATTAGAAGTCCCTTTCCTCAGTGATTATTGTATCATATGTTGGCTTACTTATGATTAGTTTATTTGTACCTGACAAGGCCTTACACAGTATAGGGCTTGGTTATTTCTCTAACATTTTCTTTGCTTTTTACTCTGCTACAGCCTCACTTACCTCCTTATTTTTATTTAAACATGGCGTGTATCTGAGAGTCTTTGTTTTCCACTGTTTTGAATGCCTTGGTTCCACTTATCTGCATGGTTCACCCTGTCACTAACTTCATACCTTTGCTCTGATCACACTTTTCCAACAAGGCACCCCTAGGCACCCATTTACATTATGAACCCTCCCACCAATATCTCTAAATTCATTTATATTACTCTTGTCTATCATAGTTTTCTCTTGATTATACTACTTAATTTATTTAGTTCTAACTAAATTGATTTAGTTTAATATTATATAATTTGGTCATTCCTATTAATAGTATCTCAACATAAGAATGGAAGCAAGTGCTCCTGTTTTTTACAGTTTTGTCTACCTTTTTTTCACTATTGTAGCCTGAGTGCCTACATTAGGTTCTGGCCTATAAGAGATACTTAATAGATTATCGCTGAATTTATTTTTACCATAAGTTTTTGTTCCCATTCCCCATCATTCATTTTGATTAATTATAACTCAAACATCAAAAATATCTCTGAAAATACTATCTTTGTTTTCTTCTTTATGATGAAATACACACACATTTGGTGACTGAGATAGTGACATAGGCTCTTTCATGGTGAAGGATGAAAGGACATAGGCAAAAATGAAATAAACTCTACTGATCATAGCAGAAGCACTGGTACTAGTGATAATGTCCCATGCTTTAAAAAGTATATGCAAATAAGTATATGCATATTCTATGAAATTAGTCTTGGGCTTGAGAACACTATTTGTATTGTATACTTTCACCAAGTTGCACTCTTCAAAGGCATATATTTCCTCAGATACATCTATACATACTAATTCCATGTTCCTTAACAACTCTAATAGTTAAGTCACTCAAGCAGCTAAATTTCTGTCCTCAGGGAGAAAACATTGTAAAAGAGAAACCAACAATAAGCATAAAAATAATAAATGATTGAGATTGTTGTATATGGTGGTGAGTGTCATGAGAATGATTTGTGATAGAAAATGAGGAAGCAATTTTGGAGGTGTTAACAGGTGGCAAGAAAGGGTCAATGACATATTAGAGGCCAATGATATATGAGGCCAATAATAATAGGGGAGTGAGACATGGAGAAGGAAAGGCACTCCAGACTGGAAATAGTACTGGCACTAGAGCAACAGTGAACACAGCTTCCTAGAGTAACAGGACAGAGTGTATTTAACAAAGGGTACTAGAGAAATAAGCTAGGACATTTTATGAAGTGATATTTTATTTCCATTGGCATAAATAAATGTTCATCTTTTAATGTCTTAACTGATGACTCATTTCTCAAATGATGAATCATTTTTTAGGATAAATACAGAGTCTCAATATAAAAGTATTTAGTTTTTTAAGTTTATAAAACTCTTGAAATTCTAATATGTTATAAGTATCTACAACAAAGATATATAATGTATAAATCTTACTCTCCTTTGACTATCTGGAAAAACCAAAGAGAAGAGCAAATTTCTCAGAAACCAATTCTCTCAAGAATTTAAATCAAGAACTATGACTCAGAACTATTAAGTACTTAAAAAAAATTTTAAAAATTACATCATATAAGAAAAACATAGTGTATCCTATGGTACTTTTTCTTTAGTACTAAATGAAAGTGATAAATAGTGAGGCAAGAATATTTCTAAAGAATTAAGGCATTTCCCCACATTTGAAGAGAAAATGGATTTCAAAGATGTGTGATGACAGTTTTACTTCTGTATTTAGCTTAAGGTACAATAATACATCTGTTCTATATTTAGACAGTTTGAGCACAAGAGTTTATAATCATTTCAGGCTAAGAATCCATACTTCTAACTATGCAAATAATAGCATACTGAAATTAGTCTTGGGCTTGAGAACACTATTTGTATTGTATACTTTCACCAAGTTGCACTCTTCAAAGGCATATATTTCCTCAGATACATCTATACATACTAATTCCATGTTCCTTAACAACTCTAATAGTTAAGTCACTCAAGCAGCTAAATTTCTGTCCTCAGGGAGAAAACATTGTAAAAGAGAAACCAACAATAAGCATAAAAATAATAAATGATTGAGATTGTTGTATATGGTGGTGAGTGTCATGAGAATGATTTGTGATAGAAAATGAGGAAGCAATTTTGGAGGTGTTAACAGGTGGCAAGAAAGGGTCAATGACATATTAGAGGCCAATGATATATGAGGCCAATAATAATAGGGGAGTGAGACATGGAGAAGGAAAGGCACTCCAGACTGGAAATAGTACTGGCACTAGAGCAACAGTGAACACAGCTTCCTAGAGTAACAGGACAGAGTGTATTTAACAAAGGGTACTAGAGAAATAAGCTAGGACATTTTATGAAGTGATATTTTATTTCCATTGGCATAAATAAATGTTCATCTTTTAATGTCTTAACTGATGACTCATTTCTCAAATGATGAATCATTTTTTAGGATAAATACAGAGTCTCAATATAAAAGTATTTAGTTTTTTAAGTTTATAAAACTCTTGAAATTCTAATATGTTATAAGTATCTACAACAAAGATATATAATGTATAAATCTTACTCTCCTTTGACTATCTGGAAAAACCAAAGAGAAGAGCAAATTTCTCAGAAACCAATTCTCTCAAGAATTTAAATCAAGAACTATGACTCAGAACTATTAAGTACTTAAAAAAAATTTTAAAAATTACATCATATAAGAAAAACATAGTGTATCCTATGGTACTTTTTCTTTAGTACTAAATGAAAGTGATAAATAGTGAGGCAAGAATATTTCTAAAGAATTAAGGCATTTCCCCACATTTGAAGAGAAAATGGATTTCAAAGATGTGTGATGACAGTTTTACTTCTGTATTTAGCTTAAGGTACAATAATACATCTGTTCTATATTTAGACAGTTTGAGCACAAGAGTTTATAATCATTTCAGGCTAAGAATCCGTACTTCTAACATGATGCTATAAAATGAAAGGTACCACCTATTAAACCAATAAGACATACTAATAGCTATTTTCAAAATAGTATAGCTATATATGATGATAAATTTGTGTTTTAACAGTGCATTTCTCTCAAAATCCAGAGTACTCATGTGTAAATCACAAATCACTATAGAATATTTCACGAAACAAGTATTGTGTTTTGGTGTTTTGTTATTGTTATCAATCTGAGGAGTAAATGCCTATATAGTTCAGGTCACTAGCTTAATCTTTTACTGGTGTGCTGGTTTCTGCCAAATGGTCGGAAAGGTGATAATTAAATCTTCATTCATTTCTGATTTAGGACATTGCATATAGATGTACAGAAAATAGTCCACTTGAGACTTTTTCTTGGACAGTAACACTATCCTGGTATTTCCTTATTTTTATTTCTATACAAGCATGCAAGATTATGAAATGTCTCTATGGTAATAGACAAGACATTGACTCTAAACTGTTCTGAGTGACCGCATTGATAATGTAAGTGCTTCAAACAGATTATATTCAAAGCTGTACATATGTGTGCATGGGTGTGTGCATACACTCAGTCATGTCCAACTCTTTGCAACCCCAAGGAAGCACCAGGCTCCTCTGTCCGTAGAGTTTTCCAGGCAGGAAGGCTGGAGTCAGTTGCCATTCTTACTCCAGGGAATCTTCTCTTGAGTCCCCTGCATTGACAGGCAGATACTTTACCACTACACCCCCTGGGAAGCCCATATACAAAGGTACTTTTCATATATCTAACTCAGTGTTACTCAAATTACCATCTACACAAGTATGATCTATCTACTAAATGAATGTATCATGCATACGGGTTTGTTTATGATAATGGTACTTTTTCTTTAGTACTAAATGAAAGTGATAAATAGTGAGGCAAGAATATTTCTAAAGAATTAAGGCATTTCCCCACATTTGAAGAGAAAATGGATTTCAAAGATGTGTGATGACAGTTTTACTTCTGTATTTAGCTTAAGGTACAATAATACATCTGTTCTATATTTAGACAGTTTGAGCACAAGAGTTTATAATCATTTCAGGCTAAGAATCCGTACTTCTAACATGATGCTATAAAATGAAAGGTACCACCTATTAAACCAATAAGACATACTAATAGCTATTTTCAAAATAGTATAGCTATATATGATGATAAATTTGTGTTTTAACAGTGCATTTCTCTCAAAATCCAGAGTACTCATGTGTAAATCACAAATCACTATAGAATATTTCACGAAACAAGTATTGTGTTTTGGTGTTTTGTTATTGTTATCAATCTGAGGAGTAAATGCCTATATAGTTCAGGTCACTAGCTTAATCTTTTACTGGTGTGCTGGTTTCTGCCAAATGGTCGGAAAGGTGATAATTAAATCTTCATTCATTTCTGATTTAGGACATTGCATATAGATGTACAGAAAATAGTCCACTTGAGACTTTTTCTTGGACAGTAACACTATCCTGGTATTTCCTTATTTTTATTTCTATACAAGCATGCAAGATTATGAAATGTCTCTATGGTAATAGACAAGACATTGACTCTAAACTGTTCTGAGTGACCGCATTGATAATGTAAGTGCTTCAAACAGATTATATTCAAAGCTGTACATATGTGTGCATGGGTGTGTGCATACACTCAGTCATGTCCAACTCTTTGCAACCCCAAGGAAGCACCAGGCTCCTCTGTCCGTAGAGTTTTCCAGGCAGGAAGGCTGGAGTCAGTTGCCATTCTTACTCCAGGGAATCTTCTCTTGAGTCCCCTGCATTGACAGGCAGATACTTTACCACTACACCCCCTGGGAAGCCCATATACAAAGGTACTTTTCATATATCTAACTCAGTGTTACTCAAATTACCATCTACACAAGTATGATCTATCTAATAAATGAATGTATCATGCATACGGGTTTGTTTATGATAATGGTGGGCTTCCCAGTAGCTCCTAGCTAAAGACTGTGCCTGCAATGCAGGAGACCTGGCTTTGTTCCTTGGGTCAGAAAAATCGCCAGGAGAAGGGAATACCAACCCATGCCAGTATTCTTGCCCGAGGAAATCCCATGGACAGAGGTGCCTGGCAGACTTCAGTCCATGGGGCCACAAAAGAGTCGGACATGATTTAACAACTAAACAAACACAGCATGGCAATGTTAAGTATATTTATATTTTAAATCCTATAAAGGTGTATACCTACTAGAAAAAGCACAAACCTTAGTTGTGCTAGTCGTGTGTGGATCCCAAGTAATATTGATTTTATGACCAACCCCGGTTTTTCTATCTGTAGTACCACGAAGACAAGTGATTATTATTTTATGAACTGTTGTCAACATGAAATTAAGCATTTGATAAATAAAATCAGTTAAGCCTTCTCAAAGCTACATCATGTAGAATGAGAATGTGATGAAAATGAAAAAAATAGATTCTCCTTTTTTCCTTTCCCTTTTCATCTTCTTTTAGGCCTGTTGTCTATCCATGGACAGACAATGGGCTGTCTTTTAGTCTCCTCTATCCATGGAATTTTCTGGGCAAGAATACTGGAGTAGATTGCACTTTCCTACTCCAGGGGAATCTTTCCCAACCCAGGGATTGAACTTGAGTCTCCTGCACTGGCAGGTGGATTCTTTACAACTGAACCACCTGGAAAGTCCACCAGTGCCTGTAAACACTTACATAATCCTGGTCTCTATCTCAAAGAACTCTAAATCTGTTCCAAGAATAGAAGTAGCAGCAATAAAATTAATACTAACTAATAAATTCTCTTCAGACCCTGGGATGCTTCCTTTTATCTGATAAAGAGGTTTATGTACTACATTATTTCTTTTTACTCAGACTATCAGAAAGTTTAGATGTAAATGTAGGTAAAATAGTGTGCTTGCTAGTGTATTATCATTTTCTGTGATTTTATTGTAAACTTAATGGTTTTATTGTGTGTATTATCTTAGGCATCAATCAATAATATTTCTTATATACCTATAGTGTGTTAGCGATTACCTCTATGCCTTTAATTGTGGTATTTCTATAAGCATTGTTTGGAAAATAAAAGTATAAAATACAACTCATAAATAAAATCAACAGTATTAGCCAACAGTATTTTCAATTATACAGTGTTAATACAATCCCTGTTTCTTTTATGTTCCAATGTGTAGAAATATCGCCACAGTCATGATGTCCCTAATGTATCCAAGACCTCTCTCTGTGGCTTTGCTGTGCCTTATGTGGAGGGTGAGATCATGTCTGAAATTATCTGGTTTCCTTGAGTGTACTTCTTCAGTGGGCCTCTTGAGCATGTCAAATTCAGTTCATTGAACACTGACATAGAAGGTTCAGACACTTAACAGCACGTTTTCTTAATATGTGTTTATCAGTTAACCAAACTGAATAGATATTAACATGTAGGTGTTTTGTCTTGAAGGATGTGCTTGCTCCATGCCTATAAAACTTAACTACTCTTGACATTATAGCCTTCCTAAAAGTCTAAGTTATTCCTCACTATGTTAAATATATCACTGCAAAAGCAGTCAGTCAAAGACTCTCAGTGTCATTCTTTATAAATATGTAGAATAACAAGATGTTGCCAATATATTTAAAATAGTAATCAAATAGTACTCATATTTGCATCTTCAGAGTCCAGCATGGTTTCTATTTCAGTGTAGATACTCTAAAATATTTGATATGTATTTTGAGGTCTTGACAAATGCATCAGTCATGTCAGGTATTCTTTACTCTAGTGTCCAAATCCATGTCATACCCTTAGAAGGAAGTATATTTGATCCCTTAGCATGAAGTACCTTTGATTCTATTCCTAACTAAACTTTTGTAGACCTCTTACATTCTGTTAGCATTATACCATGAATTTCAATTTTTAATTTTACAGATATCATTATTATATCATTATCATCCTGGAGACAATATCTTGTTTGTTTATTTACTGTTGCCATTTAAGAAGCTAATATACAGAAATTATTCCATTTAGTATTTATGAGCTTGCAGTTTGAGCCTCCTTTGGTAATTATAAAAGGTTCATTCATCCACTCATTTTTTTTTTATGTAAAAGTATTTATTCAGCCGTTGCAGTGAGGTCCTATTCTATGTGTTTTCTATACATCAGTGTACATGCAAGAAAATTTATTTTTGAGCCTGCATTATAAAGCAGATAAAAATAGGAAAATATGTTAAATAAAATCAACAGTATTAGCCAACAGTATTTTCAATTATACAGTGTTAATACAATCCCTGTTTCTTTTATGTTCCAATGTAGAAATATCGCCACAGTCATGATGTCCCTAATGTATCCAAGACCTATCTCTGTGGCTTTGCTGTGCCTTATGTGGAGGGTGAGATCATGTCTGAAATTATCTGGTTTCCTTGAGTGTACTTCTTCAGTGGGCCTCTTGAGCATGTCAAATTCAGTTCATTGAACACTGACATAGAAGGTTCAGACACTTAACAGCACGTTTTCTTAATATGTGTTTATCAGTTAACCAAACTGAATAGATATTAACATGTAGGTGTTTTGTCTTGAAGGATGTGCTTGCTCCATGCCTATAAAACTTAACTACTCTTGACATTATAGCCTTCCTAAAAGTCTAAGTTATTCCTCACTATGTTAAATATATCACTGCAAAAGCAGTCAGTCAAAGACTCTCAGTGTCATTCTTTATAAATATGTAGAATAACAAGATGTTGCCAATATATTTAAAATAGTAATCAAATAGTACTCATATTTGCATCTTCAGAGTCCAGCATGGTTTCTATTTCAGTGTAGATACTCTAAAATATTTGATATGTATTTTGAGGTCTTGACAAATGCATCAGTCATGTCAGGTATTCTTTACTCTAGTGTCCAAATCCATGTCATACCCTTAGAAGGAAGTATATTTGATCCCTTAGCATGAAGTACCTTTGATTCTATTCCTAACTAAACTTTTGTAGACCTCTTACATTCTGTTAGCATTATACCATGAATTTCAATTTTTAATTTTACAGATATCATTATTATATCATTATCATCCTGGAGACAATATCTTGTTTGTTTATTTACTGTTGCCATTTAAGAAGCTAATATACAGAAATTATTCCATTTAGTATTTATGAGCTTGCAGTTTGAGCCTCCTTTGGTAATTATAAAAGGTTCATTCATCCACTCATTTTTTTTTTTTTTATGTAAAAGTATTTATTCAGCCGTTGCAGTGAGGTCCTATTCTATGTGTTTTCTATACATCAGTGTACATGCAAGAAAAATGTTATTGTGCTTTGGAGCCTGCATTATAGCAGATGAAACAGATAAAAATAGGAAAATATGTTAAAGGTGAAAAGAGTTACCTTTATCACCAAAAAAATTAGAACAAGAAAAGCAGGTGAAGGGATGTTGCAGTGTAAATGAGGGAAATCAAGGTGTTCATCACTGAGAACACTGAGTGTGTGTGCTTGATCATGTGCAACTCTTTGTGATCCCACAGACTGTAGCCTGCTAGGATGCTCTGTCCATGGAATTTTCCAGACAAGAATATGGGGGGAGTTATTGGCATACATGAGGTCCAGGGTCATTGATTTGTACCAATTAGAACGTTTGTATTTTTTTCCATCCAACTTCAACTATACAGGTACATGTAAAAAGAAGGTAAACAGTAGTATTTAATTAGAGCAATTGTACTTCTACA
Organism: Tragulus kanchil; assembly: GCA_022376925.1. Lineage (NCBI taxonomy): Eukaryota > Metazoa > Chordata > Mammalia > Artiodactyla > Tragulidae > Tragulus > Tragulus kanchil. Next base: position 127,471,135 of record JAIOJX010000028.1, read on the forward strand.
CAGATGCAACAAAGCCAGAGAAGTAAATCATTTATGTATGAATATCCTGGAGTGTTTGAGAGAGAGTAAGTGAGAAAAGCCACACTTAGAATTTAAGGTATCACAAAATAGGAAAATTACAGACAACCACAAATAATAATAATAACTGTCTACTCAAACAGGTAATTCACAAAATGATACACAGAAGTGAATGGAAATTGCCTGCCCTCCTTGTACCTGTCTCTAAGTACTACTGAAGAATAATGGTTTCTTATCCTCTTATCTTCCAAACACCATATGAAGGCCTCTTATTAATGAAAAATAATTAAGAGTCTGTTCAGAAGATAGCAAGAGAGTAACTGTACTAGAGGAAAAAATAGGGTATAAAGGTCAATAGGGTACATTCAGCATATATGAATTATATCCAAGAGCACTGCCAATTGATTGCTTTGCTTCAACTGGACCAATGCATTCTGATATTTAAAACACATGAGAGCCTCTTGTTAGCATTCATCCACTCATTTTTTTTTTTATGTAAAAGTATTTATTCAGCTTGCAGTTTGAGCCTCCTTTGGTAATTATAAAAGGTTCATTCATCCACTCATTTTTTTTTTATGTAAAAGTATTTATTCAGCCGTTGCAGTGAGGTCCTATTCTATGTGTTTTCTATACATCAGTGTACATGCAAGAAAAATGTTATTGTGCTTTGGAGCCTGCATTATAGCAGATGAAACAGATAAAAATAGGAAAATATGTTAAAGGTGAAAAGAGTTACCTTTATCACCAAAAAAATTAGAACAAGAAAAGCAGGTGAAGGGATGTTGCAGTGTAAATGAGGGAAATCAAGGTGTTCATCACTGAGAACACTGAGTGTGTGTGCTTGATCATGTGCAACTCTTTGTGATCCCACAGACTGTAGCCTGCTAGGATGCTCTGTCCATGGAATTTTCCAGACAAGAATATGGGGGGAGTTATTGGCATACATGAGGTCCAGGGTCATTGATTTGTACCAATTAGAACGTTTGTATTTTTTTCCATCCAACTTCAACTATACAGGTACATGTAAAAAGAAGGTAAACAGTAGTATTTAATTAGAGCAATTGTACTTCTACACAGATGCAACAAAGCCAGAGAAGTAAATCATTTATGTATGAATATCCTGGAGTGTTTGAGAGAGAGTAAGTGAGAAAAGCCACACTTAGAATTTAAGGTATCACAAAATAGGAAAATTACAGACAACCACAAATAATAATAATAACTGTCTACTCAAACAGGTAATTCACAAAATGATACACAGAAGTGAATGGAAATTGCCTGCCCTCCTTGTACCTGTCTCTAAGTACTACTGAAGAATAATGGTTTCTTATCCTCTTATCTTCCAAACACCATATGAAGGCCTCTTATTAATGAAAAATAATTAAGAGTCTGTTCAGAAGATAGCAAGAGAGTAACTGTACTAGAGGAAAAAATAGGGTATAAAGGTCAATAGGGTACATTCAGCATATATGAATTATATCCAAGAGCACTGCCAATTGATTGCTTTGCTTCAACTGGACCAATGCATTCTGATATTTAAAACACATGAGAGAGTGTTCAAAAGCTAACTACAGAGCACAATTGTAATCACTCTTTCAATGAATGTTTTAGATGGACTTCTATGGGCTGTGGTTGTTCTAAGCATCATAAACACATTACTTAACAGAGCAAATTTCTTTTTTTTTTTTTTTTAAGATTTATTCATTTATCTATTTTGGGCGGGGGTCGGGCCGGGGAGGGAGGGGAGCGGGCGGGCCACCTCTATTGATCTTTCACCTCTCTACCGGCATGCGCCTTTGCTCCTTGGCTCCTGCGGGCCTCCCATCGTGGTGGCGTCTGTTGTCGCAGAGCGCCAGCTCTGGGCGCATGTGCTCCAGAGCTCCGGCTCGGCGATTGGACACATCAGTCCAGCCGCTCCAGGGCATATGGGATCTTCCCAGGCCAGGGATCGAACCGGCGCCCCTTGCACTGCAAGGCGATGTCCTTATCCACTGGACCATCAGGGGAAGCCCCAACAGAGCAAATTTCTAGCGCTCCTGTAGGTTACACATCATCAAGAGAAGATGGATACAACAATCACCATATAAATTATTATATATAATGTTATCAAAAAGCAATAAGTAACATGGAGATAAAGGAAGCACAAAAAGAAAGTACAGAGCAGGAGGGGTATGGAATTTAGAATAGGCAACATTTCATCAAAATTTCAAATGAGATGGCCTGAAGGGCAAGGTGGTGACCTGGAGAGCCTTCTAGGAAAGACACAGCACAGAAGAGGCAGTGTGTCTCATCAGCTCAAGAAACAGAAAGGACCCGATTGTACCATGGAGAGGAGACAAGAGACTGTAGTAGGTAATACGGGGAGAAGTGTATTGTAGAGTTAGATTGTCAACAGCATAAATGTTTAAATTGATATGATTCAGAAAGGAGCCTAAGATGCAACTGTTTGGTCAAGAAAAAGAAGGCATTGCTTTAAAGAGAGGAAGAGAAGTTGATGAAGGGTGGTGTTCATATGTACATAACCCTGAATAAAATAGTGCTCCTCTTTATGCTCTGGTGAGAGTCAAATATTAAAAAAATAATAAGAAGAAAGCACACAAGAGAAAGCAAAATGAAAGTTCCCTCCTTCCTTAGAAAAGACTTTTACCTAGGGCATAGGATACATAATATATCTCTATTTACCATACAGCTACTAGAGGCCGCTCTGAATGAGACCAAACCAACACATCACAATATTCTAAAACATTTTTTTAAACAATGCATTTTCAAGTTTCAGTAATTTCTTCTCTGTTGTTCTTTTTGAGTATATTCTGAGATAAAAGGCATGTGATGTAATTTATTTCATTTACTAACTAGAGCATGATGGGGTCTCTGATACTTCTATGTTGTGTTTTAGTTTCCTAGAACTGCTGCAACAAATGACCACGGACTTTGTGACTTAAACTGCAGAAATGTATTCTCTCACAGATCTGGAGGCTGGCCCTCTGAAATCAAGTTGTCAGCAGGTCTGCACTCACTCTGGAGACTCTAGGGAGACTTTTGTGTCTCTTCTAGTTCTGGGACTGAGGCATTCCTTGGCTTGCTGTGGCGTAACTCTAGTCTCTGCCTGTTTTCACATGGCCTTCTCTCTGTGTCTTGTCTTACATGTCTCTTCTAGGAATGCATTACTTGATTTAGGATCTACCCTAATATACCCAATGTATTCAACTTCAGGATGTCCTGGTGTTCCCCTTCTTCTCAGGGAAATGCATTGTCTATTTTATATGGAAACCATTGAGCACACAATGCAGTCCATTTCAGACCAATATTTCTGCCAACAAATTGCATCATGTAATCCATTCCACACTCAAAAGATTTAATTAATATTCTGAAATAAAGACACAAGCATGTTATTTCCATGCTAGTTTGATTTTTAAGGTTTTACCTGCATGAAGTTGCAGGACTATTAATGTGTTATTTGATATCTATAAGCTGAAAAGTTTTGACAATAATTTAGAGAAATTATAAGGGCCTTTTACTGATAATTGGGGTTCCCCACTGGCTCAGATCGTAAAGAATCTGCCTGCAATGAGGGGGACTAGTTTCAATCCCTGGGTCGGGAAGATCCCCTGGAAGAGGGCATGGCAACCTGCTCTAGTATTCTTGCCTAGAGAATAACCATGGACAGAGTGTCATGGGCAAGTAAAAGCAAGTTTGCTTCTCACAGGAAAGATTAAGAAAAGATATCAGAGGTCTCTGAGGCTATTCTCTGCTCTTTTCATTCTTTGAGCTAGAGTCTGTTTTTCAGCAGTTACTTCCACCATTTTATCTTCCAGCTCACTTACCTGGTCTTCTGTCTCAGATAGTCTGCTCTTGATTCCTTCTACCGTGTTTTTCAGTTCAGCAATTGAGTTGTTTGTCTCTGTTACTTTTTTGGTAAATTCTTGTATTTCTTTATTCAGTGTGTTAATTGTGAAAACTACAATGAGATATCACCTCACACCCGTCAGAATGGCCATCATCCACAAATTGACAGACAATAAATGCTGGAGAGGCTGCGGAGAAAAGGGAACACTCCTGCATTGCTGGTGGGAGTGCAAATTGATACAGCCTCTATGGAAGACAGTCTGGAGATTTCTTAAAAAACTAAAATAGAAGTCTCTAGTTCTGGACTGAGGCATTCCTTGGCTTGCTGTGCGTACTCTGTCTCTGCCTGTTTTCACATGGCCTTCTCTCTGTGTCTTGTCTTACATGTCTCTTCTAGGAATGCATTACTTGATTTAGGATCTACCCTAATATACCCAATGTATTCAACTTCAGGATGTCCTGGTGTTCCCCTTCTTCTCAGGGAAATGCATTGTCTATTTTATATGGAAACCATTGAGCACACAATGCAGTCCATTTCAGACCAATATTTCTGCCAACAAATTGCATCATGTAATCCATTCCACACTCAAAAGATTTAATTAATATTCTGAAATAAAGACACAAGCATGTTATTTCCATGCTAGTTTGATTTTTAAGGTTTTACCTGCATGAAGTTGCAGGACTATTAATGTGTTATTTGATATCTATAAGCTGAAAAGTTTTGACAATAATTTAGAGAAATTATAAGGGCCTTTTACTGATAATTGGGGTTCCCCACTGGCTCAGATCGTAAAGAATCTGCCTGCAATGAGGGGGACTAGTTTCAATCCCTGGGTCGGGAAGATCCCCTGGAAGAGGGCATGGCAACCTGCTCTAGTATTCTTGCCTAGAGAATAACCATGGACAGAGTGTCATGGGCAAGTAAAAGCAAGTTTGCTTCTCACAGGAAAGATTAAGAAAAGATATCAGAGGTCTCTGAGGCTATTCTCTGCTCTTTTCATTCTTTGAGCTAGAGTCTGTTTTTCAGCAGTTACTTCCACCATTTTATCTTCCAGCTCACTTACCTGGTCTTCTGTCTCAGATAGTCTGCTCTTGATTCCTTCTACCGTGTTTTTCAGTTCAGCAATTGAGTTGTTTGTCTCTGTTACTTTTTTGGTAAATTCTTGTATTTCTTTATTCAGTGTGTTAATTGTGAAAACTACAATGAGATATCACCTCACACCCGTCAGAATGGCCATCATCCACAAATCGACAGACAATAAATGCTGGAGAGGCTGCGGAGAAAAGGGAACACTCCTGCATTGCTGGTGGGAGTGCAAATTGATACAGCCTCTATGGAAGACAGTCTGGAGATTTCTTAAAAAACTAAAAATAGAAGCACCCTACGACCCAGCAATCCCACTCTTAGGCTTATACCCTGATGAAATCACATCTGAAAGAAGCACCTGTACCCCAATGTTCATTGCAGCTCTCTATACAATAGCTAGAACATGGAAGGAGCCTAGATGCCCATCGACGAACTGCTGGGACCTTCCGCAGAAAGGGAAGGCAGCGGGATTACTCCCGGCGGAACCGGGAGATCTCAGAGAAAGGCAAATCTTGAACTGTCCGCCCCGCAGCCCCCCGGCTGAGGCAGGGGACAATCAGACGCGACAGGGGTTCCGTCGGAGCGGTTCCACTTTATTAGAGTAAACAGTTTTTATAGGCAAACGAAAGGGGGGTTTGCAAGGGACTTCCTATAGTTACACCAATCAACCTAAAGGTCGAGCAACCACACATTTACATTGCAATAGGAACTCACGGTGAGCCTGCATTGCCCAGAGCGCGGAAATCAGGGGATCAATCAGAAGTTTTGACAATGGACCTTAGATCATGCCCTGTCTCTTCCTGTCGGCGTCCTTTTAGCACCAAATTGCAAATGTGTGCTTAAGTTTCCTTATGCTTGCAAAAGCCCTCTTTCCTTCAGGGCCCCACAGACGAAAGAATGGATCCAAAAACTCTGGTACATATATACAATGGAATACTACACAGCTGTAAAGAGAAATGCAGAAGAATCAGCCCTAATGAGGTGGCTGGATCTAGAATGTATCATCAAAAGTGAAGTCAGTCAGAAAGAGAAGGACAAATACAGTATATTAACACATATATATGGAATCTAGTAGGATGGTGATGATGGCACATGCAGTGAAGCGACGGAAAGACAGACATGGACAGTGGACATATGGTCATTGTGGGGAAGGAACAGAAGGTGGGAGGCGTAAAGGAAGTAGCATGAAGGCCTGTACTATCATAAGTGAAGAAAATAGATCTAGTCATTGCTCTGTGAGAAAAGGAGATCCTTCAGGGGTGCTGTGTGATGGTTGGGAGGGGTGGGAAGGGGGATATACATATGAGTAATCTGGGAACATACATATCTGTAAACAACAAAACTCTGTAAAAGTTAAAAGCAAAATAAAGGTTCAAAAGAAAAATAAAAAGAAAAGATATCAGGGCTGAGCAGACAAATGTCTCCTTACACTAAGGATATGTGCTGCCTGCAAGCCTCACCTCTCTGGGACCAATACAGAGCACAAAGGTTCTTCCTCTTACCCACTTTTTAATGATAATGAAACACTTTACAACTTGGAGCACCCTTTGTAACTTAAGAATTGTAAGAATGTTTCTCCTCAAGAGCAAAGGTGTTGGTGGGGGAGAAAGGGCTCCTGTGATGACCTTTTTTGCATCTCTAGAGAAACAAAAAGCTTCTTCATGATTATTAATTAATTTGAAATTTCTAGTTGGAAAAAATATAAAAAGGGAAAAGGAAGACTGTGCGGGAGGCTCGCCCACAGAGATCGGCTGAGCCTAATGTGAGGTCGAGACTCTCCAACTCTGGGGTAAGAACATCTGTTTGCATTTGATTGAGTTCTGATTATTTCTGATTATTTGTGCTTGCCTTTATTTGATGAGCAATAAACCCACTCGGTTTGACAGTACTCGAGACCACCACACTTTATTGGCGAAGCCCAAGGCTCACACCCTTAGGGGACTACACTGTGCTTGCGAAAAAGTTTCTGAGCTATTTAATATAGTGTCTCTCAGTGAGAACTAGTAAGAAGAGTAATCAGAGTAAGCTCCATCATGGTGCCTGCGACACAGAGAAGCCTAGTAAGTAATCAGAGTAAGCTCCATCATGGTGCCTGCGACACAGAGAAGCCTAGTAAGGACTATAGTCCATGGGGTTGTGAAGAGTCAGAAACAAATGAGTGACGAAGCACAGCACATTGGTAACTATTTAAGTGAAAAATAACGTTTATATAAATAATATACACAAATATTGAGTCTGCTGCATGTTGTACTTTTACAAAATGAATGCATATGTACAAACAGTAGCCACATCAAAATAGATAACCACACTTCAGAAGCCGTCTTCCTTTAGTAGTCAATAGCAGTTAGCCCATAGAATTCCTAGGTATTTTTAATGTATAGGTATTATTTTCTTTGGTATTTGTAGCACCCCTTGAATTGGGGGCTTGTTATCAACTGAAATTCCCAGAAACTTTTACGCACTATCTAATCAAGTATACTTTTGCCTCATTCACTTTGATACTGATATTCAAACTAGATATATATTTTTGCTTTTACCATAATGCATATTGTATTTTTTGCTTTCTTCTTGAGTTTACTATCTTTTTATTATAGTCACATCAGCTTGAATTGCTTTGCACTGATTTATGTTTAGAAATATGAATTCCCTTTTCTGCTATGTCCAGCTAAACTACTTTTAATGTATCTATTAGATGCTTTCAGTTGTAGTACTCCATTCTAGCAATCTCTTTTATGTATTTCTTAAGCTTTATAGATCTTTAATATTGCTTTATCTTTTCCTCTAGTTTTCTTTACACATCAATCTTTATTGCAAAAGACTAATTAAAGTCCACTTAACTTTAAAAGAAAAAGTAAAAGTTGCTCAGTCATGTCCAGCTCTCTGTAACCCCATGATAGCCCACCAGGCTCCTCTGTCCATGGAATTCTCCAGACAAGAATGCCAGAATAGGTTGCCATTCCCTTCTCCAGGTGATTCTCCTGACTGATGGGTTGAAACTGGGTTTCCCACACTGCAGGCAGATTCTTTACCATCCAAGTCAGCAGGGAAGACTTATTAAAGCCCACTTCTACTAGTGCTAATATCTGGAGTTATTATATTTTTATATCATATAAAATATACATAGTTATATGCAATAAATATAGGTTCATTTGCTGTCTCTTGTCTGCTTTTTCTATTGGATTTTTTTTGTTGTTGTGACCTGTCTGACAATTTTATATCACATGTGAGATATTATGATTGAAAATACAGAGTCTCTAGATGATATTATGTTCTTTCAGACAGGATTATTTTTCTTATGACAGGCAGGGAATATGGATAGATGACATTGATCCAATGAAAAGCTGAAATACTTTCAGGCTGCATTTTTGGATTTTTTTCTCTTTGGTGGCTGGTAGGTCTCCACTTTGCTCCTGGGTCGTAAATTTTTTGAATTTTCAACTGCAAGTCAGGAGTTTTTACGTGATTTGATTTTTCTTGTTGGGTCCTCCAACTCCAGTTGTTGAATTCTCAGCAATGACAAATGACAAATAAATAAATGAGTAAATATCTCGGCTTTGCTTTTTGCCCCTTAATAGTCACTTTTGTTCAGTTTTCAGCTGTTTAATCATGGTCCACATGGAAATTAGAAATCAATAAGTGCCTTGAGATAGAATAATGAGAAGATGATTTTATTCCTTTCACTGCAGTTTCATTTTCTGTAATATCATGACTCTTAAAATATTTTCTGACCCTTCATGCATTTATCAGTGAATGTTCTTTAGAGGAAAAGCAGCAGAAGGTCCACATCATTGGACTTACTTTTTATCTGATATCTTAGATTCTCAGCTCTTCAAAGCCTTGGTTTTTCATTGATACATTCAAAAGAACTTTTCTATATATTTTACATATATTATTTTTATCAGCAGAAGTGTTATTTTATATCAGTCATCCTGCTACTGCTGAATATGACCACCTTACATGTTTTTACTTGGTAATACTCTGGGAATAAATAGTTCCCCATATTGTTCCACAGGTACAACATTAAGTATATTGGATCTTACAAATTTTTGAGTATTAGGTTTGAATCACAGGCTTGATCACAGGCGTGCTTTTAAGATAGTTAATCCCTTCTCCAGGTGATTCTCCTGACTGATGGGTTGAAACTGGGTTTCCCACACTGCAGGCAGATTCTTTACCATCCAAGTCAGCAGGGAAGACTTATTAAAGCCCACTTCTACTAGTGCTAATATCTGGAGTTATTATATTTTTATATCATATAAAATATACATAGTTATATGCAATAAATATAGGTTCATTTGCTGTCTCTTGTCTGCTTTTTCTATTGGATTTTTTTTGTTGTTGTGACCTGTCTGACAATTTTATATCACATGTGAGATATTATGATTGAAAATACAGAGTCTCTAGATGATATTATGTTCTTTCAGACAGGATTATTTTTCTTATGACAGGCAGGGAATATGGATAGATGACATTGATCCAATGAAAAGCTGAAATACTTTCAGGCTGCATTTTTGGATTTTTTTCTCTTTGGTGGCTGGTAGGTCTCCACTTTGCTCCTGGGTCGTAAATTTTTTGAATTTTCAACTGCAAGTCAGGAGTTTTTACGTGATTTGATTTTTCTTGTTGGGTCCTCCAACTCCAGTTGTTGAATTCTCAGCAATGACAAATGACAAATAAATAAATGAGTAAATATCTCGGCTTTGCTTTTTGCCCCTTAATAGTCACTTTTTGTTCAGTTTTCAGCTGTTTAATCATGGTCCACATGGAAATTAGAAATCAATAAGTGCCTTGAGATAGAATAATGAGAAGATGATTTTATTCCTTTCACTGCAGTTTCATTTTCTGTAATATCTTGACTCTTAAAATATTTTCTACCCCTTCATGCATTTATCAGTGAATGTTCTTTAGAGGAAAAGCAGCAGAAGGTCCACATCATTGGACTTACTTTTTATCTGATATCTTAGATTCTCAGCTCTTCAAAGCCTTGGTTTTTCATTGATACATTCAAAAGAACTTTTCTATATATTTTACATATATTATTTTTATCAGCAGAAGTGTTATTTTATATCAGTCATCCTGCTACTGCTGAATATGACCACCTTACATGTTTTTACTTGGTAATACTCTGGGAATAAATAGTTCCCCATATTGTTCCACAGGTACAACATTAAGTATATTGGATCTTACAAATTTTTGAGTATTAGGTTTGAATCACAGGCTTGATCACAGGCGTGCTTTTAAGATAGTTAATCTAAGTACAGATGCCATGGTCTCTCATAACAGAACCAGAGACCAGAATAGAAGAAAAGAGAATAAAAAGAAGGATTTTCACTTTGTAAATTTATCTCCTTAGTAGAGTGAAGATTCCAGCGTTCCAAGAAGTCTCCAGTAGACATCCTTGGTCAGAAAATTTTCACTTCCTCTTTTAGGCCATTTACTAGTAAAGAGGAAAGGCTGCCATGTTTAGCTTTGTATGATTAGGATTTATTCCCTGGGTTAGACAATTTGCTAGCTGCTAAACATTGGGTTCTGTTAGCAGAGGAGAAATAAGAATGACTGCTCATTAGGCAAGCAGTCCTTGTCGCACAAACATTTCACAGGCATTACTTATTCCATATTTTTTTTCAGCTTCAGCTTCTGTTCTTATCATCATGTCTTCTGTGTGGTAGATCAGTTGCTCAATCTTGGCACAGATGACATTTAAGGCCAAATAATTCTTTATTGTGGTTGTTCTGGTCATTGTAGGATGTGTAGCAGCATTTTCGACCTTTACCCACTAGATGCTAATAGTGTTCCCCCCTCATTCATTTGAGAAAGCTAAAATATCTCCAGATGTCACCAAAACTCCTTTCACAGGCAAAATCTTCCTCATTTGAAAATTTATCTAGATTGTTTGAGTATAATAGAACAGAAAAGATGTCTTGAAAAAGGGACTTTTTGTCAGCAGAATTAAACATCCATCCAGAGGATAAATCACAGTGTGTTGGAAGAAAACATATCTCCGTGCTATCAGTTCTTTAAAAATAAACTTTTCAATCACACAAAAGCAGTACAATGCTTAACCCGGCCAGTGGCTTAGCCTGCTGTAAATATTAATGGGGTGATTCATTCACTAGTAAAGGAACACATGAGAAAAATGCTTGACATACCAAAATACAGGAACTCTGGAGTTCCAATAATCTCCTGTTAAGGTGAAAGAATCTAAGAGGAGTTTAACAGTCCTAGATCTAGACTCTTAATAGTCTCTAGCAAAATATTTTTCATTTTGTGTACTTAAAAAGCTATGTGATGTCTAGTCAAATGCCACCACCATGCTTATGGCAGCAATGGTCTACCAGGCACAAGTCTTCCCATTGTTTCTATAACTACCCACTAAAGTCTTAAGAGAAGCATAGTTTAGAGAAACAGTCCAACATTCACTTCTTATGATTCTCAAAAGTCCAGGAATTAATTTTAGAATATATCTATCCAATATTTAGACTCAAATGTTCTGTGAGATAGATTTTAGGCAAAGACACTCTGAGAAACACTGTTTATTCATCTTTTTTTTTTAAAAAGATTTATTTATTTATTTATTTTGGGCGGGAGCCGGGTTGGGGAGGGAGGGGAGTGGGCGGGGCACTTCCATTGGTCTTTCATTTCTCTATTTTCATCGGTCTTTGCTCTTTGGTTCCTGTGGGCCTCCCATCGCGGTGGCGTCTGTCGCTGCAGAGCACCAGTTCTGGGAGCATGCACCCCAGAGCTCCGGCTCGGTAATTGAACACATCGGTCCAGCCGCTCCACGGCACATGGGATCTTCCCAGGCCAGGGATCAAACCTGCGCCCCTTGCACTGCAATCTTGGCACAGATGACATTTAAGGCCAAATAATTCTTTATTGTGGTTGTTCTGGTCATTGTAGGATGTGTAGCAGCATTTTCGATTCCATGTTGTTCCCTCATTCATTTGAGAAAGCTAAAATATCTCCAGATGTCACCAAAACTCCTTTCACAGGCAAAATCTTCCTCATTTGAAAATTTATCTAGATTGTTTGAGTATAATAGAACAGAAAAGATGTCTTGAAAAAGGGACTTTTTGTCAGCAGAATTAAACATCCATCCAGAGGATAAATCACAGTGTGTTGGAAGAAAACATATCTCCGTGCTATCAGTTCTTTAAAAATAAACTTTTCAATCACACAAAAGCAGTACAATGCTTAACCCGGCCAGTGGCTTAGCCTGCTGTAAATATTAATGGGGTGATTCATTCACTAGTAAAGGAACACATGAGAAAAATGCTTGACATACCAAAATACAGGAACTCTGGAGTTCCAATAATCTCCTGTTAAGGTGAAAGAATCTAAGAGGAGTTTAACAGTCCTAGATCTAGACTCTTAATAGTCTCTAGCAAAATATTTTTCATTTTGTGTACTTAAAAAGCTATGTGATGTCTAGTCAAATGCCACCACCATGCTTATGGCAGCAATGGTCTACCAGGCACAAGTCTTCCCATTGTTTCTATAACTACCCACTAAAGTCTTAAGAGAAGCATAGTTTAGAGAAACAGTCCAACATTCACTTCTTATGATTCTCAAAAGTCCAGGAATTAATTTTAGAATATATCTATCCAATATTTAGACTCAAATGTTCTGTGAGATAGATTTTAGGCAAAGACACTCTGAGAAACACTGTTTATTCATCTTTTTTTTTTAAAAAGATTTATTTATTTATTTATTTTGGGCGGGAGCCGGGTTGGGGAGGGAGGGGAGTGGGCGGGGCACTTCCATTGGTCTTTCATTTCTCTATTTTCATCGGTCTTTGCTCTTTGGTTCCTGTGGGCCTCCCATCGCGGTGGCGTCTGTCGCTGCAGAGCACCAGTTCTGGGAGCATGCACCCCAGAGCTCCGGCTCGGTAATTGAACACATCGGTCCAGCCGCTCCACGGCACATGGGATCTTCCCAGGCCAGGGATCAAACCTGCGCCCCTTGCACTGCAAGGCGGTGTCCTTACCCACTGGACCACCAGGGGAAGCCCTGTTTATTCGTCTTTGACAGTAGTTCAAATTTTCAGTGATATGGGAAGAGAGCTATATTTACTTTGTACAAAGTATTACTAAGAGAAACTAGAGAGAGATGTTCCCTACAAAGTTGTAACTACTACTCTAGTAACTTCCACTTTTTAACGATGGGATGGAACTTGTTCCTTAGTGTCTAAAGTTTTAGTGTTTGAATTTCAGGAAGCTTTTTAAATGGATTTGCTTCCTCTTATTCTTCTCTTTATCCTCTGAGAGAATTTATTTGTGATCTCATGCTATTATAATCTTATGATGTTGATTAATAATTTCTGTAGTGGTATACATTATAAGCTAGTGAATGATGTGAGAAATTTATTTGCTAAATATTCTGATTCCCTTCTCAATGTTTGTACGTACATGCACTTGAAAATTTATTACTATGTAACTATTGAAAGTCACAGTTCCAAGGAATATATATGAACAGTAATTGGCCTTGAAAGTAATAGAAAACTACAGATGATAAATGCGGTTAGTAGTCTTACGGCCATATGAGCTCCATCCAAAAATATTGAGATATCTATAGACAAAGTTTCTTTTTATACATTTAATTTTAGTTTATTTCCTCTTATAAGTGTGTGTTTATTCGGGGAGTTTCCTTAATGTTTGTTTCCCTAAGAGGAAGAAGTTCCTTAGAGAACTGGTTTTGGTTTAGTACCATTATAATATAAGCACTTGATAGGTTTGCTAAATAAATAAAGTATAGCTTAACCAGTCATATATTTGCATTGTGAATAATTCAGATTGGTTTTCTCTGGAAGTCTGTTGATTCTACGCATGTTAATCTTAGTATCATTTATTATCATACTGTTATACTTTTTATTTCTTATACATGATGCATTTATCAAATCTGTATCAGCCTTTTGCTAAGGGAATTTCCTCTATTATTCAGAGTAATAACTTAATGATTAACATGCATTAACATTAGTAAATATGGCTACTATTATTTCCTATTCACAGATGAAGAAAAGATGCTAAGAATGACTACGTGTATTCAAAAGTATTTGAGATGCTAAAATGGAGCCTAGGCAATTTTAATCCAAAGCTAATTCTCTATGTGTTTACTGATTTTTGTAATCCAAATGGATTCTTGGAAAGATATCACTAAGTAAAGTATTGTTTCCAAAGTAACTAGTTTGCTTGTAACTTTTAGGTTATATCATAGATCATAGTTATATATCCCACAACTTGAAAGATTAAATTTAAGTCATATTTCTCACACTTTAATAATATTTTTCCATAAGAAAAAAGGAGAGGAAAAGAATCACTCCACTACAAAAGTAGAAATATCTCTGACAATCAGTTGAACCCTGGGTTCACATTGCAGTGGAATTTTGTTGGAAATATTTTTGGGATATCACGTTTGAACTATTTGTTGGAATATCATGGTTTAGATATAGCTTAAATGAAATTATTCATACTAATAACAGGTGCCATAATCCAAATATTCTGATTCCCTTCTCAATGTTTGTACGTACATGCACTTGAAAATTTATTACTATGTAACTATTGAAAGTCACAGTTCCAAGGAATATATATGAACAGTAATTGGCCTTGAAAGTAATAGAAAACTACAGATGATAAATGCGGTTAGTAGTCTTACGGCCATATGAGCTCCATCCAAAAATATTGAGATATCTATAGACAAAGTTTCTTTTTATACATTTAATTTTAGTTTATTTCCTCTTATAAGTGTGTGTTTATTCGGGGAGTTTCCTTAATGTTTGTTTCCCTAAGAGGAAGAAGTTCCTTAGAGAACTGGTTTTGGTTTAGTACCATTATAATATAAGCACTTGATAGGTTTGCTAAATAAATAAAGTATAGCTTAACCAGTCATATATTTGCATTGTGAATAATTCAGATTGGTTTTCTCTGGAAGTCTGTTGATTCTACGCATGTTAATCTTAGTATCATTTATTATCATACTGTTATACTTTTTATTTCTTATACATGATGCATTTATCAAATCTGTATCAGCCTTTTGCTAAGGGAATTTCCTCTATTATTCAGAGTAATAACTTAATGATTAACATGCATTAACATTAGTAAATATGGCTACTATTATTTCCTATTCACAGATGAAGAAAAGATGCTAAGAATGACTACGTGTATTCAAAAGTATTTGAGATGCTAAAATGGAGCCTAGGCAATTTTAATCCAAAGCTAATTCTCTATGTGTTTACTGATTTTTGTAATCCAAATGGATTCTTGGAAAGATATCACTAAGTAAAGTATTGTTTCCAAAGTAACTAGTTTGCTTGTAACTTTTAGGTTATATCATAGATCATAGTTATATATCCCACAACTTGAAAGATTAAATTTAAGTCATATTTCTCACACTTTAATAATATTTTTCCATAAGAAAAAAAAGGGAGAGGGAAAAGAATCACTCCACTACAAAAGTAGAAATATCTCTGACAATCAGTTGAACCCTGGGTTCACATTGCAGTGGAATTTTGTTGGAAATATTTTTGGGATATCACGTTTGAACTATTTGTTGGAATATCATGGTTAATTAAGATATAGCTTAAATGAAATTATTCATACTAATAACAGGTGCCATAATCCAAATATCACATTGCATTGCTTTTTTGGTTATCTTAGCAATGAGAAATACCCCATAAGTAAAATGTGTGCATCATTTGTGTTCAAATACATGCACAGAGAGATATACAAATGTGCATGTGTAAAACCATGAACTAATTAGGAAAGAAAAATGAGATTAATTTTTATTGTTTCAAATATGCTAAAAATAGAATTCATATGAGAGGCACAGATATACCACTGCTAAATACAACATAAAAATTTCAAAATAAAATATATGAAAGTATGTTTTATCTTCCTGAAGTACTTTAAAAATAATATGCCATTTCAGTTTTAGATAATTTCAGAATCAAATGCAATTGTGTTTAAAGTCTTAATACAGAACCCACATTCTGTACCAATGCTCTTAAGTCTGTGATATTTAGACCCATAGCTCAACTCTGTGTATCAAATCCAAATCTTTTTGTGTTTTGAACATATGTTCACAGTTCTCAGTATTCATTGAAACATTCTTTCTTGCAACATTGGTTTTATATTTTGTGTTACAAGCACCTACCTTTCACCATATGCTATGTCCATGCTTGTTAAATCATTCTCATCAATAGGAAATCTTCCTTGCTCAATGTGAATAAATGAAATAAGGCAATAACCTTTTAAGACAGCACATTACTAGCCATTCACCCTAGACTGTTTACTGGAAAAGGCTAATTTTAATCCAAAGCTAATTCTCTATGTGTTTACTGATTTTGTAATCCAAATGGATTCTTGGAAAGATATCACTAAGTAAAGTATTGTTTCCAAAGTAACTAGTTTGCTTGTAACTTTTAGGTTATATCATAGATCATAGTTATATATCCCACAACTTGAAAGATTAAATTTAAGTCATATTTCTCACACTTTAATAATATTTTTCCATAAGAAAAAAAAGGGAGAGGGAAAAGAATCACTCCACTACAAAAGTAGAAATATCTCTGACAATCAGTTGAACCCTGGGTTCACATTGCAGTGGAATTTTGTTGGAAATATTTTTGGGATATCACGTTTGAACTATTTGTTGGAATATCATGGTTAATTAAGATATAGCTTAAATGAAATTATTCATACTAATAACAGGTGCCATAATCCAAATATCACATTGCATTGCTTTTTTGGTTATCTTAGCAATGAGAAATACCCCATAAGTAAAATGTGTGCATCATTTGTGTTCAAATACATGCACAGAGAGATATACAAATGTGCATGTGTAAAACCATGAACTAATTAGGAAAGAAAAATGAGATTAATTTTTATTGTTTCAAATATGCTAAAAATAGAATTCATATGAGAGGCACAGATATACCACTGCTAAATACAACATAAAAATTTCAAAATAAAATATATGAAAGTATGTTTTATCTTCCTGAAGTACTTTAAAAATAATATGCCATTTCAGTTTTAGATAATTTCAGAATCAAATGCAATTGTGTTTAAAGTCTTAATACAGAACCCACATTCTGTACCAATGCTCTTAAGTCTGTGATATTTAGACCCATAGCTCAACTCTGTGTATCAAATCCAAATCTTTTTGTGTTTTGAACATATGTTCACAGTTCTCAGTATTCATTGAAACATTCTTTCTTGCAACATTGGTTTTATATTTTGTGTTACAAGCACCTACCTTTCACCATATGCTATGTCCATGCTTGTTAAATCATTCTCATCAATAGGAAATCTTCCTTGCTCAATGTGAATAAATGAAATAAGGCAATAACCTTTTAAGACAGCATCTAGTTACTGAGAATTCCATTCATTCTGTCCATGTAATAGTTTTCAATTAAATTTTATAAGACCATTTTTTTTTTTTTTTGTCTAGAGAGGCATAAACAAAAGCTATTCAAAAAGTCCACACAGGGCTTCCCTGGTGGCCCAGTGAGTAAGGACACCACCTTGCAGTGCAAGGGACACTGGTTCAATCTCTGGCCTGGGAAGATCCCACGTGCTGCAGAATTTCTGGACAGATGTGTCCAACTACGGAGTGGGAGCTCTGGAGTGCATACGCCCAGAGCCAGTGTTCTGCAGTGAGAGAGGCAACTGCGATGGGAGGCCCACACATTCCAAAGAACAAAGAAAGATGAAAAATAGATGAATATACCAATATAAGGGGCCTAAGGGAAAAAAAAAAAAATTCGTACAGTCAACTTTTGAATTCCTATAGCTAATGACAATTTTATTCTCACATAAATTACACACCTCTTCATTTGTGGTTTTTTATTTAGGATTAAACAGCTTCCTGCTCCAAGTGGGAAGAAAAGTTATCAAATAGACAGGTGTCTTATTTTTCCTTCCACCCTGAAGCAATGGATTTCCCAGGAGACAACCCACTCGAGACTTTCAAGCAGTAATGGCTTTGAAAGTACTTTTCCTCTGTTGGCCCCCTCACTGTGGGTGTTCAGCAGAGCTATATGTTTCATCTTATTCCCTGTGATCATCTGTAATTGAAAGGTTATGGAGGGTGGAGCTAAGATGGCGGCGTAGAAGGACATGCACTCATCTCTCCTGCAAAATCGCCTGAATTGCGACGAGTTCCTGGGAAACCATCGACGAAAGGAGGCTGGATCTGATCACAGAAAGGACACCCCACATCGAAGAACAAAGGAGAAGCCGCATCAAGACGGTAGGAGGGGCGCAATCGCACTTTTAAAAGTCAAATCTCATACCCGCCGGAGAGGCTGGGCGGGCCAAAGCCGCAAAGCCTGTTGCAGATCAAAACCTGGGAGAGGAGCACTAACACCCAAAAGGGACTGAGCCAGACCTGCTTTGGAGGGTCCGGGTGCCCCCTTGAGCTAGAAGTGCCCTTGAGCAGGCCTCGGAAGGGCGGCGCTCAGTTCCCTTTGGAGGAGGTTACCATTAACCCGATCACAGAGCCGCCGAGGAGGACTGGAAAGTCTCTGCGCACTGTGATCCGGGAGAGAGGAATAGCGATCCTGCATGTGACTGAGCCAGACTCACCTCTGAGTAACCTGACGTCTCCCGCGGTGGCGGGGGTCGACGGGGGCCTGCAGCAGGGTCGGGGGCACTGTGGAAGTACTTCCCATAGAGCGTGTGGGGAAAAAATCCTTTGTGAGACAGACGCCATTTTCCCTACTGTAGTTTGGCTGCTGGTCAAACTGCAGGGCTGCTGGTCAAGCTACAGGAAGGAACTTAGCTCCACCCAGCAAGAAAAGGGATTTGGATTAAGAAACTCCCAGGGCCAGCCTGGGTGGGCCCTTTAGTTCTGGAATAGGCCAAAACAACCAAGCAGTCAAAGAGGGTTCCAGATCCAACCACTGCCAGAGGCAAGAAAAGACTGATAACTCCTGAATAGTCGGCAAGAGACAGAAGAACATAAACACTATTTTCATTTGTGGTTTTTATTTAGGATTAAACAGCTTCCTGCTCCAAGTGGGAAGAAAAGTTATCAAATAGACAGGTGTCTTATTTTTCCTTCCACCCTGAAGCAATGGATTTCCCAGGAGACAACCCACTCGAGACTTTCAAGCAGTAATGGCTTTGAAAGTACTTTTCCTCTGTTGGCCCCCTCACTGTGGGTGTTCAGCAGAGCTATATGTTTCATCTTATTCCCTGTGATCATCTGTAATTGAAAGGTTATGGAGGGTGGAGCTAAGATGGCGGCGTAGAAGGACATGCACTCATCTCTCCTGCAAAATCGCCTGAATTGCGACGAGTTCCTGGGAAACCATCGACGAAAGGAGGCTGGATCTGATCACAGAAAGGACACCCCACATCGAAGAACAAAGGAGAAGCCGCATCAAGACGGTAGGAGGGGCGCAATCGCACTTTTAAAAGTCAAATCTCATACCCGCCGGAGAGGCTGGGCGGGCCAAAGCCGCAAAGCCTGTTGCAGATCAAAACCTGGGAGAGGAGCACTAACACCCAAAAGGGACTGAGCCAGACCTGCTTTGGAGGGTCCGGGTGCCCCCTTGAGCTAGAAGTGCCCTTGAGCAGGCCTCGGAAGGGCGGCGCTCAGTTCCCTTTGGAGGAGGTTACCATTAACCCGATCACAGAGCCGCCGAGGAGGACTGGAAAGTCTCTGCGCACTGTGATCCGGGAGAGAGGAATAGCGATCCTGCATGTGACTGAGCCAGACTCACCTCTGAGTAACCTGACGTCTCCCGCGGTGGCGGGGGTCGACGGGGGCCTGCAGCAGGGTCGGGGGCACTGTGGAAGTACTTCCCATAGAGCGTGTGGGAATAAATCCTTTGTGAGACAGACGCCATTTTCCCTACTGTAGTTTGGCTGCTGGTCAAACTGCAGGGCTGCTGGTCAAGCTACAGGGAAGGAACTTAGCTCCACCCAGCAAGAAAAGGGATTTGGATTAAGAAACTCCCAGGGCCAGCCTGGGCGGGCCTTTTAATTCTGGAATAGGCCAAAACAAACAAGCAGTCAAAGAGGTCTTCAGATCCAACCACTGCCAGAGGCAAGAAAAAGACTGATAACTCCTGAATAGTCGGCAAGAGACAGAAGAACATAAACACTATTTTCACGTTTTGTCTGAAGCTGGAGTTACTGCTGGACTTTAAAATTTCATTTTTTGTATTGTATTACTTTGTTTCAATTTTTTTTTCTCTCTCTCTTTTTTCCAAACTCACTCAGCGCACCCACCGTTTTTTTTTTTTTTTTTTTCTTTTCTTGGGGGTGTGTGTGAGAGAGAGAGTGGGTGTGTTCATTTCCTTCACTGAATTCTATTGAAGCTACTAATCTTATCAGTAAGACTGAATATATTCAAGTTTACATAATTTTTTTTTTTCCTTTTTCCTTTTAAACCACACATTTTATTTTGGTATAAACTTCTGGTTCCCCATTGGCCTTTTAAGGTTCTGCGGGGGTTTTGTTTGTTTTTATTATTTTTGCTTTGTTTTTCTATATTTTTCTATAAAATTTAGATCTTTTAATTTTTAATAATTTTTTCATTTGTACTACTACCTTCTCTATAATTCTTTGCTTTCTCTGAAGCTCCTTCCCTATAGCACTAAATTCTAATACATACAAATCTTTATCTCCCCATATTTAACTTTGCAATATTATTCTATATTTCTCTTCTATCCTCCCTTTCTCTTTTTCCCTTTCCCCACTATATTTCTTAGTCTGTTCTGTCCTCATTGCCTTATCCCCAACGGGGATCCTGCTCTAGCATTATTCTCCAATTGGTTCTCTACTTAGTTTGCTTATTAACTTGTGGATATCATTCTTGGATTTCTCTATTCGCCGTACTAACGTATTGTACTGTATTTTTAATTGGAATGCTTGGGTTATGTTATAGCTGTATATGTTTATGTGTATAATTCAATACGCTAGATAGTACTTGCATAATTTTTAAAGTGCCATTTGTCAAAGGTATACCTTCTGTTTCTCATTTGCATATATATGTTTTAATATCATTTAATGCCATAACAAACCAGCCGTGAAATCTTCATTCCCTGGTCAGGCAACAAGCCCGGGTTTTAAGGAGGGTGCACTGACTCCAAAACTCTACAATACTAGAGAACATAACACTAAAGAGCAGTATACAAGTGAGAACGCCAGCAAAGGTAATCACTTGTATACAAGTCCTGACATCACCCAATCACCAGCATCACCCAGAATAGAAGCCCCATCCAAACAACAAACACCAACAGACGTAACTCAAAGTCTGGGAAAGAACATAAACACTATTTTCACGTTTTGTCTGAAGCTGGAGTTACTGCTGGACTTTAAAATTTCATTTTTTGTATTGTATTACTTTGTTTCAATTTTTTTTTCTCTCTCTTTTTTCCAAACCCACTCAGCGCACCCACCGTTTTTTTTTTTTTTTTTTCTTTTCTTGGGGGTGTGTGTGAGAGAGAGAGTGGGTGTGTTCATTTCCTTCACTGAATTCTATTGAAGCTACTAATCTTATCAGTAAGACTGAATATATTCAAGTTTACATAATTTTTTTTTTCCTTTTTCCTTTTAAACCACACATTTTATTTTGGTATAAACTTCTGGTTCCCCATTGGCCTTTTAAGGTTCTGTGGGGGTTTTGTTTGTTTTTATTATTTTTGCTTTGTTTTTCTATATTTTTCTATAAAATTTAGATCTTTTAATTTTTAATAATTTTTTCATTTGTACTACTACCTTCTCTATAATTCTTTGCTTTCTCTGAAGCTCCTTCCCTATAGCACTAAATTCTAATACATACAAATCTTTATCTCCCCATATTTAACTTTGCAATATTATTCTATATTTCTCTTCTATCCTCCCTTTCTCTTTTTCCCTTTCCCCACTATATTTCTTAGTCTGTTCTGTCCTCATTGCCTTATCCCCAACGGGGATCCTGCTCTAGCATTATTCTCCAATTGGTTCTCTACTTAGTTTGCTTATTAACTTGTGGATATCATTCTTGGATTTCTCTATTCGCCGTACTAACGTATTGTACTGTATTTTTAATTGGAATGCTTGGGTTATGTTATAGCTGTATATGTTTATGTGTATAATTCAATACGCTAGATAGTACTTGCATAATTTTTAAAGTGCCATTTGTCAAAGGTATACCTTCTGTTTCTCATTTGCATATATATGTTTTAATATCATTTAATGCCATAACAAACCAGCCGTGAAATCTTCATTCCCTGGTCAGGCAACAAGCCCCGGGGTTTTAAGGAGGGTGCACTGACTCCAAAACTCTACAATACTAGAGAACGCATAACACTAAAGAGCAGTATACAAGTGAGAACGCCAGCAAAGGTAATCACTTGTATACAAGTCCTGACATCACCCAATCACCAGCATCACCCAGAATAGAAGCCCCATCCAAACAACAAACACCAACAGACGTAACTCAAAGTCTGGGAAAAGGAAATCCCAAACAGAATCAGTTTTAAAAAATTAATAATAACAATGAAACGGCAGAGAAATACCACACAAGCGAAGGAACAATTCACAAACACACAAGATCAAATTAATGAAGAGAATTTGGACAAACTTTCTGAAAGTGATTTCAGAAGAATGATAGTAAAGATGATCAAAGACACTGAAAACAGAATTTCAGAGAAATTGCAAGATACAACTAACACACTGAATAAAGAAATACAAGAACTTACCAAAAAAGTAACAGAGACAAACAACTCAATTGCTGAACTGAAAAACACTGTAGAAGGAATCAAGAGCAGAGTATCTGAGACAGAAGACCGGATAAGTGAGCTGGAAGATAAAATGGTGGAAGTAACTGCTGAAAAACAGACTCTAGCTCAAAGAATGAAAAGAGCAGAGGACAGCCTCAGAGACCTCTGGGATAATATCAAACGCACCAATATTCGAATTATAGGGGTTCCAGAAGAAGAAGAAAGAAAGAAAGGGTATGAGAAAATTTTTGAAGAGATTATAGTTGAAAATTTCCCCAACATGGAAAAAGAAATAGTCAATCAAGTCCAAGAAGCACAAAGAGTACCTAACAGAATCAATCCGAGAAGAAACACACCAAGACACATATTAATGAAGTTAACACAAATTAAACACAAAGATAGAATTCTCAAAGCAGCAAGGGAAAAGCAACTAGTGACATACAAGGGAAAGCCCATCCGTTTAACAGCTGATCTCTCAACAAACCCGCCAAGGAATGGCAACATTTAAAGTGCCATTTGTCAAAGGTATACCTTCTGTTTCTCATTTGCATATATATGTTTTAATATCATTTAATGCCATAACAAACCAGCCGTGAAATCTTCATTCCCTGGTCAGGCAACAAGCCCCGGGGTTTTAAGGAGGGTGCACTGACTCCAAAACTCTACAATACTAGAGAAGAATAACACTAAAGAGCAGTATACAAGTGAGAACGCCAGCAAAGGTAATCACTTGTATACAAGTCCTGACATCACCCAATCACCAGCATCACCCAGAATAGAAGCCCCATCCAAACAACAAACACCAACAGACGTAACTCAAAGTCTGGGAAAAGGAAATCCCAAACAGAATCAGTTTTAAAAAATTAATAATAACAATGAAACGGCAGAGAAATACCACACAAGCGAAGGAACAATTCACAAACACACAAGATCAAATTAATGAAGAGAATTTGGACAAACTTTCTGAAAGTGATTTCAGAAGAATGATAGTAAAGATGATCAAAGACACTGAAAACAGAATTTCAGAGAAATTGCAAGATACAACTAACACACTGAATAAAGAAATACAAGAACTTACCAAAAAAGTAACAGAGACAAACAACTCAATTGCTGAACTGAAAAACACTGTAGAAGGAATCAAGAGCAGAGTATCTGAGACAGAAGACCGGATAAGTGAGCTGGAAGATAAAATGGTGGAAGTAACTGCTGAAAAACAGACTCTAGCTCAAAGAATGAAAAGAGCAGAGGACAGCCTCAGAGACCTCTGGGATAATATCAAACGCACCAATATTCGAATTATAGGGGTTCCAGAAGAAGAAGAAAAAAAGAAAGGATATGAAAAAATTTTTGGAGAGATTATAAATGAAAATTTCCCCAACATGGAAAAAGAAATAGTCAATCAAGTCCAAGAAGCACAAAGAGTACCTAACAGAATCAATCCGAGAAGAAACACACCAAGACACATATTAATGAAGTTAACACAAATTAAACACAAAGATAGAATTCTCAAAGCAGCAATGAAAAGCAACTAGTGACATACAAGGGAAAGCCCATCCGCTTAACAGCTGATCTTTCAACAGAAACTCTGTAGGCCAGAAGGGAATGGCAGGACACATTTAAACGGCTGAAAGAGAATAATCTGCAACCAAGAATCCTCTACCCTGCAAGGATCTCCTTCAAAATTGATGGAGAAATCAAAAGCTTTACAGACAAGCAAAAATTAAAAGAATTTAGTCACACCAAACCAGCCTTACAACAAGTGTTAAAGGGACTTATATAGAAAACAAGTATAAAAGGAGAAGATCCACGAAACAAATCCATCATAACATCTAAGAAGATGACAATAGGATCATTTGTATCAATAATTACTTTGAATGTCAATGGACTAAACGCCCCAACCAAAAGACACAGAGTGGCTGAATGGATCCAAAAACATGACCCATACATATGCTGCCTCCAGGAAACTTATTTCAGACCTAGAGACACTCATAGACTGAAAGTGAGAGGCTGGAAAAAGATATTCCATGCAAATGGAAATCAAAAGAAAGCTGGAGTAGCAATCCTCATATCAGATAAAATAGATTTAAAAGTAAAGAAGATTCTAAGAGACAAGGCAGGTCACTACATCATGATTAAGGGATCCATCCAAGAAGAAGACATAACAATCACAAATATCTATGCTCCCAACGCAGGAGCACCCCAATACTTAAGACAAACACTTTCAGACATAAAAGAAGACATTGACAGCAACACAATCATAGTAGGAGACTTTAACACTCCTCTCACACCAATGGACACATCATCCTAACAGAAAATTAATAAAGAAACACAAGAGAGGTATGAGAAAATTTTTGGTGGAAGTAACTGCTGAAAAACAGACTCTAGCTCAAAGAATGAAAAGAGCAGAGGATAGCCTCAGAGACCTCTGGGATAATGTCAAACGTACCAATATTCGAATTATAGGGGTTCCAGAAGAAGAAGAAAAAAAGAAAGGCTATAAGAAAATTTTGAAGAGATTATAGTTAAAAATTTCCCCAACATGGAAAAAGAAATAGTCAATCAAGTCAAAGAAACACAAAGAGTATCATACAGAATCAATCCAAGAAGAAGCATACCAAGATACATATTAATGAAGCTAACACAAATGAAACACAAAGACAGAATTCTCAAAGCAGCAAGGGAAAAGCAACCAGTGACACACAAGGGAAAGCCCATCCGTTTAACAGCTGATCTCTCAACAGAAACTCTGCAGGCCAGAAGGGAATGGCAGGACACATTTAAACGGCTGAAAGAGAATAATCTGCAACCAAGAATCCTCTACCCTGCAAGGATCTCCTTCAAAATTGATGGAGAAATCAAAAGCTTTCCAGACAAGCAAAAATTAAAAGAATTTAGTCACACCAAACCAGCCTTACAACAAGTGTTAAAGGGACTTATATAGAAAACAAGTATAAAAGGAGAAGATCCACGAAACAAATCCATCATAACATCTAAGAAGATGACAATAGGATCATTTGTATCAATAATTACTTTGAATGTCAATGGACTAAACGCCCCAACCAAAAGACACAGAGTGGCTGAATGGATCCAAAAACATGACCCATACATATGCTGCCTCCAGGAAACTTATTTCAGACCTAGAGACACTCATAGACTGAAAGTGAGAGGCTGGAAAAAGATATTCCATGCAAATGGAAATCAAAAGAAAGCTGGAGTAGCAATCCTCATATCAGATAAAATAGATTTAAAAGTAAAGAAGATTCTAAGAGACAAGGCAGGTCACTACATCATGATTAAGGGATCCATCCAAGAAGAAGACATAACAATCACAAATATCTATGCTCCCAACGCAGGAGCACCCCAATACTTAAGACAAACACTTTCAGACATAAAAGAAGACATTGACAGCAACACAATCATAGTAGGAGACTTTAACACTCCTCTCACACCAATGGACACATCATCCTAACAGAAAATTAATAAAGAAACACAAGCCTTAAATGCCACACTAGAAGAAATGGACCTCATTGATATCTTTAGGACTTTCCATCCAAAAGCAGAAGAATACACTTTCTTCTCAAGTGCTCACGGAACATTCTCCAGGATAGACCACATCTTGGGCCACAAATCAATGCTCAGTCAATTCAAGAAAACTGAAATTCTATCAACCATCTTCTCGGACCACAATGCAGTGAGACTAGAGATCAACTACAGGAAAAAAACCGCTAAAAACACAAACACATGGAGATTAAACAACACATACCTAAAAAACCAACTGATCATTGAGGAAATCAAAGAAGAAATAAAAAAATTCCTAGAAGAAAATGACAGTGAACACACGACAGTGCAAAATCTATGGGATACTGCAAAAGCAGTTCTAAGAGGGAAGTTTATAGCAATACAATCCCACCTCAAGAAACTAGGAAAATCTCAAACAGACGACCTTAACTTACGCTTAAAACAACTGGAGAAAGAAGAACAAAAACACCCCAAAGCCAGCAGAAGAAGGGAAATCATAAAGATCAGAGCAGAAATAAATGAAAAAGAAATAAAAGAAACAATAGTAAAGATAAATAAAACAAAAAGCTGGTTCTTCGAAAAAGTCAATAAAATCGACACACCACTGGCCAGACTCATTAAGAAAAAGAGAGAGAAGAACCAGATCACCAAAATCAAAAATGAAAAAGGAGAGATTACAACGGATAATGCAGAAATCCAAAGGATTATAAGAGACTATTATGAACAACTCTATGGCAACAAACTGGACAACCTGGAAGAAATGGACAGTTTCTTGGAGAGGATTAATCTTCCAAGACTCCAAAGACCTAGAGACACTCATAGACTGAAAGTGAGAGGCTGGAAAAAGATATTCCATGCAAATGGAAATCAAAAGAAAGCTGGAGTAGCAATCCTCATATCAGATAAAATAGATTTAAAAGTAAAGAAGATTCTAAGAGACAAGGCAGGTCACTACATCATGATTAAGGGATCCATCCAAGAAGAAGACATAACAATCACAAATATCTATGCTCCCAACGCAGGAGCACCCCAATACTTAAGACAAACACTTTCAGACATAAAAGAAGACATTGACAGCAACACAATCATAGTAGGAGACTTTAACACTCCTCTCACACCAATGGACACATCATCCTAACAGAAAATTAATAAAGAAACACAAGCCTTAAATGCCACACTAGAAGAAATGGACCTCATTGATATCTTTAGGACTTTCCATCCAAAAGCAGAAGAATACACTTTCTTCTCAAGTGCTCACGGAACATTCTCCAGGATAGACCACATCTTGGGCCACAAATCAATGCTCAGTCAATTCAAGAAAACTGAAATTCTATCAACCATCTTCTCGGACCACAATGCAGTGAGACTAGAGATCAACTACAGGAAAAAAACCGCTAAAAACACAAACACATGGAGATTAAACAACACATACCTAAAAAACCAACTGATCATTGAGGAAATCAAAGAAGAAATAAAAAAATTCCTAGAAGAAAATGACAGTGAACACACGACAGTGCAAAATCTATGGGATACTGCAAAAGCAGTTCTAAGAGGGAAGTTTATAGCAATACAATCCCACCTCAAGAAACTAGGAAAATCTCAAACAGACGACCTTAACTTACGCTTAAAACAACTGGAGAAAGAAGAACAAAAACACCCCAAAGCCAGCAGAAGAAGGGAAATCATAAAGATCAGAGCAGAAATAAATGAAAAAGAAATAAAAGAAACAATAGTAAAGATAAATAAAACAAAAAGCTGGTTCTTCGAAAAAGTCAATAAAATCGACACACCACTGGCCAGACTCATTAAGAAAAAGAGAGAGAAGAACCAGATCACCAAAATCAAAAATGAAAAAGGAGAGATTACAACGGATAATGCAGAAATCCAAAGGATTATAAGAGACTATTATGAACAACTCTATGGCAACAAACTGGATTAATCTTCCAAGACTCAACCAGGAAGAAATAGAAACTATGAACAAGCCAATCACAAGCTCAGAAATCGACCTTGTGATCAAAAATCTACCCAAAAATAAAAGCCCAGGGCCAGATGGTTTCACAAGTGAATTCTACCAAACATTTAAAGAAGAGCTAATGCCTGTCCTTCTAAAACTCTTCCAAAAAATTGCCCAGGAAGGAACACTTCCAAACACATTCTATGAGGCCACCATCACCCTGATACCAAAGCCAGGCAAAGACATCACAAAAAAAGAAAATTATAGGCCAATTTCACTGATGAATCTAGATGCCAAAATCCTCAACAAAATCCTAGCAAACAGAATTCAGCAACACATCAAAAAGCTCATTCATCACGATCAAGTTGGGTTCATCCCAGGCATGCAAGGATTCTTCAACATCCGCAAATCAATCAATGTGATACACCACATCAACAAATTGAAAGACAAAAATCACATGATCATCTCAATAGATGCAGAAAAAGCCTTTGACAAAGTACAGCATCCATTTATGATAAAAACTCTTCAAAAAATGGGCATAGAAGGAACTTATCTTAACATAGTGAAAGCCATATATGAGAAGCCCACAGCGAACATTATCCTCAATGGTGAAAAACTGAAAGCATTCCCTCTAAGATCAGGAACAAGACAAGGGTGTCCACTTTCACCACTCTTATTCAACATAGTCCTGGAAGTTCTAGCAATAGCAATAAGAGAAGAGAAAGAAATCAAAGGAATCCAGATTGGAAAAGAAGAAGTCAAACTCTCTATTTGCAGATGACATGATATTATACATAGAAAATCCCAAAGACACGGTTACAAAACTACTAGAGTTAATCAGTGAATTCAGCAAAGTCGCAGGATACAAAATCAATATACAGAAATCACTGGCATTCCTATACACAAACAATGAAAAATCAGAAAATGAAATCAAAGAGGCAATCCCCTTCACCATCGCAACCAAAAGAATCAAATATCTAGGAATAAACCTACCCAAAGAAACAAAAGAACTGTACACAGAAAATTACAAGACACTCATGAGAGACATTAAAGAAGAGTTAAACAGATGGAGAAATATTCCGTGTTCCTGGGTCGGGAGAATCAATATTGTGAAAATGACCATACTACCAAATGTCATCTATAGATTCAATGCGATCCCTATCAAACTTCCAATAACATTCTTCACAGAACTAGACCAACGAATAACACAGTTCATATGGAAACACAAAAGACCTCGAATAGCCAAAGCAATCCTCAGGAAGAAGAATGGAGCTGGGGGGATCAGCCTCCCCAACTTCAGACTCTACTACAAAGCAACAGTCATCAAAACAGTATGGTACTGGCACAAAAACAGAAATATCGACTAATGGAACAAGATCGAGAACCCAGAGATAAAGCCACGCACCTATGGGTACCTTATTTTTGACAAAGGAGGCGAACATATAAAATGGGACAAAGACAGCCTCTTCAACAAATGGTGCTGGGAAAATTGGACAGCTACATGCAAGAAAATGAAGTTGGAACATACCCTGACACCATACACAAAGATCAACTCAAAATGGATTAAAGACTTAAATGTAAGGCCAGAAACCATCAAACTCTTAGAGGAGAATATATGCAAAACCCTCAAGGACATTAATCAAAGCAAGATCTTCTCTGACCCACCTACTAGAATAGTGGAACTAAAAAGACAAATGAACATGTGGGACCTCATGAAACTTAAAAGCTTTTGCACAGCTAAAGAAATTACAAAAAAGCTGAACAGACAGCCCACAGAGTGGGAGAAAATCATAGCAAATGAAACAACAGACAAAGAATTAATCTCCAAAATCTACAAGCAACTGAGACAACTCAGCACTGGAAAAATGAACAACCCAATCAAAAAATGGGAAAAGGACCTAAACAGACACCTCTCCGACGATGACATACAGATGGCCCCAAAACACATGAAACGATGCTCAACTTCACTAATAATTAGAGAAATGCAAATCAAAACTACAATGAGATATCACCTCACACCCGTCAGAATGGCCATCATCCACAAATCGACAGACAATAAATGCTGGAGAGGCTGCGGAGAAAAGGGAACACTTCTGCATTGCTGGTGGGAGTGTAAATTGATACAGCCTCTATGGAAGACAGTTTGGAGATTTCTTAAAAAACTAAAAATAGAAGCACCATATGACCCAGCAATTCCACTCTTAGGCTTATACCCTGACGAAATCAAAACTGAAAGAAGCACCTGTACCCCAATGTTCATTGCAGCTCTCTATACAATAGCTAGAACATGGAAGGAACCTAGATGCCCATCGACGAACGAATGGATCCAAAAGCTCTGGTACATATATACAATGGAATACTACACAGCTGTAAAGAGAAATGCAGAAGAATCAACCCTGATGAGGTGGCTGGATCTAGAACGTATCATCAAAAGTGAAGTCAGTCAGAAAGTGAAGGACAAATACAGTATATTAACACATATATATGGAATCTAGTAGGATGGTGATGATGGCACATGCAGTGAAGCGACAGAAAGACAGACATGGACAGTGGACATATGGACATTGTGGGGAAGGAACAGTGGGTGAGAGGCGTAAAGGAAGTAGCATGAAGGCCTGTACCATCATAAGTGAAGAAAATAGCTCTAGTCATTGCTCTGTGAGAAAAGGGGATCCTTCAGGGGTGCTGTGTGATGGTCGGGAGGGGAGGGAAGGGGGGGGTATACATGTGACTAATTTGAGAACATGCATGTCTGTGAACAACAAAACTCTGTAAAAGTTAAAAGTAAAATAAAGTTTTAAAAAAAAAAAAGGTTATGGAAAGTGAAGAATGAGATCTCCAAAATACAAAACAAGCAACTAAAAAGCTTTTGCACAGCTAAAGAAATTACAAAAAAGCTGAACAGACAGCCCACAGAGTGGGAGAAAATCATAGCAAATGAAACAACAGACAAAGAATTAATCTCCAAAATCTACAAGCAACTGAGACAACTCAGCACTGGAAAAATGAACAACCCAATCAAAAAATGGGAAAAGGACCTAAACAGACACCTCTCCGACGATGACATACAGATGGCCCCAAAACACATGAAACGATGCTCAACTTCACTAATAATTAGAGAAATGCAAATCAAAACTACAATGAGATATCACCTCACACCCGTCAGAATGGCCATCATCCACAAATCGACAGACAATAAATGCTGGAGAGGCTGCGGAGAAAAGGGAACACTTCTGCATTGCTGGTGGGAGTGTAAATTGATACAGCCTCTATGGAAGACAGTTTGGAGATTTCTTAAAAAACTAAAAATAGAAGCACCATATGACCCAGCAATTCCACTCTTAGGCTTATACCCTGACGAAATCAAAACTGAAAGAAGCACCTGTACCCCAATGTTCATTGCAGCTCTCTATACAATAGCTAGAACATGGAAGGAACCTAGATGCCCATCGACGAACGAATGGATCCAAAAGCTCTGGTACATATATACAATGGAATACTACACAGCTGTAAAGAGAAATGCAGAAGAATCAACCCTGATGAGGTGGCTGGATCTAGAACGTATCATCAAAAGTGAAGTCAGTCAGAAAGTGAAGGACAAATACAGTATATTAACACATATATATGGAATCTAGTAGGATGGTGATGATGGCACATGCAGTGAAGCGACAGAAAGACAGACATGGACAGTGGACATATGGACATTGTGGGGAAGGAACAGTGGGTGAGAGGCGTAAAGGAAGTAGCATGAAGGCCTGTACCATCATAAGTGAAGAAAATAGCTCTAGTCATTGCTCTGTGAGAAAAGGGGATCCTTCAGGGGTGCTGTGTGATGGTCGGGAGGGGAGGGAAGGGGGGGGTATACATGTGACTAATTTGAGAACATGCATGTCTGTGAACAACAAAACTCTGTAAAAGTTAAAAGTAAAATAAAGTTTAAAAAAAAAAAAAGAAAGGTTATGGAAAGTGAAGAATGAGTCCATCCCTCTCCCTGAAAGTTGAGTAGAAGCAACTTTCTCTTTGGAAGAAAACATGGAAAAAAATTTATTCAAACCAAAAAGAAATTAATTTATTATTTTTTATTTAGAAGGGTAAATCATATGCATTTTATTTAGAACAATTGTGCAGCTCTTATTTTGTCACATCTGATAAATATTTATTAATGTTAGGTAACTAAAACATATTAAGTATTCTTCATTTTAATGACAAAATATCTACTTGTAACCAAATGGTCTAGAAATGATGGTGCAGTGTTAACAATTTTTGATCGCCAAATATGTACAATTTGACATGCTATCAGAATCATAATTTTTAAGTAACAAAATAATATATGATTATAACAATTTTAGGAACAAATCAATTTCTTAGGTATATGTTAAAATCCTGTATTTTATCTGGAGTGAATATTTAAATGTGAACATTTACTTACATTCATTGAGATTCATTTTCATTTATTTTTTCCTTTTGTTTTTTAAAAAAAATTATATATACAGTACATGGCATGATGATTGAATATACATATGCATAGTGAAATAATAATTAGTAGATCTAGTTAACATATTTCTTCATATAGTTACCAAAATTTTTGTGTGATTACAGGAACTGAAATATACACTTATATGAAAATTTTCAGTAGTCAGTACAGTATTACTAACAATTGTCTTCACGTTATAATTTAGAACTCTAGACATTTATATTACATAACTGCAACTTCATTTATTTCTGACATAATATCATTTCATCCTGTAAAATGTAACTATTAGGATATTATGGCCAAGGAAGAGAATTTTAAACTTTTAACATAAATTTTAAAATTGAATAAAATGGTATTAAGTGAACAATGAAACTTTCAGTGTTTTTATTAGGGTAGATTCGAGGAGTAAAGTAGTGAGATAAAATTACAACTGTTAAAATCTTTTTTTTTCAAGTGAGTAATTGAATCAATTGCTATGGAATTTAGATTCTGCTGGATACATTTTATGGTAATGAAGATTCTTTTAAAATGTCAATTTTAAAAAATATGCAGATATTCTATTATTTGTAGCTATTTAAGCTTCAAACAAAAAATAGAAATCAATATAATAATGTCTGAGGATGGATAAAAATTTCCACAATTATTTTTAGTAGGCACAAGAGAAAATATTTTTGAATCAAATCACCCAAAATGTTGATTCTGTCTCTAAATTTTTTACAAATGCCACTTCCTCTCTATATTCTAGTACATTGTATCTAATTTGTCACACTGAATATTAATGGAAATTTGTTGCATAAAAAGTAAGGAAATATTAAGTATTCTTCATTTTAATGACAAAATATCTACTTGTAACCAAATGGTCTAGAAATGATGGTGCAGTGTTAACAATTTTTGATCGCCAAATATGTACAATTTGACATGCTATCAGAATCATAATTTTTAAGTAACAAAATAATATATGATTATAACAATTTTAGGAACAAATCAATTTCTTAGGTATATGTTAAAATCCTGTATTTTATCTGGAGTGAATATTTAAATGTGAACATTTACTTACATTCATTGAGATTCATTTTCATTTATTTTTTCCTTTTGTTTTTAAATAAAATTATATATACAGTACATGGCATGATGATTGAATATACATATGCATAGTGAAATAATAATTAGTAGATCTAGTTAACATATTTCTTCATATAGTTACCAAAATTTTTGTGTGATTACAGGAACTGAAATATACACTTATATGAAAATTTTCAGTAGTCAGTACAGTATTACTAACAATTGTCTTCACGTTATAATTTAGAACTCTAGACATTTATATTACATAACTGCAACTTCATTTATTTCTGACATAATATCATTTCATCCTGTAAAATGTAACTATTAGGATATTATGGCCAAGGAAGAGAATTTTAAACTTTTAACATAAATTTTAAAATTGAATAAAATGGTATTAAGTGAACAATGAAACTTTCAGTGTTTTTATTAGGGTAGATTCGAGGAGTAAAGTAGTGAGATAAAAATTACAACTGTTAAAATCTTTTTATTTCAAGTGAGTAATTGAATCAATTGCTATGGAATTTAGATTCTGCTGGATACATTTTATGGTAATGAAGATTCTTTTAAAATGTCAATTTTAAAAAATATGCAGATATTCTATTATTTGTAGCTATTTAAGCTTCAAACAAAAAATAGAAATCAATATAATAATGTCTGAGGATGGATAAAAATTTCCACAATTATTTTTAGTAGGCACAAGAGAAAATATTTTTGAATCAAATCACCCAAAATGTTGATTCTGTCTCTAAATTTTTTACAAATGCCACTTCCTCTCTATATTCTAGTACATTGTATCTAATTTGTCACACTGAATATTAATGTCCTTCACATGAACATCCCTCACATTGTTGTCAGAATAAACATTTGCATAAAAAGTAAGGAAATATAACTATGTAATTTGATGATTGGGTTTTTACTTTTCCAGTAGTATTCTCCCTTTTTCAAAAGAATTCATGCACAATACCTAGTCGTATGTGTATATTTTTAACACAACATGCAGAAATTGGTTAAAATGAGGAGTGAATGCTGAAACTGCACCTGTTCATCTTTTTTCTCCCATTAGTTAGAGGCCCTGAAAGGTTTGTGTGGAATAATTGGATTCTATGGCACATAATTTGAAAACCACTCTTTATACTGATTTGAAATCCAAACTGTGAGAGCTATAATAGGAGTTTCCTAATCTGATTCCAGGAATATGTTCGATTTCATTCTTGCCACCTCTCCGTGTAAGCCTCTTTTCACAGCGATGCATAACCTATTTTCCAAAACATGTCACAGTGTTGTGGATCTCCTTGCCTCTGTAAGTGCTCATCCTCTGCCTGAAATGCAATTTTCTCCCTTATTCCACTGTTTTATTGTTTAGCACTTTAGCACTCAGAACAGATATCTGATGGCCCTGCCCTAGTAAATATAGAGAAGTTAAAAATGTACTCCTCTCTTTATTCCTTTCATACTTGTCCATTCTTAGCATTTATTATGCTTCGTTTTCATTTTATCTTCCTGGATAGTCCTGAAAGAATTATGTTCTAATTATCTCTGCGTTTCTAGCAGTGGTAGTGTTCCAGATACTTCCTAAGACTTAATAAATGCCTGATAAATCAAGTAAATTTTAAAAGGTAAGATGGTTTAATTTAAAGGCATTCTCTTTATTATTAATTTATTCAATCTTATGTAGTCTGTAAAATAATGGATATATCTAACAATATATACAAATCAATATAATAATGTCTGAGGATGGATAAAAATTTCCACAATTATTTTTAGTAGGCACAAGAGAAAATATTTTTGAATCAAATCACCCAAAATGTTGATTCTGTCTCTAAATTTTTTACAAATGCCACTTCCTCTCTATATTCTAGTACATTGTATCTAATTTGTCACACTGAATATTAATGTCCTTCACATGAACATCCCTCACATTGTTGTCAGAATAAACATTTGCATAAAAAGTAAGGAAATATAACTATGTAATTTGATGATTGGGTTTTTACTTTTCCAGTAGTATTCTCCCTTTTCAAAAGAATTCATGCACAATACCTAGTCGTATGTGTATATTTTTAACACAACATGCAGAAATTGGTTAAAATGAGGAGTGAATGCTGAAACTGCACCTGTTCATCTTTTTTCTCCCATTAGTTAGAGGCCCTGAAAGGTTTGTGTGGAATAATTGGATTCTATGGCACATAATTTGAAAACCACTCTTTATACTGATTTGAAATCCAAACTGTGAGAGCTATAATAGGAGTTTCCTAATCTGATTCCAGGAATATGTTCGATTTCATTCTTGCCACCTCTCCGTGTAAGCCTCTTTTCACAGCGATGCATAACCTATTTTCCAAAACATGTCACAGTGTTGTGGATCTCCTTGCCTCTGTAAGTGCTCATCCTCTGCCTGAAATGCAATTTTCTCCCTTATTCCACTGTTTTATTGTTTAGCACTTTAGCACTCAGAACAGATATCTGATGGCCCTGCCCTAGTAAATATAGAGAAGTTAAAAATGTACTCCTCTCTTTATTCCTTTCATACTTGTCCATTCTTAGCATTTATTATGCTTCGTTTTCATTTTATCTTCCTGGATAGTCCTGAAAGAATTATGTTCTAATTATCTCTGCGTTTCTAGCAGTGGTAGTGTTCCAGATACTTCCTAAGACTTAATAAATGCCTGATAAATCAAGTAAATTTTAAAAGGTAAGATGGTTTAATTTAAAGGCATTCTCTTTATTATTAATTTATTCAATCTTATGTAGTCTGTAAAATAATGGATATATCTAACAATATATACAAATCAAAAATAGAGCACTGACTCTATGCCAGGCATTCCAATGTACCTTTTATATGCACTGAGATATTTAATCTGCTCCAGACATTATGAAGTTGGTAAAACTAGAAACCCTGAAAAACCTGAGGTCCCTAATGCAATCTAAATTGCCCAAGGCCACATAGCCAGAAAGTGACATAGTTGGTGTTAAAATCTATCTTACCTGATTGTTGAACATAATTTCACCAGTACTTTCTTTTCTAAAGCATAGAGTACTGCATTTATGGCAAGCTGCAAAGGCTTGCCATTTGTTTCAACAAAGAATCAAAAGTAATTTATTGAATTACATTAACACTTATTTCCTAGGTTTGTCCATTTTATTTCTGTTTAGAACAAATTCTGGCCAATGCTTTCATCTGTTAGGAATATTTTCTGAAGTAAATCAGGGGCACATAGATATTGAACTTGATTCAGCATCTTGATGATGTCAGTTACAGTATCTTTCTGATTCCTTCAACTGACTTTTTCCTTCCAGGTAGCAGAATAGTTGTCTAGCTTCAGATGTTAAATCAGCGTTCAAGGTAGGATGAAGGAGGAAAGGGGCAATGATAGTCAAAACTGTTTCTTTATCAGAAGAGCAGAACATTTCCCAGAATCCTTATCAGATTTCTATTTTCATCTTATTGACCAAAACTGAGTCTAACAGCAACTTTGATTTTAAGCAGGTTTTCTTCATCATCTATTTGCACGTTATATACTTGTTGGTTTAGTCCATCAACCTTTATTATTTTATTTTCCCAGAGCATCATCCTTTTAGGACTCTAGAACTTCAAATGATGGATTTGTTCTCTAAAATTGATCAGACTACTTTTACAATATACCATTAGTAATGTAATTAAGAGATTTTTCACTTTTGTCTAAAAATTCCTATTTGCAATAGTTTTAGCTTCTGCTCAGTTATCTTCCTGGATAGTCCTGAAAGAATTATGTTCTAATTATCTCTGCGTTTCTAGCAGTGGTAGTGTTCAGATACTTCCTAAGCCTGATAAATCAAGTAAATTTTAAAAGGTAAGATGGTTTAATTTAAAGGCATTCTCTTTATTATTAATTTATTCAATCTTATGTAGTCTGTAAAATAATGGATATATCTAACAATATATACAAATCAAAAATAGAGCACTGACTCTATGCCAGGCATTCCAATGTACCTTTTATATGCACTGAGATATTTAATCTGCTCCAGACATTATGAAGTTGGTAAAACTAGAAACCCTGAAAAACCTGAGGTCCCTAATGCAATCTAAATTGCCCAAGGCCACATAGCCAGAAAGTGACATAGTTGGTGTTAAAATCTATCTTACCTGATTGTTGAACATAATTTCACCAGTACTTTCTTTTCTAAAGTATAGAGTACTGCATTTATGGCAAGCTGCAAAGGCTTGCCATTTGTTTCAACAAAGAATCAAAAGTAATTTATTGAATTACATTAACACTTATTTCCTAGGTTTGTCCATTTTATTTCTGTTTAGAACAAATTCTGGCCAATGCTTTCATCTGTTAGGAATATTTTCTGAAGTAAATCAGGGGCACATAGATATTGAACTTGATTCAGCATCTTGATGATGTCAGTTACAGTATCTTTCTGATTCCCTTCAACTGACTTTTTCCTTCCAGGTAGCAGAATAGTTGTCTAGCTTCAGATGTTAAATCAGCGTTCAAGGTAGGATGAAGGAGGAAAGGGGCAATGATAGTCAAAACTGTTTCTTTATCAGAAGAGCAGAACATTTCCCAGAATCCTTATCAGATTTCTATTTTCATCTTATTGACCAAAACTGAGTCTAACAGCAACTTTGATTTTAAGCAGGTTTTCTTCATCATCTATTTGCACGTTATATACTTGTTGGTTTAGTCCATCAACCTTTATTATTTTATTTTCCCAGAGCATCATCCTTTTAGGACTCTAGAACTTCAAATGATGGATTTGTTCTCTAAAATTGATCAGACTACTTTTACAATATACCATTAGTAATGTAATTAAGAGATTTTTCACTTTTGTCTAAAAATTCCTATTTGCAATAGTTTTAGCTTCTGCTCAGTTGACTTTCAGAGTAATAGTCACAAACACGTATATAAACACCTCATTTATCTTGATATTTGACAGCAATAAACTCACAGTA
Organism: Tragulus kanchil; assembly: GCA_022376925.1. Taxonomy (NCBI): domain Eukaryota; kingdom Metazoa; phylum Chordata; class Mammalia; order Artiodactyla; family Tragulidae; genus Tragulus; species Tragulus kanchil. Next base: position 127,509,738 of record JAIOJX010000028.1, read on the forward strand.
GAGGCAGAAGCCCCAAAATAGAAAGCTATTTTTAACTTCAGAGAAAGCTGGTAGAATACCTACCTATTCACCAAAAATGTACACTCTTTATGATCATAGATGTTGCTTTCAATACCTTCTGGAAAGATTCTAACTAGATTCATGAACAATAGCAATCATGAGTTTTATTTGATTTCTAAATATAGAACATTGTAGAGGCAGATTTTGAAAAAGAAGTCCAATTAGAAATAAGCAGAAGTTATAATCACAGAAGCAGGGATAGTGCTAAATTGTAGATGGAAAAAAAACAGGTATGAGAATTTTAAAATAACTAAAGTTTCTAAGATTAAATCTAGTCACTTGACATTTTCTAGTATCAAATACACACTTTTCAGCAAAGCATTGTAAGTTATGGTTTTTTGGGGTTTTTTTTTTGGCCACTTCTATTGATCTTTCATTCATTTATCTTTGTTCTTTGGCCTGTGTGGGCCTGCAATTGCAGTGGCCTCTCTTGTTGCAGAGCACTGGCTCTGGGTGCATGTGCTCCAGAGCTCCAGCTCAGTAGTTGGACACATCAGTCCAGCCGCTCTGTGGCACATGGGATCCTCCCAGGCCAGAGATCAAACTGACGCCCCTTGCACTGCAAGGTGGTGCCCTTACCCAATGGATCACCAGGGAAGTCCAGTAATTTTTATCAAAATAATATAATCACCAAATGAAAGTCAATTGTATATTCAGAGAACTTTTGGAAAAAATCATGGAAATATTTAGCATTTTAGAAAATTTTTCATAAAATAGTTGGTAGTAGTATTGGACTTAAGGTGCCAAATTATTAAAATTCTATTTTACAGAAAATTCATATTTATAGAATTTCTTTTCCTTGAGATGACATACAAATGTGACACATTTGTGTATAACTTGTGAACTCTCAGTTCTTAAAGGACCTCACAGTAAAAACATAATACATAATCCCTCATCCGATGTGATTAAAATATGAATAAGATTACAAAGAAAAGACACACTAACTGATGTCAATTATAGAAATCATGCATTTTTTATTTGACAATACAGCAGAAATGTCAAGTTTTCTCAAAGCAATCTATCTTATAAATCTGACATTCTATATAATACTTATTTTAACATCAATTGTTAACTATTACGGTCATTTAAGTCAATGTCATAAGAATTTAAATATACCAACATTATAAAAGCATTAAATTCCTCTGAAATATTTAGTGACCTAATAAAGTCATTAGTATAAATAAGAAAATAATGGCTCCATTTCAGATTGCTTCATATTTTCTGAAACTTCAATTTTTATAATAGCTTTGATGACTCACCTTTCAAAGTGGCCAAACGGGAAAAAAATGCCTTTGGTGTTTTTCTACTATCTAGGAGAAACTTCAAATAATGCATGTTTTGTTTACTCTGAACAAGGTCAAATGAAAATATGTTATCCACTATAAAAATGGATCTCAGTCCTCAGTAAGATATATTGTTTTTATTTTGCTTTTATTGTATTATTTAAAAAGAGTAGTATTTACTTACAATCCATGACCTCCAGTTTCAAATACCAAAGAACAAACGAAGTAACCTTCTCATTTTAAAATGTGACAAAACAATTCAAGAATAAGAGTTGTTGCCCAATACAGGGATACCTCCTATATTGCAAGTTTGGCTTTAGACCACTGTAATAAAATGAATCATACAATTATTTTGGTTTTCCAGTACATACAAAAGTGATGTTTACACTATGCTGCTATTATCTGAGAATCTCTGTGATTCTTCAGTTAGAAATGTAAACTACTACCTTTTACATGCTACCTGAAAATATAGATTTTCCAAGGTTAAAAATGACTTCATAGCTGTCATAGAGCTCAGTGTAATGAATGATTTTTGTGTGTTTCATTTTTCCCATCCACCTTTGTATTTCCACTAACCAATATCAATGAGATTTTATGTTCTTCCAAATCTTTGGTTTTTTAAAATTTTTTTTATATTACAAGAAAAGACACACTAACTGATGTCAATTATTTAGAAATCATGCATTTAATCCCTCATCCGATGTGATTAAAATATGAATAAGATTACAAAGAAAAGACACACTAACTGATGTCAATTATAGAAATCATGCATTTTTTATTTGACAATACAGCAGAAATGTCAAGTTTTCTCAAAGCAATCTATCTTATAAATCTGACATTCTATATAATACTTATTTTAACATCAATTGTTAACTATTACGGTCATTTAAGTCAATGTCATAAGAATTTAAATATACCAACATTATAAAAGCATTAAATTCCTCTGAAATATTTAGTGACCTAATAAAGTCATTAGTATAAATAAGAAAATAATGGCTCCATTTCAGATTGCTTCATATTTTCTGAAACTTCAATTTTTATAATAGCTTTGATGACTCACCTTTCAAAGTGGCCAAACGGGAAAAAAATGCCTTTGGTGTTTTTCTACTATCTAGGAGAAACTTCAAATAATGCATGTTTTGTTTACTCTGAACAAGGTCAAATGAAAATATGTTATCCACTATAAAAATGGATCTCAGTCCTCAGTAAGATATATTGTTTTTATTTTGCTTTTATTGTATTATTTAAAAAGAGTAGTATTTACTTACAATCCATGACCTCCAGTTTCAAATACCAAAGAACAAACGAAGTAACCTTCTCATTTTAAAATGTGACAAAACAATTCAAGAATAAGAGTTGTTGCCCAATACAGGGATACCTCCTATATTGCAAGTTTGGCTTTAGACCACTGTAATAAAATGAATCATACAATTATTTTGGTTTTCCAGTACATACAAAAGTGATGTTTACACTATGCTGCTATTATCTGAGAATCTCTGTGATTCTTCAGTTAGAAATGTAAACTACTACCTTTTACATGCTACCTGAAAATATAGATTTTCCAAGGTTAAAAATGACTTCATAGCTGTCATAGAGCTCAGTGTAATGAATGATTTTTGTGTGTTTCATTTTTTTCCCATCCACCTTTGTATTTCCACTAACCAATATCAATGAGATTTTATGTTCTTCCAAATCTTTGGTATGTCTTTTCTTTTTAATCCATGCATTTTTCTTTCTCCTCCTTGAGTCTAATTAATAATTTAGAACTATGCCTTAAGCTATTTCATCTTCTTTAGCTAATGTGCACAAAAATTATCTAATACTTAGAAATGAAACAAATGCTGACTGAGACTTTTGAATAGCATGTTAGATCATGTCCTAATAAGCCTCTACAACAGTCATCTGTCTCTCTTACAGAATTTAAACTTTTTTGGGAATAACTTCACAATTGATTGGAATTGTGCTGTTTTGCAACCCTGGATAGGTTACCTTTACAGAAAGGTATAAGGTGTGACTTTTGTTTTCTTTCCCATTGAGAAAATGAACTCAATACTCCAATTAGCCTGTAGGCCATTAACCAGTCTGTGCACATCTTAGTAATATCTTGTTATTTTCCTAGTTAACTGTCTTTCAAAAAATTCTGGCAACATCTCATGTCTTTCTGTGAAATCATTACTTACTAAAGGAATCTTCACATATGCTTATTATATATTTGTGTGATAATTAGGTTATAACAGTTTGACAAATGTGTTTTTACAAAACTCTTGCAGTATAATGTGTATAACAGTAAATTTAAGCAGGTATAAAAACAGCTGAAGTCCTTAAGGCTGCTAGAATAGTTTCTTCAATTATCACACTCTTTGCACCTCAAATTTGAAGTATAATTTTTTTGGAATTTGTCTACCAAATTGGCTTTAAATCACCCTAAAATCAACCTTAGAAATTAGAATTCTGGTATTATGCCAAGTTTCATAGTTCATCTATATATAACTTCTTAACAACATGCTAAGCCTCTTTCCTTCCTTTCTTCCTTCCTCCCTTTCTCTCTTCCTTCCTTTATTTTATCCAAAAGATTCTGTGTTTTGGCTACCCTGGTCACATGAGAATTTCTAAAATGTACTAAATGTATTTCAGAGGCCTATTTCATGTGCTTCTCCTTCGTCTAAAATATCAGAACAAAGTATATAACATTCCAAATTTCTTTATAGTAAATATATAAAAAATACCATATTGTGTAAAACTGGACTGAACTTCTCTGAAAGTAACTCTTAAACATTTTAGGGACTTGCATAGAAACAACCTTCCAAGGTGAAAGTTCCAAAGGTGAGGAATGTACAACCTTCTGTAATATTCTATTGTGTATCTATTTCGCACAAATTATCCAATTCCTTCTTGAATTCATTTTTTTCAAGGACTTTCATATGCCTTTTGAAGTTTGTTATTTCAATGTAAAATAAAATTTATTTTCCTTTACATCCAAAGATGCACCAACATGTGTTTATTCCATGTGATACACTGATTAAACTCTCATGCCATCAGGACATGAAATGATCTTTCTTTTTCCTTATCCCATGGTTAAAAGGCACTGTATTCATCTAACTCTACTAAGGGTATTCCAGGTCGCGTATTGGTAAAGAACTGGACTGCCAATGCAGGAGACATAAGAGATGTATGTCCAATATCTGGGTGGAGCAGATCCCATGGAGGAGAACATGGTAACCCACTCCAGTATTCTTGCCTGGAGAGTCCCATGGACAGAGGAGCCTCGCAAGGTACATTCTATAGGATCACAAAGAGTCAGACATAACTAAAGCAACTTAGCAAGCAAGCAAGCAAACTAACTCTAACTAACTCTAAGCAAACCTAACTCTAGGTAAACATAATGAAAATTTCATGTAGAATTAAAACCAAAGCAGTGCTTCTCTGGGCTCTTCCTGATTCTCTTGTGACTTGCTAAGAAGATACATTGGACTCCATGTTCAAAGTGCTTTGAGAACAATACTTTGTATAATAACATTTTATTTTCATGTAATAATGTTGTAGCACAATGACCCCAAATCAAAATTTTCTTTCAAGTATTTATGCATAAAACTGAGAAATATAGAGAAAGACTCTTTCCTATGTCTTCATGAATGAATCAAATGGTTGTGCCTACTATCTAATAGATCTGTATCAGTCACTGGAGATATGAGGACATATGACATACTTTCTATCCTCAAGACATATACTGGAACATACTTAAGAAAAGCAGATCATGAGAATTTCTAAAATGTACTAAATGTATTTCAGAGGCCTATTTCATGTGCTTCTCCTTCGTCTAAAATATCAGAACAAAGTATATAACATTCCAAATTTCTTTATAGTAAATATATAAAAAATACCATATTGTGTAAAACTGGACTGAACTTCTCTGAAAGTAACTCTTAAACATTTTAGGGACTTGCATAGAAACAACCTTCCAAGGTGAAAGTTCCAAAGGTGAGGAATGTACAACCTTCTGTAATATTCTATTGTGTATCTATTTCGCACAAATTATCCAATTCCTTCTTGAATTCATTTTTTTCAAGGACTTTCATATGCCTTTTGAAGTTTGTTATTTCAATGTAAAATAAAATTTATTTTCCTTTACATCCAAAGATGCACCAACATGTGTTTATTCCATGTGATACACTGATTAAACTCTCATGCCATCAGGACATGAAATGATCTTTCTTTTTCCTTATCCCATGGTTAAAAGGCACTGTATTCATCTAACTCTACTAAGGGTATTCCAGGTCGCGTATTGGTAAAGAACTGGACTGCCAATGCAGGAGACATAAGAGATGTATGTCCAATATCTGGGTGGAGCAGATCCCATGGAGGAGAACATGGTAACCCACTCCAGTATTCTTGCCTGGAGAGTCCCATGGACAGAGGAGCCTCGAAGGTACATTCTATAGGATCACAAAGAGTCAGACATAACTAAAGCAACTTAGCAAGCAAGCAAGCAAACTAACTCTAACTAACTCTAAGCAAACCTAACTCTAGGTAAACATAATGAAAATTTCATGTAGAATTAAAACCAAAGCAGTGCTTCTCTGGGCTCTTCCTGATTCTCTTGTGACTTGCTAAGAAGATACATTGGACTCCATGTTCAAAGTGCTTTGAGAACAATACTTTGTATAATAACATTTTATTTTCATGTAATAATGTTGTAGCACAATGACCCCAAATCAAAATTTTCTTTCAAGTATTTATGCATAAAACTGAGAAATATAGAGAAAGACTCTTTCCTATGTCTTCATGAATGAATCAAATGGTTGTGCCTACTATCTAATAGATCTGTATCAGTCACTGGAGATATGAGGACATATGACATACTTTCTATCCTCAAGACATATACTGGAACATACTTAAGAAAAAGCAGATCATCTTTACATATCACAGATTATGCAATGAGAAAAATTAATGTAAGTGAAATAAATGCACTGAAAGTGTCAGAGAGGATATGCCGTCCAGGCCAGGGATAGGCAAGACAGACTTCCTGGGGCAGATGGGCACTTAGCTGAAGCTTAGAGGACAGTCCTGGGAAATAGGAATGTCCTAGAAACCAGAGAGGATTACTAACAACTGTCATTGTCTGAGCACTGAATGCATACCCCTGTATGCCACATTTGTTCAATATGTATATAATCTTATTTAATCTTTACAATAATCTGACAAAGTGGGGACAATTATTCCTATTTTAAAGAAAAGGAAATGGTAAATAACTTTTGCCAAGACAACTCTGCATTTAAATGATGTTTCCAAGAGTTGAACTAAAACTGTCGGACTCCAGTGATTATGTTCATTAGGACTCAGTTCAACTTCATTACTTAATCATTTAATTATTATCTTTTATGTCATAGCCACTGACCCTTTGGTTCTAGAGAAATGAAGGCAAATAAGATTGAGTCATTGCCTGGAAGGAACTCATTAGTGTGGCTCATTCTATCACTGTATTGCCTTCCCATTTTGAATAACAGAAGAAGTCAATTTAGTTTAAAAAATGTGTTCATTCAGTTTTCAAAATGTATAACAGGTATACTTTAGTTCATTGCAATTAATAATTTGGGGATGTGCTTAATTGTTACTATGTGATTTTAATAACCTCTCATAGCCTTGTTTATAAGCTATTCTCTATATAACATTTAAATCATTCTATAATTTTCTCCTATTTTATTTTCTTGACAGGTCCCATGGTACTTAGCAATTTATATCTAACATATAAACTAACATCAAAAAACATCACTGATGCTAATTTGAAGGTATTATTATTATTATTATAAATAGGCTTTCCAACTCTTTAACAGGGCTGTTACATTTTAAAAATTCAGTGTAGATGATTATTACTTTACTTGCTTCAAGGCTCCCGTACTTTATTTCCCCAATTCAGACGATAATATATATAACTTGAAAGTTTTCAACTTAAATCTCCTGTTATTATGATGTGATTCCACACACATTTGTAAACACATACTTTAGAGCCATGGCTTGCCTAAGGGACCAGTTACTGAAAATTATGGTAGTGGACAAGGCCAACCTGTGTAGTGCTGAGATACTGAGTATTTATTTTCTCTCAGAAGAGAGGTTTTTATCCCTGTAATCTCAGCATGGAAAAGGATAAGGGCCAGTATAAATAACAGAATCCCTTTCCTGTGCACCTGAAACTCTCACAACATTGCTAATCGGCTATACTCCAATATAAAATAAAAAGAAACAAATAAGTCTAGGTATCCTAAAAAATGTGGTAAAATGACATACTTCTGTAACTGTATAGCATTTTCATTTATATCATTCTTGGTGTGGAGCTCTGGAGTTGTTGTTTGTCTTTCTTTTATTTTCACATAGAACTTCATATTTTGATGGCCTCATTCTTTCCTTTTATTTATGATGGGAAAGCTACTCAGTCTCAATTGTCTTATGAAACACACCTCTTCTTCATCAGAAGCACTTTTATAAATAAGCAACTGATGTCAGGATCCAGTTGAAGCCGTGTTCTAGTCTATTTTCATAATATAATTTTCAGTAACTACAAATAATAATTATATTCCCTTTTGGATCACTTCCTCACAGATGTTTTTTTCCTTTTTATAAGCAAAAGTTGTTATAAAATACACGCTTGTGCACAAGAAAAGCAAGTGAGATCCTAACCGTTTTGTAATCTAGAACAGGTCCTTGAGGTTGTTTGGTTTGAAAGTGGCTCCTTTGAGCATGGGGTTGAACCTGAACATGTGTGTTCTTAGCCAGCATATGGACCATTATACTAAGACACCCATATACAGGTAATGGAATCCTTTTCACACATGAGTTAGATTGGGTTTTTGTATGGAGAGGTTTCCTCCCTCCTGAGCCTGGCTGCCATTTCCCTCATCATTCCATCTCTCCTGGCTGTCACAGAGCCTCTGTTTGAGATCCCCAGGTCATAACAGAAAACTCTCATTGGCTGTCTATTTTGCATATGGTAATACAAGTCTCCCTGTTACTCTCTCCTAACATCTCACCCAGTCCTCCCTCACCCTGTCCCCACCTGCCACCTAGAGAACAGTCCGTAAGTCTGTTTTCTATGTCTGTTTATCTGATACTGCTCTGCAAGTACATGCATCAGTACCATCTTTCTGGATTCCATATATATGTTTTAGTATATGATATTTGCCTTTCTCAATATAAACATTTCATTGTTGTTTAAGTCACCCCATCTGTGGTATCTTTCTATTGTAGCAGCCTCTATAATATACTAACCCATTGTTGACATCCAAATCTTCAGTTCTCCTCTCCAGGCTTAAACATGAAACACTAATTTTCTTCTGGCCCTGACATTGTTTTGGTCTTTGCAATGCTTTTTAATCCTCTCAACGTCTTCATTACAGTCATCACTTCCATAGGGACTGTGGGAATAGGCCCCAGTGTTCTCTATTGTTTAAGACCTGACAGTCAAAGACTCATAGTAAATCAGAAATTCACCCAGATTTCCACTGAAAGAGATCACCTGCAAACAGGCCTTGAGATATTTTAGAAGCTCTGTCTTAACATACATCATTGGATTCACCTTAATCTTCATGCAAGTATCTTTGTTTATTACAGCATCCTGACCTTTCCCTTCAAACCAGTTATCAAAATATTTAATTATTTAACTGCTGAACTATTTGCAACATGCTATAAAATATAGTTTTCAGTAATATATATTGCCTCTAGCATATACTTTGAAATGGTATTTTCAGGATAAGAGAAAAACAAGATACTCATTTAAAATTGTGTGAGGCTAATAGTATCTAGTAGAGTAACATGTAATGCACTGAAATGAATGTTACAGCGCTTTGGTATTTGAGAAACAAATTGTTTAATAATCATTTCATTCTACATGAACTTGTACTCTTGCCTTTTATAAGATGAGCATGATTTGAAATATTTGTTTTGAGTAACCTATGCAGTTAAGTTTTGATTCTTGTAAACATTCTGATAGGTAAATATGTAGATTTGAACTTTTCTCCTTGGCTGTCACAGAGCCTCTGTTTGAGATCCCCAGGTCATAACAGAAAACTCTCATTGGCTGTCTATTTTGCATATGGTAATACAAGTCTCCCTGTTACTCTCTCCTAACATCTCACCCAGTCCTCCCTCACCCTGTCCCCACCTGCCACCTAGAGAACAGTCCGTAAGTCTGTTTTCTATGTCTGTTTATCTGATACTGCTCTGCAAGTACATGCATCAGTACCATCTTTCTGGATTCCATATATATGTTTTAGTATATGATATTTGCCTTTCTCAATATAAACATTTCATTGTTGTTTAAGTCACCCCATCTGTGGTATCTTTCTATTGTAGCAGCCTCTATAATATACTAACCCATTGTTGACATCCAAATCTTCAGTTCTCCTCTCCAGGCTTAAACATGAAACACTAATTTTCTTCTGGCCCTGACATTGTTTTGGTCTTTGCAATGCTTTTTAATCCTCTCAACGTCTTCATTACAGTCATCACTTCCATAGGGACTGTGGGAATAGGCCCCAGTGTTCTCTATTGTTTAAGACCTGACAGTCAAAGACTCATAGTAAATCAGAAATTCACCCAGATTTCCACTGAAAGAGATCACCTGCAAACAGGCCTTGAGATATTTTAGAAGCTCTGTCTTAACATACATCATTGGATTCACCTTAATCTTCATGCAAGTATCTTTGTTTATTACAGCATCCTGACCTTTCCCTTCAAACCAGTTATCAAAATATTTAATTATTTAACTGCTGAACTATTTGCAACATGCTATAAAATATAGTTTTCAGTAATATATATTGCCTCTAGCATATACTTTGAAATGGTATTTTCAGGATAAGAGAAAAACAAGATACTCATTTAAAATTGTGTGAGGCTAATAGTATCTAGTAGAGTAACATGTAATGCACTGAAATGAATGTTACAGCGCTTTGGTATTTGAGAAACAAATTGTTTAATAATCATTTCATTCTACATGAACTTGTACTCTTGCCTTTTATAAGATGAGCATGATTTGAAATATTTGTTTTGAGTAACCTATGCAGTTAAGTTTTGATTCTTGTAAACATTCTGATAGGTAAATATGTAGATTTGAACTTTCCTAGGAAACATTACTATCTTAATAATACCTTTCAAATCTTTAAAGAGATAATGTAAGCAAATAAAATTGTTAACTTCATCCCAATTTTACATACATTTGTGAATTATAAAAAGATAGGTCAAATTAACAAAAAGTCACAAATATAATAAAGTAATTTTTCACATCAGACTAGTAGAGAAGAAAAACATAAAAAGCTTCTGAACCTATTAGACTTATTGTGACTCCTCATATTAAATAAAATGAATAATAAAATGCCTAGACAAGTTCATAATACAAAGTAGACTGTTAATATTTAGCAATCATGATCCCATTTTTGAAAATTACATATATATATATTGTTGTTGCTGCTTTTCAGTTGCTACATCATGTCCAACTGTTTGTCACCCATGCACTGTAGTTCGACCGGCTCCTCTGTCGCTGGAGTTCTCCAGGCAGGAGTACTGGATTTGGTAGCTATTCCCTTCTCCAGGAAATCTTTCCAACCTAGGGATCAAACCCAGGTCTCCCTCATTGTAGGCAGATTCTTCAGTGTCTGAGTCATCAGGAAAGCCCCAATATATTACAAAGATCTTTAATTATTTTCTAAATTACTAATTACAAGATACATAGGAGACATAAAATTAGATGCATATCATTTTTGAATATTTACTGTCTATGACATTGCTATTAACATAATTTGAACAACATAGATTAAAGTCAAACTCTGATTAATGCCTTTGTTTTGATATCAACACATTAATTATGCCTCAACTTTAACTTTCATGGAGACATATAAATATACATATGTACTTTAGATGCTATGTTCTAGTGAAACATATTATGTTTAATTATGTAAAAATATTATAAAGATATAGATCGAACTGAGAAATGTAAAGTCAAAACAATATCTAAATACTAAAGAATATACAGCATGCTCTGTTATGAAGTCATTAATTATTGTAATAAATCAAGAAGATTTTGTTTTTTGTCCCAGTGAAAGATAAAGGAAATATATAACTCTGAAATCATAACATTAGTGTATATTTATTTAAAATTGGGATAAATAGAAATATCTGATATTTTAATAGTTGTAGTTTTTAGTGGACAGAATTCTTAAAATAATCTATTATGTAACTAGGAAATTTTACTATATCATACATTTTTATATGAATCTGCTCAATAAAGATGATATATTTATTATTTCAGACCTGAATTAATAAAAGCATGTTATACTCATACTTGAAGTGTGGAAGTGAGGTGAACAAAGAATAATTTCCTCATAATTATAAAGTGATAAGTTCTATACAAATTTATGCTACTTAGAACATTTATATGTATTAAAAATTGTGTACATTGCATGTATACTTCCCATTCTTTTTTAAATGGAGAAATATAGTGTAAAAATCTTGGTTTGTGATTTTTCTGTCTTACACCATTGGATTATAGGATATCAATGAGGACATTATAAAACATAGTTCAAGATGTGACTTATCTAACAGAACATAATTACTTTTCAGATTGATTGTCTTGATTTCTCCCAGAAAAGTTTATCCGAATCTTTCATGGATAAACCACAGAATGCCTTTGTGAAACCATAAGCACTTACTTAAACGTAAAGTTTTAGCTGAGCCTCACAGAGAAATTAAATCTCAAAACAGAGATTTAGCCAAGCAGTGGAGTAAATACTTTCATCAAACTTCTCAAAATGAATCTTTAACTTTACTTCAACACACTTCAAATAATAGAAGGGATGTAGTGTGGTATTTTAATCTCAATTACCAAACCCTTCATATAAAAGCAGAAATCAAGATGATCTGACAGCTTGATTTTAGGCTTGAAAAAGTCAAGTAAATGGCCTATAGATCTGACATACCATCTCAAACTGGAGTTTTTTGAAACATCACACATTCCATGAAATTTAAATTTTCATGGAATCCATTCCTAATAACTGAAGTCCAGAAACATTACAGAAGAGTTTATTAAGGTAGGATCTCAAATTTGAGCGATAGTTATAAATACTAAAGAATATACAGCATGCTCTGTTATGAAGTCATTAATTATTGTAATAAATCAAGAAGATTTTGTTTTTTGTCCCAGTGAAAGATAAAGGAAATATATAACTCTGAAATCATAACATTAGTGTATATTTATTTAAAATTGGGATAAATAGAAATATCTGATATTTTAATAGTTGTAGTTTTTAGTGGACAGAATTCTTAAAATAATCTATTATGTAACTAGGAAATTTTACTATATCATACATTTTTATATGAATCTGCTCAATAAAGATGATATATTTATTATTTCAGACCTGAATTAATAAAAGCATGTTATACTCATACTTGAAGTGTGGAAGTGAGGTGAACAAAGAATAATTTCCTCATAATTATAAAGTGATAAGTTCTATACAAATTTATGCTACTTAGAACATTTATATGTATTAAAAATTGTGTACATTGCATGTATACTTCCCATTCTTTTTTAAATGGAGAAATATAGTGTAAAAATCTTGGTTTGTGATTTTTCTGTCTTACACCATTGGATTATAGGATATCAATGAGGACATTATAAAACATAGTTCAAGATGTGACTTATCTAACAGAACATAATTACTTTTCAGATTGATTGTCTTGATTTCTCCCAGAAAAGTTTATCCGAATCTTTCATGGATAAACCACAGAATGCCTTTGTGAAACCATAAGCACTTACTTAAACGTAAAGTTTTAGCTGAGCCTCACAGAGAAATTAAATCTCAAAACAGAGATTTAGCCAAGCAGTGGAGTAAATACTTTCATCAAACTTCTCAAAATGAATCTTTAACTTTACTTCAACACACTTCAAATAATAGAAGGGATGTAGTGTGGTATTTTAATCTCAATTACCAAACCCTTCATATAAAAGCAGAAATCAAGATGATCTGACAGCTTGATTTTAGGCTTGAAAAAGTCAAGTAAATGGCCTATAGATCTGACATACCATCTCAAACTGGAGTTTTTTGAAACATCACACATTCCATGAAATTTAAATTTTCATGGAATCCATTCCTAATAACTGAAGTCCAGAAACATTACAGAAGAGTTTATTAAGGTAGGATCTCAAATTTGAGCGATAGTTATAAAGTATGACCGATGGAAATTGCTTATTGAGATTCTGATAAGTGTCCCTCTCGGCCATCTATGCATCTTCTTCGGAAAAGAAGAGAGTAAGGAAACTATGAGTGGTAAACCTTGAGGGCAATTAAATATTTATTTTTTAATTAATTTTATTGGAGTATAGTTGTTTTACAATATTGTGCAATTTCTGCTGTACAACAACGTGAATCATCTATACTTATAGATATATCCCCACTTTTTGTTGGATTTCCTTCCCAATTTACAGCACCAAAGAGCACTAAGGACAGTCCCTGTGCAATGCTTTAGGTTCTCATTAGTTATCTGTCTAATACACAGTAGTATATATATGTCAATCCCATTCTCCCAGTTCATCCTAACCCTCCTTTCCCTGACCCCATATCCATATGTCCATTCTTAATGCCCGTGTCTCTATTTCTCCTTTGCAATAAGTTCATCTGTGTTGTTTTCCTAGGTCCAGATACAAGTGGAAGTCAAATATTTTTCTATGGAATTAGATATATCGGCCCTTAATAGTACACATAATCCATGAGAATTTGATAAAGTGTTCCAGCAGGAATTACAAAATACCACTACCTAAGGAAAGTTCTCTTATGTCTGATGAGATATCATCTTTTCACAATAATGCTTTGGAAAATATCCTCAAAAAATGATAAGAACTGGAAATCAAGTAGCTAATCAAACACCACCATAGGAGATACATTGAAAGGAATATGTTACAGTGAGAAAGGAAAAAAAGAACTAAATTAAAAACTCATTTTGATTATTGATTCTATAGAGAAGAAAAAAGGCATAATATTTATTTCTCTAAATCTGTGGAGTAAATACATATCTATTTGGCCCTAAAGTTGAGATTGGTAATAATAATACAATAAATTGTGCTCATTAGCAGAATTTAATATACATTGAATTGCTTGGTGTTTCAGGAGAGATGGATTTTTAGGAAACCATGTTATATTCTTGAGTCTACTGCTTGATGACAGACGATAGTTAAGAAAGTCAGATAAAATAGTTGATATAAAAAATACTGTGAAAAGTTGAAAGTATTGTGCAAAGTTTGCATTTTCTATTAAAATGGCTTGGGTGTTATCTAGCTGTGAGTTCCTATGATTTTGCCAGTGGCCCTTAATTATACAGAGCAATCTAATTGAGTCTTATGCTGATGTGACCAGAAGTCATCGTTTTACTCAAGACAGTTTTCTGTAGAGCAGGATGGTTTACAACTACTATAGTGGAAAAGTATTAGTTGTTTTACAATATTGTGCAATTTCTGCTGTACAACAACGTGAATCATCTATACTTATAGATATATCCCCACTTTTTGTTGGATTTCCTTCCCAATTTACAGCACCAAAGAGCACTAAGGACAGTCCCTGTGCAATGCTTTAGGTTCTCATTAGTTATCTGTCTAATACACAGTAGTATATATATGTCAATCCCATTCTCCCAGTTCATCCTAACCCTCCTTTCCCTGACCCCATATCCATATGTCCATTCTTAATGCCCGTGTCTCTATTTCTCCTTTGCAATAAGTTCATCTGTGTTGTTTTCCTAGGTCCAGATACAAGTGGAAGTCAAATATTTTTCTATGGAATTAGATATATCGGCCCTTAATAGTACACATAATCCATGAGAATTTGATAAAGTGTTCCAGCAGGAATTACAAAATACCACTACCTAAGGAAAGTTCTCTTATGTCTGATGAGATATCATCTTTTCACAATAATGCTTTGGAAAATATCCTCAAAAAATGATAAGAACTGGAAATCAAGTAGCTAATCAAACACCACCATAGGAGATACATTGAAAGGAATATGTTACAGTGAGAAAGGAAAAAAAGAACTAAATTAAAAACTCATTTTGATTATTGATTCTATAGAGAAGAAAAAAGGCATAATATTTATTTCTCTAAATCTGTGGAGTAAATACATATCTATTTGGCCCTAAAGTTGAGATTGGTAATAATAATACAATAAATTGTGCTCATTAGCAGAATTTAATATACATTGAATTGCTTGGTGTTTCAGGAGAGATGGATTTTTAGGAAACCATGTTATATTCTTGAGTCTACTGCTTGATGACAGACGATAGTTAAGAAAGTCAGATAAAATAGTTGATATAAAAAATACTGTGAAAAGTTGAAAGTATTGTGCAAAGTTTGCATTTTCTATTAAAATGGCTTGGGTGTTATCTAGCTGTGAGTTCCTATGATTTTGCCAGTGGCCCTTAATTATACAGAGCAATCTAATTGAGTCTTATGCTGATGTGACCAGAAGTCATCGTTTTACTCAAGACAGTTTTCTGTAGAGCAGGATGGTTTACAACTACAGAAAAGCACAACTATAGTGAAGTAAGCAGTTATTCAAACGTATTTTACAACTGCACTGCTGTTCAAAATATTTTCCACTGCTGAATATTTGTCCCTTGGGCTTTAGCTAAAAAATAAGAAAATCAGCTTTCTTTAAAGTATAATGTTTTCTATCAGTGGTGGTTATTGGATTGCTTTCTTTACATAACTATCAACAAGAAACTTGTGGTGTGCAAAATAAAGTATTCTTTCTTGCCAAGACATAATTTCTTTTCCAAATTGAAGTTGTAATTCAAAGTTCTGGCCAAAAGCAACTGTATTTTGCAAAGTTCCAAAAGTTAACAAAGTAAAGCTAAATGATAAAACCATTAGTGGATGATGCTTTCAGTTGTGCTTTTAGTTACTTTAGCAGATGCAATATTCACTTCTTTTCACAGTAAATTAGATATGCAATTACTAAACACAAGAAGTAGATTTAAATTATGTAAAATGGTTTTTATAAGATTAATTATGAACAGAGAAGTAATATGTGCCAATATTGAAATAGCACTACCATGGGGACATTCAGAGCTAAATGATTAAATTAGCCTTGTGGCTAGATGATAACTACTGTGCAGTCACCAAATTAGTAAAATGCAGGAATCAAGAATCAAGTCTTTCTTTAAATAAGAAGACTGATAGTGTTTTACACCTTTATGTGGCAATGTTTGATTTTATCTATGATGAATTTTTCTTTCATATTTTGCTTGATTTTCCTATGAGAGATTGGTATTTTTAGCAGAATTTAATATACATTGAATTGCTTGGTGTTTCAGGAGAGATGGATTTTAGAAACCATGTTATATTCTTGAGTCTACTGCTTGATGACAGACGATAGTTAAGAAAGTCAGATAAAATAGTTGATATAAAAAATACTGTGAAAAGTTGAAAGTATTGTGCAAAGTTTGCATTTTCTATTAAAATGGCTTGGGTGTTATCTAGCTGTGAGTTCCTATGATTTTGCCAGTGGCCCTTAATTATACAGAGCAATCTAATTGAGTCTTATGCTGATGTGACCAGAAGTCATCGTTTTACTCAAGACAGTTTTCTGTAGAGCAGGATGGTTTACAACTACAGAAAAGCACAACTATAGTGAAGTAAGCAGTTATTCAAACGTATTTTACAACTGCACTGCTGTTCAAAATATTTTCCACTGCTGAATATTTGTCCCTTGGGCTTTAGCTAAAAAATAAGAAAATCAGCTTTCTTTAAAGTATAATGTTTTCTATCAGTGGTGGTTATTGGATTGCTTTCTTTACATAACTATCAACAAGAAACTTGTGGTGTGCAAAATAAAGTATTCTTTCTTGCCAAGACATAATTTCTTTTCCAAATTGAAGTTGTAATTCAAAGTTCTGGCCAAAAGCAACTGTATTTTGCAAAGTTCCAAAAGTTAACAAAGTAAAGCTAAATGATAAAAACCATTAGTGGATGATGCTTTCAGTTGTGCTTTTTAGTTACTTTAGCAGATGCAATATTCACTTCTTTTCACAGTAAATTAGATATGCAATTACTAAACACAAGAAGTAGATTTAAATTATGTAAAAATGGTTTTTATAAGATTAATTATGAACAGAGAAGTAATATGTGCCAATATTGAAATAGCACTACCATGGGGACATTCAGAGCTAAATGATTAAATTAGCCTTGTGGCTAGATGATAACTACTGTGCAGTCACCAAATTAGTAAAATGCAGGAATCAAGAATCAAGTCTTTCTTTAAATAAGAAGACTGATAGTGTTTTACACCTTTATGTGGCAATGTTTGATTTTATCTATGATGAATTTTTCTTTCATATTTTGCTTGTATGTATTCTGACAAAATTATAAGACATAATAGAAACTTTGTCTAGTTACCTCGGACTTGGTTTCACAGTCTTACTAAGGTTTACTTTAGTTGAGGTTTAAGTTAGTACTCTTTGAACCAACCTAGATGAATTGCATATTTTAATTTTTATAAACCCCACTTTATATACGTCAACTACAAACTACAAACTGGCATTTACCAATTACATTGCCAATGACTAAACAACAAGGACATTTGCCTTCTGCCTCTGCAGAGACCAGACCCTGTGTTATTGAGAGCTGCTGACCTTCAATACCCCTGAAGGAGATCAGGGTGGGGCAGAGGCACTCTGTGCTCCATGATAGGGTAGGTCTTTGATAGGTTAATGCCTTTTATGAACAACCTTTATTATCTCAATCCTTACATCTCCTCACATCTAGAAAAGCACTAAATTCCTTCATGATGAAATTAGATCCAAATGATTAACTGAAAACCCTTTGTAAAATGACTATTTAATGATATTGAACTCCCCCTTTTCAAAATCTTATATATTGATCCTCCTCCTGCTGCTTCTTTGGAGCAGTCTCTCAGAGCTATCTGGTGTGCTGCCTCCTGGGCTGCAGTCCTAATTATGTCCCAAATAAAGCTCAACCACAACACCCAAGTTGTTCATCTTTTTTCACTCGACAATGTATTTCCACTTTCTTAGTCGTAAAAACATATTTTATCTGTGGGAAACTGGAGGTATTGTAAAAATGATTGTGATCTCCATTGCAGCTAGATATCAATCACTAGACATGTATCTCTGTAGGTTTCAACCATGACTATGTTGTTCAATGTGATTTTCCAGCAGGTGCAACAGCTGACAAATTTGTTCTATGAATTATTAAATTATATTACAGGATATATTATCATTTAATAAGAAATATGGTGTAAAACAAATGCCTCCTTTGCTCTAACATAGTTCCTGTGACATAAAAAAACCCTCCCATTTATACATTCTCATCCTAATATTTACCCATATGCTCTATTGTACTATAATCAGCTTTATTTAAATAAAATTCTAAAATTTCACAGTGAAGCAATTCAAAAATCATTAAATTAAAAAATTACATTTAAATCATTCTAAAAAAGTAGATTTTTAAAAAATTTATTAACTGACCACTGTTGAGTGTCTATTATAAAGCACCTACTGTAAAAGCTTAAAAAGCACTGTTGTTTAAGTTGAGTGGGGCTTTGAACATGAATTGCATATTTTAATTTTTATAAACCCCACTTTATATCGTCAACTACAACTACAAACTGGCATTTACCAATTACATTGCCAATGACTAAACAACAAGGACATTTGCCTTCTGCCTCTGCAGAGACCAGACCCTGTGTTATTGAGAGCTGCTGACCTTCAATACCCCTGAAGGAGATCAGGGTGGGGCAGAGGCACTCTGTGCTCCATGATAGGGTAGGTCTTTGATAGGTTAATGCCTTTTATGAACAACCTTTATTATCTCAATCCTTAACATCTCCTCACATCTAGAAAAGCACTAAATTCCTTCATGATGAAATTAGATCCAAATGATTAACTGAAAACCCTTTGTAAAATGACTATTTAATGATATTGAACTCCCCCTTCTCAAAATCTTATATATTGATCCTCCTCCTGCTGCTTCTTTGGAGCAGTCTCTCAGAGCTATCTGGTGTGCTGCCTCCTGGGCTGCAGTCCTAATTATGTCCCAAATAAAGCTCAACCACAACACCCAAGTTGTTCATCTTTTTTCACTCGACAATGTATTTCCACTTTCTTAGTCGTAAAAACATATTTTATCTGTGGGAAACTGGAGGTATTGTAAAAATGATTGTGATCTCCATTGCAGCTAGATATCAATCACTAGACATGTATCTCTGTAGGTTTCAACCATGACTATGTTGTTCAATGTGTTTTTCCCAGCAGGTGCAACAGCTGACAAATTTGTTCTATGAATTATTAAATTATATTACAGGATATATTATCATTTAATAAGAAATATGGTGTAAAACAAATGCCTCCTTTGCTCTAACATAGTTCCTGTGACATAAAAAAACCCTCCCATTTATACATTCTCATCCTAATATTTACCCATATGCTCTATTGTACTATAATCAGCTTTATTTAAATAAAATTCTAAAATTTCACAGTGAAGCAATTCAAAAATCATTAAATTAAAAAATTACATTTAAATCATTCTAAAAAAGTAGATTTTTAAAAAATTTATTAACTGACCACTGTTGAGTGTCTATTATAAAGCACCTACTGTAAGAAGCTTCTTCTAGGCTCTGAGAGATACCAGAAAACAGAGAAGACATCTGAAATTTACATTATAAATATAGAAAATGAACAAGGAAATTATTAGATGATATTGTTGGGGAGATGGAAGTAAGAAACAGGAAAACAAAAGAGAAATAGAACAAGAAGTTGATGGAGGAGAGGGAATGGATTTTGCAATTTAAAGTAGTCAGAAAGGACTTACTTAGCATTTAAACAACGACCTAAAAAAGAGGCGGGATAGCTTTAGTGATATCTGGAGAAAGAATGTTCTGGAAAGTAGGAAACACAGTGTGAAGCTCCTGAGGTAGGAACATTCCTTGCATGGTCCAAGTTTAAAAAGGAGGTTAATGTGGCAATATATTTGTAAATGAAGTGGGGGCTAATAAGAGATGAGAGAGAAGAAAGAAATGGTCTGAGGATAATGGGGTAACGGGGCCAGTCATCAAAGGAGGAGACCTTTAAAATCATTCAAAAGGCTTAGGAGTAGAAAGATATTTGGAGTCATTAAACCCTGTGGAGCACACAAGTGACAGGCACTGACTTAAGACATTTTTTTTTTTTTTCTTAGTTGAATAGATAACTCTCTACATGTGTGTATGGATATGTGTGTGTGTATATAATTATCACAATTAAATAGATGATTATTTTCTTTAAAGTTTTATGTATTTAATTGCTTTATATTCAAATAACAACTACCACAGCACTTAGTGATAGTTACTCAGTCGTGTCTGACTCTTTGAGTAGAGTTATAGCTCGCCAGGCTCTTCTGTCCATAGGATTGTCCAAGTAAGAATACTGGTGTGGGCTGCCATTTCCTTCTCCACCACAGCACGTAAAGAATTTAAAAGATCATTCTGGCTGCTTTTCTAACAATAAAATTTAGGGCAATGAATAGAACAACAGGGAAAACAATGAGGTGTTTATAGCAACAATCTAGCTGAAAGCACACAGGGACTTAGACAAGAGCAGTAGCAGTAGAGATATTTGATAGTGATCAGATCCCGGTATTTTGAAGACAGTTTCAATTGTCTGGATGATGTAAAAGAAAGAGAAGAATCAAAAGTGATAGCAAGGTGTTTGGCATAAGCAAATAAAAGAAAGGGCTTGTACTTCAGAGAGAGGAAGACTTGGGAAAGACAGGATAGAAAGATGCATACAGAATTTGGGGGGTATATTTAGAAAAGGAGTATTTCCTGCTGTGTCAGTAAATGAGGATGTCACAGAATCACAGTGATACTGGCCCTCAAAATGTGAATTTTTGAGCCCAGAAGGTGCCTAGGAAAAACAGTACCTGCCATCTGGTAGTCATCAGGCAGCAGCCACTCCTTACATTGAGCACTGAGGAGCTTAAAGGGATGTGAGAAACACAAGATACTGGCCCAAGATAGGTCAAATGCACAAGAAAGGAATGATTTCAGTGAGCTCAGACTGTTGCATTTTTCCACACATAAAAAAGTGCTAAATTCCTTAATTTGAGATATTTTGTTTTTGTCCATCTGATAAGCACAGAATAGAATAGTTAGGTAGTTGTAAAGTCCTAGTAGGGGACTGTAGGTAGAAGGGTAAAACCTTGGAAAAGCTGGGAGGCCAGTAAGTTAATGATAACTCAAGAAAGCTGCTCCTTATTCAATAAAGCAGGAAGAGTTGGAAAAAGAGGAATTAATGATGTATACCTTACATCTGCATATACGTCTGCTTGAAGAAGGCAGTCTTCTATCCTCCTATATATATATTGCTGCCCATTCAATCATGAGCAGAGTTCCCGCCTGCCTGCTTGCACCTCTTACAAGCGCCCAACCTAATAAATCCCCTTCTTGCCTAACACACTGTTTCTCGCTGAATTCCTTCTGTGTTGAGGCATAGAAAATCTGAGCCTCAGTGGGTCCAGATGTTGGGTGAGTGCTGGATTAAGTCCTGGCCACATGGGTTCAAGTCCCAGACAGGGTTTTCGGCCGGAATTGAGTCCTGCCACGTGGGTTCGAGTCCCAAACAGGGTTTTGGCTGGGTTCAAGTCCCAGCCACGTGTGTTCAAGTCCCAAACTGAGTTTTGTGTTTAAGTCTCAATTCAAGGTAGAACACTTTCACATTTGCTAAGTTGTGTCTGACTCTGTGACACTTATGGACTGCAGCACACCAGGCTTCCCTGTCCTTCATTATCTCCCTGAGCTTGCTCAAACTCATGTCCGTTGAGTCAGTGATGTCATCCAACAGTCTCATCCTCTGTCACCCACTTCTCCTCCTGCCTTCTTTCCCAGCATCAGGGTCTTTTCCAATTAGTTGGCTTTTCACATCAGGTGGTCAAAGTATTGGAGCTTCATCTTCAACATCAGTCCTTCCAATGGGTATTCAGGATTGATTTTCATTAGGACTGACTGGTTTGATATCCTTGTATCCAAGGATTTCTCAAGAGTCTTCTCCAGCACTAGAGTTCAAAAGCATCAAATCTTTGGTGCTCAGCCTTCTTTATGGTCCCACTTTCACATCCATACATGACTACTAGAAAAACCATAACTTTGGCTATGTAGATCTTTGCTGATAAAATGACGTCTCTGCTTTTTAATACACTGTCTAGGTTTGTCATAACTTTCCTTCCAAAGAGAAAGCATCTTTTAATTCCATGGCTGCAGTCCCTGTCCACCGTGATTTTGGAGCCCAAGAAAACAATATCTGTCACCATTTTCACTTTTTTGCCCTTAAGTGATGGGACCTGACACCACAATCTTAGTTTATGTATGTTCAGTTTTAAGCTAGCCTTTCATTCTCTTCTTTCATACTCATCAAGAAGATCTTTAGTTCATCTTCACTTTCTGCCATTAGAGTGGTATCATCTGTATATCTGAGGTTGCTATTTCTCCCAGCAGTTTTAATTCCAGCTTGTGGTTGATCCAGTCAGGCATTTTGTATGATATATTCTGCATATGATTTAAATAAACAAAGCAGCAATATGCAGCCTTAAAGTATTCATTTCAACACTTTGAAATAGTCCTTTATTCCATGCCTAGTTCCATTGCTTCTTGACCTGCATACAGGTTTCTCAGGAGTGATGATATTTTTTTTCCACAAAAAATTAACAATAATCTTTTATGCTCAGACTACCTGTCCTTTGGTGCAAACTTCTAATTAACCTGACTCCTGCCCCCACCTCCTCAGAGCAATTCTCTCAGGGTTTGTACTTTTTTGAAACAGATGTTTGGTTGAAACTTGATCTTTATTTATTTTTTACTCTTTTTTTTTTGGCTGAACCAGATTTTAGTTGCAGGATGATCATGAGGTCTCAGTAGATACAAGGCATGTGGGATCCTACTGCCCCAACCTGGAATCGAATCTGCATCTCCTGAATTACAAACTAGATTCTTAACCATTGGCCCAGTGGGGAAGTCCCTTTCAGAGTATCTTGAGATGCTATCTCCCAGGCTTGCAGTCCTAAAAACCTCCAGTGAATAAAACATAAATCAGTTTTTAGGTTGTGACTCCTTTTTAGGTCAACAACATATAAGCTTGAAACATTTTTAAGACTATGAAATTGTAGTGGAAAAGAGTTGATCATATAATCCTGGCGTTGAGAAGGCAAGTTAGGCTGGAAATACAAAGCTAAGAGCCATTAGTTATAGAGAAAACTGTAAGACCACATGCTATCCCAGAGAGAGAGAAAGTATAAATAGAACAAGAAACAAACAAATAAATGCAGACCATTCTAAATAAAAAACTTTGAGAAAATGTGGAGTAACAGGCAACAAGATTTTTTTAAAAAAAAAATTTGCCAGTAATATATGCAAAATCAGGACAACAAGGTGAGAGAAATCAACTTTGTCAAATGGTAATGACAGGTCTAATATTGAGATATTATAAGATTGCTTTCCGTGAAGTGCTGGGGGCTTTTCCATGAAAAGCTTCATAGAAGCTGGCTTAAGAGAGAATGAGAAGAGAGAAATTACAGATTGAGATTTTAGAGGCAATTCTTTCCAGAAATTTTGTTACACAGGGAAGCAGAGAAAAATGCATAGAGAGACAAATAGACAAAAAGAGTTTTCATGGGTGATTGTTGTTTTAGTTTTCATCAAGAAAGGGTCTGCTTTTCATACATCTTTCAGTATAAGAAGGTGAAGAAAATGTCTAAAGATAAATTAAGAATATAACTCACTATGGTGAGTTCTACAAAGCAGAGTGAAAGAGGTTTTAGAAATAGTGGCAGATGGGTAATGAATCCAGAAGTGGACATTAAACAAGCTTGATTAGTGGTGGAAGCAAGGGGAGATGACCAGGCTGTCCTCATAATAATTCTCATTTTCACAGGATTCCCACATAACATGACTAAATCCTCAAATTTAAACATTTTTGTGCTTACTATTTTTTTTGTCTTGTATGTCTTCCCAAATACAGAAGTGCAGCTTATATTGACACTATTAATATTTGATATGTACCTTTGTTAATCTATGGGAAGAGTAGAGGTGTTACAGGTGAGTGATTTAGCAAAAATAAAAACTTAGTGCAAACTTTTCAAGTAACAGCAAATAAGATCTATATTTTGCATTTATTTTCTATCTTGTTCAGCATGTAGCATGAATATAATTTAAATATCCTGGTCCAGCAGCAGAGTTGATTTTGACAGGGAAATATAGGGGACAGGGTCTAGGGTAATCTGCAAGTTAAGGTAAAATATAGGAGTCTAAGAATTAATATATGATCATGACATACATACTTGGAGACAGATCTGCAGGATATGACCTTGTTACATAAATATACAGACAGGTGAGTTTGAGAAGGTGAAGGAAGTCTGACCTCAACAGCCCAGTCAAAAATCACCAAAATATTATCAATACATCTGTTGTAAAACATTAGAGCAAGACCTATGAGAAGAGTGCAGTTGAGCCAATGCATGAAAGAGAAAAGATTCTATAATGCATCACTGATAGCACAAGGATTCCTTAAACATTACCTCATTGTATCCAGAGTCTTCTATAAACATTCTGTATTTCTGTTTTATTTGCTTCTTTTTAAAATGCGTATCTTTATAGAAGACTCTCCACTACTTTCTAGTTTTTATTGTCTTAATTCACACTGAAACAATTTTTAAGCTCCATGTTTGATATTATACTAATTAAACTGACAGATGTTTTGAAAATTTTAAACTAAAGATTTGCTGTGATTGTGAACATATAGGATTAGGCAACTGGGGAGGTAAGGGGAGTGAGGTAGAATTCATTCTCCTACTTAAAGATGAATTAAGAATATAACTCACTATGGTGAGTTCTACAAAGCAGAGTGAAAGAGGTTTTAGAAATAGTGGCAGATGGGTAATGAATCCAGAAGTGGACATTAAACAAGCTTGATTAGTGGTGGAAGCAAGGGGAGATGACCAGGCTGTCCTCATAATAATTCTCATTTTCACAGGATTCCCACATAACATGACTAAATCCTCAAATTTAAACATTTTTGTGCTTACTATTTTTTGTCTTGTATGTCTTCCCAAATACAGAAGTGCAGCTTATATTGACACTATTAATATTTGATATGTACCTTTGTTAATCTATGGGAAGAGTAGAGGTGTTACAGGTGAGTGATTTAGCAAAAATAAAAACTTAGTGCAAACTTTTCAAGTAACAGCAAATAAGATCTATATTTTGCATTTATTTTCTATCTTGTTCAGCATGTAGCATGAATATAATTTAAATATCCTGGTCCAGCAGCAGAGTTGATTTTGACAGGGAAATATAGGGGACAGGGTCTAGGGTAATCTGCAAGTTAAGGTAAAATATAGGAGTCTAAGAATTAATATATGATCATGACATACATACTTGGAGACAGATCTGCAGGATATGACCTTGTTACATAAATATACAGACAGGTGAGTTTGAGAAGGTGAAGGAAGTCTGACCTCAACAGCCCAGTCAAAAATCACCAAAATATTATCAATACATCTGTTGTAAAACATTAGAGCAAGACCTATGAGAAGAGTGCAGTTGAGCCAATGCATGAAAGAGAAAAGATTCTATAATGCATCACTGATAGCACAAGGATTCCTTAAACATTACCTCATTGTATCCAGAGTCTTCTATAAACATTCTGTATTTCTGTTTTATTTGCTTCTTTTTAAAATGCGTATCTTTATAGAAGACTCTCCACTACTTTCTAGTTTTTATTGTCTTAATTCACACTGAAACAATTTTTAAGCTCCATGTTTGATATTATACTAATTAAACTGACAGATGTTTTGAAAATTTTAAACTAAAGATTTGCTGTGATTGTGAACATATAGGATTAGGCAACTGGGGAGGTAAGGGGAGTGAGGTAGAATTCATTCTCCTACTTTCAACCACATTTTAAACCTAAAATGATAAACTAATGCACTGCACTTGGACAAAAAAACCTGAGCAGAGAAGTACCCAGACAGAGATTTCAGTATATATTAGAGGTAGTGTTAGAAGTGAAGTTTCAATGTGGCAAAAGTGATTAGTTATTTAGAAATAAGATAAAACTGGTTTCTAGCTCAGTCTTACACCAAATTGCGTTCTAGAGGGATCAAAATTTAATACAAATTCATAACTTTAAATATAAAAAAGAAAATACAGGGGAATATCTCCTTATGTTGGAGAAAGGAATGCCTATAAGCACAGCAAGGAAAAGGTGATAAATTTTACCACAAAAAGATTGAAAACTTTAATAGGGTGAAAAAATAACACAGAGAAAAATAAAACAATTAACCCAAAGAAACCCTGAAATTTACTTGGAGCTCATATCACATAGGAAAAACATGTTTAACATTAAAAGATATCAAAATGATTGTGAACAAGTTCATAGAATAATAGCCAAAGCATATCTAAACAGATCATTGCTTCTGTTAGCTACTATGATTGCTTGTGGTGCATTAGAAAGAACTCCCCTTCCTCTAGCAGCAAGAACTCCATTAAAGCATACCCTTTCATAAGAGCCTTGATTTCAGCTTTAAATCAGCCCTTCAGCCGGGCATCCCTGGGTAGTGAATAGTCATAAGTTGCTCAGCTTCTTTTCATAACCAAATAATGCACATTAAAACAATGTGATGTTTCTCTTATCATATTGGCAAGACCAAAAGGCTTGGCAACACTAGATACTAGTGAAGTTGTAGGAAAATACATATTCTTAGCCTGTGTAGACGGTAGAATAAATTACTGAAGTGAAGGAAATTTTGGCAAATATCAAAATTTAAGAAAAATGTATTATTTGATTGAACTATTTCATGTCCATGCACTACCTGTATTTGTAATCTAATATCTCTGCACTACTTTCTAGTTTTTATTGTCTTAATTCACACTGAAACAATTTTTAAGCTCCATGTTTGATATTATACTAATTAAACTGACAGATGTTTTGAAAATTTTAAACTAAAGATTTGCTGTGATTGTGAACATATAGGATTAGGCAACTGGGGAGGTAAGGGGAGTGAGGTAGAATTCATTCTCCTACTTTCAACCACATTTTAAACCTAAAATGATAAACTAATGCACTGCACTTGGACAAAAAAACCTGAGCAGAGAAGTACCCAGACAGAGATTTCAGTATATATTAGAGGTAGTGTTAGAAGTGAAGTTTCAATGTGGCAAAAGTGATTAGTTATTTAGAAATAAGATAAAACTGGTTTCTAGC
Organism: Tragulus kanchil; assembly: GCA_022376925.1. Classification (NCBI taxonomy): domain Eukaryota; kingdom Metazoa; phylum Chordata; class Mammalia; order Artiodactyla; family Tragulidae; genus Tragulus; species Tragulus kanchil. The sequence continues at coordinate 127,537,358 of JAIOJX010000028.1, forward strand.
TCAGTCTTACACCAAATTGCGTTCTAGAGGGATCAAAATTTAATACAAATTCATAACTTTAAATATAAAAAAGAAAATACAGGGGAATATCTCCTTATGTTGGAGAAAGGAATGCCTATAAGCACAGCAAGGAAAAGGTGATAAATTTTACCACAAAAAGATTGAAAACTTTAATAGGGTGAAAAAATAACACAGAGAAAAATAAAACAATTAACCCAAAGAAACCCTGAAATTTACTTGGAGCTCATATCACATAGGAAAAACATGTTTAACATTAAAAGATATCAAAATGATTGTGAACAAGTTCATAGAATAATAGCCAAAGCATATCTAAACAGATCATTGCTTCTGTTAGCTACTATGATTGCTTGTGGTGCATTAGAAAGAACTCCCCTTCCTCTAGCAGCAAGAACTCCATTAAAGCATACCCTTTCATAAGAGCCTTGATTTCAGCTTTAAATCAGCCCTTCAGCCGGGCATCCCTGGGTAGTGAATAGTCATAAGTTGCTCAGCTTCTTTTCATAACCAAATAATGCACATTAAAACAATGTGATGTTTCTCTTATCATATTGGCAAGACCAAAAGGCTTGGCAACACTAGATACTAGTGAAGTTGTAGGAAAATACATATTCTTAGCCTGTGTAGACGGTAGAATAAATTACTGGAAGTGAAGGAAATTTTGGCAAATATCAAAATTTAAGAAAAAATGTATTATTTGATTGAACTATTTCATGTCCATGCACTACCTGTATTTGTAATCTAATATCTCTGCACATACATACGAGATGATGAAATTCATTGTAGGACTGTATGTTTTTTAAAAGACTTTTCTCTCTCTCTCTCTCTCTCTCTCTACCTCCCTCTCTAACTCTGCCTGTCTCTCTTTCTCTCCCTTTCTTTTTTCTTTCTTTCCTTGCTTCCTACCTCCCTTGAGGGTTCAATCCCTGGGTCAGAAAGATCCCCTAGTGAAAGAAATGGAAGCCCACTCTAGTGTTCTTGCCTGGAGAATCCCATGGAGAAAGAAAACTGGCAGGATACAGTCCACACAATCTCACAGAGTTAGACATGACTGAAGCAAGTTAGCACACATGCACAAACAGACATATCAGACGAAAATCAAAGTATAGTCTATCAAGGTATATTGTAGTCTTTATACCTTGAAATGTATGCTTTTCTGTTTTCTTTATAACAGTAAAAGATTATTTATAAAGCCTACTTTTAAAAAAAAATTTTTTTGGTCTCTTTTATTGGCCCTTCATTTATTTATTTTCATCCATCTTAATTCTTTGGCCTGTGTGGGTGTCTCATTGCAGTGGCCTCTCCTGTAGCAGAGTATTGGCTCTGGGCACATGTGCTCCAGAGCACTGGCTCCTAATTGGACACACCGACCCAGCTGCTCTGCAGCATGTGGGATCTTCCCATGCCAGGGCTTGAACCGGTGCCCCTTGCACTTCAAATCAGACTCTTTACCCACTGGACCACCAGGGAAGCTCCCTAAAGCCTACTTTTTAATGCACTGATATCTTCAAAATTTCTGCATAGATTTTTTATTATTTGATATCCTCAAAATTCTCAGAAGTGTTGGGAAATTTGCTTCTCTGTTAATGGTTTTGGCTTTCTTCTCTCTCCTTTCCTTTCCTCTTCCCCCCACCCCTTTTCCTCCTCCCCTCTTCCTTCTCCTCCCCCTTCTTTCCCTTATGCTTCCTCCTTCTCCTCCTCCACTTCCTCCTTTTCTTCTTCTTCTTAGGGCATCCTAGTTTATAAAATCAAATTTTCTGTCGTTGGCAGTCAAGGGATTCTGTTCAAGTATTATGCATACAGTTTTTGGAATAAATCTGTGATATTTAATTTACACTGGCATTCTTTCATTAATTCCAGATTTTTGATGTGATAAAGAATGAAAATTGCTATATAATTATCTTTATATAAAAAATAATGCTTAAATTGTATAAAATTCAGGTGTCTTAAGCATTATCCCTATTACCTACATCTGGAAGAAACATGTAAGGCTATATCATTCAATAGAATAAAATATAACATTATGAATAATTACTCAGATTATTCTTTAAGCTTCCCGTAAATAGTTTATTGGAATTTTCAGATAATTTCAGTTTTACCTATTTCTTCCAGCTAAAGTTTCTCAGACATGAATAAGTTTCAAGTAAAGACAAACCTCTTCTGTCAGTATCTTCAGTATAATTTTGCAATGTAGTTTTCCCTGAGGAGCTAAGGATACAAAGTCTATACAAGAGTAAATACACACTTGCAAAAATACATACATACCGACATAAACAAACACATAAAATTATATATTTTTCATTTTAAGTCCCCTTCACAATATCAGTACTCCCCTATTAAGGAAATGTGATGTTTTCCATATACTTACACACACACACACAACCCAGAAAACAGTATACAGTGACTGAGATTTACTGTTATCATTTTGGAATCTTTACAACTGCTAATTAATATAAATGGAATGAAAAAAAAAAAGGAAAGAAAAAATAAAAGAACTAATCAAAGTGACACAATGTAGCCTCAGCTTGGAGAGTACACTCAAATTCTTGTTCACCAGGCAATAGTGAGAGTATCTATGTATCAGTTTATTCTAGGAGGGTGAGGCAGAAGGAAATGAACAAGGTAAATTTACATGGTATACAGTAAGATTGCAACACAGAAAGCTACAAACATACTAGACTGTTACCCATAAGAATAATTTCTATGGCCTGCTTATGATTTGAATCAAAGTGTCAATATGGATATTGTCATGTATTTCAGATTAACATCATGGAGTCTTATTGACTCAGAGATATTTCAAAAAACTTTGAACAAATTCTGTTTTCTTGGAGATAGAGTAGCAGCCATGCATTCTGAGGTTATTTCCTAATGTGATCTAATGACTCTTTGTTTTTTGGTCAAGCTAAATAGCATTGTTTGTCAGTGTTTACAAATGTTGATTTATGCAGTTTCTTAGCAACTGGTATATGTTAATGGTGGCCTCTATTATCTAATGAGTATTGTGATTATATGAGACCAAAGAATAAATTCCAAAGCTATGGAACAACAAAGCATACATATTCTTTCAGTATGTTGTGTTTTTTCTTAACACAGTTATAAATATTCTTGATCAATAAAGCTAAAATCTAATATTTAATTATACATAATATATATATAAAATATTATCATTGCTAGAGGAATTTGCGTCTCATTAGAATCACTTTCCAACTAAAGCAAATAACTGATAAAATGAAAACAGATGAATTTTAAACAGTGTGATTGAAAATTACCGTTTTAAACTCTTTCTCAGACATGAATAAGTTTCAAGTGCAATTTTGTCAGTATCTTCAGTATAATTTTGCAATGAGGGGGCTAAGGATACAAAGTCTATACAAGAGTAAATACACACTTGCAAAAATACATACATACCGACATAAACAAACACATAAAATTATATATTTTTCATTTTAAGTCCCCTTCACAATATCAGTACTCCCCTATTAAGGAAATGTGATGTTTTCCATATACTTACACACACACACACAACCCAGAAAACAGTATACAGTGACTGAGATTTACTGTTATCATTTTGGAATCTTTACAACTGCTAATTAATATAAATGGAATGAAAAAAAAAAAGGAAAGAAAAAATAAAAGAACTAATCAAAGTGACACAATGTAGCCTCAGCTTGGAGAGTACACTCAAATTCTTGTTCACCAGGCAATAGTGAGAGTATCTATGTATCAGTTTATTCTAGGAGGGTGAGGCAGAAGGAAATGAACAAGGTAAATTTACATGGTATACAGTAAGATTGCAACACAGAAAGCTACAAACATACTAGACTGTTACCCATAAGAATAATTTCTATGGCCTGCTTATGATTTGAATCAAAGTGTCAATATGGATATTGTCATGTATTTCAGATTAACATCATGGAGTCTTATTGACTCAGAGATATTTCAAAAAACTTTGAACAAATTCTGTTTTCTTGGAGATAGAGTAGCAGCCATGCATTCTGAGGTTATTTCCTAATGTGATCTAATGACTCTTTGTTTTTTGGTCAAGCTAAATAGCATTGTTTGTCAGTGTTTACAAATGTTGATTTATGCAGTTTCTTAGCAACTGGTATATGTTAATGGTGGCCTCTATTATCTAATGAGTATTGTGATTATATGAGACCAAAGAATAAATTCCAAAGCTATGGAACAACAAAGCATACATATTCTTTCAGTATGTTGTGTTTTTTCTTAACACAGTTATAAATATTCTTGATCAATAAAGCTAAAATCTAATATTTAATTATACATAATATATATATAAAATATTATCATTGCTAGAGGAATTTGCGTCTCATTAGAATCACTTTCCAACTAAAGCAAATAACTGATAAAAATGAAAACAGATGAATTTTAAACAGTGTGATTGAAAATTACCTGATATTTAAAAATCTGAGGACACTCTTTGAACAATTTATTTCAGCTACTGTTGTTGCCATAACAACAATTTTACATAACACTGTACACTTTTTTCAAGTAATGTTTAAATATCTAGGGATATTTCTAAAAGATGAGAAAATTTAATAAAATAAAAAGTAAATGTTTCCATTAGAATATTCCATATCTTGTAATTAGAATAATAGCCTGAGACTGACATTTTAAATAACAATTAACATTGGTGAATTCTTAAAAGCTACTCAACAATTCCTGGTTGGTTTCTTTCTTCACTTATTTTTTCAGTAGATGTTTTAATGTTTTTGTTAAATGTAGCATAAGTCCCATTGGTATGACATATATTTATAATATGCATGATGATTGATGTATACACAGAGATTAGCCAAAATAGTCAGACAATAATCATTAACGGATATTATCAACCTAAGTTTATATAGCCAAATTTGGTTTTGAGTAGCTATTTTATTTTTTTAAGTTGGTTTTCTTTAAATTGGAAAATATTCCAAGTAGATTGAGCAAATTATTTTGAATAAAGTGTTATAATAACTAGATTCAATTATATTTTCAAATTAATGATGCTAATTTACCACAGTAAGATGATTAAAAGTTTCAGTTATTTTTTAAGTTGTCAGTATATTCTTATTTTCCATTTTTAATTATTAAAAAATGCACTTAATAATGTATCTCTTATAAAGCCTAATCAAATCGAAGTTTGATTTAGTTAATGGGATACTTACAGTACTTTTGAGGGAAGTCTAAAAACAAAAACAATCATATGGTTGATATAATGATTTTAATAATTTAAAGAGGACAAACTTTTGTACTACAAATGATTTTAGTAATTTAAAGAGGACAAACTTTTGTACTACATTTTTCCTGGAATTCTATATATATATCCATAACTGGGAAATTAAAAGAAGGTGAAAATAGTGTTTATCTGAATCTAGTATAAATAACTGTTTCATATACTTAATTTTTATTAAAAACCCATCATCTGAGTCTGGAGTTTAGGAGTTTACCATTCAGAAATGTTCAGACTATTTTGGAGTTCCTTTTGTTGTACTGACCATCAACATCCTAAATAAATAACCATTATCAACTTCTCTGATGGCTCAGATAGTAAAGAATATGCCTGCTGGAACTGGTTCAAGTAATGTTTAAATATCTAGGGATATTTCTAAAAGATGAGAAAATTTAATAAAATAAAAAGTAAATGTTTCCATTAGAATATTCCATATCTTGTAATTAGAATAATAGCCTGAGACTGACATTTTAAATAACAATTAACATTGGTGAATTCTTAAAAGCTACTCAACAATTCCTGGTTGGTTTCTTTCTTCACTTATTTTTTCAGTAGATGTTTTAATGTTTTTGTTAAATGTAGCATAAGTCCCATTGGTATGACATATATTTATAATATGCATGATGATTGATGTATACACAGAGATTAGCCAAAATAGTCAGACAATAATCATTAACGGATATTATCAACCTAAGTTTATATAGCCAAATTTGGTTTTGAGTAGCTATTTTATTTTTTTAAGTTGGTTTTCTTTAAATTGGAAAATATTCCAAGTAGATTGAGCAAATTATTTTGAATAAAGTGTTATAATAACTAGATTCAATTATATTTTCAAATTAATGATGCTAATTTACCACAGTAAGATGATTAAAAGTTTCAGTTATTTTTTAAGTTGTCAGTATATTCTTATTTTCCATTTTTAATTATTAAAAAATGCACTTAATAATGTATCTCTTATAAAGCCTAATCAAATCGAAGTTTGATTTAGTTAATGGGATACTTACAGTACTTTTGAGGGAAGTCTAAAAACAAAAACAATCATATGGTTGATATAATGATTTTAATAATTTAAAGAGGACAAACTTTTGTACTACAAATGATTTTAGTAATTTAAAGAGGACAAACTTTTGTACTACATTTTCCTGGAATTCTATATATATATCCATAACTGGGAAATTAAAAGAAGGTGAAAATAGTGTTTATCTGAATCTAGTATAAATAACTGTTTCATATACTTAATTTTTATTAAAAACCCATCATCTGAGTCTGGAGTTTAGGAGTTTACCATTCAGAAATGTTCAGACTATTTTGGAGTTCCTTTTGTTGTACTGACCATCAACATCCTAAATAAATAACCATTATCAACTTCTCTGATGGCTCAGATAGTAAAGAATATGCCTGCAATGCAGGAAACCTGGGTTCAATCTATGGATCAGGAAGATTGCCTGAAGAATTCCATGGACAATGAAGCCTAGTGGGCTATAGAGGTCCCAAAATGTAGGATATGACTGAGCATCTAACACCTTCACTTTCATCAGTTTACAAGCTATGATTATAAAATCTATGTTTGCAAAGTCACTCCTCAGAAGTGCATAAGTCAATTGATTTCAGAGGTCTACATATCATATAATCAAACTCATGTAGTAGAAAAGAATGAGGAAAGAGAATTTGAATTTAGAGAAGTTCTAAATGATTAAATGTATGGCTAACATTTAGTTAATATAGAATCAAATGCATTTCAACATTTCAGCACCATTTGTGTTCTGGGATGTGAGCTGCCGTTCTAACATTTTCCACTATAGGGAGCATAGTGATTTGCTATTTTCTAGGGGTACCATTCTACAAACAAACTGACGATGCAGGATGGCTGTGTAATGATGTGATAAATCAGTCAATTTGCAGCTGACAGAAAGTCATTAGTGTTGCTTTTATTTAATAAGGGGAATAAGAGGGTTTTTAAAGTTGAATTCCAGGTAATGGTTAAAGATAATTGAGTTGGTATTGAATTTTGCATAGAATGATAAACTGTAAGTCAATAAAACCACTAATCAAAAGTATAAAATATTTTAAAATTATTTTTTAGACATGTTCTCAGAAATTATTTAGAATTTAAGATTTATAGCATGACATTATTACAGTATTTTATATTGAACTTATTCTCTTAAATGTTCTGAACATACTTCAACAAAGTGATGTTCTCAAAATGACATTGTGCAAGGCTGTGTTTCCTTTATTTTCCTCTCCAAAGTGTATCAACAGCATCACATTTACCTACCATAAAATGTATTTTTATATAGTTTAACAACTTAGTATTTCTAACTTGATGCTAATATTTTTCACTTGACTTAACATTATGAGGTGTTTATATATATGTGTATCTATCTATCTGTCTATATATAATAATAATACAAATATGTAATGCGACAGAAACAGAGAAAATAAAGACCTCTTTCTTATATATTTTCTAACAGATTGTCTTGTGAATGTTTGCTTACTACATCAGTCATTCCAAAATTGAAAAATATTTTTCTTAGGAAATAATAAAATACAAGACTGTTGGTTCCAAGATAATTCATGAAACCAAATTTAGTGGACACTGGCCAAACAAATCCTACTAACGCTAAGTATTATCAGCACAAATCCTTTTTCTTAAATCGTATTTCTTTCTTTTTAAAATTTATGTATTTATTTTTGTCTATGCTAGATCTTCCTTGTGTTGTGCAGGCTTTAGCTAGTTGCAGAGATAGGGGACACTCTTCATTGTGATGCGGGAGGTTTCCATTGTGGTGGCTTCATTTGTGGTGGAACACAGGGTCTAGGTGTGGGCTTTAGTAGTTGTGGTATGTGGGCTCAGAGGTTGTGTTTCTCCGGCTCTAGAGCATAGGCTCAGTAGTCATGGTACACAGGCTTAGTTGCTCCTCAGCACGTGGAATCCTCCTGTATCAGGGGTATAACCCTTGTCCCCTGAAGCAAGCAGGCAGATTCCTTTCCACTGTGCCACCAGGGAAATCCTAAACTTTTTTTCTTTTTACAACTTTCCATCCTTATTCTCTATTTCTTTTATTATTTTTCATTCCTCTGGAAAATACATTGGAGCCAATGTGTTTCATATCAGTCTTCATAGGTAGTAAGTTGCTTCCCTAGTGGCTCAGTGGTAAAGAATCCACCTGCAAATGCAGGAAACATAGGTTTGGTCCCTCGGTCAGGCAGATCACCTGGACAAGGAAATGGCAATCCACTCCAGTATTCTTGCTTAGGAAATCCCATGGACGGAGGAGCTTGGTAGACTCCATGCTGTTGCAAAAGAGTTTAAAAAGACTTAGTGACTAAACAACAACAACGTGTCTGAAAATGAAAAGAGATCCAAAAGAGAAAGTGTTGTCCCTTTGTTCTGAGTTGTAATAACTGTTTCCACGATGGGATGAATACCATAAAATGTATTTTATATAGTTTAACAACTTAGTATTTCTAACTTGATGCTAATATTTTCACTTGACTTAACATTATGAGGTGTTTATATATATGTGTATCTATCTATCTGTCTATATATAATAATAATACAAATATGTAATGCGACAGAAACAGAGAAAATAAAGACCTCTTTCTTATATATTTTCTAACAGATTGTCTTGTGAATGTTTGCTTACTACATCAGTCATTCCAAAATTGAAAAATATTTTTCTTAGGAAATAATAAAATACAAGACTGTTGGTTCCAAGATAATTCATGAAACCAAATTTAGTGGACACTGGCCAAACAAATCCTACTAACGCTAAGTATTATCAGCACAAATCCTTTTTCTTAAATCGTATTTCTTTCTTTTTAAAATTTATGTATTTATTTTTGTCTATGCTAGATCTTCCTTGTGTTGTGCAGGCTTTAGCTAGTTGCAGAGATAGGGGACACTCTTCATTGTGATGCGGGAGGTTTCCATTGTGGTGGCTTCATTTGTGGTGGAACACAGGGTCTAGGTGTGGGCTTTAGTAGTTGTGGTATGTGGGCTCAGAGGTTGTGTTTCTCCGGCTCTAGAGCATAGGCTCAGTAGTCATGGTACACAGGCTTAGTTGCTCCTCAGCACGTGGAATCCTCCTGTATCAGGGGTATAACCCTTGTCCCCTGAAGCAAGCAGGCAGATTCCTTTCCACTGTGCCACCAGGGAAATCCTAAACTTTTTTTCTTTTTACAACTTTCCATCCTTATTCTCTATTTCTTTTATTATTTTTCATTCCTCTGGAAAATACATTGGAGCCAATGTGTTTCATATCAGTCTTCATAGGTAGTAAGTTGCTTCCCTAGTGGCTCAGTGGTAAAGAATCCACCTGCAAATGCAGGAAACATAGGTTTGGTCCCTCGGTCAGGCAGATCACCTGGACAAGGAAATGGCAATCCACTCCAGTATTCTTGCTTAGGAAATCCCATGGACGGAGGAGCTTGGTAGACTCCATGCTGTTGCAAAAGAGTTTAAAAAGACTTAGTGACTAAACAACAACAACGTGTCTGAAAATGAAAAGAGATCCAAAAGAGAAAGTGTTGTCCCTTTGTTCTGAGTTGTAATAACTGTTTCCACTTGATGGGATGAAGAAAAAAAAGCCAGACCTTGAAGTGAGCTATGGAGTAAAGGATTCTTAAGATTGTTTTGGAGTTTCCATTTAATTACCTGCCTTTGGCATACAAGAGAAAGCGAGTGAGTATCTGTCAATTTATCGACAGCATGTTCTGTGCTAAGTGGTCAAAATAAGAACTTAGTATAGAACAGCATATATTGGCTTCCAAGTTTTATTTCCTAAAGTCATTAAATTTTACTTCATTCAGCAAGGTAAGGTTGCTGGGCCAGTGGGAAGTGGATCTATGCCTCTAATAGGTATGGATTAGCAGTGCCTAAGGAAATGATAAACAAACAAAATCTATTTCCACTGAATTCTACTTCCAATGATAGAAACAGAGTATAAACTAATCTCTAGCTTTAAAAAATCTTCTTGTACTATTGTGGTGGTCATCACACTGATCAGAAGATACTTGAGACTTGATTTTGTCACTCAAAAAAGTGATGAGTTGAGAGCACAGTAGTTCACAAGATAAAGTGTTGATTTTTATTTTTTCAAATTCTTAGTCCTGTGGGTTTGGAAGATCCCCTGGAGAAGAAATGGCAACCTACTCCAGTATTCTTGCCTAGAAAATCCCATGGACAGAGGAGCCTGGCAAGCTACAACCCATGGGATGCAAAGAGTTGGACAGGACTGCACAAGCAACACTTTCCTACACTTTACCTGGGATTATTTATGGACATTGAACAAAAGATTTACATCCAAGACTATTTCCCCAATACACCAGCTAAAAAGTGTCTAAAATATAGTAGAGATTTATTCTTTTGGCTCTGAGTTAGGCAGTAGATTGTGCACTTTATTATACGAAGTGTGTTTTAGTTTGTTCTTTAACCAAAGTAGACCCTAAAAGAAGAAGCTAATTAAAGATAGGCAGCATCAACGAGGAAGAAGGGAAATTTATGTAGAGAAATCAAAACAACAAAAAAAGAGGTGTATTAATAAGCAGGTACCTTATATGGACAATTAGAGTTTCCTCTGTGGTGAAGAGTCTCTGAGGAGCTTTATAAAGCATGCCTTAACATTTTCACACCAAGATATCTTTCATTAAGGAGAGAAGAAAGTAAGAAACTATTGACAATATAAAACAGTGTCTACCACAGAATTTTACATACATTGGACTCATAAACCATCCATTGCTTCTGACATGAAATAATCCATTACAGAAATTAACTGTAAAGGAAGTAGTCAATCATGTAACAGACACATAGTAAATGAATGAAGAAAATATACAGTTAGATTTCTGAATAAAATCACTGAATATTTGAAAACTCATTGTCTCCTTTCTTTTAGTAGTTTACAGGAGTGCTGACATAGTAGGGATAGGTGAGGTAAACAGAAAAACAAGCCAACACGAGGAAGTACCTTTCAGGTACTCTTCCTTTTTAACATATTAATTCCTCTTACCAATGAAATCTTATGTTGTTTTTGAGTGTTGCCTCCCACCTAACCTAAAGAGTACGTAAAAAGTTACAGGAAAGGAGAGACTTTCTACTGGACAGCTTGTGTTGGTCATAATGACCATATACATTTGGCCTAAGCTATGGAGCAATGAGACATGCCTAAGTTATGGGACATGACTGGCATGCTGAAGTCCATGAGGTCGCCAAGAGTTGGACATGATTTAACAACTGAACAACAACAGATGAGACAGTGAATGTTGGGGCAGGTGGACAGGTTGTGTGTTCTCTACTAGATATCTTTTTATAGTTTTCCCAATAATCCTTATGGTATATCTCAACTAGTAGTACCTTGAGCCCTTTTCACAGTGCTTTCAGATTCTTCCCATGCTTAATGTTAGATAGAGAACTTTTACATTGATTACTTGAGCTAAATTCTCAGTAAACTTTAATCTTCAAAATATATCTTCATTTCTCAACCTTATTTCCCTTCAGTCAGATACAAGGATTCATATTTATTTTTCTAAAAAAAAGATTATCTACCATCAATGTCAACTATACCTAGGATACATTATCCAGATACCTTGAAAAGATGACATGCTGGAATATCAAAGAATTCATTGAAACATTGAACAATCGTTGTAACTCTCTTCCATTAAAATCTGAATTTTATATAGGATCTTTTGTGACATAAGACTCAAGTGAAAGAAACAAGTAATTTAACAGTTTAAATGATCATAACTGAGTCAGCAGTAGAAACATATTTGGCTTCAGAATAGATGTTTAACAACTAATCAAGATATAAGATATGAAAAATGGGTTTAACTTTCTTCTGGCTTGGGTGGTCTTTGAAAATGGTTGTGCTTATCACCAGCCTTCCTATGTGGCTCAGTGGGTAAAGTATCCCCCCTGCAGAGCTGGAGACATAAGAGACATGGGTTTAATACCTGGGTCAGGGAGATCCCTGGAGATCCTCCCTGGAGAAGGACATGGCAACCAACTCCAGTATTCTTGTCTGGAGAATCCTATGTATAGAGGAGCTTGGTAGGCTATAGTCCATAGGATCGCAAAGAGTCAGATTCAACTAAAGTCACTGAGGAAGCATGCATGCTGCGTATCACCACAGCAATGTTGAGGCAGTTCTGTTAATGGAATGAATCAGAAACTGTTTGCAAACTCCAAACAGCAATTTGAGAGCAGTTACTTTTTCTCTTTGCCTCTGTTTAATTAACCACAATTCCAGACCTTGTGAGCTATCTTCTGATGAGCTAATACATAGAGTGGTATCAAGAGTGCAGTGCATTTGATGCAGATCTGAAAGCTGTTTAATTTCTAATGCAAATCTACTCAATACGTTTCACATGTAAGCAAACCAAGTGGACTTTTATTTTCATTTTAATTGCTTGTGCTGGCCATTTTAAGGGAGGAACTGTTTTTGATTAAACTAATTTTTCAGACACTAAAATAAATTGCAGTGAAGCATGCAACCTTTTCAAATCCAGTTTTTAATTGTCAACATAGCATACCACATTATTTCAGACCTTAAATATAATTAAATGTCAGAAAATGTCATGTGAGTTTTGCTTCAGTAATGATTTGTTAATTATTTCACTAGGGTGTGTAAAAAATCTTTCACTATCATAGTCTTTGTTTCAAGAACATCAAACTTGCTAAATATAATCATTAGATAAGATCCTGCTCTTCCTTTAAAATCTGAATTTTATATAGGATCTTTTGTGACATAAGACTCAAGTGAAAGAAACAAGTAATTTAACAGTTTAAATGATCATAACTGAGTCAGCAGTAGAAACATATTTGGCTTCAGAATAGATGTTTAACAACTAATCAAGATATAAGATATGAAAAATGGGTTTAACTTTCTTCTGGCTTGGGTGGTCTTTGAAAATGGTTGTGCTTATCACCAGCCTTCCTATGTGGCTCAGTGGGTAAAGTATCCCCTGCAGAGCTGGAGACATAAGAGACATGGGTTTAATACCTGGGTCAGGGAGATCCCTGGAGATCCTCCCTGGAGAAGGACATGGCAACCAACTCCAGTATTCTTGTCTGGAGAATCCTATGTATAGAGGAGCTTGGTAGGCTATAGTCCATAGGATCGCAAAGAGTCAGATTCAACTAAAGTCACTGAGGAAGCATGCATGCTGCGTATCACCACAGCAATGTTGAGGCAGTTCTGTTAATGGAATGAATCAGAAACTGTTTGCAAACTCCAAACAGCAATTTGAGAGCAGTTACTTTTCTCTTTGCCTCTGTTTAACTAACCACAATTCCAGACCTTGTGAGCTATCTTCTGATGAGCTAATACATAGAGTGGTATCAAGAGTGCAGTGCATTTGATGCAGATCTGAAAGCTGTTTAATTTCTAATGCAAATCTACTCAATACGTTTCACATGTAAGCAAACCAAGTGGACTTTTATTTTCATTTTAATTGCTTGTGCTGGCCATTTTAAGGGAGGAACTGTTTTTGATTAAACTAATTTTTCAGACACTAAAATAAATTGCAGTGAAGCATGCAACCTTTTCAAATCCAGTTTTTAATTGTCAACATAGCATACCACATTATTTCAGACCTTAAATATAATTAAATGTCAGAAAATGTCATGTGAGTTTTGCTTCAGTAATGATTTGTTAATTATTTCACTAGGGTGTGTAAAAAATCTTTCACTATCATAGTCTTTGTTTCAAGAACATCAAACTTGCTAAATATAATCATTAGATAAGATCCTGCTCTTCCTTTAGGATATTTAACTTCTGGTTCTTTAAGCACAGGAGAACAGCATGTTCATACCTTCAAATACACCAGATATATTGTAAAAACTGGCTCTTTGTACACACCTTACTAGACAGAAAATTACACATGAAATAAAGTGAATTATATATACACACAAGATGATTTATTTAATTTTGATTATGAGAATTTTCATTCTTAGATTTAATATTTCTTTCTTTTCCTTTGGATAACACTTCAACCAGTTAAAATGTTGAGAGTGATCCTTTCTTTATGTAATTTTAGTGAATTAGGAGGGGGCCCCTGGCCCTTTTCAACCTCCTGCTGTTGAATTCTTTTAATAACAGCAGTGTTTCATATTCTGCAATGAAAGGTCAGACATAAAATTCAAATATATCTGGGGAAAAGAAACACTTTGTTTTAAATTCACACTTACATACAAGTGACTGACATGAGAACTTTCCTGACAAATTTTGATAAGTGGTCATCTGAATTACTTGTTGATGGAGTGTAAGAACATAAGGGTACAAAGATAAAATTTTGCTAGAGACAACTCTACATATTTTTCATGCTTGCTAGAAAAAAAGGTCACTTAAATATGCAATTTTAGAGGACAATGCTTTCACATTTCTATCTTCACAACTATTGCCTTAATTTGGATCATTGTCAGGTAAATGGAAACACACTCCAGTTTTCTTGCCTGGGAAATGGACAGAGGAACCTGGCAGGCTACACTTCATGGGGTCACAAAGATGTGGACACAACTTAGCAACTAAGCACAGCACAGCACAGCAGCAACTATTCACTATTGTTGGAAAACTCACCAGCATTAGAATCCTCTGGTATAAGAGGCATGCCTCCCTATAAATTTTTATACAGGAGATACAGGGGGGGTATAAATTTTTCAGGGTGATTCTGATGAAGTTTCAGGAGGATATTCATTCCTTTAAAGGCTTTTGATATATGATACTTCCGTTATTATGAGAGTATTCAAAAGAACAAATCTCACCTAATTGCTGTCCTCAGGATCTGCTTACAATGGTTTTATTTATTTTTTGACTATATGGTTTCAGCTATCCCAGCTCTTCCATACACTTAACCAAATTTATTCCCTCCAAGTCACACTTAACTGTTTCATGTTTCCCAGATTCTCCATGGTGTTCCATGCCAATCTGAAGTCAGCATCCCACAAGTCATATGCTTTTCAGCTTTCATCCCCTTATCATTTGGCTGCTTTGTGAAACATGGCTCTGGGCTTTTCCCTGGTCAACTGACAAATTGTAAGGCTTTGTCAGTAAAGTGTGTTGGAGGACCCCGGCAAGGTCATAGAGGAATAGGTTTCTGTTGTTGGTCCAAGGATCACTCCTGGTCTCTCTATCATCTGAACCCATCCCTCTCTACAGGCACACCAGTGAACATCTCAACCACATAGCCTGGATCTTTTACACTAGCCTTTGCCTATCCTCATCTTCTAGCAGGTCCTGAGTCCCACAATAGGCTGGTCCCAGCTTGAGTGCTCCACTTCTGGCCAATATCTGCGCCACCCAGAAGTTGCTTGTTCACTCTCTCCAGTGAGGTATGACTCTCAGCCTGGGGCTCTGGTGGGGACTAAGGAGGGTGTGCATTTTTTAATGTGCTCCTTCTTTGGGTATTGTCCTCAGCCCTTGAAGTCGTAGCCATTTATTGTATTTTTCAATTGTTTATATCTTGAGTTCTGATTTTCCTCTTTTAGCCACGTTTAATAGTTAACAATTTATTTCTATTTCCTCCATTCAAATTAACCAATATGGTTTGTGTATCCTGAAGAGACTCTGCTGAATCCATTCTTCCTTTTGCTTGGCTTCTTCTTCCTTCTTTGAAGCTCACAACATTAAACAGTATACACCTGAAAATCTCTCACAGCCCTAAATTCCCTCTGTGTATTTGTCAGCCTCAAACTAATTTAGTCACTGTTCTTTGTTCATTTTCTTCATATATTTGTAGTATTTGTCACAGTGTCAAAATTATCTCTATACACATTCCCTCCACAATTACATGAGGAGATCCTAAACAATATGATAATGTCATCTTCTTCTCTGTTCCTACCAAGTTTGACATAATAGGCATCTAACAGAAACTATTGTATGAGGAAAAACATGAAAAATACACTAAAGAATAGCAAATTCCTCATAGGTGTCATTTTCATCAAAAAGAGACTTCAGAGCCAGCTTTGGATGCTTTGGAGTTCAATGCAACATTCACAATATTATAGTGACATTTTATGACATACTATGTCTTTCTTTTCTGGGTTATATCCTGTGTATTAAGAAGTACTCTGAGACCCTTACTTGACAAATATAAGGTTTTATTTAAGAAGTTATTATTCAACTTTTGGGCTTCCCAGGTGGCTCAGTGGGTGAAGAATGCACCTGCAGTGCAGGAGGCACAGGAGACACCAGTTCAATCCCAGGGTTAGGAAGATCCAACGAGGAGGAAATGGTGACCCACTGCAATAATTTTGCCTGGAGAATCCCACGGACACGGGAACCTTGTGGGCTGCAGTCATGTTGCTGTTGTTCAGTCTCTCAGTCATGTCCTATGCTTTGTGAACTCATAGACTGCTGCACGCCAGGCTTCCCTGTCCTTTCTCCATTTCCCTGAGCTTGCTCAGACTCATGTCCATTGACTCAGTGATGCCATCCAATCATCTCATTCTCTGTTGTCCTTCTCTTCTTGCCTTCAATCTTTCCCAGCATCAGGGTCTTTTCCAATGACTCAGCTCTTTGCATCAGGTAGCCAGAGTTTTGGAACTTCAGCTTCAGCTTCAGTCCTTCCAAGGAATATTCAGGGTTGATTTCCTTTAGGATTGACTGGTTTGATCTCCTTGCTGTCCAAGTGACTCTCACAAGTCTTCCCCAGCACCACAGTTCAAAGGCATCAATTCTTCGGCACTCAGCCTTTTTTATTATTCAGCTCTCACATCCATCATGACTACTAGAAAAAGCATAGCTTTGACTATATGGATCTTTGTAGGCAAAGTGATGTCTCTGCTTTTTAATATGCTGTCTAAGTGTGTCATATCTTTCCTATCAAGAAACAAGCATCTTTTAACCTCATGGCTGCAGTCACCATCTGCAGTGATTTTGGACCCCAAGAAAATAAAAGTTTGTCACAGTTTCCATTGTTTGCCCATCTCTTTGACATGAAGTGATGGGACTGGATGCCATATTAGTTTTCTGAATGTTCAGCTTTAAGCCAGTTTTTCTCTCTCCTCCTTCACCTTCATTAAGGGGCTCTTTAGTTCTTCTTCACTTTCTGCAATAAGAGTTGTATCATCTGCATATCTGACGTTATCAATATTTCTCCTGGCAATCTTGATTTCAGCTTGAGCTTCATCCAAACCAGCATTTTCCATGATGTACTCTGCATATTAATTAAATAAACAGGGTGACAATATACAGCCTTGATGTACTCCTTTCCCAATTTGGAACCTGTCCATTGTTCTATGTTCAGTTCTAATTGTTGCTTCTTGACCTGCATGAAGGAGACAGGTAAGCTGGTCTTGTATCCCCATCTCTTTAAGAATTTTCCACAGTCCATAGCATGGCAAAGAGTTGAACAGAACTGAAGTGACTGAGCATGAATAAATGCATTTTAATTTTAGTCATATTATACTTTTTGTAAATGGAAATAAGTAGATTGTGAAAGACAGGAATTTAACTTTGCTTTCTTATTGCTACAGATAACAGGTATTCAATACACCTGAGTAATATACATTGTATTTCCAGACCTCAAATACACAGCCAAATCTGTTTTCCTTTTCCTTCACAGACTCATTCAGCAAATTTAAATCAGTGTACTCGTCTTTGAATGTTTTTTGTTTGCCAATTACTACCATGTCAGAGCTACACCAACCAAATGGAATTCAGTGAAAATCAGAAAGATACAGTTATTTTGATATAATTGATTGTCTGAAGTTTTATACCAATGGGAATAGTTGAGACTAAATTGAATCATAATGCCCCCTCTTCATGACCCTGTCCCTGCCACCTATGAAAACTTTACATTCTAAATCTATATAGAAACTTTGAGGCCAGCTTCAAGAATCCTATATGCGATAGCTTTGACTATATGGATCTTTGTAGGCAAAGTGATGTCTCTGCTTTTTAATATGCTGTCTAAGTGTGTCATATCTTTCCTATCAAGAAACAAGCATCTTTTAACCTCATGGCTGCAGTCACCATCTGCAGTGATTTTGGACCCCAAGAAAATAAAAGTTTGTCACAGTTTCCATTGTTTGCCCATCTCTTTGACATGAAGTGATGGGACTGGATGCCATATTAGTTTTCTGAATGTTCAGCTTTAAGCCAGTTTTTCTCTCTCCTCCTTCACCTTCATTAAGGGGCTCTTTAGTTCTTCTTCACTTTCTGCAATAAGAGTTGTATCATCTGCATATCTGACGTTATCAATATTTCTCCTGGCAATCTTGATTTCAGCTTGAGCTTCATCCAAACCAGCATTTTCCATGATGTACTCTGCATATTAATTAAATAAACAGGGTGACAATATACAGCCTTGATGTACTCCTTTCCCAATTTGGAACCTGTCCATTGTTCTATGTTCAGTTCTAATTGTTGCTTCTTGACCTGCATGAAGGAGACAGGTAAGCTGGTCTTGTATCCCCATCTCTTTAAGAATTTTCCACAGTCCATAGCATGGCAAAGAGTTGAACAGAACTGAAGTGACTGAGCATGAATAAATGCATTTTAATTTTAGTCATATTATACTTTTTGTAAATGGAAATAAGTAGATTGTGAAAGACAGGAATTTAACTTTGCTTTCTTATTGCTACAGATAACAGGTATTCAATACACCTGAGTAATATACATTGTATTTCCAGACCTCAAATACACAGCCAAATCTGTTTTCCTTTTCCTTCACAGACTCATTCAGCAAATTTAAATCAGTGTACTCGTCTTTGAATGTTTTTTGTTTGCCAATTACTACCATGTCAGAGCTACACCAACCAAATGGAATTCAGTGAAAATCAGAAAGATACAGTTATTTTGATATAATTGATTGTCTGAAGTTTTATACCAATGGGAATAGTTGAGACTAAATTGAATCATAATGCCCCCTCTTCATGACCCTGTCCCTGCCACCTATGAAAACTTTACATTCTAAATCTATATAGAAACTTTGAGGCCAGCTTAGACAATGAAGTTGCCCATATCACTGTAATTGTCATGGCAGTTATTCAGCTCCTGTCCTAAGAGAAAAAAAGATGAAAAGAAGTAGCACACAGAAAATTCCATGTATCCACATGACCCTAAGAAGTCACAGAAAGTCTTGCAAAGATAAAGCAATATGTCCTGCTATCCTAATTGCTAAGGTGACATAAAAACCAGTCAAGCTATTCTGTTGAATTATACAAGGTTGATATTATAAGGAGTGAAAAAAATTGGGAAAGAATATGATTTTCAAAGTGTTTTCTAACGGTATGGTTTAGGGAGTAAGTAAATGGTTGAACTGGGTGTTTTCTTTTTTAGCCTGTATATGTTGATCTCCTTTTGCCCATAAATCAGATTATGAAATTCAAAAACCAAAATTCTCCATCCAGAGTAAGAAATTATTCCCAATGTCTTCAAGACTTTAGAAGTTTTTCTTCTTACACACAATAATCTCAACAGGAATCTCTAACATGCATCATAATAAAAGAAATAAAGACAAAGTCTTAAGCATTGACTCATAATCTTGATCATAATTTAGGTCAAAATTTAACTTCTCTAACCCTTCAGAGTTTGTGATTGGTTTGAACCCCTGTAGCAATGCATTTATTTATAGAAAATCCTGACTACTCACCTCTTGAGGATTAGACTCTTTTAAAAAAGGGTTTTTAACCAGAAGATTTAGGAATTATATAGTCCTGCACTTCAGGTCACCCTGATTCTGCAAAGTTCTAAAAGTGTTATTTCTCATTATAACTTCATCTTTGAGGGCAAAATAACTATAACGCTGTGTCTTGCTGCCCACTGGACATTTTATGGTTGCAGCTTTTCTGAATTGCTAAAAATGCTAGTGAAAAAAATAAGTAAAAGGTTTATTTTCCTTCTTTCTTACTATGTCTTTGGGCCATATTTTAGTCTCTGTCATCTCTCATTTAATTAAGTCTGTATAGTTTAATATTCTTCTGGCTTAAGAAAATATTTTGGTCAATTATGCATATCTTTGAACCCCTTTTGTCCCTGCCACCTATGAAAACTTTACATTCTAAATCTATATAGAAACTTTGAGGCCAGCTTAGACAATGAAGTTGCCCATATCACTGTAATTGTCATGGCAGTTATTCAGCTCCTGTCCTAAGAGAAAAAAAGATGAAAAGAAGTAGCACACAGAAAATTCCATGTATCCACATGACCCTAAGAAGTCACAGAAAGTCTTGCAAAGATAAAGCAATATGTCCTGCTATCCTAATTGCTAAGGTGACATAAAAACCAGTCAAGCTATTCTGTTGAATTATACAAGGTTGATATTATAAGGAGTGAAAAAATTGGGAAAGAATATGATTTTCAAAGTGTTTTCTAACGGTATGGTTTAGGGAGTAAGTAAATGGTTGAACTGGGTGTTTTCTTTTTTAGCCTGTATATGTTGATCTCCTTTTGCCCATAAATCAGATTATGAAATTCAAAAACCAAAATTCTCCATCCAGAGTAAGAAATTATTCCCAATGTCTTCAAGACTTTAGAAGTTTTTCTTCTTACACACAATAATCTCAACAGGAATCTCTAACATGCATCATAATAAAAGAAATAAAGACAAAGTCTTAAGCATTGACTCATAATCTTGATCATAATTTAGGTCAAAATTTAACTTCTCTAACCCTTCAGAGTTTGTGATTGGTTTGAACCCCTGTAGCAATGCATTTATTTATAGAAAATCCTGACTACTCACCTCTTGAGGATTAGACTCTTTTTAAAAAGGTTTCTAACCAGAAGATTTAGGAATTATATAGTCCTGCACTTCAGGTCACCCTGATTCTGCAAAGTTCTAAAAGTGTTATTTCTCATTATAACTTCATCTTTGAGGGCAAAATAACTATAACGCTGTGTCTTGCTGCCCACTGGACATTTTATGGTTGCAGCTTTTCTGAATTGCTAAAAATGCTAGTGAAAAAAATAAGTAAAAGGTTTATTTTCCTTCTTTCTTACTATGTCTTTGGGCCATATTTTAGTCTCTGTCATCTCTCATTTAATTAAGTCTGTATAGTTTAATATTCTTCTGGCTTAAGAAAATATTTTGGTCAATTTTGCATATCTTTGAAACACTCAAAATGCATGTTTCTGAATATAATTCACCCTATGTTTTATATAAATATAGTACTGAATTAGAGTTAACACTTTGGAGGATATAGATAGAATTCAAAATGATTTTTTACAAATGGTTTGACAGTATCAGAATTAATCAATAGCTTTGAAATGCTGGACTTCCCTGATAGCTCAGAGGGTAAATAATCTGCCTGCAGTGCAGGAGACCCAAGTAAGGAAGATCTCCTGGAGAAGGGAATGGCTACCCACTCTAGCCCATATTCAAGAATCCCATATTCTAGACTGGAGAAATCTATGGAGAAAGGAGCCTGGTGGGCTACAGTCCAAGGGATTACAGAGTCAGACACAACAGAGCAACTAACACTTTAGAAAGTAAGATAGCCCTAAAAGTTTTGAATGCATAGTATTCAAACTGAAAAAAAAAAAAAAAAACCCACAATGTGAGAGTTGTGAGTTAAGTTATTTGGGGCAAAATGAAGACTACAGCCTAGGAGAAAGTATTTTGAATTGCTCAGAGACACAGCTCCAAGGAGGCTGGTTGGTTAGTATATATGTGATTTTGGTGAAGGGGATTACATGCAATCAGGTACATATTTTTTTGCAGAAGTTTGCTGCAGCCTCTCAAAGGTTACTACTAGTCACGAGGAGCAGACATCAATATTTAGTGCTTTTCTAAATATGAAGAGATGCAAGAATTGGCCTCATAAAGTTCACCCTGCACTTCAGGTCACCCTGATTCTTCAAAGTTCTAAAAGTGTTATTTCTCATTATAACTTCATCTTTGAGGGCAAAATAACTATAACGCTGTGTCTTGCTGCCCACTGGACATTTTATGGTTGCAGCTTTTCTGAATTGCTAAAAATGCTAGTGAAAAAAATAAGTAAAAGGTTTATTTTCCTTCTTTCTTACTATGTCTTTGGGCCATATTTTAGTCTCTGTCATCTCTCATTTAATTAAGTCTGTATAGTTTAATATTCTTCTGGCTTAAGAAAATATTTTGGTCAATTTTGCATATCTTTGAAACACTCAAAATGCATGTTTCTGAATATAATTCACCCTATGTTTTATATAAATATAGTACTGAATTAGAGTTAACACTTTGGAGGATATAGATAGAATTCAAAATGATTTTTTACAAATGGTTTGACAGTATCAGAATTAATCAATAGCTTTGAAATGCTGGACTTCCCTGATAGCTCAGAGGGTAAATAATCTGCCTGCAGTGCAGGAGACCCAAGTAAGGAAGATCTCCTGGAGAAGGGAATGGCTACCCACTCTAGCCCATATTCAAGAATCCCATATTCTAGACTGGAGAAATCTATGGAGAAAGGAGCCTGGTGGGCTACAGTCCAAGGGATTACAGAGTCAGACACAACAGAGCAACTAACACTTTAGAAAGTAAGATAGCCCTAAAAGTTTTGAATGCATAGTATTCAAACTGAAAAAAAAAAAAAAAAACCCACAATGTGAGAGTTGTGAGTTAAGTTATTTGGGGCAAAATGAAGACTACAGCCTAGGAGAAAGTATTTTGAATTGCTCAGAGACACAGCTCCAAGGAGGCTGGTTGGTTAGTATATATGTGATTTTGGTGAAGGGGATTACATGCAATCAGGTACATATTTTTTTGCAGAAGTTTGCTGCAGCCTCTCAAAGGTTACTACTAGTCACGAGGAGCAGACATCAATATTTAGTGCTTTTCTAAATATGAAGAGATGCAAGAATTGGCCTCATAAAGTCTTCTCCTGAAAATACCTGACTGAAGACATTTTCTGCAAGTTTTTCTCAGTACTCAGCTACATTCCTAATCTCCATCCTCAGCTCCTTTCAGGGGGTATTCAAAGTCAGCAGCTGCAGCCGTTCAAGGTTTTATCCTGGAAGAGGTAGATGTAAAGTACCAATTTGCAGTTGGCAAATGCCTTGTAGAAAAGAGACATTGTAATCATATAACCATTTTTCTACTGACACCTCCCAAAAGGAAAAGGGAGAATTAGGGCACTGTTACTGTAACTGAGCAGGACCCTGTCAGACCTTCCAAGGACAAGCTCTCTCCATATTCTCTGCTTTAGCTTCTAGATAAGAATGTCTAATGCACACTTCCTGAGGTGTTTTACAGATGTGAAAACGCCCCACCTAATGGAAAATGTTAACTACTTGATGGCCAAGAACGCATAGCCCAGGCCTTCTGGAGTCCAAGGACTGATCATTTTAACCCCTGATCATTTTTTTTTTGGTGGAGGGAGGGGGTTGAGGAGGGAGAGGGGCAGGCAGGCCACTTCTATTGGTCTTTCATTTATTTATTTTCATCCATCTTTGTTCTTTGACCCGTGTGGGCCTCCCATAGCAGTGGCCTCTGCTGTCGCAGAGCACCAGCTCTGGACGCATGTGCTCCAGAGTTCCGGCCCAGTAATTGGACACATCAGTCCAGCCGCTCTGCGACACGTGGGATCTTCCTAGGCCAGGGATCGAACTGGCGTGCCTTGCACTGCAAGGCGGTGTCCTTACCCACTGTACCACCAGGGAAGCCCACCCCTGATCATTTTAACCATCCTATCCATCAGCCCTTCAGAGAATTGTGCTCCAGCTGAACACATACCCTCTTGGCTTTTTTATTTTTATTTTTTTAAATTTTAACAGAGTATTGTTGTTTGCAGCTATACATAAATCTAAATCAGTCATAGGTATACCCTTGACCTCTCCCACTTAAACCCTCCCTCTCAGTCCCTCCTCAGCCCACTCCTCCAGGCTGTTGCATAGCCCCATTATAAGTTCCGTTAGTCTTACAGCATATCCACAATGATTGTCCCTTTCATATATGGTAGTGTAGATTTCCCTATTAATGTTTCCTAACTTCTCATCCATTCCCCCTGGTTTTAAAACTGCTTTGCTGAGATCCTTCAAGAAGTATGACTTTTTATTGGGCTTGAGCCTTCTCATCTCCTTATTTGGCTCTGCAGGAAACTTTCCAGTCAACGTCAACATTTGGTTTGTCTGGCCTCACTGTGCATTAGGCACAAGAACTTGAGCTAGTAGTACAATGCACTTTCTCAATTAAGTATTCAGTCTATCAGTTAGGATGAGAAAAGCTATATGTGTTTCCATTGGAAACCTGTAAAAAATTATTTCTACTTTCTCCCTCCTCCTTTTTCCACCCCAAGGGAATCTCTGTGAGCCTCTTGTGATAGGTAGATAATAGCAACCCAAGATGTCCACATTTGAATCCCTTGGATCTGTGAAGAATATCTTATAATGTTGCAGGGAGAAAACCAGTTCTGGCTCTGTGTGGCAAACTGTTTCTTTGACTTGCTTTCCTGTCGTTTTTATTATTATAATCATATTTAACAGCTTGCTTGGAGGACCCTTCCCCTCTGCCTGACTGTCAGAGTAAAACATCTTTTTTCAGAAACCTGTCTACCTGCGGATGACAAGGAGAAATTAACACATCCTTTGCCAGAGGCTTGCCATTCTAAGAGACGTTTGCAAGATTAATGGCCTTTAAGTTTTGCTTCCTCACCTCCCGCCATCTCTCATCTATAAAAGAACCTGGCATCCAAATCCCAGTAAGATGGTTTATTTCAAGGCAATAGCCTGCCATCTTCTCGGTGAGCTGCTTTCTGAATAAAGTCATTTTCCTTGCCTCAGAGAATTGTGCTCCAGCTGAACACATACCCTCTTGGCTTTTTTATTTTATTTTATTTATTTTAACAGAGTATTGTTGTTTGCAGCTATACATAAATCTAAATCAGTCATAGGTATACCCTTGACCTCTCCCACTTAAACCCTCCCTCTCAGTCCCTCCTCAGCCCACTCCTCCAGGCTGTTGCATAGCCCCATTATAAGTTCCGTTAGTCTTACAGCATATCCACAATGATTGTCCCTTTCATATATGGTAGTGTAGATTTCCCTATTAATGTTTCCTAACTTCTCATCCATTCCCCCTGGTTTTAAAACTGCTTTGCTGAGATCCTTCAAGAAGTATGACTTTTTATTGGGCTTGAGCCTTCTCATCTCCTTATTTGGCTCTGCAGGAAACTTTCCAGTCAACGTCAACATTTGGTTTGTCTGGCCTCACTGTGCATTAGGCACAAGAACTTGAGCTAGTAGTACAATGCACTTTCTCAATTAAGTATTCAGTCTATCAGTTAGGATGAGAAAAGCTATATGTGTTTCCATTGGAAACCTGTAAAAAATTATTTCTACTTTCCCCCTCCTCCTTTTTCCACCCCAAGGGAATCTCTGTGAGCCTCTTGTGATAGGTAGATAATAGCAACCCAAGATGTCCACATTTGAATCCCTTGGATCTGTGAAGAATATCTTATAATGTTGCAGGGAGAAAACCAGTTCTGGCTCTGTGTGGCAAACTGTTTCTTTGACTTGCTTTCCTGTCGTTTTTATTATTATAATCATATTTAACAGCTTGCTTGGAGGACCCTTCCCCTCTGCCTGACTGTCAGAGTAAAACATCTTTTTTCAGAAACCTGTCTACCTGCGGATGACAAGGAGAAATTAACACATCCTTTGCCAGAGGCTTGCCATTCTAAGAGACGTTTGCAAGATTAATGGCCTTTAAGTTTTGCTTCCTCACCTCCCGCCATCTCTGATCTATAAATAACCTGGCATCCAAACCCCAATAAGATGGTTTATTTCGAAGCACTAGTCTGTCATCTTCTCAGTCAGCTGCTTTCTGAATAAAGTCATTTTCCTTGCCTCGACACCTCATCCCTTGGATTCACTGACCTGTAATGCTGTAAGCAGAGCAAGCTTGGACTCAGTAACAATATCCTGACAATGGGTTGTAGATGGAACTAAAGTTGCTAATTAGATGACTATAAACTTGAGAAATTATCCAAGTTAACTCATTGTATTCATAAAAGGCATTGTGTTAATGCAGATTCATGTAACAAACTGAAACCTCCGAGTTTAGAGCAAAGTTCTGTCAGACTGTGTTGCAAGACCTTGAGACATGCCCTGAAAAATCTCCAGTTCCCTCAAAGGATTTCAGCAAAACATTTTTAAAAGCCAGATGAGGGGCAGGGTGTTGCTGGTTTGACTGATGATGAGGGAACTGGTTGATGGCACAGAAATTAATTTTATCAGTCCTTAGGCTCTAGGTGGCCTAGGGCTATGTGCTCACGGCCATCCAGTAATTAACATTTTACATGGGGCGGGGAGAGTGGCGTTTCACATCTGCAAAACAACTCAGGAAATGTGCATTAAATACTATTATCTAGGTACTTCAGAGAGGCGCTAAAGTGGAGGGATATGGAGGAAACTTCCATGACACCTGTTCAGTTCACAGTTGAAAGTGGGAAAGGAAGGCAGAGAGAATCAGAAAGTGATGTGACTGTGGAGAATGACAAGGATGCAACTTTGCTGATTTTGAAGAAAAATGGCTCAGAGTGTATCTTGGAATCTGGTTGACCACTTAAAACTAGAAGAAACAGGGAAACTGTCCTTCACTAGACCCTCTGAAAGGGAATGCAGTTTTGTCAACACCTTGATCTTAGCCATTTGCAACCCATGCCAGATTTCTAACCTTCAAAATTTAAGCTAGTACATTTGTATTGTTATAAAGTCATTAAGCGAATCACTCAGTTGTGTCCAGCTCTTTGTAACTCATGGATAAGACATGGAATTCTCCAAGCAGGACTACTGGAGTGGGTAACCTCTCCCTTCTCCAGGAGATCTTCCCAACCAGAGATCGAACCTAAGGTCTCCCACATTGCAGGTATATTCTTTGCCATCTGAGTCACCAGGGGAGCCCATAAAGTCATTGAGTTTATAGTAATTTTTTACAACAGCAATAGAAAACTATTCCACTTCTCAAAGTGAATTTTTTCTGTCCTTTGCTTGTCTCCATGAAGATAACTTATCTAGCACCTAGCATGTTCCACAAACATCACTGTTAGAGGTTGTTCCTGTATACACTACAATTAGAATTCTTTAAGCCAACAAATAGTTATTGAACATCTGTCTCATCCTGCAGACACTCTATTCGACTCAGGGGAACATTATGACATCTATTAGACACAGTCTGATATCGGTGGTGATCAAGCGGTATCTGTTACCACACAAATAGATCTAAGTCTTTAGCATGTCGAATTTTGATGTTAAACGTTTGAAAAAGATTTTAGAAAATTGTATAACTAGGCTTTGGGATATTATAATAAATGCTTGCCTATATTAAAGAGCACATCTGGAATATTAACTATAATGAACAATTATTAGTTTTGCCTTCCCTATTGTTTGCTAGAGTTGTTTCACCTTCCCTATTATTTCATTCTTTACCCTCTGAGCTTTTCCTATTGAGGAAAGCCCAAGAATCCTAGAGTGAGTAACCCATGATTTCTCTAGAGGATCTTACTGATCCAGGGATAGAATCAGGGTCTCCTACATTGCAGGTGGATTCTTCACCAGCTGAGTTAAAGGGAATCCCCATTGTGTGCTGGGGCTGTTTAAGTAGAAAATTTATTGTCTTGAGCTCAAGGAAGCTAGCAATCCAAGATCAAGTTGTAGTCAGGGTTAGTTCTTTCTGAAAGCTATAAAACATATTCTGTGCCATGCTTCTCACCTGACTTCTAGTAGTTTTCTAGGAATTTTTGACATTCTTTGCTTTGGCTTGAGGAAGATCATAACACTCTCTAAGTTTATATTCACATGGCACTGTCCTTGTGCAAATATATGTATGTCTAAATTGCCTCTTTGTTTATAAGGACCTAATGGCACTAGTGGTAAGGATCCTGCCTACCATTGCAGATCTAAGAGTTGTGGGTGTGATCCCTGGATCAGGAAGATACCCTGAAGGAGGGCATGGCAACCCATTCCAGTATTATGGCCTGGGAAACCCCATGGACAGAGGAGCCTGACAAGCTATAGTCCATAGGGGGTTCCTATGGACCCCTAAAAAAAGAGGCAAACGTGACTGAACCAACTTAGCATGCATGCACATGCTTAAATACATCTGTTTCATAGATAGTGATTTCCAGTGAGGAATGAAGATAGGTAATGTGGGTCTTCTTCAGAAAATAAATGTCCATTCTGCCAGGAGAATGTGGTCTGACAACCCTCATTTTTGGTTTGATTGACACTGCTCAGTAAGCCTGTGTTAGTTAGAGGAAGATGTATTAAGGTATACCATGGCAATCAAATAATGAAGAACCACTTTACTAGGTTATACATAATTTCATTCATATGAGAAAATATATGGGAAATCAATGACCATTAAAATGAGCATGTAAATCAAGGTTTTTAAAAGAAAGCACATCTGGAATATTAACTATAATGAACAATTATTAGTTTTGCCTTCCCTATTGTTTGCTAGAGTTGTTTCACCTTCCCTATTATTTCATTCTTTACCCTCTGAGCTTTTCCTATTGAGGAAAGCCCAAGAATCCTAGAGTGAGTAACCCATGATTTCTCTAGAGGATCTTACTGATCCAGGGATAGAATCAGGGTCTCCTACATTGCAGGTGGATTCTTCACCAGCTGAGTTAAAGGGAATCCCCATTGTGTGCTGGGGCTGTTTAAGTAGAAAATTTATTGTCTTGAGCTCAAGGAAGCTAGCAATCCAAGATCAAGTTGTAGTCAGGGTTAGTTCTTTCTGAAAGCTATAAAACATATTCTGTGCCATGCTTCTCACCCGACTTCTAGTAGTTTTCTAGGAATTTTTGACATTCTTTGCTTTGGCTTGAGGAAGATCATAACACTCTCTAAGTTTATATTCACATGGCACTGTCCTTGTGCAAATATATGTATGTCTAAATTGCCTCTTTGTTTATAAGGACCTAATGGCACTAGTGGTAAGGATCCTGCCTACCATTGCAGATCTAAGAGTTGTGGGTGTGATCCCTGGATCAGGAAGATACCCTGAAGGAGGGCATGGCAACCCATTCCAGTATTATGGCCTGGGAAACCCCATGGACAGAGGAGCCTGACAAGCTATAGTCCATAGGGGGTTCCTATGGACCCCCTAAAAAAAAAGAGTCAAACGTGACTGAACCAACTTAGCATGCATGCACATGCTTAAATACATCTGTTTCATAGATAGTGATTTCCAGTGAGGAATGAAGATAGGTAATGTGGGTCTTCTTCAGAAAATAAATGTCCATTCTGCCAGGAGAATGTGGTCTGACAACCCTCATTTTTGGTTTGATTGACACTGCTCAGTAAGCCTGTGTTAGTTAGAGGAAGATGTATTAAGGTATACCATGGCAATCAAATAATGAAGAACCACTTTACTAGGTTATACATAATTTCATTCATATGAGAAAATATATGGGAAATCAATGACCATTAAAATGAGCATGTAAATCAAGTAAAAGCTTAAACATTTTATCACAGAAAATAATAACATTAATATTTCTAAATACACATTTTGAATAAATGAGGTTATATTTATATAGTTATTAAATTTTATGCATTTATTGAATGATGGAAATTTGATTGTTCTTTGAAGAACTCTAGAATATGTTATCCCATTCAAGGCAGAGAAGTAAGACTATATTTTCCTGAAGGTGAAATTCTCTGCTGATCAATTTTTCCTCTAAGTCCCTACTGAACACAAATTATATAGTTGGTTATTGCAGTGCTCTGTTTCAATAAAAATATTTTATCACTATTTTCTCCATAGAACTTATTCTTTTTAGAAAAGCAAAATATATTAAATGTATAAATGTCTTTCCATAAATTTGTATATAAATATACATTAAAAGTTTACTTATTGAAAAAAACTAAACTATAATTGATAGGACTTTTTATTCTCTGAATTCATTCTTTATTTTTTAATTCATTTTTATTTTAATTTTACAGAGTTTTGTTGTTTACTGCTATACATAAAGCCAAATTAGTCAAACGCTTGACCCCTCCCATTTGAACTTCCCTCCCACCTCCCTCCCCATCCCACCCCTCCAGATTGTTGCAAAGCCCCTGTGTAAGTTCCCTTCATCTT
The DNA here is from genome assembly GCA_022376925.1 of Tragulus kanchil. Taxonomy (NCBI): domain Eukaryota; kingdom Metazoa; phylum Chordata; class Mammalia; order Artiodactyla; family Tragulidae; genus Tragulus; species Tragulus kanchil. Next base: position 127,567,605 of record JAIOJX010000028.1, read on the forward strand.
ACAGAGCATTCACATCGGTTGTCTCTTTTACATATGGCAAAGTAACTTTCCATGTTACTCTCTCCATACCTCTTGCCCTACTCCTCCTTCTCCACAATGTCGTAAGTCTGTTCTCTATGTCTGTTTCTCCATTGTTGCTCTGCATATACATTTATCAGTACCATCTTTCTAGAGTCCCTATATATGTATTAGTATACTATATTTATCTTTCTCTTTCTGACTTACTTCACTTTGTATAAAAGCTTCTAAGTTCATCCACCTCATTAGGACTGACTCAAGTGCATTTCTTTTTATGACTGAGAAATATTCCATTGTATATATGTACCACAGCTTCTTTATCAAGTCATTTGTTGATGGACATCTGGGTTGTTTCCATGTTCTAGCTATGATAAAAATGAGAAATTTATTTTTTGTTCTGTGGGTATTCATTCATATGAGAAAATATATGGGAAATCAATGACCATTAAAATGAGCATGTAAATCAAGTAAAAGCTTAAACATTTTATCACAGAAAATAATAACATTAATATTTCTAAATACAAATTGTGAATAAAGCAGGTTATATTTATATAGTTATTAAATTTTATGCATTTATTGAATGATGGAAATTTGATTGTTCTTTGAAGAACTCTAGAATATGTTATCCCATTCAAGGCAGAGAAGTAAGACTATATTTTCCTGAAGGTGAAATTCTCTGCTGATCAATTTTTCCTCTAAGTCCCTACTGAACACAAATTATATAGTTGGTTATTGCAGTGCTCTGTTTCAATCAAACTATTTTATCACTATTTTCTCCATAGAACTTATTCTTTTTAGAAAAGCAAAATATATTAAATGTATAAATGTCTTTTCATAAATTTGTATATAAATATACATTAAAAGTTTACTTATTGAAAAAAACTAAACTATAATTGATAGGACTTTTTATTCTCTGAATTCATTCTTTATTTTTTAATTCATTTTTATTTTAATTTTACAGAGTTTTGTTGTTTACTGCTATACATAAAGCCAAATTAGTCATACGCTTGACCCCTCCCATTTGAACTTCCCTCCCACCTCCCTCCCCATCCCACCCCTCCAGATTGTTGCAAAGCCCCTGTGTAAGTTCCCTTCATCTTACAGAGCATTCACATCGGTTGTCTCTTTTACATATGGCAAAGTAACTTTCCATGTTACTCTCTCCATACCTCTTGCCCTACTCCTCCTTCTCCACAATGTCGTAAGTCTGTTCTCTATGTCTGTTTCTCCATTGTTGCTCTGCATATACATTTATCAGTACCATCTTTCTAGAGTCCCTATATATGTATTAGTATACTATATTTATCTTTCTCTTTCTGACTTACTTCACTTTGTATAAAAGCTTCTAAGTTCATCCACCTCATTAGGACTGACTCAAGTGCATTTCTTTTTATGACTGAGAAATATTCCATTGTATATATGTACCACAGCTTCTTTATCAAGTCATTTGTTGATGGACATCTGGGTTGTTTCCATGTTCTAGCTATGGTAAAAAAAGAGTCGCAGCCAACATTGGGTTACATGTGTCTGTTTCAATTTTGATTTCCTAAGGGTATATGCCCAATAGTGGGATTACTGTGTCATATGGTGGTTCTATTCCTAGTTTCTTTTTTTTTTTAATTTTTAAAATTTATTTATTTATTTATCTATTGGGGGGTGGGGTGGGGAGGGAGGCGGATGGGTGGGCTACTTTCTATTGGTCTTTCATTTCTCTATTTTTCATCCGTCTTTGTTCTTTGGCTCCTGTGGGCCTCCCATCGCGGTGGTCTCTGTCGTTGCAGAGCGCCGGCCCTGGGCGCATGCACTCCAGAGCTCCGGCTTGGTAATTGGACACATGGGTCCAGCCGCCCCACTGCACGTGGGATCTTCCCAGGCCAGAGATCGAACCGGCGCCCCTTGCACTGCAAGGCAGTGTCCTTACCCACTGGACCACCAGGGGAAGCCCCTATTCCTAGTTTTTTAAGGAATCTCCATACTCTTTTCAATAGTGACTGTATCATAGTATTGCATTCCCACCAAGAGTGCAAGAGTGTTCCCTTTTCTCCACACCCTTTCCAGCATTTATTGTCTTTAGATTTTTTTAATGATGGCCATTCTGACTGGTGTGAGACAATATCTTATTGTAGTTTTGATTTGCTTTTCTCTAATCCCATGTCTCCACAGTAAATTGAATATAACTCATTTTCAAATCATTTTTATATACAATTGATCACTTACTAGTAAATATTTTTTACAATTATTTCTATTATTTGATAAGGAAATCCATTAATTATGTGATTATATTCTAATCGTTAAAATGTATTTACATGTATATTTTCTTAAGCACAAAACATGAATGAATCCAGACATGACTCTTTTAAAACTTACAACTTTGATAAAATAATAACCATAAATAGGCACAAAGTAAATACTTAATCCAAGGAAAGGCTACTCATTGAATCAAGATAGAAGACAGAAAATAAAATTGAAGGCAAATCTTTTACGTTCATAGTATAGTTTTCTTTAAGAGAATAACAGCTTCTTTATCAAGTCATTTGTTGATGGACATCTGGGTTGTTTCCATGTTCTAGCTATGGTAAAAAAAGAGTCGCAGCCAACATTGGGTTACATGTGTCTGTTTCAATTTTGATTTCCTAAGGGTATATGCCCAATAGTGGGATTACTGTGTCATATGGTGGTTCTATTCCTAGTTTCTTTTTTTTTTTAATTTTTAAAATTTTTTTTTTTTTTTTTCTTTGGGGGGGGGGGGGGGGGGGGGGGGCGGATGGGTGGGCCACTTTCTATTGGTCTTTCATTTCTCTATTTTTCATCCGTCTTTGTTCTTTGGCTCCTGTGGGCCTCCCATCGCGGTGGTCTCTGTCGTTGCAGAGCGCCGGCCCTGGGCGCATGCACTCCAGAGCTCCGGCTTGGTAATTGGACACATGGGTCCAGCCGCCCCACTGCACGTGGGATCTTCCCAGGCCAGAGATCGAACCGGCGCCCCTTGCACTGCAAGGCAGTGTCCTTACCCACTGGACCACCAGGGGAAGCCCCTATTCCTAGTTTTTTAAGGAATCTCCATACTCTTTTCAATAGTGACTGTATCATAGTATTGCATTCCCACCAAGAGTGCAAGAGTGTTCCCTTTTCTCCACACCCTTTCCAGCATTTATTGTCTTTAGATTTTTTTAATGATGGCCATTCTGACTGGTGTGAGACAATATCTTATTGTAGTTTTGATTTGCTTTTCTCTAATCCCATGTCTCCACAGTAAATTGAATATAACTCATTTTCAAATCATTTTTATATACAATTGATCACTTACTAGTAAATATTTTTTACAATTATTTCTATTATTTGATAAGGAAATCCATTAATTATGTGATTATATTCTAATCGTTAAAATGTATTTACATGTATATTTTCTTAAGCACAAAACATGAATGAATCCAGACATGACTCTTTTAAAACTTACAACTTTGATAAAATAATAACCATAAATAGGCACAAAGTAAATACTTAATCCAAGGGAAAGGCTACTCATTGACTTTAGTTCAAGATAGAAGACAGAAAATAAAATTGAAGGCAAAAATCTCACTTATTTCATCTGTTTGTATGATAAAATGCTTAAGCTAGTAATATAATCCCATGCTAGTTAAGGTCACATCTGATATTTAAGAGGAAGTAACAGCATATAAGAGAGTTCTGCTGCTAGCATCCTCAGACTTGATGATATTTACTTATTTACATTTACAATAATCCAAAAAAAAAATTCCAGCTTAAAACACACCCTTTGATATTCTGTCATCTCAGCCCAGTGGGTTTATCATTTTTTTCATATTTGAATTCATCTGTGTCTACATGTCTCTTGATAACCTGCTATCATTGAAACCTGTCTGCTTAAATGAGATAAACTGTAGAGAATTGATATTCTAGTCTTCAAATAAAGCCTAACAATATGGGAAAGTGAAGCTTTCAATGACTCACAAAGTTATTTCCTTAACTAGGAGTAATATCGAGCTCTTCTGAACCTCTGTAAAATACAGTGAATGGTTTTCCGATCTGTAGTGCTGGCCTACAAGTAATAGAGCACAGATCACATTGGTCAAATTCATCTATTCAGTCTTAAAATACCACCTGAGTGAAACGACAGATGGGGAGAAATCAAGTGCTTTGTTCACAAAGTTACCAGGATTCAAGAGACTGATTTTTATCAGTCCTTTCATCCAAAAGAATCTCCTTGAGGGAGAAAGGGAACTTAAAGTTCCATAGCAGAGCTATAAAGCTGAATCTGAAGTGTATTTATGGTTATAATTTGCACAGATCACTTGGTGCTCTAACACCATGCTCTTGATCACAGCATAAATCAGACTTTAATTTCAACCTTTGCAGTTCATCAATAGATTCGATATCAAAATAATTCAGGACTGACACTATTGGTTTACAGGTAAGTTTAACAAGAACGGGAGGCTTAGTGATGTATTAGTTGCTTTGTCAAGTGAGGCATGAAGATTCATGACTCTTTTAAAACTTACAACTTTGATAAAATAATAACCATAAATAGGCACAAAGTAAATACTTAATCCAAGGGAAAGGCTACTCATTGACTTTAGTTCAAGATAGAAGACAGAAAATAAAATTGAAGGCAAAAATCTCACTTATTTCATCTGTTTGTATGATAAAATGCTTAAGCTAGTAATATAATCCCATGCTAGTTAAGGTCACATCTGATATTTAAGAGGAAGTAACAGCATATAAGAGAGTTCTGCTGCTAGCATCCTCAGACTTGATGATATTTACTTATTTACATTTACAATAATCCAAAAAAAAAATTCCAGCTTAAAACACACCCTTTGATATTCTGTCATCTCAGCCCAGTGGGTTTATCATTTTTTTCATATTTGAATTCATCTGTGTCTACATGTCTCTTGATAACCTGCTATCATTGAAACCTGTCTGCTTAAATGAGATAAACTGTAGAGAATTGATATTCTAGTCTTCAAATAAAGCCTAACAATATGGGAAAGTGAAGCTTTCAATGACTCACAAAGTTATTTCCTTAACTAGGAGTAATATCGAGCTCTTCTGAACCTCTGTAAAATACAGTGAATGGTTTTCCGATCTGTAGTGCTGGCCTACAAGTAATAGAGCACAGATCACATTGGTCAAATTCATCTATTCAGTCTTAAAATACCACCTGAGTGAAACGACAGATGGGGAGAAATCAAGTGCTTTGTTCACAAAGTTACCAGGATTCAAGAGACTGATTTTTATCAGTCCTTTCATCCAAAAGAATCTCCTTGAGGGAGAAAGGGAACTTAAAGTTCCATAGCAGAGCTATAAAGCTGAATCTGAAGTGTATTTATGGTTATAATTTGCACAGATCACTTGGTGCTCTAACACCATGCTCTTGATCACAGCATAAATCAGACTTTAATTTCAACCTTTGCAGTTCATCAATAGATTCGATATCAAAATAATTCAGGACTGACACTATTGGTTTACAGGTAAGTTTAACAAGAACGGGGAGGCTTAGTGATGTATTAGTTGCTTTGTCAAGTGAGGCATGAAGATTCATGACTCTTAACCTATGTTTCCATCACAAACTCAGAGCTATAAATAATGCAAGCAGCTAATCAAGCATAGAAAAGATATACAGCGTCATTGAAAATCAGATGTGTGTACTGTTCAAGCTTTCAAAAATGTATTATATGCAAAGTGATCCAGTATGATAACTCATTAAGGATCTGTGGTACCTCACAAACCATATTCAGTATTTATTTTAAAAATTTTATTAGTTCTGTATTATAGCATTATTTCTTAACAGTAATGATCCTTTTAGACAGAATAATTTAGCTTAAAGTTATATTATGATTTACACATAACATTATTTACTAAGATTTAAAGTGCATTCTAGAGGAATAATTTATAACTTCTTTTCTTTTTTCATACTTAGTTAGCAAAAGAATTTTTAACAGATAGAAAATTGGAATAAAGGCAAGTACAAATTTAATAGACTTACTGAAAATTATGTAGAGGAAAGGGTTGATAATTTTTTTCTCTAAACTTGTATTGGTTTCCTTGGGGTGATGTTATATAACAAAGTGGCTTAAAAAACAGAAATTGTCTCACTGTTCTGAAGAATGGAAATCCCAGATGAAGGTGTTAGCAATTGTCAGTTCCTTCTAAGATTTATGAGAAACGATCCCTTTCGTGTCTTTATTCTACCTTCTGGTAGCCTTGGGTATTCCTCAGTTTATAGAACACAGTCTTCTTATGCCTTCACATTTTCTTTCTTTTGTAGATATCTGTCCATATTCCCCCTTTTTACCCATCATACTGAGTTAAGGCTCACCCCAATGTCCTCATTTTAACTTGATTACCCTTGTTAAAGGCTTGTCTCCAAATTAGGTCACATTCTGAGCTCCTGTGTTTTAAGACTCAAAAGTTATTGCCAAACCTTGTTTATTCTCTACTCCTCACTTTATTCTGGTATTTGATTCTGTAGGTCCTGCTCATATTGAAATATATTCATTGGCACTTCACTTTCATGGCTTGATATCAGATAAGTGTAAACAGGGTTCAGCAGATTTTTTTGTAAACCATTTGCATATCATGAAAATACACAATAATAAAAAATACACAAAAGGACTGCAAGGCATCTAAATATAGCTTACTATCAATAAATGTTAAATGTGTTTCCAACTTAAATTCTGTAAGATCTCAAAAAATCATGTAATTGATCCAACATCACGTAACACAAGGTAAAAATCTCAGGATCTGTGGTACCTAAAACAAACCATTAAATGTATTATATGCAAAGTGATCCAGTATGATAACTCATTAAGGATCTGTGGTACCTCACAAACCATATTCAGTATTTATTTTAAAGTTTTATTAGTTCTGTATTATAGCATTATTTCTTAACAGTAATGATCCTTTTAGACAGAATAATTTAGCTTAAAGTTATATTATGATTTACACATAACATTATTTACTAAGATTTAAAGTGCATTCTAGAGGAATAATTTATAACTTCTTTTCTTTTTCATACTTAGTTAGCAAAAGAATTTTTAACAGATAGAAAATTGGAATAAAGGCAAGTACAAATTTAATAGACTTACTGAAAATTATGTAGAGGAAAGGGTTGATAATTTTTTTCTCTAAACTTGTATTGGTTTCCTTGGGGTGATGTTATATAACAAAGTGGCTTAAAAAACAGAAATTGTCTCACTGTTCTGAAGAATGGAAATCCCAGATGAAGGTGTTAGCAATTGTCAGTTCCTTCTAAGATTTATGAGAAACGATCCCTTTCGTGTCTTTATTCTACCTTCTGGTAGCCTTGGGTATTCCTCAGTTTATAGAACACAGTCTTCTTATGCCTTCACATTTTCTTTCTTTTGTAGATATCTGTCCATATTCCCCCTTTTTACCCATCATACTGAGTTAAGGCTCACCCCAATGTCCTCATTTTAACTTGATTACCCTTGTTAAAGGCTTGTCTCCAAATTAGGTCACATTCTGAGCTCCTGTGTTTTAAGACTCAAAAGTTATTGCCAAACCTTGTTTATTCTCTACTCCTCACTTTATTCTGGTATTTGATTCTGTAGGTCCTGCTCATATTGAAATATATTCATTGGCACTTCACTTTCATGGCTTGATATCAGATAAGTGTAAACAGGGTTCAGCAGATTTTTTTGTAAACCATTTGCATATCATGAAAATACACAATAATAAAAAATACACAAAAGGACTGCAAGGCATCTAAATATAGCTTACTATCAATAAATGTTAAATGTGTTTCCAACTTAAATTCTGTAAGATCTCAAAAAATCATGTAATTGATCCAACATCACGTAACACAAGGTAAAAATGGTTAGAAATGGGAATAGAACCATTGACTGATTTTAATGTATGTTATTAATAGTGAAAGTACCTTAGCTTTGCAAATTAAAAAAAAAATTGTGAATACATTGCTAGCACTGTACCTCCAGGACATTGAAAAAGTTGGGTTCAATTGCAAAAAAAAAAAAACCCTTGAAGCTTAAGCTTCACTTGTATCACAGAAAATTTGTCACTGAAATAAATCTGCAATTGTTATTTAATTCTGTATGTTGATATTATTTATTTTGAGAAGGAAAGACTTTTTGAAGCAATGAATTTAAGAAAACAATGGAGTGAGTTTAGCAGTTGTTCACTAAATCTACTTTTCTAAAGAAATTTAATGATGAAAGTATAATTAGTAACATTGTTACTAATAGCCACGTGGAAGCCAAAAGACATAAATCTGTTGAAGAAGACTCTCCTCAAATTTCAAAGTTAGTAACACTTTAAAAACGAGTGTGTTGGAAGCTGATGATGTAACACAGATAACTGCAGGAAACATTTTGACACATCACCCTGTGGAGCATGACTTGGCACTTGGACGCAACGATGTTCTACTAAGTACATTTTGTTAATCCTCTATCGCATGGTTTTTGTGCTTTTACAAAAAGTGAAGTCATAGTTGTGAAGTGCTAGTTCCATTAGAAGAAAGGTTTTGCAATCACTTAAAGTAGAACTAGGGTCATCTTCTCCTCACAGAAAATCAATTTATTCTAATAATGATTCTATTATTTCATACAATTCACATAATCACAATAATGCTTTTGAAGTTTATTTGGTCAAAAAGGAAACATTTGATGCTATTATAAATACTACTGAAAAGTCATCCAATAATTCAGCATTAAAAAAAAAATTTAATGGAAAAATGTAACGATAATGTTTTTATATTATGAAACTCAGTATTGCATAGAATATATATTGAATTGGTTGTGGTATATTAACCATTTACTATAGGATTTATTAAAGACATAATGACCAAACAAAATTGCAAACTTGCACCTATAATTTCCAAATTGTATGTTTAATGTAGAAAGACAGAATGTTTTAATTAGAAACATTTTGTAACAGATAATGAATTTTAAAATATATGTCTTATGAGGTTTGTAGTCACGTAGACTTTTTGTTACTTGTAATCGTTTACAAATATTTGAGATTTTCAACAAACTTTCTTTCTTTATTTTTCTTTTTTAAATCTTGGCCTCTTTTATTGATTCTTTTATTTATTTTTATCCATCTTTATTCTTTGACTTGTGTGGGCCTCCCATTGGAGTGGCCTCTCTAGTTGCAGAGCACTGGCTCTGGGTGCATGCACTCCAGAACGCTGGCTCGTAATTGGACACACTGGTCCAGCCAGCTCCGGGGCAAGTTCCATCTTCCTAGGACCGGGATCCAATCGGTTCCCCTTGCGTTGCAAGTTGGATTCTTTCCCACTGAACTACCAGGGAAGCCCACGAACTTTTTAAAATAAATATAATTTTACAATGGCATTGGATATATTCATACATTTCCTAAATCCAATTATCATTTGTTAAACATATGAAAAATTTTGAAACAAAATATTCAGTTTATTGAGTTTCAAAAGCAATTTTTTGTAGATTCTGGTGAGATATAATTATTGGAAACAAAGTTTGTAAATGGGGAGACCCTAAAATTTATCACTACCAAGCAGTGTGAAACCAAATTAAAAACTGATATAACGATTGTAGACAAAGTTTCATTTTGAAAATCTTTAAATAAACTTTAGAATCTCTCAATATGTTGCAAATGTCTTGATGGATTTATACATGGTTTTTAGCCAGAGGTGATTTTGTCCTGGAGATAACACTTGGCTGTGCTCTGGAAGTGTTTTCGACGTAGAGTTTGGGTAGTGTGACTGTAATCTAGCGTGTAAAGATCTGAGTATGCTGGTAAATGTCTCACAGTATACCTATGCCTGAAAACTCAGTCACTTCAGCCCTGTCTCTTTCTGACCCCATGGACCAGACTCCTCTGTTCATGGGGTTCTCCAGACAAGAATAATGGAATGGGTTGCCATGCCTCCTCCAGGGAATCTTCCCCACCCAGGAATTGAAAATGCCTCTCTAGTGTCATAGGCAGATTCTTTAAGTGCTGAACCATCAGGGAAGACCCCACGGTATACTTTTAGGCCCACATGGAAAAACTATCTTTTTCCAAAATATTGGCTTTACTGAGGTTGATAAATTGTTTTTTTGAGTAAAACTGAGGCCAAAGATTCTGAAACATCTAGTAAACATTCAAATAAATCATACAAAAGGACAACTTATTTGACAGATGTTATCCTATAAAAACATTTGTCATAAACAAGTTCCCCAACTGGAAGGGTAAAGTCAGTAGCTCTGAAAATACTTACAATGAAATGTTTTTACAATAATACGTAAAAATTAAAATATATAATTATCTTCATTTTTGCAGTATTTATCTAAGTTTCAATGTAAGTGAAACATATTTTTTTGAGTTTCAATATAAGTGAAACTTATTTTAGGGAAAATACCTAGTCTTGGAATCACAGAGTTAGAGTATGCACACATAGTTTCAACATGTCCAGAAGTTTTTAGGAGGGAAATAGTCCCCTAAAACTGATTTATTTTTCAAAATATCTTAGAGTTCTGTCAAACATAATTTGTTCCATTTTATGGCTACTCATGACAGTTCCTGTTTTACTCTTCCATTGTTAAGTTTCTGAAAAGTTGAACTACAAACCAGGGCTTCTAAATTCTAGTTTATCACAATGTACTAACTCAACATTTCTGAGGTGTAGATCCGGAAATGAATTTAAATAACTAAAGGCTGATTTCAATTTATTCCTGGCCAACTTTTTCCATGACTATATTAGAAAACCCAGGATACTGACATGGTTATTCTACTGAAGTTTCTCTCAACAATAAACTTGTTTTATAATACAGTCTCCCCTGTAGCACAACATTAGCATTCTTCAAAATAACTTGTTCAAGGTTAATTTCTAACATGTACATATATCTTTACTGATTCATTAGACCTGTATTATCTAACACAGTAACTATTATCTACATGTAACTTTTGAGTACTTGGTATGTGGGTATCCCAAATGTTCTTTCAATTATATAACTAGTACCAGTTTTCTAAGACTAAGAATAGAAAAAGAAATTTTAAAAATCTCAGTAAAGTCCATGCCTCCTCCAGGAATCTTCCCACCCAGGAATTGAAAATGCCTCTCTAGTGTCATAGGCAGATTCTTTAAGTGCTGAACCATCAGGAAGACCCCACGGTATACTTTTAGGCCCACATGGAAAACTATCTTTTCCAAAATATTGGCTTTACTGAGGTTGATAAATTGTTTTTGAGTAAAACTGAGGCCAAAGATTCTGAAACATCTAGTAAACATTCAAATAAATCATACAAAAGGACAACTTATTTGACAGATGTTATCCTATAAAAACATTTGTCATAAACAAGTTCCCCAACTGGAAGGGTAAAGTCAGTAGCTCTGAAAATACTTACAATGAAATGTTTTTACAATAATACGTAAAAATTAAAATATATAATTATCTTCATTTTTGCAGTATTTATCTAAGTTTCAATGTAAGTGAAACATATTTTTTTGAGTTTCAATATAAGTGAAACTTATTTTAGGGAAAATACCTAGTCTTGGAATCACAGAGTTAGAGTATGCACACATAGTTTCAACATGTCCAGAAGTTTTTAGGAGGGAAATAGTCCCCTAAAACTGATTTATTTTTCAAAATATCTTAGAGTTCTGTCAAACATAATTTGTTCCATTTTATGGCTACTCATGACAGTTCCTGTTTTACTCTTCCATTGTTAAGTTTCTGAAAAGTTGAACTACAAACCAGGGCTTCTAAATTCTAGTTTATCACAATGTACTAACTCAACATTTCTGAGGTGTAGATCCGGAAATGAATTTAAATAACTAAAGGCTGATTTCAATTTATTCCTGGCCAACTTTTTCCATGACTATATTAGAAAACCCAGGATACTGACATGGTTATTCTACTGAAGTTTCTCTCAACAATAAACTTGTTTTATAATACAGTCTCCCCTGTAGCACAACATTAGCATTCTTCAAAATAACTTGTTCAAGGTTAATTTCTAACATGTACATATATCTTTACTGATTCATTAGACCTGTATTATCTAACACAGTAACTATTATCTACATGTAACTTTTGAGTACTTGGTATGTGGGTATCCCAAATGTTCTTTCAATTATATAACTAGTACCAGTTTTCTAAGACTAAGAATAGAAAAAGAAATTTTAAAAATCTCAGTAAAGTCCTGTATTGATTATAAAATATTTGAAATATCATAATATACAATTTTAATTTATTTTATTTTACTTTTTCAAAGTTACAAGTATGAAATCCTACAGATTAGGGTCTAGTTCCTCAATCATTATATTTCTCACACCTGGGAGATTAAATATTTGATAGTTCATATGTTGAGTAAGTCAAATAGAAAATAATATACAATTAAAGAAAGATATAAAATATGTCTATAGTACTATGAAACACAAAGCATCTTCCATAGGTTTGTTGAAATGTGTGAATATTAAAAATAAGAAGTTATATGTAGTGTCTTTCTATAAAGTCTTAAAAATAGTTTTGAGATTTATAAGAATGAATGTGGTTAAACAAGGGAATAGAACATGCACAGATGAAAAAGAAAAGGAATACAATACATGCTTTAAGACACTGAAATCAAAAACTTTAAGCCAAATTAAAAAAATACTAAAAACTTTTTGAATAAATTACAAATTATCCACTCTCTTCTAAATCAACTACTGTATTTATATTTTGCAGTATAAAGATGAGTAGCTTTCTATTTTTATTATCTAATTGATAATACAAATCACCTGTTTTAAATTATGACATCAATGAGGGCCCTGAAGTTTCTTAGGCAGTGGAGTATCTCTAAAGCTTTCATCCACTCACTTGAGGTTGATTTCAAATCAAGAAATAGAGAAGAAAATAAGACTCCTTGCTGTATGTCTCCCTTCCCTTCTAAGCATCAACTAAGACATTTTATTGTGGGGAATGAATCCCAGTTGCCTCAAGGCAAAGACTATCTGTGGCCAACATAATAAATTGAACCATATTGGCTAAAGTCAGCATGCCATTATTGCTTGACAGAAGTTGCAAGTTTTACTGAAAAGGAGATTTACATTTTAATATGGAGTCTCTTGCTCCCAAAGCAAACATTCAGTTCCTGACAGGAACCCTGGCTCTGCAAGGAGATATTATCTAACACAGTAACTATTATCTACATGTAACTTTTGAGTACTTGGTATGTGGGTATCCCAAATGTTCTTTCAATTATATAACTAGTACCAGTTTTCTAAGACTAAGAATAGAAAAAGAAATTTTAAAAATCTCAGTAAAGTCCTGTATTGATTATAAAATATTTGAAATATCATAATATACAATTTTAATTTATTTTATTTTATTTTTCAAAGTTACAAGTATGAAATCCTACAGATTAGGGTCTAGTTCCTCAATCATTATATTTCTCACACCTGGGAGATTAAATATTTGATAGTTCATATGTTGAGTAAGTCAAATAGAAAATAATATACAATTAAAGAAAGATATAAAATATGTCTATAGTACTATGAAACACAAAGCATCTTCCATAGGTTTGTTGAAATGTGTGAATATTAAAAATAAGAAGTTATATGTAGTGTCTTTCTATAAAGTCTTAAAAATAGTTTTGAGATTTATAAGAATGAATGTGGTTAAACAAGGGAATAGAACATGCACAGATGAAAAAGAAAAGGAATACAATACATGCTTTAAGACACTGAAATCAAAAACTTTAAGCCAAATTAAAAAAATACTAAAAACTTTTTGAATAAATTACAAATTATCCACTCTCTTCTAAATCAACTACTGTATTTATATTTTGCAGTATAAAGATGAGTAGCTTTCTATTTTTATTATCTAATTGATAATACAAATCACCTGTTTTAAATTATGACATCAATGAGGGCCCTGAAGTTTCTTAGGCAGTGGAGTATCTCTAAAGCTTTCATCCACTCACTTGAGGTTGATTTCAAATCAAGAAATAGAGAAGAAAATAAGACTCCTTGCTGTATGTCTCCCTTCCCTTCTAAGCATCAACTAAGACATTTTATTGTGGGGAATGAATCCCAGTTGCCTCAAGGCAAAGACTATCTGTGGCCAACATAATAAATTGAACCATATTGGCTAAAGTCAGCATGCCATTATTGCTTGACAGAAGTTGCAAGTTTTACTGAAAAGGAGATTTACATTTTAATTTGGAGTCTCATGCTCCCAAAGCAAACACTCAGTTCCTGTCAGGAACCCTGGTGCTGCAAGGAGATATTACTAGAAGCAGCAGATCACGAAAAACATATTGTGGTGCTACTGATATTCTTGAGGGAGACTTGATGGAGTAATTTACTGACTCATTGGAAAAGACCCTGATGCTGAGAAAGATTGAGGGCAGGAGAAGTGGATGACAGAAGATGAGGTGGTTGGATGGCATTGTTAACTCAGTGGACATGAGTTTGAGGAAACTCTGGGAGATAGTGAAGTACAGGGAAACCTGGAGTGCTGCAGTCCATGGGGATGCAAAGAGTCAGATATGACTTAGGGACTGAACTACAAAGCAACCATAATCCATAAATGGGGATTCTGCTTTTGTATCTGTATAGAAGATCTGTACAGAAGATTCTGCTTTTGGATCTGTATAGAGCGATGAGAACAAACTGAAATTTCAGTTAAAATAGTGTGATGGACATTATCTTGTGTCATCTAAGTTAACCTTTAGAACAATGCTGTAATTGTTAACTCTGTTTTAGAGATAGTGCTACAAGATGATCTCCTTGCCTTGAATCTCTTCCTATCTAATGTGAAACTATCCTCCCTTTCACATCTGTATTTCTTACAATAGTATTTTTGTCCTTGGGGTAACATAGGTGTTGTCTTCCAAAACTGAAAGAACGTTTTTAATAACATAAACAGTTCCCCCTCCCCTTAGTTTTGTGCTTGCTTTATTCCATCTTTAGATCAGAGCCAATAGACTTTCTCCCAGGGGACTCTCTCAGGAGGTATTAGCTGACCCCTAGCTTACTGCTGAATGACTTTTCCACTGAAGAGCTGGAGACAGTGCTTCCACAGCTCTGCACTCCCTTTAGTATGGTCATGCTCTCTGTAATATAGATGTGCTTCTATATTTAGTGAGTTGACCAAGATCAGCTTTGACTGATTCTATCTCAGTAGTTTTTCTTTCTGTTTTGTTTTTAGCAATTTATTCACCAATCTCTCAAATAGTTCAAGTTAACCAAATGGAGTAATTTTGATTAAAATCATAATCAAATTTTAGCTTGTATATAAGGATTGCACATTAAAATAAGTGAAATGCATATAGAACCTAAGAGCTGGGTAAATTAAGTGACAATGGAAAAATGGAGTTCATTACTGGTTTGGTGCTGGTAATGGTATCAGCAGGAAACATCCAACGAAGCATCTGGGAAATGTTTACTTAAAATTTTCACCAAATATTACAATATAATTCTAAAGGATCTTCAGGCTTAATTGCAAGAGATGTACATATTTTAACTATTTATTTTCTTTCCTTGTTAGTCTCTATTAATCTTTTGTTCCATTACTATGATGTTGAGCCCAGTTACGCAGCGTATATGACTATCTCGTTTATTACCTCTAAAGTAGGAATAACAATAACTCATAGGATCACTTGATAATCAACATGAACTTGTAGAGCCAGTGTACTCTGTCAGTAATTGTTAGCTTTTTTCTCCATAAATATCAGTTGTCATGCTTCTTCCATCTTACAACTCACAATTTCTATTTTACAGTCTTTCTTCAGTTTATACATGAAAGCATATGCATCGATTCATAAAGTTATTTCCTCATTTCAAAAAAAATATTTTAGTACACATATGTCCCAGTAAAGGGGAATTTCTTGATATATAAAGATATATTCTTTGTTTAGGTACATACAATATTGGTCAACATTTACCATATGTAGCATAAGCATAATTTTTCCATCTCCAGTTATTTTTAGTGAAAACATTCAGCCTTCTTCTATAGACAGTTTAGGTTTCTCTATGGATAAAAGATTAAACTATGAAAATAGTTGATATAACTAGATTAGTGATATTAGACATTTGTAGAGCCATACTATTTGAAAGTTGGTTCTAATGTCAGAAAGAAGGCCTAGATCCAAACGATATGTAAACCATTTGGTAGTTTATTGTAGATATTGAAAGATTGCTTTATATCTTCAAGCCTTGTTTTCGCAACTGTAAAACAGAGTTAATTATATTAAGAACAACTATAATTTATGAATTGGTTATCATGTGCCAAGCATTCATTTAATTTTCACAAGTCTTAATATTAAACATTATTATTTTCATTTTATTGGTAACTAATATGTAAAGAGACAGATAATACTTTCACAAAGTTTATCATTGATAGAGCAGAAAATAACATAGATGCATGTACATCTAATTCCAGATTTTAGCTTGTATATAAGGATTGCACATTAAAATAAGTGAAATGCATATAGAACCTAAGAGCTGGGTAAATTAAGTGACAATGGAAAAATGGAGTTCATTACTGGTTTGGTGCTGGTAATGGTATCAGCAGGAAACATCCAACGAAGCATCTGGGAAATGTTTACTTAAAATTTTCACCAAATATTACAATATAATTCTAAAGGATCTTCAGGCTTAATTGCAAGAGATGTACATATTTTAACTATTTATTTTCTTTCCTTGTTAGTCTCTATTAATCTTTTGTTCCATTACTATGATGTTGAGCCCAGTTACGCAGCGTATATGACTATCTCGTTTATTACCTCTAAAGTAGGAATAACAATAACTCATAGGATCACTTGATAATCAACATGAACTTGTAGAGCCAGTGTACTCTGTCAGTAATTGTTAGCTTTTTTCTCCATAAATATCAGTTGTCATGCTTCTTCCATCTTACAACTCACAATTTCTATTTTACAGTCTTTCTTCAGTTTATACATGAAAGCATATGCATCGATTCATAAAGTTATTTCCTCATTTCAAAAAAAATATTTTAGTACACATATGTCCCAGTAAAGGGGAATTTCTTGATATATAAAGATATATTCTTTGTTTAGGTACATACAATATTGGTCAACATTTACCATATGTAGCATAAGCATAATTTTTCCATCTCCAGTTATTTTTAGTGAAAACATTCAGCCTTCTTCTATAGACAGTTTAGGTTTCTCTATGGATAAAAGATTAAACTATGAAAATAGTTGATATAACTAGATTAGTGATATTAGACATTTGTAGAGCCATACTATTTGAAAGTTGGTTCTAATGTCAGAAAGAAGGCCTAGATCCAAACGATATGTAAACCATTTGGTAGTTTATTGTAGATATTGAAAGATTGCCTTATATCTTCAAGCCTTGTTTTCGCAACTGTAAAACAGAGTTAATTATATTAAGAACAACTATAATTTATGAATTGGTTATCATGTGCCAAGCATTCATTTAATTTTCACAAGTCTTAATATTAAACATTATTATTTTCATTTTATTGGTAACTAATATGTAAAGAGACAGATAATACTTTCACAAAGTTTATCATTGATAGAGCAGAAAATAACATAGATGCATGTACATCTAATTCCAGAGCTGATCTAATTAACCATTCTGTTGATTCCTGTTGCATTGAATCGATTGATTTAGCACACTGTCTGGTACAGAGAAAAATCTCCAGGTATAATATTACTACTCTGATTGTAATTAGAATCATCAATGTAATGATGGGATTGTTTAAAGAGAAAAAGAATCAGAATGCAGGAAAAAAATGCTACAAGCTCTTAGTATGGCAAAACAGGATAGCAAAGCAAAGATGTATAGAAATGGTATTTTACTAGATTATATACAAATCAGCTCGTTCTGTTGCACTATACTGGGTTGTACACTACACAGTGAGGCTTTCAAGTGGCTCAGTGTTAAAGAATCTGCAATGAAGGAGACTCAGCTTTGATCCTTGATTTAGGAGGGCCCTTAGAGAAAGAAATGACAATCCACTCCAGCATTCTTGCCAGGAAAAACCCATGGACAGAGGAGCCTGTCAAGCTACAGTCCATGAGGAAGCAAAAGGGTTGGACAAGACTTGGTGACTAAACGAAAACAGCTACAGAATAGGACCGAGTTTTGTTTTATTCTGACCTATTATGGTACTCAGATCTTGTGGGTTTTTTTAAGCATAATCTCCCGTCCTCATACTCAGTTCTGAAAAATGTACCTTATACATTCCCCACCATTATAGCCACTGAATCACAAAATATTTAATTATACATCCAAAGTCTGAGAATAATTTTAAGAAACTATATTATGCCTTTTTTTTTAGTTTTAATAACATTATCTTCATATAACTATTTCTACAAAACTAACAGTGAAATTTGTAACTTACCTGAAAAGTAATTTTCAGAATGACATTTAAGTTGTCCTGCAGATGCAAGAAACACCCTACTCCATTAACACACCAAAGAGAACATATAATCAATTTCTGAGTGAACAACTCCAATTTTAAATAATTCCCTGGTTTATAACTCATTGAAATATAATGGAACTATAATTCACATTTTAAAATCTCAAGTAACCTCCTGTTTCTACATAAAAGCATTATGTAAACCAGCATCACTGTTAATAAACAGCAAAGATTCAGAAAAACACCAGAGGTCCCTGACTATGTGAGCTTTACCTGGAGGCTCAACGTCCTCATATAACATTTTAAAATCAGTCTTTTACATTTGTTTTTTCTGTCAACAAGCTTAGCAATGGATAGTGTGTGAAAATAATCCTAACCTTCCATATAATGCTCTTTATTAATGTACTATAAACACCCAGTGGTTGAGCACTGTTATCCAACTGATGTCTTGGGACTAGAAATGCTTCACAGACTTCGTAAAAATTGAGTAAGAGACTTGTCATTACTTTAGGTTCTATGAACAGAATTTCTACATCACCTGTCTTTACCTAGACTACCACCATACCCTGAAAAGTCACTATTTGCTACAGTGTCATGTATTTGAATAGATTTTCATACTCTTCCCTACTGCAATGAAGGAGACTCAGCTTTGATCCTTGATTTAGGAGGGCCCTTAGAGAAAGAAATGACAATCCACTCCAGCATTCTTGCCAGGAAAAACCCATGGACAGAGGAGCCTGTCAAGCTACAGTCCATGAGGAAGCAAAAGGGTTGGACAAGACTTGGTGACTAAACGAAAACAGCTACAGAATAGGACCGAGTTTTGTTTTATTCTGACCTATTATGGTACTCAGATCTTGTGGGTTTTTTTAAGCATAATCTCCCGTCCTCATACTCAGTTCTGAAAAATGTACCTTATACATTCCCCACCATTATAGCCACTGAATCACAAAATATTTAATTATACATCCAAAGTCTGAGAATAATTTTAAGAAACTATATTATGCCTTTTTTTTTAGTTTTAATAACATTATCTTCATATAACTATTTCTACAAAACTAACAGTGAAATTTGTAACTTACCTGAAAAGTAATTTTCAGAATGACATTTAAGTTGTCCTGCAGATGCAAGAAACACCCTACTCCATTAACACACCAAAGAGAACATATAATCAATTTCTGAGTGAACAACTCCAATTTTAAATAATTCCCTGGTTTATAACTCATTGAAATATAATGGAACTATAATTCACATTTTAAAATCTCAAGTAACCTCCTGTTTCTACATAAAAGCATTATGTAAACCAGCATCACTGTTAATAAACAGCAAAGATTCAGAAAAACACCAGAGGTCCCTGACTATGTGAGCTTTACCTGGAGGCTCAACGTCCTCATATAACATTTTAAAATCAGTCTTTTACATTTGTTTTTTCTGTCAACAAGCTTAGCAATGGATAGTGTGTGAAAATAATCCTAACCTTCCATATAATGCTCTTTATTAATGTACTATAAACACCCAGTGGTTGAGCACTGTTATCCAACTGATGTCTTGGGACTAGAAATGCTTCACAGACTTCGTAAAAATTGAGTAAGAGACTTGTCATTACTTTAGGTTCTATGAACAGAATTTCTACATCACCTGTCTTTACCTAGACTACCACCATACCCTGAAAAGTCACTATTTGCTACAGTGTCATGTATTTGAATAGATTTTCATACTCTTCCCTTTGAAAGGAGCAGAATCATTCAATTTATTTCTAATAACGTAGGTAAAGACTATGGATGCCTGTGAAAACTCAATCCTTGGGTAGTCCCCCAGAGTCTGTAGGAACAGTGCAACACATAGCAGTGGTTCTAGCATCTTAATACGAATTCTACTGATGAGCTTCTGAAAAACAATAGCTGTTGTTCCCACTGAAGGCTGAAATCGCTTACTGCAAACTTACAGCCCACCATTAATATGACTCAACATGCATACCCTAGAACCTACTTATTTGTGCATATACCCTGTTTTGAGAATGTTGTGACGGCAGTTCTCTTCAGAAGGAATGTAAAACTGCAGAACACAAATTTTTACAAAACAGACCCCTTCCTAGACCATTGTCAACTTATGCCATTGTCAACAATAATTCTAAAATATCAAGACTTTTATATTTCCTAATGCTCTAATATGATAAAATGTGCTCATTCCAATTCATTATATTATCTCTTCAAACACAGTAATTCTAGAAAATGAGAAATTTTAAATGTCTTATAGAATAAAAGTTAATGGCCTTAAGGATTATCTCTCATTGATGAGCAACAAGACTGTTAAAATATAAAAGTGCCTTGCCAAAAAATATGGAAATACAGAATCGACCTTCTTGTTGACATGAAAATGCTCATTATTTCAAATCAGATATACTTTGCTCCACTATGAATCTTACAATTTCAATTTCCTTTGCCTATGCTTTTGTCTCAGCAAGACAACAAGATATAATTCCCTGACTATGTGAGCTTTACCTGGAGGCTCAACGTAAAAAAAGTCTTTTACATTTGTTTTTCTGTCAACAAGCTTAGCAATGGATAGTGTGTGAAAATAATCCTAACCTTCCATATAATGCTCTTTATTAATGTACTATAAACACCCAGTGGTTGAGCACTGTTATCCAACTGATGTCTTGGGACTAGAAATGCTTCACAGACTTCGTAAAAATTGAGTAAGAGACTTGTCATTACTTTAGGTTCTATGAACAGAATTTCTACATCACCTGTCTTTACCTAGACTACCACCATACCCTGAAAAGTCACTATTTGCTACAGTGTCATGTATTTGAATAGATTTTCATACTCTTCCCTTTGAAAGGAGCAGAATCATTCAATTTATTTCTAATAACGTAGGTAAAGACTATGGATGCCTGTGAAAACTCAATCCTTGGGTAGTCCCCCAGAGTCTGTAGGAACAGTGCAACACATAGCAGTGGTTCTAGCATCTTAATACGAATTCTACTGATGAGCTTCTGAAAAACAATAGCTGTTGTTCCCACTGAAGGCTGAAATCGCTTACTGCAAACTTACAGCCCACCATTAATATGACTCAACATGCATACCCTAGAACCTACTTATTTGTGCATATACCCTGTTTTGAGAATGTTGTGACGGCAGTTCTCTTCAGAAGGAATGTAAAACTGCAGAACACAAATTTTTACAAAACAGACCCCTTCCTAGACCATTGTCAACTTATGCCATTGTCAACAATAATTCTAAAATATCAAGACTTTTATATTTCCTAATGCTCTAATATGATAAAATGTGCTCATTCCAATTCATTATATTATCTCTTCAAACACAGTAATTCTAGAAAATGAGAAATTTTAAATGTCTTATAGAATAAAAGTTAATGGCCTTAAGGATTATCTCTCATTGATGAGCAACAAGACTGTTAAAATATAAAAGTGCCTTGCCAAAAAATATGGAAATACAGAATCGACCTTCTTGTTGACATGAAAATGCTCATTATTTCAAATCAGATATACTTTGCTCCACTATGAATCTTACAATTTCAATTTCCTTTGCCTATGCTTTCTCGTCTCAGCAAGACAACAAGATATAATTAAAAAGTCACAGCCCTAAGTCTCCAAGGTTCATGTATTCTGTAGGTTTGCATGAGGAAAAAATTACAAATTTGAAGATATTTAAATTGCTTTATTTAGGGAAGAGAAACACTTGCTCGCTACCCACAATTATTATAGATTCTATTAAATAAAATCATTCATTAACTAATTTATTTTCATATTAAACACCATGAAATTACTGAGCTAGTTGCATGAATAAATTAATAAAATACCTGCTTTTACACCTAAAGTTTAACAAAAGAATGTGTCAGTGTTATTTTTCAGGAAAAATATTGTAGGCAAAACACATGTGTAACTAAAAATACATTACACTTTGGAAAGTATCACATGTTTATTTCAACAAAACTGTAAATTATCCTTTATAAATATAGAATACAGTAAAATAGGCTACCTTTTCCCCAAATATTAAATTTGTAGAAATAAAAAATGATAATAATTAATCTCTCTCATCATATCTCTCAATAAAGGTAGTTATAGTCAAATATTAATGGAGATAAAGACATAAATTAACAAGTATTAATCAGAAAAGTAACGGTTATTTTGTGCTAACCAGAAGTATCAATAGAAAACACATACATAAGGAAACCAAGAGAAGCAAAAATATGAATCTCAAAGAACTTAATAATAAGAACTTTGCTTTTCGGCTGATATATCTTAAATTAAAAAGTTTATTTCTTGTTCTTCATTTTAATATCATCAGGGTG
The DNA here is from genome assembly GCA_022376925.1 of Tragulus kanchil. Lineage (NCBI taxonomy): Eukaryota > Metazoa > Chordata > Mammalia > Artiodactyla > Tragulidae > Tragulus > Tragulus kanchil. The sequence continues at coordinate 127,590,287 of JAIOJX010000028.1, forward strand.
TTTAGGGGTGTGTGTATGTATAATAAAGCAGCATAGATTAATAGGAAAGAATGAAAATTCTGGAGGCAGATTGCCTAGAATAGCTTCCTAGTTACTGCTAACCAACTGTGCATCCTGTGGTAAAAACTCACCTCTCTGTGCCTCTGTTTCCTCAACTGTAATACAGAGATTCAAATAGCGCTTACCTCAAAGGATTGGTATGTGGATGACATACTAAATATAAAAGTGCCTTGCCAAAAAATATGGAAATACAGAATCGACCTTCTTGTTGACATGAAAATGCTCATTATTTCAAATCAGATATACTTTGCTCCACTATGAATCTTACAATTTCAATTTCCTTTGCCTATGCTTTCTCGTCTCAGCAAGACAACAAGATATAATTAAAAAGTCACAGCCCTAAGTCTCCAAGGTTCATGTATTCTGTAGGTTTGCATGAGGAAAAAATTACAAATTTGAAGATATTTAAATTTCTTTATTTAGGGAAGAGAAACACTTGCTCGCTACCCACAATTATTATAGATTCTATTAAATAAAATCATTCATTAACTAATTTATTTTCATATTAAACACCATGAAATTACTGAGCTAGTTGCATGAATAAATTAATAAAATACCTGCTTTTACACCTAAAGTTTAACAAAAGAATGTGTCAGTGTTATTTTTCAGGAAAAATATTGTAGGCAAAACACATGTGTAACTAAAAATACATTACACTTTGGAAAGTATCACATGTTTATTTCAACAAAACTGTAAATTATCCTTTATAAATATAGAATACAGTAAAATAGGCTACCTTTTCCCCAAATATTAAATTTGTAGAAATAAAAAATGATAATAATTAATCTCTCTCATCATATCTCTCAATAAAGGTAGTTATAGTCAAATATTAATGGAGATAAAGACATAAATTAACAAGTATTAATCAGAAAAGTAACGGTTATTTTGTGCTAACCAGAAGTATCAATAGAAAACACATACATAAGGAAACCAAGAGAAGCAAAAATATGAATCTCAAAGAACTTAATAATAAGAACTTTGCTTTTCGCTGATATATCTTAAATTAAAAAGTTTATTTCTTGTTCTTCATTTTAATATCATCAGGGTGTTTAGGGGTGTGTGTATGTATAATAAAGCAGCATAGATTAATAGGAAAGAATGAAAATTCTGGAGGCAGATTGCCTAGAATAGCTTCCTAGTTACTGCTAACCAACTGTGCATCCTGTGGTAAAAACTCACCTCTCTGTGCCTCTGTTTCCTCAACTGTAATACAGAGATTCAAATAGCGCTTACCTCAAAGGATTGGTATGTGGATGACATAAGTTAATATTTCTAAAATACTTAAATGTATATGTTTCTTAAGTGAATTTGTAGGATTTAAAAAATATTTTAATAGGAAATGTTACTTTTTGTCAATACTATATTTATACTACATTTATTTAGACCTACTTCAAAATATATTTCTCTTTCAAAGGAGGAAATAAGAACCAAAAAGAGTGTATTATCCCGAACCAAACTCTAAGTATTATTCAAAATAAACTTCTATTATAAATTTAGCTAACCTTTAAGGCTTGATAAATCAAAGTTCTAAGATCTGTTATTAAAAGTAACTATGGTAATATACTAATTGAATCAAAAGCCAGTTAAGATTCAGAGGTCCTTTTACTTTTAATAATGCTAAAAACTGTAAGGTTATGTTAGATTTTCTGGTGCATTTTTCAGTTTTGAATACCCTGCAGATGTAGATTTTATTTAAAGGGATGAAATGCTAGCAGATGTATGAAGAAGCAGTGGCTGAACAATGTTGTCTGCAAATTTCATACACTTATTTGGTTTAAGCTTGTGCTTATTAACTAGAATGTGCTTCTCGACTTTGATTTTAAAAACTATGACAGGTGAGAAATCCAGACTGTTTCATTTACACCACAGTTTGAGATGCTGAAATGAGAAGTGGCATTTGGAATAAGTTCAGTGTCGTGACCCCTTTCAGGATACAATTTATGGCTCTGTGAGTGCACATGTGAATAATATTAACCAAGCTAAAGCTATGCCTCCATAAATATGCCTTACCAAGAAAATGAGGAGCAGTGAACAAAAACTAGCATGCTCTGATTCTTTATGTATGTGACTCAAAGGAATGGTGGATTTATGGAAAAGTCAAATGAGGAAAGTCAAATGAAAAAGAGTAATACGTTTGCCAAACTGAGTAAAACCAAGTATAATACACTAATACCGAGTCTCAGTTTCAAATGTTTTGTCAAGAATAGCTTCCTAGTTACTGCTAACCAACTGTGCATCCTGTGGTAAAAACTCACCTCTCTGTGCCTCTGTTTCCTCAACTGTAATACAGAGATTCAAATAGCGCTTACCTCAAAGGATTGGTATGTGGATGACATAAGTTAATATTTCTAAAATACTTAAATGTATATGTTTCTTAAGTGAATTTGTAGGATTTAAAAAATATTTTAATAGGAAATGTTACTTTTTGTCAATACTATATTTATACTACATTTATTTAGACCTACTTCAAAATATATTTCTCTTTCAAAGGAGGAAATAAGAACCAAAAAGAGTGTATTATCCCGAACCAAACTCTAAGTATTATTCAAAATAAACTTCTATTATAAATTTAGCTAACCTTTAAGGCTTGATAAATCAAAGTTCTAAGATCTGTTATTAAAAGTAACTATGGTAATATACTAATTGAATCAAAAGCCAGTTAAGATTCAGAGGTCCTTTTACTTTTAATAATGCTAAAAACTGTAAGGTTATGTTAGATTTTCTGGTGCATTTTTCAGTTTTGAATACCCTGCAGATGTAGATTTTATTTAAAGGGATGAAATGCTAGCAGATGTATGAAGAAGCAGTGGCTGAACAATGTTGTCTGCAAATTTCATACACTTATTTGGTTTAAGCTTGTGCTTATTAACTAGAATGTGCTTCTCGACTTTGATTTTAAAAACTATGACAGGTGAGAAATCCAGACTGTTTCATTTACACCACAGTTTGAGATGCTGAAATGAGAAGTGGCATTTGGAATAAGTTCAGTGTCGTGACCCCTTTCAGGATACAATTTATGGCTCTGTGAGTGCACATGTGAATAATATTAACCAAGCTAAAGCTATGCCTCCATAAATATGCCTTACCAAGAAAATGAGGAGCAGTGAACAAAAACTAGCATGCTCTGATTCTTTATGTATGTGACTCAAAGGAATGGTGGATTTATGGAAAAGTCAAATGAGGGAAAGTCAAATGAAAAAGAGTAATACGTTTGCCAAACTGAGTAAAACCAAGTATAATACACTAATACCGAGTCTCAGTTTCAAATGTTTTGTCAAGAATAATATTGTTGCAGAATAGACATTTTGAGGGAAGAGCTTGCAAAGATATCAAATAAAGGGGTGGTGGTGGTTTAGTTGCTAAGTCATGCCTAACTCTTTTGATCCCATAAACTGTACCCTGCTCAGGCTCCTCTGTCCATGGGATTTCCCAGGCAAGAATACTGGAGTGAGTTGCCATTTCCTACTCCACAAATAAACTACAATTACTTTAATGAGCTAATTGTAGAACAGAATTCAGATATAGTCCCATTAGTTAGGGGCAAGGGAGGGAACACATAGGCTTAAGTGTGAAAAAAAATTTAAATGTAAAATAAATAGTTGAAACTTGATAAAGCTACTAAAAGGAAGGAGCTGATAGATACAAAATTTTATTTCATGCCTGGAAGTTGGGGTAGGCACACGATTTTGTGCTTCGTAGATCAGGTAGTGAATTAAGAGGTGTTCATTATAGCAACATGAGTTAAAAATTATATAACTGTTAAAGTATTACTTTGTATGTTTCAAATATTCTTAGCAGATAAAAGACTGAACTTTTACCTCTGGAAAGATAAAGTAGATGTACTTTTCTATTCCTCCCACTAAGTAGAACTAAAATCCTGTGGGTTATACATAAAACAGAGATCAGAAACTTCTGAAAGGTAGAGAGAAAAGACATACCAGCTAGGGACCTCCGGATCTGTGGAACAAAATGATGGTTAGTCCCCAAGCTTTCACTTTTATTTATATTTATATACTGGACTCAACATTAAATAAATCTGCAATCTGGAAATATCAACGAGCTAAGAAATGGCCCTAGAAGACTGGTATGTGTAATCAAAGGAAAAAGAATAGGTCTAGCAAGACACAGAAATTTCAGGGAATAAGTTTTTTATGCCAGCCAAAACATCACAAAAAAAATGATGGCCCCTGCATCCACCAGCAAAGACTAAATAGAAAGCCTAGACTCTCTCTTGTTAGATATTGAAGATTCGTTACACACTCACCTGTGCATGCACACACACACTCACATACACACACCCATACACATAGGCATACACCACCTGTCTTGCCAAATGGCCAAGTGTAGAAATAGGCTCTTTTATTGTAGTTGGCAAAAAGTCCCCTTTCACTATCACGGTCCATGGAAACCAGATGGAGAGCTTAGAGTTCCATGTTTACTTAGCAATAACTGCCCTCATGGGTGGTATCAGAAGGGGCCAGAGGAGGATTATGGCTTTCACCACAGAGGAGGATTAGGGCTTTCACCACTGCCCTGGAGTAATGGGGCTACCCTTCACCATGTCAATGAACATAACACAGGAAGCAGTAAAGAGACAGCCATACCCTGCTCAACTAGGAAGATATCAGTGGAGGCCAAGTTAGGAACTTCCAGTAGCAGTAATGTAGTTAAGAAACTTCGATTTCCCTCACATTTATCCAAACTGAGACCACTTGCCTTCGTTCACCAGCATAGTACCAGAAAAGACTTGATAAAATTGATGTAAATAAGATGCAGAATCTTACAACATAATTCCCACAACATCCAAGATTCAAATGAACATTGTTCACCATTATAAGTACCAGGAGAAACCTAATTTGAGTAAGAAGAGATTATTTACAGATTCCAAGACCTAGGTAACATAGACATTTTAATAAGCAATTACACACACACATATGCAAAAATAGAAAGTATCAACAAATAGATTCTATAATGAAATATTTTATTTGGATAGTTTTATGTTATAAATTTTATAAAAGTTTGGTGTACAGACTAGAAAGATAATTACCTTCTTTTAAGATTTTAACATAAAGTATCTTTTAAGATTTCAAATCACTTTTAAGGAGGAATAAGCCCCACTTTTATTTATATTTATATACTGGACTCAACATTAAATAAATCTGCAATCTGGAAATATCAACGAGCTAAGAAATGGCCCTAGAAGACTGGTATGTGTAATCAAAGGAAAAAGAATAGGTCTAGCAAGACACAGAAATTTCAGGGAATAAGTTTTTTATGCCAGCCAAAACATCACAAAAAAAATGATGGCCCCTGCATCCACCAGCAAAGACTAAATAGAAAGCCTAGACTCTCTCTTGTTAGATATTGAAGATTCGTTACACACTCACCTGTGCATGCACACACACACTCACATACACACACCCATACACATAGGCATACACCACCTGTCTTGCCAAATGGCCAAGTGTAGAAATAGGCTCTTTTATTGTAGTTGGCAAAAAGTCCCCTTTCACTATCACGGTCCATGGAAACCAGATGGAGAGCTTAGAGTTCCATGTTTACTTAGCAATAACTGCCCTCATGGGTGGTATCAGAAGGGGCCAGAGGAGGATTATGGCTTTCACCACAGAGGAGGATTAGGGCTTTCACCACTGCCCTGGAGTAATGGGGCTACCCTTCACCATGTCAATGAACATAACACAGGAAGCAGTAAAGAGACAGCCATACCCTGCTCAACTAGGAAGATATCAGTGGAGGCCAAGTTAGGAACTTCCAGTAGCAGTAATGTAGTTAAGAAACTTCGATTTCCCTCACATTTATCCAAACTGAGACCACTTGCCTTCGTTCACCAGCATAGTACCAGAAAAGACTTGATAAAATTGATGTAAATAAGATGCAGAATCTTACAACATAATTCCCACAACATCCAAGATTCAAATGAACATTGTTCACCATTATAAGTACCAGGAGAAACCTAATTTGAGTAAGAAGAGATTATTTACAGATTCCAAGACCTAGGTAACATAGACATTTTAATAAGCAATTACACACACACATATGCAAAAATAGAAAGTATCAACAAATAGATTCTATAATGAAATATTTTATTTGGATAGTTTTATGTTATAAATTTTATAAAAGTTTGGTGTACAGACTAGAAAGATAATTACCTTCTTTTAAGATTTTAACATAAAGTATCTTTAAATTGCACAAAGACCTCAGTGTGGGTAGTGTTATTTCAAAATCAAGAATTCAACTTTTGAACGTGTGAGCAGCATGCCTAAATTACACATCTGTCTAGTTGCTGGATGTTTAAATATTTACCACTGTGGGATTTAAATGCTAGGGTTTGTCAGCTACTCATATTATCTTATCACTAATGTTATTGGAAACACTCATTACTGTATTACACACAGATATGTCCCTTCTTGAGGAACTGTAAAATTTATATGATAATTTATACTTAGAAATTTGTCCTCATCTTATGGATAGTATAAATTATATAATTCATACCATTTCCAAATTAATTTTGTGACTTTGTACAGAAAAAAAAGTGCATATCTTGGTAAGAACTCTCACTTTAAAATTTTTAAATACTACAATGTGAGACTTTTGCACCAACTGATTATCTAGTGCCTCTCTAAAATGTTGACTTTAATTCCCCATCATTCAGGTACTATATCATCTATCTATTAAAATTATAGTGTTGCAAATACTTGAGTCACATTGAAGTTTTCCATTGGATAGTGGCAGAGAATAAATGAATATGTTCAAACTAGTCTATTTTAATGTCTACTATGGACTAATCTATAGTAAAACATTATATACTTAAATAAAGTAATCCTGGGGCTTTCCTGGTGGTCCAATCAGTAGGGACACCGCCTTGCAGTGCAAAGGGCTCCGGTTCAATCTCTGGCCTGAGAAGACCCCACAAGGAGCTGAGGCTGGACTGATGTGTCCAACTACCAAGTGGGAAGACCCCTACCCCAGGAGGTCCTTGAAATGGGAGGCTCACACAGGACCAATGAACATTGTTCACCATTATAAGTACCAGGAGAAACCTAATTTGAGTAAGAAGAGATTATTTACAGATTCCAAGACCTAGGTAACATAGACATTTTAATAAGCAATTACACACACACATATGCAAAAATAGAAAGTATCAACAAATAGATTCTATAATGAAATATTTTATTTGGATAGTTTTATGTTATAAATTTTATAAAAGTTTGGTGTACAGACTAGAAAGATAATTACCTTCTTTTAAGATTTTAACATAAAGTATCTTTAAATTGCACAAAGACCTCAGTGTGGGTAGTGTTATTTCAAAATCAAGAATTCAACTTTTGAACGTGTGAGCAGCATGCCTAAATTACACATCTGTCTAGTTGCTGGATGTTTAAATATTTACCACTGTGGGATTTAAATGCTAGGGTTTGTCAGCTACTCATATTATCTTATCACTAATGTTATTGGAAACACTCATTACTGTATTACACACAGATATGTCCCTTCTTGAGGAACTGTAAAATTTATATGATAATTTATACTTAGAAATTTGTCCTCATCTTATGGATAGTATAAATTATATAATTCATACCATTTCCAAATTAATTTTGTGACTTTGTACAGAAAAAAAAAGTGCATATCTTGGTAAGAACTCTCACTTTAAAATTTTTAAATACTACAATGTGAGACTTTTGCACCAACTGATTATCTAGTGCCTCTCTAAAATGTTGACTTTAATTCCCCATCATTCAGGTACTATATCATCTATCTATTAAAATTATAGTGTTGCAAATACTTGAGTCACATTGAAGTTTTCCATTGGATAGTGGCAGAGAATAAATGAGTATGTTCAAACTAGTCTATTTTAATGTCTACTATGGACTAATCTATAGTAAAACATTATATACTTAAATAAAGTAATCCTGGGGCTTTCCTGGTGGTCCAATCAGTAGGGACACCGCCTTGCAGTGCAAAGGGCTCCGGTTCAATCTCTGGCCTGAGAAGACCCCACAAGGAGCTGAGCGGCTGGACTGATGTGTCCAACTACCAAGTGGGAGCTCTGGAGCACACGTGCCTGAAGCCGGTGCTCTGCAAGGAGAGAGGTCCTTGAAATGGGAGGCTCACACAGGCCAAAGAACAAAGATGAATGGAAATAAATAAATGAAAGATCAATAGAAGTGGCCCTGCCAAAAATTAATCCCTAATTTTAAAGAGTACCCTTGATTTTTACTTAATTATTTCTTTCCCTTTTAAACCTTTATACACTTGACTTCAAGGACATGAAAGTGCTTTTTACTCATCTGCTTAAAAGTATGAAAAACCCTTCCTATAAATTCAGTTCTCTTGAACAAGTGACTTCTTTTTAGATTTTTATATGCATATATATATATATATATATATGTGTGTGTGTGTGTGTGTGTGTGTGTGTGTATGGATATAAAGTGAACACTGAAAGAATATAATGTAGGGACAACTATGGTTCTCCAACACTCACATTCCACTTTCATTGATGCAATGTTTTGTAGATATAATATTTCAGATCTTACCAGTATGGCTGGTGTACATCCAGGTTATCTTTACATTTCCCAGCATGATTTGCAGCTGGTTCTGTGTCATGTTAGGGCCATTGAGCTGACAGTGGATCATAGAGTGGTTTTTCATTTGTGTGCCTCTGTCAAAAGTTTTCTTTTGTTATATTTTCATATGACTCATATATGGAGACAGGACAGTAAAATAGCCAGCTCTGAAATTCAAGTATGTACAAAAGGTGGAGTGCTCATTTCTCTTTTGGAATCAATTGGTCATCTGTGTTTAGGTTTGGGGCATATAGGATCCTGTTGCATTTCACATTTTTCATTAGCACAGCACTAAAGTAATATCAGAGTGATCATAAAGGATCTTCTTTCGTCAGTCTAAGCAATTGCTTGTGAAGTGTGTTCAATAAAGTTGTCCTTGATCCTTCATTAATTCTCATACTTATAATCAGCTTTATTGTGAGGAGATATTGTAGATGAAATATATATAACAAATAAACTCACATTTTCACAGTCGAATAGAATACTTTCTTAAGTAACAGAATTACACTTAAAAGATGTGCCAAGGAGAGAGCATATAGTTTCCTTTCTCTTGAACAAAGTAGTTGATCAACATATTATCAATCATGTACATTCATATATATGCATGTGTATTTTGTGCAGATAGTTAAAAGCATACTGGTCTTAAAAAATATTTAATGTTTATTTATATCAAGATATCACTCTTTATCCTCTCTGTAACCTGTCTACTTCTTGTAGCAGAGTCAAGTATTGCTACTTCTGCTTCACTTACTGGCGTCAGCTTGCTTATATCAGTAATGTTTACACCTAGCATTGCCCATAAGTTGAGGTTAATATAACATAATGAATATTGTTGGGAGAGTCTAGCTTTAATTATTATTCTCCCTTTACCTAAATGATTTCTGGATAGGGAAAACCCTTAGTCAAGAGATAAGAAATCAGATCTTGGCAAAATGGATATCTTGGGAAATGACCAGTGAGGGGTTTTGCATGAGTCATTCCACTCCAGTGGTTATGGTAAGCTTCTTATTTTAAAATATGCAAATCAAGCTTTATCTCTATCACAATATTAGAACTCTGCTATTAAGGGTTTGCATGCCTTCCTAGAAGCCAAAATAAATAGACCTTGTGGATCCCTTATTCCAGTATCCAGTTACCTGACAAAGCCACTCTCTCTCATAATGTCTTTTCCCTACCAGACTTACTTACACTTTTTCTCCTTATCCATTAAGTAATTATATTTTTCAAGGATTCTATTCTCAGCTTTATCTTCTGTCTGTTATCATGGAAATTATACCATGACCTCAGCTTCCATCTCTGCCCTCATTATTACTCAGTTTAGACAATCCTCTACGCTTCTCACGATCTCTAGTTCTTCTTTCTCCTCATTTTTATTCACTTCTGTCCTTTTTTTATCTCCTTCACTTTCTCCTCCTCCCTCTCTTTGTGTTAAAATGTTTAATTCTTATTATTTCACACTCCTGTAATTCAAACTGCCCTTATTTAATACCTTATGCATGGCATGAATAACCCTTTATGGTCTTACCTTGCCTATTTAATCCCAAGGCTCTATTCTTTTCTATCACTCTGCATGTTTATATTCTTAAGTTGTACCAACTTTGTATTGTCAGATGTCCCCTAAACACAATAATAGATTAAGGCTTCTATTTTCTGTCCTTGTTCATTCATTCATTTATTCAGAGTATATTTTGTAAGCACAAATTACATGTTGGACTTTATTATTATTGTGGAAGATACAAAAATGATTTAATAAAATATTTGCTTTTAGAGAACAACCATTCTAATTATGGAGACAGAATATAAATGAAATGAGTAACATTTTATGTTACAAGATACAAAATTAGAAAATAATTTTGGAGAAGTGTGATTTAGGCAGAGCTAAATTTTAAGTAATCATGATAAGAGTGGCTGAGAAAGATACAAATAAAGACATATAAAGTCATGTGGCTATCTATATGGAAGAAAGTTCAAGAGTTTAAGAATAGAATAATAGCATATTTAGGGGCCCTAATGGTATATCAAATCCAGTTTCTTGCAAATGGGCTTGGGCGGCTCCTTGGCTGGTGGTGGTGGTGGGCATAGCAGTTCCTCCTGGCCCTGTTAATGTTGGGGCCAGGCCCAGGGAGGATGGCGCCCTAGAGTCCGGCCTTCCCTGGGTTAGGGGCGAAAAGGTATGGGGTAGGGACTGGCCTTGTCAGAGGTGACTGAAAGTCTACTGCAGCACTGGGGCACCAGTTTTAGGAGAGGCACCGACTTCGACTCTTGGGGCTAGCTGGTAGAGGCGATAGATGAGTATCAGATATTAGCAAGACACCTACAAAAAGAGGCCCAAGCTCAACACAATAATTGTGAATTCACAGAAGAACAAAAGAAAACCATAGGTAAACTTGCAATATGCTTGGAATTACAGAGCTCAGCTTTGTAGTCCACACAGTCCCAGGAAGAATTTAAACTGAAGGATCTGAAGAAGCTAGAACCAACCATAAAGAATATTCTTACATATAATAAAGAATTCCCATTTGATGTTTAGCCTGTTCCCTTAAGAAGAATTTTAGCACCTGGTGAAGAAAAGAATTTGGAACTTGAAGAAGATGAAGAGGCTGGTGCTGGAGCAGAGTCTCCTGATTCCTTTCCTGCCAGAGTTCCCGGTACTTTATTACCAAGGTTGCCATCAGAACCAGGAATGACATTACTCTATCAGAATTGAGAAAATAGACCTAAAAGATGCCAGGCAGTGCATTGACCCCTATATCAGAGTTAGTGTAAAAGATCTGAATGGCATAGATTTAACTCCTGTGGAAGATACTCCTGTGGGTTCGTGAAAAGAAGATACGTATGTTCATTTTAATATAGACGTTGAGCTCCAGAATCATGTTGAAAAATTAACCAAAGGTGTAGATATCTTCTTTGAATTCAAACACTACAAGCCTAAAAAAAGATTCACCAGCACCAAGTGTTTTGCTTTTATGGAGGTAGACAAAATTAAAACTGGGCCAATTGTAATAGAACTATACAAGAAACCCACTGACTTTAAAAGAAAGAAATTGCAATCATTGACCAAGAAACCACTTTATCTTCATCTGCATCAAACTTTGCACAAGGAATGATCCTTACATGAGTATCCTGGAACTTCTATGAATCTCACCACTGCATAGACTTTATCCTAGCTCCGTGTAGCAAGCATACTCAACAGGCAGGAAGCAAGCTGGACTCAGGTCAGCAGGCCAGAGTGAGTTCAATACAAGCTGTAGCACAGAATGCAAAGTCCAGCATCACTGTCACAAAAGACTCCTTTTGATACAGACTTATTCTTGGGACATTTTCACTTTTCCTATTAACTGTGCAATTAGTCTCTTTTCTCATTACCACTCCTCCCACCCTGCTTCCTGGAACAACACTGTTGTGGGTGGGACATGCTCATCTTCACGCTTAATACAGCAATAAGAATGTGCCAGTTTACACACCTGTCTACTCTATTCTCTTTGGTTTTCAAGACTTTTGGGGGTTTAAAAGTGAGCTCAGCTTTGTAGTCCACACAGTCCCAGGAAGAATTTAAACTGAAGGATCTGAAGAAGCTAGAACCAACCCTAAAGAATATTCTTACATATAATAAAGAATTCCCATTTGATGTTTAGCCTGTTCCCTTAAGAAGAATTTTAGCACCTGGTGAAGAAAAGAATTTGGAACTTGAAGAAGATGAAGAGGCTGGTGCTGGAGCAGAGTCTCCTGATTCCTTTCCTGCCAGAGTTCCCGGTACTTTATTACCAAGGTTGCCATCAGAACCAGGAATGACATTACTCTATCAGAATTGAGAAAATAGACCTAAAAGATGCCAGGCAGTGCATTGACCCCTATATCAGAGTTAGTGTAAAAGATCTGAATGGCATAGATTTAACTCCTGTGGAAGATACTCCTGTGGGTTCGTGAAAAGAAGATACGTATGTTCATTTTAATATAGACGTTGAGCTCCAGAATCATGTTGAAAAATTAACCAAAGGTGTAGATATCTTCTTTGAATTCAAACACTACAAGCCTAAAAAAAGATTCACCAGCACCAAGTGTTTTGCTTTTATGGAGGTAGACAAAATTAAAACTGGGCCAATTGTAATAGAACTATACAAGAAACCCACTGACTTTAAAAGAAAGAAATTGCAATCATTGACCAAGAAACCACTTTATCTTCATCTGCATCAAACTTTGCACAAGGAATGATCCTTACATGAGTATCCTGGAACTTCTATGAATCTCACCACTGCATAGACTTTATCCTAGCTCCGTGTAGCAAGCATACTCAACAGGCAGGAAGCAAGCTGGACTCAGGTCAGCAGGCCAGAGTGAGTTCAATACAAGCTGTAGCACAGAATGCAAAGTCCAGCATCACTGTCACAAAAGACTCCTTTTGATACAGACTTATTCTTGGGACATTTTCACTTTTCCTATTAACTGTGCAATTAGTCTCTTTTCTCATTACCACTCCTCCCACCCTGCTTCCTGGAACAACACTGTTGTGGGTGGGACATGCTCATCTTCACGCTTAATACAGCAATAAGAATGTGCCAGTTTACACACCTGTCTACTTCTCCGATATGCTCTTTGGTTTTTCAAGACTTTGGGTTTATGTGGGGAGGAGAGCACAAGACTGCTTTAGGGGAAATGGACCAATTATGCTGCCTAAGGTCAGTCTGGAAACACACACGTTACTCCTCAGAGGTGGCTTGATTCACTCCGACATCATGGTTTTCCTGCTTAGAAAGCATGTGCCTTGACCAAGTGAGTCTCCCACGTGAGAGTGTTTGCAGGTCATAGATGGGATTTTTTCAGAGGGCTGAATTGTTCTTCTGAAAGTGAGCATATTTTTAGTCATGTTGGTTAGTACTTTTTCCTACATCACATTGTTACTTTGGTAGTGATTCGAGGGTTAATGCTGAAACCATCTCAGAATAATGACAAATTCTTGGTGGGTCTATAATGTCTTCTAAATCATATAAAAATAATTTGAATCAGATGCTAATGAGATACTGCAGGGATAACTGCTGTTTTCCTGACAACTAATTGTGAAACCTTAAAACCCGCATACCTCTTCTATAGTGACGAGTATGTAAATCTGGAGATAGTCTATTTTTTTTATATAGGTAGATAGGATTGCCATTTATTTACTATTTAGATATTCTGACATTCATCCATACGGAAATTTGCAGGTCATTAGCTTATTATAATTTGACTATTTACATTTTTGACTTAATAATGGGACATAATTGTACACACATAGCGGATATTTGATACACAGAGAACATTAAGATTTGGGGTGAGTTCAATAAAGAATCTCACCACTGCATAGACACAGTGTAGAAATACTCAACAGGCAGGAAGCAAGCTGGACTCAGGTCAGCAGGCCAGAGTGAGTTCAATACAAGCTGTAGCACAGAATGCAAAGTCCAGCATCACTGTCACAAAAGACTCCTTTTGATACAGACTTATTCTTGGGACATTTTCACTTTTCCTATTAACTGTGCAATTAGTCTCTTTTCTCATTACCACTCCTCCCACCCTGCTTCCTGGAACAACACTGTTGTGGGTGGGACATGCTCATCTTCACGCTTAATACAGCAATAAGAATGTGCCAGTTTACACACCTGTCTACTTCTCCGATATGCTCTTTGGTTTTTCAAGACTTTGGGTTTATGTGGGGAGGAGAGCACAAGACTGCTTTAGGGGAAATGGACCAATTATGCTGCCTAAGGTCAGTCTGGAAACACACACGTTACTCCTCAGAGGTGGCTTCGATTCACTCCGACATCATGGTTTTCCTGCTTAGAAAGCATGTGCCTTGACCAAGTGAGTCTCCCACGTGAGAGTGTTTGCAGGTCATAGATGGGATTTTTTCAGAGGGCTGAATTGTTCTTCTGAAAGTGAGCATATTTTTAGTCATGTTGGTTAGTACTTTTTCCTACATCACATTGTTACTTTGGTAGTGATTCGAGGGTTAATGCTGAAACCATCTCAGAATAATGACAAATTCTTGGTGGGTCTATAATGTCTTCTAAATCATATAAAAATAATTTGAATCAGATGCTAATGAGATACTGCAGGGATAACTGCTGTTTTCCTGACAACTAATTGTGAAACCTTAAAACCCGCATACCTCTTCTATAGTGACGAGTATGTAAATCTGGAGATAGTCTATTTTTTTTATATAGGTAGATAGGATTGCCATTTATTTACTATTTAGATATTCTGACATTCATCCATACGGAAATTTGCAGGTCATTAGCTTATTATAATTTGACTATTTACATTTTTGACTTAATAATGGGACATAATTGTACACACATAGCGGATATTTGATACACAGAGAACATTAAGATTTGGGGTGAGTGTTCTGCAGGTTAGATGTGGAGCCCACATATTTAATATTTACTATTTAAATGACCAACACTAGCATGAGGGGAATACAGTGCCAGGACTCGGCCTATTTTTAAACTAGTGTAATAAGCCTAATCATATCATTCAGTATATTTGCTTTTTAAAATAAGTAACCACAAAGAAGCTCCAGCCCTTATACTTCAGGAGATCCAGTCTCCACTTCCAGTTGTCTGTTAGGTCAATTCTCTTTAAAAACTCTGAGTGAAGAATTTTCAATGAAATTGTCTTGCCTCTCATTTTTTATTAGGTTAATTCCAAAATGATTCCACCCACCATATCTTGAGGAGATAAAGAATTTGCCTTAATAAATTATTATGTTGTTTGCTCAGCTTTAATAGACTGTGAGTTGACAGCCCACCCCACCCAGAGTGTAAGCTCCTCAAGGGGCCAGAACTACATTTTCTTCATGTCATGTACATTTTCTGAGGTGCTTGGCAGAACTCTGTACCCTGTGGAGTACTCAGTACCTTTTGTTTGATGTTGCTGACAAGACCTAAAAATGATCCCTTAAAAAATCTACCATTAAAATGTAGCAAAACTAAAAAAAAAAAATCCAGTTTCTTCAAACAATAGCATAACATCATATGTAGCTGCATAGGTGAAAAGTGGATGAATACTTTGGACTCAGATTATATAGGACAGGTAGATTACTACTAAGATTCTGACTGACTCTGAATGAGATGGGGTAACATTGGAAATTTTAAGCAATAGATTACTCATTCCATATACTTTAATAAATTCACTCAAATGAGCCAAATGAGAAATTATAAACTGGAATTGAGGTGATACCATCGAAGACCAGGAGAACTGAGTAATTTCTGGGTGTATTTGATAACTCTCATGGGCTTCTCTAGTAACTCAGCTGGTAAAGAATCCACCTGCAATGCAAGAGACTCCAGTCAGTTCGATTCCTGAATCAAGATAGTCCCATGAAGAAAGGATAGGCTACCCACTCCAGTATTCTTGGATTTCCTTGGTGGATCAGAGGGAGAAGAATCCACCTGCAATGTGGAAGACCTGGGTTCAATCCCTGGGTTGGGAAGACCCCCTAGAGGAGGATAAAATGAAATCATCAAGAACTTCACTTTTATTTATTTGGTCCTTTTCAGTAGTAACTGGCAAAACAGGTATCTGTAGACAAAGGATCTGATTTGTAAGCTTTGTAATTTGTATGGAATAAATCTTGATGTCACTTCATATTTCTAGCTGTCAATAGTTTAAGAATTGCCTCTCAAAATTCTAGAATATTAAACAATTAGTTCTTGTGTACCATTCAGTATAAGACAACTTCAGTACATGATTGACTGTATCTATTGATATTTATACATTAAATAGGAAAACTTTTAAAAATATTAATTTACATAAATATTAATCTATTAAAGATAGGTGTAAAAGATATTTTAAAACTACAGTTTTGAAAAGCAATTTTTGAGACAAGTGACACTAGTACCCTTTTTTCTGCTTTAATAGAGGACAGTTATATTTTCTTATATTTTCTATACAGAGTCAATTTTTGATGTGTGAAGAAAATCCAACCTTACTCAGAAATGTTACTAGAAATATAGTTATTTGAATGACTCTTTGAGATAATGGATATTCTTTTTCAATGTTATGCCAAAGATGGCAGTTTCTAGCTTCTTGAAAGCAAGTTGCAAAGTAAATTATGAAATATTATCAATGAACTTTTTTAAAAATTAGTCACATTAAAATCCATTGATCTATTCTGCATTTAGAATGACTCACTGAATGTATGTTTCAGCATTAATCAGTAGTTATCTTGTAAATACACCATTTGGAGGTCTGATATTCAATATTAAATATTTAATTTAACCTATTCTTCAGTTGATAGCTTTTAATTTATATGTAATATCTCTATTTTTGCAGAGCATCACAGAAATGAATGTGAGTTATCAAAGTGTTCCTTCCTATGAAATACTTCTAAAGCACTTCTAAGACTTGTAGTCAGTTGAGTCTAGCTATCCAGATAAAGAAAAGCAGTAATTGCATGGAAATAGACTGATGCTTTGTGGTTCCTCTAGTGGCACATTTTAATTACACTTGGAAACTAGTCATATTGATAAAGCAACAGAAATTGCCAAGCAACAAAACTAATGACCTTTAAAAAATCTTTTTAAGTTGCTTTTGGTCAAAATTGAAGACCATATAAGGGTTAAAATGGTGTGATATTTCTACCTATTACCATAGAGACAGAAATCTCATTGGAAAGGAAAGATATAAATACTGTTATCTACTGGCTCCACTTTGCTCTATCCCTAGACCTTTGCAGTTCGGTACAGCTGCTGTGGTCCTGGCAACCCTTCATAGTAGTGACATAGAGGAATTCAACTCTGAAGACTTTGCCACCTCAGAATAAGAGGAGGACTATGTGCCCTCAAGTGGAAAGCATAGTGAAAATGATGTAAATGAATTAGTGAAAGAAGATGAAGTCGATGGTAAAGAGAAGACACAGAGAATCAAAGAGACTAAAAGAATGGCAGAGAGCATTCTTGCCAGGAAGAGGAAACAAGTTGGCCTCTAACTAGAAGAGGACATAGAGAATGCCAACAAGGAATCTGGAGGAAATAGGAGTGAGGTGGAAGATGCAGCTACAGAGCAGAAAAAAAGCATTGAGTCACAGGATGCAAGGAAACAGAAGGAAGATGAACTATGCACCAGCCTTCTAAATGATGTGGGACCAAAATCAAAAGTGCCTCCCTGTATGCTAATTAAAAGAGGAGAGGAGAGTGAAGAGAGAAGTTCAAGTAATTTGGTCAAGGCAAAAGAGCTAGAGAAACCTAAAGAAACAGAAAAAGTTAAAATCACCAGTACATAAGTTATGTTTTCATTTTGTTTATGTTGCCCTTTGCTCTACAGAAGATAGTCTGATTAAGTTACAATTGTTTATTTTAATTTTATATCTAGTGGTTTGGGAAACTGACATAAAAGAATACTGTTACTATTTATGTCAGAGTATTTTGCCTATATTCTCTTCAAGGGGTTTTATGGTGTCATGTCTTAAGCCATTTTGAATTGGGTCTGAGTGAGTATTCTAACTCTGTTAATTTGCATGTGCCTGGCTGTCCAATCTCCCTACAACTGTCTTTTCTTCTCTGTTTATTCTTACTTCCTTTGTCAGAAATTGACCAGATGTCTGTAGGTTTATTTCTGGGTTCTTAATTCTGTTTGATCGATTCATGTTTCTTTTCGTGTCAATAGCATGCTGTTTCGATTACAGCATGTAATTGATTTGTAGTTTGAAGTATTGTCTGAAGTCTAGAAGGTTATACTTCCAGTTTTGGTCTTTCTTCTTAGGGATTATTTGAAAGGAAAGAATATAAATACTGTTATCTTGCTCACCACCCACTTGCAGTTCGGTACAGCTGCTGTGGTCCTGGCAACCCTTCATAGTAGTGACATAGAGGAATTCAACTCTGAAGACTTTGCCACCTCAGAATAAGAGGAGGACTATGTGCCCTCAAGTGGAAAGCATAGTGAAAATGATGTAAATGAATTAGTGAAAGAAGATGAAGTCGATGGTAAAGAGAAGACACAGAGAATCAAAGAGACTAAAAGAATGGCAGAGAGCATTCTTGCCAGGAAGAGGAAACAAGTTGGCCTCTAACTAGAAGAGGACATAGAGAATGCCAACAAGGAATCTGGAGGAAATAGGAGTGAGGTGGAAGATGCAGCTACAGAGCAGAAAAAAAGCATTGAGTCACAGGATGCAAGGAAACAGAAGGAAGATGAACTATGCACCAGCCTTCTAAATGATGTGGGACCAAAATCAAAAGTGCCTCCCTGTATGCTAATTAAAAGAGGAGAGGAGAGTGAAGAGAGAAGTTCAAGTAATTTGGTCAAGGCAAAAGAGCTAGAGAAACCTAAAGAAACAGAAAAAGTTAAAATCACCAGTACATAAGTTATGTTTTCATTTTGTTTATGTTGCCCTTTGCTCTACAGAAGATAGTCTGATTAAGTTACAATTGTTTATTTTAATTTTATATCTAGTGGTTTGGGAAACTGACATAAAAGAATACTGTTACTATTTATGTCAGAGTATTTTGCCTATATTCTCTTCAAGGGGTTTTATGGTGTCATGTCTTAAGCCATTTTGAATTGGGTCTGAGTGAGTATTCTAACTCTGTTAATTTGCATGTGCCTGGCTGTCCAATCTCCCTACAACTGTCTTTTCTTCTCTGTTTATTCTTACTTCCTTTGTCAGAAATTGACCAGATGTCTGTAGGTTTATTTCTGGGTTCTTAATTCTGTTTGATCGATTCATGTTTCTTTTCGTGTCAATAGCATGCTGTTTCGATTACAGCATGTAATTGATTTGTAGTTTGAAGTATTGTCTGAAGTCTAGAAGGTTATACTTCCAGTTTTGGTCTTTCTTCTTAGGATTGTTTTGGGTCTTTAATGACTCCATATAAATTTTATGATCTAAGACAGTTCAAAGTAATGGAAGTATATCCCATGGCCTTATATTGGAACAACTAATATTGTTAAAATATCCATGTTACTACTGATAATACAGATTTAATGCAATCTTAATCAAAGTACCCATGACATTTTTTCACAAACCTGAAACAAATGGTCCTAAAATTTACTTAGACTACTCTTGATTTTAGGATTATACCTTCACTCTTTGGGGCAGGATAAGCACTCAGTCTGGTACAGAATAAATGGAACTTTCCTTTGTGTGGAACAAGGTCCTCTGAGCTCTCTTTGGAGCTATGGGTGTGCCAAAAATAAACAAGTGGATGCACAAATAGATCAGCCCTTTAAAGCAGTATTTAAAATGACTGTTCACTAGCTCTCTGAAGATAGTGATAGTTCAGGATACTAAGAAAGAATATATTCACTATATTCCCAATATCACAATGAACATAATACAAGACCTCCTTAAAGTTGGATCAACAAAAACATTATAAGAGATAATAAGCATGAGATATCAATGGGAAAAATTCACTTTGCTTTTAAAAGAACACTCAGGATTCTGAAGGAAATGCAATACTCTAGAAAAATCACTAATAATACTTAGAGAAAAACCCTAATCATTTTCACAGTGTGTATCCATAGAGGTTAGCATTTTCCTAGGAGCTCAATAGGTATGAACTGAAGGAATTGCTTAATTTCTTACTCTTTTCTTTGTTCTACTAGTCTGGTTTAATATATTTGATCCAATAAAATACTCATTTAATTTAATTTAACATATAAAACACTTTAGTATCTGGTAGATCAATTCCCTCCAATTCTTTTTCTTTTAAAATTTTCTTAGCTATCCTCAACCATGTATTCTTCCAAATGATGTCAGAATAATTTCTGTAAAGTTCCATTTTTGCATCAGAGTTTTAAATGAAATAAATTTACATTTGTATGGAGCTTTATAGGAAATTAATGTCTTTATAATATTATGTCATCTTATTCAGGAACACAATATTCTATCAATTTCTTAATGTCTCTTTTTATGTGCTTCAATGGCTAGTACATCTGTCAAAAGTGTGATAGAGGACACAAGAAAGTTCACCTCCTCAAGACTTGCCTTGCAAGGAGGGAAACTATTTTTTGATCCTTTTTTTCATGTTGTCTAATACACTGTTTTTCCCTTCATTTAATTACTTCATAGATCTAATTGAAATTTTATTTGGATACTCTTGTTTATACTATGAATTATATTTCTTTTACTACATTTTAAAAATATTTGTCAATGGCATTTAAGAAGAGTAATAATTTTAGTAGGGACTTCCTTGGTAACTTGGTGGTAAAGAATCTACCTGCTAATGTAGGAGATGTGGGCTCAATCCCTGGGGAAGGAAGATTCCCTGGGGAAGTAAGTGGAAACCTACTCCAATATTCTTGCCAGGGAAATCCCATAGACAGAGACTATAGTCTACAGTCTATGAGATTACAAAAGAGTCAGACACAATTTAGTGACTAAATCACAACAGCAATTTTGCCAAGATATTTTGAATTAAGTCACTTATCTGAAACACTGACTTAGACAAAACACAGATAGATGTTGTGCATCATTGAGTATTGATATTGTCTAGATTTGCATTAAAATTTCCTCCTTGTCACTTACTATATAACTTTTGGCAAATGGCCTTTGTCACTTACTACTTAACTTCGGGGATTATAATAGGAGAAAGGGTTTAAGAACCAACTCGACTACCTTTGAGTAAACCCATGAGGATGCCTGACAGCAATATATCTCACAGTATAGATTAGATGATACATAAGGTCTGTTTTTGTTGTTTAGTCTGTAAGTCATGTCCGACTCTCTGTGACCCCATGAATTGTACCCTGCCAGGCTCCTCTGTTCATGGAATTTTCCAGGCAATGTTATTGGAACAAATTGCCATTACTTACTTCAGAGGATCTTCCCAACCAGGGAGCTAATCTGAGTCTCTTGCATCTCCTGCACTGGCAGGTGGATTCTTTTCTGACTGTGCCATCTTTTCACCACACGACTTACTGGATTTCACTTCCTCAGTAGTGTGTTTGGGTGAAATTCTGAGGTAAAAAATACTCCCTTTTAATATTAAATTTTGCTGTTCATTAGTCATGCTTGTACTCTTTTATGTACCTCATTTGATCAAGGAATAGTATTCTTTTACCATGATGCTGGATCACATATGCTCACATTTTGATGACAACTTTTACACAATCTTTCATTTTGGCACTACACTTGTTAGATTTTTGTTAACAATTTATTTCTTTCATACAATGTTATTAAAATACATGGAATTTAAAAGCTATGGAATGATATACTGTAAAGCTTTTAAAAAGTCAGACACTCATCAAGCTATATAAACTACTTATAAGATTATCTGAATTTGAAATATTTTTAAAGAAATATATTTTGATGTCTTTCATGATGATATGTCTGTCTTGACTGTTTAAATCTATTTGATTTTAATATCTGAGGCCTTGCATTGATCTGGGTTCCAGTGCTGGACAATTTTTATCCTGCGTTCACATAGTTTCCATTTGTCTCATACGTTAACTGTTTACCTTATGGTTGTGGAGCTATTCATCGTTATGAATGGCTCTAATCTTTTGGTATTTGTCGTTGATGATATCACCTCTGTTGATATTATTAGATGAGGACTCACTGTTTTGACAAGTAAAATAGAAGTGCAGTGGATGCATAGACTCTGGGAATAAGCCAAAAAAGGAAACAGGTAACTATTTTTGTGCTCTCTTTGTCCATCCTCTTGTCTCCCTGGTGATATTTCAGATAGTATGAAATTTTTCTTTCACTCTGTGTCCCTGAGTGAAACAGACATGGGAAAGAACCTCCTGGTGGTATAAAATAGATACACAGTGTGAGCAAGAGAAATTCTGACTGATACATTTATGTAGCCCTGATAGGAAGTTGAAAGAGAAAGAGCACAATAACAACAGCAACAAATACCATTCTGTCCAGAATCCTAGTCCCTGAGTCCCAAATTGTCATTGCAAATAGAAATCTACAGTGTTTTGAATGTTTATTTGTATATTTAATATAAATATAGGAAAAACCTGGGTATTGGAAAACATGATTCTTGATTGTGCCTGGCAGGTGGATTCTTTTCTGACTGTGCCATCTTTTCACCACACGACTTACTGGATTTCACTTCCTCAGTAGTGTGTTTGGGTGAAATTCTGAGGTAAAAAATACTCCCTTTTAATATTAAATTTTGCTGTTCATTAGTCATGCTTGTACTCTTTTATGTACCTCATTTGATCAAGGAATAGTATTCTTTTACCATGATGCTGGATCACATATGCTCACATTTTGATGACAACTTTTACACAATCTTTCATTTTGGCACTACACTTGTTAGATTTTTGTTAACAATTTATTTCTTTCATACAATGTTATTAAAATACATGGAATTTAAAAGCTATGGAATGATATACTGTAAAGCTTTTAAAAATCAGACACTCATCAAGCTATATAAACTACTTATAAGATTATCTGAATTTGAAATATTTTTAAAGAAATATATTTTGATGTCTTTCATGATGATATGTCTGTCTTGACTGTTTAAATCTATTTGATTTTAATATCTGAGGCCTTGCATTGATCTGGGTTCCAGTGCTGGACAATTTTTATCCTGCGTTCACATAGTTTCCATTTGTCTCATACGTTAACTGTTTACCTTATGGTTGTGGAGCTATTCATCGTTATGAATGGCTCTAATCTTTTGGTATTTGTCGTTGATGATATCACCTCTGTTGATATTATTAGATGAGGACTCACTGTTTTGACAAGTAAAATAGAAGTGCAGTGGATGCATAGACTCTGGGAATAAGCCAAAAAAGGAAACAGGTAACTATTTTTGTGCTCTCTTTGTCCATCCTCTTGTCTCCCTGGTGATATTTCAGATAGTATGAAATTTTTCTTTCACTCTGTGTCCCTGAGTGAAACAGACATGGGAAAGAACCTCCTGGTGGTATAAAATAGATACACAGTGTGAGCAAGAGAAATTCTGACTGATACATTTATGTAGCCCTGATAGGAAGTTGAAAGAGAAAGAGCACAATAACAACAGCAACAAATACCATTCTGTCCAGAATCCTAGTCCCTGAGTCCCAAATTGTCATTGCAAATAGAAATCTACAGTGTTTTGAATGTTTATTTGTATATTTAATATAAATATAGGAAAAACCTGGGTATTGGAAAACAGTGCATTCTTTGATTGGTTTTCTGATGGGAATTATGTCACAATAATATGGAATTACATCAGAACAGGGATCCATAATATGTATATTCCAAAACTGACATATCAGAATAACTTCCAAGAGATAGGTAAAGTAAATTTGAATATCTAGTATGTGATTAGCTTCTTTAAAAGTGCTACAGGATTATTTTCAGAAAATGAATTTGTGATGTAGAGTAGTATAAGGCTTTTTACACAGGGAATTATGATACTTGGTTTACTATAGTTGATAGATAGATGTCATTGATGTCATGTCTAAATATCAATTATGTTAAATATAGCCGATGAAGCTATAAAAGAACTATAGTATAGTTGAATGTTTAGCCATGTAAAAAGATCTTGCTGACCATAAGTCCTAACAAAAAATATAAATTTGACAGTTTTGTATAGTTATAAAGTAAAAGATTCTACAGTTATGAAATGACAAAATTAAGAGGCAAACTAATTTAGCAAGTATATTTATAATCTATTATACAGGATTAAAATCTGGAAAATATCTAGTACATAATTTCTTCTTACAAATTAGTAACAAAATCATTAAGTTAAAAATGAGCGAAGGGCATGTATAGAAAATTTGCTGACTATCATACATATATATCTATGAGATAGTGTTTAACTTTGTAAAACATTGAAATAGTTAATTTTTGTAATGAATCATTTTTCCTGTTGACAAAGAAGAAACTATGTTATTCAGATTGTTGAAGAGATGTGTTGAAATAGACAAATATCCTTTGTGGGAGGATATGTACAGAAATGTTTGGAGAGCAATATTGAAGTACCTAACAAAAATTTAAATATATCCATATTATTTCACTCAATAATTTCACTTCTTAGAGCTCTACCTTTAAATAGTTTGAGAGTATTCCCATAGTTATGATTGTAATTATCATTTTAATTATTTATGAAAACGATTTGAAAATTATTTGCTTATAAAAACAGGATTATCAAAATAAGTTTTGAAATATTTAAACCACAAAATGTTCTACAGCAAAGAGACACCATATATTTTAACGAATCCAAACACAGGCAGATTTCCATGATACGGAGTTTTGTGAGAACACAACGAAACAGAATCTAAATATATAATGTATTTTGCTTATAATTTTAAAACAATCCACATGATACATGTTTATACAAAAACTCATACATTTGTCTCAATTTTAGAATATTAACTAAGATTCTGCTCTATTACTCTTTGCACATTTTTAAAAACATGACTTTTTCCTATGAGTCATTGCCTCAGGAGAAGAAATATTCAGAAGTCATACATCAAAGATCCAAATTCTTGGTGTTTTACATACCAAATAAACTCTTAACACTCTTGAAAGAGATGATGATTCTGAGAAATTTCCCAATTTTTTTAAGAACATTTTTAATTTATACAACACTGGTGAAGGTAACTTGCAGTAGACACCTGCATATACCTCCTAGATTTTACCACTCAGATTGTACTATATTTTCTTTATCACAGATGTGTTTATACTTAACTATCCATCATAATTTTGGATGTCATTCTAAGTAATTTGCAGACATTAGTGAACTTTATTATAAATACTTCAGCATGTATATCATTAAAAGGAAATTTCTGAGTGTAAGGTCTAAACCACAAAAGAAGCAGCACCTTTCAAATCACAACAACAAATTTAAAAGAGAAAGGATAGGGAGATGGTTAGTACTTCACTTGTCAGATTATATAAATGTTATGTAAGCAGAGGAAGCAGATCCTGAAAGAAGGGCAGTAGAAGAAACAATGGGTTATTGTTGGCCATTGGAAAGATTCCAAGTCCCACCAGAGGAGAAGCACAGACAGTAGATACCTAAGGTACATAAAAGGATTCGAAGTCAAGCAGACTGCTTTGCTTTTTTCCTGTTGAAGCTTGAGAAAACTACAAACATCTCAAGGAAGCTGATTGGCCAAGATGATCTGCTGAGTCTTCTGTTTGCAAAGGAAAAGTATGAGAGCATCTAAACGTTTCCAAAAGTGACTAACAAGAGTACCAACAAATGTAATAAGGAAAAGTACAAGGTTATGAATCAATGACTAGGGATGGCTTTGTCAGACACTCCTTTCCCACTGATATAAGGAATTCACATAGCTCTAACCTGTATGCTATTATGAAGATGAAAGCATATGTGAGAATTTGGAATTGAATTATGTTAAACATGAAATGACTTAGAAAATACTAATTTGATCAAGTTTCTGTAGAATTTATTCATTTGTAATATTCTACTGTCAGGGGGACATGAGATTTGAAAACATAGAACAGGCTATAGACAATGTTTACCATATTTCATGATTGACTTTTTTGCCAAAAATATTCTGAATAGGCTAGGTTCTTTTTTATTTAAACATTTATTTATTTATTGGGGGGGTGGGGAGAGAGAGGGGTCGGTGGGCCACTTCTTTCATTTATCTATTTACATCCATCTTTGTTCCTTGGCCCATGTGGGCCTCCCATCGCAGTGGCCTCTGTTGTCGCAGAGCACTGGCTCTGGGTGCATGCGCTTCAGAGCTCCGGCTCGGTAATTGGACACATCCGTCCAGCCGCTTGGCGGCACGTGGGATCTTCCCAGGCCGGGGATGAAACCAGTGCCCCTTGCACTGTAAGGTAGTGTCCTTACCCACTGGACCACCAGGGAAGCCCTAGGCTAGGTTCTTAGATACACTATAAAAACATGTTTTATAAAAATGGAGAAAAATGTACTAAGCTTAGAAATGTATTTTCAATTTTAGTGTTTCCTTGGAAAATAATCTTTTGGAATCCAGCACATAGAAAACACTTCATAGTTTTCTTTATATTTAGTCCCATTAAATGAAGACCAATCTTGAATGGAAAGAGAATGTAATTAAAATTCTTTGTTCATAATGTTTGAAGTTCTCTTTTATAATCCCCTATTCCTTTAAGAACCTTATTTTGTTCAGGTGAAACAATCTTGCCTTCCAGGGCACAAGAGATGGGATTTCTATCCCTTGGTTGGGAAGATCGTTTGGAATAGGAAATGACAACCCACTCTATTCTTGTCTAGAAAATACCATGGACAGAGGTGAATTCAAGAAAAATAATTCAGTTTTCAATGGAAATTTCTATCAATAAGTACCATGTCTTCATCACCAGGATATCACTTTTTCTTTCCATAGAATGTAATAATGACAGATGGTGACCTCATGTCTAGACTTCAGCTTTTGATGCTACTCCGGCTCAAGGGGTTGTAATGTGTTTCTAAAACAGTCAGTGACATGTCAAAAGCTGCCTGCATGATTACTCTGGAATTATTTGAAAAGTTTTATTCTTTTCTGACATGATTATAATTTCAATAAAATGTCCTCATCAATGAACCAGGTAGGATTTCTATAAAACTTCCTCAATAGGATGGTCTTTTTATTGTGATTGCCAAAGAATTTAGAAATCAAATATATATTCTCCATCTTTAAATCCTTGTGTTCTGAAAGATCTACTGGGCACAGCTTCACATCCTTTATAAGAGTTTAAATCCAGAAAAAAAAGATATAAACCAGTTCCACCACCTAGAGAACAATCAAGATTTTAGCAATTTTTTAAAACTAATGCACTGTCCATGAAGTATTTTCTACTGCTCTGTGCAATAAATTGCACTTTAAAATATCTGATCTAAAATAAATTTTAAAGGATTATGTTGTCAATATGCCAGAAACTCAGCAAAGCAGAATCGAATTCATATATTCATTGCAAAGGAAGATCATCTATAAGGTAGTGCACAGTTACTGTGTATAATAAGGAAAGTTAGAAGATCAACTGGAATTGTAAATAAATTTTCATCTATTTCATGTATGTATATGTGTGTATATGTATATGCATATATACATATACACACATATGTATATCAGATTGTGAATCTAAGTTATCAGGTTCTGCAATGCATGGTTTGGGTTTGTTTTTTGATGGCTTAATGGGTTAATGGAGAGGGGAGAAAAAGAAGAAGAAATGAAAATAAAATGACAGACAAAGGATTGTTATCCTAGGTGAATTATTGTTGAATCTGACTTTGGTAAAATGTTTAGGGATATTTTAAATTATTGAATTCAAAAAGTAAGACAGATATTGATCTGGAACACTAGTGACAATGATTTATTAATTGGTGATTATATAGGTATAGTAACAAGACCAAATATACACTTATTCATCCTCCTTAATTACCTAAGTCTTTCATCAGGTTTGATAATAAAGTTGGTACAATACGTTATATTGTTTGAGCAAGCATAGGCTATGGTTTGTATAGTTTTAGAGTTTTGACTGTCTATCATTCTGCTAACTCATACATTTAAAATTGGCATCAGATCTGAACCCGTCATCCAAGAAACCTGGGTTTGGTTTGATCCTTGAATTGGGAATATCTCCTGGAGATGGGAAAAGCAATCCACTTCAATATTCTTGCCTAGAAAATTCCATGGACAGAGGTGCCTTGTGATCTACAGTTCATGAGGTCGCAAAGAGTTGGACATGACGGAGTGACTAAGCACAATTTGCTGATACAGGAGATGAAATGCCATAGGTTTTTTTTAACTCCCTTATATTTAAAATTCCCACTTTGCTACAATTAGTGCTAGGAAAAACTTGTTCTGAATAGTGTTAATAGAAAAGCTTAAAAAACAAAGTCAGGGCTTCCCTTGTGGTCCTGTGGTTCAGGACACTGCCTTGCAGTGCAAGCGGCACCGATTCGATTCATAGCCTGGGAAGATCCCACATGCTGTGGGGCAGCAGGATTGACGTGTCCAACTACAGAGCTGGAGCTCTGGAGCACATGTGCCCGGAGCCGGTGCTCTGCAGCGAGGGAGACCACTGTGAGAGGAGGCCCACACAGGCCAAAGAACAAAGATGGATGAAAAATAAATGAGTGAAAGACCAACAGAAGTGGCCAAAAAAAAAAACAACAAAAAAAGTCACTCCAATGTAGGTCTTACTCTGACTTTTTATATGATTGTTTTTTTTATATGATTTTTTATATGATTGCATTTTTATATAAAATATAAGCAGTATTCTATTATAGGGTATCTAGGGTACTATCATCAGTTACTATTCATTAGAAATCTATGAGAGGGAGACATAGAAGCATAAGATAAACTGCAATATTTTACTTTGATCTTTGTTTTGTTGTCAAAGCCTCTGATAATAGTACATAAAACTACCTTCACTTATGTGCTTTAGGAGACATAGTTTATATCAATAACATGTAAAAATCATTTTGTCATATTTGTAGTAACATTCAAGTTTTATACTCCTATTTGTGTGTATAAGTGCAGCATGCTAAGTCACTTCAGTAGTGTCCGAATCCTTGTGAGCCTATGGATTATAGTCCACAAAGCTCCTCTGTTCATGGGATTCTCAGGCAAGAATACTGGAGTGGGTTGCCATTCGATTCTCTAGGGGATCTTCCTGACTCACTGATTGAACCTGTATCTTTTACGTCTCCTGCATTGACAAGCAAGTTCTTTACCACTAGCACCACTTGGAAAATCCATCCTCCGATTTATTAATCATCAGTCACTCCAGAATCACATAGCATGATTTCATTGAAAATCGAAATGCTACAATTTAAAAAAATCAAATAAATCTCTGTACTCATCAAAAGTAAGACAACTAATGCATACCCTTTAATTTCAACTTTTACAAATTTATAACCTTCATATCACTGGAATAGGGCATATCACACCTGAATTTAAAGAATTCAGTGTGACCATATAGTAGCTTGTGTTTTTGAATTCTTATGAGTTTGTGAGAAGGGTGCATGAAACTTTATTGTGTCCTTTTTAATTAATTACTTTCTAAATGCTTTACCATGTCCAAGAAGTCATCTTATACTTTTCCTTTGATCTACGCTCTCTCACTGATACAATTAGAGTTGTTTTCAAGCATTGTTCAGACAATTGAAAAATGAGCAAGTATCCAGCCAGAAAAATCAGAGGATGTGAAACAGAAAAGGGGTTCTGAATTTCGTATCCTAAGGGATAAAGACTTCATGCCCCTCTAGAATCAAAGTAAAAAGTAATCAATTAAACTTTCATGCAGTTGTATAAATTCTGATAGAAAACTATCACATTCTTTATATAAATATTTATCCAAAAATTTAAGGAAAACTTCATGCTCTGAACTCATCAGTTACTATTCATTAGAAATCTATGAGAGGGAGACATAGAAGCATAAGATAAACTGCAATATTTTACTTTGATCTTTGTTTTGTTGTCAAAGCCTCTGATAATAGTACATAAAACTACCTTCACTTATGTGCTTTAGGAGACATAGTTTATATCAATAACATGTAAAAATCATTTTGTCATATTTGTAGTAACATTCAAGTTTTATACTCCTATTTGTGTGTATAAGTGCAGCATGCTAAGTCACTTCAGTAGTGTCCGAATCCTTGTGAGCCTATGGATTATAGTCCACAAAGCTCCTCTGTTCATGGGATTCTCAGGCAAGAATACTGGAGTGGGTTGCCATTCGATTCTCTAGGGGATCTTCCTGACTCACTGATTGAACCTGTATCTTTTACGTCTCCTGCATTGACAAGCAAGTTCTTTACCACTAGCACCACTTGGAAAATCCATCCTCCGATTTATTAATCATCAGTCACTCCAGAATCACATAGCATGATTTCATTGAAAATCGAAATGCTACAATTTAAAAAAATCAAATAAATCTCTGTACTCATCAAAAGTAAGACAACTAATGCATACCCTTTAATTTCAACTTTTACAAATTTATAACCTTCATATCACTGGAATAGGGCATATCACACCTGAATTTAAAGAATTCAGTGTGACCATATAGTAGCTTGTGTTTTTGAATTCTTATGAGTTTGTGAGAAGGGTGCATGAAACTTTATTGTGTCCTTTTTAATTAATTACTTTCTAAATGCTTTACCATGTCCAAGAAGTCATCTTATACTTTTCCTTTGATCTACGCTCTCTCACTGATACAATTAGAGTTGTTTTCAAGCATTGTTCAGACAATTGAAAAATGAGCAAGTATCCAGCCAGAAAAATCAGAGGATGTGAAACAGAAAAGGGGTTCTGAATTTCGTATCCTAAGGGATAAAGACTTCATGCCCCTCTAGAATCAAAGGAAAAAAAGTAATCAATTAAACTTTCATGCAGTTGTATAAATTCTGATAGAAAACTATCACATTCTTTATATAAATATTTATTCAAAAATTTAAGGGAAAACTTCATGCTCTGAACTCATTATTTTAAAGTAAACTACAAATACATCTTCGATATTTCTTAAAAATCAGAAAATGACCAAAACTGGCACTGTTTAAGCACTGGTTATGGTTGATATATATAATTACAGTGCCTTTCTGGAAAATCTAATAAATCCCAGAATTGTTGTTTTTAAAAATATATTTTTATGAATTTAGAGCTGAGTATCCTGTTTATTACAGCAAGAGAACTAACAAGTTTTTCTGACAGACTCAATCAAGACCTGTGTCTATTCATGAAAAATAATTGTTTCCAAAGACTGGGAAAAAATGCTTTATTTTCTAACACTGAGTGGTTGAATATTAAAATGTAGCAAACATTATAATTTTCATTATGAACTAAATTTAATAAGATTCATATAACTGTATTGACCTAGAACTCAAGCAAATAAGTAAATACAATCACACTTTAAAATATACTTGATATGCTTTCCAAGTGTGATTTACTTAAAGTATAATTTTTCTTGGAATAAATATTTTATTCAGATCAAATGCTTGCTTTATTGTTTTTCACCACTATGTCTACATGCTCTATGACTGAAAAAAAAATTTTATTGTTATTTAGTGCAGGATGATTTAGGCTGTACAAAAGATTATTCAAGGTAAACTTTTTTAGAGGATTTGATTGAGTTCCACATTTGGTCTCAACCAAGTTGAAAATGTGTAGCTACTTTTTGACTGATTCAATTGATCCAAATTGTATCTCAAAATGATAATATTACCTCAAATAAGGTAAAATTTTCAAGTTTAATAAAACAATTTATACAAATAATATAAATACATGAAAAGTTACTTACATAACCAACAGAGTATGGACTTCTTAGCTATAAATCACTTCTGAAATGTTTTAAATATATTTATTAACCTGTTTAAATTTCAATTAATATATGTATAAAATTTTAAAAAGGAGAAGCTTTTATTCTTCCTTAATTTGGGGGATATGATAGACAAATAACATTATATTAGTTTCAGGTTTGCAGCCTAATGATTCTATATTAGTATACATTGCAATATTTTTCTCTTGTCTTAAACTCTTAACTATACAATAAATATTGCATATACCTGAAACGGCTTTTTTCAAATAATAATATACATATTTACCTGCTGGCTCAGATGGATCTGCCTTCAATTCAGGAGACCCAGGTTTGATCCTTGGGTGTGTTATAATAAATCCCAAAAATGACCAAAACTGGCACTGTTTAAGCACTGGTTATGGTTGATATATATAATTACAGTGCCTTTCTGGAAAATCTAATAAATCCCAGAATTGTTGTTTTTAAAAATATATTTTTATGAATTTAGAGCTGAGTATCCTGTTTATTACAGCAAGAGAACTAACAAGTTTTTCTGACAGACTCAATCAAGACCTGTGTCTATTCATGAAAAATAATTGTTTCAAAGACTGGGAAAAAATGCTTTATTTTCTAACACTGAGTGGTTGAATATTAAAATGTAGCAAACATTATAATTTTCATTATGAACTAAATTTAATAAGATTCATATAACTGTATTGACCTAGAACTCAAGCAAATAAGTAAATACAATCACACTTTAAAATATACTTGATATGCTTTCCAAGTGTGATTTACTTAAAGTATAATTTTTCTTGGAATAAATATTTTATTCAGATCAAATGCTTGCTTTATTGTTTTTCACCACTATGTCTACATGCTCTATGACTGAAAAAAAAATTTTATTGTTATTTAGTGCAGGATGATTTAGGCTGTACAAAAGATTATTCAAGGTAAACTTTTTTAGAGGATTTGATTGAGTTCCACATTTGGTCTCAACCAAGTTGAAAATGTGTAGCTACTTTTTGACTGATTCAATTGATCCAAATTGTATCTCAAAATGATAATATTACCTCAAATAAGGTAAAATTTTCAAGTTTAATAAAACAATTTATACAAATAATATAAATACATGAAAAGTTACTTACATAACCAACAGAGTATGGACTTCTTAGCTATAAATCACTTCTGAAATGTTTTAAATATATTTATTAACCTGTTTAAATTTCAATTAATATATGTATAAAATTTTAAAAAGGAGAAGCTTTTATTCTTCCTTAATTTGGGGGATATGATAGACAAATAACATTATATTAGTTTCAGGTTTGCAGCCTAATGATTCTATATTTGTATACATTGCAATATTTTTCTCTTGTCTTAAACTCTTAACTATACAATAAATATTGCATATACCTGAAACGGCTTTTTTCAAATAATAATATACATATTTACCTGCTGGCTCAGATGGATCTGCCTTCAATTCAGGAGACCCAGGTTTGATCCTTGGGTGTGTTGGAAAGATCCCCTTGAGAAGGGAATGATAACCCACTCAAGTATTCTTGCCTGGTGAATTCTATGGACAGAGGAGCCTGGCAAGCTATAGTCCATGGGGTCTCAAAGAGTTGGACATGACTAAGTGACTAACCACATACACACAGTATGCATTTAAGGTAACTTCATCTCTTTTTTATGGCTTAGTTTGGCTCATTTATTTTTGGTACTGAATATTATACTATTCTGAATGTGTCACAGTTTATCCATTCACTTACTGAAAGACATCTTGTTTGCTTTCAAGTTTTGGCAATTATAAATAAAGTTGTGATAAGAAACCATGGGCAGGTTTATGTAAGAGACATAGTATTCAGATCCTTTAGGTGAATACCAGGGTTTGCATTTGCATGGTTATTTGGTAAGTTTTTTGAAAAACCACAAAAGTATCTTCCAAAGTGGCTGTACCATTTTTCTTTCTTACCAGTTTATCCCTTGAACTTGGTATTTTCAGTGTCCTGGATTTTGGTCATTCTAACAGGCCTTGTTAGAATGGGATAGACTTGAGATCTCTTTAAGAAAATTAGAGATACCAAGGAACATTTCATGCAAAGATGGGCACAATAAAGGATAGAAACAGCATAGACCTAAAAGAATCAGAGGATGTTAAGAAGAGGTGGCAAGAATACACAGATTATACAAAAAATATTTTAAAATAGATCTTAATGACTTGGATAATCACAATGGTGTGATCACTCACCTAGAGACAGACATCCTGGAGTATGAAGTCAAGTGGGCTTTAGGATGTGTTACTATGAACAAAGCTAGTGGAGGTGATGGATTTCCAGCTGAACTATTTCACATCCTAAAGGATGAGCCTGTTAAAGTGCTGCACTCAATATGAGAGCAAATTTGAAAAACTCAACAGGAGTGGAAAAGGGCGCTCCATAGTTTTCTTGACCTTTTAGTAGAAAAGTGTTTCTGGGAAAAGACCATTTTGGTCACTTCTTAAGAGTCAAAAGGAAATCTGGAATCTATTTTTAAGAATTGGAAAAGGCCAAAGCACTTAAAGTCTTGCAACATTCTGTTTTTTTGTTTGTTTGTTTGTTTGTTTGTTTGTCACACTACAGAAACTGCCTTAAAATGACAATTTTAGAGTGAAGTCATTTTAAATTTATCACTACGTGGTAAGTAGTTTTGAAATTTTTTGATGTTATATGCATTAGAAAATGGTTGCAATAATCATAGAGAAGAATTTTTGGTTCATGAACTAAAAGAGAAAGATATGTAACTCGACCAATTTATGTGACATTCTTTGGGGAACCATTTTTCATTGGTCAAGGAATAGTATTATTTATTAAATGACAAATAGTGTTAAAATAGGAAATATGCATATATATGTTATAAAGGAAATATATATTTGGGGGGGCACTTCTATTGGTCTTTCATTTATCTGTTTTCATCCATCTTTGTTCTTTGGTCCATGTGGGCCTCCCATTACATTGCTGGCCGCACCAGGGTTTGCATTTGCATGGTTATTTGGTAAGTTTTTTGAAAAACCACAAAAGTATCTTCCAAAGTGGCTGTACCATTTTTCTTTCTTACCAGTTTATCCCTTGAACTTGGTATTTTCAGTGTCCTGGATTTTGGTCATTCTAACAGGCCTTGTTAGAATGGGATAGACTTGAGATCTCTTTAAGAAAATTAGAGATACCAAGGAACATTTCATGCAAAGATGGGCACAATAAAGGATAGAAACAGCATAGACCTAAAAGAATCAGAGGATGTTAAGAAGAGGTGGCAAGAATACACAGATTATACAAAAAATATTTTAAAATAGATCTTAATGACTTGGATAATCACAATGGTGTGATCACTCACCTAGAGACAGACATCCTGGAGTATGAAGTCAAGTGGGCTTTAGGATGTGTTACTATGAACAAAGCTAGTGGAGGTGATGGATTTCCAGCTGAACTATTTCACATCCTAAAGGATGAGCCTGTTAAAGTGCTGCACTCAATATGAGAGCAAATTTGAAAAACTCAACAGGAGTGGAAAAGGGCGCTCCATAGTTTTCTTGACCTTTAGTAGAAAAGTGTTTCTGGGAAAAGACCATTTTGGTCACTTCTTAAGAGTCAAAAGGAAATCTGGAATCTATTTTTAAGAATTGGAAAAGGCCAAAGCACTTAAAGTCTTGCAACATTCTGTTTTTTTGTTTGTTTGTTTGTTTGTTTGTTTGTCACACTACAGAAACTGCCTTAAAATGACAATTTTAGAGTGAAGTCATTTTAAATTTATCACTACGTGGTAAGTAGTTTTGAAATTTTTTGATGTTATATGCATTAGAAAATGGTTGCAATAATCATAGAGAAGAATTTTTGGTTCATGAACTAAAAGAGAAAGATATGTAACTCGACCAATTTATGTGACATT
This sequence comes from Tragulus kanchil, assembly GCA_022376925.1. Classification (NCBI taxonomy): domain Eukaryota; kingdom Metazoa; phylum Chordata; class Mammalia; order Artiodactyla; family Tragulidae; genus Tragulus; species Tragulus kanchil. Next base: position 127,626,008 of record JAIOJX010000028.1, read on the forward strand.
CTTTGGGGAACCATTTTTCATTGGTCAAGGAATAGTATTATTTATTAAATGACAAATAGTGTTAAAATAGGAAATATGCATATATATGTTATAAAGGAAATATATATTTGGGGGGGCACTTCTATTGGTCTTTCATTTATCTGTTTTCATCCATCTTTGTTCTTTGGTCCATGTGGGCCTCCCATTACAGCGGCCTCTGTCGCTGCAGAGCACCAGCTCTGGGTGCATGCACTCCAGAGCTCCAGCTCAGTAGTTGGACACATTGGTCCAGCTGCTCTGCAGCATGTGGGATCTTCCTAAACCAGGGACTTAACAAGCATCCCTTGCACTACAAGGCAGTGTCCTTACCCACTGGACTACCAGGGAAGCCCAAGAAAATATATTTTGATTATAGTTTCTTTTTTGAATTAAGAATTGTCTTGTAAAATTCAACAATAAGCATGCAATTTTTTAAAAGCACAGAAATAAATTCCTAGAAGGAAAGTGTAGTCATTAGACCATGTTTGACTGAAGGATCATTCTCTCATTGTTAAAGGTGTCTGTTGTTGGCAGTACAAATACTTATGGAGAAATGGAGCAGTCAACTATTCAGCTATAGCAGAGTGTTTAATCTTGTAATCAAAGAGCATGATACATTTAAAGGAGAGGAGACCTCACACTTAAGCTTAATTTTCTATGACTCTAAATGAAACTTTTTTTTTTTTCCCTTCGCAGGTTGGGGAGGGAGGAGGATGGGTGGACCACTTCTATTGGTCTTTCATTTATTCAGCTTCATCCATCTTTGTTCCTTGGTCCATGTGGGCCTCCCATCGCAGCGGCCTCTCTTGCTGCAGAGCATCAGCTCTGGGCACATGCGTTCCAGAGCTCCGGCTGTGTAATTGGACACATCGGTCCGGCTGCTCCGCGGCACATGGGATCTTCCCAGGCCAGGGATCAAACCGGCGCCCCTTGCACTTCCTTACCCACTGGACCACCAGGGAAGCCCTAAATGAAGCTTCTTGAAGGTGGTTAAATAATTTCATTCAAAGGGTACCTACTGAGTATATGTATTAACTTTGGTGACTTGGCAGGTCTTCCCTAGTGACACAGTCAGGTAAAGAATCTGCCTGCAATGCAGAAGATTCCGCTTTGATCGCTGGGTTAGGAAGATCTCCTGGAGAAGGAAATGGTAACCCACTCTAGTACTCTTGCTTGGAGAATCCCATGGACAGAGAAGCTGGGCAGACTACAGTCCCAGGGGTGGTAGGCGTTGTTGTACATAAGTTAATGACTAAACCACCATCATCATGTAGTCCATAAATTCATGCTGGATGGAATATTCCTTACTTTTCCTCACCTTAGGAAAAATATTTTCAGATGAAAAATAGATGATAAGTGGAAAGATCGATTCAGATGAAAAAAATGTATTAAGAAAGGAAAAAATATTTCAAATAATTTAATTTGAATGTTTTAAATGCATATAAGTTTTAGAGTATATTTATTTCTTCCTTAGAGATATGCATATGACTAACCTGGTATTATACATACCTGTAAACAACAAAATTCTGTAAAAGTAAAAAATAAGGGCTTCCCTCGTGGTCCAGTGGGTAAGGACACCGCCTTGCAGTGCAAGGCGCGCCGGTTCGATCCCTGAGCTGGGAAGATCCCACGTGCCGTGGAGCGGCTGGACCGATGTGTCCAATCACCGAGCCCGGGCTCTGGGCGCATGTGCCCAGACTATAGCTTAGAGTGTTTAATCTTGTAATCAAAGAGCATGATACATTTAAAGGAGAGGAGACCTCACACTTAAGCTTAATTTTCTATGACTCTAAATGAAACTTTTTTTCCTTCGCAGGTTGGGGAGGGAGGAGGATGGGTGGACCACTTCTATTGGTCTTTCATTTATTCAGCTTCATCCATCTTTGTTCCTTGGTCCATGTGGGCCTCCCATCGCAGCGGCCTCTCTTGCTGCAGAGCATCAGCTCTGGGCACATGCGTTCCAGAGCTCCGGCTGTGTAATTGGACACATCGGTCCGGCTGCTCCGCGGCACATGGGATCTTCCCAGGCCAGGGATCAAACCGGCGCCCCTTGCACTTCCTTACCCACTGGACCACCAGGGAAGCCCTAAATGAAGCTTCTTGAAGGTGGTTAAATAATTTCATTCAAAGGGTACCTACTGAGTATATGTATTAACTTTGGTGACTTGGCAGGTCTTCCCTAGTGACACAGTCAGGTAAAGAATCTGCCTGCAATGCAGAAGATTCCGCTTTGATCGCTGGGTTAGGAAGATCTCCTGGAGAAGGAAATGGTAACCCACTCTAGTACTCTTGCTTGGAGAATCCCATGGACAGAGAAGCTGGGCAGACTACAGTCCCAGGGGTGGTAGGCGTTGTTGTACATAAGTTAATGACTAAACCACCATCATCATGTAGTCCATAAATTCATGCTGGATGGAATATTCCTTACTTTTCCTCACCTTAGGAAAAATATTTTCAGATGAAAAATAGATGATAAGTGGAAAGATCGATTCAGATGAAAAAAATGTATTAAGAAAGGAAAAAATATTTCAAATAATTTAATTTGAATGTTTTAAATGCATACAAGTTTTAGAGTATATTTATTTCTTCCTTAGAGATATGCATATGACTAACCTGGTATTATACATACCTGTAAAGAACAAAACTCTGTAAAAGTAAAAAATAAGGGCTTCCCTCGTGGTCCAGTGGGTAAGGACACCGCCTTGCAGTGCAAGGCGCGCCGGTTCGATCCCTGAGCTGGGAAGATCCCACGTGCCGTGGAGCGGCTGGACCGATGTGTCCAATTACCGAGCCCGGGCTCTGGAGCGCATGTGCCCAGAGCCGGTGCTCTGTGACAACAGAGGCCACCACGATAGGAGGCCCACACGGGCCAAAGAACAAAGATGGATGAAAATGGACAAATGAAAGACCAATAGAAGTGGCCTGCTTGCTACCTTCCCTCCCCACCCCCACCAAAATAAGTAAATAAATAAATCTTTAAAAAAAAAAAAAGTCAAATAAAAATAATTATTAAAAAGAAAAAAAAAGAATGAAACTGCTTAATATATTCACATTTAAAGCATGGTTATTAAGTTAATCACTTCTATTAGCTATTCATAATTCTGGCTCTCAACTGATTCAGTACACATGTAGGAAAGGACAACTATCAAAAATATCAATTAGAAAATATTCACTTTTCCAAGATAATTTAATTCCATCAACTCCTGGATGATTGTTCTTTTTTCTGCTTGTTTTTCTTTATTTTATAATGCAGTTCTGAGATAGACTCATTATGTCCTGCAGTACAATGAAATTGGTCAAAAGCCAATAATATAAAAAGAAATTCAGAAATCAAACGTATGTCAGTAATTTTATATGTTTACATTAATGGCACATGATACAAAACTAATTTCCCATGTAATTATGGAAAAAATGCCCTCTGTGAGTCTAAGTTTAAGTCTTAGGGAAAAATATCAAAAGCAAAATATATCTTGCTTAGAATCAATAATGAAGATGATTTGGAAAAGGTCTAAGATTAGAGAGCATACCAAAAGCAGAAGAGAGCATACAAATTCTCCATAATCTGCAAGAACATTGGAGTGTATGGAGAAACATAACTGTCTTAGTTTAGGTTGCTGTATCAAAATACCATAGACTGGGTGGTTTCAATAAAGATATCTTCACAGTCCTAGGGGATAGGAAATACAAAATTAAGGTGATGGCAGGTTCAGTTTCTGCTGAAAGCCTTCTTTATTTGCAGATGGATACCCTACTGCTATACCCTTCCACCGTGGGGCACAATGGTGGAAACATGAGAAAGACAGAAGTGTCTCCTGTCTCTTTTTCATTTTATAAGGATATTAATCCCATCAAGATTTCACTCTCATGACTTAATCTACACCTAAATAGTTGCCAAGATGATTAAAAATTTTTATAAGCATTATTGGTTAATATTCAGTTTTATAGTTTGTCTTTCTATGATATACATCCCCTTTGCTACAACTAAAATTTGCAGGCAAGGAGGGAGGTGGTACTTAGAGAAATATGAATAGCTCCTCAGATAGATCCTCAAAGACTCATATCATCTTCATATAGTCATTACAGGCTCAGTTTTGATTCCAAACTTGTAGTTTCATAAATTCTTTCTTGTTAGAATCTTGAGAGTCTTTGAGATTACTGGTTCATGTTAACAAAACCAGCAAAGTGCTGAAAACATGCATACCATATAATATATTGCACATTTTTAGCTAAATATAAATATAGGACGTAAAAATTTGTTCTTTGACTATACTCAAGCATAATGTTTTCTGAACAGGTTACTTTACAGAAAAGGAAGTTATCAAAAAAATCCTTTGATTAGAAAGGACTCAGAGAAAAAATGTTTATCACTTGATTTAACTTATATGGCACTTATCTCTGACAATAGGATGTCTCCATCTCTAAAACAGAGGTAAAAGTAATTTTCAAATCTTTCTGATAGATTCTCTATTTCTCAAGTATGATCCAAAAGGTGTTCTTTTTTTTTTTTTTTTTTTTATTAAGATTACTCTCTGCTTTGTTTCTTGGAACCAGAATGGTGTTGTTGAATATATTTATAGAAATGTGAAGAACCAGGGGACAGGGTTTTTACCGGTTCTTACTTTGTAGTCCTGACTGAAGAGAGCTGCACCAGATGAATACATATCAATAAAGCATATATTCAACAGAGGGCTCTACTATCAACACAGACTACACCAGCAGTGAAAGGGTATGAAATAGCCCTGTTCTTGCGCTTGGCTGCTGAGTCATGTTTGACTTTTTGCCATCATTTGTAATGTAGCCTGTCAGGCTCCTCAAGTACATGGGATTTCTCAGGCAAGAATACTGGAGTGGATTGTCATTTCCACCTCCAGAAGGTCTTCCTGACTCAGGGATTGAACCCATGTCTCCTGTGTCTCCTGCATAGCAGGCAGATTCGTCACCTGCTGAGCCATCACTCATGGTAGCATGGAATGTATTCACATGTTTTCCAAAGTCCCAGAAAATGAATGATCCAGCACCATTGAGCGGAGTTCCTTTTGGCAGAAGTCCTAGACTCCAGAAGCTTTATGGGGGACTAGCCAACCCATAGATTTATGGATAATACAACTGAAAGGCAACATTTTTACCTTTTTACACTTATTTCAGTATCAGATAACAACAAGCAAAACAGGCACCTGAAAAAGGCACTAATGTGGAAGCCAAAGAGCCAAGAGCAAAATAGTTGATCCTTTTTATGTGAGTCCCAGCCATTCCTCCTCCTTCCAATGCAATTTGTGTGTGCCCTGAGTAAGTCAAATGTCCTTATAGGGAGAAAAAGAATGTTTCAGAAAAAAAGGTGAATTTTTACTTGAGAGGACTTAAAATAGACTATTTAAATTAGAAAAGATTGACACAGTACTGTATTTTTGTAAGACACAATCTAATTTTAGAGATGTTAATTTGCAAAAAGAAAAAAAGAGAGTACTTTGATATTGAGGAAAAGACTATTAATAAATATACTTAAAATTGCATGTCACCTTCTCCCCTCCCCAGAAGGGTATTATTCCTGGTTCTCTTGCCTGGACTAAATTAAATTTAAATGGAACCTCTCAGCACTTTGAATAATGATCTGTTGGCATAATTGTCTGTTCAACCGGGAGTTATTTCAGCAGTCTAAACAATTAACCTGAAATAAGAAGTACTTTTATAGTTTTTCTTCTTTTCTATGTTTGTTTTCTGAAATGCCCTGTTTCCCTTCCCTCATGGGTATTTGAAGTCCCAGACTACAGGGAAGTTCTATTATCCAATTTGCTTTAACTGCATGGGAAAGTGACTCTGTCGACACTGCTGAGGGTTGGGATATATCCATTAAACGTGCTTTAATTAACATTAGAGCATTTGCTAAGACAGTTATTTGGATTTATGATACAATTATCAATATGAATCTAGAATTGAAATATGTGCCAGAGAACACTTAGTTGCTTCCTTATGAACCTTCTCCTTTGAGATATATATAAATGTAAGAAGGGTTTTGTAGGTCTGTGTAGTTACACTGCTAATTAAGATCGTTTCCAACTAATTCTTATTTTCCTTTGTAATGCTTCTTTTATTTGGATCGATGAATGTATTCATGGAAGCATTTTTCTTTTACATTTGCAGCAGCTAGGAATATACTTGATCCTCTCTGAGGGCATTCTACTTAATAGTTTGGGGGCCCACTGTCCTCCAGCCTGCAAATATTTTGAAATTCCAGTTTTCCCTCTATTACATCATGAAATACTCCTCCATATACAGTTGTGAATATTTATTGATGTAAATATACCCAGATTCCTTTCAAGTAACTGAGTTTTTTTCAGGCTTATTCTGCATTTAAATCAGTGATTTTTCATGTGTGTTTTTTCTGTCCACTAGAAGGATACTTTTGGGCTTCCCAGGTGGCTCAGTGCTTTCAAGACAGTAGATACTGATTTGATTGATTTGGAAAGATCCCCTGGAGAAGGTCATGGCAACTCACACCAGTATTCCTGCCTGGAAAATCCCAAGGACAAGAGAAGCCTGTTGGGTTACAGTCTATAGAGTCACGAGTCTGACACAACTGAAACAACTGAGCTCACGCTCATGCAGAAAATTTAAAAATTTGGGTGAGTACTTTTCTCATAATGATTGTGAGGTCTTATATTAAATAATTAGGTAATAAGGGTGTCAAATTTTTGGTGTGAGTCAAAACTGTGTTTTACAAAAGGTTTTTTAGCACCAATATCCCAGGATCTTACAAGACAGTCTGTTGGCATAATTGTCTGTTCAACCGGGAGTTATTTCAGCAGTCTAAACAATTAACCTGAAATAAGAAGTACTTTTATAGTTTTTCTTCTTTTCTATGTTTGTTTTCTGAAATGCCCTGTTTCCCTTCCCTCATGGGTATTTGAAGTCCCAGACTACAGGGAAGTTCTATTATCCAATTTGCTTTAACTGCATGGGAAAGTGACTCTGTCGACACTGCTGAGGGTTGGGATATATCCATTAAACGTGCTTTAATTAACATTAGAGCATTTGCTAAGACAGTTATTTGGATTTATGATACAATTATCAATATGAATCTAGAATTGAAATATGTGCCAGAGAACACTTAGTTGCTTCCTTATGAACCTTCTCCTTTGAGATATATATAAATGTAAGAAGGGTTTTGTAGGTCTGTGTAGTTACACTGCTAATTAAGATCGTTTCCAACTAATTCTTATTTTCCTTTGTAATGCTTCTTTTATTTGGATCGATGAATGTATTCATGGAAGCATTTTTCTTTTACATTTGCAGCAGCTAGGAATATACTTGATCCTCTCTGAGGGCATTCTACTTAATAGTTTGGGGGCCCACTGTCCTCCAGCCTGCAAATATTTTGAAATTCCAGTTTTCCCTCTATTACATCATGAAATACTCCTCCATATACAGTTGTGAATATTTATTGATGTAAATATACCCAGATTCCTTTCAAGTAACTGAGTTTTTCTCAGGCTTATTCTGCATTTAAATCAGTGATTTTTCATGTGTGTTTTTTCTGTCCACTAGAAGGATACTTTTGGGCTTCCCAGGTGGCTCAGTGCTTTCAAGACAGTAGATACTGATTTGATTGATTTGGAAAGATCCCCTGGAGAAGGTCATGGCAACTCACACCAGTATTCCTGCCTGGAAAATCCCAAGGACAAGAGAAGCCTGTTGGGTTACAGTCTATAGAGTCACGAGTCTGACACAACTGAAACAACTGAGCTCACGCTCATGCAGAAAATTTAAAAATTTGGGTGAGTACTTTTCTCATAATGATTGTGAGGTCTTATATTAAATAATTAGGTAATAAGGGTGTCAAATTTTTGGTATGAGTCAAAACTGTGTTACACAGGTAAGCACCATATCCCAGGACTTTCAAATGGACTACAAGACAGAGTGTAAATGATAAACCTATTTATGGCTTAGCTCAGTCCAAGACTTAACTCTTCCATATATTAATGAAAACTATCTTGCAGAATTTCAAATATAGTGTCTTATCAGAAGTAGTAAATGAAGATTATATGACAGTGTTTATTATAGTTCTTTTGAATTTTACAGATTTTTCATTGAATTTTGTTATGCAACATGTTTGTATAAAATTCTATCCGTTGTTATTGTACATTCATGCCTGTGTGTTTATGTATGGAAATAGACATTTTATTATAAAGAACCTTCCTTTTAGGCATAATATTCATTAGTAAAATTTAATGTGAGTCTCCAAAATTTTTCTTTTTTTCAGGATTATTTGATTTGTTCAGAGTGCCCTTAAATTCTATATAAATTTGAGGAACATTTCTGCAAAAAAAAATTATGCTTGAATTTTGAAATAGATCAGCTGAATCAATAAGTTAAGTTAGGTGGCATTGACATTAAGAACTTAAATCTTCTGATTACTGAAAGTGGAATGTTTTTGCATTTATTTAGATATTCAGAAATGTATCTAGCTTTGTTGTCTGCAGTGTTTTCAGTGGACAAGTCTTACCAATTCAGTTAAATTTATTCCTAATACCTCATTCTCTTAATGCTATTGTAAGTGAAATTGATTTCTTAATGTGTGTTTTGGATAATTTATTGCTTGAGAATAAATATACATCTGATTTATGTGTGATGATCTTGTATCTTAAATTCATAATGATTTTATATTTGACCATGTACTTAACTTCATCAGAGATCTTTATTTCTTTAAACAACTTCAAATTACCTGTCTAGTGTCACTTTATTTCAACTGGTAGGATTCATTTCAGAGTTCTTATCTAGGTAAAATTAATCTAAAAAATTGCTTTCAAGACAGTAGATACTGATTTGATTGATTTGGAAAGATCCCCTGGAGAAGGTCATGGCAACTCACACCAGTATTCCTGCCTGGAAAATCCCAAGGACAAGAGAAGCCTGTTGGGTTACAGTCTATAGAGTCACGAGTCTGACACAACTGAAACAACTGAGCTCACGCTCATGCAGAAAATTTAAAAATTTGGGTGAGTACTTTTCTCATAATGATTGTGAGGTCTTATATTAAATAATTAGGTAATAAGGGTGTCAAATTTTTGGTATGAGTCAAAACTGTGTTACACAGGTAAGCACCATATCCCAGGACTTTCAAATGGACTACAAGACAGAGTGTAAATGATAAACCTATTTATGGCTTAGCTCAGTCCAAGACTTAACTCTTCCATATATTAATGAAAACTATCTTGCAGAATTTCAAATATAGTGTCTTATCAGAAGTAGTAAATGAAGATTATATGACAGTGTTTATTATAGTTCTTTTGAATTTTACAGATTTTTCATTGAATTTTGTTATGCAACATGTTTGTATAAAATTCTATCCGTTGTTATTGTACATTCATGCCTGTGTGTTTATGTATGGAAATAGACATTTTATTATAAAGAACCTTCCTTTTAGGCATAATATTCATTAGTAAAATTTAATGTGAGTCTCCAAAATTTTTCTTTTTTTCAGGATTATTTGATTTGTTCAGAGTGCCCTTAAATTCTATATAAATTTGAGGAACATTTCTGCAAAAAAAAATTATGCTTGAATTTTGAAATAGATCAGCTGAATCAATAAGTTAAGTTAGGTGGCATTGACATTAAGAACTTAAATCTTCTGATTACTGAAAGTGGAATGTTTTTGCATTTATTTAGATATTCAGAAATGTATCTAGCTTTGTTGTCTGCAGTGTTTTCAGTGGACAAGTCTTACCAATTCAGTTAAATTTATTCCTAATACCTCATTCTCTTAATGCTATTGTAAGTGAAATTGATTTCTTAATGTGTGTTTTGGATAATTTATTGCTTGAGAATAAATATACATCTGATTTATGTGTGATGATCTTGTATCTTAAATTCATAATGATTTTTATATTTGACCATGTACTTAACTTCATCAGAGATCTTTATTTCTTTAAACAACTTCAAATTACCTGTCTAGTGTCACTTTATTTCAACTGGTAGGATTCATTTCAGAGTTCTTATCTAGGTAAAAATTAACTACCTCAACTTTTTTTTTTCTAGATATGTCGAAAATTTGTGAATGACAGATTTGTTGGAGGTAGAATTATTGGTTGACAGTTTTTTCCTTCAGTACTTTAAAGATATTATTCTGTAGCCTCTGGATTCTATAGCTTTTGATAAGAAATTCATTGTACATTATGAGTTCTTTGTACATTATGAGCTGTTTCTTTTCAGCTTCTTTCAAGATTCTCTTTGTCATGGTTTTTAACCAATCGATTATAATTTGTTCAAGTCTGGGTGTCTGATTTTTTCCTACTTGTAGTTTATTGGACTTTTTAATACTGCAGTTTTATGTATTGCATCATATGTGAGACATGTTTGACAAATGTTTTTTCAAATACTACCCATGTCTTTTCTTTCTCTGTTTCTCTTCTGGGGCTTCCATAATGGGTATGTTGCTCTGCTTCTTGGGGGTCTACAGGTCACTTTAATTCTGTTTGCTTTTTCTTATTATTTTTTCTTTCTGTTCCTTAGACTGAAAAATACTACATTTTCCTGTCTTCAGATTTAGTCATTATTTCTTCTGCCTGTTCAAATTTGATTTGAATTTATCTTTGAAATTGTTCATTTCAGTTATTGTGCTATTTAATTCTAGAATTTTTTTTGGTTTCTTTTGTAATTTCATCCCTTTTGTTGAAATTCTCATTTTGTTTGTACATTATTGTCCTGATTTTATGAGACCTTTGTCTTGGCTTTCCATAGTCCTTTAAACATAAGTAAAATAGTTGTTTTAAAGGTATGTGTTAGTAAATCTGACGTTTTCTTCCTCATAAATCATTTTTTATTAATTTATTTCATTTCTATTAATGGGCTATATTTCTTTCTATGCCTAATTATTTTTTATTGTTAAAAATATACATTGAGGGGACTTCCCTGGTGGTCCAGTGGGTAAGGACACCGCCTTGCAGTGCAAAGGCCGCCGATTCGTTCCCTGGCCTGGGAAGATCCCACGTGCCACAGAGCGGCTGGACTGATGTGTAAAATTACTGAGCCAGAGCTCTGGAGCGCATGTGCCCAGAGCCGGTGCTCTGCTACAAGAGAGGCCACCGCGATGGGAGGTCCACGTGTGCCAAAGAACAAAGATGGATGAAAATTGATAGGTGAAGCACCAGTGGAAGTGGCCTGTCCGACCCCCTCCCTTCCAACACCCACCCCCCAAAAAAAGAACTTTAAAAAAAAATGTGCATCGAAATATTATAATGTGGTAATATGGGAAATTAAGTTATTCCTTCTCAAGATTTAGCTTTTTTGAATGTTAAAAGGCTATAGTAGTCCATTTGTGTAATAACTTTCAAGAACTGTTTTTTTTGCAATGACAGTATTCCTTGTCATGTGTAGTCATTAAAGTTTGTTCCTTAGCTCATGGTTTAGTTAATGTCTTCACAGATATTTTCTTAACAGGAAAAAGCTAAAAAGAAACAAAACATAAAAATAACAATACAAAAAATGAAGGTAAAACAATAGAAATCAAACTCATTTCCTAGAGGTTAGTTCTATTCTAGTGTATTCCTTTACCATTAAGCAGGTTTGAACTGAGCCTAAGGATCTGCCCAGGATAGAAGTTTATATTCTTCTCAGTTGTTCTCTGAGCCTGTGCATTTCCCTGCATATTGAGGTGGTTTTCTAAATTTCCCTGAATGCTCTAGTGCTTTTGAAAACCCTGATTTCTCTAAGATTATCCCCTAACTTTTATTCCCAAGCCTTAGTTTTACTGTATATCTTAATCATAATCATCCACAGGTTGTAAGTTTGCCTGCTAGCATTTGTTAAAAAGGCATGCCATTTCTGGCCTGAGCTCTAAATTAGGCCAAAAAAAGTTGGATGGCTTTATAGCCCTTCAGGTAGCTCTCAGCCTGACCCCTAGTATAAACATTTACAGTAATTTATAAATAAGATTTGCTTTGCTCCATACAAAACTAGGAATCAGGATTACACAGTTACAGACTGTGCTCCTAGTGTGTTCAAGACAACTGTCACTGGGAGTCAAGTGAACCAAGTGCAAGAGTTCCGCAACTTGCCACAACTTTCATACTCTTTTAAAGTTGCCGCCTTGCAGTGCAAAGGCCGCCGATTCGTTCCCTGGCCTGGGAAGATCCCACGTGCCACAGAGCGGCTGGACTGATGTGTAAAATTACTGAGCCAGAGCTCTGAGCGCATGTGCCCAGAGCCGGTGCTCTGCTACAAGAGAGGCCACCGCGATGGGAGGTCCACGTGTGCCAAAGAACAAAGATGGATGAAAATTGATAGGTGAAGCACCAGTGGAAGTGGCCTGTCCGACCCCCTCCCTTCCAATACCCACCCCCCAAAAAAAGAACTTTAAAAAAAAATGTGCATCGAAATATTATAATGTGGTAATATGGGAAATTAAGTTATTCCTTCTCAAGATTTAGCTTTTTTGAATGTTAAAAGGCTATAGTAGTCCATTTGTGTAATAACTTTCAAGAACTGTTTTTTTTGCAATGACAGTATTCCTTGTCATGTGTAGTCATTAAAGTTTGTTCCTTAGCTCATGGTTTAGTTAATGTCTTCACAGATATTTTCTTAACAGGAAAAAGCTAAAAAGAAACAAAACATAAAAATAACAATACAAAAAATGAAGGTAAAACAATAGAAATCAAACTCATTTCCTAGAGGTTAGTTCTATTCTAGTGTATTCCTTTACCATTAAGCAGGTTTGAACTGAGCCTAAGGATCTGCCCAGGATAGAAGTTTATATTCTTCTCAGTTGTTCTCTGAGCCTGTGCATTTCCCTGCATATTGAGGTGGTTTTCTAAATTTCCCTGAATGCTCTAGTGCTTTTGAAAACCCTGATTTCTCTAAGATTATCCTAACTTTTATTCCCAAGCCTTAGTTTTACTGTATATCTTAATCATAATCATCCACAGGTTGTAAGTTTGCCTGCTAGCATTTGTTAAAAAGGCATGCCATTTCTGGCCTGAGCTCTAAATTAGGCCAAAAAAAGTTGGATGGCTTTATAGCCCTTCAGGTAGCTCTCAGCCTGACCCCTAGTATAAACATTTACAGTAATTTATAAATAAGATTTGCTTTGCTCCATACAAAACTAGGAATCAGGATTACACAGTTACAGACTGTGCTCCTAGTGTGTTCAAGACAACTGTCACTGGGAGTCAAGTGAACCAAGTGCAAGAGTTCCGCAACTTGCCACAACTTTCATACTCTTTTAAAGTTGCTCTTTCTTGATTCAGGGTTCACTGGGTTGCTGTAAATCTTTTGTCTTCCAGTGTTCTGAAAAGATTCTGATGGATTTTGCCGTTTGTCTTATCTATGTCTGGAAGATGAGAGTTTAGAGATGCTTACTCTTTACTTTTCTGGTGTGCTTCTCCCACATATCTTCAGTTATTTTTAGGGCAAAATGGCCCCTTGTGTGCAATGATCCTTTTGTTAGATGATATTTTACTGGAAGTTTTATAAAGAGAAGATGAGGTTAATATCTTTGACCTTTAATACCATCTTACTTTTTTCCATGCAAACACCCTTTACACTTCCTTCCATGTCATATAAAGCAGTAACGTTTTTCCCGAATAATACAAAGTGCCACTTCTTAACTCATAAATATATTTGCACTGTTATTACATCTGGGTATATGATTGCTATAGCATCTGACTTTAGGTTTTCTTCAGAAACAACTGACACATACATGCCTAATTTTTATGCTAGGTGCCACTAATGGTCTTCTGATAAATAGAGTAGATAACTTTGACTATGTTATTTAAATTATTTGAGGAGAGTGAATATATTAAGATCAGCTATATCTTTTTAAAGGAAATATTTTTCATAGCATAATGATGTATTTTTATTTAATTTTGATATTTCGACACATCTATGCTGTTGAAAATAAGTTTTATTTTTAATTTTATTTTTGAACCAAACAAAGAAGAAAGGAAATATGGTGAGTTCTTTGACTGAAAAGCACTCAGTTCTTCATAGCACCACCAGTCTAAAAGTATCAAAGGGGCAGGTGTCGGAGCATGATTTCAATAGGAAAAATAAAAATAGAGCCTAAGCCTTTGTGACAGATGTCAAGCGTGCTGGCAACTGTTAAAAGAAAAATCATTTTCCTGATCCTGTGCAAGGAGACAGCTTGTAAGATTAAAGATGTATCTCTTTATCTCTGTTTTTGGCAGATCATTTCTGCTGAATAGGACATGAAAGGTACTTCAGATGGAGAAAAGGACTCCAGGAATTTTCATCATCTCAGCCACAAAAGGCTATAATGAAAAGTCAGAAAGTAAAGAAATGTAAAAAATAAGAACGAAATCTAAGCTGAGCAGAATTTTCCGTATGATATTAATCCCAAATATTAGTATGGAAATTTACTTCTGCTTTAAAAATCTTTAAAATGCTCCTATAGTAAAGAAATAAACCACCAAATAGTGAATATCATATATTATATGCTAAATAAAAAGTTTAGAAATGGTTTGTATTTTTATTATGATTTTTTAATTTAACAGGGCATCTTAGTAATGTTTTCATAGTAGTATATATGGAGCTATACAAATTTGCATAGTACACAAAGGCATGGGTTAACCCAAGCTTACTTATCTGTATTCTTACTGGTGGGCATTAATTATTTATGTTATTTTTTGCTGTTGCAAACACTGCAGCCCTGGACATTATTGTATATGCTTTTTTTTTTTTTTTTTGCACTTGTTGAGTATTTCCCTAATGTGAAAGCTGACAAGTAGAAATACTCTGCTGTTGGAAATACACATTTTAAATTTTAATTTAAATTTACCTGATCTTGTGTACATTGTGCACAATGTACCGTGTATTTGTTGTTTGTTATATTAAACCTACTACTAGCATAGACATTTATCTACTCTCCTAATGTATCATCTATATTAAAAAATATTTTTTTCAGATAAAAAGTTAGAACAACAATAAAGGGTGTTAATTCTTAACCTTTTTTCACCTCATATTTTCTCCTACATTCTCAGAAAGAGGAATCTACCAATTATTCTTTGAATATCTTTTGTAACTTTTCATTTTTTATTAGTGTTTTCCCTATTCTGTACTCACATGCATCCTTTTGTTTACACTCATTTTGAGGTTTCTAGGAATGATGCTGAAGTTGAAGCTCCGATACTTAAGCAACCTGATGCTCAGAGATGGAACAGAACCTGATGTTGGGAAAAATAGAAGGCAAAAGAAGAAAGAGACGACAGAGGATGAAATGATTGGATGGCATCACTGAGTCAATGGACATGAGTTTGAGCAAGCTCCAGGAAATGGTGAAGGGTAGGAAAGGCTGGTTTGCTGCAGACCATAGAATCTCAGACTCAGACAGGACTGAGCAACTGAACTGAATTGAACTGATAAATAACATGATCTCCTATATTCAGGTTTCTGGTTTACAGGTATGCAAATCTTGACTTTCTAAATGTCAAGCATACTGCTTTGTATATGATCATTATATTTAAGTTTAATATAGTTTAATAAATATGCATAAGCCAAAACTTTTCTCTAAAACTGAGAGCATTTAGTGAGATTACTTTCCATTAATTTTTCTGAGGAATGTGGAGATATTTAAAGATAAAAAGACCAAAATCATTTGGTATTTTGGCTCAATTGTATTGAAAACACTTGAATACTGAAAGTCATTATTTTTTAAGTAATTTGTAGAAAAAGATATTATTCAGTTTCATAACCATGAGAGTCAATAATTATTTTTAATCTCCAACTTTTCTCTTTTGCAATTTAAACTCACTATTTCCTGTCTATATGTCAATGAAGACTTGGGAAAGCCACCTATTAGTACACATGCATATATCTGAAACATGCCAAATACTCCCACCATTGTGATTCTCCATTCAGCTCCTATATTCTTTCCAGATGGAGGTCATTCCCAATGCTGATCTTAAACCTTTGAGAATCACACATTTGTACTAAGTCATTTCAGTCATCTCTGACTCTTTGCAACTCTGTGGACTATAGCCTGCCAGGCTCCTCTCTCCATGAGATTCTCCAACCAAGAGTACTGGAGCAGGTTGCCATACCCTCCTCCAAGGAATCTTCCCGACCCACAGATCAAACCAGCATCTACTGTGTCTCCTGCAATATAGCAGAGTCTTTATCATTGAGCCATCAGAGAAGTCCACATTTACCATGCAGAGCAAAGTTAATATCATAAAATCTTTCAGAGGAAGCTAGCCTTTGTGATTGTTATACTGCTATTCTCAGATTCAGCTATTATGTTTGTTTTGGATTTAGTTATAGTGACCATCGTTGGGCTTAAATTTATTGTTAGTGAAATGAAAATTCTCAATACACAGATACTTCCTTTAATTGCTCATTTCTATTCACATCTTAAGCACAGAGAAAAAATGGTGAGTAAAAGTGGAAGTGTTAGTAACTCAGTGACATCTGACTCGTTGAGACTTCATGGACTGTAGGTGGCCAGGCTCCTCTGGCTATGGAATTCTCCAGGCAAGAAAACTGGAGACGAGCCACTCCTTTCCCCAAGGAATCTTCCTAACCCAGGGATCAAATCCAGGTCTCCTACGTTACAAAAAAATTTTTTACTGTCTGATCAACCAATGACAAGGAACAGTCACTGTAACGAATTATGCTAATATAGATATATTGAAAAGTTGTATTGAAAAACACATTAATAAAACACTTATTTTTTATTTATTTGACCAGTTATTTGGGGGACATAGCTATTCATTAACAATGACAATATTCACTCATACTCTTACAACACTAGAAGAATAGATTATTTACTGAAGGAGAACCATTTAAATTGGTTTTACACTATCAGTGTATCCTTTTGGGCAAAACAACCCTTATTCATACACTGAGTCTTCAGACTAGTTGTATTTGTAGAAAAAGATATTATTCAGTTTCATAACCATGAGAGTCAATAATTATTTTTAATCTCCAACTTTTCTCTTTTGCAATTTAAACTCACTATTTCCTGTCTATATGTCAATGAAGACTTGGGAAAGCCACCTATTAGTACACATGCATATATCTGAAACATGCCAAATACTCCCACCATTGTGATTCTCCATTCAGCTCCTATATTCTTTCCAGATGGAGGTCATTCCCAATGCTGATCTTAAACCTTTGAGAATCACACATTTGTACTAAGTCATTTCAGTCATCTCTGACTCTTTGCAACTCTGTGGACTATAGCCTGCCAGGCTCCTCTCTCCATGAGATTCTCCAACCAAGAGTACTGGAGCAGGTTGCCATACCCTCCTCCAAGGAATCTTCCCGACCCACAGATCAAACCAGCATCTACTGTGTCTCCTGCAATATAGCAGAGTCTTTATCATTGAGCCATCAGAGAAGTCCACATTTACCATGCAGAGCAAAGTTAATATCATAAAATCTTTCAGAGGAAGCTAGCCTTTGTGATTGTTATACTGCTATTCTCAGATTCAGCTATTATGTTTGTTTTGGATTTAGTTATAGTGACCATCGTTGGGCTTAAATTTATTGTTAGTGAAATGAAAATTCTCAATACACAGATACTTCCTTTAATTGCTCATTTCTATTCACATCTTAAGCACAGAGAAAAAATGGTGAGTAAAAGTGGAAGTGTTAGTAACTCAGTGACATCTGACTCGTTGAGACTTCATGGACTGTAGGTGGCCAGGCTCCTCTGGCTATGGAATTCTCCAGGCAAGAAAACTGGAGAGACGAGCCACTCCTTTCCCCAAGGAATCTTCCTAACCCAGGGATCAAATCCAGGTCTCCTACGTTACAAAAAATTCTTTACTGTCTGATCAACCAATGACAAGGAACAGTCACTGTAACGAATTATGCTAATATAGATATATTGAAAAAGTTGTATTGAAAAAACACATTAATAAAACACTTATTTTTTATTTATTTGACCAGTTATTTGGGGGACATAGCTATTCATTAACAATGACAATATTCACTCATACTCTTACAACACTAGAAGAATAGATTATTTACTGAAGGAGAACCATATTACACTTTGGTTTTACACTATCAGTGTATCCCTTTTTGGGCAAAACAACCCTTATTCATACACTGAGTCTTTAGCATCTTTTGCAGTTTATACAACCATACAGTGCGTTATAGGCCTTAGCTATGTGCAATTGGCTGAGGCCCAGGCATAGCATTGCTGATCTCTGTGTGACCCTATGGTTGGCAGCCTGCCAGACTCCTCCGTTCATAGAATTTTCCAGGCAAGAATACTGGTGTAGGTTGCCATTTTCTTCTCCTTTGAAGGAGCATAACAGCATACTACAGGAGTGAGGGGAGAGGTACAAACTGAATAACCACTGTGGTGTAAGAAAGGAACATAGTCTGTAGACCATTTAGAAGCAGTCGTGAACCCAGTAATTTCAGTTTGCTTTTCATTATCACCATGTTTATCGATTCTAAACAATGATAATAGTGAAATTTTCTTCTCCAATATGGTGGATCACTCCAGCATCCCCTGCGTTGGTAAATTACTAATGAAAAAAATCTATAAGTTATAATTGTTGCATAGTGAGTTGGTAAAATCTTACTTGTATCACATTCCTGAAGAAAAATGTGAACTTTTACATAAAGAACAAACATTTGTAAACTGAAGTCATGAGCAGTTACAATTAGGAGACTATGACAAAAATTGAATGAGTAAAGTAATCAATAAGTAGCAATATTGTAATATGGTTATTTTTCACCTTTACAAAGAAAGAAAAAGTACAGCTTTTATATAACATATGCTGTCTGATAACTTGGTAAAATCATTAGAATATTTAAGTGAAGCATGGTATAATTGTTTGTGGTTTTCTACTTTATCATTTATTTTTTAATTTATTGCTTTTTATTCAATGGATAGTGGGTGGGCGCATTTTTGTAATTTGAAAAATATTTTTATTAAAAATAACATAAATAGCAAGGTGTAAATACCAAACCAAGCATTACTAATACTATACAACACTAGCTGTAGTAGGCATTGAAGAGCTATTGGGCTATTTTTTATATCAATAATGTTTTCCTATGTATGTTTTTACCAGTTTTAACTATGGTTGTTGTTATTTCTCATACATGAAATTGTAGCACTTGGCTATGTCCAACCTCATCAAAAGGATCTATTACATTTCCACATATACATGTCCAATTCCTCACTTAGCCATAAAAAGAATCTTGGGGACAGGCACGGTGCAACAAAAGTGTTGAATAAATATTCATGAAATTTACCGAATCATTGTTACAAAGAAAAATACACTCTCAAAGGAAAAGTAGAAAATAAGGATAGCAAAACTGAGAAAATGAAAATCCCCACATCTCTAACTAGAAGAAAGCACTATTTTTATGCATGTCAGTACTTATTCTTCATATGCTATATTTATGCATATATTATAAAAGGATTCAGCGTATGGATACCATTTTATAAATTGCATTTAAATCTTTAACATACTGTATTTCCATTGTTATTCCACAAATTCTACAGCAGTCACAGTCAATAGCTATGTGTTATTTTATTGTAAACATGAACATTATGCATTAAACTTGTATCATGGAAATGTTATCTTTGTATATGCTACAGCTATTATATTTGTGGACACATTTTTTGTACTCATTTTTACTGGTAATTTAGCATAAATTTTATAGGTGGACTTTTCATAACAAAGAGTATATAAGTGGCCATTTTATATATGAAATATCATGGTCACCTCACAAATATAGGCGTGTAATTCCCATAAGATTTTCAAGGGTTTGTGGAAATACTTGAATCATAAAGGGAATAATGAATTAGTGAAAAATGTTTAAAGCAACAAAATAAAAAGTAATAATTACCTTTAAAATGACATTGATAGCTTCATAAAATGATTACATTTAACACTAATGAAATTTCATCTTATAGATATACTTTATTGCTGAAAGTTTTTAACTTCAAAATTTTAGTAGGCCTAATAGCCACATTTATTTTACAATGGATAGTGGGTGGCGCATTTTGTAATTTGAAATATTTTTATTAAAAATAACATAAATAGCAAGGTGTAAATACCAAACCAAGCATTACTAATACTATACAACACTAGCTGTAGTAGGCATTGAAGAGCTATTGGGCTATTTTTTATATCAATAATGTTTTCCTATGTATGTTTTTACCAGTTTTAACTATGGTTGTTGTTATTTCTCATACATGAAATTGTAGCACTTGGCTATGTCCAACCTCATCAAAAGGATCTATTACATTTCCACATATACATGTCCAATTCCTCACTTAGCCATAAAAAGAATCTTGGGGACAGGCACGGTGCAACAAAAGTGTTGAATAAATATTCATGAAATTTACCGAATCATTGTTACAAAGAAAAATACACTCTCAAAGGAAAAGTAGAAAATAAGGATAGCAAAACTGAGAAAATGAAAATCCCCACATCTCTAACTAGAAGAAAGCACTATTTTTATGCATGTCAGTACTTATTCTTCATATGCTATATTTATGCATATATTATAAAAGGATTCAGCGTATGGATACCATTTTATAAATTGCATTTAAATCTTTAACATACTGTATTTCCATTGTTATTCCACAAATTCTACAGCAGTCACAGTCAATAGCTATGTGTTATTTTATTGTAAACATGAACATTATGCATTAAACTTGTATCATGGAAATGTTATCTTTGTATATGCTACAGCTATTATATTTGTGGACACATTTTTTGTACTCATTTTTACTGGTAATTTAGCATAAATTTTTATAGGTGGACTTTTCATAACAAAGAGTATATAAGTGGCCATTTTATATATGAAATATCATGGTCACCTCACAAATATAGGCGTGTAATTCCCATAAGATTTTCAAGGGTTTGTGGAAATACTTGAATCATAAAGGGAATAATGAATTAGTGAAAAAATGTTTAAAGCAACAAAATAAAAAGTAATAATTACCTTTAAAATGACATTGATAGCTTCATAAAATGATTACATTTAACACTAATGAAATTTCATCTTATAGATATACTTTATTGCTGAAAGTTTTTTAACTTCAAAAGAAATTTTAAGTAGGCCTAATAGCCACATTCAACACAGGCATTTAGTTTATTAATAAAATTTTATAATTACTCAAGTATTTATAGCAGAAATATTATCATTAAACTAAATACAGTTATATTTTTATATATTTGATATATTGAATATATTTGATGAAAAGCAGGATCTCTCTAAAAGTAAGACATATTACCGTCTACAGAATTTTTCCTAATTTATTTCATTGAAGTTTAGTTGACTTTCAATGTTGTATTAATTTCTACTGTACAGCAAATAGATTTAATTATACATATATACACTCTTTTTCATATTATTTTCCATTATGGTTTATCACAGTATATTAAATATAGCTCCCTGTACTATTCAGTAGGACCTTATTTATCCAAGCTCTATGAAGTTTTTATAAAGGCCTAGGGTATGTAGGCGCTTCCCAGGTAGGACAATGGTAAAGAGCTTACCTGCAATGCAGGAGTTTATGCCTCTTAGTCTCCCTCACTTTTTTCTTTTAACCTGTTTGTCTTTCTCCATACCATCTATCAAAGAGACAATTGTGTCTTTGATTTATTGTAGTGTACCAAGCCTCAGCATAAATTTAGGATAACATCATCCTAAAGTAGCTGGTTAATTTCTCTTAAACTCAATTTCTCTGACCTATTGCTTTCTTTTCTATCAGTGGCAGATCTGAGGTGATCTGAAAGGGAGATCAGGCCAACACCTACTTTAGGAGCAGAGATTTTGAGTGCCTATCAGGGAACAAAGAAGGAGGTGAATGAGGTAAGTGACAAGTGCAAAAGAATGCTCCTACTGAATGGTAGGTCAGGATAAGCTACAGGGCATTAGCTTGAAGCCAACCAGTGACTTTGCTTAATACTTAGAATGATATTTAAATTTTTTTACTTCACCCTGACTATGTCTTCAAAATTAGCTTGAACGGTTTTCTTGTTTGTTTGTTTTTTTAATTTTAAAAACTGATTACAGGTTTGTTTATTAAATGGTAGTTTTGATGATATAGAATTCCATTATTTTTCTGTTAACCAATCATGATACAATGGTATTAAGGGAGTAATAGTTACATAATCACAATAGTAAATGATGTTTATCAGTTTTCACAACCAATAGTCAGACAAAAAATAAAAGATAATTACAGTTGCAAGTCATAATGGTGACATGATTAGCCTACAATATAAGATAATTACAAACAATTTGCTGGGGGTCAAGCTGAGTGATGTGGTTGGTGGAAGTGCATAAGTGCACAGGTTTTCATCTGCTCAGTCAGTCTGCAGATTCAGTTGGTCTATTTAATCCATTTACATTTAAGGTGATTATTGATGTGTATGATCCTATTACTGTTTTCTTAATTGTCTTGACTTTATTTTCTGTAGATAGGGCTTTTCATTCTCTTGTTTTCTGCCTAGAGAAGTTCCTTTAGCTTTTGTTGTAAAACCAGTTTGGTGGTGCTGGATTCTCTTAACTCTTGTTTGTCTGGAAAGCTTTTGATTTCTCCATCAAATCTGAAGGAGAGTCTTGCTGGGTAGAGTGCTCTTGGTTGTAAATTCTTCCCTTTCATCACTTTAAATGCATTGTGCCATTCTTTTCTGGCTTGTAGAGCTTCTGTTGAGAAATACCTGATAGCCTGATGAAAATACACGCATATGTTATTGGTCATTTTTCCCTGTTGCTTTTAATATTTTACCTCTGTCTTTAATTTTTGTCAGTTTGATTGCTATGTGTCTTGGTGTACTCTTCATTGGATTTATCCTGCCTGGGTATCTTTGTGCTTCCTCGACTTGGTTGACTATTTCCTTTCCCATGTTGGGGAAGTTTTCAGTTATTGTCTCTTCAAATATTTCTCAGGTCCTTTCTCTCTCTCTTCTTCTGGGACTCCAGTAATGCAAATGTTCATACATTTAATGTTGTCCCAGAGGTCTCTTAGGCTGTCTTCATTTCTTTTCATTCTTTTCTCTATATTCTGTTCTGTGATTTTGACCATTCTGTCCACCAGGTCATTTATCCATGCTTCTGCCTCAGTTATTCTGCTATGGATTCCTTCTGGTGTATTATTCATCTCTATTTGTTTGCTCTTTAGTTATTCTTCATCTTTGGTAAACATTTCCTGCATCTTCTCAATATTTTCCTCCATTCTTTTGCTGAGATCCTTAATCACATTCTCTATCATTATTCTGAATTCTTTTTATGGAAGGTTGCCTGTCCCCACTTCATTGAGTTGTTTTTCTGGGGTTTTATCTCGCCCCTTAATTTGGGATGTAACTTGCTGTTTTCTCATACTGGTGAGCTTTCTGTATGTAGTTTTGCTTTAGTCATTGTATGTTTGTGGTTCTTCTTGCTTATTCTGTCTGCCCTCTGATGGAGGCAGCTAAGAGGCTTGTGTTAGCTCTTGAACTGTTTTTGTGATCACCACATTCTAGACACATTTTCTATTTCTTTCATCTTTGTCTTTATAGAATAGATTCATGGAATTCCATCCCTCACTTTTCCTACATAATAAATACCTTCCTATTATCTCTACTATGAGTTATTTCCTAAGAAAATTCCCTAACATTTCTATGTCCATTACTTTGTCACACTGCATTCAACATATATTTCTGAAGGAGAGTCTTGCTGGGTAGAGTGCTCTTGGTTGTAAATTCTTCCCTTTCATCACTTTAAATGCATTGTGCCATTCTTTTCTGGCTTGTAGAGCTTCTGTTGAGAAATACCTGATAGCCTGATGAAAATACACGCATATGTTATTGGTCATTTTTCCCTGTTGCTTTTAATATTTTACCTCTGTCTTTAATTTTTGTCAGTTTGATTGCTATGTGTCTTGGTGTACTCTTCATTGGATTTATCCTGCCTGGGTATCTTTGTGCTTCCTCGACTTGGTTGACTATTTCCTTTCCCATGTTGGGGAAGTTTTCAGTTATTGTCTCTTCAAATATTTCTCAGGTCCTTTCTCTCTCTCTTCTTCTGGGACTCCAGTAATGCAAATGTTCATACATTTAATGTTGTCCCAGAGGTCTCTTAGGCTGTCTTCATTTCTTTTCATTCTTTTCTCTATATTCTGTTCTGTGATTTTGACCATTCTGTCCACCAGGTCATTTATCCACGCTTCTGCCTCAGTTATTCTGCTATGGATTCCTTCTGGTGTATTATTCATCTCTATTTGTTTGCTCTTTAGTTATTCTTCATCTTTGGTAAACATTTCCTGCATCTTCTCAATATTTTCCTCCATTCTTTTGCTGAGATCCTTAATCACATTCTCTATCATTATTCTGAATTCTTTTTATGGAAGGTTGCCTGTCCCCACTTCATTGAGTTGTTTTTCTGGGGTTTTATCTCGCCCCTTAATTTGGGATGTAACTTGCTGTTTTCTCATACTGGTGAGCTTTCTGTATGTAGTTTTGTTTTAGTCATTGTATGTTTGTGGTTCTTCTTGCTTATTCTGTCTGCCCTCTGATGGAGGCAGCTAAGAGGCTTGTGTTAGCTCTTGAACTGTTTTTGTGATCACCACATTCTAGACACATTTTCTATTTCTTTCATCTTTGTCTTTATAGAATAGATTCATGGAATTCCATCCCTCACTTTTCCTACATAATAAATACCTTCCTATTATCTCTACTATGAGTTATTTCCTAAGAAAATTCCCTAACATTTCTATGTCCATTACTTTGTCACACTGCATTCAACATATATTTCTGTCAAAACATCTCAGTAAGAGTTACTCCACCCTGGCTCTACTGGCATTTTGGACCAGAAAAACTTTCTTTGGAAGGACTGTCCTGTAATTGTAAGATGGTTATTGACATCCCTGGTCTCCACTCTTTAGCATTCCAGTTGCATCTCACTATGTTCTGAAATCAAAAAGTGTTTCCAGATGACAAAATTACCTTTGGTTGAAATCTCTGATTCGGATTTATTTTTTCTATTGTGCTACCTTGCTCATAGGCTTACCATTCTCTCTGATGGTATCTCCCCTTGAGAGTAAACATCACCCTGTCTGACTTATTCCCCACACCTATCCCAGACCAAATTCTAAAAAAATGCTTGAGTAAAGTATATACTATAAAAAATTGAACTTCTGCTTAAATAATATTGACTGTTGAAAGCTCAAAATGAAATTCTTCCCCAGGAATTGCCCTGACTGAAGAACACTTAAGGACACCCTTCTCCTGAGAGCAGCCTATATCTGTTGATATTGATGTACAAAGACCAAACCCCTATGGCTCATTT
Source organism: Tragulus kanchil (assembly GCA_022376925.1). Lineage (NCBI taxonomy): Eukaryota > Metazoa > Chordata > Mammalia > Artiodactyla > Tragulidae > Tragulus > Tragulus kanchil. The sequence goes on from JAIOJX010000028.1 coordinate 127,651,280, forward strand.
CAGACCATGTGTCAGAGGTGATATCAGCTCCTGAATTTGTAGGACTGGCTGACACCTCGGTCACACCTGCATCACAGTTTCACTCTCCCCCTGCACATTTCTGTTTTCCTTATAATCTCACAGATGTTGTTCTCCATTGCACTCCTAATAAACCTCCTGTACACATGTGTAGGAACCCTCTCAGAATGGCCCCTGTTTCCCCAATTTGGGATGTAACTTGCTGTTTTCTCATACTGGTGAGCTTTCTGTATGTAGTTTTGCTTTAGTCATTGTATGTTTGTGGTTCTTCTTGCTTATTCTGTCTGCCCTCTGATGGAGGCAGCTAAGAGGCTTGTGTTAGCTCTTGAACTGTTTTTGTGATCACCACATTCTAGACACATTTTCTATTTCTTTCATCTTTGTCTTTATAGAATAGATTCATGGAATTCCATCCCTCACTTTTCCTACATAATAAATACCTTCCTATTATCTCTACTATGAGTTATTTCCTAAGAAAATTCCCTAACATTTCTATGTCCATTACTTTGTCACACTGCATTCAACATATATTTCTGTCAAAACATCTCAGTAAGAGTTACTCCACCCTGGCTCTACTGGCATTTTGGACCAGAAAAACTTTCTTTGGAAGGACTGTCCTGTAATTGTAAGATGGTTATTGACATCCCTGGTCTCCACTCTTTAGCATTCCAGTTGCATCTCACTATGTTCTGAAATCAAAAAGTGTTTCCAGATGACAAAATTACCTTTGGTTGAAATCTCTGATTCGGATTTATTTTTTCTATTGTGCTACCTTGCTCATAGGCTTACCATTCTCTCTGATGGTATCTCCCCTTGAGAGTAAACATCACCCTGTCTGACTTATTCCCCACACCTATCCCAGACCAAATTCTAAAAAAATGCTTGAGTAAAGTATATACTATAAAAAATTGAACTTCTGCTTAAATAATATTGACTGTTGAAAGCTCAAAATGAAATTCTTCCCCAGGAATTGCCCTGACTGAAGAACACTTAAGGACACCCTTCTCCTGAGAGCAGCCTATATCTGTTGATATTGATGTACAAAGACCAAACCCCTATGGCTCATTTCAGACCATGTGTCAGAGGTGATATCAGCTCCTGAATTTGTAGGACTGGCTGACACCTCGGTCACACCTGCATCACAGTTTCACTCTCCCCCTGCACATTTCTGTTTTCCTTATAATCTCACAGATGTTGTTCTCCATTGCACTCCCTAATAAACCTCCTGTACACATGTGTAGGAAACCCATCCTGTACAGAATATAGGCCCTTAATTTGAAAATGTACAAAGTCAAATGCCTTTTTCTCCCCATAAATATATAGTCAGTAAAAGGAAACATTAAAAATATGTGATTGATTGTCATATCAGTGGATATAGAAAATATCCTTAGAAGAATATATGTATTTTACTGAGTGTAAGGTATAAGCATTTTCCACGTAGGTGAAAAACTATTAGTGATCAGAAAGAATACACATTCTCCTCTATTTACACTGTAGGTCAAAATAGTTTCTTAACTGATTTGGAGTACAGTGTTTACTATGTTAGCTTGAGTTACTTGTCTTTTTGCTTGCTTCATAATAATATATACTTTATTCTAAAAGAGAAAGGAAAGAAAATAAAAAAGGAAAAAAATCTCACTAGCCAGAAATCCTTGAGTTTGGCCACAATCTAGCACAGTAAGGTATTTAAAGAAATAAAACTAATTTCCTTTTCACATATATCATATATATTCATACTACAAACTCCATTTTATATCTTAGTCATGATAACAAGCTAGTCACAGTGTTGTTTTAAACAGAAAATCCAATTTCTGTGTTTATTTCTTTTCCTAATTTTAGAATCATTTGCTGGCAGTTTTGACATTTATAACTTTTCCTTGCTATTCTTAAAATCTTAAATATATATTCCTGGAATGAAAAACATTCAATATCTCACCAAAGCAAAGCAATAAATTTAACATTTAAGAATGTTATAGCAATTTCACAGCAAATTAGATAAATATGAAGTTGGAAATCATCAAATATAGTATAACTTCATTGTTGAATAGTTCAATGATGAACTGATGGATGAATTCATATTTACTGTTGTTCAGAGAGTACACAAAATTAATACAAAAACTAAGGTGTGGCCAATAGGATATGGAATTAGACATATTTTTGGTGCCATCATTATGTAAAGTATTTTATTATCATTTTTTAATGATTTGACCTTGAAACACTTCATTTTGGTCCTATAGCACAGCAACACAGTTTCTGCAGCAATAAACTGATTCACTTTCAGAGGTGATATCAGCTCCTGAATTTGTAGGACTGGCTGACACCTCGGTCACACCTGCATCACAGTTTCACTCTCCCCTGCACATTTCTGTTTTCCTTATAATCTCACAGATGTTGTTCTCCATTGCACTCCCTAATAAACCTCCTGTACACATGTGTAGGAAACCCATCCTGTACAGAATATAGGCCCTTAATTTGAAAATGTACAAAGTCAAATGCCTTTTTCTCCCCATAAATATATAGTCAGTAAAAGGAAACATTAAAAATATGTGATTGATTGTCATATCAGTGGATACAGAAAATATCCTTAGAAGAATATATGTATTTTACTGAGTGTAAGGTATAAGCATTTTCCACGTAGGTGAAAAACTATTAGTGATCAGAAAGAATACACATTCTCCTCTATTTACACTGTAGGTCAAAATAGTTTCTTAACTGATTTGGAGTACAGTGTTTACTATGTTAGCTTGAGTTACTTGTCTTTTTGCTTGCTTCATAATAATATATACTTTATTCTAAAAGAGAAAGGAAAGAAAATAAAAGAGGAAAAAAACCTCACTAGCCAGAAATCCTTGAGTTTGGCCACAATCTAGCACAGTAAGGTATTTAAAGAAATAAAACTAATTTCCTTTTCACATATATCATATATATTCATACTACAAACTCCATTTTATATCTTAGTCATGATAACAAGCTAGTCACAGTGTTGTTTTAAACAGAAAATCCAATTTCTGTGTTTATTTCTTTTCCTAATTTTAGAATCATTTGCTGGCAGTTTTGACATTTATAACTTTTCCTTGCTATTCTTAAAATCTTAAATATATATTCCTGGAATGAAAAACATTCAATATCTCACCAAAGCAAAGCAATAAATTTAACATTTAAGAATGTTATAGCAATTTCACAGCAAATTAGATAAATATGAAGTTGGAAATCATCAAATATAGTATAACTTCATTGTTGAATAGTTCAATGATGAACTGATGGATGAATTCATATTTACTGTTGTTCAGAGAGTACACAAAAATTAATACAAAAAACTAAGGTGTGGCCAATAGGATATGGAATTAGACATATTTTTGGTGCCATCATTATGTAAAGTATTTTATTATCATTTTTTAATGATTTGACCTTGAAACACTTCATTTTGGTCCTATAGCACAGCAACACAGTTTCTGCAGCAATAAACTGATTCACTTTCAGACATAATGAGTTGTACCTGTCCTAATTACCATCATCTGCTATCAAAGAAGCCAACACAAAAGAGAAATCAATTAAAGAAAAAAGTTGGTGGCAACACCGACATATACATTTGAAACTATATTTATATATACACGTGTTCATTTTTCTTTAAATTTTGTTTTTTAATCAGTTATCCAGAAAGAAGTATGATATAACTGGTCCTTTCTATGAATTTGGAACCCATGTCTACCAAGAGTTTACTATTCTATGCCATTTTATAGGAGGAAGTTGAGCATCCGTGGATTCTGATAGCCACTGGGGTCCTGGAATCAATCCCCATGGGTGCCGAGGGACCACTGTACAAGGAAATGTATGTGGGCTTCTTGGAGAGAAGTGAACAATTAGTCCTACTCTTTCATCCAGAAAGTAATGTTTTAAACTAACCCTGACCTTCATCCTCTAAAGGATCACCTCCCCCTCCCCCCACCCTCCACACACACACACACACACACACAAACTGCATTTGCTGCTGTTTGCAGTCATAGTTCATTACATTCCCATTGCTGTAAAAAAAAAAAAAAAATTCCAAATAGACTTAAATACTTTGTTCTCCATTGGAATATATGTTTCTGCTTGTCTCTCACACCGTCTAGCACAATCTCTCTTTTGCTACTTTCCTAACACGTTTTTTTCTCTCACACATGCAAATCCTCTCTTGATTCTTCTCTCCCCCTCTTATTCCCGCTTCCTCACACTCATAGCCTCTCAGTCTCTCTCTCACACACACCCTCTTTCTGGCACTCTCATTCACTCCCACATTCTTAACTCTTCTCTTTGCTCATACACACTTTCTCTTTCTTGTTTGTACCCCTTTCTCATTCTCTTCCACACCCTCTCCTACTTTCAATCTAGCAACCTCTTAACCATTCTCTTTCACTTATCCTCTCTAATTCCTCCTCATTCAGCATTTCTCACTCCCCAGACTTTTCAAAACTTCACTTGCACTGTCTTTTGCTCTTAAATCTTCTCTTGAACTCTTGTATTTACTCTCACACCCTATCTTCTCTCTCTCCTCGACACTCTTTCTGCTCTCGCAGTTTCCCTTTCTCCCTCCCAACCCTACCCTTTTCATATAAGAGAAAGAATAAATGGATGAAGACCTGCCTCTTCCTGCAAGATTCCAGTCAGCTTTTGTTCCTTGTGAGCAGAGAATGTCTGGTGACAATTCACTCAGGATGAAGGAAGAACTTTCTTAGGGTTTGTACACTTTAACTTAGCTTAACAAAGTCTATCCTGGTATACAAGACACATTCAAGCTGATAATGAAGTAGTGACAGTTTTCACAATTTGCATTTCTTCTTCTTTTTGATGTATAATCCTCCTACCATCCACACTGATTTACATATATATGATGTGTATAATTGTATATATTTTGTCCATTATTCAGTTGCTAAATCATGCCTGACTCCCATGGATTGCAGTATGCCAGACTTCTCTGTCCTTCACTATCCCCCAGAATTTGCTCAAACTAATATCCCTTGACTCGGTGATACCATCTAACCATCTCATTCTGTTACCTCCCCCAGCTACTTTCTTCCATCAATCTTTCCCAACATCAGAGTCTTTTCCAATGAGTCAGATCTTCGTATCAGGTGGCTAAAGTATTAGAGCTTCAGCTTCAGCATCACTCCTTCCAATGAGTATTCAAGGTTGATTTCCTTTAGGATTGACTGGTTTGATCTCCTTGCTGTCCAAGGGACTCAAAAGAGTCTTCTACAGCATCACAGTTCAAAAACATCAATTCTTTGGTGCTCAGTCTTATTTATGGTCCAACAATCACATCTGTCCTTGACAACTGGAAACAAAAAAAGTAACTTTGTCTATACAGATCCTTGTTGGCAAAGTTATGTCACTGCTTTCAAATGTGCTGTCTAGGTTTGTCATAGCTTTTCTTCCAAGGAACAAGTAGCTTTTAATTTCATGGCTGCAGTCACTATCTGCAGTGATTTTGGAGCCCAAGAAAATAAAATCTGTCACTATTTCTACTTTTCCCCTATCTGTTTGCCATTAAGTGCCATTAAGTGATGGGACCAGTATTGTGATCTCAGTTTTTTGAAGGTTGAATTTTAAGTCAGCTTTTTCATTCTCCTCTTTCACATTCATCAAGAGCTCTTTAGTTCCTCTTTGCTTAATACATACAATGCATACAAATGCATATGTGTATATATATAAAGTGTAGGAAAAATAATAAAAAATTTGCATCATTTTTGTTCTGATTTTAAGGTACATTTTGCAACAAGGATAAAGATCAAACAGCACCAGCGTTTATAGAAAGGAAAATGGTATGTAGCCATCAAAAAGCAGTTAAGGAACAATGGCATAGCTTTTGATGATATGAGAAAAATAAAAGAAATTAACATATATGAAACTAATAACAAAGCATTTCCATTTTAAAAAGAGAAGAGAGTAATTTAATTTTAAATTTAATGGATTTTTACTCACTTTTACTGGTTCTAAAATATTAGCTAATGGCACAGTCCTCATATGTAGCAAAATCTGCCTTTTTTCTGGTGCAGTTAATATAATGGCAGATCTGTTTTCTTAATGATTGTCTGTGAGTCACAAGTGTTTCATGAGAATATGTGTTTATCATTCATTATACTTTATAACAATGAAATGAGGAGATCTTGCAGGTGGTTATCCAGAAGGGAAAAAGCCAAATAAGTTTTGCAGGAGGTCAATGGTAGCCTACAAATGCAGATACAGTCAACAGAATAACTAGAAACAGACATTTTCATATCAATCATACATATACTGGATTTCAGATTTACTTTTCAGAAGTCTTTTAAAATAAATGATGACAGTATTTTTGAAGGAAAGCTGAATTCCATTTTATTAAATTCCATTTGCTTTAAAATTAGCCCTATAAGACCAGTCTTTTATAAAGTTAAGTCACTCAGTCATGTCTGATTCTTTTCGACCCCGTGGACAAGGCATGGATTTCTCCAATCAAGAATACTGGGTAGCCTATCCCTTCTCCAGGGAATGTTCCCAACCCAGGGATCAAATCCAAGTCTCCCACACTACAGGGGGATTATTTACAGTCTGAGCCACCAGGGAAGCGCAGTCTTTTATAAAGTATTTTTTAATTCAACTATGTTGTTGATAAAAACCTTAAGTAATTTTGGCCAGCATAAAATACATTTCAAAAATATGTAGTTAATGAGCTCATAACTAGAATACATTTGAATGAGGAATTAATTTCTGATAATTGATTCAATTTGTCCAGTGGCTTAACTCTGCTCTCTCTTGCATTTACTTTGTTCCTTCATATGGATAGTCATGGGAAACCAAGAAAATGAGGTTGGATGAAACAGCATTTATATTTTAAAGGCCTGCCAATCTTCACAATTAGCTGCTTATCATATTGCTTCAAAAATAAGCAAAGAAATGTGAAAAGCGTTTATAGAAAATGGTATGTAGCCATCAAAAAGCAGTTAAGGAACAATGGCATAGCTTTTGATGATATGAGAAAAATAAAAGAAACTAACATATATGAAACTAATAACAAAGCATTTCCATTTTAAAAAGAGAAGAGAGTAATTTAATTTTAAATTTAATGGATTTTTACTCACTTTTACTGGTTCTAAAATATTAGCTAATGGCACAGTCCTCATATGTAGCAAAATCTGCCTTTTTTCTGGTGCAGTTAATATAATGGCAGATCTGTTTTCTTAATGATTGTCTGTGAGTCACAAGTGTTTCATGAGAATATGTGTTTATCATTCATTATACTTTATAACAATGAAATGAGGAGATCTTGCAGGTGGTTATCCAGAAGGGAAAAAGCCAAATAAGTTTTGCAGGAGGTCAATGGTAGCCTACAAATGCAGATACAGTCAACAGAATAACTAGAAACAGACATTTTCATATCAATCATACATATACTGGATTTCAGATTTACTTTTCAGAAGTCTTTTAAAATAAATGATGACAGTATTTTTGAAGGAAAGCTGAATTCCATTTTATTAAATTCCATTTGCTTTAAAATTAGCCCTATAAGACCAGTCTTTTATAAAGTTAAGTCACTCAGTCATGTCTGATTCTTTTCGACCCCGTGGACAAGGCATGGAATTCTCCAATCAAGAATACTGGGTAGCCTATCCCTTCTCCAGGGAATGTTCCCAACCCAGGGATCAAATCCAAGTCTCCCACACTACAGGGGGATTATTTACAGTCTGAGCCACCAGGGAAGCGCAGTCTTTTATAAAGTATTTTTTAATTCAACTATGTTGTTGATAAAAACCTTAAGTAATTTTGGCCAGCATAAAATACATTTCAAAAATATGTAGTTAATGAGCTCATAACTAGAATACATTTGAATGAGGAATTAATTTCTGATAATTGATTCAATTTGTCCAGTGGCTTAACTCTGCTCTCTCTTGCATTTACTTTGTTCCTTCATATGGATAGTCATGGGAAACCAAGAAAATGAGGTTGGATGAAACAGCATTTATATTTTAAAGGCCTGCCAATCTTCACAATTAGCTGCTTATCATATTGCTTCAAAAATAAGCAAGAAATGTGAAGCTAGCCAGTGAAATTCTTTCTCTGCAGACTATTTTTAAATGCCTTTGATTCTAAAATTGGTCCATGCGATGAATTTGTATTAAAACATCCAAAATATGTTTCTTATATATCTCTATTGTGTTAAACAAATAAACAGGAAAGATATTTCAGAATCCAAGGGTTTACATTTCTGAAGCCCATAACCTGTGTTGAATATTAAATGAAGATATAGTAGCTGACTGGGGAAATAGTTTATGATAACAGTTCCAGATTTTTAACGTAAAAAATGCTCACAAATTTAATTAGCAGTTTGTAACAGCTTTTTATACTAATTTGGTTCATGTTCTTAGGCATAGTTTTTGTTTAGTTGCTAAGTCATGATTGACTCTTTGTGACCCCATGGACTGTAGCCTGCCATGCTCCTCCATCCATGGAATTTTCCAGGTGAGAATACTGAAGTGGGTTGCCATTTCCTGATCCAGGTGAATGTTCCAAACCCACGGATTGAACCCTGGGTCTCCTCCTCTTCTTTACCACTGCTGAGTTTCTGCTATTACTATTAAGCATGGTCATGAAGCCTGATGCTGACTATATGATACACTAAGACACCTCTCCTTGTTTAAGACTGTGCTTGCCTTGAAATGAAGGCATTATGCATGTGGCTTTATGATTGGAAGATAGAATGCATCCTTTGTAGCTGAGAACAGGCTCTGGTGACTCAACAGGAAGTCTTGGACTTCTCTAATATTTGTCTTTGCTTTATTTTCTTGCTATAGCACATTCTTTTTATTAAAACCTTTCATGAGTATACTCCGTGGAAATTCATGAGTCCCTTCAATTATCTGACTGTGTAATTGTTGCTTCTTGTATTTAAGTGAAAATTCCAGGATAATTAACTATGCCCTTAGGTTATTCTTCTGCTTAATAAATAACTTATATTTTCTGAACTGATGAAAAATAAGTTTCATTGTTTTCATGGCACTTCCCTCATAAACAGCTTAGGGCAGAACCTATTAAAGGGGACTTCTCTATTCTGCACAGGCTATCAGCATCTGCATTAATTGTCACCTTTGTATAAGAGGTTTCATGAAAATTGGAAAGATCTGTAAAGGCCAAGTTATAAAATAACTGAAAATAAGGCTGTTGTCCTTTCTTGTAGTATGTCTAGCAGCACCATTTAAATTCTCACCCCATGCATTTTATATTGCCAGTATGGTAAAGATTATCATGGTCCCAATATAGCAAAACATTTCTAAACCTTGTGTCCTGTGAATGTATGTATAGGTAATATATATGTGATGTATAGGTATATAGTGTTAGTCACTTGGTTGTGTCTTACTCTTTGCAACCCCGTGGACTATAGCCCATCGGGCTCCTCTGTCCATGGTATTCTCCAGTCAAGAATATTGGAGAGGTAGCCATGAATAGCCACTCCCTTCTCCAGGAGATCTTCCCAACCCACGGATTGAACCCTGGGTCTCCTCCTCTTCTTTACCACTGCTGAGTTTCTGCTATTACTATTAAGCATGGTCATGAAGCCTGATGCTGACTATATGATACACTAAGACACCTCTCCTTGTTTAAGACTGTGCTTGCCTTGAAATGAAGGCATTATGCATGTGGCTTTATGATTGGAAGATAGAATGCATCCTTTGTAGCTGAGAACAGGCTCTGGTGACTCAACAGGAAGTCTTGGACTTCTCTAATATTTGTCTTTGCTTTATTTTCTTGCTATAGCACATTCTTTTTATTAAAACCTTTCATGAGTATACTCCGTGGAAATTCATGAGTCCCTTCAATTATCTGACTGTGTAATTGTTGCTTCTTGTATTTAAGTGAAAATTCCAGGATAATTAACTATGCCCTTAGGTTATTCTTCTGCTTAATAAATAACTTATATTTTCTGAACTGATGAAAAATAAGTTTCATTGTTTTCATGGCACTTCCCTCATAAACAGCTTAGGGCAGAACCTATTAAAGGGGACTTCTCTATTCTGCACAGGCTATCAGCATCTGCATTAATTGTCACCTTTGTATAAGAGGTTTCATGAAAATTGGAAAGATCTGTAAAGGCCAAGTTATAAAATAACTGAAAATAAGGCTGTTGTCCTTTCTTGTAGTATGTCTAGCAGCACCATTTAAATTCTCACCCCATGCATTTTATATTGCCAGTATGGTAAAGATTATCATGGTCCCAATATAGCAAAACATTTCTAAACCTTGTGTCCTGTGAATGTATGTATAGGTAATATATATGTGATGTATAGGTATATAGTGTTAGTCACTTGGTTGTGTCTTACTCTTTGCAACCCCGTGGACTATAGCCCATCGGGCTCCTCTGTCCATGGTATTCTCCAGTCAAGAATATTGGAGAGGTAGCCATGAATAGCCACTCCCTTCTCCAGGAGATCTTCCCAACCCAGGGAATGAACCCAGGTCTCCTGCATTGCAGGCAGATCCTTTCCCCTCTAAGCCACGAGGGAAGACCATGTATATATATAATCTCAATATATGTATCTCAAATGATCAATAAATAATATGCCAACACATCAATTGATATCCCTTAGCTATAATTTTCTCAATTAGGTGAAAGCTTGACTCAGGTAATATACTGACCTATTAAGGCAACATTCTGCTGTTTCAGAGACAGAAGTGATTCTCTGCTATTTACAGTAGCCCTCTATAGGCTACACCTGTGACATAACTAAACAGCATTTGTTATGTTGCTGGTAGTAGAAAGCTCCCAAATGTGCGGCTGTCTGCACAAGACAAGTTTCTTTTAAAAAATGTTTACTTCAAACAAATTTAAACTGAAAGAAAAGAATGATTATTTTCACGTTGATGGCTGTTCTGCCTTTATAAATTTTGAGTAGCTTCAGAGTTATTGTTAAAAGGGTCTGGTATATTTCTGGGAATGCCATTTTGTTCAGTGTCAGTGTTAAGGACCCGGTGGATTGGGAAGGTATGGCAAGGCTTAGCATCCCTCTGGTCATAAGATGTGTAACAAGGACAACCCATTCCTAGGGCAGCTGAAAATGACACTTGCTCTGGAATGTGGGGATAACCATGCATTTCACTGAAACTACATAATGAAAACTTAATAAAATCATTAAAATGTGAAACTCCTGTGCCTGTGAACCACTCTGCAGATTTCATTCATAAATTAAACAAAGTCAATTTGAGAGCTAACACAGACCTCAGAAACTTTTGAGAAACAGAAACAGTAGAGGGGCAAGGTTAATTTAGTCTGGAAGAGTTCAGTGTGAATCAAAGCACAACAGTTCTCTTGAGTTGAAAAATGACATATTACCAATAGCTGCCTTGGGTGGTACTAAAAGGTAGAGGTCAAAACTGTCTTATTGTCCCTGAGGCTGACTATCATTCTTCAGAAGCTATTTATATGTCAAAGAAAGATAACCATTTATTTCTACTAAATGTCAGTCAAATGTTTCTTTTTCTTTTCCAAACCTTGTCAATTTAGGTTTAATAATACTTCTCCCTCCAAAGGATTGATAGGAAACTCACTTTCCTCCAGATCTTTGGATTGATAACTTACCTAAAGCTTCTTCTCTTTTTTATTGTTTATCTCACCCAGATGTAGATATAGGAATGTTTCATATCTGTTTTCTTTTTAATTTGAATATTAACATTTTATTATTTTCTTATAGGATCTATAATTAGTTTTATTTTTGTTCTTTTTAGTCCATCTCCTTTTTAAGCAATACTTTTTAAACTATGAGAGCTAAGAAAGTTGTAGAGTTGGCCAATAATTTTCAGTAGTCTCTCAAGACCAGTGTACTAGGTAGAAGCTAAGGATCTTTCTTATTCCAGTTATGAGGTATGATATGGTGAATATGTCATGTAAATTATTTCACTTGTGTAAATCCAAACTAACTTTCTTTTTTGACAGACACCATTTATCCACTTGTACACATACATATAATTCCTTAAAAACCATTAAGACCTTTCTTAGGTTACTTTAATTTTTGGATAATCTATATTCTTGAATAGTTAAAAAATTTATATTAGTCTTATAAAATTTTGGGAAATGAAACTGAATTTTTGAAGTTTTCTGAGATAATCATAAGGATATTTTTGTGGACTCTCATGGCATATATATGTGGACATCTATAACTTATGCTAATACTAAAATAATAGCGAAAATTTGTTGAATACTCATATAAAAAGTGATATCCCATTTTAATTTTAAAAATAGTATTATTGGATAGGTAAACTTACTATGTGTGGAAGTTCTAACACAACCATTTCAACCTATATTTACCTGATTTTTAAAGAATCCTATATGCTATCCCTATATAACAGTACCTATTATACATTATTTTGAAAATTTATTTCAATAGGTTGAACTAAATTAAAACCCTAGAATAGAAATCTTATTATGGTTGGCTACTAGTTCTTAAACTGTTGCTAGCAGATAGCTTATACTTAATAATTGACAAATGAGTGAAAAAAATGTAATTGATTTGAGCAGTACTGAAGAAAGAATTGAGTATCCCATTTGCAAGAAAAAAGGATCATTCATGGAATCTTTAATTCTAAAATCAAAAGGCATATATCAATATTATCTTTAGGTTTTTTCTAAGATATAAAACTCTACATTAATATACAAAATTAAGGTATTTTCTTAGGTAATCAATTTTGACCATAAAATATTTTTAAAATTGTTATTCAAACTATGAATTATTCTAGTCATTAAACTAGAAGATTAGACAGACAACGAGGCGGAACAGTATATGCTTAGGAATGTAAAACTGATGTTTTAACCGTTTATGGTCATTGATACTTTCCAAGGAAAAAGCAAAAATAGTTTCAAAAGTCTATGTATGTTCCAATTCGTGAAATTTCCTTCCACTCAACTAAATTTCTTCTGAACTTTCAAATCTTCAAATGGAATTTCTTCCTGTGCTCAGCTGTCGCGAAATGTGCAGTATGGCATTATACAGCTGTCAAATTCCACCCACGGGACCTGATTTGGCAGTTTACACAAGCCAAACTTCTACTGACACTAGGGACAGTTACCATTTTAGCATTTTGGGGAATGAAGGAAAAGAATTGCTTCATTTGGGAAAATTTTTGAAAAAAAAAAGCTAAGCTTTTCAAAATACATTTCAAAACCCAGAACCCATGATCATTGCAAATTTTTATGAAAATACTAAAGAAATACCTTTTGAAGTTTTCTGAGATAATCATAAGGATATTTTTGTGGACTCTCATGGCATATATATGTGGACATCTATAACTTATGCTAATACTAAAATAATAGCGAAAATTTGTTGAATACTCATATAAAAAGTGATATCCCGTTTTAATTTTAAAATAGTATTATTCGATAGGTAAACTTACTATGTGTGGAAGTTCTAACACAACCATTTCAACCTATATTTACCTGATTTTTAAAGAATCCTATATGCTATCCCTATATAACAGTACCTATTATACATTATTTTGAAAATTTATTTCAATAGGTTGAACTAAATTAAAACCCTAGAATAGAAATCTTATTATGGTTGGCTACTAGTTCTTAAACTGTTGCTAGCAGATAGCTTATACTTAATAATTGACAAATGAGTGAAAAAAATGTAATTGATTTGAGCAGTACTGAAGAAAGAATTGAGTATCCCATTTGCAAGAAAAAAGGATCATTCATGGAATCTTTAATTCTAAAATCAAAAGGCATATATCAATATTATCTTTAGGTTTTTTCTAAGATATAAAACTCTACATTAATATACAAAATTAAGGTATTTTCTTAGGTAATCAATTTTGACCATAAAATATTTTTAAAATTGTTATTCAAACTATGAATTATTCTAGTCATTAAACTAGAAGATTAGACAGACAACGAGGCGGAACAGTATATGCTTAGGAATGTAAAACTGATGTTTTAACCGTTTATGGTCATTGATACTTTCCAAGGAAAAAGCAAAAATAGTTTCAAAAGTCTATGTATGTTCCAATTCGTGAAATTTCCTTCCACTCAACTAAATTTCTTCTGAACTTTCAAATCTTCAAATGGAATTTCTTCCTGTGCTCAGCTGTCGCGAAATGTGCAGTATGGCATTATACAGCTGTCAAATTCCACCCACGGGACCTGATTTGGCAGTTTACACAAGCCAAACTTCTACTGACACTAGGGACAGTTACCATTTTTAGCATTTTGGGGGAATGAAGGAAAAGAATTGCTTCATTTGGGAAAATCTTCTTAGAAATTCCTCTACACATGAAAGAGAAAATTTTAAGTTATCAACTAAGCTTTTCAAAATACATTTTTAAAAATCAAAACCCAGAACCCATGATCATTGCAAATTTTTATGAAAATACTAAAGATATTTTTATATTATACCTTTGCAGTCTAGGCAAAAATCAATAACTTTCTTATAACACGCACTAATCAAACAAAATAAAAAAACAAAGTGAATGACTTAGACTTAAATGAAATACACTCACAATGCTTGTTGCAATCATCCCCTATTAATCTGAACACAAATCCAAGAACTGTCAGATTCTTAAAAAGCATTAGCAACAACAACAACAAAAAAATCAAGATAAAAAGAATAAAACAATATTAGAATCCACATGCCCCACCTTACCATTCTCTTTACAATGCCTAAACTGGCCTTCCTCATTCCCAAATCCAACCCGTCCAGTCCTCACCTCCCAACTCTGTGATGTACTTAGAGATTCTGTTCTTGAAAGTATTTCATTAATGAATAATTAGCTTCCCCCACCCCAGCATTTATTATTCTCCTATACTAGCATACCCATATGCTTTACTGAAAAACAAATAAAACACTCCCTTGGATTTCGTGAGAGGTTTTATTGATTCCTGTTCTTTAAACAGTCCCATCAGGCTTTTAGTACCACCATGTCTCAAAAGGTCATCAATTAGATCTGCATTACCAGACTCAAGTCTATTAGCACTTGAAGACTGGGAGCCCTCTCTAACTAGGCAGGGACACCCAGAGAATGCTCCCAGAAAACAGAGGCACATGGTGGCCTAAACCGTGCCTGCTCTGTCTGCTGCTAGTTATGAAGCATCCTGGTGGCTGTCACAGCTGCAGCTCTTGCTTTCTCCAAAACAGCTAATTGCCCTGTCATTCACTACCCTGGAGCGCCAAGGGACAGATGTCATTCTGGGAAGAAGAAGCTCTTTGACACTCATGCCTTAGTGTGTTTACTACTCATTAAGCAGAGATGTACCTTCATTCGAGTAGATCGTGTATGACAATGAAGATGTCATCTACAAAGATGTGATCATCAAAATGCAGCAGAGGGCTCTTCAGAAAATGTTTGAGATTGCTAATCTGAAAAAGGATATGGTTATTTTGGAGAACAGTAAGCTTTTAGCCCACAAAGCATAAAAGGAGAAAAAAATAAAATTTGAATTACAGCAGTTAAAACATCAAGTAGTAGGTGAAGCGATTACTTTTTGTAAAATCTTGGGAAAATCTTGGTAGCATCACATGCCCAGCAAGATGGGGCTGTCAATAGACAGAGAGGTGTGACACTGAGAACGCTGGGCTTACTACCTTGTAGATTCTTGCAAAGTTTATAATACTAAATATTTATCAGCATGTATCTCTATGCTTAATGCCAACTCTGATATTTTATTGGTTATGGATATAATACAGTTCCTATTTAAAGAATCTAAATACAAAAAGTGAAATGTTGTCTTTCCCCTCTTCTTTCAAAGTTTAAACTTACTTTGATTTTATGCCTATTGTTTACTTTTATGCAGATTATGGTATAGAATCAACAAAAAGATGTCATGAACTTAATAATAATCTGCCTTTTCTGTTTGCTTGACTTCATAATGCTGAATGTCACTGGACAGTGTTCACTCAGTTGCACAGTGAACTTTGTCTCACCTGTGCTGTGCTGCAAGAATAAATACTTGTATTATATTCTGCAATTTAACATAGTTTGTACATACAGACTTTGGGTATTCCATTTAAAAGACACAGTACTTTTATTACATGAACCACACACACTCAGCAAGCACTCCAAAGTCTTCTACCCAACTGCTAGCATCAGCTTTTCCCTGCATGACATTTTTGGTTTCAGGGCATTTTGTTTCAACTGAGCTGGCTGGTGTAATGATACAGCAGGACCTCTGCAACTAAAGTAGTTTTTCCCTCACTGTCCTGGTGGATTTTTTTTATGGTTTCTTTTAAGTGCCTTCCAGTAAAAAATGTTTCTAAATGATATTATCTAATAAAATCTTCAAACTTAAAAGTTTTTGCACAGTGAAAGGAATCATCAATAAAATGGCAAAATCTACTGACTGGGAGAAGATATTTGTAAATGATACATCTGATAAGGGGTTAATATCCCAAATATATAAAGACCTCCTACAACTCACTATAACAAAAACAACCAACCCAATTTGCAACATGGATGGAAGATATAAATAGACATTTTTCTATAAAAGTCAACACAAGTGTCCACCAGGCACATGAAAAGATGCTCAACATGACTAATTGGGAAATCTAAATCAAAACTACAATGATGTATCACCTCACACCTGTCAGAATGGCTTTTGTCAAAAAGACAACAAATAATTATTGTTGGCATGGGGATAGATATTGAAGAAGGCAACCTTCATATGCTGTTTGTGGGAATGTAAATGGGAACAGCCATTATGGAAAACAATATGGAGATTCCTCAGAAAAATTAAAAAATAGAACTACCATATAATGCAGAAATTCTGCTTCTTGGCATATGCAATATAATGGAGAATTTTTATTTAGCTCTTTTAAAACGCTAATTTCTTTTTCCTGCCAATGATTTTAGATCTATGCTTACTGTCCATTTTTAAAATTATACATATGCCAGGTGTTTTCCTGGTGGCTCAAATGGTAAAGAATCTGCCTGCAATGTGGGAGACCCTGGTTCAATCCCTGGGTTAGGAAAATCCCCTGGAGAAAGGAATGGCAACCCACTTCAATATTCTTGCCTGTAGAATTCCGTGGACAGAGGAACCTGGCAAGCTACAGTCCATGTGGTCCCAAAGAGTCTGACATGACTAAGCAACTAACACTTTCACTACAATCTATTTGTGAAATTATACACTAGAAAACTTGTGAATCTTGCTAAGTGGCTAGACAGAATATCAAGCCCCTTACTGAGGTACTACAAGGTCATTTTAAACAATAGGCAATGGCACATAGGAGGCAAACAACATTTGCAACAACTTTGGTCAAGCCACACTGAGGAAATCAGCCATAGCTTGACAGTCAAAATATTTCTTTCCAGACATAAATGGAAAAAATCATTGCCAAATGACTAAAACAATTTATCTGGTGAATAAATATATTTGTATTTCCATTTCATCCAGTGGTCAGTCTTCATTCTGGCTGACAGCTCTTCTGCTAGCTAATATTTCTCTTCCCTCCACCTGTTTCACACCCAATATCATTTTTAAAGTTGCACTAACAGCTTTTACACTCCTACTGCCTCATTAATTATCACAACCTGTTTATGTGTTTCGGAGAGGAAAGAATTTTAGTCTCCCTTTTTTAGGTTCATCTGGTTGGTCTAAGAATTAAGCTCAACATGACTAATTGGGAAATCTAAATCAAAACTACAATGATGTATCACCTCACACCTGTCAGAATGGCTTTTGTCAAAAAGACAACAAATAATTATTGTTGGCATGGGGATAGATATTGAAGAAGGCAACCTTCATATGCTGTTTGTGGGAATGTAAATGGGAACAGCCATTATGGAAAACAATATGGAGATTCCTCAGAAAAATTAAAAAATAGAACTACCATATAATGCAGAAATTCCGCTTCTTGGCATATGCAATATAATGGAGAATTTTTATTTAGCTCTTTTAAAACGCTAATTTCTTTTTCCTGCCAATGATTTTAGATCTATGCTTACTGTCCATTTTTAAAATTATACATATGCCAGGTGTTTTCCTGGTGGCTCAAATGGTAAAGAATCTGCCTGCAATGTGGGAGACCCTGGTTCAATCCCTGGGTTAGGAAAATCCCCTGGAGAAAGGAATGGCAACCCACTTCAATATTCTTGCCTGTAGAATTCCGTGGACAGAGGAACCTGGCAAGCTACAGTCCATGTGGTCCCAAAGAGTCTGACATGACTAAGCAACTAACACTTTCACTACAATCTATTTGTGAAATTATACACTAGAAAACTTGTGAATCTTGCTAAGTGGCTAGACAGAATATCAAGCCCCTTACTGAGGTACTACAAGGTCATTTTAAACAATAGGCAATGGCACATAGGAGGCAAACAACATTTGCAACAACTTTGGTCAAGCCACACTGAGGAAATCAGCCATAGCTTGACAGTCAAAATATTTCTTTCCAGACATAAATGGAAAAAATCATTGCCAAATGACTAAAACAATTTATCTGGTGAATAAATATATTTGTATTTCCATTTCATCCAGTGGTCAGTCTTCATTCTGGCTGACAGCTCTTCTGCTAGCTAATATTTCTCTTCCCTCCACCTGTTTCACACCCACTATCATTTTTAAAGTTGCACTAACAGCTTTTACACTCCTACTGCCTCATTAATTATCACAACCTGTTTATGTGTTTCGGAGAGGAAAGAATTTTAGTCTCCCTTTTTTAGGTTCATCTGGTTGGTCTAAGAATTAAGTTAACATGAGACATTAACAGAAAAACATCGAACAAAGTTTCATAACTTGTATATAGTACAATGGAGAGATTCAGAAAAAAGTTGAATAACTTGCCAGAATGACTGAAGACTTCACTTTGCATAGTTTCGTCTACTAAAGACAAAATAAAGAGGTTTAAGAAAGAGAAAGTTAATTATAGGAGGTTACTAGGAAAAGCACAGTAAAAAAAACCCTGTATTTTTGTTATGTAGATTTAATTACTGCCTTCTCCATCAATAAGAGATGCTAATAGAGATTTGATCATCCTTTTCTTCATGTTATAGAGAGGAACACACTCTTGCAAGTGGAGATTCCTTTTACACGCGTAAGTGATTATTACAGAAGGATAATTCTCGCTTGATTTGGAGAGTTCTCCCATGTCTGCTGTTTCTTAGAAAACAATCAGTTTTAAAAAATTAATATGCAAAAGAGATATATTTTGGGGTGACAAATTCTGTTTGTTGCATGTATATGTTCTTTGGTAAAAGCATTAATTTTTATTATGGTGCTAATTTTATTGTCACCGGTTGGTTTTCTAGCTTATCTAGCAAAAATGAAATCTGAATGTGTTCATTTTCTCCTTAACTATAATAAGTTCATTTATTGAGAAATTACAACACTGAGTCAAACCAGAAATGTCTCTGAAATTTATGTCTGAACCTTTTAAAACCAGACCTCTGATAATCAAGAGGTATAGTTGCTGTCACATAATAAATGCTTGGGATAATAATCACTTGGGCATCTGTTAATACCCCTTCGTCTGATTTTGATGGTAAATACACAAGTTCAGCATCATGGTTTAATAATAGTGTAGTAGCCAGTGTCTTCCCAGGTGGCCAGCAGTAATGAATCTGTCTGCCAATGCAAGAGAGCCTGGAGACCCGTGTCAATCCATGAGTGGGAAGATCCCCTCAAAGAGGAACTGGCAACCTGCTCCACTATTATTGCTTCAAAAATCCCATGGACAGAGAGAGGAGCCTGGTGGGCTACCATCCATTCACAAATGAGGACACAGGTGCGCGCGCGCGCACACACACACACACACACACACACACACACACACAGCCAGTGGCTAACGTCTCTTAGAGATAAGAGTTTGAGGTAATTGCGCTAGATAAGCCACCCAGACCTCAGAGAGACTAGTCAAGAATAAGGGTGATCTAAAATGGATAGTAAAGATAAGTAAGAAAAGTCTGGTCTCAAGACCAGCTATTATGACAGACATCGTGGTTTGTTCCACAGAATTACAACTTGTAAATTTGCCCCCAGGAAAACAACCCATCAGCATACAGTAAAAACCCTGTATTTTTGTTATGTAGAG
This sequence comes from Tragulus kanchil, assembly GCA_022376925.1. Classification (NCBI taxonomy): domain Eukaryota; kingdom Metazoa; phylum Chordata; class Mammalia; order Artiodactyla; family Tragulidae; genus Tragulus; species Tragulus kanchil. The sequence goes on from JAIOJX010000028.1 coordinate 127,671,319, forward strand.
TTAATTACTGCCTTCTCCATCAATAAGAGATGCTAATAGAGATTTGATCATCCTTTTCTTCATGTTATAGAGAGGAACACACTCTTGCAAGTGGAGATTCCTTTTACACGCGTAAGTGATTATTACAGAAGGATAATTCTCGCTTGATTTGGAGAGTTCTCCCATGTCTGCTGTTTCTTAGAAAACAATCAGTTTTAAAAAATTAATATGCAAAAGAGATATATTTTGGGGTGACAAATTCTGTTTGTTGCATGTATATGTTCTTTGGTAAAAGCATTAATTTTTATTATGGTGCTAATTTTATTGTCACCGGTTGGTTTTCTAGCTTATCTAGCAAAAATGAAATCTGAATGTGTTCATTTTCTCCTTAACTATAATAAGTTCATTTATTGAGAAATTACAACACTGAGTCAAACCAGAAATGTCTCTGAAATTTATGTCTGAACCTTTTAAAACCAGACCTCTGATAATCAAGAGGTATAGTTGCTGTCACATAATAAAGGCTTGGGATAATAATCACTTGGGCATCTGTTAATACCCCTTCGTCTGATTTTGATGGTAAATACACAAGTTCAGCATCATGGTTTAATAATAGTGTAGTAGCCAGTGTCTTCCCAGGTGGCCAGCAGTAATGAATCTGTCTGCCAATGCAAGAGAGCCTGGAGACCCGTGTCAATCCATGAGTGGGAAGATCCCCTCAAAGAGGAACTGGCAACCTGCTCCACTATTATTGCTTCAAAAATCCCATGGACAGAGAGAGGAGCCTGGTGGGCTACCATCCATTCACAAATGAGGACACAGGTGCGCGCGCGCACACACACACACACACACACACACACACACACACACAGCCAGTGGCTAACGTCTCTTAGAGATAAGAGTTTGAGGTAATTGCGCTAGATAAGCCACCCAGACCTCAGAGAGACTAGTCAAGAATAAGGGTGATCTAAAATGGATAGTAAAGATAAGTAAGAAAAGTCTGGTCTCAAGACCAGCTATTATGACAGACATCGTGGTTTGTTCCACAGAATTACAACTTGTAAATTTGCCCCCAGGAAAACAACCCATCAGCATCCCATAGTTGCCGCTTCTGATAGTTTCCTATTTAAAAAATATTTCCAGATAGTGCAAAGTGGACTGTCAGTGATGCTGTGATCAGTCTCTAGATTCTCCTTAAGTAATTACCTGGATTTATTCCCCTAGATGGGAGGGTGCTCCAGGCTGAGTGCCTTTAGCTGTACAGCTTTCCAGAAATTTTCCTCAGCTAAAGAGAGACTTCTCACTCTTGGTTGCATTCCCTCCAGGGGTAGGCAAGGATGTGTGTGTTGTTGGGGGAGACTATACCCAACTACTTCTAGATGTGGGCAACACAGAAAATTTTCCTGTCAGGACTAAACAAGTTTTTTTCTAATTTAGTTCATTAGCAACCTACAAGGATAAAATAAAAGTTTAGAATCTGAACCTGGAAAAGATAACCTCCCTCTCTCCCAAAATTTGAAGTCTGTGATTCTACAGACTCCTTAAAAACTTAATCTGGGAAAATCAATCGCAAATATTGAATGTAATGATATATAACATTTTAAAAATAGGAGTAAATTTTAACTCTTGAAACTATCAGGAAGCTTGCTGCTATTCTCTCATAGCATTACCTAGTTTCAAAATTAGATAAAACTATGTCTACTTTCAAAAGAAATAAACTCTGGAATAGAAATAAATCATTCATAACTATTTTTGCTTAATTGGAATATTACCTGATCCTTGGCTCAGTCATGTCTGACTCTGCAATCCCACAGACTGTAGCTCATCAAGCTCCTCTGTCCATGGGATTTTTCCAGGCAGGAACACTGGAGCTGGTTACCATTTCCTACTCCAGGGGATCTTTCTGACCAAGGGATTGAACCCATGCTTGCATTTCTTACATCGGCAGGCAGGCTCTTTACCATTAGCACCACCTGGAATAACTTAATGTATTTCAATACAGTGTAAAATAAATTGTCACATAGAACCAGGAATATCTTTATTTTTAAATAAAGATTAGCAGTACTTGCTGTCAACATATGCACAATAAGGGTGATCTAAAATGGATAGTAAAGATAAGTAAGAAAAGTCTGGTCTCAAGACCAGCTATTATGACAGACATCGTGGTTTGTTCCACAGAATTACAACTTGTAAATTTGCCCCCAGGAAAACAACCCATCAGCATCCCATAGTTGCCGCTTCTGATAGTTTCCTATTTAAAAAATATTTCCAGATAGTGCAAAGTGGACTGTCAGTGATGCTGTGATCAGTCTCTAGATTCTCCTTAAGTAATTACCTGGATTTATTCCCCTAGATGGGAGGGTGCTCCAGGCTGAGTGCCTTTAGCTGTACAGCTTTCCAGAAATTTTCCTCAGCTAAAGAGAGACTTCTCACTCTTGGTTGCATTCCCTCCAGGGGTAGGCAAGGATGTGTGTGTTGTTGGGGGAGACTATACCCAACTACTTCTAGATGTGGGCAACACAGAAAATTTTCCTGTCAGGACTAAACAAGTTTTTTTCTAATTTAGTTCATTAGCAACCTACAAGGATAAAATAAAAGTTTAGAATCTGAACCTGGAAAAGATAACCTCCCTCTCTCCCAAAATTTGAAGTCTGTGATTCTACAGACTCCTTAAAAACTTAATCTGGGAAAATCAATCGCAAATATTGAATGTAATGATATATAACATTTTAAAAATAGGAGTAAATTTTAACTCTTGAAACTATCAGGAAGCTTGCTGCTATTCTCTCATAGCATTACCTAGTTTCAAAATTAGATAAAACTATGTCTACTTTCAAAAGAAATAAACTCTGGAATAGAAATAAATCATTCATAACTATTTTTGCTTAATTGGAATATTACCTGATCCTTGGCTCAGTCATGTCTGACTCTGCAATCCCACAGACTGTAGCTCATCAAGCTCCTCTGTCCATGGGATTTTTCCAGGCAGGAACACTGGAGCTGGTTACCATTTCCTACTCCAGGGGATCTTTCTGACCAAGGGATTGAACCCATGCTTGCATTTCTTACATCGGCAGGCAGGCTCTTTACCATTAGCACCACCTGGAATAACTTAATGTATTTCAATACAGTGTAAAATAAATTGTCACATAGAACCAGGAATATCTTTATTTTTAAATAAAGATTAGCAGTACTTGCTGTCAACATATGCACAATGTACGAGAAATTCCTTAGTGTTTCTAAATTTCCATTTTCTTTTCTCTTTCTTTCTATGATTTTAGCTGAACATATTGCCTTCAAGCTGGTGATGGAAACATCTAGCCTGTCTTATGGCTACACATAGCCATCTGATTAAATTCAGGCCAATGGAACTGAGCAAAAGTGAGGTATGCAGCTTCCTTGAAAGTGTGTGAGGTATGCTTTCATATGCTTGAAAGCAAAGTCAGCTTAATTTTCTCCTTCCCTTTGGTACTCTTAAAAAAAAAAAAAAAAGATACCACTGGAACATTCTCTTTGATCACAGAAATGACAGACATATAATGAGAATGGTACATGTTCTGAGTGAAGACCAATATGAATAACAGGAAGGTATATCATAGGAATCTTAGAAGTTCTCTTGTCAACCAGGAAGATAAAGATTTAGTTTTAAATGAATGTACTTTTAGGTGTGCGGGGGCCTTCCGCAGAAAGGAAGGCAGCGGGATTGCCCCCGGCTGAACCAGGAGATCTCAGAGAGAGGTGAGTCTGCTGCCCGCCAGACCAGCAACACCCGTGCCCCCCAATCAGACGCGACAGGGGTTCCGTCAAAGCAGTTCCATTTTATTAGTGCAGACTCACAGCTTTTATAGGCAAGTGAAGGGGGTTTTGCACAGGACTTCCTATAGATTACATCAATCAAGCTAAAGGTGAAGCATCATCCATGAGAGTGGAAACCAGGGGAACAGTCAGAAATTTTGACAATCAATTAACACTTTAGATCACGCCCTCGTTTCTTCCCGTAGGCGCCATCTTAGCTCCAAACTGCAAACATGTGCTTAAGCTTCCTTATGCTTGCAACGATTTAGATCTCGCCCTCCTCTCTTCCTGTAGGTGCCATCTTAGCTCCAAACTGAAACAATGTGCTTAAGTTTCCTTCCACGCCCACGTCCCTTCCTGTAGGCCCATCTTAGCTCCAAACTGAAACAATGTGCTTAAGCTTCCTTATGCTTGCAACGGTCCTCTTTCAATTCAGAGCCCCACATAGGTGAACCAATATTATAAATTCATATATATTTTATATGAGTGGTAGGAGATTTTTACATTTTGAATATCTAAAAACAGGAGTTAAGTCCCAGATTTGTATGAAGAAATGATTCCATGAGTCTCTAAAGCAATTCTAGTAGAAAGTCAGGACCACTCCACTGCCAGGAGAAGATCTAAATGCTTTCAAAATTGACCTGAACGCTGAAATTCGAAATGTCCCAGGAATGTTATTTAAGGGACATCTTAGTTCAGGAGCTCAGCAATGTCCTCACTTGGCTCTGTTTTTCCAGTTCATGGAACTCCAACATGTTATTGCGTCAAAAAACCCAAAAGATCCAAAAAAATCATTCAATTGGATTGTTCAACCAAACACAGTCAAAGTTACTTTGGAATTTCCCATTTCATCCTCAGGAATATTGGTTCTATGTTTAGTTAGCGATGTTGTCACAGAGAGGACTTTGAATGGCATCAGTAAAAATCTGGTAACACATTTTTAGAAGGAAAGGGAATGATTTATAAGTTTCTTCCTACTTTTGAATCATGTCACGAATCACTGTGTGTGCCAGCTCTGTTCTGGTTTCACTTCATGCCTTTTTCTTTCATAATCACTCCCACAGACAACAGCTCTAGTACAAGATATAAATCTATATCTCTATATTAAATTATAGTCAAACATATTTTATAAAATTTTGCATGCCAAATTATCTAGACAGAATCAGTGACTTTTCACATTGTGAATTATGAAGAATTATTAATATCTGGACTGGTAGGTTAGACTGATTTTATTTTGTGCTGATGAATGTTTGGTTAAAATATATAAAACAAAGAGTGTAACTGAGATTGTGGTTAAAAAAAAGAGTACAGTGGGCTGGTTTTGATAGAGTCATTGCACCACTAGGTTCTATTTTGAAGTGAAAGAATGGCAGTACCTGCATATTTTGTTTTACTAAGATGTACTGATAATACATGCTTACTAAAATGATGCAAATTCTATGTAGTAAAATATAAAACATGTCTGTGAAATTCATAGGAATCTTGCAGAATATTTATTATAAGTAAACACACTGCATGATTTCAGTTGTGCATGGAACACTGTACACTTTATTTTCAATTGCATGTAATATTATTCTGTTAATGTAATTATTATCACATATTATTCAATTGCCCAACTCTAAAGAAAAAAATAATGCTCATGTTTCCAGGTGTTTAAGAAATTTCTTTGTAATTTTCTCTATTGTTTAGAGTTTATGATTAGTGGTTCTGTGAAGTATAAAAGTCTATCTAAGCCATTTCTTCAATTGTAGTTGAGTTCCCATTTCAAGTTTATGAGAAATGTGTGAGAGTGCTCAGTTTCTCAGTTGTGTCCAACTCATTGTGACTCCAGGGATTGTAGCCTACCAGGCTCAGAAGATTTAATTGTATATAATTGGCATGATATTCTGCTGTTTATTAGTTTCCTCCAGGTCCATCTACATTCCTTTGGTTAGTGTTCCAAGAGGCCAGTCTCCAGGGTCTGTACCAATGGTGCTTTCTTACTATCTATCTGTTAATTGAAGGTGGCTTGGAGGGTAAAAAATCTGACCACAATACAGGAGACCTGGGTTCAATTCCTGGGTTTGAAAGATCCTATGGAGAAGGGAAAAGCAACCCACTCCTGTATTCTTCCCTGGAGAATTCCACAGCTCATCCATGGTGCTGCAAAGAGTTGGACATGACTGGGTGACTTTCACTCACTCATTCAACCAAAGGGAGGCATCAGCAGAAGAAGAGAGGGAGGAAGGAATGAGAGGTTATGCTTTTTACTACCAGTTCTGTTCATTCTAGAATCAGTGACTTTTCACATTGTGAATTAGAAGATATATAGAAACTGATTTTATTTTGTGCTGATGAATGTTTGGTTAAAATATATAAAACAAAGAGTGTAACTGAGATTGTGGTTAAAAAAAAGAGTACAGTGGGCTGGTTTTGATAGAGTCATTGCACCACTAGGTTCTATTTTGAAGTGAAAGAATGGCAGTACCTGCATATTTTGTTTTACTAAGATGTACTGATAATACATGCTTACTAAAATGATGCAAATTCTATGTAGTAAAATATAAAACATGTCTGTGAAATTCATAGGAATCTTGCAGAATATTTATTATAAGTAAACACACTGCATGATTTCAGTTGTGCATGGAACACTGTACACTTTATTTTCAATTGCATGTAATATTATTCTGTTAATGTAATTATTATCACATATTATTCAATTGCCCAACTCTAAAGAAAAAAATAATGCTCATGTTTCCAGGTGTTTAAGAAATTTCTTTGTAATATTCTCTATTGTTTAGAGTTTATGATTAGTGGTTCTGTGAAGTATAAAAGTCTATCTAAGCCATTTCTTCAATTGTAGTTGAGTTCCCATTTCAAGTTTATGAGAAATGTGTGAGAGTGCTCAGTTTCTCAGTTGTGTCCAACTCATTGTGACTCCAGGGATTGTAGCCTACCAGGCTCAGAAGATTTAATTGTATATAATTGGCATGATATTCTGCTGTTTATTAGTTTCCTCCAGGTCCATCTACATTCCTTTGGTTAGTGTTCCAAGAGGCCAGTCTCCAGGGTCTGTACCAATGGTGCTTTCTTACTATCTATCTGTTAATTGAAGGTGGCTTGGAGGGTAAAAAATCTGACCACAATACAGGAGACCTGGGTTCAATTCCTGGGTTTGAAAGATCCTATGGAGAAGGGAAAAGCAACCCACTCCTGTATTCTTCCCTGGAGAATTCCACAGCTCATCCATGGTGCTGCAAAGAGTTGGACATGACTGGGTGACTTTCACTCACTCATTCAACCAAAGGGAGGCATCAGCAGAAGAAGAGAGGGAGGAAGGAATGAGAGGTTATGCTTTTTACTACCAGTTCTGTTCATTCTAGAATACACTTTTTCAGAATGCTTGGTTTATATGCTTTTTGCCATATTTGATCTGATCTTTTGGGATAGTATACTGGTTCACAGATGCAGTGACACTGAAGGGTAATGCTAGGTGTTTTGAAAATGAATTCTGCAGTGCAAACACTAAAATGTACACTCTAATTCCTCTTGTAAGTCTCCACTAATTTCACAGGGAGTGTTGGCTCCATATCAGGCTGAATCTTTCTTCTGGAAAGGAAAATATCTAGATATCCTCTCTTTTAACTGACACAGTTTTCTATTTCCTGGGTAACCAAAATGCTACTGTGGTCTTCTAGTTAGAGTGGGAGTAATGGAATTCGAGTGACAGACGTAGTCTGAGTCTTGGTACATCTCGCAGAAGGTTTGAAGCTACAAGTTTCTCATTCCAAAAATGCATAATGGTGACACATATAGTATTAACTGAGAAATCCCACAGGAATGGTGAAGACTAAATTTGTAGTCAGAGCCAAAAAGAACTGCCTCCTATCTCTAACCAAAATAGTAACCAAAATCAACTCTGAATACTTGAGAAAATTACAGATGTTAGTGCAATAGGAAGTCTGAATTATGCTAGGGTGATAATAGGGGCTTCCTATCACATCCCTTTTTAACTTGCCTATTTGGCGAGTGCAAAAATTGGACAAGTCTTGGAGAATAACTGTGGGTTATCACAGATTTATTCAGGCCATGGTACTAACCGCAACTGTGATTCTAGATGCAGTGTCATAACTATGACAAATCAACACATCCCCTGATTTAAGGCAGTCTCCAGGTCTGTACCAATGGTGTTTTCTTACTATCTATCTGTTAATTGAAGGTGGCTTGGAGGGTAAAAAATCTGACCACAATACAGGAGACCTGGGTTCAATTCCTGGGTTTGAAAGATCCTATGGAGAAGGGAAAAGCAACCCACTCCTGTATTCTTCCCTGGAGAATTCCACAGCTCATCCATGGTGCTGCAAAGAGTTGGACATGACTGGGTGACTTTCACTCACTCATTCAACCAAAGGGAGGCATCAGCAGAAGAAGAGAGGGAGGAAGGAATGAGAGGTTATGCTTTTTACTACCAGTTCTGTTCATTCTAGAATACACTTTTTCAGAATGCTTGGTTTATATGCTTTTTGCCATATTTGATCTGATCTTTTGGGATAGTATACTGGTTCACAGATGCAGTGACACTGAAGGGTAATGCTAGGTGTTTTGAAAATGAATTCTGCAGTGCAAACACTAAAATGTACACTCTAATTCCTCTTGTAAGTCTCCACTAATTTCACAGGGAGTGTTGGCTCCATATCAGGCTGAATCTTTCTTCTGGAAAGGAAAATATCTAGATATCCTCTCTTTTAACTGACACAGTTTTCTATTTCCTGGGTAACCAAAATGCTACTGTGGTCTTCTAGTTAGAGTGGGAGTAATGGAATTCGAGTGACAGACGTAGTCTGAGTCTTGGTACATCTCGCAGAAGGTTTGAAGCTACAAGTTTCTCATTCCAAAAATGCATAATGGTGACACATATAGTATTAACTGAGAAATCCCACAGGAATGGTGAAGACTAAATTTGTAGTCAGAGCCAAAAAGAACTGCCTCCTATCTCTAACCAAAATAGTAACCAAAATCAACTCTGAATACTTGAGAAAATTACAGATGTTAGTGCAATAGGAAGTCTGAATTATGCTAGGGTGATAATAGGGGCTTCCTATCACATCCCTTTTTAACTTGCCTATTTAGCGAGTGCAAAAATTGGACAAGTCTTGGAGAATAACTGTGGGTTATCACAGATTTATTCAGGCCATGGTACTAACCGCAACTGTGATTCTAGATGCAGTGTCATAACTATGACAAATCAACACATCCCCTGATTTGCAGCTATTGAACTTTCAAAGACTTTCAGTTCAAGAACTGAGAAGAGAAATTCTCCAAGTATTGGTGTATGGTGACTGAACTTGATTATTAGGAAAGAAAAGGAGGCCGTAAGACTATGTTTATGATTCTGGTCATTCTTTGGGCTGCCTCTCCTTGTTTTTATCCTGATGTAGCATAATGAATAACACTCCTCAACACACCAAGAGACCAGTGAGAGTAAGACCACATGTAATGCTGATAGAAAGACTGTTTAACATCATCTGAGACTTCAAAACAAAGGGCAGAAATAAATATTGTAGTAATAAATTTTTAAACTCGAGTTTTTCCGGCTACCTTACCTGAAATCTTCAATGCTCATGCTCAGTCTCAGTTATGTCGAATTTTTCTCCAGGCCAAGAACTGTAACCCACCAGGCTTCTCTGTCCATGGAAATTTTCTGGCAAGAATACTGGAGTATGTTGCTATTGCCTCCTCCAGGGGATCTTCCCAGCTGGACTATTTTCCAGCAAAAATACAGAGACTGATGAAATTTTAAAATTATTTCATCTGAGTCATTTACCTATTTTTTTTTAATCTAAATGAAGGACAAACACAGATTTTTGTTCTTTGAATCCATCTTCTCCTGCTCTCTGACCTTCTCTGTGTCCTAGGAGATTCTCCTCTCCAAACCTTATCATTCAGACTCATTGTCTCTCTAGCATCTGACTCTCTTTGACTAAGACAGTACACAAGGCACAGAGAGGGGAAGGAGGTAGATATGGTGATATCTCCTTCCCCTCCATCCCTCTTTTTTGGCCTTCTCCTCTACTAATGGCCATATCTTCCACTGAGTAGCTCTTCTCCCATTGCTACCACTCTTTCTATTACTATCCAGGCTAAAATGACAGTAAGAATCACTGATGTTAAAAAGTGTTTGGATACTTCTGACCCTGGGAAACTTAACTTTTCCTTGCCAGTATTCTTATCCTTTTCAAAAATTTTTTATTTTTTTATTGGAGTATAGCTGATTAACAATGTTGTTTTAGTATAAGGTGCACAGCAAAGTGATTCAGTTATACATATACCCGTATCTATTCTTTTTCTAGTGATTTTCCCCTTTAAGTTATCCTTGACTACAACAGATAAGCCTTGACTGCCAGGTCCCTGACTGATACATTATTTGGATGAGAAGAAATAGCATTTCATTTAGAGGCTGTAGATTATAATATTCAAGGAATCTTTGAGAAGTGTTAGATAAGATAGTATATAATACATAGTATAGAGATGCTGAAAAACATATGAAAAGGTTGCCATTTCTAAAATATAAAATAATATGAGAACATAATGCTATATCAGTTTGGCAATATCATTGCCAGTGTAATTTCAATTACTTAATACAAAAAAAAAAAAACCCTTCAAGAGGAAAATTTTAGAGCATCTTGTATGAAAAAAAAATTAGTAAATAGACAAAAATAGTAATTAAAGAAAAGTAGAAGAGCCCAGTTTCTAGTAGCTTAAGGAATTTAGATATACACTAATAATCCAATTTATTTTAGAGCTATTGCAACCCAATGGACTGCAGCACGTCAGACTTCCCTGTCCTTTACCATCTCCTGGACCTTGCTCAAACTCACGTCCATTGAGTCAGTGATGTCATCCAACCATCTCATACTCTGTCATCCCCTTCTCCTCCTGCCCTCAATCTTTCCCTCAGTCAGAGTCTTTTCCAGTGAGTCAGCGCTTCACATCAGGTAGCCAAAGTATTGGAACTTCACCTTCAGCATCAGTCCTTACATTTACTCTCATCAAAGGTACAAATTCTATCTTTTCATTTTTATTTTCTGTTACTTAAGGATAGCTCAACTAATATGATAATTTTCCTTTCTCTATAGTCTAGAGAAGAACTATGCTAAAACTTTCATGTGGGCTGGTTCAAAATGCCACTTTCTTATGTGAGATATCTATGACTGAGTCCCTTCACATTCACATAAAACTATCACAACATCATTAATTGGCTATAACCCAATACAAAATAAGAGCTTTGAAGAAAAGAAACAACAAAATGCCACTTTCTGGGCTTTTTCCAAAATAGTCTGACATAATAGTTCTCAATGGTGGCCAAAGAATTGACTTTATTATAGCCATATTATATCAGACCACAAATGTACAGTATAGATATGTGTGTGTTAGTTGCTTTAGTCACGTCCAACTCTTTGTAACCATATGGACTGTAGCCTGCCAGACTCCTCTGTCCATGGGATTCTCCAGGCAAGAATACTGTAGTGGGTAGCCATTCCCTTCTCCAAAGGATCTTCCCAACCAGGGATGGAACCCAGATCTCCCACATTGCAGGCAGATTCTTTAATGTCTGAACCACCAGGGAAGCCTGCCAGGCTGCACATGTAAGCCAAATTTCTAGAAAATTAAATAAAACAAAATGGCTGTGAAAGTCTAAGAGTAAGTAAGAAAAAGATAAACAGGAGATAAGAAGGAAAACTTGGTTATAAGCATCCAATACCTGCATATTGTAGGAACTGTAGATTTTCTCTCTTTTGAATAATATCCTAGGTGCTCATGTAAACACAGACGTTTTTGCTATCTAGTGTCCAGTTTCCCTAGTTTACTGTGAGGGAAGTAAGATTACTGTCTTTAGAAGATTTTAGTGTTAAAATATTCCAATCTATGACCTCTGCAGTCCCCTTCTTACCATCTCCTGGACCTTGCTCAAACTCACGTCCATTGAGTCAGTGATGTCATCCAACCATCTCATACTCTGTCATCCCCTTCTTCTCCTGCCCTCAATCTTTCCCTCAGTCAGAGTCTTTTCCAGTGAGTCAGCGCTTCACATCAGGTAGCCAAAGTATTGGAACTTCACCTTCAGCATCAGTCCTTACATTTACTCTCATCAAAGGTACAAATTCTATCTTTTCATTTTTATTTTCTGTTACTTAAGGATAGCTCAACTAATATGATAATTTTCCTTTCTCTATAGTCTAGAGAAGAACTATGCTAAAACTTTCATGTGGGCTGGTTCAAAATGCCACTTTCTTATGTGAGATATCTATGACTGAGTCCCTTCACATTCACATAAAACTATCACAACATCATTAATTGGCTATAACCCAATACAAAATAAGAGCTTTGAAGAAAAGAAACAACAAAATGCCACTTTCTGGGCTTTTTCCAAAATAGTCTGACATAATAGTTCTCAATGGTGGCCAAAGAATTGACTTTATTATAGCCATATTATATCAGACCACAAATGTACAGTATAGATATGTGTGTGTTAGTTGCTTTAGTCACGTCCAACTCTTTGTAACCATATGGACTGTAGCCTGCCAGACTCCTCTGTCCATGGGATTCTCCAGGCAAGAATACTGTAGTGGGTAGCCATTCCCTTCTCCAAAGGATCTTCCCAACCAGGGATGGAACCCAGATCTCCCACATTGCAGGCAGATTCTTTAATGTCTGAACCACCAGGGAAGCCTGCCAGGCTGCACATGTAAGCCAAATTTCTAGAAAATTAAATAAAACAAAAATGGCTGTGAAAGTCTAAGAGTAAGTAAGAAAAAGATAAACAGGAGATAAGAAGGAAAACTTGGTTATAAGCATCCAATACCTGCATATTGTAGGAACTGTAGATTTTCTCTCTTTTGAATAATATCCTAGGTGCTCATGTAAACACAGACTATGTTTATATAGCCTTATCCTAGGTGGTCCTCTTAGTTTCCCTAGTTTACTGTGAGGGAAGTAAGATTACTGTCTTTAGAAGATTTTAGTGTTAAAAATATCTTCTCATAATCTGCTCCTTAAAATATTTATTTTGTTTTTATGCAGGTGATTGTCAACTTTTAAATCAACATTTTAACTTACTAACTCATATGAAAAATAGCTACACTAAAAGCAGTAACACTACCATTGCATTATTATAACATGATTCTGCTTGGATCACATTGATATGCAGTGTTCCATTGACATTAATGTGTATTTGACTTGTTAATCACTGATCTGCACATAGCAAAAGTGGCTTTATAAATAAGTCTTCTTGCTGTTCCAGCAACCAAGCAATAATAGAATAATAGAATAGAGGAGACAGCAACAGATCAATATGTAGTCATTCACCTTTTCTTTATTAATATTGTGAAAAGGATATACACTATCTATATGGACAAATCAATGCATGTAATTTAAATTTTACAGTGGGAATTTTTGCCTTTGATTATAATGGGATTTTACCTGCAGGTAGCAAAATGATAAGTGAAACCACGTGGCTGAGTGGTGAAGAATCTACCTGCCAATGCAGCAGACTCCAGACAGCAGGTTCGATCCCTGGGTTGGGAAGATTCCCTGGACTAGAAAATGGCAACTTGCTCTAATATTGTTGCCTGGAAAATTCCATAGGCAAAAGATCCTGGTGGGCTACAGTCCATAGGATCACACAAAGTTGAACACAACTGAGCCCATACCATGCATAAGAAGAGTTGCTTATCCTTCCAATCTTAGCCAACAACCTACAGTTTGTACACTGCTTTTATAACTTTGTGCACACATGGGTTGTCAAGAAAGGAAAGAAATAAATCTCTTCAAATTTTTTTTTTATCAAATAGTCACTTTATTTTTGACATATATGAAATAGGGACAATTTATTGAATTAAAAGGATGAGAGAATAAGGTATAATTAGTCAAGGTTCATAACACAGGAGGAAACAAGTTTGGAGGAAATTAGTCCACTTTTGGATGCAATGAATATATTGGAAGGAAAATGGAATGTCTTGCTCATATTCTTAGCAGTAACAAAAAAATTGCTATTGTCTTCTAGATGAAACAAGATTATGATCATTGCATGGCTCTTCGAAAGTTTATTGTGGGAAAAGGAATTTATTCACACATCACCTATTGAACGCAGATTTATTCTATGCTTTATACATGAGAATGTAACTTAGTCAAAGTTTGCGCTTTAGGTTTCATGGTTTCATAGCAATTAGTGAGTTTTGAACTACCATTTTGTATGAATCACATTTTGGCAAATTCTACTAACTTTAAATGTAATGGAATAATTGCATAAATTATTTGCACTATCAAATCATCCAATTACACCATTAGGCCCTAAAGAGCATCTATTCTCAAGTAGGCACTATTTTCAAAACTTTTGATGTCCAATTACTTTTAAAGATCGTGGTGTTGTTTAGTCGTTAAGTTGTGTCCAGCCCTTTTGTGACCCCATGGGCTGTAGTTTGTCAGCTTTCTCTCTCCACTGGATTTCCCACACAAGAATACTGGAGAAGGTTGCCGTTGCCTTCTCAAGGGGATCTTCTTGAAGCAGCTCTCAACCCACGTCTCCTGCATTGCAGGCGATTCTTGACCGACAAGCTATAGAGAAGACACTTAGATGTATAGGTGTCCTACAGCAAGAACATGCAATCATTAGGGTATGTCACAATGCTTATATATTTAATCCAAATTTTATGACTATTGCACTGAAGAAAAATTAATTACAAATTATAAAGATGAAATAAATATATTAGCTATTTTATGACAAAAATATATGGTCATAATAACAAAATTACTTTGTGAGAGTGTAAAGTTAGGTATGCTTAACCTTACCTGATGCCTTAATAAATAACAAAGTCATTTGAAGTGTTATTTTAATCTTCACACATTGTCATCTTTTAATATCATAGGAGAAAACCTCTTTATATTTTTTGCCAGATCATCCTTAACGTACAAAATTTAACAGGCTACTAGAAAGTGAACAAGATTCTCAAAAAGCCTTCCAAAATACTCTTCCACACTTGTATTATCAGAGAGATCAAAATGAATATTCTTTTGTAAAAGACATTTAGCATTCATAACACAGGAGGAAACAAGTTTGGAGGAAATTAGTCCACTTTTGGATGCAATGAATATATTGGAAGGAAAATGGAATGTCTTGCTCATATTCTTAGCAGTAACAAAAAAATTGCTATTGTCTTCTAGATGAAACAAGATTATGATCATTGCATGGCTCTTCGAAAGTTTATTGTGGGAAAAGGAATTTATTCACACATCACCTATTGAACGCAGATTTATTCTATGCTTTATACATGAGAATGTAACTTAGTCAAAGTTTGCGCTTTAGGTTTCATGGTTTCATAGCAATTAGTGAGTTTTGAACTACCATTTTGTATGAATCACATTTTGGCAAATTCTACTAACTTTAAATGTAATGGAATAATTGCATAAATTATTTGCACTATCAAATCATCCAATTACACCATTAGGCCCTAAAGAGCATCTATTCTCAAGTAGGCACTATTTTCAAAACTTTTGATGTCCAATTACTTTTAAAGATCGTGGTGTTGTTTAGTCGTTAAGTTGTGTCCAGCCCTTTTGTGACCCCATGGGCTGTAGTTTGTCAGCTTTCTCTCTCCACTGGATTTCCCACACAAGAATACTGGAGAAGGTTGCCGTTGCCTTCTCAAGGGGATCTTCTTGAAGCAGCTCTCAACCCACGTCTCCTGCATTGCAGGCGATTCTTGACCGACAAGCTATAGAGAAGACACTTAGATGTATAGGTGTCCTACAGCAAGAACATGCAATCATTAGGGTATGTCACAATGCTTATATATTTAATCCAAATTTTATGACTATTGCACTGAAGAAAAATTAATTACAAATTATAAAGATGAAATAAATATATTAGCTATTTTATGACAAAAATATATGGTCATAATAACAAAATTACTTTGTGAGAGTGTAAAGTTAGGTATGCTTAACCTTACCTGATGCCTTAATAAATAACAAAGTCATTTGAAGTGTTATTTTAATCTTCACAAATTGTCATCTTTTAATATCATAGGGAGAAAACCTCTTTATTTTTTTTGCCAGATCATCCTTAACGTACAAAATTTAACAGGCTACTAGAAAGTGAACAAGATTCTCAAAAAGCCTTCCAAAATACTCTTCCACACTTGTATTATCAGAGAGATCAAAATGAATATTCTTTTGTAAAAGACATTTAGCATTAAAGGGCATAAAGGAGAAAGATCTAACTTACATAAATAAGGCACAAAGAACAACAGAATTCTCTGAACTTGACAGTGTTTTGTACTTCGCTAAGATCATTCAAACAGATTCCACATCTGCAGATTCTAAATAAGATAAAATACTACTTTCAGTAACAATTAACCATTTGTATGTCTTCAAAACAGAGTTCCATGACAGGTGGAAAGTTACCAATGAAGTTTCAGCAGATCATGAATATCTGTTTAATGCTAAAGGTCTAAACATTAAAGAATTAAAAAATATATAAAATTCTTAAAAGAGAATTTTGCAAAGATTTTCACTTCCATCACAAAATGTAAAAAGAAAGAAAAACATAGTCAACTTTAAGAGTTATCAGGACAATAGTAAGTAATTAAGACAACTTATTTATATAAGATGCCAAATCATGATTAATTAGAACTTTGCCAAAGTTATTTTTCCGTTAAAGGTGGGAGAAACTAATTACACATGTCACTTTAGTAGTTTGAAAGGGACAAGTTTGAGAAATCAAAACAATTCCCTGTGAATTATCAATGTTTCTTCATTGGACACTTCAGACATATCTATTTGCCTTCTGTCGTTGAATGATTTGTGCTATGCGTGCCAGTCTTTTTAAGAGGGCTATTGGATGGCCAACAGGAGACTAATCTCTTCAAATAATCTTTTGCAGGTAACAGCTGTTCTGGCAATTCAAGCAGCTGTGAAAAGTGTGAACAATTGTCATCAAGAGAGGGTAATGAGAGTTTATAGCAATGTTCCAGAGAGTTCCCAGCTGCATCTTGGGTGTCACAAGCTTCTCAAGTTTTCAGATACCTCTTCATCACCAACCATTTTTTTTTCCATTTGATCTCATTTACAAGATTCTCTTAATGATGAATTCCTCTGAATCATAAGGTTTTTCAAAGATTCGCTTAGAATTGCAAAGTGGCAGAACATTCTATATTTTTCTAGTATTCCTCCTTTTACATGAGAAGATCTCTAAATATGATAATCAACAGGATATTTTCAAATGCAAAACGCTGAATAGAAGTTTCATGACAAACACACACATGCATACACAATAAATTTTTGTCTGGTATGAGTTTCTCACAATTCATATTCAAGGCAATATCAGACAGTGGTAGCTTGTTACCCAGATTTCCAGTTCACATTTACTTTGCCGGCAATTTAGATATTAGAAACTTTGTCATTTCTTGTGTACAAATCTACATGTCTGTTGTACCTATTTCTGTTGCACTTGTAATCATTTGAACTAAGTTTTATCTAAGTTCCTTTAATGTTCCTATTGTATGATTTCTGTTCAAAGTCATGTTGGAGGAGGTCATTAAGATGTGACTGCCAGTTGATCCATGAGCTAAACCAAGGCACAGGAGGCTCCCACCGCTGCTCCCATCCCCAACCTCAGTCTTTGGCATGTGAGTTAAACTTGCTTCCCAGAAGCTTCTCCCACCTACAACCTTGAAATTGGAATGTGATGTTGGGGCTGTCTGAACTGGACAAGCAACTGAATCCAGTTAAGACCTGTATATAAACTTTTAAGATTCTGGTGTGTAGGTGAAGAAATCTACTAACTTTGCAACAGCCCAAAACAAGTATCATAGGGTCCCTTGATTATTAAAACTGCCTCCTATCAATCTGACTTCCGTTAAAGGTGGGAGAAACTAATTACACATGTCACTTTAGTAGTTTGAAAGGGACAAGTTTGAGAAATCAAAACAATTCCCTGTGAATTATCAATGTTTCTTCATTGGACACTTCAGACATATCTATTTGCCTTCTGTCGTTGAATGATTTGTGCTATGCGTGCCAGTCTTTTTAAGAGGGCTATTGGATGGCCAACAGGAGACTAATCTCTTCAAATAATCTTTTGCAGGTAACAGCTGTTCTGGCAATTCAAGCAGCTGTGAAAAGTGTGAACAATTGTCATCAAGAGAGGGTAATGAGAGTTTATAGCAATGTTCCAGAGAGTTCCCAGCTGCATCTTGGGTGTCACAAGCTTCTCAAGTTTTCAGATACCTCTTCATCACCAACCATTTTTTTTTCCATTTGATCTCATTTACAAGATTCTCTTAATGATGAATTCCTCTGAATCATAAGGTTTTTCAAAGATTCGCTTAGAATTGCAAAGTGGCAGAACATTCTATATTTTTCTAGTATTCCTCCTTTTTACATGAGAAGATCTCTAAATATGATAATCAACAGGATATTTTCAAATGCAAAACGCTGAATAGAAGTTTCATGACAAACACACACATGCATACACAATAAATTTTTGTCTGGTATGAGTTTCTCACAATTCATATTCAAGGCAATATCAGACAGTGGTAGCTTGTTACCCAGATTTCCAGTTCACATTTACTTTGCCGGCAATTTAGATATTAGAAACTTTGTCATTTCTTGTGTACAAATCTACATGTCTGTTGTACCTATTTCTGTTGCACTTGTAATCATTTGAACTAAGTTTTATCTAAGTTCCTTTAATGTTCCTATTGTATGATTTCTGTTCAAAGTCATGTTGGAGGAGGTCATTAAGATGTGACTGCCAGTTGATCCATGAGCTAAACCAAGGCACAGGAGGCTCCCACCGCTGCTCCCATCCCCAACCTCAGTCTTTGGCATGTGAGTTAAACTTGCTTCCCAGAAGCTTCTCCCACCTACAACCTTGAAATTGGAATGTGATGTTGGGGCTGTCTGAACTGGACAAGCAACTGAATCCAGTTAAGACCTGTATATAAACTTTTAAGATTCTGGTGTGTAGGTGAAGAAATCTACTAACTTTGCAACAGCCCAAAACAAGTATCATAGGGTCCCTTGATTATTAAAACTGCCTCCTATCAATCTGACATGGTTTGCCTTTTCTTTATTCTCTCTCTACCCTCCTCATAAGGAATGGTTCCAGATTATGCTTGGGCAGCTCCAAGGAGGCTGCAAATTAGAAATCCAATTAGAAATATAGCAACAGTACTGTCATCAGCTTGTACTCATTTCATATTGACTGAGTCACAATACTAGGTCTTGCATTAGGCATTTAGATTGTATATGTTGGATTCCATTAGTAATCAACATAAACACCAGAGATCATGACTTCCCAAGGTGAGAAGAGTAACTAGAGAGTCACATTGTGTTTAGATCACAGTGTCTTTGGGGCCCTTTGTGGTTGTCACCAGTAAAGTACAATATAGTAATAAAACTTAATGACATAAGATATGGATCATTATTTGATAGGAAAGGACACTCTGTTCTGTGCAGCATAAGATGTAAAGCAGCATTTTGGGTACCCAAAGATACACAGGAATCCAGTAGACATTAGAGTGTATCATTTTGATATTCCAGGAAAACTCTCCTTCAGTTTCTGAGATTGAGCATCATATTTAGTCAAATTCTAGTGTATCAGGGCAGGATGAAGGATTGAAAATCTATAACCAGTTAAATAAGGAATATGAGAGGATGAGAGAGGAATTGATAAAGCAATGCAAAAAAAAAACAGTTTAAGACTTCATCTTCAAAATTTATTGCCCTTGGTTTACAAAAATTTTGTGGATTTATTTTTGTTTTGACCTATTGTATGATTTCTATTTTCAAAGTCATGTTGGAAGGAGGTCATTAAGATGTGACTGCCAGTTGATCCATGAGCTAAACCAAGGCACAGGAGGCTCCCACCGCTGCTCCCATCCCCAACCTCAGTCTTTGGCATGTGAGTTAAACTTGCTTCCCAGAAGCTTCTCCCACCTACAACCTTGAAATTGGAATGTGATGTTGGGGCTGTCTGAACTGGACAAGCAACTGAATCCAGTTAAGACCTGTATATAAACTTTTAAGATTCTGGTGTGTAGGTGAAGAAATCTACTAACTTTGCAACAGCCCAAAACAAGTATCATAGGGTCCCTTGATTATTAAAACTGCCTCCTATCAATCTGACATGGTTTGCCTTTTCTTTATTCTCTCTCTACCCTCCTCATAAGGAATGGTTCCAGATTATGCTTGGGCAGCTCCAAGGAGGCTGCAAATTAGAAATCAATTAGAAATATAGCAACAGTACTGTCATCAGCTTGTACTCATTTCATATTGACTGAGTCACAATACTAGGTCTTGCATTAGGCATTTAGATTGTATATGTTGGATTCCATTAGTAATCAACATAAACACCAGAGATCATGACTTCCCAAGGTGAGAAGAGTAACTAGAGAGTCACATTGTGTTTAGATCACAGTGTCTTTGGGGCCCTTTGTGGTTGTCACCAGTAAAGTACAATATAGTAATAAAACTTAATGACATAAGATATGGATCATTATTTGATAGGAAAGGACACTCTGTTCTGTGCAGCATAAGATGTAAAGCAGCATTTTGGGTACCCAAAGATACACAGGAATCCAGTAGACATTAGAGTGTATCATTTTGATATTCCAGGAAAACTCTCCTTCAGTTTCTGAGATTGAGCATCATATTTAGTCAAATTCTAGTGTATCAGGGCAGGATGAAGGATTGAAAATCTATAACCAGTTAAATAAGGAATATGAGAGGATGAGAGAGGAATTGATAAGCAATGCAGCAGTAAGACTACAATAAAATTTTTTGTGGGAAGTTGGTAGGAGTAGGGAGGATGATGAATGCATTTCTAAAGGTAAAAGGGAGAAAGGAAACTTGCTTCTTCACACATGAACTTCATCTTCAAAAATTTATTGCCCTTGGTTTACAAAAGGATTTATTTTGTGATTTTTGTGAAGAATAAATCCATATTAATTGAGGGTTTCTTTTGTAATAAAAGATATTCAGTCTTAATGATTTTGAAGTTTGTTACTCAGTAGCTTTATGCATACCAGGAAGAAATCAGCACAAATACTGGATAAGAAATATACAGAATCACAGTATTTCATATCATAGGAGAAATTTATTGAACACAGAGCTAAGTTCAAAAAAATGTCAATTGTTAGTGTTTGCATACAATCAAAACCTATTTAGGAAAAAATATATATATATATTTAGGCTATATATGTATATGTACACACACACACATATATATAGATAAGTTTTATAATATTCAATGAATTTGGAGTATAGCCTAATTAGTGATTCAAGGTATATTTCCTTTATCTTTATTGTTGAAGCTTAGTTTTTAGATTCAATAGAGGTGCTGTGGTATCAGTATAGCTTCAGTACAAAAACAGCAAAATTAAAAAGTTATTCATGTTATTAAACATCTGTTATAGATGGTATCTTTAACTTTTTATCAGAAGTATCAGCATTCCCAGGTAACAGATGAGGTTATAGTTTTATAGCTAGTTATCACAGAACAATATCAGAAGTATACATATATACATATATATATATTATATAAGACCCTTTGCATTTAAAAAAGAAAAAAATTGAAACCAGGATAGCTTCTATCACAGAAATTTGTCATTACATCTTTCCAGTTTTTATATCATTATCCTGCATCATTCACCAGAGAACATTATTCTACATGTTAAATTGAGTGATGCAGTAGAATGACAAAATTTTAATCTTCACTGAAATTTTAAAAGAGATACAGCTAGCTATATTTGGCTGGGGAAGCTGCCACTGATTCATTTATAGATTTTTTTCCCCAGCTGCAGTAAAGTTGTAGCCATTTTTTTCAAAGCCTATCATACATTATAAAAGAATAGTGCTTCAATTAATTCAATTTCCAATAGAAGGAGCTGGAAATAAAATTACTTGAACAGGATGTGGTTTAGTCAGTTAAGGGGAAAATTACCTTTTAAAATTCAAAAATAAAATATGTTCTATTTAAGATAAAAGTAATCTAATAATGATATGTATAGTGATGTTATATTCATTTAAAAGCCAAAAGAGTAAATGTCATAAGCTTGGGAATTGGAATACACCAGTTACTGTGGCAATGGTGCATTCAAAGTAGACAAAAATCAAGCCTTTGCTATATACATAATGGACAAAAGAAAAATACATTTTTCTATTCTTCTATAATTTGAATGTCATATACATTCATTCCACAGGTATTTATTGAGCCCATTCATGTGTAGAGTCTATCTTTTCTAAGCACTGAGGAATTTTCATTTTCTAAATTAAATTCAGGGCTTGCTTTCTATATATTTAAAACCAATTCAGAGACATGTTTTTACGTGGGTATGTCATAACATAGAGATCTATCACAAAGAGCTCAGGGAATGAGACACTAATGTCAGCCAGAGGAGGATGGGAAAATCAATCAATGAAGAGCAACATTTTATTGGCAGCTCTGGCTAAGTATGAAAAGTAATATAAAGAGTAAAAGGACAGAAACATTTCAGGATAGGTAGTAATAGAAATCAATATTTTTAATTGGGTAAGAACATGATATATTAAAGGTAAATGAAGACTGTTGTATTTCTGAAGTGAGGGTTATGTGGTAGAGAATCATGGGAAATTATTTGAGAGAATCAAAACACATGCCTAAGATGGATAAATCCATTATTTCCTATGTGGTGATTTAATATACTGTAAGATGGCATATACTGGGTTGACCAAAACGTCCCTTTGGTTCTAAGTAAAAAATAAAAGACATATTGTTCACTTTTACCGAGAACATTAGTGTACAACATAGTCAGAGTTTTGTTCCACTACCTTCTGCCATTTTTCAGGCAACTTCATAATGCCACCTTCCCCAAACACTTTATCTTTTTGAACAAAAAAAGCACTGTGTCAGGTGTCTTTTATAATCCTCCAGGAAATTGAATTTTTTTCCATTTCGAGTATTTTGTAGAGACCAAAATGAATGGAAATCCAAAGGTGCAATGTCTGGTGAATACAGCAGATGAATCAGAACTTCCCAGCCAAGGTGTAACAGTTTTTCCTGGTCACTGATAAAACATGTGGCCTTGCATTATCCTGATGGAAGACTATGTGGTTTTTGCTGACTGTTTCTTGATATTTCTTGCATTATCCTGATAAAAGCCAAAAGAGTAAATGTCATAAGCTTGGGAATTGGAATACACCAGTTACTGTGGCAATGGTGCATTCAAAGTAGACAAAAATCAAGCCTTTGCTATATACATAATGGACAAAAGAAAAATACATTTTTCTATTCTTCTATAATTTGAATGTCATATACATTCATTCCACAGGTATTTATTGAGCCCATTCATGTGTAGAGTCTATCTTTTCTAAGCACTGAGGAATTTTCATTTTCTAAATTAAATTCAGGGCTTGCTTTCTATATATTTAAAACCAATTCAGAGACATGTTTTTACGTGGGTATGTCATAACATAGAGATCTATCACAAAGAGCTCAGGGAATGAGACACTAATGTCAGCCAGAGGAGGATGGGAAAATCAATCAATGAAGAGCAACATTTTATTGGCAGCTCTGGCTAAGTATGAAAAGTAATATAAAGAGTAAAAGGACAGAAACATTTCAGGATAGGTAGTAATAGAAATCAATATTTTTAATTGGGTAAGAACATGATATATTAAAGGTAAATGAAGACTGTTGTATTTCTGAAGTGAGGGTTATGTGGTAGAGAATCATGGGAAATTATTTGAGAGAATCAAAACACATGCCTAAGATGGATAAATCCATTATTTCCTATGTGGTGATTTAATATACTGTAAGATGGCATATACTGGGTTGACCAAAACGTCCCTTTGGTTCTAAGTAAAAAATAAAAGACATATTGTTCACTTTTACCGAGAACATTAGTGTACAACATAGTCAGAGTTTTGTTCCACTACCTTCTGCCATTTTTCAGGCAACTTCATAATGCCACCTTCCCCAAACACTTTATCTTTTTGAACAAAAAAAGCACTGTGTCAGGTGTCTTTTATAATCCTCCAGGAAATTGAATTTTTTTCCATTTCGAGTATTTTGTAGAGACCAAAATGAATGGAAATCCAAAGGTGCAATGTCTGGTGAATACAGCAGATGAATCAGAACTTCCCAGCCAAGGTGTAACAGTTTTTCCTGGTCACTGATAAAACATGTGGCCTTGCATTATCCTGATGGAAGACTATGTGGTTTTTGCTGACTGTTTCTTGATATTTTTCATCATCAAGCTTATAATATAAACCATATTCACAGTATAACCTTTCTTTCTTCTTCTTCTTTTTTTTCTTAAACATCACCTTCTTTGGATGAAGACCAGCTTTTGGCATGGTTGGTGGTGATTCATTTCACTTGCCCCATGATTTATTCTATGCCACAAGGTTATACAATGCGCACTTTTCATCACCCGTCACAATTTGTTTCAAAAATGGAATGTTTTGGGGCTTCCCTGGTGGTCCAGTTCCAGTGGGTAAGGACACCGCCTTGCAGTGCAAGGGGCGCCGGTTTGATCTCTGGCCTGGGAAGATCCCATGTGCCGCAGAGCGGCTGGACTGATGTGTCCAATTACCAAGCCGGAGCTCTGGAGCGCGTGTGCCCAGAGCCGGTGCTCTGAGACAACAGAGGCCACTGTGATGGGAGGTCCACATGGGCCAAAGAACAAAGATGGATGAAAAATAGACAAATGAAGGACCAATAGAAGCGGCCCACCTGCCCCTCCTCCCTCCCACCCCACCTCCCCAAAAATAAATCAATAAATAAATGTTTTTAAAAAATGGAATGTTTTTGTTACATTTTAATAAAGCATTGCATTTGGAAATAATGATCAAGAAGATTTTTTTCACTGAACTTATGAGAAGTCCAAACATCAAAGCAATTTGCACAAAGATGGAAAATTTGCAAACAGTTTTCAATGCTTTCTTTGGATGTTTTGAGTATGTCAGCTATTTTTCATGTGGAATCATGTTGATCATTCTCAATTAATATCCTCCTTTGATTACTATCAACTGCAACCGGTCTCCCTGACTGTGGAGCATCCTCCAGTGAGAAATCTGCCACACAAAACTTCATGAACCACTTTAGGCATGTTAAGTCAGTCACAGCACCTTCCTCATACACTGCACATTTTGTGTGTGTGTGTGTGTGTGTTTCAGTTGCAGAACAAAATAGTACCATTTGCAAACACATGGTGTACAAACATTTTTTTTTTTTCTTAGTGGTAGAATTAAGCAGTACCATTTGCAGATATCTGGATGGACCTAGAGACTGACACACAGTGTGAAAGAAATAAAAGAAAGAAAATATTAGCCATGTCATGTCCAACTCTTTGCGACCCATGAACTGAAGCCAACCAGGTTCCTCTGTCCATAGCATTCTTCAGGCAATGATACTGGAATGTCATGTCCTCCTTGAGGAGATATTCCCAACCAAAGGATTGAAAGGAATTAATAGGCAGATTTGATAAGGAGGTCAGCAGGTCCCAAGAAGTAGAGGGGGATGAAAAAAGGAGAAAGTAAGGCAAACATTTTCTAGCCTGAAATGTTTGTTATGATAAGGATCAAAGGGGAAACTGAAACTAAGTTTTGTCTTATGTTAATCTTGTGGACCTAGCAAGGCCTTTACATTAGAATGTCTCACCTAGCCCTGAAACCTGGAGACTATCCTCTACCTAATCTCATGTCAATGTTGTGGGTGTAGGCCTACAGGGCTTTTACAACCTTAAGATACTCTTTTGATCTTTTGTTTTAATAACCAACTGGAAAATACAAATTGCCTTGCCTAAACAGGTTAAGGAGGTTCTCTTCTATCCCCTTCCAGTGTCTGTGCTGGAAGCTCTCTCTCTCTCTCTATCCTCTTTCCTTAGTAAACTTTTATTTCATGAAGCTCCAAGTGACCAAAACCAAGTCTTTTTGATCCCAATGTGAATTCTTTTCCATTGAAGATTAAGAATCTGACACCATTCACAGTAAGCTATCCATCGTCATCTATCAGGATCAGACCCAGGTCTCCCACATTTCAGGCAGATTCTTTACTAGATGAACTACCAGGAAAGCCCAAGTATACTAGTGTGGGTTGCCATTTCCTTCCCCAGGGGGTCTTCCAGACACAGGAGCTGAACTACGATCTCCTGCATTACAGGTGGATTCTTTACCAGCTGAGCTACCAGGAGTGAAGTAAGTCAAAAAGGAAAAAAAAAAAGTATAATTTTGTTTATATGTGAAATTTAGAAAAATGGTAGAGATGAACTTATTTGCAAATCAGAAATAGAGACATAGAGAACAAATATATGGACATAAGGGAGAGAAAGTAGAGGTGGAAAGAACTGGGAAATTGAGACTGACATATATACATACACATTATTGGGCTTCCCAGTGCCCCAGTGGTAAAGAATTACCTATGGTGCAGGAGCTATAGGTTTGACCCCTGGGTTGGGAAGGTCCCCTAGAAAAGTAAATGGTAACTCATTCAAGTATTCTTGCTTGGAAAATCTCATAGACAGAGGAGCCTGTAAGCCTACAGTTCATAGGGTCACAAAGATTCAGACATGACATAGCGACCAAAAAAACAGCAATATACACAACTATGTAAATATAAAATGGATAACTATATATCACTGTTAAATTTTTAAATATATTTTTCCAAAGATAAGGAGGTCAGCAGGAGGAAATGAAAAAGGAGAAAGTAAGGCAAACATTTTCTAGCCTGAAATGTTTGTTATGATAAGGATCAAAGGGGAAACTGAAACTAAGTTTTGTCTTATGTTAATCTTGTGGACCTAGCAAGGCCTTTACATTAGAATGTCTCACCTAGGCCTGAAGCCTGGAGACTATCCTCTAGCTAATCACATCTTAATGTTGTGGGTGTAGGCCTACAGGGCTTTTACAACCTTAAGGTATTCTTTTGATCTATTGTTTTAATAACCAACTAGAAAATACAAATTGTATTGCCTGAACAGGTTAAGGAGGTTCTCTTCTATCCCCTTCCAGTGTCTGTGCTGGAAGCTCTCTCTCTCTCTCTATCCTCTTTCCTTAGTAAACTTTTATTTCATGAAGCTCCAAGTGACCAAAACCAAGTCTTTTTGATCCCAATGTGAATTCTTTTCCATTGAAGATTAAGAATCTGACACCATTCACAGTAAGCTATCCATCGTCATCTATCAGGATCAGACCCAGGTCTCCCACATTTCAGGCAGATTCTTTACTAGATGAACTACCAGGAAAGCCCAAGTATACTAGTGTGGGTTGCCATTTCCTTCCCCAGGGGGTCTTCCAGACACAGGAGCTGAACTACGATCTCCTGCATTACAGGTGGATTCTTTACCAGCTGAGCTACCAGGAGTGAAGTAAGTCAAAAAGGAGAAAAAAAAGTATAATTTTGTTTATATGTGAAATTTAGAAAAATGGTAGAGATGAACTTATTTGCAAATCAGAAATAGAGACATAGAGAACAAATATATGGACATAAGGGAGAGAAAGTAGAGGTGGAAAGAACTGGGAAATTGAGACTGACATATATACATACACATTATTGGGCTTCCCAGTGCCCCAGTGGTAAAGAATTACCTATGGTGCAGGAGCTATAGGTTTGACCCCTGGGTTGGGAAGGTCCCCTAGAAAAGTAAATGGTAACTCATTCAAGTATTCTTGCTTGGAAAATCTCATAGACAGAGGAGCCTGTAAGCCTACAGTTCATAGGGTCACAAAGATTCAGACATGACATAGCGACCAAAAAAACAGCAATATACACAACTATGTATAAAATGGATAACTAATAAGACCTTACTGCATAGTACAAAGAAAATTGAAAAAAGAGTGTATATATATATCACTGTTTATTATATATCACTCAAATATAAATATATGCCTCATTCCCTTTGCTGTACAACAAGAAACTAACACAACATTGTAAAGCATCTATATACCAAAATAGAAAACTAGATTTTTTGTATGAGCAGAAAGAAAAAATTCATGGGGAAAAAGGTTTTATTTTTTTTTAACATTTAATAACCTAAATATTTCTGGTATAGTATAATTTCTTTATCAACTCTTTCTACATAAAAATGACTTGAAAGCAATTAATACAAATAAATGCATTTAATTAATAAATGAGAATAGAGACAAGAAGAATTTTATCCCAATTTAAAAGTTAAGAAGATTAAACTCTCCTCTTTCTATTTAACTAAGGTCAATTATAAAATCACTTATGATCATATATAAATATATAATTGAACAGTTATTTTATACTATACATAAGACTTGGGTTTCTCAGGTGGCACCAGTGATAAGGACTCTGTTTGCCAGTGCCAGAGATGCAAGAGATGTGGGTTTGATGGTAGATTCAGTTTTGAGACTATTCCAGGTTGTAGTTGAATATTCACTGGTCTGCATCTACTTTCTTGAGGGCAGTGGTTCGCCCTCCAGTCTTTTCGTGATCTGAGAAGAGTTGCTTTTCCAGTCCGTCTGCTCTTTTTGCTTGTTGTTAAGATGGAGCAACTATTTCCAAGCCCCTTACATGAAGAAATGGAAACTAGAAAATTATGGATACATATTTTAAAATTTATCTTGTATCTGGTCATCTTTCTGAACTCTATTACTCTAATTCTGACAGATTCTCCAGGAAATTTAAGGCAGTTCATGCACTCATCCACTGATGACGAGTTTGTTCAGTCTTAATTTCTCCTATCTGTCTTATTAACTTGGCTAGAACTTTCAATGTAATATTGAATAAAAATAAAGATAGCTGGGATCCTTATTTCTCTTAACAAGAAAGGTTCTAATTTTTTTCTTAATATTAGCAAATATCAGAAAATGTTTAATTGCCATGATTAGCTTTTTTTTTTTTTCTTAGATGGCTTCTTTAAGTCAGAATAAAGCAAATTTCATATAATGAGTTTGGTGAATCTTAAATCTGTGCTTCCATTTATCATCTTTCCATTTGCCATTTGTTAGTAAAACGTTCTGCATTCTGAATCTGACTGACTACAATGTCATAGGATTGGTTTATATGTCTCCATCCTCTATAATTCTCATAAGCTGATATTTAGAATAAAAAATTCTATCGGATTCAAGTTCAGTTTTAGCAAGAATAATTTATAACATCAGGTGTATTATCACAGAGTTCTCTTGTGGCTCAGATGGTAAAGAATCTGCCTGCAATGCAGGAGACCTGGGTTCAATCCGTCAGATGGGAGCATCTCCTGAAGGAGGACATGGCAAACCACTCCAGTGTTCTTACTTGGAGAACCCAATGGACAGAGGAGCCTGGCAGACTACAGTCCGTGGGGTCACAAAGGGTCACACTTGTAACTGAGCAACTAACACTTTCATGTCACATGGTCTTTATGTACTGCAATATACAATAAAATATGTATGCTATCTGGCCATCTTTTAGTGACATTGAGATCAATTAGTGAGTTTATACATTGTCTGATTGTCCATTCTAAAGTTTTCCATCAATCTTTTGTATAATGTTTTTTGCAACCAATGAAAATTACTGTCTAAATCATTTTCTAAAGGCTGCAAAATGGTGACGCTCTGGACTTATCATGTATGTAGTATTTATTAATGAGTTTTTCTATACAAAAGACCTCCTCACTTCAGTTATTTAGTTATTAAATACAGTTCACACAATAAAGAATGTTTTATCATTTGTTTGCTCTCAGTGTCTAGAAAGAATGGATGTTGCCTATTGAGCACTATGGATTGCTGAATAGTAATCAATGGGATTATTTTGTTAATATCATTATGAACACATGAATTTTGACATAGTACTTTATCAACTACAATAATTTTAAGCATTTAAAACAAGTGTACAAACTATTGGAGTGTTTCGGCATACCTGTTGATATTGAATGATCATTTATTAGAGTACTATTAGAGTTTTCTACTAATTTTATAAAATGCTGTATAGTCTAGTGATATTAAACCATTATTTATGAAATTGTAATTTTCTCCATTTGGTATTTGGTATTCATCTTTTCACTTCACTTAAAATGTGTATGTTTTGATGTTTAGTCTCCTTCATGTGTAATATTTAAATTCCACTTAAACAGTCTTTTTTCTTCCCTAGTGTATGATTTTGTTGTTGCTATAACATTTTTTGCTTTATTAGTAGAGATATGGAACTCTGCTTCATATAATTTAAAAGTTTTATTGATTGGCATTATGTAAATATTCATACAAGTTTAAAAATGTTTTTTTTATAATTGTCTACATATAGTTGTTACGTAAGTCTTGGTAAATGATTTTATATCATTAATATTATTTTGTTGTTCTTCAACTATTTTGTTGAATATTGTCATACCTCCTTTTGTTTCTGGTTAACTTTTTTTTTTTATCTTTTAGGGGGTAGGGTGGGGAGGGCGGAGGATGAGTGGGCCACTTCTATTGGTCTTTCATTTCTCTATTTTCATCTGTCTTTTTTCTTTGGCTCCTGTGGGCCTCCCATCGCGGTGGCCTCTGTCGTCGAGTGCCGGCTCTGGGTGTAAGTGCGCCAGAGCTCTAGCTCGGTAATTGGATCCATCAGTCCAGCTGCTCTGCGGCACGTGGGATCTTCCCAGGCCAGGAATCGAACTGGTGCCCCTTGCACTGCAAGGCGGTGTCCTTGCCCACTGGACCACCAGGGGAAGCCCTGGTTAACATTTTTATACATCCACTCATTTTCTATCTTCCTTCATGATATTTATTTAGATAAAAGCCTTAAAATATCATAAAGCTAGACTATGTTTTCTTATCTAATTAGTGCTAATACGATTATTAAACTAATTTTAACTGACTATGATTACAGCTATTCTTGGAATTATTTTTAAGTTCTTACTTTTCTATTTACATGATAATTCTAGTCACACATACACTCAGACACACACATACGTTTCCATAGCTTTCCAGGTTTGTTGAATTGGTCAACTTGTTATATAGCTTTCCTTTATCATTTTGGAAACAGTGTATTCCAGATATCTTCTTGAAGTCTTCAGCTGGGCCATGTTTAACAGACCTACAAATACACTTAAAAATGTAAGGTTAATCCCTATCTGTATTCTCTCATTCAGAAATGCAAGACCTGTGGTATACTTTAATTTTGCCATGTCTTTTGTCTTTCCTGATTTTTCCATCCTGAATCACTTTTTAAATTAACATGTTCCATCATGTTATTTATTTCATAGTCACTATATCGTTAAACTCGAAACATTGCTTTGGAGTGTTCATTATCTTAATTTGGCCTGAAAATGTCATCCATGACATTACTTGGAAGAGTATATATGTATTTCAAACACTAAATACTTATATTAAAAGTTATTTTTTATTTTAACCTTTGTATTAAATCTAACTTTGGAGAAAGAATTCTCTATTTTCATCACATTTAAATCTAATAAATCTGATAATTCTTGCTATTTTTTAATTTTCATTTTTTTCTCACTTTTCTGAAATTTCATCTGCAATGTAGTTTCTACCTTGTTACTCATCATCAGAATCTACAAGTTGAGAGTAAATTAGAAAACTCCTTTTAAGCCATTGTATCTTTCTTTAGTAAAATCCCATCATTTGTATGACTTTAATCTTTAGGAATTGCTAAAAGATCATTTTTCTGTTGATATTAGCCTCTTATTTTCCTTTGAGGGCATGGTATTATATATATATATGTCATATAGAGAGATATACATATATGTATAAGAGATAAAGGAAATAACCCATTTCATAACAATTTTCAATGAATGAAAGTCTAATACAGGCTTATTTAATAGATTAAAACATGGCAACATTATTATAATTCATGAACTTAAAAAATTAATGCACATTTTTTAACAAGACTATAAACAATGCATTGTAGTTTCATATTATATCAAAACAGGCAATAATACTTTCTTGTCTTGTCATTTAATTAATAATTAAAGAGTTAATACATGTGAAGTATCCATCACAGTGACTGAGACATGATAGTTCAGTAAATGGAAATCCCATTTACTTTTTGTTTTATTTTTGAACCATATTACAACTGCTAAGTACATGCAAATTCTCATATATGAAAACAAACATACACATACACTTAAAATGTAAGGTTAATCCCTATCTGTATTCTCTCATTCAGAAATGCAAGACCTGTGGTATACTTTAATTTTGCCATGTCTTTTGTCTTTCCTGATTTTTCCATCCTGAATCACTTTTTAAATTAACATGTTCCATCATGTTATTTATTTCATAGTCACTATATCGTTAAACTCGAAACATTGCTTTGGAGTGTTCATTATCTTAATTTGGCCTGAAAATGTCATCCATGACATTACTTGGAAGAGTATATATGTATTTCAAACACTAAATACTTATATTAAAAGTTATTTTTTATTTTAACCTTTGTATTAAATCTAACTTTGGAGAAAGAATTCTCTATTTTCATCACATTTAAATCTAATAAATCTGATAATTCTTGCTATTTTTTAATTTTCATTTTTTTCTCACTTTTCTGAAATTTCATCTGCAATGTAGTTTCTACCTTGTTACTCATCATCAGAATCTACAAGTTGAGAGTAAATTAGAAAACTCCTTTTAAGCCATTGTATCTTTCTTTAGTAAAATCCCATCATTTGTATGACTTTAATCTTTAGGAATTGCTAAAAGATCATTTTCTGTTGATATTAGCCTCTTATTTTCCTTTGAGGGCATGGTATTATATATATATATGTCATATAGAGAGATATACATATATGTATAAGAGATAAAGGAAATAACCCATTTCATAACAATTTTCAATGAATGAAAGTCTAATACAGGCTTATTTAATAGATTAAAACATGGCAACATTATTATAATTCATGAACTTAAAAAATTAATGCACATTTTTTAACAAGACTATAAACAATGCATTGTAGTTTCATATTATATCAAAACAGGCAATAATACTTTCTTGTCTTGTCATTTAATTAATAATTAAAAGAGTTAATACATGTGAAGTATCCATCACAGTGACTGAGACATGATAGTTCAGTAAATGGAAATCCCATTTACTTTTTGTTTTTATTTTTGAACCATATTACAACTGCTAAGTACATGCAAATTCTCATATATGAAAACAAACATACACATACTCACAGATCTAAAGATGTAAGTAGTAAAAGAAATAAGAATCACTAAAGAAGTAAGAATCACTTTTGCCAGATTTTATCTTAAGATAATCTGTCTTCTCAGGTAAAATGCCCTGTGCACAATAGTCTATTTATTTCAATTGCATTTGTATTATCTTTTTAGGGGCTTGTGATATTTTGGGGAAATTTGTGTAGTTTAGGTGTTTATATTAATATCAACCTAAAATCGACAGAAAACAATTTCATGTCTTATAAAGAAAGAAGTTCATAACAGACTCTAATTATATACATGGAAAGGACAGAAGTTCTTGCTAAATTGCCTTATAAAATGTATTTCCCTTAAATATTGCTGCAGTCTCTCCAAAAATAGTCTAATGTCATCCTACAGTAGCTGTTAATTAGGTAATTTGATTAGCAAATTAGTTAGAAATAAAAATCCTATTATGTATTTATGGCATAATGATTGAGTAATTTTCTTTAATAACTATTGTTTATTTCTTGCCTCATTGCACATCAATGATGTCTTTTTTTTAGAGGACTTACTGGGAATGTCTAATTCTTTATTTCAGCAAGTACAATCTAGAAAAAAAAATAATTTCTTGGATTTGCTTCCAGGAAGCACTCTTTGTATACAAATTATGAGACTATTTTAAGACACCAAGAAAACAGGAAGATTGATATGTGACCCTTAGAATTACTGTCGGTGATGCCTGCAATCTATCCAAACATTGA
This sequence comes from Tragulus kanchil, assembly GCA_022376925.1. Lineage (NCBI taxonomy): Eukaryota > Metazoa > Chordata > Mammalia > Artiodactyla > Tragulidae > Tragulus > Tragulus kanchil. Next base: position 127,704,942 of record JAIOJX010000028.1, read on the forward strand.
AAGTCAATTCATTGTGATTTACCAGCAAATGAAGAAAAACAAGGTAACAGTAACATTGATGTCTATGGTGTATTAGTACCTCAATCCTGTCCAATACCAGGTGTCTTGCAAGTGATTTTGACATAGGTTTTTTTCTGTCTTGTATTTTGTTTTCTTCAGTAGGAAGCCCTCAACTGTTTTTTGAAAACACCACGGCCTGTGGGAAAGCCACACAGCCCCAGGTAAGAATGCCACAATTATTCCTATTTTGTTAAAAGGCGAGGGATGTGAAGTGGCTTAATAATCCTTCCTCAACACATCACTTTTACCCTAAAAAAAACCCACAAAGTCTCTCATAAATACAGGTTCCCTTGGCTACTGGCTTTACATATCCTCTAAAAGTAAATTAGTTATTTTCACCAGGTTGGAGAGAAGTTGTAAAATTCCCTTTAATTTCCTTGTCTCTTTTACCTCTCCACTACCAATCATATTAATACCTTCCTCTTTATTCTTCAAAGCTCAGGTTGCTCACAATCTGATTAACAGTTTTACATGAAAGCTGAAGTAGGCTACTTCTGCAAACAGCTCAACTCAAATGTCTACTTTGGGCTTCTATGGGACATTAAGCTATATTAATATGTCAGAGATTCCAAATTCAGTCTTAAGGAAGGCTTCAGTCATGAATGAAGATGTCCAGACTTCTGTAGTTCCTCATATTTCCTTTCATGAGCTCTTATGTTCTAGAAAGATCGGATATAAAAGACGTGAGTAACTTTCTTTTTGTTTAAGTTCCAATGTTGACAATAAATATCAACATTGACAGTTGTAGCATCATGGAGCTGAACAAGTTACCAATGTAAGAAGTCATTTGACAAATATTTACTTCAGCACTGAAGTGATATTGCTATCGTTGATGCAGATATCAACAATGCACGGACCAGGAAACCACATTGTAGCCTAAAGAAGTATGAGAGTCAATATAAGTTATCTCTTCCCATTCTCTCAGGAGATGGAAATCGGTGAAAGGCTGATAAAGGAAAAGGAAAGTACTTATTGGCCCTTATCGGGGAGGATTAAAATCACGCCAGGAAAACAATTGTAGTAGGGGGAAATGCCTGCAATCTATCCAAACATTGAAAGTCAATTCATTGTGATTTACCAGCAAATGAAGAAAAACAAGGTAACAGTAACATTGATGTCTATGGTGTATTAGTACCTCAATCCTGTCCAATACCAGGTGTCTTGCAAGTGATTTTGACATAGGTTTTTTTCTGTCTTGTATTTTGTTTTCTTCAGTAGGAAGCCCTCAACTGTTTTTTGAAAACACCACGGCCTGTGGGAAAGCCACACAGCCCCAGGTAAGAATGCCACAATTATTCCTATTTTGTTAAAAGGCGAGGGATGTGAAGTGGCTTAATAATCCTTCCTCAACACATCACTTTTACCCTAAAAAAAACCCACAAAGTCTCTCATAAATACAGGTTCCCTTGGCTACTGGCTTTACATATCCTCTAAAAGTAAATTAGTTATTTTCACCAGGTTGGAGAGAAGTTGTAAAATTCCCTTTAATTTCCTTGTCTCTTTTACCTCTCCACTACCAATCATATTAATACCTTCCTCTTTATTCTTCAAAGCTCAGGTTGCTCACAATCTGATTAACAGTTTTACATGAAAGCTGAAGTAGGCTACTTCTGCAAACAGCTCAACTCAAATGTCTACTTTGGGCTTCTATGGGACATTAAGCTATATTAATATGTCAGAGATTCCAAATTCAGTCTTAAGGAAGGCTTCAGTCATGAATGAAGATGTCCAGACTTCTGTAGTTCCTCATATTTCCTTTCATGAGCTCTTATGTTCTAGAAAGATCGGATATAAAAGACGTGAGTAACTTTTTTTGTTTAAGTTCCAATGTTGACAATAAATATCAACATTGACAGTTGTAGCATCATGGAGCTGAACAAGTTACCAATGTAAGAAGTCATTTGACAAATATTTACTTCAGCACTGAAGTGATATTGCTATCGTTGATGCAGATATCAACAATGCACGGACCAGGGAAAAAACCACATTGTAGCCTAAAGAAGTATGAGAGTCAATATAAGTTATCTCTTCCCATTCTCTCAGGAGATGGAAATCGGTGAAAGGCTGATAAAGGAAAAGGAAAGTACTTTGAAGTCTTGGCAACATCTATTAAAAACAGAATTAAAGTGATTCCATTGGTTTTGTTGTAGTGATTAAAATCTCACGCCTATGATGAAAAAGCAAATTGAGAATAAAATACCAGGTGTCAATACAATAATTTCATAACGCTAATATTTTCTAATCTAAGAATTTTAAAATTCTTTTAGTAAAGACAGTGTCATATCAGTGAAAGTGAGTGTTAATCTATGCCTTTGAGGCAGCCTGCTCCCTAATGAGGAATACAACTCTAAGGGATTCAAAGACCATGTACCAGAGGCAGCAAATACCCTTCAGTTCTCTGTATCATTAACATAGTGAGATCCAAAATTAGACTATTGTGAAATTTATGGTATTGGCTAGAAATACTTCAGAATTATTTCCATAAATATCTAAAGACCTCTTCATGTTTTTCTACTCAGACTGAAACTTCCAGTAGTCAAGTTAATTACCAATAATGCATTGGCCTAAAATATGCCCTTCTCTAAATTGCTGGAGATAGAAGTATGCAAATAAGATTTCCCAAATTCCTGTGCTGGGTTTTGACAGAAGGAAACACTGTGAATGATGAAGCTATCAGATGGTGAGCAGATGAAAGATATTTTTTCTCCTTTGCTTCTTTGTACCATCTATGGAAGTGGACATGTCCTGGTAGTAAGGGTGTGGATACAAAACCTATAGTACTCACTCATTGAAGCATACCAATACTTACTTTAAAAAAGAAAAAAGACTAATTATCTAAATCTGTGTTCATTCAAAGCACATTATTTTGCATAAAATTTCAATGTTACTTGAACTGGAGCCAAATATAAATATCTACATTTATCTGTTTTTGGTGATACACTGGTCACTAACCAATTCATGATCTGGAATTATTGTAGTCATTATATATCCTGAAAAATAAAAAGAAATAAGGTAATTTTATTTAGATGTATCCATAGCATTTCTAGTATTTCATTGTTATTGTCAAAAGAATAATTCCTCTCAATATGGAAAAAATGAATGCATATTAATTCGCTTAATAAATTTATATTGTGGGCAATGTTATTAAATATCACAAGACAGAAAACAAACCAAAAAAGAGCAACAGGAAAAAACAATGCTGCTTAGCAAAAGATTACAGTTGTTAAGTTGCACAGAGGAAATGGACATTAGTCAAACACTAGTGATGTAAACTAAAGTTAGAAGTAATCTTTTATAAACGATCCTTAAGAATGTGTAAAGTATCCAAAAGCAGGCAAAAATAAGTATAATGTTGCTGCCATAATTGTGAAAATTATTGATAGAAATATGCCAAAGATAAGGGCTTCCCAGGTGGCTCAGTGGTACAGAATCAACCTGCCGACACCAGAGACAGAAGACACAGGTCTGATCCCTGGATCAGAAAGATCCCCTGTACCAGAGGCAGCAAATACCCTTCAGTTCTCTGTATCATTAACATAGTGAGATCCAAAATTAGACTATTGTGAAATTTATGGTATTGGCTAGAAATACTTCAGAATTATTTCCATAAATATCTAAAGACCTCTTCATGTTTTTCTACTCAGACTGAAACTTCCAGTAGTCAAGTTAATTACCAATAATGCATTGGCCTAAAATATGCCCTTCTCTAAATTGCTGGAGATAGAAGTATGCAAATAAGATTTCCCAAATTCCTGTGCTGGGTTTTGACAGAAGGAAACACTGTGAATGATGAAGCTATCAGATGGTGAGCAGATGAAAGATATTTTTTCTCCTTTGCTTCTTTGTACCATCTATGGAAGTGGACATGTCCTGGTAGTAAGGGTGTGGATACAAAACCTATAGTACTCACTCATTGAAGCATACCAATACTTACTTTAAAAAAGAAAAAAGACTAATTATCTAAATCTGTGTTCATTCAAAGCACATTATTTTGCATAAAATTTCAATGTTACTTGAACTGGAGCCAAATATAAATATCTACATTTATCTGTTTTTGGTGATACACTGGTCACTAACCAATTCATGATCTGGAATTATTGTAGTCATTATATATCCTGAAAAATAAAAAGAAATAAGGTAATTTTATTTAGATGTATCCATAGCATTTCTAGTATTTCATTGTTATTGTCAAAAGAATAATTCCTCTCAATATGGAAAAAATGAATGCATATTAATTCGCTTAATAAATTTATATTGTGGGCAATGTTATTAAATATCACAAGACAGAAAACAAACCAAAAAAGAGCAACAGGAAAAAACAATGCTGCTTAGCAAAAGATTACAGTTGTTAAGTTGCACAGAGGAAATGGACATTAGTCAAACACTAGTGATGTAAACTAAAGTTAGAAGTAATCTTTTATAAACGATCCTTAAGAATGTGTAAAGTATCCAAAAGCAGGCAAAAATAAGTATAATGTTGCTGCCATAATTGTGAAAATTATTGATAGAAATATGCCAAAGATAAGGGCTTCCCAGGTGGCTCAGTGGTACAGAATCAACCTGCCGACACCAGAGACAGAAGACACAGGTCTGATCCCTGGATCAGAAAGATCCCCTGGAGGAGGAAATAGCAATCTACTCCAGTATTCTTGCCTGGAGAATCCCAGGGACAGAGAAGCCTGGCAGACTACAGTCCCATAGGTTTGCAAAGAGCCAGACACTACCAACCATGCATGAACACACTAAAGATACAGATAATGCCAATGCTCCTTTTATACAGGTAAAGATGATAATTTACAACCCATGGAACATAGAGTAAGTGATATAGCAGCATTCAGTGGAGGGTCAATGGCAAAATAACATAGATTTTGCTAATTCAGTTGTCAAAATACCCACAGTGCTTAGGTCTGGCACAGAACTGGTGTCCAGTAAGTAGTTAATAAATGAGTAAATGAATGGAGGGGGAGTTATCTAAGTAGAAAAATAGTGCTTGGGAAGGACATTCCAGACAGAAAGGAAATGAAAGAGACAGATACTCTTGATGCTGGGAGGAAGGCTACTGAGTGAGCCTGGAAAGTACTGACAGAATGAGTATGGTACTGGAGGGAACAGAACATGACAAAGCCAATCTCAACAGAATCTTGAAGATAGTATTAAATTTTCTACATTTTATTGCAAGGAGAGTAGAAAGTGAGTGTCTGGTTTTGAGCCTGGGAATTGTATTATAACATCTAGTTTTCACTCTAAGGTTTTCCATCTAACTACTAGATGGAAAAAGCTGGAATAGAAAAATACTCTACAATAAAGAAGAAGCAGATGGAAGGATATTATTGAATGGAGAAATTGGCTTGGATTGGTGTTAATTTCTGAAAACACATGCATGCACATACACATACCCACACACAAGAAAAGCTTGGAGATTTGAAAGAGAAATTAATAGAAAAAGACTGTGTTCTGAGACTCATGAGACCTGAATTCTGGTCCTAACTTAGCATTTACTAGCCATGTGTCCTTGCAAAAATAAATTAAATCCATTTATGAAAGGAAGTGCTTCCCTGGTAGTGGAGTGGTAATGAACCTGCTGGCCAATGCAGGAGACCCAAGAGATGCAGATTTGATCCCTGGATCTGGAGGATCCCTTGGAGAAGGAAATGGCAAGCCTTTCTAGTAACATTGCCTGGAAAATCCAATGGATAGAGGAGCCTGGCAAGCTACAGTCCATAGAATCACAAAGAAATGAACATGACTCGAGCCCATGGGACATGCACGTGCACATGAAAGGAAAGGTGAGAATTAGATGAACTTTAAGGTCTCTTGCAGGGATACTCTTAGAGACAACTTAATTTTTGAAGGAAGATGTTGTTGAGCTTGAAGTTTTAAAAGGTCAATTAACTAAAGATCTCCAGGGAAATATCCCATTAACACAAAGATTTTCATAGTAATAAAAATAGAAGTCTTTTTAGAACATTATAATCAACACTGAGTTTTAAGACACGACATAGTTTGCTAATTTTATAGATGATAGAAAACTGATTTGAAAGCACAAAATTTTAAGAACAAAAAGGGCTACACACTTGGAGGTTTTGTTTTATAAAATCTCTCCTAAATAAATTTTGAGTTAAAAAGGGATAAACTGCATTTGTATTAAAAATGCAAATACACCCACACTCCATCTAAAAATTATACACCCATAATAGTGTCCAAGGTATAAAACAAAATTAGTATAGATATACACATTATGATATTTTTAGAGAAGTAATGTATTATATTGCTCTAAATGCTTTCTATTCACACTAATTTAACTTTTAAAAGTGGAATATACATGCATTGGTGATGAGCAGCCTGTGAATCATTCTTTGATATGCTGCTGACCAGCATCTGTTTTTTAACCTATTTCTTCCTTTAATTAAAGGAAGTGTCTTCTTCATTTGTAATTGTTTAAAAAAAAAAGGCATCATGCTATTTTCTTTCTAGGATTCTGTGCCTTTCTACAACCTGTCAAGAGACTATTGCAGCCTCATTGCAATCTAGCACATCACTGACACTATATTTTTGCAGTTTCATGTAGAAAATTACATTAGGTTAATCTGCTAACATGCTTCACAAAAGATGGATGCTGATTGTGTGAAAATTAAAATTGTTCAATTTAATACTGAGAAGTGGTAATGAACCTGCTGGCCAATGCAGGAGACCCAAGAGATGCAGATTTGATCCCTGGATCTGGAGGATCCCTTGGAGAAGGAAATGGCAAGCCTTTCTAGTAACATTGCCTGGAAAATCCAATGGATAGAGGAGCCTGGCAAGCTACAGTCCATAGAATCACAAAGAAATGAACATGACTCGAGCCCATGGGACATGCACGTGCACATGAAAGGAAAGGTGAGAATTAGATGAACTTTAAGGTCTCTTGCAGGGATACTCTTAGAGACAACTTAATTTTTGAAGGAAGATGTTGTTGAGCTTGAAGTTTTAAAAGGTCAATTAACTAAAGATCTCCAGGGAAATATCCCATTAACACAAAGATTTTCATAGTAATAAAAATAGAAGTCTTTTTAGAACATTATAATCAACACTGAGTTTTAAGACACGACATAGTTTGCTAATTTTATAGATGATAGAAAACTGATTTGAAAGCACAAAATTTTAAGAACAAAAAGGGCTACACACTTGGAGGTTTTGTTTTATAAAATCTCTCCTAAATAAATTTTGAGTTAAAAAGGGATAAACTGCATTTGTATTAAAAATGCAAATACACCCACACTCCATCTAAAAATTATACACCCATAATAGTGTCCAAGGTATAAAACAAAATTAGTATAGATATACACATTATGATATTTTTAGAGAAGTAATGTATTATATTGCTCTAAATGCTTTCTATTCACACTAATTTAACTTTTAAAAGTAGAATATACATGCATTGGTGATGAGCAGCCTGTGAATCATTCTTTGATATGCTGCTGACCAGCATCTGTTTTTTAACCTATTTCTTCCTTTAATTAAAGGAAGTGTCTTCTTCATTTGTAATTGTTTAAAAAAAAAAAAAAAGGCATCATGCTATTTTCTTTCTAGGATTCTGTGCCTTTCTACAACCTGTCAAGAGACTATTGCAGCCTCATTGCAATCTAGCACATCACTGACACTATATTTTTGCAGTTTCATGTAGAAAATTACATTAGGTTAATCTGCTAACATGCTTCACAAAAGATGGATGCTGATTGTGTGAAAATTAAAATTGTTCATTTTAATACTGAGAAATAAAGCAGCCTCTGATATTTAGAAAACCACAGATAATGCAAGTGCCATCCTGTCAAACAGAAACAATTTCATAAAATACCCGAACACCCATATCTACTGTGACTACAACAGATCAAAGCTATAGCAACATCACCCATAAAGGGCGACAACTGTGCTACTATAGAACATTGTCCAAACCACAAAATTCACCAAAATGGCCAACATGAGTGGCTCCTGCTTTTTTACCATAACAATTTTAGGCCTTCTGATTTTTTGATTAAAAATTTGATTCCAGATGTTGATTAAAATTGGGGATTATCTTCCATTCCCTACAGTGTCCAATATGTAACAAAGTCTATTTAGGTAAACATAAAAATCACCTAACAGCACAAACTCATAATAAATTCTTTCCCTGAGACACCTCAAAGTTCCCCTGGGCATACAGTCTCCCTCTTTGTAGTGATACCATAATCCCAATTTGATCTGACTACAAATGTGTCGCTTGAGATTTCTGAGAGAAATGATGGTTCTGACAAGATCCAGCTAAAGCCCTCTGTGCCACTGATGAAAATTAATAATAGTGTGCACATGGGCAGTCCCTGGGGATAGACTGAGATAAAGCCACTGTGCCCATAGTTGGATGGTAAGCTTATGCTGAATGGTGCACCAGTATTTTGCCCTTCATTGTTGGATTTATTTCAGTTTGTTTGTCTTCCAAAGAATAAAGTCTTCTAAGAAGCTTGGTTATCTTAATAATAACAATCCTTTTTGTGGGGGCGGGGGGGCAGGGTTGGGGATGGAGGTGGGCGGGCGGGCCACTTCTATTGGTCTTTTCATTTATCTATTTTCCTCCATCTTTGTTCTTTGGCCTGTGTAGGCCTCTCATCGTGGTGGCCTCTGTTGTCGCAGAGCACCAGCTCTGGGCGCATGCGCTCCAGAGCTCCGACTCGGTAATTGGACACATTGGTCCAGCCGCTCCATGGCATGTGGGATCTTCTCAGGCCAAGGATCGAACCGGCGCCCCTTGCACTGCAAGGCGGTGTCCTTACCCACTGGATCACCACAGAAGCCCCGAGCTTGGTTATCTTAATGGTCTTCTATTGTTTGTTAATGATTTTCCCCCTAGTCTTCTAATTTCTGTTCCCTCACTTTTTACTTGTCTTTTGAGTGTTTTGTTTTGTAATCCATAAAGGGAAAAAGCGAGAGAATGGTATCATGATCAGCTTCCTTGATTTATCCCTGAAGTCGAGAGGTTCTAGTCTTCTCAGATCAGAGTTTTGAGAAATATATCCTCTGCTCATCATTTGAAACCTTAAAAAGAACTTTCTCACTCCTGTATTAATGTTTCTGAGAATTTGTTTGTTCAATTTTATCTGTTTAGAATCAGAACTTATGTCAATTGATCCTTGATCAATTTCTAGAGACACAGTTGTGCAGAAACATCATTCTTATTGGTCATTGCTGTTCTTGTGTTACCTTCTTAGTATAAAATGAGACTCTTGCAGGCCAAACATTCTCTTTTTTCATACAATGCTAAATTATGCTTATTTCTCCGACGGGAGGAATTTGATTAGGATAATTTGAAATTGCAATGTCCACTTCTTAGAATTTTGAGGTGAACAGAATTGTTCAACTGAGAGATGCAACGTACAACTTTGAAGGAAGAAAAATATTTTGCTTAGCAAATGAAATATTCCACTCATGTTTCTACTTTGGGGATTAATAAGTATTATTTGCTAAGTATGCAGCTTGTTAGACTTTTGGGGACTTAGTGTATTAATTCAAGCACAAGTTTTTATTTTTAGTGTATACATGTCAGAATGCCTCTTTCTGCATCTAAATTTTCTGCCTTTTCCCAGCAGTGGAAAGAATATCAGTGATTTAAAATGATAATTTCATATATGCCTGAAGTTGTCTCCATGTCACTTCATTTTCTTTGTTTTATGCCTTTTTCCTCAGTTTCAAAATTTTAAAGATTGGTGAGAAAAAATAATTTTCTTGTTACATGCACATTGCATAATGTATTGTGCTAATTAGCTTCAGTTTTGTTCCAATCTTGGCAACACTAACTTCAGTTTTGTTCCATTCTTTGCAACGCTAGGGACTTCAGCCTGCCAGGCTCTTCTGTCCATGTGATTCTCCATGCAAGAATATTGGAGTGGGTTTCCCTGCTCTCCTCCAGGGAATCTTCTCAACCCAGGGTCGAACCCCCCATCTTTTATGTCTCCTGCATTATCAGGTGGGTTCTTTACTACTAGAGCTACCTGGAAAGCCCCATAGGCACACATATCTAATCTGGAAAGGCAGGCAAAACTGTTTAAAAGAATGAAAGAATAGTAATTAAATTTTTTGTATCTTTTTATGACTTTCAAAAGTAGTTTGTGGGGCTTCCATGGTGGTCCAGTGGGTAAGGACACCGCCTTGCAGTGCAAGGGGTGCCGGTTCGATCCCTGGCCTGGGAAGATCCCACATGCCATGGAGTGGTTGGGCTGATGTGTCCAAATACCGAGCCAGATCTCTGGAGCGCATGTGCCCAGAGCCAGTGATCTGCGACAACAGAGGCCACCACGATGGCCTCTGTTCTTTGGTCTACACAGGCCAAAGAACAAAGATGGATGAAACTAGAGAAGTGAAAGACCAGTGGAAGTGGCCTGCCCACCCCTCTCCTTCCCCACCCCGGACAAAAATAAATAAATAAATGTTTTTTAAAAAAAAAGTAGTTTACATAATAACCGTCATTTGTAGTGGAACTAGAGGTAAAGAACTTGCCTGCTAATGCAGGAGACATTAGAGACATGTTTCTTATCCCTAGCTCTGGAACATCCCCTGGAGCTAGGGCTTGACATCCATCTCTAGCATACTTGCCAGGGAAATCCCATGGACAGAGGAGCCTGGCAGGCTATAGTCCCTGAGGCTGGGAAAGAGTCAGACATGACTTAGTGACTAACCAACAACAACGACCAGGGAGAAATCATACTTTAATAAAAACTTTTGACTGTGCATATGTAAATACTGCAGGTCACATAAAATAACTTGTGATTAGGTCAAAAGGAAAACTTATTGGATCTTTAGAAATGGCACAGCAGGATTTAGGAGAGATTTTTATTGCCTCATTTGGATAATTCAGGCCTCTATCTTCAAAGTCTATCACAAAGATTAAAAACTATCTTTTAAGTTCCACTGTCATTTCAAATCTACCAAAAATGAATGGAAAAAAATGAATTCTATTCAAACAACAGATAATGTGCTGTGAACAACCTCCTAAGGAGCATAATCTTTGCAAGAGTGAATATCTGGGTCAAAGATTAATATCCTGAGTCCTCACTTCATCCACCCTTGGACAAAAGCAAGGCCTGAGAAAGAGAAAAGTAGCTCTTGACAGTCAGTAGCTGACTCAACCCTGACAATTAAGATTTGATGTTCCTAAAAGTTAGTGCGATACTCATAGCTAAGCCCTGATGACTTCCCATTTGGGCTTTCCTGCTAGCTCAGTCCATAAAGAATTTGCCTGAAAAGGAGTAGACCTGAGGTCAATCTCTGGGTCAGGAAGATGCCTTGTAGAAGGAAATGGCAACCCACTCCACTGTTCTTATCTGGGAAATCCCACAAACAAAGGAGACTGGTGGGCTAGTCCATGATATCGCTAAGTCATGTCTGACTCTTTGTGACCAAGCCACACAAAATATTGTACTAAGGGCTTCTCTGGTGGTCCAGTGGGAAAAGAGTCCGCCTTGTAGTGCAAGGGGCACCAGTTCGATCCCTTCACCGGGAAGACCCCACATGCTGAGGAACGGCTCGGCTGGTGTGTCCAGTTACAGGCCAGCGCTCTGGAGTGCATAGCCTAGAGCTGGTGTTCTGCAGAGACAGACACACTGCAATGGGAGGCCCTCACATGCCAAAGTATAAAGATGGATGAAGAATAAACTATGATTTAGAGACCAAAAAAATATAAAAAGAAAATATTGTACCAAACACAGACATCAGGCAAGGTCACTTGTGATCATGATGGAAAAAGAACAAAAGTGCAATCATGTCTAAGCATATAGACTGAAACAATAACATTTTATAAACTAAGACAATGACTAGACACTACTTTCCTTACTAATATATGTAATTGCTGCCTCTTTTAAAATTGTAGCTTTAACCCCACTTTGCTACTTGTCTTTTAAGTAAAAGTTTTCAAGATACTCAAACACAAAATCACCCCACTTTCTAAGTAAGTCTATCACAAAGTTAAAACTATCTTTTAAGTTCCACTGTCATTTCAAATCTACCAAAATGAATGGAAAAAAATGAATTCTATTCAAACAACAGATAATGTGCTGTGAACAACCTCCTAAGGAGCATAATCTTTGCAAGAGTGAATATCTGGGTCAAAGATTAATATCCTGAGTCCTCACTTCATCCACCCTTGGACAAAAGCAAGGCCTGAGAAAGAGAAAAGTAGCTCTTGACAGTCAGTAGCTGACTCAACCCTGACAATTAAGATTTGATGTTCCTAAAAGTTAGTGCGATACTCATAGCTAAGCCCTGATGACTTCCCATTTGGGCTTTCCTGCTAGCTCAGTCCATAAAGAATTTGCCTGAAAAGGAGTAGACCTGAGGTCAATCTCTGGGTCAGGAAGATGCCTTGTAGAAGGAAATGGCAACCCACTCCACTGTTCTTATCTGGGAAATCCCACAAACAAAGGAGACTGGTGGGCTAGTCCATGATATCGCTAAGTCATGTCTGACTCTTTGTGACCAAGCCACACAAAATATTGTACTAAGGGCTTCTCTGGTGGTCCAGTGGGAAAAGAGTCCGCCTTGTAGTGCAAGGGGCACCAGTTCGATCCCTTCACCGGGAAGACCCCACATGCTGAGGAACGGCTCGGCTGGTGTGTCCAGTTACAGGCCAGCGCTCTGGAGTGCATAGCCTAGAGCTGGTGTTCTGCAGAGACAGACACACTGCAATGGGAGGCCCTCACATGCCAAAGTATAAAGATGGATGAAGAATAAACTATGATTTAGAGACCAAAAAAATATAAAAAGAAAATATTGTACCAAACACAGACATCAGGCAAGGTCACTTGTGATCATGATGGAAAAAGAACAAAAGTGCAATCATGTCTAAGCATATAGACTGAAACAATAACATTTTATAAACTAAGACAATGACTAGACACTACTTTCCTTACTAATATATGTAATTGCTGCCTCTTTTAAAATTGTAGCTTTAACCCCACTTTGCTACTTGTCTTTTAAGTAAAAGTTTTCAAGATACTCAAACACAAAATCACCCCCACTTTCTAAGTGCATCTAGTCTTGAGAAAAACGCTGCATCACTTAGCCTTCTCCCAAATTATGTAACAGAAACATAAGTCATGTATGCAATATGCTTTGTGGATAACATCTTACTGTACAGTCCAATAGTAATCAGTCAGCAGTAAGCCAATCAGTCCAGCTTTATTCAAGCCTTAATCTGTTTTTGGCTGGAGGATGGCAAAAGATACATATGTAGAAGGAAAGACAACAGGTTTTCTCTTAAAGATTGTGATGGATCTACTTAATTTTAAAATAAATGTGTTTATATTTTGGTTTACAAAAGTGTAATATATGCACTGTGTTAAACCTGAAAAAGAAGAAAAAGTATAATTGCATAATCCTACTGCAATGAAAAAAATCATTTAACAGACACAGGTTCATCTGTATGGGACTTGCCAGTATCTCTTAATGCCATCTACCCATTTAAGCAAAGTCCAAAAGTCTGCATATAGGAAAGAAACTATATCATGATAACTTCTCAAGAATTCTCTTTTTAAACAGTTGTATTAGATAAATGACAATGTAAAAATGGAATAGTCCTCTGTGTTCATTTAGAATCGAATCCAATTTTGAATTAAATAATCTGTTAGGTTAGACTGATCTGCTCTAGTAACTAAACTTAAAAAAAAGTTTATTTTTTCTCTGATATAAATATCCAAGATGGGTTTTCAACAACATGGACAAAGAAAAGAATGATTGATATATTTCATGCAGAGGCTGAAGGATCTAGAAAGACTATGTCATTTCCAAGGCATGACATATAAGATTGCTGCATTCTCATAACTTCACACCCAAGAAAGAAAAGAATAATGAAGAACATAAACAAGGTATTTTGACCAGACCTGAATCTGGTCCACATTGCTCTCACTTAGGTTCTATTTAGCAGGCTTGTCAAATCATCACACACAATTTTAGAAGAGACTGACACCCTAAAAGCATATTCTACATGAGAAGAGGTACATAAAGTTAGTCCTTTTTCTTCCAAGTAAAAGTTTTCAAGATACTCAAACACAAAATCACCCCCACTTTCTAAGTGCATCTAGTCTTGAGAAAAACGCTGCATCACTTAGCCTTCTCCCAAATTATGTAACAGAAACATAAGTCATGTATGCAATATGCTTTGTGGATAACATCTTACTGTACAGTCCAATAGTAATCAGTCAGCAGTAAGCCAATCAGTCCAGCTTTATTCAAGCCTTAATCTGTTTTTGGCTGGAGGATGGCAAAAGATACATATGTAGAAGGAAAGACAACAGGTTTTCTCTTAAAGATTGTGATGGATCTACTTAATTTTAAAATAAATGTGTTTATATTTTGGTTTACAAAAGTGTAATATATGCACTGTGTTAAACCTGAAAAAGAAGAAAAAGTATAATTGCATAATCCTACTGCAATGAAAAAAATCATTTAACAGACACAGGTTCATCTGTATGGGACTTGCCAGTATCTCTTAATGCCATCTACCCATTTAAGCAAAGTCCAAAAGTCTGCATATAGGAAAGAAACTATATCATGATAACTTCTCAAGAATTCTCTTTTTAAACAGTTGTATTAGATAAATGACAATGTAAAAATGGAATAGTCCTCTGTGTTCATTTAGAATCGAATCCAATTTTGAATTAAATAATCTGTTAGGTTAGACTGATCTGCTCTAGTAACTAAACTTAAAAAAGTTTATTTTTCTCTGATATAAATATCCAAGATGGGTTTTCAACAACATGGACAAAGAAAAGAATGATTGATATATTTCATGCAGAGGCTGAAGGATCTAGAAAGACTATGTCATTTCCAAGGCATGACATATAAGATTGCTGCATTCTCATAACTTCACACCCAAGAAAGAAAAGAATAATGAAGAACATAAACAAGGTATTTTGACCAGACCTGAATCTGGTCCACATTGCTCTCACTTAGGTTCTATTTAGCAGGCTTGTCAAATCATCACACACAATTTTAGAAGAGACTGACACCCTAAAAGCATATTCTACATGAGAAGAGGTACATAAAGTTGGAAAACAGTCATTGTTCTCTTCCCAAACGTGTAAGAAATGAAGTATCTCCTTTACACTTAAATGGTTATTGTCATCATATTTATTTTAATAAACATTTAATTATGTAAAGCTTCCCTGGTGGACTGGATGATAAAACTAAAATTTGCCTACAATGCAGGAGACCTGTGTTGGGAAGACCAATTCCTATGTTGGGAAGATCCCCTGTATAAGTAAAATAACAACCCACTCCAGTTTTATTGCTTGGAAAAGTACATACAGAGAAATCTGGAGGTCTACAGTGTATGGGGATGCAAAGAGTCATACATGACTAAGTAACTAACACTTTCACATTTTTACACAAAACTTGTATATATGTTATAATATATATATTGAACTTATGGAAAATACCTATAATACTTGATGTAAATCTTTTATCCACATGGGTTGCTCTTTCATATAAAAATAGTTACACAACCAACCCTTTGCTGAAGGCTCAAATATGGAAATGCCATATCATTTGTGTTAGAAA
Organism: Tragulus kanchil; assembly: GCA_022376925.1. Taxonomy (NCBI): domain Eukaryota; kingdom Metazoa; phylum Chordata; class Mammalia; order Artiodactyla; family Tragulidae; genus Tragulus; species Tragulus kanchil. The sequence continues at coordinate 127,720,563 of JAIOJX010000028.1, forward strand.
TATACTTAAAAATTTGATTCTGGAAATAACAAAACTTAAAATAAGGTATTACTGAAAATATCCTACAATTTGATGGCAAAACAAAGGTATATGACTAAAACATTAGTAAAATAAAATCCTTAATGTATAGAAACAAAATTTAGTAAACTGTTGAGCATTGACTATGTATAAGATACTGCTAAGCAAGGTTTGGAATGTTTATAAAAGATGATCGAAAAATATTTTATCGTTAGTAAACTAAAAGAAGACTCAATTTTATCTACAGATTTAAATATCCAAGATGGGTTTTCAACAACATGGACAAAGAAAAGAATGATTGATATATTTCATGCAGAGGCTGAAGGATCTAGAAAGACTATGTCATTTCCAAGGCATGACATATAAGATTGCTGCATTCTCATAACTTCACACCCAAGAAAGAAAAGAATAATGAAGAACATAAACAAGGTATTTTGACCAGACCTGAATCTGGTCCACATTGCTCTCACTTAGGTTCTATTTAGCAGGCTTGTCAAATCATCACACACAATTTTAGAAGAGACTGACACCCTAAAAGCATATTCTACATGAGAAGAGGTACATAAAGTTGGAAAACAGTCATTGTTCTCTTCCCAAACGTGTAAGAAATGAAGTATCTCCTTTACACTTAAATGGTTATTGTCATCATATTTATTTTAATAAACATTTAATTATGTAAAGCTTCCCTGGTGGACTGGATGATAAAACTAAAATTTGCCTACAATGCAGGAGACCTGTGTTGGGAAGACCAATTCCTATGTTGGGAAGATCCCCTGTATAAGTAAAATAACAACCCACTCCAGTTTTATTGCTTGGAAAAGTACATACAGAGAAATCTGGAGGTCTACAGTGTATGGGGATGCAAAGAGTCATACATGACTAAGTAACTAACACTTTCACATTTTTACACAAAACTTGTATATATGTTATAATATATATATTGAACTTATGGAAAATACCTATAATACTTGATGTAAATCTTTTATCCACATGGGTTGCTCTTTCATATAAAAATAGTTACACAACCAACCCTTTGCTGAAGGCTCAAATATGGAAATGCCATATCATTTGTGTTAGAAATATACTTAAAAATTTGATTCTGGAAATAACAAAACTTAAAATAAGGTATTACTGAAAATATCCTACAATTTGATGGCAAAACAAAGGTATATGACTAAAACATTAGTAAAATAAAATCCTTAATGTATAGAAACAAAATTTAGTAAACTGTTGAGCATTGACTATGTATAAGATACTGCTAAGCAAGGTTTGGAATGTTTATAAAAGATGATCGAAAAATATTTTATCGTTAGTAAACTAAAAGAAGACTCAATTTTATCTACAGATTTAAATTGTAGGGCTTCCCCTGGTGGTCCAGTGGATAAGGACACCGCCTTGCAGTGCAAGGGGCGCCGGTTCGATCCCTGGCCTGGGAAGATCCCACGTGCCACGGAACAGCTGGACTGATGTGTCCAATTACTGAGCCGGAGCTCTGGGGTGCATGAGCCCAGAGCCAGTGCTCTGTGACCACAGACGCCACCGCGATGGGAGGCCCGTAGGCCTGTAGGAGCCAAAGAACAAAGAAGGATGAAAATAGAGAAATGAAAGACCAATAGAAGTGGCCTGCCCGCTCCCCTCCCTCCCCAACCCGACCCTTGCCCAAAATAAATAAATAAATAAATCTTTAAAACAAAAAATAAATAAATAAAATAAAATTATAAAGATACAATTTTCTCAATAGTTTCTTTAATTGTGAGAATTAAAATATATCTATCTTGAATTTTTTTTAACAAGAGGCCTAAATCCATTATTATATGAGATGGATTATTATTCTATATAGAGCTAGGGAAATGTTCACACTTGAAGAATCAAGTGAGATCAAATTAATAAATACACAAAATCTTCACAAGCAAATATTTTGGGTGGTCAGAATGCTTTAGAGCAGACAAAATTAATAAAACCTCCCATGGCATCTCAGCTGCTTCAAGTCTGTGGGAATTCTTTCCTTGGATTTATTAAGCTGCTACAGATGGATAAATAACAGCATATATTTACTGAAATGATTCTTCAAAGCCTGTAGCTTCAGAGTGAGGGTGTGATATAAACTGGTTGAATTTTCTTGAAAAAGACCAGTCATTCGCATTCTTTTAAAAACAGATTTTTAAAAATAAAACAAAGGATACATAATATCACTAATAAAATCCTTGAAAACTACTAATTTCAAGGTAGATATGCACATTAGACTTTCCCTTGTGGGCAATGTAATAGATATATTTTCCCCTTTCTTGCCATTAGTACAACTGTCAAATCTATACATTATACACAGAACAAACATACGACTTTGAGAAAAAAAAAAAAAAGATCCTGTTGAGCATTGACTATGTATAAGATACTGCTAAGCAAGGTTTGGAATGTTTATAAAAGATGATCGAAAAATATTTTATCGTTAGTAAACTAAAAGAAGACTCAATTTTATCTACAGATTTAAATTGTAGGGCTTCCCCTGGTGGTCCAGTGGATAAGGACACCGCCTTGCAGTGCAAGGGGCGCCGGTTCGATCCCTGGCCTGGGAAGATCCCACGTGCCACGGAACAGCTGGACTGATGTGTCCAATTACTGAGCCGGAGCTCTGGGGTGCATGAGCCCAGAGCCAGTGCTCTGTGACCACAGACGCCACCGCGATGGGAGGCCCGTAGGCCTGTAGGAGCCAAAGAACAAAGAAGGATGAAAATAGAGAAATGAAAGACCAATAGAAGTGGCCTGCCCGCTCCCCTCCCTCCCCAACCCGACCCTTGCCCAAAATAAATAAATAAATAAATCTTTAAAACAAAAAATAAATAAATAAAATAAAATTATAAAGATACAATTTTCTCAATAGTTTCTTTAATTGTGAGAATTAAAATATATCTATCTTGAATTTTTTTTAACAAGAGGCCTAAATCCATTATTATATGAGATGGATTATTATTCTATATAGAGCTAGGGAAATGTTCACACTTGAAGAATCAAGTGAGATCAAATTAATAAATACACAAAATCTTCACAAGCAAATATTTTGGGTGGTCAGAATGCTTTAGAGCAGACAAAATTAATAAAACCTCCCATGGCATCTCAGCTGCTTCAAGTCTGTGGGAATTCTTTCCTTGGATTTATTAAGCTGCTACAGATGGATAAATAACAGCATATATTTACTGAAATGATTCTTCAAAGCCTGTAGCTTCAGAGTGAGGGTGTGATATAAACTGGTTGAATTTTCTTGAAAAAGACCAGTCATTCGCATTCTTTTAAAAACAGATTTTTAAAAATAAAACAAAGGATACATAATATCACTAATAAAATCCTTGAAAACTACTAATTTCAAGGTAGATATGCACATTAGACTTTCCCTTGTGGGCAATGTAATAGATATATTTTCCCCTTTCTTGCCATTAGTACAACTGTCAAATCTATACATTATACACAGAACAAACATACGACTTTGAAAAATAATGAGAAGGCAGGCAGGCTAGGGACCTCAGGATTCAAGGAAAAACGTGGTAGCGTTCCAGAGATTTTCTTTTTACTTCCTAGATCCCTCAATGCCAAGAGGCTCAGACAAATCAAGATCCAACGAAAGTCTGGCCTCTGAAACAAAGGCACCAGGATAAACCTTAGCAAGTTATTACCTTTTAGGCAAGAATCACTCAATTCCGTCCAAATACGCGCGTGCGCGCGCGCACACACACACACACACACACACACGCACACACACACAGAACTTACAATGAAAAGGCAAGATACAGAGTGAAAGAAAACATCCCCAAGGTACAGTACATTTAACATAGGTGCCACATGCAAATATGTAAAGCACCATTACAGTTGTTTCCAATAAGAAAAAAAAAGGTGAGCTAACTTTAAAAAATTATCAGGGCTTCTCCTGGTGGTCCAGTGGGTAAGGACACCGCCTTGCAGTGCATGGGGCGCCGGCTCGATCCCTGGCCTGGGAAGATCCCACGTGCTGCGGAGCAGCTGGACCGATGTGTCCAATTACCGAGCCGGAGTTCTGGAGCACATGCGTCCAGAGCCGGCGCTCTGCAATGACAGACGCCACCGCGATGGGAGGCCCACAGGAGCCAAAGAACAAAGACGGATGAAAACAGAGAAATGAAAGACCAATAGAAGTGGCCCGCCCGCTCCCCTCTCTCCCCAACCCGACCCCCGCCCAAAATAAATAAATAAATCTTTTAAAAAAAAATTATCAAGGGATATGTTCAAACTTAAAGAGAAAAATAAATGGTAATAAACATAGGAAGTAGTGCTCACTCTTATTAGCCAATAGGTAACTGCAAAATAAATCCAAAGTAGTTTGATGATCTCAATGTAAAAAGTCATGCAAAGAAGAAATCATTCGCATTCTTTTAAAACAAAAAATTTTTTAAAAATAAAAAACAAAGGATACATAATATCACTAATAAAATCCTTGAAAACTACTAATTTCAAGGTAGATATGCACATTAGACTTTCCCTTGTGGGCAATGTAATAGATATATTTTCCCCTTTCTTGCCATTAGTACAACTGTCAAATCTATACATTATACACAGAACAAACATACGACTTTGAAAAATAATGAGAAGGCAGGCAGGCTAGGGACCTCAGGATTCAAGGAAAAACGTGGTAGCGTTCCAGAGATTTTCTTTTTACTTCCTAGATCCCTCAATGCCAAGAGGCTCAGACAAATCAAGATCCAACGAAAGTCTGGCCTCTGAAACAAAGGCACCAGGATAAACCTTAGCAAGTTATTACCTTTTAGGCAAGAATCACTCAATTCCGTCCAAATACGCGCGTGCGCGCGCGCACACACACACACACACACACACACGCACACACACACAGAACTTACAATGAAAAGGCAAGATACAGAGTGAAAGAAAACATCCCCAAGGTACAGTACATTTAACATAGGTGCCACATGCAAATATGTAAAGCACCATTACAGTTGTTTCCAATAAGAAAAAAAAAGGTGAGCTAACTTTAAAAAATTATCAGGGCTTCTCCTGGTGGTCCAGTGGGTAAGGACACCGCCTTGCAGTGCATGGGGCGCCGGCTCGATCCCTGGCCTGGGAAGATCCCACGTGCTGCGGAGCAGCTGGACCGATGTGTCCAATTACCGAGCCGGAGTTCTGGAGCACATGCGTCCAGAGCCGGCGCTCTGCAATGACAGACGCCACCGCGATGGGAGGCCCACAGGAGCCAAAGAACAAAGACGGATGAAAACAGAGAAATGAAAGACCAATAGAAGTGGCCCGCCCGCTCCCCTCTCTCCCCAACCCGACCCCCGCCCAAAATAAATAAATAAATCTTTTAAAATAAAATTATCAAGGGATATGTTCAAACTTAAAGAGAAAAATAAATGGTAATAAACATAGGAAGTAGTGCTCACTCTTATTAGCCAATAGGTAACTGCAAAATAAATCCAAAGTAGTTTGATGATCTCAATGTAAAAAGTCATGCAAAAGAGAAGGAATAAAATGTTAAAGAAGAGGCGAACCAACCAGCACTGCCATACACTTTTGGTGGGGTGATTCCCTTGTATAAACATTTTGGAAAACAGTCTGACAGTAAATTAAAGCTGAACAAATGAACATCCCAAGACCCAGTAATTCTATTCCAGCAGTAACATAAATGTGTGTATCTATGTATGTATCTGTGAGTATGTGTGTTGGACATGAACAAATGTATTCATAGTAGCACAGCTATGATTATTTCCAAACTGGAACACTCCCAAATAGTCATTAACAGTAAATTGTATGAATAAATTATGGTACAATCACACAACAGAATATTAAAATAGTAATGAGAATGTTCTACAGTGATACATAATACTATGAATAAGTTTCACAAGCATAAAGTTAAACAAAAGAAGCTGGATACAAGTAATTTTCAAAATTAGACAACTTAGACCTTAAAAAAGCTCAGGGAGGTGGAACTTCTAGAGCACTGTTAATTTTCTGTGCCTTGATCTATTAGAAAGTTTGCTTGTGAATATCTGTATCACTATGCATTTATATGTGAAGTTGTCTCTATGTATATTATACTTAAATATTGATAGAACTTTTTTAAAAAGTAAATATATGAGTCAATTTTGTATATACTGACCTAAGAGGATTTCATAATGTATGGTGGAGGAAAAAGAAATTTGCATTACTATAGTACAACAGTATAGTATAAACATATATATATATAACTTTCCAAACCATAAAAACAAATAGGTTATATTATATATATATATGTGTGTGTGTGTATATATATATATATATATATATATACAAATAAACATTTGGAAGTTTCACTTTACTATTGTATTTTACTTTTCACAATTAACGTACATGTTTTGTACTAAAATGTTTTTATTTAATTGATTTATTACTTATTAGTTTCCCACCTATTTTGACTTCCTTTTGAGGAGTTTTATATATCTTTATAAACTGCACTTCCCTCTTGGGCAAGTACAATGAAATGAACCTAGAGGAGATTTACATACATATATATATGTATGTATATATATATATACACACACATGTATATATATGTAAACATATATGAGGAGATTTATTATAGGAATTGGCTAATGCAGTTACAGAGGCCAAAATGTGCACAGTGTGCTATCTACAAACTGGAGAACCATGAAAGCAGGTGGTATAATTCAATCAGTCCCAAGTCCTGAGAAGCAGAGTGCTGGGGGTTTAAGTCTTGGAGTCTGAAGGCCCAAGAACCAGGAGCTTTGAACTTGGACAGCCAAAGAAGAATGATATGACAGCTCAAGAAGAGAGATTATTCCCCTTTCCCTAGGCCTTTTGTTCTATTCCAGCCCTTAAGTTAGACTATGCCTGCCTATATTGGTGAGGTTGGGTTTCATTCCTCAGTTTCCTGAATCATATGCTAAGCTCTTCATATTTGAAGTATCTCTTAGGCCAGTCAACTTCACTAACCCTCATGCACGTGGAAAACACACACCTCAAAGATTCCAGAGGCTCTTCACTTTCCACTCAATAAATGCAAGCTTCTTTTCTGAGTATTATTGGATTAAGGATAAGAAGTCTGGTAAGTTTATTTGATCTCATTTTAGGGTTTTTTTTTTTCTTTTCCATTCTTTGACTTACCCTTGTAAGGTAAACTAGAAATGCCTGCAGTTGAAATATGGCATTTAGCAAAGGAGGAAATGCTTTTAAAACCAGCATTAATTCATCACAACATCCTTGAGAATTTCTTGCTTGATTAAAAATGTACAGATCCCCAAATATACCTTGAATCTTTCCACTGTTTCCTAAGCCTAGAATATTTTTTCTACATATTTTTTTCTGCCTGTAAAAGTTCTATAAAACCTAGCTTAAATGGGTTTTCCCTCTTCAAATTTAGTCTCTCAGTCATAGCCATTGTCTTGAAGAATTAAATAATTCTAAATGGTTTATAGCAATCTATCTCCTACTTTTACTCAACAAATTATAAGTCATTTGAAAGTAGTCATTTACATTTATAGTCATTCAATAAGATACACCTTTCAAACATCAAAATTTGCCAAAGAGTAGAAACTAAATAAATATTTAGTTTTTGTTTTTGGTTGACTTAATTTTTTTTCTTTCAGTTTTATTGACACATAATTGGCATGTAGCAGTATATTTTTAAGTATGCAGGATAATGACTTACTCATAACATACTGCAAAATTATCACTATAGTAAGCCTTTTATGTGTATGTGTGTGTATCTTTTTCCTTATCCATTCATCAGTTAATGGACACTTAGTTTATTTCCAGGCCCTGTTATTGTTAAGAGGCGAGTTAACATGCAATTACAGGTATCTCTGATACAGTGGGTTTTTTCCTTCGTATATATACTCAGAAATGGAATTACTGAATAATATGGTAGTTCTATTTAAGTTTTTGAGGAACCTCTATAGAGTTTCCTATTAATAATACTTTTAACAAATAAAATCCCCAGTCAGCTTCATTTCATGCATATTTCTTATTCCAATTTGTACAGTCATCTCAGGTCATCTGATGCTATCAAAGGTCTGTATTTTTACAAGTAGTAGGATATTACTACATGTGGTTTATTGGAAATACAAGACAAATTAAAGATAATGTCACTTCCACTCAATAAATGCAAGCTTCTTTTCTGAGTATTATTGGATTAAGGATAAGAAGTCTGGTAAGTTTATTTGATCTCATTTTAGGGTTTTTTTTTTTCTTTTCCATTCTTTGACTTACCCTTGTAAGGTAAACTAGAAATGCCTGCAGTTGAAATATGGCATTTAGCAAAGGAGGAAATGCTTTTAAAACCAGCATTAATTCATCACAACATCCTTGAGAATTTCTTGCTTGATTAAAAATGTACAGATCCCCAAATATACCTTGAATCTTTCCACTGTTTCCTAAGCCTAGAATATTTTTTCTACATATTTTTTTCTGCCTGTAAAAGTTCTATAAAACCTAGCTTAAATGGGTTTTCCCTCTTCAAATTTAGTCTCTCAGTCATAGCCATTGTCTTGAAGAATTAAATAATTCTAAATGGTTTATAGCAATCTATCTCCTACTTTTACTCAACAAATTATAAGTCATTTGAAAGTAGTCATTTACATTTATAGTCATTCAATAAGATACACCTTTCAAACATCAAAATTTGCCCAAGAGTAGAAACTAAATAAATATTTAGTTTTTGTTTTTGGTTGACTTAATTTTTTTTCTTTCAGTTTTATTGACACATAATTGGCATGTAGCAGTATATTTTTAAGTATGCAGGATAATGACTTACTCATAACATACTGCAAAATTATCACTATAGTAAGCCTTTTATGTGTATGTGTGTGTATCTTTTTCCTTATCCATTCATCAGTTAATGGACACTTAGTTTATTTCCAGGCCCTGTTATTGTTAAGAGGCGAGTTAACATGCAATTACAGGTATCTCTGATACAGTGGGTTTTTTCCTTCGTATATATACTCAGAAATGGAATTACTGAATAATATGGTAGTTCTATTTAAGTTTTTGAGGAACCTCTATAGAGTTTCCTATTAATAATACTTTTAACAAATAAAATCCCCAGTCAGCTTCATTTCATGCATATTTCTTATTCCAATTTGTACAGTCATCTCAGGTCATCTGATGCTATCAAAGGTCTGTATTTTTACAAGTAGTAGGATATTACTACATGTGGTTTATTGGAAATACAAGACAAATTAAAAAGGAATAATGACTTAAAATTGTATTAATGTCATAATGCTAACTATTCACACGTAAGCACATTATATTCCTATGTCAATACTAGGTCAAAGGTTTATAGAAGTCAAAAGAAACAAAGAAAGAAAAGGAAGTTCTGTCCTTGCAGTATTTCAAAATTTTCTCACTTTACCTTCTTTCCCTCTTCCCTTGTTGACAGCAATTAGGACCTCATATCTATAATATCAGTAATATAAGAAAAAAAGAGAAGAGTGGCCTACTCAACCTGAACTTTAATTCAGAGTTATAAGGTCATAGCTTTTTTTGATTGTGAGTATTAGCATTTTAGGATATTTTTGCTTTACTGATAGTCACTGAAATGTTTTCAGTCAGATACTGAAATGTTTCCAGATTAATACAGCCTTCCTAACTTTTGACACCAAGAATGTATTTTGTATTTTTCCCCATGTCTAGCCCCTGTTCAGTAGATCATATTAATAAAATATTTTTCAATTATACATAAAATTCGGTGACATATCCAAGTAGAATTTTTTAATGGTAAAAAAGTAGTACAAATTAACAACTCTGTTAAATGTATCATGAAACGTAACACAATGGAAGGCAAAGAATATTAGCTCCTAGAAAAAAATATTAAACAAGATAAATTTGAATTCAATTTAAGCTGAATGAAAGTTAAGGGTATATAATAAAAGTTATAGTAACTCCCCCAATTATGTGAAAACCCCTCATAAACATACAGTATTAGGCCACCCACTATGATTTATTCTCAACTCTTCTTTACATTAGAAAATTTGTTCCTCTGCATTTCCTCACATATACTATTAAGTCCTGTTTTTGCCCTCGTATCATGACATTTAACATCATACTGTATCTTGTGTATAGGTGGCTCAGACGGTAAAGAATCTGCCTGCAATGCAGGAGACCTGAGCTCAATCTCTGGGTCTGGAAGATCCCCTGAAGAAGAGAATGCTGAGAATGCCATTCCAGTATTCTTGCCTGGAGAACCCCATGCACAGAGACTGTGGTAGGAAGAATAATGGTTCTCTACCCTCAAAAAAGATGTTCATGTCCTACTCTCTGAAACTTGTGAATATGTGCTGTTACATGGCTAGGGAGAATTAAAGATCATCTGTCATAAGTCTGGTGATCAGCTGACTGTAAAACGAGGAGATAATCCTGTATTATCTGGGTTGGCCAGATGTATTCACTAGGGACCCCTATGGGAAAGTGGACAAGGTATTCAAACGAGGAGCTTTTAAAACTTTCACAAGATTCAAAGGGAATATAACTGGTTTTAACCTAACAATACCAGTCTGAGATTCCTGATCTTTACCATCGTATGATTATAAATTAATCTTTTGTTTTAAGCCACTAAGATTTTGGCAATTTTTATAAAAGCAACAGAAAATTAATATGTTGATTGCATCCCACCTCTAGGCAGGTGGATTGGATTAGCTGATAGTTTTGCTATTCTAATAGTCTTTTTTTTGGTCACACTTTATCCCTAAATGAACTCTCCTGTGTCCAACTCTGGAGATATTTATTATCATTTACTAGTTTATCAGTCAAATACAAATAAATATTTACATTTATTCTGACTCAATTCTATTGTTGCTTATGTAAATGTTTATTATAATCCAGCAAATTCTTTTTAAAAAGTAGAGTTTTCCAGCATTGTTCTTTTCCTATCCAGCTGCAATTAATAAAAATTCAACAAGCGACACTATCAAATGATTTCCATACAAATCTAGCATTGGTTTATTGTTTAGTTTAAGCTCCTAGAAAAAAATATTAAACAAGATAAATTTGAATTCAATTTAAGCTGAATGAAAGTTAAGGGTATATAATAAAAGTTATAGTAACTCCCCCAATTATGTGAAAACCCCTCATAAACATACAGTATTAGGCCACCCACTATGATTTATTCTCAACTCTTCTTTACATTAGAAAATTTGTTCCTCTGCATTTCCTCACATATACTATTAAGTCCTGTTTTTGCCCTCGTATCATGACATTTAACATCATACTGTATCTTGTGTATAGGTGGCTCAGACGGTAAAGAATCTGCCTGCAATGCAGGAGACCTGAGCTCAATCTCTGGGTCTGGAAGATCCCCTGAAGAAGAGAATGCTGAGAATGCCATTCCAGTATTCTTGCCTGGAGAACCCCATGCACAGAGACTGTGGTAGGAAGAATAATGGTTCTCTACCCTCAAAAAAGATGTTCATGTCCTACTCTCTGAAACTTGTGAATATGTGCTGTTACATGGCTAGGGAGAATTAAAGATCATCTGTCATAAGTCTGGTGATCAGCTGACTGTAAAACGAGGAGATAATCCTGTATTATCTGGGTTGGCCAGATGTATCCACTAGGGACCCCTATGGGAAAGTGGACAAGGTATTCAAACGAGGAGCTTTTAAAACTTTCACAAGATTCAAAGGGAATATAACTGGTTTTAACCTAACAATACCAGTCTGAGATTCCTGATCTTTACCATCGTATGATTATAAATTAATCTTTTGTTTTAAGCCACTAAGATTTTGGCAATTTTTATAAAAGCAACAGAAAATTAATATGTTGATTGCATCCCACCTCTAGGCAGGTGGATTGGATTAGCTGATAGTTTTGCTATTCTAATAGTCTTTTTTTTGGTCACACTTTATCCCTAAATGAACTCTCCTGTGTCCAACTCTGGAGATATTTATTATCATTTACTAGTTTATCAGTCAAATACAAATAAATATTTACATTTATTCTGACTCAATTCTATTGTTGCTTATGTAAATGTTTATTATAATCCAGCAAATTCTTTTTTTAAAAAAAGTAGAGTTTTCCAGCATTGTTCTTTTCCTATCCAGCTGCAATTAATAAAAAATTCAACAAGCGACACTATCAAATGATTTCCATACAAATCTAGCATTGGTTTATGTTTAGTTTCCAATATCATGCTAATAACACATGAACTCATCTATTTTTTTTTTAATTTTGGCCTCTTTTATTGTTTATTTATTTATTTATTTTCATCCATCTTTTTTCTTCGGCCTGTGTGAGCCTCCCATTGCAGTGGCCTCTCTCATTACAAAGCACCAGCTCTGGGCGCATGCACTCCAGAGTGCTGACTCCTAATTGGATACACTGGTCCAGTCGCTACAAGACACGTGGGGTCTTCCCGGGGCCAGGGATGGAACCAGTGCTCCTTGCACTGCAAGGCAGGCTCTTTACCCACTGGACCACCAGGGAAGCCCTCTTATAAACTTTTCAAAGTAGCTATATATAAGAACTAACTTAATAACTAACTTAAAACTATAACAATTAAAAAGCGAAGAGGAGTTTTTATGTAAATTAACGCTATATCCAACTTTCTATGCAATGTTGCCAATGTTAACAAAAATAGAAACAAATGAAAACAAATGAAATGTGCAAATAGGCTTATACCCATAGAGAGAAGATGGAAAATTTCAATGGAAAGAACTGTTTGAAAATAGCAAACCAATCATGACGTTGGAAAACTCAAAACTGGGCAGATTATTTGATGCTTAAGCATGAATATTTTAGTATCAGCAAGCTTAAGAGCTTCTCAGCATTTTTCTAGTGTATTTGTTTTAATCTGATTTTGAAGATTTCCTTGGAGCAGAAAATATACAATTTTCATTGTCAAATAACTATAATGTGTAATATATATATATATATATAAAATACATTGTTAAATATTTAGACAGATCGGCAGACATTTTGTATGTTAATTATATGTCTGGATTGCTCTATTATCTTATTTCTAAAGAAAAACAGCTATCTATATTTTAGAATTTGTTGCATTAATGACTGTACCAGGAAAAATCTACTCTGCTTTGCTTGTACTCACAAGGAAAAAAATATATACTCTGCTTTGAAAATAAACCACCACTGACCAATGAAAAGTAGAAAAAATAAAGAATAAAACAATTAAAATTTTCCTGTGGTTATGAGAGTTGAAATTTTGATTTTTGAAATATTTTCTATACCCTGCATAGAGGAGAATGTTTTTTTTAATCAAAATGAAAATTTTAGTTGCTTATACTTGCAATTATATCTACAATCTGTGACACTTTTGTGTTCTGGTTCACTATAGCAAGTATGAAATAAGTCAAGACCTTCTGAACTTTCATGAAATGCAAACAATTTTGCATGAGATAGTAAGCTCATTCTGACTTCTAGTAAACTACTGCTTTTCAACTTCACAAAAAAATTTCCCAATGTTTTATGGTGGGCAAATTCAAATTCTTTGGAATAGATCCTGTTTTTTGTTTTCTCAAAATTCTTCTCCCAAAGTATCCCATGCATTTAAATATTGTGTGTGGGGGAGAAGTTAAATGATCCTATTAATAGACCCAGTATAATGCTTATAATTATAAAATATATAGCTAGTACCAAATAATATATATATTTTTTAAACCTTTATTTTACTTTTAACTTTTACAGAGTTTTGTTGTTTACAGATATGTATGTTCTCAGATTAGTCAAATGTATATCCCCTCCTTCCCTCCCCTCCCGACCATCACACAGCACCCCTGAAGGATCCCCTTTTCTCACAGAGCAATGACTAGAGCTATTTTCTTCACTTATGGTAGTACAGGCCTTCATGCTGACAATACTGTACCTTAATTCTTAAAAATAACTCGTTGTGATAACCTAATTCTAAAATGAGGATGGAAAGATTAGTGTAGAGGACTTCTTCCACACCCAGGGTTAATTAATATTATTAGACAAACATCTGGCCTTATCCTTCCAGGGAGGTTATTTGACTATTTCCTTATCTATTAAATTATAATATTCCTTTGGAAATAATAAGCACATGTGAAAAACTGGATTAATTTGATAAAGGTGGGAGAGAAAAATCTCAGATTCAGATTTGACATGAGAAAGTATGGTTGAAGATAAAGCCTTGAAAATGTATATCTTTTTCTGTTTGGCCTTTGCATCATTTGTGATCAGTGCTCTACTAACCTGAGTTAATTCCTGTTTTGTACTTTGCATTCTATGTGCAAACATTAACTGTTGATACCCAGGCTAAGTCACAGGAGGGTATTTGACCTATTCATAAGGAACTGAATGCAATAATATTTCAGTAGAAATAAACCCATCTCCCTTTGCATTAATAAAATTCCATAGAAAAACTGAAAATTACATGATGACACTTGTATACTATCAAACACTGTTTTTGATAACAGTATAGATACTCTGCAAACAAGAAGGACAATAATGCTCTAAGGATTTTAAATTTTAAAGGAAAACATTATAAAATCTGAAAATAATAAATCTAAAAATGAACCATATTTATAAGTGTATAATATGAAATAAACTTTTCTTTAAGCCTTCCATTATTTTATATTACTTTTAGAAAAGAATGAGTCCCTTTTTAGCACATACTCTCCAACTCTTGGCATCATTTATCCTTTTTGAAAAAGATTCTTTTTCATTGAAGTTTTGATTTGCATGTACCTGATAATTAGTGATGCTGAGCTCCTTTTCATGTAAGTGTTGGCCTTTTTTTCTTTTGAGGAAACAAATGACTATTCAGGTGTTTTGCCCATTTTTAAATCAGATCATTTGTCTTTTAATTATTGAGTTGCAGGAGTTCCTTATATGTTTTGGATGTTAATTGTTTCTTTGGTATATGGACTGCAAACATTTTCTCCCACTGTGGATGTTGTTTTTTCATTTTGCCCACAGTTACCAACTGCAGACTGGCTCAGTGGTAAAGAATCTGCCAGTGCAAGAGGTATCTTTCCATTTCTGGACTGTAAAGATGCCCTGGAGAAGGAAATGGCAACCAATTGTAGTATTCTTGCCTGGAGAATCCCATGGACAGAGAAGCTTGGTGGGCTACTGTCCATGGGGTTGCAAAAAGTCAGATTCAATTTAGTAACTAAATATCAACAACAAAGAGAATTTTTTAGTTAGATCAAATGTTTCACCCTAACTATTTTTTTGTGCCTTGGATAGGCATTCCAAAGGTGACCATGGAGGGTCTTGCCTAAGCAATGGAGAAGCACTCCTGGAACAATTTGGAAGTTATCATGAGTGAGACATGACTGGTACTGAAAAGTATCTATTGAAAAAGTATTGTTCATACAAACGATCCAACTTTTCTGATTATGTGTGGAGACATCTTCCTGGAAGTATAATTACTTGGTCTTTACGGGACTAATCATTATTGGTTGAATGCCAGACATCTGTGCTTGACAATAGAAAATAAAGTAATATTACTATTATTCATTCCCAGAAATGAGTATACATTGTTTTCTGTGGGTTTTCAGTCATTGAGAACCTGATTCTGGTTTGGCATTTGTGCTTGCTGCAGTTACTCTCAGTAAACCACAACCTTAAATTCCTTAGTGTTGCATCACTGTTAGATAACATCACGAACTCAACCACAGGAGTTTGAACAAACTCTGGGAAAGGGAAGCCTAGTGTGCTGCAGTCCATGGGGTCATAAAGAGTTGGATATGACTGAACAACAACAGTGTTGCCTTGTGGTTATATTGAGGCTGATTTTTACAAATATTTTCTTCATACACAGTTTGTGTCTTCTTTTTCACCTACAACTCAGAGTATGGATCCCCTTGCTCTTCTCCTTCTTTCGTAGTCAGCTGCAGTTCTTTATGTCTCTTCTCCCAGCAAAAAGCGTGTCTTAGTGTATGTCCTAATTCTAGCTGCAGAGTGCCAGTGTCCTGTTGGTAACAGGGTTCAGTACTCTTCCCACTGCCCCGTGAGGCTTTTTTCCACAAGGGAGCTGGGAAAACAAGGTCTGCCTCACCTCAAGCTCTCTCTACAGCAGTTGCTGTTCTTCTTCTGGAGTCCTGAACCCCAAGGGAAACATTCTCCAGTCTCTCATCTTGTGTGTGTGCGTGTAGAGAGATTTGTAGAGAAGAGAACAAGCATGAATTCCCCTGGTATATGTAGCTCGTGAAATTTTGTAAGCTTATACCAGCCCAGATTCTGTCTATGGCAATTGGTTAAACATTTTAGCTGATTTCTTCTAACTGAATTTATTGGCATCTGATATAAATATTGTATATATATTTAAGAACTGGAATACACTTAAAATCATCTACCTCCACCTTGTCATTTCATAGATGGGCCTTTAAACCTCACTATAATAAACTGACTTAAATCTAAGGTATAGGTCTAGCTGTAGTTACCTAAATCCAATGTTTTTCCATTTTTTCCCCATGATATAGATGTTTATAAGGAAAATGTGTCCATTTTTCTTTACATTTACATTCCTAGTATCTAGAAATATGTCATCCATGTAATACATACTCTATTAACATCTCCTTAATAAGTGTTTAATTATAACAAATATACTTACTCATCATTCAGTACCACACTCAAAACAAAAAATTATGAAACTCAAAGAACAAACTAGAATAAATTAAAAAGGGAAAGCATACAACAGATATTATTTTCTGGTTTATGTGCAGAAAAGTTCAATTGTCTATATAATGTAAGTATTATTGCTTCCATTCCTAATTCATCTGCTAGGATCTCTATTCTATGAAAGGACATTCAATTCTTTGTTTTTATGTATCCCTTTAGAGTTATTAAAATAAAAATACTCCCCAGAGAGGAATGAATCATAAAAACCTAGTTTACACTGATTGCATTTATTGGATACAGTAGGGAAAAAAAAGCAAGGGTATTGCTCGTTATTGGGATTGGAAAACTGAAACATGAGTGACATTTTATTGAATATATAAAATAATTACTACTTTGTATGCATTTTTAAAATTTTGGCCTCTTTTTTAATTGGTCTTTCATTTTTTTATTTATTTTTGTCCCTCTTTGTTCTTTTTTTTTTTTAAATTCTTTATTTTAAAAGTTTTACAGAGTTTTGTTGTTCACAGACATGTATGTTCCCAGATCAGTCATATGCATATCCCTGGTCCTCCCCCTCCCAGTTCCCCCCCTCCCACACCTCCAGACCATCGTCCCATGCCACTGTGAGCACTCCCTATTCCCTTAGCACAATGACAATAGCTATCTTTTCCACACATGACAGTATAGTTTTCCATGTTACTCCCTGTATGCCTCTCCCTCCCTATTTCTTTCCCATAATGTCCCTATGTCTATGCTCTGTCTGTTTTTCCATGAGTTCACTGTGTGTGTTATCAAGACCGTCCTACTAGATTCCATATATGTGTGTTAGTATACTGTATTTGTCTTTCTCTTTTTGACTTACTTCACTTTTTATGATAGGTTCTAGAGCCAGCCACCTCATTAGGATTGAGTCTTCTGCATTTCTTTTAACAGCTGTGTAGTATTCCATTGTATATATGTATCAGAGCTTCTGTATCCATTCATTCGTCGATGGACATCTAGGTTGCTTCCATGTTCTGGCTATTGTATAGAGAGCTGCAATGAACTTTGGGGTACAGGTGCTTCTTTCAGTTTTGATTTCATCAGAATATAAGCCTAATAGTGGGATTGCTGGGTCATAGGGTGCTGCTACTTTTCATTTTTTAAGGAATTTCCATACTCTCTTCCATAGAGGCTATATCAGTTTACATTCCCACCAGCAATGCAAGGGGGTCCTCTTTGTTCTTTTTGCCTTTGTGGGCCTCCCATTACAGTGGGCTCTCTCTCGTTGCAGAGCACCGGATCTGGACGCATGTGCTCCAGAGCGCTGGCTCCTAATTGGACACACCAGTCCAGCTGCTCTGCAGCATGTGGGATCTTCCCAGGCTGGGGATTGAACTGGCACCCCTTGCACTGCAAGGCAAACTCTTTACCCACTAGACCACCAGGGAAACCCTTTGTGTGCGTTTTTAATGTTAAAAAAATTGACCAAGTTCTCTTCTTTTTCCAAAAGAAGAAAAAACTGATCCTCAGAAATGTTTGCCAACTTGCCCTTGTTGCCACATGAAATTAATGAATGAGCTGAAATCACAGTCCCCTCCACTATCTTGTACTTTTTAACTCTTCTAAAATGCCTAATTCTAAAATTCCTAAGGTCAGGAATACGATAATGTAGACAAGGAAGTACAGAGACTGGAGTTAGAAAATTATTCTTTGTCACTGTGCCAAACAGGAATTTAAAAAGGAAAAAATAACTTAAGATGAATGAAGATATAAGTATATATCTTTAAATTCTGACAGGTGGAGAAGGTCTTTATTCTCTTTGGATTAATTTGAAGTACAAAAGTGAAAATCGGGTTATCATCACCTTGTTTAACTTTCATGAATTCATATGTATTTTAAAAAGAAAGCACTCAGAAAGGAGTTTTAATAAACAGGTGACCACTTTATATTTATGTGTTCACTTCTTGTGGTTACAAAAATATTTAGCTTGGCCATTCATAGGTTTTTTAAAAACTTGACCCAGCACAATTTATGATGGTCTATATCATGTATCTGCATTTCTTTTAACAGCTGTGTAGTATTCCATTGTATATATGTATCAGAGCTTCTGTATCCATTCATTCGTCGATGGACATCTAGGTTGCTTCCATGTTCTGGCTATTGTATAGAGAGCTGCAATGAACTTTGGGGTACAGGTGCTTCTTTCAGTTTTGATTTCATCAGAATATAAGCCTAATAGTGGGATTGCTGGGTCATAGGGTGCTGCTACTTTTCATTTTTTAAGGAATTTCCATACTCTCTTCCATAGAGGCTATATCAGTTTACATTCCCACCAGCAATGCAAGGGGGTCCTCTTTGTTCTTTTTGCCTTTGTGGGCCTCCCATTACAGTGGGCTCTCTCTCGTTGCAGAGCACCGGATCTGGACGCATGTGCTCCAGAGCGCTGGCTCCTAATTGGACACACCAGTCCAGCTGCTCTGCAGCATGTGGGATCTTCCCAGGCTGGGGATTGAACTGGCACCCCTTGCACTGCAAGGCAAACTCTTTACCCACTAGACCACCAGGGAAACCCTTTGTGTGCGTTTTTAATGTTAAAAAAATTGACCAAGTTCTCTTCTTTTTCCAAAAGAAGAAAAAACTGATCCTCAGAAATGTTTGCCAACTTGCCCTTGTTGCCACATGAAATTAATGAATGAGCTGAAATCACAGTCCCCTCCACTATCTTGTACTTTTTAACTCTTCTAAAATGCCTAATTCTAAAATTCCTAAGGTCAGGAATACGATAATGTAGACAAGGAAGTACAGAGACTGGAGTTAGAAAATTATTCTTTGTCACTGTGCCAAACAGGAATTTAAAAAGGAAAAAATAACTTAAGATGAATGAAGATATAAGTATATATCTTTAAATTCTGACAGGTGGAGAAGGTCTTTATTCTCTTTGGATTAATTTGAAGTACAAAAGTGAAAATCGGGTTATCATCACCTTGTTTAACTTTCATGAATTCATATGTATTTTAAAAAGAAAGCACTCAGAAAGGAGTTTTAATAAACAGGTGACCACTTTATATTTATGTGTTCACTTCTTGTGGTTACAAAAATATTTAGCTTGGCCATTCATAGGTTTTTTAAAAACTTGACCTAGCACAATTTTTAAGATATTCAAATTCTTTTTCCTTCTGTTTAAAAAAATACATATTCATAGAAAATAAAACTACAAAATGGATTTTGTAAAATAAGACAAAAATAGACCTCTCTCATTTTTTATCTTTTGAATAAACCAGCTTTGCTACATTCCTTCTTTTCATATAAAGGGATGAAGTAGTGAATTGTTCATCATTTTCATGCACTGTGACTATTAATATTCTTTAATTATCCTGTTAATCAGTGTAAATGTCACTTGTTACAATATTCATATACTACACCTATGTCATCCATTAGTTCAATTAATTAAAAACTCAGGGTTATTTATTGATTCATAAAATAACTGGATACAGTTCCTACACCTCTATAAAATTTGCTGAATTTTGTATCTGAGCTTGCTTTTACTTGCCTACTCTCAAGTCGGAAAATTCCAGATATTTTGACATTCTTATTCTTTATTTCACCTTGTTTGTCATCATTTTAAAGATGTAATAGCCTTGTATAGATAAGTAAAATAGGAAACACCAATGAACAAAACAAAGTCATGCTTTCATTGAACTTGCAATTTAGGGGAAGAAGATAGACGATTACAAGAAATGGAGCCAATGAGTAAATTTTGACTTGAAAGGTAATTATTTATATGGTAAATATAGGGGAGGATAAAGAGAGAAACAATATAAGCAACTCTAATAAGATGATCAGGAAAGAAATAGAAATGAGACTACTGTTGCCTTCATGGGTAGGAATACTTTGTCAGAGACTGGAGTTAGAAAATTATTCTTTGTCACTGTGCCAAACAGGAATTTAAAAAGGAAAAAATAACTTAAGATGAATGAAGATATAAGTATATATCTTTAAATTCTGACAGGTGGAGAAGGTCTTTATTCTCTTTGGATTAATTTGAAGTACAAAAGTGAAAATCGGGTTATCATCACCTTGTTTAACTTTCATGAATTCATATGTATTTTAAAAAGAAAGCACTCAGAAAGGAGTTTTAATAAACAGGTGACCACTTTATATTTATGTGTTCACTTCTTGTGGTTACAAAAATATTTAGCTTGGCCATTCATAGGTTTTTTAAAAACTTGACCTAGCACAATTTTTAAGATATTCAAATTCTTTTTCCTTCTGTTTAAAAAAATACATATTCATAGAAAATAAAACTACAAAATGGATTTTGTAAAATAAGACAAAAATAGACCTCTCTCATTTTTATCTTTTGAATAAACCAGCTTTGCTACATTCCTTCTTTTCATATAAAGGGATGAAGTAGTGAATTGTTCATCATTTTCATGCACTGTGACTATTAATATTCTTTAATTATCCTGTTAATCAGTGTAAATGTCACTTGTTACAATATTCATATACTACACCTATGTCATCCATTAGTTCAATTAATTAAAAACTCAGGGTTATTTATTGATTCATAAAATAACTGGATACAGTTCCTACACCTCTATAAAATTTGCTGAATTTTGTATCTGAGCTTGCTTTTACTTGCCTACTCTCAAGTCGGAAAATTCCAGATATTTTGACATTCTTATTCTTTATTTCACCTTGTTTGTCATCATTTTAAAGATGTAATAGCCTTGTATAGATAAGTAAAATAGGAAACACCAATGAACAAAACAAAGTCATGCTTTCATTGAACTTGCAATTTAGGGGAAGAAGATAGACGATTACAAGAAATGGAGCCAATGAGTAAATTTTGACTTGAAAGGTAATTATTTATATGGTAAATATAGGGGAGGATAAAGAGAGAAACAATATAAGCAACTCTAATAAGATGATCAGGAAAGAAATAGAAATGAGACTACTGTTGCCTTCATGGGTTTTTGGTAAACTCTAATTCTCAGTTTCCAAATATTCTTTCACTCTTTTGATCCTTAGTGAGAATCTCATGAATATATTTAGGGTATTAGAAAAAATATTTAGAAGCTTAATTCATTGATGCTTCTGTTTCAAATCTGGTCCAAACCCACAAGAAAAGGAATTATTATCCCCAGCAACCAGTTCAAACTAGAGAAAAAGGAGAAATGCAAGGAGAAAACAAAAGTAAAATTTAAATAAATAATTTTATGTTAAAATTTCTTTACTCTGAAGGAGTAACATGAACTCAGAGTAGACGTGAGACATATACCTATATAGAGACAATTACTACTCTGTTTTATCAGGTCTGTAGTTTTTAATACATTATCTTATAGATAAGTGATAGACCAGTAATAAAATATGAATCATTCTGATTTTATATAATTTTATTTCAAACTAGGAAGACAAATAACATGATTTGTCATGTCTTAGAGACTTTCCTGGTGGCTCAGATAGTAAAGAATCTGCCTGCCATTGCAGAAGATATAGGTTTGATCCCTATGTCTGGAATATTCCCTGGAGAAGGGAGTGGCTACTCCAGTATTCTTTCCTGGAGATTTCCATGGACAGAGGAGCCTAGTGAGTTGCAGTCTATGGGGTTGCAAAGAATCTGACATGACTGAGCAACTAACACAGAGACTTCCAAAGATTCAGTTTTAAAATTGTTGCCTATTCAAATAACTGTTCTGCCCTAGAAATTAGACAGAATACTTAAATAATGTGGATTTGAGTTTATTCAAAATTAAAATGAATAAAACCTGTTTTTCCGCATTTTATGCCAACAATGAAAATAATTTTTAAAGTTGCATTTTATTTCTCAGAATATACTGTATCTCTTTGACTACCTTTTAATATTTTATTCAAATTATAAAACTAGTGTATTTTATTCCTTATAAATTATATAGTAACTATAGTCTCATATAATATTATTTAGCTGTCTCATAGTCAGATGAACAGATGTTTTAACTATGACACTTGATTATCTATTTTCTCCTTAAATTCATCCAGGGGACATTTTTATTTTTGAGAAATTAACAGAAAAGTAATTGTATGTTTTGCTGATATGCTAATAATTTTCCAGTTACCTGCAAATTATGAACTAGTATGAAATCCTGCTATATCGTATAATATTTACTTTGGATTTTTCTGGTCATACAGATTTTATCTGGTGGATGAGAATTCACCCAGCAAGGCAGGGGACGCAGGTTCAATCCCAGGTCCAGGAAGATTCCACATGCTGCAGCCATGTGGATCTAGCTAATTAACTAAGCCAGTGTGCAGCAACTACCGAAGAACTTGTGCTCTGCAACAAGATAAGCCATTGCATTAAGAAGTCCATGTACTGTAAGGAAGAGTAGCCTCCAATTGTGGCAACTAGGGAAAGCCCACATGCAGCAACAAAGACCCAGTGCAACCAAAGATAAATAAATAAACAGTGAAAGTCACTCAAGTCGTGTTCAAATCATTCTGTATGGTTTGGACTACAATCCCATGGCCTGTAGACTGCAAGGTATTTCTCCAAAGAATTCTCCAGGAAAGAATACTGGAGTGGGTAGCCATTCCCTTCTCCAGCAGATCTTCCCAACCCTGGATCAGATTCAGGTCTCCTGCATTGCAGGCAGATTCTTTACTCTCTGAGCCACCAGGGGGGGGATCCAAATAGATAAATAAATAACTTAAGAAACAGGTTCTTTGTAGTATTTGAACAAAAGAGGGATTTTGATTGTTTCAGTTTTACTAAAGTACTCCATCTTTTCTAAAATCATCTAGAAATGTAGTCATACATCACTTATACATCACTTGTACTCTTAAAATTTCTTCCAAAGTATACTACAGCTATATGAAAACATAAGTCATCAATTGTTTCTATTATGTGGAAAGAAAGAAGCAGTATGTGAATGTTGGAAATTTACTAAGGGTTTTTTGTTCTCCTACCTCTTGCTGAATATGCCAAGAATATAAGATCCTGACAGCTCTTTACCTACACCATTTCTCAGGGCTGTCTTTGCAGCAGGCAACCTTGAGGGATGAGGGACAATTTAAATTTATAATTAAACTAGTGTATTTTATTCCTTATAAATTATATAGTAACTATAGTCTCATATAATATTATTTAGCTGTCTCATAGTCAGATGAACAGATGTTTTAACTATGACACTTGATTATCTATTTTCTCCTTAAATTCATCCAGGGGACATTTTTATTTTTGAGAAATTAACAGAAAAGTAATTGTATGTTTTGCTGATATGCTAATAATTTTCCAGTTACCTGCAAATTATGAACTAGTATGAAATCCTGCTATATCGTATAATATTTACTTTGGATTTTTCTGGTCATACAGATTTTATCTGGTGGATGAGAATTCACCCAGCAAGGCAGGGGACGCAGGTTCAATCCCAGGTCCAGGAAGATTCCACATGCTGCAGCCATGTGGATCTAGCTAATTAACTAAGCCAGTGTGCAGCAACTACCGAAGAACTTGTGCTCTGCAACAAGATAAGCCATTGCATTAAGAAGTCCATGTACTGTAAGGAAGAGTAGC
Source organism: Tragulus kanchil (assembly GCA_022376925.1). Classification (NCBI taxonomy): domain Eukaryota; kingdom Metazoa; phylum Chordata; class Mammalia; order Artiodactyla; family Tragulidae; genus Tragulus; species Tragulus kanchil. The sequence goes on from JAIOJX010000028.1 coordinate 127,744,687, forward strand.
CTCCAATTGTGGCAACTAGGAAAGCCCACATGCAGCAACAAAGACCCAGTGCAACCAAAGATAAATAAATAAACAGTGAAAGTCACTCAAGTCGTGTTCAAATCATTCTGTATGGTTTGGACTACAATCCCATGGCCTGTAGACTGCAAGGTATTTCTCTCCAAAGAATTCTCCAGGAAAGAATACTGGAGTGGGTAGCCATTCCCTTCTCCAGCAGATCTTCCCAACCCTGGATCAGATTCAGGTCTCCTGCATTGCAGGCAGATTCTTTACTCTCTGAGCCACCAGGGGGGGGGATCCAAATAGATAAATAAATAACTTAAGAAACAGGTTCTTTGTAGTATTTGAACAAAAGAGGGATTTTGATTGTTTCAGTTTTACTAAAGTACTCCATCTTTTCTAAAATCATCTAGAAATGTAGTCATACATCACTTATACATCACTTGTACTCTTAAAATTTCTTCCAAAGTATACTACAGCTATATGAAAACATAAGTCATCAATTGTTTCTATTATGTGGAAAGAAAGAAGCAGTATGTGAATGTTGGAAATTTACTAAGGGTTTTTTGTTCTCCTACCTCTTGCTGAATATGCCAAGAATATAAGATCCTGACAGCTCTTTACCTACACCATTTCTCAGGGCTGTCTTTGCAGCAGGCAACCTTGAGGGATGAGGGACAAAGAGTAGGTTCACTTCTTGATACAAAACCAACAGATTCCCCAAGGTCTATATTCCTACACTGTGAAGAAACCAGCTAAATATACAGCACGAATGCTGAACCTCTCAGATGCTTTTCAGAATTCATTCATATAATACATTAATATTCACAAATACAAAAGGAAACTGTCCTAATAACTGCACAACATGAAAAATATATCTCTTTAACTTTTATTTCCATATGGTCGTTTGTCAGATAAAATTGTATTATTATTAATTTTTTTAATCACTGAGGTATACCAACTACTTTAGAAATCTATTCTCTTTTAAAGCATTATGTTAGGGTGGTAACATTTGATGTACTTGGCTTCCCAGGTGGCTCAGTGACAAAGAATCTGCCTTCCAGTGTAGGAGACTCAGGAGACCAGGGTTTGATGCCTCAGTAGGAGGATGCCTTGGAGGGGCAAGTGACAATCCACTCCAGTATTCTTGCCTAGAAAATCCCATGGACACAGGAGCCTGGTGGGATACCAACAGGCGTGGCAAAATGTCGAAAATAACTAAGCAACTGAGTAAACATGCATTCTATGCAGTAATACCAAAGCATTTGAGAAATCATTCTGTAGAAAGTTGTCTTTAGTACTATGACCCTATGATAGTTAATCTAATGTAAATTTTCACTTGACAGTATCCTACTTAGTAGTCAGAAAATAATTAAAGTCAAGTTCCTCACTTGAAAATAATTACAAGGAAATGCTGCCAAAATAAATTGAAATATTCACTTTGGTCTGCTGTTTGATATGTCTGAAATGAAATAGCTTATTAACTAAGAAAGAAAAATTAAATTTATTTTTACAAAAGGTATCTGGAGCACTTAGTTTTTTTCTAATCCATACTGCTTTAACTATTTTCTTTTGAAGATGCACTGAGCTTCTTTAATTGGGAGATAGCCCATAGAGGCAGCTTGCTTTAAATTCACGCTTTTCTCTCCCAGCCAAATTGATTTTTGGTGTTTATAGCCACAGTTCGTAATATTAGTAACCATGGATTGACTTTAACTATTTTATAGTCATTATTGTATTTTCTTTTTCTGTAATGATTATAAATACAGAATAACTCATTTTAAATACTTTACTGAGGACAGAAGGATCTGCTATAAAATAAGAGAGGATAAGTTGGAGGAAATAAAAAAAATAAGAAGAATATTGCCTGACAACTTTAATAGCATGCTAATAATAATCATTGAAACAACAACTTATATTTTGAGTAAACAAAGACATAAACTCTCAAATTTTAGAACCCCAACAAGAGCAAGCAAGCATCTTATAGTTAGGATGTTTATGCTTTTAAATCCTAATATTGCAACTGAAGGACAATTAAGTAACAAAAATCACTACAGAAGAAAACACTCTTGCTCAATAAAGATAATCTCTTGGACAGTGTGAAGCCAGGAAATGCTAATATTACCCACATAAATTTCAAGAGGCCAATGAAATCATACGCCACCTGTCATTTTGGACTTTGCACATTTTACTGGAATTTTCTCTGCTAAATGATGTATAATAAGGACAGAAATAAATTTAGTATGTCTCTAGGTCATTAACAGTAAGTAACACAAGCAGAAATGTTACATTGGTGAGCTGAGAACCATAAGCATTTTAAAAATAACCCAGAGAACCTAAAAATCCAGCTATAGTGGGACGTTTACATGTTAGCATTCTAATACTGGAGCCCAAAATGCCTTGGGTGGTGAAACAAGCCACTTTTCTTCTATCAGTCAGAATATAGACAAAGAATGTGTGGAATTTGCAGGTTTGGATAGATAGGTGGGGATAAATGGAGACAGGGAGAGAAATGGCAAGACTTTCAGTAATTAAAATAGTAGATTGGGAGAGAGAGGAGTTGTGACAATAAAGATAGAATATGTTTTTGGAATACAATGTTAGTATTTTTAACCAGTTATTATTGTCTTAACCCTAGCACTAACTTCTCACATTTAGTACAGATTTCTGATAACATTAGAAAGCATGGGTAATAGTGCAGAGTGCCGTTGTATTTGAGACAAATTGCGTTTATAATTATTTGAGCATATCTCAAGATATGCCTAAAGCAATGCAGACATAGTTGATATGCTATGAATAGTAAAAAGCTAAATTCATAATTAAAAAATAAGTTATTAAGACTGTCCACACAATAAATAATTTCTATAATTATTACAGTAGAATCAAGGATGATAATTTGTGGGGATGTTTGTAGCCCTTACTACAATTGTAATAAGAAGTCTTCTAAGAATATGTATTTACTATTAAAGTTTCTGACTCTATCACATGGAGTGCTCCATCAATATTTGTTAGATGAATATTATTGAGTAAACAAAGACATAAACTCTCAAATTTTAGAACCCCAACAAGAGCAAGCAAGCATCTTATAGTTAGGATGTTTATGCTTTTAAATCCTAATATTGCAACTGAAGGACAATTAAGTAACAAAAATCACTACAGAAGAAAACACTCTTGCTCAATAAAGATAATCTCTTGGACAGTGTGAAGCCAGGAAATGCTAATATTACCCACATAAATTTCAAGAGGCCAATGAAATCATACGCCACCTGTCATTTTGGACTTTGCACATTTTACTGGAATTTTCTCTGCTAAATGATGTATAATAAGGACAGAAATAAATTTAGTATGTCTCTAGGTCATTAACAGTAAGTAACACAAGCAGAAATGTTACATTGGTGAGCTGAGAACCATAAGCATTTTAAAAATAACCCAGAGAACCTAAAAATCCAGCTATAGTGGGACGTTTACATGTTAGCATTCTAATACTGGAGCCCAAAATGCCTTGGGTGGTGAAACAAGCCACTTTTCTTCTATCAGTCAGAATATAGACAAAGAATGTGTGGAATTTGCAGGTTTGGATAGATAGGTGGGGATAAATGGAGACAGGGAGAGAAATGGCAAGACTTTCAGTAATTAAAATAGTAGATTGGGAGAGAGAGGAGTTGTGACAATAAAGATAGAATATGTTTTTGGAATACAATGTTAGTATTTTTAACCAGTTATTATTGTCTTAACCCTAGCACTAACTTCTCACATTTAGTACAGATTTCTGATAACATTAGAAAGCATGGGTAATAGTGCAGAGTGCCGTTGTATTTGAGACAAATTGCGTTTATAATTATTTGAGCATATCTCAAGATATGCCTAAAGCAATGCAGACATAGTTGATATGCTATGAATAGTAAAAAGCTAAATTCATAATTAAAAAATAAGTTATTAAGACTGTCCACACAATAAATAATTTCTATAATTATTACAGTAGAATCAAGGATGATAATTTGTGGGGATGTTTGTAGCCCTTACTACAATTGTAATAAGAAGTCTTCTAAGAATATGTATTTACTATTAAAGTTTCTGACTCTATCACATGGAGTGCTCCATCAATATTTGTTAGATGAATATTATTGAGTATAGACCTGCGTAGAGTGAAGAAGCATGTAGGGAATCCATAAGAAAAGAACGCAAAATCAAAGAAATTTGGCTTCTGGACACATCAGTCCTAGATGTCATCAGTGTCTCATTGGAAGGCTAAGTTCTCCACAGATTTTTTGATTTTGAAACATAGGAAATGGGTCAGGGAACAATCTTTGAAAGAATCACATAGCCTGAGGATATATTTGAAAGAATGACATAGCCTGAGGATCCTGCATGCTGCAACTGAGACCCAACTCAGATAAATAAATACATAAAATAGTTGAATAAATAAATAGTTCATAACTTAAAGTTATTACATTTGCCCTCCTCAAATATATGTATAGGAAGAAAAATACTGTACTAGTTTCCAGGCACTGATGTAACAAATTACCATGACCTTAGTGATTTCAAATAATAGAAATTTATTATTTTACATTCTTTTTTTTTTTTAAAGGCACAAACACATCCTCTGGGTTTTTATTACATAAGAAACTGAAAATAATAGAGATGTCCAACATTTAAAAAAGGAATTGACTGTGCAATTTTAAAAGGTCACTAAAATCCTGTTTAGAAATATTCTGGACACAAGAATATATTAATATACTACTGTTAATGGGAAAGCAAGATACACGGTAACTCCAACCACACAAAATTTGTGCTTTCAAAAAGTCTTAAGGATCCCTCCAGAATGGAATTATGTAATTGAATCGCTCATAATTCCTCTGTGGTAGTACACGTTTCTGATAACATTAGAAATCATGGGTAATAGTGCAGAGTGCTCTTGTATTTGAGACAAATTGCGTTTATAATTATTTGAGCATATCTCAAGATATGCCTAAAGCAATGCAGACATAGTTGATATGCTATGAATAGTAAAAAGCTAAATTCATAATTAAAAAATAAGTTATTAAGACTGTCCACACAATAAATAATTTCTATAATTATTACAGTAGAATCAAGGATGATAATTTGTGGGGATGTTTGTAGCCCTTACTACAATTGTAATAAGAAGTCTTCTAAGAATATGTATTTACTATTAAAGTTTCTGACTCTATCACATGGAGTGCTTCATCAATATTTGTTAGATGAATATTATTGAGTATAGACCTGCGTAGAGTGAAGAAGCATGTAGGGAATCCATAAGAAAAGAACGCAAAATCAAAGAAATTTGGCTTCTGGACACATCAGTCCTAGATGTCATCAGTGTCTCATTGGAAGGCTAAGTTCTCCACAGATTTTTTGATTTTGAAACATAGGAAATGGGTCAGGGAACAATCTTTGAAAGAATCACATAGCCTGAGGATATATTTGAAAGAATGACATAGCCTGAGGATCCTGCATGCTGCAACTGAGACCCAACTCAGATAAATAAATACATAAAATAGTTGAATAAATAAATAGTTCATAACTTAAAGTTATTACATTTGCCCTCCTCAAATATATGTATAGGAAGAAAAATACTGTACTAGTTTCCAGGCACTGATGTAACAAATTACCATGACCTTAGTGATTTCAAATAATAGAAATTTATTATTTTACATTCTTTTTTTTTTAAAGGCACAAACACATCCTCTGGGTTTTTATTACATAAGAAACTGAAAATAATAGAGATGTCCAACATTTAAAAAAGGAATTGACTGTGCAATTTTAAAAGGTCACTAAAATCCTGTTTAGAAATATTCTGGACACAAGAATATATTAATATACTACTGTTAATGGGAAAGCAAGATACACGGTAACTCCAACCACACAAAATTTGTGCTTTCAAAAAGTCTTAAGGATCCCTCCAGAATGGAATTATGTAATTGAATCGCTCATAATTCCCTCTGTGGTGGAATTATGAGTGATTTTTTTTTCTTTATTTTAAAGATTTTACAGAGTTTTGTTGTTCACCGACAGGTATGTACCTAGATCATTCATATGCATATCCCTGGACTCCCCCCCCAACCCAGTTCCCCCCCTCCCACACCTCCAGACCATCACCCCAAGTGATTGTAGGCACTCCTATTCCCTAAGCACAATGACAATAGCTATCTTTTTCACACGTGCCAGTGTAGGTTTCGATGCTACTTCCTTTATGCCTCCCTCTCACTGTTTGTTCTCCACAATGTCCTTACATCTATTCTCTGTCTGTTTTTCCATGAGTTCACTGCGTGTGTCATCATGACCATCTTACTAGACTCCACATATATGGGTTAGTATACTGTACTTGTCTTTCTCTTTTTGACTTACTTCACTTTTTATGATAGGTTCTAGAGCTAGCCACCTCATTAGGACTGAGTCTTCTGCATTTCTTTGAACAGCTGAGTAGTATTCCATTGTATATATGTACCAGAGCTTCTGTATACATTCATTCGTCGATGGACATCTAGGTTGCTTCCGTGTTCCGGCTACTGTATAGAGAGCTGCAATGAACATTGGGGTACAGGTGCCTCTTTCAGTTTTAATTTCATCAGGATATAGGCCTAATAGTGGGATTGTTGGGTCAAAGGGTGCTTCTATTAAGGAATCTCCATACTCTCTTCCATAGAGGCTGTATCAGTTTACATTCCCACCAGCAATGCAAGAGGGTTCCCTTTTCTCTGCACCCTCTCCAGCATTTATTGTCTGTCGATTTATTGATGATGGCCATTCTGACGGGTGTGAGGTGGTATTTCATTGTGGCTTTAATTTGCATTTCTCTAATGATAAGCGAGGTTGAGCATCGTTTCATGTGCTTTTGGGCCATCTGTATGTCCTCTTTGGAGAGGCATCTCTTTAGTTCTTTATCCCTATTTTTTGATTGAGTTGTTCATTTTTCCTGTGCTGAGTTGTCTGAGTTACTTATAGATTTTGGAGATTAATTCTTTGTCTGTTGTTTCATTTGCCATGATTTTCTCCCACTTTGTGGGGTGTCTGTTCAGCTTTTTTGTAATTACTTTTGCTGTACAAAAGCTTTTAAGTTTCACGAGGTCCCACATGTTCACTTTTCTTTTCAGTTCCGCTATTCTAGTAGGTGGGTCAGAGAAGATCTTGCTTTGATTGATGTCCTTGAGGGTTTTGCCTATATTCTCCTCTAAGAGTTTGATGGTTTCTGGTCTTATATTTAGGTCTTTAATCCATTTTGAGTTGATCTTTGTGTATGGTGTCAGAGAATGTTCCAATTTCAGTTTTTTGCATGTAGCTGTCCAATTCTCCCAGCACCACTTGTTGAAGAGGCTGTCTTTGTCCCATTTTATAGTTTCACCTCCTTTGTCAAAAATAAGGTACCCATAGGTGCGTGGGTTTATCTCTGGGTTCTCAATCTTGTTCCATTGGTCTATAGTTCTGTTTTTGTGTCAGTACCATACTGTCTTGATTACTGCTGCTTTGTAGTAGAGTCTGAGGTCAGGGAGGCTGATCCCTCCAACTCCGTTTTTCTTTCTCAGGATGGCTTTGGCTATTCGAGGTCTTTTGTGCTTCCATATGAACTGTGTTATTGTTTGGTCTAGTTCTGTGAAAAATGTCAGTGGTAGTTGGATAGGGATTGCATTGAATCTGTAGATATTTGTTAGTATGGTCATTTTCACAATATTGATTCTTCCAATTTTACATTCTTATAGGTAAGTTGTTTGGCATGGCTCTCCCTGGGCGAGAATGAAAATGTCATCAAGGGTTGCTTCTTACTTCTTAGAGTCTAGAGGCAACTACTGTGGCTCTTGACTACATCACTCAGCTTCCATTATCACAGTACCTTTTTCTGTGATCCGTTGTCTCGTAAAAGTCATTGGGATTGCATTGAGTGTCCCCTAGATAGCTTTCTCATCTCAAAATTCTTATCTTAGTTCCATCTGCAAAGGTGCTTTTTTGTTTGTTTGTCATATAAGGCAGCATTCGCAGATTTTGAGGATTAGGATATAGACACCTTTGTGGGGGCAGTTTATTCAGCTTACTATAAGTATTGAAAGTCAATTTCCAGAGAACAGTTTGGGAGTCACCATTTCATGATCAGGCCAAAAAAGCTGTCAACAGGATAAATACTTGCAGGATGATGCATGGAATTTGCCAGGAACTAGCTGCTTGGGTATGGAGACTTGACAGAAGAAGACTTTTGCCTTCAAGTGCCTCTTCAGTGTCACTTATCAAACTTCTGAATGTAGAACCTGCTTATCCTGGATGATTCACAAAATCTTTTAAAGGAACACAGTATGTAGTACAGTAGCTCTGTATCCCCCAGGCATCTGTAGAGGAGAGATTTCTAGAGGGCTAGAAGTAGCATTGCTATTGTGTGAGTTATAAATATAGTCCTAGGTTGGGGGCGTGGGTTTATTCATCTGGCGTTCCCCAACATTGTTGAAGAGGCTGTCTTTGTCCCATTTTATAGTTTCACCTCCTTTGTCAAAAATAAGGTACCCATAGGTGCGTGGGTTTATCTCTGGGTTCTCAATCTTGTTCCATTGGTCTATAGTTCTGTTTTTGTGTCAGTACCATACTGTCTTGATTACTGCTGCTTTGTAGTAGAGTCTGAGGTCAGGGAGGCTGATCCCTCCAACTCCGTTTTTCTTTCTCAGGATGGCTTTGGCTATTCGAGGTCTTTTGTGCTTCCATATGAACTGTGTTATTGTTTGGTCTAGTTCTGTGAAAAATGTCAGTGGTAGTTGGATAGGGATTGCATTGAATCTGTAGATATTTGTTAGTATGGTCATTTTCACAATATTGATTCTTCCAATTTTACATTCTTATAGGTAAGTTGTTTGGCATGGCTCTCCCTGGGCGAGAATGAAAATGTCATCAAGGGTTGCTTCTTACTTCTTAGAGTCTAGAGGCAACTACTGTGGCTCTTGACTACATCACTCAGCTTCCATTATCACAGTACCTTTTCTGTGATCCGTTGTCTCGTAAAAGTCATTGGGATTGCATTGAGTGTCCCCTAGATAGCTTTCTCATCTCAAAATTCTTATCTTAGTTCCATCTGCAAAGGTGCTTTTTTGTTTGTTTGTCATATAAGGCAGCATTCGCAGATTTTGAGGATTAGGATATAGACACCTTTGTGGGGGCAGTTTATTCAGCTTACTGTAAGTATTGAAAGTCAATTTCCAGAGAACAGTTTGGGAGTCACCATTTCATGATCAGGCCAAAAAAGCTGTCAACAGGATAAATACTTGCAGGGATGATGCATGGGAATTTGCCAGGAACTAGCTGCTTGGGTATGGAGACTTGACAGAAGAAGACTTTTGCCTTCAAGTGCCTCTTCAGTGTCACTTATCAAACTTCTGAATGTAGAACCTGCTTATCCTGGATGATTCACAAAATCTTTTAAAGGAACACAGTATGTAGTACAGTAGCTCTGTATCCCCCAGGCATCTGTAGAGGAGAGATTTCTAGAGGGGCTAGAAGTAGCATTGCTATTGTGTGAGTTATAAATAGCATAAAAGGTACCATGCACTCAGCTTATATAAGAATCTTTTTCACTTCTTCAGAGTCAACTTCATACAGAAATAGAAGCATTTTTCAACCTTGAAAAGAGCATAAGCTATGTGGAATATAAAGTAAAATTGAGGAAGTGAGGATCTAGGGACACAGATATAAGTTTTGAGAAAAAGAAGTAATTGTAATATTTGGTAAAGACATTTATTAAATATTGGCAAATACATGGATTCTGTCAGTACAAGAAATATGGGCCTTCTTTCTACATCACACAGGGCTGAAACTTTGCTATTTGTGTCTTTATAACTTTTCAGGACAGAGAATCTCCCCACCATGGAACTTCTTAATGAATAATCAATCATTAGAACTGAAATTTAAGAGAGACCCACTTTTTTACCTTGTAAAGGAGACACTACTAGAGGATGTATCACATTTAAGTTGAAACATAAAGCATATCTTGATTAGAACCATTTTAAGAGCTAAAATTTATCCTTAAAATAAAAGTACTAAACATAGCTGGATCTCCTTCTAGTCGTGCATATTTATCTACCTTTACATAATTTTTTCTTCTTCACTTCTCCTAAAGTGAAAGTTTTTGGTAAACAATATCATAAATCAGATGAACCCTGGAATCTAAATGAATAGATGAAAACATCCCTAGAATGGGGTAAAGTGGAGAGTGATGGAGAAACAACCATGTCCTAGGTTTTGATCTATGGGGGGTTTTTTTTTTTCAGCTTACTGTAAGTATTGAAAGTCAATTTCCAGAGAACAGTTTGGGAGTCACCATTTCATGATCAGGCCAAAAGCTGTCAACAGGATAAATACTTGCAGGATGATGCATGGAATTTGCCAGGAACTAGCTGCTTGGGTATGGAGACTTGACAGAAGAAGACTTTTGCCTTCAAGTGCCTCTTCAGTGTCACTTATCAAACTTCTGAATGTAGAACCTGCTTATCCTGGATGATTCACAAAATCTTTTAAAGGAACACAGTATGTAGTACAGTAGCTCTGTATCCCCCAGGCATCTGTAGAGGAGAGATTTCTAGAGGGGCTAGAAGTAGCATTGCTATTGTGTGAGTTATAAATAGCATAAAAGGTACCATGCACTCAGCTTATATAAGAATCTTTTTCACTTCTTCAGAGTCAACTTCATACAGAAATAGAAGCATTTTTCAACCTTGAAAAGAGCATAAGCTATGTGGAATATAAAGTAAAATTGAGGAAGTGAGGATCTAGGGACACAGATATAAGTTTTGAGAAAAAGAAGTAATTGTAATATTTAGTAAAGACATTTATTAAATATTGGCAAATACATGGATTCTGTCAGTACAAGAAATATGGGCCTTCTTTCTACATCACACAGGGCTGAAACTTTGCTATTTGTGTCTTTATAACTTTTCAGGACAGAGAATCTCCCCACCATGGAACTTCTTAATGAATAATCAATCATTAGAACTGAAATTTAAGAGAGACCCACTTTTTTACCTTGTAAAGGAGACACTACTAGAGGATGTATCACATTTAAGTTGAAACATAAAGCATATCTTGATTAGAACCATTTTAAGAGCTAAAATTTATCCTTAAAATAAAAGTACTAAACATAGCTGGATCTCCTTCTAGTCGTGCATATTTATCTACCTTTACATAATTTTTTTTCTTCTTCACTTCTCCTAAAGTGAAAGTTTTTGGTAAACAATATCATAAATCAGATGAACCCTGGAATCTAAATGAATAGATGAAAACATCCCTAGAATGGGGTAAAGTGGGAGAGTGATGGAGAAACAACCATGTCCTAGGTTTTGATCTATGACTGAAGCATCATTGTTTCATCTTGGGTTGTCAGCTTGGTTGTAGTAATTTCTCATTCTCAAGCATTCTTAATCATAGGTGAAAAGACAATTCGATTCGTGTATATTGAAACATACATTTAAATTTTAAGTACTATGTGAATTTTGACAATTAAAAAATCCATTTGAAATCACCCTAAAAAAGAATGTCAGTTCTAGGCAATACTTTAAAATGATGATCAGCTTAGCGCTTCACTCCTTAACAAGTTTTCTATGAAATGACTCTGCTGTCAGTGGTCACACAGATGTAGCAGGTGAATTTTAGTATCAATATCATCCTCTGAATCTGTATCAAGAAAAAGAGATAAAAATTTAGAAGATAGTATATTTATAGTGCATATTAGAGGGCTTTCCCAATGACTCAACAGTAAGGAATCTGCCTGCAATGCTGGAGACATGGCTCTATCTCTGGGTCGGGAAGATCCGCTGGATAAGGTCATGGCAACACACTCCAGTTTTCTTGACTGGGAAATCTTATGGATAGAGGAACCTGGTGGGCTACAGTCCGTGGGGTTGCAGGGTCAGGTACGACTGAAGCAATTGATTTCTCTCACATGCACACACAGATGAATGTGTATTAGTCTTTTGAGTTGTATGGGAATTTTTTCAAATTTACCAGCTTAGAAAACACACACTTATTTTCTCACAGTTTCCTTGGATCAGGGATCTGGGCACAGTTTAGCTGCATCTTCTCTGGTCTTAAAGACTGCAAATTAGGTGTGAGCTGGTGCTGCTTTTCTTTCTTTCTTTCTTTTTTTTTTAAGAAAAACTGGCTCATTTGTCTTTTTATTTTATTTATTTATTTATTTATTTTTGGCTATTCTGGGTTTTCACTGTTGCCACGGGCTCTTCTCTAGTTGCAGGGAGTGGGGGCTACTCTCTAGTTGAGGTAAGCAGCCTTCTTATCATGGTGGCTTCTCTTGTTGTGGAATTCAGGCTCTAGGGTACACAGGCTTCTGCAGTTGAGGCTCTGAAGCTCTAGAACACAGGCTCAGTAGTTGTGGCTCACGGACTTAGTTGCTCTGCAGCATGTGAGATCTTTCCAGATCAGGGATCAAACCCATGTCTCCTGCATTGGCAGGTGAGCTCTTTACCACTTAGCTACCAGGGAAGCCCTGGTGCTGCCTTTCTCATCTGAAGTTCAGTCCTCTTCCAAGTTCACATAGATGTTGACAGAATTCACTTCCCTGCCATTAGTCAGTCCCTGAGGTCATCTCTTTTTATTCACAAAACTGTTGTTTGCTCTCTTCAAGTGGATATTTCTGATGTTTCACCCTCTTTTAAGGACCTCAACTAATTAGCATAGGTTCACTGAGCATAATCCCTCTTTGGATCACCTCAAAGTCAACTAATTTGGAACCTTAATTTCATTTGCAAAATGTCTTCACCCTTGCCATGGAATCTAATCATGAATTTAAGTCTGTCACATTCACATATCCTGCCTACACTCAAGGGAATTGGACTATACCAGCCATATAAGCTAAATGTCAGGAGTCTTGGGATTCAATCTTAGAAGTCTGGCTACCGCAGTATAAAAATGGAATAAAATATCAAGTAAAATTATCTCTTTTCTACAACCAAACCCTGACTCTGTCCCATTTCCAATCAGATTATCATTCTGTAGTTCACTTCCTCTCAATATAGTAATTCTGGAATGGCAACTGTCACTGCTGTTTCATTTTTCTTCAAGTCATCATTTCTCAGCCTTCTTTTTTCATTATCATCCCCATACAGAGCCTCTTTAGACATTTTCTTTTTCTAAACACTCTACCCCATGAAAATTTAATACTATATATGTTATGTGTTTATATATTATATGTATACTTGTGCTTTATACATATGAAAAGAGGAAAAAATATTGGGGGCTTCTAAAGAATTAGATTTTGCTCCCTTGGCTGCCTTATCCCTGGAGCTGAGAATGTATGCTTTAAATGTACTTGATTCTAGTTGCTCCTCAGTTCTGAATACAGCACCAATAACAGTTGAACATTACATATTTCTTAGAAATGATGAATGCCTGTGTGCTTACAAAGCTAACCCTGAACTTAGGAGCTGGTTATAGAATTTGTGTGAATTATCCTTTTTCTTTTCTATGATTTCTTCTTATTTTTAACAAATTTGAATTATTCTATTTCTGGTTAATATCCATATCCGGTAATATGAAGACCAGAGCCAAGAACTAAAACTTAAAATAGTCAAGTTTTCAAGTTCTAATAATCTAATGTGTGGCTATTTAGACTGCCAGCAATACCACTGGACAGTAATTAGTTGTGCATCTCAATTATTCATAATCTCTCTTTCTCCCAGGGTGTGAATAACCACTGTGTCTTCTTTACATGAAACATTGTTTAAAAACAGTAACTCAAATAATGCTTTAGGACAATTAAGAGTTAATTATAACCATTATTTTTCTAATCACTGTCATCATTTTGTTTACTAGATTTCTTGGGGTAGATAGTTAATGGCTATAAAAATGTCATATGACATTGTGTACAACACTTGAAGATGTGTAAGAGTTTCATGGAATGAACTAGAAGGAGAAGCCTGGGTTGAATGATAAAGAAAGCACTGTTGTCTAGCAGATAGAGACACTACTTTCTCAAAGACACATTGTAAGCTTTTTTTCAGGTATATTTATCAGATATAGAATTTACAAAAAGTCCCTAAGATTGGAAAATATAACTGCATCTTCATAATTCAATCCAACACAAGGTCAATCTGTAAAAACAAATATTATTACCTGTTTCCAGCTTCTATGTACACCCTGTATAATAAATTATTAGTGTAAGAAACTTCAAGGAAGGTGAATATGTATTAGATAGTTGTAGAAGTTCAGAGTAAAGTTTCTATGTCTGGTTTGCTGTGAATATCTTGTTTCCATACCACAGTGATTCAAGCATAGTATACAGCATTGTTTTTGTTGGTATTTTTTCTTTCAAGAGATATTCGCTGATTGTCTGCTGTGGGACAAAGACTCTTTCATATATTGAGTAGAAATGGTGAATAATGTTGAAATGTTTAGAATCTAGTACTACTGAAAATTTAATGTGTATCACTTGGAAAGCTTGTTAAACACTGATTCCTGAATCCCACCTCCACCATGTTCTCTTTGAGTAAGTTTGAGAATGAGATCCAAGAGTCTACATTTCTAATAGACAGGCAGAGCTGATGGAGATGATCTACAAATGACACTTACAATGGAATCGAACAGTATCATCAGGTAATACATTATATGTTGCAAGTTTCTTCTGTTTCATTCACTCATTTTGGGCATGCTTCTTCATTCTACTCAGATACCTCACTCATCCTATTGTTTCTACCACCTCTCCTTTCATCACAGTTGCCTCTAGGGTGATTATTTTCAAAATTTTGAGTTCTGGAATGACTTTTCAAAGCAAAACAAAATCAAAAATTAGATCTTTTCTTAATAGGAATTTTGTTTTATGGATGGCTTTTTAAATATTTTGTTCTCCTTATCACATTTATCAGTAAAAGGACAAAGAGGTATGTTTATGAAAACATAATTGAGGATAAATGATGCAAGCTATGATATGGAGAACAAAATTCAGTTAGAAAAATCCTCTATCTTTTGAATATGTGAGTTTCAGCAACCTTTATCTAGGCGGTAAACAGTTTTCTGCTGTAAATAAGCATAACTCACACTCAACATTATTTGACATATTATTATGCTTATTTTTTGTAATGTATGCTGTATATATGTATGCATGTATGCTGTTTATACAAAGTTGTATATTTGTAATAACAAAGCTAATACAATACTCTTTTTTCCCTTCTCTAGTCAATCTGTTACTTCTCTAGGATCTATAAATAATATCATTGCACTAGGCTTTTCTAATAAAATGCCCAACTTAATATTTCTTTCTAACTCATACATTAAAAAGACTCATTGTCCTACATAATAGCATCTAAGTAATTTGGATTCCTCCTCTTAGCTCTAGTGCATGATAAAACAGGTACTAGAAACATTTTTAGTGCTTACGCTATCTCTATGTTAGTGACTAAGAAGGAGAGGAAAGAGGTGAAGGATGTATCAGAGAAAAGGAAGTTGGTTTTTTTGTTCTGCTGTGGGACAAAGACTCTTTCATATATTGAGTAGAAATGGTGAATAATGTTGAAATGTTTAGAATCTAGTACTACTGAAAATTTAATGTGTATCACTTGGAAAGCTTGTTAAACACTGATTCCTGAATCCCACCTCCACCATGTTCTCTTTGAGTAAGTTTGAGAATGAGATCCAAGAGTCTACATTTCTAATAGACAGGCAGAGCTGATGGAGATGATCTACAAATGACACTTACAATGGAATCGAACAGTATCATCAGGTAATACATTATATGTTGCAAGTTTCTTCTGTTTCATTCACTCATTTTGGGCATGCTTCTTCATTCTACTCAGATACCTCACTCATCCTATTGTTTCTACCACCTCTCCTTTCATCACAGTTGCCTCTAGGGTGATTATTTTCAAAATTTTGAGTTCTGGAATGACTTTTCAAAAGCAAAACAAAATCAAAAATTAGATCTTTTCTTAATAGGAATTTTGTTTTATGGATGGCTTTTTAAATATTTTGTTCTCCTTATCACATTTATCAGTAAAAGGACAAAGAGGTATGTTTATGAAAACATAATTGAGGATAAATGATGCAAGCTATGATATGGAGAACAAAATTCAGTTAGAAAAATCCTCTATCTTTTGAATATGTGAGTTTCAGCAACCTTTATCTAGGCGGTAAACAGTTTTCTGCTGTAAATAAGCATAACTCACACTCAACATTATTTGACATATTATTATGCTTATTTTTTGTAATGTATGCTGTATATATGTATGCATGTATGCTGTTTATACAAAGTTGTATATTTGTAATAACAAAGCTAATACAATACTCTTTTTTCCCTTCTCTAGTCAATCTGTTACTTCTCTAGGATCTATAAATAATATCATTGCACTAGGCTTTTCTAATAAAATGCCCAACTTAATATTTCTTTCTAACTCATACATTAAAAAGACTCATTGTCCTACATAATAGCATCTAAGTAATTTGGATTCCTCCTCTTAGCTCTAGTGCATGATAAAACAGGTACTAGAAACATTTTTAGTGCTTACGCTATCTCTATGTTAGTGACTAAGAAGGAGAGGAAAGAGGTGAAGGATGTATCAGATGGAGACCAGGGTGCAAGAAGAGAAGACAAAAAAAATAAAAAGGAAATGAAAAATAAAGTCATTATTTACATCCACAAAGTTACACATCTCCTCTTAGTAAACCTGAATTAATTGTATGATCAATTCACTTCTCTAATTTTTAAATGCTTGATGACCCTTGCTTGTTGCTTACGCTTAATAAAACTTTTTTAAAGATTTAGGTTCATAGTGCATAAAACATTTAGTGTCAATAAAAAAATTATCTTCTGTTGATATACATTTAGGAATCCCTCAGAAAGTATGGTCAATTGCTGTTAATGAGTGAGAAATAAAATGCATAACTTATGGATTTTCAGAATAAGAGGTGGTGAATAAAATATCTATAATGATTAATTTGCCTTTTGTATTTCTACTAAACAGATTACATAATACATTCTAATTACATTAATGAAGAGTGATAATTTTTTTAAAACTTAATTTATATCATAATGAATTTACCATGACTTTAAATTGGCACTGATCAGTGTTTCTGTTGAATCCAAAGGCTAAAATATTTGTTTCTTTCTAGATGGCACATACATATAAGTGCAAATTATTTTGAAATTGTCAATATTTCCTTCTTTTTTCTTTTAGTTCAAACTACTCCCTAGAGCTAAAGCTAATTGCTACTGTTGTTTCACATTCATATAGCCCTAAAAAAATTCAAAGAACTTACAAGATCTTGGGCAGTGACTTCAAATTTTCAAAACCTCAGTATGAATATATTAAGAAATAATAACCCGTTGTACAACCTTTCATTACACCTTTATTTTCTTTGTCATAAAAGTCAAAATTGCTCATTCTCTGTACAGATGAAAAAGGAAGCCACTAATGCATAAAATGCAGTTTGGAATTGAATGTAGAAGTATATGGATGAGCATATGTCTCAGCTTCAACTGTACAACAGAATGCATTCGCTCTTTCTGATTCCAGACCTCTTTATTTTATCTCATTAGGCAAGGTATTCAAAAATTTAATGTTGAAAGCATCAGTGTTTCTCATGACATTTGTCATACAGAGCATTTCGAATCACACAGCACCTTGACCTAGAGCAGAATTCTCAGACTTTACTGTCTGAGAAATGCACATATGACATTTGGGAATCTTGTTAAGCAGTTTCTGATTCAGTATTTCAAGGATGCGGTTAGGGAGTCTGCATTTCTAATAAGCTTACAAGTAATGCTGATGCTATTAGCTCTCACAAGAGTGTGATCTGCCTATGAGCTTCCATGGCTAAGGTGATGCTCTAACACTAAGTTGTGGGAACCAGTTGAGAGATTTTAGGGGCTTCCTATGCAGCACAACAGTGTGGAAGCCTCATATGTGAGTACAAAAGCCTCAAGATTATATTTAAAATAATGCTTCAATCTGTTTTCTAGTCATGAAAAATACAGTGCTTACAATGGACACATGAAAACATGCATGCTCAAACACGTACACACACATGTGTGTGAACATACACACAGATACAGGCAAGAGGCAACCAGCTTTTTGACATTACATTCAAAACTAACAGCCTCTGTCCCACCTCATACAATGATGGTCCAAAACTCTGGAAATGTTTAAGACGAGAACTTTTCAAAACCTGATGATCACAATTTATTGCTACTCCTTTTCTTTCTACTAATTTTAGATTTATATAAAAGCCAAATCCAGAATTCTTTGAAATGAGGAAAACATTGTGCTTCCATATGTGATGAGAAAGAAAGGCTGCAGTGCATTCAGAAAAAAGAGAACACCTACTTTCTATCCATATTTTCCTGTCTTCATTCAAATTTCAAGTTTTGAAGAAAAGTTGTAATTTCTGGCAATAACCTGAAAAAAACTTTCAAAGCATAGACAAATGAATAATAATTTTAACATCTTCTTGTGGATGGAGTGATCCTAGAAGCCATTATAATTCTAGTTAAGAAAGACATTCTGTCATTTTGCTGACTTATTTTCTGGAAATATTTCCCATGCCACCTGGAAAAGTCAGTCAGTGTTAAGTCAAAGGATCAACTGAATAGTATTCGATGACCTTCCCTTAAATTTCTAGTTATTGAGAATAATTTAAGAAAACGAATGTATTACTTCAACTGTACAACAGAATGCATTCTCTTTCTGATTCCAGACCTCTTTATTTTATCTCATTAGGCAAGGTATTCAAATTTAATGTTCACATATGACATCGAATCACACAGCACCTTGACCTAGAGCAGAATTCTCAGACTTTACTGTCTGAGAAATGCACATATGACATTTGGGAATCTTGTTAAGCAGTTTCTGATTCAGTATTTCAAGGATGCGGTTAGGGAGTCTGCATTTCTAATAAGCTTACAAGTAATGCTGATGCTATTAGCTCTCACAAGAGTGTGATCTGCCTATGAGCTTCCATGGCTAAGGTGATGCTCTAACACTAAGTTGTGGGAACCAGTTGAGAGATTTTAGGGGCTTCCTATGCAGCACAACAGTGTGGAAGCCTCATATGTGAGTACAAAAGCCTCAAGATTATATTTAAAATAATGCTTCAATCTGTTTTCTAGTCATGAAAAATACAGTGCTTACAATGGACACATGAAAACATGCATGCTCAAACACGTACACACACATGTGTGTGAACATACACACAGATACAGGCAAGAGGCAACCAGCTTTTTGACATTACATTCAAAACTAACAGCCTCTGTCCCACCTCATACAATGATGGTCCAAAACTCTGGAAATGTTTAAGACGAGAACTTTTCAAAACCTGATGATCACAATTTATTGCTACTCCTTTTCTTTCTACTAATTTTAGATTTATATAAAAGCCAAATCCAGAATTCTTTGAAATGAGGAAAACATTGTGCTTCCATATGTGATGAGAAAGAAAGGCTGCAGTGCATTCAGAAAAAAGAGAACACCTACTTTCTATCCATATTTTCCTGTCTTCATTCAAATTTCAAGTTTTGAAGAAAAGTTGTAATTTCTGGCAATAACCTGAAAAAAACTTTCAAAGCATAGACAAATGAATAATAATTTTAACATCTTCTTGTGGATGGAGTGATCCTAGAAGCCATTATAATTCTAGTTAAGAAAGACATTCTGTCATTTTGCTGACTTATTTTCTGGAAATATTTCCCATGCCACCTGGAAAAGTCAGTCAGTGTTAAGTCAAAGGATCAACTGAATAGTATTCGATGACCTTCCCTTAAATTTCTAGTTATTGAGAATAATTTAAGAAAACGAATGTATTAAGACATCCCATGCATGCACCAAACTCAAATCCAAAAATAAGTGAATTAATATTTAGTCTCTCCCACTATCAAACCCCAAATTTCCATCTCTGGTCTCAGTCTATGTTAGTGCTATTTTTATTTATACATTAAGCAATGCTGGAAATTTGGAATCTAGCCCTCTTTCTTACTTCAAAAACTCATGTAATCCTCCTATTTGCCTCTCTTTTATGGGTGTATAATCAACTCCTTACTTAGATCCTCATCACCATCCTTGTGTATCATGCCAACCTTCTTTCACATGTGTTCAAGATAAGTATATGCCTGCTACTTATTAAGCCATCATCTTAACTTATTTCTTTAGAAATGCTTGACCAAGAGAGGAAAGCAGAAAACTGACAAATTTGAGAGTTTCCCCATTTCTCTGTATCATCTTTGATAATGTTAGCAAGCACTGCATTTTTCAAACTTTCAGGGAAATTAACAGGATGAAAAACATACAGCCTAGGAATTCCCCATATTCTAGACTCCTAACAACAACACAAAAATGCTATTTATTTTTCCACTTGTGTTAGAATATTTTATATATAATTCACTACTACAGAATTAAGATTCCCCCAATTACTAGGAGTTTCTAGAGTTCAGAGACAGTTGTATGTTAGGATAAAATTTTTAAAGTCTTTCAGTAAATAAGCTATTTGTGAAATGAAAAATATGACCCACAACACTGACACGATATTCTTAGATTGTTATTCCCTAAAATGTGTTAACAGAATTTGTTTAAAATTCTGTCTCTAGTCCTTGCAACATATAACCTAATGAAAAGCAATATTACAAATCAAAAAACAGTATGATTCAACACAGAAACTTGAATTTTCCTCTGTTCTGCACTCTAAGATCAGAGATAATTCTAAGGGTCACCCTGGAGATGTGAACACTATAATTCTTTCCTCAGGAAACTAACATTTTGGGGATAACCATTGGGTTATATTTCCCTTCGACAGCAAACACAGCCAAGAAATGTCTTCTCACATCTTTCCAAAGAACTGGTGTCACTGACGTGATCAGAGGTAGATCATCTGAGGTTGTTCTGAACAAAGGCCAATATGATCTAGACTCATGCCGTGTTTTTTTTTTAATTTCCCACTAAGGTTAAGACTAGGAGGCCACAGGGCATTTATTATAAGATATAATGCTAAATATCTTACATTTGCATTCTTTACTCCACTAATTACCCAATGTTTTTAAAATGTAACATTTGCAGGAATATGTTGGTTTACTGTAACAAACAGATTTTGGAAAACCCATCATTAGTGACATGTCTGCTAATGTTCTTGAGGAAAACTCTCCTGGTTGCAAATGAAACTAAATTTTTCAAAGAACATTAGAAAAATCTTTAATCTTCCCCATCAGAATTTTTTCAGAGAAGATTTATTAAAGAGTGGCCATAGTAACTCCTAAATGGAAACCAATACATAAATTCATCCTTTTACTCAACAGACTATGCAGCAGGGTTCACCTCTAGGAACCTGGCTAGTGAATCCTGGTGAGATTTTTTTGCTCCCAAAACTCTATCCAGTATAAGACCACAGGAAAGATCCTATAGATCCACATACAGGAAGATGCCATGCCACAGGTCATCCCCTGAGGAAAGCTGACTTCCTAGATTATATGAATTAGAATTGATACTCTATTTTAATCATCCTGTGAATACCAACTAATAAGAGCCGAGAGGAAAACTGTGTTTTTAAATTGGCATCCTAAATTTCACACATGTGTTTGAAAAGAAGCAACATGAAAAGTAGCTACAACCCGCAGCAATAAGTAACAAGGGAAAGTACACACAGGCTTAGGAAGCTCAATAAAATATCTCTATTCAATTTATTTATATAAAAATAATTATGTGGATGCTTTGATTTGATATTGTAAAGTCACATTTTTTGTGTGTAAATGCTTTTATAATCTGCTGGGTGGGTTGAATAGACAAACCAAGGATAAGTATATACAAATGAATCAGAGATCAGCTGAAGATGAAGTTGGAAAATGCAATTAAATCAGACACATTTAGAAAGCATACATAAAGTGATACATATAATTTATTTGTCAGAAGGCTTTGGAATATTGGATTGTTTATGAAATGAAAACATCTGTGTTAGTGAGATTATGACTATCAAAATCTCTCATATGTGCAGTGCTATGCAGGTTCTTATTGAATCTAATCATATACATGATGCAAGAAAGTGACTAAAATTCAGTGGCAGACTAGAGCTACTCACAGAGGTAAAATAAAAATCAGTCACCGAATAAGTAAAATATATTCAAGTTTTCCCAAGAGAGAAAAAAATGTCTCACCTAGGGAGAGGCCTGGCTGCTCTAAAGAAATGTTACATAACACAGTAACCACAGAAAATGAGCTTGGCTGATTTATGGAGCCTGAGGGAGATGCAAAGGAGACTGAAACAAATATATGAGCACGTAGGAAATAGTCTTGAATATGAAAATAGATGGGAGTAAATGGGAGAAACCTTTCATTATGTATTACTGGTTACAATTTAATGAAAATCCAATACAAAAACTTCTTTAGATGGAACAATGGAATTTACATCCACAATTTAAGAAGACATATAGGAAATAACTATTTGTGTTAGGAGAGGAATGATTTCCAAGGAGTACTGCTAGTATATAGTTTCAGATTTTATTTCATGGCCATTAGTATATAAATATCTGTAATTAGTAGAAGAGATAGAAAAACCAATAGCAAGATTTCATGTTTAATTTAGAACTTCGGGCATTACAGAGACTTACTGTGTTTACACTGTTTTCCAGGGATAGTTTCAATCTTGCATATACAAATGCTTCTGTCTTTGGCATCACCTGTGACAATTTTTTAAAAATAAAAAAGTGCTGCTGCTACCACTAAATGGCTTAAGATAAAATGATTTATCTTTTTAAGTAGGTAAATAAATAGCTCTCGAGCATACTTCAAATGATAAGAAGTATTGGATTGAGGAAATATAAAAGGATCTCCTGAAGAATCTGACTTGTGGATTAATATAAAATATGTGCCTTGGTTAACGGATGAATATGCTTATGTAACATTAAGGACTATGAATTAGTCTCAGGGACGAGATATTTCAAAAGTGTTCTGAATTCTCTTAATGGTTCCAGTATACATTAAAAAAAATACTCTTCTCGTGACTCTTCAGAACAATTTAAAGTGACAAAAGTACCCTTAGAAACTATTCTCCTCCCTCTCTTTAAAGCCCATTTGCCTCTTATAATGCTGCTTTTTAGAAAATTAGACTATTATAACAGAACGGTGTCAATATTCAGTTAACTTGAACTCACCCATGGTATTCCATGGTTCTGGAAGCAAAGCTGCTTAGTGTGCAGTTAACCAAGGGTATCTTTAGTGACTCAGTTGGTTAAGAATCCACCTGTAATGCAGAAGGCTACCTGAAATGCGGGATACCCCAGTTCAATTCCTGAGTCAGGGAAATCCTCTGGAGGAGGAAATGCCACCCCTCTCCAGTATTTTATATATCTATATCTATGTCTCTATCTATCTATCTATACATTTTGCCTCTAAGTCATCATTTATTTTTCATCCATCTTTTTTTTTTTTTTTTAATTCTTTGGCATGTGTGGGCCTCCCATCGCAGTGGCCTCTCTCATTGCAGAGCACCAGCTCTGGGCACATGCGTTCCAGAAAGTGCTGGCTTATAACTGGACACACTGGCCCAGTGTTCCTTAGCATGTGGGATCTTCCCAGGCCAGGGATCAAAGCGGTGCCCCTTGCACTGCAAGGCAGACTCTTTACCCACTGGACCACCAGGGAAGTCCACCTCCAGTATTCTTGTTTGTGAAATCCCATGAACAGAGAAGCCTGGTAGGCCATAGTCCATGGGGTCACAAAAGTAGAACATGCATAACTTAGCAACTAAACCACCACCACCACCATTCTTGCACTAGTCATCAATATCATGCCAGTGGTGGTACAGAGGTTTCTTCCTTGAAGATATATAATGGACAAACTTTGTAAAAATGTAATTATTCTTTTTGGGGGGAGGGGGGTGGGAGGGGAGGGGGCAGGCGGGCCACTTCTATTGGTCTTTCATTTCTCTATTTTCATCTGTCTTTGTTCTTTGGCTCCTGTGGGCCTCCCATCGCGGTGGCGTCTGTCGTTGCAGAATACCAGCTCTGGGCGCATGCGCTCCAGAGCTCCGGCTCGGTAATTGGACACATCGGTCCAGCCGCTCTGTGGCACGTGGGATCTTCCCAGGCCAGGGATCGAACCGGCGCCCCTTGCACTGAAAGGCGGTGTCCTTACCCACTGGACCACCAGGGAAGCCCCTTATTATTCTTAATATATTTTAGTTCTATAGCATTTTAAGAAGAGACCAGTTTGGATGCTAAAGACGTTCATTTGTTACCCCGTTTTCTACCCACAAAAAAACCTTTTAGTAACAGTAGAAATTAGTCTCAGTTGGTTCAAGTTAGCTTAGAAAAAGAGCAGCCTGAATCCAGCTGCAAATTCTAGGGACTCTTCTTGTCTCAAAAGATTCCCTCTTCTATCAGTGAACTTCTGTTGTTGCATAGTCACACAGAAGTTTCTTATCCACATTCCTATACATATAGTGAGAATTACTAGGTAGGATTCCTGATAGTGGTAAAACCAACTTTAATACAGACAGTCTATCTGTGTCTGGGATAAGCTGTGAATTTTATATAAACTAAATATATATTTGGAAAAATAGCATTTAATTATCTCTCTGCTAGTAAGTTTTTCTCAGTTAATCTTATCTTTTATTTGTACATATGGCATTAGCAGCATGAGTTAGTCCCTTTGGGCCAATATAAAAGAAACACCATACACTGAGAGGTTTAAATCACAAATATTTATTTCTCACAGTTCTGGAGGCTGGAAAATCCAAGATCAAGGTGCCAGCAGACTTGGTATCTAGTGAGAACTTGCTTCCTGGTTCATACACAGCCATCTTCTTGCAGTATTCTCATAGAGTGAAAAAAAGGAAGTAACTTTCAGAGTCTGTTTTGTGAGAACACTAATCCCATTTAGGAAGACTCTATTCTCATGACCTAATCAACTCTCAAAGGCTCCAATCTCTAATACTGTCACACTGAAAATGAAAGTGTTAGTGGTTCAGTTGTGTCCAAATCTTTGGTACCCCATGGACTGTAGATCACCAGGTTCCTCTGTCCATGGGATTCCCTCATCAAGAATACTGCAGTCAGTAGCCATTCCCTTCTCTGGGTCAATCGTCCCCAAACAGGATGAAACCCAAGTCTCCTACACTGCAGGCAGATTTCCGTCTGAGCCTTGAGGGAATCACATTATGTGTTAGTATTTAAACACACAAACATCCAGTCCACAGCAAAGAATGGTATCTATAACTCCTATAGAAGATGGTTAATGATCATAAAAGGGTATATTTCTCCTGTATCACTGTTTCTGGTTTTGAAAATAGTGTCTATTCACCCACAAACACCAGATCACAGTGGAAAATATTCCTTCTAGGGAAAGTGGTAAGTCATAGAAAATGCTGATGACTGTGGTTTTCAAGTGGGTAGAATAGCTATGAAGTATCCCCACTCAGGATTTTCCAGAAGGGCCACTGAGACATCTGTTCCAGACTCTGTGCAGAGGGGGCATAGCTGTGATGGCTGGTAATCCAGCTGCAAATTCTAGGACTCTTCTTGTCTCAAAAGTCCACGAACTTCTGTTGTTGCATAGTCACACAGAAGTTTCTTATCCACATTCCTATACATATAGTGAGAATTACTAGGTAGGATTCCTGATAGTGGTAAAACCAACTTTAATACAGACAGTCTATCTGTGTCTGGGATAAGCTGTGAATTTTATATAAACTAAATATATATTTGGAAAATAGCATTTAATTATCTCTCTGCTAGTAAGTTTTTCTCAGTTAATCTTATCTTTTATTTGTACATATGGCATTAGCAGCATGAGTTAGTCCCTTTGGGCCAATATAAAAGAAACACCATACACTGAGAGGTTTAAATCACAAATATTTATTTCTCACAGTTCTGGAGGCTGGAAAATCCAAGATCAAGGTGCCAGCAGACTTGGTATCTAGTGAGAACTTGCTTCCTGGTTCATACACAGCCATCTTCTTGCAGTATTCTCATAGAGTGAAAAAAAGGAAGTAACTTTCAGAGTCTGTTTTGTGAGAACACTAATCCCATTTAGGAAGACTCTATTCTCATGACCTAATCAACTCTCAAAGGCTCCAATCTCTAATACTGTCACACTGAAAATGAAAGTGTTAGTGGTTCAGTTGTGTCCAAATCTTTGGTACCCCATGGACTGTAGATCACCAGGTTCCTCTGTCCATGGGATTCCCTCATCAAGAATACTGCAGTCAGTAGCCATTCCCTTCTCTGGGTCAATCGTCCCCAAACAGGATGAAACCCAAGTCTCCTACACTGCAGGCAGATTTCCCTCTGAGCCTTGAGGGAATCACATTATGTGTTAGTATTTAAACACACAAACATCCAGTCCACAGCAAAGAATGGTATCTATAACTCCTATAGAAGATGGTTAATGATCATAAAAGGGTATATTTCTCCTGTATCACTGTTTCTGGTTTTGAAAATAGTGTCTATTCACCCACAAACACCAGATCACAGTGGAAAATATTCCTTCTAGGGAAAGTGGTAAGTCATAGAAAATGCTGATGACTGTGGTTTTCAAGTGGGTAGAATAGCTATGAAGTATCCCCACTCAGGATTTTCCAGAAGGGCCACTGAGACATCTGTTCCAGACTCTGTGCAGAGGGGGCATAGCTGTGATGGCTGGTAACCCCAGAGGAAGTATGACAGCTATGAGGTTCACTAGACAAGGATCACCAAAGCTGCTTTGCTCCAGACCCTAAGGGTGACGAGGCAGCATCAGAGTAGTCTGTCAGTCACCAAAACTCCCAAACAAGAAGCAGTTGAAACAGCATAAGAAACTTAGAGCGAATCAAGTCCCTAAAATGTGCAGTTCATTAAAAAAAAAAGGCGGATTTGCTACCAGAGGAAAACCCTAGGTAGTGAGATTGGTAACAGAGAAAAGGAGGTCAGATAAATTGGAACTCAGAAAAGTCCCACAAGAATACATGTACTCTGTAGCTGTTGGTTGGGGAAATAATAAGATCAAAGAGACTAGCAGAGCTCATAAACATGAGGACTCAAAGGGCAACCAAACAGATGGTCTGATACAAAATCCCAGAATGCATCTGGCTTCTCCTATGGAGCAAAAATTAAATTTAAAGCCAATTCTTGGGCTTCTGAGAACTAACAAGACAAATGAGGCAGAGACAACAACCAGGTTAGGGAAAAGAACTCACTTTTTCTCGCAGGGGAGGGTTGGTGCTCAGGACATTCCTGAATTAGCTACATATCGGAGCTGACATGACCCTCAGTTTATTTTGTCTCTGGTTTGTCCTTGCTCTTCTTTTGTTAAGCTGTAAAATTATAAAAAATATTCTAGGTGCAAGAATACATAGGCATGTTGCTTGGATACAAACATCACAAGTTCTGCTTTAGGCTACTAGGAAAGTAGGCAAATTCATAATACCAAGTGGCCTGCGCTCACTAAGCTTGCTAATATTGTAAAGTTCTAGTGATGTTTATTCCAGAAGAGGAAAATGTAATAGACGTTTCAATGGGCTGAATTGTGTTTGCCCACAAAACATACATTGTAGTTCTAATCCCCCATATCTCAGAGCACGATTTTATTTGGAGATGGAGTCTTTCAGAGGTAATCAACTTAAAATGAGATGAGTCAGTCTGGGAGGAGGGTGGCTAAATCCAGTATAACTGGTGTCGTTTTATAAATGGGAATATTTGGACACAGACACACAGGCAGAAACCAAGTGGAAATGACTGCATGGCACGTCTAAAAGCCAGAGAACATCCAAGATTGCCACCAACTCACCAGAAGCTAGAGGGGAGGCATGGAACTTGTTTTTGCTCAAAACTTTCTAAAGAAACCAACCCTGCTAACACCTAGATCTTGAACTTCTCGACCTGTAAGCTTCTAAAACTGTGAAAAAATAAGTTTCTGTTATTTAAGCCAAATAGTTTGTGCTATTTTGTTTTAATAAAAAAGGAGTCATGCTTGATCCTTTACAACTGGATATCAGAGTGTGTGCTAAATCACTTCAGTCATGTCTGACCCTTTATGACCCCATGGGTGGTAGACTTTCAAGTCCCTCTCTCCATGGGATTCTCCAGGCAGGAATATTGGAGGGGATTGCCATTTCTTACTCCATGGGAGCTTCTACAGGGATCAAACCCACATTTCCTGTGTGTCCTTCATTGGAAGACTGATTCTTTACTGCTGAGCCACCTGGGAAGCCTAAATGTCAGTTAAAGTGGATTGATAGGTTTCAAACTTCTCTCCTTCCTGATATTTAAAAAGAGATTTTAAACTCACATCTATAAAAACTCTGAAATCTCCTTCCTCATCCAGTTCTGACAAGTATTACTTGGACTTAAAAAAAAAATTCTGTTCAATCCATACACATTTAGGATTATTGTGTCTTTTTGATGAAGTGATCATTTTATGAGACTTGTATGTTCATCTTATCATTCAAAATACTATTTGCCTCATTCTCTATTTTTGTCTGATCTATCAATACAGCCACTCCAGCTTTTTGTAATGTGTGTTATACATTTTATCTTTTCTGTCTTCTCATTCTCAACCAATTTATGATCTTAGGTTTGAAATTAATTTTTTGCAGTTACTATAAAATTTCATTTATTTCAAAATGATTTTTTTGGGGGGGTTCGGTTGGGGAGGGAGGGGGGTAGGCGGACCACTTCTATTGGTCGTTCACTTATCTATTTGCATCCATCTTTTGGCCGGTGTGGGCCTCCCATCACAGTGGCCTCTGTTGTCGCAGAGCACTGGCTCTGGGCGCAGACACTCCAGAGCTCCGGCTAGGTAATTGGACACATCGGTTCAGCCGCTCTGTGGCACGTGGGATCTTTCCAGGCCAGGGATTGCACCAGCGCCCCTTGCATTGCCAGGCAGTGTCCTTACCCACTGGACCACCAGGGAAGCCCGCAAAATGCTTTTTTTTTAATCTTCAATTGTGAACTATACATTTACTGACTAGAGAATTCTTCATTGATAGCTTTGTCTTTATTTTTTTCTTTCGGCACTTTGAAGGCACAGGCTTTTTTTTTTTTTTTTTTTCTTTTGCCTGTTGTTTCTGAGTCAGCTATTAGTTTTTGTTTTTTCCTGATCCTCTGCCTGTGATATGACTTTTTATCTTGGCTTGTTTTTTAGTTTTATTTTAATCTATAACTTTTGACACTTTGAGACAGTGTGATTTGGTATGATTTTATTTTTAGTTAATCTATTTTGTGCTTTCTGAGATTCCCAGACCCTTTGATTGCTTCTGAGCAATTACTGCCAGCTTGTTACTGAGGCTTAATTGAGAGAATCATTTCACTAAAAGCAAAGTCATGACTTAAACATTCTCCTTCTATATCAGGTCCTTTCAAAATTAAATTTGCATAAAGGGACAAGTTTCAGATAATTTCATTGTGAAATGATGACTATGATTCCAATTATTCAGAAACTGTAAGGAGACAGCTGTTTCTTATTATACACTAGGAAGTCTGTGAATAATAGTAATAATATAAACTAAACAGTGGAGTACTACTGGAAAACATGGCACTGAACTGAATACATGGTTGACTGATACAACGGCCCACTTCTAAGGCTGTGTGATAAAACCAGTAAAATATTATAGCTATCCATTCTAATGATGATAAATTTCTAATGCCCCAGTCTATTAAGTCAGTTTTCTTCTAATATGGTTCTAAAGATAGGGTAAGATTACTCACTCTTGGCACTACTGACATTTTGATTCAGATCATTTCTTTAGGGGACTATCATGTGCAAACATGCATTAGTATCCCTGGCCTCTATTTACCAGTTACCAATAACATCGTCTACTATCACCTGTTGTAACAATCAAAAATATCTCCAGACATTGTATATCCGCCTTACAGGAAAAGTTACCATAAGTTAAGAACCACTGCTATAGACTTATACATTCCTTGAAAAGATTGGCATATATCTTTATGCACTAGAAGGGGTGAAGTCAGGGAGAGAAGAAAGGGTTGTGTTAGTCGCTCAGTCATGTCCAACTCTTTGGGACCCCATGAACTATAGGCTACCAGTATCCTCTGTCTATGGGATTCTCCAGGTAAGAGTACTAGAGTGGGTAGTCATTTCGTTCTCCAGAAGAAAGTGTTACTAATAGACTATTTGGGTAGGACTATTGGTCTACTGTCAATTAAGAGCTAAAATATTTCATTGCAATTTTTTGGGGAAAAACATGCAATGACTTATTCAGGAATTTGATCTTAATATGATACTCATAAATCCCTACATGAAGTGACACATCTAGAGAAAACTATCTATACTTACAAAACCATTTAAGCATGTTAGCTATCATCTCTTCTATAACCCACTAAATCTATGTTGTAACTCATCATAATAATGGAACCTCCTTTTTGTACAGTTATGAACAACAGACTCTAATGGATCTTCTGTAATTTTTCAGGAAAAAACTCAGTAACTAACTGCTTTACCATGCTGGATGTTTAATCTGGACAGCTGTTTACGATTCCCACATCCCAGTTAAATTTGCATAAAGGGACAAGTTTCAGATAATTTCATTGTGAAATGATGATTAAAAGAAACTGTAAGGAGACAGCTGTTTCTTATTATACACTAGGAAGTCTGTGAATAATAGTAATAATATAAACTAAACAGTGGAGTACTACTGGAAAACATGGCACTGAACTGAATACATGGTTGACTGATACAACGGCCCACTTCTAAGGCTGTGTGATAAAACCAGTAAAATATTATAGCTATCCATTCTAATGATGATAAATTTCTAATGCCCCAGTCTATTAAGTCAGTTTTCTTCTAATATGGTTCTAAAGATAGGGTAAGATTACTCACTCTTGGCACTACTGACATTTTGATTCAGATCATTTCTTTAGGGACTATCATGTGCAAACATGCATTAGTATCCCTGGCCTCTATTTACCAGTTACCAATAACATCGTCTACTATCACCTGTTGTAACAATCAAAAATATCTCCAGACATTGTATATCCGCCTTACAGGAAAAGTTACCATAAGTTAAGAACCACTGCTATAGACTTATACATTCCTTGAAAAGATTGGCATATATCTTTATGCACTAGAAGGGGTGAAGTCAGGGAGAGAAGAAAGGGTTGTGTTAGTCGCTCAGTCATGTCCAACTCTTTGGGACCCCATGAACTATAGGCTACCAGTATCCTCTGTCTATGGGATTCTCCAGGTAAGAGTACTAGAGTGGGTAGTCATTTCGTTCTCCAGAAGAAAGTGTTACTAATAGACTATTTGGGTAGGACTATTGGTCTACTGTCAATTAAGAGCTAAAATATTTCATTGCAATTTTTGGGAAACACATGCAATGACTTATTCAGGAATTTGATCTTAATATGATACTCATAAATCCCTACATGAAGTGACACATCTAGAGAAAACTATCTATACTTACAAAACCATTTAAGCATGTTAGCTATCATCTCTTCTATAACCCACTAAATCTATGTTGTAACTCATCATAATAATGGAACCTCCTTTTTGTACAGTTATGAACAACAGACTCTAATGGATCTTCTGTAATTTTTCAGGAAAAAACTCAGTAACTAACTGCTTTACCATGCTGGATGTGTTATTTCCCATCTGGACCAGCTGTTTTACTGATTCCCACATCCCAGAAAATATCTTATTTCTATGACCTGTATTAAGACAGAGATGATGGGGAAAAAATGTAATAGTTCCACAAATGCTGAAGGCTAAACTAAGAAGAAATGGATTGCCCTGGAGGCTAATGGCCCTCCCATCTTCTAGGTTAGTAAAAGTGATCCAGCAGGTCAACACAAGAATGGGCTAATATCAGTCACGGCTGTTGGATGCTTCTTTTAATCTGGTTACCTTCTAAACCTGAGCACTCCTGTTTTTTCCATATCTGTCCCCTACTAGTTGAATCAATAATATATGTATTATTATATGGGGGATTCTCTACTGAGCAGTTGCCCGTGGTAGATACATTCAGTCCATTTATCCTCAACCTCAATCATGGGCTCAGGGTTAAACTTTTGAGACTGCGATGCTCTTCAACTTCAATTTCATGTGAATTTTTTACCCAGTAAAGCTTATTTTATATCTTCAATGAGTGTGACTAGTGGTGTGGGGCTCTGAATTGAAAGAGGACTGTTTTAAGCATAAAGAAGCTTAAGCACATTGTTTCAGCTTGGAGCTAAGATGGCGCCTACAGGAAGAGGCAGGGCGTGATCTAAATTGTTAATTGATAGTCAAAATTTCTGATTGGTTCCCTTGGTTTCCGCGCTCGTGAATGATTGCTTGGTCTTTAGCTTGATTGGTGTAATCTATAGGAAGTCCCGTGCAAAACCCCCTTCACTTGCCTATAAAAGCTGTAGATCTTCATTAATAAAGCAGAACTACTTCGATGGAACCCCTGTCGCGTCTGATTGTCCCTTGCCTCAGCCGAGGGGCTGCGGGGCGGACAGTTCAAGATTCGCCTTTCTCCGAGATCTCCCGGTTCCGCCGGGAGTAATCCCTGCTGCCTTCCCTTTCTGCGGAAGGTCCCCACAGAAGCTGGCGCCCAATGTGGGGCACGACTGCGAGAAAGTAGAAGGCAGCATCACCGTGCCAGTTTGAAAAAGAACCGACGAAGTGGCCGACGGGCCTCAGCGCGGCGCCTCCCTCTAGAGGGGCATCTTCTCGGAGTAATCCGGATTTCAAGGTGAATCTCCCCCTTTATCGCGCCACTCCCGAGAGGGTGGGGGTTTAGGGTAGTCACAAAAATACTGAGCGCTGCTTTCCTTTGTTTTTCCTTCTTTACTTTAATTTCTACTTTCTTGTTCTCTCTGATTCGAGACTTCCAGCGAACAGGTGGACAGTCTAAAAAGCAACTGACGGGGACCAGGCCAGGGTTACTCTCTGGTGGTCCCAGGAAGGCTTTAAGACAGTCCGCCCCAGTAGCGGCAGCCCGACTGGGTGGAAGCCTCTCTTTTCTATATTTCAAATTGAGGACACGGCCTAAACCTCTCCCATGCGGGCACGGGTCAGGCATTTAAAAGCCATTAGGGCGCCTGCCGCTTGAAGACTCCCGTCAGGATAAGGGGTCATGGAACGGGCCAGAGTCTCTTAGAGCGTCCGCCCCAGCAAGACAATGTCCATGCAACCATTAGGGACTCCTTCACAGTTTCACAAGCACGACATAAGCCCAACTTCCGGCCGCCACCACTCCCGTTAGGATTTTGGTGGTACGCCTAACGGGGGCAATAAAGGCTTTTAAGCATAAAGCTTAAGCACATTGTTTCAGCTTGAGCTAAGATGGCGCCTACAGGAAGAGGCAGGCGTGATCTAAATTGTTAATTGATAGTCAAAATTTCTGATTGGTTCCCTTGGTTTCCGCGCTCGTGAATGATTGCTTGGTCTTTAGCTTGATTGGTGTAATCTATAGGGAGTCCCGTGCAAAACCCCCTTCACTTGCCTATAAAAGCTGTAGATCTTCATTAATAAAGCAGAACTACTTCGATGGAACCCCTGTCGCGTCTGATTGTCCCTTGCCTCAGCCGAGGGGCTGCGGGGCGGACAGTTCAAGATTCGCCTTTCTCCGAGATCTCCCGGTTCCGCCGGGAGTAATCCCTGCTGCCTTCCCTTTCTGCGGAAGGTCCCCACAGAAGCTGGCGCCCAATGTGGGGCACGACTGCGAGAAAGTAGAAGGCAGCATCACCGTGCCAGTTTGAAAAAGAACCGACGAAGCGGCCGACGGGCCTCAGCGCGGCGCCTCCCTCTAGAGGGGCATCTTCTCGGAGTAATCCGGATTTCAAGGTGAATCTTTATCGCGCCACTCCCGAGAGGGTGGGGGTTTAGGGTAGTCACAAAAATACTGAGCGCTGCTTTCCTTTGTTTTTCCTTCTTTACTTTAATTTCTACTTTCTTGTTCTCTCTGATTCGAGACTTCCAGCGAACAGGTGGACAGTCTAAAAAGCAACTGACGGGGACCAGGCCAGGGTTACTCTCTGGTGGTCCCAGGAAGGCTTTAAGACAGTCCGCCCCAGTAGCGGCAGCCCAACTGGGTGGAAGCCTCTCTTTTCTATATTTCAAATTGAGGACACGGCCTAAACCTCTCCCATGCGGGCACGGGTCAGGCATTTAAAAGCCATTAGGGCGCCTGCCGCTTGAAGACTCCCGTGACAGGATAAGGGGGTCATGGAACGGGCCAGAGTCTCTTAGAGCGTCCGCCCCCAGCAAGACAATGTCCATGCAACCATTAGGGACTCCTTCACAGTTTCACAAGCACGACATAAGCCCAACTTCCCGGCCGCCACCACTCCCGTTAGGATTTTTGGTGGTTGTCCTCAGTTGTCTTTTCTTTCTGCTCTTTTTCAACAATATGGGAAACTATATCCAAGCTCTTAACAGAGCCTGGAACTCGTTTATAAATGAAGACGAAATTAGCTATGATGAGCGTTTCCCCAATCACTCGGGGTCAAGATCTCAAGGCACAGGACTGTACTCCCCGCTCCCTCCTCCCTTTAAAGGGATCACAGAGGCTCCGCGGGGAGGGAAGGCACTGGGGTCACCTTGGAGAGAGAGGACCTATCCTGAAGACCCTGGGGGGCCCTCAGCGCCCTTCACGGGCCCAACCCAAGCTTTTCCTGTAAACGTTAACCCGGGGGGAAACAGACCAGATGCCTGGTATCCATGGGAGGCCAATGACCTAAAGGAACTTAAGAAGGCGGTAGCCGGGGACGGCCCAAACTCCCCATGGGCAGAAACCATACTCCAAGGGCTAGCCCACCAACCTTGTACCACCCAAGACTGGAAGATGCTATGTAAGGCAGTACTTCCCAGTAACATTTATATCAAATGGTGTGCCTTCTTCAAAGAGGAATGTCATGCTCAAACAGAGAGAAACCAGGCTGCCAATTCCGTCATTCCAATAACTTCTGGAATGCTATCGGGAACGGTGGACCGATGGAGCACTGGTATTCAGCAGGCCGCCATCCCTGCCCCTTATCAAGACCAAGTACGGTCTATATGTCTGGCTGCCTGGAAGAAACTTGCTGAGGGTCCTACTGAACCCCCCAGATCAGGTATAACACAAAAGAATAGCGAAGACCTTGCCACTTTTGTAGATTGTGTAGAAAAGAGCCTCCAGAGAAAGTTCCCTCCAGGGCCTTTAAGAGATCAGTTCCTCAGAATGTTAGTTTGGGAGGGAATGAATACAGACCATAAATTGGCCTGCGCAGGACAAAAAGATCATTCCATTGAGGGATGGATTGTGTGCTCTAAAGATATAGGCACACAAAGCCACCAAGCCCGCTCTATCACCAGTGCCCTTCAGGCTCAAATTGAGGCTCTCTCTGAGGCAATGACTAAAGCCTTTTCCACTGCAATGATTACAGGCAGGGCCTTGTTCCAGGGGTCCGCCGCATCACCCTAATCAGGCCACTGCTTTAACTGCGGCCAACCGGGACACTTTGAGAGTGCCCCCAAGAAGATAGGAAAACATCCCACCAAAACACCCCCTGAAGAAAATCAGGGTGGGGCAAGACACTCTGTGCTCAGGGGAATCCAGTGGAACAGGTCTTTAGATAGGTAAATGACTTTTAGAAAGAGCTTTTATTATCTCAATCCCTGTATCTCCTCACAACTAAAAAAGTGCTAAAATCCTTCTTGAAGATATCACATCCTCATGTAGGGCACAAGCCATTTGTAAAACAAAAGCCTTTAAAAAAAAAAAAACCCTTTCTTTGACATTTAAATTTCCCCCACACTGAAACCATTGTGTTGACTTTCTTCCCCTAACTCTTTGGAGCAGTCTCAGAGCTATCTGGGGTGCTGCCTTTGAGGCTGCAGTCCTAATTTTACCTCAAATAAAACTTAACCCACAGATCCCCATCAAAGATTTAAAGAAAATTGTGCATACTTGCAAGTCTTGCCTCCCTCACTTACAAGTTCCTCCCCTGCAATCTCCAGGAGTGAACCCTCGGGGACTGAGGCCTAATATGTTGTGGCAGACAGATGTCACTCACTTTTCACCCTTTGGAAAACTCAAGTACATCTTTGTATCCATTGATACTTATTCCCATGCCTGCTGGGCTACAGCCCACTCAGGAGAAAAAAAGCGAAACATGCCCAGAGTCATTTCTTGAAATGCTTTGCAACTCTGGGTCTACCTTATCAGATAAAAACAGACAGTGGTCCCTGCTTTGTTAGCAAAAATTTACAAAACTGTTTCCAACTACGGCACATCCGCCACACCACAGGGATCCCATACAACCCTCAAAGACAGGCCATAATTGAACTTCATCATCAAAACTTAAAGGCCCAATTACAAAAACAAAAAGGGGGAATAAGCCCTCACCAGCAACTTGGAATGGCACTCTTTACCCTAAACATTTTAAATTGTTCAAAGAAAGAACTGATGGCACCCTTTCAAA
Organism: Tragulus kanchil; assembly: GCA_022376925.1. Lineage (NCBI taxonomy): Eukaryota > Metazoa > Chordata > Mammalia > Artiodactyla > Tragulidae > Tragulus > Tragulus kanchil. The sequence continues at coordinate 127,781,036 of JAIOJX010000028.1, forward strand.
AACACTGGTCCAGCCAAGAAATAAAACCTGAAGTACAAGTGAGATGGAAGGACCCCATCACTGGCCAGTGGAAGGGGCCTGATCCACTCCTTACGATGGGGAGAGGATTTGGGTGCATATTCCCCATTGGGGAACCCAGCCCTATATGGGTACCGGCGAAAAATCTTAAATTTATGCCACAAAACAAGGATCAAAACTTAAATTCTGCTGCAGATAACAAATGACCATATATCAGGCCCAAGAACAAAAAATTCTTGAGGCATCTCTCTCTCTCTTTCTCTCCTTAATAGGTACAACAGTAATAACATCTGTGCTCAGAGTTCAGCGGGTGCACACCATCACAGCAGTAAACAACATCCACCGCCTCTGCCAGGGACTTCAGACCAGCCTACACCAACTTGAACACCTGAGGACTGCCATAATGGGACTCCAGCAACAGCTTGATCTACGCCAGCAACAAACTTGCATATGACGTGAGAAATCCCGCTTTGCCTGACAAAGACCACTGAAACCATTGTGTTGACTTTCTTCCCTAACTCTTTGGAGCAGTCTCAGAGCTATCTGGGGTGCTGCCTTTGAGGCTGCAGTCCTAATTTTACCTCAAATAAAACTTAACCCACAGATCCCCATCAAAGATTTAAAGAAAATTGTGCATACTTGCAAGTCTTGCCTCCCTCACTTACAAGTTCCTCCCCTGCAATCTCCAGGAGTGAACCCTCGGGGACTGAGGCCTAATATGTTGTGGCAGACAGATGTCACTCACTTTTCACCCTTTGGAAAACTCAAGTACATCTTTGTATCCATTGATACTTATTCCCATGCCTGCTGGGCTACAGCCCACTCAGGAGAAAAAAAGCGAAACATGCCCAGAGTCATTTCTTGAAATGCTTTGCAACTCTGGGTCTACCTTATCAGATAAAAACAGACAGTGGTCCCTGCTTTGTTAGCAAAAATTTATAAAACTGTTTCCAACTACGGCACATCCGCCACACCACAGGGATCCCATACAACCCTCAAAGACAGGCCATAATTGAACTTCATCATCAAAACTTAAAGGCCCAATTACAAAAACAAAAAGGGGGAATAAGCCCTCACCAGCAACTTGGAATGGCACTCTTTACCCTAAACATTTTAAATTGTTCAAAGAAAGAACTGATGGCACCCTTTCAAAAACACTGGTCCAGCCAAGAAATAAAACCTGAAGTACAAGTGAGATGGAAGGACCCCATCACTGGCCAGTGGAAGGGGCCTGATCCACTCCTTACGATGGGGAGAGGATTTGGGTGCATATTCCCCATTGGGGAACCCAGCCCTATATGGGTACCGGCGAAAAATCTTAAATTTATGCCACAAAACAAGGATCAAAACTTAAATTCTGCTGCAGATAACAAATGACCATATATCAGGCCCAAGAACAAAAAATTCTTGAGGCATCTCTCTCTCTCTTTCTCTCCTTAATAGGTACAACAGTAATAACATCTGTGCTCAGAGTTCAGCGGGTGCACACCATCACAGCAGTAAACAACATCCACCGCCTCTGCCAGGGACTTCAGACCAGCCTACACCAACTTGAACACCTGAGGACTGCCATAATGGGACTCCAGCAACAGCTTGATCTACACGCCAGAGCTATCGAGACATTAAGCATCCTGGCACACTTGGACTGTGACGTGAGAAATCCCCGCTTTTGCCTGACAAAAGAGGGTTAATGACTTTTAGCTATGGATACAAAGTCCTTTCACCTGGTTTAAAAATGTTTTCTATCTGTTTGTTTCTGTTGTCTTGCTAGCTATACTGTTTAAGGTCAAGGGCGTTATGGGTCACAATAGACAGTTACAACAAAATAATTATGCTTGCTCAGGTCCTAGAAACAGAGCCTTACATTGGGCACCCACAAAACCCCTGGGTCTATATGGCCCCTCCAGAACTCACTTGAGACATATAATGAGGCCTTTGAATGAAAAACGCTCTAAACACTCCGTCCAGCCACCCCGAGAAGGCTGGTCAGCCAGTGACGGGTAAGAGGACACCACTGCAGAGCAGGCCTAAGACAGGAGGGCCGCCACAGCTGCTGCCTGATCCCATGACGGGCTCTGCCTGAATAGTGCTCTGTCCCGACCTAAGACAGGCACAGCCGCAAGGGAGAGCGGACGAGGCTAGAGGCTGGCCACCTTTTAGCTCTATGTGTTGCCTCAACAAAAGTCTCTTAATTCTAAAATAAAAGAGGGGCAGATGTGGGGCTCTGAATTGAAAGAGGACTGTTCCTTAAGCATAAGGAAGCTTAAGCACATTGTTTCAGCTTGGAGCTAAGATGGCGCCTACAGGAAGGGACATGGAAATGAAGGGAAGCTTAAGTGCATTGTTTAAAGAAGCTTAAGCACATGTTTGCACTAAGATGGCGCCTACAGGAAGAGGCAGGGCGTGATCTAAATTGTTAATTGATAGTCAAAATTTCTGATTGGTTCCCTTGGTTTCCGCGCTCGTGAATGATTGCTTGGTCTTTAGCTTGATTGGTGTAATCTATAGGAGTCCTGCAAAACCCCTTCACTTAATAGGTACAACAGTAATAACATCTGTGCTCAGAGTTCAGCGGTGCACACCATCACAGCAGTAAACAACATCCACCGCCTCTGCCAGGGACTTCAGACCAGCCTACACCAACTTGAACACCTGAGGACTGCCATAATGGGACTCCAGCAACAGCTTGATCTACACGCCAGAGCTATCGAGACATTAAGCATCCTGGCACACTTGGACTGTGACGTGAGAAATCCCCGCTTTTGCCTGACAAAAGAGGGTTAATGACTTTTAGCTATGGATACAAAGTCCTTTCACCTGGTTTAAAAATGTTTTCTATCTGTTTGTTTCTGTTGTCTTGCTAGCTATACTGTTTAAGGTCAAGGGCGTTATGGGTCACAATAGACAGTTACAACAAAATAATTATGCTTGCTCAGGTCCTAGAAAAAGAGCCTTACATTGGGCACCCACAAAACCCCTGGGTCTATATGGCCCCTCAAGAAATCACTTGAGACATATAATGAGGCCTTTGAATGAAAAACGCTCTAAAAACTCCGTCCAGCCCCCACGAGATGGCTGGTTAGCCAGTGACGGGTAAGAGGACACCACTGCAGAGCAGGCCTAAGACAGGAGGGCCGCCACAGCTGCTGCCTGATCCCATGACGGGCTCTGCCTGAATAGTGCTCTGTCCCGACCTAAGACAGGCACAGCCGCAAGGGAGAGCGGACGAGGCTAGAGGCTGGCCACCTTTTAGCTCTATGTGTTGCCTCAACAAAAGTCTCTTAATTCTAAAATAAAAGAGGGGCAGATGTGGGGCTCTGAATTGAAAGAGGACTGTTCCTTAAGCATAAGGAAGCTTAAGCACATTGTTTCAGCTTGGAGCTAAGATGGCGCCTACAGGAAGGGACATGGAAATGAAGGGAAGCTTAAGTGCATTGTTTAAAGAAGCTTAAGCACATGTTTGCAGCTAAGATGGCGCCTACAGGAAGAGGCAGGGCGTGATCTAAATTGTTAATTGATAGTCAAAATTTCTGATTGGTTCCCTTGGTTTCCGCGCTCGTGAATGATTGCTTGGTCTTTAGCTTGATTGGTGTAATCTATAGGGAGTCCCGTGCAAAACCCCCTTCACTTGCCTATAAAAGCTGTAGATCTTCATTAATAAAGTGGAACTACTTCGATGGAACCCCTGTCGCGTCTGATTGTCCCTTGCCTCAGCCGAGGGGCTGCGGGGCGGACAGTTCAAGATTCGCCTTTCTCCGAGATCTCCCGGTTCCGCCGGGAGTAATCCCTGCTGCCTTCCCTTTCTGCAGAAGGTCCCCGCATAGTGGTGCCTGTTTCTACAGCTTGTATATCATATCAAATGCTCATAATTATATATGTATGCCATTAATGAAAAGAAATATTCAATATGCTAACATTATTTTGAGTAGTTACTATGTTGGAGCTCTTCAAAATATTATTAATGTGGCTCCCCTGGTGGTCCAGTGGGTAAAGAGTCCACCTTGCAGTGCAAGGAGCACCTGTTTGATCCCTGGCTTGGGAAGATCCCGCATGCTGAGGAACAGCTAGGCTGGTGTATCCAATTATGAGCCAGCGCTCTGGAGCACATGTGTCCAGAGCCAGTGCTCTGCAACAAGACATACCACTATGATAGGAGGCCAACACATTGCCAAAGAATAAAGAGATGAAAAATAAACAATAACTTGAGCCAAAAAGAAAAAATGGCATGTGAAATCCTTAAAAAAGAAAAAATTCTTAATGTAATCAATCGAACTTTAAAATGCCTTGTATAACTACATACACTTTAATGAAAACATACTACATAGCATTTTAACTAAATCTGTAAATGCCCATGGATATTAATACTAGTGTTATTATTAAATGCATCTGGCTGTAGACAAAAAGTCAGACTGATTTGAAAATACATTCTTGATAATTAAGACTATGCACAATTAAGAAATAAACTTGGAAAAATGAAGTGTTACCCGATCTCAACTTGAAATTCAAACTCAGATTTTTTTCTCATATTATTTTTATTGTACAATAAACCTGTCATTCCTAAAATTGTTTGTGACATTAATTTTAGTATATTTTGTTGTCAGTTATTTTTAAAGTTTTTTTCTTAAAGGCAAAGTCTTATCAATGGAATGTAATGAGGTTTAATCAAATTTCTATGTATATGTATTCTTATAATAAAAGCATAGTTAAAATGCACTGAAATATTACATGGTGAGAAGCTTCACAAAGTAGAATATATCATATAATTGTCTTTACATGAAATATTAAAATGGGCCAAAATACGAGAACAATAGCTGTCACTGGAAGGTTGGAATTGAGATTGATTTGGAAGGGGCATGATGGTACCTTTGGGGACAATGGTAATGTTTTACATCTTCGTAGGGATTTTGTTTACTGAGGTGAAGTCATTTTCCTAAAATTAGGCAATGTATGCATATTTTTTCATTTCACTTTATTTCAAGAGAAATATAAGAAATATTGAGTACTAGATCTTGTAAGTGCTGTAGTTTTTAGGGGGATGTTTGCTAATATTTGCAATTTACCTTGAAATGCATCCAAACCAAACTGGACTGATAGTGGGCATATTAATGGTAGGATCTAAGTTGTGGGTATATGCGTGTTCACTAGTAGATTCTCTTAATTTTGCTATATTTTGAAGTGTTTTCAAAATAAAATTCTGGGAAGTATAATAAATTAAGATAAAGCTAAAATGAGGATTGCCAGATGACTATAAAATATACAGGCAATTAAGAATAATATATACTATAACTAGCAAAGGGAATCCTCATACCTAAGAGCTCTGGTTAATATTCTTAATACCTTGCAAGATGAGGATTGAGTCTAATTGTTACATATGATATAGAAACTATTACTAGGATAAGAAGAATCTAATGTGCGAAGACAAGGCTTTTGTGGGGTAGATCAAATTTTCGCTCTTAGGACTTTCCTCAAAAGTAATATATAGAAAAGAGATTCTTTAAAGTAGCGTACTGTGAAGAGTACTACTAGCATTAAAAAAAAAAAAAAGAGGTGAAGTCTAAAGAAAACAAAACAAATGGAAAATTGACTTTCTAAAAATCAAATTTGCCCTAATCCTGTTATCTCCAGAAGGTCAAGAGCTCCTTGTTACAGGAAGTAGTTAGCAAATCTTTGAAAACTTTCAGCAAAGTAGTGAAGTGAGTAGAACAGAGAACAGAGCGTTGATGGAGATACAGTTTCAAGTCCCCAACTTGTAAGATGTTTTGTTGCAATTCAGTTATCTCTTTCTTTAAAATGATTTTGTCATACGGTTTAGCAATTATATTTTTCATTTATTAAAATAATTCAAACGATGCATATAAATATCCTTATTAAAGATCTCTTCTGTGGGAATACAGTCATTGGTTCAAATTAAATGTGTATATTTCAAACTTTATATATAATACATATTTTAATGTCTTAATTTTAAAAAATGAATTATTAAATAAAATGCTTATATTTTGAGCTAGTCTATGGAAATAAACAGAAGTGGACAAAATAGAAGTTATTGGCTTCAAAAGAATTCACAGACAAAAGTTATTTGGACCCCACTTTTTCACTCTTTCTTAAGCAAAAATGATCTCAAAATTATTAAAAGCTATTGAAGTGAAATAATCAGGTGCATGTTTCAGGAGTGGTTGGAAATAAGGTTGCACACATGTGTGCCAAGTTGCTTCAGTCATTTCCGATTCATTGAGACCCATGGACTGTATAGCCTGCCATTGTCCTCCATTCTTGGAATTCCCCCGGCAAGAATACTGGAGTAGGTTTCCATTTTCTTCTCCAGAATAACGACAGGATAAGGTACCTTAAATCGCGTGGTGGGGTCTACAGACAAACTTGAAGACATCAGTTTACACCAAAATAATGTGTTTTTTATTTTTTTAAATTGAAACTCTGATTTGTCTAAACTTTGATGCCTTTCTCTCTGGCTTACAGCACATTAGTTTTGTTTCAAAGATTTATTTTAGATTTCAGGACAATAAAACAGTTTTGTTGTATCTTGACTTAAGAAGGTCACTGGGCACAATTTCTCGTATTATCCTTGAGAAAATGATTGAATAACAGCTTGAAGATAAGTGGGTATAATTATAACTATCTGTGCGATTAAATTTTAAGAAGCTGATTATTAGAGTGAGGTCAAGGTAGAGAAAAGATGATCGACAAAAGTCAGAGGTTGCTACAATATTTAATAAATGTTTAACTTAAGGAAAATAGACTTTCTAAAAATCAAATTTGCCCTAATCCTGTTATCTCCAGAAGGTCAAGAGCTCCTTGTTACAGGAAGTAGTTAGCAAATCTTTGAAAACTTTCAGCAAAGTAGTGAAGTGAGTAGAACAGAGAACAGAGCGTTGATGGAGATACAGTTTCAAGTCCCCAACTTGTAAGATGTTTTGTTGCAATTCAGTTATCTCTTTCTTTAAAATGATTTTGTCATACGGTTTAGCAATTATATTTTTCATTTATTAAAATAATTCAAACGATGCATATAAATATCCTTATTAAAGATCTCTTCTGTGGGAATACAGTCATTGGTTCAAATTAAATGTGTATATTTCAAACTTTATATATAATACATATTTTAATGTCTTAATTTTAAAAAATGAATTATTAAATAAAATGCTTATATTTTGAGCTAGTCTATGGAAATAAACAGAAGTGGACAAAATAGAAGTTATTGGCTTCAAAAGAATTCACAGACAAAAGTTATTTGGACCCCACTTTTTCACTCTTTCTTAAGCAAAATGATCTCAAAATTATTAAAAGCTATTGAAGTGAAATAATCAGGTGCATGTTTCAGGAGTGGTTGGAAATAAGGTTGCACACATGTGTGCCAAGTTGCTTCAGTCATTTCCGATTCATTGAGACCCATGGACTGTATAGCCTGCCATTGTCCTCCATTCTTGGAATTCCCGGCAAGAATACTGGAGTAGGTTTCCATTTTCTTCTCCAGAATAACGACAGGATAAGGTACCTTAAATCGCGTGGTGGGGTCTACAGACAAACTTGAAGACATCAGTTTACACCAAAATAATGTGTTTTTTATTTTTTTAAATTGAAACTCTGATTTGTCTAAACTTTGATGCCTTTCTCTCTGGCTTACAGCACATTAGTTTTGTTTCAAAGATTTATTTTAGATTTCAGGACAATAAAACAGTTTTGTTGTATCTTGACTTAAGAAGGTCACTGGGCACAATTTCTCGTATTATCCTTGAGAAAATGATTGAATAACAGCTTGAAGATAAGTGGGTATAATTATAACTATCTGTGCGATTAAATTTTAAGAAGCTGATTATTAGAGTGAGGTCAAGGTAGAGAAAAGATGATCGACAAAAGTCAGAGGTTGCTACAATATTTAATAAATGTTTAACTTAGATGAAAACAGAAGAACATGATTAAAACTTGTAGATGAAGTTGAGTTATTAACAGTCAGTGAATTGAAAGAATTATTATCAGTAGCATCTTTATCAAAGAGAAAATTAATATGAACTGAGCAATTATATAAATAAACCTGAACAACTATAATATCTTCCACCCAAAGTGAAAGAATAAATCAACTAATGAAACAAGAAATCAGGTTCTGTTTGCAGAGCTGAGGAATGAACACCACAAACTCACACTCACACAGGTGAAATTTATTTTAAAAGGTAGAAATACAAAGGCCCCCAGCATAGACACTGAGAGGAAGTGAAAAGCCCACAGAATGCAGGGATTAAAGCAGTTTTATATCTTTACTAATATCGATCTGCATGTTTTTGCTTGGCGCATGATTTTAATATGTCATTTTTGACCAATTAGTTTAAATGTTGAAATGTCCAGTTTGCCATTTTTATGGCTTTGTTGGATCCCCCAGTTTTTCAGTTTTTCTAGACATTGTGACATCATCATCCCTTGATTCTTTCTCAAGATCCCCAGACCATTATTTAGGGGTTGAATGTATGTTTAGGAGCTAATTGTGTACCTGGAGTTTTTCTCCTTGATAAACTGGACAGCAGTTACTCTATGTCTTATCCTGGATCTGAGTGTTTTATAACCCTCAAGAACTGGAAAACATTCCTCTGAATGCCTGGAAATTGGAACAAAGAGTAAGATGCTTGCTTGAGAAGAAAAAATAATTGAAATTTTAAAAAAGGAATCAAGGTATCAAAATCTTATACTGTCTAGCGTTTTCTGCCTCACTGATTTAAATACATTAACTAGGTTCGTAAAATTTCCAACAAAAGAGTTATCATACAATAGGTCCTTGCTGGTTATCCATTTAAAATATACCCGTGTGTATATATCCATTCCAAACTCCCAAACCATCCCTTTGGAGCCCTGCTCAATGTTTGAATAACAGCTTGAAGATAAGTGGGTATAATTATAACTATCTGTGCGATTAAATTTTAAGAAGCTGATTATTAGAGTGAGGTCAAGGTAGAAAAGATGATCGACAAAAGTCAGAGGTTGCTACAATATTTAATAAATGTTTAACTTAGATGAAAACAGAAGAACATGATTAAAACTTGTAGATGAAGTTGAGTTATTAACAGTCAGTGAATTGAAAGAATTATTATCAGTAGCATCTTTATCAAAGAAAATTAATATGAACTGAGCAATTATATAAATAAACCTGAACAACTATAATATCTTCCACCCAAAGTGAAAGAATAAATCAACTAATGAAACAAGAAATCAGGTTCTGTTTGCAGAGCTGAGGAATGAACACCACAAACTCACACTCACACAGGTGAAATTTATTTTAAAAGGTAGAAATACAAAGGCCCCCAGCATAGACACTGAGAGGAAGTGAAAAGCCCACAGAATGCAGGGATTAAAGCAGTTTTATATCTTTACTAATATCGATCTGCATGTTTTTGCTTGGCGCATGATTTTAATATGTCATTTTTGACCAATTAGTTTAAATGTTGAAATGTCCAGTTTGCCATTTTTATGGCTTTGTTGGATCCCCCAGTTTTTCAGTTTTTCTAGACATTGTGACATCATCATCCCTTGATTCTTTCTCAAGATCCCCAGACCATTATTTAGGGGTTGAATGTATGTTTAGGAGCTAATTGTGTACCTGGAGTTTTTCTCCTTGATAAACTGGACAGCAGTTACTCTATGTCTTATCCTGGATCTGAGTGTTTTATAACCCTCAAGAACTGGAAAACATTCCTCTGAATGCCTGGAAATTGGAACAAAGAGTAAGATGCTTGCTTGAGAAGAAAAAAATAATTGAAATTTTAAAAAAAGGAATCAAGGTATCAAAATCTTATACTGTCTAGCGTTTTCTGCCTCACTGATTTCGAAATACATTAACTAGGTTGGTAAAATTTCCAGCAAAAAAGTTATCATACAATAGGTCCTTGCTGGTTATCCATTTAAAATATACCCGTGTGTATATATCCATTCCAAACTCCCAAACCATCCCTTTGGAGCCCTGCTCAATGTTATGTGGCCAGCTGGATGGCAGGGGAGCTTGGGGAGAATGGGTACATATATATATATATATATATGTGAGTTCCTTTGCTGTCGACCTAAATCTGTCATACATTGTTAATTGGCTATGCCCCAAGACAAAATAAAAAAGTTTAAAACAAAGATAAGTAAAGCTATCTTCATTATTATCTTATAAGATAATAAAGTTCACATGACCTTGAAGGAGACAATCTGGATTATTCTTTTTTGTAAGGATCACCATGCTTGAAAGTATGTCTGAATAGCACATTTTAATAAGATTACCAAAAAATTGTGCTAAGTACTGGAATCAGAGACATGATAGAGAGTGATAAGAGCACAATCAACTGTGTCATATAAGTAAAAGTTGTTGGAATAGAACTGCTTATCAAAGAGAAAAGAACTGTTGGGTGAAGGAAAGATATAATTTCAGTCCTCATTTCCCTATGTTGCTCAAATTCATTAGTATTCACAGCAGCAATAATTATTTCTCTGATGATTTGACAGCACATGTAGACTTGCTGTTCAAGTTGTCTTAAAAAATCATTGATCCCAGCATCAAAGTGTAGATGCATTTAAAAGGCTGTCATGTGAAAGAAGAAATAAACTCTTTTTACTCCACAGCAAAAATAAATAAATAAATAAATATGTAGGGTTCTTATCTCTATATACTAAGTATTTACATAAAACTTTAGCCCATTATCAGTAATATGTAATCAAAGGCTAAATACATCACTGTTTTCAGTCACATAATATAAAGTAGATTCTTTTACCATGGGGAAAATAATGCTACTAGCAAGCCTTAGTGTCCATTTCAAATCTGATTGAACTGTTTTAATTTGGTAAGCAAATTGTCAGACAACTATTTTGTCTACATTGAAATATTCCATTAATCAAATAATACCAATAATTGGCTTTTGGATAAAACCCAAATCCATATACTCTTTATATATATATATATATTTTTTTTTAATTGAACGATAATAGCTTCACGGATTTTTTTTGTTTACTGCCAAACATCAATATAAATCAGCCATAGGTCTATATATACGTCCTCTCCCTCTTGAACATCCCCTCTTTAATTAGTCTCTATTTTGTTTCAGCTGTCCCCCATTTAGCTGGCAACTACTATTTGAATCCGTATTCTTTTTCTCTGTACTACCAACATTCAGCAGTTGGCATTTCCTGACTCAAATCACTCTGTTGAATTATAGATAACAAAGGAAACTTCATATCCTCAAAATTAATCTACAATCCTAGAATTTTTACCCTTAGCAATATTTTGAACAAGATACTTTCCAAACAATAACAATAAAGTATCTATATGACATGGAAAAAGAAGCACAGGAACTCATTATTCTTGGGTTAATTTATTATCTAGAAATTGGGCCCTGAGGAAGTTAAATCTTAAGATTCTAGAGTAGGATGCATTACCTAAGGAAGGAAGTTTAGTCATGGTGATTGTGTGGGGATTCTTCATTGTCTAGTGATAATGTTAGCTATGTCTTTTATATGAAAAATTGAGACAAGCTAGTTTTCTCCATGAATTCTGTCCCACTCTAGTTTTTAAAAATTAACAAAACAGGTAACTTAAAAACTGTGTTAAGAAAAATTAAATAGAATCTGTGCTCTTAAAAGATTTTTAAGTGCACAAAACATTACTGACAACTATATCCACAGTGTTGTACAGTAGATCTCTAAAACTCATCCATCTTGTATAACTGACATGCTATTCCGACTGAAGAGCAAATCTCCCTTTCCCCTTCCCCACAGCCCTCACAAAAAACCATTTCCCTCTCTATTTCTAGGAGTCTGACTATTTTAGATATGTCATGTAAATGGACTAATGCTGCATTTGTCCTTCTGTAACTGGCTTATTTCACTTAGCATAATGTCGTCCTTCAGTTTATTCTGTGTTGTTACAAACAGGGGTGTGTCCTTCTCAAATGGTAAGATTCTACTGTATTGAAAACATCACATTTTCTTCATCTGTTTATCCTTTGATGGACATGCAATTTTCCATAGCTTGGGTTTTGTGAGTTATCCTGCAATGAACACAGGAATACAAATATCCTTTTGATACCTTGATGTTAATTTTTGAAACCCGAATTAATGCAAAATTGAAACTTTCTATATATCGTCCTCTCCCTCTTGAACATCCCCTCTTTAATTAGTCTCTATTTTGTTTCAGCTGTCCCCCATTTAGCTGGCAACTACTATTTGAATCCGTATTCTTTTTCTCTGTACTACCAACATTCAGCAGTTGGCATTTCCTGACTCAAATCACTCTGTTGAATTATAGATAACAAAGGAAACTTCATATCCTCAAAATTAATCTACAATCCTAGAATTTTTACCCTTAGCAATATTTTGAACAAGATACTTTCCAAACAATAACAATAAAGTATCTATATGACATGGAAAAAGAAGCACAGGAACTCATTATTCTTGGGTTAATTTATTATCTAGAAATTGGGCCCTGAGGAAGTTAAATCTTAAGATTCTAGAGTAGGATGCATTACCTAAGGAAGGAAGTTTAGTCATGGTGATTGTGTGGGGATTCTTCATTGTCTAGTGATAATGTTAGCTATGTCTTTTATATGAAAAATTGAGACAAGCTAGTTTTCTCCATGAATTCTGTCCCACTCTAGTTTTTAAAAATTAACAAAACAGGTAACTTAAAAACTGTGTTAAGAAAAATTAAATAGAATCTGTGCTCTTAAAAGATTTTTAAGTGCACAAAACATTACTGACAACTATATCCACAGTGTTGTACAGTAGATCTCTAAAACTCATCCATCTTGTATAACTGACATGCTATTCCGACTGAAGAGCAAATCTCCCTTTCCCCTTCCCCACAGCCCTCACAAAAAACCATTTCCCTCTCTATTTCTAGGAGTCTGACTATTTTAGATATGTCATGTAAATGGACTAATGCTGCATTTGTCCTTCTGTAACTGGCTTATTTCACTTAGCATAATGTCGTCCTTCAGTTTATTCTGTGTTGTTACAAACAGGGGTGTGTCCTTCTCAAATGGTAAGATTCTACTGTATTGAAAACATCACATTTTCTTCATCTGTTTATCCTTTGATGGACATGCAATTTTTCCATAGCTTGGGTTTTGTGAGTTATCCTGCAATGAACACAGGAATACAAATATCCTTTTGATACCTTGATGTTAATTTTTTTGATATATACCCAGAATTAGAATTGCTCGATAATATGGGGGTCTTTTATTTTTAGAAACTTTCATACAATTTTTCATAGTAGCTGCATCAATTAAAATTCCCACCAATACCACGTGAAATTCTGATTTCATCACATCCTCACTAACTCTTGCTATCTTTTCACTTTTGAAATAAATCCACATATGTACAGTCAATTAATCTCCAACAAAGGTACCAACATAAATGATGGGGAAGAATAAACTGTTTAATAAATAGTGTTGAGAAAAATTGATATCCATATGTGAAAGAATAAAATCAGACCCTTATACCATACACAAAAATAAAATCAAATTAGCTTTAAAATGTAAATTCAAAATACTGAAAACTTCATGACATTAGTTAAGGAAATGATATCTTGGACAGGACACTGAAAGCACAGCAAGAGAAGTAAAAATTGACGTGTGGGACTACATTAAACTAAAAAGTTTTACACAACAAAAGAAATAACCAACAGAGTTAAAAGGCAATCTATTATGGAAGGGAGAAAATATTTATAATCCATATATCTGATAAAGAGCTAATAATAAAAGTATAAAAGAGACTCCTGCAACTCAGTACAAAAACCAAATAGCTCAGTTTTAAAAAGGCAAAGGACTTGAATAGATATTTCACTGAGAAGCTATCTAAATGATCAACAGGTATATAAATTGATACTCAATGTCACTAATCATCAGGGGAAAGCAAGTCAAAACTACAATGAGATTTTGACCTCACACCTGTAAGGATGGCTATTATGAAAAATATCTTTTTTCACTTAGGATTATTTGTGAGTCCTTGATATATTTGGCCTTCCTTAACAGCTCAGCTGGTAAAGAATCCACCTGCAATGCAGAAGACCCTGGCTCAATTCCTGGTAGGAAAGATCTCCTGAAGAAGGGAACGGCTACCCACTCCAATATTCTTGGCTTCCCTTCATGGCTCAGATAGTAAAGAATCCATTTGCAATGCAGGAGATCTGAGTTCAATCCCTGGTGAAAAGACCCCCTGGAGAAGTGAATAGCTACCCACTCCTGTATTCTTGACTGGAGAATTCCATGGCTCATTGATGGATCGCAAAGTGTTGGAAGTGACTGAGCAATTTTCACTTGATACATAATGGAATGAATCTGAACATTTCCTCTTTCTAGTAATTTTCCCCTTTGGAATTGTTGCCTTTATGTTCTGTTTGCTCTGCAAACTCAATGGAAAATTGATTGCAAAAATATTTGAAGGTGCTTACAATAAAGAGAGAATCGTATTTGTACAGTCAATTAATCTCCAACAAAGGTACCAACATAAATGATGGGGAAGAATAAACTGTTTAATAAATAGTGTTGAGAAAAATTGATATCCATATGTGAAAGAATAAAATCAGACCCTTATACCATACACAAAAATAAAATCAAATTAGCTTTAAAATGTAAATTCAAAATACTGAAAACTTCATGACATTAGTTAAGGAAATGATATCTTGGACAGGACACTGAAAGCACAGCAAGAGAAGTAAAAATTGACGTGTGGGACTACATTAAACTAAAAAGTTTTACACAACAAAAGAAATAACCAACAGAGTTAAAAGGCAATCTATTATGGAAGGGAGAAAATATTTATAATCCATATATCTGATAAAGAGCTAATAATAAAAGTATAAAAGAGACTCCTGCAACTCAGTACAAAAACCAAATAGCTCAGTTTTAAAAAGGCAAAGGACTTGAATAGATATTTCACTGAGAAGCTATCTAAATGATCAACAGGTATATAAATTGATACTCAATGTCACTAATCATCAGGGGAAAGCAAGTCAAAACTACAATGAGATTTTGACCTCACACCTGTAAGGATGGCTATTATGAAAAATATCTTTTTTCACTTAGGATTATTTGTGAGTCCTTGATATATTTGGCCTTCCTTAACAGCTCAGCTGGTAAAGAATCCACCTGCAATGCAGAAGACCCTGGCTCAATTCCTGGTAGGAAAGATCTCCTGAAGAAGGGAACGGCTACCCACTCCAATATTCTTGGCTTCCCTTCATGGCTCAGATAGTAAAGAATCCATTTGCAATGCAGGAGATCTGAGTTCAATCCCTGGTGAAAAGACCCCCTGGAGAAGTGAATAGCTACCCACTCCTGTATTCTTGACTGGAGAATTCCATGGCTCATTGATGGATCGCAAAGTGTTGGAAGTGACTGAGCAATTTTCACTTGATACATAATGGAATGAATCTGAACATTTCCTCTTTCTAGTAATTTTCCCCTTTGGAATTGTTGCCTTTATGTTCTGTTTGCTCTGCAAACTCAAAGTTGATGTGTCAAAATTTTGACTTTGCAAAAAATATTTGAAGGTGCTTACAATAAAGAGAGAATGACATAGTAGTTAATGACATATAATCTGAAACCAGAATGCAATTTAGTCAGTGTTTCCTAAGTGTCATTTCTCTCTTCTGGCCACCAGAGTTAGATGTTCCAGGGGTGTTTCCTCCCTGAGTTGTATGCATCTTTCTACAGTATAAGGCAAGCAAACTTTTGTGGGTGCCCTGGTGGCCCCTAGCCTGACTGGCTGTAGTGCCTGGGTTCTCTTGGGTGGCAAAGGCAGCCATTGTGACTGGTTACAATGCTAAGTCAAACTGCTGTGGGATCACTGGTGGACTGGGCAAGCCCCGCTCTAACAGACTCAAGGCAAGATTCCAAAATGGTGGTTGCCACCACCAGTGTTTCAGCATGGTAGAACAAGGTTCTCAAAAATGGCTGCAGTCAGTGTCTCTATCCCAAGGGGGTGCTCAGCTGTCTCCTGGCTCAAATTTTGGAGAGTTGAGGGGCTATACAAAACAGAGACACTGCTCATAGAGAGTACATGCAAAAATAACCCACAGGCTCTGAGATCTATTAACAGGTCTGACTTAGGTTTCTTTCAAACTACTACTTCTGTGCTGGATCTCATAGCCTATGAGATTTTTCACATGTATCCTTTAAGAGCATTGTCTCTGTTTCTTCTAGCACTCCAACATTTCAGAATTAGTAACACGCACTGAGCATTTTTTGGAAGCTTCCCACATGGTGCTAGTGGTAAAGAACCTGTCTGCCAATGCAGAAGACATGAGATGGGGGTTCAAGCACTGGGTTGGGAAGATCTCCTGGAGAAAAAAAAATGGCAACCCACTCCAGTATTCTGCCTTGGAGTATCCCATGGACTAAGGAGCCTGGTGGGCTGTAGTCCATAGGTTTGCAAAGAGTCAGACATGACTGAAGTGATTTAGCATGCTAGAAATGACCATTTTTATACCAGACACTATTCTGAGAATTTTATATCTTTAACATAAAATATATCTTATACATAGCATATATAACAAAACAAATATAACATTAGCCAATAGTTAAAGAGAAAATAAGTCACAAGGTGAATAAGAGGCGGGAGCTAGGATTTTTTTTTTAATTTTTACATAGTTTTGTTGTTCACAGAGATATATGTTCCCAGATCAATCATATTCATATCCCTGGTCCCCTCCCCTGTCCATGACCCCCCATCCCACCCGTCCTGGCTGTTGCACCGAGCCCTTGTAGGAATTCCTATTCTCGCAGGGCAATGACAATAGCTATCTTTTTCACATATGATAGTATAGGTTTCCATGTTACTCCCTCTATGCCTCTCACCCACTGTTTATTCCCCACAATGTCCATATGTCTATTCTCTATGTCTCTTTTTTCATCGGTTCACTGTGTGTGTTATCATTACCCTTTTACTAGATTTAATATATATGTGTTAGTATACTGTACTTGTCTTTCTCTTTTTGACTTACAGTCTATGAGTGTTTCTAGGTCTGAAGTGGGTCTCTTATAAACAGCATATATATGGGTCTTGCTTCTGTATCCATTCAGCCAGCCTGTGTCTTTTGGTTGGACCATTTGGTTTACATTCAAAGTAATTATTGATACAAATGTTCCTATTGTCATCTTCTTAGATATTTGGGGTTTGATTTATAGAACTTCTCCTACTTTTGTATTTATTGGCTATATCAGGCCCTTTAACACTTGTTATAGGGCTGCTTTCATTGCATAACTTTAACTTTTGCTTGTCTGTGAAGTTTTCACTTCTCCAATCATTTCATTCTTAGATACTACTTCTGTGCTGGATCTCATAGCCTATGAGATTTTTCACATGTATCCTTTAAGAGCATTGTCTCTGTTTCTTCTAGCACTCCAACATTTCAGAATTAGTAACACGCACTGAGCATTTTTTGGAAGCTTCCCACATGGTGCTAGTGGTAAAGAACCTGTCTGCCAATGCAGAAGACATGAGATGGGGGTTCAAGCACTGGGTTGGGAAGATCTCCTGGAGAAAAAAAAAATGGCAACCCACTCCAGTATTCTGCCTTGGAGTATCCCATGGACTAAGGAGCCTGGTGGGCTGTAGTCCATAGGTTTGCAAAGAGTCAGACATGACTGAAGTGATTTAGCATGCTAGAAATGACCATTTTTATACCAGACACTATTCTGAGAATTTTATATCTTTAACATAAAATATATCTTATACATAGCATATATAACAAAACAAATATAACATTAGCCAATAGTTAAAGAGAAAATAAGTCACAAGGTGAATAAGAGGCGGGAGCTAGGATTTTTTTTTTAATTTTTACATAGTTTTGTTGTTCACAGAGATATATGTTCCCAGATCAATCATATTCATATCCCTGGTCCCCTCCCCTGTCCATGACCCCCATCCCACCGTCCTGGCTGTTGCACCGAGCCCTTGTAGGAATTCCTATTCTCGCAGGGCAATGACAATAGCTATCTTTTTCACATATGATAGTATAGGTTTCCATGTTACTCCCTCTATGCCTCTCACCCACTGTTTATTCCCCACAATGTCCATATGTCTATTCTCTATGTCTCTTTTTTCATCGGTTCACTGTGTGTGTTATCATTACCCTTTTACTAGATTTAATATATATGTGTTAGTATACTGTACTTGTCTTTCTCTTTTTGACTTACAGTCTATGAGTGTTTCTAGGTCTGAAGTGGGTCTCTTATAAACAGCATATATATGGGTCTTGCTTCTGTATCCATTCAGCCAGCCTGTGTCTTTTGGTTGGACCATTTGGTTTACATTCAAAGTAATTATTGATACAAATGTTCCTATTGTCATCTTCTTAGATATTTGGGGTTTGATTTATAGAACTTCTCCTACTTTTGTATTTATTGGCTATATCAGGCCCTTTAACACTTGTTATAGGGCTGCTTTCATTGCATAAAATTCTTTTAACTTTTGCTTGTCTGTGAAGTTTTTCACTTCTCCATCAATTCTGAATGAGATCCTTGCCAGTTGAAGAACTCTTGGTTGAAGTTTATTCTCTTTTAGCCATTTAAACGTGTCCTGCCATTCTCTTCTGGCCTGCAGCGTTTCTGTTGTAAGATCAGCAGTTAAACATATGGGGTTTCCTTTATATGTTATCTGTTGTTTGTTCCTAGCTGCTGTAAGTATTCTGTCCTTATATTTAGTCTGTGATAACTTGATTAGAATGCGTCTTGGGGTGTTTCTTCTGGAGTTTATCCTGTATGGGACTCTTTGTGCTTCTTGGACTTGGTTGACTATTTCCTTTCCCATGCTGGGGAAGTTTTCAACTGTAACGTCTTCAAGAATTTTTTCATAGCCTTTCTTTCCCTCTTCTTCTTCTGGGACTCCTATAATTCTAATGTTGGTGTGTTTGAGATTGTCCCATAGGTCTCTGAGGCTATCCTCAGTTTTTATTCTTTGTGCTTTGTTCTGTTCTTTAGCAGTTATTTCCTCCATTTTGTCTTCCAGCTCACTTATCTGTTCTTATGCCTCTGAGAACTTCTATAGTATTTTTAAGTTCAGCAATTGAGTTGTTTGTCTCTATTTGTTCATTTTTCATTTCCTGCATGTCTCTTCTCAGTGCACTAATTTCCTCCTTTTCGGTGTTTTGAATTCTCATTAGTGTTGCTTTTCTGAGTTCTCTTTCTGATAATTTGTCTATCTCCTCTTCTGTCATTTGGAGCAGTGTTTCTCTGCTTTGTTCCTTCAATTGCACAGTGTTTCTCTGTATTTTCATTATTATGTTAATTTTTGTTTCTTTGTGTGTGTCTGTGTGTTGGAGGTCTTATTCCCTCAGACTTCGTGGTTGAATTCTCCCTTTTAGTTTCTGTCCTTGTAGAAGGGTTCAGTGGTTTGTGTCTTAGGTCATGTTAGGTTTGTTTGCAGGTGGATAATCTCTAGTGTTGTGCATTCTTTGATAGTGTAGGGTCTTGGAATCAGGGCTTCCCCTCCAAGGATCCTTGGTTTGATCTCTGGCCAGGGAGTGTATGCTCTATGTCTGGTTTGCTATGGTGGCCAGTGGTATTAGTTCAAATATAAGAATATGAAGAACAAGAGGTGCATCCCTGATAGATGACAGTCATAAAATTGTGCAAATATTTTCTAACATAATAGAAAAATGTACATACATACACATACATACACATCAATAGCCACAACTGAACAGTCTTACAGAGATAAAGTACAGGCAATTTTTCTGGCAAACCGTGCCATCCGGCAGGGGCCGCGCTTCTGCTGGAGGGCGTTCCCTGGTTCCACTGCACACCCCCTGCTAGCCTTCAATCCCTGTTCTTCTCCCAGTTTCCTCTGTGGGGCCTCTGTGCTGCCTGCGGGTCTGAGGCTTCTCGTCCCAGGTGCTCGACTTCTTTGCTGCAGCTCTGGGACTGTTCGAGCTGCTGGCGTGGGTGCACTGCCTGATAATTGACTAAGCCCCAAACGCTGGCGTGAGCTTCCCTGTCCGGCTAGAACCAGGTTTTGGGGCCACAACCCACAGGGGATTTCCCTATTCCATTCCACACGCCACCACTAGTGTTGTCTCTGTTCACCTGGCGCCCAGCGTCCCTGTACTGTTTCAAATTTTTTGTCTTCCAGCTCACTTATCTGTTCTTATGCCTCTGAGAACTTCTATAGTATTTTTAAGTTCAGCAATTGAGTTGTTTGTCTCTATTTGTTCATTTTTCATTTCCTGCATGTCTCTTCTCAGTGCACTAATTTCCTCCTTTTCGGTGTTTTGAATTCTCATTAGTGTTGCTTTTCTGAGTTCTCTTTCTGATAATTTGTCTATCTCCTCTTCTGTCATTTGGAGCAGTGTTTCTCTGCTTTGTTCCTTCAATTGCACAGTGTTTCTCTGTATTTTCATTATTATGTTAATTTTTGTTTCTTTGTGTGTGTCTGTGTGTTGGAGGTCTTATTCCCTCAGACTTCGTGGTTGAATTCTCCCTTTTAGTTTCTGTCCTTGTAGAAGGGTTCAGTGGTTTGTGTCTTAGGTCATGTTAGGTTTGTTTGCAGGTGGATAATCTCTAGTGTTGTGCATTCTTTGATAGTGTAGGGTCTTGGAATCAGGGCTTCCCCTCCAAGGATCCTTGGTTTGATCTCTGGCCAGGGAGTGTATGCTCTATGTCTGGTTTGCTATGGTGGCCAGTGGTATTAGTTCAAATATAAGAATATGAAGAACAAGAGGTGCATCCCTGATAGATGACAGTCATAAAATTGTGCAAATATTTTCTAACATAATAGAAAAATGTACATACATACACATACATACACATCAATAGCCACAACTGAACAGTCTTACAGAGATAAAGTACAGGCAATTTTTCTGGCAAACCGTGCCATCCGGCAGGGGCCGCGCTTCTGCTGGAGGGCGTTCCCTGGTTCCACTGCACACCCCCTGCTAGCCTTCAATCCCTGTTCTTCTCCCAGTTTCCTCTGTGGGGCCTCTGTGCTGCCTGCGGGTCTGAGGCTTCTCGTCCCAGGTGCTCGACTTCTTTGCTGCAGCTCTGGGACTGTTCGAGCTGCTGGCGTGGGTGCACTGCCTGATAATTGACTAAGCCCCAAACGCTGGCGTGAGCTTCCCTGTCCGGCTAGAACCAGGTTTTGGGGCCACAACCCACAGGGGATTTCCCTATTCCATTCCACACGCCACCACTAGTGTTGTCTCTGTTCACCTGGCGCCCAGCGTCCCTGTACTGTCACTGCGGGATTTCATGCTGAGCGCTGTCTTCTGTCCTGCCTGCACACTTTCCAGGGCTCTTTCGACCTGGTCAGGTGCGGGGGTTGGGGTACAGGGCCCTCAGTACACAAGCTCAGGGAAAGTTCTGGCTGCTTGTTCTCCAACCCTTGTAGACCTGAGGAGTTCTTCTGTCGTCTAGAAGCTGGTTTGTTGGTGGTGCTTCATTTCTTGATTAGTTCTGGTGATTCTATTGAGGAGCTGGTGAAATCCTCCTCTCATTCCTCTGTCATCTTGACCCCTGACTCTCCAGGAGTCAGGATTTGAAACAAGATTAACTTCTTAGCCATGGTCCCTCATCACAAACTTTGCAAAACAATACAGCTGTGTCTTAAGACAAGGGCATCTGGACACTAGAGCATCACATCCCAAAGTGTTCTTTGCATATTAATCTCTTAAATAATTCCATGAATAAAAGAGCCTGTGATGAAACATTTGAGATCCAACAGATTCTGTTCCCTACACACCCTTGGAAACTCACAAAGCACATCAGCATATTAAAAGCTGCTAGAAGTCCTGAAGGAAGAAATCCTTTATATGTGTTTATCTCTGCATTTTCCCTATGTTACTCAATTGAGGCCCTAGGTTATGTGTTAACCTTCTGTAAAATTAGCCATAATACACATTGGAACATTCTCATCTGTAAAGGAATTGAGAAAATCATACAGAGTGACGTCAGAATGTCTCATATAACACTACATATGCAAAAACCTTTGTAGACTACAAAAAAGAAAAAAGGATTGATTAGAGATTTGTAATTTTGATGACCTTCAAGGAAGAGATGCTCATTCCAAATCTAAGAGAAAAATATGCCTTTATCTCTTTATAGATGAAACAATGATCTTTGAAAAATTGTGATGCCATCATGATTCCTCGGCCTGTACACTGCTCGTTCTTTCATGGTACTTTAATGGGCAAAAAGTATTACATATAGTATTGTTTTATTTCTGATTTGTCTAATGAAAATAATTTTTTTTCTTTTTTAACCCAAATCCTCCTCTTCAGAAGTGCTGACATTTTAAAGCTGCTCTAGTTCAATCTCATTTACAGCATCAGTGCCAATTTCCCCAATTAGTCTGACAACACATGTAGTCTCAGTAGTCAAGTTGTCTTGGAATCATTGATCCAAAGACCAAAGGATAAGTACTGCTGATCTTCAAACCAATGATCAGAATGGCCTTTCTAATTATGGTTGTCCTCTCTCCTTTTTATCTGTATGACACAACCATTCTCAACAGACTTGAGTCATCTGCCCAGAAGCTGTTGTCATTACTCATTAGAATTTCACATCCAAAAGGTGTAAACAAGTCTTCTGGTTTCCATCTAAAGATAAAAAGCCTTTGGAACAATTTCTTTTCTCACACTGCTAGATGAAAAATTGTTTTGCCATTTTATTTAATAGTTTACAACTTCTATTTTTTCAGATGACATTAAAATTATTTCCTATAATTTTTATCTTTTTCCATAAGTGGATTTAATCTATTTTGATCCCTCATTTATACATCATGACATAGTCATCTGAGAATGATGATAGTTTGACAATCTGTTAATAGGTCTGTAATACCTCTAAGTACACCACTGTAGTATTTTTCTGGAGTTCAAAGTAAATATTGAAAAAATATATGCTGAAATGTTACAGTTCTTTAATTTTCTCCAATTTAGCTATTTTAATTAGACATGAATATAACCATTTAGATTACTAATTAGATTAAAACCCCAGGCAAACTAGGGTTTGACAATAACATACATACAAATTGTAGACTACAAAGAATGTCTCATATAACACTACATATGCAAAAACCTTTGTAGACTACAAAAAAGAAAAAAGGATTGATTAGAGATTTGTAATTTTGATGACCTTCAAGGAAGAGATGCTCATTCCAAATCTAAGAGAAAATATGCCTTTATCTCTTTATAGATGAAACAATGATCTTTGAAAAATTGTGATGCCATCATGATTCCTCGGCCTGTACACTGCTCGTTCTTTCATGGTACTTTAATGGGCAAAAAGTATTACATATAGTATTGTTTTATTTCTGATTTGTCTAATGAAAATAATTTTTTTTCTTTTTTAACCCAAATCCTCCTCTTCAGAAGTGCTGACATTTTAAAGCTGCTCTAGTTCAATCTCATTTACAGCATCAGTGCCAATTTCCCCAATTAGTCTGACAACACATGTAGTCTCAGTAGTCAAGTTGTCTTGGAATCATTGATCCAAAGACCAAAGGATAAGTACTGCTGATCTTCAAACCAATGATCAGAATGGCCTTTCTAATTATGGTTGTCCTCTCTCCTTTTTATCTGTATGACACAACCATTCTCAACAGACTTGAGTCATCTGCCCAGAAGCTGTTGTCATTACTCATTAGAATTTCACATCCAAAAGGTGTAAACAAGTCTTCTGGTTTCCATCTAAAGATAAAAAGCCTTTGGAACAATTTCTTTTCTCACACTGCTAGATGAAAAATTGTTTTGCCATTTTATTTAATAGTTTACAACTTCTATTTTTTCAGATGACATTAAAATTATTTCCTATAATTTTTATCTTTTTCCATAAGTGGATTTAATCTATTTTGATCCCTCATTTATACATCATGACATAGTCATCTGAGAATGATGATAGTTTGACAATCTGTTAATAGGTCTGTAATACCTCTAAGTACACCACTGTAGTATTTTTCTGGAGTTCAAAGTAAATATTGAAAAAATATATGCTGAAATGTTACAGTTCTTTAATTTTCTCCAATTTAGCTATTTTAATTAGACATGAATATAACCATTTAGATTACTAATTAGATTAAAACTCAGGCACTAGGAGTGGACTTCTCTCAGAATAAGCAACTTGAATGTATAATGCTTCTCAGGTATTCAGAGTTCTCCAATTCAGTAGATTATCTGGATATTATTATTTATCTCTCTTGGTGACTGACTTTTGGCCTTTTTAATGCCTTTCCACATGACTAATAAAGGATGAGCAGAAGAGATATTAAACTTAAATTAGTCTACTTGTTAGTCAGTCACTGAGTCAGCAAGGTCCTGCTGTGAGTCCATAGCACACAAATTACAGCAATTTTCTCTTTGGTGATCATTTAGTGAGAAGGAATCTGAAAAAAAATTGATGATGCTGCATTCATTATGTTTTTTTATGAATTTAAACTATGTATATTCTCTCTACCACATGTATTATTATTATTAATACTTATTTATATCACTATGCTTAAGTGTAATTTTCTCCCAAAAATGTCATACTATAGAATTTAAAATATAATCATTTAAGTTCAGTATAAAGATAGCATCAGACTAGCATTCCTTTATAATTCCTGATACTATTTTCTGTAAATATACTGATGAATATTTGTTTAAAATACTTAAAATCTCATCAGAATATAAATATAAAGAAAGTAGTCAATAATTATATGAATACTCCAGGACCGGTAACTATTACAACAAGAAATTTAAAAATTTAAAAACTATGATTTAAAAAACATAATTGTTGATATACAGTCTTCACCCGGGTGCACAAAAGTATGTATTGGTAGGAATTATATGGAAGATGTTTGTTCGCTCTTTTCCCCACCTTAACCTTCTACTCCCATTTACTCTCTTGAAGTGTAATCTGTACCAATCAACCTTTGCACTTTATAAGGCTCCAGAGTATGATGCCATTCATTCTGTCAAATACGGATGCCTCTGTTTCTTTGGATGTTTGAAAAAATCACAGTAGTGTACAGTACAATGGGCAGCTCCCTAATTAAATAAGCTCATAAAACATTACAGGTTTCTGAATCTTCTATTTTGTTTAAGGGCAACTGGGGTCTCTGAGAATGATGATAGTTGACATCTTTTAAAGGCTTTAATTTTTTCTGGAGTTCAAAGTAAATATTGAAAAATATATGCTGAAATGTTACAGTTTTATTTTAATTAGAAACATGAATATAACCATTTAGATTACTAATTAGATTAAAACTCAGGCACTAGGAGTGGACTTCTCTCAGAATAAGCAACTTGAATGTATAATGCTTCTCAGGTATTCAGAGTTCTCCAATTCAGTAGATTATCTGGATATTATTATTTATCTCTCTTGGTGACTGACTTTTGGCCTTTTTAATGCCTTTCCACATGACTAATAAAGGATGAGCAGAAGAGATATTAAACTTAAATTAGTCTACTTGTTAGTCAGTCACTGAGTCAGCAAGGTCCTGCTGTGAGTCCATAGCACACAAATTACAGCAATTTTCTCTTTGGTGATCATTTAGTGAGAAGGAATCTGAAAAAAAATTGATGATGCTGCATTCATTATGTTTTTTTATGAATTTAAACTATGTATATTCTCTCTACCACATGTATTATTATTATTAATACTTATTTATATCACTATGCTTAAGTGTAATTTTCTCCCAAAAATGTCATACTATAGAATTTAAAATATAATCATTTAAGTTCAGTATAAAGATAGCATCAGACTAGCATTCCTTTATAATTCCTGATACTATTTTCTGTAAATATACTGATGAATATTTGTTTAAAATACTTAAAATCTCATCAGAATATAAATATAAAGAAAGTAGTCAATAATTATATGAATACTCCAGGACCGGTAACTATTACAACAAGAAATTTAAAAATTTAAAAACTATGATTTAAAAAACATAATTGTTGACATACAGTCTTCACCCGGGTGCACAAAAGTATGTATTGGTAGGAATTATATGGAAGATGTTTGTTCGCTCTTTTCCCCACCTTAACCTTCTACTCCCATTTACTCTCTTGAAGTGTAATCTGTACCAATCAACCTTTGCACTTTATAAGGCTCCAGAGTATGATGCCATTCATTCTGTCAAATACGGATGCCTCTGTTTCTTTGGATGTTTGAAAAAATCACAGTAGTGTACAGTACAATGGGCAGCTCCCTAATTAAATAAGCTCATAAAACATTACAGGTTTCTGAATCTTCTATTTGTTAAAAAGAAAAAATCTCTGACTAAGGGCAACTGGGGAAAAAACTACCCTTTATTTAGCCAGATAGTGGATCAGAGAGGGAGTCTGAGAAAGCCTTATTTCAGTCCAACAAATTCCCAAGAGTTAATCACATCGCTGATACAGGAAAGTACTTAAGAACATCCTCTGGCAGCCATGTTTCAACATTTTTCAGAGAGAAATATTCTTCTATCCATATAAACGGTTGTTGTTTAATTTGTTTTAGTTGTTGTTTTGCAACCTTCTGGACTGTCTCTCTCCAGGCTTTTCTCTCCAAGGGATTTTTTTGGGCAAGAATACTGGAGTGGGTAGCCATTTCCTTTTTCAGGATATCTTGCCATGTCTCCTGCATTGTAGCAGATTCTTACTGCTGAGCCACCTCGGGAGCCCATATATACAATAAATAAAGTAAGAAATCACCCAAGCATATTTGTGTATAAATAACAATTGTGGGTGGGATTACCCTTGACTGAAACACAAAGCATAGCTTTCAAACAAACAAAAACAACATTAGACCATGGGTAAAACAATAAAAGCATCCTTCTTTCTCTCTCTGAATTTTCTGCAGGTTGAAGGTCTGTATTGGCAGAATATAAATAGTGGACACCCTGAAGTTTTCAAGAAAAAAGTCTTTACACTGTTAATGCGCTCTTGTTTATAACCTCAGTAGGAATCAAGATAATATTTCCTTCATGACTCAAGAACAGGAGGTCCTTAAAAGAAAGTTTAGGAGTTTGAGGAGGTGTGTTTACAAGTCAATCTGAGGAAGTTTGAAAAGAGCAAAGGGCTTAAATAATCTGCAAGTAAATTCTGTAATGGCTATGTGTTTTTTAAAGAAAGAAGTTGTAAAATAACTTGCGCTTTTTCCCAACTTACTCCCGTTTACTCTCTTGAAGTGTAATCTGTACCAATCAACCTTTGCACTTTATAAGGCTCCAGAGTATGATGCCATTCATTCTGTCAAATACGGATGCCTCTGTTTCTTTGGATGTTTGAAAAAATCACAGTAGTGTACAGTACAATGGGCAGCTCCCTAATTAAATAAGCTCATAAAACATTACAGGTTTCTGAATCTTCTATTTGTTAAAAAGAAAAAATCTCTGACTAAGGGCAACTGGGGAAAAAACTACCCTTTATTTAGCCAGATAGTGGATCAGAGAGGGAGTCTGAGAAAGCCTTATTTCAGTCCAACAAATTCCCAAGAGTTAATCACATCGCTGATACAGGAAAGTACTTAAGAACATCCTCTGGCAGCCATGTTTCAACATTTTTCAGAGAGAAATATTCTTCTATCCATATAAACGGTTGTTGTTTAATTTGTTTTAGTTGTTGTTTTGCAACCTTCTGGACTGTCTCTCTCCAGGCTTTTCTCTCCAAGTGATTTTTTTGTGCAAGAATACTGGAGTGGGTAGCCTTTTCCCTTTTTTCAGGATATCTTGCCATGTCTCCTGCATTGTAGCAGATTCTTACTGCTGAGCCACCTCGGGAGCCCATATATACAATAAATAAAGTAAGAAATCACCCAAGCATATTTGTGTATAAATAACAATTGTGGGTGGGATTACCCTTGACTGAAACACAAAGCATAGCTTTCAAACAAACAAAAACAACATTAGACCATGGGTAAAACAATAAAAGCATCCTTCTTTCTCTCTCTGAATTTTCTGCAGGTTGAAGGTCTGTATTGGCAGAATATAAATAGTGGACACCCTGAAGTTTTCAAGAAAAAAGTCTTTACACTGTTAATGCGCTCTTGTTTATAACCTCAGTAGGAATCAAGATAATATTTCCTTCATGACTCAAGAACAGGAGGTCCTTAAAAGAAAGTTTAGGAGTTTGAGGAGGTGTGTTTACAAGTCAATCTGAGGAAGTTTGAAAAGAGCAAAGGGCTTAAATAATCTGCAAGTAAATTCTGTAATGGCTATGTGTTTTTTAAAGAAAGAAGTTGTAAAATAACTAGACATACAAATTCTAAATATGGTTTCCAATACACACTTAAAATTTCACTTTCAAGCATTGCCATGATGATAAACAGTCTCTCAATGGTAAACAGCTCATTAAACCAGGTGTCTGAGAGGAAGATGTGTGTTTGCTGAAGCACATTGCAGTCTATCATCTTGTTTATCTTTTGGACAAACTATTAAAAACAGGATACTTTATTCAACAATCCAAAATTTGTATCTCTCTTAAAACAATAAGAGTATCTGGCAATATCAGTACTGTACCTGCATTGCCACGGGGCAGTCATCTGTTTCACCTGGTTTATATGGCCCTTTAGATGAGTCATACCCCTGCCACTCATAACTTACCCATAAGATTCTTGGATTCTAATTGCTCTACGTTTAAATTTCTAATCCATGCTACTAGCATAATATATTTTCATGACAAGTATCTGTATATTAGTTAAATCTGCAGTTTTTCTTGTTTCTCCTACATTGCCATGTATCTTCAATGCATTAAAATGAGTTGAAAGAATCTATGGAGGCATAAACTCTTGAAGAATTTTTAAAGTTGTAAGTTCTGTTGAGCAAGAACTAGAATTTCTAGGAATTTATTTTTATTCCTTCCAAGATTTTGTCAGAATATGCAGTCAGTTAATGCTGGAGGGAATCATACCACATCCTTATAAAAGCTCTCTCTTTTATAAGGAGAGCTCAGAGATACCAGTTTATAACTTGATATTAATTTTAGATCCTATGTTATTGTCCAGTTTGAAACACTGATCTACAGAAACCTTACACTTTGTTAAAGTTAAATGCATCATAACTTAACAGACCACATCACACAATCCATGCTAATAATCTTGATGTGCTCCTATCACTGAGTTTGCTTCATTAGAGATTTCTGTGCTTTGCACAGTTTTACAGTGAGTATATATTTATTATGTTATCATATGAAATAAACAGTTTTCAATTTTATCATTATATACCATATATTGAGACATTCTTGTGCAATTTTGTAATCAAATTTTATCACCTAAAAAGTCAATAGAACTTGCTTTTCATATTTAATTCTTTGAAGTTAAACTTAAAATCAGATAATCTTACTTGTTCATAATAATGTGATTAATCTGATCTCTTCTGTCTTCTGTTTTTATCCATAAAGAAGAATAAATATATAAATAGGTTGCCTGGTTGTTTTATCTGTTCTTCTACTTTTGTAATTTCCTTTAGTGAGATAAAAGATATGCCTTTTCTTTTTTTTTTAATTTTTGACCTCTTTTATTGGTCACTATAAACAGGAACTCATTAAACCAGGTGTCTGAGAGGAAGATGTGTGTTTGCTGAAGCACATTGCAGTCTATCATCTTGTTTATCTTTTGGACAAACTATTAAAAACAGGATACTTTATTCAACAATCCAAAATTTGTATCTCTCTTAAAACAATAAGAGTATCTGGCAATATCAGTACTGTACCTGCATTGCCACGGGCAGTCATCTGTTTCACCTGGTTTATATGGCCCTTTAGATGAGTCATACCCCTGCCACTCATAACTTACCCATAAGATTCTTGGATTCTAATTGCTCTACGTTTAAATTTCTAATCCATGCTACTAGCATAATATATTTTCATGACAAGTATCTGTATATTAGTTAAATCTGCAGTTTTCTTGTTTCTCCTACATTGCCATGTATCTTCAATGCATTAAAATGAGTTGAAAGAATCTATGGAGGCATAAACTCTTGAAGAATTTTTAAAGTTGTAAGTTCTGTTGAGCAAGAACTAGAATTTCTAGGAATTTATTTTTATTCCTTCCAAGATTTTGTCAGAATATGCAGTCAGTTAATGCTGGAGGGAATCATACCACATCCTTATAAAAGCTCTCTCTTTTATAAGGAGAGCTCAGAGATACCAGTTTATAACTTGATATTAATTTTAGATCCTATGTTATTGTCCAGTTTGAAACACTGATCTACAGAAACCTTACACTTTGTTAAAGTTAAATGCATCATAACTTAACAGACCACATCACACAATCCATGCTAATAATCTTGATGTGCTCCTATCACTGAGTTTGCTTCATTAGAGATTTCTGTGCTTTGCACAGTTTTACAGTGAGTATATATTTATTATGTTATCATATGAAATAAACAGTTTTCAATTTTATCATTATATACCATATATTGAGACATTCTTGTGCAATTTTGTAATCAAATTTTATCACCTAAAAAGTCAATAGAACTTGCTTTTCATATTTAATTCTTTGAAGTTAAACTTAAAATCAGATAATCTTACTTGTTCATAATAATGTGATTAATCTGATCTCTTCTGTCTTCTGTTTTTATCCATAAAGAAGAATAAATATATAAATAGGTTGCCTGGTTGTTTTATCTGTTCTTCTACTTTTGTAATTTCCTTTAGTGAGATAAAAGATATGCCTTTTCTTTTTTTTTTAATTTTTGACCTCTTTTATTGGTCTTTCGTTTATGTATTTTCATCCATTTTTGTTCTTTGGCCTGTGTGGGCCTCCCATCGCGGTGACCTCTCCCGTTGCAGAGCATCCACTCTGGTCGCATGTGCTCCAGAACACTGGCTGGCAATTGGACACACTGGTCCAGCCGCTCCACAGCTCATGGGATCTTCCTGTGCCAGGGATAAAACCGGTGCCCCTTGCACTGCAAGGTGGACTCTTTACCTACTGAACCACCAGGGAAGCCCAAAGATATACCTTTTTAATAGTATGAGTCATTATTTTTTTTCATTACCAGATCAAAAGAAAATGTTAAGTCTTCCTTTTATTGAGTGATTGGGTTTAACTTAAAACCTTATTTTAAGATAAATATGTGTACTATTTATAAATAACAATATATTTAATTGTGTGAATGCTCAGGGTGAATAAATAAAAAAATTCTGATCCCTATACAATAAAGCAAATCCAGTATTGTGAATCTACTTGCTACAGGTATCAGTCTTTCTACATACATGTAAGCTATCTGCATGCTACCAAGTTTGTTAGCATTTTAAAACATATGTTTTCTAAGTATATAAATGTGTGCTTTATAAATATAAACCAAATTTTAAAATATTAAATAATGTATTATAAATAATGCAAAAAATGACTCCTAAATGTATTAATAGAATTCATTTTAAAAAATCAATACTGAATGCAAAGAAACACCCTTATTCACAAGAGGCAATTAATTGACTCTTTGTTTGTTTAACAATAATATCCCATGGACATTTCAGCCATAATCAAGTGTTCTAAGGCAGCAGTCACGAAGCCATGTTTTCCTGTAACAGTACCAGCCAGGATAACAGTTTGTAAGTTCACGGTTCTAACGTTCATAAAATGTAAACATCTCTTCATGCATTGTAATTTTATCATAAAGAAGATATAAATATAAAATCAGATAATCTTACTTGTTCATAATAATGTGATTAATCTGATCTCTTCTGTCTTCTGTTTTTATCCATAAAGAAGAATAAATATATAAATAGGTTGCCTGGTTGTTTTATCTGTTCTTCTACTTTTGTAATTTCCTTTAGTGAGATAAAAGATATGCCTTTTCTTTTTTTTTTAATTTTTGACCTCTTTTATTGGTCTTTCGTTTATGTATTTTCATCCATTTTTGTTCTTTGGCCTGTGTGGGCCTCCCATCGCGGTGACCTCTCCCGTTGCAGAGCATCCACTCTGGTCGCATGTGCTCCAGAACACTGGCTGGCAATTGGACACACTGGTCCAGCCGCTCCACAGCTCATGGGATCTTCCTGTGCCAGGGATAAAACCGGTGCCCCTTGCACTGCAAGGTGGACTCTTTACCTACTGAACCACCAGGGAAGCCCAAAGATATACCTTTTTAATAGTATGAGTCATTATTTTTTTTCATTACCAGATCAAAAGAAAATGTTAAGTCTTCCTTTTATTGAGTGATTGGGTTTAACTTAAAACCTTATTTTAAGATAAATATGTGTACTATTTATAAATAACAATATATTTAATTGTGTGAATGCTCAGGGTGAATAAATAAAAAAATTCTGATCCCTATACAATAAAGCAAATCCGTATTGTGAATCTACTTGCTACAGGTATCAGTCTTTCTACATACATGTAAGCTATCTGCATGCTACCAAGTTTGTTAGCATTTTAAAACATATGTTTTCTAAGTATATAAATGTGTGCTTTATAAATATAAACCAAATTTTAAAATATTAAATAATTTATTATAAATAATGCAAAAAATGACTCCTAAATGTATTAATAGAATTCATTTTAAAAAATCAATACTGAATGCAAAGAAACACCCTTATTCACAAGAGGCAATTAATTGACTCTTTGTTTGTTTAACAATAATATCCCATGGACATTTCAGCCATAATCAAGTGTGCTAAGGCAGCAGTCAGGAAGCCATGTTTTCCTGTAACAGTACCAGCCAGGATAACAGTTTGTAAGTTCATTTCTCTGGTGTCCATAACTTGTGAGAAATGTCTTCTTTTTCTCCTTTTCCCTTGATGGTGTTTACTGTGATTAGCCCTGAGATTTTATTCTTTTATACTCTGCCTTGATGCTTGCATGAAATTTCTCCATTTAATTTTATCTTTAACCTGTTTTAATTATGGTTGAGAACTACAAACAACCTTGTTGGCTTGAGTGGATTTTCTGTTGTTGCTTCAGGTATTAGCAAATAATGTAACAGAAATTTTAAATGTATGTATTATTTTGTTTTAAATAATATATTAACATAAGCAACAGAATTTATGAAAAATCATTTTAAAAGAAAATTAGAAAAGCTGCATTGTTTTACATTTCTGCAAATCTCTCTAATGTTTGACTTCAATAACAGCTGAAATCTCATATCTGCTTTTAGAGTTCATCTACTATGATCTCAGACATTGTGTAGTCCCTGAAAAACACCATTGTAAGCTCATGGAGAATAAGAGCGAAAGGGTCTAATAGCATCTGGGTAGGATTATAAAAATAGGACTCCTGCAAATCTCTTCAAAATGTCTTGGCCACTCCTGAGCAAATCCACACTGCTCTTCAGAACCATTGCCCTAGACAGTTTTGTCTCATTGTCAAAGGATCAAGTCATACATATTAAACTATAATTCTACAGATTAGACTCAAATTTTCAACACAACTACAGGTTTATTGGCATCCACAAGAAACATGAAGACTCAGAAGACAGAAATGACTTACAGTTCCTTTAGTATTCTCTAGGGTCATTTTCTTTTTTTTTTTTTTTTTTACCACCATCAAAGTTACATGATCAATTGTATTTGCTGTTTAGATATATTTCAGATAATAAGCCCTTATAAGTCATATTATCTGCAAATATTTTCTTCTGTTTAGTAGGTTGTCTTTTCCTCTGCTTAGCAGTTTCCTTTGCTGTGCAAAAGCCTTTAAGTTTAATTATGTCTCATTATTTATTTACTTTTATTTCTTTTCCCTTAAGAAAGCTATCCAGAAAAAATGACAATAAAACATTATAAAACATTATATCTAAGTAATCTTCTAGGAATTTTGTAGTTTCAGGTTTTACCTTTAGATCACTAATCCACTTTGAGTTTGTTTTTTGTGTATGGTATGAAGACATGTTCTAATCTTATTCTTTTACATGTTAAAAACTGGGCAGATCAGAGTAGATATTCTCCAGATAAAACAAGTAGATAGATAACAAGCACAGTAAGAGATGCTTAGCATAGCTAATCATTAAAGAAATAAAAATTATAATGAGATATCACCAAATATTTGTCAGAATCATTATCAAGGAAAAGTATACGCTGAAAAGAATGTGAAGAAAAGGGAACCTTTGTACATACTTTGATGAAATGGATATTGGTGCCTCCACAATGGAGAACAGTATGGAGATTCTTTTAAAAAATAGTGACAGAACTAGCCATATGAGCCAGATATTCCACTCCTGAGTACTTATCTGATAAAAAAAAAAAATATTTCAAAAAGATGCATACACCCACAATGTTAATTGCAGCATTATTTACAAATGCCAAGACATGGAAGCAACTTAAGTGTTCATTAACAGATGAATGAATAAAAAATGTGTGATGCAGACATACAATGGCATATTAGTCAACCATAAAAAGAATGAAATTCTGCCAACAACGTGGCTGAACCTATAGAATATTAAGCTTAGTGAAGTAAGTCAGATAAAGTAAGATAAATACTCTGTTATCACTTATATGTGGAATCTAAAACATAAAACAAATGAATGTGTACCACAAAGTAGAAATAGACTCATGGATGTAAAGAAAAAGCTAGTGGTTACCAATGATGAAGAGGAGAGGGATGAGATAGAAGATTGGGGTTAAAAAGTACAAGCTACTGCATTTAAATACATGAGCAAAAAAGGATATATGGTACAGCAGAGGGAAATACAGCCATTGATCTGTAATTGAAAGATAATCTATAAAAGATGGAGCACTATTTTGTATACCTGAAGCTAATAAAATATTGGAAATGAAGTATACTTTAGTAAAAATATATAAGATCAGCTACCTCTTTTACAATAATGTAAACAGAATATACTAAATACTCAATAAATAAATGGTAGTGGTATTTAGTCACTTAGTCATATCTGACTCTTGCCACCCCATAGACTGTAGCCTGCTTCCCATGTCTGCTTTATATTTTAACTCTAAAAATAGTTGTTCTTTTTTTTTTTTAAGGAAAAGAGTGAAAGTGGTTAAACTGTAGATGTATCTGTAGCTTCACACTTAAAGTTTGTTACTCATAATTTACCATTGTTTTAGAGACTCCCTTTGTTTTTAGTTTCAAAAGTTACTTGAGAAGAAATAATTACACATATTAGCCCATTTTTAAAAGACTGTTCCAGCATTTGTGGTAGAAAATGTTGAAATACAAATTCCTTTATGAATTCAATTTTAGTGAATTATGTTTCTATATTTACAACATATAACCTTTTAATTTGCTTTCTTAATCAGCTAAATATAATCTTATAGCTAAAAAATTCCTTTATGAACTTATGAAATTCTTTTAAAAAATAGTGAAAGAACTAGCCATATGAGCCAGATATTCCACTCCTGAGTACTTATCTGATAAAAAAAAAAATATTTCAAAAAGATGCATACACCCACAATGTTAATTGCAGCATTATTTACAAATGCCAAGACATGGAAGCAACTTAAGTGTTCATTAACTGATGAATGAATAAAAAATGTGTGATGCAGACATACAATGGCATATTAGTCAACCATAAAAAGAATGAAATTCTGCCAACAACGTGGCTGAACCTATAGAATATTAAGCTTAGTGAAGTAAGTCAGATAAAGTAAGATAAATACTCTGTTATCACTTATATGTGGAATCTAAAACATAAAACAAATGAATGTGTACCACAAAGTAGAAATAGACTCATGGATGTAAAGAAAAAGCTAGTGGTTACCAATGATGAAGAGGAGAGGGATGAGATAGAAGATTGGGGTTAAAAAGTACAAGCTACTGCATTTAAATACATGAGCAAAAAAGGATATATGGTACAGCAGAGGGAAATACAGCCATTGATCTGTAATTGAAAGATAATCTATAAAAGATGGAGCACTATTTTGTATACCTGAAGCTAATAAAATATTGGAAATGAAGTATACTTTAGTAAAAATATATAAGATCAGCTACCTCTTTTACAATAATGTAAACAGAATATACTAAATACTCAATAAATAAATGGTAGTGGTATTTAGTCACTTAGTCATATCTGACTCTTGCCACCCCATAGACTGTAGCCTGCTTCCCATGTCTGCTTTATATTTTAACTCTAAAAATAGTTGTTCTTTTTTTTTTTTAAGGAAAAGAGTGAAAGTGGTTAAACTGTAGATGTATCTGTAGCTTCACACTTAAAGTTTGTTACTCATAATTTACCATTGTTTTAGAGACTCCCTTTGTTTTTAGTTTCAAAAGTTACTTGAGAAGAAATAATTACACATATTAGCCCATTTTTAAAAGACTGTTCCAGCATTTGTGGTAGAAAATGTTGAAATACAAATTCCTTTATGAATTCAATTTTAGTGAATTATGTTTCTATATTTACAACATATAACCTTTTAATTTGCTTTCTTAATCAGCTAAATACAATCTTATAGCTAAAATAAATGATACCTTGAAATGTAAATAAAATAAGAACAAAGAGATTTAAATCCACAGAGAATTGAAATGATACCCTAATATGACATATCAGTCTGGGCAACTGTTATTTATAATGAAAAATAAAATTAAAAACCATCCATAGAATTTCTTTTGAGTAAATCATTATTAATACCTTGTGTAACACATTATTAGATAAAGCAATTCGTCTGTAAATCATGTTTGCAGAGAAAAGATGTAGAGTTTATACTACATCCAGGACAATTGGAGAATGCAGACCAAAGACCTAGTAGAAGCAGAACACTGCACTTGGAGTCAGGTCATCCTGGATCATGCCAGCACTTGTATCCTCTACTTTCAGAGAAATGAGGAATAGTTTCTGGTGATTATAATGACCAAGTCCATATTAACTAGACTTTGCACCTGTGAAAAGAATATGCTCAGGAAATTTGTATACACAAAATATTTTCCCACTGAATCGTTACTTGATTTAGACAGTATCCCATAATGGATAATATTAAAGAATTTTACAAGCATTAAATGCTGGAGGGGGTGTGGAGAAAAAGGAACCCTCTTAAACTGTTGGTGGGAATACAAACTGGTACAGCCACTAGGGAGAACATGTGAAGATTCCTTAAAAAAAAAAAAATAGGAATAAAAGTACCATATTACTCAGCAATCCAACTGCTGGGCATAAACCCTAAGGAAACCAGAATTGAAAGAGACACATGTACCCTAATGTTCAATGCAGCACTATTTATTATCTAGGATATCTGTTCATCAGCAAATGAATGGCTAAGAAAGTGTGGTACATAAACACAATGGAATATTACTCAGCTATACACAGGAATGTGTTTGAATCAGTTCTAATGAGGTAGATGAAAATGGAGCCTATTATACACAGTGAAGTAAGTCAGAAAGAGAAAGACAAATACTGTATATTAACACATACATATGGAATTAAGAAGGAAAGTAATGACAATCCTGCATTCAGGGCAGCAAAAGAGACATATCGGTGAAAAACAGACTTCGGAGCTCAGTGGGAGAAGGTGAAGATGGGATAATATGGAAGAATAGTATTGAAACATGTACATTACCATATGTAAAATAGATGACCAGTACAACTTTGGAGCATGAAGCAGGGCATTCAAAGTGGATGCTCTGGGAAAACCCAGAGGAATTTGAGGAGGAAGAGAGGAGACGGTTCTAGGATGGGGAGACACATGTATACCCTGGGTTGATTCATGTTGATGTATGGCAAAAAAAGCAACACATTATTATAAATATCCTCCAATTAAAATAAATAAATTTTAAAAGAATAATTTTAGTATAATAATGTAATACTTTTAATATAATAACTTCAAAAACAAAAATTTAACCATATAGTGATTAAAGAGGGAAATCATCTCAAACTATATTGATTGTGCAAATAATGTATATGACTCAATGTTAATATCATAGAAATTAGACTTCAAGATAAAAAAAAAATATTTGGAGTCTGAATTTTGTTGTCTGATGCCCACTTAACAGTAAGATATAAAAATCCTGAACTGTTGTAAATTTAACAATATAGTTCCAAAATATCACTACCTTTCGGCAAAGTAAACATAAAACATATAAATAATACTACATTTTTATGAATGTACAATATATATGCCCATAGTATAAATATGTTTTACTTGAAATTTAATGAAGGAAAAGAATGTAGAATGTAGACTTTAGTGAAAACTTTGAACTTGATCTAGGTCATGAAACAGATCTGGCTGTAATTAAAAATATAGTTAGAAGGAA
The DNA here is from genome assembly GCA_022376925.1 of Tragulus kanchil. Classification (NCBI taxonomy): domain Eukaryota; kingdom Metazoa; phylum Chordata; class Mammalia; order Artiodactyla; family Tragulidae; genus Tragulus; species Tragulus kanchil. The sequence goes on from JAIOJX010000028.1 coordinate 127,819,120, forward strand.
ATTCATTTATTAAAGACTAAAATATGCTAGCTAATTAATTTCCTCACTAATATGTATTCCACACATTCTCACAATAAAATTGTCCAAAGTACTTTACACGAAAGAGTTGCAGGAATCTTTAAAACAATTTTTATCATAATTTTACTAATGAGAAAACTGATATTCAGCTAGGATTAAATTATATGTATTTCATACAATTATCACAGCAGAACTTCAGGATGAGTATTATCGACCAAAGAGTTTAAGCAAATTAACCGATGCCTGGCGATTTCAAATTTTTCAAATTATCACAGCAATGAAAGACAATCCTGCATTCAGGGCAGCAAAAGAGACATATCGGTGAAAAACAGACTTCGGAGCTCAGTGGGAGAAGGTGAAGATGGGATAATATGGAAGAATAGTATTGAAACATGTACATTACCATATGTAAAATAGATGACCAGTACAACTTTGGAGCATGAAGCAGGGCATTCAAAGTGGATGCTCTGGGAAAACCCAGAGGAATTTGAGGAGGAAGAGAGGAGACGGTTCTAGGATGGGGAGACACATGTATACCCTGGGTTGATTCATGTTGATGTATGGCAAAAAAAGCAACACATTATTATAAATATCCTCCAATTAAAATAAATAAATTTTAAAAGAATAATTTTAGTATAATAATGTAATACTTTTAATATAATAACTTCAAAAACAAAAATTTAACCATATAGTGATTAAAGAGGGAAATCATCTCAAACTATATTGATTGTGCAAATAATGTATATGACTCAATGTTAATATCATAGAAATTAGACTTCAAGATAAAAAAAAAATATTTGGAGTCTGAATTTTGTTGTCTGATGCCCACTTAACAGTAAGATATAAAAATCCTGAACTGTTGTAAATTTAACAATATAGTTCCAAAATATCACTACCTTTCGGCAAAGTAAACATAAAAACATATAAATAATACTACATTTTTATGAATGTACAATATATATGCCCATAGTATAAATATGTTTTACTTGAAATTTAATGAAGGAAAAGAATGTAGAATGTAGACTTTAGTGAAAACTTTGAACTTGATCTAGGTCATGAAACAGATCTGGCTGTAATTAAAAATATAGTTAGAAGGAAATTCATTTATTAAAGACTAAAATATGCTAGCTAATTAATTTCCTCACTAATATGTATTCCACACATTCTCACAATAAAATTGTCCAAAGTACTTTACACGAAAGAGTTGCAGGAATCTTTAAAACAATTTTTATCATAATTTTACTAATGAGAAAACTGATATTCAGCTAGGATTAAATTATATGTATTTCATACAATTATCACAGCAGAACTTCAGGATGAGTATTATCGACCAAAGAGTTTAAGCAAATTAACCGATGCCTGGCGAATAGCTGAATCAAAATTTATTTCAGATTTTATTCATTTGTGCTGCATGCCTAAGCACTTCAGCTTAAATAAAGGTGAGCATGATGTGTGAGGTCTAGCAAGAATCAACTGTGGTAAAAAGCCATCTTTCCTGTGAAGAGATTTAAGTAACCTTATGATTGCCAATGATGGCTCAGTCAGTAAAGAATCCACTTGTAATGCAGGATACCCAGGATTCATCTCTGGGTTGGGAAGATCCCCTGGAGAAAGAAGTGGCAACGCATTCCAGCATTCTTGCCAGGAGAATCCTACGGACAGAGGAGCCTAGCAGGCTACAATCCATGGATTTGCAAGAGTTAGACACGAATTAGTGACTAAACCACTAAACACCACCAATAATTACGAATAGGAAATAAAATATTTTGAGGCTTAAGTTGATTCATTATGTGTATGCTTTCAATTATGTTTTATTTTCAAAAATTTAATGTTTCTGCTTTAAAGCTTTGAAGCTAGATAATAAAATAAAAAATTAATCAAGGAGAAAAAAATGGTAATCCTTTATCAACGAGTATATTTAACCTGCAAATTGTAATTAATCTATGTGATGACTTAGTTTCCAGATAAGTTTCAAAACCAGTGATTCTCAAGTGTTTTAGTTTCAGGACCTGTTGATACTCTTTAAACTTCAGCATCTCAAAAAAGAGAAAACTTTTTTCTTATGTGGAATAAAACTGTTACAAAGTTACATAAGAAATAATGCTAGTATGTTAGACTTTAGAAATTCTAGGTCATGAAACAGATGTGGCTGTAATTAAAAATATAGTTAGAAGGAAATTCATTTATTAAAGACTAAAATATGCTAGCTAATTAATTTCCTCACTAATATGTATTCCACACATTCTCACAATAAAATTGTCCAAAGTACTTTACACGAAAGAGTTGCAGGAATCTTTAAAACAATTTTTATCATAATTTTACTAATGAGAAAACTGATATTCAGCTAGGATTAAATTATATGTATTTCATACAATTATCACAGCAGAACTTCAGGATGAGTATTATCGACCAAAGAGTTTAAGCAAATTAACCGATGCCTGGCGAATAGCTGAATCAAAATTTATTTCAGATTTTATTCATTTGTGCTGCATGCCTAAGCACTTCAGCTTAAATAAAGGTGAGCATGATGTGTGAGGTCTAGCAAGAATCAACTGTGGTAAAAAGCCATCTTTCCTGTGAAGAGATTTAAGTAACCTTATGATTGCCAATGATGGCTCAGTCAGTAAAGAATCCACTTGTAATGCAGGATACCCAGGATTCATCTCTGGGTTGGGAAGATCCCCTGGAGAAAGAAGTGGCAACGCATTCCAGCATTCTTGCCAGGAGAATCCTACGGACAGAGGAGCCTAGCAGGCTACAATCCATGGATTTGCAAGAGTTAGACACGAATTAGTGACTAAACCACTAAACACCACCAATAATTACGAATAGGAAATAAAATATTTTGAGGCTTAAGTTGATTCATTATGTGTATGCTTTCAATTATGTTTTATTTTCAAAAATTTAATGTTTCTGCTTTAAAGCTTTGAAGCTAGATAATAAAATAAAAAATTAATCAAGGAGAAAAAAATGGTAATCCTTTATCAACGAGTATATTTAACCTGCAAATTGTAATTAATCTATGTGATGACTTAGTTTCCAGATAAGTTTCAAAACCAGTGATTCTCAAGTGTTTTAGTTTCAGGACCTGTTGATACTCTTTAAACTTCAGCATCTCAAAAAAGAGAAAACTTTTTTCTTATGTGGAATAAAACTGTTACAAAGTTACATAGATAGTTACTTAAATGAAACATTTGGAAAATATTTACTACTTAAAATAATAAAGTAAATGCACTTACTTATTTAAATATATTTTACTTATAACAACATAATGCACTTTATGAGCTAACGTTATTTTTAAAACAAACAAAGAGCGTTCTTGTTTTACATTTTACCAAAACTCTTTAACGTTTGGCTTAATGATGTATGTAATATTTGCTGTTACATCAGATAACATGCTGCCTCTGGAAAACTACACTGTACGTTTTTGAGGGTATTCAAGTAAAAAATGAGTAATAATATTTAGTATCATTATAAGTCAGACACAACTTGATGATTGAATAACAACAACACAAAAATCATTTGACTTTAACCCCCTGAAAAGATCCTATTGGCTCAATGAATGGGAGAATTTTCATGAAGAGTGAAAAGTCTGGTCAGAATTAGAGAGGCTTCCAGAGACAGAATGTCTAGGTTCAAATCCTGATCTCTCAGGTTTTCAGATTTGTGGCCTAGGGCATGGTATAAAACTCTGCATCTGTCTCCTTATCTGTAACATAAGCACAATAGCAGTAGTTTTCTCTCCCTTTGTTTGACATATTACTGATACTTTAGTAAACACTGAAAACACTGCTTGACACAGCACTATCGGCGTTTCATAAATAAATTAAAAAATTTAAAGAAAGGATGGAGCAGATCACTGACTTCTCACTGGAAAACAAGTATTAATTTTTTTATATCTAAATGTTTAGTTTGGTGAAATTTCATAGTAAAAAATTGCTTTCAAAATGAATTTTGACATTCAACATTTAAAGAAAATTATTAATTTTAAAATACTGTTTTTCTATCAATCATTCTTCACTAGACTCTTACTTAGGGATATAAAAATTGGCAAATGTTTTTCTTAAACAATCGAAGCAGGACAAAACATGGACACATACTTCTAGTTCTTGAGAGCCGTAGAGTCTAATGCTAGATTAGAGCTAAAAAGGACAAGATCAAGGAGAAAAAAATGGTAATCCTTTATCAACGAGTATATTTAACCTGCAAATTGTAATTAATCTATGTGATGACTTAGTTTCCAGATAAGTTTCAAAACCAGTGATTCTCAAGTGTTTTAGTTTCAGGACCTGTTGATACTCTTTAAACTTCAGCATCTCAAAAAAGAGAAAACTTTTTTCTTATGTGGAATAAAACTGTTACAAAGTTACATAGATAGTTACTTAAATGAAACATTTGGAAAATATTTACTACTTAAAATAATAAAGTAAATGCACTTACTTATTTAAATATATTTTACTTATAACAACATAATGCACTTTATGAGCTAACGTTATTTTTAAAACAAACAAAGAGCGTTCTTGTTTTACATTTTACCAAAACTCTTTAACGTTTGGCTTAATGATGTATGTAATATTTGCTGTTACATCAGATAACATGCTGCCTCTGGAAAACTACACTGTACGTTTTTGAGGGTATTCAAGTAAAAAATGAGTAATAATATTTAGTATCATTATAAGTCAGACACAACTTGATGATTGAATAACAACAACACAAAAATCATTTGACTTTAACCCCCTGAAAAGATCCTATTGGCTCAATGAATGGGAGAATTTTCATGAAGAGTGAAAAGTCTGGTCAGAATTAGAGAGGCTTCCAGAGACAGAATGTCTAGGTTCAAATCCTGATCTCTCAGGTTTTCAGATTTGTGGCCTAGGGCATGGTATAAAACTCTGCATCTGTCTCCTTATCTGTAACATAAGCACAATAGCAGTAGTTTTCTCTCCCTTTGTTTGACATATTACTGATACTTTAGTAAACACTGAAAACACTGCTTGACACAGCACTATACGGCGTTTCATAAATAAATTAAAAAATTTAAAGAAAGGATGGAGCAGATCACTGACTTCTCACTGGAAAACAAGTATTAATTTTTTTATATCTAAATGTTTAGTTTGGTGAAATTTCATAGTAAAAAATTGCTTTCAAAATGAATTTTGACATTCAACATTTAAAGAAAATTATTAATTTTAAAATACTGTTTTTCTATCAATCATTCTTCACTAGACTCTTACTTAGGGATATAAAAATTGGCAAATGTTTTTCTTAAACAATCGAAGCAGGACAAAACATGGACACATACTTCTAGTTCTTGAGAGCCGTAGAGTCTAATGCTAGATTAGAGCTAAAAATAATAGTGACAAGATCATCATTGAAATACCTAGTATGAATGATATCAGAGATATGCTCAACTGATATGTGATACGTTAGAAATGGATGTTCTGGAAATGTTTTCAGACCCAGTTCATTCTTTAGGCCATGTCTTATGTTAATAACAATAAATGGATTCACCACTTCACTTAAATAAATATACCTCCATTCATTTGAATTGACTAACATTGATGATAGAAATGGATTTGTATGAGATATGATATATAAAGTTATTTTAGATTTCAAAAATTTCCTGACAGATGTTGAATTTTCTAGGAAATTTACCAGCAAAAAATTAAATATAAGAGATGAAATTTTGCAAGAGCGAATGGGTTTCCTCAGAACCAATACAAATAAACACTAATAAGACTTCCTATCCAAAGTTTTCTCATATCTACTGCCCCACTTCCTACCCTGCCCCAGTCTTAGTCTACTCTCAGTAGGTGAGTACATTTTAGGTCTTTTGTGCTTTCTGAAATTTATTTGTTTATAATTCTAGGACAATTGCTTTACAGTATTGCTTTGGTTTTTGCCATACATCAACATTAATCAACTATAGATATACATATAGCACTGTCTTGTTGTTTGGCATTTATTTTCTTTCTTGTAATAAGTTTACTGGAGTTGATGTACAATATGTTAGTTTCAGGTGTACAACAAAGTGATCCAGTTATACATATATATAAATGTAAGAATGATATATCTTCTATCACAAAGACTGGTGTGGGTACAGAGCTGGCATTCTTCATAAGCCTCAGACAGAGCTGTACACAAACTGGGCAACTAATCTATTTGTAACAAGTGAATTAAAACCCTTACTTTGAAAATAACTTCTGTGAAACTCCTGAAAACAATGTTTGAGCAATAGTCATCATACTGTTTAAGGAACATTTTGTTGGGTAGAGAGAGAAAAAAAGTATTGGATAAATTTATTTTCCTCAGCTTTCATGTGATTTTTCTTTTATTTTTGAAATTTCATCATATCATCTGTAATGGAAAATAGAGTTTGTAGTGAATAATAAATTTATTTAATACAATTATTAAGTAATAATTTTATTTTCTGTGTATGGGATCATTGACTTCAAACACATGATCATAAAAAGTTTCAATGAGATTTTTTTCTTAGAACATTTTTCTTCCAGAAAACTCAATCTTATTTTTAAATGTAAACTCACAACACAAAATGATTTTAAAGATCAGTAATAAAATTTCATTTTTGTTGTAAAAATATTAGGTAATAATTTAATGCATGAAACTTATCATGTCTACCATGTAAAAGAGACATAAGGTATAAAGTTACACATTATTGAATTATTTGAAAATATTCTGTCTATATTTTGTTGCAGTAATTAAATATGTAATATACATCATCCCAATGAAAAATGGCTTTGCATTATAAATAGATAAAAGTAATTTTAAAATGCATACTTTGCACATATTATGTACACATTCTATTCTCTAAGCCTGTTTTTTTTTTTTTTTTTTTAACCATTCTCTTCACCAAAAGCTGTGTTTTTAGAGATAATGTTCTAATTAACCCAAATAAAACCAGCATATTGAACTCTGGGTTCAGATTCAAAGTGTCATAGCACTACCAGAAGAAAGTGGGGGTTCAGTGTGTGTTGAGATTGGCTAAAAAAATATTAAATAGTGCTCTCTTAAGTAACACATATAGTAAAATTGGAACTATACAGAGAAGATTAGCATGATCCCTGTGCAAGGATGACACACAGAAAATAAATAAATAAATAAAAACTCACTGAGAAGGAAAAAATATGGTAAACCCTCTTTAAAAGATAAAGCTTGAAAACCTGAACTAAAGCTTCCTGAACTTGATGATAAAAAAAAGGAGAGAATATTTCTGTTTCACTCTAGTTAACATAAGTGATCATGATGATATATCCCATGTGTTTTTTTCTTTGTCAGAAGCAATACTTCTACATGCAAGAGATTTACTGTAAATCATTGAATATCATTGCTTTTAAAACATTTTTGTTGAAGTATTCTTTATATGGCTAGCTGATTTTTAAAAATAATCATTCACTTGCTCATACATGATTGATGGTGTGTCACTATAAAATAAATAAAAAGATGTCAAATCCTTTCCCACCTTAACAATGTGAATAAATTCTTCAATTGACAAATAAGAAATAAAACAAATATGTTCAAAATCATTTCTTATTTTAGTGAGATTTCCAAGGATTTTTCCTAAAGAAATTTTAGATAAAACATAACATTTTGCATTTGAATACAAACATATTTGGTTGTATTATTAGTCCCTTAAGAATTGACTCAGAATAAAACATCTGTAATATAAGAATTATGATACTTTTATTTTTTATGTTAATTTCTACTGTGATAAGATAAGCAACACTGTATAGTTTTTGCATTCTATTCCTCTAAAAATGTATTTTAATCTGTAGAATTACAATCTATGCTATTTTCCTATGTATGTATAAATACATAACATAGTTGGAGACATATTATGTTTTTTGGTTTTTTTTAAGATTTACTTATTTATTTATTTATTTATTGGTGAGGGAGGGGTAGGGAGGGAGGGGAGCAGGCAGGCCACTTCTATTGGTCTTTCATTTGTCCAGTTTCATCCATCTTTGTTCCTTGGCCCGCGTGGGCCTCCCATTGAGGGGGCCTCTGTTGTCATGAGCATCGGCGCTGGGTGCAAGCACTCCAGAGCTACAGCTCGGTAGCTGGACACATCGGTCCAGCCGCTCCACGGCACGTCCCCAGGCCAGGGATCGAACCGGCGCCCCTTGCAGTGCAAGGTATTGTCCTTACCCACTGGACCACTAGGGAAGCCCGGAGACATACTATGTTAATGTCAAATATGTCCAATCAAAACATGCCATTTTCTCCTAAGAATTATGATACTAAAAAGGCTGTATTTCAGGTTTGTATTTTAAATGTATCTATGTATACATGTGTACATATAACTATATCTATGACCCTTATATTTGGGTAATTTTTCCTATAAATGTACTACTATATCTATGACCCATATATTTGGGTAATTTTTTCTATAAATGTACTATTTTGCGGGCTTGCCTGGTGGCTTAGTGATAAAAGATCTGCCTGCCAATGCAGGAGCTGCAAGTTCCATCCCTGATCTGGGAGGAGACTACATGCTAGGAGGCAAAATAATCATTCACTTGCTCATACATGATTGATGGTGTGTCACTATAAAATAAATAAAAAGATGTCAAATCCTTTCCCACCTTAACAATGTGAATAAATTCTTCAATTGACAAATAAGAAATAAAACAAATATGTTCAAAATCATTTCTTATTTTAGTGAGATTTCCAAGGATTTTTCCTAAAGAAATTTTAGATAAAACATAACATTTTGCATTTGAATACAAACATATTTGGTTGTATTATTAGTCCCTTAAGAATTGACTCAGAATAAAACATCTGTAATATAAGAATTATGATACTTTTATTTTTTATGTTAATTTCTACTGTGATAAGATAAGCAACACTGTATAGTTTTTGCATTCTATTCCTCTAAAAATGTATTTTAATCTGTAGAATTACAATCTATGCTATTTTCCTATGTATGTATAAATACATAACATAGTTGGAGACATATTATGTTTTTTGGTTTTTTTTAAGATTTACTTATTTATTTATTTATTTATTGGTGAGGGAGGGGTAGGGAGGGAGGGGAGCAGGCAGGCCACTTCTATTGGTCTTTCATTTGTCCAGTTTCATCCATCTTTGTTCCTTGGCCCGCGTGGGCCTCCCATTGAGGTGGCCTCTGTTGTCGCAGAGCATCGGCTCTGGGTGCAAGCACTCCAGAGCTACAGCTCGGTAGCTGGACACATCGGTCCAGCCGCTCCACGGCACGTCCCCAGGCCAGGGATCGAACCGGCGCCCCTTGCAGTGCAAGGTATTGTCCTTACCCACTGGACCACTAGGGAAGCCCGGAGACATACTATGTTAATGTCAAATATGTCCAATCAAAACATGCCATTTTTCTCCTAAGAATTATGATACTAAAAAGGCTGTATTTCAGGTTTGTATTTTAAATGTATCTATGTATACATGTGTACATATAACTATATCTATGACCCTTATATTTGGGTAATTTTTCCTATAAATGTACTACTATATCTATGACCCATATATTTGGGTAATTTTTTCTATAAATGTACTATTTTGCGGGCTTGCCTGGTGGCTTAGTGATAAAAGATCTGCCTGCCAATGCAGGAGCTGCAAGTTCCATCCCTGATCTGGGAGGAGACTACATGCTATGGAGGAACTAAGCTCACACACCACTACTACTGAGACTGTGCTCTTAGAGCCGAGGGGCCAAAACTACTGAGCCAATGAGCTGTGACTACTGAACCTGTGCACCCTAGAATTCATAATCCAGAACAAGAGAAGCTACCACATTGAGAAGTTTGAGCACCACAACTAGAGAATAGCACCCACTTGTTGTAACTGGAGAAAAGCACACACAGCAAATATGAGCCTATATAGCCCCACAAAATACTATTTTGTAATACTATTACAAAAGATGATAATGGTCAAATAATGCTCAAATTGACAGAGTATTTTTCTTCACTGTACATTTTAATTTTGTATTTCCAAACTCTCTACAAAGCAGGAACAGATATAATATTTTAAGAAGAAATTTCTATGTGAATAAAAATTATATATTTCATACTATTTCTATTTACCATTATGAAAAGACATATTTTTCAAAGAATATATACTTTTGTGCTAGCACACTAAGTCGCTTCAGTTGTGTCTAATTCTTTGTGACTCCATAGACTGTAGCCCACCAGGCACCTCTGTCCTTTGGATTATCAAAGCAAGAAATCGTGAGTGGTTTGTCATTGCCCACTTCCAGGGGATCTTCTATGATCCAGGGGACTAAACCACATCTCCTGCATCACAGGCGGTTTCTTTACCCACTGAGCCACCTAGGAATTCCATAACATGCTTTTACCTATGCTTTATTCAGGTGGAAGTGGTGGCCTTATCATCATTTAAAGTATGACCAGGGCTTGTTAAATTGTAGTCAACTGTGATAAGATTATTTGCTAAAGATATTCTGTGTATTGATTTTAATATAAAACTCTCTAAACATTCTTTCAGAAGGGTATGGGTCAGTATGCCCACAGCAAAGAATAAAAAATCAAGAGCAAAACATCAAGATTGTCACTATCAAACTTCTGAGTTGGTGTGAGTGGTGCATGCTCAGTCGTGTCTGACTCTTTCTGAGCCCATGGACTGTAGCTCGCCAGGCTCCTCTGTCCATGGGCTTCTCCAGGCAGCAGTGGAGTGGATTGTCACGCCTTCCTCTAAGGTATCTTCCTAACCTAGGGATTGAACCCGCATCTCTTATGTCTCCTGCATTTTCAGGCTCATTCTTTACCATAAGTGCTATCTAAGAAGCTCTACCTTTGTATGGTATTGCAGATTAATCACCTGGATTATCTGAACTATGGGTTATGGTATCAGAATATCTATTTGAGTGCTAGTGCATGATTTGAGGAAAAACAAAGAATAAAAATCCTCAAATATAATTAAATTCTATCTAATAATTTTATTGTGAATTAGACCAAGGAGATGTGGCTTTTTCCATTTATCAGTGACTATTGAACTATAAAAACAATTGAAAACAGATTTTTTTAATTTTTGTATTTCCAAACTCTCTACAAAGCAGGAACAGATATAATATTTTAAGAAGAAATTTCTATGTGAATAAAAATTATATATTTCATACTATTTCTATTTACCATTATGAAAAGACATATTTTTCAAAGAATATATACTTTTGTGCTAGCACACTAAGTCGCTTCAGTTGTGTCTAATTCTTTGTGACTCCATAGACTGTAGCCCACCAGGCACCTCTGTCCTTTGGATTATCAAAGCAAGAAATCGTGAGTGGTTTGTCATTGCCCACTTCCAGGGGATCTTCTATGATCCAGGGGACTAAACCACATCTCCTGCATCACAGGCGGTTTCTTTACCCACTGAGCCACCTAGGAATTCCATAACATGCTTTTACCTATGCTTTATTCAGGTGGAAGTGGTGGCCTTATCATCATTTAAAGTATGACCAGGGCTTGTTAAATTGTAGTCAACTGTGATAAGATTATTTGCTAAAGATATTCTGTGTATTGATTTTAATATAAAACTCTCTAAACATTCTTTCAGAAGGGTATGGGTCAGTATGCCCACAGCAAAGAATAAAAAATCAAGAGCAAAACATCAAGATTGTCACTATCAAACTTCTGAGTTGGTGTGAGTGGTGCATGCTCAGTCGTGTCTGACTCTTTCTGAGCCCATGGACTGTAGCTCGCCAGGCTCCTCTGTCCATGGGCTTCTCCAGGCAGCAGTGGAGTGGATTGTCACGCCTTCCTCTAAGGTATCTTCCTAACCTAGGGATTGAACCCGCATCTCTTATGTCTCCTGCATTTTCAGGCTCATTCTTTACCATAAGTGCTATCTAAGAAGCTCTACCTTTGTATGGTATTGCAGATTAATCACCTGGATTATCTGAACTATGGGTTATGGTATCAGAATATCTATTTGAGTGCTAGTGCATGATTTGAGGAAAAACAAAGAATAAAAATCCTCAAATATAATTAAATTCTATCTAATAATTTTATTGTGAATTAGACCAAGGGAGATGTGGCTATAAATGTATATTTCCATTTATCAGTGACTCCATTAAAAAGGCTTTACATTTATCATGGTAAGCAGTATTTCTCCACATTAATATAAATTGCAGAGAAAAATAAGTGCTAAGGCAGATAAAAATTGGATGTGTGTGTGTGTGTGTGTGTGTGTGTGTGATCAATCACTTCAACTGAGTGCACCTGAGTACACCTCTCTGCAATCCCATGGACTGTAGTCCACCAAGCTCTTTTGGCCATATGATTTCCCTTGCAAGAATACTAGAGTGGGTTGCCATTCTCTTCTCAAGGGAATCTTCCTGACCCAGGAATTGAACCCAAATCACCTCATCTACTGCATTGTAATCAGATTCTTTTCCACTGAGCCACTGGAGAAGTCCCGAAATTAGATAGTTCCTCAATATTTTAAAAACAATTTTTACCATAAAATGTTTTGTGCACTCTTAGGAAATAGGATTTTTTTTTCATTATTCTTGAGCGCAAGTATCAAGAATAATAAACTCAACATTTTAAATTAATAGCATTATGTTAAATACAACAGCAGCTACACAAGTTTCAAAGGAAAAAGTCAAGGCAGCCTTCATGAGCATTGAGAAAGTATTTGATACAAAGAGAAATTCATAGATCCCCTTCAGAAGCCTAGATGTCTAGATGACACCATCTAGAAACCTTTAAAATAAAGGTTTTTGTATCAAAACTTTCAGAAATTGAGGCTATTCCTTTCCATTATAACTTAACTGATCTCCAAAAAGATCCGCCTGAACACACATGCTCATTTACTCTTTCTCTTGGGAGAACATATGAACAAATGTACATTAGTGCTTTTATGAGAAATAAACTCATTTTAAGGCTTTTTAAAAACTCATTTTAAAGCATTTCAGTATAGGCAAGATTTAATCAGTCAGGGATTAATTTGGTGTTCTCTTCGTGGCAGAATTATTGCATCATTGCTTCTAACACCTTGTTCGTCTTACTACATGCTCTGAATTATTTTGATACCCTTCTCTGTCATTTATTATGTCAATGTCATCTCTTGCAGAGGCTGTTTTCCTTATCCTTCATTTTTAATCTGTTTTCCTGTTAATAAATAGAAGATTTTCTAGAAAAAAAATTAATGGTTTCATTTCATTTGGGAATTGTATTTTTAACTTAGAAATTTTATTTCATTTATTCTTTTACTTTTGCTTCATTCTTACCAGCAATATTCAGGACCAACATAGGTCACTTCTGTCACAAATCATCAACCACTGTAGCTTGCTTCTGTCTGTGGAATTCTCCAGGCGACAAAAGTGGAGCAGGCAGCCATTCTTTCCTCCAGAGGTTCATCCAGACCCAGGGATTGAACCCCAGTCTTCTGCATGGCCAACAGGAGACCATTTGAACCACCAAGCTAACCTTCATTCAAAAGCCACAAATCATCAATCAGCCCTAATAGTTAGGCATTATATTCAAAGATTTGTTTACTGCTTCAAGAATTCTAAATCCTATAGCTAGAATATCAAATTTCATGCCTTATTTTCTTGAGCTTTAGAGTTCATTGTTACCTTTTTCTCGTTTTGGTCATGTGTCTTCTTTAAAAACATTAAAAAAAATTTTATTTATCCAGATAATAGATTGTCATACTACAAGTTGGCACTGCCACTGTCTCTGGCCATCTATCTGTACAAGGATTAAATATATGCTGCAAATGCTGATTTTCAGCACCCTTGGAAAGGAGTTCAGGGTGGAGAGCAGAAATGAGGCACACTGGTCTCTGGGATAAATTGGCAGGCTAGGCCTTCAGATATATATTTTCAGAAACCGATAGAATTTTAGTATCTCTTTATAGCTATTGTTGTTATTCACTTAGCAAATCATGACTGAGTCTTTGTGACTCCATGGACTGTAGCACACCAAGCTTCCCTGTAAAAGCACAAATATCACTCATGGTAACAACTGTTCCTGGTGTCTCATAGAAATCTTTGTGAGACTAGTGAAAACCTTTTAGAAAAAATGTGTACTTAATTGCATGTATTCTTCCTTCACCAAAATCATATATATACACTGACCTTCTCCGTTACCTTTTAGGAGCAGTTTCGCAGAGCTATCTGGGGTGCTGTCTCCCAAGCTGCATTTTGGTTCATATAAAACAAACTGTGCATTTTTTAAGTCGACAAGGTATTTACCCCTTGAATTTATTTTAATGTTAAAATATTTTTATGTTGATTGTCTTTAAAATTAGTACATAATATTTTTACATATTTAATGGTAGGACAAGAATACATTTCACCCTGAATGTTAGGGTAGATGGATGGAATATCCCACTGTTTTTGGATCCATTGTTATTTATGTAACAGAAGTCTAAGGCCAGTAGACCACCTTTGTTCCTTTCGCTTGGAAATTTATGATACTTTAAATCTTCTTATTCAGAGCTCATTAATTTTAACAGAATTTTTTTCCTCTCTGTGTGTTTCTCATTAATTTACCCTGAATAACAGTGACACCTTTCAATCTGTTGACACAGATCTGTCCTTCTAAGGGGAATCTTTTTTCCTATAAATTGTTTAATTATTGCCTCTCCTGCATGTGTTCCATTTTCTTGTTTCACATCTATCTTTCAAAGTTGTTTAAATAAATCATATCCTTCACAAATACTTCATCTTAATGTTCTACTTTGTGCTTTGAGATTTTCTTGCCCTTGATTTTCCAGAACATTAATCCAAGCCTCAGAAGGGCCTACCAATCATTTATTTTGGCTACACAATACTTAATCTCCATCTATTTTTAGTTTAATAATCATACATTTAAGCTCAGGGAATATTGTCTTTGTTGTAGATACATCTCTTTGTGTGTGTGCATGCTTGTATAATGTCTGTCATCCATTTAGCCCTCCTTGAAGAGTGGTATTTCATTTGACCTCTATTCTTATTGCAATTCATCTATTTCTGGTAGTTGGAGACCTCAGATAGATCATTGTCTTTTTTTATTATTATTATTCTTTATTTTAAGATTTTACAGAGTTTTGTTGTTCACCAACATGTGTGTTCCCGGATCATTCATATGCATATCCCTGGACCCTCCCGCCAGCCAGTTTCCCCCGTCTCACCCTCCAGACCATCACCCCAAGTGATTGTAGGTACTCCTATTCCCTTAGCACAATGACAATAGCTATCCTTTCCACACATGACAGTATAGTTTTCCATGTTACTGTCTCCATGCCTCCCCCTCCCTATTTCTTCCCCACAATGTTCATATGCCTATGCTCTGTCTGTTTTTCCATGAGTTCACTGTGTGTTATCAAGACCGTCCTACTAGATTCCATATATGTGTGTTAGTATGCTGTATTTGTCTTTCTCTTTTTGACTTACTTCACTTTTTATGATAGGTTCTAGAGCTAGCCATCTCATTAGGACTGAGTCTTCTGCATTTCCTTTAACAGCTGAGTAGTATTCCATTGTATATATGTACCAGAGCTTCTGTATACATTCATTTGTCGATGGACATTTAGGTTGCTTCCATGTTCTGGCTATTGTATAGAGAGCTGCAATGAACATTGGGGTACAGGTGCTTCTTTCAGTTTTGGTGACACCTTTCAATCTGTTGACACAGATCTGTCCTTCTAAGGGAATCTTTTTTCCTATAAATTGTTTAATTATTGCCTCTCCTGCATGTGTTCCATTTTCTTGTTTCACATCTATCTTTCAAAGTTGTTTAAATAAATCATATCCTTCACAAATACTTCATCTTAATGTTCTACTTTGTGCGTTGAGATTTTCTTGCCCTTGATTTTCCAGAACATTAATCCAAGCCTCAGAAGGGCCTACCAATCATTTATTTTGGCTACACAATACTTAATCTCCATCTATTTTTAGTTTAATAATCATACATTTAAGCTCAGGGAATATTGTCTTTGTTGTAGATACATCTCTTTGTGTGTGTGCATGCTTGTATAATGTCTGTCATCCATTTAGCCCTCCTTGAAGAGTGGTATTTCATTTGACCTCTATTCTTATTGCAATTCATCTATTTCTGGTAGTTGGAGACCTCAGATAGATCATTGTCTTTTTTTATTATTATTATTCTTTATTTTAAGATTTTACAGAGTTTTGTTGTTCACCAACATGTGTGTTCCCGGATCATTCATATGCATATCCCTGGACCCTCCCGCCAGCCAGTTTCCCCCGTCTCACCCCTCCAGACCATCACCCCAAGTGATTGTAGGTACTCCTATTCCCTTAGCACAATGACAATAGCTATCCTTTCCACACATGACAGTATAGTTTTCCATGTTACTGTCTCCATGCCTCCCCCTCCCTATTTCTTCCCCACAATGTTCATATGCCTATGCTCTGTCTGTTTTTCCATGAGTTCACTGTGTGTTATCAAGACCGTCCTACTAGATTCCATATATGTGTGTTAGTATGCTGTATTTGTCTTTCTCTTTTTGACTTACTTCACTTTTTATGATAGGTTCTAGAGCTAGCCATCTCATTAGGACTGAGTCTTCTGCATTTCCTTTAACAGCTGAGTAGTATTCCATTGTATATATGTACCAGAGCTTCTGTATACATTCATTTGTCGATGGA
Organism: Tragulus kanchil; assembly: GCA_022376925.1. Lineage (NCBI taxonomy): Eukaryota > Metazoa > Chordata > Mammalia > Artiodactyla > Tragulidae > Tragulus > Tragulus kanchil. The sequence goes on from JAIOJX010000028.1 coordinate 127,835,741, forward strand.
CATTTAGGTTGCTTCCATGTTCTGGCTATTGTATAGAGAGCTGCAATGAACATTGGGGTACAGGTGCTTCTTTCAGTTTTGATTTCATCAGGATATAGGCCTAATAGTGGGATTGTTGGGTCATAGGGTGCTTCTATTTTTAGTTTTTTAAGGAATCTCCATATTGTCTTCCATAGAGGTTGTATCAGTTTACATTTCCACCAGCAATGCAAGAGGGTTCCCTTTTCTCCACACCCTCTCCAGCATTTATTGTCTGTCGATTTGTTGATGATGGCCATTCTGACAGGTGTCAGGTGGTATCTCATTGTGGTTTTAATTTGCATTTCTCTAATGATAAGCTAGGTTGAGCATCATTTCATGTGCTTTTGGGCCATCTGTATGTCCTCTTTGGAGAGGCATCTCTTTAGATCTTTTTCCCATTTTTTGACTGGGTTGTTCGTTTTTCCTGTGCTGAGTTGTCTGAGTTGCTTATAAATTTTGGAGATTAATCCTTTGTCTGTTGTTTCATTTGCTATGATTTTCTCCCACTCTGTGGGGTGTCTGTTGAGCTTTTTTGTAATTACTTTTGCTGTACAAAAACTTTTAAGTTTCATGAGGTCCCACGTGTTCACTTTTCTTTTCAGTTCCGCTATTCTAGTAGGTGGGTCAGAGAAGATCTTGCTTTGATTTGTGAGCTTACTGTGTGGACTGCAATTGCAGTCCAATTGTTTGGATATTAGCATTAGTGCACTTCTGGGGTAGATGGGTTGGGTGCAAGTGAGTAGCTTACCGTATCCAGTGCTCCCTGGAAGAACATAGAAAATGCTTATCTGCATGTTGCTTTCCCTGGCTATTCTCACCAAAAGTAGAGAAGAACCTACTCATGAGTTCAGTTCTTTCCAGAAGTTTTTAAATGTCTGGAAAATCTACATCGTGTGACATTCCTATTGAAGCTTCTCGTAGTGCCCTGAAGGAGGTGCCATGTTCCTACTTGGGCTCTTCCACCAGTCTCCTGTCCTTACTGGTTTAGTTCAACTTCATATATGTCAGGCCCCTGGGGAAAGAATGAACATTTCCCAAACTCATGTTTTGTTTTGTTTTGTTTTGTTTTTGAAATCAGTGTAATTTCCACCTCACATAGGAGGAAACTGAGATGAAGAATCTTTAAATAACTCGAAAGTAACGAACCTGATAACTTCTATATCCTGCATTTTTATTTACTGGCACACTACCCCATACCTCATATCCATGAAATCACTTGCCAAAAATCAGACATAGTAAATATTCGAAAAATATTCTCTTAACCATGTACTTTTCTAATGTAAAATCTACACTAAATATCTTTATTTAATTATAGGCTTATTTAATTTGATTGATGCATGTGAAAATTATTTTCAACAGAAGAGACGAAAGCAGTTTAAGCCTGCATTCACTGTCAAAAAATAATTCAGATCTTTAGGTTTAGTTTTTAGAGTTATTTGCAGATGCTTATATGCAGATTATGTGTTTTGCACTACATATACTCAAATAAATGCATCTTCTGAAAAAAATAAAAGCATTTTCCCTGCTTGATCATATTGCACCTTTAGCATCCAACAATGAGACTTAAAAGAATTTTTGCTAAAATCTCAGAGGTGTGGAGTTTTACACTTATTTATGGTCATAAGAATGTGTTACAGACTGACACATGTGAGGACATTCTTCCTACTTGCTTTGAACATATAGACCAGAACTAAAATTCTGCTCTTTTTCCTTGCAAACTTATAGAAACTTATGCTTCATCAGTTATTGCTTTTAATATACTATTGAACTCCCCATAATTAGGTAAGACTCACTTAAATCAATTTTGGAAAGAAGCAGGCAAATCCTAGTTGTCTGGTTTGTTAGATAAGAAGCAGGAAAAATATATATGATGAGGCTCAATTGAGAGAAAGTAAAAAAACTTTCATCTCTCTTTTGAACAAGTAACTGAAAAATGATTGTATTTAAAGAAAAGTGGCTGGATCTGTTTTAATTTTTATTCATTTGAGGAGCATGAGCATGAAAATTAGGGCTGAGAAGTAAGAAAACTGTCTTCCAGTCACATACTAATTTAGTAATTCAGGAATATTTAAGTATCTATCACCTTTCCAATTTTGGTTTGGAAAAAGAACCAGCTGATCTTAGATAAGGGGAAAAATCAACCTAGTAGTCCAAAAAAAATTTTGTTTTTTCCTACTAAAAATTCCTTTTAAAAATAGTATTAACAGGGCCTCCCTGGTGGTCCAGTGGATAAGGACACTGCCTTGCAGTGCAAGGGGCGCCGGTTCAATCCGTGGCCTGGGAAGATCCCACGAGCCGCAGAGCGGCTGAACCGATGTGTCCAATTACCGAGCCAGAGCTCTGGAGCACATGGCCCAGAGCCAGTGCTCTGCGACAACAGAGGCCACCTTGATGGGAGGCCCACACAGGCCAAAGAAAAAAGATGGATGAAAATAGATAAATGAAAGACCAATAGAAGTGTTCCGCCCGCCCCTCTCCCTCCCCAACCCGCCCCCTCCCGCCACCAAATAGTATTACAGAGGTAACTTTGACTTCAAAGCTATGTTTCTCAACTATTTCCGATAGTTTATCTTCATATGTTATCTGCTATTTTCAGTCTTTTGGGCTTGTTTATTTTTTTTTTTAATAATAGTGCTTTCTAAAAAAAAGCATTGATTTTTTTTTCAAAAATAGTCTAATCACCATATTAAAAATAAACATCTTCAATTCATATATCCTTAGTGCAATCTTCTGAGATTTAGAAAATTAAAGATGATTAAAGATGATCCAAATATAAACTGTGGTTCAAAGATTTTTTTTTTTACAAAAATAGATAGTATTTTATTTATTTCTCTATATAGACAAAAAATCAACAAACCATAATCCAGTAAGGTTACTAAAAAAAAAACTATATATAATTCTACCTATATTATACCTGTATATAATAAGTAATAGGTTTTATTTATATGTGAACCATTAAATAAGCAATAAGCATGTGTGCTATTTACTGGCTCCAATTTTTGCTCTATTATCATATCACATTAGAAAACTTAGAAATCATAGCTGTGAAGAAAAATTGTTTTCTTTAAATATATACATGCGCATTTATATACAACAGGTGAGAGAATTATTAGCAAATTAACCTCACTAAAATAATTTCAGATATGAAATATTTCATTTATTCTTCCCTACTTTTATAAATGGGCTAATTTATACTTCTCCTCCCCTCCTTAACTCTTCTACTGAAGTTTGCCCTTATTACTCAACTATTCTATAAAAATTGACTCCTAAGCATATCCTTTTATTAAAACATAATTTAGTTACACAGATTACATTTTTTGAGTACCAATAGTTGCTTTAGATGCATATAGAAATAGGTGACAAAATTATACAATGATTAGAGAAATAATAATTTTCATCAATTTAGCACTAAATAAAGTAACTATATTACTAAGTCAGAATGCTTTGGGATGAAAGTAGAATAACGGTTATAAATTTTGCAAATAAAATTCAGCCTGATGTTAGAAAAATCAATATAAAACTGCCCCTAATGCTGTACATTTTTAGTATTTAATATCAAAAATGTTATTTCCCCTGCTAAGAGATCGTGTTTTACAACCATTATACTCTTTAATTAAAAATAGCCATATTTCCCCTGGTGGTCCAGTGGGTAAGGACACCGCCTTGCAGTGCAAGGGGCACCGGTTCAAGCCCTGGCCTGGGAAGATCCCACGTGCCGCGGAGCAGCTGGACTCATGTGTCCAATTACCGAGCCCGAGCTCTGGAGCGCATGCGCCCGGAACCAGCACTCTGCAACGATAGACGCCACTGCGATGGGAGGCCCACAGGAGCCAAAGAACAAAGATGGATGAAAATAGAGAAATGAGGGCTTCCCCTGGTGGTCCAGTGGGTAAAGACACCGCCTTGCAGTGTAAGGGGCGCCGGTTCGATCCCTGGCCTGGGAAGATCCCACGTGCCGCGGAGTGGCTGGACTGATGTGTCCAATTACCGAGCCCGAGCTCTGGAGCGCATGCGCCCGGAACCAGCACTCTGCAACGATAGACGCCACTGCGATGGGAGGCCCACAGGAGCCAAAGAACAAAGATGGATGAAAATAGAGAAATGAGGGCTTCCCCTGGTGGTCCAGTGGGTAAAGACACCGCCTTGCAGTGTAAGGGGCGCCGGTTCGATCCCTGGCCTGGGAAGATCCCACGTGCCGCGGAGTGGCTGGACTGATGTGTCCAATTGCTGAGCCGGAGTTCTGGAGCGCATGCACCCGGAGCCGGCACTCTGCGACGACAGAGGCCACAACTATGGAAGGCCCACAGGAGCCAGAGAACAAAGACGGATGAAAATAGAGAAATGAAGGACCAATAGAAGTGGCCCGCCCGCTCCCCTCCCTCCCCAACCCCGCCCAAAATAAATAAATAAATAAATCTTTAAAAAAAAAAATAGCCATATTGATTTTTGTTTAAGTAGCTGGTCATGAACACATATCATAAAGTAGTTGACAAGCTATGATCAAAAAGAGTAAAGCCTGAAATGATAATTAAATCTCTTAATTAAAATAGCAAAGACAGTGCATAAATTAAGTGGCTAAAATGTATCGTGATACTGGAATTTAGATATCATCTCGCTAAAAAACAGATAATGAATGCTTGCAGTGGATGGTTTCTTTTTACCTTCTCAATCAATGATTTTGTGAAGATAAATTCTCAATAGCGTGAGACCTGGAGAATAACAAATTAAACATACTAATGTAATGAACATTTATTTGTATGCAGAAACCTGCATTAGGGACTGTAAGACATCAAAATAAATAAAAGAATGTGAGTTTCCAGTATCTCACATTTTATTTCTATTCCCTCACAGGAAAATTAATTTGCTGATGAACCATGCATATGAGGTGAGTAACTTAAGAGAAGGTAGAGTAGTTAAAAAACAAACAAACAAACAAACAAATACAGGTTCCCAGAGTAACCATTTGGAAAAAAGCCAGTCACCAACCAGAACTGACACCATGTACTTGTTACATAAGGGAATAAACATTTATTTTTGCTAAGACATTCAATTTTGGTACCTTTGTTAACTTAGTTTTTCCTTCACTCAAGCTAACATAATAGTTTGCACACACTTGGAAGAAAATAAATATTACAAACTACTTACTATTTTACTAACATGTTGTACATTCATATAACAACTCATGAAGCAATCTTGTAGAAGATGTGTAGTTACAGCAAAAACTAATTTTAATTTGTAAAGGAAAGGTTATATGTTCAGCCTCAGTTAGCAAGTAAATTAACTTTGTGTTAATAAAAATAAATTCTTTCTTTTCATTATAGCATAAAGACTGTAAGTATAATTTTTTCATAAGGATGATCAGATGATCAGACAACTAATTCTTTTGTTATAGATTCAATTATAGATTTTCAACCAAAAAATATCTAAATAGGATAGTTACCCTTTTGTTTTATCCATATTAATTTATATTTTGCAATAAAACCATGCTCATTTGTATCTGTAGATGCCAAATATGTTTATATTTTCTGTATGACTGACATCATAATGAAGAAAACTTTTGAATAGAGAGATGTGATTAATGGCCCACCAAAAGACATCATGTCTTAATTTCTCAAAACTGTGAATATCACCTTTTATGCCCCCAAAAATTGCATTGTAATTAAATATAAGTTTGACATGGGAAATTATTCTGGATGAGTCCTAAAATGCAATCACAGACATCCTTACAAAAACAAAAATGAAAAAGAAAAATGGAGAATTGACACACAGCAGCAGGAAGAGAAAACAGTTGGATCAAATAAGCAAAAATGAGAGTTATGTGTCCACAATGCAAGGAATGCTGGCAGCCACCAGAAGCAGGAAGAGGCAATGAAGTGGTTCTGCCTAGGCTGCTAGGGGGCTTCCCTGATGACTCAGATAGCAAAGAATTAGCCTGCAATGCTGAATGAAGGAGACATAAGTTTGATCCCTGACTCTGAATGAAGCTCTGGAGAAAGAAATAGCAACCCATTTCAACATACTTGCCTGGAGAATTCTATGGACAGAGGAGCCTGGCAGGCTAAAGTTCATAAGGTCACAAAAACTAAGACACGATTGAGCAACTAACGCTAATGAAGGGCATCTAGAGATGCTGTGACCCTATTGAAACTATGATCGCAACCCAGTGAAGCTGATTTAAACTTCTTGCTCCAAAACTTAAGTTAATATTACATATCAAATATTATATATAGTACATCTATATATTCATGTTGTACATTCATATAACAACTCATGAAGCAATCTTGTAGAAGATGTGTAGTTACAGCAAAAACTAATTTTAATTTGTAAAGGAAAGGTTATATGTTCAGCCTCAGTTAGCAAGTAAATTAACTTTGTGTTAATAAAAATAAATTCTTTCTTTTCATTATAGCATAAAGACTGTAAGTATAATTTTTTCATAAGGATGATCAGATGATCAGACAACTAATTCTTTTGTTATAGATTCAATTATAGATTTTCAACCAAAAAATATCTAAATAGGATAGTTACCCTTTTGTTTTATCCATATTAATTTATATTTTGCAATAAAACCATGCTCATTTGTATCTGTAGATGCCAAATATGTTTATATTTTCTGTATGACTGACATCATAATGAAGAAAACTTTTGAATAGAGAGATGTGATTAATGGCCCACCAAAAGACATCATGTCTTAATTTCTCAAAACTGTGAATATCACCTTTTATGCCCCCAAAAATTGCATTGTAATTAAATATAAGTTTGACATGGGAAATTATTCTGGATGAGTCCTAAAATGCAATCACAGACATCCTTACAAAAACAAAAATGAAAAAGAAAAATGGAGAATTGACACACAGCAGCAGGAAGAGAAAACAGTTGGATCAAATAAGCAAAAATGAGAGTTATGTGTCCACAATGCAAGGAATGCTGGCAGCCACCAGAAGCAGGAAGAGGCAATGAAGTGGTTCTGCCTAGGCTGCTAGGGGGCTTCCCTGATGACTCAGATAGCAAAGAATTAGCCTGCAATGCTGAATGAAGGAGACATAAGTTTGATCCCTGACTCTGAATGAAGCTCTGGAGAAAGAAATAGCAACCCATTTCAACATACTTGCCTGGAGAATTCTATGGACAGAGGAGCCTGGCAGGCTAAAGTTCATAAGGTCACAAAAACTAAGACACGATTGAGCAACTAACGCTAATGAAGGGCATCTAGAGATGCTGTGACCCTATTGAAACTATGATCGCAACCCAGTGAAGCTGATTTAAACTTCTTGCTCCAAAACTTAAGTTAATATTACATATCAAATATTATATATAGTACATCTATATATTCATGTTTATGTTACAAATTTAATATAAGTGATGTGAATATACCAACAATTGTACATTTAGAGATAAAATGTCAACAAATATAGATTCACTACAATTAATTTTTGAAGTTACAGTATATGTGACTATTCATAGTTTTCCCATGTCATGGATTATTCATACTGGAAGCTCTAAATAGGTGTTATCTTAGTTTTGGCACACGTAAAATAGGACAATAGTAGAATATTGAAAATTTTCAATTAAAATGCAAGGGAAGTTGGTGTCTGAGGAATTTAAGGCCTTAGAATTGATTAGTCCAATAGTAAGTAAAGTATCTAATACATTTTTGTGATAGCTAAAGGTTGTGTTTTGAATATGACACTTGCTTACCCAGATATATCATATATTGAAGGAAGGATTGGATTCTTTTCCCAGGCCAGCAAATTCACTTTCTTAGTTCCACTTGGGCAAGGAAGTTAATTGTGCTTATTAGTGAATTATATTTGAGTTGAGAGTCACAGCCTAGTATTTACTTATTGGAGAAGTTAGTAAGTAAAATATCCTACTCTGCACAACTTCCCTTTTATGGTTTTTATATAAAAAAATTCATAGGTAAGTCATTATGCAAAGGTATAAAGAGATAAAATAATTTTAAAACCAGTACCATGGGAAAAATTTATAATCCATTGTACAGGATAAAACCATCACACAAACAAAGCTAATTTAAGGCAGCAACCAGAAGCAGGAAGAGGCAATGAAGTGGTTCTGCCTAGGCTGCTAGGGGGCTTCCCTGATGACTCAGATAGCAAAGAATTAGCCTGCAATGCTGAATGAAGGAGACATAAGTTTGATCCCTGACTCTGAATGAAGCTCTGGAGAAAGAAATAGCAACCCATTTCAACATACTTGCCTGGAGAATTCTATGGACAGAGGAGCCTGGCAGGCTAAAGTTCATAAGGTCACAAAAACTAAGACACGATTGAGCAACTAACGCTAATGAAGGGCATCTAGAGATGCTGTGACCCTATTGAAACTATGATCGCAACCCAGTGAAGCTGATTTAAACTTCTTGCTCCAAAACTTAAGTTAATATTACATATCAAATATTATATATAGTACATCTATATATTCATGTTTATGTTACAAATTTAATATAAGTGATGTGAATATACCAACAATTGTACATTTAGAGATAAAATGTCAACAAATATAGATTCACTACAATTAATTTTTGAAGTTACAGTATATGTGACTATTCATAGTTTTCCCATGTCATGGATTATTCATACTGGAAGCTCTAAATAGGTGTTATCTTAGTTTTGGCACACGTAAAATAGGACAATAGTAGAATATTGAAAATTTTCAATTAAAATGCAAGGGAAGTTGGTGTCTGAGGAATTTAAGGCCTTAGAATTGATTAGTCCAATAGTAAGTAAAGTATCTAATACATTTTTGTGATAGCTAAAGGTTGTGTTTTGAATATGACACTTGCTTACCCAGATATATCATATATTGAAGGAAGGATTGGATTCTTTTCCCAGGCCAGCAAATTCACTTTCTTAGTTCCACTTGGGCAAGGAAGTTAATTGTGCTTATTAGTGAATTATATTTGAGTTGAGAGTCACAGCCTAGTATTTACTTATTGGAGAAGTTAGTAAGTAAAATATCCTACTCTGCACAACTTCCCTTTTATGGTTTTTATATAAAAAAATTCATAGGTAAGTCATTATGCAAAGGTATAAAGAGATAAAATAATTTTAAAACCAGTACCATGGGAAAAATTTATAATCCATTGTACAGGATAAAACCATCACACAAACAAAGCTAATTTAAAGTAAGATTGGATAAATCTGTGTGAAGTAGATCCACATTGTTGGGAATAGGAGAATGATATGTATATCTGCCCGGTACACTGGAATAATTTTAAGTGATTAGATTTAGGCAGGATGTGGACAAATAGTAGATAAGATAAAGAGAAGACCCACAGAAAAAAAGACCCAAGGTACTAGACTGTTAAAAAAAAAAAAGTTTTGAAAAAAAGAAAGAACATATTACATAAAAAAAAATAATAATAATTATTTGGGGAGAGAGAATAAGCTGATGCAACAAACTTACCTATAAAACTAGCAGCTGAAAAATGAATGAAAGCAAAGATCTAAAGCCTTATTTTAGGTCAGTATTTTTTTAAACTTACGTGCACATTACAGTCATCTCAGTTTTAAATGAATTCAATACTAGAGGAAACGGATTAGGATCTTTATCAGCAGATCATTGTACAATATTATTTAGAACCTCTCTGGATAATTCTAAGGTGTAATCAGATTTCAAAACAACTTCTCAGATGCTATTTGAGAAAAATAACCCAAAAACTAGATATTGACCATTCCACACACAGCCAAGATATATTTCATGAGAAAGAATTCTAACTAAATAATACATTACCAACTATTTCTTGTCCCAAGGAGAGCTAAAGTGTAGAGAAAGCTGGTAAACCTGAAGACTTGCCTCAAAAGTGTTGTATGTGAGCTGATAATGATAAAAGGACTAGGAATGTGATCTATGTAGTATCAAAGTGCTAAATAACCACACAGGATAAGAACTTTCCTGGTGGCCCAGTCATTAAGGCCCTGTCATTCCACTGCAGAGGGCATGGGTTCAGTTCCTGGTCAGGGATCTCACATACTGTTCAGTACAGTGAAAATAATATAATAATAATAATGACTCAGGATAAAAGACATGTATTCTTGTTATTACAAAAAATAAAACAAAACAAAGCATAAAATGTCAGAAAAAACAGGGATTTAAAACCAAGGAAAATGAAGAAGTAAAAATATTTTAAACCTTTTATCTTGTTAAATGTAGCATAAAGTAGATTGGAAAGCAAACTTGATGGATTATGTTTACTATTACCTGAAATATTTTGAGCCAAAGATGAAGTTTTCAACAACTAAGCAAAAAAACTATCACTGATTTGAATGTCTGAGATTGACATAATATTACTCTTTTTTTTTTAATGGGGAATATTAAAAGAGACAAGTGATGATAGTACATGAATATTCTCACAAGGAAGATTCTTTATTATCTTAATTTAGTTCTGGGACTTGTTCCTTGACCAAATTTCAATGTTTATATACACAGGTTAAAGGGAGAGCTTTAAAGATTATGCCCCAGACTCAGCCCTACATTAAATTCAGAATTTTTTACCATGAAATTAGCAAATAAATAAGTCAATCCTTTCTTTTCTTCCCTTTATGATTGTTTTTCTTCAGTGTGTCAACAAAAATTAATGTCAAAAAATAAAATCAGAGGATGAGGAGCCACTGCCAAGGGCGAAGCAGGCCGGGAGATAGGGAGCTTGTCGGAGCAGCTGCCTCTGCCGAGAGAATATTTGTTGTTTCTGAAAGCTCTCAGTTTATTCAGAAGAGATAGCAGCGAAGAGGATAAGACCAACAAGATTCTTTCTTCTGATAAGACCTTGAAGTTTGAATTCCTCAGGATTTTCCGACAACGCAATGGAGTACAATCAACTATAGTCACCATGTAGGACATTCGATTCCCCATGACTTATTTACTTTTGGACTGCAAGGAGATCAAACTAGTCAATCCTAAAGGAAGTCAACCCTGAATATTCATTGGAAGGAGATGCTGAAACTGAAGCTCTGATACTTTGGCCACCTGATACAAAGAGACAACTCATTGGAAAAGAGCCTAATGTTGGAAAAATTGAAGGCAAAAGGAGAAGGGGACAACAGAGGCTGAGATGGTTGATGGCATCACTTGTTCAGTGGTATTAAGTTTGAGTAATCCCCAGAAGATGGTGAAGGACAGAAAAGACATGTATTCTTGTTATTACAAAAAATAAAACAAAACAAAGCATAAAATGTCAGAAAAAACAGGGATTTAAAACCAAGGAAAATGAAGAAGTAAAAATATTTTAAACCTTTTATCTTGTTAAATGTAGCATAAAGTAGATTGGAAAGCAAACTTGATGGATTATGTTTACTATTACCTGAAATATTTTGAGCCAAAGATGAAGTTTTCAACAACTAAGCAAAAAAACTATCACTGATTTGAATGTCTGAGATTGACATAATATTACTCTTTTTTTTTTAATGGGGAATATTAAAAGAGACAAGTGATGATAGTACATGAATATTCTCACAAGGAAGATTCTTTATTATCTTAATTTAGTTCTGGGACTTGTTCCTTGACCAAATTTCAATGTTTATATACACAGGTTAAAGGGAGAGCTTTAAAGATTATGCCCCAGACTCAGCCCTACATTAAATTCAGAATTTTTTACCATGAAATTAGCAAATAAATAAGTCAATCCTTTCTTTTCTTCCCTTTATGATTGTTTTTCTTCAGTGTGTCAACAAAAATTAATGTCAAAAAATAAAATCAGAGGATGAGGAGCCACTGCCAAGGGCGAAGCAGGCCGGGAGATAGGGAGCTTGTCGGAGCAGCTGCCTCTGCCGAGAGAATATTTGTTGTTTCTGAAAGCTCTCAGTTTATTCAGAAGAGATAGCAGCGAAGAGGATAAGACCAACAAGATTCTTTCTTCTGATAAGACCTTGAAGTTTGAATTCCTCAGGATTTTCCGACAACGCAATGGAGTACAATCAACTATAGTCACCATGTAGGACATTCGATTCCCCATGACTTATTTACTTTTGGACTGCAAGGAGATCAAACTAGTCAATCCTAAAGGAAGTCAACCCTGAATATTCATTGGAAGGAGATGCTGAAACTGAAGCTCTGATACTTTGGCCACCTGATACAAAGAGACAACTCATTGGAAAAGAGCCTAATGTTGGAAAAATTGAAGGCAAAAGGAGAAGGGGACAACAGAGGCTGAGATGGTTGGATGGCATCACTTATTCAGTGGAAATAAGTTTGAGTAATCCCCAGAAGATGGTGAAGGACAGGGAAGCCTGGCATGCTGCAGTCCATGGAGTTGCAGAGTCAGGCACGACTGAGCAACTGAACTGAAATGAACTATTTATTTTGTAACTAGCTATTGATAGCATTGATATTTGTACTCAATACCATCTTTTTTTACATAAAATACAATACTGAACTGAAATGAACTATTTATTTTGTAACTAGCTATTGATAGCGTTGATATTTGTACTCAATACCATCTTTTTTTACATAAAATACATAAAATACATAAAATACAAGGTTAATTTAATGTAGATGCTAACTTGGGAGATCCGAGAGCCAATCTGCTCAGATAATTTTCTGAATTATCTGCTCAGAAAAGACACATGCCATTATTGAGGAAGCTATTCCCCCTTGACCATGACAGCTGTCTGAAAGAACATGCCTTCCTGTGGATCAATGCAAAGGTTTCCACAAACTATCTCCATAAGTTGTGAATAATATCTGACATACATTGGGCCATAATTCAGTGTTCATCTCATTAAATATTAATACATGGTGGGTGGAGATGTTATTTCATAGATGTAGATAAGAAACTTAGAAAATGGAGAAAGTCTTTTTCTATATTGCTTTCTCCTTTAAACCTGAATTTTCTTTACATGGTTGACCATCAGTGAAAGACAGAAAAGTCTGGCATTCTGCAGTCCATTGTATGGCAAAAAATCGAACACTACTTAGCAACTGAACAACAACAAATGTTCATATGTATTTAAAATTATTATATCCTTTTCTTCAACTGAAAAATAAAGTAAAATCTATCTATTAAAGAAGTAGAGAATTTTTTTTGAGCTAAATTTGAGTATTACAACCCAGAAACAGAATCTCAGAAAGCTCTGAAAACTGTTTGGTCTGTTAGAAAACACAGCACATTTATTTAAGGCTTTTGAGACAGAACTGACAGGTCACACAATTCAAACTTAAGTTTTTTATCTGGTTCCTAAGAGCCTAATGTTGGAAAAATTGAAGGCAAAAGGAGAAGGGGACAACAGAGGCTGAGATGGTTGGATGGCATCACTTATTCAGTGGAAATAAGTTTGAGTAATCCCCAGAAGATGGTGAAGGACAGGGAAGCCTGGCATGCTGCAGTCCATGGAGTTGCAGAGTCAGGCACGACTGAGCAACTGAACTGAAATGAACTATTTATTTTGTAACTAGCTATTGATAGCATTGATATTTGTACTCAATACCATCTTTTTTTACATAAAATACAATACTGAACTGAAATGAACTATTTATTTTGTAACTAGCTATTGATAGCGTTGATATTTGTACTCAATACCATCTTTTTTTACATAAAATACATAAAATACATAAAATACAAGGTTAATTTAATGTAGATGCTAACTTGGGAGATCCGAGAGCCAATCTGCTCAGATAATTTTCTGAATTATCTGCTCAGAAAAGACACATGCCATTATTGAGGAAGCTATTCCCCCTTGACCATGACAGCTGTCTGAAAGAACATGCCTTCCTGTGGATCAATGCAAAGGTTTCCACAAACTATCTCCATAAGTTGTGAATAATATCTGACATACATTGGGCCATAATTCAGTGTTCATCTCATTAAATATTAATACATGGTGGGTGGAGATGTTATTTCATAGATGTAGATAAGAAACTTAGAAAATGGAGAAAGTCTTTTTCTATATTGCTTTCTCCTTTAAACCTGAATTTTCTTTACATGGTTGACCATCAGTGAAAGACAGAAAAGTCTGGCATTCTGCAGTCCATTGTATGGCAAAAAATCGAACACTACTTAGCAACTGAACAACAACAAATGTTCATATGTATTTAAAATTATTATATCCTTTTCTTCAACTGAAAAATAAAGTAAAATCTATCTATTAAAGAAGTAGAGAATTTTTTTTGAGCTAAATTTGAGTATTACAACCCAGAAACAGAATCTCAGAAAGCTCTGAAAACTGTTTGGTCTGTTAGAAAACACAGCACATTTATTTAAGGCTTTTGAGACAGAACTGACAGGTCACACAATTCAAACTTAAGTGTTATCTGGTTCCTAACAAGATCCTGGAAGCATACTACCTTTTAAGGAGTTCTCTTGTTGATGCAGAGAGAATGTTGCTCTTGTGGTGCAGTAAGTATTTCTGCCAATAGGGGAAGTTTGGTTGATGCATAAGGTGGACACACCAGGGGAGGCCGAAGCGCACAAAAATTTTTGTGTGTAATCTTTTCTTGTCATGCCAAAAAACCTGAATTTTACTTCACAAATGAAACAGTTTGAACTTTTCTCTCACTTGTGTTTTCTACTTAACCCGCTTATTGAGTGATCTTATTTTGCCCATTCACCTTACAAATATCCAAAGCCCTTCTGAATACCTCTTATTAACTAGTTTATAGTAAAGCTCCATGAAACTACAAAAATTAACAAGCAACTCTCATGCAACACACTTTCTCCCTACCTCCCCCTCTTTCTCCCTCTTTCCTTCCTCACTAAGCTCTCTCTCTGCTTTCTCCCTTCCTTCATTATTTACTTTCTTTTTACTGATTTTTCTTTCTTATTCCTCTTTCTATTTTTTCTCCTACTTCTCCTTTCTCTCTTACCCCCTCCTTCTCTGCCTTCTCCTATTTCATGATCGCCTAACTTCTCTGGGAAGATTTGTAAAACTGTAAGTTAAAATACTGGTGAACATTTTTGATAAGGAAAATAGAGAAATAAGGTTGTGGCATAGTCTGGGAAAATATAAATACAAAACTATTCTAACATTAGAAGTTTCATACTGAAGAGAACAATCTCCTACATTGTATGACAAAGTCATTCTGTGAAGACAATGCACTGCCAGCAACTCTAGCATAAGAATACATTTCTAGTAAATGAACATGTGACATAAGCCATGTCACAGTAGCAGAATTTTATTAACTATATTTGAAAGTCAGCTACATAAAATGTAGCAGTATTGAAGGACACTTTTAATATCCACAACAAAATATTTACTCTGCAACTATTTTTAAATCATGGGAATCAGCATTTTGATCTGGGAACATTTATTTAAGGCTTTTGAGACAGAACTGAAGGTCACAAATTCAAACTTAAGTGTTATCTGGTTCCTAACAAGATCCTGGAAGCATACTACCTTTTAAGGAGTTCTCTTGTTGATGCAGAGAGAATGTTGCTCTTGTGGTGCAGTAAGTATTTCTGCCAATAGGGGAAGTTTGGTTGATGCATAAGGTGGACACACCAGGGGAGGCCGAAGCGCACAAAAATTTTTGTGTGTAATCTTTTCTTGTCATGCCAAAAAACCTGAATTTTACTTCACAAATGAAACAGTTTGAACTTTTCTCTCACTTGTGTTTTCTACTTAACCCGCTTATTGAGTGATCTTATTTTGCCCATTCACCTTACAAATATCCAAAGCCCTTCTGAATACCTCTTATTAACTAGTTTATAGTAAAGCTCCATGAAACTACAAAAATTAACAAGCAACTCTCATGCAACACACTTTCTCCCTACCTCCCCCTCTTTCTCCCTCTTTCCTTCCTCACTAAGCTCTCTCTCTGCTTTCTCCCTTCCTTCATTATTTACTTTCTTTTTACTGATTTTTCTTTCTTATTCCTCTTTCTATTTTTTCTCCTACTTCTCCTTTCTCTCTTACCCCCTCCTTCTCTGCCTTCTCCTATTTCATGATCGCCTAACTTCTCTGGGAAGATTTGTAAAACTGTAAGTTAAAATACTGGTGAACATTTTTGATAAGGAAAATAGAGAAATAAGGTTGTGGCATAGTCTGGGAAAATATAAATACAAAACTATTCTAACATTAGAAGTTTCATACTGAAGAGAACAATCTCCTACATTGTATGACAAAGTCATTCTGTGAAGACAATGCACTGCCAGCAACTCTAGCATAAGAATACATTTCTAGTAAATGAACATGTGACATAAGCCATGTCACAGTAGCAGAATTTTATTAACTATATTTGAAAGTCAGCTACATAAAATGTAGCAGTATTGAAGGACACTTTTAATATCCACAACAAAATATTTACTCTGCAACTATTTTTAAATCATGGGAATCAGCATTTTGATCTGGGAACATGAATTCACTACTTAATAAAACAGGAAAACTTTCTTCAGCAGATAATGTTTATGTCAATCTTAACAAGTACAAAACAAAACTGAACTTTTCTTCTCAAACAAGCATGCTGCTTTTTATATATAGTTTTAATTTTCTCCTTAAGAATCTAAGTTACAACTTTTTTGCTTTTGCTTTACTTCTTTAATTAGATAAGGAACATAAAAGAGAGTCATTATATGTTTCTTCAATCATAAATTTCATCCAAAGGCCTTACCTAAAGTAAAAAAATTGCCATACTATTTTTTTTTTCCACAAATAATGGGTATGGTGTGCCTAAGGGATTTATAACAGCAGCAATTAAGATTTTTCCCTAATTTATTGCAGTTCATCACAAGTTTTAATGTGACATTCATAAAATGTATATACAGAGTTTCTAGAATAATAAAAAGCAGAATAGAATAGAATAATAAAAAGCATCAATAAAAGATTGATGTACTGATCAAATTGTTTCAAATAAAAAATTGTTGCCATCATAGCCAAAGTTCCATGAGTGCAGTTTCCTGAACATGAACTCCCACATTTCCCAGAGGAAGTACTCTGCTCTGATTTCTACGGCAATCATACCACGTTTATAATTCTAAATGTATGCATGTATAAAATTTGCATGCATACTGTCGTGTGTTTCCAAACTTTATACAAATTGAATCATGTTGCCTGTATTTTCATTCAGTATTGTTTGTTTCATGCACATCCTATTGATTTATTTCTTTTAACTGCTACATTTCATTTCTTTTTTAGACTCTATCATAATCTATTTATTAATGTTACTATTTGCTTATAATTTGTGTCAGATTTGGGCAATAATAAACCTGTTTCTATGAACATTCTTGTATATAATTCTGCACACATGTGCAAGAGTGGAATTAATGATCTGTAACATTTGTGTTTCTGCATTTTACTGGGCAATACCAAATTTTTTTTCAAAGTTCTTGGACTAAATTTATTCCCTCAGGCAGTGCATGAGAGCTATATACTCTATTCTACTCCTATGATTAGGATTTTCATAACTGAATATTTTTGCCAATATATACGGGGTAAACTAATACCTGATTTAGTTTTAATTTACTTGTCTCTTAAGACTAACACAACTTCAGATTTTTATTGAATATCTATATTCTGCTTCTTGATGTGATATTCCTACTATGTTTTTCAATAGTGAGGCACTTGTATTTTTCTTTTTTTTGTTTGTTAACTTTTAGGACGTATTTTTTGTTAGTTATTGTTCATGCAATATTTTCTTCCTCTTAGTGACTTCCTTTTTTCACTCTCATTTTATTGCCATTTAATAAACAGAATTTTTCTTTTAAAAAACTGTAGTCAAACTTATTTTCCCCTTTATGAATCATAGCTTTGTCATGGATAAGGGACTTGCATAATTCAATGGACTATGAGTTATGCCATGCAGGGCCACCCAAGACAGAGATAATAGTGAACTAAAGAGCTTCTTGATTAAGATGAAAGAGCAAACTGAAAAAGCTGGCTTGAAAGTCAACATTTAAAAACCTAAGGTCATGGCATCAGATCCCATCACTCTGTGACAAATAGAAGAGGAAAGAGTGGAAGCAACAACAAATCAATTTCTTGGCCTCCAAAATCACTGTGGATGGTGACTGTAGCCATGAAAGTAAAAAACACTTGCTCCTTGGAAGGAAAACTATGACAAACCTAGATAGCATGTTATGACTGATCTGGGATTATACATAACTGTAAACAACAAAACTCTGTAAAAGCAAAGTAAAAATAACTAAACAATAATAGTAATAATAAAAAAGCAGAGACATAACTTTGCTGACAATGGTCCATCTAATCAAAACTATGGTTTTTCCAGTAGTCATGTACGTATGTGAGAGTTGAACCATAAAGCAGGTGGGGTACCAAAATAATGCCTTTAAATTGTGCTGAAGAGGACTTGAGAGTCCCATGGACTGCAAGGAGATCAAACTGGTCAATCCTAAAAAAAAAAAATCAATCATGAATACTCATTGGAAGGACTGGTACTGAAGCCGAAACTCCAATACTTTGTCCACCTGATGAGAAAAGCCAGCTCTTTGGAAAAGACTAATTCTGGAAAAGACTGAAAGCAAAAGAAGGGGGTGGCAGAGAATGAGATGGTTAGACAGCATCACCAACTCAATGGGCATGAATTTGAGCAAACTCCAGGAGATGATGAAGGACAGGTGAGCCTGTCGTGCCACAGAATGTGGTCACAAAGAGTCAGACACAACATAGCAACTGGACAACAACAAACATTTCCATGTTTATGTTCGTGTGTGCTAAGTCAGTCACTTCAGCCCTATCCAACTCTTTGTGATGCTATAGATTGTCGTCCACCAGGCTCCTCTGTCCATGGGATTCTCCAGGCAAGAATACTAGAGTGGGTCGCCATGCCCTCCCCTAGGGAATCTTCCTGACCTAGGGGTTGAAACTACATCTCCTTCAGCTCCTAAACTGCAGGAAGATGTATACTTTCAAAGTTTTGTTTAATATATTCTTCCTTATCTTGAGATTTTTTTTAAAAAGTTATCTACATTTTCTCCCTAAATTCAGCAGTTTTGCTTTTACATTCTTTAGTTTACCTGCATTTTTGTATGTTGGGAAATAGTAGCTTAATTTTTTTAATAGTACAATTTTTTGTTAATTGGAGGATCATGGCTTTACAGAATTTTGTTGTTTTCTGCCAAATGTATTTCTATACAGCTACTTGACCTTCCCTACAATTCTATTAAGACAAAAAATCTTACTCACTTATGTTTATATATCAGCTTAAGATATATGTGTGGGCCTTGTGGAATTTTTACTTTGTCAACTTATCTATGTGTCAATTTTTGCAAAACATTCCTCACCTTTTTCATTTTAATCCCGAAAGATTTGACTATTTAGCACCCCCCAGCACACATGCATGGTGACACTGATTTAAATTGCACTGAAAGATAAATTAGAACTAGTATACCTCTATATTATATTTGATTCTTACAATCCTTGAATATGATGAATATGGTGTATCTCTCCACACATTAGGATTCTTTTATGTCTCTCAATAAAGTTTTACAATTTTCTTCATAGAAGTTTTTGCTTTGTTAGATTTATTACTAGTTATTTTATAGCTTTGTTTTATTTTCTTAATTTTTCCATAATCTAGAAATATAAATACATTTTTATTAGAATTGAAATAGTAATTAGAAAACTTTCTAAGCCCTATTATTATTATTATTATTATTATTATTATTTTTTAAAGATTTATTTATTTACTTTGGGCGGGGGTCGGGTTGGGGAGGGAGGGGAGTAGGCGGGCCACTTCTGTTGCTCTTTCATTTCTCTATTTCCATTCGTCTTTGTTCTTTGGCTCCTGTGGGCCTCCCATCGCGGTGGTGTCTGTGGTTGCAGAGTGCCGGCTCTGGGCGCATGTGCTCCAGAGCTCAGGCTCGGCAATCGGACACATCAGTCCAGTCGCTCCGCGGCACGTGGGATCTTCCCAGGCCAGGGCTCGAACCAGCGCCCCTTGCAGTGCCCTAGAATCTTCCTGACCTAGGGGTTGAAACTACATCTCCTTCAGCTCCTAAACTGCAGGAAGATGTATACTTTCAAAGTTTTGTTTAATATATTCTTCCTTATCTTGAGATTTTTTTTAAAAAGTTATCTACATTTTCTCCCTAAATTCAGCAGTTTTGCTTTTACATTCTTTAGTTTACCTGCATTTTTGTATGTTGGGAAATAGTAGCTTAATTTTTTTAATAGTACAATTTTTTGTTAATTGGAGGATCATGGCTTTACAGAATTTTGTTGTTTTCTGCCAAATGTATTTCTATACAGCTACTTGACCTTCCCTACAATTCTATTAAGACAAAAAATCTTACTCACTTATGTTTATATATCAGCTTAAGATATATGTGTGGGCCTTGTGGAATTTTTACTTTGTCAACTTATCTATGTGTCAATTTTTGCAAAACATTCCTCACCTTTTTCATTTTAATCCCGAAAGATTTGACTATTTAGCACCCCCCAGCACACATGCATGGTGACACTGATTTAAATTGCACTGAAAGATAAATTAGAACTAGTATACCTCTATATTATATTTGATTCTTACAATCCTTGAATATGATGAATATGGTGTATCTCTCCACACATTAGGATTCTTTTATGTCTCTCAATAAAGTTTTACAATTTTCTTCATAGAAGTTTTTGCTTTGTTAGATTTATTACTAGTTATTTTATAGCTTTGTTTTATTTTCTTAATTTTTCCATAATCTAGAAATATAAATACATTTTTATTAGAATTGAAATAGTAATTAGAAAACTTTCTAAGCCCTATTATTATTATTATTATTATTATTATTTTTTTTTAAAGATTTATTTATTTACTTTGGGCGGGGGTCGGGTTGGGGAGGGAGGGGAGTAGGCGGGCCACTTCTGTTGCTCTTTCATTTCTCTATTTCCATTCGTCTTTGTTCTTTGGCTCCTGTGGGCCTCCCATCGCGGTGGTGTCTGTGGTTGCAGAGTGCCGGCTCTGGGCGCATGTGCTCCAGAGCTCAGGCTCGGCAATCGGACACATCAGTCCAGTCGCTCCGCGGCACGTGGGATCTTCCCAGGCCAGGGCTCGAACCAGCGCCCCTTGCAGTGCAAGGCGGTGTCCTTACCCACTAGACCACCATGGGAAGCCCCCTATTATTATTTATGATAATTTGTATGATGATTCTTTGAAGTATATGTGCATATGCATATCTCTATATATATAGATATAGAATATAATCATATCAGCCAATAATAAGGGCTGTGTTTTATACCTTTAGTCTGACACTGTTTATTACTTTTCTCCTTTTTTGTACTGTGCATTTAATTGTAATATGATCCATAGAAGTTGTGTTAGCCAGCGTTAATGTCTTGTTCCTGTTATCAAAACGTACCTTTCAATGATCTCCTAATAAGCATGCTTGCTTTGCTTTTTTGAAAGTATTTTTTATTAGATAAAGGAGTTTCTCCAAATCAACACTTAGAGACATTTTTAATCAAGAAAGGAAAATTACTGACAGTTTGTGCCTTTTGTTCAAATTTTCAGTTATAAGAGAAGTAAGTCCTGAGGATGTAATGTATAGCATGATGACTATAGTTAATAATGCTTTGAACATTGTTGAAAGCAAATTTTTAAAGTTCTCAGCCCAAGAAAAAAACTTTGTAACTAGGTATAGTGAGTGATCTTAACTAGACTTATTGTGGTGATCATTTCACAATATATATAATTATCAAACCATTATGCTGTACACATGAAATTAATATAATGTTACATGTCAATTGTACTTCAATAAATAACAACACAAGCAAAAAGCCACATGAAATATTACTCAATATATCAATTGCCAAATAAGTATGAATAAAGTTGTATAAAAGTGACCTCCGAGTGTCTTCCGAGGTGGTGCTAGAGGTAAAAAATGTGTCTTCCAATGCGGAAGATACAAGGGACAGGATATTAACCCCTGGCTCAGAAAGATCCCCTGGAGAAGGAAATGGCAACCCACTCCAGTATTCTTGCTTGGGAAATCCCATGGACAGAGGAGTCTGGTAGGCTACAGTCCATGGGGTTGCAAAGAGTTGGAAATTACTGAGTTACTAAAAATACACACACAATAGGGTCTTAGGAAAATGTACAGACAGTAGAACCTGCCCAGTTGTCCTATTGGAGGGTTGAACAAGATTGATTTCCACCCCATCTTCCACCAATGAAAAATGGACAATAATTTTATTACACATATTTTTATTTCTGTATAAAATAAAATTTTTCTGTCCTCATCAAATGTGCTGAGAAATGTTCTCTGATCAGTATTTTATTTAAGAATTTCATTTTTTTTTTCTTGAATGTGGTCTAATTAATTTGTGAAACCATTGACTACCACAATTTTATATGTAAGAACATTTTACTAATGTGTTATGACTCGGCAAGTTTAAAAGTTGTACTTTTCTAATATATATTTGAATATACATACATGCACCTTCTAATATATAACTAATCCTCAAATTGGTTATTCTGTTGCTTTTTCTTTTTTCTTTTTCATTCTTTCAAGGGGTTTTCCAAAGTTACTAATATTTTCAGAATTTGTTACTCTTCTCTATTATTTTATCTTTTCTTGTTGTCTTAATCTCTGTTCATATTTGTGCTCCTTCTTACTCCTCTGTTCAAGTTTAGTATGCTGTTGTTTTATGCATCTTCATTAGATAGCTCAATATTTTTGACCCTTTTTCTAATGCATTTGAGAATAAATAGTTCTCTCAGCCCAAGAAAAAACTATATAACTAGATATAGTGAGTGATCTTAACTAGACTTATTGTGGTGATCATTTCACAATATATATAATTATCAAACCATTATGCTGTACACATGAAATTAATATAATGTTACATGTCAATTGTACTTCAATAAATAACAACACAAGCAAAAAGCCACATGAAATATTACTCAATATATCAATTGCCAAATAAGTATGAATAAAGTTGTATAAAAGTGACCTCCGAGTGTCTTCCGAGGTGGTGCTAGAGGTAAAAAATGTGTCTTCCAATGCGGAAGATACAAGGGACAGGATATTAACCCCTGGCTCAGAAAGATCCCCTGGAGAAGGAAATGGCAACCCACTCCAGTATTCTTGCTTGGGAAATCCCATGGACAGAGGAGTCTGGTAGGCTACAGTCCATGGGGTTGCAAAGAGTTGGAAATTACTGAGTTACTAAAAATACACACACAATAGGGTCTTAGGAAAATGTACAGACAGTAGAACCTGCCCAGTTGTCCTATTGGAGGGTTGAACAAGATTGATTTCCACCCCATCTTCCACCAATGAAAAATGGACAATAATTTTATTACACATATTTTTATTTCTGTATAAAATAAAATTTTTCTGTCCTCATCAAATGTGCTGAGAAATGTTCTCTGATCAGTATTTTATTTAAGAATTTCATTTTTTTTTCTTGAATGTGGTCTAATTAATTTGTGAAACCATTGACTACCACAATTTTATATGTAAGAACATTTTACTAATGTGTTATGACTCGGCAAGTTTAAAAGTTGTACTTTTCTAATATATATTTGAATATACATACATGCACCTTCTAATATATAACTAATCCTCAAATTGGTTATTCTGTTGCTTTTTCTTTTTTCTTTTTCATTCTTTCAAGGGGTTTTCCAAAGTTACTAATATTTTCAGAATTTGTTACTCTTCTCTATTATTTTATCTTTTCTTGTTGTCTTAATCTCTGTTCATATTTGTGCTCCTTCTTACTCCTCTGTTCAAGTTTAGTATGCTGTTGTTTTATGCATCTTCATTAGATAGCTCAATATTTTTTGACCCTTTTTTCTAATGCATTTGAGAATAAATAGTTCTCTCTTATAATTTTCAGATATAAACCACAATTTAAAATATGCATTATTTACATAAGACCCATATGAAACTTACATAATATCCAATATTCTTTGCCCATGCATATGTTTTTTTTAAAGATTTATTTATTTATTTATTTTCAGCATGGGTCGGGTTGGGGAGGGAGGGGAGCGGGTGGGCCACTTCTATTGGTCTTTCATTTCTCTATTTTCATCCGTCTTTGTTCTTTGGCTCCTGCGGGCCTCCCATCACGGTGGCGCCTGTTGTCGCAGAGCACAGGCTCTGGGCGCATGCGCTCCAGAACTCCGGTTCGGTGATTGGACACATCGGTCCAGCCCCTCCGCGGCACGCGGGATCCTCCCAAGCCAGGGATGGAACTGGTGCCCCTTGCACTGCAAGGCGGTGTCCTTATCCCACTGGACCACCAGGGGAAGCCCGCCCATGCATATTTTTAACTGAGGTATAGTTGATTTACAATATTGTGTTAATTTCAGGTGTTTGGCAAAGTGATTTGGTTGTATTTGCTCCTAGGTGGGCAAGGGGGTCTACATATCCACCACCAAGTTGTTTGTGATTTTCCTCAATAAAAATTGTTCCAGACAGTCTGGTATTGGATCTACTTGGGCATTCACCTCTGGTCCCTGGATACATTTTTTTTTTTTGTCTTAAATACTAGTTTCTAATATTAACATGTACCTAGAAATTTTCTCATACACATCTTCTGCTAACTTTCAACCTTATCTAAAATAGATATAATTCTTGTAAATAGCATATTATCAAAATTCTTCAGTTTTCACTGAAAAATTAGCCAATTTCAATTTAATTAATATAAAGAACACCATGCTTTAAAACAAGCGGTCAACCTTTAATGTTAGAAATTGCAAATCATAAAAATAAAGTAAAATAAAACACCGTATTAAAAAAAGAAAGAAATTACAAATTATTTTCTAATATAATTAACAATTTATTAACAGTGATTCCTAAATGTCATCTTCCATGTAACTCCCTACACAGAATACAATTCTCATATGCCTTTACCTCCGGATGTGGGCAAAAATCTATGCTGTTGTTTTATGCATTCATTAATATCAATATTTTTTGACCCTTTTTTCTAATGCATTTGAGAATAAATAGTTCTCTCTTATAATTTTCAGATATAAACCACAATTTAAAATATGCATTATTTACATAAGACCCATATGAAACTTACATAATATCCAATATTCTTTGCCCATGCATATGTTTTTTTTAAAGATTTATTTATTTATTTATTTTCAGCATGGGTCGGGTTGGGGAGGGAGGGGAGCGGGTGGGCCACTTCTATTGGTCTTTCATTTCTCTATTTTCATCCGTCTTTGTTCTTTGGCTCCTGCGGGCCTCCCATCACGGTGGCGCCTGTTGTCGCAGAGCACAGGCTCTGGGCGCATGCGCTCCAGAACTCCGGTTCGGTGATTGGACACATCGGTCCAGCCCCTCCGCGGCACGCGGGATCCTCCCAAGTCAGGGATGAAACTGGTGCCCCTTGCACTGCAAGGCGGTGTCCTTATCCCACTGGACCACCAGGGGAAGCCCGCCCATGCATATTTTTAACTGAGGTATAGTTGATTTACAATATTGTGTTAATTTCAGGTGTTTGGCAAAGTGATTTGGTTGTATTTGCTCCTAGGTGGGCAAGGGGGTCTACATATCCACCACCAAGTTGTTTGTGATTTTCCTCAATAAAAATTGTTCCAGACAGTCTGGTATTGGATCTACTTGGGCATTCACCTCTGGTCCCTGGATACATTTTTTTTTTTTTGTCTTAAATACTAGTTTCTAATATTAACATGTACCTAGAAATTTTCTCATACACATCTTCTGCTAACTTTCAACCTTATCTAAAATAGATATAATTCTTGTAAATAGCATATTATCAAAATTCTTCAGTTTTCACTGAAAAATTAGCCAATTTCAATTTAATTAATATAAAGAACACCATGCTTTAAAACAAGCGGTCAACCTTTAATGTTAGAAATTGCAAATCATAAAAATAAAGTAAAATAAAACACCGTATTAAAAAAAGAAAGAAATTACAAATTATTTTCTAATATAATTAACAATTTATTAACAGTGATTCCTAAATGTCATCTTCCATGTAACTCCCCGTACACAGAATACAATTCTCATATGCCTTTACCTCCGGATGTGGGCATATGATTATATTTTGACTCAATTGTTATGGTTATTGTTACACACAGCATTAGGTATCTTGCTTCAAATAACTTCTACATTCTCCCATTTTGAAGGCAGTTCCTCTATATTCTTGGATGGACACTGGGAGACAGCTAAATGGTAAAAATTAGACTAAAAGACAGTTACTTTTCCATCCAATCATATTATCTTGAATGACTTTAATCAGCCAAATATAACAATAATACAAAGAGCACAGAAGGTAAGAACCAAAAGTTAGGATGTTCTAAAAAAATAAATAAATGAGGCTCCGGGTTCAATTTTCCTCACCTCCACTCTGTAGTCCCTCTTTATTGGGCTTCCCACGTGGCACTAGTGATAAAGAACCTGCCTGCCAATGCAGGAGACTTAAGAGACCCCACTTTGATCCCTAAGTGGGGAAGATTCCCTGGAGAAAGAAATGGAAACCCACTCCAGTATCGATACTTGGAGAATTCCATGGACAGCCTGGCAGGCTACAGTCCATAGGGTCGTGAAGAGTCAGACCTGTTTGAACGGACTTAGCAAAGCACAGCACAACTGTGCTTATTTGCATTTAGAACTTCCTGCCTGCCAATAAACTGATAGTTTTCTCATTTTTCAGAGTAATTTATTGCCTGTGTTTGATCATTAATGGATCTCTGAATCTCAAATTTGCCTTCATGAAAAGATGGGTTGTAATATCATGCATCCCCAATAACTATATTCTCCAGGGAATACCACATTAAATTCTTCCAGAATAGATACTGGGCAAAAAGCATCTTTCAGAGATCAAAACTAGAAACCACAGAGAGCAATGAAGAGCACAAAATCTAGGCTGTCATAAGGGCTAACTTATTTTCAATGTTTAAGGCAAGAAATTCCCATGATTTCTGAAATATGATCATTGCCATGAAAATGATTAATTTATGTTTCCCATTGTCTCTCCTTTTTAAAGAAAGGTGATAATTGTGGTCTTTTGTCTACTAGTGTACCATTTTGTATCTAGTTTGTGAGGCAGATAATTTCTCCGTTATATAGAGGATTTCTCAGAAGCTAAATATCCTGACTTGTGGTAGGGTAAAGTAACTCATTAGGATGTGTTGTCATTGTCTCGTTTGATCTCTAGGTGGATCTAGGTGGAGTGGGATGCCATCTCTTTCTCCAGGGAATGTTTCTGACTCAGGGATCAAACCCATCTCTCTTCCATCTCCTGCACTGCAGGTGGATTCTTTACCACTGAGCCACTCAGAAGTAAGGTAATTTACTTATCATCCAAGAAAGAATTATACTTAAATACTAACAGAAATAAAATTTTCTTCTTTTTCACTTATAAGAAAGAAAAGTCATCTATTGAAGCTGGCTTGTTCTAGCCAAAAACTGTCCAGTAAAGTGTGATCTTTAGGAATGTAGTTTAGAGGTATTCATTTATAGTTCCAAGTCACCCACAGTACCATTTTCCTGAGGATACTGATTGCAGAAAAAAGAAAAAATAAGGATAATAAAAACCAGTGGATTTAATATACTATCTCAGAAATGAAAGAAATTGGTGAATGAAATGAGCAGTTAATATGTATAGCATGCTGGCAAACTGAAGCAGATTGATGACCATCTGTCAAAAATATAAGAATTACATCCCACTGTGATAAATTAAACTATATAATTTCTAGGGTCATTTCAAGTCCTTACATTTTGTGGTATCTTTCTCTCTCCCTCTATAAATAGAGGGAGAGAGAATGAGAGACAGCGAGCCACGGGTTCCTATGATGGTAATTACATCCTGGTAACCCCAAACTTCAGCTTAAACTACATGAGGGCCATAGACCAAATCCCTGGCTTCTTGTAAGGCAAAGATTTTAACTAGGATCTTACTTAAAATTTGCAAGCTTGTGCTTACAATGAAACATTAAACCATTCTATTTTATTGCTGTAAAAGGACAATTTAAAATTATTACCAATCGAGAAAATTAAAAAATATTACTTAACACTTTGGGATCTAGGTAGAAAATATTTCTGTCAGAAGGAAATGTAATCAAAACCTGTTCTTCATCTTAGATTTGGTCTGAATTTCTGCTGCCATGTAGTTCAGAAATTTCAGTTATTTGAGTTATACAGTATAATGGGGAAATCTAAATAAAGAAATTTTTAAAAAAACCTATTTGATATGATGTTTCTCCATCCAAACCAATAAAGGGATCTCAGACTGAAAACAAGACTTACCAAAAAAAGCTTACAATTACTAATTACTTTTTTAATTGAGGTATAATTGACATAAAATATTTTGTTAATTTCTACTATAAGAAGTTATTATTTCATATTTGTATATGTTTCAAAAATTATTGCCACACTAAATAAATCTATTTGACATCACTGACTATGCATGGCTTCAAAAGAATTAATCATTGTTAAACACACAAAAATAAACTGACTAGAAGCAGTTTCATATTCTATTAGTGTATAAGTCAAAATTGAGACAGATACATTTTCACATTATCAAAACTGTGTATGTTATTCATTACTATGCATTAAAAGTCAAATAAAGATGCATTTTGGAAACCAGAAGAAAGATACAATGAAAGAAGTATATTATTTTTAAAATATTAAAAATTTTGGCAGGCTTCCTTGGTGGTGCAGTAGGTAAGGGCACTGCCCTGCAGTGCAAGGGACACCAGTTCGATCCTTGGCCTGGGAAGATCCCACGTGCTGTGGAGCAGATGGACCAATGTGCCCAACTACCGAGCCGGAGCTCTGGAGCACATGCACCCAGAGCCGGTGCTCTGCAGCAAAAACTGCGACTGTAGGGTGATGGGAAGCCTACACAGGCCAAAGAACAAAGATAAATAAATGAAAGATCAATAGAAGTGGCCAAAAAAAAAAGACAAAAAAAAAACTTTTGGCAAATTTTTTTTTTTAAATTAAAAAAATTGGAAATTTCAACAAGAACTTTTTGGTGATTTAAAAACTTGTTAAATAGCAAAAAAGCGTGTAGGGAGAGCAGATACTTGATGTTAAAGTGATCAGTCTCTTCTATTATTTAGGAGTATGACAGAACTCTATTAGCTTCAGACTGTCTATGGTTATTCTGCGTGATAAAGAAAAGTATCGAAAGTATATCCCAAAATATATACCTTCTAAGGTATGTGAGTATTTTGGGGTGTAATCAAAACCTGTTCTTCATCTTATTTTATTTCTGCTGCCATGTAGTTCAGAAATTTCAGTTATTTGAGTTATACAGTATAATGGGGAAATCTAAATAAAGAAATTTTTAAAAAAACCTATTTGATATGATGTTTCTCCATCCAAACCAATAAAGGGATCTCAGACTGAAAACAAGACTTACCAAAAAAAGCTTACAATTACTAATTACTTTTTTAATTGAGGTATAATTGACATAAAATATTTTGTTAATTTCTACTATAAGAAGTTATTATTTCATATTTGTATATGTTTCAAAAATTATTGCCACACTAAATAAATCTATTTGACATCACTGACTATGCATGGCTTCAAAAGAATTAATCATTGTTAAACACACAAAAATAAACTGACTAGAAGCAGTTTCATATTCTATTAGTGTATAAGTCAAAATTGAGACAGATACATTTTCACATTATCAAAACTGTGTATGTTATTCATTACTATGCATTAAAAGTCAAATAAAGATGCATTTTGGAAACCAGAAGAAAGATACAATGAAAGAAGTATATTATTTTTAAAATATTAAAAATTTTGGCAGGCTTCCTTGGTGGTGCAGTAGGTAAGGGCACTGCCCTGCAGTGCAAGGGACACCAGTTCGATCCTTGGCCTGGGAAGATCCCACGTGCTGTGGAGCAGATGGACCAATGTGCCCAACTACCGAGCCGGAGCTCTGGAGCACATGCACCCAGAGCCGGTGCTCTGCAGCAAAACTGCGACTGTAGGGTGATGGGAAGCCTACAAAGGCCAAAGAACAAAGATAAATAAATGAAAGATCAATAGAAGTGGCCAAAAAAAAAAGACAAAAAAAAAACTTTTGGCAAATTTTTTTTTTTAAATTAAAAAAATTGGAAATTTCAACAAGAACTTTTTGGTGATTTAAAAACTTGTTAAATAGCAAAAAAGCGTGTAGGGAGAGCAGATACTTGATGTTAAAGTGATCAGTCTCTTCTATTATTTAGGAGTATGACAGAACTCTATTAGCTTCAGACTGTCTATGGTTATTCTGCGTGATAAAGAAAAGTATCGAAAGTATATCCCAAAATATATACCTTCTAAGGTATGTGAGTAGGGGGTGGGTAATAAGAATTTTAAAAAACAAATAGAAGGAAAAAGCAAAATAGAATTTTCTTTTCATATAAAGAAAGGATAAAGCAAAGTATTAATAAATATGACACAAAAAATAAAGAATTAAAAAATTAACCAATTTTAAATATAAAAATAACCACATAATACTTTTGTTTCTGGCTATAATGCAATAACTTGAAGCAATCCAACTCTCCTGAGAACAACTAGAGAAAAAAACAGATAAAACATTTAGAATCCACTGAAGGACATAAAAGAGCTTCTGGAGAAACTGGGACAACATGGACCAAGACTCTGGAGCAAGGACACCGCGGGGAAGTGAACTGATATTCTGCTGCCACTTCATCCATCCTGCATGCTGAACATGAAGCTGAGAACAGGGGCCTTTTGTGAGCAGGAGACTTCTGGTGGCCTTCTCAGTTCAGGGAGACAAAATTAGAGACTTTGAAGAACACAGACTCAGTAAGAAGAGCAAGATGAAGGAATGAGCCTCATACACTCTTTGTGTACACTCTTTTAAAAAGATATTTGCTGAACTCTGAAAATGTGTAGACAGAAGCTGAAATGTTTAATAACTTCACCAAAAAATGCAACATAGAATCTCCTGCATTCTAGCCACACTGAATAGACAGATTAGAATTCAGATTGTACCAGAGGGAGTAGTTCTGTAAAGACATCAGAATCTCACGGAAGTGGTTGCTCTGGAAGAGGGGAGATTCAGGGGCTGAGATTCATCAAAACTGAAAATAAGAATTGACTTCAAAACCGTAGTCAATAAATGACTCTAGAGAAATCATTTATTTATGCAGGTATTTAAAAGGCCCTAACTTGATCTAATCCCTATCTTACACTATGAAGAAAATAAATTTGAGAGGCCACATTTTGAATATAAGACAATTAAAACATTTAGAGTACAACAAAGAAGAATATGCAAAGACACAGCTTCCTTAAGAAAAGGACAAAATGTAAAAAGAAAAAAAATATTATTTGTTATACAATTAAAACTTAGCAGTAGAAAAAGCCATTAAACAAAATGAGCATATAAATGTCCTACTAGGAAAACATATTTGCAGGTAAATAATGAAGACATTTAGCAGTCATGACAGAAGCTGTTACATGTTGATAAAAATTAATAACCTCAACAAAACACTGTAAAAGTAAAAAGTAAAATATAGTTTTAAAAAAACTTTAGATATAAATTAAAACAATATGTTACCATCTCACAACCATCACTCAGGCAAAAGATACACAATAATAAAAAAAATAAGACCTTACAAAACCTATTGGGTGCATTTACATTTTTTCAGTGGCAGCTCAAATTCACAAAACTACTTGGGAAAAGCATTTTCATAATTCCAGAGCTGTTGACTATGTAGCCCAGCATTAATTAATCGAGGTTTCTACTCCAGAGAGAAGAATCACATTTACACAAGGAAATATTAATATTAACAAAGTAATACTAATATTACTATAAACAAATTAATATTAATATAAACAATGTCATTTTTAGTAATGTCATAATTTTTTTTTTTTTTAACTTTTGGAGGGTGGGGTGGGGAGGGAGGGGGATGAGCAGGCCACTTCTATTGGTCTTTCAATTCTCTGTTTTCATCCATCTTTGTTCTCTGGCTCCTGTGGACCTCCCATCACGGTGGTGTCTGTCGTTGCAGAGCGCCGGCTCTGGGCGCATGTGCTCCAGAGCTCCAGCTTGGTAATTGGACACATCAGTCCAGCCGCTCCGTGGTACATGGGATCTTCCCAGGCTAGGGATGGAACTGGCGCCCCTTGCACTGCAAGGCGGTGTCTTTACCCACTGGACCACTAGCGGAAGCCCTAGTAATGTCATAAAATATTGCCAAAAATATTTTTTCTCCAAAATAATAGTAGCTATACAGAAGAATGAATAAATTATGTTTTAATTTTTCAATAAACTTTTATATTTTAAATAAACAGATTGACATGAAAAAACTTAAAAAACAATTATGAGCCAAAAACCTCTGAAAATGACATTGAAGCATGATTCAATTGTTCATGTAAACTGTTACAATACCAAAAACAATGAACTATTTACCAATGTGAGTATTTGTTTATTAAATATCAATATGTGGAAAAAGAACAATTACCACTTGTAGAATTTTATTAAGAATAAAAAATATACAATAAGTTTAAACAAGTCATAATGTAACTATTAATGAGATGATATAGATTTATTATAGTTAATATCATTATGAACACATTATGATGTTAATATAATAAAAGAATTTGCATAAAATTTTGATACATGTCATGTACTCTGCTTAGCTGCTTAGTCATATCCGACTCTTTGCGACTCCATGGACTGTAGCCTAGTAGGTTCCTCTGTCCATAGGGAATTCTCCAGGCAAGAATACTGGAGTGCCATTCCCTTCTCCAGGGAATCTTCCCAACCCAGGGATTGAAACCAAGTGTCCCGCATTGCCTCGAATTCTTTACTAGCTGAGCTACATGTCAAAACAATATATTAATGTTTTATTAATCATTTACTCCAGAGAGAAGAATCACATTTACACAAGGAAATATTAATATTAACAAAGTAATACTAATATTACTATAAACAAATTAATATTAATATAAACAATGTCATTTTTAGTAATGTCATAATTTTTTTTTTTTTTAACTTTTGGAGGGTGGGGTGGGGAGGGAGGGGGATGAGCAGGCCACTTCTATTGGTCTTTCAATTCTCTGTTTTCATCCATCTTTGTTCTCTGGCTCCTGTGGACCTCCCATCACGGTGGTGTCTGTCGTTGCAGAGCGCCGGCTCTGGGCGCATGTGCTCCAGAGCTCCAGCTTGGTAATTGGACACATCAGTCCAGCCGCTCCGTGGTACATGGGATCTTCCCAGGCTAGGGATGGAACTGGCGCCCCTTGCACTGCAAGGCGGTGTCTTTACCCACTGGACCACTAGCGGAAGCCCTAGTAATGTCATAAAATATTGCCAAAAATATTTTTTCTCCAAAATAATAGTAGCTATACAGAAGAATGAATAAATTATGTTTTAATTTTTCAATAAACTTTTATATTTTAAATAAACAGATTGACATGAAAAAACTTAAAAAACAATTATGAGCCAAAAACCTCTGAAAATGACATTGAAGCATGATTCAATTGTTCATGTAAACTGTTACAATACCAAAAACAATGAACTATTTACCAATGTGAGTATTTGTTTATTAAATATCAATATGTGGAAAAAGAACAATTACCACTTGTAGAATTTTATTAAGAATAAAAAATATACAATAAGTTTAAACAAGTCATAATGTAACTATTAATGAGATGATATAGATTTATTATAGTTAATATCATTATGAACACATTATGATGTTAATATAATAAAAGAATTTGCATAAAATTTTGATACATGTCATGTACTCTGCTTAGCTGCTTAGTCATATCCGACTCTTTGCGACTCCATGGACTGTAGCCTAGTAGGTTCCTCTGTCCATAGGGAATTCTCCAGGCAAGAATACTGGAGTGCCATTCCCTTCTCCAGGGAATCTTCCCAACCCAGGGATTGAAACCAAGTGTCCCGCATTGCCTGCGAATTATTTACTAGCTGAGCTACATGTCAAAACAATATATTAATGTTTTATAATTTTTTACATATACTATATGCTATATAATGGCATATATTTATATAAAGTGTATGTACTGGAAATTGATAATTATGGATAAAATTTCTTTTTTTTCCTATCTCATCTTCTGTCATCCTCTTCTCCTCCTGCCTTCAATCTTTCTGAGCATCAGGTTCTTTTCTAATCAGTCAGCCCTTTGTATCAGGTGGCCAAAGCACTGGAGCTCCAACTCCAGCTTCAACTTCATCAGTCCTTCAAATGAATGTTCAGGGTTGATTTTCTTTAGGATTGATTGGTTTCATCTCCTTGCTGTCCAAGGGACTCTCAAGTGTTCTCCAGCACCACAATTCGAAAGCATCAATTCTTTGGCACACAGTCTTCTGTACGATCCAGCTCTCACATCCACATGGCTACTGGAAAAACCGTAGCATTGACTATATAGACAGTTGTCAGCAAAGTGGTGTCTCTGCGTTTTAAAACACTGTCTAGGTTTGCCATAGCATTTCTTCCATGGAGTAAGCGTCTTTTAATTTTGTGGCTGCAGTCACTGTCTGCTGCGTCTTTGGAGGTCAAGAAACCAAAATCTGTCACTGTTTCCATTGTTTCCCTATCCATTTGCCATGAAGTGTTGGGACCAGATACCATGGTCTTAGTTTTTTGAATGTTGAGTTTTAAACCAGCTTTTTCAATCTCCTCTTTCACCTTTAACAAGAGGCTCTTTGGTACACATATGTATATATAAAAAAAATAAATATATATAGAAAATTAGTAATTTTTAAAAAACCTATGCATTCAATAGATTATACATAAATATCAATTATATTGATACATTATATTTGCATATGATTTTAATTATACATAATTTATTTAAAATATGACTATACATAATTTATGCAAAACCATGGTTCTTTGAAAGTTAATTTTATTGATTTTCTTATATTTATTGTACTACTTCATCATTTCAACACATAAACTTTCTTGATATAGTTTCTACACATTATTGAATCTCTACATAGATGGTGTCATATTTCTTTATACCTTAACAAATTTCCCTTTAAATGAAATGGTACCACCCCCAACTGCTGTGACACAAATAATCCATTAAACATCCACCAAATTGACGTTATACTGGCATCTGCTGGATAGGCTTATCAAATTCTTAATGGCTGATAATGAAAGTGGGCATTATTTACATAAATTTGAAAAAAAAAAAAACCTCATGCACTCTTACATTCATTGGTACCCATACATCTAGAATTTATTCTCAATAAAGTATGAATTCAAATAAAAAGTAAGCGCATTAATTTCCACAAGAGAAAGTAGTTTTAAAATGGAGAGGTCTTCTGCCACAGAAAAAAGTCTCATGTAGTTTAGAACTTGTCAGACAATAGTGACCTGTGACTCACAAGCAACATAAACATGGGTGTTCAACTTCTTTCCTATCCCATCAGATACCAGATTTGTGACCAATAGAAATAAAAATGTGATGAAATCAACATCCTTGCTTCAAACTCTAAAAGACATCTTACAAAACTTGTCATCAGGAATTTCTACTCAGGTTACTCAAAAAGGAAACAGACATCTGACAGAGAAGGAAGACATTTGATTTCTCTTGCTTTAAAAATACAATATCCTACTTTGAAAAAGAATACTATGCATTTGTGGAGGAATCCTGATAAACCCAAAGAGTGAGGGCAGTATTTGCAAGTGTTTTTAGCTCCATGGGCAGAGTGCCTCTCCTTACAAACACTATTTCCTAGCCTAGAGTTCTGTTCTCAAGCGATACAAGACATCACTAATTGTTCGATGAATGAAAAAGCAAACCTAGGAGGTAGAGTATTTGAGCCAAAGGAAATCTTCCTAGAGTGGGTAGACATGATGAATCAAATGATTTTTGATTTATGGCTGCCACAAATAGGGTCCTTTTCCAGAGTGAGCAGTTACTATGAAGAGAGAATGTTTTTAGGACTCTCACCTAAAAGAGTACACAAATTAAAACTACCCAAAAATATGTAAAGACATAATGTCGTAAGCAGGATCTTCTATTAATCAAAAGAGATAATGACATGAAAACACTTTCACTAACATAAACAAATGATCAACAAACAAACAAAACTTTAGAAGATTTTTTACTTTTTCTTCCCAATTAAAGAGAATACATCTGGTCTATATTACTAGAGCAATTCGTCAGGCTCTAGGTTAAAAACCAGGCTAAAAAGATGGAGAAAATTTAAAGTTTGATAAATGTGATTTTATCCAGTATACATCAATCAACCTATTGGAAATTACAGAAAAATAATGAAAACTGACAAGTTAGAGAGAAAAAAGATACTTACAAGGAAACACAAGACCTTTGAGAGATGAAGAAAATCTAATCTATAAACAAGATAAAGCAGAGTAAGCAATTCAAGTTATTTATAACTCAAATTAATAATAAAAATCTAAATAAAGATTAAAATGAATCTATAAGCACAAGTGAAAGATGCTAATACAAAATGTTATTTCATAGAAATTTTTTTCAAATGTTCAAACATTGTGTAAGCATCCAAATTACACAGAATGGTGATGAGTGAAAAACGCATAGAAAATCAGATGGAAACATTAAATAACATTTATAATGCAGATACAACTAAAAAGCTTTTGAAGGGGTAATGGGTGAAAAGTTATGCAGAGAAGACTCAAAATTCAAAAATTCTGTATTCAGACAAAATGCCTGTCATGTGCTGAGCAAATAGACTTCCTTGATTCACAGTAGGTACTTATAAATTATTCATTGATTAAAGTCACTAAAGTAAGATTTTAGTATCTATATCATTCATATAACCTTCCTGAATTAATTACATAAATATAGTCTCTTTGAATGAAAAATGAACCAAAACTCAAACTGAAGAAAGGGGAAGAAAGTAAAAAAAGCCTAGAGTTGGCAATAAAGCCAACAAAGTACAAAATCATGTCTACTTAACTATGTAGTAAACTTATAAAGTATATTCTAAAAATAAAATGTAGTCAATTATGAGTCATTTTAAGAAGAGAAAATAAATAATATTTACCTGCAATTAAATATCTCACATTTAATTTTTAAAATTCTAGTTGTATATATGAGGAAACTTTGTAGAATTTAATATTCATGTTTTACAAATAGAGTCAGTGAATTACTCTTTTATACAAAGATATAAATTTTATGTATGTGTGTATTTATTTATTCAAATTAATTTTTGAAGTATAAATGTTTTACCATGTTGTGTTAGTTTCTGCTGTGCAGCAAAATGAATCAGCTATATGTATGCATGGATTACCTATTTTTTGAATTTCTTTCCCAATTAGGTCACTACAGAGCACTGAGTAGGGTTCCTTGTGCTATACAGTAGGTTGACATTAGTCACACTATTTTATACATAACATCAATAGCGTATATATATCAATCTCAGTCTCCCATTCCCCTTTTCCTTACCTTAGTGTCCATATATTTGTTCTCTATGTCTGTATCTCTATTCCTATTTTGAAAATAAGTCTATCTGTATCATTTTTCTGTATTCCACATAAAAATGGTACTATACAATATTTGTTCTTCTCTTTCTGACTTACTTTGCTCCTTATGATAGTCTTTAGGTACAATTACAATTCTGCAAATAGCATGATTTAATTCATTTTTATGACTGAGTAATGGTCCACTGTATATATGTACCGTACTCTTTCATCCTTCATGTTGTCAACAACAGCAACAAAAATAGTGCTATGAGTGTGTGTCTTTCAGGTTCATTGAAAAACATAATATATGTATGTATGTATGATTATGGTGAACTATTTCCTCCCATTATGCTCTGGAGTTTTTATTGAAGAGTTTGTTTTTTCCTTGCGCATGGATGGAAAACTGAGCGGTTTCCTTAACTTTTATGATTACTTTTAGGCAATTTAAAATATTTTAAGCACTTTAGAGCATAAAATCAGTTTCTAATTCACAAATTTAAGTGACTAGTACTAGGTAAAAATCAAACAACCCAATATGATCTAAAGTTGAAACTTTTTCATTTATTTAAGTCAATCTCAAGAAAGTGGGTTTATGACTAAAGTTCTCTTTTTCCCCCTACATAATGCTTCTTCTACCCCAGAAACATGACTGTGGAATCCAACAAAATTGAGATATGACCTCAAGTATAAAGATGCAAAGGAAGGGCATCAGGAAAATCTCAAACTTTGTAGAATTTAATATTCATGTTTTACAAATAGAGTCAGTGAATTACTCTTTTATACAAAGATATAAATTTTATGTATGTGTGTATTTATTTATTCAAATTAATTTTTGAAGTATAAATGTTTTACCATGTTGTGTTAGTTTCTGCTGTGCAGCAAAATGAATCAGCTATATGTATGCATGGATTACCTATTTTTTGAATTTCTTTCCCAATTAGGTCACTACAGAGCACTGAGTAGGGTTCCTTGTGCTATACAGTAGGTTGACATTAGTCACACTATTTTATACATAACATCAATAGCGTATATATATCAATCTCAGTCTCCCATTCCCCTTTTCCTTACCTTAGTGTCCATATATTTGTTCTCTATGTCTGTATCTCTATTCCTATTTTGAAAATAAGTCTATCTGTATCATTTTTCTGTATTCCACATAAAAATGGTACTATACAATATTTGTTCTTCTCTTTCTGACTTACTTTGCTCCTTATGATAGTCTTTAGGTACAATTACAATTCTGCAAATAGCATGATTTAATTCATTTTTATGACTGAGTAATGGTCCACTGTATATATGTACCGTACTCTTTCATCCTTCATGTTGTCAACAACAGCAACAAAAATAGTGCTATGAGTGTGTGTCTTTCAGGTTCATTGAAAAACATAATATATGTATGTATGTATGATTATGGTGAACTATTTCCTCCCATTATGCTCTGGAGTTTTTATTGAAGAGTTTGTTTTTTCCTTGCGCATGGATGGAAAACTGAGCGGTTTCCTTAACTTTTATGATTACTTTTAGGCAATTTAAAATATTTTAAGCACTTTAGAGCATAAAATCAGTTTCTAATTCACAAATTTAAGTGACTAGTACTAGGTAAAAATCAAACAACCCAATATGATCTAAAGTTGAAACTTTTTCATTTATTTAAGTCAATCTCAAGAAAGTGGGTTTATGACTAAAGTTCTCTCTTTTTCCCCCTACATAATGCTTCTTCTACCCCAGAAACATGACTGTGGAATCCAACAAAATTGAGATATGACCTCAAGTATAAAGATGCAAAGGAAGGGCATCAGGAAAATCTCATTTAAGCAATCTCACCATGATGCACACAAACTATGATTTAGCAGGTAACTAATTGCAGGTGCTGTCTTGAGAAAAGTTACCTCATTGTGAGAATCTCACAGTTGCAGTTTCCTATAGACCAGATTCCCACGGATATTCCTTAGGCTCTCAGCATCTAGGAATCTTTTTAGATTCTCTCTGCTGAGCTCTATTTTCCCATCCTTGGCCAAACCTAAAGTAATGCATTTCTGGTTATCTTTTGTGAGTCAATTCATATGTCTCAAAAGAAATGCTCTCAAGTATTGATACTTTGCCTCACAAACTGGAACATCACTGACCAAAGAACCACCATGATTCTGCTTCAATAAACCGATTCATCAGTCTTTCCCCCTTTCTTAGGTGTAAACCAGACAAGAGCACAAGGTGTTCCCTCAGGTGCAGAGAATCATAAATTAAGTACCTCATGCAGTCTCTTTAGAACGTCTTTTTTGTTGGGTCAGGGTTGGAATAGCCACCACCACTCATGGATTCCATTCCCTCCAAGGGACTCACACACAGCTCCAGAAGCCCTGAAGATACTTGCAAATCTCCAAATCTCACTCAGGGGGTCTCTCAATGTGAGTGAGATGAGATGCTGCAGAGTCACTCATATCAGTACACTACTGTTACCACATTTAAAATTGTAATCTAGCATATCACTTGAAAAGCATGCATAGGGGCTTCCCCTGGTGGTCCAGTGGGTAAGGACACCGCCTTGCGCATGGATGGAAAACTGAGCGGTTTCCTTAACTTTTATGATTACTTTTAGGCAATTTAAAATATTTTAAGCACTTTAGAGCATAAAATCAGTTTCTAATTCACAAATTTAAGTGACTAGTACTAGGTAAAAATCAAACAACCCAATATGATCTAAAGTTGAAACTTTTTCATTTATTTAAGTCAATCTCAAGAAAGTGGGTTTATGACTAAAGTTCTCTCTTTTTCCCCCTACATAATGCTTCTTCTACCCCAGAAACATGACTGTGGAATCCAACAAAATTGAGATATGACCTCAAGTATAAAGATGCAAAGGAAGGGCATCAGGAAAATCTCATTTAAGCAATCTCACCATGATGCACACAAACTATGATTTAGCAGGTAACTAATTGCAGGTGCTGTCTTGAGAAAAGTTACCTCATTGTGAGAATCTCACATTTGCAGTTTCCTATAGAGCAGATTCCCACCGGATATTCCTTAGGCTCTCAGCATCTAGGAATCTTTTTAGATTCTCTCTGCTGAGCTCTATTTTCCCATCCTTGGCCAAACCTAAAGTAATGCATTTCTGGTTATCTTTTGTGAGTCAATTCATATGTCTCAAAAGAAATGCTCTCAAGTATTGATACTTTGCCTCACAAACTGGAACATCACTGACCAAAGAACCACCATGATTCTGCTTCAATAAACCGATTCATCAGTCTTTCCCCCTTTCTTAGGTGTAAACCAGACAAGAGCACAAGGTGTTCCCTCAGGTGCAGAGAATCATAAATTAAGTACCTCATGCAGTCTCTTTAGAACGTCTTTTTTGTTGGGTCAGGGTTGGAATAGCCACCACCACTCATGGATTCCATTCCCTCCAAGGGACTCACACACAGCTCCAGAAGCCCTGAAGATACTTGCAAATCTCCAAATCTCACTCAGGGGGTCTCTCAATGTGAGTGAGATGAGATGCTGCAGAGTCACTCATATCAGTACACTACTGTTACCACATTTAAAATTGTAATCTAGCATATCACTTGAAAAGCATGCATAGGGGCTTCCCCTGGTGGTCCAGTGGGTAAGGACACCGCCTTGCAGTGCAAGGGGCGCCGGTTCGAGCCCTGGCCTGGGAAGGTCCCACGTGCCGCGGAGTGGCTGGACTGATGTGTCCAATTACCGAGCCGGAGCTCTGCTGAGCGTGTGCCCAGAGCTGGTGCTCTGCGACGACAGTGGCCACCGCAATGGGAGGCCCACAAGAGCCAAAGAACAAAGACGGATGAAAACAGAGAAATGAAAGACCAATAGAAGTGGCCCGCCTGTCCCCCTCCTTCCCCACCCCACCCTCCAAAAAAATAAATAAATAAAATTAAAAAAAAAAAGAAAAGAAAAGCATGCATCTAATTTGTTTCAGCAAATATTTACTTGCAAAATTGAATATATATACCACACTTGGTAACTCAATGGTAAAGAACCCACCTGCCAATGCAGGAGATCTGCGTTTGATCCCTGGGTCAGGGAGATCGCCCGCAGAAGGAAATGGCAACCCACTTCATTATCCTTGCTTGGAAAATCCCAAGGACAGAGGAGTCTGGTGGCCTACAATCCTTGGAGTTGCAAAGAGTCAGGCACATCTTAGTATCCAAGCACAAAAAGAAGACAGTATACAGGATATATGTACTATGAAATGGAATCTTTAGAATTCTAGAGTTTTAAAATTGAATAAATGAATACCAATTAACTAGAACAAAGAAAGTAACAAAGAAAATCTAAGTCTTAGAATAGAAAACAAAATATATTTTACATTAATGATGATTGTAATAACATAAAAACAAGTATTAAAAAAAAAAAGCACATGAATGTTGTATCATGTATCTCTCCATTCATTTTAATTTACTCTCTTCTTTGCCAATTCTCAGATATCCAATTTTTAGGAATTGCCTTTGCTAACAAATTCTATTGTTTACTAAATATTATGTTAATTCTTCAGTGTGTGATTCTGACAAGTAAAATGTAAGAGGCATAAGGCAGAGACTTGGTAAATTTGCTCATAGATGATCTCATTGTGGTTAAAGTTGTAATGTGCCATTTAGTAGATAACGTATGTTTGGTTTTGAATAGGTGTAAAATAGAAAAATATCTCATAATCAACTCATGCTATTGTTCTCTTGACATATGCCATATAAGTAGAAACCTTTGCTGAAACTTATACTATACAAAATACCTTTTCTAATACCTTTTTAAAATAGACTTCTTTTGGAACATTTTTAGGTTCACAGAAAGATTGAGCAGAAGGTCCAAGGGATTTTCCATATAGCTTCTATGCCCATATATGCATAACTTTCCCCATGTCAGATCACTCATGACAATGGTTCAATTATTAAAATTGATGGACCTACACTGAAACATCATTATTACCTAAGTCCATAATTTACACTAGGGTTCACCCTTGGCATTGAACATTCTAAAGGTTTGGACTATCAATTACAAATTGATACAAGCCATTGGCACTTGCCAGCTACCTCTACAAGGATTAAATCATGTACTATGGTAGTGAAAAGAATTCAGGGTTGAGAGCAGAAATGAGGCACTCTGTGCTGGATGGGGTTGGGGTGGGGGGGCGTAGAGGAAACTTTCAGGAC
This sequence comes from Tragulus kanchil, assembly GCA_022376925.1. Taxonomy (NCBI): domain Eukaryota; kingdom Metazoa; phylum Chordata; class Mammalia; order Artiodactyla; family Tragulidae; genus Tragulus; species Tragulus kanchil. The sequence goes on from JAIOJX010000028.1 coordinate 127,878,184, forward strand.
AGATCATCGATAGTTAGATATTTTCAGGAGCCAATTTTATAAGGCTACATTTTTTTAATCTCCTCATATCCAGAAAAGCACTAAAATCCTTCCTGGTGAAAACTGTTCTTTATGCAGAAGCCTTATGGAACTATATGTGCTTCACTGCATGTACTCACCTTTCACCAAAATCACATGTACACTGACATTGCCTCCTGTCTCTTCAGAGAAATTCCTCAGAGCTGTCTCAAGTGCTGTCTGCAACGTTACACTCCTCATTTTGCCCCCAGATAAAACTTCACTCACAACTTTCATGTTGTGCATTTTTTTTAATTGACAGGACAAATGTATAATGACATGTATCTATCATCATAGTATCAGACAGAGTAGTTTCACGGCCTTAAAAATTCTATGTGTTCATATGACTAATGTGGGATTATACATACCAGTAAACAACAAAACACTGTAAAAGTAAAAAGCAAAATAATAAAAATCCTATGTGTTTAGCCCATTCATCTTTCTATCACTCTCCTAATCCCTGGTAACCATTGATATTTTCACTGTCTTTATAATTTTGCCTTTGTCATATAATTGGAATCATGGAATATATGGCTCTTTCAGAGTAGCTCGTTTCACTTAGTAATGTATATTTGACTTCCATTTATGTCTTTTCCTGGCATGATAGCTTCTTTCTTTCTAGCACTGAATAATCACCTGAGGTACCAGAGTCATAAAATGCCTTTTGATCCAGTGGTGATATCTTTGTATCTACTTTTTGTTCATTCATTCCCTAATTTAAATGAACAAGTATGTAATTATAATACTAAATATATATAAAACACTGAAATGTACAGCTACCATGTAAATCTATCTTTTATGTGACCTTAATTTAAATCAATCAATGTGGATTTTCAAATAGGTAGTTTAATGTATATCTAAAAATTAGTTCAAAGGTTTTCACTTTTTGCCAAAACTCTTTCTCTTGTTTCCATAGCTCAAAAGAGCACACCATATGCACAGTTACACAAGCAAGAGCGTTTAACCATGGCCTTGCTCCCCATACCAATTTAGTAAATCATGTTCATTTTGGTTCCCCTCTATTGCTAGCACCTAACTATTTGGTTCTATTTCCTTTGGCACTTATTTTATGTCACTGTTGCTGACAAACTTGACTAATAAAGTTTTTGAATTAATACCCCTTCTCTAGTTTATTGACTTCTCTGGAGCTAACATCATCTAAGAAGTACACAACGCCAGTATTTAAGCTGATAAGCTCATAGAAGTGAAGAGGAGAGAGTAGGGAGGGGTTGGTCAAAGGCGACAAGCTTTCAGTTTGAAGAAGGCCTGAGGATCTATTGTGTGACAGTTATAATTTCAATACTGCATTGAGACAATTGAAATCTGTAATGAAAATAGAGCTGCCATATCTGCACTGCACACAATATATGAGGTGATGAGGGCAAACGGGGAATTCATTCATAAAATATATAAATATCAAATTGTCATGTTGTCCACTTTAAATATCTTATAATTTTTTGTCAACTGTATCTTTAAAAGGCTGAAAAATTCTATTAGACTGCTTTATTTTTAACTAATCAATCTCATATATGTTATATTAGTTTTAACTATAAGAAATTATTGGGTTCAATAACTTTTGATCCATCAAATGACAACTTTTATATGAATCATTTCGCTATTAAGAGTATACCATTTCTCCCTAAAAGAGTTGCTTAACTTCAAGGCAATAACTTCAGGTCTCTTATAATGAAGGGGAAAACTGATGATATTCAGTAAATATAGGGAGAAAGAGTGTCTGAGGATGAAAATATATGCTGTAGGGCTATATTACATTGTTCAGTACTACAAATGAATCCTTCAGACACGATCTGGAAGACCTAACACGTGACTATTATTGGCATTTCTTCTTAGAGAGGGAATTTTGGGTGAAGGCTATGAAAATTACCCACAGGAGTCAAGATATGACCTGAAGTTATATAGTAAAATTTTAAAATCAGGATATTATGTAAAGCATAAGTGAAGAACATATAGAAAGATGAGGCTACTTTATTGCTACAGAGACATAATTTCAACAGAGAAAATCCTTAATTTGAGTTCAAACATCTACATTTTACTATTATACTGTGAATAGAAGATCAGTTGACCAATCAATTAACCAATGGATACAAGAATGAATCTATTATTGAAAAAACATTAAATGATACAAGAATTAAAACTAAGAAAATCTCCATATATAACATCATAATATTTTTACATCTCTATGACATTAATTCATAAGTAAAGTGAGTGATATAACAGAAATAATGAAACTTAATGGGTGTCTTCTTTAGTTTAATAAGTCAAATTATAATGAATTACAGTGATATTAAATAGTTTTCACTTCTTCAGATGCCATTGAATATTCTAATTTCTATTTTGTTTAGAATTCAAATCACCCTCCAATGTTTATGAAAGGGAATTGGAATCTTTTCACAAACATGTGTAGTCTAGTAGCAGCACACCAAATTCTGATTAACAATCAACTGCTAAGCCAGGGACTCTAGCTGCACATCAATTCTGATGTTTTTAATTGCAAAGTTTATACCTAAATAGCTGCTTAATGATCTGTGACCCCAGCTTCAAAAGAAAAAGCATTTCGAAGATAACTGACTTCTGGGACTCATGAAATTTTCATGGATACATGAATTATGACACCTTAGATTAAACTCTGCTTATTCTTCTATGAGATTGATGCCACATCTGACGTTTATTCCAAAAGTGCACGTAGTGTTAGGCATTCAGATTTAGGCAGACAGATCATTTCTCTGATTATACTAGCTTGATTCTCTGCTATAGCCTTAGGTATTTTACTTTAATTCAAAACAGTTGGTACTAAGATACTTTGTATTTTGTACTATTTCACCCTTTCATTACATTAGAGAAAGGTTTTTTTTTTTTTATTTCATTCCTTTTTAAGTAAAGCTTCAGTCCCTTACAAGTCACTATTTGAGTGCTTTTTTTCCACTTTTATTTTATCTTGAGTCCAAATCAATGATCCATGATCAGGAAGTTCTGTCAAGAGTTCTTTTATAACTTTAGGAACTACATCAAGATTTCTATGGAAATACAGTACTCAAATGCTGACAAAAATTAGATTCCTCTGTCTTTGTCTTTTTTCATGTCAATGCTTGATTATTGAACTAAAGATGAAAAAAAAAGCGTAAAAATTATTCAGATTTTGTTGATCTCATTCCCAAATATTGGATACAATTAATTAAATACAATTCAATAAATAACTATATATCATTTAACATGAAAATTTCTATTTATTCATTCAATAGCTGTTCATTGATCATCAATAATGTACCTGACAATTTGCTAAATGATGAAAAATAAAAAATAAGGAAAAAACAAATAGAATACCTATAGGTCTGCTTTATGTTGGAGCATCTTAAAAGTAGCATCCACTAGAATTATTCAGAGAACTTGTTAAAACACAGATGGTTGGGACCCACTCCCAGAGGTTAGAAATCAATAGGCCAAACCGCAGCTGATACTCCTGCTGTTGGCCTAGGAATAATACTTAGCAGAACATCTACTAAATGAATGCCTATATCTCAAGTGGTTATTGGTCAATTGAATCCAGAAGGCAACTTTGGCAAGATATTCGCTTCCTTTTTACCTTTATGGTGGCATTACCTTATTCATTCCTGTAATCATATTGTTCATTTGCTGAAATGACATTGAGATGAGAGAACTCTTTCTGGGTTGAAATGTTCAGCACTACCTTGGAGCTTCATCTGTGTCTATGTAAGATGATGAACAATGCCTGCCAATTCTAATATTATTCACTTGCTATATACTGTCAGGTGTGGTACTTTTTTCTTATGAACTTTTAAAATATAACATATACACAGAAAGATGCAAAATCACTAGTATATAACTTGATAAAGTTTCATAAAGAGAGCACACACATTCTCACCATCATCTAGATGAAGAAAAGACACTATCAATAGTCCAGAAACCTACTTCTACTACAATTCCTTCCCATCAATATCCTCTCTGAAGGTAGCCATCAACCTATTTGTAATTGCATTGATGAGTATCTGCTTTTACACATTAAATGGAATCACACTGAATGTACTTTTGTGTCTGCTCCCTTTTTGAGTTTTGCATTTTGGGTTCTTGCTGGGGTTTTTTTCTTTTCTTCTCAATATTGTCTCAGCAAAATGTATCCTATCTTGCATTAAATGGTAACGTGTTTTTCATTGTATTGTGTGAATATACTGTAATACATTCATTCTATTTTTGCTGCACAGTTGTTTCTGATGTTTGGCTAATGCTCTTATGGAAACAATTAGTCATAATTTTCAGTAAACATATATACAGATTTTGGTAAGATGTCTACATAGAAGTGCAATTGCTGGAAATAGAAATGTGCATTTTCACCTTTAAGAGACCCTGCCAAGCAGTTTTCCAGAGTGACTTTACAGTCTAATGAAAAATAAAAATAAATAAAAAACAAATAGAATACCTATAGGTCTGCTTTATGTTGGAGCATCTTAAAAGTAGCATCCACTAGAATTATTCAGAGAACTTGTTAAAACACAGATGGTTGGGACCCACTCCCAGAGGTTAGAAATCAATAGGCCAAACCGCAGCTGATACTCCTGCTGTTGGCCTAGGAATAATACTTAGCAGAACATCTACTAAATGAATGCCTATATCTCAAGTGGTTATTGGTCAATTGAATCCAGAAGGCAACTTTGGCAAGATATTCGCTTCCTTTTTACCTTTATGGTGGCATTACCTTATTCATTCCTGTAATCATATTGTTCATTTGCTGAAATGACATTGAGATGAGAGAACTCTTTCTGGGTTGAAATGTTCAGCACTACCTTGGAGCTTCATCTGTGTCTATGTAAGATGATGAACAATGCCTGCCAATTCTAATATTATTCACTTGCTATATACTGTCAGGTGTGGTACTTTTTTCTTATGAACTTTTAAAATATAACATATACACAGAAAGATGCAAAATCACTAGTATATAACTTGATAAAGTTTCATAAAGAGAGCACACACATTCTCACCATCATCTAGATGAAGAAAAGACACTATCAATAGTCCAGAAACCTACTTCTACTACAATTCCTTCCCATCAATATCCTCTCTGAAGGTAGCCATCAACCTATTTGTAATTGCATTGATGAGTATCTGCTTTTACACATTAAATGGAATCACACTGAATGTACTTTTGTGTCTGCTCCCTTTTTGAGTTTTGCATTTTGGGTTCTTGCTGGGGTTTTTTGTTTTTTTTTTCTTCTCAATATTGTCTCAGCAAAATGTATCCTATCTTGCATTAAATGGTAACGTGTTTTTCATTGTATTGTGTGAATATACTGTAATACATTCATTCTATTTTTGCTGCACAGTTGTTTCTGATGTTTGGCTAATGCTCTTATGGAAACAATTAGTCATAATTTTCAGTAAACATATATACAGATTTTGGTAAGATGTCTACATAGAAGTGCAATTGCTGGAAATAGAAATGTGCATTTTCACCTTTAAGAGACCCTGCCAAGCAGTTTTCCAGAGTGACTTTAACAGTTTACACTCTCACAGCATTGTACTAGGTTTCTGACTGCAGTAAATCCTTGCCAGTCTTTCTTTTAACTTATTTACTTTGTTTTGCTTGGTTTCTTTTGTTTTTCAATTTAGCTATTGTGATGAGTCTGTGTGAAGACTATCACCAGTCACATGCATATTGCAATGAAGTTAAGAGATATCTTCTTGCATCAGTTCAGTTTAGTCACTTGGTCCTGTCTGACTCTTTGTGACCCAATAGACTGCATCACACCAGGCTTCACTGTCCTTCACCATCTCCCAGAGTTTGTTCAAACTCATCTCCATTGACTCTGGACAAAGCTTTTCTTGTGCTCTTCTTTTTTGTCCATTAAATTTTCTATTTTTTTTCCCTTAATTCATTCAATGAACCCTTTGTAATATTAAAGTATATCTTCTCCCATGTGTGTTGCTTTTCTCTATTAATTGTATTTTCAGAACTTTTTAATATTGTTAAAATTTCCTAATTTCAATGAATTCTATATCATTCTCTTTTTTTGGTTTACTGCTATCTAGGTATTAAGAAAGTTTTGCCTAATCCAAAATCATGAATCTATTTGGTCATTTTAAAAAAGATTTATTATTCAACTTTTGCATTTAGAGTTGTATACCATTTATAAAGTTTTTATTTTTTGTGTAAGTTTGAGGAGGAGTAAATGCTTCATTATTTGTCAAGTGCAACATTCAGTAAAAACACTATCTTTCTCCCACTGTACTAGAGTGCTTCTGTGGTCATAAGCGAGGTGAATACCATATGTATGATTTGCCTCTGGACATTCAGCTTTTCATTATTTTCAAAATTTTAGTGTATCCTAGAAATTAAAACATTAAGAATTCCTAGAAATTAAAAAAGGCAGAAATTACTGACTTTTTTTCTTCATTTATGACTTTTTAATTTTAATGCCTATAGTGTTATTTCAATCACTTTCTTGAAAATAATAGAATCTTAACATTTTAACTCCATTCACCTCCCCTTCTTAATTTCTACTTTAGTTGCTATATAATTTGTTCAACAACTGTTATACATATATTTTTAAATCTCCAAGGTATTATTGTTGCCCTATGTAGTCAGTGTGGTCCATACATTTTGCACATCACTTCCTGACTCTACATTCAGTGGCAGTAATATTTAACCAGGGAAATTGGTGAATGTGACCAATCAAGATTACTTTTTAGAATTATTATTGTTAAGCTTTTACCAGCATACCTTTACATACAGTCAATATTCAATTAAATTTTTCCACATATTTACTTTTATAACTCTTGTTATTCTTCCCTGATTCCTGCTTCCTTGGATTCATTCTTCTACGGCCTGAGAATTATTTTTATTACTCTATTGTAATCATGCCAGTCAGGAATTCCTGCATTTGTAGGTTATCTCTATTTCACTTGTATTTCTGGAAGTTATTTTCTCTGGGTATAGCCTGAAGTTTGCTGATGGCTCAGTGTTGAAGAATCAGCCTTCAGTGCAGATACAGAGGAGATGCCAGTTAGATGCCTAGGTCAAAAATATCCCTTGGAGGAGAACATGGCAACCCACTTCAGTATTGCTGCCTGAAAAATCCCGTGGACAGAGGAGCCTGGCGGGATACATGCAAAGGGTCGCCAAGATTTGGACATGACTGAGTGACTGAGCATACCCAGAATATTAATACTTTTAAGATTTTCTTTTGGCAGTTTAAAAGTACCATTCTGTTGAATTTCTTGCTTTCAATTGTCAGTTGTTTTTTTGTTTTTTGTTTTTTTTTTTTTGACTTCTTTCTCTTCCATTCTTTCTGAAAGCACTTTATTGGGGTATTAATGACATTAAAAAAAAAGCTGTGCACATTTAATGTATCCAACTTGATGAATTTGAAGATAAGTATATACTTGTGAAGCCATTATCATCCATGAAACCATCACTACAGTATATATCAGAAACATATCCATCACATCCCAAACTTTCTTTTTGTCTTATTCATTATTATGTTTGGGGGATGAGAACACTTAATATAAGGTCTACCCATTTAGAGAAAATTAAAGTATACAATACAGTATTGTTAAATATAGACACTATGTGTACAACAGATTTCTAAAAACTGCTCATGTTATATACTGAACCTTTGTACTCTGACTAATACTTCTTTGTTTCTCCTTTTCCCAAGTCCCTTGCAACCACCAATCTACTCTCTGCTTCTATGAATTTGACTATTTTAGATTCCTTGATTAAGTGGTTTCATAAAGCATGTGGCCTTCTATTTCTGATTTATGCGATGATGTCCTTACTCATTGTCAGAAAAAGCATGATTTCCTTCCTTCTTAAGACTTAATAATATTCATTTCCTTTGTAATTGTATACCATGTTTTCTATATCCAACTATCTAAGATAGACATAAAAATTCTCCCCAGGTCTTAGATACTGTGATTAATTCTTCAGTGAATATGAGCATGCAGATGTCTCTTTCAGCTTTTGATTTCTATTTCTTTGGATACACAGAAGTGAAATTGCTGGATCATGTCGTAGTTGTACTATTTGTAAACCATATATTTGATAAATGACTAATATCCAAAATATATAATGAACTCCTACACATTCATAGCAAAAAGGCAAATAGCCTAACTAATGAGTAAAGGAAATGAATAGGCATTTCTCCAAAAAAAAACAAAGAAATGGCCAATGGGCATATGAAAGTGTGTTCAACATATCTAATCATTGTCGAGGTTGTTGTTTAGTAGCTAAGACATGTCCTAATCTTTTTGCAGTCCAATAAACTCTAGCTTGCTAGGTTCACTTGTCCATGGGATTTCCCAAGTAAGAATATCAGAGTGTGTTGCCATTTCCTTCACCGGAGGATCTTCCTGATCCAGGGATCAAATCCTGGTCCCTTGCATTGCAGGTACCAGGCACTAGGCTACCAGGGAAGCCTCAAATATTTTTCTAAATTATGATTTTTCTGTCAAGTTAAGCTGTCAGTGAACTAATTCAAAGTAACAAATGTAACAATAAGTAGGAATGAACTAAATCAAGTTGTACACAAATATTTGTAAACAATAATGACAATATATAAACATTCAAATTATAAACTATAGAGGTACTTATTTGAATCTTCTATCTTATCTTAGAATATTATGGGCATTGCTAAAATGATCTTTCTGGGATTAATTTTTTAAAATCCCAAGAGTCAAAACTTTCAATTTTTTAATCAATAAAATACTTTTGTTTTCATATGTGTTTGATTTAACATAATTACCTAAATTACATAGGAAACTTGAAAGAGAAGAAATCACCTTTGAAAGGTAGATTAATGTATTCAAAAGGAAAATATAAATGTTTCAGTATACCTACTAAGATAAAACAATACTTCTGAAAGGTTCACAATAGGCTTCAGTGTATATTATGGATCATATATCATTTTTGTTCGATATTAGATTCATAATGTCTAATAAAATATTGAGCTTTGTGTACAGTACTTAGAGGTACTATACATTTTGACTATAATCTGAAAAAAATGTTAATATGAAGGTTTTTTCCTAAATAATTCTTAGAACTCAATATTGGGTTTATTATATTTTAAAAATCTGCTTTATTGAAAAAAAGAGTTATTAATTTTTCCTATTATAAAGTTTTAAGGTCTATTTTTAAAAATGAAAATGTATCACTATTGAACCATAGTAGAAAAGAAGGCTTTATAATAAGCCTAATTATCTGTAGTTTCTCTTTATTTTCCTACAAATTAGTTTTGGGCCTGAATTTTTAAATAGTTATTATACTAGAAAAGAAGCTATACAAATTTTACTCTGCTTTCTAAGCAATAAATATTGTATTAAATAGAAAAAAAGAAATGGCCAATGGGCATATGAAAATGTGTTCAACATATCTAATCATTGTCGAGGTTGTTGTTTAGTAGCTAAGACATGTCCTAATCTTTTTGCAGTCCAATAAACTCTAGCTTGCTAGGTTCACTTGTCCATGGGATTTCCCAAGTAAGAATATCAGAGTGTGTTGCCATTTCCTTCACCGGAGGATCTTCCTGATCCAGGGATCAAATCCTGGTCCCTTGCATTGCAGGTACCAGGCACTAGGCTACCAGGGAAGCCTCAAATATTTTTCTAAATTATGATTTTTCTGTCAAGTTAAGCTGTCAGTGAACTAATTCAAAGTAACAAATGTAACAATAAGTAGGAATGAACTAAATCAAGTTGTACACAAATATTTGTAAACAATAATGACAATATATAAACATTCAAATTATAAACTATAGAGGTACTTATTTGAATCTTCTATCTTATCTTAGAATATTATGGGCATTGCTAAAATGATCTTTCTGGGATTAATTTTTTAAAATCCCAAGAGTCAAAACTTTCAATTTTTTAATCAATAAAATACTTTTGTTTTCATATGTGTTTGATTTAACATAATTACCTAAATTACATAGGAAACTTGAAAGAGAAGAAATCACCTTTGAAAGGTAGATTAATGTATTCAAAAGGAAAATATAAATGTTTCAGTATACCTACTAAGATAAAACAATACTTCTGAAAGGTTCACAATAGGCTTCAGTGTATATTATGGATCATATATCATTTTTGTTCGATATTAGATTCATAATGTCTAATAAAATATTGAGCTTTGTGTACAGTACTTAGAGGTACTATACATTTTGACTATAATCTGAAAAAAATGTTAATATGAAGGTTTTTTCCTAAATAATTCTTAGAACTCAATATTGGGTTTATTATATTTTAAAAATCTGCTTTATTGAAAAAAAGAGTTATTAATTTTTCCTATTATAAAGTTTTAAGGTCTATTTTTAAAAATGAAAATGTATCACTATTGAACCATAGTAGAAAAGAAGGCTTTATAATAAGCCTAATTATCTGTAGTTTTCTCTTTATTTTCCTACAAATTAGTTTTGGGCCTGAATTTTTAAATAGTTATTATACTAGAAAAGAAGCTATACAAATTTTACTCTGCTTTCTAAGCAATAAATATTGTATTAAATAGAAAGTTTTACAAATTTTCTAAGATTATTAAAATAATTTAATATTAGTTTCATGTCTTGAATTATGTAACTTTCTATTCTATAGCTTAATACTTCAATTTTGCATGTTTTATTATTTATTAAATATCTTTTAAACTTCATTAGGCACTAACAGTTCTTTAACAGGAAATTAAGAATACATTTTTAAAGACAGTAATATTTTTTAAAATATTCATTTATTTATTTATTTGGCCATTTCTATTGGTCTTTCATTTATTTATTTTCATCCATCATTGTTCTTTGGCCTGTGTGGGCCTCCCATCACAGTGGCCTCTCTCACTGCAGAGCACCGGCTCTGGGCACATGCGCTCCAGAGCTCCGGCTAGGTAGTTGGACACATTGTCCAGTCGCTCCCCGGCACATGGGATCTTCCCAGGCCCGGGATCAAACCGGCACCCCTTGCACTGCAAGGCGGTGTCCTTACCCACTGGACCACCAGGGAAGCCCCAAGACACTAATATTTTTAAATTATATATGATAAAAATTAGTAAAGCAAAATTTTGTAAAAGGAGCACAGTCTACACTTAAAAAATCAAGTGTTTTGTAAAAACATATGAGAAAAATTACTGATTCTAGAGTAATTAAAATTATTAACAGGAAATAAGATATATACTCTGTCATTCTTCCCACTCAGATGTGTATTATTTTCTTTTAATGGATTATATAGCTTTACAGAAGTATCACATTAGTTAATAGTTTTCATTAGCCAAAAAGGGACAACGATGCAGAATAAAGTGCTGGATAATATTTCTCAGGATGACAGTTTACACTATGAGAGCAGAAATTAACTATGAATGTTTAAATATGAACCCATGTACACTAAAATTTTAGAAGTACTTGGACACACACAGTGAATGGGCCCAGCACATCTGTGGAAGGGGTCTGCTTACTCTTTGTTTTGGTCCCAGATGGTGAGGTGGGGTAGAAATGTTGGCTGAATTGGGGTGGGGGTCATGTTGGCAGAGTTACCATCCCCCACTGCTGCTGCACCCTAAGGAATACTGAACATGCATGCACACGGTGTCCCAAGCCTAGATGATAAACACTGAGCTGCCAAAACGTTTTTTATACCAGAGGATCCCAAGGGGGTAAGGGAAGGCTCACCTCCAGGGTTATTTTTTGGGGAGGGGGAGCTGTGCATAGGGCCATATTCTCTAGAATCTATTTTACTAACTGATCTGTTATGGGAAATGTTACACAAATAAAAAAACACGTTAAAAAAAAAAAAAAAAAGAAAGAAAAACAATAGTCTTGAATTGTTATGCAAAGAAAAACTCTGCAAGCAGGAACATATTAATTCAGATGTGTTTAAGCTTAAGAAGTAAGCATGCAGTATAAGTATGCAAATGTATGGAAGAGGAATCTGCCCTAGCATGACAATTACATGATTCATTGTTTTACACTGTTGCTTAAGGAAAATATTTTAAAGTTGTAACTACGGACTGTATGTAATAAATTCATAGTTTATTCAGGTATTGCCAAGTAAGAAAGAATCCAAGAAAACTTTGCTTTTATAACAAAGAAGATTTGACATGATTGAGAACTCAGTTTATAGTATTTTTTATTCATGTTCCATAGGGAGGGCTTTAGTTTCAGAAGTTCTGTTGGTTTTCTGAAATTTCCTTCTGAGGCTCCTTCTGAAACTCTCTTCTCAGTGTTTTGTTTGTTGGTTAGTTTTATATCTTTTTGGCCAAAATGTCTTGTGGGATCTTAGTTCCCTGACTAGGGATTAACTATGGGGCCCCTGGCAGTGAGAGCATGGAGTCCCAACCACTGGACCTCCAGGGAATCCCCTCTTCTGCTTTTGATCAGAAGACAATATTGAATTTGACGATTTTTTATTAAAAAAGCTTAATGAAATATGTCCTGCACTCACTTGCTCAGTTATGTCAAACTCTTTGTGACCCATGGACTGTAGCTAACCAGGCTCTTCTCATCCATGGCATTTTCCTGGCAAGAAATTGGGCTGAAATGCAATTTCGTCCTCCAGGGGATCTTCCCGACCCAAGGATTAAACCCACGTCTCTAAGGATCAAGTCTGTATCTCCCGCATTGTAGGCTGATTAATGAGCTATACAGTTTCCTAAAATAGATGTTTGGGTTTTGTTTCAGTTAGGCTTCAATAAATATACTTTCTTTTCTGCTTTAAGTTCTACTGAAATCACATTCCAATTAGAAAATTTCAACTTTAATACTCCAAAAATTATTTTGGTAAAAATATAAATCTAAATGATCTGATGGCAGACAGAAATTTAATGTGTTCTATAGTCTTCATTTCAACCTCTTCCTGTGGAGTACTTAATGAAATATAATACTAAGGGTTCTCTAGAGAAACAAAACCAATTGGAGATAGATACGTAGATAGATAGATATTAACACATATGTAGATATAGGTATAGATATAGATATATTGTAGAAATTGGCTCACATGGTAATAGACACTGAAAAGTCCCATGATCTGCAAACTTGAGGACCAAGAAAGCTAGTGGTATAATTCAGTTACTGACTGAAAGCCTGAGAACCAGCATCACCAGTGTCAGGGATAGAAACGATCTTCTTAGCTCAAGCATAGAGGCACAGATTCGTCTTTCTTCAATTTTGGTATCTCAGTTCCTCAGTGGATTGGATACAGCCCTTTTGTTTTGGTGAGGGCAACCATCTCTACTCAGTTTACTGATTTAGATGCTAGGCTTTCATAGAAACCTACACAGACACACCCAGTGACAATGTTTTACCAGCTATCTGGGCATCGCTTGTATTCCTGTTGGTTTTCTGAAATTTCCTTCTGAGGCTCCTTCTGAAACTCTCTTCTCAGTGTTTTGTTTGTTGGTTAGTTTTATATCTTTTTGGCCAAAATGTCTTGTGGGATCTTAGTTCCCTGACTAGGGATTAACTATGGGGCCCCTGGCAGTGAGAGCATGGAGTCCCAACCACTGGACCTCCAGGGAATCCCCTCTTCTGCTTTTGATCAGAAGACAATATTGAATTTGACGATTTTTTATTAAAAAAGCTTAATGAAATATGTCCTGCACTCACTTGCTCAGTTATGTCAAACTCTTTGTGACCCATGGACTGTAGCTAACCAGGCTCTTCTCATCCATGGCATTTTCCTGGCAAGAAATTGGGCTGAAATGCAATTTCGTCCTCCAGGGGATCTTCCCGACCCAAGGATTAAACCCACGTCTCTAAGGATCAAGTCTGTATCTCCCGCATTGTAGGCTGATTAATGAGCTATACAGTTTCCTAAAATAGATGTTTGGGTTTTGTTTCAGTTAGGCTTCAATAAATATACTTTCTTTTCTGCTTTAAGTTCTACTGAAATCACATTCCAATTAGAAAATTTCAACTTTAATACTCCAAAAATTATTTTGGTAAAAATATAAATCTAAATGATCTGATGGCAGACAGAAATTTAATGTGTTCTATAGTCTTCATTTCAACCTCTTCCTGTGGAGTACTTAATGAAATATAATACTAAGGGTTCTCTAGAGAAACAAAACCAATTGGAGATAGATACGTAGATAGATAGATATTAACACATATGTAGATATAGGTATAGATATAGATATATTGTAGAAATTGGCTCACATGGTAATAGACACTGAAAAGTCCCATGATCTGCAAACTTGAGGACCAAGAAAGCTAGTGGTATAATTCAGTTACTGACTGAAAGCCTGAGAACCAGCATCACCAGTGTCAGGGATAGAAACGATCTTCTTAGCTCAAGCATAGAGGCACAGATTCGTCTTTCTTCAATTTTGGTATCTCAGTTCCTCAGTGGATTGGATACAGCCCTTTTGTTTTGGTGAGGGCAACCATCTCTACTCAGTTTACTGATTTAGATGCTAGGCTTTCATAGAAACCTACACAGACACACCCAGTGACAATGTTTTACCAGCTATCTGGGCATCGCTTAGCCCAGTCAAGATGACAAATAAAACTAACCATCACATCATATAATATTCTATAAAATTCTGAAAAATTAAACCTACTTTTTATTAAATACAGTTACAAAGAAACATGTTAGATTTGTATAAGGAGTTGGAAAAATTCATGGTCAAAACAAACCTTGATAATTCAAATAAAACTAAATTTCTTGGTCACTTTTTGCTCTCATAATTATACATGAAGTTAATTTCTCTATGACCTGCAAACTGAGAGTTTCAGTAACACTTCAGTATAGCACATATTAATACTATGTTATTCATGGAATTGTAATCCAGTAACATACTGCTTCCTTGTGTGTCATTTCACAGGTAACTGTGGCTTTTCCCAATTCAAGTGTAGTGATACTTTTTGCTTTAGGTCTCATTTTAATGTGTTTTTCTCTGTTTTTATCCAAGCATGCTGGTCTTCCCTGATTTCAGATGGTAAAGAATCTGCCTTCAATGAAGGAGCACATGGTTCAGTTCTTGGATCAGGAAGATCCTCTTGAGAAGGGAATGGCTACCCGCTCCAGTATTCTTGCCTGGAGAATTCCATGGACAGAGGAGCCTGGTGGACTACAGTTCATGGAGTCTCAAAGAGTTGGACACAACTAAATGAGTTTCACTTCACTGTACTAGCTCAGTTAATAGCTTCTAATATATAGAAAAGTCTTTGTACTACTGGGTTTAAAAAAACCAATTGGAGATAGATACGTAGATAGATAGATATTAACACATATGTAGATATAGGTATAGATATAGATATATTGTAGAAATTGGCTCACATGGTAATAGACACTGAAAAGTCCCATGATCTGCAAACTTGAGGACCAAGAAAGCTAGTGGTATAATTCAGTTACTGACTGAAAGCCTGAGAACCAGCATCACCAGTGTCAGGGATAGAAACGATCTTCTTAGCTCAAGCATAGAGGCACAGATTCGTCTTTCTTCAATTTTGGTATCTCAGTTCCTCAGTGGATTGGATACAGCCCTTTTGTTTTGGTGAGGGCAACCATCTCTACTCAGTTTACTGATTTAGATGCTAGGCTTTCATAGAAACCTACACAGACACACCCAGTGACAATGTTTTACCAGCTATCTGGGCATCGCTTAGCCCAGTCAAGATGACAAATAAAACTAACCATCACATCATATAATATTCTATAAAATTCTGAAAAATTAAACCTACTTTTTATTAAATACAGTTACAAAGAAACATGTTAGATTTGTATAAGGAGTTGGAAAAATTCATGGTCAAAACAAACCTTGATAATTCAAATAAAACTAAATTTCTTGGTCACTTTTTGCTCTCATAATTATACATGAAGTTAATTTCTCTATGACCTGCAAACTGAGAGTTTCAGTAACACTTCAGTATAGCACATATTAATACTATGTTATTCATGGAATTGTAATCCAGTAACATACTGCTTCCTTGTGTGTCATTTCACAGGTAACTGTGGCTTTTCCCAATTCAAGTGTAGTGATACTTTTTGCTTTAGGTCTCATTTTAATGTGTTTTTCTCTGTTTTTATCCAAGCATGCTGGTCTTCCCTGATTTCAGATGGTAAAGAATCTGCCTTCAATGAAGGAGCACATGGTTCAGTTCTTGGATCAGGAAGATCCTCTTGAGAAGGGAATGGCTACCCGCTCCAGTATTCTTGCCTGGAGAATTCCATGGACAGAGGAGCCTGGTGGACTACAGTTCATGGAGTCTCAAAGAGTTGGACACAACTAAATGATTTTCACTTCACTGTACTAGCTCAGTTAATAGCTTCTAATATATAGAAAATGTCTTTTGACTTCTATTTCTATTTTTCTGGACATGAAAAACAGAAGGGAAAGGGACAAACAACTGCTGGGATCTAATTACTGTGCTCTTCTGCTTTCTTTACTTTTGACGCTTGACCTAGCTTAGTGATGGAAAACTCCCACCAGAGATAGTGGGACAGTCCTTGCTTATGACTTATATGTGCGTGCATGGTAAGTCACTTTAGTCATGTCCAACTCTTTTCAACCTGGACCACCAGGTTCCTCTGTCCATAGAATTCTCCGGACAAGAATACTGGAGTGATGGTCATTCTTTCCTCCAGGGGATCTTCCAGACCCAGAGATTGAACCCAGACTTCTATGTCTCTCCTGCATTGGAAGAAAGCTTCCTTAACATTAGTGTAACCTGGGAAGCCCTGTTTATGCCTCATTTACTCACAGAGAATCTGAGATTTGATAGTATATTCGATTACCACTTTACCTATGGGCCAAGCTTGTGCCCAGGAAATTTCTCTAATTCTTGCTAAATGTATAAAGCTCAGGTGTGGCTTTTCTTTTTTCTGTAGTCAATCTTTTTCCAACTTCAGATTGAAGCTCATTAGGAGACTATAAAATAAAGTTAGTGGGCTACAATAGTATTCATTAACTATTGAATTCAAAAAATAAATTTGGAGAAATAGAAGCAAAGGCTTAGATTATTGTTGCCAACTATTTGATAGCCAGAAAAAGTATCTTAAAATTCTTATTTGACTCAATGATTCTATGTTACTTTCTGTATTTTAGATTATGTATGTGTGTGTCTCTGTGTGCGTATGTGTGCTTAGTCACTCAGTTGTGTCTGACGCTTTTGAAACCCCATGGACTATATGTAGCTGCTATGCTCCTCTGTCTATGGGATTTCCCAGGCAAGAATACTGGAGTGAGTTGCCATACCCCCCCGCCAGGAGATCTTCCAGACCCAGGCATCAGATCCATGTCTGTTGCACCTCCTTCATTGTCAGGTGGATTCTTTACCACTCTGCCACATAGTCTTGCATAAAGGCTTAAATGTTACTTTTGTGAAACAAGAGCTAATAATATTACAAAGTGTTCTGGATATTTATAAAGAAACTGTTAGTCGCTCATCATGTCAAGAACCTAGTCATTGAAAATTCCTTCTTCAAGAATTGCCCTAGTCTGAAAGATATTGCCTTGAATAAGGTAACACCCACTCCCTGGGAAGCCTATTTGCAACATCTGACTAATAAAAGAGTGTGAGGTTCTACCAAACTTATGTCAGTTGCAACAATTTTCAAGGTATATTCCAACTACCAGTAGGATTAATAGGGTTCCTTATTGGAATTATACCCCAATTCAATTATTCTATTCCCAATTTTGTTTTTCTAGAAATATTTCCAAATAAACCTCTTTTATGTAGATCACAGACTTTCTTGAGCATCTAAAATAGGGTGGTTTTCCCATCCCTGATAATTAGTATGCAACGAGACTTACAAGGATGAGAAAAAGTAGAAAATCAAGTAGGCAAAGGCCATCCTTATGAAATGAATTCAGTATCTTTTAAAATAACTCAAACTTTTTAAAATGTATTCAACTGATCTTTAATGATGATATATCAGATGCCTCGGTACTTTGGGGAATGCACATTAAATTTATGTCCACACACCTCAAGTGAACTCTTGGTTTTTCTTGTTATTATACTATATCACAGTATATTTCACTAGTTAGCTTATTCTTCTGCTTTTTTAGACTGTTTCACATTGTCTTCTCTGTCATTACATTTGATGAAGAAGAGAATCTCCACCTTCAAAACACATACAGGTGTCTACTAATTCTATACCACTTTTACGAACAAAATTTGAGCTACCATCGCCTTTCACATGAAATATAACAACCCCAAATATAGCCTATTCTCAAAAAAGTGGGCAGCATAATCCCACTAAAAGTAATGAGGAAGAAGTTCACAAAAGACATGTAGGCATTTTAAATGTGCCATTCTCTTTATTAAAATACGCCTCTTGTGATCTTCTTCCTCATTACCCTATCATTACTATCCTCCTCCAGATGCATTTCTTATCACTACTTCTTCTGCACAATGCTTTCTTATCAACTGGCTAGTGCTTTACTTAATTTGTTTTAAACTTTTGTGAAACAAGAGCTAATAATATTACAAAGTGTTCTGGATATTTATAAAGAAACTGTTAGTCGCTCATCATGTCAAGAACCTAGTCATTGAAAATTCCTTCTTCAAGAATTGCCCTAGTCTGAAAGATATTGCCTTGAATAAGGTAACACCCACTCCCTGGGAAGCCTATTTGCAACATCTGACTAATAAAAGAGTGTGAGGTTCTACCAAACTTATGTCAGTTGCAACAATTTTCAAGGTATATTCCAACTACCAGTAGGATTAATAGGGTTCCTTATTGGAATTATACCCCAATTCAATTATTCTATTCCCAATTTTGTTTTTCTAGAAATATTTCCAAATAAACCTCTTTTATGTAGATCACAGACTTTCTTGAGCATCTAAAATAGGGTGGTTTTCCCATCCCTGATAATTAGTATGCAACGAGACTTACAAGGATGAGAAAAAGTAGAAAATCAAGTAGGCAAAGGCCATCCTTATGAAATGAATTCAGTATCTTTTAAAATAACTCAAACTTTTTAAAATGTATTCAACTGATCTTTAATGATGATATATCAGATGCCTCGGTACTTTGGGGAATGCACATTAAATTTATGTCCACACACCTCAAGTGAACTGTTGGGTTTTTTCTTGTTATTTTACTATATCACAGTATATTTCACTAGTTAGCTTATTCTTCTGCTTTTTTAGACTGTTTCACATTGTCTTCTCTGTCATTACATTTGATGAAGAAGAGAATCTCCACCTTCAAAACACATACAGGTGTCTACTAATTCTATACCACTTTTACGAACAAAATTTGAGCTACCATCGCCTTTCACATGAAATATAACAACCCCAAATATAGCCTATTCTCAAAAAAGTGGGCAGCATAATCCCACTAAAAGTAATGAGGAAGAAGTTCACAAAAGACATGTAGGCATTTTAAATGTGCCATTCTCTTTATTAAAATACGCCTCTTGTGATCTTCTTCCTCATTACCCTATCATTACTATCCTCCTCCAGATGCATTTCTTATCACTACTTCTTCTGCACACAATGCTTTCTTATCAACTGGCTAGTGCTAGTCCCATTTTAGGGTTTTTGTACTAATTGTTCCTTAAATATACACTCCATAAAATCTACAGTGTAACTTCTTTGAAGGCCCAACTCTCTAGCCTGTTTTGGTCTCACTTTTCCTGTTACTCATACCTTCTAATATATTACAACATTTCAGAATTATGTTTATGTATGCAAACTGTCTCCCCTACTAGAAGATTTTCTTCTCTAGGGGATTTTTTAAAAAAAATTTTCTCAGAGATATATCCCAAGAATCTAGAATAGTGCATGCAACTTAGAAGGCACTCAATAAATACTGTGGTATAAATTATTGAAACAAAGAAACCATCTTAAAAAACAGTATGATTTCCATAAAGTCTCTCCATTCTCAAGATTATCACATAATACCTTGCATTTACATAGAGGATGTATAATTCACTAAATATGTTATAATTGAACATTTTAAACTATTCTAGAACGTTACCCTAATTACCCTAAGTGCAGAACAATTTTCATTCAAAATTCTAAAATTCACTTTATTTAGAGGTTATTTAAGAAAGAATACTTTCCCAATAAAGGGTTCTTACGATACATGTGGATTATTTGAATTGAGTTCCCATTTTCTATGCTAATCTGTTTTCCAGGAGGTCTAATGAAGCTGCTAAGGCCAAGACCACCAAAGGATGTTACATCAGCTGGGTAAATGTAAACTTTTGCAGGTCTCATGCATTTTTCATATGTAGAAGAAAACTATGTGAAGTAATCACTTGCCCTTTCCCTGATATTTCAGGCAGCAGGAAATAAGAAAGGCAAAAGCATGAAAGAAGGCCCCAAACAGCCCTTTGAAAACACATCTGGTGAGGCTGGAAGAATGCTGTGGTTGTTGAAATTTGTTTACATATTTATAAGCTGAATGTTTCTCAAAATGGTACAAGTTACAAGACTCTACTTTTTTATTATTCAGCTATTCAGTCTGTGGGGTCTAAACCTTTCATACCCTGTGAAATAAATCAATTTTAAAACAAAAACAAAACACCCTGCCACCTCATCAAAATAAGTTTTGAAATGTTTCCATGGCAAAATACAATCAATGTCAATCTTGGTACATAGGTACCCTCAATCTTCAGTGCCATTATCCAAAGTATATGTATGTAGGAATTAGTTAGGAAAACACCTAAATTTTAGGCCTAATAAGGATCATTCCTGTGACCAAGGTGCACATGACATATGTACTTATATAGCGCAGGTGGGAGATCCCAAAATAACAAAATAGATTAGTGCTATGCTCATTTACTTGGTAAATACATTCATTTTAATTGAATTAAAATGAAAATGTGTATTGGCTATAAGTTTGATGACCAAAATGGAATGATACTCTTCGAGGAAATATTAGGAGAGAATCAGGGATTTCCCTGGTGGTCCAGTGGCTGGGACTCTGTGCTCCCAGTGCTGGGGACCTGGGTTCAATCCCTGGTCAGGGAACTAGATCCCACATATCATAACTAAGACCCAATGCAACCAAATAAATACATTTAAAAAATATATATGTTAGGAGAGAATCATCCTGTTCCTAAATACAGGACCAGTGAGCTCAGTCTCACCAAGACAAGACAAGATAAACCTGGAAGACACTGATTTAACATTCATGCAATTTCAGTTTTTAAGAGGGTTAATTTTGAGTGAAACCCTCATAAACCAAAGACAAAATTTGATCTGTTTTCAGCTCCATGTCAATGAGAATGCTTAAAAATAGACCAATGGTCTATTGAGGACCAAGAGGTCTAAGAGGAATGCAAACAATTTTTAACCTTTTTTGTTAACTTTTGTCTGATTTTCAAAAGTGAAACCATCTAATTTGGTGTTTCTTTTCATTTGGTGTTTCCGGAAGCTACAACGGGATTGGAGAGCTGAGGAAACAACATCTTACACAAGTTCAGGTTGCTTTTGGAGAATAGAAAGGAATCGCAAAGCATCAAATAAATGAGGAGTAACAAATGCCAAGAGGACAAAATGGGCTGAGCTCCATGGTCTTGCTATAAAAATTAACATAATCAAACAAACAAACAATACATCACAGTTATGAGTATAAATAAGGCTAATGGAGCTAAACAGTTGAAGGACCTACTAGTATTTCTTTCAAAATATCCAAGCCTTTTGTCACATTTATTATAAAGTCAATCAATGACAGTATCCTTCGGGGAAGAGAGCATCAGTTGGTCAGCAAGATGAGGTTACCTAATCTTGTAGCACTCCTTTTTAGGTAATTGCATGTTTTTTGGGCTTCCCCAGTGGCTCAGATGGTAGAGACTCTGCTTGCACTACAGGATACCTGGGTTCGATCCCTTGGTTGGCAAGATTCCCTGGAGAAGGAAATGTCTACCTACTCAAGTATTCTTGCCTGGAGAATTTCATGAACTGAGGAACCTGGTGAGTTACAGTCCATGGGGTCCCAGAGAGTCAGACTTGACTGAACAACTAACATTTTGACTTTTCACTTTCATGTTTCTTTTTTTTTTTTTTTCCATTTTCATTTTACTTTTATGGAGTTTTGTTGTTTACAGATATGTATGATCCCAGATCAGTCACGTGTATATCCACTCCAACCCACCCCTCCAGGCCATCACACAGTGCCACTGCAGGATCTTATATCTTATGTTTCTTATTGCTGCTTGTAATTTTTCATCCTGTTCCTAAATACAGGACCAGTGCTCAGTCTCACCAAGACAAGACAAGATAAACCTGGAAGACACTGATTTAACATTCATGCAATTTCAGTTTTTAAGAGGTTAATGTTGAGTGAAAACCTCATAAACCAAAGACAAAATTTGATCTGTTTTCAGCTCCATGTCAATGAGAATGCTTAAAAATAGACCAATGGTCTATTGAGGACCAAGAGGTCTAAGAGGAATGCAAACAATTTTTAACCTTTTTTGTTAACTTTTGTCTGATTTTCAAAAGTGAAACCATCTAATTTGGTGTTTCTTTTCATTTGGTGTTTCCGGAAGCTTCTAGCGGATTGGAGAGCTGAGGAAACAACATCTTACACAAGTTCAGGTTGCTTTTGGAGAATAGAAAGGAATCGCAAAGCATCAAATAAATGAGGAGTAACAAATGCCAAGAGGACAAAATGGGCTGAGCTCCATGGTCTTGCTATAAAAATTAACATAATCAAACAAACAAACAATACATCACAGTTATGAGTATAAATAAGGCTAATGGAGCTAAACAGTTGAAGGACCTACTAGTATTTCTTTCAAAATATCCAAGCCTTTTGTCACATTTATTATAAAGTCAATCAATGACAGTATCCTTCGGGGAAGAGAGCATCAGTTGGTCAGCAAGATGAGGTTACCTAATCTTGTAGCACTCCTTTTTAGGTAATTGCATGTTTTTTGGGCTTCCCCAGTGGCTCAGATGGTAGAGACTCTGCTTGCACTACAGGATACCTGGGTTCGATCCCTTGGTTGGCAAGATTCCCTGGAGAAGGAAATGTCTACCTACTCAAGTATTCTTGCCTGGAGAATTTCATGAACTGAGGAACCTGGTGAGTTACAGTCCATGGGGTCCCAGAGAGTCAGACTTGACTGAACAACTAACATTTTGACTTTTCACTTTCATGTTTCTTTTTTTTTTTTTTTCCATTTTCATTTTACTTTTATGGAGTTTTGTTGTTTACAGATATGTATGATCCCAGATCAGTCACGTGTATATCCACTCCAACCCACCCCTCCAGGCCATCACACAGTGCCACTGCAGGATCTTATATCTTATGTTTCTTATTGCTGCTTGTAAATTAACATAAAATTAACGTAGTGGGTTTAAAGAGTGCAGATGTACTATCCTACAGTTCTGAAGGTCAGTGTCGAAAATGGGTTAACAAGACTCCATTCCTCTGAATGCTCTAGGGATGAAACTATTTACTTTTCCTTTCTGACTTCTAGAGGTCATCACATTCTTTAGCTTTTGTTCTATATCACTACAACCTTTATTATCGTCATCACATCTCCTTAGTTGACTCTGAGACCCATGCATCTCTCTAATAAATGATTGCATTTAGCTCACCTGGATAATCTAGGACTACTTGAAAACCCTTAACTTGATCACACCTGTAATGTGCCTACTGACATGTAAGAAAAATATACTCACTGTTTTCCATAAATGGGAGTGACTGCTTAGGGGGAGGTCCTTGTTCTACCTACTACAGCAATTATGCTAATTATGCTCATTTTCTTCCTCTCACCAACCCCTTATTTATTTCTTATGTATTCGAAGAAGTGAAAGTATTAGTCAGTCAGTCCTGTGTGACTCTGCAAATCCTCAGACTGTAGCCTGTCAGGCTTCTCTGTCCATGGAATTCTCCAGGCAAGAATATTACAGTGGGTTGCTATTCCCTTCTGCAGGGGACCTTCCCAACCCAGGTATCAAACCCACATTTCCTGCACTGCAGGCAGATTCTTTACCATCTGAGCCACAAGGAGTCCTCATTTCCTTATTATTTACTGCATATTAATGTGTTGTGACCCTCTATGCAAAAATATCCAACAGGGGAGTGATTTTTGTCTCATTTTGGTCCTCACTGAATTCCAAGGATCTGCAGCCATGCTGGAAACATTGTAATGCTTACATTCATTACATTATACTGCCTTATTTGAAATCCCCAAATCTTAGTTTTTAATACAACACAAGTTCATTTCTTGCTCATGCAACAGGTCCTACAAATGTGATTATACACATTTTGATGTGGTACCCTGCTCTGCAGAGTGACTTTTAGCTACCCTAACTGATAGTCACAGCCACTTCCATTTTTGCAATAGAGAACAGAGATTCTGTATAATTGTAAAACATTTTTATAGACTCAGCATACAGGTGGCATTTTTCACTTTTTAGATCTCAATAGAAAATCCCTCTTACTTATTTTGCTGCTTGTAAATTAACATAAAATTAACGTAGTGGGTTTAAAGAGTGCAGATGTACTATCCTACAGTTCTGAAGGTCAGTGTCGAAAATGGGTTAACAAGACTCCATTCCTCTGAATGCTCTAGGGATGAAACTATTTACTTTTCCTTTCTGACTTCTAGAGGTCATCACATTCTTTAGCTTTTGTTCTATATCACTACAACCTTTATTATCGTCATCACATCTCCTTAGTTGACTCTGAGACCCATGCATCTCTCTAATAAATGATTGCATTTAGCTCACCTGGATAATCTAGGACTACTTGAAAACCCTTAACTTGATCACACCTGTAATGTGCCTACTGACATGTAAGAAAAATATACTCACTGTTTTCCATAAATGGGAGTGACTGCTTAGGGGGAGGTCCTTGTTCTACCTACTACAGCAATTATGCTAATTATGCTCATTTTCTTCCTCTCACCAACCCCTTATTTATTTCTTATGTATTCGAAGAAGTGAAAGTATTAGTCAGTCAGTCCTGTGTGACTCTGCAAATCCTCAGACTGTAGCCTGTCAGGCTTCTCTGTCCATGGAATTCTCCAGGCAAGAATATTACAGTGGGTTGCTATTCCCTTCTGCAGGGGACCTTCCCAACCCAGGTATCAAACCCACATTTCCTGCACTGCAGGCAGATTCTTTACCATCTGAGCCACAAGGAGTCCTCATTTCCTTATTATTTACTGCATATTAATGTGTTGTGACCCTCTATGCAAAAAAATCCAACAGGGGAGTGATTTTTGTCTCATTTTGGTCCTCACTGAATTCCAAGGATCTGCAGCCATGCTGGAAACATTGTAATGCTTACATTCATTACATTATACTGCCTTATTTGAAATCCCCAAATCTTAGTTTTTAATACAACACAAGTTCATTTCTTGCTCATGCAACAGGTCCTACAAATGTGATTATACACATTTTGATGTGGTACCCTGCTCTGCAGAGTGACTTTTAGCTACCCTAACTGATAGTCACAGCCACTTCCATTTTTGCAATAGAGAACAGAGATTCTGTATAATTGTAAAACATTTTTATAGACTCAGCATACAGGTGGCATTTTTCACTTTATGTAATATGTGATTGACTAGAATTAGTCATGTAACAGTCACTGATCTCAAAGAAGCTACAAAATATATTTTCTTGCTAGCTCAGAAAGGACAGAATAATTATACATTGTGAACACAAGAATACTCTATAAGTATTTGTTAAATATTGCATGTGATGAGGAGACAGTAAAGAGAATACATACAATTTTGCCACGAAAAATTCTTCTTCTGTATATAAACAAATCCCCAAAATGTAAGTTAACATCCTCCCTTTCAAACTGGAACTTTAGAGAGCCTTGGGGCAGAAAGTAGTGTCTTAAAAATGCATTGGGTTTTGATTCCTAATCCATAATATTGATGTCTGATTCAATGTAAAACTGGATTTTTAAATTCAAATCCCCAGGAAGTGCATTATCATTACTCTAACTTCTGTAAACACCTAGTGTAAGAAGTACAGACAGAATGAGAAGGATAAACGGTCAGTTAATTAATTAACCATTACAGGCAGTGAATTTCCAGTCTAAAAAATTTAGGACTCGAAGTTCAGAAGTGATATATCAATTTTATCTAGAATAAGTTTTATTTAGTTTAAATTCACCGCAGATGCACTTTCATTTTTGCACTTGACCCATTTCCAGAAGTAATAGCCTGTAGACATTTCATCATTAAGTCTTATTGATACTTTCTTATACATTCACTTATAGATTCCAGTTCTCTCAACAGTCTCAAATAAAACTCATAGTCATTACTTCTTGTCATTCTTTGTTGTAAGCTTGTATCTAATGTTCCCAAAATATGAGAGTTGAAAGGACTTTAAGGTCATATAAAACATTTATTCCTGCCTAGACTGTACTTAGTATTCAATGAGTACTATTATCACCACTACCAAAATGAATTGTTCAAATTTCATATCCAAGAGTCAGAAAACTAGGACGAGACAGCAAGTGATCAATTCTTACATCCTAGCATTTTTTGCTAAGCGTGTTCTAATTTCCACTTACTTTCTCAAACTAGTATAATATATATCGATTTAGGTAACGCTTCTATAGTGTCTTATTTTCCAGGTAAAAGTTTAAATTAAAAGTGACTTATACATATTTAATTCAGTTCAGTCCTATCTTGCCCATAAGTACATTTCCTTCTTATTTTCTACAATAACTGAAGCTATTCTCTGCTTCCCAGCTTCAAACTCCACTTCCTGCAGTCTTCTATATTCACTCTATGTTTCTAAATGAAATCTTCTTGGGGTGTCATCTCCCATCTTTCATCTCCTCTGAAATATATTCCTACAAATTAAGATTGTGTCAAGCAAAGAGAAAATGGTCATTGATGCACCTAGGCTGTGATGAGTTTTAGCATCTATTCTGTCTTAGAAAAGAAAACTGGCTTTCAATTTGAAAAGATAAAACAAACATTTTAAGTGATGCTCAATTTGGCTATGGAGTAAACTCTGAGCACAGGGAGAATGCTTGTTGTATGTCCATATGCTGAAGACAGCAACGATTTATTTCTATTTAATCTATGTTTCTTTGAGCTATAAATGTAAATGTATGTACATATATGGCTATTACTGAAGAAACACATGAACACAAAAGTCAAAAAATAGATATGCTTAAAATTTTCTTGGTTATGTAAATTTATTAGCACAAACTAGTAGAGTATATTTTATATGTATATTTATACTTGCAATTCTCAATTTTTATTAAAAAGCACAGTAAAACATATGGTATAAATGACAAATTGTATATTTGTGAATATTCATTTCTCACATGAAATATTTAGAGAAGATAAAGGAAAATATCATGAACCCATATACAATGCTTAGCAATCAAGTTGGCATGTTAAAAGAAAGACATAGTAGCTCTTCTCTAAATTAATATAACAAAGGTATGTGTGTTAGTCACTCAGTCATGTCCCACTCTTTGCGACCCCATGGACTGTAGCCTGCCAGGCTTCTCTATCCATGGGATTTCCCAGGCAAGAATACCAGAGTGGGACATGACTCTGACATTCCTTCACCAGGGAAACTTCCAAACCCAGGGATCAAACCCAGGTCCTCTGTACTGGAGGCAGCATTCTTTTACTGCCTGAGCCACCAGGGAAGCTCAATAACAGACATAGTTTATTTCAGTTTTATTTATGTCTTTAATAGATTCAGTTATGAATTTCATCATTAAAGCAACTCATCTTTAACAATTTTCAACTGCTATCTCTGCTATTATAGGGATTCATCCCAAATAAGTTGACATTGAAGACCTGAAATCTGTGTAACTAACCACCAAAATAATAGGTGCAATTGCTTTTGTTTTGATAACAGAGAAATACACTGAAATATGATAAATTGATATACCTACATATAATATAATGTTGGTGTGCATAATGCTTTTCAATTATTAGATGGTATTTCATTTGTATTTTATTATATTCTTACTGATTCTAAGAAGATGAAATCTCTTTACTTTACACTGGAAAGTTCCTCTTTCACATTACTGAATCAGTTGTTCCATAATTCCACTTCAAACCTGTTTTTTTTCCCTTTGTATAACTCTGAGCACAGGAGAATGCTTGTTGTATGTCCATATGCTGAAGACAGCAACGATTTATTTCTATTTAATCTATGTTTCTTTGAGCTATAAATGTAAATGTATGTACATATATGGCTATTACTGAAGAAACACATGAACACAAAAGTCAAAAAATAGATATGCTTAAAATTTTCTTGGTTATGTAAATTTATTAGCACAAACTAGTAGAGTATATTTTATATGTATATTTATACTTGCAATTCTCAATTTTTATTAAAAAGCACAGTAAAACATATGGTATAAATGACAAATTGTATATTTGTGAATATTCATTTCTCACATGAAATATTTAGAGAAGATAAAGGAAAATATCATGAACCCATATACAATGCTTAGCAATCAAGTTGGCATGTTAAAAGAAAGACATAGTAGCTCTTCTCTAAATTAATATAACAAAGGTATGTGTGTTAGTCACTCAGTCATGTCCCACTCTTTGCGACCCCATGGACTGTAGCCTGCCAGGCTTCTCTATCCATGGGATTTCCCAGGCAAGAATACCAGAGTGGGACATGACTCTGACATTCCCTTCACCAGGGAAACTTCCAAACCCAGGGATCAAACCCAGGTCCTCTGTACTGGAGGCAGCATTCTTTTACTGCCTGAGCCACCAGGGAAGCTCAATAACAGACATAGTTTATTTCAGTTTTATTTATGTCTTTAATAGATTCAGTTATGAATTTCATCATTAAAGCAACTCATCTTTAACAATTTTCAACTGCTATCTCTGCTATTATAGGGATTCATCCCAAATAAGTTGACATTGAAGACCTGAAATCTGTGTAACTAACCACCAAAATAATAGGTGCAATTGCTTTTGTTTTGATAACAGAGAAATACACTGAAATATGATAAATTGATATACCTACATATAATATAATGTTGGTGTGCATAATGCTTTTCAATTATTAGATGGTATTTCATTTGTATTTTATTATATTCTTACTGATTCTAAGAAGATGAAATCTCTTTACTTTACACTGGAAAAGTTCCTCTTTCACATTACTGAATCAGTTGTTCCATAATTCCACTTCAAACCTGCTTTATTCCTTTTGCCCTTTTCTCATAACCACTTCTCTGTAAATCCATTAAATCTGTAGCAAAGTTGAATTCATTAGTCTTCTATTTTTCTGGGACTAAATTAACCTGAAAGGCAAAACTGTCTGGAAATGCAAGATGTTTCTTAAAATGAGTTTCAGTTATAGAGATCAGTATTAATTGTTACATTATATACCATACTGAACATTTCACATTTATAAAGAAATCACTTGAAATTATTTTTAAAATTTATTTACCATTCTTCTGTATTTTCATTGATTGCCATAAAAATTCAAATATTCAAAATGCAAAGGGTAAGAAATATGGCTATTCTGTATACATCCTTAACATACAAGTAACTTCTCAAATTTGAGTTATATGGCATGAGTGCTTTCAGATTTTAATGTGATCTAGAATCTAGGATCTCATTGTACTGACTCTGATTTATCATTTGCCTTTAAATACAGTCTGTAGAGAAATGCAAGGAGACCAGAATTTATTATGAAAGAATACATGATATCCTTGGTAAGTCAATGTCTTAAAGCCATGTATTATCTTTCATCATTATCCAGAATGATACATGGTGCGCACTTCCTCCCATTTATGCACCATTTTTAGTGTTGTATAAGTTAATGACTACTTTCATTTCTGTCTCATCAGTAAAAAGTACCTTTAGTGATTCTCTAGAGATCAAAAAATCATCTAAATCTTCAGTCTAAAATTCATAGTCTGTACTATTTCTGAAATATAATTCATGTTTTATTATGAATGTATCCTTTCCACTCGAGTCCAACAACATTCTGAAACTACTAGCTGACTCAGTGGGACTTCTTTATGAAGAATGTTGAATTAGTATAATTAGACTCAGTAAGTTTATCAATATAATAGTGCACATCTATTATGAAAAGATCAGTGATGAAGTTGGTGCAGTGTGTGTATGTAAACTTGTCTGCTCCTAAATCTTGGGAAGCTTTATCAGCATTAGACATCTTCTGCTTCACTACCTAGTTACTTAATTAGATGTATTTTTTTTTCTTGATTCTAAGAAGATGAAATCTCTTTACTTTACACTGGAAAAGTTCCTCTTTCACATTACTGAATCAGTTGTTCCATAATTCCACTTCAAACCTGCTTTATTCCTTTTGCCCTTTTCTCATAACCACTTCTCTGTAAATCCATTAAATCTGTAGCAAAGTTGAATTCATTAGTCTTCTATTTTCTGGGACTAAATTAACCTGAAAGGCAAAACTGTCTGGAAATGCAAGATGTTTCTTAAAATGAGTTTCAGTTATAGAGATCAGTATTAATTGTTACATTATATACCATACTGAACATTTCACATTTATAAAGAAATCACTTGAAATTATTTTTAAAATTTATTTACCATTCTTCTGTATTTTCATTGATTGCCATAAAAATTCAAATATTCAAAATGCAAAGGGTAAGAAATATGGCTATTCTGTATACATCCTTAACATACAAGTAACTTCTCAAATTTGAGTTATATGGCATGAGTGCTTTCAGATTTTAATGTGATCTAGAATCTAGGATCTCATTGTACTGACTCTGATTTATCATTTGCCTTTAAATACAGTCTGTAGAGAAATGCAAGGAGACCAGAATTTATTATGAAAGAATACATGATATCCTTGGTAAGTCAATGTCTTAAAGCCATGTATTATCTTTCATCATTATCCAGAATGATACATGGTGCGCACTTCCTCCCATTTATGCACCATTTTTAGTGTTGTATAAGTTAATGACTACTTTCATTTCTGTCTCATCAGTAAAAAGTACCTTTAGTGATTCTCTAGAGATCAAAAAATCATCTAAATCTTCAGTCTAAAATTCATAGTCTGTACTATTTCTGAAATATAATTCATGTTTTATTATGAATGTATCCTTTCCACTCGAGTCCAACAACATTCTGAAACTACTAGCTGACTCAGTGGGACTTCTTTATGAAGAATGTTGAATTAGTATAATTAGACTCAGTAAGTTTATCAATATAATAGTGCACATCTATTATGAAAAGATCAGTGATGAAGTTGGTGCAGTGTGTGTATGTAAACTTGTCTGCTCCTAAATCTTGGGAAGCTTTATCAGCATTAGACATCTTCTGCTTCACTACCTAGTTAACTTTAATTCATCAGATGATTCAGAAGTCCAATTGGGTTCTAAAGTTTTTCTTTAAAAGAGAAACATGAATCCAAGAATCCACATCTTTAAGTTTTGCAACACAAGAATTTGTTAAGAGTACATTATGTGATCCTTCCCATTTAAGTTGCAAAGAATCTTTATGGAAGATACTTTTTCAGTAGGTGAAATTACTTTGTTGTAGATTGTGATGTTTATGGTCTTCCTCTCCTAGGAGCACACTGTGGAAAGATTGTCCTAAGAGGATGTGGTTTCTTGGTCTAAGGTTCTGATTGGTCCCTGTAATACTGAAGCATGTCTCCTTTAATTAATTTAATATCAAGTGCAGAGGGAGCCAAAAGCATAGGTCTGCCAATAGTGACTTCAAAGGGTGACAGATTGTCTTTCCCAAGAGGGTAGCTTTCACATTCAAAAAGACCAGAGGAAGTGCCTTAGGCCAAGTCAATTTCAAGGTCTCTATAAATTATGCCAATTAAATCTTACCAATATTGTTGTTCTTTCTACTGTTCCTGGGAACTTGGGTGGATGAGAACAATAAAAATGTTACAGAATAGGACAAAACTCACAGATCTGTTTCATAACATGACAAGTCATACTATTTCTGTAACTACCAAAGCAGTTGTGCATTGGCAAGAAGATGCTTCAATCCCCAAAAAAAAAAAAATACAAATCATAAGAACAAATTATATACTTAAGAAGAAGGCAACTGAATATAATCCATTTTTCAAACTTCAAAAAGCTCTTTAAGAAGGTCAACATGTCGAGAGGCAATTTGATTAGTTTTCTCTGGGATATATTTAGAACATACAACAACAGTTAGTTGTGCCTTCTTAGTGGTCTTAGAAATATTCTCCCACCATTTTGTTTTATGAAACTTATAAATTGATCTGCTGCTCAGTGGGTTATCTGATGAGTGTATGGTTTTATTGTTGTTTAGTTGCTAAGTCATGTCCAATTCTTTTGTGATCCCATGGACTGTAGCCTGCCAGGCTCCTCTGTCCATGGGATTTTCCAGGCAAGAATACTGTAATAGGTTGCCATTTATTTCTCCAGGGGGCCTTCCTATCCTAGGGACTGAATCTATGTCTCCTGCCATTTTTCAACCATTGAGCCACCGAGGAAACCCTGAACTCTTGTAAGACAGGTCATTTATTTGGGCCATATCATAAGTTGTTTAATGGACCAGAAATACAACTATTATCAGCTTAATGAAGTCTTTATTTACATAGTAATTTATTTCCTTCACTACCACTCATCCATCCCAGGGTTAGATCTAATATCTTGGTTTGGGCAATTCAGTGTCTAATTTTTTCCTTTCTTCTCTTCCTGGAGATAAATCTTCAGGACCCCCAACAGCACCCCAACCTTGCTTATCCCCTTTCCAAAGGAAAGAGGCAGAGGAAGGAAGTAGTATGTGTTTTTTCCTTGAAATCTTTATCACAAAATCATTACACACTCAAAGAGAAACTTACCAACATAAAAAGAGCAGTGCCATGTCAATGGTTGCCTTTCCCAAGAGGGTAGCTTTCACATTCAAAAAGACCAGAGGAAGTGCCTTAGGCCAAGTCAATTTCAAGGTCTCTATAAATTATGCCAATTAAATCTTACCAATATTGTTGTTCTTTCTACTGTTCCTGGGAACTTGGGTGGATGAGAACAATAAAAATGTTACAGAATAGGACAAAACTCACAGATCTGTTTCATAACATGACAAGTCATACTATTTCTGTAACTACCAAAGCAGTTGTGCATTGGCAAGAAGATGCTTCAATCCCCAAAAAAAAAAAAAAAATACAAATCATAAGAACAAATTATATACTTAAGAAGAAGGCAACTGAATATAATCCATTTTTCAAACTTCAAAAAGCTCTTTAAGAAGGTCAACATGTCGAGAGGCAATTTGATTAGTTTTCTCTGGGATATATTTAGAACATACAACAACAGTTAGTTGTGCCTTCTTAGTGGTCTTAGAAATATTCTCCCACCATTTTGTTTTATGAAACTTATAAATTGATCTGCTGCTCAGTGGGTTATCTGATGAGTGTATGGTTTTATTGTTGTTTAGTTGCTAAGTCATGTCCAATTCTTTTGTGATCCCATGGACTGTAGCCTGCCAGGCTCCTCTGTCCATGGGATTTTCCAGGCAAGAATACTGTAATAGGTTGCCATTTATTTCTCCAGGGGGCCTTCCTATCCTAGGGACTGAATCTATGTCTCCTGCCATTTTTCAACCATTGAGCCACCGAGGAAACCCTGAACTCTTGTAAGACAGGTCATTTATTTGGGCCATATCATAAGTTGTTTAATGGACCAGAAATACAACTATTATCAGCTTAATGAAGTCTTTATTTACATAGTAATTTATTTCCTTCACTACCACTCATCCATCCCAGGGTTAGATCTAATATCTTGGTTTGGGCAATTCAGTGTCTAATTTTTTCCTTTCTTCTCTTCCTGGAGATAAATCTTCAGGACCCCCAACAGCACCCCAACCTTGCTTATCCCCTTTCCAAAGGAAAGAGGCAGAGGAAGGAAGTAGTATGTGTTTTTTCCTTGAAATCTTTATCACAAAATCATTACACACTCAAAGAGAAACTTACCAACATAAAAAGAGCAGTGCCATGTCAATGGGATTTCGGCCTTTATGTGGTGCCTAAGATTGGTTGTCTTTGATCTTTTTGATTAAATTTTATTTATGAATGTAGTCAACATTTTCTATAACAGTTTCAGGTTTGATGGTTTATAAGGTGGATTTTCTTCTGGCAGGATCCCCTAGATTATCTCCTTCAGTTTCTTCTAAATTTAACTTTGAATGCCCAGACATTGAAATGATGTCTAGAATAGACATAAGTCGGATAGATTTCAATTACTCATTGACTCACTGTCCATTCTTAATATGGTTTCTGCCTGAGGTCAAGAATCTTTTGTTGCCAAGACATGTCAAAGCCATGTGACTATATCCAAAGAAATAGAGATATAAAATACACTGTATTCATGTTCAGAGCTTTAGATTCTGTAAAAGCATGTAGTTCTGCTGACTGGGCTGAAGTAGTGGTCAGCAGAGGAGCTGCCTCTGGTAGTTCAAGGAAGGAGATGATTACATTACCAGAGATGATATTTTTCTTCTCCATTTTTTTCAAATAAGAACCATCAATATCCATCAAATCTCAGCTTTAGATATAATGGTTTCCTTGTAACTCAGTTTCAGGGATTACTATCTGATCAGTCAGTCATGAAGAGTTATGTCAACAGGTAAAGAGAGAAAGCTTATGAGGTCGAGGTTGTTAGTATTTCATATGAAGGCAGGACTACGTACAGAAACGTGTTGTGTGTGCTAAGAACTTAGCAAGGTTTATACTGCATGTGGAACAGAGATAGTGAAAAGAGAGGAGGTAACTTCTTCTCGGTTTTGCAGGTTTCCACTGTTTAAATAGCTCTCATATAAATGGGGGAAGCCCTCTGGCTACAAGGTCTAATTGCTGCCTGTAATAGCCAGAGGGTGGGTGTTGACCTCCATGCCTTTCTATCAGTATGCCCAAGGTACTCATCTCCTTTTGGAGAACAAAAAAAGGGAAGCGGTCAATTAGGATGTCCTAAAGCAGAGGTAGGGCTTCCCAGGCGGCTCAGCCGTGAAGAAATCAACTGCCAACGCAGGAGACACTAAACACTCAGGTTCCATCTCTGGGTTGGGAAGGTCCCCTGAAGAAGGAAATAGCAACCCACTCTAGTATTCTTTCCCAGAAATCCCATGCTCGGAAGATCCTGGCAAGCTACAGTCAACAAGGTCTCAAAGAATCAGATATTACTTAGCGACTGAGCACAGCACACAAAAAGGGGAAATGAGAAGTTGTTCCTCAGGTTCTGGAAAACCACAAGGGAATGTTCTTCCCCATCTATGGAATCTGGCCTTTGGGTGGTTATAGCCTTCTGTGTTTATTTATGCTAACAAAAGACAAATGTCTGTGTTTCGATATAAAAAACTACAGGATATATGAATATTTTCTGATACAAATGGAAGAGTATAAGGTCTTGACTAACATTTTTTATTTAACCCCAATATTGCTGACAGTAGAGCTATATGAGTCATCTTAACCATTGTTTAATGGAAGCTTCCCTAAGAGACTCTATGCTAACTGGATTAATTATATATAAACTGTTATTCCAAAAGTAGACTCCAGATGATCTCCTGAGTTAGAGAAAATAGTAAATACAGAATCACATCCATTTGTGCTGGTACAGATTTGGAATCATATTTCTTTTCCATCAAAGATAGTTTCCTGTGAAAGCCACTCAGTCATGCCCAACTCTTTGTCACCCCATGGACTGTAGCCTCTCAGGCTACTCTGTCCATGGAATATCCAAGTAAGAATACTAGAGTGGGTTTCCATTCCCTTTCACAGGGTATCTTCCCAGCCCAAGCATCAAAACTAGGTCTCCCATATTGCAGGAGAATTCATTAGCGTCTGAGTCACTAGGGAAGCCAATAGTTTAATATGGCTGTTAATACTTGAACCAACACTGCAGGTATGCATTTATTGCATAGCCAATAGCCTCAAGAGGTGATTTAATTGGTTGTCTCCGAAAATATTCTAAGAAACTATTTTTAATCCATCATTGAATATTTTCCCTTGTGTGAATGAATGCTAAGCTGCTTCAAACTCTTTGAGACTGTATGTACTGTAGCCTGCCAGGTTCCTCTGTGCATGGGGATTCTCCAGGCAAGAACACTGAAGTGGGTTTCTCTGCATTCCTCCATGGGATCTTCCTGACCCAAGAATGGAACCTGTGTCTCCAGTGGCTCCTGCATTACAGGCAGATTCTTTATGGTTGAGCCCCCTGGGAAGCCCCCTTAACAAAAACACAGAATGATACATTTCAATATTAATTTTTTCTCTAGAATTTATTCAGGAACAATTAGCTTCCTTGCTTCCATGAACCCATGAAAGAAAGCAAATCCTGATTATAAAAGTTTTTTATTGCCTATGTCTCCAAAATTGTCAAATTACTTAGCATTTATGTAGAGCTTTATAATTTTAAACTGCATGTAGAGAGAAGCATGTGCTGTTTTAGGATTTTAATAAAGAGACTAAGATATTATGAAAAACTGAAATTGAGTTTTCAGGCAACATACAAGAAATCAAAAGAAAATTTAAAGAATATGTTGGTCATTTTTGGTTGAAGAATCAGTTTTCAAATGGTAGCATTATCTTTAAGAAACAGAAGAAATAAACTAGAATAAAAGTTAAGAAAATTTGCCGTTGGTTTAAGAGTTTAATGAAGTTTTACAGTTTCCCAAGAGTGCTAATAAAGCTTAGATGGAGCAATAGGACAGAATCATATTTTAAGAAATAAATACATTCTTTGTGGAATAATAACTTTCTGGTGGATTAGTAAAATTAGTGCATTTTCTACAGCAACATTTTTTTTAGTCCCTGAAGCTATTGTTTATTAGAATTGTAACTAAATTAACAACAAAACTCAGAGCATATTTTCACAATATTTTAATTATAATGCAACTGGCACATGTTTTGCAAAGGAAACATTTAAAATTATAATTAAAACTGCTTAAAATGAATAAATTATGGAAGGAATTCAGATTACTATTTTAACAAGCTTTCCTCTTATTTGAAGATAGAGTTTACTATTAAGGAACTGATATTTTATTAGATATTTTTATAAATTTGTTCCTGTAATATTTCTTCTGGAAGTTGAATTTCAGTTACTTTTCAATTCATTTTCTTAATTGGTTTTTATAGTTAATTACAGCAACAACATTAGGAAACCATTCATTGGTTTTCTTCCTGACCCATGGGGATTCTCCAGGCAAGAACACTGAAGTGGGTTTCTCTGCATTCCTCCATGGGATCTTCCTGACCCAAGAATGGAACCTGTGTCTCCAGTGGCTCCTGCATTACAGGCAGATTCTTTATGGTTGAGCCCCCTGGGAAGCCCCCTTAACAAAAACACAGAATGATACATTTCAATATTAATTTTTTCTCTAGAATTTATTCAGGAACAATTAGCTTCCTTGCTTCCATGAACCCATGAAAGAAAGCAAATCCTGATTATAAAAGTTTTTTATTGCCTATGTCTCCAAAATTGTCAAATTACTTAGCATTTATGTAGAGCTTTATAATTTTAAACTGCATGTAGAGAGAAGCATGTGCTGTTTTAGGATTTTAATAAAGAGACTAAGATATTATGAAAAACTGAAATTGAGTTTTCAGGCAACATACAAGAAATCAAAAGAAAATTTAAAGAATATGTTGGTCATTTTTGGTTGAAGAATCAGTTTTCAAATGGTAGCATTATCTTTAAGAAACAGAAGAAATAAACTAGAATAAAAGTTAAGAAAATTTGCCGTTGGTTTAAGAGTTTAATGAAGTTTTACAGTTTCCCAAGAGTGCTAATAAAGCTTAGATGGAGCAATAGGACAGAATCATATTTTAAGAAATAAATACATTCTTTGTGGAATAATAACTTTCTGGTGGATTAGTAAAATTAGTGCATTTTCTACAGCAACATTTTTTGTAGTCCCTGAAGCTATTGTTTATTAGAATTGTAACTAAATTAACAACAAAACTCAGAGCATATTTTCACAATATTTTAATTATAATGCAACTGGCACATGTTTTGCAAAGGAAACATTTAAAATTATAATTAAAACTGCTTAAAATGAATAAATTATGGAAGGAATTCAGATTACTATTTTAACAAGCTTTCCTCTTATTTGAAGATAGAGTTTACTATTAAGGAACTGATATTTTATTAGATATTTTTATAAATTTGTTCCTGTAATATTTCTTCTGGAAGTTGAATTTCAGTTACTTTTCAATTCATTTTCTTAATTGGTTTTTTATAGTTAATTACAGCAACAACATTAGGAAACCATTCATTCTTATTAGAGCCAATTGAAATATTTGTGTAACAAATTTAATAACTTGTAACAGACTCCACAAACTCTGATATAATTACAAATAATGTTTCTAATTTAAATTCAATAATCTTCTCTAGCTCAAAGTTGTGCTGGTAAATGATATATGCTATAGATACCAAGACTTAAAACTTAAAAGCTGAAGTAAAATTCAGTGATAATGATATTCTTGGACAGCTTTATAAAAAACCAATTTATCTCCCAGGAAAATAAAGTACCAATACAAAGGGAGAATAATTAAAGATCAAAAGATGTAGTATTATTAGATGTTTTGCAGTATTTCTGAACTGTGCTAACATTAGTGATGATTAAGTATGATCCCAGTTAATTCAGTCAGTCTTTTAACTACTAATATTATTGCTTTACCTGGACCTCTTTATTCTAGATATTAAAAGCAAATGTTTTAGATTTCCACTTCTGGGTATGATGGAATAGCTATTTAACAACTGACTTCTGAGAACTTGAGAATTCAGATAATATAAAACAAAAACCAGTCACTGAGAGTTCATTAATAAGTTTCTAGTCCAGCCACAATTTGAGGAGCCAAAATTCTAGAGAGAATGATGCCTCAGTGAAAATAAGTCAATATTATGGGCATTGCTTTGCACTTGGAATCCTATACAGTATTACAGTTTTTAGCTATATCTCATAAATTTTGTGTTGTATTTCCATTAATATTTATACTTTTAACTATTTTGTAATTTATCTTGAGATTCTTTTTGGACCTATGTATTATTTAAATGTGTGTTGTTATATTCCTAAATAGTTGAGAATGTCCTTAATGAAAATTATTGTTGTTGGTTGAGATCTACACCTATCTATGTATGTATCTAATTATTCTCTAATAAATAGATGTTGTTGTGGTTACAATTCAATATACTACTGTTTTGAGATGAGATTTTGACATTTTGTATGATTTAAATAATTTAAATATATTGGAATTTTTGTGTGTGTGACCCAGCATCTGTCTATCATAAACATATGAATTTTAAAAGATTCTGTTTTCTGCAGCTGTGGAGTAAAGTATACTAAAGAATCTATTAAGCTAAAGTGATTGATAGCATTACTCAAATTATCTAAGACAAGTGACCTTTTTCCCACATAGTTTTTATCAATCTCTGAGAGATGTATTCAAACTAATAGTGTCTTCTGTTGATACACCAAACATTTATTTACATAATAAGCTTGAGTATTATGGGTTAAGGGAAAGGAAAGCAAAGAGACACAGAGAATAGTCAGTTGGTAAATACAAATATATTGGATTAGTAGTAATCATGTTTCATAATCCTCAACAGTGCAAAAAATTCCAGAATCGTACATATATAACTCGTCCTGTGTATGAGTCCTCAGGCTATATGTACAATGACAACCATATGTCATATAAAATTAGAAAAATGAAAGTTTAGGAGATAAATTCTGCAGTTCAATTTTAGGAGAGATTAAAAAAAAAGACTATTATAGAGAGCTTTGGAGTTGTGTTGTTTTACTTCTGTTGAGTGAGGGGAAAAAAATAATGAAAATAAAAAGTTGTAAATGGTTCAAAGACTCACAAAGAGTCAGATACAACTGAGTGACTGAACTGACTGATGGAAATGGTTCAAGGTTTTGGAGGAACCTCCTTTGGCACTAAGATTTCTTTCAAATTATGACCAATTCAAATATATGATAAGGTTTTTGATACATGGGAAATATATTTTGCTTTGAGAGGCATTGAGTGCACCTTAAGCTACTCATTCTTTTTACTGTGACTTCTGATAACACTCAGAACTAATGAAACAGGACTGTTTTTAAATGAGTATGTGCCTAACATTTTTATCACCTCATTCATGAAGGAACTGGTAATATGGTGGAGTTGATTCAAAGTGAACTTGTGAAGCTGAGTATACATAACAAGTTAGGGCTAACAATAATCTGCTGGTCAATGCAGGAGATGGAGGTTTGATCCCTGGATCAGAAAGATCCCCTGGAAGAGGAAATGGCAACCCAGTATTCTTGCTTGGGAAATCCCATGCACAGAGGAGCCTGGCTGACTACAGTCCATAAGTTTGCAAAGAGTTGGACATGACTGAGTATGCATACCTAGCGTAGGAACTGAAAAAATCTTATAGGTAAATTTTAGGCTAAGTACTAACCTGACTAACAAAAAAGATAAAAAAGAAAGAAAGAAAGAACTTTTGACAGACCACTGGATAACTTCAGTTTGGGGAAATCAAAATAAATTTTCATTCACATCAATCTGTTCTATTTAACTTTCTACCCCATGCTGACATCGTTTCTTCTTGGAAAGCTGCTGCTCCTGTTAGCTTTGTTAGCTTCTTAATACCTGGCGTCAGCTTTTTCCAGCAGTGTTTACTCCCTTCTAGGGGAGAGAAAGGTCTAGTTTTCCATAAGCTCATGTCTATTCTTAAGTAGAACTTTTATTTGAAGGCTCTGATGAACTATTTCCTACAAATGTACATGATGTACATGTGTCGTAATGGCTGTAAGTGTCATCATTGGTTTTTTAAAAATTTTTTGAGAGCTTTGGAGTTGTGTTGTTTTACTTCTGTTGAGTGAGGGAAAAATAATGAAAATAAAAAGTTGTAAATGGTTCAAAGACTCACAAAGAGTCAGATACAACTGAGTGACTGAACTGACTGATGGAAATGGTTCAAGGTTTTGGAGGAACCTCCTTTGGCACTAAGATTTCTTTCAAATTATGACCAATTCAAATATATGAAAAGGGTTTTTTGATACATGGGAAATATATTTTGCTTTGAGAGGCATTGAGTGCACCTTAAGCTACTCATTCTTTTTACTGTGACTTCTGATAACACTCAGAACTAATGAAACAGGACTGTTTTTAAATGAGTATGTGCCTAACATTTTTATCACCTCATTCATGAAGGAACTGGTAATATGGTGGAGTTGATTCAAAGTGAACTTGTGAAGCTGAGTATACATAACAAGTTAGGGCTAACAATAATCTGCTGGTCAATGCAGGAGATGGAGGTTTGATCCCTGGATCAGAAAGATCCCCTGGAAGAGGAAATGGCAACCCAGTATTCTTGCTTGGGAAATCCCATGCACAGAGGAGCCTGGCTGACTACAGTCCATAAGTTTGCAAAGAGTTGGACATGACTGAGTATGCATACCTAGCGTAGGAACTGAAAAAATCTTATAGGTAAATTTTAGGCTAAGTACTAACCTGACTAACAAAAAAGATAAAAAAGAAAGAAAGAAAGAACTTTTGACAGACCACTGGATAACTTCAGTTTGGGGAAATCAAAATAAATTTTCATTCACATCAATCTGTTCTATTTAACTTTCTACCCCATGCTGACATCGTTTCTTCTTGGAAAGCTGCTGCTCCTGTTAGCTTTGTTAGCTTCTTAATACCTGGCGTCAGCTTTTTCCAGCAGTGTTTACTCCCTTCTAGGGGAGAGAAAGGTCTAGTTTTCCATAAGCTCATGTCTATTCTTAAGTAGAACTTTTATTTGAAGGCTCTGATGAACTATTTCCTACAAATGTACATGATGTACATGTGTCGTAATGGCTGTAAGTGTCATCATTGGTAAATTTCTAAAAATTAATAAGATTTTCAACCTTCTTATTTATGTATAAGGTACTCTGTTTAGCAACAACAATCTTCCTATTTTAAGAAGACCAGAGCAGTACAAATGAGGATCTACTAGGTACTAACACTTACACATTATTTGTGTGTAATCACACAAGCACAAATATAAAGTTTCTTAATAGCAAAAAATTACAAAAATTGTATGCCTAACACTAAATTATATAAACACTATGTATAAATTAGATAAACATTTTTCCAGTAGGCACATAAATTGGTTTAAATGATGAAAATAATGGTATCAATACTACCTGGGTTTAGAGAGTTAAACTGTGGATCTATGCACTTACTATTCTTTTTTTTTTTTTTTTGACCTCTTTTATTGTTTTGTTTTGTTTTTTAATTTCACAGCTTCCTGTTGCAGTGGCCTCTCTCATTGTAGAGAACTGTTTCTGAGTGCGTGCATTCTAGAGCACTGGCTCCTAATTGGACACATCAGTCCAGCCACTCTGTGGCACATGGGATCTTCCCAGGCCACGGATCAACTGGTGCTCCTTGCACTGCAAGGTATACTCTTTACCCACTGGACCACCAGGGAAGCCCTCTATTCTTGGTTGCACTTCATTTTCAATAAAATATCACATGAACACAATTTATAAAGTCTGATGAACTTGACTTAAAATAATCTCTCCCATCTTGAGTCCTAGTCTAGGAGGTTGTTTGTAATAAATATCATCTGTTTTTCATTACCAGAATGGTCTATAACTGATTTTGGCCTGTAGTGATGCAAGATATAACAAAATCTCACAGACTAGGAACTGATGGCAGAAGAACCCATCCAAAATCGTTCTTAGCTTGTTTGTTGTTGCTAAACAGAAGACTGGCAACAGTACCCAATTCCCTTTTAACACAATTTGACCCTAATGATTCCGTATGCTAAAAGGTATGCTAAAAGGTATTAAAGCAAATGTGTTAGTCACTCAATTGTGACACAGTTGTGTCTGACTGTTTGTGACCCCATGTGCTGTATATAGCCTGCCAGGTTCCTCTGTTCACGGAATTCTTCAGGCAAGAATACTGGAGTGAGTTCTCCTTTTCCAGAAGAGTTTCTTGACTCGGGGATCGAACTTGGGTCTCCCGCATTGTGGGCAGATTCTTTACCATCTGAGCCACCAGGGAAGATAAAAGTTATAATATATTCAAAATTATCTTCTAATTCAAATATATATATTTTAAATTATCCATGTGTCTATAGCTATTTTTATGATACAAGTTTCTAACTTATTTTTGTACAGCATAGTCACATTCTAAGTAGCAAATCACATTTATATGAATACTCACAATGATAACTTGCCCAAGGAAGTCACTAACTGACCTCACTGCAGTCAACAGCATATATTATAGCAGGATTCTAAATATATTACCCTGTAGTTCTCCACAGATATTTGCTCAAATAGGGATTTCTCCAGAAGCAGGCAATGTCTAGAAAACAAGATACAAGCAACATGATAGTTCTTCAAATATCATTCAATATGAGCAAATAGTGTGAGCAAATAGTGTGGTTCTACAGTCAAACTAGGGTTATGAGCTAGATATTACTGTAAAGGGGATTCAGTTCTATATTAACAAAATTTACTGGCCATTCAGTTAATCAACAGCTGTGAAATAGGATGTCTGTAGTGGCTGCTGCAGAAAAAGTTAGGAGCTGGCTAGTGGCTGCTGGCATTGATAATGCACATACAGGATTGAAGCCTGAAATTTAGGTGAAAGATTTACTTGAGTCCTAGTCTAGGAGGTTGTTTGTAATAAATATCATCTGTTTTCATTACCAGAATGGTCTATAACTGATTTTGTCCTGTAGTGATGCAAGATATAACAAAATCTCACAGACTAGGAACTGATGGCAGAAGAACCCATCCAAAATCGTTCTTAGCTTGTTTGTTGTTGCTAAACAGAAGACTGGCAACAGTACCCAATTCCCTTTTAACACAATTTGACCCTAATGATTCCGTATGCTAAAAGGTATGCTAAAAGGTATTAAAGCAAATGTGTTAGTCACTCAATTGTGACACAGTTGTGTCTGACTGTTTGTGACCCCATGTGCTGTATATAGCCTGCCAGGTTCCTCTGTTCACGGAATTCTTCAGGCAAGAATACTGGAGTGAGTTCTCCTTTTCCAGAAGAGTTTCTTGACTCGGGGATCGAACTTGGGTCTCCCGCATTGTGGGCAGATTCTTTACCATCTGAGCCACCAGGGAAGATAAAAGTTATAATATATTCAAAATTATCTTCTAATTCAAATATATATATTTTAAATTATCCATGTGTCTATAGCTATTTTTATGATACAAGTTTCTAACTTATTTTTGTACAGCATAGTCACATTCTAAGTAGCAAATCACATTTATATGAATACTCACAATGATAACTTGCCCAAGGAAGTCACTAACTGACCTCACTGCAGTCAACAGCATATATTATAGCAGGATTCTAAATATATTACCCTGTAGTTCTCCACAGATATTTGCTCAAATAGGGATTTCTCCAGAAGCAGGCAATGTCTAGAAAACAAGATACAAGCAACATGATAGTTCTTCAAATATCATTCAATATGAGCAAATAGTGTGAGCAAATAGTGTGGTTCTACAGTCAAACTAGGGTTATGAGCTA
Source organism: Tragulus kanchil (assembly GCA_022376925.1). Classification (NCBI taxonomy): domain Eukaryota; kingdom Metazoa; phylum Chordata; class Mammalia; order Artiodactyla; family Tragulidae; genus Tragulus; species Tragulus kanchil. The sequence continues at coordinate 127,922,616 of JAIOJX010000028.1, forward strand.
GATATTACTGTAAAGGGGATTCAGTTCTATATTAACAAAATTTACTGGCCATTCAGTTAATCAACAGCTGTGAAATAGGATGTCTGTAGTGGCTGCTGCAGAAAAAGTTAGGAGCTGGCTAGTGGCTGCTGGCATTGATAATGCACATACAGGATTGAAGCCTGAAATTTAGGTGAAAGATTTAGGTCTGCCTTTGTGAGCTGTGTGATAGCTCAGAAGTTTCTTGACAATTCTTAGACATACTACCCTCAGATAGGAAATGGTTACTAATACATTCCTTTCTCCACCAAAGAGATTGCCCTGTGGCAATGATTTACATAAAAAATTATGAAAACAGGATTTCCTTATTAGACTCTCAGGTGCTATTTCAAATCTTCAACATCAGGCCTCTAAGATGCTTATACTCAAGTTACAGAGAAAATGCTTTCACCAACAGATTCCTCTGAGTTACCTTAATCTCCTAATATTATAACCAATTTGTCGTCACTTTTATTTGGAGGTTTTGAAAAATAAGTTTATGAAGATTTTACCCTTTGTCCAACATTTTTTAGCCAGTGAGTGTTTGAATTGGAATTTGAATCTAGTCCTTTTGATGTTAAAGTTCATATCCCTTTTCCCATGATGTTTTTTGCAAAGAAATTATTCTCAAGTTAAAAACAGGGGACAGAAGAGGACACATTCTTTTTGGTTAAAGAAAATATGTTTATTTCTTTGAAAAACTTATGTGATTAGAGATGGGAAACTCAGACTGAATTCTAAAGTCTCTGAGTGTCTTTGGAACAATGCCTTTACAGTGGCATACACAACTCTCTCAGGGGCCTTCCCATCACTTCTGGGCATCTTAAAACTGATCATAAATAACTATAGCATTGCAAAATATTGGTGAAGAAAGGGAGAAGGTTTAGGATGAATGGCACCCTAAACCTTATATTTTAAAAACCTTATATTTTTAATTTATGTTAACATATATATAATATTATACTAATATGATATATAAAGATTTTAAATGTATATTGATTACCACTATATTTTTCAGTCATTAGATAGTTCAGTTCATTATGCCAAGAGATTCAGTTCTATATTAACAAAATTTACTGGCCATTCAGTTAATCAACAGCTGTGAAATAGGATGTCTGTAGTGGCTGCTGCAGAAAAAGTTAGGAGCTGGCTAGTGGCTGCTGGCATTGATAATGCACATACAGGATTGAAGCCTGAAATTTAGGTGAAAGATTTAGGTCTGCCTTTGTGAGCTGTGTGATAGCTCAGAAGTTTCTTGACAATTCTTAGACATACTACCCTCAGATAGGAAATGGTTACTAATACATTCCTTTCTCCACCAAAGAGATTGCCCTGTGGCAATGATTTACATAAAAAATTATGAAAACAGGATTTCCTTATTAGACTCTCAGGTGCTATTTCAAATCTTCAACATCAGGCCTCTAAGATGCTTATACTCAAGTTACAGAGAAAATGCTTTCACCAACAGATTCCTCTGAGTTACCTTAATCTCCTAATATTATAACCAATTTGTCGTCACTTTTATTTGGAGGTTTTGAAAAATAAGTTTATGAAGATTTTACCCTTTGTCCAACATTTTTTAGCCAGTGAGTGTTTGAATTGGAATTTGAATCTAGTCCTTTTGATGTTAAAGTTCATATCCCTTTTCCCATGATGTTTTTTGCAAAGAAATTATTCTCAAGTTAAAACAGGGGACAGAAGAGGACACATTCTTTTTGGTTAAAGAAAATATGTTTATTTCTTTGAAAAACTTATGTGATTAGAGATGGGAAACTCAGACTGAATTCTAAAGTCTCTGAGTGTCTTTGGAACAATGCCTTTACAGTGGCATACACAACTCTCTCAGGGGCCTTCCCATCACTTCTGGGCATCTTAAAACTGATCATAAATAACTATAGCATTGCAAAATATTGGTGAAGAAAGGGAGAAGGTTTAGGATGAATGGCACCCTAAACCTTATATTTTAAAAACCTTATATTTTTAATTTATGTTAACATATATATAATATTATACTAATATGATATATAAAGATTTTAAATGTATATTGATTACCACTATATTTTTCAGTCATTAGATAGTTCAGTTCATTATGCCAAGAGATAACTAGATTTATATCAGTGAAATTTGCAAATAACACAAGGAAATCAAAATCATTATGTAATTACATTGTACTCTTCACTTCAAACAAAATTAACTCCTATTCACAAGTTAATGTTATTTAACTCTTTCCCAAATTTAAATGCATATCTAAATATCTCCATTTCACAAACAACTTTAAATATCAAAAGATTCATGTAATATTTATATAAAACCTGTGCTAGTTAGCCATAATGAGGATATCAAGAAAGTAGAACTGGACAGAGATAAAACTGTTAGTTGGAAAACTCAGGAAAAATTAACTGTGAGAGTTTAGACAGATGCTAAGGAATGCTTGAAACATAGATAGTAAGAGTGGAGAGAATGATTGCAAGGGAGAAACAGTAGATATCTGTGATTTATTACGTCAAATGTGTGATCAAGTTAGTAATGAGTGTTAGGTTAATAAAATAAATGTTTTGATAAAAAAGGGAATGTTCCCAACCCAGGGATCAAACTGGGATATCCTGCAATGCAGGTGGATTTTTTATCAACTGAGCTACCACGAAAGACTATATGTGTATCTATATCTCAAATATTAAATAAGTATGTAATACCAATAGGATTACAATTTACCAGAGAATTCACAGAACTCAGAAGAAAATGTTGGCTATCAAGCCAAAATAGACTTTATTAGATTTTATCCTAATTCTAATGAGGCATTTATTATTTTAAAATAATTTGAAGCTAGTTTAATAAATGCCTCAATAGAATTAGGATAAAATCTAATAAAGTCTCTATTTTGGCTTGATAGCCAACATTTTCTTCTGAGTTCTGTAAATTCTCTGGTAGATTGTCATCCTCTTGGTATTACATCTTTCATATATGAGAGGTAGATAGAAAATTGGGAGTATTTGGGTTTTGGGCCACTATGATTGGGCTTCCCTGGTTGCTCAGTGGTGTAGAATCCACCACCATAGCAAAGATGTGTCTTCTACCCCTGCGTCTGAATGGTCCACTGGACAAGAGTATGTCAGCTCACTCCAATATTCTACCTGGGGAATCCTAAGAGATATTGATTACCACTATATTTTTCAGTCATTAGATAGTTCAGTTCATTATGCCAAGAGATAACTAGATTTATATCAGTGAAATTTGCAAATAACACAAGGAAATCAAAATCATTATGTAATTACATTGTACTCTTCACTTCAAACAAAATTAACTCCTATTCACAAGTTAATGTTATTTAACTCTTTCCCAAATTTAAATGCATATCTAAATATCTCCATTTCACAAACAACTTTAAATATCAAAAGATTCATGTAATATTTATATAAAACCTGTGCTAGTTAGCCATAATGAGGATATCAAGAAAGTAGAACTGGACAGAGATAAAACTGTTAGTTGGAAAACTCAGGAAAAATTAACTGTGAGAGTTTAGACAGATGCTAAGGAATGCTTGAAACATAGATAGTAAGAGTGGAGAGAATGATTGCAAGGGAGAAACAGTAGATATCTGTGATTTATTACGTCAAATGTGTGATCAAGTTAGTAATGAGTGTTAGGTTAATAAAATAAATGTTTTGATAAAAAAGGGAATGTTCCCAACCCAGGGATCAAACTGGGATATCCTGCAATGCAGGTGGATTTTTTATCAACTGAGCTACCACAAAAGACTATATGTGTATCTATATCTCAAATATTAAATAAGTATGTCATACCAATAGGATTACAATTTACCAGAGAATTTACAGAACTCAGAAGAAAATGTTGGCTATCAAGCCAAAATAGACTTTATTAGATTTTATCCTAATTCTAATGAGGCATTTATTATTTTAAAATAATTTGAAGCTAGTTTAATAAATGCCTCAATAGAATTAGGATAAAATCTAATAAAGTCTCTATTTTGGCTTGATAGCCAACATTTTCTTCTGAGTTCTGTAAATTCTCTGGTAAATTGTAATCCTATTGGTATTACATCTTTAATATTTGAGAGGTAGATAGACATTGGGAGTATTTGGGTTTTTGGGCCACTATGATTGGGCTTCCCTGGTGGCTCAGTGGTGTAGAATCCACCACCATAGCAAAAGATGTGTCTTCTACCCCTGCGTCTGAATGGTCCACTGGACAAGAGTATGTCAGCTCACTCCAATATTCTTACCTGGGAAATCCCATGGGCAGAGGAGCCTGATGACTACAATCCGTGGGGTGACAAAAAGCTGGACATGACTGAGCTACTAAACAACAACTATTATGATTAATGATACTGTGAACATTTCTGTACAAATTTGCACATGTGTTCATGATTCTAGGTAGAATATCTGAGCCCCTGCTTTGTAGTGGTGGATGTGGGTAAGTAGCTTCCTTATGTCAGAGTGATACCTGCTTTATTAACAGGACTCTGAATGTCAAAATATCTACTCTTTGAGTGAGCTGGAGGGAAAGTAGTTAAGGTCCTTACATCCGTGGTCTGCTGCATCTGAATAGAACCCCTTCCTTGAGAGTGAAGGCTGAGTGGATGATAAGAGTCCCAGGTCTCTCAGCCTTTCTTTCCAGGAATAAAATTTCTGCAACATGAAACCGAGGGCAATTATGTAGCCCTCAAACAGGGCTAAAGGAAGAGCAGGCTCTGTGTTTTCTGCTGGTAGAGCTTCAATGATGCCACACTTAGTGGGTGAGAACAGGAAGGTTGTGACAGACTTTCCCTTTTACTGGACTTCTGAGTGGCACTAGTGGTAAAGAACCTGCTTGCCTGTTCGGGAGACATAAGAGATGTGGGTTCTATAGCTAGGTTGGAAACATACCCTGGAGGAGGGTATGGCAACCCACTTCAGTGTTCTTGCTTGGAGAATCCCATGGAAAGAGAAGTCCAGCAGGCTACCAACCAAAGGGTTGCAAATTGGCACAACTGAATCATATTAATCAGTTATGGCTCTTTCTATCAGTAGATGGTTTGTCAAACTCCTCATGCCAGTATTCCAGATATGTTCCTATAGGGTTACTACTATTTTGAGTATTTAGACACAATTTAAGCTTTTTATGAAAAGAATTATATTAAACTCTCCTGACATAATCATTAATTCACTTATTTTACAAATAACAAAACTGAGACTAAAGCACGTATAACTAGTGCTTTAGTGTTGGATTATAATCTCAAAGCAGAGATCATAGTCTTAAACACATGGTCCACTGGACAGAGTATGTCAGCTCACTCCAATATTCTTACCTGGGAAATCCCATGGGCAGAGGAGCCTGATGACTACAATCCGTGGGGTGACAAAAAGCTGGACATGACTGAGCTACTAAACAACAACTATTATGATTAATGATACTGTGAACATTTCTGTACAAATTTGCACATGTGTTCATGATTCTAGGTAGAATATCTGAGCCCCTGCTTTGTAGTGGTGGATGTGGGTAAGTAGCTTCCTTATGTCAGAGTGATACCTGCTTTATTAACAGGACTCTGAATGTCAAAATATCTACTCTTTGAGTGAGCTGGAGGGAAAGTAGTTAAGGTCCTTACATCCGTGGTCTGCTGCATCTGAATAGAACCCCTTCCTTGAGAGTGAAGGCTGAGTGGATGATAAGAGTCCCAGGTCTCTCAGCCTTTCTTTCCAGGAATAAAATTTCTGCAACATGAAACCGAGGGCAATTATGTAGCCCTCAAACAGGGCTAAAGGAAGAGCAGGCTCTGTGTTTTCTGCTGGTAGAGCTTCAATGATGCCACACTTAGTGGGTGAGAACAGGAAGGTTGTGACAGACTTTCCCTTTTACTGGACTTCTGAGTGGCACTAGTGGTAAAGAACCTGCTTGCCTGTTCGGGAGACATAAGAGATGTGGGTTCTATAGCTAGGTTGGAAACATACCCTGGAGGAGGGTATGGCAACCCACTTCAGTGTTCTTGCTTGGAGAATCCCATGGAAAGAGAAGTCCAGCAGGCTACCAACCAAAGGGTTGCAAATTGGCACAACTGAATCATATTAATCAGTTATGGCTCTTTCTATCAGTAGATGGTTTGTCAAACTCCTCATGCCAGTATTCCAGATATGTTCCTATAGGGTTACTACTATTTTGAGTATTTAGACACAATTTAAGCTTTTTATGAAAAGAATTATATTAAACTCTCCTGACATAATCATTAATTCACTTATTTTACAAATAACAAAACTGAGACTAAAGCACACGTATAACTAGTGCTTTAGTGTTGGATTTTAAATCCAGTTTCATCTCAAAGCAGAGATCATAGTCTTAAACACAATGTTAGCATACAGAAAAGAGACTGATGTCTTGCAAATTAGGACCTGGTCAGACTCCAAAGTATTGACTTCAGAACTGAAACTTTAGTAGATGAAATATTAGGCAACTGAGAAGTAGTACACCTAGGTAGAGAGAAGAAAGTGATTCTTGCTAAGTAACCAAGAAAACTCAACTCATTTTCACATTTCTGTCAGGGTTGCCTGATTCCAGCAATTGCTTTGGGCTTACTGAAGTGGAATCAAAAGTACGCAAAGGCATGTAAATGATTATATAACAATTTTCAGATGCAGCAGAGCACTTCAAATTGCCAACCAGCCTGAAAATGACTATGAGTGTATTATGATCTGTTCAGGAGAAGCCCTTAATGCAGCCCAAACTTTTTGTTAGTAATGTACCGCTCAAATCAATCAGCTAATTATTGTTATTTCTATTGTATGCCAATGATAGACAAGGATTTAAGGGAAAAGAGTCAAGGACTCCATAAATACTTTAGAAGGATTAATTCACAGATTAAAGTTGTTGTTCTATATTAGTATCAGAATAAATTGGCATATAAACATTTTTAGACTTTCTCCTCACACACTTGCCACGCCAAACCCAAGGACAAAGTTGGTAACTGAAATTAAATCCTGGAATGTGAGTGTTTTCAGATTTAGCAGTGACTCATTTTATGTAATTACTTTTGAACCATTTTAAATTATAATTTTACATATAATTACTTTCATAGATCACTTTCATCAACTACTGTCTGAGCCCAACTCCTTTTTCAAGGATTGAAATCACATATAAAAAATACAAGCTGTAATTTTGCATGCATTTATTTATTTGATTTGTGTGACTGTTACACTTAAGGGTATTAAAAATTATAACACTAAAGTATAATGAAAAATACTTAAACCATAACCTTGGAGAAGCTTTTATTCTTGAACACAATCCTAGAATGATACAGAATATTGTCTTGATTATAGCCTTGATCATGTGCAAGCCACTATATCATGGAAATTATATCTAATCCTCAAAACAATTTCATGAAGTTGATACATGATGTTATCCTTTTGCAGGTATAAAACTGAGATACCACAACCAATGCTCAGTAGAGTCAAAACTCAGATATCCAAAACCCACTTCTATTATCTCTGCCACATTCGTGGTTCATGGTAACAGATGCCATTCTGGGAAACCTTAAAGTGACATAGAATACTTATTTCTATTCTTCCAAACTTGTCCATATTATTAGATCAAATTAAGCACTCTTTAATATCATGCAGTTAAAAGGGGGGAAAGGAATGACTTGTTAGGACGTATGGACAAGAAAAAAATTTTTTTTTCACTCTACTTCAACACCCTCATGCATAAGAAGTATGTGTACCTTATTTCAAAGGTAATATCAAGAGGCCTTTGCTTGACTGCCTAGATCCTCTTACTAACAGCCTTCTGAAAGTCAGAGGACAAGGATAGTTCTGCAGATATCCACCTAATAAGATAGGTGTGATGCTGCAAAGCCAACTTCAAACTAGCCATCAGATTGATTATGGGGCTCTCCTCAATTGACTGTTGTCATTAAGAGCAAACTGGATTCCCATGTTATTGATGTAATTATATCAAAGATAACAGGGACAACTCATAACTCTATCAGGTTATCTGACTTAAGGAGACATCCATGTATGATAAATCCAAACTTTTTTTTTTAATTTAGGTTTTGTTTAGCAGTACTATCTTAATTTGATTGAGAATAGATTTTTGTCAACAAAGTATTTAGTTATTCAATATTGGTAAATTGATAGCTGTTATGAATAGAATCAGGTCTTTCAGAATCTGTATATTGAAGCCCTCATGTTCAGTGCAACTATATTTAGATGTAGAATTCTTAAGAAAATAATTACAATTAAATTAGGTCATGATAGGTTGAATGCCCTTATCAGAAGGACACCAGAGAGCTCTCTCTCTCTCTGCCCTTGTGCAGACACAATGAGGAGGTGACTGGAAACCAGGAGAAAATACTCACCAGAAACCAACCCTGTTGGTACTTTGATCTTGGACTGTCTCCAGAACTGTGAGAAAATAAGTTTCTATTATTTAGCTCCCAGTGTGTGCTATTTTATATGGTCACCCTAGTTCACTAGTATAATAGTTAAGGGTAGATTTAAATGTACAGAAACTTGTTTTTGTTGTTTGGCTAGTAACCACTTAAATAATAACATTAACAATATTGTGCATTTAACTGTTTTAGATCCCAGGACTCAGGAACTGTTTTAAAGCAATTCAACTTCTTCATATCTGACAGTGTATGAGGTAATTTGAATTTATAATATCTAAATGCAAAATGATACATATAATTTTGAAGGAAGAAAGAAAGTTTATAGGCCCTGTATTTATTTGGTGTGTGTATTTGTCTGATTTTAATGAAGGAACAAAATAATCTTTGATTACTTGAAAGAAGTTACTTTAAAATGAGAGACACACAGAAAAAAACATAGAAGGTAATGTATGTTTACTTTTCAGAAACAGTTTCATGGAAACAGGAGGTCTTCAGGAAGCTCTGTCAAAATATGAGGCAAAAGAAATGAGGATGATTCACAAGCAACCACTAGGCATGAAACTTACTGAAGAAAAATAAAATAATTTATTTGTACTCATTAGAAATTTCAACATGAAACAAAAATAAAATATTGAAATAAAAAGATAAATTTCACATAGAAGCCTTAGAAAGTTCCTTGTTTGAACTTCTTTTGGATTGCAATCACTTAGAATAAAACTTAGTCCATTAACATGGACATCCTTTAGTTGAAGTAGTCTACAACCATCAAAACTACAGGATCTGTGTAGTATGATTAAAAGAACCATCTAGCTATTAGAACTTTTAAATATATTCTTTTTAACTTGAACTTGACAGGCTGTACTTTCTCAAGGCCTAGACTGCTCTCACTGCAAGCAGATCTGCTTATCATTATTTGGTAGGGCTTTTATCAATGAGAAATGAGTGAATGGCTTGTGTAGTGCTTGAGACTTCCTCTAGAAAGTGTCAGGGTACACTCAAGGAATTATACTTAAAAACTCAATTATAAGTGTCCCATGATGAAGCGAGGTTCATGCTGTTTGCATTCACCCATCGTAGTGAAACAACATGAGAACAAAAAAACCCACATTGGATAGTGAGAGTAGCCAAACTAAATGTGGACGTATGTGTGCTAATACCATAAAAAATGAAGTCTGGCTGCAGTTACCCCGCTGTTGCTGCTCGTATCCCACGAGAGAGCATGTCTGCCTATATTTTCACCTATCCTGACTATCTCCTGCTCTTGCTCAGTCTCTTGTGGTTCTTTGTTCCCCATGGACTGTAGCCCACCAGGTTCCTCTGCCCAAGGTATGCCCTCCTCCAGGGGAGCTTCTCCAGCCAGGGATGGAATCTGCATCTCTCGCCTCTCCTTCATTTGGCAGGTAGAATCTTTACCACTAGTGTCACCTGGCAATGTAATTGATCACAATTGCTTAATTATTATTTTCTACTTCTTAGTTATTCCAGTTTTCTTTCTCCCTTCCTTGCTTTTTCCTCCTCTCCATCCATTCTTGTTGTTCTTCCCTTCTTTCTTTCTCTTTCTTCCTTTCCCAGAAGAACTGAGTTACTATATTCCATTCTAAAAAGACTTAATATGTTCAGTAACATCATCACATACCTCAAGAACCATGTTTTTAGAAACTGAAAATGTTTAATAACTCATATTGTATCTTTAATGCATTCAATAAAATTCTAAATAAGCTCACCCCAGGTAAAGCACACTAAAAAGAAAAGTGTTTAGAATTTGCTGAGCAGTAATAAATTTAAACATATCTGATAGTCTATCTGACAATTTATGCTATATCAGCTACAGGATAGAAAGTGCTTTTGTATCCAATTTAAAAACATGAATGCTCTTCTTTTTACCCTAGAGCTTAAAGTCAATTTACAGAAGTAGGTCAGTATGAAGTATAGCCACAATAAACTGTTGTTTTACTCCCCTTTTGTAGCGAAAATTAGGAAAACACTGCAATGCTGTTGAGTTATAAAATATGTTAGCAATAAAGAAGTATAAGCTATCAAGTTTATGTAATTTCTACTGTTACCATCATTATTCAGAGATGTCTTTAAGGTCTTTTGTATATTTGAAGTAATTTATTTTGAAAAAATATGTCAAAATTAGAAGAACATATTTTTTTCACACTCCTCCTTATGGACAAAATCATCCTTCATAAAACAAAATATAAGAAATTTATTTGACTTGTTTTATTTCAGGGAATATTTGAAAATAATTTTATTTCAAAAAATTTTTTTGACCAGTGGATATGCTGGGACAATATACTTTGTTCTCTTTAAAAATGCTTATCTACTTTTTTTACCTCATCAGATTGCAACCAATTGTATGGAGTAAATCCATGCTAAGTAAGAAAATTTACAGGAATAAAATCACCATTACAGTTCCCATATACAATTGTTCAAATACCAAAAATCAAACCTTAGTTATTGATATTTTTGCCTAGTGTACAATAATTTTCCTATTCTAAATGCTAACAATTGCAATGAAATATATTACAGACAAACATTTTTTTAATCGCCTGAAGTTTCTGGAGTTATAATTAGTGGAAATGTCACAAAACATAAAACTATAAAGCAATCTTATAAGTGTAATTGTTTTAAAATTATTAAAGTGTCCTTCAAATGACTGAACAAGAGACACATTAATGTTCTATACATGTGTTTCTAATTATCATATAAAAACATTTTTGAACATTTACCAACAAATTCATGAAGAATAATTGGATACTTTGTATATCACCTGATTTTTTCAAAATTATCCAAAAATAAATGGAACTCTATTGATTTTATTTTGCAAATTTGTTATTTCAGAATTTATTTCTGAGTTTCCCCAGAGAATTAAATTATTTGACAGAGATTTTCAAGTTTATCAAATAGGATCGATGTGAAAAACACATACTCTAAAGAATCCCACAACTCTCTGAAGAGCTATGAAGAATGATCCAGTGCAATGGTATAAAATTTCACACCATTTTAAAGAGAAAGAAACATTTGTAGGCTTAAAGCAATTTCTAACTACCCCCCAAATTTTCAAGTTCATCAACAATAGTCAAGACAGTCAAGACAGTACACACAATCAGAAATGAGACAGCTCTTCCTGCAACAGTCAACAGAGAACCTCTCAGGAAAAACAGTATGGAGGTTCTTCATAAAGTTAAAACTAGAGCTACAATATCGTGCAGCAATTCCACATCTAATTACACATCCAAAGAAAATGAAATAATGATCTCAAAGAGATATCTGCACTCCATGTTCACTGAGTCATTACTTATAATAGTTATCATATGGAAACAGTAGGATTGCCTGACAATGGATGAATGAAGAAAATGAAAATGTGATGTCAAAATGTGCTACTTAACCTTACCAAGGGAGTAATTTTGCAGTATACAAATATCAAATAATTACATTATATACCTTAAACTTATACAGTGTTATATGTCAATTATATCTCAATAATGCTAAAAAGAGAGAAAATAAACTTGCTATAAAAAGAAAAAATTACAAGAATGCTATAAGAAATGCTTGTGTACACTAAAACCAACTTCACCAATTGGTTATACTTTGCCCCATTTATTTTTTTTCCCTCTCTCTCTTACAAGCACACATGCAGGCCATTTTCAGTTTTTATGGTGTGATAGCCACAAATTTCAGTTACTATGGCTTCTTTACATAAAACCAATCCTCCATGCTCATGTTCTATGATCTATATGTTTGTGTTCTCCCAAATGCATATACTGAAGCCCTAACCACCATGGAACTCTAACTACCACAATGATGATATCTAGAGATGAGATTTTTGGGAGGTCATTATAGTCATGAGAATGGAGCCCCTCAAGATGGGATTGGTGCCCTTATAAGAAAAGACATGAGAAAGATGACCTCTCTCTACCGTGTGAGGATTCAGTAAGGAGGCAGCTGTCTGCAAACCAGAAAAAGGGCCTTAACCAGATACCGAGTCTGCAGGAAACTTGATCTTGTTCTTCTCAGCCTCTAGAACTGTGAGAAATAAACGCTTATTGTTTTAGCATTTAAGTTTAGGGTATTTGTTCATTTGTTTAGCATTTCATTTTAGAGTCTTTGTCTAACTGACTAAGACATCTGGATTCAGATTTCAGTTACAATGGAATATTAATTAGAAATAACTGTGGAAAGCACTAGGTTTTCATTACATAATAACTATTTGTTATTTACTAACAAATGTGTATCATAATCAGTGACCAATCAGTCTGCTTCTTTCAAAGTTTGCTAGTGATTGATTACTACACAGCTTTTATATAGTTCATAAAAAGACAGTAAAGTTTGCAATTATGTTGCTTCCTGGGTTACCAGTAATAAGCCAACATGACATTTTCAGAAGTGGATAATCAAAAGAAGTAGTTAGCCAACAGCTATGAAAGTCCAACAAAGAAATAATAAAAGTTTGAATATGGAATCTGATATGCTTAGAAGGTAAATGTCTAGGGGGAATGTTGACAAGGCTACTGTGTGACTCAATATGTAGCCAGAGGGATTGAGTGAAGTCAAACTTATCAACATAAATTTAAAAGGTGACTGTATTTAAAAAGAAATATTCTAGAGAAAGTGACACTGCCAAGTAATTTCACATTAGAATAAGTCTTGGAAATACTTCCTAACACAAAAAAATTTCACAATACAAAAGACAATTGTTGGGCTTCCCTGGTGGTCCACTGGGTAAGGACACCGCCTTGCAGTGCAAGGGGCGCCGGTTTGATCCCTGGCCTGGGAAGATCCCACGTGCCACGGAGTGGCTGGACTGATGTGCCCAATTACCAAGCCAGAGCTCTGGAGTGCATGCACCCAGAGCCGGTGCTCTGTGACAACAGAGGCCACTGCGATGGGAAGCTCACATGGGCCAAAGAACAATGACGGATGAAAATAGATAAATGAAAGACCAATAGAAGTGACCCACCCACGCCCCTCCCTCCCCACCCCCCAAAAAATAAATAAATAAATAAATATTTAAAAGACAATCATTGGCAGATGAACATTTCAAAAGGGGCATGAAATTTCTTGGGCTTCCCAGGAGGCTCAGTGGGTAAATAATCCACCTGCAATACAGGACGCACAGGATAGATAGGTTTGATCCCTGGGCTGGGAAAATCCCCTGGAGGAGGGCATGGTAACACACTCAAGTTTTCTTGCCTGGAGAATCCTATGGACAGTGGAACCTGGTGGGCTATAGTCCATGGGATCAGAAAGAGTTCGGCAAGACTGAGCAACTAACACAGACACACACACACATACACACACACAGTTTAGTTTCAGCTTCAGTCATTTTTATGATCTTAATATGTTTATGTATGTATACATATAATATACATACAACTGTGATATGCTAAGCTAGCTTGCAAGCAGGGTAAAATCTCAGACTCCCAACATTTCTTGAGAGTTTAAGTGATGAAGATGAGATGTGATATACAAGATTTCTGGACTAAAGTAGATGAAGATCTCATAAGCCAATCAGCATTATTTGCGAGGAGTCAATCTAATCAACAATGAAAATAATAATCAAACTGTACAGGTTTCCAAACAACGCATTTTTTTAACTTTATTGCTTACTAGTGAGGAGGTGCCTGAAGGCTGAGTCCTAGGAAAAGTTCAGAAGTAGCCTACCTGGTGTTGCTCACTCTTTTCTGGGCAAAGGGCCTTGCTTGTCAGTCCAGCAGTCAACATTAGTTTGCTCCACTGTAATCATTAGTACTCAGATTTGTCGGCAGAGGGTTGCAATGTTTTTCAGATAACAAAGGTGCATATTTACATTGTATGTAAGAGAAGGATGAGTGACAACTGCTATAGGCAGAAGCCAAAAGAACGGTTAGAAAATGTCTGATTCAATAAAGAGATAACATAGCCAACATATGAAAGCCAAACAAACAATGTCAATAACTGGTCAGCTTTACAGTGTAGCCATTCCTACAGACTATCGTGCCAACATTAGATCCACTGGGGCATGACAATGAAGTATCTCCTTGGTTTTTAGATTTCTTCAGTGATTCCTGGCTCCTATGAGAGAGCTTTGGCTCTCTATGGGAAAACAGATCAAAATCAAAAACCAAACAAGCAGACAAAAATTCCTGTGGTAAACCAAGCATAAAACATTGACTTGAATTTGAGCTCTTATTTCCCACTTTTTTTTTTTTAATGCTGATTCAGATAACCGACTGGAGAAGTTAATTCAAAAAGATCTATATAAATCTTTCAGTCAGTCTTGCCCCCCTGGAAAATAACCTTAGCACTTACATTAAGCCAGGCCCCAAAGCGGCAGATGTGTCCAGATTAAAATGAATTATTTGAAGCATTTTTCTTCCATACAAGTCAAGGTTGACTCAGATAAAGGGTTCAGACCTCATAGTCCTACCCAGAAAACAAAGCCACTAAGGCTGTTGAGCCAAAGGGCTGAAATGAAAGATGACATCAGAGATGATATAGAACACTGGATAGGCTGAAAGTATTAGAAGCTCATTTTGAGTCATAAGACATTGCCAGGGAACTTGCAGCGAAAAATAAAGGTGAAGCTTTATTTTAATGGTGTGGTGCTCCACCCTTCATCTGTGTCCCAGGTCCCAGCCCTATGGCTTTCTCCTCCAGCCACAGTTGTTTGAGGAGAAGGAAAATTGGAAGTCTCCATATTGGAGCGAAACTGCAAGCCATATTTACCCTTTTGAAAATGTCCTTGGGAGCAGTGCCTGAAGGCTGAGTCCTAGGAAAAGTTCAGAAGTAGCCTACCTGGTGTTGCTCACTCTTTTCTGGGCAAAGGGCCTTGCTTGTCAGTCCAGCAGTCAACATTAGTTTGCTCCACTGTAATCATTAGTACTCAGATTTGTCGGCAGAGGGTTGCAATGTTTTTCAGATAACAAAGGTGCATATTTACATTGTATGTAAGAGAAGGATGAGTGACAACTGCTATAGGCAGAAGCCAAAAGAACGGTTAGAAAATGTCTGATTCAATAAAGAGATAACATAGCCAACATATGAAAGCCAAACAAACAATGTCAATAACTGGTCAGCTTTACAGTGTAGCCATTCCTACAGACTATCGTGCCAACATTAGATCCACTGGGGCATGACAATGAAGTATCTCCTTGGTTTTTAGATTTCTTCAGTGATTCCTGGCTCCTATGAGAGAGCTTTGGCTCTCTATGGGAAAACAGATCAAAATCAAAAACCAAACAAGCAGACAAAAATTCCTGTGGTAAACCAAGCATAAAACATTGACTTGAATTTGAGCTCTTATTTCCCACTTTTTTTTTTTTTAATGCTGATTCAGATAACCGACTGGAGAAGTTAATTCAAAAAGATCTATATAAATCTTTCAGTCAGTCTTGCCCCCCTGGAAAATAACCTTAGCACTTACATTAAGCCAGGCCCCAAAGCGGCAGATGTGTCCAGATTAAAATGAATTATTTGAAGCATTTTTCTTCCATACAAGTCAAGGTTGACTCAGATAAAGGGTTCAGACCTCATAGTCCTACCCAGAAAACAAAGCCACTAAGGCTGTTGAGCCAAAGGGCTGAAATGAAAGATGACATCAGAGATGATATAGAACACTGGATAGGCTGAAAGTATTAGAAGCTCATTTTGAGTCATAAGACATTGCCAGGGAACTTGCAGCGAAAAATAAAGGTGAAGCTTTATTTTAATGGTGTGGTGCTCCACCCTTCATCTGTGTCCCAGGTCCCAGCCCTATGGCTTTCTCCTCCAGCCACAGTTGTTTGAGGAGAAGGAAAATTGGAAGTCTCCATATTGGAGCGAAACTGCAAGCCATATTTACCCTTTTGAAAATGTCCAGAAACTTTGGGGAAGCAGTGAATTTACAACTCATTGCTCTGCTTGTAAAACTGAGTTACTATCCTATACAGACACTGTAGAAGGTGAAGGTGTCAGATTCATTAATAGAATTCAAGTAGAATTTACATATACAGAGGAAACAGGTGGCTAATCTGGGTTTGTAGGTGAGACTCTTTGGATCAAATAAGCATACTGATGTTTTTCTGCATCTGAATTAACAGTATTTATTGTCCCCTCCCACAAGTGCCAGGGAAGTGTCTCCCAATTATGAACAATTGCATATAGAGCAGAGTCACTGGGACAGGAAAATCTCTACCTAAAATTTGCCAAACCCTAACGACACCTCTGAGTTTCTGTGGGGCTCTGAATTGAAAGAGGACTGTTTTAAGCATAAAGAAGCTTAAGCACATGTTTACAGTTTGGAGCTAAGATGGCGCCTACAGGGAGGGGTGTAGGAGTGAAAAGAAGCTTAAGCACATTGTTTCAGCTTGCAGCTAAGATGGCGCCTGTAGGAAGGGACATGGAAATGAAGGGAAGCTTAAGTGCATTGTTTAAAGAAGTTTAAGTACATGCTTGCAGCTAAGATGGCGCCTACAGGAAGAGGCAGGGCGTGATCTAAATTGTTAATTGATGGTCAAAATTTCTGATTGGTTCCCCTGGCTGCCGCGCTCGTGAATGATTGCTTGGTCTTTAGCTTGATTGGTGTAATCTATAGGAAGTCCCGTGCAAAACCCCCTTCACTTGCCTATAAAAGCTGTGGATCTTCATTAATAAAGCGGAACTACTTCGATGGAACCCCTGTCGCGTCTGATTGTCCCTTGCCTTCAGCCGAGGGGCTGCGGGGCGGACAGTTCAAGATTTGCCTCTCTCCGAGATCTCCCGGTTCTGCCGGAGTAATCCTGCTGCCTTCCCTTTCTGCGGAAGGTCCCGCAGAAGCTGGCGCCCAACGTGGGGCTCGACTGCGAGAAAGTAGAAGGCAGCATCACCGTGCGGGTTTGAAAGAGAACCGATGAAGCGGCCGATGGGCCTCAGCGGCGCCTCCCTCTAGAGGGCATCTTCTCGGAGTAATCCGGTTTCAAGGTGAATCTCCCCTTTATCGCGCCACTCCCGAGAGGGTGGGGGGTTTTGGGTAGTCACAAAATACTGAGCGCTGCTTTCCTTTGTTTTCCTTCTTTACTTTAATTCCTACTTTCTTGTTCTCTCTGATTCGAGACTTCCAGCGAACAGGTGGACAGTCTAAAAAGCAACTGACGGGGTCTGGCCAGGGTACTCTCTGGCGACTTCAGAAGGCATAAAAAATTAAGGTTTAGGTGACCAAAAACTGATGTTTTCTGCATCTGAATTAACAGTATTTATTGTCCCCTCCCACAAGTGCCAGGGAAGTGTCTCCCAATTATGAACAATTGCATATAGAGCAGAGTCACTGGGACAGGAAAATCTCTACCTAAAATTTGCCAAACCCTAACGACACCTCTGAGTTTCTGTGGGGCTCTGAATTGAAAGAGGACTGTTTTAAGCATAAAGAAGCTTAAGCACATGTTTACAGTTTGGAGCTAAGATGGCGCCTACAGGGAGGGGTGTAGGAGTGAAAAGAAGCTTAAGCACATTGTTTCAGCTTGCAGCTAAGATGGCGCCTGTAGGAAGGGACATGGAAATGAAGGGAAGCTTAAGTGCATTGTTTAAAGAAGTTTAAGTACATGCTTGCAGCTAAGATGGCGCCTACAGGAAGAGGCAGGGCGTGATCTAAATTGTTAATTGATGGTCAAAATTTCTGATTGGTTCCCCTGGCTGCCGCGCTCGTGAATGATTGCTTGGTCTTTAGCTTGATTGGTGTAATCTATAGGAAGTCCCGTGCAAAACCCCCTTCACTTGCCTATAAAAGCTGTGGATCTTCATTAATAAAGCGGAACTACTTCGATGGAACCCCTGTCGCGTCTGATTGTCCCTTGCCTTCAGCCGAGGGGCTGCGGGGCGGACAGTTCAAGATTTGCCTCTCTCCGAGATCTCCCGGTTCCGCCGGGAGTAATCCCTGCTGCCTTCCCTTTCTGCGGAAGGTCCCCGCAGAAGCTGGCGCCCAACGTGGGGCTCGACTGCGAGAAAGTAGAAGGCAGCATCACCGTGCGGGTTTGAAAGAGAACCGATGAAGCGGCCGATGGGCCTCAGCGCGGCGCCTCCCTCTAGAGGGGCATCTTCTCGGAGTAATCCGGATTTCAAGGTGAATCTCCCCCTTTATCGCGCCACTCCCGAGAGGGTGGGGGTTTAGGGTAGTCACAAAAATACTGAGCGCTGCTTTCCTTTGTTTTTCCTTCTTTACTTTAATTCCTACTTTCTTGTTCTCTCTGATTCGAGACTTCCAGCGAACAGGTGGACAGTCTAAAAAGCAACTGACGGGGTCTGGCCAGGGTACTCTCTGGCGACTTCAGAAGGCTTTAAGACAGTCCGCCCTAGTAGCGGCAGCCCGACTGGGTGGAAGTCTCACTTTTCTATATTTCAAATTGAGGACACGGTCTAAAACCTCTCCCGTGCGGGCACGGGTCAGGCATTTAAAAGCCATTAGGGCGCCTGCCGCTTGAAGACTCCGTGACAGGATAAGGGGTCACGGAACGGGGCCCGAGTCTCTTAGAGCGCCCGCCCCCAGCAAGACAATGTCCATGCAACCATTAGGGACTCCTTCACAGTTTCACAAGCACGACATAAGCCCAACTTCCCGGCCGCCACCACTCTCGTTAGGATTTTTGGTGGTTGTCCTCAGTTGTCTTTTTTTTCTGCTCTTTTTCAACAATATGGGAAACTATATCCAAGCTCTTAACAGAGCCTGGGACTCGTTTATAACTGAAGACGAAATTAGCTATGATGAGCGTTTTCCCAATCACTCGGGGTCAAGACCTCAAGGCACAGGACTGCACTCCACACCCCCTCCCCCCTTTAAAGCGATCACAGAGGCTCCACAAGGAGGGAATGCACTGGGGACCTATCCTGAAGACCCTGGGGGGCCCTCAGCGCCCTTCACGGGCCCAACCCAAGCTTTTCCTGTAAACGTTAACCCGGGGGGAAACAGACCAGACGCCTGGTATCCGTGGGAGGCTAATGACCTAAAGGAACTTAAAAGGCGGTAGCCGAGGACGCCCAAACTCCCCATGGGCAGAAACCATACTCCAAGGGCTAGCCCACCAACCTTGTACCACCCAAGACTGGAAGATGCTATGTAAGGCAGTACTTCCAGTAACATTTATATCAAATGGTGTGCCTTTCAAAGAGGAATGCCATGCTCAAGCAGAGGAACCAGGCTGCCAATCCTGCCATTCCAATAACTTTCGAATGCTAGAGGGCATCTTCTCGGAGTAATCCGGTCAAGGTGAATCTCCCCTTTATCGCGCCACTCCCGAGAGGGTGGGGTTTAGGGTAGTCACAAAATACTGAGCGCTGCTTTCCTTTGTTTTTCCTTCTTTACTTTAATTCCTACTTTCTTGTTCTCTCTGATTCGAGACTTCCAGCGAACAGGTGGACAGTCTAAAAAGCAACTGACGGGGTCTGGCCAGGGTACTCTCTGGCGACTTCAGAAGGCTTTAAGACAGTCCGCCCTAGTAGCGGCAGCCCGACTGGGTGGAAGTCTCACTTTTCTATATTTCAAATTGAGGACACGGTCTAAAACCTCTCCCGTGCGGGCACGGGTCAGGCATTTAAAAGCCATTAGGGCGCCTGCCGCTTGAAGACTCCCGTGACAGGATAAGGGGGTCACGGAACGGGCCAGAGTCTCTTAGAGCGCCCGCCCCCAGCAAGACAATGTCCATGCAACCATTAGGGACTCCTTCACAGTTTCACAAGCACGACATAAGCCCAACTTCCCGGCCGCCACCACTCTCGTTAGGATTTTTGGTGGTTGTCCTCAGTTGTCTTTTTTTTCTGCTCTTTTTCAACAATATGGGAAACTATATCCAAGCTCTTAACAGAGCCTGGGACTCGTTTATAACTGAAGACGAAATTAGCTATGATGAGCGTTTTCCCAATCACTCGGGGTCAAGACCTCAAGGCACAGGACTGCACTCCACACCCCCTCCCCCCTTTAAAGCGATCACAGAGGCTCCACAAGGAGGGAATGCACTGGGGACCTATCCTGAAGACCCTGGGGGGCCCTCAGCGCCCTTCACGGGCCCAACCCAAGCTTTTCCTGTAAACGTTAACCCGGGGGGAAACAGACCAGACGCCTGGTATCCGTGGGAGGCTAATGACCTAAAGGAACTTAAAAAGGCGGTAGCCGAGGACGGCCCAAACTCCCCATGGGCAGAAACCATACTCCAAGGGCTAGCCCACCAACCTTGTACCACCCAAGACTGGAAGATGCTATGTAAGGCAGTACTTCCCAGTAACATTTATATCAAATGGTGTGCCTTTTTCAAAGAGGAATGCCATGCTCAAGCAGAGAGGAACCAGGCTGCCAATCCTGCCATTCCAATAACTTTCGGAATGCTATCGGGAACGGCAGATCGATGGAGCACTGGTATTCAGCAGGCCGCCATCCCTGCCCCTTATCAAGACCAAGTATGGTCTATATGTCTGGCTGCCTGGAAAAAACTTGCTGAAGGCCCTACTGAACCCCCCATATCAGGTGTAACACAAAAGAATGGCGAAGACCTTGCCACTTTTGTAGATCGTGTAGAAAAGAGCCTCCAGAGAAAGTTCCCTCCAGGGCCTTTAAGAGATCAGTTCCTCAAAATGTTAGTTTGGGAGGGAATGAATACAGACCATAAATTGGCTTGCGCAGGACAAAAAGATTGTTCCATTGAGCGATGGATTGTGTGCTCTAAAGATATAGGCACACAAAGCCACCAAGCCCGCTCTATCACCAGTGCCCTTCAGGCTCAAACTGAGGCTCTCTCTGAGACAATGACTAAAGCTTTATCCACTGTAATAGCTACAGGTAGGGCCTCATCCCAGGGGTCCGCCGCATCACCCTAATCAGGCCACTGCTTTAACTGCGGCCAACCGGGACACTTTGAGAGTGCCCCCAAGAAGATAGGAAAATATCCCACCAAAACACCCCCTAAAGGAAATCAGGGTGGGGCAAGACTCTGTGCTCAGAGAAATCCAGAGAAACAGGTCTTTAGATAGGTAAATAACTTTTAGAAAGAGCTTTTATTATCTCAATCCCTGCATCTCCTCACAACTAAAAAAGTGCTAAAATCCTTCATGAAGATATCACATCCTCAGGTAGGGCACAAGCTATTTGTAAAACAAAAGCCTTTAAAAAAAAACCCATTTCTTTGACATTTAAATTTCCCTCACACTGAAACCCTTGTGTTGACTTTCTTCCCCTAACTCTTTGGAGGGGTCTCTGGGAGCTATCTGGGATGCTGCCGCCGTGGCTACAGTCCTAATTATACCTCAAATAAAACTTAACCCACAGATCCCCATCAAAGATTTAAAGAAAATTGTGCATACTTGTAAGTCTTGCCTCCCTCACTTACAAGTTCCTCCCTTACAATCTCCGGGAGTAAACCCTTGGGGACTGAGGCCTAATATGTTGTGGCAGACAGATGTCACCCACTTTTCTCCCTTTGGAAAACTCAAATACATCTTTGTATCCATTGATACTTATTCCCATGCCTGCTGGGCTACAGCCCACTCAGGAGAAAAAGCAAAACATGCCGAGAGTCATTTCTTGCAATGCTTTGCAACTCTCGGTCTACCTTATCAGATAAAAACAGACAATGGTCCCTGCTTTGTTAGCAAAAATTTACAAAACTTTTTTCAACTATGGCACATCCGCCACACCACAGGGATCCCATACAACCCTCAAGGACAGGCCATAATTGAACGTCATCATCAAAACTTAAAGGCCCAATTACAAAAACAAAAAGGGGGAATAAGCCCTCACCAGCAACTTGGAATGGCACTCTTTACCCTAAACATTTTAAATTGTTCAAAGAAAGAACTGATGGCACCCTTTCAAAAACACTGGTCCAGCCAAGAAATAAAACCTGAAATACAAGTGAGATGGAAGGACCCCATCACTGGCCAGTGGAAGGGGCCTGATCCACTCCTTACTATGGGGAGAGGATTTGGGTACATATTCCCCATTGGGGAACCCAGCCCTATATGGGTACCGGCGAGAAATCTTAAATTTATGCCACAAAACAAAGATCAAACCTTAGAATCTGCTGCAGATAACAAATGACCATATATCAGGCCCAAGAACAGAAAGTTCTTGAGGCATCTCTCTCTCTCTTTCTCTCCTTAATAGGTACAACAGTAACAGCATCCGTGCTCAGAGCTCAACAAATGCACACCATCACGGCAGTAAACAACATCCACCGCCTCTGCCCAGGGACTTCAGACCAGCCTCCACCAACTTGAACACCTGAGGACTGCCATAACAGGACTCCAGCAACAGCTTGATCTACATGCCAGAGCTATCGAGATATTAAGCATTCTGGCACGCTTGGACTGTGACGTGAGATATCCCCGCTTTTGCCTGACAAAAGGGGGTTAATGACTTTTGGCTATGGATACAAAGCCCTCTCACCTGGTTTAAAAATGTTTTCTATCTGCTTGTTCTTGCTGTCTTGCTAGCTATACTGTTTAAGGTCAGGGGCGTTATGGGTCACAGTAGACAGTTACAACAAAATAATTATGCTTGTTCAGGTCCTAGAAAAAGAGCCTTACATTGGGCACCCACAAACCCCCTGGGTCGATATGGCCCCTCAAGCAATCACTTGAGACATATAATGAGGCCTTTGAATGAAAAACGCTCTAAAACTCCGTCCAGCCCCCACGAGATGGCTGGTTAGCCAGTGACGGGTAAGAGGACATCACTGCAGAGCAGGCCTAAGACAGGAGGGCCGCCGCAGCTGCTGCCTGATCCCATGACGGGCTCTGCCTGAATAGTGCTCTGTCCCGACCTAAGACAGGCACAGCCGCAGGGGAAAGCGGACGAGGCTAGAGGCTGGCCACCTCTTAGCTCTATGCGTTGCATCAACAAAAGTCTCTTAATTTTAAAATAAAAGAGGGGCAGATGTGGGGCTCTGAATTGAAAGAGGACTGTTTTAAGCATAAAGAAGCTTAAGCACATGTTTACAGTTTGGAGCTAAGATGGCGCCTACAGGGAGGGGTGTAGGAGTGAAAAGAAGCTTAAGCACATTGTTTCAGCTTGCAGCTAAGATGGCGCCTGTAGGAAGGGACATGGAAATGAAGGGAAGCTTAAGTGCATTGTTTAAAGAAGTTTAAGCACATGTTTGCAGCTAAGATGGCGCCTACAGGAAGAGGCAGGGCGTGATCTAAATTGTTAATTGATGGTCAAAATTTCTGATTGGTTCCCCTGGCTGCCGCGCTCGTGAATGATTGCTTGGTCTTTAGCTTGATTGGTGTAATCTATAGGAAGTCCCGTGCAAAACCCCCTTCACTTGCCTATAAAAGCTGTGGATCTTCATTAATAAAGCGGAACTACTTCGATAGAACCCCTGTCGCATCTGATTGTCCCTTGCCTTCAGCCGAGGGGCTGCGGGGCGGACAGTTCAAGATTTGCCTCTCTCCGAGTTCTCCCGGTTCCGCCGAGAGTAATACCTGCTGCCTTCCCTTTCTGCGGAAGGTCCCCGCAAGTTTCAAACTTCTGTGGATAATGATTTCGTCAAAGTCTCAGGGTTTTTGATATTTGCCTGGAGGAGGAAATGGCTACCCACTCCAGTATTCTTGCCTGGAGAATGCCATGGAGGGAGAAACCTTGATGGCTGAAGTTCATGGAGTCACAAAGAGTCAGACAGGACTGAGCATGTATGCACTTCATATATGCAAAACTCCTCTAAACATATGAAAAATTATGGATGTCCATAGAAAAATATTTTGAATATTGCCCAAGATAAATTGCACTGGGTGAAATTGTCAAGGAAGACTTCATCTAACCGTCCAGCCCCCACGAGATGGCTGGTTAGCCAGTGACGGGTAAGAGGACATAAGACAGGAGGGGCCCCCAGCTGCTGCCTGATCCCATGACGGGCTCTGCCTGAATAGTGCTCTGTCCCGACCTAAGACAGGCACAGCCGCAGGGGAAGCGGACGAGGCTAGAGGCTGGCCACCTCTTAGCTCTGTCGTTGCATCAACAAAAGTCTCTTAATTTTAAAATAAAGAGGGGCAGATGTGGGGCTCTGAATTGAAAGAGGACTGTTTTAAGCATAAAAAGCTTAAGCACATGTTTACAGTTTGGAGCTAAGATGGCGCCTACAGGGAGGGTGTAGGAGTGAAAAGAAGCTTAAGCACATTGTTTCAGCTTGCAGCTAAGATGGCGCCTGTAGGAAGGGACATGGAAATGAAGGGAAGCTTAAGTGCATTGTTTAAAGAAGTTTAAGCACATGTTTGCAGCTAAGATGGCGCCTACAGGAAGAGGCAGGCGTGATCTAAATTGTTAATTGATGGTCAAAATTTCTGATTGGTTCCCCTGGCTGCAGCTCGTGAATGATTGCTTGGTCTTTAGCTTGATTGGTGTAATCTATAGGAAGTCCCGTGCAAAACCCCCTTCACTTGCCTATAAAAGCTGTGGATCTTCATTAATAAAGCGGAACTACTTCGATAGAACCCCTGTCGCATCTGATTGTCCCTTGCCTTCAGCCGAGGGGCTGCGGGGCGGACAGTTCAAGATTTGCCTCTCTCCGAGTTCTCCCGGTTCCGCCGAGAGTAATACCTGCTGCCTTCCCTTTCTGCGGAAGGTCCCCGCAAGTTTCAAACTTCTGTGGATAATGATTTCGTCAAAGTCTCAGGGTTTTTGATATTTGCCTGGAGGAGGAAATGGCTACCCACTCCAGTATTCTTGCCTGGAGAATGCCATGGAGGGAGAAACCTTGATGGCTGAAGTTCATGGAGTCACAAAAGAGTCAGACAGGACTGAGCATGTATGCACTTCATATATGCAAAACTCCTCTAAACATATGAAAAATTATGGATGTCCATAGAAAAATATTTTGAATATTGCCCAAGATAAATTGCACTGGGTGAAATTGTCAAGGAAGACTTCATCTAGGACCATGCGGTAGAGAAGAGCCTACTCTAACTCCAGTGACACCAAGGAGTGGGGAGTCTTAGCACCTGAGATGAGAGAAAGCCTTAGGCCACCTATGTTTGCTGATTGGCCTTCCACAAAGGAAAATTTAACTTTCCCATATCCTCAGGACAGGAGGCACAAGATGTACCCACAAAATTAGGTTTCTACCATCCCACAGAGATCAAGAGATAGGAATACTACTTTCTTTGATGGATTATATTTCAAAAGGATGGTTCCCAGGTCCTTGAGAAAGACATTCTCTGGGTCATAAAACTGTCGAGAGACTTTTAAGGGGATTTATGCACATTTCAAAAGGTACAGAGAATTTGTAGTCACAAGCTTTCTAAAATAAATGCCCTAAGAAAAGAGAGGTGGTAGTACTACAGTTAAGAATAAATCTGTCTAAAGTCAGGCTGAGGGAACTCATAAGGCCACTGTGATAGAAATATATTGATTTTATAATATGTGTAACAGAAAACCCACATTATCTATTGTTCTCTTTCAAAAAATAAAGAAAATATCTGTGTGTCTATGCCCTATTTATGTGAAATGAAGAAACAATAAGAAGGGAATTTCATCTACTTAAAAGAGTTTGCAGCTATAACCAGGCTTGGTTTTAATTAAGGACCATCTGTATTTGGAATACAAGCCCATTGGAAACTTAACTGCTGTAACCATGGAACAGATACTCTGAAAGTTTTGAATCCTTTAAGAGCAATAAAACCTCATTTTTGTCGGTCAGTGAGCTGACAGATCAGAATACAGAAATTTTAAAGCCATTTTATGTAGTTGAGAGTACATTTAATGCCAACTCGTAATGACTATGGCTTTCCTTTTGTAGTATTTTGGCTTTGAAAATGGATATTCTTAATGCCGTGAGTTCTCCAGAGCCTCAACTGCTCCATTCTGTGCACTTATAATTCTGAATAAAGTGTTTCTTCTTAATGGCCAATTAGGTCTATTATCTATTGAACCCAAGGGTAGGCAAGGGACAAGCCTGTAGTTTAATTCCTACTAAACCTTTTACTAGATCTGTAAACAAAATTTCTTCAATTAATTGAGCTTTCTGTTTTTATCTCTTGCTGATAAAAGTGCTAAAAGACAGAGACTTGAGTGAAAAAGTGAGCAGAAAAAGCATAGCAGAATAAATGCAGAAATAAAATTTATTTAAAATACCTATATTTAAAAATCTAAACTTTGCAGGTTTATCTACTCATCAGTAAGTAGAGCTTCAGTCTTATTTAATGTACTAGCTTTTGATTTCACAGAATAATTGTTAAAATATAAAGTTACTTATATTTTCATTTCTATCTACTTATATTCTAATATCCCCCAAGTCTTCCAGTCTCTATTTGAAATACTTTTATTTATCTTTGATATCATATAAAATTGAATGATATTTTTAAAGTAAATTTTCAAATAAATTTTCTATTCGTTTTGCCTTTGTCTCTTGAGCAAATTTGTTTACTCACCCTATAAAATATTACAACTTTCCAATCTGTACAATATTCTTTGTAATATGAGTATACCAGAAGATACAGTGAGAAAAGTATTCTTGTATTATTGTTAAGAACAAGAAACAGAAGAGGGGAAAAAAAAAAAAACTCAAAGGAATTGCTGCCTCAGCACTTTGTATCCCTTTTGTAAATTCACTGGTCTCCCTGAGAAACTCAGTTTTCTCATCTGTAAAATGGTAAAAACATTAACACCTGTTGTATGGAGCCATTGTGAAGAATATAGTTGCTAATTTGGAATATTTGTTACAGAGTCTAAATCATAGTAAATGGTCAGAAAGTTAGCTATTATAACAAAAAAAATCTCAGTATTTAAAACAGAGCAGATGAATTTCAGCTTATTTTAATGTCAGTTTATGCAACTATATGTCTTTTTTGTCAAACTATTTTCTCTATTCGTTGACTTTTCTATAGTATTTTTCTTTTAGAAAGTAAAAGGTTTCATAGATACATAGCAAATGGATATTACATGACAACCTAAATAAATTTTTCTCTACCAATGATAAATTCTTCAATTAATTGAGCTTTCTGTTTTATCTCTTGCTGATAAAAGTGCTAAAAGACAGAGACTTGAGTGAAAAGTGAGCAGAAAAAGCATAGCAGAATAAATGCAGAAATAAAATTTATTTAAAATACCTATATTTAAAATCTAAACTTTGCAGGTTTATCTACTCATCAGTAAGTAGAGCTTCAGTCTTATTTAATGTACTAGCTTTTGATTTCACAGAATAATTGTTAAAATATAAAGTTACTTATATTTTCATTTCTATCTACTTATATTCTAATATCCCCCAAGTCTTCCAGTCTCTATTTGAAATACTTTTATTTATCTTTGATATCATATAAAATTGAATGATATTTTTAAAGTAAATTTTCAAATAAATTTTCTATTCGTTTTGCCTTTGTCTCTTGAGCAAATTTGTTTACTCACCCTATAAAATATTACAACTTTCCAATCTGTACAATATTCTTTGTAATATGAGTATACCAGAAGATACAGTGAGAAAAGTATTCTTGTATTATTGTTAAGAACAAGAAACAGAAGAGGGGAAAAAAAAAAAAAAAAAAAACTCAAAGGAATTGCTGCCTCAGCACTTTGTATCCCTTTTGTAAATTCACTGGTCTCCCTGAGAAACTCAGTTTTCTCATCTGTAAAATGGTAAAAACATTAACACCTGTTGTATGGAGCCATTGTGAAGAATATAGTTGCTAATTTGGAATATTTGTTACAGAGTCTAAATCATAGTAAATGGTCAGAAAGTTAGCTATTATAACAAAAAAAATCTCAGTATTTAAAACAGAGCAGATGAATTTCAGCTTATTTTAATGTCAGTTTATGCAACTATATGTCTTTTTTGTCAAACTATTTTCTCTATTCGTTGACTTTTCTATAGTATTTTTCTTTTAGAAAGTAAAAGGTTTCATAGATACATAGCAAATGGATATTACATGACAACCTAAATAAATTTTTCTCTACCAATGATAAATTCTTGTTCTTGTGTTCTTATTGTACATTATTTACTCTTTAGCTGGCACAACTACAGTATGAAAATAATATAATAGTATAGGATCAGTAAAAGTAAAGCAAAAGAAAGATACTGTCCATGAAAATCATTCTAAACTATATAAATACAATATAATCATAAATAAATATAACCATTATATTATATAATTTTTCTTATTTTCAATATGTAGTATTATCAAAATCCTTCTCCATGTTGTTTTCATAAACAGTATTTTTTAAAAAGCCTTTAGCATAAAACAGATTAATCATGGTTCTAGCCATTTAATATGACACATGCATAAAAATATGGAATACCTAAAATCTGGTTTCATAAATTCTTACAAATTTCTAATAATAAACTTATTGCAAAGGCCAATTTAAAATAATAGTCATTTTTCTCTTTTTAAAAATTTTTTTGCTAATCACATGTGTTTTGTTCTTCTATGCTGTTTTTTTCCTGTTCAACAAAGTAACACAATCAAATGTTCTATGACTCAAAATGGTACAAAATAGCTTAGGATGAAAGGAATAATCACCCATCTCATTGTTCCTCTCTTCTAATACCACCTAAGGTATTACCCCTTCCTTGTTCCCTATTACAGTTTTTCTGATAATTATTCTGCAGTAGACTAAATTATTGACTCCAAATCTGTATTCTCTTCTCTAGCAGACACCTTTCCATTTCTTACCATGTTGACCATTAGACTTTCTCTGGCCAATGAGAAGTGTGTTAGTTCAGAGTTTTGTGCTATTTTCAAAATGAGACTTAAGAGCTTTTGTATGTTTTCTCTATTATCTCTCCTTCTACCTTCACCACAGAAAGAATTTGTCCCAATGAATGTGCTGTTCCTAGGAAAGGATAAGAGACAGAAGTAAATCACAGTATTTAAAACAGAGCAGATGAATTTCAGCTTATTTTAATGTCAGTTTATGCAACTATATGTCTTTTTTGTCAAACTATTTTCTCTATTCGTTGACTTTTCTATAGTATTTTTCTTTTAGAAAGTAAAAGGTTTCATAGATACATAGCAAATGGATATTACATGACAACCTAAATAAATTTTTCTCTACCAATGATAAATTCTTGTTCTTGTGTTCTTATTGTACATTATTTACTCTTTAGCTGGCACAACTACAGTATGAAAATAATATAATAGTATAGGATCAGTAAAAGTAAAGCAAAAGAAAGATACTGTCCATGAAAATCATTCTAAACTATATAAATACAATATAATCATAAATAAATATAACCATTATATTATATAATTTTTCTTATTTTCAATATGTAGTATTATCAAAATCCTTCTCCATGTTGTTTTCATAAACAGTATTTTTTAAAAAGCCTTTAGCATAAAACAGATTAATCATGGTTCTAGCCATTTAATATGACACATGCATAAAAATATGGAATACCTAAAATCTGGTTTCATAAATTCTTACAAATTTCTAATAATAAACTTATTGCAAAGGCCAATTTAAAATAATAGTCATTTTTCTCTTTTTAAAAATTTTTTTGCTAATCACATGTGTTTTGTTCTTCTATGCTGTTTTTTTCCTGTTCAACAAAGTAACACAATCAAATGTTCTATGACTCAAAATGGTACAAAATAGCTTAGGATGAAAGGAATAATCACCCATCTCATTGTTCCTCTCTTCTAATACCACCTAAGGTATTACCCCTTCCTTGTTCCCTATTACAGTTTTTCTGATAATTATTCTGCAGTAGACTAAATTATTGACTCCAAATCTGTATTCTCTTCTCTAGCAGACACCTTTCCATTTCTTACCATGTTGACCATTAGACTTTCTCTGGCCAATGAGAAGTGTGTTAGTTCAGAGTTTTGTGCTATTTTCAAAATGAGACTTAAGAGCTTTTGTATGTTTTCTCTATTATCTCTCCTTCTACCTTCACCACAGAAAGAATTTGTCCCAATGAATGTGCTGTTCCTAGGAGGATAAGAGACATTAGGAGCAGACAGAAGTAAATCACAGTAAGAGCAAAGTTCAAGCAAATGTGTAGCTTGAAGCAGAGTTGTCCAATACATCTCAGGGCAGATCAAATGACCTGCAGACACATGAATGGAACTATATCGTTGTGTTAAGTCACTGAATTTTGAAAAGCTTTATTTCACAGCAATAGCTGATTGATACTCTTCCCTATATCAAAGATTTATTTCACTGTCTCCTTCATAGTTCCAATGATACGAATATAGTTTAAATTTTTCTATAGTTTGTGTCTACAATTTTTTTAAAATACAATTTTATAACTCTTAGATTTAGTCCATCATTTCATTAATATTGACTTTTGTGGGGCTCTGAATTGAAAGAGGACCGTTTTAAGGATAAAGAAGCTTAAGCACATGTTTGCAGTTTGGAGCTAAGATGGCGCCTACAGGAAGGGACATGGAAATGAAGGGAAGCTTAAGCGCATTGTTTAAAGAAGCTTAAGCACATGTTTGCAGCTAAGATGGCGCCTACAGGAAGAGACAGCGCGTGATCTAAATTGTTAACTGATGGTCAAAATTTCTGATTGGTTCCCTTGGTTTCCGCGCTCGTGAATGATTGCTTGCTCTTTAGCTTGATTGGTGTAATCTATAGGAAGTCTCGTGCAAAACCCCTTTCACTTGCCTATAAAAGCTGTGGATCTTCATTAATAAAGCGGAACTACTTCGATGGAGCCCCTGTCGCGTCTGATTGTCCCCTGCCTCAGCCAGGGGGCTGCGGGGCGGACAGTTCAAGATTTGCCTTTCTCCGAGATCTCCCGGTTCAGCCGGGGGTAATCCCTGCTGCCTTCCCTTTCTGCGGAAGGTCCCCACAGACTTTGTACTTTGCTTGCTAAAGACAGTAGTAGTATGACTATTTTCCATTTTTTTCTCTGCACTGAGGATTTATCTTCCTTAAGATCTAAATCATTCCTAGGTTTGCTATGTTTTTCTCAAAGTAAATTTTATAAAGTTAAAAACAAAAATGTATAAGGATAAGAATAAAAATAAAACTAAACAACAATAGAAAACAGCAATAACAATAAGAAAAACCAAGTAGTATTTTTTAGTATTAGTTATGGATGCATTTTCTTTTTATTCATACAATGCTTGGAACTTTGAATCACTCTAGATTGGATTTTCCTACTAGGAGTGTAATATCAATGTATGGATTATTAGTGTGGACTATTACTGTCAACACTAATAATCAACAGTCTGTTCATCTTAAAATACTTGCATTCAAAAGAACAGCGGTGGAAATTTGCTTTCCCTTTTTCTATTTCCCATCATATAAAAATATTTCTAAATTTGGGAATCCACTTCTGTCCAGATCTTGACTGAAGGCTAAGATATGATTAGAGTTACATATGTGGAGGTCATCCTAGGTATTTATTCTCCCAAAACCCGAGAAGTTAATGGTCTAACTTCAGTTGTTCAGGAAGATCTTAAGAATTTGTAATGCAAAGAAGGAGGGTAGGTGAGGTCACCTTCTGTGTGACTCATGAATTCAATGTTCATTACAGTCAGCAACAGAGAAATATTCAGACTAAATTTCTGGTCAGATGGGCTGCTTTACTGTTTTTTTTTTTTTTTAATAAATCTCATTTTTACTACAGTAAAGTGAATTGTTTTCTTATTCTGTCAATTAAATTCCTTGACTTGTATGTTATTCTTAATATATCTTATTTCTAAAATCATGGCTATTCAATCTATCATAGCAAATAAACAGTATTATCCAATTTCTGTATATTAATTCCTCCATTATGCATAATTTAAGCTATTCAACGTGAACAATTTTGATAGTTATTAACTTTCAGTAAAAGAAAAACTATGGCTTATTATAGCATTTGAATAATTAAATACATTAAATTTTGATATAATTAGAAACATAATTGTCTATGGGACTTTGACAGGGATTAGTTGTGAGGTAGTAAAATTATTTCAGTATTTTGTTGTTTTTCAGGAAAAATTTGTAATCTCTTTCTTTGGTTTAGTTCAAGTTTTGTGAGTGGACCATAAAATTTAGTCTTATTTCTTTAGTTACATCGTTTTTCTTTGATATTGAACAGTATCTTACAACTTAATCACTCTCTTATTCAGCAAATTTGATTCTAAACTGGTTGGGTGGTTTCTAAAAATTGAAACCACCTTTAGAGGATAAACAGTTTCCTTGACAGAGAATGCATGAAGGAATTAAGAACTATCCCAGGGAATTAAGAACTATCCCAAGAGAAGATCCCAAAATACTTTGAACAATGTCAGCATATTTAGGGAAAATGTATCATCTCAAATTGTCACTATTCTCTATTTTTTACTAGATGTGTGTGTGATTATTTTGAGAACAAATCTTATAGTACATCTTCACAATTACTACCCAGAAAAAACAAAATTTTAAGGCATATATTATATTATATATTAATCTTTAAAGGAATTTTGGCAGCTTTTAATAAAATTGTTTAGAAAGGTGAAGACATTGTGTGGAGAGACAAAAATAATTTGTTTTGCTTTGAACTTGTTTGGTTTTATAAACTGATATTTTGGTGAATAAATATACATACCAGTATTAATATAGATACAGATACAGACATATTTTGTGTGGGTACGTGTGTGTATACAGTGTGTATAGACATAAGGAATGCATATGAATACATTCTAATGAATAACAAAAGCTAAAAAAAATTATTTGAAAAAGAATTCAACAGTAAAATCACAATATTCTAACATATCACTTACCTTGATGAAAATTATAAAATCAATTAAAACTTGGCACATAGATAATTGAATAATTTTTGCTTGCTGCTGTATACTTTTCACATGGAGATCTTAGCAACTCCCCATTCCAACTCTTAATTCCAGGTATGGTTCCAATTCATATCTTGCATACAATCTTTATGAGACAAATAAGGGGAAAAAACCAATAGCTCATTCCTCTATAAAAAATCCATATAAGTTCTTCATGGGTGAGTAAAATTTTAACTGTCTCCCTGAAATATATATTAATGCTCATTTTTTCTTTGAATCTCAGCACTGTCCTTGAAAAACAGAAGGAACTTATTGAACTTTTCAAATATGAAGGAATAAATAATCTAATACGTGCTTTAAGACTTATTTCTACTCAATTGCTAAACTTATATCATTGTTATAATCTTATAAAAATTACATTTGATCCAAGAATTCTACTACTAGGTATATATATATACATATATATGTGTGTATATATGTGTATATATATATATATATATATATATATATATATATACACACAAGAGGAATGAAAACACACATTCCCAGAGAGATTTATACATAAATATTAACAGCATACTATACTATATTAACATATAATAATTAATGTTAATAATATATCAAAAAATGGAAACAACTCAAATGTCCATTAATACATAAATGGATGAACAAAACTTGATATATCTATACAATAGAATATTATTCAGCCAAAACAGTAACAGTAAAGCAGTGAGAAAAGTCCATTCAGGGGATCAGGGTTATCCATATGACTAATCTGAGATAATACATATCTGTAAACAACAAAACTCTGTAAAAGTAAAAAGTAAAATAAAAATAATTATTAAAAAGAAAAAAAAAAGAATCAAGCAATCCAGAAAGGGAGAATTAGGGGAAAAAAGAAAAAGAAAGAAAATATCTCAGCATCTTCATGAAGATGAAAAGGAATAGTAATGCAGAGAAACAGCTGGAGAATTCAAGCATCCCAAGATATCAGTTACAAGTAAGACTTATGTTTTCCTTTCACCAATCCAAAAAAATGTTGCATTGTACTATAGTTCCTTTCTTGGCATATTCAAATAAAATCTAAGTCTTCGGTCTAAAAAAAACAAACAAAAAAGAGTCCATTCACATGGTAAACTTTCTGGAACCAAGACAGACTGAGGAAAATTACATCACGTATTCACCACACAAATTGAAACACCAACTTGGCATTTTTCTGTTATTCTCCTTATCTCCATTCCTCTGCATGTACAAATATTTACATCTTTCAGAACATAAATGTCACATATTTTTAACCAGTATTTGATGAAAGCGGAAGATTCCAAAAAAGAAAATATGACTCCAGAACTTATATTTTAATGACTAATCTATTTTTTCTTCTTTACTTATAAGACTTACAACTTATATTTTACTTTCTTGTCAAAATTTGTTGTTGAAGTGTCAAGACCATGTTAAATAATATGGAGTCAGAGCATTCCGCCATTCTTGATGTTGCGAATGTCCTCAGTGTTTTCTCACTGAGGATGATGTTGGCTGCTAACTTAAATTGATATGGATATATAATGATTGGTCTATAGATAGTGGGATTCCCAAGTGACTCAGTGCTAAAGAATATGTCTACAATGCAGGAGACCCAGGTTCAATCCCTGGGTCAGGCAGATCCCCGGAGAAGGGGATGGCAACCCACTGCAGTATTCTTGCCTGGAGAATTCCGTGGACAGAGGAGCCTGGTGGGCTATAGATCCACAGAGTCACAAAGAGTCAGACAGAACTGAAGTGACTGAGACTGCAGGCACACACACATATAGATATTATAATAGGAACAAATATTGCTTGTTTTCTTAGATATTTATAGAAAGTTTATTAAAATCCAGTGTTGATATTTATCTGTCATTTTATCTTTTATCATATAGATTATAAACTTGCTGCCCATGAATCTATTCAATATAATAATTTCCTAAATGTACTGTGATGCAACTTTGAATTTCCAGTGCAGTACTTACTTGGTAATGACATGTTGCAAATAAAATTTAATAACGCTTTATAATTTTTGCACTGATCATAAATTCACTGATCACAAATATAAAAGAGTTTGTGTTTATTCTATATTCATTATCCTTTTTTGGTCATGATTTTGCTTGCATTATTTCTCTTGCTCTTTTTTTTTCTCTATGAAGTAGAATATTGTGAATAACATATTTATTTATTATTCTTTCCATCTAAAGTATACTTATTTGGGCTTCCCCTGGTGGTCCAGTGGGTAAGGACACTGCCTTGCAGTGCAAGGGGCGCCGTTGGATCCCTGGCCTGGGAAGATCCCACGTGCGGAGCGGCTGGCCACACAAATTGAAACACCAACTTGGCATTTTCTGTTATTCTCCTTATCTCCATTCCTCTGCATGTACAAATATTTACATCTTTCAGAACATAAATGTCACATATTTTAACCAGTATTTGATGAAAGCGGAAGATTCCAAAAAGAAAATATGACTCCAGAACTTATATTTTAATGACTAATCTATTTTTTCTTCTTTACTTATAAGACTTACAACTTATATTTTACTTTCTTGTCAAAATTTGTTGTTGAAGTGTCAAGACCATGTTAAATAATATGGAGTCAGAGCATTCCGCCATTCTTGATGTTGCGAATGTCCTCAGTGTTTTCTCACTGAGGATGATGTTGGCTGCTAACTTAAATTGATATGGATATATAATGATTGGTCTATAGATAGTGGGATTCCCAAGTGACTCAGTGCTAAAGAATATGTCTACAATGCAGGAGACCCAGGTTCAATCCCTGGGTCAGGCAGATCCCCGGAGAAGGGGATGGCAACCCACTGCAGTATTCTTGCCTGGAGAATTCCGTGGACAGAGGAGCCTGGTGGGCTATAGATCCACAGAGTCACAAAGAGTCAGACAGAACTGAAGTGACTGAGACTGCAGGCACACACACATATAGATATTATAATAGGAACAAATATTGCTTGTTTTCTTAGATATTTATAGAAAGTTTATTAAAATCCAGTGTTGATATTTATCTGTCATTTTATCTTTTATCATATAGATTATAAACTTGCTGCCCATGAATCTATTCAATATAATAATTTCCTAAATGTACTGTGATGCAACTTTGAATTTCCAGTGCAGTACTTACTTGGTAATGACATGTTGCAAATAAAATTTAATAACGCTTTATAATTTTTGCACTGATCATAAATTCACTGATCACAAATATAAAAGAGTTTGTGTTTATTCTATATTCATTATCCTTTTTTGGTCATGATTTTGCTTGCATTATTTCTCTTGCTCTTTTTTTTTCTCTATGAAGTAGAATATTGTGAATAACATATTTATTTATTATTCTTTCCATCTAAAGTATACTTATTTGGGCTTCCCCTGGTGGTCCAGTGGGTAAGGACACTGCCTTGCAGTGCAAGGGGCGCCGTTGGATCCCTGGCCTGGGAAGATCCCACGTGCGGCGGAGCGGCTGGACTGATGTGTCCAATTACCGAGCGAGAGCTCTGGGAAGCATGTGCCCAGAGCCAGTGCTCTGCGACAACAGAGGCCACTGCGATGGGAGGCCCACAGGAGCCAAAGAACAAAGACAGATGAAAATAGAGAAATAAAAGACCAATAGAAGTGGCCCGCCTGTCCCCCTCCACCCCACCCTTCAAAAGATAAATAAATAAAAAATAAATGTTTAAAAAAATAAAAATTAAAAAAAGTATACTTATTTAATCTAAATGTTATTAGGTTATTCAGGTTTCCTAAACCTTCTAAAGTTCATTTTGGAAGTCCTCATTTTCCTAGAAAACTAGCATTTCATCTGGACATACAAACTGATTTTATACTATTGTATAAAATTATGCCTGAGTCCCTTTATTTCCTTTTTGTGCATTTGAATTTTAATCTTTTAATAACTTGACTGAGACATAATTTATATAGCATACAGTGCTTCCATTTAAAGCACAATTCAATGGTTCTTAAAGTATTCACAAAGCTGTACAACCAGCACCACAATTGAAAACCCAGCACAAATTAGCAGTCACTTTCCATTTCTCTTACCCTCTCTCCAGGCTTCATGCTATATACTAGGTCCTTATATATAGTAGTGCATATTTTGGTTTCAACTTTCTTATTTCTTCTCACACTATACCACTTTGGTAGCCATATATATAATTTTTAGTATCAGAAATTGTAGGGAGAAAGTGGAAGTTATAGTCACTAATGCACCAAGTTAATATTCTTGAAATTCTCTGCTATTAATTCTTTTTCTGCTTCTTCTTTTATAAGAAAACCTCCCTCTCAGGATCATTTTACAATAAAAAATTGTAAGTTGTATGAAATCTTTGGACATATTCTGCTAATACAAACTTTGACAAAGCAAAATTACATAAGGGGTCATGTTAAAATAATGAGAGAACAATTTAGTTGATAGAAGTTGGTTTTAATTTACATTTCACAAGGCAGAAAGTTTCCAGCCTCAAGAGTCTAAGGACCTGCAAAGTAAGTAGCAGGGCTGTGAGCTTTTTTAGAGGAAGACAACCAGGGAATAAGAAAAGTGTGTGTAGCTTAAGGTGATTGATTGGGATTGCGTATCCAACCCTATTTAGAACAAGGAAATCATTACAGATTCTTGGCCTTTGGGAATTGGCTGGCTGGTTATACAGTGTTTCTGGTCAAGCAGAGCATTTATAGGAACAGGAAAGTTATCTTAGTTTCAGCTTACTGATGTGGCACCCTTGAGAGCAGGTGCTCCATCTTGGGCCTAAAGTTCCACCCCACCCTTCAAAAGATAAATAAATAAAAAATGTTTAAAAAAATAAAAATTAAAAAAAGTATACTTATTTAATCTAAATGTTATTAGGTTATTCAGGTTTCCTAAACCTTCTAAAGTTCATTTTGGAAGTCCTCATTTTCCTAGAAAACTAGCATTTCATCTGGACATACAAACTGATTTTATACTATTGTATAAAATTATGCCTGAGTCCCTTTATTTCCTTTTTGTGCATTTGAATTTTAATCTTTTAATAACTTGACTGAGACATAATTTATATAGCATACAGTGCTTCCATTTAAAGCACAATTCAATGGTTCTTAAAGTATTCACAAAGCTGTACAACCAGCACCACAATTGAAAACCCAGCACAAATTAGCAGTCACTTTCCATTTCTCTTACCCTCTCTCCAGGCTTCATGCTATATACTAGGTCCTTATATATAGTAGTGCATATTTTGGTTTCAACTTTCTTATTTCTTCTCACACTATACCACTTTGGTAGCCATATATATAATTTTTAGTATCAGAAATTGTAGGGAGAAAGTGGAAGTTATAGTCACTAATGCACCAAGTTAATATTCTTGAAATTCTCTGCTATTAATTCTTTTTCTGCTTCTTCTTTTATAAGAAAACCTCCCTCTCAGGATCATTTTACAATAAAAAATTGTAAGTTGTATGAAATCTTTGGACATATTCTGCTAATACAAACTTTGACAAAGCAAAATTACATAAGGGGTCATGTTAAAATAATGAGAGAACAATTTAGTTGATAGAAGTTGGTTTTAATTTACATTTCACAAGGCAGAAAGTTTCCAGCCTCAAGAGTCTAAGGACCTGCAAAGTAAGTAGCAGGGCTGTGAGCTTTTTTAGAGGAAGACAACCAGGGAATAAGAAAAGTGTGTGTAGCTTAAGGTGATTGATTGGGATTGCGTATCCAACCCTATTTAGAACAAGGAAATCATTACAGATTCTTGGCCTTTGGGAATTGGCTGGCTGGTTATACAGTGTTTCTGGTCAAGCAGAGCATTTATAGGAACAGGAAAGTTATCTTAGTTTCAGCTTACTGATGTGGCACCCTTGAGAGCAGGTGCTCCATCTTGGGCCTAAAAGTTTATTTCAAAAGCCATTTGGATTTGCCTAGCACTGTTCATTTGAAATTTGTATCAAAGGCAACTGTTATTTCCAATGCAAGGTGTGAGGGAGATACAGTGGGGAACAAATATTATAGTCTATTTAATGTGTCAGAGTAGGGAAAATTCATTTAGCTCCATAGTATAGAGGATACAAAATACAGCATACAATCCAATAGATGCTTTTGACCTAAAAGGCTATATTACTCTTAGTCATATGTAACTACTAAAAACAGTAGAAAAATTCCATATGAGAGGATTTCATAAATTCAAATATACTGCTTCAGAATTATCTTTGACGGTATTGTATCAATTAGAAGGGATAATTTTCAAGTTCAAATATTCA
Source organism: Tragulus kanchil (assembly GCA_022376925.1). Lineage (NCBI taxonomy): Eukaryota > Metazoa > Chordata > Mammalia > Artiodactyla > Tragulidae > Tragulus > Tragulus kanchil. Next base: position 127,961,878 of record JAIOJX010000028.1, read on the forward strand.
GTCTTTTATGTTGAACTGTATATGATAAAAATACCATCTGCTAATATTAATGCTATGAAATAAGATCACAGTTTTAACGAAAACATTTATATACAGTTAGGAGGTGCAAACACAGAAATGAAACCATATGTTCAGTTTAAGAGTGTGAGAAGGTAAATTGCTAAACTAAGCAATTGAAGGAAAAATGGATAGTGGATGCTTAGAAGAAAACAACAAATACAATGTTGCAGCAAAGGGTTTTCTTGGTGGTTCAGGTGGTAAAGTATCTACCTGCAATGTGGGAGACCTGGGTTTGATCCCTGAGTTGGGAAGATCTCCTGGAGGAGGGCATGACAACCCACTCCAGAATTCTTGCCTAGTGAATCCCATGGACAGAGGAGCCAAGTGGGCTACAGTCCATGGGGTCACAGTTGGACATGACTGAGTGACTAAGAAGAGCAAAGGAATATTTATAAAAGTTCCTTTACTGCCTTTTATTACATTTACAGAGCCCAAGGTAAAATGGTGTAGCTTAAGGTAAAATTGATTGGGATGGGGCGTATCCAACCCTATTTAGAACAAAAATCATTACAGATTCTTGGCCTTTGGGAATTGGCTGGCTGGTTATACAGTGTTTCTGGTCAAGCAGAGCATTTATAGGAACAGGAAAGTTATCTTAGTTTCAGCTTACTGATGTGGCACCCTTGAGAGCAGGTGCTCCATCTTGGGCCTAAAAGTTTATTTCAAAAGCCATTTGGATTTGCCTAGCACTGTTCATTTGAAATTTGTATCAAAGGCAACTGTTATTTCCAATGCAAGGTGTGAGGGAGATACAGTGGGGAACAAATATTATAGTCTATTTAATGTGTCAGAGTAGGGAAAATTCATTTAGCTCCATAGTATAGAGGATACAAAATACAGCATACAATCCAATAGATGCTTTTGACCTAAAAGGCTATATTACTCTTAGTCATATGTAACTACTAAAAACAGTAGAAAAATTCCATATGAGAGGATTTCATAAATTCAAATATACTGCTTCAGAATTATCTTTGACGGTATTGTATCAATTAGAAGGGATAATTTTCAAGTTCAAATATTCAGTTTTTTATGTTGAACTGTATATGATAAAAATACCATCTGCTAATATTAATGCTATGAAATAAGATCACAGTTTTAACGAAAACATTTATATACAGTTAGGAGGTGCAAACACAGAAATGAAACCATATGTTCAGTTTAAGAGTGTGAGAAGGTAAATTGCTAAACTAAGCAATTGAAGGAAAAATGGATAGTGGATGCTTAGAAGAAAACAACAAATACAATGTTGCAGCAAAGGGTTTTCTTGGTGGTTCAGGTGGTAAAGTATCTACCTGCAATGTGGGAGACCTGGGTTTGATCCCTGAGTTGGGAAGATCTCCTGGAGGAGGGCATGACAACCCACTCCAGAATTCTTGCCTAGTGAATCCCATGGACAGAGGAGCCAAGTGGGCTACAGTCCATGGGGTCACAGTTGGACATGACTGAGTGACTAAGAAGAGCAAAGGAATATTTATAAAAGTTCCTTTACTGCCTTTTATTATTTAAGCAATATTTTCAGATAATGTTCAGTCTCTCTAGAAAAAAAAAAAAAAGCTATATCTCTCAAATAGGCTTGTTCTTCATTGCTTTCCTCCCAAGGTGATGTCTGAAGGCAGCTGTGTGCAAACAGAAGCTGACAGGAAAGAACTGGAAGCCTTTCATACTTTGTTTGTTAGGTGCTCTGGTCTCTAGCAGTTTACATGCCTGCTTCCATCTCTTGTTTTCATTCCCAAACTCTCTTTTATCATCCCAAATACCACTTACGCTTCATGCAGCAAGTGAAGCAAACCTTGTCGCAAGAACTGTGACCTAAGAAGTATCTTCACTGTCACAGAGAGAAATCTATGTTGTGCCTCCTTTACTAATACTAACACTTATAAAGCACTATGCATCAGACATAGTTCTAACCACTTTACTATTCTTAACTTGAGTAATTCAGTTGATCACCATATTAAATCATGACCTCACATTTCTTTCATTCATTCTGTAAGGAATGCTAATCTATACTCTTGTCTATGTGTTCTTTAGGTCAACTAGGATAAAGATTTTGCAACCTGAAAGGTTAAAATGAAAATCAGATTAAAAATTCTCAAAAAAAAAAAAAATTCTCCCATGGTAGCTGGAGGGATCAGCCTCCCTAATTTCAGACTATACTATAAAGCAACAGTTATAAAGACAGTATGATACTGGCACAAAAACAGAAATACAGGCCAATGGAACAAGACAAGAGAGAACCCAGAGATAAACCCACGCACCTCTGGATACCTTATTTTTCACAAATGAGGTGAAACTATAAAATGGGATAAAGACAGCCTCTTCAACAAATGGTGCTGGGAAAACTGAACAGCTAAATGCAGAAGAATGAAGTTGGAACATTCCCTAACACAAAGGTAAACTCAAAATGGATTAAAGACCTCAATGTAAGACCAGAGACCATAAAACTCTTAGAGAAGAATATAGGCAAAACACTCAATGACATAAATCAAAGCAAGATCTTCTATGACCCACCTTCTAGAATAACGGAAATAAAAACAAAAATAAACATGTAGAACCTCATGAAACTTAAAAGCTTCTGTGCAGTAAAAAAAAACTACAAACAAGGTGAACAGACAACCCACAGAATGCAAGGAAATCATAGGAACGAAACAGACAATAGGCTTGTTCTTCATTGCTTTCCTCCCAAGGTGATGTCTGAAGGCAGCTGTGTGCAAACAGAAGCTGACAGGAAAGAACTGGAAGCCTTTCATACTTTGTTTGTTAGGTGCTCTGGTCTCTAGCAGTTTACATGCCTGCTTCCATCTCTTGTTTTCATTCCCAAACTCTCTTTTATCATCCCAAATACCACTTACGCTTCATGCAGCAAGTGAAGCAAACCTTGTCGCAAGAACTGTGACCTAAGAAGTATCTTCACTGTCACAGAGAGAAATCTATGTTGTGCCTCCTTTACTAATACTAACACTTATAAAGCACTATGCATCAGACATAGTTCTAACCACTTTACTATTCTTAACTTGAGTAATTCAGTTGATCACCATATTAAATCATGACCTCACATTTCTTTCATTCATTCTGTAAGGAATGCTAATCTATACTCTTGTCTATGTGTTCTTTAGGTCAACTAGGATAAAGATTTTGCAACCTGAAAGGTTAAAATGAAAATCAGATTAAAAATTCTCAAAAAAAAAAAAAATTCTCCCATGGTAGCTGGAGGGATCAGCCTCCCTAATTTCAGACTATACTATAAAGCAACAGTTATAAAGACAGTATGATACTGGCACAAAAACAGAAATACAGGCCAATGGAACAAGACAAGAGAGAACCCAGAGATAAACCCACGCACCTCTGGATACCTTATTTTTCACAAATGAGGTGAAACTATAAAATGGGATAAAGACAGCCTCTTCAACAAATGGTGCTGGGAAAACTGAACAGCTAAATGCAGAAGAATGAAGTTGGAACATTCCCTAACACAAAGGTAAACTCAAAATGGATTAAAGACCTCAATGTAAGACCAGAGACCATAAAACTCTTAGAGAAGAATATAGGCAAAACACTCAATGACATAAATCAAAGCAAGATCTTCTATGACCCACCTTCTAGAATAACGGAAATAAAAACAAAAATAAACATGTAGAACCTCATGAAACTTAAAAGCTTCTGTGCAGTAAAAAAAAACTACAAACAAGGTGAACAGACAACCCACAGAATGCAAGGAAATCATAGGAAACGAAACAACAGACAAAGAATTAATCTCCAAAATCTACAAGCAGCTCAGATGGCTCAACACTGAATAAACAAAAAACCCAATCAAAAAATGGGAAAAAGACCTAAAGAGACATCTATCCAAGGAAGACATACAGATAGCCAAAAAACACATGAAACAATGCTCAATGTCGCTTATTATTAGAGAAATGCAAATCAAAACTACAATGAGATATCACCTCACAGCAGTCAGAATTGCCATCATCAAAAAATCTACAGATAATAAATGCTGGAGAGGGTGCAGAGAAAAGGGAACACTCCTGCATTGTTATTGGGAATGTAAATTGATACAACCACAATGGAAGACATTATGTAGATTCCTCAAAAAGTCAAGAATAGAAGCACCGTTTGACACAGCAAACCCACTATTTGGTTTATACCCTGATGAAATCAAAATTAAAAGAGACACCTGTACCCCAATGTTCATAGCAATCCTCTACACAATAGTTAGATCATGAAAGCAGTCTAGGTGTCCATTGACCAATGAATGGATAAAGAAGCTCTGGTACATATATACAATAGAATATTTCTCAACCACTAGAAGAAATGCAGAAGATTCAATCCTAATGAGATAGATGAATTTAGAACCTATTATACACAGTGAAGTAAGTCAAAAAGAGAAGGACAGATACAGAATACTAACACATATATATGGAATCTAGTAAGTTCGTACTGATAAACACACACAGAGCATTGATGGAAAAACATAGACAACAGACTTATGGGCATTGGGAAGAGGGAAAAGTGGGTGAGAGATATAGAAAGAGCAACACAGAACTCTATCTTATCTTATATAAAAGAGATAACTATTGTCAATGTGCTGTGGGATTAAGGGATCATACATTGGGGCTATGTGATGGCCTAGAGGGGTGGGATTGGGGGAATGGGACATACATATGACTAATTTGAAATTATACATATCTGTAAACAACACAACTCTGTAAAATCAAAAGAGCAAATTAAAAAGCTTGTGATTATAAAAAAAACCCTTCTCCCATGGTTTCTCCTTTCTAACTTTATGTTTTTCACCTGTACTAATATTATCACATGGTCATTTTAGTTACAAAGTATCCACATGGACATTAATAATGTATGCTGTAGAATATAGTATCAGCTCTACTTTGCCTGGACTTCTCAGGAAATGGGAACATGGTCTCAGAGTAGAGAGAAAAATAAAGAGAAAGAGAGACAGGGAGAGAGACCTGAAAAAGCTGGCAGACAAAATTAGAAAGAGGCAGAAATAATATGACAATAACAATATACTTAAATCATCATTTTCAAACAGAACTGTAGATTTATTTTGATCTACTTCCCTTTCCTCAGCATGACCACCCAAATTTGTAACATAAACCCTGCTGTTCTCTTCTTCCAGAACAAAGGGAGAAGCAAGGATTTTGAAGGGATGGGGGCAGAAATGAGGAAGTGATGGACTATTGGCTCAGATATGGCAAATGAGAATGAACCTGGTTTAGATGGCTTTGCTTGGATCACTGTGTGATATGCAGGAGACATAAAGAACTGTTTGTGTCAAGTTTAATTGGTTTGAAGCTGCCTTTGTAATGGGAAACAGGGCTGCGTCATGAAAAGATCAAGAAAAAGAAACTGAAAAGCTTGACTTCTGATTCCAGCTGCTAGTAGCCCTTTGATCCTTGATCATGTCACAATTTTTGGGGCTTTATTTTCTTCTTTACGGTTTTGAAACCTAAATATTAATCATAATCACACAATCTCCTTTAAAATATGATACTTCTGTGCCTCACTTCAGATCTGTGAAATAACAAGGTTTAGAAAATCCATTTATACGGGAACTTCAATAATCAACCAGTTGGAAAATCACTGAGGCAGAAGATAATTCTATTCCAGTTTAAATGTTCTGATTTTAATTCTTTTTTCAAAAATAAATAATCCTCATACTATAAAACTCACTATATTATAGTGTGCAATTCAGTGGATAATAGTATATTTACAAGTTATACAAGCAATACCACTAATTCCAGAATGTTTTCCTCCCAAAGAGAAACTCTTTACCTATTAGCAGTGAGTATTCCTTTTTGTCATAGAGATGAAAAAAATCAAAATATGAGAAATCCATCCCACTTCTGGAACCATTAAATTAAAACAGACTTAGTAGAGGCATATATCTAAGCAATTTATAAAATTCTTTGGAATCTGACTCAAGCAACCACAAAAAACTAATTTAAATTTTCATTCTATTTGTAGTATACCTATTTCAGTATTACAGGAAAAATTATTTTATGTCTAGTATTTACTTTAAAATAATCTATTATGGGGGACTTCTCTGGTAGCTCAGCTGTAAGGAATCTGCCTGCAATGTGGAGATGTGGAAGACTCGGCTTTGATCCTGGGGTCAGGAAGATGTTCTGGAGGAAGAAATGATAGCCCACTTGAGTATTGTGCTGGAATAATCCCATGGACAGAGGAACTCAACAGGCTACAGTTCATAGGGTCACGAAGAGTCAGACTCAGCTGAACATGCACACATACAATCTATTGTATGGAGACAAGTGTAAGAGATATAGATAAAATAAGATAGGATATATATCAATAATCATTAAATCTGTTTGTTGGGTACAGATTTTGGGGGGATACCCATTTTTTTAAGTATATAGCAGATATACTCGGCTACTAATAGGGTCTAGGGTTTGGGGAGGAACTGATTAGCAGGATTAACTAGCAAGATGGCCTGGAGCCTCCTAGCAAAGGTAGTATTTCTAACCTGGGTCCTGAAAGATTACTAGGAGTCTACTAGAAAATTATGCTGCAAGGTTTCATTTCTTCTTTACGGTTTTGAAACCTAAATATTAATCATAATCACACAATCTCCTTTAAAATATGATACTTCTGTGCCTCACTTCAGATCTGTGAAATAACAAGGTTTAGAAAATCCATTTATACGGGAACTTCAATAATCAACCAGTTGGAAAATCACTGAGGCAGAAGATAATTCTATTCCAGTTTAAATGTTCTGATTTTAATTCTTTTTTCAAAAATAAATAATCCTCATACTATAAAACTCACTATATTATAGTGTGCAATTCAGTGGATAATAGTATATTTACAAGTTATACAAGCAATACCACTAATTCCAGAATGTTTTCCTCCCAAAGAGAAACTCTTTACCTATTAGCAGTGAGTATTCCTTTTTGTCATAGAGATGAAAAAAATCAAAATATGAGAAATCCATCCCACTTCTGGAACCATTAAATTAAAACAGACTTAGTAGAGGCATATATCTAAGCAATTTATAAAATTCTTTGGAATCTGACTCAAGCAACCACAAAAAACTAATTTAAATTTTCATTCTATTTGTAGTATACCTATTTCAGTATTACAGGAAAAATTATTTTATGTCTAGTATTTACTTTAAAATAATCTATTATGGGGGACTTCTCTGGTAGCTCAGCTGTAAGGAATCTGCCTGCAATGTGGAGATGTGGAAGACTCGGCTTTGATCCTGGGGTCAGGAAGATGTTCTGGAGGAAGAAATGATAGCCCACTTGAGTATTGTGCTGGAATAATCCCATGGACAGAGGAACTCAACAGGCTACAGTTCATAGGGTCACGAAGAGTCAGACTCAGCTGAACATGCACACATACAATCTATTGTATGGAGACAAGTGTAAGAGATATAGATAAAATAAGATAGGATATATATCAATAATCATTAAATCTGTTTGTTGGGTACAGATTTTGGGGGGATACCCATTTTTTTAAGTATATAGCAGATATACTCGGCTACTAATAGGGTCTAGGGTTTGGGGAGGAACTGATTAGCAGGATTAACTAGCAAGATGGCCTGGAGCCTCCTAGCAAAGGTAGTATTTCTAACCTGGGTCCTGAAAGATTACTAGGAGTCTACTAGAAAATTATGCTGCAAGGAAAAAAAAGTAAAGTGTATAGGTAGAGAAGGCAAAAGCTTTACGAGAGAGAATGGTAAGGATTGAGATATGCAAGATTCCAAGATGGCTGCGGCTCAGCATGGGGAGGAAAAAGGAGGAGGTTTCGGGGACTAACAAAGGGCAAAATCATGCTATGCTAAGGGGCCTGGGCAGTTGGTTGACAACGAGAGTTTAAAACTTATTTGAATGATCATCAAACTGGCCTGTGGGAAAGATTCTTCTCACTGAAATGGGACAAAAGGGTGGTGGAAGGATGATCTGAGTGAGACCAAAGGGTGGGTCCCCACGGCAGTAGACCTAAGAAAAAGGTCAGAAGTCTTAGTAAGTCAGGCAGAGCTGCTGCACTAAAGAAACATGGGCAATTTGTTATTTATTCAAACTCTTAAATGTGATTGATAATTTCTACCATACAAAATTAAAATTATGATGCCATCTACTAAAGAATTATTAGAACTTCTTTAATTTTTTTATATATATCTTGGTAATACCAAAAGATATGACATTATCCCTTTATAGGGTAAAATTAATAATACTTATTTATTAAATTTCCAGTTTAGAGTTACATTCCTATTGACATCATACAAAATTATCTTTTTTTTTTTAAAGTTACGCCTCTTTTAAAAAGTTTAAAAGGCTATGTACAACTTCTACATGCTGAATAATTTGTCATATGGAGCACTGGACAAAACAGGTGGTTCTAAACACTGATGAAACTCTTCAAAGTTTTAATCTGTCTGATTTTTTATTAGTACTGTGTACTAATAGTATTCTTTTCTGTATAGGATCCATTAGTATTAAAACTTATTTCAACATGCTGTGGGTGACATTGATGAAACCATTTTTTCCCAGTTGCTCCATAAACCTATTGCTGCAATCTCCTAGTCATATTCTTACTTTGTAAGCTTCTAAGTTGTTGACCTGAGATACTTGTCACTCTGAGCAGCATAGTATTCATCTGAACAAGGCTGGTTAATCAACCTCTAGAAACTGAAATTCTAGATAATTTTTTCCCTGTAAAAATTGTAATGTTTAAAATCTTGGAGGTATTAATATTTATATTTCCTACAATATGGAAAAATAAAATTAAGGGGAAAAATATAGCTAAGAATACACTAAGGAAATCAGAGACTAGAACCGGAGAGTGGGACTTCCCAGGTGTCTAGGACACCACACACTCCCAGTGATGGGGCCTAGGTTCGATCCTTGGTCAGGGAGCCAGATCCCACATGTCACAAATAAAGATGCCATGTGCTTCAACTAGGACCCAGTGCAACCAAATAAATCAATAATAATAAAATTTACAAAAAAAAGAACTTGTGCTCATTGTAAGAGTCCTTGTGAGTTTTTTGAATTCTTATCTTCAGCTGCATTTTTGTCCTTGTAATTTAGTTATTTAAATTATCTTTAGATTCTCTAACCCTCAAATTTCATTCTACTAGTTTTCATTTTTTTTTTCTTTTTGGCCACTTCTATTGGTCATTCAGTTATCTTCATCTTTGTTCTTTGGTCTGTGTGGGCCTCCCATTGCAGTGGCTTCTCTCACAGCAGAGCACCGGTTCTGGGTGCATGTATTCCAGAGCTCTAGCTTGGTAGATGGACATATCAGTCCAGCTACTTTGCGGCACATGGGGATCCTCCCAGGCCAGGGATTGAACCGGTGTCCCCTGCCCTGCAAGGCAGTGTCCTTACCCACTGGACCACCAGGTAAGCCCAGTTTTCCTTTTATTTTAATTATTTGGAAACAAAAAAGTGCACTTGCCTAATGCTATGAATATGATCAATTTAATTGGGACAAGAGCTTTAAATTAACACTTTGACAAAGAAATAGGAAGAGAGTGTGAAGTTTAATGAACACAGAATATTCAAGGCTGTTCTATAGAATGGGCTCGTGTGTTTGATTCAAATATTAGTGGAAGTTTCATAGATATTATTGTAAGGCTAGAGAATAGAAGAAATACTTCGTCCAAATGATTCTGCCCTTTCACCTAGTTTCATGGCTCCTGATGACTCAGAGACATGTGGCAGACCCCAGACTTAGCCCCTCACTCTTAGAATCAACAGCCTTTGTTAAGCTATAGCCACTGGTGCAGATCTAACTATAGATAGGCATACCTGTGTCACCCCTGTCTTAATCTTTTGAGGTGAGAAATCAGGACCTTTGTTCTCAGGATACCTATAGTTTAAGCTATAACCACTGGCACTGATGTGACTATAGATAAGCATACCTGTGTCACCCCCTTCTTAATCTCTGTAAACAATTTACGTGGTGGGAAAATGGGAAGTGGGAAAATTCAAGATTGTGTGAAAAACACGCTGATTGCCTACAAATCCATATACCTCCTTTCAGTGGGGGCTGCACTTTTGAGCTGCTTTTAGGCTATGTGCAGATGCAAGCAGGCAAAAAAGATTCCTAATCCACCCTTTCCCCTGCTAAGAGTGGTCTCTGTTTCTTCTGGGCACAATATTATAATAGAGAAAAAGCCACTCTCAGAACTGTTGGACAAGAAAGAGCTCATAAAATTGGCTATACCCCAATACAAAATGTTCTTGATATTAAAAAAAAAAGTTTTAAAATAATTTTTAAAACTTGGAAAATATGTTTTGCATTACAAATAAGAGGAATCTGCAACACTGTCCAGTCACCATAATGAAAGTGAAAGTGAAATTCATTCAGTCATGTTTGACTCTTTGCAACCCCATAGAGTAGTCAGGTTCATCTCCCCTGTGGTATTCTCCAGGCAAAAATACTGGAGTGGGCAGCCATTCCCTTCTCCAGGGTATCTTCCTGACCCAAGGATCAAACTTTGGTCTGCAGGCAGGTTCTTTACCATCTGAGTCCCCAGGGAATGGAAGCTTCTTAAAATTTTCACTTTTTTTAGGCCTAAACCTTGAAATGTTACCAGAACCCCAATTATAGTCAAGTACCTATGAAAAAAAATGTATAGGTTCATTTTTACCAAAACATAGTCCACAATTCAGCATAAAGATGTTGTCACATAAACTTAAAAAAAAAGATATCAATATACATTTAAACACAAAAAAGTTCTTTTAGAATCTAGTAACTCTTAATACTAGAAGGCTATGGATATCTGGAAAAACAAATGGTAGGAATTCTTATACTGATTCTGATACCATGAATAACTCTAAGCGATTGTGTTCCCACAACAATGCTATTTTTTTCTATGCATTCCACACCATGAAGAAGATTGAGATACACTACCTTTAAGCAAGCTTAAAGTAATAAAAGCTTTGAGAAAACAAAGGCATTTTTAAAATTCTCATTAGCCATGCTTACTTAATCATATTTGCTCTTCAAATATTGTGCTGAAAATCAGAAGCTTCCTCATAAACACCCCAGGGCATTCTAAATTCAAGAAATATTGTTACCAACATTATAATGAGTCTATTCAGATTACCATGCTCTATCTACAACCATATGTTTTTTAACATTTTAAAATGCTTTTCCATGGTGAGACGGCACAGGGTCGTGGAACTCAGGAAATATGCAGTGTATCAGCACGTATTCTGTGTTCTCACAAATTATTGATTTCAAAAAGCACAGTAATTCCTTAAAGGGTCAGACACCTTACAGCTTTACTTTTTGCTCTGAGCACAATCTGAGAAATGATAAAGCCATCTGCAAACTCTTTCTTCAGCGTATCTTGGAAATAAAATTTTGTCTCAACTGGAGACTTTGGGGATTTAATTTGGCAGAAACCTGGGTAAAGAGCAGGGATAGTGTCACTTTTCTTTGTTAGGTTTTTTTCTTTATGTTTTCATTTTTCTTTCTGGCATGTTCTATACATAGAATGCACACGAGAATCACCTCCATGATTCAGTATCCATGGGCTGCCTGAAGTTCTCTGACAGAACATCTTCAAAAGTCAAGCATGGTCTCATCATGTGTAGCATTCTCTGTGTGACCCTCTGTCTGATAACGGCAGGAACCGACTCTTCTCAAAACCACCATGGACCTGAGGTGAGGTTAGGCTTCAGTATTTGAGCTTCAAAAGAAAATCTAATCAATTGCTGTCATAGAGAATGCTTGCCATAAAGTAATTTGAACATATGGCCCCCTCCTACCACTCCTCATCATCATTAGGTTCCTGGGTGCCTCTATGATTACTTCTATAATTTTCACCACCTCAGCTCATGATCTCTGGAGTAATTTTGCGAGCTTACTCAGGTAAGACCCAGGAGCAAAAGTCCATTCTTTTAGAATCTAGTAACTCTTAATACTAGAAGGCTATGGATATCTGGAAAAACAAATGGTAGGAATTCTTATACTGATTCTGATACCATGAATAACTCTAAGCGATTGTGTTCCCACAACAATGCTATTTTTTTCTATGCATTCCACACCATGAAGAAGATTGAGATACACTACCTTTAAGCAAGCTTAAAGTAATAAAAGCTTTGAGAAAACAAAGGCATTTTTAAAATTCTCATTAGCCATGCTTACTTAATCATATTTGCTCTTCAAATACTGTGCTGAAAATCAGAAGCTTCCTCATAAACACCCCAGGGCATTCTAAATTCAAGAAATATTGTTACCAACATTATAATGAGTCTATTCAGATTACCATGCTCTATCTACAACCATATGTTTTTTAACATTTTAAAATGCTTTTCCATGGTGAGACGGCACAGGGTCGTGGAACTCAGGAAATATGCAGTGTATCAGCACGTATTCTGTGTTCTCACAAATTATTGATTTCAAAAAGCACAGTAATTCCTTAAAGGGTCAGACACCTTACAGCTTTACTTTTTGCTCTGAGCACAATCTGAGAAATGATAAAGCCATCTGCAAACTCTTTCTTCAGCGTATCTTGGAAATAAAATTTTGTCTCAACTGGAGACTTTGGGGATTTAATTTGGCAGAAACCTGGGTAAAGAGCAGGGATAGTGTCACTTTTCTTTGTTAGGTTTTTTTCTTTATGTTTTCATTTTTCTTTCTGGCATGTTCTATACATAGAATGCACACGAGAATCACCTCCATGATTCAGTATCCATGGGCTGCCTGAAGTTCTCTGACAGAACATCTTCAAAAGTCAAGCATGGTCTCATCATGTGTAGCATTCTCTGTGTGACCCTCTGTCTGATAACGGCAGGAACCGACTCTTCTCAAAACCACCATGGACCTGAGGTGAGGTTAGGCTTCAGTATTTGAGCTTCAAAAGAAAATCTAATCAATTGCTGTCATAGAGAATGCTTGCCATAAAGTAATTTGAACATATGGCCTCCTACCACCCACTCCTCATCATCATTAGGTTCCTGGGTGCCTCTATGTCTATTACTTCTATAATTTTCACCACCTCAGCTCTAGGGGATTAGAATCTCTGGAGTAATTTTAGCAGATGCTTACTCAGGTAAGACCCAGGAGCAAAAGTCCAGGTCATCTAACATTAGTAATGCACCTTTGAGACACCCTCAAACATCCAAATATCTTTAGTAATATAGATATTTGCACTTACGCCTGATAAGAATAACTAGCACTTCCTTTAAATAATACAATCATTGTTTATATTGCAGCTAAATGTCAAAATAAAACACTTCCAAAGGACTACAAAACAGTATCAAAAAATTGCCTCCTGACAGCTTAAACGAAGCTTTCAATTGTAATTATAATTGCATTTTCTATAGTGACTGTGGGTATCTTGGAAAGAGCAATTATTTTGGCTCATTCTCATTCAATCTTCAAAGTGACTTTCCTCTTGTCTCTTTGCTACAAATCTCGGGATGAGGTATGAGCTAAAAAAAAAACCTTATATTTAATAAACATTTCAAACGAATCCTTGACTAAAAAGAAAGTCCATTTTGATAGGTGATAGATGACGTGAACAATGTTGGATTCTTGATCTCTAACGGAGAAAAATTCACATTGGGATCAAAAGACTCGGCAATGGTCACTCAGACCTTCATGCAGTGAAAAGTTTATTAAAGCAAGGAAGGATAGGGAAAAGCTTCCAGTATAGACACTGGAAGGGGATAGAAGAGTATCCGCAAGGCCACTTTAAGCATGGCATTTTATACTTTTTCAGCTGGTTATTAACAGTAATTTAAAAGAATATATTGAGGCAATAAAGGTCTTACCAGACCCACACCCACAACATATATCTTTAGATAACATAGGTATAAGTTAAGACAAGAAATACATCCTCTAGCAAGATACATTGTTATACACCTTAGCTTTGGGCTTAAAAGAACATCTTAGGCAAAACGGATTATTGTCATAGGCGTGGCAATCAAGGTGAAAGCACCTTGGCTAAAAATGTTTGTTCCTCACCCTCCTCCACCTCCTTGTCCTTGGAACCTGCTGGCCTCCTTACCAAGTCTGCCTATGAACTCCTTTTCACTTTTCAATATGGCTTAGAAAGAAAAATGAGGAAATGTAAGTACCATCACAAGGAAAGCATTCCTCTCTGAATACTTCTTAACACTTTTTTCTAGATGATACCTAGAAGCTCAAACTCCCTCTTGTGCTTCTCTTTTATTCAAGAAGCAACTTGTCAAATCCTTACGTTTCTGTCTTTAAGCCTCATTGATCTACTCCTCCAAAGAGACCACTCTTCTCAGCTCTTAGTCCTAAAAGTTCATTAGGGTGAAAAAAAAAAAGCAGTGAACTAGTGTTGGTTCAGGTGAAGACTAAGCGAACATACATTTTTAAGCTCAGAATGTCTATTATACAGAATGGCTGCAGTTTGAAAGCATGAGTTGGTATAGAAAACAAAATATTGGTCACTATTATAAGATGTGCCCAATGACACTACATGACATACTCAATGTGTTCTCTCTTATTATCAATGCATTATACAATGCACTGTAAGAAATTGCTATAAGACAGTGCATTAACACTAGTTCCCTTTAATCCCTGGGTTGCCTCAGATGATTTGTGTCTCTGATTTTCATTTTTAATAATCATGTATCTTTAGTACACCACTGAAGAAACTTGATTGGTAAAGAAACAAACAAAGCCCCCGCACACATATGTTTAGACTTTGTGCATGTGTGTGTGTGTGTGCCCATGTTTAGCTACTCAGTTGTGTCTGACTCCACAGACTGTATTTTGCCAGGCCCCTCTGTCCATGGGATTTCCCAGGCAAGAATATTCTAGTGGGTTGCCATTTCCTTCTCCAGGGAACCTTCCTAGACCAGGGACTGAACCTCTGTCCCCTGCATTGGTAGGTGGGTTCTTTAACACTGAGTCACCAGGGAAACCCTTAGGCTTTATGACTAGTTGTATAATTAATTCTATAAAACATGAAATGATTAAAATTTATCCCAAGCACTGAAATGCAGCTAGAATGAGATTGAGAGGGTTGTTGTCCTCTTGGGGCAGACAGAGTCAGGGTGAGCATGATGTACATAGAGGAACACTGTGCTGTAAGAGCATATATTGGGACAACTTTAATCTAGCCTGTGGATTTAGGGAAGATTTTCTGATAAAATGACATTGTGCTCAGGTTATAATAATAGTAGATTACTGAAGTTAAACTACAGAATGGAAATGGTCAGCTCAATATAAACATACAATATGACATATGGAAAACCCTTGGCTTAGAATGTGGCATATTTCTCTTTATTCAAGAAGCAACTTGTCAAATCCTTACGTTTCTGTCTTTAAGCCTCATTGATCTACTCCTCCAAAGAGACCACTCTTCTCAGCTCTTAGTCCTAAAAGTTCATTAGGGTGAAAAAAAAAAAGCAGTGAACTAGTGTTGGTTCAGGTGAAGACTAAGCGAACATACATTTTTAAGCTCAGAATGTCTATTATACAGAATGGCTGCAGTTTGAAAGCATGAGTTGGTATAGAAAACAAAATATTGGTCACTATTATAAGATGTGCCCAATGACACTACATGACATACTCAATGTGTTCTCTCTTATTATCAATGCATTATACAATGCACTGTAAGAAATTGCTATAAGACAGTGCATTAACACTAGTTCCCTTTAATCCCTGGGTTGCCTCAGATGATTTGTGTCTCTGATTTTCATTTTTAATAATCATGTATCTTTAGTACACCACTGAAGAAACTTGATTGGTAAAGAAACAAACAAAGCCCCCGCACACATATGTTTAGACTTTGTGCATGTGTGTGTGTGTGTCCCATGTTTAGCTACTCAGTTGTGTCTGACTCCACAGACTGTATTTTGCCAGGCCCCTCTGTCCATGGGATTTCCCAGGCAAGAATATTCTAGTGGGTTGCCATTTCCTTCTCCAGGGAACCTTCCTAGACCAGGGACTGAACCTCTGTCCCCTGCATTGGTAGGTGGGTTCTTTAACACTGAGTCACCAGGGAAACCCTTAGGCTTTATGACTAGTTGTATAATTAATTCTATAAAACATGAAATGATTAAAATTTATCCCAAGCACTGAAATGCAGCTAGAATGAGATTGAGAGGGTTGTTGTCCTCTTGGGGCAGACAGAGTCAGGGTGAGCATGATGTACATAGAGGAACACTGTGCTGTAAGAGCATATATTGGGACAACTTTAATCTAGCCTGTGGATTTAGGGAAGATTTTCTGATAAAGTGACATTGTGCTCAGGTTATAATAATAGTAGATTACTGAAGTTAAACTACAGAATGGAAATGGTCAGCTCAATATAAACATACAATATGACATATGGAAAACCCTTGGCTTAGAATGTGGCATATTTGAGGCACTGTAAGAAAAAAAAAAAAAATTCTAGAATACCTGGATGCAGAGTATGGTAAAATGTGCCTAGGAGTTAAGGTTTCATGTGGAGATACTTATAAATCCTATTACATGTTTAAGATTTTAGAACAAGAACATTAGGAATTCATTAGAAAATTTTAAGCAAAACTGATACAGTTGAATTTTTTTTTATTTGAAAAGCATGATTTAGAGCAGGACAAGAGAAAGCATGGAAACCAATACCCTTTTGCATTGGTAAGGATTAAGATGTGGTGACCCACGCTAGTGGAAAGATGCTGAGATATCAGCATATATTTTAATTCTACCTTGAAGAGATAGAATCAATCAAATGAATTTTGTGACTGATAAATGCAGTGAAGGACCAGAATTTAAAAAATCAAAGATATTTCCAATGTTGAGTAATTGTAGGTTAGTGAGATAGGTAAACCTGAGAAGGGAAAAAGTTTGTGAGAAAAACTGGTATCTCTGCATTCTGAGCTTAAGGTTTATAAGATTGGATTGGATTCATGCTTGTGGGCATACATTCAAACATTTTGATGGTTTGTTTTATACTTTAAAGTGAAAGAAGTCTAAGCATGTTTAAATGTGACTGCGATAGCACCAATGGAGGGGAGAACTTTAGTACAGGACTGAAAAGGAATAATTTTTAGCTGAACAATTTTTTGGACGCTTTTAATTATCCATTACTTCTAAGGAAGTTGGTTTTGGTTTGAGTAAAATTTGTTGTCATCAATAGAGTGGCTTTTTAGATAGATGAGAAGAGTTTTAAGAACAAGTATGCATTTAAGAGAAATCTGACTTAGCTTATTTTACCTGTGTGAAATTGCGGGGACCTTCCGCAGAAAGGGAAGGCAGCGGGATTGCCCTCGGCTGAATCGGGAGATCTCGGAGAAAGGCAAATCTTGACTGCCCGCCCCCCAGCCCCCTGGCTCAGGCAGGGGACAATTAGACGCGACAGGGGTTCCATCAAAGTAGTTCCACTTTGTTGAAGAAGATCCATAGCTTTTATAGGCAAGTGAAGGGGGTTTTGCACAGGACTTCCTATAGATTACACCAATCAAGCTAAAGGCCAAGCAATCATTCACGAGCGCGGAAACTAAGGGAATCAATCAGAAATTTTGACCATCAGTTAACAATTTAGATCACGCCCTGTCTCTTCCTGTAGGCTCCATCTTAGCTGCAAACATGTGCTTAAGCTTCTTTAAACAATGCGCTTAAGCTTCCCTTCATTCCCACATCCCTTCCTGTAGGCGCCATCTTAGCTCCAAGCTGAAACAATGTGTTTAAGTTTCTTCATGCTTGCAATGGTCCTCTTTCAATTCAGAGCCCCACATGAAATAAAAAGGGGAAGATAGAAATGATATCCTAATGTGAAAAGACAACTCATTGGAAAAGACCCTGATGCTGGAGAGCAAGAGGCAAAGGGGATGACAGAAGATAAGATGGTTGGATAGCATCATTGACTCAACGGATATGAGTTTGAGCAAACTTTGTCTTTTATGAGTGAAGAAGGACAGGGAACCTGTTATGCTGTAGTCCATGGGGTCACAGAGTTGGACACAACTGAGCAATTGAACATATATGGCAGTGTGAAAGGCAGGACTAGAACTGGTGAGCTTTTTATGTAAAAAGGAAAGAAAAGGAACATAATGCTGGCCACAATCTAAAGAGGCAATGAACAGACAATAAACATTTTAAATCAGGTGTGTGAGTAAAATTCTAATCAAAATTTGACATAAAGCTATTCTTCAATTCTCATAAAAATCCATAGGAAAACCATCACTTCTTACCTAATGAAAGTGACTTCATTATATTAAATGTAAAAAAACATGTCAACATGACTTAGTGACTAAAGCACAAAAAAAGAAGCACGTGATATCTGTTAAACAGGTCCGTGGCCCAGTCAACATATACATCAACATCTGTTTCACAAGGCCTTCTGTGTCATGATAGAGAATATGGGATTTCGTACATAGAGGTATGAAAGGGTGAGCCACACCTTTCAACTCTAATAGGTGGAAAACAGCCCCTGGCTCAGGCAGGGGACAATTAGACGCGATAGGGGTTCCATCAAAGTAGTTCCACTTTGTTGAAGAAGATCCATAGCTTTTATAGGCAAGTGAAGGGGGTTTTGCACAGGACTTCCTATAGATTACACCAATCAAGCTAAAGGCCAAGCAATCATTCACGAGCGCGGAAACTAAGGGAATCAATCAGAAATTTTGACCATCAGTTAACAATTTAGATCACGCCCTGTCTCTTCCTGTAGGCTCCATCTTAGCTGCAAACATGTGCTTAAGCTTCTTTAAACAATGCGCTTAAGCTTCCCTTCATTCCCACATCCCTTCCTGTAGGCGCCATCTTAGCTCCAAGCTGAAACAATGTGTTTAAGTTTCTTCATGCTTGCAATGGTCCTCTTTCAATTCAGAGCCCCACATGAAATAAAAAGGGGAAGATAGAAATGATATCCTAATGTGAAAAGACAACTCATTGGAAAAGACCCTGATGCTGGAGAGCAAGAGGCAAAGGGGATGACAGAAGATAAGATGGTTGGATAGCATCATCGACTCAACGGATATGAGTTTGAGCAAACTTTGTCTTTTATGAGTGAAGAAGGACAGGGAACCTGTTATGCTGTAGTCCATGGGGTCACAGAGTTGGACACAACTGAGCAATTGAACATATATGGCAGTGTGAAAGGCAGGACTAGAACTGGTGAGCTTTTTATGTAAAAAGGAAAGAAAAGGAACATAATGCTGGCCACAATCTAAAGAGGCAATGAACAGACAATAAACATTTTAAATCAGGTGTGTGAGTAAAATTCTAATCAAAATTTGACATAAAGCTATTCTTCAATTCTCATAAAAATCCATAGGAAAACCATCACTTCTTACCTAATGAAAGTGACTTCATTATATTAAATGTAAAAAAACATGTCAACATGACTTAGTGACTAAAGCACAAAAAAAGAAGCACGTGATATCTGTTAAACAGGTCCGTGGCCCAGTCAACATATACATCAACATCTGTTTCACAAGGCCTTCTGTGTCATGATAGAGAATATGGGATTTCGTACATAGAGGTATGAAAGGGTGAGCCACACCTTTCAACTCTAATAGGTGGAAAACATGAAAAAAAGATAGATGAGTATAGAAAAGTCAATCTCATAGCAGAGTCCATTACTGAAAGAGAGGGGTAAATTGAAGTTACTGCCAGTTTAAGAACAATTGGGAGTTTCTCAAAAAACTAAAAATAGAACTACCATACGACCCAACATTTCCGCTCTTGGATACATATCCAAAAACAAAACAAAAACATTAATGATAAAAGATATATGCACCCCAATGTTTGTAGGAGCATTATTTACAATTGCCAAGACATGAAAACAACCTAAGTGTCCATCAACAGAGGAATGGGGAGAAAAAAAAAAAAAACACCAGAGGAATGAATAAAGAGAATGTGGTTATATATATTCAATGGAATACTACTCACCCATAAAATAGTACAAAATTTTGTCACTTGCAGCCACATCATGGACTTGGAGGACACTATGCTAAGTGAAAAAATTCAGAGAAAGTCAAGTACTGTGTGATATCATTTATATGTGAAATCTAAAAAATACAATAAACTATAACAACAAAAAGAAGTGGACTGACAAATATAGAGAACAAACTTAATGGTTACCGGTTGGGAGAGGGAAACATAGGGCTGTGAGAGTGGGAGGTATAAACTATTGGGTGCAAGATATGTTCAAAAATGTATTGTACAGCATGAGGAATATAACCAATATTTTGTGATAACTATAAATGGAAGGTAACTTTTTAATTTTAATTAAATTTTATACAATTAAATTTTGTGTAAAAATAATAATAAAAAGTTTTTAAAAACTACAAATAAAGAATAATGGGAAAAACTGAACCGATTATAAAACTGGAGCATGTGAACTTACAATGAGACATTAAATGTAAAATTGATAACATTGTTGAGAATAGTAGTGAGTGCCAGTCTGTCCTGTGAGGCAGGTTCAACAGCCTGGGCAAAGTTGTGAATCAGGTGGTTGACTGAATTCCATGTAAAGGCTATTTTTCCATGATAATATGATGAAAAAGCAAGGGAGCCAGAGCACTCATCTACTGATTTGACAAATTTTATTTCCAACGGCCCCTCCTCCAAAAAATGAAATTCTTGAGATGTTTTATCTCAGGTATGTTTTAAAGTACTGTTTTCATTATGCAGAAAAGCACATTTAGAAAAACACTAGCTGCCTAATTGCTATTGTATGTGGAATCAAAACCAAACTTGTATAGATGGATCCCTATGAACATCACATTTAACTCATAAAATATACTCTTATTTACTGAGCATAACCAGTAAAAACATTTGCTTTCCAGTCTCACTTATTTTTTAGAAATTATTATCCTGCTTTATTTCCCGATGCAGTGGATGGTAGTCCTGTCGACTACAAACTGGCATTTGCCAATTACACCATAAATGACTGAACAAGGGCATTTGCCTCTGGAGACTGACCCCCATGCTGTGACAGCTGCTGACCTTCAAAATCCCCTGAAGTTGTTCAGGGTGGAGTAGGCACTCTGTGCTCCAGGGAAACTGGTGGGGCAGGTCTTTAGATAGGTGGATGCTTTTAGGAACAGGTTTTATTATCTCAGTCCTTGCATCCCCTCATATTTAGAGAAGCACTAAATCTTTTCATGGTGACATCAGATCCTTATGACCAACCGAAAACCCTTTGTAAAAATGACTGCTTAATGATATTGAACTCCCCCCTCACTGAAATCCATAAATATTGATCTTTCTCCCACTGCCTCTTTGGAGCAGTCTCTCTGAGCTATTTGGAGTGCTTCCCCCTGCCCCACCCATCCCCAGGCTGCAGTCCTAATTATACCCCAAATAAAACTTAACCTACAACTCTCAAGTTGTTTATCTTTTTCATATGACAGTTCTAAACTTGTAATAATTTGTTTGATCATATATTACACATCTAAGTGTATTACCCACAAAAGCTATAGAATTTCCAAATACAAACCACAGATTTGGAAGCAATGGTCTGTGGGAGGAACCCTATGTAAGCTGCAATGTATTAAGTGTTTCTGTCCAGGTTTTTACAAAGGTCTGTTAGCAGTATAATGTTAAGATTTAAATTTTAATTCAAAATCCCAGTGAGCACTCTGTAGAAGGAAACTATCCAAGAACACCCATGTTCTTTTGGGCTTTCTCTTTGTAATTTTTTTGGGTGGGTGGGGGGGCACTTCCATTGGTCTTTCATTTATTTTCATCCAACTTTGTTCTTTGGTTTGTGTGGGCCTCCCATCTCAGTGGCCTCTCTCATCACAGAGCACCGTATCTGGGCACATGAGCTCCAGAGCTCTAGCTCAGTAGTTGGATACATCTGTCTAGCCACTCTGCAGCACATGGGATCTTCCCAGGCCAGGGATCAAAACCACGTCCCTGCATTGCAAGGTGGTGTCCTTACCCACTGGACCACCAGGGAAGCCCTGTCTATTTATTTAACAGAATGGGTAATAACATTTTGAAAAGCCTGAAAGGAACACACAAAAATAGAAAGTCATCTTAGAAAACACAACGCAGACCTGACCCTTCCATAATTGTAAATCATGAAAACAAAGGCCTCCTTCCTTCAGGCCTCTTACCTATTAACCAATGGCCAACTGGATACAATGTGATCAGTGTTTGCCCATTTGGAAAGTTGTAATCTGGAAAGATTACAAATCTACTGGCACTAAGAAAAAACAAAGCAAAATCTTAAAATAGACATTTGTAGAATGAAAACCCGCATTATTTAAATGGCACTGCTATCTTTGCCCTTCACAAGAAAATATTCATGCTTATGTTGTTATTCTATGACCCCAGAGCTTTCTTTTGGGTTCGTAATAACCTCTCATGTTCTGAAATGCCTAACACGGCTACTGTCAAAGACTTCATTACTAGCCTAATAATTTACTGTAACAGCAATAAATGGCAGTGCCAGGAAGGGAGAAGTATTATTTATTCCACTACCTCTGGGCCTCCTATCACAGGGGCCTCTCTCCTTGCAAAGCAGGAGCTCAGGGCGCGTGTGCTCCAGAGGGCTGACTCATAATTGGACACACCGGTCCAGCCAGCACCTGGGATCTTCCCAGGCCAGGGATTGAACCGGTGCCCCTTGCACTGCAAGGCAGACTCTCTACCCACTAGACCACCAGGGAAGCCCTCTATTTTCATACTTTTTAATGAGGTTTTTATTAAAATAAAATTTCATGGGGCTTCCCTGGGGGCACCGGTTTGATCCCTGGCCCGGGAAGATGCCACATGCCAAGGAGCGCCTGGACCGGTATGTTCAATTATGAGTCAGTGCCCTGGAGAGCACGCACCCAGAGCTGGTGCTCTGCAAGGAGAGAAGTCACTGTGATAGGAGGCCCACACAGGCTAAGGAATAAAGGTGGATGAAAAATACATAAATAAATAATCAATATAAAGAGACCAAATTTAAAAAAAAGAAAGAAATTTCATAAATAATTTCTTGTTATATATGAAAATACATGCATTATATATGTATATAAATGACAGGATGTTCTACAGTTTTATGTTTCATATTGAACAAACATGTATATTCTCATTGATTTCCAGTTAAAATACCCATCCAATTGGTTAATGCTTCACTAAGAATTTCAGTTTTAAGGTGTCCATGATATTAAAAGATATGCACTTTACGCATTTTTCTTATAGAGTGTAATATTCTGTTTCTAGTTAAGCTTATGTTTTGTCTTATAGTCATATTTCTATGGCAATATGTTGAAACACTATAGAAAGCTACATGATAACAATCATATAAATATTGACATCATTTTATTCTATATTTTATAATTATTTTCTATGATATCCTATTATATAATACTTTCAATTTCCCTAGCAAATAAATGAGAATAATTGCCTAGCAAAGAATATAACATTCGATTCTAGTTTAATTTATATGTTTAAATATAAATTGTATTAATAAAAGAGAAACAGGCTCAAAGACAGAGTAAGATTTGTACCTTTGCCATGGTAAATTGTATGGAACACATTCAGAAAAAAGTAGCCCACTTTAAAATAGTCATATTTTATATTAATGTATAACAAAACATAGATTTTTGTCTATAAAATTATATAATATACAGAAAAGGAACATTATTTCACATAAAACACTCAGATTTTGAATGTTTTACTATGAAGTCTTTAATAATTATGCTTTTCTATTATTGTTGACTTAAGAGTGTGACTCTGCAAGGCAGACTCTCTACCCACTAGACCACCAGGAAGCCCTCTATTTTCATACTTTTTAATGAGGTTTTATTAAAATAAAATTTCATGGGGCTTCCTGGGGCACCGGGTTTGATCCCTGTCCCGGTAAGATGCCACATGCCAAGGAGCGCCTGGACCGGTATGTTCAATTATGAGTCAGTGCCCTGGAGAGCACGCACCCAGAGCTGGTGCTCTGCAAGGAGAGAAGTCACTGTGATAGGAGGCCCACACAGGCTAAGGAATAAAGGTGGATGAAAAATACATAAATAAATAATCAATATAAAGAGACCAAATTTAAAAAAGAAAGAAATTTCATAAATAATTTCTTGTTATATATGAAAATACATGCATTATATATGTATATAAATGACAGGATGTTCTACAGTTTTATGTTTCATATTGAACAAACATGTATATTCTCATTGATTTCCAGTTAAAATACCCATCCAATTGGTTAATGCTTCACTAAGAATTTCAGTTTTAAGGTGTCCATGATATTAAAAGATATGCACTTTACGCATTTTTCTTATAGAGTGTAATATTCTGTTTCTAGTTAAGCTTATGTTTTGTCTTATAGTCATATTTCTATGGCAATATGTTGAAACACTATAGAAAGCTACATGATAACAATCATATAAATATTGACATCATTTTATTCTATATTTTATAATTATTTTCTATGATATCCTATTATATAATACTTTCAATTTCCCTAGCAAATAAATGAGAATAATTGCCTAGCAAAGAATATAACATTCGATTCTAGTTTAATTTATATGTTTAAATATAAATTGTATTAATAAAAGAGAAACAGGCTCAAAGACAGAGTAAGATTTGTACCTTTGCCATGGTAAATTGTATGGAACACATTCAGAAAAAAGTAGCCCACTTTAAAATAGTCATATTTTATATTAATGTATAACAAAACATAGATTTTTGTCTATAAAATTATATAATATACAGAAAAGGAACATTATTTCACATAAAACACTCAGATTTTGAATGTTTTACTATGAAGTCTTTAATAATTATGCTTTTCTATTATTGTTGACTTAAGAGTGTGACTCTTATAGAACTCAAATACCAGTATTGAAAAACATATTTTATAATATTATACATACTATTCGATTCTTTCTTGGCAGGAGATTCTTCCTGAAAAGAATTTACTTACCTTGTTACGAATATTTCCCTTTTTTTTTAGTCATTATGCTGTTTCATAAATAATTAATTAGAATATATATTAGATGACTCTTTTTTTTCTTTTAATGCACAGAGACTGGAAATACTTCACCAATTTTGAACTGGATGAGGCACTAATTTCCATAATACATCTTTCAATTAGGAGGTAAGCAGTTCGGGAAGTGAATTGAAAGTTTTCTCACTATCGCACACACATAAAACATTTTTCTTGATATGATTGTTACCTATCACAACTTCCTCATAGCTATCATTTAAGCAATAAGAATAAATATGCCATAAAAAAGAAAACCTAGAGAGCAAAAAACAGTTTGAAAATGAGATATGGGGAGTCATTCTGGAGCAAGTTGCTTTCTCCACATCCTTTTTTGCTTTTTTCAGATATCAGATACATGGATAAAGGACTCCATGTGAGAAATTACAAATAAGTAATAAAGAAGGACCACAGGCTCATTGTAACATCTTCTTGATTACTCCCTTCAGTTTCCGTTTTTGTTGAGGCCCATGTTCACTGGTCACTTATTTCATAAATAAATAGCCAATACACACTAGGTCCAGTTTCTGTGCTTATATCTTATTTGCACTTTCCTTTAAGGACTGCTTATTTTCAGCCACCTAGAGTCTAAATCTTACGTTTCAATAATATGGTTTGTTAACTTTGTCAAGATTAACCCAAATTAAAACAAAATTATTAATTGTTTAAACTAGATACCTTACAAAAATGCATTGTTTAAATTCTAATGATATTCAATTAACCTATGGATACAACTAGAAATAGAGCAATAAAAGTAAAAGTTTTTGTGAATAGTACTGACTGTTCCATTGATTGATTAGTCAGTTTTAATAATACTATTAACAGCTGTTAGTATTTAATCATAATTTATTAGGAATCATTTCAGTAAACATTTATATGTTTGATATCATAAAAGTCTTTAGTTCCATGAGATAGATTCAATACATTAAAGCTTGGGAAAATGTATGTACAATTATGGTTTTTTAATATGATTGGAGCTGTGTGAGTGAAGAGAAAGCATAATAAGAAGTGAGGTAGAGATGAGGTCTGAGGAGTGACTG
This sequence comes from Tragulus kanchil, assembly GCA_022376925.1. Lineage (NCBI taxonomy): Eukaryota > Metazoa > Chordata > Mammalia > Artiodactyla > Tragulidae > Tragulus > Tragulus kanchil. The sequence goes on from JAIOJX010000028.1 coordinate 127,987,873, forward strand.
CTGCCTTAAAACTGAACTGAAGCAGAGCAAGTGTGAAATAGAAAGATCATCGAGAAGGCTCTTGCAGTGATCCAAGTGAAAAGTGATGATAGCCAGGACACATGTGGTAAAAGCGGCAGACACAAGAAATTTTTTTGAAGGTATTTCCTATAGGAATTACTTACAACTTATATTTAGCTTGTGAGAGGAGAGTCAAAGATAATACTATTTTTGCCCTCAAATAATTGGAAGGACAGAATCACCTTGTAACTAGGTGAGAAAGACAGCAAAAGAAGTGGATTTATGAAGACAGAAGGGTCCCTGAGGTTTTGAGTCCTAAACACATGGAGGTGCTAATATTTGCTGCAAAGTGAAGAAAGCTGCCTGAAAATGAAACCGACACATGAGGACATCAGAAGTGTGAGATCGACAAGAGAAATCCATTAGCCTTCACAAAAGTTGCAAAATTGTCTTTCACTGGTCTCTCCTATATTAGGTTCCATCTAGGACTGGTGGCTCAGATGGTGCAGAATCGGCCTTCAATGTGAGAGACCTGGGTTAAATTCCTAGGGTAAATCCTCCAGGTTCCAATCTAGAGCTCAGACTGGTCACTTATTTCATAAATAAATAGCCAATACACACTAGGTCCAGTTTCTGCTTATATCTTATTTGCACTTTCCTTTAAGGACTGCTTATTTTCAGCCACCTAGAGTCTAAATCTTACGTTTCAATAATATGGTTTGTTAACTTTGTCAAGATTAACCCAAATTAAAACAAAATTATTAATTGTTTAAACTAGATACCTTACAAAAATGCATTGTTTAAATTCTAATGATATTCAATTAACCTATGGATACAACTAGAAATAGAGCAATAAAAGTAAAAGTTTTTGTGAATAGTACTGACTGTTCCATTGATTGATTAGTCAGTTTTAATAATACTATTAACAGCTGTTAGTATTTAATCATAATTTATTAGGAATCATTTCAGTAAACATTTATATGTTTGATATCATAAAAGTCTTTAGTTCCATGAGATAGATTCAATACATTAAAGCTTGGGAAAATGTATGTACAATTATGGTTTTTTAATATGATTGGAGCTGTGTGAGTGAAGAGAAAGCATAATAAGAAGTGAGGTAGAGATGAGGTCTGAGGAGTGACTGCTGCCTTAAAACTGAACTGAAGCAGAGCAAGTGTGAAATAGAAAGATCATCGAGAAGGCTCTTGCAGTGATCCAAGTGAAAAGTGATGATAGCCAGGACACATGTGGTAAAAGCGGGCAGACACAAGAAATTTTTTTGAAGGTATTTCCTATAGGAATTACTTACAACTTATATTTAGCTTGTGAGAGGAGAGTCAAAGATAATACTATTTTTGCCCTCAAATAATTGGAAGGACAGAATCACCTTGTAACTAGGTGAGAAAGACAGCAAAAGAAGTGGATTTATGAAGACAGAAGGGTCCCTGAGGTTTTGAGTCCTAAACACATGGAGGTGCTAATATTTGCTGCAAAGTGAAGAAAGCTGCCTGAAAATGAAACCGACACATGAGGACATCAGAAGTGTGAGATCGACAAGAGAAATCCATTAGCCTTCACAAAAGTTGCAAAATTGTCTTTCACTGGTCTCTCCTATATTAGGTTCCATCTAGGACTGGTGGCTCAGATGGTGCAGAATCGGCCTTCAATGTGAGAGACCTGGGTTAAATTCCTAGGGTCAGGGAAATCTCCTGAAAGAGGGCACAGCAACCCACTCCTGTATTCTCTGGAGAATTCCATGGACAGAAGAGCCTGGTGGGCTACAGTCCATGGGATAGCAAAGAGTTGGACCACAACTAAACAACTAACAAATCGATATAATTGCATTGCTTTCCAACATGTAAGTCTCTATTGCACTTCAGGGCTTTTGTCTTTGCTGTTCTATTTGACTGAAAAGCTCCCTCACTTCCTTTGGCCAACTTTTGGTCACCCTTAACACATTAGCATGATATTAGCTCCCAGGAACTGTTTCATGATGTCCCAAACTAAAGCAGAACAGTGTTATCTGTTACTTTCACTCTGCATTCTGGTATCTACATACATGAATTTTTCAGGTGGTGCTAGTGGTAAAGAACCCCACTAGCAGAACTTTTTGGTTGGCAGGTAGACCTATGAGATGCAGGTTCAATCCCTGGGTCAGGAAGATCCCTAGGTCAAGAAGATCCCTGGAGAAGGGCATGGCAACTAACTCTAGTATTCTTGCCTGGAGAGTTCCTGTGGATGGTCAAGCCTGGCCATCTGCAATCCATAGGATTGCACAGAGTCAGACATGATTGAAGCAACTTCAGACTTAGCAAGCATGCATCTACACACATACATACCTACATATAGGCATGTAAGATCATATATTTATATATATATATATATATGCTTATTTTATAAATATATTTGTTTACTATATGTTCATTTATTCCTTTATGATCATGGAAGTTTAAAAATTAGGATTTATTGCTGTAGTCTCAGAAATTAGTGCAATCCTTATGTATTAGTATGTGTATTGTTCAATATGTAGCATTTTTAATCAATTAATTTGACAGAAGGGTCCCTGAGGTTTTGAGTCCTAAACACATGGAGGTGCTAATATTTGCTGCAAAGTGAAGAAAGCTGCCTGAAAATGAAACCGACACATGAGGACATCAGAAGTGTGAGATCGACAAGAGAAATCCATTAGCCTTCACAAAAGTTGCAAAATTGTCTTTCACTGGTCTCTCCTATATTAGGTTCCATCTAGGACTGGTGGCTCAGATGGTGCAGAATCGGCCTTCAATGTGAGAGACCTGGGTTAAATTCCTAGGGTCAGGGAAATCTCCTGAAAGAGGGCACAGCAACCCACTCCTGTATTCTCTGGAGAATTCCATGGACAGAAGAGCCTGGTGGGCTACAGTCCATGGGATAGCAAAGAGTTGGACCACAACTAAACAACTAACAAATCGATATAATTGCATTGCTTTCCAACATGTAAGTCTCTATTGCACTTCAGGGCTTTTGTCTTTGCTGTTCTATTTGCCTGAAAAGCTCCCTCACTTCCTTTGGCCAACTTTTGGTCACCCTTAACACATTAGCATGATATTAGCTCCCAGGAACTGTTTCATGATGTCCCAAACTAAAGCAGAACAGTGTTATCTGTTACTTTCACTCTGCATTCTGGTATCTACATACATGAATTTTTCAGGTGGTGCTAGTGGTAAAGAACCCCACTAGCAGAACTTTTTGGTTGGCAGGTAGACCTATGAGATGTAGGTTCAATCCCTGGGTCAGGAAGATCCCTAGGTCAAGAAGATCCCCTGGAGAAGGGCATGGCAACTAACTCTAGTATTCTTGCCTGGAGAGTTCCTGTGGATGGTCAAGCCTGGCCATCTGCAATCCATAGGATTGCACAGAGTCAGACATGATTGAAGCAACTTCAGACTTAGCAAGCATGCATCTACACACATACATACCTACATATAGGCATGTAAGATCATATATTTATATATATATATATATATGCTTATTTTATAAATATATTTGTTTACTATATGTTCATTTATTCCTTTATGATCATGGAAGTTTAAAAATTAGGATTTATTGCTGTAGTCTCAGAAATTAGTGCAATCCTTATGTATTAGTATGTGTATTGTTCAATATGTAGCATGTGTGTATTAATCAATTAATTTGCTTTGTGGATATTCTGCTCTTCCTTTGGTCCTTTCACTTCATCCTTTATTTAAAGAGCTTCATCTGGTCAACCAGACTTTGACATAATCATTCCTTTTAATACAATTCAGCATACCTGTGCTTTGATCTCATATATTTATTTTATTTCTTTATTTTTCCACAATCACGTCTTTTTATTTTGCTTTTTTTTTATTATTATTAATTTTTTTTTCAAGTTTTTTTTTTTAAAGATTTATTTATTTATTTTGGGCGGGGGTCAGGTTGGGGATGTAGGGGAGTGGGCGGGCCACTTCTATTGGTCTTTCTCTATTTTCATCCATCTTTGTTCTTTAGCTCCTGTGGGCCTCCCATCGCGGTGGCGTCTGTCGTCGCAGAGCGCCAGCTCTGGGCGCATGCGCTCCAGAGCTCCGGCTCGGTGATTGGACACATGGGTCCAGCCGCTCCACCGCACGTGGGATCTTCCCAGGCCAGGGATCGAACCGGCGCCCCTTGCAGTGCAAGGCGGTGTCCTTACCCACTGGACCACCAGGGGAAGCCCCTTATTGTGCTTTTTTGATTTTACAGAGTGTTGTTGTTTACAGATATTCCAGAATAGTCATATGTATATTCCATTCCCTCCCACCCCACTCCTCTAGGCCATGATATAGCCCCCATGTAAATGAGAGACATGGAAAGAGCAACACGGAACCCTATACTATCCTATGTAAAAGAGGTAACTATTGTCAATGCTCTTTAGGACTAAGGGATCATACATGATCTCATATATTTAGAGTCTACTACTTGACTCTGGGACTTCCTGTGGATGGTCAAGCCTGGCCATCTGCAATCCATAGGATTGCACAGAGTCAGACATGATTGAAGCAACTTCAGACTTAGCAAGCATGCATCTACACACATACATACCTACATATAGGCATGTAAGATCATATATTTATATATATATATATATATGCTTATTTTATAAATATATTTGTTTACTATATGTTCATTTATTCATTTATGATCATGGAAGTTTAAAAATTAGGATTTATTGCTGTAGTCTCAGAAATTAGTGCAATCCTTATGTATTAGTATGTGTATTGTTCAATATGTAGCATGTGTGTATTAATCAATTAATTTGCTTTGTGGATATTCTGCTCTTCCTTTGGTCCTTTCACTTCATCCTTTATTTAAAGAGCTTCATCTGGTCAACCAGACTTTGACATAATCATTCCTTTTAATACAATTCAGCATACCTGTGCTTTGATCTCATATATTTATTTTATTTCTTTATTTTTCCACAATCACGTCTTTTTATTTTGCTTTTTTTTTATTATTATTAATTTTTTTTTCAAGTTTTTTTTTTTAAAGATTTATTTATTTATTTTGGGCGGGGGTCAGGTTGGGGATGTAGGGGAGTGGGCGGGCCACTTCTATTGGTCTTTCTCTATTTTCATCCATCTTTGTTCTTTAGCTCCTGTGGGCCTCCCATCGCGGTGGCGTCTGTCGTCGCAGAGCGCCAGCTCTGGGCGCATGCGCGCCAGAGCTCCGGCTCAGTAATTGGACACATGGGTCCAGCCGCTCCACCGCACGTGGGATCTTCCCAGGCCAGGGATCGAACCGGCGCCCCTTGCAGTGCAAGGCGGTGTCCTTACCCACTGGACCACCAGGGGAAGCCCCTTATTGTGCTTTTTTGATTTTACAGAGTGTTGTTGTTTACAGATATTCCAGAATAGTCATATGTATATTCCATTCCCTCCCACCCCACTCCTCTAGGCCATGATATAGCCCCCATGTAAATGAGAGACATGGAAAGAGCAACACGGAACCCTATACTATCCTATGTAAAAGAGGTAACTATTGTCAATGCTCTTTAGGACTAAGGGATCATACATGATCTCATATATTTAGAGTCTACTACTTGACTCTGGGACTTCCCAGGTAGCCCACTGGGTAAAGAACCCTCCTGCAATGAAGGAGATGCAGGTTTGATCCCTGGGTCAAGAAGGTCCCCTGAAGAAGGGCATTGTGACCCTCTTCAGTATTCTTGCCCGGAGAAGCCTGGACGGAGGATTCTGGTGGGCTACAGTCCATGGGGTAGCAAAGAGTCAGACTGAGAACACACACCCATAGTTGGCTCTAGAAGATAATTTTGTATTCAACATCCAGATTTATGAAAACACCCATATCAGTCACTTGGAAAGTAGATACCTAATGCAAGCTGATTCTATCATCTAAATTTTAATGTGACCTTTTCCAATGTAACTAAAAGCTTGAATACATTTTCTTCACTTTAGTCTTTTTAATATATATTGGCATAACTCACCATAAATAAGTACATCTACAATACGAAAACTTTAAAGTAGTTCAAAGCAGGACTAAATCTTTATTGGTAAAATTGCCTAATTCACCACTAGAGTCACAATAACTTTTCCCTAATGTAACCCTGCTGATTGATCCAAGATTAAAATAATTAGGAAGTTCTGATTAGTTCATTTTAAGGCTCGATATCTGGATAAAGAGAAATTACATTCAACTTCTTTTTATTTCTGAAATCTGAAAATTGAGGATCATTTCAGATAATGACAATATTCAAGGCATGAGAGTATTTAATCTCTCACACTTGTCCCCACACTAGACAACTATTGGGAGTTCATTCAATCAGTGCTGACAATTATATCATCTCTATGACCCAAAATAAGTAGTAAATTATATGGGAAATATGAGTAAATTAGACAGATTCTCAAGTCTGACTTTTATATGCTATATTTATTATTATATTTAGGTGCAAATATTAAAATCAAAAGAGGACATATAAGGACAATTCATTGCAGTAAAATGCAGTAAGTATTAAAGTGTTGACAGAACTAAATGGAAGCAAAAGATGATGTGAATTATAGTTAAGTTGTACAGGAAACTTTAACAATAATTATTTTATGTAGCAATTCCATAGCATGTCTTTCTTTTCTTGTATTCAGAAAGAATGTATGTATATGATAACTGATACAGAAAACTACTAGTACAGATGAGGTGAATGCCTGCTTAAGAACTAGCAATAGGAAATTCTCTCACTTGTTTCTCTTAATAAAAGAAATAATCCTTGTTTTTTTTCTCTAGAAATACCACGTAAAATAGAATTTTTCTATGTTGTTTCAGCCTTCATTGAACATATTTCAAAATTATATCAAACTCTGTTTACATCTGTACAGCTAAAAGTTAATAAAGTTATTTGAATACTATAATATACTTTATGCAAGTGTTTTAGGTTCACATATTTGAACGACTGTTAAGGGTCACACACTGTAATGTTTGAAAATGAAAATGTTAGTCACTCAGTCATGTCCAACTCTTTGCCACTTCATAGACTGTAGTCTTCCAGGCTCCTCCATCTATAGAATTCTCCAGGCAAGAATACTGGAATGAGTAGCCATTCCCTTCTCCAGAGGATCTTCCTGATCCAGGGATTGAACCAGGGTTCCTGGCATTTCTACTAGAATTGTAGTTCAAAGCAGGACTAAATCTTTATTGGTAAAATTGCCTAATTCACCACTAGAGTCACAATAACTTTTCCCTAATGTAACCCTGCTGATTGATCCAAGATTAAAATAATTAGGAAGTTCTGATTAGTTCATTTTAAGGCTCGATATCTGGATAAAGAGAAATTACATTCAACTTCTTTTTATTTCTGAAATCTGAAAATTGAGGATCATTTCAGATAATGACAATATTCAAGGCATGAGAGTATTTAATCTCTCACACTTGTCCCCACACTAGACAACTATTGGGAGTTCATTCAATCAGTGCTGACAATTATATCATCTCTATGACCCAAAATAAGTAGTAAATTATATAGGAAATATGAGTAAATTAGACAGATTCTCAAGTCTGACTTTTATATGCTATATTTATTATTATATTTAGGTGCAAATATTAAAATCAAAAGAGGACATATAAGGACAATTCATTGCAGTAAAATGCAGTAAGTATTAAAGTGTTGACAGAACTAAATGGAAGCAAAAGATGATGTGAATTATAGTTAAGTTGTACAGGAAACTTTAACAATAATTATTTTATGTAGCAATTCCATAGCATGTCTTTCTTTTCTTGTATTCAGAAAGAATGTATGTATATGATAACTGATACAGAAAACTACTAGTACAGATGAGGTGAATGCCTGCTTAAGAACTAGCAATAGGAAATTCTCTCACTTGTTTCTCTTAATAAAAGAAATAATCCTTGTTTTTTTTCTCTAGAAATACCACGTAAAATAGAATTTTTCTATGTTGTTTCAGCCTTCATTGAACATATTTCAAAATTATATCAAACTCTGTTTACATCTGTACAGCTAAAAGTTAATAAAGTTATTTGAATACTATAATATACTTTATGCAAGTGTTTTAGGTTCACATATTTGAACGACTGTTAAGGGTCACACACTGTAATGTTTGAAAATGAAAATGTTAGTCACTCAGTCATGTCCAACTCTTTGCCACTTCATAGACTGTAGTCTTCCAGGCTCCTCCATCTATAGAATTCTCCAGGCAAGAATACTGGAATGAGTAGCCATTCCCTTCTCCAGAGGATCTTCCTGATCCAGGGATTGAACCAGGGTCTCCTGCATTTTAGGCAGATTGTTTATCATCTGAGCCACTAGGGCAGAGTAACTAAATACAAAAATATTGTGTGAATTGGAATTAAAAATTAGTCTCATTGGAGTTATTTTTTAGGAAAAATAGAGAAAACGTTATTTGACCAAACATTCTAGTTGTTGGGTTAAATTACAATATTAATGCTAACAGAAATGTTAGATACAATTAGATTCATACTTTTCAATTAATGTAAGATTTGCGTTATCCATTATTTTCATGGATAGAAGTATAATTTAAGATCACTAATATACAGAATCATAGTTTTCTTTGGGTTTGATAAATGAACTAATAATATTTCAAGGTTTTTAGTTAATTTTGGTTATCTACTGAGTCCGTTTTTGTAAATCTATATCCTTTGTCTCTGACCTAGGTTTAGGGACTTAAATTTTCCCCAGATTTCTTGACTTTGTCTTGGTAACCTGATTCCAGACACAAAAAAGGCAGGGCAGGTGGGATATCAGAAAGTTTATTATATAAGCTTCCTCCCCCTTCCCATTCCACACACGCTCAACATCAATATTAGTCCTTTATCATAAATTCTCCTTTACAAGATCCTTACTTTTAGAAAAGCCCATTCAGTATTTGTTTGAAAATGTTCAAGCAGAGCCAACTTCATAGCAAAATGCATGACCCACAATCTTATGTTGGCAACATGCTTTCACACAATGAACTTAGAATTCTTACAGCAGAATTCTAGCACTGCCCTGATGTGGCACATGGAATGATATCTGATATTCTTGACTCTACCTCTTCCTTACTCTATTCAAATTAAAATGCTCCCATCCTCACTTGGTAATCTAAGGCTGAGTCCCGTTTGGTATAGTTCTGAGATATTTGCTCAACAAGGTCTGTGAGAGCTGATGAGGGACTTATATTTTCTTCTCTGGTTTCTTCAGTGCCTTGTATGTAGCAGGTGGTTAACAATTATGTTACATAATTCTCATAATGTATTGAAGAGAATAAACTTGGCAATGTTAATGCAATTACATTCACATGAAATAACACTTTAAAATATCTTTCTGTTGTTGAGATGAATGTTTAGGACAACTATAATAGCTTGATTTTGTGACAAAGGCTTGTAGAAACCACAGGGTCTGGCTCTCCTATGGTTTATATCATGGAAATAGAATACCTGTTTTCATAAACTCTCTGCACAGGTCTTCATAGGAAGACCAGATACAGGAAAGTACAATTTTTAACTCAGAATTTACCACTGTCAAGTCTCTATGCTACAAGTGTGGATACAAAGATGAACACCATGACTCTACCTTCAAAGAGCTTATATTTCAGTAGGACTGATAAAAGATGCTTGCAGAGAGCTGCAATACAGACAAAATTTCAAGAGGCAATAAACTGTATAAAAATCACAAAGAAAATGATGGTTTCTGACACTCTATTGTGATAATCTTGCATTCCTGTGGAGATGTAGAGCTATGATTATGGAGACGTGTAGAGCATATCCATTTACGATAAGTTCACTTTTTAAACTTTAAAATATGCCTGAAATTTGGTGAGAAAAAAATTGCTTTTCTTCCTTTATATCACTATTTCCTCTAGATTAAAAAGAACAGTTATTAAATCAATGATATATTTATGCACATATAAAATTCAAGTTCTTAAGGAATGGCTCAGTTTTCCTTCACAATTACAGTCTTTTAATATATGGATCATTACTGATTTCATCTTAATTGATACAACAATTTCCTTTATACTCTGTAGTAACATTTAGCCTTGTGGTTTTATTCAAAATGAATAACTCAAATATCTGACATCCTAATTTAAGAACATCTGTCAATCTAAACTAGATCTGGTCATTGATTTTTCAGCATAAAGATACTTAGAACTTATAGAAATGGAATGTAAAATATTTCCTGAAATAGTTGAACCGCCTTCTGTAAATTATATATTCATACCAAAAAGAATACGCCATGTCAGCATGGACAATATATTATAAATCCTGTTTTCTTATAAATATCAACTATACAATAAAATATGTCAACCAGCACGCTGTGTTGAAAGAGTATTCATTTCCTTTCATTGAACAGCAAGCAATTTTTTGATCATCCTTTAATGAAACAAGATAAAAAGAACACTCCTTTGACCAGTTTCTGAAACTTTTGTGGTTTAGTTACTATAATATGTGATTATGATTTACAAATATTTTATGAATATTGCCAGTAATCTATCCTGTGATGTTTTTACCATGATTCAAAAGAGCACATTATTTACATTAGATGTAGTTTACAAAAATGACATCAGTAATTCTCAACTAAAATAGAGGTTATAACTTTCTGTCATGAAATTAAATCACAAGGGTATAGCATACAGTAAAAAATATAGTTAGTTGTATTGTAAGAGCTTTGTATGTGATAGATAATTGCAAGCCTTATTATGGTGATTATTTCCTAATGTATATAAATGTTGAACCACAGTATTGTCCACCTAAGACCAACATTTGTTTGTCAACTATATTCAACAAAAGGTAAAAAATAAAACAATAGAAGTTATATAAGAATAATCTGGAAAGACCATACTCCCCTACCAACAGTAATATTTTTCTTTTTCACATACTCTATTCATTCCTCCTTTTCAAGCACTTGACTTAGTCACCACTCTTAGTGACAGGGGCACACTTGATTACTTATGTGTGTGGAGGGGCAATCAAATAGTTGAGAACCATCTGCTTATAATACATTAAAAACATTTCCTGTTTAGTAAAAACAAATCATCCTTTTTGATGTAATGATATTTAAGCAATTTTCATAGAAACTAAAATAGACAAAAATAGTTTCTATCTCATCCCAAGAACTGATTTTAGAGATAAAGTGTATTTCTTGTATTCATTCTTTGTCTTTTCAGATACACTAACTGTTAGCAGAAGACATGCACTGAAATTAAGTTTTAAGAATTACTTTGAACCTGGTCAATTTTGATTATTACTGTTGGATATAAACATAGAAGGGTTTGTGTGAGGCCAAAGACCTTGAATTTTCCACTGACATTGATGTAAATGGTTCATGGCTCATATTTGGAGAAACGTTGCCATGGGAGTTCAGTTCAAGGTTTTCAGGGTCATACCATTTAATTTTGACCCCTGAGTTTGTCACTTTTCAGTTAGGCCACCTCAGACATTGGTCACTTAATGTAGTTAAATCTCCATTTACTTACCTGCAAATGGAGGATAATAGTGATGTCTATTTCTTAGAGCTGTGGTGAAGGTGTAGTGAGGTGACACATGTAGGCTCAGAAGCTGACAATAGCAGAGGGAAGTTAAGTTCAGTAATCAGCTTCATCATCATCATCATCATCTCAGACACAGTGTGACACTCTGTAGTAAAAGTTTAGAGGAAGTTTCCTTTACTATTTCTTTTGATAATGTATTATTTAAATACCACCTTTTTTTACTTTCATGTCTGGCTTAACTTTTGTTTTAATTTTGTTTGTTTTCCAAAGTCATAAAATCTTTAGAGCTATTTTACTAAAGAAATTTGCATTAATTATTTTTTTACAATTATTCCCAAAAATAAAATTGCTAAGTCATTTCAGGTGGGTGAAAAAAATATAATATCAAATTATACCTAGCTAGAAAAATCCAGCTGATGTCCAGAAAGAGTAATTTCTTGATTTGCAGGAGTGAATTTATATGTCCTTTCTTATGAGAAAAGCAAACATTCCAACACTATCCTAGGTGATAAGCCAGACAGGAGAAGACAAATACTATGTGATATCACTTACGTGTGTAATTTAAGGAAACAAACTCATAGAAACAGAGAATAAACTCGTAGTGGTCAGGGGCAAAGGATGAAGAAAATGGGGAGATACAGGTCAAAAGCTACAAACTCCTAACTCTAAAATGAATAAATTCCAGGGATTTAAGACACAGTTTGATGGCTATAGTTAACAATACTGTATGATATATTTGAAAGTTGCTAAGAAAATAGAACTTAATTATTGTCACCATACATACATAGGGTTTCCCTAGTGGCTCAGTGGCAAAGAATCCACCTACCAATGCAGGAGATGCCAATTCAATCCCTGGGTCAGGAAGATCCCTGCAAAAAGAAATGGCAACCCCTTCCAGTATTTTTACCTGGGAAATCCCATGGACAGAGGAGCCTGGAGGGCTACAGTCCATGTGGTCATGAAAGAGTCAGACACAACCTAGTGACTGAACAACAGTACATACATATAAATGGGGCTTATGTGAGATGTTGAAATTTGTTAACTAATTTTGTGGTAATCATTTCACAGTATACACTTATCAAATTATGTTGTACATCTTAAACTTACACAGCAAGGTATGTTAATTATATCTCAGTAAAGATGGGAGGGAAAATGCAAACATCCCAAGCATCCTAAGAGCAGGGAGGATCCAGATATATAGCTCTTCACTCACTCATGACACCACACTTGAGAAACCAATGATAATATGGAGGGATGCCCTGAACATTTGGTTACTCTGCATCTTCCTACAAGTTTGGTCAAAAAACTGCTAAAGATATCTACTTTCAAGACGACAAATGGGTGAAGTTATGCTTAAGAGGAACGCTTCAATATAAGGATGTTGATTGGGAAACACGTAAATAGTATGTTGTTTCTGGAGGCTTATTTCACTAGGTGTTCTTTCACTCCGTTTTCTAGGCTTTTCATTCTTTTTTTTTTTCTTTCACCCTGAGAGTTTTCACTTCCACAGCGCACTCTCATAAGTTACACTTTATAGGCAGGGTTAAGACACACACTTCTGGCTCTTTCGAAAGTTCTCTGAGCGTCTTTAACATGTCTGGATGCGGCAAGGGCAGGAAGGGCCTTGGAAAAGGGGGCGCCAAGCGTCACCGCAAGGTTCTTCGCGATAACATCTAGGGCATCACCAAACCGGCCATCCGTCGCTGGCCAGGCGTGGCGGTGTGAAGCGCATTTCTGGCCTTATCTACGAGGAGACCCGTGGAGTGTTGAAGGTGTTTCTGGAGAACGTGATCCGGGACGCAGTCACCTACACTGAGCATGCCAAGCACAAGATTGTCAACGCCATGGACGTGGTCTATACGCTGAAACGCCAGGGCTGCACTCTCTATGGCTTTGGAGGCTAAGTTGCTCGTTTTCAGCGCTTCTGATATTTTCCACCAAAGGCCCTTTACAGGGCCGTTTATCCACAAATCAATCAATGTGATACACCATATCAACAAATTGAGAGACAAAAATTATATGATCATCTCAATAGATGCAGAAAAAGCCTTCGACAAAGTACAGCATCCATTTATGATAAAAACTCTTCAAAACATGGACATAGAAGGAACCTATCTCAACATAATAAAACCATATATGAGAAGCCCACAGCGAACATTATCCTCAACGGTGAAAAACTCAAGGCATTTCCTCTAAGATTAGGAACAAGACAAGGGTGTCCACTTTCACCACTCTTTTTCAACATAGTCCTGGAAGTTCTAGCAATGGCAATAAGAGAAGAGAAAGAAATCAAGGAATCCAGATTGGAAAGGAAGAAGTCAAGCTCTCTCTTTTTGCAGATGACATGATATTATACATAGAAAATCCCAAAGACACTATTACAAAGCTACTAGAGCTAATCAGCGAATTCAGCAAAGTCGCAGGATACAAAATCAATACCCAGAAATCACTGGCATTCCTATACACAAACAATGAAAAATCAGAAAATGAAATCAAAGAGGTAACCCCATTCATCACTGCAACCAAAAGAATCAAATATCTAGGAATAAACCTACCCAAAGAAACAAAAGAATTGTACACAGAAAACTACAAGACACTCATGAGAGACATTAAAGAAGACTTAAACAGATGGAGAGATATTCCATGTTGCTGGGTCGGAAGAATCAATATTGTGAAAATGACCACACTACCAAATATCATCTACAGATTCAATGCAATACCTATTCAACTTCCATTGACATTTTTCACAGAACTAGACCAAAGAATCACACAGTTCATATGGAAACACAAAAGATCTTGAATAGCCAAAGCAATCCTGAGGAAGAAGAATGGAGCTGGAGGGATCAGCTTCCCCAACTTAAGACTATACTACAAAGCAACAGTCCTCAAGACAGTATGGTACTGGCACAAAAACAGAACTATCGACCAATGGAACAAGACAGAGAACCCAGAGATAAACCCACACACCTATGAGTACCTTATTTTTGACAAAGGAGGTGAACATATAAAATGGGACAAAGACAGCCTCTTCAACAAATGGTGCTGTGAAAACTGGATAGCTACATGCAAAAAAATGAAGTTGGAACAGTCCCTGACACCATACACAAAGATCAACTCAAAATGGATTAAAGACCTAAATGTAAGGCCAGAAACCATCAAATTCTTAGAGAAGAATATAGGCAAAACACTCAAGGACATAAATCAAAGCAAGATTTTCCAAGACCCACCTACTAGAATAGCAGAACTAAAACCAAAAATGAACATTTGGAACCTAATGAAACGTAAAAGCTTTTGTACAGCAAAAGAAATTACAAAAAAGCTAAACAGCCCACAGAATGGGAGAAAATCATAGCAAATGAAACAAAAGACAAAGAATTAATCCCCAAAATCTACAAGCAACTCAGACAACTCAGCACTGGAAAAATGAACAACCCAATCAAAAAATGGGAAAAGGACCTAAACAGACACCTCTCCAAAGAGGACATACAGATGGCCCAAAAATACATGAAATGATGCTCAACCTCGCTTATAATTAGAGAAATGCAAATCAAAACTACAATGAGATATCACCTCACACCCGTCAGAATGGCCGTCATCCACAAATTGACAGACAATAAATGCTGGAGAGGCTGCAGAGAAAAGGGAACACTCCTGCATTGCTGGTGGGAGTGTAAATTGATACAGCCTCTATGGAAGACAGTCTGGAGATGTCTTAAAAAACTAAAAATAGAAGCACCATATGACCCAGCAAGCCCACTCTTACGCTTATACCCTGATGAAATCAAATCTGAAAGAAGCACCTGTATCCCAATCTACAATAGCTAGAACATGGAAGGAACCTAGATGCCCATAGATGAACGAATGGATCCAAAAGCTCTGGTACATATATACAATGGAATACTACACAGCTGTAAAGAGAAATGCAGAAGAATCAGCCCTAATGAGGTGGCTGGATCTAGAACGTATCATCAAAAGTGAAGTCAGTCAGAAAGAGAAGGACAAATACAGTATATTAACACATATATATGGAATCTAGTAGGATGGTGATGATGGCACATGCAGTGAAGCGACGGAAAGACAGACATGGACAGTGGACATATGGACATTGTGGGGAAGGAACAGTGGGTGAGAGGCATAAAGGAAGTAGCATGAAGACCTGTACTATCATATGTGAAGAAAATAGTTATAGTCATTTTTCTGTGAGAAAAGGGGATCTTTCACAGGTGCTGTATGACGTTTTGGAGGGGTGGGTTATCTATTCTGAAAACCTAATCAAAAATAAAAAAGGACATAAATCAAAGCAAGATTTTCCAAGACCCACCTACTAGAATAGCAGAACTAAAACCAAAAATGAACATTTGGAACCTAATGAAACGTAAAAGCTTTTGTACAGCAAAAGAAATTACAAAAAAGCTAAACAGCCCACAGAATGGGAGAAAATCATAGCAAATGAAACAAAAGACAAAGAATTAATCCCCAAAATCTACAAGCAACTCAGACAACTCAGCACTGGAAAAATGAACAACCCAATCAAAAAATGGGAAAAGGACCTAAACAGACACCTCTCCAAAGAGGACATACAGATGGCCCAAAAATACATGAAATGATGCTCAACCTCGCTTATAATTAGAGAAATGCAAATCAAAACTACAATGAGATATCACCTCACACCCGTCAGAATGGCCGTCATCCACAAATTGACAGACAATAAATGCTGGAGAGGCTGCAGAGAAAAGGGAACACTCCTGCATTGCTGGTGGGAGTGTAAATTGATACAGCCTCTATGGAAGACAGTCTGGAGATGTCTTAAAAAACTAAAAATAGAAGCACCATATGACCCAGCAAGCCCACTCTTACGCTTATACCCTGATGAAATCAAATCTGAAAGAAGCACCTGTATCCCAATCTACAATAGCTAGAACATGGAAGGAACCTAGATGCCCATAGATGAACGAATGGATCCAAAAGCTCTGGTACATATATACAATGGAATACTACACAGCTGTAAAGAGAAATGCAGAAGAATCAGCCCTAATGAGGTGGCTGGATCTAGAACGTATCATCAAAAGTGAAGTCAGTCAGAAAGAGAAGGACAAATACAGTATATTAACACATATATATGGAATCTAGTAGGATGGTGATGATGGCACATGCAGTGAAGCGACGGAAAGACAGACATGGACAGTGGACATATGGACATTGTGGGGAAGGAACAGTGGGTGAGAGGCATAAAGGAAGTAGCATGAAGACCTGTACTATCATATGTGAAGAAAATAGTTATAGTCATTTTTCTGTGAGAAAAGGGGATCTTTCACAGGTGCTGTATGACGTTTTGGAGGGGTGGGTGGGGGGGATATACATATAACTAATCTGAGAACATACATATCTGTAAACAACAAAACTCTGTAAAAGTTAAAGGTAAAATAAAAGTTTAAAAAAAAAAAAAGACACACACTTCCACAAGTCCCTCCCCTATGTCATTTGTGAGAAAGGATGCTTTCCAACCATGTTTAACCCTAGATATTCTGGTATTTTTTAAGTTGGGTCTTTCCCAACTATTGCTCCCACCTCCCACCATTCTCTTGAGAATCATATTCTGTGAAAGTGATCTGTAACTTCCAAGGGTAATGAAGATGATCTCTGTCTCAATTCAGGTGCTGTCTTATGTGGATACATGCATTGGGCAAAATTAATTATATATGTGAAATCCATGCATAAATTCCCTACGCACAATGTTTCCTCAATTAAAAAAAAATGATCTGTGTTGATGTATTTTGCATGTATCGTGAGATAGTTTCACAGTGATCATTTTTTTTGTTGTTGTTTTTAACAGAGTAACAGAGAGATATAATTGTATGTCTATTCTTCTAGCTCCGTCAAGAGTATCTAAGTCTTTAAATCTGAAATGTGTGGAAGTTTTGTCTCCTAGTAGCAGCACATGACTAATGCAAAAATGATATTTACAAAGAAATTTGCAACACACAATTGAAAATCATGATTTCTTAGTGATGGTTCATTTTTTTAGTCACCATAGTTCCAAATATGTTGAGTTTGAGACCAGTGTAAGATTTTAATCTATGAAGAGTATCTAGGATTTGAAATAACTTTCACCCCTCTCAACATCCCTAACAAATTGAGTAAAAGATAAAAATAAGCCAAAATGCCAGCCTTTCATGACTACCTTGATGGACACAGTTTAAATGATAGTTAAATGGACTGATTCATGGTTCAAGCTTGGGAGAGTCCAACTAGGGAAGGATTTAAGTCTATAGAGCAAACACTCATTTGTTCTCCATCTTAAACTAGACTGAAATGGAGATGGAAGAAGAAGCAAAATCACATTGGTTATATCTTTTGAGTAGCTCAGTTAGACAGAAAAAAAAGCTTTTAAGAGTGTATAAAGACATACAGAAAATATGAAAAATCAGAATATGAATTGTAGGCATCATTGGCCTACGTCCTGGACCTGAAGTAATACAGATCACTCTTGTCAGATTTTGGTGATTCACAGATTTGTCAAGATAATTCTTTGCAGATGTAGATAGAATTTAAATGTTATTACAATACCAAAACATCAACATGATAATAAATAAAATTATAAAGCACATCCATCAGGTACGGCTTAGTTAAAAGGGTATTGTCAACCCCTGTGTTATTTGCCAAACCATGTTAAAAGTGGCTACCTTCTGCTGGAAATAAGAACAAATACAAGGTCAGGAGACTTCCGTGAGTCTGATAGGATTATTATTACTTGGAGATAGGAAAGAATAGCGATAGAAATCATTCACAGAGGAGGACACAGAAGCCTACTTGCATGTATAACATGAGACTAATGAAACTCTGTGTTTTCTGGTGTTTGTTTAAACTTGCCAGTGACTTCTCATTTTACTAATGGTAAAACCCAGATCCTGTTAATGCTCTATAAGATTCTACATGATGAGAACTCCCAAAACCTTTCTGGCCTCATCTACAGCTACCTATCCTTTTTGTTTAGTCCATGCCAGGTATAGTTTACTCTTTGCTATTCCTCAGGCACAACACACAGGACCCCATCTCAGCCTATTTAGTTCATAGCTTTACTTACTTCAAGAGTTTTTTAAATGTTACCTTGTCTCAGTAAAGACTATCCATTAATTAAATCTTCTGGACCCTTGCTTGTTTCTTGTTTTCCATGAGGCATGTCCCTACCACTGTAAAATATGAATGTTTATTGTGTTAGATTTTGTTTCCCAGGACTGGAATATAAAGTCTATGAGAGATGGTATTTTTGTCTCTTTTATTCCCAGCTGTAGCCAATGAATGAATGAGTACCTTGATGGACACAGTTTAAATGATAGTTAAATGGACTGATTCATGGTTCAAGCTTGGGAGAGTCCAACTAGGGAAGGATTTAAGTCTATAGAGCAAACACTCATTTGTTCTCCATCTTAAACTAGACTGAAATGGAGATGGAAGAAGAAGCAAAATCACATTGGTTATATCTTTTGAGTAGCTCAGTTAGACAGAAAAAAGCTTTTAAGAGTGTATAAAGACATACAGAAAATATGAAAAATCAGAATATGAATTGTAGGCATCATTGGCCTACGTCCTGGACCTGAAGTAATACAGATCACTCTTGTCAGATTTTGGTGATTCACAGATTTGTCAAGATAATTCTTTGCAGATGTAGATAGAATTTAAATGTTATTACAATACCAAAACATCAACATGATAATAAATAAAATTATAAAGCACATCCATCAGGTACGGCTTAGTTAAAAGGGTATTGTCAACCCCTGTGTTATTTGCCAAACCATGTTAAAAGTGGCTACCTTCTGCTGGAAATAAGAACAAATACAAGGTCAGGAGACTTCCGTGAGTCTGATAGGATTATTATTACTTGGAGATAGGAAAGAATAGCGATAGAAATCATTCACAGAGGAGGACACAGAAGCCTACTTGCATGTATAACATGAGACTAATGAAACTCTGTGTTTTCTGGTGTTTGTTTAAACTTGCCAGTGACTTCTCATTTTACTAATGGTAAAACCCAGATCCTGTTAATGCTCTATAAGATTCTACATGATGAGAACTCCCAAAACCTTTCTGGCCTCATCTACAGCTACCTATCCTTTTTGTTTAGTCCATGCCAGGTATAGTTTACTCTTTGCTATTCCTCAGGCACAACACACAGGACCCCATCTCAGCCTATTTAGTTCATAGCTTTACTTACTTCAAGAGTTTTTTAAATGTTACCTTGTCTCAGTAAAGACTATCCATTAATTAAATCTTCTGGACCCCTTGCTTGTTTCTTGTTTTCCATGAGGCATGTCCCCTACCACTGTAAAATATGAATGTTTATTGTGTTAGATTTTGTTTCCCAGGACTGGAATATAAAGTCTATGAGAGATGGTATTTTTGTCTCTTTTATTCCCAGCTGTAGCCAATGAATGAATGAGTAGCCTCAGAGAGGATGACTGAAGCAAAGAGCATTCAAGATTTCCTGATGCTGCAGGACACATACCTCTTTATCCTGCAATCTGATATCCTCCTGACACTGGCATCCAGCTAATTGAGCAGAAAGAAATTATGCTCAAGTACAGTCTAGTTGTTAGGTGTTTTCCCAGTGTAACACTCTGAAGGCCTTCCTGCTTAGCTGTTTCTCTGATCCTGTCTCTCTGGTCCCTGGCTTTATACCTCAAGTCTCTGCCTCAGTTTTTGGTCATTTTATGCTGATGAGTGCTTTGGGCTTTGGTTGAACTTCTTACCTTTCCATCCAAGTCTCTATATTACATTCTTGCTCACCCTCCATTCAGGATCACCTCTGTCATCCTACCCAAAAGAGAGGAAATAGCTTCTTGCTTCACTTTTACATTATTAAAATATGCAGTCCTCAGGAGAGTAATTTGTCACCTACAATTTGTACATATAGCTACAGCTGAAATCTTAAAAATTCCAAATATAACATACAGAATGTAAGGATGAGAGTGGTTTTTTTTTTTTTTCATTTTTCTTCATTTCGATCATATTATTTCCTCTGTTCTTCAGTTGATTTTCCTCTAGTCTCTTTTGAGTTATTTTATTTTCTGCTTGCCTTGAGGGATCTTTCTAGACTACATCCTAGGGGTCTAATTCTCATGCCTGGGGGATGCAGGCATCTGAAACACATCATCTGCCAGCAAGGCACCATGGTGAATACTGAAGGGAGATTAGTGATGAAGCTAGTATGGGGATGGAAGCAAGGGGTGAAGTGGCCAATGATGCTGAGTTGTGGAAAAAAAGTACAGAGGAAGAAAAAAGAAAGCAATATAAATATTTCATCGTATTGAGGTTTTAATTTTGAGAATAAAAAAGATTTATTTTTAAGCCTTAGTGCCATCATTTGCTAGTGCTGACTTGAAATTTTTATTTCTGTAGTTTTCATCTGGGGCTGATAAAACCTGTCTATACTGAATAGCGCTGATTGACTCTAAGATCTCTCTGCTTCTATGTCGTTATTCCAACAAACTAAGGTTCACAGTTTTGTACAGGGCTCTCCTGCCTGTGTATACAGCACCTGTGACTGGCTTCTAATCAATATAATCCCTTTTTTAGAGGATGACTGAAGCAAAGAGCATTCAAGATTTCCTGATGCTGCAGGACACATACCTCTTTATCCTGCAATCTGATATCCTCCTGACACTGGCATCCAGCTAATTGAGCAGAAAGAAATTATGCTCAAGTACAGTCTAGTTGTTAGGTGTTTTCCCAGTGTAACACTCTGAAGGCCTTCCTGCTTAGCTGTTTCTCTGATCCTGTCTCTCTGGTCCCTGGCTTTATACCTCAAGTCTCTGCCTCAGTTTTTGGTCATTTTATGCTGATGAGTGCTTTGGGCTTTGGTTGAACTTCTTACCTTTCCATCCAAGTCTCTATATTACATTCTTGCTCACCCTCCATTCAGGATCACCTCTGTCATCCTACCCAAAAGAGAGGAAATAGCTTCTTGCTTCACTTTTACATTATTAAAATATGCAGTCCTCAGGAGAGTAATTTGTCACCTACAATTTGTACATATAGCTACAGCTGAAATCTTAAAAATTCCAAATATAACATACAGAATGTAAGGATGAGAGTGGTTTTTTTTTTTTTTCATTTTTCTTCATTTCGATCATATTATTTCCTCTGTTCTTCAGTTGATTTTCCTCTAGTCTCTTTTGAGTTATTTTATTTTCTGCTTGCCTTGAGGGATCTTTCTAGACTACATCCTAGGGGTCTAATTCTCATGCCTGGGGGATGCAGGCATCTGAAACACATCATCTGCCAGCAAGGCACCATGGTGAATACTGAAGGGAGATTAGTGATGAAGCTAGTATGGGGATGGAAGCAAGGGGTGAAGTGGCCAATGATGCTGAGTTGTGGAAAAAAAGTACAGAGGAAGAAAAAAGAAAGCAATATAAATATTTCATCGTATTGAGGTTTTAATTTTGAGAATAAAAAAGATTTATTTTTAAGCCTTAGTGCCATCATTTGCTAGTGCTGACTTGAAATTTTTATTTCTGTAGTTTTCATCTGGGGCTGATAAAACCTGTCTATACTGAATAGCGCTGATTGACTCTAAGATCTCTCTGCTTCTATGTCGTTATTCCAACAAACTAAGGTTCACAGTTTTGTACAGGGCTCTCCTGCCTGTGTATACAGCACCTGTGACTGGCTTCTAATCAATATAATTTAGCAAAGGTGATAGATGTCACTCCTGTGGTTTTGGTACATTTAGTAAATCTCCATCTTGCTGGCAGACTTGCTCTAGAGATGCCTTGCAGGCTGTGTCATGATGAAGTACTAGTGACATGTTGGGAAAGCTAACACAACTAGGAGATGCAACAGCCTTTAAGAACTGAGGCAGCCTCTAGAAGTGGAGAAAAACACCCAGCTTCTAGCCAGTGAGAATCTGGAGCACTTGATCCTCCAGCTACAAAGATATAAATTATGCCAAAATCCCAAGTGAACCTGAAAACACACTATTTCTCAGTCAGTCATCCAGATAAGAATCTACTCCCAAATGCCTTTTTACTGGAGTTTTGTGAGATGCAATATTTTTAATCTTTATGGAGTATAGTTGATTTACAATGTTGCATTATTTCTGCTGTATAGTACAGTGAATCAGTTTTATATATATATATATATATATATATATATATATATATATATATATATACACATGTATACAAATACACACACACACACACACACACACACACACATATATATCCACTGTTTTTTAGGGATTACTAAGTGGCTGCAACTAGTAAAGAATCTGCCTGCCAATGCTAGAGCCACAAAAAATGTACTTCAATCCATGGGTGGGGAAGATTCTCTGGAGGAGAAAAAGGTAACCCACTTAGCATTCTTTCTGGGATAATCCCATGGAAAAGAGGAGCCTGACAGGGTACAGTCCATAGGGTCACAAAGAGATATGACCAAACATGCATGCATGTATTCCCATATAGGTCATTATAGGTCATTGAGTAGAGTTTCCTATGATACACAGTAAGTTCTTATCAGTTATCTATTTTGTTACATAGTAGTATGTATATGTCAATTCAAATCCCACAATTTATCCCACCTTCTTTTTCCCCAGTTACCATAAGACTGTTTTCTATATCTGTAACTCTATTTCTGTTTTGTAAATAAGTTCATTTGTACCATTTTTTTAGATTCTGTATGTAAGTGATATCATACAATATTTGCCCTTGGTTTGACTTAACTTCACCCAGTATGACAATCTCTGATCCATCCATGTTGCTGCAAATAGCACTATTTTATTCTCTTTTATGGCTGAGCAATATTCCAAAGTATATAGATACCATATCTTCCCTATCCATTCCTCTGTTGATGGACATTTACATTACCTTCATGTCCTGGCTATTTAAATAGTGCAGCAATGAACATTGTGGGTGCATGTATCTTCGAATTATCGTGTTCTCCTGCTATATGCCTAGAAATGGGGTTGCTGAGTTTTATGGTAGCTCTATTTTTATAGACTGCAATATTTAATTATTATAGTATTTTAAGCAAATAAAGTAGATAAACTGGGCTTAGTTCCTGACCCACAGAAATTTTGAGATAAGAATTTTGTGTTATTCTAGGCCTCTACGTTTTTGGTATTTTACTATACAAAAGTTTGTTGTTGTTCAATAGCTCAGTCATGTCCGACTCTTTGTGACCCCATGATCTTTAGAATGCCAGCCTCCTCTGTCCTCCACTATTCCCCAGAGTTTGCTCACATTCATGTCCATTGTGTTGATACTATATATCTCATCCCTCTGCTGCCCCCTTAGCCTTTTGCCTTCAATTTTTCTCAGCATCAGGGTTTTTTCCAGTGAGTTGGTTCTTTGCATCAGGTGGCCAAAGTATTGGAGTTTCAGCTTCAGCAATAAGCATTTCTATGAGCATTCAAGACTGATTTCCATAACTAATAAATATGTTGGATTTGCAAGTCTTAGTGGTTTTCCCATGGAGAAACACTTACACATGACTTGCTCTCATGTCATAAGCTCCACCCATGATTTTTACCAAATGAAGCTATTTCCCCTACTTTATCAGCCATACTTTCCTGTGCCAGAATTGGGCAATTGCCAGTTCATAAATTGAAAGATGCTGTGATCCTGCCTTGGTGATCCTGCTTGAAATCTGAACTAAACCATTATGTTTTGTTTATGCAGTCAACAATAAATAGTATCTATATGTCTCACATACTTGGGAAGAGGATCAAGTTTCAGACCATAAGTAGATGAAAAAAACTTAATACCTAATATTTTATTTACATTAGCTTTTGGTTATATGCTAGTCAACAATAAAGAATATTTGTACCATTTTTAGTTCTGTAAGTGATATCATAATTTTGGTTTACTTCACCCAGTATGACAATCTCTGATCCATCCATGTTGCTGCAAATAGCACTATTTTATTCTCTTTTATGGCTGAGCAATATTCCAAAGTATATAGATACCATATCTTCCCTATCCATTCCTCTGTTGATGGACATTTACATTACCTTCATGTCCTGGCTATTTAAATAGTGCAGCAATGAACATTGTGGGTGCATGTATCTTCGAATTATCGTGTTCTCCTGCTATATGCCTAGAAATGGGGTTGCTGAGTTTTATGGTAGCTCTATTTTTATAGACTGCAATATTTAATTATTATAGTATTTTAAGCAAATAAAGTAGATAAACTGGGCTTAGTTCCTGACCCACAGAAATTTTGAGATAAGAATTTTGTGTTATTCTAGGCCTCTACGTTTTTGGTATTTTACTATACAAAAGTTTGTTGTTGTTCAATAGCTCAGTCATGTCCGACTCTTTGTGACCCCATGATCTTTAGAATGCCAGCCTCCTCTGTCCTCCACTATTCCCCAGAGTTTGCTCACATTCATGTCCATTGTGTTGATACTATATATCTCATCCCTCTGCTGCCCCCTTAGCCTTTTGCCTTCAATTTTTCTCAGCATCAGGGTTTTTTCCAGTGAGTTGGTTCTTTGCATCAGGTGGCCAAAGTATTGGAGTTTCAGCTTCAGCAATAAGCATTTCTATGAGCATTCAAGACTGATTTCCATAACTAATAAATATGTTGGATTTGCAAGTCTTAGTGGTTTTCCCATGGAGAAACACTTACACATGACTTGCTCTCATGTCATAAGCTCCACCCATGATTTTTACCAAATGAAGCTATTTCCCCTACTTTATCAGCCATACTTTCCTGTGCCAGAATTGGGCAATTGCCAGTTCATAAACTGAAAGATGCTGTGATCCTGCCTTGGTGATCCTGCTTGAAATCTGAACTAAACCATTATGTTTTGTTTATGCAGTCAACAATAAATAGTATCTATATGTCTCACATACTTGGGAAGAGGATCAAGTTTCAGACCATAAGTAGATGAATATACTAAAATATTCATCTCTGTCAGTGTATACAGTACTAATATTTTATTTACATTAGCATTTTCAGAATAGACGGTATCAACATATCAAGTGTTGGGCTTTCCCTGGTAGTTCACTGATAAAGAGCCCACCTGCTAATGCAAGAGATGCAGGTTCAATCTCTGAATCAGGAATACCCACTACAGAAGGAAATGGCAACCCTTTCCAGTAGTCTTGCCTTGGAAATTCCATGGACAGAAAAGCCTGGCAGGCCATAGTTCACAGGATCACAAAAGAGTCAGACATGACTTAGCGAGTAAACAAAAATAATAAAATGTCAAATGTAGCAGTTTTCAATCAATATGAATGT
This sequence comes from Tragulus kanchil, assembly GCA_022376925.1. Taxonomy (NCBI): domain Eukaryota; kingdom Metazoa; phylum Chordata; class Mammalia; order Artiodactyla; family Tragulidae; genus Tragulus; species Tragulus kanchil. The sequence goes on from JAIOJX010000028.1 coordinate 128,013,606, forward strand.
ATTACATTTACTCCTATTAAGTTGTGTTGCTCATTCTATGTTATGTATATTTTTTAAGAAAATCTTTTGTGATTAATTCATTTATGTTATACAACACTCTCTAGTGAAAGATAATTAAATCAGAACACTTTCTAATGGGAAGAAATAAAGACAGCATAAGGTCCCTGAATTTGTTGAGGTAGAAGTTTAAAAATGGTATTAGAAGAATAGGTAAATAATTTGAAATTTATGATGATTATCCTTGCTAGAAATTTATGATGATTATCCTTGCTAGAAGGCATCGTCAAATAATTTGAAATTTATGATGATTATCCTTAAAAAAAGGTCATATACACATGTTTTTAAAATAACAAGTATTAGGTAATACTCATGATCGGAGATGACATGTACCACTGATATAGAGGTAAATGATACACATTATCTTTGATCAAACATTTCATAACTAGAGGGAAAGCATTATATAATACAGATATTTTTATTCATTCTTATAAAAATAAATGTTGGAATCAGTAGCCACATGCTTCTGTTGGCAACTAAGAAACTTTAAAAGAAATTTTTCATATTACCGCTTAATATGTAGCATTGAATAGACATTATTCTTCTAATAAAGTGTAGAAACACTGACAAATATAATTGCTATAGTGAAATCTATATGTCTCACATACTTGGGAAGAGGATCAAGTTTCAGACCATAAGTAGATGAATATACTAAAATATTCATCTCTGTCAGTGTATACAGTACTAATATTTTATTTACATTAGCATTTTCAGAATAGACGGTATCAACATATCAAGTGTTGGGCTTTCCCTGGTAGTTCACTGATAAAGAGCCCACCTGCTAATGCAAGAGATGCAGGTTCAATCTCTGAATCAGGAATACCCACTACAGAAGGAAATGGCAACCCTTTCCAGTAGTCTTGCCTTGGAAATTCCATGGACAGAAAAGCCTGGCAGGCCATAGTTCACAGGATCACAAAAGAGTCAGACATGACTTAGCGAGTAAACAAAAATAATAAAATGTCAAATGTAGCAGTTTTCAATCAATATGAATGTATTACATTTACTCCTATTAAGTTGTGTTGCTCATTCTATGTTATGTATATTTTTTAAGAAAATCTTTTGTGATTAATTCATTTATGTTATACAACACTCTCTAGTGAAAGATAATTAAATCAGAACACTTTCTAATGGGAAGAAATAAAGACAGCATAAGGTCCCTGAATTTGTTGAGGTAGAAGTTTAAAAATGGTATTAGAAGAATAGGTAAATAATTTGAAATTTATGATGATTATCCTTGCTAGAAATTTATGATGATTATCCTTGCTAGAAGGCATCGTCAAATAATTTGAAATTTATGATGATTATCCTTAAAAAAAGGTCATATACACATGTTTTTAAAATAACAAGTATTAGGTAATACTCATGATCGGAGATGACATGTACCACTGATATAGAGGTAAATGATACACATTATCTTTGATCAAACATTTCATAACTAGAGGGAAAGCATTATATAATACAGATATTTTTATTCATTCTTATAAAAATAAATGTTGGAATCAGTAGCCACATGCTTCTGTTGGCAACTAAGAAACTTTAAAAGAAATTTTTCATATTACCGCTTAATATGTAGCATTGAATAGACATTATTCTTCTAATAAAGTGGAGAAACACTGACAAATATAATTGCTATAGTGAAATCTATATTTATTCTCATCAGAAAACTGAATTCCATCTCTTTCAATTAATGAAATTTTAAAGAATTGTCCTAAAGGATTGAGAAGTATTCTTTCATAGTTCCAGTTAAAATTCTGGTTAGAATATTTCTTGTAGAAAATAAATATCGATTCACTTACACTTGCAAACTATCACAGGATATTGGCAAGATTTAAATACCTATAGATTACTCTGAGAATGAAGAAAGAAGCCACCAAAATATAATTAGAACAGTCCTAGATAATAAATCACTTCAGAATTCTTGCCTTGAACACCCCATGAACAGAAAGAAATGGTAAAAAGATATAACATTGAAAGATGAACCTCCACATTGGTAGGTGTCCAATATGCTACTGGGGAAGAATGGAGAAATAGTTCCAGAAGGAATGAAAAGGCTGAACCAAGAGGAAACAATGCCCAGTTGTAGATGTGTCTGGTGGTGAAAGTAAAGTCCGATGCTGTAAAGAACAACACTGCATGGGAATCTAGAATGTTAGGTCCATGAATTAATGTAAATTGTAAAAGGTCAAACAGGAGATGGCAAGAGTGAACATCGACATTTTAGGAATCAGTGAACTAAAATGGATAGGAATGGGAGCATTTAATTCACATGACCATTATAACTACTACTGTATGCAAGAATCACTTAGAAGAAATGCAGTAACTCTGATAGTGCAAAAGTCAAAAATGCAGTATTAGTGCACAATCTCAAAAATGACAGAACTATGGTTTTTCTGGTAGTCATGATGTGGGAGCTGGACCATAAAGAAGACTGAGTGCGAAATAATTGATGCCTTGGAACTGTGGTACTGGTGAAGACTCTTGAGTTCCTTGCACTGTAAAGAGATCAAACTAGTCAATCCTAAAGGAAATCAACCCTGAATATTCATTGGACACAATGATGCTGAAGCTGAAACTTCAATACTTCGGCCATCTGATGTGAAGAGCCAACTCATTGGGAAAAAATCCTGACACTGATAAGACTGAAAGAAGGAGGAGAAGTGGATGACAAAGGACAAGATGGTTAGATGGCATCACTGACTCAATGGAAATGAGTTTGACCCAATTCGGGGAAGTAGTGAAGGATAGGGAAGCCTGATGTGCTGCAGTCCATGGCGTCTCAAAGAGTTAGACATGACTGAGCAACTGAACACAACAAAAGATGGTTAAGTTTTGTTTACGTGTGTAAGTATCAGGTAAAGAATTGTCCTAAAGGATTGAGAATATTTCATAGTTCCAGTTAAAATTCTGGTTAGAATATTTCTTGTAGAAAATAAATATCGATTCACTTACACTTGCAAACTATCACAGGATATTGGCAAGATTTAAATACCTATAGATTACTCTGAGAATGAAGAAAGAAGCCACCAAAATATAATTAGAACAGTCCTAGATAATAAATCACTTCAGAATTCTTGCCTTGAACACCCCATGAACAGAAAGAAATGGTAAAAAGATATAACATTGAAAGATGAACCTCCACATTGGTAGGTGTCCAATATGCTACTGGGGAAGAATGGAGAAATAGTTCCAGAAGGAATGAAAAGGCTGAACCAAGAGGAAACAATGCCCAGTTGTAGATGTGTCTGGTGGTGAAAGTAAAGTCCGATGCTGTAAAGAACAACACTGCATGGGAATCTAGAATGTTAGGTCCATGAATTAATGTAAATTGTAAAAGGTCAAACAGGAGATGGCAAGAGTGAACATCGACATTTTAGGAATCAGTGAACTAAAATGGATAGGAATGGGAGCATTTAATTCACATGACCATTATAACTACTACTGTATGCAAGAATCACTTAGAAGAAATGCAGTAACTCTGATAGTGCAAAAGTCAAAAATGCAGTATTAGTGCACAATCTCAAAAATGACAGAACTATGGTTTTTCTGGTAGTCATGATGTGGGAGCTGGACCATAAAGAAGACTGAGTGCGAAATAATTGATGCCTTGGAACTGTGGTACTGGTGAAGACTCTTGAGTTCCTTGCACTGTAAAGAGATCAAACTAGTCAATCCTAAAGGAAATCAACCCTGAATATTCATTGGACACAATGATGCTGAAGCTGAAACTTCAATACTTCGGCCATCTGATGTGAAGAGCCAACTCATTGGGAAAAAATCCTGACACTGATAAGACTGAAAGAAGGAGGAGAAGTGGATGACAAAGGACAAGATGGTTAGATGGCATCACTGACTCAATGGAAATGAGTTTGACCCAATTCGGGGAAGTAGTGAAGGATAGGGAAGCCTGATGTGCTGCAGTCCATGGCGTCTCAAAGAGTTAGACATGACTGAGCAACTGAACACAACAAAAGATGGTTAAGTTTTGTTTACGTGTGTAAGTATCAGGTGAAAAGCAGAGAAAGGTTGGCAGAGGTAAAGGCACCTGAATGGAAAGGAATAGTATATTAAAGGCTGAAAAATATCTTTACATTAATATATTTTATTGTCAAGTCTATTGAAGAAGTGTCCTTTCTACATTTCTGTTCTGTGATGCATATGTTTTAGTAATACTTTTACTCTGATAAACTAAGTTTTTTCTTTCAAAAATAGATCTACAATTAAGATCACATATAAGTTTTAAAAGCAATGTAAAAAATTCTAGAGTAACATATTATTTAGTATTTACATAACACTTTTTTGCCATTTATTTTATTTTGCTTTTTTGCTTTTACAGAGTTTTGTTGTTTACAGATAGGTATAATCCCAGATTAGTCATACATAACATTTTTAAACTGGTTATTTAACTTAAATAGACATCTCTTTGTAACCCAATGGACTGTAACCCATCAGGCTCCTCTGTCGGTGGGATTTTCTAGGAAAGGATACTGAAGTGGGTAGCCATGCCATCCTCCAGAGAATCTTCCCGACCCATGGATCAAACCCATGGCTCTGACATCTCCAGCATTGGAGGTGAATTCTTTACTACTGAGCCACCAGGGAAGCTAGTATAATATAGGTGAACTTCATTCAATCAGTTGAAGAGGAACAGAGCCAGACTTCTAAGCAAGAAGGTACTCTGTCAGAAGACAGCCTTGGAAGTCAGGTTGCAGTTTTTCCCTAAGTCTCCACCCTGCCCATCTCTCCTGAAGATTTTAGATTTGCATCTCCACAATCACACAAGTCCAGTCCTTAAAATAAATCCTTCTGATCTCTTTCTCCACATATACATATCTTCTAATGGTTCTATTTCTCTGGAAAACTTTGATATAACAAAATTCTCTTAACCACAAATACTTAACCACTCTGAAAATTATGCCAGTCACCAAATAAAAGAACTGGACCACATGATTTCAGAATCCTTTGTGGCCAGAATTTCTGTAAGCTACAATTTAAGGTCATTTTCTCAGAGGTATAAGAGCTTTCCATTATTGATCACTTACAATATAATCTTTAGTAAGTGCTAAGAGGAAATAGTTGTAATTATATCCAAAACAATAACCATGTAAACACACTCTGTTTATAAGAAAATGGGTTTTCAGTCCATATGATGCCAGCACAAATGGTGAAGAGAAAAAAATCTAGAAGCAGAAATTTCTCCTTCCAAATTACTACTTTGTTATTTTTTTCATGAACTGACCAGAACTAATATTTGTTAACATTTTAGTTGTTACTGCTTTTATTGAAACTATATTTATTTTCAATGGTCAGTGCATCTTTGCAGTGTTATTTTGCCTTTAAAAGTTAATCATTGGGCTTCCCTGGTGATCCAGTGGGTAAAAAGTCTGCCTTGCAGTGCAGTGGGTGACTAGTTCGATCCCTGACAAGGGAGGATCCCACATGCTGCAAAGCAGCTGGACTGGTGTGTCCAATTGTGAGTCAGCACTCTAGAGTGCATGCGCCTGAAGCCGGTCCCCTGAGGTGAGAGAGGCCACTGCAATGGGAGGCCCACACATGCCAAAGAATAAAAAAAAAAGATGGATGAAAATAAGAGTATATAAAGGAGACATGATGGTGAAAAGGGAGGGGAGGGAAGTTAATCATCTATGTAGAATTCACATGCATATTATCAAAAGCATTTACATAAAGACACAAAATAATTTATTTCCTTGATAATCCATCCATGTTGGCAGCTATGTCTTTTAAACAGATGGCCCTATGATAAATTATCCAATATGTAGGAATCATGGCATGAATCTGGAAACTTTGCACAGATGCTTATAATGAGACATCCATGATCACATACCACTTGCACATTCAGAGAATGACAGAGCCTTCTGTTGTAAAGACGTTTACATAGTGAGGTTTCATTTAGTAGTGTTTAGCGATGCTCCTTTGCTTTAAGAGTAATACATTCCCTAGTAAATCTATTTATTTATTTTACTTAAGGTAAAATATTTCTAAGAAAAATTTAGATGGAGAAGGTTAATTCCTTTTAATAAAAGAGTTGAACATTTGCTAGCTTTGATATAACAAAATTCTCTTAACCACAAATACTTAACCACTCTGAAAATTATGCCAGTCACCAAATAAAGAACTGGACCACATGATTTCAGAATCCTTTGTGCCAGAATTTCTGTAAGCTACAATTTAAGGTCATTTTCTCAGAGGTATAAGAGCTTTCCATTATTGATCACTTACAATATAATCTTTAGTAAGTGCTAAGAGGAAATAGTTGTAATTATATCCAAAACAATAACCATGTAAACACACTCTGTTTATAAGAAAATGGGTTTTCAGTCCATATGATGCCAGCACAAATGGTGAAGAGAAAAAAATCTAGAAGCAGAAATTTCTCCTTCCAAATTACTACTTTGTTATTTTTTTCATGAACTGACCAGAACTAATATTTGTTAACATTTTAGTTGTTACTGCTTTTATTGAAACTATATTTATTTTCAATGGTCAGTGCATCTTTGCAGTGTTATTTTGCCTTTAAAAGTTAATCATTGGGCTTCCCTGGTGATCCAGTGGGTAAAAAGTCTGCCTTGCAGTGCAGTGGGTGACTAGTTCGATCCCTGACAAGGAGGATCCCACATGCTGCAAAGCAGCTGGACTGGTGTGTCCAATTGTGAGTCAGCACTCTAGAGTGCATGCGCCTGAAGCCGGTCCCCTGAGGTGAGAGAGGCCACTGCAATGGGAGGCCCACACATGCCAAAGAATAAAAAAAAAAGATGGATGAAAATAAGAGTATATAAAGGAGACATGATGGTGAAAAGGGAGGGGAGGGAAGTTAATCATCTATGTAGAATTCACATGCATATTATCAAAAGCATTTACATAAAGACACAAAATAATTTATTTCCTTGATAATCCATCCATGTTGGCAGCTATGTCTTTTAAACAGATGGCCCTATGATAAATTATCCAATATGTAGGAATCATGGCATGAATCTGGAAACTTTGCACAGATGCTTATAATGAGACATCCATGATCACATACCACTTGCACATTCAGAGAATGACAGAGCCTTCTGTTGTAAAGACGTTTACATAGTGAGGTTTCATTTAGTAGTGTTTAGCGATGCTCCTTTGCTTTAAGAGTAATACATTCCCTAGTAAATCTATTTATTTATTTTACTTAAGGTAAAATATTTCTAAGAAAAATTTAGATGGAGAAGGTTAATTCCTTTTAATAAAAAGAGTTGAACATATTCTAGGCTTAAAGCTGTTTATAAAACTAGCTTTCCAGATCTCAATATGATTTTAATTTTCAACCACAAAGCTCTCTACGTTGTCAGGAGAAAAACTTCACCTTATTATATAAAGAAAATATTGTTTCAAGTTAAATAAATGCTGATATCATATACAAATTGTGCTGATGTGCTAATTCTCCCTCAAATGTAGGCTACAGAATAGCAGAAAAAATGGATCATTCAGGAAAAATCTTTTATTCCAAAGGCACAAAGTTAATCAACTTGAGTAGAGAGGACTTTAAGATGTTATTATTAGCGAGCTAGTGACCTGAAATGATGAGTCCCAAGGAAGGCAGATAAATCACTTGACATAATATTAATACAAATAACTGGCAGAAGCACAGATGGTAACAAACTTTAGACATGAATTCTGAATTTTGCTGATTTATATATAGAGGAAACTGTTGTTGTTCAGTTGCTCTGTCATGTCTGAATCTTTACGATCCCATAGATTCCAGCACTCCAGGCTTCCGTGTCCTTCACCATCTCCCAGAGATTTCTTAAACTCACGTTCATTGACGTGGTGATGCCATCCAACCATCTCATCCTCTGTCATGTCCTTTTCCTTCTGTCTTCTATTTTTCCCAGCAGCAGGGTCTTTTCCAATGAATCAGCCTTTGCATCTGGTAGCCAAAGTACTGAGCTTCAGCTTCAGCATCAGTCCTTCCAATGAATTTTCAGGGTTGATTTCCTTTAAGATTGACTGATTTGATCTCTTTGATATCCAAGGGACTCTGAAGAGTCTTCTCCAGCACCACATTTCAAAAGCGTCAATTCTTTGGCCATCTTTATGGTACAACTCTCACAGCCATACACGACTACTGGAAAAACTATAACTTTGACTATGCAGACATTTGTCAGCAAAGTAATGTCTCTGCTTTTTAATATGCTGTCTACGTTTGTCAGAGCTTTTTATCCAAGGGGCAATCGCCTTTTCATTTCATGGCTGCAGTTACCTTCTCCAGTGATCTTGGAGATCAAGAAAATAGTCGTTTACTTTCACACATAAATATACTTTCTAAAACTTCAAAGGAACACATATGGGACTGTTAAGGATATGCAAAAATATTGCTAATTATTTTAATTTCTTTTTGGATTTTTTTTCTAAATTATACAGAAGAAATTCAATCTATACACATATTTATTATATTGACAGTCATTATTGAACTTTAAGTCTATAAACCAATGTTGATGAATTAAGAACCCAATTATGTGACATTTGTCTTTTAATTTTTGCCAAGGCACATTTGACAGTCATCTCAAACAAGGTCTAAGTCTTATGTTTCTATGATAAAAATTTAAATATTATCAGGGATTTTTTTTTTTTGGCCACTTCTATTGGTCATTTATTATTTATTTTCATCCATTTTTGTTCTTTGGCCTGTGTGGGCCTCCATTGCAGTGGCCTGTCTTGTTGCAGAGCGTCAGCTCTGGGCGCATGCATTCCAGAGCTCTGGCTCGGTAGTTGGACACATCAGTCCAGCCACTCCACAGCATGTGGGATCTTCCCAGGCCAGGGATCAAACCTGTGCCCCTTGCACTGCAAAGCAGTGTCCTTACCCACTGGACCACCAGGGAAGACCCTATCAGGAATTTTAATTGAGAAAAATGGATAGTATTAAAACTGGAATTTAGAAATCACACAATATGGAATCCATTTTATTTTCTTTCTCCAGTTTCTATATCAAATTAAATATACTTTTGTTAAAAAAATTTAAATATAAATAAAAATTTATGAGAAGTCATCCTCATAAATTTAAACAGATCAGGACTTTTTGTGCCTTTGAAATAAAAGATGTTTCTTGAATGGTCCATTTTATGGTCTATTCTGTATCCTACATTTCAAGGTAAATTAACATAGCACAATTTGTACATCTAGATATCAGCATTTTTTTTCTCAGTTGAAACAATATTTTCTTCATATAGCAAGGTCTTTCTTCTTTAAAACCCTGAGAAAGACCAGGGTTCCCTGATGAGTGCAGAAGATGCAACAGGAGTCACAGTTTCCACTCCTGGGTTGGGAAGATCTCCCTAGAGAAGTAAATGGAAACCCACTCCAACGTTCTTAACTGGAAAATGCCATGGGAGAAGAGCTCCTAGAGAAGTACAATGGAAACCCACTCCAACGTTAAAATATACTCTAATTCAAAGGAACACATATGGGACTGTTAAGGATATGCAAAAATATTGCTAATTATTTTAATTTCTTTTTGGATTTTTTTTCTAAATTATACAGAAGAAATTCAATCTATACACATATTTATTATATTGACAGTCATTATTGAACTTTAAGTCTATAAACCAATGTTGATGAATTAAGAACCCAATTATGTGACATTTGTCTTTTAATTTTTGCCAAGGCACATTTGACAGTCATCTCAAACAAGGTCTAAGTCTTATGTTTCTATGATAAAAATTTAAATATTATCAGGGATTTTTTTTTTTTGGCCACTTCTATTGGTCATTTATTATTTATTTTCATCCATTTTTGTTCTTTGGCCTGTGTGGGCCTCCATTGCAGTGGCCTGTCTTGTTGCAGAGCGTCAGCTCTGGGCGCATGCATTCCAGAGCTCTGGCTCGGTAGTTGGACACATCAGTCCAGCCACTCCACAGCATGTGGGATCTTCCCAGGCCAGGATCAAACCTGTGCCCCTTGCATTGTAAGTGTCCTTACCCACTGGACCACCAGGGAAGACCCTATCAGGAATTTTAATTGAGAAAAATGGATAGTATTAAAACTGGAATTTAGAAATCACACAATATGGAATCCATTTTATTTTCTTTCTCCAGTTTCTATATCAAATTAAATATACTTTTGTTAAAAAAATTTAAATATAAATAAAAATTTATGAGAAGTCATCCTCATAAATTTAAACAGATCAGGACTTTTTGTGCCTTTGAAATAAAAGATGTTTCTTGAATGGTCCATTTTATGGTCTATTCTGTATCCTACATTTCAAGGTAAATTAACATAGCACAATTTGTACATCTAGATATCAGCATTTTTTTTCTCAGTTGAAACAATATTTTCTTCATATAGCAAGGTCTTTCTTCTTTAAAACCCTGAGAAAGACCAGGGTTCCCTGATGAGTGCAGAAGATGCAACAGGAGTCACAGTTTCCACTCCTGGGTTGGGAAGATCTCCCTAGAGAAGTAAATGGAAACCCACTCCAACGTTCTTAACTGGAAAATGCCATGGGGAGAAGAGCCTGGAGAGCTACATTCCATGGAGTCACAAAAGAGTCAGACATGACTGAAGTGACTAAACAACAATAAAAGAGAAAGATCACTTTTTCCCTATACTTTCTTAATTTTTCTTTATGCACTCTTTTTTGGGGGGCAGGGGCACTTCTATTGATCTTTCATTTATTTATCTTTGTTCTTTAGCCTGTGTGGGCCTCCCATCGCAGTGGTCTCTCTCGCTGCAGAGCACTGACACCGGGCACATGTGCTCCAGAGCTCTGGCTCGGTAGTTAGACACACCACCAGTCCAACCACTCCACGGCACATGGGATCTTCTCAGGCCAGGGATCAAACTGGCACCCCTTGCACTGCAAGGTGGTGTCCTTACCCACTCAACCACCAGGGAAGCCCTCTGTGCACTCTTTATTTTTACTTACATTTTTTAAATGTTGAGGTGCTGTATTTAACAGCTATAACAAAACAAAAGAGAGTGTCAAGAAATACCCAGGCCAACAGTTTTTAAAATACTGATGAGGGGATCTCTGCATTTCTATGAGACCCTTTATGGGATCAGTAACGGCAACATTGTCTTTATAACTCTGAGATCTTATTTGCATTTTTCACACTCATTGTCTTAGGAGTTTACAGTGGAGTTTTCCAGAGACTACATGGCATGTGATGTCACAATGCATTGAATGTGGAAACACATATGAGAATCCAACTGTCTGTTAAGACAGACATTTAAAAGTCTTTTATAAAAAGGCCACAATGTCACAAAGAGTCGGACATGACTTTAATGACATAGCATGGAAGCATTCTAGGTTAAAGCATAGTATCTTCTAGTAGTCAATTTCTGGAGAGATGGCAAGTGATAAAAAAAATCAAGTTTGAAAATATTTGGCTTTCAATTTTATGACGAAATGGCATCCTTTCCTAAGAATAAGTGTCTTTTTCAGGAAATAGTGGTTTACTTGAATAGGATGGAATTGAGGCAATATTTTCTGAATTTTTTAAAGGAAACGGGGAAGCAATGCAACAGGAGTCACAGTTTCCACTCCTGGGTTGGGAAGATCTCCCTAGAGAAGTAAATGGAAACCCACTCCAACGTTCTTAACTGGAAAATGCCATGGGGAGAAGAGCCTGGAGAGCTACATTCCATGGAGTCACAAAAGAGTCAGACATGACTGAAGTGACTAAACAACAATAAAAGAGAAAGATCACTTTTTCCCTATACTTTCTTAATTTTTCTTTATGCACTCTTTTTTGGGGGGCAGGGGCACTTCTATTGATCTTTCATTTATTTATCTTTGTTCTTTAGCCTGTGTGGGCCTCCCATCGCAGTGGTCTCTCTCGCTGCAGAGCACTGACACCGGGCACATGTGCTCCAGAGCTCTGGCTCGGTAGTTAGACACACCACCAGTCCAACCACTCCACGGCACATGGGATCTTCTCAGGCCAGGGATCAAACTGGCACCCCTTGCACTGCAAGGTGGTGTCCTTACCCACTCAACCACCAGGGAAGCCCTCTGTGCACTCTTTATTTTTACTTACATTTTTTAAATGTTGAGGTGCTGTATTTAACAGCTATAACAAAACAAAAGAGAGTGTCAAGAAATACCCAGGCCAACAGTTTTTAAAATACTGATGAGGGGATCTCTGCATTTCTATGAGACCCTTTATGGGATCAGTAACGGCAACATTGTCTTTATAACTCTGAGATCTTATTTGCATTTTTCACACTCATTGTCTTAGGAGTTTACAGTGGAGTTTTCCAGAGACTACATGGCATGTGATGTCACAATGCATTGAATGTGGAAACACATATGAGAATCCAACTGTCTGTTAAGACAGACATTTAAAAGTCTTTTTATAAAAAAGGCCACAATGTCACAAAGAGTCGGACATGACTTTAATGACATAGCATGGAAGCATTCTAGGTTAAAGCATAGTATCTTCTAGTAGTCAATTTCTGGAGAGATGGCAAGTGATAAAAAAAATCAAGTTTGAAAATATTTGGCTTTCAATTTTATGACGAAATGGCATCCTTTCCTAAGAATAAGTGTCTTTTTCAGGAAATAGTGGTTTACTTGAATAGGATGGAATTGAGGTAATATTTTCTATTTGAGTTAATATTTTCCAGAGATGAGAGCAATATTTTCCAGAAATTCTATTCCTTATAATCTTAGCTGTATGCTGGTTTTCATACCCATTAAAAAAAAATGGCATACATTGTATCAGAGGAGCTTCAAAAAGAGCCTAAATATTTATTGATCAATTTTGAGTTTCAAATTAGATACTTTTTTAATCTAATGAAGCATAATAGATAGACTTTGTTATTACTTTTTTCTTACCCTTTAGAAGATTCTTTTCAAATACCAAGATAAAATTAGAAGTCTGAGTAGAACATTTTGCCAAAGCCAAGTGTAGGGCAAATATAGTATATAAAAGATACAGAGACAGCTTAACTGTGACTTAGAAAGGATATAAACATTTGAGTAGTGGCAGGAACATAAATATAAAGAATAGAAGATTTGTAGAGATATTGAGTAAGACCGTGATAGGGCTTCCCTGGTGGCTCAGCAATAAAGGATCTGCCTGCAAATTCATTAGCTGTAGGAGACACAGATTCAATCCCTGGGTCTCGAAGATCCCATGGAGGAGGCCATGGCAACCCACTCCACTCTTTTCTGGAGAATCCCATGAACTGAGGAGCCTGGCAGGCTACAATCCATGCAGTTAGAAAGAGTCAAACACGATTGAAGCAACTGAGTATACATGTAGGACTCTGATAATGGACAAGAGCCACCCCACCACCACTTGTGCTGAGGAGAGAGAAAATAATTGCAAGATATAGCTAAGAGAAAACTGAAAGAGAATACTTGATCTTTGTGGCACAGAAGAGGAGAAGTAGCAGCTGGACACTCATAGACATTCCTAGGCAGAAGAGCTGGAGATCGTTCACAGGGCTTTATCTGAGAGCTTGCGTGAAGCAGGCAAAAACTACAGAGGCTCTTCATCACTACTAGATTGTGTGGCCATGCTGATGATCTGAGACCTGCGAGGATCTCAGGTTGGAATAAAGGAGCAGCAGAATCCAGGAACCTTGTGATCGGAGTCATTAAGAGCTACCCAGTCATCATGAGTGAGGACAACCTTGATGGTTTAAAATCAGAACGGACCAGATGCACCTGAGCTGACCTCAGTTCTGGAGTGACTGTCAGGGCAGAGTTTAATAAGGATTAGAAAGCCAAGGGATTGAACCAAGGGATTTCATTTGAAAGTCATGATAAGACAATTTGAAGCACAAAATAGCCCTGATAATAAGCTCAAACTTTATATTGATAGGATATTTAAGTAAAAGGAACTATTTTCAACAAGTAGAGATCAAATTTAATAAAAAAATTCAGAGTTCACTCCTCTGTCACTATCATCAGCAGGAATGTGTGTTCCAAGATACAACGAGGTCAGCTACAGATAATCAAGTTATACCATCAGAGTTAAAATATATAACCAAACACGGAAAGACTCAGAAACCATGGGCTTCTCTTTCCCAAATACCTTGAACCTTTCAAGCAAAGCTGTTTTTCACAGCAAGTGAGGCACTTTGGTACATCTTCAATAAGTAGATCAATTTTGCATCCTAAGAGACATTATACTGGAACTTAGGTATATGCAGACTTTATCTGAAACAACAGTTAGAGGCAATCCACATATGTACAAAAGCAAATGCTTTTTTTTTTCACCCGCAAAATGAGGCAAATCTTTTCTGGAGAATCCCATGAACTGAGGAGCCTGGCAGGCTACAATCCATGCAGTTAGAAAGAGTCAAACACGATTGAAGCAACTGAGTATACATGTAGGACTCTGATAATGGACAAGAGCCACCCCACCACCACTTGTGCTGAGGAGAGAGAAAATAATTGCAAGATATAGCTAAGAGAAAACTGAAAGAGAATACTTGATCTTTGTGGCACAGAAGAGGAGAAGTAGCAGCTGGACACTCATAGACATTCCTAGGCAGAAGAGCTGGAGATCGTTCACAGGGCTTTATCTGAGAGCTTGCGTGAAGCAGGCAAAAACTACAGAGGCTCTTCATCACTACTAGATTGTGTGGCCATGCTGATGATCTGAGACCTGCGAGGATCTCAGGTTGGAATAAAGGAGCAGCAGAATCCAGGAACCTTGTGATCGGAGTCATTAAGAGCTACCCAGTCATCATGAGTGAGGACAACCTTGATGGTTTAAAATCAGAACGGACCAGATGCACCTGAGCTGACCTCAGTTCTGGAGTGACTGTCAGGGCAGAGTTTAATAAGGATTAGAAAGCCAAGGGATTGAACCAAGGGATTTCATTTGAAAGTCATGATAAGACAATTTGAAGCACAAAATAGCCCTGATAATAAGCTCAAACTTTATATTGATAGGATATTTAAGTAAAAGGAACTATTTTCAACAAGTAGAGATCAAATTTAATAAAAAAAAAAATTCAGAGTTCACTCCTCTGTCACTATCATCAGCAGGAATGTGTGTTCCAAGATACAACGAGGTCAGCTACAGATAATCAAGTTATACCATCAGAGTTAAAATATATAACCAAACACGGAAAGACTCAGAAACCATGGGCTTCTCTTTCCCAAATACCTTGAACCTTTCAAGCAAAGCTGTTTTTCACAGCAAGTGAGGCACTTTGGTACATCTTCAATAAGTAGATCAATTTTGCATCCTAAGAGACATTATACTGGAACTTAGGTATATGCAGACTTTATCTGAAACAACAGTTAGAGGCAATCCACATATGTACAAAAGCAGCAACAAACTGCATTTGTTGGAGTAGGAACTTCACTATCCAACTAGCATCTCTTCAGATCAAACTTAAGAGGAAGTTACAGCAGTCAAGAAGTTTCCCAGGAATATTTTTGAAAAATAAGTATGACTTATTTACCAAAACTAAACTGAGTAATCTGGCATGTGTGTTTTTCAAATTCTGGCATCTACTTCCAAGGCCAGTACAGCTTGTAGCCAAGGTCTGAGCCAAAACAGTTCAAGATAAGCACATAAAATGATGCCAAATGAGATAATAAATGCCTTTATAAAATCAAACTTACTCATAAGACATTCTTTGTGGACAGATAATTCATACTGACAGCTTGTGAATTCCAGAATCCTTTAAGCATTTCTTATATTGGCTATTCTCTTTGGCTTGAGTTTAAATTGTTCACTGATTATCACAAAAAAACAGGTGCCTAATGATGCATTTTAAAAGGAGAGTTTGGATCATTTTGAATTTGCAATGGCAGACAACAGAGAGCTTTAATGTTATATATTACCTCTCTAGAAGTTTAGACCAGTTAAAAGGATAAAATACTTAAGAAGAGATTACAACAAAACATGCATGGTTATATAATTAAGATTGTAGCCTCATCCTACAAACACAAGCTTCCAAACAGCACACATTTTTAAATGCAGCCATAAATCTGTTTAAGGGGCTTCTTCATTCAGACCTGCAAACATAGAATTGTCTTTGTCAATTTGTCAGGGGAGCCCGAAAATTTTTTGCCCATTATTAAGGATAAAGAAAGGACTATTTTCAACAAGTGAGCAAATTTAATAAAAAATTCAGAGTTCACTCCTCTGTCACTATCATCAGCAGGAATGTGTGTTCCAAGATACAACGAGGTCAGCTACAGATAATCAAGTTATACCATCAGAGTTAAAATATATAACCAAACACGGAAAGACTCAGAAACCATGGGCTTCTCTTTCCCAAATACCTTGAACCTTTCAAGCAAAGCTGTTTTTCACAGCAAGTGAGGCACTTTGGTACATCTTCAATAAGTAGATCAATTTTGCATCCTAAGAGACATTATACTGGAACTTAGGTATATGCAGACTTTATCTGAAACAACAGTTAGAGGCAATCCACATATGTACAAAAGCAGCAACAAACTGCATTTGTTGGAGTAGGAACTTCACTATCCAACTAGCATCTCTTCAGATCAAACTTAAGAGGAAGTTACAGCAGTCAAGAAGTTTCCCAGGAATATTTTTGAAAAATAAGTATGACTTATTTACCAAAACTAAACTGAGTAATCTGGCATGTGTGTTTTTCAAATTCTGGCATCTACTTCCAAGGCCAGTACAGCTTGTAGCCAAGGTCTGAGCCAAAACAGTTCAAGATAAGCACATAAAATGATGCCAAATGAGATAATAAATGCCTTTATAAAATCAAACTTACTCATAAGACATTCTTTGTGGACAGATAATTCATACTGACAGCTTGTGAATTCCAGAATCCTTTAAGCATTTCTTATATTGGCTATTCTCTTTGGCTTGAGTTTAAATTGTTCACTGATTATCACAAAAAAACAGGTGCCTAATGATGCATTTTAAAAGGAGAGTTTGGATCATTTTGAATTTGCAATGGCAGACAACAGAGAGCTTTAATGTTATATATTACCTCTCTAGAAGTTTAGACCAATTAAAAGGATAAAATACTTAAGAAGAGATTACAACAAAACATGCATGGTTATATAATTAAGATTGTAGCCTCATCCTACAAACACAAGCTTCCAAACAGCACACATTTTTAAATGCAGCCATAAATCTATTTAAGGGGCTTCTTCATTCAGACCTGCAAACATAGAATTGTCTTTGTCAATTTGTCAGTAGCCCGTTCTGGTAGGTGACACTGTTCTTGAGCACTAATCAATTAATGTCTCCGTGCCTTCTGGCATTCTGTTGCTAAGCACGGCAGCAGCACTGTAGGGTGAAGTCTGAGTGGCAAGAAGCAGGGTCTGCTTTCATCACGATGTCACAGTCCAGACTACACAGTCAATAAATCCTTCACGTGCCAGTCTTATCCTAATGGTGAAAAAATGCCTTGGCAATGCATGAGAGAAAGTAGGATGAGAAGTAATCACTCCAATGAGACTTTGACGATCTCATTTTGTTTATAGAGGGAACTCATAAGAAAGGATACTGTTCTTTAATTGGATGGAATATATATGTCATTACTAGCTATGTCATTACATCAAACAATGTTATTGACAACTCGGAGTTCATATCTGTTCTTTTTCAGAGGAATAAGTGCAACGTTTTTCATGGACTTGTCCTCTATCCGTGGAGCCCTATATAACGGGTCTTCAAATTTCTCAACATAAAAGAGAGAATAATTAACACTTATGATGAGAAAATGAGCTGGTACCAAAGTGTCCCAGACAAAGTACAAGTTGCAATTTGAAAAAGCAGAGTCACATTAAATATTGCAAAGTTCAAATGAAAGCAAGTTCTTAGCAATATGTTCTCACAATACTGTTAACAGTTTACTTTCAAAATATCTTAAATAATTAACTATTGTTAAGTTTGGGTTTGGTGAAATTGCACACAAATTTTCCTTGACACAAAAATAGTAGGTATTGATTTCAATTATAATCACTAATGCATATGATCTATATTCTTAACATATACCCCAGAAAGTCTCTGTCATTTTATTTCATGGTTACCACAATCAGCATAATAGACCATGGGAATGTATGTGAGTAATTCGACTTACAACTCGCTAAATGACATTCCAGAATTTATATTGCATTCCTTAGACAAAAGAGACATGTCTAACTTTTACTTGCTTCGTTGGCTGTATCTGACTGGAATAGAACGGGTTCAGAAAATACTATGGGAAAAGATACCTGTCAAATCCCATGTAGGAGGTAACCACCTACACTAGAGGAATGGTTTCAAAAGGTATCCCCAAAGATACAAAACATTTCTTCTTTTTAAAACTGTACTTCCTGATTCCAGCAATGAAACTTATAGAGGAGCAGGTACAGTGTACATTTAAAATTTTTTTTGAGAAAAACAATCTACATATTCTGTACATTTATTTATACATTTATTTATAGTTTCAAACAACTACCAAATTATTATAAAGCATAGATTAATAATACTGTGTGTCAAGGAATGTAAAAGTGCTGTCAATACAAACATATACAAATGACTATCTATTTTATAAAGAAATATAGGAGAGTGATATAAGAAAATTAACACTGAAAGAATGACAGTAAGTTATTTAGTCTAAATCCACTTCCTCTCATTTTCTCTGCCACCTACCTTGGCCTATTCAGATGAATTTAACTGAAATAATCACTTAAAAATGACTATTTGAGTGACATAGATCAAAAAAAAAAAGAGAAATAGAAATAGAACTAGTCATCCATCCTTCTATTTTTTCACATTCTTGCTTCAAAACGAATACATTCTTGGAATACGACCATCCTTCCTCATAACTATTAATTATAAACATACTTTGACATTTCTGCTTTTGAAATCCTCCACCAATAGACTGTGATAACAGATATAGGGGCATTTCTTACTTTTCTAAAACCAAATAAGAAGATCTGATTACTGTTGGTGAAACAATTTTATTGTGCCTTGGAGAACAGAGAATGATTAACAATAGAAATCAAAATATTTTCTGGTTACTTGTATTTACAAACTGTAAAATAGAACTATGCAGTGATATTGTAATTTTATTTATGCTTTTCCATATATTTCTTTATGTGGTTCCCTCCCCAATTTAATGAAATATATAATACAGAAATATATATTCTCTCTTGATGGCTCTTAATGTCTTTATTATGTCCAACTATATGGCTTATATAAACTTATACATCCATAGTTTTAACAATTACTGGATAAAAATAATCTAGGTATGTGTATGTATTTGTAAAATAATACTCTCTAAGGGCTACAAACAGGTTGTCCTTTCAAGTCATGTTTCTCAGGAATTGCATTGCTCATTGATTTATGCTGATTGTTTAAACAGAGGCAAAAATCTGACATTGGAATGGTTTTACAGAGTACTTAAGTGCCATCTGATGGAATGGTTTCAAAAGGTATCCCCAAAGATACAAAACATTTCTTCTTTTTAAAACTGTACTTCCTGATTCCAGCAATGAAACTTATAGAGGAGCAGGTACAGTGTACATTTAAAATTTTTTTTGAGAAAAACAATCTACATATTCTGTACATTTATTTATACATTTATTTATAGTTTCAAACAACTACCAAATTATTATAAAGCATAGATTAATAATACTGTGTGTCAAGGAATGTAAAAGTGCTGTCAATACAAACATATACAAATGACTATCTATTTTATAAAGAAATATAGGAGAGTGATATAAGAAAATTAACACTGAAAGAATGACAGTAAGTTATTTAGTCTAAATCCACTTCCTCTCATTTTTCTCTGCCACCTACCTTGGCCTATTCAGATGAATTTAACTGAAATAATCACTTAAAAATGACTATTTGAGTGACATAGATCAAAAAAAAAAAGAGAAATAGAAATAGAACTAGTCATCCATCCTTCTATTTTTTCACATTCTTGCTTCAAAACGAATACATTCTTGGAATACGACCATCCTTCCTCATAACTATTAATTATAAACATACTTTGACATTTCTGCTTTTGAAATCCTCCACCAATAGACTGTGATAACAGATATAGGGGCATTTCTTACTTTTCTAAAACCAAATAAGAAGATCTGATTACTGTTGGTGAAACAATTTTATTGTGCCTTGGAGAACAGAGAATGATTAACAATAGAAATCAAAATATTTTCTGGTTACTTGTATTTACAAACTGTAAAATAGAACTATGCAGTGATATTGTAATTTTATTTATGCTTTTCCATATATTTCTTTATGTGGTTCCCTCCCCAATTTAATGAAATATATAATACAGAAATATATATTCTCTCTTGATGGCTCTTAATGTCTTTATTATGTCCAACTATATGGCTTATATAAACTTATACATCCATAGTTTTAACAATTACTGGATAAAAATAATCTAGGTATGTGTATGTATTTGTAAAATAATACTCTCTAAGGGCTACAAACAGGTTGTCCTTTCAAGTCATGTTTCTCAGGAATTGCATTGCTCATTGATTTATGCTGATTGTTTAAACAGAGGCAAAAATCTGACATTGGAATGGTTTTACAGAGTACTTAAGTGCCATCTGATGGATTTGAGGAGGATATCAAAGGTAGAACCATGACTTGGAGGCAGCAAATTATTTTCTTTTTTTTTTTTTTTTTTAAAGATTTATTTATTTATTTATTTTGGGCGGGGGTGGGGTTGGGGAGGGAGGGGAGCGGGCGGGCCACTTCCATTGGTCTTTCATTTCTCTGTTTTCATCTGTCTTTGTTCTTTGGCTCCTGTGGGCCTCCCATCGTGGTGGCATCTGTTGTCGCAGAGCGCCAGCTCTGGGCGCATGCGCTCCAGAGCTCTGGCTTGGTGATTGGACACATCAGTCCAGCCGCTCCGCGGCACGTGGGATCTTCCCAGGCCAGGGCTCGAACCGGCGCCCCTTGCACTGCAAGGCGGTGTCCTTATCCACTGGACCACCAGGGGAAGCCCAGCAAATTATTTTAATAGAAGTTTTCTCCTGGCCAGCAAAACAAAGTTCTCTATACTTAGGCACATACTCCAAATAAAATTCCTTTGTATGATAAAATCATTCTGTGAATGTAATTACCTAATATGAGCAGACCGAAAACAACATTAAAATACAAATTGTACTGACATAGCAAGATTAATTACTAGTTCTCTGATTATATTTAGTAACTGCTGTAATGCACTGGCAATCTGGTGCTTAGCTAATTAGTCAGATTTTTGGAGAACAGAGAATGATTAACAATAGAAATCAAAATATTTTCTGGTTACTTGTATTTACAAACTGTAAAATAGAACTATGCAGTGATATTGTAATTTTATTTATGCTTTTCCATATATTTCTTTATGTGGTTCCCTCCCCAATTTAATGAAATATATAATACAGAAATATATATTCTCTCTTGATGGCTCTTAATGTCTTTATTATGTCCAACTATATGGCTTATATAAACTTATACATCCATAGTTTTAACAATTACTGGATAAAAATAATCTAGGTATGTGTATGTATTTGTAAAATAATACTCTCTAAGGGCTACAAACAGGTTGTCCTTTCAAGTCATGTTTCTCAGGAATTGCATTGCTCATTGATTTATGCTGATTGTTTAAACAGAGGCAAAAATCTGACATTGGAATGGTTTTACAGAGTACTTAAGTGCCATCTGATGGATTTGAGGAGGATATCAAAGGTAGAACCATGACTTGGAGGCAGCAAATTATTTTCTTTTTTTTTTTTTTTTTAAAGATTTATTTATTTATTTATTTTGGGCGGGGGTCGGGTTGGGGGGGGAGGGGAGCGGGCGGGCCACTTCCATTGGTCTTTCATTTCTCTGTTTTCATCTGTCTTTGTTCTTTGGCTCCTGTGGGCCTCCCATCGTGGTGGCATCTGTTGTCGCAGAGCGCCAGCTCTGGGCGCATGCGCTCCAGAGCTCTGGCTTGGTGATTGGACACATCAGTCCAGCCGCTCCGCGGCACGTGGGATCTTCCCAGGCCAGGGCTCGAACCGGCGCCCCTTGCACTGCAAGGCGGTGTCCTTATCCACTGGACCACCAGGGGAAGCCCAGCAAATTATTTTAATAGAAGTTTTCTCCTGGCCAGCAAAACAAAGTTCTCTATACTTAGGCACATACTCCAAATAAAATTCCTTTGTATGATAAAATCATTCTGTGAATGTAATTACCTAATATGAGCAGACCGAAAAACAACATTAAAATACAAATTGTACTGACATAGCAAGATTAATTACTAGTTCTCTGATTATATTTAGTAACTGCTGTAATGCACTGGCAATCTGGTGCTTAGCTAATTAGTCAGACAATTTGGCACTACATTCAGTGAAAAACAGAGGTGAATGTCAGCAGTTCAGAGACTATGTAGATTTTGACTCTTATTTCTCCCTAAAAACTAGATTTGAATTTCGGCCTTTGCAAAGTCATCCTAGTATAATAAGTTTTAAAAAAAAAGCAGAATGAGAGGTATCTGGAAATACTGCAAAGGAGATAAAGAATACATGCAACACAGAAGACTGTTAGGAAAAATACAAATATGAGGAGAGATTACCTTGAAGATGAAGGCAAGACCATTCTGGGTAAAGTGCCACACGTTGCTCTTTTTTAAACCCTTGTCTCAGAGGTCTCAAATGACTTCAAAATATGTTCCTAGAATGACAAAAATTGTTTATTAAGAAAAGTATTTTTATTTCATTTGTTACATGCAAATTGGAAGCTCTTCAAATTATAGAAATAGAGAAAGAAAGCAAAGCGCTGCAATTTCCCACTTCACAAATATTACAGCATAACTATTTTATTTTACATACTATAAAAATCTCTTTTTCTTGTCTAAGGCCAAGCTCTGCATAATCTTGTAGCCAGTGGTTTTCTAATTTTACACACACATGCATTTGCTCCAGAATCACTTAAAAAACAATGACTGTCTCTACTAGGATTCTCAAGAAGGATTTACACTTCATCACAAATATCTACCTTCCTAAAAGTCTTGTGTAATTCCCCCACCTTTCCACTCTTTAGGGTGTCTCCTTAAATTACTCCCTTTTCTTAATTATTCATCTGTCTCTCATCTTTCCTTTTTTGTTTTTTTTAAATTTTGGCCTCTTTTATTGGTTTATATATTATTTATTTATTTATTTATTTTCATTCGTCTTTACACTTTGGCCTGTGTGGACCTCCCATTACATGGCCTCTTTCCTTGCAGAGCACCGGCTCTGGGAGCATGTGCTCGAGAGTGATGGCTCCTAATTGAACACACTGGTCCAGCCGCTCCACGGCACGTGGGATCTTCCCAGGCCACGGATCGAACCAGCGCCCTTGCGCTGCAAGGTGGACTCTACCCACTGGACCACCAGGGAAGCCCTGCCTCTCATCATACTGAACTCACCCCAGCCTAAGATCTCTTTGTTCCAGTTTCTTCAAGCTACATTTTTTTTAATTCCCCCTAACTTGTTTTGTCATAAAGTTTATATCATTTCAATATTACAATATCACATGGCTGGCTTTACCTCTTCCCAACATCTAAAACAATACAAGGTAAAGTCTCTTGTTGGATCATCTGTAAACGAGGTGCAGGGTGAATGTTTTGACTGTTATTTGTCTAAATTTGACTTTCTTTTCAGATATATATATATATACACACACACACACACATTATGGTGATAGGAACTATACATTTGCACTATAGAAAACTAGAAAGTAGAGCAAAGAAACATTTAGATATTTAGAAATACCTTCATTAATAACTAACATTAATTTTCTAATGCTTATCTTTCCAAATTTTCTCTGTGTATTTATGTGTTCACACACCACAATGGAATTGATTTTTTTATAGTATTCTACTACCTATTTTAAACAAGACTTGTTTTTCTTTTCTAAGGCCAAGCTCTGCATAATCTTGTAGCCAGTGGTTTTCTAATTTTACACACACATGCATTTGCTCCAGAATCACTTAAAAAACAATGACTGTCTCTACTAGGATTCTCAAGAAGGATTTACACTTCATCACAAATATCTACCTTCCTAAAAGTCTTGTGTAATTCCCCCACCTTTCCACTCTTTAGGGTGTCTCCTTAAATTACTCCCTTTTCTTAATTATTCATCTGTCTCTCATCTTTCCTTTTTTGTTTTTTTTAAATTTTGGCCTCTTTTATTGGTTTATATATTATTTATTTATTTATTTATTTTCATTCGTCTTTACACTTTGGCCTGTGTGGACCTCCCATTACATGGCCTCTTTCCTTGCAGAGCACCGGCTCTGGGAGCATGTGCTCGAGAGTGATGGCTCCTAATTGAACACACTGGTCCAGCCGCTCCACGGCACGTGGGATCTTCCCAGGCCACGGATCGAACCAGCGCCCCTTGCGCTGCAAGGTGGACTCTACCCACTGGACCACCAGGGAAGCCCTGCCTCTCATCATACTGAACTCACCCCAGCCTAAGATCTCTTTGTTCCAGTTTCTTCAAGCTACATTTTTTTTAATTCCCCCTAACTTGTTTTGTCATAAAGTTTATATCATTTCAATATTACAATATCACATGGCTGGCTTTACCTCTTCCCAACATCTAAAACAATACAAGGTAAAGTCTCTTGTTGGATCATCTGTAAACGAGGTGCAGGGTGAATGTTTTGACTGTTATTTGTCTAAATTTGACTTTCTTTTCAGATATATATATATATACACACACACACACACACATTATGGTGATAGGAACTATACATTTGCACTATAGAAAACTAGAAAGTAGAGCAAAGAAACATTTAGATATTTAGAAATACCTTCATTAATAACTAACATTAATTTTCTAATGCTTATCTTTCCAAATTTTCTCTGTGTATTTATGTGTTCACACACCACAATGGAATTGATTTTTTTATAGTATTCTACTACCTATTTTAAACAAGACTTGTTTTTCTTTTTCTATTTTTTACCACAGTTATTCTCATCTAATCTAATAACCAGAAGTTGTTTAAGTTTTCAAAACTGACCCCCTAAATATCCTTTCTGATATTCAAACCCATTTTTAGCCTGCACCGTGGTCTGCATCTGATAATGCCCCAAATGTGGTACAGTCTCGTGTAGAAACTTTCTTTTCCATTTTGTTAAAATGACCAGGACATAATGTCCCACTCTTAGGAGTTATTGGATTATTTTATTTGTGATATAATTAATTTTGTTCATTTCTTTTATTTCATACAGAGATTTTCAGATCTAAAATCTGATAATAAAAGTTCAATTCAATTAAAAAATTTTAGATGGACGAGGTCCTGTTGTGTTTCTGATATTCCTTAGACCCCCATCATCCATGATGCTAAATTTGCCTTCTGCTTAGGTCATGAAATTCTAAATGCAGTATATGTGATTTCTAAGGAATATCAAATGCATAGTTCTCTATTAATCATACACTTAATGATTTTAATACCAGTTATTAATTCTTACTTGATCCAATTTCACCACAGTTTGTTAAATCTTTGTTTCTAACATATTATTCCTTCTACATATATTAGTTGTCTTTCTCTAAATTGAATTTGTCCCACAATAGCAGGGCTATTTAGTTTTGTATTCTATTTACCACACTGTTATTTGAATTCACTTATATCTATAGCAGGTGACTTTCCATAGATCTTAGTGCAGTATTCAAAGATAAAGGAGCATGATGCCTGTAAATAACACTGAAATAACACAGAAAAAAATAATAGTCAATACATATACACACATATATTGTATATTTCACATGAAGAAAGAGAATATGATATTTAAAATGGGTCAAAATAGTAGCATGCAGTGAATCTAGGGACTTCTCAGTTGGCATTAGTGGTAAAGAACCAGCTTGCCAATGTAGAAGATGTAAGAGACATGGGGTTCAATCCCTGCGTTGAGAAGATCCCCTGGAATAGGGCATGGCAACCCACTCCAGTATTCCAGAGAATTCCCATAGACCGAAGAGCTGGGCAAGCTAAAGTCCATAAGGTTGCACAGAGATGGACACAACTGAAGCAATTGAGCACATATGCATGTGAATCTGGGTAAATGTGTACAAGAGTTCTTTACAGTGTTTTGAAATTTGTCCATAATTTGAAAATATGTCTAAATTAAAATCTTACATTTCAGGAAATGAATTAACACATGGTTCATCATAGTAACAGCAAAATAGTTAAACAAAATTCATATTTTAGCAAGTGAAATGGATAACTAGGAAAAATATATAACATTCAATTTTCTCAAGAGCATAAAGGGGACATGTTAGACTGACAGTGGAAATATAAGTTGATAATATTTTGTGGAAGTAGTTGGTGGTATATATCTTAGCCATAAAAAGGTATATGTACCTTTTGAACAGTTCTGATTTAATTATTTCATGAAAAATAAGAAATATAGGGACTTCCCTGGTGGTCCAGAGGTTAAGACTGTGTTCCCAATGCCGGGGCCCAGGTTCAATCTCCAGTCAGGTAATTAGATTCCATGTGCCACAACTAAGACCTAGCACAGACAAATAAATAAATAATTTTAAAAATTAAGAATTGTATAAAAATATCTATATTTGTTATGCCTATTTTCATATTACTATTTCCATGATAAGTTTAAAGAAATCTACCTTTACAACAGCAACAAAATGAGTTAGGTAAATTAAAGTACATTGTTAAAACAATATACAGGCAAAGAAATTAAGGTGAAGAATATTTTTGAAAGCATTAGTCATTTGAAAGTAGACTACACAATATTATATTTGATGCATTTCCAAATTGGCTAAAATAAAAAGTGAAATTGTGCTATGCTTAGTTGCTTAGTCTTGTCAACTCTTTGAGACCCCATGGACTGCAACCCCCTAAGCTTCTCTGTCCATAGGGATTCTCCAGGTGAGTATACTAGAGTCGGTTGCCATTCTCCAGGATCTTCCCAACCCAGGAACAGAAACAGGGGGATCTTCTCCATGCAGTGAATCTAGGGACTTCTCAGTTGGCATTAGTGGTAAAGAACCAGCTTGCCAATGTAGAAGATGTAAGAGACATGGGGTTCAATCCCTGCGTTGAGAAGATCCCCTGGAATAGGGCATGGCAACCCACTCCAGTATTCCAGAGAATTCCCATAGACCGAAGAGCTGGGCAAGCTAAAGTCCATAAGGTTGCACAGAGATGGACACAACTGAAGCAATTGAGCACATATGCATGTGAATCTGGGTAAATGTGTACAAGAGTTCTTTACAGTGTTTTGAAATTTGTCCATAATTTGAAAATATGTCTAAATTAAAATCTTACATTTCAGGAAATGAATTAACACATGGTTCATCATAGTAACAGCAAAATAGTTAAACAAAATTCATATTTTAGCAAGTGAAATGGATAACTAGGAAAAATATATAACATTCAATTTTCTCAAGAGCATAAAGGGGACATGTTAGACTGACAGTGGAAATATAAGTTGATAATATTTTGTGGAAGTAGTTGGTGGTATATATCTTAGCCATAAAAAGGTATATGTACCTTTTGAACAGTTCTGATTTAATTATTTCATGAAAAATAAGAAATATAGGGACTTCCCTGGTGGTCCAGAGGTTAAGACTGTGTTCCCAATGCCGGGGCCCAGGTTCAATCTCCAGTCAGGTAATTAGATTCCATGTGCCACAACTAAGACCTAGCACAGACAAATAAATAAATAATTTTAAAAATTAAGAATTGTATAAAAATATCTATATTTGTTATGCCTATTTTCATATTACTATTTCCATGATAAGTTTAAAGAAATCTACCTTTACAACAGCAACAAAATGAGTTAGGTAAATTAAAGTACATTGTTAAAACAATATACAGGCAAAGAAATTAAGGTGAAGAATATTTTTGAAAGCATTAGTCATTTGAAAGTAGACTACACAATATTATATTTGATGCATTTCCAAATTGGCTAAAATAAAAAGTGAAATTGTGCTATGCTTAGTTGCTTAGTCTTGTCAACTCTTTGAGACCCCATGGACTGCAACCCCCTAAGCTTCTCTGTCCATAGGGATTCTCCAGGTGAGTATACTAGAGTCGGTTGCCATTCTCTCCAGGGGATCTTCCCAACCCAGGAACAGAAACAGGGTCTCCTGCATTGCAGGTAGATTCTTTACCAGTCGAGCTATGACAGAAGCCCTAAAAGGTTAAATTGCACATGAGTAAATAGGAGAAAAAGATAAACATGAGAAGATAATGATTTCATGAAGTGTCAGACCCCAGGGCCATGCCTCTCAGTGTGGAATATGAACTTCCTGAATCTGTCTCACATAAAAGGCTAGTTTAAATATCTGACTCTTGGATTTTTAAAGAGCACCAAGGTTAATTCTGTAGCATGCTGATGTACAATTATTTTTTCTAAGAGTAGAAAGCCAAGATTAACCAAGGGCTTGGTATGGCTAAATTTTGGCCTTTTCAATAAATAAAATTATAAACAAAAAAAGATACTGCTTCTCTGTTCATGTTTAAAAAATGAATTTCTCCTTTCATTGCTCAAGCCCTTTGTAATTTAGTTTTAGAGTTTATTTCCTTACTTTGATCCTTTTTGTTTGCAACATCCATGAAATTGGGCTTGGTACCCTATTTCCTCAGAAGCTATGGATTATTGGTGGTGATTTAGTCACTATATGGTTTAGATGCTGAGTGGTTTAGACTCTTACAACCCCATGACTGTTGCCTGCCAGGCTTCTCTGTCCTTGGGATCCTCCAGGGAAGCATACTGGAGTGGGTCGCCATTTCCTTCTCCAGGAGATCTTCCTAATGCAGGAATCAGACCTGGGTTTCCTGCATTGCAGACAGATTCTTTACTGACTAAGCTACAAGAGAAGTCCGTGGCTTATTATCGATCTTAATTATTCTCTTAGAGTCTAGTGTTCTAAACTGTAGCCAAATTGTTGGGGCTTATAACCCTCTTCCCATAACTTTATTTATTATTATTTTTTAATCTATTTTGGGGGGGGCGGGTTGGGGAGGGAGCAAGGCGGATGGGTCACTTCTGTTGGTCTTTCATTTATCTATTCTCATCCATCTTTGTTCTCTGCCCCCTGTGGGCCGCCCATCACGGTGGTCTCTGTTGTCGCAGAGCACCGGCTCTGGGCACATGCGCTCCAGAGCTCCGGCTCAGTAATTGGACACATTGGTCCAGCTGCTCCACAGCATGTGGGATCTTTCTAGGCCAGGGATCGAACCACCGCCCCTTGCACTGCAAGGCGGTGTTCTTACCCACTGGACCACCAGGGAAGCCCTTCCCATAGCTTTTTACACAAACTACCTATATCCTAGTCTAAATAGCATGGGATTACTTCAGACTTCCCATCATTCCGTCTAAGAAATCATTGTTTTATCATGTACTGATGCCACTGCCTACAGGCACTTCCAATATTCGTTGTGATCATGGCCTTGAAGAAGTCTTTCTGCTTGTAGGCCTGGGAACTTTAAAATCTGTCAGGATGCCTTGGTTTAAAGAGCACCAAGGTTAATTCTGTAGCATGCTGATGTACAATTATTTTTTCTAAGAGTAGAAAGGCAAGATTAACCAAGGGCTTGGTATGGCTAAATTTTGGCCTTTTCAATAAATAAAATTATAAACAAAAAAAGATACTGCTTCTCTGTTCATGTTTAAAAAATGAATTTCTCCTTTCATTGCTCAAGCCCTTTGTAATTTAGTTTTAGAGTTTATTTCCTTACTTTGATCCTTTTTGTTTGCAACATCCATGAAATTGGGCTTGGTACCCTATTTCCTCAGAAGCTATGGATTATTGGTGGTGATTTAGTCACTATATGGTTTAGATGCTGAGTGGTTTAGACTCTTACAACCCCATGACTGTTGCCTGCCAGGCTTCTCTGTCCTTGGGATCCTCCAGGGAAGCATACTGGAGTGGGTCGCCATTTCCTTCTCCAGGAGATCTTCCTAATGCAGGAATCAGACCTGGGTTTCCTGCATTGCAGACAGATTCTTTACTGACTAAGCTACAAGAGAAGTCCGTGGCTTATTATCGATCTTAATTATTCTCTTAGAGTCTAGTGTTCTAAACTGTAGCCAAATTGTTGGGGCTTATAACCCTCTTCCCATAACTTTATTTATTATTATTTTTTAATCTATTTTGGGGGGGGCGGGTTGGGGAGGGAGCAAGGCGGATGGGTCACTTCTGTTGGTCTTTCATTTATCTATTCTCATCCATCTTTGTTCTCTGCCCCCTGTGGGCCGCCCATCACGGTGGTCTCTGTTGTCATGAGCACCGGCTCTGGGCACATGCGCTCCAGAGCTCCGGCTCAGTAATTGGACACATTGGTCCAGCTGCTCCACAGCATGTGGGATCTTTCTAGGCCAGGGATCGAACCACCGCCCCTTGCACTGCAAGGCGGTGTTCTTACCCACTGGACCACCAGGGAAGCCCTTCCCATAGCTTTTTACACAAACTACCTATATCCTAGTCTAAATAGCATGGGATTACTTCAGACTTCCCATCATTCCGTCTAAGAAATCATTGTTTTATCATGTACTGATGCCACTGCCTACAGGCACTTCCAATATTCGTTGTGATCATGGCCTTGAAGAAGTCTTTCTGCTTGTAGGCCTGGGAACTTTTAAAATCTGTCAGGATTTCTACCTTGCCACATTCAGATATGAATGTCTAGTGTCTTAGCTCCAAAGACTTGTTCAGATTTATCCCTATTATGAATATTTCCCCCTTTTCCAGAAATGTTAGAAGTCTATCTAATTCAACGGTTTATTGAAAAATCTCAGAAAAATTATCAAAAATAAAATAAAATAAAAAAGACAATAAAATCAAACTATATTCTACTAGTTATGTTCACTTATTCCACTTCTGTGAAAATAGAAAGAAAGAAAATAAGAAAGAAAATTCTTTCTTTTCTTGCTTAAGAAAATAAGCAAGAGTTGCAGAAGTGTCAATTGTGAGTGTTTACATTTTAAAAATTAAGGAATATTTTCATTACATATATTACTTTTGGTAAACAACTAAAACACTCTTTGACTAAATTTCCTCAACCATAAAATAGGGATAATAATAGTATTTATTTAAAAGGCGGTTGTTTGCAAATAGTAGTGTTTGCAAATTATTATTATATCATATAAGTAACCTATGGTGCAAGAAATTATACTATAAGCATTGATAATATATCACTAGGTCATTAAAACATTGGACTACAAATCAATATTATGAAATAAATTTTTAAAATAGGAAATCTTTGTAATAACCAATTTGAGCATTGTTTTAGATACGTCTGATTATAACTATGTACATAGAGTTTTAAAACACTAAAATGGAATACATGAATGACCTTTTCCATCTCTGTGATACATAAAGCATTATATAATTTTTTTATTACCCATATTTTGTTAGAGAAAGCAATTGTTCTTGTGAAAAAGAAAGTATTAATAACAGATGAGGGCATTTTCATGGCATGAGTATACCTAATGAATACTAATGTATAATATGGAATTACTATATCCCACACTGTCTGAAATCTTCAGATCTGCTGTCTAGAAAACAGCCAGATCAGTGGTAATTAAGTTATAATAAAAGCTTAAAAGCAAAAGTCTTCATGATAGACTAACTCAAAATGTTCAGTCAAGACCATAATAGATGTCTTGCCAGAGCTTAAGTGTACAAGATGGAAAAACCTGAGTGGTGTTGACACTGTCAAGTGTCTTATGGTATGTGAGCAGTGCTACTTAGGATGCATTCTCAACACTTAACAGCATGATTATGAACCTTGAAGGCTGTCAGGTGACAGAATAGCCCTTGCCAACTAACCTTGAAACAAAAAATTCACTGTGTGACCAAATCCTCTTGCTGGATCAGTGTGGAAAAACATTGGCATCACAGAAGTAAAGAAGCTGCTGTATGTTGAGACACAAATGAATAAATCCTCCAATAAGACAGGGAAAAGAAATGCAATGAAATAATGCATTGAATATGGTGGCATATCTGAGAAACAGTGAGGTAAATGAAGTAAAATTGTCATTATCTAAAGGCAGTGAAAGGAGTTAATAGGAAGATTTGATAAAGAGGCCAGCGGGTCCCAAGGAGGAGAGGTGGAGGAAAAACAAGAAAATAAGGCAAACATTTTCTAAACTGAAATGTTTGTTATGATAAAGATCTGAACTAAAACTAAGTTTATTGTCTTGTGTTAATGTTGTGGGCCTAGCAAGGCCTTTACATTAGAGTGTCTCACCTAGCCCTGAAGTCTGGAGACTATCTCTCATGTTAATGTTGTGGATGTGGGCCCTTACAACCTTAAGGTATTTTTTTGATCTATTGTTTCTAATAATAAACTGGAAAATACAAATTGTCTCGACTTTACTGGCTAAGGGGGTTCTCTTCTATCCCCCTTCCAGTGTCTGTGCTGGAAACTCT
This sequence comes from Tragulus kanchil, assembly GCA_022376925.1. NCBI lineage: Eukaryota > Metazoa > Chordata > Mammalia > Artiodactyla > Tragulidae > Tragulus > Tragulus kanchil. The sequence goes on from JAIOJX010000028.1 coordinate 128,045,978, forward strand.
CTCTCTCTCTCTCTCTATCCTCTTTCCTTAATAAACTTTTATTTCACAAAGCTCTGAGTGACCAAAGCCAAGTCTTTTTGATCCCAATGTGAATTCTTCTCCGTTGGAGATCAAGAATCTGACACTGTTTACAGTAACCTGGCTACTGGTCGTCTATCAGTAGTTTTCACTGAGGCAAAAATATTTAGCGGAGAAAAAAATTGCTAAATTTTGTAATCAGTAGACATTGCTAGTCAGACAGTTTAAACATGGATTAAAGATAAAAGGATAAAAGATTTTATTGCAAAATATTCTGCTGAATTTGCTAACATGAAAAATATCCCTCAACAATTGTAAGAGAATAAGACCAATCACATGCTAGCATAGAACAATGCATGGAAGTTGTGTTGGAGAGAAGGAATTTGTTATATTGATGTAAAAAATCACATATATTAAACCAATGAGCTCTGTTTCACATGGACTATTGAATGACTATATTTTAAACAGAAATACAATCACATTACTATATATTGCATGATTATCAGTGCACTGTCTTTGAAAATATATTTTTCTTCCTTTAGATAGACCATGCAACTTTTGTTACTAGGCTGTCATTACAAAAACTGTATTCTAAATATAACAGAAATCATTGTGACTGTGAAATTCATTGTCTGATAAATACCACCTAGGAAGCAATTTTCCTAGAAAATATGATTTTTAAAGAACAAAGTGGTTAGTATTTTGGAAACAGTTCACATGGGACGACATCAGACAAATCTAGGATAAAATTCATATGCAAATTCCTGCATAAGTTTTTGATCTTTAAGAGCCTTAGTGTCCTCATCTGAAAATATGATTAGTACTATTTAACTCATAAATTTGTTCAAATAAAATAAGTTATATAAACTGTCAATTAAAATGACTGGCACAGGGTAACATAATAACAAATGACAGTTCTTGTGTTTGCATATTTGAAATCTTAAACATGTTTTTTTTTTTTTTTTTTTTAAAGATTTATTTATTTATCTTATTTTTGGGCGGGGGTTGGGGAGGAAGGGGACGGGCGGGCCACTTCTGTTGGTCTTTTATTTCTCTATTGTCATCTGTCTTTGTTCTTTGGCACCAGTGGGCCTCCCATCGTGGTGGCGTCTGTCGTCGCCGAGCGCCGGCTCTGGGCGCATGCACTCCAGAGCTCCGGCTGGTTGATTGGACACATCAGTACAGCCGCTCCGCGGCACGTGGGATCTTCCCAGGCCAGGGATCAAACCGGCGCCCCTTGCACTGCAAGGCGGTGTCCTTATCCACTGGACCACCAGGGGAAGCCCTTAAACATGTTTTAAAAACAAAAAATGGACTTATCCACAATGAAATGCCCACTGGTTCATCCATAGTGAGCCCCAAAGTAAGAGACTTAAAACTGAAAGTGATCTTTCACCAGACATAGATAAAGAATAAAGCTGCATTGAGAAGTCAGACATTAAATGGTTCATAAAAAGATTTTTTTTGTTGTTGTTTGTTTTTGTTTTTTCATTTTCCCAAATAGCCAACCAGGGAAGATAAGATTGAAAGTTGTAGTTCCATCCTTTAGAGTTTGCAAAGTTTCAGCTGACAAATATGTTTTCCTTTAATGTATAGTGATGAATGTTCATTGTATTTTACTTTTCCTTGTCTCAACCTGAAAATGTGTGACTTCACATTACATTTGACTGCTTGCAGGGTTCCTGATTAGGAACTTACCATGCTGAGATCTGTATGGGTGTTGGTGTCTAGGTTGGGAAAGAGACACACATCACATTCATTCACTGATATAACTAGTCTTTTAACTTCTCTCTACAGAGTAATTAGTTCCCTATTTAATCTTTAACACTACTTTATAACTACATGTGGAGAAGGAAATGGTAACTCACTCCAGCACTTTAGCCTGAAGAGGAGCCTCGTAGCCTACAGTCCATGGAGTCATAAAAGCATAGGACACAACTGAGTGTTTGAACAGCAACATACCTACATGCTTGACCCAGATTGAAGGTACAAAGATTTCAGTAACAATATTTCTTTAAAGCAACATTTATTTAAATCAAAATCAGCATAAGAAAAATGTAGATTTCATAAGGGAGAAAAAAGAAAATTAAAGGTTTTGATGGTGTTTAAAAAGAAAACAAAAACACAACAAAAAACCCTGTGTATTTTCTGTTCAATTTCAGAGTCTGCTCTGTATCTTTTTTTTTTTTTTCCCCTTCACTTTTAGATGAGTGCCTGCAATCGTAAAGCAAGACTCTGGTAATACTTCTGTAAATGAATTACTATTCCGTTCATACAATTAGCCTCTGAACAGATGTCAGAAAGTAAAGATTGGCTGCCTCTAGATCAAGTTGCCGCTGCCAACTCTCGCGAGCTTTGTCAGTAACAGTTGATTGTAATGTCAGCGCGGTCCAATTTACAGGCTGGAGCAGCAGCTGCATACTGCATTTCCCTGAAGTGTTATATGATTTCCACTGCTTCCAAACTTTGTCATCTTTGTTGCAGTGAGTCCGGTAAGTTGCTCTGAATTTACATCTTCCCGTAGAAAGGCAAGTTACCCGAAGCTCATTCTGTAGAAGGAATGTGACCCCTTCACATGTTTGTTATGCTCCTTTGGTGCTCTGTGGGAGGCAGTCATTGCAAATGGGACAGATGAAGGGAGCAGTCACATACATCAGGGAACACAAACTGAGTCCATTTAACTGCTAAGGAAATAATGAGTTTAGTCAACTTTATATAAAGGACCGTAGTAGCCACTTGTGGAATCACTGTAGTATGTTCCTAAGTCACCTTCTAAAGGAAAACATTTTATGCTGTGTTTTACCCTTAAATGCACTGTTTGGAGAATGTCTCCTTAGAAGATTAGCAAAAGTGTTTTTTGACCAGTCTTACTCTATTTTCTTTTTTCATTTTTTAAAGTAATTTGAAATGAATATTCCTCCTATTGTCTGGCTTTACAGAGTACTTAACATTTTGCCATCTGAAACTTTAACAGTATCAGCTGGGAAAGGAAGGGGGTTCTAAGTTTCTTTAATATGAAAGGAAAAATCTATTTCTTGATTTGATTTACAAACTTCTGTCTCATTTGCCCTGTTTGTCTTTCTTTGAATATCTTTTGACCCAGATTGAAGGTACAAAGATTTCAGTACAAATTTCTTTAAAGCAACATTTATTTAAATCAAAATCAGCATAAGAAAAATGTAGATTTCATAAGGGAGAAAAAAGAAAATTAAAGGTTTTGATGGTGTTTAAAAAGAAAACAAAAACACAACAAAAAACCCTGTGTATTTTCTGTTCAATTTCAGAGTCTGCTCTGTATCTTTTTTTTTTTTTCCCCTTCACTTTTAGATGAGTGCCTGCAATCGTAAAGCAAGACTCTGGTAATACTTCTGTAAATGAATTACTATTCCGTTCATACAATTAGCCTCTGAACAGATGTCAGAAAGTAAAGATTGGCTGCCTCTAGATCAAGTTGCCGCTGCCAACTCTCGCGAGCTTTGTCAGTAACAGTTGATTGTAATGTCAGCGCGGTCCAATTTACAGGCTGGAGCAGCAGCTGCATACTGCATTTCCCTGAAGTGTTATATGATTTCCACTGCTTCCAAACTTTGTCATCTTTGTTGCAGTGAGTCCGGTAAGTTGCTCTGAATTTACATCTTCCCGTAGAAAGGCAAGTTACCCGAAGCTCATTCTGTAGAAGGAATGTGACCCCTTCACATGTTTGTTATGCTCCTTTGGTGCTCTGTGGGAGGCAGTCATTGCAAATGGGACAGATAAAGGGGAGCAGTCACATACATCAGGGAACACAAACTGAGTCCATTTAACTGCTAAGGAAATAATGAGTTTAGTCAACTTTATATAAAGGACCGTAGTAGCCACTTGTGGAATCACTGTAGTATGTTCCTAAGTCACCTTCTAAAGGAAAACATTTTATGCTGTGTTTTACCCTTAAATGCACTGTTTGGAGAATGTCTCCTTAGAAGATTAGCAAAAGTGTTTTTTGACCAGTCTTACTCTATTTTCTTTTTTCATTTTTTAAAGTAATTTGAAATGAATATTCCTCCTATTGTCTGGCTTTACAGAGTACTTAACATTTTGCCATCTGAAACTTTAACAGTATCAGCTGGGAAAGGAAGGGGGTTCTAAGTTTCTTTAATATGAAAGGAAAAATCTATTTCTTGATTTGATTTACAAACTTCTGTCTCATTTGCCCTGTTTGTCTTTCTTTGAATATCTGTGTATATAGCAAAATATTTTACATTTGCTGTTTTGTTATCATAGAAATAATAGTAAATACAGACTTTATGCTCATCCTATGATTTTATAAATCTACCTTTATTTAGATATCACTTCTTGTTTAACCAGAAGGTTAGGCATTGAGTTTTTGTAAAACTATATGAATGATTAAAAGTGAGTTAAAATGTGAACAAAATTATTTCACTATTTGTGATTTCTATTTGTAATTTAAAATATTAAACTTATCCCTTCTAACATTTTATGAATATATTGCATGATAATAAACTCAATTAGGAGTTACTATCACTAGCCTGTGTAATGACTTCCATAATATAAGCTATCTCATAGCTATGTTAAATATAATTATATTTTATTTATGTAGTTATTAAGGATAAACGTGAGCTTTTAAAGAATGGCTTTTCCTTTAAATGACAACCTTTAGAATTCTCTCTGTATTTGAAATAATGTGTTCTTTGGGTTGCAAATTCAATTGCAAAGTTCTATTTTATTCTCCTAAACCTGTTACTATTGTTGTTAGTTTTTTAGCTGTAAGAAAATATTTGGTGAAACTCCAACTGAAAATTTTAACATATCTGCTTGAAACAAACAATTGTAATAAGTAATGGAACTATATATAACATTGTTCTGTAATTTCCAAGTTTCCTGTAAATATGTTTTCATATTTTTATAATTTAAATATAAAAAAAAGATTAAAAAAGAAAATATCCACATTTCAGTTTTTAAAATATGAGCTAAAAATATCTTAGCAAATGATATCTTATTTACAATTTTAATTTCTGCTTTGGTTTATTTCTTTGTAGCAATGAATGATGCATATTTAAATTATATGTTGCCTTCATTTTAATGCTTTCATGCCCAAATATGCTCATTCTTATCAAAATTGAACTGTTCCAAATGTTGGAGAGTTATAAGTGAATAGATGTCAACCAAAGAACATTTTGAACTTTCCAGGAAGAACCAAGACATTAACATTACATGTTCAAATTATTCACACAATTAAAGGTTTGTGAATTTTCTTCCTGATTAAAGAAAGTTATCGAGCTGTTTTTCATATCTAGTATACTGTCTTCTATCTATACATCCTTCTAGTGTCTATTGGGTATCTTAAGGATCCCTGAAAGATAGTGGTATAGTCTATAAACAGACTTCCGCAATTCCCCTCTTCAATTAGCCTACCACAAAATGAGCTTTTCAGGTTTGGTATAAAGGCTCAGTTGTTTCAATTGGACTACATGCATTTTAGTGCCCCTGTTCTAAATTGTTTTAGCTAGAAGGTTCTTTGCTTACCATTTTGACAATCTTTATTTTTATATAGAAATATACACTCTACTAAACCTTTTTAAAAGACAAGAAAACTATACTCAGAGAAAACTATTATTAATTTCTGCTTGACCATCCTTTAATAAATCCTGGACTGGCCAATTATTTTGAAAATTTGGTTGATATCCACTTATGACAAATATATGACAAATAAACAACTCTTTATATCAATAATTTTATTATACTCATAGAATAATATATTTTTAAAACTAGTCAAGGAATTTTGATACTACTTTCAAAATTGAATAAAAAATGCAAAATTAAGAAAATAATTTTTAACCTTATTTTCATTTTGAATACTCTTTTTATTAACTTAGTAATTTCCCAAAATTGCCAGCAGATTTTAATATCCCAGACCGTTTGATAAACTTGGAACACTATAGTATTCATTATTTTACAGGTTAGTCTCCTTCCCCTCTCCCATCAATTTTCTTTTGCAATTCCAAACAAAACGTCCTGTATTTAATCAAATATTAAAGATTATTACAGTATGTTAGTTGATCTAAATTCATATACTCAGTTGTTCTTGGTATGAAAATTTAACCCATTCTTTATGATAAACAGCCTATTTGTTCTCAGAGTTTAAATTGTTTAATATGTCAGTAGTCAATTTGTAACAGGAGGAAATAAATGATTATTGAATTTATTATTAATAATTGCACTATGATAATGTCAACCAAAGAACATTTTGAACTTTCCAGGAAGAACCAAGACATTAACATTACATGTTCAAATTATTCACACAATTAAAGGTTTGTGAATTTTCTTCCTGATTAAAGAAAGTTATCGAGCTGTTTTTCATATCTAGTATACTGTCTTCTATCTATACATCCTTCTAGTGTCTATTGGGTATCTTAAGGATCCCTGAAAGATAGTGGTATAGTCTATAAACAGACTTCCGCAATTCCCCTCTTCAATTAGCCTACCACAAAATGAGCTTTTCAGGTTTGGTATAAAGGCTCAGTTGTTTCAATTGGACTACATGCATTTTAGTGCCCCTGTTCTAAATTGTTTTAGCTAGAAGGTTCTTTGCTTACCATTTTGACAATCTTTATTTTTATATAGAAATATACACTCTACTAAACCTTTTTAAAAGACAAGAAAACTATACTCAGAGAAAACTATTATTAATTTCTGCTTGACCATCCTTTAATAAATCCTGGACTGGCCAATTATTTTGAAAATTTGGTTGATATCCACTTATGACAAATATATGACAAATAAACAACTCTTTATATCAATAATTTTATTATACTCATAGAATAATATATTTTTAAAACTAGTCAAGGAATTTTGATACTACTTTCAAAATTGAATAAAAAATGCAAAATTAAGAAAATAATTTTTAACCTTATTTTCATTTTGAATACTCTTTTTATTAACTTAGTAATTTCCCAAAATTGCCAGCAGATTTTAATATCCCAGACCGTTTGATAAACTTGGAACACTATAGTATTCATTATTTTACAGGTTAGTCTCCTTCCCCTCTCCCATCAATTTTCTTTTGCAATTCCAAACAAAACGTCCTGTATTTAATCAAATATTAAAGATTATTACAGTATGTTAGTTGATCTAAATTCATATACTCAGTTGTTCTTGGTATGAAAATTTAACCCATTCTTTATGATAAACAGCCTATTTGTTCTCAGAGTTTAAATTGTTTAATATGTCAGTAGTCAATTTGTAACAGGAGGAAATAAATGAAGTATTATTGAATATTTTAATTATTAATAATTGCACTGATAGAGTAATAGCATTTCATAATCTTTTTCTATCTTTTGATTACTTAATCATGTGGTAATGTATATTAAAAACATAAGCATTTCTTAATTGTAAAAATACAGAGCAAAATATTAGGCTAAAGAATACTAGATTATAAAAAAAATCAAAATAACTCTTAGCAGTAAAGACTCCACCTGCCACTGGGTAGGAAAGATCCCCTGGAGGAGGGCATGGTGACCTATTCCAGTATTCTTGCCTGGAGAATCCCATGGACTGGGGAGCCCGGCAGGCTACAGTCCAGAGAGTCACAAAGAGATGGACATGCATGAAATGATTTAGCATTCACAAAACTAAATATAAAACTATTAGCCTACTCTAATACTGAGTATGTAAATAGAAGCATATTTTCATATCAAAACCTATATTTAATCATATGTCATATAAAATATAATCCAACAGGTTAACACAAAGGTGAACTGGAATTATATTACCATTCTTGCTATGAACACAGGCTTATAATTACTGAATGTTAATAATTATATTATTTACAATTACAAGGTATATTACATTACTAATACCAAGATGATGACTCATAGATATCACTAGTGAAAAGAGAGATTATTATTCATATAAATCATATTATATAACATTAAGCTGTACTCAGCACAGATAAATAAAAACATAAAAGTAATTATATAAATCAAGTTAAGTGAAATGGAATGATATTGCAACATTTTAGATGCTATAGCAGCCTTTCATAATACATGTAATGAAAATTATTATGTTTATTAATTACATAGCAGAATAAACTATATTGGTATTAATTTTATATTCACTGTGCAATGAAAGTAATATACAATAGAATGAAAGGTTGAAAATGGTCAGAAACCAAATATTATCAGGATCTATTATATGGTTTATAAAGACAAAGTAATATTTATATAAAACAAACAAAAATACAATTTTTATTAGACTCATTAGAGATTGATTGAGCTGGGTCAAAGGGATGAGTGAATCCAACATGAGATGCTCCAATTTATCTGTTGAAATGCAGCTTAGAGTATCTTAATCCCTTTTCCTTTGTAAAGCAAGTTTAAAAAATAAAAAATCTATCACAGTACTTTTTCTCCAAATGCCCACATCCATTTAGCTAGCATAAATGTCTAAGGAGGGCTTCCCCTGGTGGTCCAGTGGCTAAGGACACCGCCTTGCAGTGCAAGGGGCGGGGTTCAAGCCCTGGCCTGGGAAGATCCCACGTGCCGCGGAGCGGCTGTACTGATGTGTCCAATCACCGAGCTGGAGCTCTGGGGCGCATGCGCCCAGAGCCGGTGCTCTGCAACAACAGACGCCACCGCAATGGGAGGCCCACAGGAGCCAAAGAACGAAGACGAATGAAAATAGAGAAATGAAAGACCAATAGAAGTGGGCCGCCCACTCCCCTGCCACCCCAACCCAACTCCCGCCCAAAGTAAATAAATAAATAAATCTTTAAAAAATAAAATAAAATAAAATAAAATAAAAATGTCTAAGGAATTATTGGAAGGGGTAAAGAAAGAAAATACAAAACTGTAGCATGGAGAAGCAGTATCTATAAAACTCCTAACATTCTGAAATATAAAATTTAATTAGTGTCAAGTTTGCTGCTGCTGCTGTTTAGACACTAAGTCATGTCCAACTTTTTGTGACCCCATGGACTTTAGCCCACAAGACTCCTTTGTCAGTGGGATTTCCCAGGTGAGAATACTTACTGAAGTGGGTTGCCATTCCCTCTACAGGGATCTTCCTGACCTAGGGATTGAACCCATGGCTCCTGTTTTGGCAGGCAGATTCTTTACCACCGACCCATAATGGAAATCCTAAGTGTCGAGTTTACAGGAACATTTATATTATTGTGACATGTTATTTATTTTTAGAAGAGAAATTGCATTTTATTTTTATTATCATATATAAATTTCATAATAGTATATATCTATAGTGTAAAATATTATATACTTCAATAATATACCTTACTGATATTAATTCAGATTCAATTGGTTCAAAATTAAGAGCAAAAAAAGATAATCTCATGGCTTGATGATTTTTAAAACCTAATTATTCTAACAGTCATTAGACTCATTAGAGATTGATTGAGCTGGGTCAAAGGGATGAGTGAATCCAACATGAGATGCTCCAATTTATCTGTTGAAATGCAGCTTAGAGTATCTTAATCCCTTTTCCTTTGTAAAGCAAGTTTAAAAAATAAAAAATCTATCACAGTACTTTTTCTCCAAATGCCCACATCCATTTAGCTAGCATAAATGTCTAAGGAGGGCTTCCCCTGGTGGTCCAGTGGCTAAGGACACCGCCTTGCAGTGCAAGGGGCGGGGTTCAAGCCCTGGCCTGGGAAGATCCCACGTGCCGCGGAGCGGCTGTACTGATGTGTCCAATCACCGAGCTGGAGCTCTGGGGCGCATGCGCCCAGAGCCGGTGCTCTGCAACAACAGACGCCACCGCAATGGGAGGCCCACAGGAGCCAAAGAACGAAGACGAATGAAAATAGAGAAATGAAAGACCAATAGAAGTGGCCCGCCCGCTCCCCTCCCTCCCCAACCCGACCCCCGCCCAAAGTAAATAAATAAATAAATCTTTAAAAAATAAAATAAAATAAAATAAAATAAAAATGTCTAAGGAATTATTGGAAGGGGTAAAGAAAGAAAATACAAAACTGTAGCATGGAGAAGCAGTATCTATAAAACTCCTAACATTCTGAAATATAAAATTTAATTAGTGTCAAGTTTGCTGCTGCTGCTGTTTAGACACTAAGTCATGTCCAACTTTTTGTGACCCCATGGACTTTAGCCCACAAGACTCCTTTGTCAGTGGGATTTCCCAGGTGAGAATACTTACTGAAGTGGGTTGCCATTCCCTCTACAGGGGATCTTCCTGACCTAGGGATTGAACCCATGGCTCCTGTTTTGGCAGGCAGATTCTTTACCACCGACCCATAATGGAAATCCTAAGTGTCGAGTTTACAGGAACATTTATATTATTGTGACATGTTATTTATTTTTAGAAGAGAAATTGCATTTTATTTTTATTATCATATATAAATTTCATAATAGTATATATCTATAGTGTAAAATATTATATACTTCAATAATATACCTTACTGATATTAATTCAGATTCAATTGGATCAAAATTAAGAGCAAAAAAAGATAATCTCATGGCTTGATGATTTTTTTTAAAACCTAATTATTCTAACAGTCATTATATATAAATATATATATACATAAACATACAGACATCAGTAGAATTAGATATGAATATATAGTCATGGACATAGCCATAATCATAGACGAAGACAGAGATAGAGGTAGAAGTGGAAATACATCTGTATGTACTGGACACTGAACAAAATAGTGAACACAATGGACTCGTTTATTCAGATATTTGGGGGCATCAAAAAAATGCTTATTGATTGATAACAGTCCTGTGAGCAATGGCAAATGAAGCTCATTAACAATAAGGATTCTAAATCTGGGACAGTAATCACCATAGGTGGTACCTTAATCACTGTTTTCTAAGAAAATCTGAAATATTTTAAAAAAGAATAAAGAATATGATACAACTTCTCAATGCTCTCAGGATTAGCTTCCTGGAAACATACCAGACTTATTATTACACTCTCAAAACATAATGAACAAAATATTTTGTACGTGCATGAACCTTTGCTGTTGTTATGTGGATAAGAATCAGTGTTTGTATTTGACAGTTTAAATCAGATTTTATTTTTCTTTCAGTTATATGTAGATGTTAGTTCTTTCAGATGATAACTGCATTACACTTTTCTGTCTTTCTCTGTCACTTATAGTTTCAGAATGTGATTAAAATTATTTTATTGAAAAGCAAATTCAGCTGTGTACTATGAATTTTTAATAAAATTTTGATTTTCCCAAATATTATTTTCATATCATTAAATATTATTTCATAAAATGTCAAATAGTTTTGATTTTGTAGGTCTCAAAGTTTTTTAATTTCTCAGTTTTAATCATCTTATTTCACTCATCACTATTAAAATGCGAGTAAATCTGACCATGGCTCCTGTTGTGGCAGGCAGATTCTTTACCACCGACCCATAATGGAAATCCTAAGTGTCGAGTTTACAGGAACATTTATATTATTGTGACATGTTATTTATTTTTAGAAGAGAAATTGCATTTTATTTTTATTATCATATATAAATTTCATAATAGTATATATCTATAGTGTAAAATATTATATACTTCAATAATATACCTTACTGATATTAATTCAGATTCAATTGGATCAAAATTAAGAGCAAAAAAAGATAATCTCATGGCTTGATGATTTTTTTTAAAACCTAATTATTCTAACAGTCATTATATATAAATATATATATACATAAACATACAGACATCAGTAGAATTAGATATGAATATATAGTCATGGACATAGCCATAATCATAGACGAAGACAGAGATAGAGGTAGAAGTGGAAATACATCTGTATGTACTGGACACTGAACAAAATAGTGAACACAATGGACTCGTTTATTCAGATATTTGGGGGCATCAAAAAAATGCTTATTGATTGATAACAGTCCTGTGAGCAATGGCAAATGAAGCTCATTAACAATAAGGATTCTAAATCTGGGACAGTAATCACCATAGGTGGTACCTTAATCACTGTTTTCTAAGAAAATCTGAAATATTTTAAAAAAGAATAAAGAATATGATACAACTTCTCAATGCTCTCAGGATTAGCTTCCTGGAAACATACCAGACTTATTATTACACTCTCAAAACATAATGAACAAAATATTTTGTACGTGCATGAACCTTTGCTGTTGTTATGTGGATAAGAATCAGTGTTTGTATTTGACAGTTTAAATCAGATTTTATTTTTCTTTCAGTTATATGTAGATGTTAGTTCTTTCAGATGATAACTGCATTACACTTTTCTGTCTTTCTCTGTCACTTATAGTTTCAGAATGTGATTAAAATTATTTTATTGAAAAGCAAATTCAGCTGTGTACTATGAATTTTTAATAAAATTTTGATTTTCCCAAATATTATTTTCATATCATTAAATATTATTTCATAAAATGTCAAATAGTTTTGATTTTGTAGGTCTCAAAGTTAACTGCCTTTCCCCTCTTTTGCCAGTAATTTCTCAGTTTTAATCATCTTATTTCACTCATCACTATTAAAATGCGAGTAAATCTGACCATACTAACACATTTAGCCTCCTTAGTTGCATACATGCATTGAGTCATCCCTGAGTGTAAAATTTTCTCTAAACTGATTTCCTCTTCTATATATTACATTATCAGTCAGTCTCTCCATTGATGATATAATTATATAATTTAGATTAAAAAAAAAAAAAAACCTTCTTAATTATCCAGTTTCAGGGGACTGGTATATATCTGCAGTCTTCCCTTTCCAGTTTTTCCTGAAGGCCTTCATAATGGTAGCAGATTTGTTTGTTTTTACAATTTATAGGACAAGTGGCATCTACTGTATTTTTGGTTGTTGTTGTTGTTACTTAACATTCTATGATTTGCTTGTCCAAATTCTCTTCTGACCTTACACTATGCTTGTATAGAGGAAGAAACCACTAGGCAAAAAAGATCACAGATGGGACCATGGAAACAGAAAAAGACAATAATAGAAGTCTGAAGGTCCTTAAAAGTTCTTAACCTAATTCACAGGTCTCTCAAGAGCCAGCTAGCCATGATTAGAACTGTATATATATTCCAGAGAATACATGAGCTGGTGTTTCTTCATCTATCCATGGTAGAAATTTAATCTGCTTTATCTATATAGGTAGACTCCCACTTAATGTATATATACATACACATTTATAAAGAGGCATATATATGCATATAAATATATAAAGAGGTCTACACACACACACACACACACACACACACACACTTATGCTTTGGACAAATTTCCTCCTTAACATGCTAAATCTTTCTTACAGAGGTTTGAAAAAGAATCTCTCCAAATTGAAATAATTTCTCCTTTTCCATTTCATCCATTTCTTTTCTAAAGAGAAAACTGAAATATGTCCAGCCATTTTCTATGTTTTTGAAGTAGTAACAGATGTATTAGTTTTCGTAATTTATAGGATTAATAAGACGTGCTAAGTTTTAGTTAGTTATCATCAATGAAATATCATACTAGAGGCATGTGGTGTTAAAACTTTCTGTTTACCTCTCTTGCAGAAACCAATATGCAAAGCAAGAATACAATCATATATATCACATTTCTCTTGCGGTTTTTTCTGCTCTGGGTGCTCTTTGAAAAGTCAGACACTGAAGAAGACATCATAATTACCACCAAAAATGGAAAAGTCAGGGGGATGCACTTGCCAGTTCTTGGTGGCACAGTAACAGCTTTTCTTGGAATCCCCTATGCACAACCACCTCTTGGTAGACTACGATTCAAAAAGCCACAGTCCTTGGCCAAGTGGCCTGATATTTGGAATGCCACAAAATATGCAAATTCTTGCTATCAGAACACAGATCAAAGTTTTCCAGGCTTCCTTGGATCAGAGATGTGGAACCCAAACACTGACCTCAGTGAAGACTGTTTGTATCTGAATGTGTGGATTCCAGCACCTAAACCAAAAAATGCGACTGTTATGATATGGATCTATGGTGGTGGTTTTCAGACTGGAACATCATCTTTGCATGTTTATGATGGCAAGTTTCTGGCACGGGTTGAAAGAGTTATTGTGGTTTCAATGAACTATAGAGTGGGTGCTCTAGGATTTTTAGCTTTACCAGGAAATCCTGAGGCACCAGGGAATGTGGGCTTATTTGATCAGCAATTCGCCCTTCAGTGGGTCCAAAAAAATATAGCAGTCTTTGGTGGAAATCCTAAAAGTGTAACTCTCTTTGGAGAAAGTGCAGGAGCAGCATCAGTTAGTCTTCATTTACTTTCTTCTAAAAGTCACCCACTGTTTACCAGAGCCATTCTGCAAAGTGGATCCTCTAATGCCCCTTGGGCAGTGACATCCCCTTATGAAGCTAGGAACAGAACATTGACCTTAGCTAAATTTATTGGTTGCTCCAGAGAAAATGAGACTGAGATAATCAAATGTCTTCGAAATAAAGATCCCCAGGAGATCCTTCTGCATGAAATGTTGGTTGCCCCCTATGGCACGCCTTTGTCAATAAACTTTGGTCCCACGGTGGATGGCGATTTTCTCAGTGACATTCCAGACACATTACTCCAACTCGGACAGTTCAAAAACACCCAGATCTTGGTGGGTGTTAATAAAGATGAAGGAACAGCATTTTTAGTATATGGTGCTCCTGGTTTCAGCAAAGATAACAACAGTCTTATAACTAGAAAGGAATTTCAAGAAAGTTTAAAATTATTTTTTCCAGGAGTGAGTGAATTTGGAAAGGAATCAATCCTTTTCCACTACATGGACTGGTTAGATGATCAAAGAGCTGAAAACTACCGTGAGGCCTTGGATGATGTTGTTGGGGATTATAATTTCATATGCCCTGCCTTGGAGTTTGCCAAAAAGTTTTCAGATATGGGAAACAATGCCTTTTTCTACTATTTTGAGCACCGATCCTCCAAACTCCCTTGGCCAGAATGGATGGGAGTGATGCATGGTTATGAGATTGAATTTGTCTTTGGTTTACCTCTGGAAAGAAGAGCTAATTACACAAAAACTGAGGAAATTTTGAGTAGATCCATTATGAAACGCTGGGCAAATTTTGCAAAATATGGGTAAGTGACAATTTTTCTAATTGTGGATCTATGGTGGTGGTTTTCAGACTGGAACATCATCTTTGCATGTTTATGATGGCAAGTTTCTGGCACGGGTTGAAAGAGTTATTGTGGTTTCAATGAACTATAGAGTGGGTGCTCTAGGATTTAGCTTTACCAGGAAATCCTGAGGCACCAGGAATGTGGGCTTATTTGATCAGCACCGCCCTTCAGTGGGTCCAACAAAATATAGCAGTCTTTGGTGGAAATCCTAAAAGTGTAACTCTCTTTGGAGAAAGTGCAGGAGCAGCATCAGTTAGTCTTCATTTACTTTCTTCTAAAAGTCACCCACTGTTTACCAGAGCCATTCTGCAAAGTGGATCCTCTAATGCCCCTTGGGCAGTGACATCCCCTTATGAAGCTAGGAACAGAACATTGACCTTAGCTAAATTTATTGGTTGCTCCAGAGAAAATGAGACTGAGATAATCAAATGTCTTCGAAATAAAGATCCCCAGGAGATCCTTCTGCATGAAATGTTGGTTGCCCCCTATGGCACGCCTTTGTCAATAAACTTTGGTCCCACGGTGGATGGCGATTTTCTCAGTGACATTCCAGACACATTACTCCAACTCGGACAGTTCAAAAACACCCAGATCTTGGTGGGTGTTAATAAAGATGAAGGAACAGCATTTTTAGTATATGGTGCTCCTGGTTTCAGCAAAGATAACAACAGTCTTATAACTAGAAAGGAATTTCAAGAAAGTTTAAAATTATTTTTTCCAGGAGTGAGTGAATTTGGAAAGGAATCAATCCTTTTCCACTACATGGACTGGTTAGATGATCAAAGAGCTGAAAACTACCGTGAGGCCTTGGATGATGTTGTTGGGGATTATAATTTCATATGCCCTGCCTTGGAGTTTGCCAAAAAGTTTTCAGATATGGGAAACAATGCCTTTTTCTACTATTTTGAGCACCGATCCTCCAAACTCCCTTGGCCAGAATGGATGGGAGTGATGCATGGTTATGAGATTGAATTTGTCTTTGGTTTACCTCTGGAAAGAAGAGCTAATTACACAAAAACTGAGGAAATTTTGAGTAGATCCATTATGAAACGCTGGGCAAATTTTGCAAAATATGGGTAAGTGACAATTTTTCTAATTGTTCTTGTTTGTTTTGTTTTGCTTGGCTTTGTTTGATTTCCATTGTAGACGTCATTCAACATACAGAAACATTTTGATTATTTATTCTCTTCATACCTTTGGCTAGTTTTATTTGTTTCTTATTATATAGTGCATTTCAGTTCCTTGCATCAGAGTGCTTGAAAGAAGTAATCTAAGAACTTTTCTGAAAAATATTTTCTGATTTCATTTCCAGAGCACTGCAAGTACTTTAACAATGTTTGTCAAAGTTTGCATGGAACTAGATGTCTACCTTGAGAATTAAAATTACTGTGAAGTGTTTTTCAGCCCGAAAGTTTACAATGTTCACAGGTTTAAGAAAGAATAGGAGTATCTCTCTTTTGCCCATGCTCTTAAGCAGTGGTACATTGTTACCTGATACACAGATAACTTAGGAAAATGAAAGGGCAGGATGGTGTTAGGGTTGGCCTTCATATTACTCAAAATACAGAATTTGACATTTTACCAACATTTTCTTTGAGAGGAAAGTAAAGTTTATTAGAGATGGGGAAGGGAGAGTCACTGCCAGTACACTGGGCCGGCTTAACGGAGAAAGTGGGAGACACTGTTAGAACAGTGAACCTTACAGCGGGCCTGCTCAAGGGAGAGCTGAGCTTATCAACATTTTTTATTTCCTAATATGTTCAGAGCTTTTAGGCAACCTTTGTTGAACAAGAGCTACAAAAGCCATCTTGTTTAGCTAAGCTGTTTTCCTCTTGAGTAGTCACAGGGGTGACATTTCATAATTAGTGGTGCAACAAAGAATGTATTTTCCCTCATCTGTCATAAATTTTGTGATATTATGTCATTAATAGTAAGAGGAAAAGAAGCTTTTAAATATCAATGTATTTTCTGTTTTTCAATACTTCATGTGTATAAAAAATTAGTTCTTTTTAAACAATCTGTAACATCAAATTGAATTTTATATATTGAAATAATTTGTATCAATGAAAATAACAAAAAAAAACTAGGCATCTCTTTTTGAAAAATTCTTGTAGAAACTTACAAATTGAAAATAACCATAACTAAAAATCTAGCTTTGGGCATAAAAGTCAAATTTAAAATATGGGTAAGTGACAATTTTTCTAATTGTTCTTGTTTGTTTTGTTTTGCTTGGCTTTGTTTGATTTCCATTGTAGACGTCATTCAACATACAGAAACATTTTGATTATTTATTCTCTTCATACCTTTGGCTAGTTTTATTTGTTTCTTATTATATAGTGCATTTCAGTTCCTTGCATCAGAGTGCTTGAAAGAAGTAATCTAAGAACTTTTCTGAAAAATATTTTCTGATTTCATTTCCAGAGCACTGCAAGTACTTTAACAATGTTTGTCAAAGTTTGCATGGAACTAGATGTCTACCTTGAGAATTAAAATTACTGTGAAGTGTTTTCAGCCCGAAAGTTTACAATGTTCACAGGTTTAAGAAAGAATAGGAGTATCTCTCTTTTGCCCATGCTCTTAAGCAGTGGTACATTGTTACCTGATACACAGATAACTTAGGAAAATGAAAGGGCAGGATGGTGTTAGGGTTGGCCTTCATATTACTCAAAATACAGAATTTGACATTTTACCAACATTTTCTTTGAGAGGAAAGTAAAGTTTATTAGAGATGGGGAAGGGAGAGTCACTGCCAGTACACTGGGCCGGCTTAACGGAGAAAGTGGGAGACACTGTTAGAACAGTGAACCTTACAGCGGGCCTGCTCAAGGGAGAGCTGAGCTTATCAACATTTTTTATTTCCTAATATGTTCAGAGCTTTTAGGCAACCTTTGTTGAACAAGAGCTACAAAAGCCATCTTGTTTAGCTAAGCTGTTTTCCTCTTGAGTAGTCACAGGGGTGACATTTCATAATTAGTGGTGCAACAAAGAATGTATTTTCCCTCATCTGTCATAAATTTTGTGATATTATGTCATTAATAGTAAGAGGAAAAGAAGCTTTTAAATATCAATGTATTTTCTGTTTTTCAATACTTCATGTGTATAAAAAATTAGTTCTTTTTAAACAATCTGTAACATCAAATTGAATTTTATATATTGAAATAATTTGTATCAATGAAAATAACAAAAAAAAATCTAGGCATCTCTTTTTTTGAAAAATTCTTGTAGAAACTTACAAATTGATTAATGCATTAATCCAATCTGTCATCCTGTCTGTTATAACTGAAAAGAATGCTAGGCATGATTTTGCCTTCTGGTTTCTTTTGCATCCTCCATTTGGAATTTATTGTATTTACACTCCATGGTACTGTAGATAACTTGCAATGAAGTACCTGTATGAGATAATTCTTTTCAAAATGTTTTGATACTTTTTCACTGTATAGAGGATTAGAACTCTTCTGAGAGAAGCTATCTCATGAATATCAAAGATTTCAAAATTAACTACACTTAAAGCCTGTTCTTTCTGTGTGACCGCTTAGATAATTTACCTTTCTCTCTCTTTTTTTTTAAACATTTATTTATTTATTTACTTTTTTGAGAGGGGGGCGGGTTGGGGAGGGAGGCGGTGGGCGGGCCACTTCTATTGGTCTTTCATCCATCTATTTTCATCCGTCTTTGTTCTTTGGCTCCTGTGGGCCTCCCATCACGGTGGCCTCTGTTGTCGCAGAGCACCGGCTCTGGGCGCATGTGCTCCAGAGCTCCGGCTCGGTAATTGGACACATCGGTCCAGCCGCTCCGCGGCACGTGGGATCTTCCCAGGCCAGGGATCGAACCGGCGCCCCTTGCACCGCAAGGCAGTGTCCTTACCCACTATACCACCGGGGAAGCCCACCTTTCTCTTTTATAATGACACAAGTCTTACTATTTTGTTGAAGTTTTGACCCACGACATATTTTCAAATAGAGTATCTTTAATTCTTAGAGTTTTAATTGCATCATACCTATTTTTCACTCTCACAAAAGCCATTGACTGTCATGTTTCTAAATGCTCTTTTGCTGTATTATGAACCTCCTAAACTAGACTAAGAACTCACTTCTTGAAAGAGAAGGTGTGGTTTTATTGGATATTCACTGAAGTACTGACATTGGTATATGACACACTTAACAAATATTTGGATTCAGTGAGAATAATTAAACTTATTTTTAAGGTATGTGGGCTATTACCTATAGCTGTACAATATATTATACCTTCTCAGCATCAGCCTAAATTTCTGCTTAACAAGGAACATCTTATTTCCAGAGCTGCATTAGAATTATGCATATTTCGTTCTGTTCTCTCCCTCAAGGCTTTATCCACATTAAATCACTTGAATATGTTTTTAATTCAGTTGGCCATCCTAGAGATTATAAGTGATTTAAGGGGAATATTAAAGAAATTTAAGGGAAATACCAATATATTTTCAAATTATCAATGCCTATACTCTTTAAAAGACTTCATATTCTGCATGTTTAAGTCATCAAGAAATACATATTTTCTTATTTCACAATGGAGGGCACTGAGCACCATATGTAATAATGATCATGTTTATGTCCACTGAGAACAACAGGTCAAAGAAGAGAATATTTGATACGTAATATAATAATAGATTGTTTAATCCTGACTTACTTCTATGATTAGCATATTTTAAAAGGAAATAAATGAAGGTTGATACATTTTTATTAGAATCATAAATTCATATGAACAAGATTATACACCATAAAGATTAAAGTAAACTTTTTAAAGTAGTTCAGCCATAGCAAGACATCATTTTAGCCAGTGACTTTCTTTATAGTTCATGTTTGTACAGTTGGATAGAGATAATAAAACACATCATAGGTGTTGAGGTTTGATGACAATCATAAAGTTAATCTCCTGGTGTGTACCATATTTTCTCAAAGTATACCTATGAATAAATGCACAAGCTTAAAATGATTCAGTAAATGCCACAGAAACAAAGTCGGTTTAAGTGTCAGGTTTGGAAATCCACCCACATTCATTTACCCACAAACCCTATGTTTGATATTCTCATCCCACGCAGATGTTCCCCCATGTTTTACTTCCACCTCCCCCACCCCATACCAGGGACATTTAACAATGTCTGGGGTTATTTTTGAGTGTCACTGCTGGAAGTGGGGGTGCTACCAGCAACACAGAGGCCAAGGATGCTGCTGCAGTTCAGTCTTACAGTGCTCAAGACACCCCTCCCCTACAACAAAGAATTATTCATTCCAAATGTCAGTGACGTCCAGATTGAGAAATGACAGATTTTTACTTCCACATAACTCCAAAATGACACATAAAGAAAGTAAAATGTAGAAATAAGGGCTGTAATTATCATTCAGGAAAATGAATTTTCAAATACATGGCTTATAAAATATTGTAATGAATTTTTCTCCTTAAATAATAAGTTTAGTATACATTATATTACTCATTGGGACTAAGTTCAAAGTGACTTTGAACTTTTGTGTGTGGTATTTTATTTTACCAATGAGTTGTTTAGTAGTCTATTATTCAACTTTCAGCTATTTAAGAGAATGTGTGTGCTGCAATTATTTGGTATGATGTATTTTGTAAATTAATTGGTTCATGGTTTCTCAGGATGTCTAATATTTTTGTTTATTAAACACTGAGAGAAGGGCATTAACATCTTTGACTCTAATTGTGATTCTGTTTATTTCTCCACTTAATGTTACTCGTTTTCCTTTCAATATTTTAAATTTATAATATTAATTCTATGCACATTTAGGATTATATATTCCTAATTAGTTGATTTTTAGCATTTAGAAATGTCTCTGTCCTGAAACTGACTTTGGCTAATATTAAGATAGATACATCAAGTTTCTCATACTGTGTTTGCAGAATATATTTTGTTCCATCCTTTTACTCACACTCATCCAATTAAAAAAAAGGAAACTTTTCTTAGATTTGATATGATTAATCCATTTGACATTTCATGTAATTATCAATGTGCTTTTGTTTAAATCTGTCTTGCTATTTTTAATCCATCTTTCTTATTGCTCCTTTGTAGCTTTTTCTTCATTAATTTAATGTTTATGTTATATTATTTTTATATGGATGTTTTAGCTTATCTTTAACTTTTCCCAGTGTTTTTTAATGCTGAAATTGCTTAACTTATAACTACTTAGAGTTAATATTGAACCATTTTGCAATTTGCTGACATTTCCCACTTTCTAAACAGTTCATGCTTCCTATTTTCCATTTCACTCTTAAATACTTCACAAATGCAAGAAACTAACAATATAGGACTTCACCTGGGTTTGGGCCAGTGGGTAAAGTTCAGTCTTACAGTGCTCAAGACACCCCTCCCCTACAACAAAGAATTATTCATTCCAAATGTCAGTGACGTCCAGATTGAGAAATGACAGATTTTTACTTCCACATAACTCCAAAGTGACACATAAAGAAAGTAAAATGTAGAAATAAGGGCTGTAATTATCATTCAGGAAAATGAATTTTCAAATACATGGCTTATAAAATATTGTAATGAATTTTTCTCCTTAAATAATAAGTTTAGTATACATTATATTACTCATTGGGACTAAGTTCAAAGTGACTTTGAACTTTTGTGTGTGGTATTTTATTTTACCAATGAGTTGTTTAGTAGTCTATTATTCAACTTTCAGCTATTTAAGAGAATGTGTGTGCTGCAATTATTTGGTATGATGTATTTTGTAAATTAATTGGTTCATGGTTTCTCAGGATGTCTAATATTTTTGTTTATTAAACACTGAGAGAAGGGCATTAACATCTTTGACTCTAATTGTGATTCTGTTTATTTCTCCACTTAATGTTACTCGTTTTCCTTTCAATATTTTAAATTTATAATATTAATTCTATGCACATTTAGGATTATATATTCCTAATTAGTTGATTTTTAGCATTTAGAAATGTCTCTGTCCTGAAACTGACTTTGGCTAATATTAAGATAGATACATCAAGTTTCTCATACTGTGTTTGCAGAATATATTTTGTTCCATCCTTTTACTCACACTCATCCAATTAAAAAAAAGGAAACTTTTCTTAGATTTGATATGATTAATCCATTTGACATTTCATGTAATTATCAATGTGCTTTTGTTTAAATCTGTCTTGCTATTTTTAATCCATCTTTCTTATTGCTCCTTTGTAGCTTTTTCTTCATTAATTTAATGTTTATGTTATATTATTTTTATATGGATGTTTTAGCTTATCTTTAACTTTTCCCAGTGTTTTTTAATGCTGAAATTGCTTAACTTATAACTACTTAGAGTTAATATTGAACCATTTTGCAATTTGCTGACATTTCCCACTTTCTAAACAGTTCATGCTTCCTATTTTCCATTTCACTCTTAAATACTTCACAAATGCAAGAAACTAACAATATAGGACTTCACTGGTGGTCCAGTGGGTAAAGACACTACCTTGCAGTGCAGGGGGCATGGGTTTGATCTCTGGCCTGGGAAAATCCCACGTGCTGAGGACCGGCTGGACTGATGCATCCAATTACCGAACCAGCGCTCTGGAGCGCATGCACCTGGAGCCGGTGCTCTGGAGCAGGAGAGGCCACTGTGATGGGAAGCCCACGCTGGTCAAAAGAACAAAGATGGATGAAAATGGATGGATGAAAGACCAATAGAAGTAGTCAAACAAACAAAAAGAAACTAACAATATAGCTCCATGTATTCTCCTCTTTGTTTTTATATTGTTGTCCTATGTTTATACGATGTATAACATGAAATACCTCTTAAGATTTTATTTGCTTTATAAACAATCAGTTATATTATGTAAATTCATAAAAAAAATAATCTTTTATCTTTACTTGTGTATATACTGGGGCTTCCCTAGTGGGCTCAGATGGTAAAGAATCTGCCTGCAATGCAGAAAATCCAGGTTCAGTCCCTGGGTTGGGAAGATCCCCTGGAGAAGGAAATAGCATCCCACTCCAGTATTCTTACCTGGAGATTTCCTTTGAGGACATATACCATTTCCAGTGTTCTTTACTCTTCCTGTGGATTCTAATTCTCATTCTCATTTGGAGTTATTTCCTTTTGTGCTGGAAAATATCCTGAAGATTGGCAGTTGAAAAAATTCAACATTTTTTCTTTTAATCTGAAGATGCCTTTATTTTGCTTTACTTAATTCAATGAATTTGATTTGATATGATTAATCCATTTTATTTCATGTAATTATCAATGTGCTTTTGTTTAAATCTGTCTTGCTATTTTTAATCCATCTTTCTTATTGCTCCTTTGTAGCTTTTTCTTCATTAATTTAATGTTTATGTTATATTATTTTTATATGGATGTTTTAGCTTATCTTTAACTTTTCCCAGTGTTTTTTAATGCTGAAATTGCTTAACTTATAACTACTTAGAGTTAATATTGAACCATTTTGCAATTTGCTGACATTTCCCACTTTCTAAACAGTTCATGCTTCCTATTTTCCATTTCACTCTTAAATACTTCACAAATGCAAGAAACTAACAATATAGGACTTCACTGGTGGTCCAGTGGGTAAAGACACTACCTTGCAGTGCAGGGGGCATGGGTTTGATCTCTGGCCTGGGAAAATCCCACGTGCTGAGGACCGGCTGGACTGATGCATCCAATTACCGAACCAGCGCTCTGGAGCGCATGCACCTGGAGCCGGTGCTCTGGAGCAGGAGAGGCCACTGTGATGGGAAGCCCACGCTGGTCAAAAGAACAAAGATGGATGAAAATGGATGGATGAAAGACCAATAGAAGTAGTCAAACAAACAAAAAGAAACTAACAATATAGCTCCATGTATTCTCCTCTTTGTTTTTATATTGTTGTCCTATGTTTATACGATGTATAACATGAAATACCTCTTAAGATTTTATTTGCTTTATAAACAATCAGTTATATTATGTAAATTCATAAAAAAAATAATCTTTTATCTTTACTTGTGTATATACTGGGGCTTCCCTAGTGGGCTCAGATGGTAAAGAATCTGCCTGCAATGCAGAAAATCCAGGTTCAGTCCCTGGGTTGGGAAGATCCCCTGGAGAAGGAAATAGCATCCCACTCCAGTATTCTTACCTGGAGATTTCCTTTGAGGACATATACCATTTCCAGTGTTCTTTACTCTTCCTGTGGATTCTAATTCTCATTCTCATTTGGAGTTATTTCCTTTTGTGCTGGAAAATATCCTGAAGATTGGCAGTTGAAAAAATTCAACATTTTTTCTTTTAATCTGAAGATGCCTTTATTTTGCTTCAATTGAATAATTTTTAAAAGATAGATTTCTGATTTAATCTATTTTTCTTTTTCATTCTTCAGTTTAAATATATGTTCCATTTTGTTCTTACCTCTTCAGTTCTGATGCAAAGTGGGCCTTTATTGGTATGATTGTCCACTCTATACAATGTAAAAAACTTTCTTCCTCTGGTTGATTTCAAAATGTTCTCTTTATCTTTGGTTTCAATTGTCTATCCATGGTATTTCCAAGTATGATTACTTTGCCTAGGCGTTTTGTCTTGTTTTGTTTTTGTCTGATGTTTACAAGCTTCTTCTTGGTGATTTTTAATGTCATTTGAGAAAATTTTTGTCAGTATTCCATCAAATACTCTTTCCGCCCCCTTCTCACTCTCATCATCTTCTAGAACTCAAATTATACAGGAACTAGACTATCAAACTTTGTTCCACAGGTCACTAAGGTTCTGCTGCCTTTTCTTCCATTTTTCAAATTAGATACATTTTTAAATTTTCTCTGTAATCTCAACGACTCTTTTTTCTATCATCTTCAATCTGTGATTGATGTTGCCTAATGAATTTTTTATTTCATTCATTTCAATTTTCAGATTGAATTCTGTTAGTACTTTTATTATTTTGCTGAGTTCTTCCTTGTTTTCTATTTAAAGATATTATTCTTTAAGTTCTTGACAGTATTTAAAATAACTGCTTTTAGTTTTGTTTTCTCATTCAGTATGTAGTTGATAGGTTCGTGTTCTGTTTTCCTATTTGCACATCTAGAAATGTTAACATTTGTACTAGACTTTGTGGATGATACAGTAGAAATTCTATATTAATTTAGCCTCTTCTGAAGAATGATGGTTATTTGTTTTTAACTTTACCAGGCAATTCAATTAAAGGATCTGTATAGGCCTGATTTTGTCTGAAATATGTATACACTTGACTTTATATTTTGTTAGAGTGAATCCATGAAAGGTCCAAATTATTTTATAGATTCTGTAAGTTGGGAGAACTTAAACTCCATTTTTTCTTTTAATCTGAAGATGCCTTTATTTTGCTTCAATTGAATAATTTTTAAAAGATAGATTTCTGATTTAATCTATTTTTCTTTTTCATTCTTCAGTTTAAATATATGTTCCATTTTGTTCTTACCTCTTCAGTTCTGATGCAAAGTGGGCCTTTATTGGTATGATTGTCCACTCTATACAATGTAAAAACTTTCTTCCTCTGGTTGATTTCAAAATGTTCTCTTTATCTTTGGTTTCAATTGTCTATCCATGGTATTTCCAAGTATGATTACTTTGCCTAGGCGTTTTGTCTTGTTTTGTTTTTGTCTGATGTTTACAAGCTTCTTCTTGGTGATTTTTAATGTCATTTGAGAAAATTTTTGTCAGTATTCCATCAAATACTCTTTCCGCCCCCTTCTCACTCTCATCATCTTCTAGAACTCAAATTATACAGGAACTAGACTATCAAACTTTGTTCCACAGGTCACTAAGGTTCTGCTGCCTTTTCTTCCATTTTTCAAATTAGATACATTTTTAAATTTTCTCTGTAATCTCAACGACTCTTTTTTCTATCATCTTCAATCTGTGATTGATGTTGCCTAATGAATTTTTTATTTCATTCATTTCAATTTTCAGATTGAATTCTGTTAGTACTTTTATTATTTTGCTGAGTTCTTCCTTGTTTTCTATTTAAAGATATTATTCTTTAAGTTCTTGACAGTATTTAAAATAACTGCTTTTAGTTTTGTTTTCTCATTCAGTATGTAGTTGATAGGTTCGTGTTCTGTTTTCCTATTTGCACATCTAGAAATGTTAACATTTGTACTAGACTTTGTGGATGATACAGTAGAAATTCTATATTAATTTAGCCTCTTCTGAAGAATGATGGTTATTTGTTTTTAACTTTACCAGGCAATTCAATTAAAGGATCTGTATAGGCCTGATTTTGTCTGAAATATGTATACACTTGACTTTATATTTTGTTAGAGTGAATCCATGAAAGGTCCAAATTATTTTATAGATTCTGTAAGTTGGGAGAACTTAAACTCCAATGTTTGTTTCACTGAGGATGTTACTGTTATTTGTTTTGTGTCTATTAGGTGGGAGATAGGGCTTCTCGGGTGGTGCAGTGGTAATTAATCTGCCTGCCAATGCAGGAGATGTGAGAGATGTGAGTTTGATCCCTGGGTCAGGAAGATCCCCTGGAATAGGAAATGCCAACACTCTCTAGTATTCTTTTTTTTTTTTTTTTTTAATACATTAAACTCACTGATCCACGTGCATTTTTTTTTTTAAAGATTTATTTATTTATTTATTTTGGGCGAGGGTCGGGTTGGGGAGGGAGGGGAGCGGCTGGGCCACTTCTATTGGTCTTTCATTTCTCTATTTTCATCCGTCTTTGTTCTTTGGCTCCTGTGGGCCTCCCATCGCGGTGGCGTCTGTCATTTCAGAGCACTGGCTCTGGGCACACGTGCTCCAGAGCTCCGGCTCGGTAATTGGACACATCGGTCCAGCCGCTCCGCGGCACGTGGGGTCTTCCCAGGCCAGGGATCGAACTGGCGCCCCTTGCACTGCAAGGCGGTGTCCTTACCCACTGGACCACCAGGGGAAGCCCCCAATCTCTAGTATTCTTGCTTAGAAAATTCCGTTGACAGAGGAGCCTGGAAGGCTATAGTCCATGGGGTCACAAAGAGTTGGACATGACTCACACACCCGCGTGGAGATAGACTGGGTCTCCTGACTCCAAAGTATGGCCTTCCACTGAGACTTAATGAGAGGAAAACAAAGTGTTGAGTAAATTATACTAGTTTCTCACTCTCCAGTTGTCTCATCTCTTTTACTGTCAACCATGTAGCATCTTCAACCTATTCCCAACCTCTCATGTTCTCACCGTGTATATATTCATCCCAGGCCTCAGTCAAAGATCTGCAAGGAGACCTGTCCCAGATTCTAGCTACCTTATCCCAGAACTCTTATTTCTGTCTTTTAACTCAGTCAGTTCAATTAAAGGATCTGTATAGGCCTGATTTTGTCTGAAATATGTATACACTTGACTTTATATTTTGTTAGAGTGAATCCATGAAAGGTCCAAATTATTTTATAGATTCTGTAAGTTGGGAGAACTTAAACTCCAATGTTTGTTTCACTGAGGATGTTACTGTTATTTGTTTTGTGTCTATTAGGTGGGAGATAGGGCTTCTCGGGTGGTGCAGTGGTAATTAATCTGCCTGCCAATGCAGGAGATGTGAGAGATGTGAGTTTGATCCCTGGGTCAGGAAGATCCCCTGGAATAGGAAATGCCAACACTCTCTAGTATTCTTTTTTTTTTTTTTTTTTTAATACATTAAACTCACTGATCCACGTGCATTTTTTTTTTTAAAGATTTATTTATTTATTTATTTTGGGCGAGGGTCGGGTTGGGGGGCCACTTCTATTGGTCTTTCATTTCTCTATTTTCATCCGTCTTTGTTCTTTGGCTCCTGTGGGCCTCCCATCGCGGTGGCGTCTGTCATTTCAGAGCACTGGCTCTGGGCACACGTGCTCCAGAGCTCCGGCTCGGTAATTGGACACATCGGTCCAGCCGCTCCGCGGCACGTGGGGTCTTCCCAGGCCAGGGATCGAACTGGCGCCCCTTGCACTGCAAGGCGGTGTCCTTACCCACTGGACCACCAGGGGAAGCCCCCAATCTCTAGTATTCTTGCTTAGAAAATTCCGTTGACAGAGGAGCCTGGAAGGCTATAGTCCATGGGGTCACAAAGAGTTGGACATGACTCACACACCCGCGTGGAGATAGACTGGGTCTCCTGACTCCAAAGTATGGCCTTCCACTGAGACTTAATGAGAGGAAAACAAAGTGTTGAGTAAATTATACTAGTTTCTCACTCTCCAGTTGTCTCATCTCTTTTACTGTCAACCATGTAGCATCTTCAACCTATTCCCAACCTCTCATGTTCTCACCGTGTATATATTCATCCCAGGCCTCAGTCAAAGATCTGCAAGGAGACCTGTCCCAGATTCTAGCTACCTTATCCCAGAACTCTTATTTCTGTCTTTTAACCTCAGTAAAGCTACTGTAATCTGCTTAGGCTCAAGCTACGTGCTTCTTGGACAGCAAATTATCCTCATAGGAGTAGCCACAGTAAACATGGCCCCACCTTGAAGTTCCCCTTCTCTCAAATATCACAGACTTGTGATGCTCATTATCCAGTTCCTGAAACTCATTGTCTTTTTGTTCTGTTTGTTTTTAGCCTAGTATATAATTGTTTATGATGGGAGACTTCATCCAGTTTAAATCACTCTATCATGGATGAAGATGAAAGCCCAACTCCATTTGTGTTTTAAGAGAATTTAAATCTTTATATATTTCATTCAGTTCCATGAAATTTATTTTTTTAGTTAATTTAAAAGAATTGGTCAATTTCTAAGATACATGTTTTGAAAAAAAAAAAACATTTTTAAAACTTGACTTCTTGGCAAAAGTGAAGAATGCATTATTCTGTGAAAAGTGCTAAATGGTATTTGATTTTGGTATCTCTAGCTGTACTGTTTGAAATTCCTTGTAAAATAGAAGACAATATAATTTAAACCATAACTAATTGGAATTACCATCTGTATGTATTTTGCTTGCTCCTGCTTTTCCATTAACCCCATCTCCAAAAATGAATTTAAGCCCATATCCAAATAGCAGGCATGTCCACATGTGCATTTCACTCAATATTCTATAGTAGGAGATGTTGAAATATCAATAAAAATATATACGCATCAGTTATTCATGCTTTTTTTTTTAGAAAATTCCGTTGACAGAGGAGCCTGGAAGGCTATAGTCCATGGGGTCACAAAGAGTT
Source organism: Tragulus kanchil (assembly GCA_022376925.1). NCBI lineage: Eukaryota > Metazoa > Chordata > Mammalia > Artiodactyla > Tragulidae > Tragulus > Tragulus kanchil. The sequence goes on from JAIOJX010000028.1 coordinate 128,075,173, forward strand.
GGACATGACTCACACACCCGCGTGGAGATAGACTGGGTCTCCTGACTCCAAAGTATGGCCTTCCACTGAGACTTAATGAGAGGAAAACAAAGTGTTGAGTAAATTATACTAGTTTCTCACTCTCCAGTTGTCTCATCTCTTTTACTGTCAACCATGTAGCATCTTCAACCTATTCCCAACCTCTCATGTTCTCACCGTGTATATATTCATCCCAGGCCTCAGTCAAAGATCTGCAAGGAGACCTGTCCCAGATTCTAGCTACCTTATCCCAGAACTCTTATTTCTGTCTTTTAACCTCAGTAAAGCTACTGTAATCTGCTTAGGCTCAAGCTACGTGCTTCTTGGACAGCAAATTATCCTCATAGGAGTAGCCACAGTAAACATGGCCCCACCTTGAAGTTCCCCTTCTCTCAAATATCACAGACTTGTGATGCTCATTATCCAGTTCCTGAAACTCATTGTCTTTTTGTTCTGTTTGTTTTTAGCCTAGTATATAATTGTTTATGATGGGAGACTTCATCCAGTTTAAATCACTCTATCATGGATGAAGATGAAAGCCCAACTCCATTTGTGTTTTAAGAGAATTTAAATCTTTATATATTTCATTCAGTTCCATGAAATTTATTTTTTCAGTTAATTTAAAAGAATTGGTCAATTTCTAAGATACATGTTTTGAAAAAATAAAAAACATTTTTAAAACTTGACTTCTTGGCAAAAGTGAAGAATGCATTATTCTGTGAAAAGTGCTAAATGGTATTTGATTTTGGTATCTCTAGCTGTACTGTTTGAAATTCCTTGTAAAATAGAAGACAATATAATTTAAACCATAACTAATTGGAATTACCATCTGTATGTATTTTGCTTGCTCCTGCTTTTCCATTAACCCCATCTCCAAAAATGAATTTAAGCCCATATCCAAATAGCAGGCATGTCCACATGTGCATTTCACTCAATATTCTATAGTAGGAGATGTTGAAATATCAATAAAAAATATATACGCATCAGTTATTCATCCAGTCAATAGTTTGATGACCAATAGATTAAGTTAACCGTCACTTAATCATACATCTTCAGCACTACCTCAGTGATACAGGAAATTGGTGAAATGAAACTTGATTTATCAGCCAGACCAACACAGCTAAAGAAGGAAAATAAGCCAAAATACAATTAGTAGTATAACATCATTATTCCTGGACCCCTCCAATTGCCTCCTGCTGTTGCAGAGCATCATTTGTTTACAATGCCCTCTTGGGATGCTATATTCAGAGTGTCTCCAGTACATAACCTCAAGGAGAGCTATTCACAGTGCAGTTACATAGTCTTCCCCATCATAAGTGATAGTCCCAACATATTCAGTGTTAATCTTTCTCCCTATCCTTTCTGTATAACGTCCGTCAAGTGACTTAAAATTCCTTACTGTGTTTTCTTATATGAAAAATGGTGCTATAAATATACCTTGCTAATTGACATGTTGAAATAAACATTATCATTGACAGGAAACTGCATTCCTCCGTTTCATTTTAAAAAGTCCGTTTCTCCCCTACCAGGCATAAACTGTGTCAATCTACTCTTATCTAAGATTAAACTTGACTTCCTCCCAACAATACACAATTGTTTAACTTCCTGGCTCAACATTAATCAAGGTTTCAAATGAATAAAGGTAAACTAAAAAATTGAGGCAATTAACTTGCTTCTGTTTCTTCGGTGAGAATTCATTTAATGATAGTCCTCTGAATTGGTTAATAGTTCTTAAAATTTTGCCAGAAATAAATGATATGACACAAGTACTTTTATTTTGTCCTATTTTGATGTCATGAAGCTGAAAAGTTACTTAATAAAGTATTTTTTAGTAACTTCAAAGCAGTATAACTGCTTGTTATCCTTATGTCTTATTTATTTATTATCTATTCCCTTAGAATAACATTTTAATTGGAATTACCATCTGTATGTATTTTGCTTGCTCCTGCTTTTCCATTAACCCCATCTCCAAAAATGAATTTAAGCCCATATCCAAATAGCAGGCATGTCCACATGTGCATTTCACTCAATATTCTATAGTAGGAGATGTTGAAATATCAATAAAAAATATATACGCATCAGTTATTCATCCAGTCAATAGTTTGATGACCAATAGATTAAGTTAACCGTCACTTAATCATACATCTTCAGCACTACCTCAGTGATACAGGAAATTGGTGAAATGAAACTTGATTTATCAGCCAGACCAACACAGCTAAAGAAGGAAAATAAGCCAAAATACAATTAGTAGTATAACATCATTATTCCTGGACCCTCAATTGCCTCCTGCTGTTGCAGAGCATCATTTGTTTACAATGCCCTCTTGGGATGCTATATTCAGAGTGTCTCCAGTACATAACCTCAAGGAGAGCTATTCACAGTGCAGTTACATAGTCTTCCCCATCATAAGTGATAGTCCCAACATATTCAGTGTTAATCTTTCTCCCTATCCTTTCTGTATAACGTCCGTCAAGTGACTTAAAATTCCTTACTGTGTTTTCTTATATGAAAAATGGTGCTATAAATATACCTTGCTAATTGACATGTTGAAATAAACATTATCATTGACAGGAAACTGCATTCCTCCGTTTCATTTTAAAAAGTCCGTTTCTCCCCTACCAGGCATAAACTGTGTCAATCTACTCTTATCTAAGATTAAACTTGACTTCCTCCCAACAATACACAATTGTTTAACTTCCTGGCTCAACATTAATCAAGGTTTCAAATGAATAAAGGTAAACTAAAAAATTGAGGCAATTAACTTGCTTCTGTTTCTTCGGTGAGAATTCATTTAATGATAGTCCTCTGAATTGGTTAATAGTTCTTAAAATTTTGCCAGAAATAAATGATATGACACAAGTACTTTTATTTTGTCCTATTTTGATGTCATGAAGCTGAAAAGTTACTTAATAAAGTATTTTTTAGTAACTTCAAAGCAGTATAACTGCTTGTTATCCTTATGTCTTATTTATTTATTATCTATTCCCTTAGAATGTGAGGAACAATTTTTATACAGAAAAAAATATTACTGAACTTTCAGTTCCCTGGTTCATTGATCTATAAAAAATAAAAACAAACAGTTCTTGACATTTATACTGGAAAGTAAATGACAATAAATGAAATGCTAAGTCATAATTCCTTAGTGCACAAGAATATTTTGAATAATTGGGAGACAATACACTTGCTTCTGTATACTAAATTATAATTACAGTCATCAGAAATTACAGATTTCCAGATTTATAAAATAATGAACTTTATTGCTATATTCCAGATATATATATATGTGATGGGTGTTTCACAAATAATGCTATACTTCATTATACTAGTAGTAATGCAGTTAAGGTATTTTCAAATATTTATGTGGAGTTGATTTAATAATATTTAGTGTTTAGTAGGTATATTTCTCTTGCATTTACTTACATATGACACAAGAAAAAAAGTGATTTAAATAACATTTCAACCCCACATATTTTTCAAACGAGTCTATTTTCTTTGTGTGTTCTTTTTACCATCTTCTGGAATCATTTTATGTTTTTAAAAGATGATAGAAAAACCCAAGAGAATGAGAAAGGAAATAGCAGTGGAGAACTGGTGGTTCTTTATTCTAAATCTCTGTATAGGAACTTAGCAGGTATTTGTTATCATTTGATAGAGTTTCTATCCCTTCATTAAGAAATTAATTTTAAAATTACACTCAAGTTCATTTTTATTGTATTTTTTAACTTAAAATAAATATTCTATGACTTAATAGAAATAGACCTCTTAATAAGAGATTTTTAAAATATATCAAAAGTGTAGCAGTTAAAGATAGTTTTAAAATGGACAGTACCATTAAACTGACAAGGTATGAAGTATATGGAAGCTATTATTAGAATAAAAATTTGCTAAAATGATGACATTATCTAACATTTTTTGATGAGAAGACTGTGGTCCACAGAAGAAAAGTGAATTGGAGCTAATAGGTGACAGAATAAAGATTAACTATGACTCAAGACTATTAACTTCCATTTCCTTCTATTATCCATTCACCAGGCTGCCTTCACCGTGAATTATTGAAAGCAGTCATTAAATATGCTTAGGAAATGCATTTGGTTGCAAACTTATAATTTTAACATGCTAGCATGGTGATACCTACCTGGTTAATGTTACAGAGGTAAGGGCAGAGAACAGACTAAAATTAGACATTGTGATATATGGAGACAAGTTTGAGTCTGTGAAAGACTGGCCATCTAGTCCAATTATTATCAGGCTTATAATTAGATTTTTTGACAGATAATAGTTCATGTTGTTTCTGGGTGAGGGAAAAAGTCCTTGTCCTCCAATTCTGTAATTATTTGTGGTGCATTATCGTGATTAACCTAAGTGGAACATTTTGATAGCTTTACAAATGGGTCAGGGTTCAGATTGACTGAGATTTGTTTTATTGTTATCATGACTGCATCAATGTTGTATCCTTTTTTCCTTCTTTGGAATTAGGTGAGGAATTAGTAGGGACTAAAACCATAAATGTTGTCTTCAGTGTTCCTAAAAAGTACCTTAGTTTAACAAATATATTATAAATGTAGGTGATATATATATATAAATATAAATATGCATTAGTGTAATTTATTTGAAAAGGAAGTATTATGCTACAGGACGATTTAAAATGGACATAGATGACTCTAACCATATTAGAGTGCAGCAGTATTTTACCATCAGTCACAGTGGAATGAGAAGGAGAAACCAAATTCCCCAGAGAGCTACTACATCAACAAAGATAGCTATAAAACTAAAATACGTATGACCAAGTGTTTTGAACTACTCTGTCACAGTGAAGTAGGAGAAAACTAATATTTTTGTGGTATAAGGGGGCTCTTCAAACATGGAAAGTTATATTTATATTATAGGATCAATTTACTTGGAAATAGCCTAATGTGATTTGTCCTCTGTGTTTGCCTGAAGTTTTTCTGTATTTGGAAAATATAGAATTAGAACAATCAGTCTGCCTATAAATCTCAAATTCAATCTGGACTTAGAATTAATTCTTTTTTAAAATTCAAAATCAGATTTTCAGGAATGTACATATAAATGCAGTACTTTAAAAGATGCAAATTAACAGCTTCAAAATAACAAAATGCAGTAATCAAAATGTGACTTTAAAGATTTTGCTGTGTAAAATACTTTTTTTTTTTTCTGACTGTTCCACAATAAAGTATGACTAAACTGTGTTTGGTAAAGTTGATAAGTTCCAATAAATAATTCTTGCTCCAATTTTTATTCCAAGCCAATAACACCTAGGAGCAGAGCTAAAAAGCATAGCTCCACTCTCAAATTTTCTGTGTGTTACTATCTCTTCTGGAGACCTTCATATATGCATAGTAAATACTACTACCTGATGGAATAATAGATTTTTAATACAAGAAATGTCAATATTAACTTGTCCACTGACCTCTGTTATATAAAAGCAAATGAATCTTTATCTTATACAAATTAAATTGAATTATTTTTGTGTACCATTCTTTAAGGGTTGATACATAGTAATATCTGTCTTACGACTAGATTTAAAATATTAGATAATATATATTTATGCATCAATGTTGTATCCTTTTTTCCTTCTTTGGAATTAGGTGAGGAATTAGTAGGGACTAAAACCATAAATGTTGTCTTCAGTGTTCCTAAAAAGTACCTTAGTTTAACAAATATATTATAAATGTAGGTGATATATATATATAAATATAAATATGCATTAGTGTAATTTATTTGAAAAGGAAGTATTATGCTACAGGACGATTTAAAATGGACATAGATGACTCTAACCATATTAGAGTGCAGCAGTATTTTACCATCAGTCACAGTGGAATGAGAAGGAGAAACCAAATTCCCCAGAGAGCTACTACATCAACAAAGATAGCTATAAAACTAAAATACGTATGACCAAGTGTTTTGAACTACTCTGTCACAGTGAAGTAGGAGAAAACTAATATTTTTGTGGTATAAGGGGGCTCTTCAAACATGGAAAGTTATATTTATATTATAGGATCAATTTACTTGGAAATAGCCTAATGTGATTTGTCCTCTGTGTTTGCCTGAAGTTTTTCTGTATTTGGAAAATATAGAATTAGAACAATCAGTCTGCCTATAAATCTCAAATTCAATCTGGACTTAGAATTAATTCTTTTTTAAAATTCAAAATCAGATTTTCAGGAATGTACATATAAATGCAGTACTTTAAAAGATGCAAATTAACAGCTTCAAAATAACAAAATGCAGTAATCAAAATGTGACTTTAAAGATTTTGCTGTGTAAAATACTTTTTTTTTTTTCTGACTGTTCCACAATAAAGTATGACTAAACTGTGTTTGGTAAAGTTGATAAGTTCCAATAAATAATTCTTGCTCCAATTTTTATTCCAAGCCAATAACACCTAGGAGCAGAGCTAAAAAGCATAGCTCCACTCTCAAATTTTCTGTGTGTTACTATCTCTTCTGGAGACCTTCATATATGCATAGTAAATACTACTACCTGATGGAATAATAGATTTTTTAATACAAGAAATGTCAATATTAACTTGTCCACTGACCTCTGTTATATAAAAGCAAATGAATCTTTATCTTATACAAATTAAATTGAATTATTTTTTGTGTACCATTCTTTAAGGGTTGATACATAGTAATATCTGTCTTACGACTAGATTTAAAATATTAGATAATATATATTTTATCTGATAAATCATTATAAAACAATAACCTAATGCTATCAAAAGTGTTAGAATTTCATGTTTTTCTTAAAAGTCATAATGCCAAACATGTTTTTGCTGTTTTGATAATGTTTGTGGAAATAAGAAAATTTATACATTTTATGAAACTCCTTATAATAAAGCCTGCATATTTTATAGAATACTTCCTAATCACAAGTTAATATTTGATTGCTTAGACGGGTTATTGTGGTGATTGGTTTATTCATTCTTCCACTTAGTCATTCAACAAATATTAATATATTTGAAAGCCTATATGAACCACGTATTACTTAGGTGATATGAATACAGTAGTAATCAATATATACCCAAGGAAAGAAAGAAACAAACAAAAAGCAAAAGATTGAAAGGGAAAAAAATCCCAGAGAAAGTGTCTACCATCAGGGACCGTACAAAATTAGTAGAAGGAAAAAGGCAATAAACAAATATATAATAAATTTTATAGCTACCATAACTTTGAAAAAAATATTAAACATAATTAGGGACCTGGAGCCTGAAATGAGTGGAATGTGACAACATTTGTAGTGTTGCCATGAAAAGTGTCTCAAAAAGTTATGTTAGAATGAAATGACAGAGTTAATCATATGGATATCTAGGAGAAACATGTGATGTCAGTAACTTGGAAATAAGATTTCTCTGGAGAAAAAACAGTGAGGACATGCCTAAGACTGAAATATTTAGGATGTTGCAGTTTCCAGGTGGCGCAGTAAAGAATCCACCTGCCAATGCAGGAGATACAAGAGACAAAGGTTTGATTCCTAGATTGAGAAGATCCGCTGGAGTAGAAAATGGCACTTTGCTCTAGTATTCTTATCTAGAAAATTCCATGGACAGAGGAGCCTGACATTCTACAATTCATGGGGTTACAAAGAGTCAGAGAGAGCTGAGTGACTGAACACACCCACACCCACACAGGAACAGCAAGAAAACTAGTCTATGTGAGTGTAAGTGGTGAACGGCAAAGTCTGAGAAGTACAGGGTGTCAAAATATATAAGATTTGGAACTTGATTCACTTAACTTGAATCTACTCTGAATGAAATGTTAAACCATGGAACATTTGGGGCAATTAAGTGGCATAATTTGACTCAAACTTTATAAGCATCTCTCTAATGCTATCAAAAGTGTTAGAATATTTTTAAAGATTGCCTTTTGCTGTTTTGATAATGTTTGTGGAAATAAGAAAATTTATACATTTTATGAAACTCCTTATAATAAAGCCTGCATATTTTATAGAATACTTCCTAATCACAAGTTAATATTTGATTGCTTAGACGGGTTATTGTGGTGATTGGTTTATTCATTCTTCCACTTAGTCATTCAACAAATATTAATATATTTGAAAGCCTATATGAACCACGTATTACTTAGGTGATATGAATACAGTAGTAATCAATATATACCCAAGGAAAGAAAGAAACAAACAAAAAGCAAAAGATTGAAAGGGAAAAAAATCCCAGAGAAAGTGTCTACCATCAGGGACCGTACAAAATTAGTAGAAGGAAAAAGGCAATAAACAAATATATAATAAATTTTATAGCTACCATAACTTTGAAAAAAATATTAAACATAATTAGGGACCTGGAGCCTGAAATGAGTGGAATGTGACAACATTTGTAGTGTTGCCATGAAAAGTGTCTCAAAAAGTTATGTTAGAATGAAATGACAGAGTTAATCATATGGATATCTAGGAGAAACATGTGATGTCAGTAACTTGGAAATAAGATTTCTCTGGAGAAAAAACAGTGAGGACATGCCTAAGACTGAAATATTTAGGATGTTGCAGTTTCCAGGTGGCGCAGTAAAGAATCCACCTGCCAATGCAGGAGATACAAGAGACAAAGGTTTGATTCCTAGATTGAGAAGATCCGCTGGAGTAGAAAATGGCACTTTGCTCTAGTATTCTTATCTAGAAAATTCCATGGACAGAGGAGCCTGACATTCTACAATTCATGGGGTTACAAAGAGTCAGAGAGAGCTGAGTGACTGAACACACCCACACCCACACAGGAACAGCAAGAAAACTAGTCTATGTGAGTGTAAGTGGTGAACGGCAAAGTCTGAGAAGTACAGGGTGTCAAAATATATAAGATTTGGAACTTGATTCACTTAACTTGAATCTACTCTGAATGAAATGTTAAACCATGGAACATTTGGGGCAATTAAGTGGCATAATTTGACTCAAACTTTATAAGCATCTCTCTCACTGGTAGGTAAATAAGAATGAAGCAGGGAGAGGAGCTAGGAGGCTATTATAGTAATCCAGGTGTATCTTTTTTTTTTTTTAATTGATTTATTTATTTTGGGCGGGGGTTGGGTTGGGGAGAGAGGGGAGCGGGTGGGCCACTTCTATTGGTCTTTCATTTCTCTATTTTCATCCTTTATTCTTTGTTCTTTGGCTCCTGCGGGCCTCCCATCGCGGTGGCGTCTGTTGTCGCAGAGCGCCAGCTCTGGGCATATGCGCGCCAGAGCTCCGGCTCGGTGATTGGACACATTGGTCCAGCTGCTCCGCGGCATGTGGGATCTTCCCAGGCCAGGGATCGAACCGGTGCCCCTTGCACTGCAAGGCGGTGTCCTTATCCACTGGACCACGAGGGGAAGCCCCAGGTGTATCTTGAATTGAGTGTAACTAGAAAGGAATGGTCAAGATGTACTTTGGAAGAAGATCTGACAGGATTTGCTGACTGGATGTAGGCTATGAGAGAACAAGTACAGAAGAGGTTGAACCAAGGTTTTTGACCTGAACCACTGAAAGAACAGAGGTGTTATATTCTGAAAAAGGGATGACGTGGACCACCACTGGTGAATTCCTGGGGAATTACTGGGCCCCTGGATATGAAGAAATGAGTGATGACACAGATAGCTCAGATAGTCCTCGAACACCAGATAAGTTTTTTAGACCTAGAATTTGCCCTTTAGAAAGTGAGATAAGTTCAGAAGGAGAAGAGGAATGGGTAAATATGATGTTACCTAAAGGAGGAACATATATTAATCTAAAAGGCAAGAATATTGTGTCCAAAAGAAGTAAGAGAAATTTTGAATCAGTGAAAGAAAGTTCTTCTAGCGAGGGAGAAAGTGAAACTTCATCTGAGTCACAGCCACCCCATAAGAGTAAGCGAAGAAAGCATGAGAAGTAAAGAAGGAATTTTTTAAAAACAATGCATCATTATTCTTAGGTATAGGGCAGCTCAAGTTAGAATAAATAGCCTGCCCTAGTCTAGCACAGGTGTTAAAGTTCCATGGTTCAGATTTTTCCTTAATCATGAGTTTGAATGATCTAAAGAGAAGAAAGTATTTGATTCTAAGGATTTGATTTGAATTTGTTTTAATCAAGTGAAATAAGTTAATTTTATGTAATGCTTGAATAAATATAAAGCTGAAATAGAGAAGTGATGAGTTAATGATTTATTAAGTGAATCAGTTTGTTTAGAGGGAAAGGTTAAATAAATTAAGTGGTTGAAAACAATTAAAAATCAAATAGTTAGAAACAAAGAAGTTATAAAGAGGGCTTTCCCTGGTGGTCCAGTGGGTAAGGACACCGCCTTGCAGTGCAAGGGGCACCGGTTCGATCCCTGGCCTGGGAAGATCCCACATGCCGCGGAGCAGCTGGACCAATGTGTCCAATCACCGAGCCGGAGCTCTGGCGCGCATGCACCCAACAATAGACACCACCGCGATGGGAGGCCCACAGGAGCCAAAGAACAAAGATGGATGAAAACAGAGAAATGAAAGACCAATAGAAGTGGCCCGCCCGCTCCCCTCTTTCCCCAACCCGACCCCTGCCCGAAATAAATAAATAAATAAATCTTAAAAAAAAAAAAGAAGTTATAAAGAAATTAAAAAGCAAGGAAAAATTTATTATAAAAAGATTAATGATTAGATTGTGAGGCAGCTTGCTCATGCGGCTCAAACATGAGAGGCTCCTCAGCTCTGGGGTAAGAATATTGTATTTTGTTGATTGAGTTCTGAACTTTAAAACCTTATTGTTATGTTTTGACTATGATTATTGATACACAGCTATGTTGTATTAAGTTGATTATCAAGACGTATAAATGTTGATTTACTGTCTTGCAATAAATCTGATCTTGATTTGAACTCCATGCCTTTTTACTGTTGAAGTTCAAGCCTCAAATTAGAGGGAACTACAGAGTATAGGTTGAAGTTTTCTGATAATAGTACCGGGGCAATTGAGTGTTTTCCCAATTCTATTAATTAGAAATAAATAACTATACTCTGCCCGTGGCAGGGATGACTATAGTAGGAACAAGGTTGAGATTGTGTGATCAAAAGTGCTGATTAAAGCCTTTTACATTTAAGGTGCCTATTCTATAGACATCTGGAGCAATAAATAGCTATTCTGACACTGAAGTATGAAATTCAAGAGAGAGGTAGAAGTTAGAGATCTAAACTTGGTATCTAATAACATGAAAATGATGTTTAAAGCCAGAGAATTATATCATTTATAGAGGTCAGTATCTGAGCTCTTCAAGGTTAGAGATTTGGACAAGAAAGTGTAACCAACAGAAGAGAATGAGTAAGTAGCCAGTGAGTTAAAAGAACAGCTAGGAGAATAAGATATCTCCCAAGACCAACTGAAGAAAGCATTTCAAGGAGGTAGTGGTTATCTGTATCAAATATAGGATAATATGAGGAATATACAGAAAGTATGTATAAAGGTTTGTGGGTTTGGAACTAAGGAGGTTATTGTTGGGTGACAAAGATATCTCATATATCTGATATCTGGTATTTTGATGAAATCATAGAAACTAAAATCTTAGTTGAAATCCAGAAGAGAATGAGGGAAAAATAATTAGAAATTGCAATTCAAATCATATTTTTTCAAAGAACTTTACTCTTAAGGGGAGTTGAGTCTGAGAATAAGAGAGAGCAGGAGGGTTTTTGATTTTGTTTTTTCATGGGAGATATTGCAACATGTTTGTGTGTTGATGAGAATGGTATAGTGATTAACATGACTAATTTTGTTTTGTGTCAGCATCATAATCATCTACCTAATTTTATTCATTTATTTATTTTTCTGAGAAAACAGTGCAGCTAAATACAATGCGAGCCCTTTAGTTAGAAATCAGGCTGTCAGTAATTTGGATTTTGCAGAACACAAATTATGGGAATTAAGAGATGAAAAACAATGGGAAAATAAACAAAATCACCATCCATATATTCTGAACATCAAAAAAAAAAGGCCATGAAATTGTTTATCTTTGATATTTATTCCACAGAAAAGGTTGTATTTCATCCGTTAGGACCCTATGTACATATAATGTGTCCTAAATGCTGAAAAAATTATTTCTTTGTTTTTTAAGATAAGATACAAATCAGAAACAGCAGATTTCTGAGTGCTAAGGTAGGAATCAAGCAACTTACAACAGAAATAAGAGGTCACAGACTGTCAGACCAGCAGCTGTGAGGAGGGAGTCTATAACCTCTGGTATGTAAGCTCCTGTAAGTAGTGACAAAATATTAGCCCTGAGACCACAAAACCTTGTGTAGTGCCTTCACTAGTATATGTCATTTAACAGTTAGGGAAGTATTATGAAATATCAATAAGGAAAATTTCTTTGTTAAAATAAAATTTATGTGGTTGCAATAAAAATAACTGAGGCACTAAGGAATATGCCTCATGCATGACCTATAATAATAACTTAGGCTATTGCTGAGGTCGGAATATTTATAAGAAAGTACTGACCAAATTGCATTTGGATTAACAATTTAAAGCATATTATTTTATTCATGTTAATACATTAGTTAAAATTTATTAACTGCTAATGATGGGCACAGACTAAAGGGACAAAGTAAGCGATTAACTTGTTAATTCCACTAGTAGATTGTAAGTAGAAGAAATATGGGAGACCCCTATGAGTTAATGATTAAACAAGAAAGCAGTTTTGCTTAACCACAAAAACAAGCAGGCTTGGTTAGGCTTACCAACAAAACTATGTAGCAGAAGCCGAGACATGCCCCCAGACAATAATACAATGGTGGAATGAGACCCATATACTGCTCAGTGAACTCAGTGAGTTAATGATCCCTAGGACATGCTGTCTGCACACATAACTATATAATAATTTGTGAACTTAGCTTGACCATGCAGACACAAGGACACTCCCCTGCTCAACCTGGAGGAGGAACTGATGATGGAAACATGACATCTACTCAAGAAAGATAAAGAAATTCTTTTCCACCTTCTCACTTTTACTTTGATTTTAAACCTTTGGCCCACTCAGCCCAAAAGGAAAAAAAGGTTAAGAGATGAAAACAATGGGAAAATAAACAAAATCACCATCCATATATTCTGAACATCAAAAAAAAAAGGCCATGAAATTGTTTATCTTTGATATTTATTCCACAGAAAAGGTTGTATTTCATCCGTTAGGACCCTATGTACATATAATGTGTCCTAAATGCTGAAAAAATTATTTCTTTGTTTTTTAAGATAAGATACAAATCAGAAACAGCAGATTTCTGAGTGCTAAGGTAGGAATCAAGCAACTTACAACAGAAATAAGAGGTCACAGACTGTCAGACCAGCAGCTGTGAGGGAGGGGAGTCTATAACCTCTGGTATGTAAGCTCCTGTAAGTAGTGACAAAATATTAGCCCTGAGACCACAAAACCTTGTGTAGTGCCTTCACTAGTATATGTCATTTAACAGTTAGGGAAGTATTATGAAATATCAATAAGGAAAATTTCTTTGTTAAAATAAAATTTATGTGGTTGCAATAAAAATAACTGAGGCACTAAGGAATATGCCTCATGCATGACCTATAATAATAACTTAGGCTATTGCTGAGGTCGGAATATTTATAAGAAAGTACTGACCAAATTGCATTTGGATTAACAATTTAAAGCATATTATTTTATTCATGTTAATACATTAGTTAAAATTTATTAACTGCTAATGATGGGCACAGACTAAAGGGACAAAGTAAGCGATTAACTTGTTAATTCCACTAGTAGATTGTAAGTAGAAGAAATATGGGAGACCCCTATGAGTTAATGATTAAACAAGAAAGCAGTTTTGCTTAACCACAAAAACAAGCAGGCTTGGTTAGGCTTACCAACAAAACTATGTAGCAGAAGCCCGAGACATGCCCCCAGACAATAATACAATGGTGGAATGAGACCCATATACTGCTCAGTGAACTCAGTGAGTTAATGATCCCTAGGACATGCTGTCTGCACACATAACTATATAATAATTTGTGAACTTAGCTTGACCATGCAGACACAAGGACACTCCCCTGCTCAACCTGGAGGAGGAACTGATGATGGAAACATGACATCTACTCAAGAAAGATAAAGAAATTCTTTTCCACCTTCTCACTTTTACTTTGATTTTAAACCTTTGGCCCACTAAGTGCTCTGGCATGGCATTTCTCACCCACCTACCTGTAAGCCTCACAAATGTCCTGTTCTAATAAATCATTTCTTATCTATCACTTTGCTCTCACTGAGTTCTCTGCACTGAGATATAAAGAGCTATGGTGCTGGAGCTCTTCAGAAACCCTGAAATGACACCAAACAGTTTCCCTAAATTGTGCCTGTTCTCTGCATGGGATTTCACTTTTATTAGGACAGACAGCTTTCTAATAAAGTGTGATCATCATCAACAGGTGGTGACAAGGATACTGAGAGTATTTAAAGAACTTAAACTGCTCAAAATTCCACAGGTATTAGTAAAAACCAGAGCTCCAGTATGAGCCCTGTGGTCTGATGGAAGAACCCAGAGAAAAAAGAAATCCATCTTTTCCATACTTTGCTTCTTTTGTATTGGGATTTTTGTGTACCAAGGGGAGAGGGAAAGGGAAAATAACTGAATCTTTTTTTGCCCTTAGTTTCCTTATCTTTAATATCTAACATATTTCTAGACACATAGTGCAAGTAGGGCTGATGGATAAGGAACAGAATACCCAGTTGAATTAGTTACATATTGTTTAGGTCAGCTAAACCAGAATTTTTTTTTGGTTATTTATTTATTTTCATCCATCTTTACTCTTTGGCCTGTGTGGGCCTCCCATTGCAGTGGCCTTCCTCTCTGCAGAGCACCAGTTTTGGGTGCACACACTCCAAAGTGCTGGCTCACAACAAGACACACCAGTCCAGCCGTTTTGCGGCATATGCGATCTTTCTTGGCCAGGCATTGAACCGGTGCCCTATGCACTGCAAGGTGAACTCTTTATCCACTGGACCATCAGGAAAGCCCCAAGAAATATTTTTTAATGTAAGATGTCTCGTAAATCTACATGGGACATACTTATACTAAAGAAGAAATGATTACTCATTTAGCTACAATTCACAATTAACCTGTTGTTCTATCCATTTATTTTATTTTGCTCAATTGAATTAACCATGCAGACACAAGGACACTCCCCTGCTCAACCTGGAGGAGGAACTGATGATGGAAACATGACATCTACTCAAGAAAGATAAAGAAATTCTTTTCCACCTTCTCACTTTTACTTTGATTTTAAACCTTTGGCCCACTAAGTGCTCTGGCATGGCATTTCTCACCCACCTACCTGTAAGCCTCACAAATGTCCTGTTCTAATAAATCATTTCTTATCTATCACTTTGCTCTCACTGAGTTCTCTGCACTGAGATATAAAGAGCTATGGTGCTGGAGCTCTTCAGAAACCCTGAAATGACACCAAACAGTTTCCCTAAATTGTGCCTGTTCTCTGCATGGGATTTCACTTTTATTAGGACAGACAGCTTTCTAATAAAGTGTGATCATCATCAACAGGTGGTGACAAGGATACTGAGAGTATTTAAAGAACTTAAACTGCTCAAAATTCCACAGGTATTAGTAAAAACCAGAGCTCCAGTATGAGCCCTGTGGTCTGATGGAAGAACCCAGAGAAAAAAGAAATCCATCTTTTCCATACTTTGCTTCTTTTGTATTGGGATTTTTGTGTACCAAGGGGAGAGGGAAAGGGAAAATAACTGAATCTTTTTTTGCCCTTAGTTTCCTTATCTTTAATATCTAACATATTTCTAGACACATAGTGCAAGTAGGGCTGATGGATAAGGAACAGAATACCCAGTTGAATTAGTTACATATTGTTTAGGTCAGCTAAACCAGAATTTTTTTTTTTTTGGTTATTTATTTATTTTCATCCATCTTTACTCTTTGGCCTGTGTGGGCCTCCCATTGCAGTGGCCTTCCTCTCTGCAGAGCACCAGTTTTGGGTGCACACACTCCAAAGTGCTGGCTCACAACAAGACACACCAGTCCAGCCGTTTTGCGGCATATGCGATCTTTCTTGGCCAGGCATTGAACCGGTGCCCTATGCACTGCAAGGTGAACTCTTTATCCACTGGACCATCAGGGAAGCCCCAAGAAATATTTTTTAATGTAAGATGTCTCGTAAATCTACATGGGACATACTTATACTAAAGAAGAAATGATTACTCATTTAGCTACAATTCACAATTAACCTGGTGTTCTATCCTATTTTATTTTATTTGTGCTCAATCTGGTAATCCTAACTGGAGGTTCAGCTAGCCTACAACAAATGTGAAGTACCCCCTAGGAGCAAACTTTGGCAAACTGAGAAAGATATCAGAAGTTCAGTGAAGGGCCTGAGGCTAAATCTAGCCTCTGTATCCGGACACCAAATCCATTCTCAGAGTCAAGAGTTTTGGGTCAAATGAAAAAGAATAGCTTTATTGCTTTACCAGGCAAAGGGGGCACAGTAGGCTCTAACCATCAAAATTGTGTATCCTAACCTGGAGAGGTAGTGAGAAGTTTTATAGAAATGGTTCAAGGAGGGCATTATCAGTTATTCTACTGGTTGATTAGGTGGTGAGGGAAGTGAGAGTTAGCAATAGCTACCTCCAGGTTCCAATAGGTCTGAGGACTACATCCTGGTGGGCAGGATACTTTAACTTCTCCCACCTGGCAGGGGTTCCAGCATCTGCAAACAGCTCAAAGATATTGTTATCCTTTTCCCTTGAAGGGAAATGAGGACCCTGCCCCAAGGCTGCTCTATTGCTTCTTTTGTTTGTTCCTCCTCTGAGTCCACATCTCCTCCCTTCCCTAATTAGCAACTGCTTGAAACTGCTCATTGGAACTCAGGGAAGGCCAGGAAGGGTGAAAGAAGCCTATTTCCTGTAACGAAGAAATAGGGAAACAGAGAAAGGCATTTGTGCCAAGGAGCCCCACAGGGTCCTACTTAGTACCAGGCCCACAGGTTGTTAGGAAGATGAAGAGAATAAAAAGACAATGAAGTGAGAACTCACAACTGGATCAGGCCAGCAGGAATTAGGGAACTGAACTGGACTCTGAAGGGACTCACTGTATTTCTTTCTTGGCTGCATTTTTCAAGGTTGCCTCTGGGGTTAGGAGAGGCTCAGTCTGCTCATTTAGGGTTTCCTTTATAAGTGAGCTAAAGAAAGTAAAGATCAACATCATAAGGGCAAAAGTTGGTCTAAATATTAATTTTGAAACAGAAATAATTCTTTCTTTTCCCTTAACCTAAATCTCTAAAGCTGTGAATATGCATTTCAGTTTATATCATTGTTTATTTTTGGATTGGTTTTTATTTTCTACTTTAAGAAAAAGGTAACTGCTGGGAAATGAAAGTTTCATAAAATGTATTCATAAAGACTTTTTGAATAGTATTAATGAACCCTGAAATAAAGAATGAGGGAAAAATAGCATAAACTAAAAAATATTTTATTTGTAGATTCTTCAAAACTAATTCTACTTATAACAGTAGACTACAATCTCAGATTTCATTTTTAAGTTATTACCTCCAAAAATTATTTACAGTGCTCTATCTACTGATAAATTTGTGTTATTAGAAAATAAACTATGCAGGCCTTATAATATGAGGGGGTTTTATTACAAATAATCATTGTAGAAGTTAAAGAAACCTAATAATTATGAAAATAATGAAAATTCAAGGATGTAGAAGTCCTAATCTTGTCTCCGCTGTCAGCTTTGGAGTAGAGATATTCTATTAGTTATCCAGGCTTCTACTATGTATAGATTATGGTAGTTTTTTGATCTCTACTTAAATTATAATATAGACCACATTGGATGATTTACACTTTAATTAATTATATTATTTTTCTACCATTTGTACAATGGAAATCGTTTATATGTGCATGCGTGCTCAGTCACTCAGTCATGTCTGACTCTTTGTGATACCATGGACTGCAAACCACAAGACTTCTCTGTCCATGATATTTTCCAGGCAAAGAATACTGGAGTGGGCAGGCATATCCTCCTCCTGGGGATCTTCCCAACCCAAAGATCAAGCCTGTGTCTCCTGCATTGCCGGGTGAATTCTCTACCATTGAGCCACCAGGGAAGCTCCACGCATATGTAATGAATAGGCAATTTTAAAATGAGTGAGAAAAGTTAACTTCTAAGTATGAAATTGAACCTCATCTTTACAGCTGCCCTTCCTTATGTGGAAACTTTTACAGAAATTTTGCTTAAAATCTAAGTTTATTTTCATTTTTGTCAAATGACCAAAAACAATTTTAAAATGAGTTTGGTATTCTTTATTCAAGGGAAAACAACATAGTGACTGGTGGAGTCCAGTGCCTCACAAGCAGTGGAACATTATCCTGGATGGACGTTTGGATAGGAGCAGGTTTTATAGACTTTAGAAGCAGTAAGGAGAGGACAGGACAGGATTGACTGGAGTTACATATATAAACTTACTTAGGCATTTCAGTTTATATCATTGTTTATTTTTGGATTGGTTTTATTTTCTACTTTAAGAAAAAGGTAACTGCTGGGAAATGAAAGTTTCATAAAATGTATTCATAAAGACTTTTTGAATAGTATTAATGAACCCTGAAATAAAGAATGAGGGAAAAATAGCATAAACTAAAAAATATTTTATTTGTAGATTCTTCAAAACTAATTCTACTTATAACAGTAGACTACAATCTCAGATTTCATTTTTAAGTTATTACCTCCAAAAATTATTTACAGTGCTCTATCTACTGATAAATTTGTGTTATTAGAAAATAAACTATGCAGGCCTTATAATATGAGGGGTTCTATTACAAATAATCATTGTAGAAGTTAAAGAAACCTAATAATTATGAAAAATAATGAAAATTCAAGGATGTAGAAGTCCTAATCTTGTCTCCGCTGTCAGCTTTGGAGTAGAGATATTCTATTAGTTATCCAGGCTTCTACTATGTATAGATTATGGTAGTTTTTTGATCTCTACTTAAATTATAATATAGACCACATTGGATGATTTACACTTTAATTAATTATATTATTTTTCTACCATTTGTACAATGGAAATCGTTTATATGTGCATGCGTGCTCAGTCACTCAGTCATGTCTGACTCTTTGTGATACCATGGACTGCAAACCACAAGACTTCTCTGTCCATGATATTTTCCAGGCAAAGAATACTGGAGTGGGCAGGCATATCCTCCTCCTGGGGATCTTCCCAACCCAAAGATCAAGCCTGTGTCTCCTGCATTGCCGGGTGAATTCTCTACCATTGAGCCACCAGGGAAGCTCCACGCATATGTAATGAATAGGCAATTTTAAAATGAGTGAGAAAAGTTAACTTCTAAGTATGAAATTGAACCTCATCTTTACAGCTGCCCTTCCTTATGTGGAAACTTTTACAGAAATTTTGCTTAAAATCTAAGTTTATTTTCATTTTTGTCAAATGACCAAAAACAATTTTAAAATGAGTTTGGTATTCTTTATTCAAGGGAAAACAACATAGTGACTGGTGGAGTCCAGTGCCTCACAAGCAGTGGAACATTATCCTGGATGGACGTTTGGATAGGAGCAGGTTTTATAGACTTTAGAAGCAGTAAGGAGAGGACAGGACAGGATTGACTGGAGTTACATATATAAACTTACTTAGAAAGATCAAGGATCAAGGAAATAGGTATACAGGCCAGAGGTGACTTGATATTTGAGGATTGACTACCTGGATGTACAGCTGACTCTTGAACAATGCTGCGCTTAGGAGGGCTCACCTTCCTGTGAAATTGAAAATCCAGTAATAATTTATAGTTGACCTCTGTATACATGGTTCTACAGCCTCATAGGCAAAAAGATCTTGTAGTACTATAGTACTTATTATTAGGAAAAATATGCATATAAGTGAAACTCTGCATTTCAAGCCCATGTTATTTAAAGGTTTACTGTACTACTCTTTCTGGTAAAACAGAACATTTTGTTGTTTTGTTTAGTCACTAAGTCATGACCAATTCTTTAAAGCTTGCCAGGATTCTCTTTCCTTGGAATTTCTCAGGTAAGAATATTGGAGTGGGTAGTTGTTCCCTTCTCCAAGGGATCTTCCTGACCCAGGAATTGAGCCCATGTCTCTAGTTTAGCAGGCAGATTTTTTACCACTGAGCCACCAGGGAAGTCCAAGACTGAGCATTTATAGGAGCACAAAGGTTATCCAAGTTTATGTTTGCTCTTATAGCAGCCCAGGTAGGAGCAGATCCATCATGGGCTAGAAATTATTTCAGTATTTTGTCTTTAGTTTTTTCAGTATTTTTACTTCAGTTTTTGGACTGGAGAAAGATTTTGCTGTAAATAAGTGAATTTAAATTGTGGATCAATTATGGTTTAAACAGAATATGCTGTGAATCAACTTATTGATATAGCTGAGGATCAATAATCTTTGCCTTGTAAAGTAGTTTTGACTTTATAAAATATTGATATACCATATGCAAATTCTCCTATTGGAAATGTGCTTTAGATATAAGTGTAATAACATATCCACAAATGGAAGATGAAAATAAAAATTGATCTTCAACATTCAGTGATTTGAAAACTGAAAATTATTCATTTAATGAGGAAGGAAAACAAGAGAATTTGATAATTTAATATTGAAAATAGTAGCAAACTTAGTTCAACATTAAAAAAGATTCCAGATACATATTAAATATTTTTATTTAATTTTGAAATGTATTTTTAAATGGTATTGTTAAATAACCAAAATGAGCTTACTTCTTGTATAATAACTAGACAGTTAACATTGATCCAATTCTGAAGTGTGTGTGGTTTTATACACAGTAACTTCGGGGGCCTCCCTGGTGGCTCAGATGGTAAAGAATCTGCCTGAAATACAGGAGATCTGGGCTTGATCCCTGGGTCTAGAAGATTCCATGGAGAAGGGAACGACTACCCATTCCAGTACCATTTGTTTCTTGGCTGAAAAGTTTGAATGATATTTTGACCTCCCTGCCCAAAATTATGCAGAAGATCCTCATGGAATTAAAGCAAAGATGACTGAGCAATTAGAGAATTGTGGAAATCCTGTGACATTATGAAGGGCATTCCTTTACTAGCTTGAAATGATAAACAACAGAGAAATGAGTCTAGAAAAAATCTGGAAAAACTAATGTGAATGTGCAATGCTTTAGAGAATAGCTGTTAATGACTAGAATATACATATCTCCATAATAAAGAAGGTATATTTAGTAAACTTCCCCCTTCACACCCATATATTATCGGGGTATATGCCTAGCCACACTATTACATTTATTTCTGTAGAACACTGGTTAAACATTTTTTTTCTTTTTTTTTTTTTTTCATTTCTATTGGTTAAACATTTTTAACCATGGGAAAATACCACATTAAAGAAGCTCAAATAAATATTAATTGCAACACTGGTAACTATCAAAAATTATGGAAACATTTATGTAAAATATTTTATATTACTTGTCAGATACTCTACAATAGTGAATTTATGACCAGAATAGAAGAGTAGAATTAAAAAATACACAAAATTAGAAATCTCAATTTAGAATATAGTTTAAAAATTGAACTTTCCATTTATTTGACATATAATAGCTTTATAGTTTTCTTAGGTCTAGCACGGAAAATAAATTAGGTTAGGTCAACATGTCACCAACAGCATGTTTAATGCCTTAAACCTAAACAAAGGATAAATGGTGATAAACACTTTTGTCTTTTAAGTCTTGTGGTAGATCCAGAAAATAGTAAAAGACTTATGAGACACCATTTTTTATCCAGTTATGGATTTATATCTAATATCTTTGAACAGGGATATTACAGTATATTTTTATCTCTTCAAAGAGTATATTGATAAAATTGTGTATTTTAGAGTTGGTACCAAAGTGTTAAGAATGGATAAGGACTATAAATATTTGCTTATATAAATTTCTGTTGGTTTCTGATAGAATGAGGTAGTCCTTTTTCTGTTCTTGAAAATCTGTATTCACAGAATCTTCAGGATGCAGCTTGCAGGTTTTCTTTTGTTCAAAAGGATCTAGAGAATGTCTGGGCTTGATCCCTGGGTCTAGAAGATTCCATGGAGAAGGGAACGACTACCCATTCCAGTACCATTTGTTTCTTGGCTGAAAAGTTTGAATGATATTTTGACCTCCCTGCCCAAAATTATGCAGAAGATCCTCATGGAATTAAAGCAAAGATGACTGAGCAATTAGAGAATTGTGGAAATCCTGTGACATTATGAAGGGCATTCCTTTACTAGCTTGAAATGATAAACAACAGAGAAATGAGTCTAGAAAAAATCTGGAAAAACTAATGTGAATGTGCAATGCTTTAGAGAATAGCTGTTAATGACTAGAATATACATATCTCCATAATAAAGAAGGTATATTTAGTAAACTTCCCCCTTCACACCCATATATTATCGGGGTATATGCCTAGCCACACTATTACATTTATTTCTGTAGAACACTGGTTAAACATTTTTTTTCTTTTTTTTTTTTTTTCATTTCTATTGGTTAAACATTTTTAACCATGGGAAAATACCACATTAAAGAAGCTCAAATAAATATTAATTGCAACACTGGTAACTATAAAAAATTATGGAAACATTTATGTAAAATATTTTATATTAATTGTCAGATACTCTACAATAGTGAATTTATGACCAGAATAGAAGAGTAGAATTAAAAAATACACAAAATTAGAAATCTCAATTTAGAATATAGTTTAAAAATTGAACTTTCCATTTATTTGACATATAATAGCTTTATAGTTTTCTTAGGTCTAGCACGGAAAATAAATTAGGTTAGGTCAACATGTCACCAACAGCATGTTTAATGCCTTAAACCTAAACAAAGGATAAATGGTGATAAACACTTTTGTCTTTTAAGTCTTGTGGTAGATCCAGAAAATAGTAAAAGACTTATGAGACACCATTTTTTATCCAGTTATGGATTTATATCTAATATCTTTGAACAGGGATATTACAGTATATTTTTATCTCTTCAAAGAGTATATTGATAAAATTGTGTATTTTAGAGTTGGTACCAAAGTGTTAAGAATGGATAAGGACTATAAATATTTGCTTATATAAATTTCTGTTGGTTTCTGATAGAATGAGGTAGTCCTTTTTCTGTTCTTGAAAATCTGTATTCACAGAATCTTCAGGATGCAGCTTGCAGGTATTTTGAACTCTTAAACTGAGCTTCAGTAAAAAGGATCTAGAGAATGATAGATAGAGGACAAGAGAAAAGAAAGAAAGAAATTAGGAAACTTAAATGTTTCAAGTTTCTATCTTTGGACTAATATGTTCAAATGTGTTAACACATTTAATTTAATTTTCATAACAAATTTGCTTAGAAGTATTATAACTCTGCATAGCGTCAAAGAAAAATAGGAGAAAAGTGTGTTCCTGTAGATTAGGGGGCAGAAAAGCAAGCCTATTTACAGACTCTCAGAGGCAGGACCTGTTAAAGAAAAAAAAAAAAAGGAAAGAAAAGAAAAAACCAGGAATGTTCAGGCCTGTTTACTATTCTCTTTATTTTCTTTGTTCTCAGGAAAGGGAAAGAAAAAGTAAAACACTCATTCCTCTATTTTTTTTTTTTTTTTTGCCCTATCAGTGCAACAATGTGTCTTTACTTTTATTTCAGTCTGATGTCCTTTGATACTAATGGAAATTTAGTTAGAAGAAGAGCTAAACCTCCACTTGCATGTGCAGAAAATTTCTGTGGTTACCTCTTCTGTGACGTTTGTAATTGCCTCTTAAATGGAGAGATCTAAATCACTCCTCTTTAGATTCTTTTGCAATTTGAGTCTTTTGTATTTAAGCCATATTGTTTCATTTCTTAGGTGGTTATATTCTACTAATTAAATACAACATTGCTGCAGCTATCAACATGACACCAACAGCATGTTTAATGCCTTAAACCTAAACAAAGGATAAATGGTGATAAACACTTTTGTCTTTTAAGTCTTGTGGTAGATCCAGAAAATAGTAAAAGACTTATGAGACACCATTTTTTATCCAGTTATGGATTTATATCTAATATCTTTGAACAGGGATATTACAGTATATTTTTATCTCTTCAAAGAGTATATTGATAAAATTGTGTATTTTAGAGTTGGTACCAAAGTGTTAAGAATGGATAAGGACTATAAATATTTGCTTATATAAATTTCTGTTGGTTTCTGATAGAATGAGGTAGTCCTTTTTCTGTTCTTGAAAATCTGTATTCACAGAATCTTCAGGATGCAGCTTGCAGGTATTTTGAACTCTTAAACTGAGCTTCAGTAAAAAGGATCTAGAGAATGATAGATAGAGGACAAGAGAAAAGAAAGAAAGAAATTAGGAAACTTAAATGTTTCAAGTTTCTATCTTTGGACTAATATGTTCAAATGTGTTAACACATTTAATTTAATTTTCATAACAAATTTGCTTAGAAGTATTATAACTCTGCATAGCGTCAAAGAAAAATAGGAGAAAAGTGTGTTCCTGTAGATTAGGGGGCAGAAAAGCAAGCCTATTTACAGACTCTCAGAGGCAGGACCTGTTAAAGAAAAAAAAAAAAAGGAAAGAAAAGAAAAAACCAGGAATGTTCAGGCCTGTTTACTATTCTCTTTATTTTCTTTGTTCTCAGGAAAGGGAAAGAAAAAGTAAAACACTCATTCCTCTATTTTTTTTTTTTTTTTTTTGCCCTATCAGTGCAACAATGTGTCTTTACTTTTATTTCAGTCTGATGTCCTTTGATACTAATGGAAATTTAGTTAGAAGAAGAGCTAAACCTCCACTTGCATGTGCAGAAAATTTCTGTGGTTACCTCTTCTGTGACGTTTGTAATTGCCTCTTAAATGGAGAGATCTAAATCACTCCTCTTTAGATTCTTTTGCAATTTGAGTCTTTTGTATTTAAGCCATATTGTTTCATTTCTTAGGTGGTTATATTCTACTAATTAAATACAACATTGCTGCAGCTATCATGTGTGTGCTAAGTCACTTCAGTCGTGTCCGACTCTGCGACCCTGTAGACTGTAGCTGCTAGGCTCCTCTGTTCATGGGATTCTCCAGGCAAGAATATTTGAGTGGGTTGCTATGCCTTCCTCCAGGGGATCTTTGGAGCCAGGGATAAAACCGCATGTCTCTTACTTCTTCGACATTGGCAGGCGGACTCTTTACCACTAGTGCCACCTGAGAGCTGTCTTGGTCCACACGGGGTTTAAATTCAGTGTTTGCAAGGTTGCATTCCTTCTGGAGGCTCAAGGAAAGAATCAGTTTCTTACTTTTTCCAGATTCTGAAGGGCACGCCCATTTCTTGACTTGTGGGCTCGCACTCTGTTTCCAAAGACAGCCACAGTGTGTTGAGTCATCTGTATGATGCCATCTATGCAGTTCCCCACAGGTAGGATTTTGTTGTTGTGTTCAGTCACTAAGTCATGTCTGACTCTTTATGATCCCATGTACTTTTGCCGGCCAAGCTCCTCTGTCCATGGGATGTTCCAAGAGAGAATACTGGAATGAGTTGCTAAGCCCTTTTCCAGGGGATCTTCCGGAATAAGGGACTGAGCCTGTGTTTCCTGCCTAGGCATGTGGATTCTTTACCACTAGCAGCATCCATGGCTGATTTTAAAAAATTTAAAAATTTACTGTATCTAATTTGGCTATCAACTGTATACTGCAGCTTAATTTTTATCATTAATGAGAAATAAATTTCAATTTAACTTATAACTCTTAAGTAAAATGTAAAAAAAAGAGTGATACATTCAACTGCATGTTTTAGTCAGAGTTTTAATATTAATCTTGAATCATATGTCTCTGTTTATCAAGAAGTTTCCCTCAGTCATAAGTCCTGATCTTGCCACTGTTTGTCCTTTAAGATTGAAAGCATGGACACATGTTCTTCATTCAACATTATACCGAAGAACAAAACATTTAAAAGAGATAACACCTTACCTCCAAAATCTGCTAAGGAAATCAATGTCTAATAACTTGCTATTCATTTGTTTTTTTCTATGTATTTTTTTTCTTAAAAAATTGCTGCAGCTATCATGTGTGCTAAGTCACTTCAGTCGTGTCCGACTCTGCGACCCTGTAGACTGTAGCTGCTAGGCTCCTCTGTTCATGGGATTCTCCAGGCAAGAATATTTGAGTGGGTTGCTATGCCTTCCTCCAGGGGATCTTTGGAGCCAGGGATAAAACCGCATGTCTCTTACTTCTTCGACATTGGCAGGCGGACTCTTTACCACTAGTGCCACCTGAGAGCTGTCTTGGTCCACACGGGGTTTAAATTCAGTGTTTGCAAGGTTGCATTCCTTCTGGAGGCTCAAGGAAAGAATCAGTTTCTTACTTTTTCCAGATTCTGAAGGGCACGCCCATTTCTTGACTTGTGGGCTCGCACTCTGTTTCCAAAGACAGCCACAGTGTGTTGAGTCATCTGTATGATGCCATCTATGCAGTTCCCCACAGGTAGGATTTTGTTGTTGTGTTCAGTCACTAAGTCATGTCTGACTCTTTATGATCCCATGTACTTTTGCCGGCCAAGCTCCTCTGTCCATGGGATGTTCCAAGAGAGAATACTGGAATGAGTTGCTAAGCCCTTTTCCAGGGGATCTTCCGGAATAAGGGACTGAGCCTGTGTTTCCTGCCTAGGCATGTGGATTCTTTACCACTAGCAGCATCCATGGCTGATTTTAAAAATTAAAGATTTACTGTATCTAATTTGGCTATCAACTGTATACTGCAGCTTAATTTTTATCATTAATGAGAAATAAATTTCAATTTAACTTATAACTCTTAAGTAAAATGTAAAAAAAAGAGTGATACATTCAACTGCATGTTTTAGTCAGAGTTTTAATATTAATCTTGAATCATATGTCTCTGTTTATCAAGAAGTTTCCCTCAGTCATAAGTCCTGATCTTGCCACTGTTTGTCCTTTAAGATTGAAAGCATGGACACATGTTCTTCATTCAACATTATACCGAAGAACAAAACATTTAAAAGAGATAACACCTTACCTCCAAAATCTGCTAAGGAAATCAATGTCTAATAACTTGCTATTCATTTCAAGTGGGTAAACTTGATTCTCCAGATGACCAGCAAAACAGAACTGATGAACACAGTGCATCCTTATTCACAATGGCATTGTGACTAGACCTGTTTGTACCAGTATCACAGCCTAGTTTCCGAGTGGAAAACTGGTAACAAAATACTGCCAAGGACAAAACGGGAGCAAATGTTGTGAAATGATATAGCTACAACAAAATATTTACCAAATTCCTTTAAATACAATATTAGTACTCAAATGAAGGAAGTGTATATTCTAGAAAATTCACACTCTTCCAGGAAAAAACACATGGTATATATCAAGATATTTTGATATGATTTTTCTAGTAGTTATTTACAGCTGTGAGAATTGGACCATAAAGAAGGCTGAGAATTGATGCTTTTGAATTGTAGTGCTGGAGAAGACCCTTGAGAATCCATTGGACTGCAAGAAGATCAAACCAATCAATCCTAAAGGAAATTAAACCTCAATATGTATTGGAAGGACTGATGTTGAAGTTGAAGCACCAATATTTTGACCACCTGATGCATAGAAGCAACTTATTGGAAAAGACCCTGATACTGGAAAAGATTGAGGGCAGGAGAAGGGGACAACAGAAGATAAGATGGTTAGATAGTATCACCAACTCAATGGACATGAATTTGTGTGCAAACTCAGGGAGATAGTGAAGGACAGGAAAGCCTGGCATACTGCAGTCTATAGGGTCACAAAGATTTGGATATGACTTTGTGACTGAAGAAACAAAAACAACAAATGCATTTTGCATAGGCATAATCTTCATAGTAGAGACAACATGGAAAACTTTCATAAATATTTTGCCTATGAAATTTGAACCTGCTGCTAGAAAATCACAAATTGAACAGAGAAAAAGTTATCTGTTGACCATATCAAGTACAACTTCAAATAACAAGCCTAATTCTTTTTTCCCAGTTTTATTGAGAAAAAATTGACATATATCACTGTATAAGCTTAAGGTGTACAGCATGGTGGTTTATTTATATATATTGTGAAATTAGTACCACAATAGGTTTAGTCAACATCCATCATCTTGTATAAATACAATATAAGGAAAAGTATCTCCCTTGTAATGAGAAACCTTAGCATCTATTCTATTAAGAATTGTACTGTGTCTAATATACAGCAGTCACGATGTTGTACTAATATATATTATAACTGGAAATTTGTTCCTTTTAATCATTTTCCTCAAATTCTCACTCCTCATCCTCTGCCTTTGATAACCACAAATCTGATCTCTTTCTCTGAGTTTGGTATGTTTTTGTTCTTGGATTCCAGGTATAAGTAAGCTCATATAGTATTATTCTTTTGATAACTTATTTCACTTTGCATAATGCCTTCAAGTACTCAAATGAAGGAAGTGTATATTCTAGAAAATTCACACTCTTCCAGGAAAAAACACATGGTATATATCAAGATATTTTGATATGATTTTTCTAGTAGTTATTTACAGCTGTGAGAATTGGACCATAAAGAAGGCTGAGAATTGATGCTTTTGAATTGTAGTGCTGGAGAAGACCCTTGAGAATCCATTGGACTGCAAGAAGATCAAACCAATCAATCCTAAAGGAAATTAAACCTCAATATGTATTGGAAGGACTGATGTTGAAGTTGAAGCACCAATATTTTGACCACCTGATGCATAGAAGCAACTTATTGGAAAAGACCCTGATACTGGAAAAGATTGAGGGCAGGAGAAGGGGACAACAGAAGATAAGATGGTTAGATAGTATCACCAACTCAATGGACATGAATTTGTGTGCAAACTCAGGGAGATAGTGAAGGACAGGAAAGCCTGGCATACTGCAGTCTATAGGGTCACAAAGATTTGGATATGACTTTGTGACTGAAGAAACAAAAACAACAAATGCATTTTGCATAGGCATAATCTTCATAGTAGAGACAACATGGAAAACTTTCATAAATATTTTGCCTATGAAATTTGAACCTGCTGCTAGAAAATCACAAATTGAACAGAGAAAAAGTTATCTGTTGACCATATCAAGTACAACTTCAAATAACAAGCCTAATTCTTTTTTCCCAGTTTTATTGAGAAAAAATTGACATATATCACTGTATAAGCTTAAGGTGTACAGCATGGTGGTTTATTTATATATATTGTGAAATTAGTACCACAATAGGTTTAGTCAACATCCATCATCTTGTATAAATACAATATAAGGAAAAGTATCTCCCTTGTAATGAGAAACCTTAGCATCTATTCTATTAAGAATTGTACTGTGTCTAATATACAGCAGTCACGATGTTGTACTAATATATATTATAACTGGAAATTTGTTCCTTTTAATCATTTTCCTCAAATTCTCACTCCTTATCCTCTGCCTTTGATAACCACAAATCTGATCTCTTTTCTCTGAGTTTGGTATGTTTTTGTTCTTGGATTCCAGGTATAAGTAAGCTCATATAGTATTATTCTTTTGATAACTTATTTCACTTTGCATAATGCCTTCAAGATCCATCTAAATCATTGCAGATGGTAAGATTTTTCTCTTATTTTATAACTGAACGATATCCCATTGTATGTGTGTGTGTGTGTGTGTGTGTGTGTGTGTGTGTGTGTGTGTGTGCGCGTGCGCATATTAATCTGTATATATATGTGGTGGTGGTGGTTTAGTTGCTAAATCATCTTTGACTCTTGTGTAGGCATGCTAAATTGCTTCCGTCATGTCCGGCAACCCTATGGACTACTGTCTACCAGGCTCCTCTGTTCATGGAATTCTTCAGGCAAGAATACTGAGATAGGTTGCCATTTCCTTCTCCAGGGAATGTTTTTCACCCAAGGAAAGAACCTTTGTCTCCTGCATTGCAGGCAGATTCTTCTGCCTACTAAGCCATCAGGGACACCCACACACCCACACCCACACCCACACATATATATGTGTATGTACATGTAAATTTATATATATAAATGTATATTCATATTTTGGTTGGTAGAATGGAGATAGAAACTTAAGTAATACAATTTTCATTATATTCTTATTTTTTAAGGTAAATATTACAGAGAAACAAAAAATGTTTAATTAGGTTCCTCACATTAATTTATTAAAACTTTCCAGCATTTTATGGAATTTCCAGTATTTATATATATATAAATGTGTATGTACATGTATATACATATATATATGTGCAACTTATTTATCCATACACCCATTAATAGATATATATTTTTAAATTTTCAGTTAGCAAGAATACAGCCTACCTAT
Source organism: Tragulus kanchil (assembly GCA_022376925.1). Taxonomy (NCBI): domain Eukaryota; kingdom Metazoa; phylum Chordata; class Mammalia; order Artiodactyla; family Tragulidae; genus Tragulus; species Tragulus kanchil. Next base: position 128,105,446 of record JAIOJX010000028.1, read on the forward strand.
AACTCATTATTTTCGTCTCCAAAATTTCTATAATTTGTACAATTAGTGTGAAAGTACAGATGAATATAAATCACCTAATAAAATGTCTTTCAAAGGATAAACATGATAAAGAATGGCAATTTTTAATATTACTAATAATTATAAACATTAAAAATCCTCCATGAATGTGCAATACTACTGTCCTCTATAAACTACCAAAGAAAGAGAGGCCTTTTCTACAAATTATGATAACATAATTCTTACATAGACAACACCTTTTTTCTAAGTTTGACAGGAAAGGAAATTTAAATAAGGGGCATGCTCTACTAAACGTGTTAAGTCAAGTTTTACTATAATAAGTTTAATCATTAAAACCATGCCACTTCACAGGTAATTTATGTACATTTTAATATTATGTATTATACCTGTAAATATGCTAACCTTAGGTTATAAAAATGCATAATTATATGAGTGAAATTAGATGGGAATATGACTAATATATATTTATTTTAAATATCATTGATAAACTTATTCTAATATGAGCAATGGATCTAAACAGTTATGCATTTGCATTTATATGGACACATGTGTAATAATAAGTGACATGTTTAAAACACCTGAATGTCAAAAAAACCTTGGAAATCTATTTATTCATCCTAAATTCTTATTGAAACAGTGAAAATGTTAGTCTCTCAGTCATGTCTGACTCTTTATGACCCCATGAACTGTAGCCCACCACACTCCTCTGTCCATGGAATTCTCTAGGCAAGAACACTGGAGTGGCTTGCCATTCCATTCTCCAGGGCATCTTCTTGACCCAGGGATTGAACCTGTATCTCTTGCATTGCAGGCAGATTTTTTACTATCTGAGTCATGAGGGAAGCCCAAATTGTTATTATATAACAATAAAATAAAAGTATCCTATATTTAAGTTGTTATGTTACACAAGAGATCTACAAACAATCAAATTTGGCAACAGCTTGATGTCTTGACATAAAAGTTGAAAAACTCTCATAAAAATTTAAAATGGAGACCACATGGAAATTGGCTTAGCTATTTTTTTATACCTGGGTTTCAATATTTTAATTTATTGGTATTGTTATCCATCAAACCTCTAAAACTGTCCACAGATAAAGGACAAACGTTTTTACAATGCAGAAAAATGAAAGTTTATAACAGTTTTGTCTTCTAAAAGCTAAATACTAAATAATATTATGGATATCCATTTATTATCAAAACAAATGATTTCATAGTATCTTGAGATATACTTGTGAATTATCTGTTAAATATAAAAGGTAAAACTAGTCTTTGGTTTTATATACAAAGATTAGATATGTATTTTACAAGACCAAAAATATGGCTTGAAATCTATTTTTCATCAAAGATTATGAATTCTTAAAGGGCACCTAATATATCTCTCATTCTTTTCCAATAGAGGGTGTTAGAATACTTAACCTGGTTTAAAATATGTAAGACTATATGCTTGGTAGTCACTTTTTCTTAATGAAATCCAACTCAACAAAACCTTAATCATAATAATTTTTCTGAATAAAATATTTTTAAAAATCTAATCATATATCCCCATTTTAATTGTATTCATTTTTAAAATGAATATCTCAGTGTCCTCTGCAGTAATAACTGGTTATTAAAAACAATTTTAATCATTTTAAGTGTATTAAAATATTATGTTTCAGACATGGAGATCTATTTATTCTTTAAATTCTTATTGAAACAGTGAAAATGTTAGTCTCTCAGTCATGTCTGACTCTTTATGACCCCATGAACTGTAGCCCACCACACTCCTCTGTCCATGGAATTCTCTAGGCAAGAACACTGGAGTGGCTTGCCATTCCATTCTCCAGGGCATCTTCTTGACCCAGGGATTGAACCTTGATCTCCTGCATTGCAGGCAGATTTTTTACTATCTGAGTCATGAGGGAAGCCCAAATTGTTATTATATAACAATAAAATAAAAGTATCCTATATTTAAGTTGTTATGTTACACAAGAGATCTACAAACAATCAAATTTGGCAACAGCTTGATGTCTTGACATAAAAGTTGAAAAACTCTCATAAAAATTTAAAATGGAGACCACATGGAAATTGGCTTAGCTATTTTTTTATACCTGGGTTTCAATATTTTAATTTATTGGTATTGTTATCCATCAAACCTCTAAAACTGTCCACAGATAAAGGACAAACGTTTTTACAATGCAGAAAAATGAAAGTTTATAACAGTTTTGTCTTCTAAAAGCTAAATACTAAATAATATTATGGATATCCATTTATTATCAAAACAAATGATTTCATAGTATCTTGAGATATACTTGTGAATTATCTGTTAAATATAAAAGGTAAAACTAGTCTTTGGTTTTATATACAAAGATTAGATATGTATTTTACAAGACCAAAAATATGGCTTGAAATCTATTTTTCATCAAAGATTATGAATTCTTAAAGGGCACCTAATATATCTCTCATTCTTTTCCAATAGAGGGTGTTAGAATACTTAACCTGGTTTAAAATATGTAAGACTATATGCTTGGTAGTCACTTTTTCTTAATGAAATCCAACTCAACAAAACCTTAATCATAATAATTTTTCTGAATAAAATATTTTTAAAAATCTAATCATATATCCCCATTTTAATTGTATTCATTTTTAAAATGAATATCTCAGTGTCCTCTGCAGTAATAACTGGTTATTAAAAACAATTTTAATCATTTTAAGTGTATTAAAATATTATGTTTCAGACATGGAGAATTTCAATTCTGTTTCCTAAGGAAACTTATTGGACAAATCAGTTTCTAAAAAAATATTACTTTATTTTAAAAGTGGCCTTTGTCAGGAACATTTGGGAATTTTTTATTTTAATTTTATATGATGTCAGAAAGGGATACAAACATTTTAATTCAAGTGAATTTACCTTAATCTGCAGAATTTGTGTTCTGAACTTATTTTTTTAAAAGAAAATGCTGAAAATTTTTAATAAATTAATTTGAGGAACCTAATGAAACATTTTTTTGTTTTTCTGTAATATTTACCTTAAAAAATAATGAAAATTATATTACTTGAGATTCTATCTCCACCTCACCAACCAAAATATAAGTAATGACTTCTTTGGGAAAATATGATAGATCATAGTTTTTAAAGCTTTCAAAATATCTATTCAAAGACATGGGATCATTTTTTGGGGGGGTGGGGGAGTAGGGTGGGGAGGGAGGGGGGCGGGTGGGCCACTTTTGTTGGTCTTTCATTTGTCCATTTTCATCCATCTTTGTTCTCTGGCCCATGTGGGCCTCCCATCACAGTGGCCTCTGTTGTGGCAGAGCACCGACTCTGGGCGCATGCGCTCCAGAGCTCCGGCTTGGTAATTGGACACATTGGTCCAGCCACTCCACGGCACGTGGGATCTTCCCAGGCCAGGGTTCGACACCCCTTGCACTACAAGGTGGCGTCTTTACCCATTGGACCACCAGGGAAGCCCGAGGATCATTTTTTATTTATAGTTGTTCCCATCAGATTACAGTATTCTAGTCAAGTTATTCTTTTCTAACAACTGAGTTTTGGAGAATCAACTAACACAGCCATGGAAATCACCCAATTTGGTCATTAAAATAATCAGAACAATATTTCATGCATTTTGACTACTATCTAGGAAGATTAAGATAAACTACAGGGCTTCCCTGGTGGTCCAGTGGGTAAGGACACCGCCTTGCAGTGCAAGGGGTGCCGGTTCGATCCCTGGTCTGGGAAGATCCTACGTGCCGTGGAGTGGCTGGACCGATATGTCCAATTACCGAGCCGGAGCTCTGGAGCACATGCGCCCAGAGCCAGTGCTCTGCAACAACAGAGGCCACTGCGATGGGAGGCCCACATGGGCCAGAGAGCAAAGATGGATGAAAAATGTTTAAATGAAAGATGAATAGAAGTGGCCCGCCCACCCCCCTCCCCCCAAAAAAGATAAACTACATAATTATTATTATAAAGATGTGATTATACCATCACTTCAGCATCTAGTTCTGGTCTCTTTTTGTTGTATCCAATATCATGAACATAAGTGATGATTGCAAAAATATCAAATGTTTTATGTTAAATTTTATGTCACTTTTCTTATAATATTTTATACTTTCATTCATTGAACAAATATTCATTGAGCAGCAATAAGGAACCAGGCAATGTACTGAATACTGTGGAGTCAGTAGGAATATAGTGCAGAAGAAAATGCAGGCCTATTAGCAGAAGGTTATCATTGACTACTGAAAGACAGAAGAAGCAAATAAGTAACTTACCATAAAGAGTGATAAGGACTATACCATAGTTAACTACAGACTTCGGAATCCTATCTGAAAAAATTTCTGAAGAAGACACAATCCTTCAGGAGGAAGATTAGTGTTTTGTTTTATTTTGTTTTGTTTTTGCCCGTTTTTTTTTTTTTTTTTTAAGGCTGGCTGCACTTGAGGCAGGTGAAATCTCAGTTCCCCAATCAGGGATCAAACAAACCTGTGTCCGTTGCATTGGAAGCACAGAGCTTTAACCACTTGGCATTCAGGGAAGTCCCTGGGAATGTTAGTTTGTTATTGCAAAGACCCAGAGGTGATGGAGGGCTCCCATGGGTTCAATCCTAAAGTCAGGAATATGTCCTGGAAATGGCAGCCCACTCCAGTATTCTTACCTGGGAAATCTGATGGACAGAGGAGTCTGGCTGGTTATACAGTCTATAAGATGCAAAAAAGTCAGATATGACTGAACAACTAAACAACAAGAGGTGATGGAGTGAGAGAGAGTAAGAAAGCAGGTACAGAACAATATGAATCTGAAGAGGTATGCAGAAACTGGGTCATACTTCTGCCAACTCCACCACTTATGGATTATATTCCAAGTTTTGTTTAAGTGGGAAGAATGCTTATCTACTTTGGTGAGATCATTCTGTCTGCAGTGGAGAGAACGACCTAATGAGCCAGAAAAGTAAAAGGGAGAATGATTTGGAAACATGTCGCAATGGCCTGGGCAGCCGCAAAATATTAATGGTCTCAGTTAGCAGGGTTACATTAGGAATGAAAAGTCTAGGTGGCAGATGACTTTGAGAAGTTCAGTGGGCATTAGTCAAAGTGTTTGGTGATTACTTAGACAATCAATGCAAGGCCTTCTTTTGTACGATCACTTGACTGTACTGTCTGTCATGTGGGATCTTAGTTACCAAATAAAGGATCAAGTCCACCTCCCCTGTATTGGAAGGACAGAGTCTTAACCACTGGATCTCAAAGAAAGTACCAATGTGAGGTCTTTTTTAAAAATTACAGAAACTGTTATGTACTAGTAAACTAATGGAAATGATTCAGTAGAGAGGAAAAATGACGATGAAGAAGAAATAAAAAATACATTTAAGAACTAAATTTTTGCATAGTCAGGCTTGGGCTGTACAGACTCCCACCCACCAGTGGAGATAAGAGACAGAATATACTCTCTAGAATGTGTATGTGTGTGTGTGTACATGTGTGCATGTGAGTTGCTGTCTGGTCTTTTCGATCCCATGGGCTGTAGTCTGCCAGGATCCTCTGTCCATGGGATCCTTCCAGCAAGAATACTGGAGTGTGTTGCCATGCCCTCCTCCAGGTGGTCTTCCCAACCCAGGGATGGAACCTGTGTCTCTTATGTCTCCTGCATTGGTAGGTGGGTTCTTTACCATTAACACCACCAGGAAATTCCACACTGTAGATGGAGAAAGGTAAAGTACTTCAATATGGATTTTGATAGTTTGATTGGTGAACTGATTGAGTCTGGGTTTATTATACTTCAATGTAAAATCTAAGTTTATAACTGAAAGTGTGTCTGGAGGAAGAAGCTTTTAGCTTTGAAGAGAGAGAAGATATAAATGTTATATAAGAGTCAGCAAAATGAATTGGTGAGGAACACTTAACAGAGGGCAACATTAGAAACCTGAGATTAAGGTCTTGAATGTATTAACAAGGTGTATGTGTGTATGTGCATGCATGGGTGTGGGTCTGCAGTCACTCAGTCATATCTTTTAATCTAAAACAGTCATAAATATAGTCTGGCCATTAGGTGATATTAAAAAATCATTGTTAAATTTATTAGATATGAGGTAGAAATATATCTTTTTGAAGGAGGAAGATGCATACTGAGTTGCTTAGGTGAAGAATATGATCTGTACTAGAGCATAAAACAAACATAGGTAGATATGTAAAAATCATGATGTAAGGCCTTCTTTGTACGATCACTTGACTGTACTGTCTGTCATGTGGGATCTTAGTTACCAAATAAAGGATCAAGTCCACCTCCCCTGTATTGGAAGGACAGAGTCTTAACCACTGGATCTCAAAGAAAGTACCAATGTGAGGTCTTTTTTAAAAATTACAGAAACTGTTATGTACTAGTAAACTAATGGAAATGATTCAGTAGAGAGGAAAAATGACGATGAAGAAGAAATAAAAAATACATTTAAGAACTAAATTTTTGCATAGTCAGGCTTGGGCTGTACAGACTCCCACCCACCAGTGGAGATAAGAGACAGAATATACTCTCTAGAATGTGTATGTGTGTGTGTGTACATGTGTGCATGTGAGTTGCTGTCTGGTCTTTTCGATCCCATGGGCTGTAGTCTGCCAGGATCCTCTGTCCATGGGATCCTTCCAGCAAGAATACTGGAGTGTGTTGCCATGCCCTCCTCCAGGTGGTCTTCCCAACCCAGGGATGGAACCTGTGTCTCTTATGTCTCCTGCATTGGTAGGTGGGTTCTTTACCATTAACACCACCAGGAAATTCCACACTGTAGATGGAGAAAGGTAAAGTACTTCAATATGGATTTTGATAGTTTGATTGGTGAACTGATTGAGTCTGGGTTTATTATACTTCAATGTAAAATCTAAGTTTATAACTGAAAGTGTGTCTGGAGGAAGAAGCTTTTAGCTTTGAAGAGAGAGAAGATATAAATGTTATATAAGAGTCAGCAAAATGAATTGGTGAGGAACACTTAACAGAGGGCAACATTAGAAACCTGAGATTAAGGTCTTGAATGTATTAACAAGGTGTATGTGTGTATGTGCATGCATGGGTGTGGGTCTGCAGTCACTCAGTCATATCTTTTAATCTAAAACAGTCATAAATATAGTCTGGCCATTAGGTGATATTAAAAAATCATTGTTAAATTTATTAGATATGAGGTAGAAATATATCTTTTTTGAAGGGAGGAAGATGCATACTGAGTTGCTTAGGTGAAGAATATGATCTGTACTAGAGCATAAAACAAACAAGTAGAATGAGTTAGTAAATACCCACCTGTGAACAGTGTTGGCTACTTCCACCGCTACTACTTAGGTTCAAACTAACATCATCTCCCACGTGTATTTTTGCACTAGTCTCCTATCTGGTGTCTATTTTCTGTGTTTGTTCAACTTCCATCTATTTTCAACATAGCAGCCAAAAGGAGCTATTCAGTTTGTCGGGACATGCTATGTCTTTTGTTCAAAATCTTTCATTTGTTTTCATCTCCCTCGGACTAAAATGAAGTGTTTTTTACAATGATTTATAGGTCCTGTGAACAATCACTTTGACTTCATCTCCTCTGCCTTCACCGCCTGCCTCCATTCCACACCAGCCACACTGGCTTCTCTGCTGTGTCTTGAACTTACTGGGGAAACTCCCATACTAGGCAGAGTCAGAACATTTGTGCTGAGTTTCCTTCACTGGTCTCTTTGCCTCCTTCTCTAGAAAACTATGTGAATATTTCTTTCATTTTCTTTAGTTCCGTCCAAAATTACCTTCTTGGTCGAGACTCTCCTGGTCGCCTTATACATTTTTCAACTCTCTACAGGCTAAACATTTCCTTCTTTGCTTCTTTTGTCCCCTTGGTGTGTATAATTTCACTGGTTTATCTTATACATCCTCTCTTTTTTTCTCTCACTAAAATATAAACTCCAGAAGAAAAGGGAGTTTTGTTTATTTTGTTCAGAACCATATAATCCAGTACGTGCAACATACTTAGGCACATAATAATCAACACGGACTGAAATATAAATCTAAGTTTATAACTGAAAGTGTGTCTGGAGGAAGAAGCTTTGAAGAGAGAGAAGATATAAATGTTATATAAGAGTCAGCAAAATGAATTGGTGAGGAACACTTAACAGAGGGCAACATTAGAAACCTGAGATTAAGGTCTTGAATGTATTAACAAGGTGTATGTGTGTATGTGCATGCATGGGTGTGGGTCTGCAGTCACTCAGTCATATCTTTTAATCTAAAACAGTCATAAATATAGTCTGGCCATTAGGTGATATTAAAAAATCATTGTTAAATTTATTAGATATGAGGTAGAAATATATCTTTTTTGAAGGGAGGAAGATGCATACTGAGTTGCTTAGGTGAAGAATATGATCTGTACTAGAGCATAAAACAAACAAGTAGAATGAGTTAGTAAATACCCACCTGTGAACAGTGTTGGCTACTTCCACTGCTACTACTTAGGTTCAAACTAACATCATCTCCCACGTGTATTTTTGCACTAGTCTCCTATCTGGTGTCTATTTTCTGTGTTTGTTCAACTTCCATCTATTTTCAACATAGCAGCCAAAAGGAGCTATTCAGTTTGTCGGGACATGCTATGTCTTTTGTTCAAAATCTTTCATTTGTTTTCATCTCCCTCGGACTAAAATGAAGTGTTTTTTACAATGATTTATAGGTCCTGTGAACAATCACTTTGACTTCATCTCCTCTGCCTTCACCGCCTGCCTCCATTCCACACCAGCCACACTGGCTTCTCTGCTGTGTCTTGAACTTACTGGGGAAACTCCCATACTAGGCAGAGTCAGAACATTTGTGCTGAGTTTCCTTCACTGGTCTCTTTGCCTCCTTCTCTAGAAAACTATGTGAATATTTCTTTCATTTTCTTTAGTTCCGTCCAAAATTACCTTCTTGGTCGAGACTCTCCTGGTCGCCTTATACATTTTTCAACTCTCTACAGGCTAAACATTTCCTTCTTTGCTTCTTTTGTCCCCTTGGTGTGTATAATTTCACTGGTTTATCTTATACATCCTCTCTTTTTTTCTCTCACTAAAATATAAACTCCAGAAGAAAAGGGAGTTTTGTTTATTTTGTTCAGAACCATATAATCCAGTACGTGCAACATACTTAGGCACATAATAATCAACACGGACTGAAATATAAATACACATATCTAAATTTAAAGCTATCTCAGATAGTATCAATTACTGACATGTGAATATCTGAAAGAATATACTTTTCAAAAAAGAGTTGGGATAATTATATTTAAAAGTATAGATACATTTAAAAGATGCAATACTTTGATTTTAATTACTTTTCAACCCTGAACATATTGAAATGTTAAAAGTTGAAATTCTAAACACACAATTTAGTGTGAATTTATTTCACCTCCACAAAAAAAAAAAAAAAAAAAACTTATGAAGGCTTTGCTTTTGTATTAAACCCCTAACAAACAATGATGCATCAAAAATAGCATGGCCTTTAGACAAACACATAGTTGATTTTTTTAAACTCATGTTTCCCACAGAGTTGCCAAGGTAATTAATTCTGTGTCTCTGTTTCCTGAATAAAATCTATCTCACATCTTTATTGGCAAGTCTTATCCAGTGAGTTATGTGGATGCTACTGTAAGAAGTCACAAACAGCAGCCAGAATGGCTCCTGTGATTACAAGGCAGCGTGATTTTTGCCTTCATCACTGCTGCTGTCTTCTTCTTCAACATCATAGCTTCCATTTGTTAAATATTTTATTCAGATTTGAGCATGGCTCTGAAATTCTGTATAGATATTTCATATTTAATTTACAACCTCTCTATGTAAAATGCATTAATATCCTTGTATTACAAATTAACAATTGTAGACTTTAGGCAAATTACTGAAGATCATGGGGTTCCCAGGTGGCACTAATGGTAAAGAGCCCACCTGCCAATGCAGGAGACATTGCAGATCTGGGGTAGATCTCTGGATCCTGAAGATTCCCTGGAAAAGAGAATAGCAGTGCACTGCAGCATTCTTGCCTAGAAAATCCCATGGACAGAGGAGCCTGACAGGCTACATTTCATAGCGTCACAGAGAATTGGATATGGCTGGAGCAACTAATCATGCATACACACTCAAGATCACATGACCAATAACATTTTTAAGAAATACTTTTTCACCTCTTTTTATGATATTAAAATTGTTTTTTTACTATGACACCTGAAATAAAACTTTAGAATGCCTAGTATCAAAACAAAAACAAAAACACCTTTTAAACATAAGAAGACTATATTCTTCACAGAAATACTTCTTATCTTCTTTAAAAATCTACTGTTCTCTATGTAGAAAATAAATGTTCATCATACCTCTCAGAATTATGACATTTTGAAAGTGCTAATTTTAAAAATATATATTTATATATTATATTTCAGGTTTTATAATTCTATAGTCATATATATTGTTGAAAATTCATATGCTCCTAGCAAGATAAGATATTTGTAGCTCTAGTCATAAATCAGAATACAATTTAGTAGAAAACTTATTTTTAATATTTCATTACCTTAATATTTGTGCATGAAATTCATGAAATAGTGTCCAAGGAAATCTGTTTTAAACTCACAAATAATACTTCCCTATTAAAATAATTATCTTTGTATTTTTTCTTATGGTCCATTTGCCTTGGACATTGTAAGTTGAATCCTGTGACTGATTTCACTGTAATTCTCAAGTCATTCGGAAGTTGCATTCATCATTGTCACTGAAAAAGGGTCCAGAAGGAATTGCCTGGGCTGTATTTAGCATCTATGAGAACTGCCAAGTCCACTTCTTCAACATCATAGCTTCCATTTGTTAAATATTTTATTCAGATTTGAGCATGGCTCTGAAATTCTGTATAGATATTTCATATTTAATTTACAACCTCTCTATGTAAAATGCATTAATATCCTTGTATTACAAATTAACAATTGTAGACTTTAGGCAAATTACTGAAGATCATGGGGTTCCCAGGTGGCACTAATGGTAAAGAGCCCACCTGCCAATGCAGGAGACATTGCAGATCTGGGGTAGATCTCTGGATCCTGAAGATTCCCTGGAAAAGAGAATAGCAGTGCACTGCAGCATTCTTGCCTAGAAAATCCCATGGACAGAGGAGCCTGACAGGCTACATTTCATAGCGTCACAGAGAATTGGATATGGCTGGAGCAACTAATCATGCATACACACTCAAGATCACATGACCAATAACATTTTTAAGAAATACTTTTTCACCTCTTTTTATGATATTAAAATTGTTTTTATACTATGACACCTGAAATAAAACTTTAGAATGCCTAGTATCAAAACAAAAACAAAAACACCTTTTAAACATAAGAAGACTATATTCTTCACAGAAATACTTCTTATCTTCTTTAAAAATCTACTGTTCTCTATGTAGAAAATAAATGTTCATCATACCTCTCAGAATTATGACATTTTGAAAGTGCTAATTTTAAAAATATATATTTATATATTATATTTCAGGTTTTATAATTCTATAGTCATATATATTGTTGAAAATTCATATGCTCCTAGCAAGATAAGATATTTGTAGCTCTAGTCATAAATCAGAATACAATTTAGTAGAAAACTTATTTTTAATATTTCATTACCTTAATATTTGTGCATGAAATTCATGAAATAGTGTCCAAGGAAATCTGTTTTAAACTCACAAATAATACTTCCCTATTAAAATAATTATCTTTGTATTTTTTCTTATGGTCCATTTGCCTTGGACATTGTAAGTTGAATCCTGTGACTGATTTCACTGTAATTCTCAAGTCATTCGGAAGTTGCATTCATCATTGTCACTGAAAAAGGGTCCAGAAGGAATTGCCTGGGCTGTATTTAGCATCTATGAGAACTGCCAAGTCCACTTCTTCTCATGTTTCTCTTTCTAGGTAAAAGCCAGAAAGTAGTAGCCAAGAACCAGTACAGGAAGTAAAGTTCACTTTCATTACCCTTCCTCAGTTTGTCTCACCTCTCTTTTCCATGACTCAATAGCCAGTTATGAATTATCACATGCTCTTTAAAGACATTTGGTTATACTGTTTGTCTTTTCTTCACAGTAAATATAAGTACCTGAATTTTTATTTTATTTTAGTGCCTGAATTTTAATAAGGTTACTTTGTTGTTGTCTGTCTCCACTCATTAAGTTGATGGATCTCTGTTATCAGTGACTTTATTGGTCCAGTCATTGCTATATCCATGGCTCATGGAGTTCCTGCCACACATTGGGCAATAAAATTTAGTAAGTGAATAACAAACAGCTTCCTGAAAAAAAATAAGTTTGATGTTTTATTGTGGATTAAGGAAAAGTCAACAGAATACTGTCTATCATGTGACATCTCCAGATTAGAATAACCTCATTGTCTTATGAAGGAAGAGGTTATCTTTAGCCTGGAGGATAAAAAGAGGTGTTTGTTTGAGGAGCTGAATATATCTGGCTTCAAGTAAAACAAAAAGCATGTCATAAAGAGAGTTCAGACATATTCTTTGTAGGTACAAAGCAGAGAATCTTTGGGTAGAATTCATAGAGATATCAATTTAGCTTAGTATAAAAACCAAAAACCTATCTATTTGACAAAAAATAGAAATAGTGTCTGGAATTCTAGTAGCAAGTTAGAAGAACTTTAAGCAGATATTCTATATAGAATGAAACATTGAATAGGAGATGAGACAATATTACCTCAAGAAATTTCAATTTTATTTAAAGATCATAATATTTATCCCCAAGTAAAAAGAAATAAGATTATTTAAGTAATAGAAATTTAGGGAAAGTATCCAGGAATGAGTAGAAAAAAATTAAAAATAGAAAATATTTGAATATAAAATATATCCAACTAGAAGCCAATAAAGTACAGCGCTTTCATGAAAAATAATTAGGCTGATATGAGATATCACTGCCTGCAATGTGGGAGACCCAGGTTCAATTCATGAGTCAGGAAGATCTCCTGGAAAAGGGGATAGCTACCCACTAGAGTATTCTTGCCTGGAAAATTCCACAGACAGAGGAGCCTGATGGGTTATAGTCCATGGGGTCCCAAAAAGTCAGAGACACAAAAAAAGAAAAAAAAAACAGTCAGACAAAACTGAAACAGCTTAACATGGATGCATGAATGGGGCATCATAAAAGTTTTAAATAATGGAGAATTATGAATATGATTATTTTCATTTACTATTGGTCAAAAAATTAATATGATAGAAGAATCATTGAAAAACAGCATGATTTTTATATGGTAGATAATAAACATATAGATTTAATATCCATTGGATCAAAGGACTTTATGCATTATATTATACAATTGATCTTAAATAAGATTATTTTATGTATATAATCATCTTAATAATTAAAAATTCAGTATGCTTGGGTGCTCACTTTAGAAAATTTCATTAATCATGATTTAATCCTGTTCTTACATATTCATATTACAAGTGAGCTTACAATATTTATTTCTCCAAAAATGATGCCACTGGTATCTCTGTACCATAAGATGGCATATTTATTTCCTTCATCTTACTTTCTCTAGAATCAATGTCCTGTAAAGTAAAATCAAATATATATGGATATTTCTATAATTTTAGTTTGCAATATATCATTCATTGTATTATCTAAATTTTCTTTATTTTACACATTGGAAATGCATATATTCATGAAATAACACTGGGTTTTAGTACAATCAATCTAATGGTTTACTTACTTAAGCAAGCTCTCTGGTAGGAAAAATCTTCAGCAAGCAGGTTTTATTGAGCACAGATTGTGTTAGGCTACTGGTATGAGCAAAACAAGAATGTTACCTATACTCATGGAGCTCTCCAGCCTAATGGAGATGATTATCCAGATCAAGGAACCTCCAGTGAATGGAGATATACTGAAAAATAAGTTTGAATTCAAGAAGAATTATTTGAAGTACTCAAACTCTCCCATAAAGAAAAAAAAATGCAGTTAAGGTTTTGTGTAATTTTCTTAGAACATCTGATTTCCCAAGTCCTTCCTAATGTTGAAGTGTTCCCTTAAAATGAAGCTATTTTAAGACTTGTATATGCTACTACAAAACTAAGTTTCCAGGACTTCTTGGCACTTCCTAGGCTTATACTTGAAACTGTGGGCTTGCTGCCATTGATTTTACGGCACAGATTAGAGCACACCAACAGGAAGAACAAAACAGGTAGAATTTGGAAGATTAGAAAGAGAAGCCAATGTATTTCAAGTTTGGGGTTATTTTCTCATCCATAATTAATCCTAAATTTGAACCCTTATTAAAATGAGTGCTCTGGTGCCAGTATGTAAAAGTTCATTTGAACTTTACACAGACTATTGGGCTGTAGCCCTTCTGGGATTGATGTGATTGCATCTGAAAAATAGCAGTTGCTCTGGTGTCACTGGAAGACAGAAAGAGGTATAAATATAATGCATTTTCACACTTAGAAATCAGGTAGGATATATGGATGCACTTGCCAAGCTAATAACAAAAAGAAAAAAGTCAGGAGGAAGGGAAGGGAGGGGCAGGAAGAGGAAAGGAAGGAAGGAGGGAGAGAAGGAAGGAGGGAAGAAGAGCGAGAGAAAACATTTTGTTTCTCTTTAAATCAATCTAGTTCATTCAGCCCAGTTCATTCTTCTAGAGAGCTGGAGGAGGCTAAATATTGCCTGGTGTCCCTCTTTAACTCTCCAGCTTTCTTAAATTTTTTCTAAATGATTTTCCTTCATCTTACTTTCTCTAGATCAATGTCCTGTAAAGTAAAATCAAATATTGTATTTCATTTTGTTTGCAATATATCATTCATTGTATTATCTAAATTTTCTTTATTTTACACATTGGAAATGCATATATTCATGAAATAACACTGGGTTTTAGTACAATCAATCTAATGGTTTACTTACTTAAGCAAGCTCTCTGGTAGGAAAAATCTTCAGCAAGCAGGTTTTATTGAGCACAGATTGTGTTAGGCTACTGGTATGAGCAAAACAAGAATGTTACCTATACTCATGGAGCTCTCCAGCCTAATGGAGATGATTATCCAGATCAAGGAACCTCCAGTGAATGGAGATATACTGAAAAATAAGTTTGAATTCAAGAAGAATTATTTGAAGTACTCAAACTCTCCCATAAAGAAAAAAAAATGCAGTTAAGGTTTTGTGTAATTTTCTTAGAACAACTGATTTCCCAAGTCCTTCCTAATGTTGAAGTGTTCCCTTAAAATGAAGCTATTTTAAGACTTGTATATGCTACTACAAAACTAAGTTTCCAGGACTTCTTGGCACTTCCTAGGCTTATACTTGAAACTGTGGGCTTGCTGCCATTGATTTTACGGCACAGATTAGAGCACACCAACAGGAAGAACAAAACAGGTAGAATTTGGAAGATTAGAAAGAGAAGCCAATGTATTTCAAGTTTGGGGTTATTTTCTCATCCATAATTAATCCTAAATTTGAACCCTTATTAAAATGAGTGCTCTGGTGCCAGTATGTAAAAGTTCATTTGAACTTTACACAGACTATTGGGCTGTAGCCCTTCTGGGATTGATGTGATTGCATCTGAAAAATAGCAGTTGCTCTGGTGTCACTGGAAGACAGAAAGAGGTATAAATATAATGCATTTTCACACTTAGAAATCAGGTAGGATATATGGATGCACTTGCCAAGCTAATAACAAAAAGAAAAAAGTCAGGAGGAAGGGAAGGGAGGGGCAGGAAGAGGAAAGGAAGGAAGGAGGGAGAGAAGGAAGGAGGGAAGAAGAGCGAGAGAAAACATTTTGTTTCTCTTTAAATCAATCTAGTTCATTCAGCCCAGTTCATTCTTCTAGAGAGCTGGAGGAGGCTAAATATTGCCTGGTGTCCCTCTTTAACTCTCCAGCTAATTAAGCCAACCCTTCTGTCCAAACAATGCAGAGGAAAGAAAAAAGAATTAATCTTCCAGACCATGAAAGCTTTGTTCATCCATCATACCAACCATTCTAGTGCGGATCTTAGAGATCTTTTGTCTGGCAACCTTTTGCCCTTTCAGCTGATAAACAACTGAAGCTCTGCAGTACAACCTAATTGCTAAATGCAAACTGTGCCCTGGGAATCAATTTGTTTCCATGATTCTATCCAAATACTTTTGTCAAGTATTTAGGAGACTGGGTTAAGTACAAAAACCTCTTTTAAATACTAATTACAATACTCTTTTTAATTGCAATTTAAATGTTCCTATAAAATAATAGAAAATGTGTGTTAAAGTGATACATATAACTGACTTTAAGCTATATATTTAGAGAAAATAAAAAACTACATCTCAGCAAAGGTGACAGTGTGTTGGAACTTTTAGATTGTGATTAAAAGGAGACACATGTTTGTGTGTTTTTAAGATATCTTGAATCCTTTATTTTCTTCTTAAATATGATTAAGTTCAATAACACTGATTGAAAATTTGTGCCAGTTTCTTTGTGAAATGCTAGTAAAAAATAAAATAAAATAAAAAGATCAGACAAGGTCCTGACATTCAAGAAGTCTCACCTTATATGAAATGTTCAACTTTACTTTTTTCCCTTTTAGACCGGATGCTTTTTCTTACTTCCCAGGCATCCGTTTTTACAGCACTTATCTATCTATATTATATCATAATTGGCCTCTGCTTATTGCTAGCGCTGAAACCTGATCCCATATTCCACATGCTTCCAGTTACTACAGTTGTTAATTATTTTTAAAGTTAGAAGATGAGGTGCAGCTAAATATATCTCATCATCCTAATGGCATTTATTTAACTGAAATGTAATTTGCTGCTTTTTATTAGTGCTGAGTGAAAATAAATCTTCCTCTTCTTTTCTCCTTCCCCAGAAAGTTTAGATCATTGATGTGTTTTGCCTTTTGATCAAATTTGTTAACACAATTATGTAATTTATATATTTCTATGGGAGTCTCCTCTTTAATTTCCTTCCTTCCTTTGCCTTCTCTTTTCTCTTCTCTTCTCTCATAAAAAATCTGCATTCTTATTTCTCTGTGAAGTTGAGAATATATCCCAATCCACTAGTTAAGAATAATGAGATAATAAAAATTTAATAACCAACTTGACCATGGATTCTACTTACAATAGTCTATTTACATGGAAGAAATTGTTAGAGAATTTCTGAATTATTGCAGACTTTTACAGTATACCAGTACAATTCTGTCCTCCTGGGTACCCAGAAATCTGCCTAGAAAAACAAACCTGTCAAAGGAAGGAGGAAACTTAAACTCATGAAGCTAGGGAATTGTTCTTAAATAATTACTTCTCTCATTTCTGCAGTTTGCAATGGAAATGTCAGGAGAAGAAGGGAAACTAGTACCAATAGTGAACTAGATTTAGACATTTGCATTAAAATATAATCTAAACTGCAAATACTCCACTTATTTAAAAAATCTCTATACATAACTATACACTCCATATTGTTATGCACTCCATATTGCTTTATTGCTTTAGTAGTTTTTTTTTTGCCCTCCTTATCTCCAGGGAGAAAACAGTATAGTCATAAAAACCTTCCTGATAATATACAGTGCATCTAGATGGAGGACATAAAACTTGGAAAAGAGTTGAGGTTCAGTTTGTGAACAGGCTTAAGAGAAACTCATACACCTTGTGACCTTCCATTAGCTCATGTAGGACTTTGAAGTGAAATGTATTACGTTTTTCCCAAATATTCCAGCATTTTACAGCACTTATCTATCTATATTATATCATAATTGGCCTCTGCTTATTGCTAGCGCTGAAACCTGATCCCATATTCCACATGCTTCCAGTTACTACAGTTGTTAATTATTTTTAAAGTTAGAAGATGAGGTGCAGCTAAATATATCTCATCATCCTAATGGCATTTATTTAACTGAAATGTAATTTGCTGCTTTTTATTAGTGCTGAGTGAAAATAAATCTTCCTCTTCTTTTCTCCTTCCCCAGAAAGTTTAGATCATTGATGTGTTTTGCCTTTTGATCAAATTTGTTAACACAATTATGTAATTTATATATTTCTATGGGAGTCTCCTCTTTAATTTCCTTCCTTCCTTTGCCTTCTCTTTTCTCTTCTCTTCTCTCATAAAAAATCTGCATTCTTATTTCTCTGTGAAGTTGAGAATATATCCCAATCCACTAGTTAAGAATAATGAGATAATAAAAATTTAATAACCAACTTGACCATGGATTCTACTTACAATAGTCTATTTACATGGAAGAAATTGTTAGAGAATTTCTGAATTATTGCAGACTTTTACAGTATACCAGTACAATTCTGTCCTCCTGGGTACCCAGAAATCTGCCTAGAAAAACAAACCTGTCAAAGGAAGGAGGAAACTTAAACTCATGAAGCTAGGGAATTGTTCTTAAATAATTACTTCTCTCATTTCTGCAGTTTGCAATGGAAATGTCAGGAGAAGAAGGGAAACTAGTACCAATAGTGAACTAGATTTAGACATTTGCATTAAAATATAATCTAAACTGCAAATACTCCACTTATTTAAAAAATCTCTATACATAACTATACACTCCATATTGTTATGCACTCCATATTGCTTTATTGCTTTAGTAGTTTTTTTTTTGCCCTCCTTATCTCCAGGGAGAAAACAGTATAGTCATAAAAACCTTCCTGATAATATACAGTGCATCTAGATGGAGGACATAAAACTTGGAAAAGAGTTGAGGTTCAGTTTGTGAACAGGCTTAAGAGAAACTCATACACCTTGTGACCTTCCATTAGCTCATGTAGGACTTTGAAGTGAAATGTATTACTGCTTTTGGCACTTGAAGAGTCAATGTGAGTTTTCAAGTTTTTAATCTTAAAAGAGTAATGTTTACCGACATTTTTATTCATCTTAACACATAAGAATAAAGTAAATTTCACTCTTCTTATCGTACTGTGAAAAATTTTATAGTTCATATTGAACAAATTCAAAATATATCCAAAGTAATGAAGGCTATCCATTTAGTTCTCATTTCAACAAGCCTTTATTAAGCCTACCTATACTTTTTGCTCAGAATTATGAGAGATACTGAGCATGCAAAACTAAATAAAATATGATTTATTTTGGTAATATATAGTTGTTACTTATATAATTTGGCATTGTTATAGTGAATTGCAATAGTATCCTACTATGATATACATTAATCTTTATATAAATCATATTTGCCCAATCGATTTTGGTATCCTTAATGTTGGGGCTTCCCTGGTGGCTCAGCAGTAAAGAATCTACCTGCAGTGCAGAAAACCCAGGGTCCATCCCAGGGCCATGAAGATCCCTGGGAAAAGGTTATGGCTCAGTACTCTTGCCTGGAGAATCCCATGAACAGAAGAGAGTGGTGGACTTCAGTCCATAGGGTTGGAAAGAGTCAGATACTACAGAAGCAACTTCATGGACACACATCCTTAATATTTAAGTTGTGTAGTACACACACATGCATATGCATATTCATAATGTAGTAGTCGGGAGCCAGATCAACAAGAATGTATGTGTTTGTGTGTGTATCTGTGAAGAAAAATTATTTATATTATTTCATTCATCATTGAAGATTCACTTTGAAGCTTGTAGAAGACCATGAGATTCAGGATAGGAAGTTTTATAAAAAAATCAACTTAGCCTATGATAGATTAAAATGGAATCACTATCATTGAATTATTGGAATGTATCTATGAATGAATATTCTGCTTTTCAATAAAATTCAGGGGTTATTAAACTCATTGAAATTTTATTGGAATGTATCTATGAATAATTTTGAATTTTCATATTAAAAGAGTTGAGGTTCAGTTTGTGAACAGGCTTAAGAGAAACTCATACACCTTGTGACCTTCCATTAGCTCATGTAGGACTTTGAAGTGAAATGTATTACTGCTTTTGGCACTTGAAGAGTCAATGTGAGTTTTCAAGTTTTTAATCTTAAAAGAGTAATGTTTACCGACATTTTTATTCATCTTAACACATAAGAATAAAGTAAATTTCACTCTTCTTATCGTACTGTGAAAAATTTTATAGTTCATATTGAACAAATTCAAAATATATCCAAAGTAATGAAGGCTATCCATTTAGTTCTCATTTCAACAAGCCTTTATTAAGCCTACCTATACTTTTTGCTCAGAATTATGAGAGATACTGAGCATGCAAAACTAAATAAAATATGATTTATTTTGGTAATATATAGTTGTTACTTATATAATTTGGCATTGTTATAGTGAATTGCAATAGTATCCTACTATGATATACATTAATCTTTATATAAATCATATTTGCCCAATCGATTTTGGTATCCTTAATGTTGGGGCTTCCCTGGTGGCTCAGCAGTAAAGAATCTACCTGCAGTGCAGAAAACCCAGGGTCCATCCCAGGGCCATGAAGATCCCTGGGAAAAGGTTATGGCTCAGTACTCTTGCCTGGAGAATCCCATGAACAGAAGAGAGTGGTGGACTTCAGTCCATAGGGTTGGAAAGAGTCAGATACTACAGAAGCAACTTCATGGACACACATCCTTAATATTTAAGTTGTGTAGTACACACACATGCATATGCATATTCATAATGTAGTAGTCGGGAGCCAGATCAACAAGAATGTATGTGTTTGTGTGTGTATCTGTGAAGAAAAATTATTTATATTATTTCATTCATCATTGAAGATTCACTTTGAAGCTTGTAGAAGACCATGAGATTCAGGATAGGAAGTTTTATAAAAAAATCAACTTAGCCTATAAGCTTATAGATTAAAATGGAATCACTATCATTGAATTATTGGAATGTATCTATGAATGAATATTCTGCTTTTCAATAAAATTCAGGGGTTATTAAACTCATTTTATTTGGTTATATAATTAAGAATAAATGTTATAATTTATTTAATTTTAAAAAACTATCTTTGGGTTAGTTTTTAATTAAACACTATTAGTAGTGGAACTTGATCAAGTTTTGAAATATTACAGTCACAGAAATTCTTCTAGAAGGAAACAAAATTACTTCAAAGTATATTTAATGCCTATATTTATTCTAAGAAGTTTACTGTATACAAGATGTCATGGAGAATATGACCCAGAATAAGCAAGACTGCATTTACCCTTTGCTGTTTATTATTTTTTGCTGTTTCACCTGTGTCTACATATTTACTTAAAGTAATAGATTCTGTTAGGAATTCATATTACTCTTTATATGCTTAAACATGAAGAGCAAATTTTTATTAACTATATGAAAACAGCTTTGTCTGATTGTTATATAAATACGTCAGAATAATAGAAGTAACATATGAAATCTTTTATCTGCTGCTCTACTACTAATTGTGATACTAACTGAACGTCTCCATTCAATTTTCTTTTTGCTCAATTGTGATCTGATTTTTTTTCTAAGGGTATTAAATCTGAACACCTCACTTTTAAAATTTGAATCCTTTAACCACAGGCTATATGCTGTAGTATCAATTATTTTTATTTAAATGTTGAGCTGCCGTGGTAACAAAAACAACAAAAAAATAGTGTACATGTAAGGGACGTAAAAATTGTCTCATGGTGTTTTATATCCATAGTGAAAATTTATTCTATGCAGAATTTCACATTATTTAGCTCAGAATATTGATTTTTCTAAAATTAGAGTAATTACCATCTGTGAAACATATATATGGGCTTCCAGGTGACACTAGAGTAAAGAACCTGCCTCCCAGTGCAGGAGACGAAAGACACACGTGTTCATTCCCTGAGCTGGGAAAACCCCCTGGAGGAGGGTATGACAATCCACTCCAGTATTCTTGCCTGGAGAAGTCCATGGACAGAGGAGCCTGGTGGGCTATAGCCCATGGGGTCACAAGGAGTCGGACACGACTAAAGCAATTTAGCACACATGCATGCACGCATATATACAAATCTCTGCCTTGGTTCTGGGCATGGAGTTCTTAATACCTAACAAATTTCTAAATGGTAAGAACATTAGAAGCATCTCTGGTTCTATTATGTTGTTTTTGACCCTGTCCCTGGCATGGACTCCTTGTAAATTCCTAAGTGATAAGAGTACCAGGAAGATCTTTAGTTCTTATGTGGTGACTCAGGACTCTGGATGGGCTTCTGGATGAGAACTGGTCAAGACCAAGCCATGAGTAGAAGATTAGAATTTTTTAGCCCTACCCCTCTTCCTCCCCAAAAAGGGCGAGAGGTTAGAAAGAGAGCTAATAATTCATCATGCTTGCGTGAGGAAATCTCCATAAAATCCCAAAAGTGGGGAGTTTAGGGCTTTTAGGCTGGCAAACACATCCACACTGGGAGCGTGACACACCTAACTCCACGAATGCAGAAGCTACTTTACTCTGAACCTTGCCAGACCCACCTGTATGTTTTCATCTGCCAGCTAATCTGTACCTTTTATCATGTCCATTAACAAACTGGTAATCACAAGTGTTTCTCTGAGTTTTTTCTGTTAACTAATTGTTAAAAATTTACTGCTGCTCTACTACTAATTGTGATACTAACTGAACGTCTCCATTCAATTTTCTTTTTGCTCAATTGTGATCTGATTTTTTTTCTAAGGGTATTAAATCTGAACACCTCACTTTTAAAATTTGAATCCTTTAACCACAGGCTATATGCTGTAGTATCAATTATTTTTATTTAAATGTTGAGCTGCCGTGGTAACAAAAACAACAAAAAAATAGTGTACATGTAAGGGACGTAAAAATTGTCTCATGGTGTTTTATATCCATAGTGAAAATTTATTCTATGCAGAATTTCACATTATTTAGCTCAGAATATTGATTTTTCTAAAATTAGAGTAATTACCATCTGTGAAACATATATATGGGCTTCCAGGTGACACTAGAGTAAAGAACCTGCCTCCCAGTGCAGGAGACGAAAGACACACGTGTTCATTCCCTGAGCTGGGAAAACCCCCTGGAGGAGGGTATGACAATCCACTCCAGTATTCTTGCCTGGAGAAGTCCATGGACAGAGGAGCCTGGTGGGCTATAGCCCATGGGGTCACAAGGAGTCGGACACGACTAAAGCAATTTAGCACACATGCATGCACGCATATATACAAATCTCTGCCTTGGTTCTGGGCATGGAGTTCTTAATACCTAACAAATTTCTAAATGGTAAGAACATTAGAAGCATCTCTGGTTCTATTATGTTGTTTTTGACCCTGTCCCTGGCATGGACTCCTTGTAAATTCCTAAGTGATAAGAGTACCAGGAAGATCTTTAGTTCTTATGTGGTGACTCAGGACTCTGGATGGGCTTCTGGATGAGAACTGGTCAAGACCAAGCCATGAGTAGAAGATTAGAATTTTTTAGCCCTACCCCTCTTCCTCCCCAAAAAGGGCGAGAGGTTAGAAAGAGAGCTAATAATTCATCATGCTTGCGTGAGGAAATCTCCATAAAATCCCAAAAGTGGGGAGTTTAGAGCTTTTAGGCTGGCAAACACATCCACACTGGGAGGGTGACACACCCTAACTCCACGAATGCAGAAGCTACTTTACTCTGAACCTTGCCAGACCCACCTGTATGTTTTCATCTGCCAGCTAATCTGTACCTTTTATCATGTCCATTAACAAACTGGTAATCACAAGTGTTTCTCTGAGTTCTGTGTACTGCTCTTGTAAATTAATCAAACTTGAAGAACGGGTCCTTGGAACTCTAATCTATAGCTGGTCAGTCAGGAGCAATTGAACTTGCTACCGGCATCTGAAATAGGTCGTGAGGGCAAGGCAGTCTTGTGGGACTAAGTCCTCTTCTGTCACATTCGAGGTTCTGTCCAGGTAGACAGTGTGAGAATGGAGTCAAATTGTAGGATACCCAGCTGCTGTCAAAGACTTGCTTATTGTTGTGAGAAAAGCCTTCACAGAGTTAATGTCCAGAAGTGTCAGAAGTGAAGTGACACACAGGGAAGAAGGAAAGCTGCAATTTTTTCCTACATAGGAAGAAGAAAGCTGACATTCTTCCTAAAGATCTGGAAAGTGTTGAGCTTGTGATATTTCTCTCCAAGCATGCACTTCTTACAGTATTTCCTATTGAATAATGGCAAACTCTGTTAACCCTCCCAATGCCTTAGGCCAGAATCCTTGGAGCATCTTTAACTGTTCTCTTTTCTCTCTACATCTAATCCATTGGCCAATTATATGAGGTCTCCCTTCAGAATATTTGCAAGCTCCAAACACTTGGTTCATTTTCTGGTAGTACTTCTGTGGTTCACACAACCATCATCACTCACCTAAATTATTCCTTTGGTCACCTGACTGAGCGCCCTGATCTTGTCCTTGGGTTCTCTGCAGTCAATTCTGAGATAATCTTTTTAAAAAGCAGAAGTGAGATTTTGTCCCTTCTTTGTGCAAACCATTCAATTGCTTCTTCTCTCAGAGTAGATATAAAAACATAAGGTTCTACAAGTCACTAAGTAATATCACCTCCTGCCCCTTCCTGCCTCACTGGTCATACTTTCCTACTTTTTTATTCTTGGAAAACTCCAGGCACACACCTGTTTCATTGGCCTTTGCTTTCTGCTTCTTTTGTTAAAATATTCTTCTCTCAAATAAACTGCATAACCTACTCTTATCTTCTGTCCACTCTTCATTTAAAAGTTTCTTTCTTATCATGTATTGCAGTTTCCCTACCCAGAGTAAGCAAGGCTAAGGCACAGCTCTTCAGACTTTCAACTGGGCCCAAGATTTCATACACAACTGTACCTTTTATCATGTCCATTAACAAACTGGTAATCACAAGTGTTTCTCTGAGTTCTGTGTACTGCTCTTGTAAATTAATCAAACTTGAAGAACGGGTCCTTGGAACTCTAATCTATAGCTGGTCAGTCAGGAGCAATTGAACTTGCTACCGGCATCTGAAATAGGTCGTGAGGGCAAGGCAGTCTTGTGGGACTAAGTCCTCTTCTGTCACATTCGAGGTTCTGTCCAGGTAGACAGTGTGAGAATGGAGTCAAATTGTAGGATACCCAGCTGCTGTCAAAGACTTGCTTATTGTTGTGAGAAAAGCCTTCACAGAGTTAATGTCCAGAAGTGTCAGAAGTGAAGTGACACACAGGGAAGAAGGAAAGCTGCAATTTTTTCCTACATAGGAAGAAGAAAGCTGACATTCTTCCTAAAGATCTGGAAAGTGTTGAGCTTGTGATATTTCTCTCCAAGCATGCACTTCTTACAGTATTTCCTATTGAATAATGGCAAACTCTGTTAACCCTCCCAATGCCTTAGGCCAGAATCCTTGGAGCATCTTTAACTGTTCTCTTTTCTCTCTACATCTAATCCATTGGCCAATTATATGAGGTCTCCCTTCAGAATATTTGCAAGCTCCAAACACTTGGTTCATTTTCTGGTAGTACTTCTGTGGTTCACACAACCATCATCACTCACCTAAATTATTCCTTTGGTCACCTGACTGAGCGCCCTGATCTTGTCCTTGGGTTCTCTGCAGTCAATTCTGAGATAATCTTTTTAAAAAGCAGAAGTGAGATTTTTGTCCCTTCTTTGTGCAAACCATTCAATTGCTTCTTCTCTCAGAGTAGATATAAAAACATAAGGTTCTACAAGTCACTAAGTAATATCACCTCCTGCCCCTTCCTGCCTCACTGGTCATACTTTCCTACTTTTTTATTCTTGGAAAACTCCAGGCACACACCTGTTTCATTGGCCTTTGCTTTCTGCTTCTTTTGTTAAAATATTCTTCTCTCAAATAAACTGCATAACCTACTCTTATCTTCTGTCCACTCTTCATTTAAAAGTTTCTTTCTTATCATGTATTGCAGTTTCCCTACCCAGAGTCAGCCAATGTCAAGGCTAAGGCACAGCTCTTCAGACTTTCAACTGGGCCCAAGATTTCATACACAACTTGCAAGTTCAGGGTCCTCATGGATCCCTCAGATTTGATAATTCATTAGATTGAATCACAGGACTTAGGAAAAAATGCCATAATTACAATTAACTGTTTTAATATAGCAAGGGACTTCCTGGTAACTCAGACAGTAAAGAATCTGCCTGCAATGCAGGAGACCCTGGTTCAGTTCCTGGGTTCGGAGGGTCTGCTGGAGAACGGAGTGGCTACTCACTCCAGTATCCCGCCTGAAGAATGCTATACACAGAGGAGCCTGGTGAGCTACTAGCCATGAGATTGCAAAGAATTGAACACAACCAAGTGCATAACACACATCACAATATTGTAAGAACATATAATTCTGAACCAAAGGAAATGATTCAGAGAGCAAGATCTACAACTGGCAAAGCTTCTAAACAGAAAGCTTCAACATCCTCAGAGACACTTCATCTTCATGCCATTAATTATGGTAATCTGCACATGGAGAATTGCCATCCCAGGAAGCTCACCTGAGCTTCAGGTTAGTTTTATTGGAGTTTCATTAGAAAGGTGTGGTACATTCAATTACTGGTCAAGTGGTTAAACTCAACCTTTAGGCCCTTCCTCTTCCTGGAGCTTAGCCTAATATCACTTGATTCGAAGTACCAAATACCAACCCTCTAATCACATGATTAGTCATTCTGGGGAGGCCAGATCTTTTCCTAAGATTATCAGTGTGAGCAGCCCCACCCTGAGTCATGGCATTAGCAAAAGCCATCATCTGGACAACATGAATCACTTTGACAGTGTAACTATCATGTAGAGTGCAAAATTCCAAAATCTTAGAGGTTATCTCACAAGGAAATTTGGACAAAAGCCAATCAAATTCATTATTCCTAGTATCTTTTTTTAAAAAATGTATTGCAGTTTAAACCCTACCCCCCCCCAGAAAGCCCCAGCCACACCTGTTTCATTGGCCTTTGCTTTCTGCTTCTTTTGTTAAAATATTCTTCTCTCAAATAAACTGCATAACCTACTCTTATCTTCTGTCCACTCTTCATTTAAAAGTTTCTTTCTTATCATGTATTGCAGTTTCCCTACCCAGAGTCAGCCAATGTCAAGGCTAAGGCACAGCTCTTCAGACTTTCAACTGGGCCCAAGATTTCATACACAACTTGCAAGTTCAGGGTCCTCATGGATCCCTCAGATTTGATAATTCATTAGATTGAATCACAGGACTTAGGAAAAAATGCCATAATTACAATTAACTGTTTTAATATAGCAAGGGACTTCCTGGTAACTCAGACAGTAAAGAATCTGCCTGCAATGCAGGAGACCCTGGTTCAGTTCCTGGGTTCGGAGGGTCTGCTGGAGAACGGAGTGGCTACTCACTCCAGTATCCCGCCTGAAGAATGCTATACACAGAGGAGCCTGGTGAGCTACTAGCCATGAGATTGCAAAGAATTGAACACAACCAAGTGCATAACACACATCACAATATTGTAAGAACATATAATTCTGAACCAAAGGAAATGATTCAGAGAGCAAGATCTACAACTGGCAAAGCTTCTAAACAGAAAGCTTCAACATCCTCAGAGACACTTCATCTTCATGCCATTAATTATGGTAATCTGCACATGGAGAATTGCCATCCCAGGAAGCTCACCTGAGCTTCAGGTTAGTTTTATTGGAGTTTCATTAGAAAGGTGTGGTACATTCAATTACTGGTCAAGTGGTTAAACTCAACCTTTAGGCCCTTCCTCTTCCTGGAGCTTAGCCTAATATCACTTGATTCGAAGTACCAAATACCAACCCTCTAATCACATGATTAGTCATTCTGGGGAGGCCAGATCTTTTCCTAAGATTATCAGTGTGAGCAGCCCCACCCTGAGTCATGGCATTAGCAAAAGCCATCATCTGGACAACATGAATCACTTTGACAGTGTAACTATCATGTAGAGTGCAAAATTCCAAAATCTTAGAGGTTATCTCACAAGGAAATTTGGACAAAAGCCAATCAAATTCATTATTATACACTACTTACCATGGCCCTCCACACACACTTACCCATTAATGCTTATACACTCATCATTTCCTGACTTTATTATTTCTAGCAGCTATTACTATTCAACATACTATATATTTTTCTTTATTTTTCATCATTATTGTCTATCTTTCTCATAGAACGAAACTGTGTGAGGCAGGAATTTTTGTCTTTTGTTTTTTTTGAATCTTCTGACTCAAACAAGCTTGATATAGCATGCTGTCCATGAATACTTGTTTAATGAAAAAAATGGGTTTAATCTCTAAATTCAGATTCTCTTATACTCTCTCTGTTGTTTTAATTAAAATACAGTTTTTTAAAGCATGACATGAATGTAAATCCATGAGTTTACATATAAGAAATTATGCAATATATACTGTATACCCCTTGGCCCTCTTATGATTGTGGAATATTTCAAGTAGCCTTTCAATTTACAACTACTAATTATGACTTCATTTTACTAGATGATAAAACAACACTAAAATATATTCATTTTAAAATAACTGTACAGCATAGGGATCTCTGCTCAATGTTATATGCCAGCCTGGATGGCTTTGAAGGAGAACAGATACATGTATATGTATGGCTGAGTCCCTGCCCTGTTCACCTGAAACTATAACAACATTCTTAATTGGTTATACTCCAATATAAAATAAAATGCATAAAAAATAACTATACCTTGGTTAGAAATAACCATCTCTGAATTCTTAAAGGGAAATCTTAATTCCTATGTTAGGATTGGGAAGACAATATTGAAATTTGTAATCCTAAGAAAACTTGATGCACAAAGTTGAGTATATCCGAGTTCTTCACACCAGGCACCCTGAGTCAGTTAATTTATTTTTAAAGAATCTATTCACAAAATTAGTTATCAAATCTGTGCTCAAATACCAATTAAGTTTCTGTAATACAATTATTCAAACAGTATGCTTTGTTTTGGTTAAATAAGCTATATCTTAAAACTTTTCAGTCCTACATTAGAGGAAAAGTGAAACACATGATCTTTAGATCACTTTTGTAAATCTTAGAGGTTATCTCACAAGGAAATTTGGACAAAAGCCAATCAAATTCATTATTATACACTACTTACCATGGCCCTCCACACACACTTACCCATTAATGCTTATACACTCATCATTTCCTGACTTTATTATTTCTAGCAGCTATTACTATTCAACATACTATATATTTTTCTTTATTTTTCATCATTATTGTCTATCTTTCTCATAGAACGAAACTGTGTGAGGCAGGAATTTTTGTCTTTTGTTTTTTTTGAATCTTCTGACTCAAACAAGCTTGATATAGCATGCTGTCCATGAATACTTGTTTAATGAAAAAAATGGGTTTAATCTCTAAATTCAGATTCTCTTATACTCTCTCTGTTGTTTTAATTAAAATACAGTTTTTTAAAGCATGACATGAATGTAAATCCATGAGTTTACATATAAGAAATTATGCAATATATACTGTATACCCCTTGGCCCTCTTATGATTGTGGAATATTTCAAGTAGCCTTTCAATTTACAACTACTAATTATGACTTCATTTTACTAGATGATAAAACAACACTAAAATATATTCATTTTAAAATAACTGTACAGCATAGGGATCTCTGCTCAATGTTATATGCCAGCCTGGATGGCTTTGAAGGAGAACAGATACATGTATATGTATGGCTGAGTCCCTGCCCTGTTCACCTGAAACTATAACAACATTCTTAATTGGTTATACTCCAATATAAAATAAAATGCATAAAAAATAACTATACCTTGGTTAGAAATAACCATCTCTGAATTCTTAAAGGGAAATCTTAATTCCTATGTTAGGATTGGGAAGACAATATTGAAATTTGTAATCCTAAGAAAACTTGATGCACAAAGTTGAGTATATCCGAGTTCTTCACACCAGGCACCCTGAGTCAGTTAATTTATTTTTAAAGAATCTATTCACAAAATTAGTTATCAAATCTGTGCTCAAATACCAATTAAGTTTCTGTAATACAATTATTCAAACAGTATGCTTTGTTTTTGGTTAAATAAGCTATATCTTAAAACTTTTCAGTCCTACATTAGAGGAAAAGTGAAACACATGATCTTTAGATCACTTTTGTGTACCACAACTTAGAAAAAGAACCTGATAGCAAATAGAGAAGTGATTCCTTTATCTCATGGAAAGTGTTGATTATTTTCACTTTGAAGTCTTTATTTTGTAACCAGAATATACACTATTTTTTTTAAGATGGCAAAGTCAAGATGTTTAAATTTATCTTATAATTTTGAAATTTATAGTATTATACTGTTTTAGAGGGTTTCTCAGGTGACCAAGTGGTAAAGAATCCACCTGCTAATGCAGGAGACACACAAGACCTTGATTCGATCCCCTGGAGGAGGCAATAGCAACCCACTCCCGTATTCTTGCCAGGAAATTTCTTGGACAGAGGACTCAGGAGGGATACAGTCCATTGGGTCGCAAAGAATCAGATATGACTGAACAACTGAGCATGCACAACACAGTGTCTTAGAATTCTGTATCTGGAAATTACATTGCATTTCACAGAGTTTTTAATTGATAGAAATAGGAAAAGAATTATGTCTCTGGTTAAGTTTTAAAGTCTTTGGAGGTTTCTTCAAATTATAGAGTAAAATGCTTCATCACTTCAATAGCTATTTCAATCACTTTTTGAAAAATACATCTGCATCCATAGGCAAAGGGAATTTATTATCTCTGAATTACAATCTGGAATGTCATGAGTTATTTCATAGGACAAAGTTTGTTAAATGAACACTGGCAGTGCCATTAGTGCTTTGCTCTTGAACTCAAGTACAAGTCAGCTCTGTTTAAGTCACCATTTGCAGAAGCCAGAAATGAATGTGCAGTTAAAATGGTGCCATAAGTTAATTAGAATGGAATTAGAAGGAAAGTGGGCAATTTAGGAACATAAGAATTGCTGTACCGAATCAGACCAATGGTTCTCCTGGTTTAATATCCAGCCTCCAGCAGCTGTACTTGTTAGTTTCTAAAGCTTTAAATGGAAAGAAAAAGACTACATAATTCACCTAGACAAGTGTGCCATCTGTGATCTGGAGAAATTTTCTGTAATACAATTATTCAAACAGTATGCTTTGTTTTTGGTTAAATAAGCTATATCTTAAAACTTTTCAGTCCTACATTAGAGGAAAAGTGAAACACATGATCTTTAGATCACTTTTGTGTACCACAACTTAGAAAAAGAACCTGATAGCAAATAGAGAAGTGATTCCTTTATCTCATGGAAAGTGTTGATTATTTTCACTTTGAAGTCTTTATTTTGTAACCAGAATATACACTATTTTTTTTAAGATGGCAAAGTCAAGATGTTTAAATTTATCTTATAATTTTGAAATTTATAGTATTATACTGTTTTAGAGGGTTTCTCAGGTGACCAAGTGGTAAAGAATCCACCTGCTAATGCAGGAGACACACAAGACCTTGATTCGATCCCCTGGAGGAGGCAATAGCAACCCACTCCCGTATTCTTGCCAGGAAATTTCTTGGACAGAGGACTCAGGAGGGATACAGTCCATTGGGTCGCAAAGAATCAGATATGACTGAACAACTGAGCATGCACAACACAGTGTCTTAGAATTCTGTATCTGGAAATTACATTGCATTTCACAGAGTTTTTAATTGATAGAAATAGGAAAAGAATTATGTCTCTGGTTAAGTTTTAAAGTCTTTGGAGGTTTCTTCAAATTATAGAGTAAAATGCTTCATCACTTCAATAGCTATTTCAATCACTTTTGAAAAATACATCTGCATCCATAGGCAAAGGGAATTTATTATCTCTGAATTACAATCTGGAATGTCATGAGTTATTTCATAGGACAAAGTTTGTTAAATGAACACTGGCAGTGCCATTAGTGCTTTGCTCTTGAACTCAAGTACAAGTCAGCTCTGTTTAAGTCACCATTTGCAGAAGCCAGAAATGAATGTGCAGTTAAAATGGTGCCATAAGTTAATTAGAATGGAATTAGAAGGAAAGTGGGCAATTTAGGAACATAAGAATTGCTGTACCGAATCAGACCAATGGTTCTCCTGGTTTAATATCCAGCCTCCAGCAGCTGTACTTGTTAGTTTCTAAAGCTTTAAATGGAAAGAAAAAGACTACATAATTCACCTAGACAAGTGTGCCATCTGTGATCTGGAGAAATTTTCTTCCTGACCTCTTTCAAATACTTCCCTAAAGCAAGAGGGTTCAATCCTGTTATGATATTGGTTTAACTTGAATAGCTCTGGTTATTAATAATTCTTATTAAATCATCCTATTCCTACATAAAATCAACCAGTTCATCATGAAGCTATTTATCGCTACAGCTCTTGAATCATGGTTGAATATATCTGCATCTGGGATAAAATAGGAATTTATTGTGCTTATTCAACACAAGTTCTTGATGGCAAAATCTGCCTCAGATAAGCAAGGTGAATGAATGCCAGCTTTCCAAATTCTAGGGGTTTGCAGAATTTTGGCCAAAAAAAAAAAAGAATATTCTATCACTACTCTCAAATTTCTGTCAATAATATACAGAAGGTATATTACTAATTATGAACAATTTTGTGTGCCAAACTTAGAAAAGTTCAATTGGAGCATTTTTCATACATGGTTTTGCTGAAGTTAGATTAATCTAAGAGAAAGGAATGAATTACTTGTCCCTATCCATTTAATCTTTTTTTTTCAATGATACAAATATCAGTAACTACTTTCTAGTTTTCTTGTTATTAGGTCAATATTCTAGGTCAATATTCTAAACTATTATATTTACAATAAACCAGATGAGCCAAGAATCCCTAAAGAATCATAAATGCCTACAAGCTAAAGTCTAAAGTATTTTCCTAGGCTATTAGATCTTGTTGCTATAACACTAATATCCTGAAGCTATAATTCTAATAGGATCTCCTCTATCTTAGAGTCAAAGAAAAAGTTTTTTTCATTGTTATTTGATTATGTATCTATTGTAATTTTTTTTCTTTCTTTAGCTTTCCAAAATTTTCTTTCTGGTTCAGTTTCTTATTTTTTCTCCTTACGTCAGTTAATTCTTTTGGTAATTCTCTCTTCTGACGTTTTGTGTCCCTTTATGCTTGATTCAGACTACAATATATAGTTGGTTCTTTTCTTCATGGATTTTTTTGTGAGAAACTATCCAGCCTCCAGCAGCTGTACTTGTTAGTTTCTAAAGCTTTAAATGGAAAGAAAAAGACTACATAATTCACCTAGACAAGTGTGCCATCTGTGATCTGGAGAAATTTTCTTCCTGACCTCTTTCAAATACTTCCCTAAAGCAAGAGGGTTCAATCCTGTTATGATATTGGTTTAACTTGAATAGCTCTG
The DNA here is from genome assembly GCA_022376925.1 of Tragulus kanchil. Classification (NCBI taxonomy): domain Eukaryota; kingdom Metazoa; phylum Chordata; class Mammalia; order Artiodactyla; family Tragulidae; genus Tragulus; species Tragulus kanchil. The sequence goes on from JAIOJX010000028.1 coordinate 128,138,623, forward strand.
GTTATTAATAATTCTTATTAAATCATCCTATTCCTACATAAAATCAACCAGTTCATCATGAAGCTATTTATCGCTACAGCTCTTGAATCATGGTTGAATATATCTGCATCTGGGATAAAATAGGAATTTATTGTGCTTATTCAACACAAGTTCTTGATGGCAAAATCTGCCTCAGATAAGCAAGGTGAATGAATGCCAGCTTTCCAAATTCTAGGGGTTTGCAGAATTTTGGCAAAAAAAAAAAAAAAAGAATATTCTATCACTACTCTCAAATTTCTGTCAATAATATACAGAAGGTATATTACTAATTATGAACAATTTTGTGTGCCAAACTTAGAAAAGTTCAATTGGAGCATTTTTCATACATGGTTTTGCTGAAGTTAGATTAATCTAAGAGAAAGGAATGAATTACTTGTCCCTATCCATTTAATCTTTTTTTTTCAATGATACAAATATCAGTAACTACTTTCTAGTTTTCTTGTTATTAGGTCAATATTCTAGGTCAATATTCTAAACTATTATATTTACAATAAACCAGATGAGCCAAGAATCCCTAAAGAATCATAAATGCCTACAAGCTAAAGTCTAAAGTATTTTCCTAGGCTATTAGATCTTGTTGCTATAACACTAATATCCTGAGCTATAATTCTAATAGGATCTCCTCTATCTTAGAGTCAAAGAAAAAGTTTTTTTCATTGTTATTTGATTATGTATCTATTGTAATTTTTTTTCTTTCTTTAGCTTTCCAAAATTTTCTTTCTGGTTCAGTTTCTTATTTTTTCTCCTTACGTCAGTTAATTCTTTTGGTAATTCTCTCTTCTGACGTTTTGTGTCCCTTTATGCTTGATTTAGACTACAATATATAGTTGGTTCTTTTCTTCATGGATGTCATTGTTTGTAATTCCCTGTGAGAAACTATGTTTTCCGTATTTATTTGTGCTTCTAAAGCTTAGAGCCGTATCTGATTCATAAAAATAGCGTACAAGTATATTAAAGGGAAATCTTTAGAATCACTAGTAACTATCCAGATGATCACTTCCAGAATGTTTACTCTTTGAGTTTTTATTTGTGTGACTAGGCAATAATATATTATTGATTCCTGCAAGGTGTAAATGAACCACAAATTATACATTTCTGAAAAATTGAGTCAAGCACTATTGATTTTAAAATCACAATTAAAGATATGGGAAACATCAGCATGAAAAGAGAATCTGAATGTTCTAAATTGGTTTAGACTCCTGATGTTAGGAAACGAAGCAATTCCAACAGAAGTAATAGCTAGGCAAAGACAGGAGGTGAACTAGAGAAAGAAATCACTAAGGAACTGTCCCTAATTCCTGTTGACTGGCCTGCAAAGAGAATACCTGAAGGTAAGCAAGGAAATGCAGGTGGCATGTTCACTAACCTTTATCTGATCTCACAGGGGATTTATTCAGGAATTTTAAAGCAGCAAACGTGTAAGACCAACTTGAAAGTAAAACCTAGAGTAGTAAGATTATTACATGCTAAGGAGTTATGTAATCTGTCCCAAATTTAACTATTATGTTATGAAGAAAATAGCATCTCAAATAGAATATATTTTTGTTCCCTGTATGTTCATAGAAATGTGTGTAATTCCTTCTTTAATTTTTTTTTTTTTTTTTTAATTTGGCTGTGCTGGGTCTTAGTCGCAATATGTGGGATCTAGCTTCCTGATCAAGGATTGAACCCAGGCCCCCTGCATTGGGAATCTGGTGTCTTAGCCACTAGACCACCAGAGAAGTTCCCCTCCTTTGAATTTTAATTCCTACAATTTTAATTAATATAGTTCTTCATGGTACTGAAAACATTTGGCCTGCTTCTTTTATGCTTGACAGCATCAAACAAATCCACAATTTTTCTGACTTTTTAAAAGCTCTTATTGATTTTTGAGAATATATATATTATCTATCAATGATTTTAGTAGAATTATAATGCCTCTTTTTAATCTTTCAGAAATCCAAATGGGACCCAGAACAATAGTACAAGGTGGCCTGTGTTTAAAAGTAATGAACAAAAATACTTGACCTTGAATACAGAATCACCGAGAATATATACTAAATTACGTGCTCAACAATGCCGATTCTGGACACTATTTTTTCCCAAAGTCTTGGAAATGACAGGTGTGTGTTGTGTTTTTGCTTTTTTTGTTGTTCTGTTTTAGTATTTGGTTAAATAATTGGTTTTGGATTATGTATAAAGAGAAAGAGGTAGACTATGCAGGGCAGGGTGATAATGTTCATCTGTGTCTTTACAGTAATTGATTACAATGTGTACATTATTTAAACAGTCTTCTTCCACCAAATTTAGATATGTTTTGGGGACTTACTACATAAGAAGCACATTAAAGCTGTTAAAGAAAGTAAAACTAGACATTTCCCCTAGAGGAACATTAAACCAAGTAGTTGGACTAAAACAGAGCAATCTTGCTATTCAGCAAATTTTTGTGGAATTATTTAATGGAAAATTAAAAGATAAGTATATAAAATAAACAACTCTAGGACTGAAAAATGCACTAATATAGGCCTAAATATAATTGATAATCAAAAAGAGGCAACAATGAATTTAGTGATAAATGGATTTCTTTTTTTTTTAAATATTACCTGATTTTAAGACTTACTTTAAAGATTTATTTATTTATTTATTTTTGGGAGGGGGTCGGGTTGGGGAGGGAGGAGAGCGTACGGGCCACTTCTATTGGTCTTTCACTTCTCCATTTTCATCCGTCTTTGTTCTTTGGCTCCTGTGTGCCTCCAATCGCGGTGGTGTCTGTCGTTGCAGAGTGCTGGCTCTGGGCACATGCTCTCCATAGCTCTGGCTCGGTGATTGGACACATCAGTCCAGCCGCTCCGCGGCACGTGGGATCTTCCCAGGCCAGGGCTTGAACCGGCGCCCCTTGCACTGCAAGGTGGTGTCCTTACCCACTGGACCACCAGGGGAAGCTTGATAAATGGATTTCTAAGCAAAGAAATATCTCTAAAATTTACATATTTAAAAACATAATCCAAATATTTTGAAATATTCTAAGCTTGGAAATATTTAAGACCATGTACCTATATTACATAAGATAATAAGCAAGTAGTAATTTAGTTAACTATCCTTCAGAAACTCATTAGATTTATATAAGGAAGAAATACTAGGAAAATGCTAGGTTTAGAGCATCATATTATTTCAAAAAAAAAATTTAATTATGGACACTTATTTTTCCCAAAGTCTTGGAAATGACAGGTGTTGTGTTTTTGCTTTTTTTGTTGTTCTGTTTTAGTATTTGGTTAAATAATTGGTTTTGGATTATGTATAAAGAGAAAGAGGTAGACTATGCAGGGCAGGGTGATAATGTTCATCTGTGTCTTTACAGTAATTGATTACAATGTGTACATTATTTAAACAGTCTTCTTCCACCAAATTTAGATATGTTTTGGGGACTTACTACATAAGAAGCACATTAAAGCTGTTAAAGAAAGTAAAACTAGACATTTCCCCTAGAGGAACATTAAACCAAGTAGTTGGACTAAAACAGAGCAATCTTGCTATTCAGCAAATTTTTGTGGAATTATTTAATGGAAAATTAAAAGATAAGTATATAAAATAAACAACTCTAGGACTGAAAAATGCACTAATATAGGCCTAAATATAATTGATAATCAAAAAGAGGCAAAAATGAATTTAGTGATAAATGGATTTCTTTTTTTTTTAAATATTACCTGATTTTAAGACTTACTTTAAAGATTTATTTATTTATTTATTTTTGGGAGGGGGTCGGGTTGGGGAGGGAGGAGAGCGTACGGGCCACTTCTATTGGTCTTTCACTTCTCCATTTTCATCCGTCTTTGTTCTTTGGCTCCTGTGTGCCTCCAATCGCGGTGGTGTCTGTCGTTGCAGAGTGCTGGCTCTGGGCACATGCTCTCCGTAGCTCTGGCTCGGTGATTGGACACATCAGTCCAGCCGCTCCGCGGCACGTGGGATCTTCCCAGGCCAGGGCTTGAACCGGCGCCCCTTGCACTGCAAGGTGGTGTCCTTACCCACTGGACCACCAGGGGAAGCTTGATAAATGGATTTCTAAGCAAAGAAATATCTCTAAAATTTACATATTTAAAAACATAATCCAAATATTTTGAAATATTCTAAGCTTGGAAATATTTAAGACCATGTACCTATATTACATAAGATAATAAGCAAGTAGTAATTTAGTTAACTATCCTTCAGAAACTCATTAGATTTATATAAGGAAGAAATACTAGGAAAATGCTAGGTTTAGAGCATCATATTATTTCAAAATTCATTTGTAAGAAAATATGTAACTAACCTTAAGCAATCAACTTGAGTGATCACATTTATCTGAGAAAAGTGACATATATATACAATTCGTTGCCTTTTTTTTTTTTTTTTTGTCTTTAATGTCCAGCTGTTTATAACTGAGGTGGTTCCTTGGATCTATTTTCTATATCTTTCAAATAAAAGTCATTGACTTCCAGCCACCAGACATATTGCTAACCAGTTTCTTTAGACTTTACCATTCTGTTCCTCATAACATTCCACAGTTTTCAGGCTATATATTAGCTATCACAATAAAGTAGATGTTTTAGCTTCCTGGTTAGAGAGTTTAAGGGTTAGTTTCAGGCAAATATGGACATCTCAGAGTTGTATTCAGTTGTTTAATATGCCTTTTGATTTTCTCAAATATTATTCACCAAAATTATAATTATGGACTCCATTTGTTTGGGAAACATTACTTCTAGACCAGAGCTCTGTGTACTCCCAAATGTTCTGTGACACAATATACAGCAGAGATGGGCTTCTGCATCCCTTGGCAGAATTACAGTGCTGCCCTTGTGTCCTCTGGGTGTGAATAGCAATGAGGTAATGCGTTTAATCTGCCAAGAGAGCAGAGGAGGTACATTTAACGTATCAAAGGCCACATATTCTCAATCTTTACTTAAGATATCACTGTTTTTAAGATTTATTTATTTATTTATTTTGGGCGGGGGTCGGGTTGGAGAGGGAGGGGAGCGGGAGGGCCACTTCTATTGGTCTTTCATTTCTCTATTTTCATCCGTCTTTGTTCTTTGGCTCCTGTGGGCCTCCCATCGCAGTGGCGTCTGTCGTTGCCCATCTCTGGGCGCATGCGCTCGAGAGCTATGGCTCGGTAATTGGACACATTGGTCCAGCCACTCCGCGGCACGTGGGATCTTCCCAGGCCAGGGATTGAACCGGCGCCCCTTGCATTGCAAGGCGGTGTCCTTACCCACTGGACCACCAGGGGAAGCCCAAGATATCACTCTTTTTAAATGAGAGAGTCATAACTTGAAGAGAAATAAACTGAGGGTAGGGGGAAATTTTAAATCATTAATTTATTATAACTTGTCTGAATCATTTTGGTTCAAGCATATATGGTCCATCGCAGTGTGTCGCTTCAGTTGTGTCTGACTCTTTGTGACCCTATGGACCATAGCCCGCCAGGCTCCTCAGTCCCTAAGATTCTCCAGGCAAGAATACTGGAGTGGGTTTCATGCCCTCCTCCAGGTGATCTTCCCAACCTCAGGATTGAACCCATGTCTCACATCTCCTGCATTGCCAGGCAGATTCTTTACCACTAGCGCCACATGGGAAGTCCCTATTGCAGTGTATTTATGGGTAAAATAAAATTTCAATATTAGCAATTTTTGAAGATGTACTTCTAAAGGTCTACCTCTAAATACCCAACTACTATAAAGCAGTTGAATAAACAAACTGCTAATATTTGGTCAGATGCTGCCCTATCCTACCCAGGGCTGAATAATTTTCTAATGTAAGCAACACTGAGCTGTATGGACATACCATATCTCACTCTAGGATACTGCCATTGTGTCATGAAAACATAATTTTATATTTATCACTGTTGTTTTTTTTTTTTCAGATAATCCACCCAAAGGAGTTATATGAAATATACATAATAAACTTTAAATACATGACATAATTGTTGTAACATCAAAATGTATTCATTAATAATAAAAAAATGCATTTAAATAAACAGAATCAGTTTGAAATGTCATGTCTTTAGGTTTTATAAACAAATAATGTAGAGAGGAATTTAAAGAGTAAGAAAATATGTTCTTACCATGCCTTATATTTTTCCAGTTATAAAGCTTTACAAATTTTTATCTTCAATAGTCTGAAAATTGGGTTGTTTAGATAAGTGGAGCTGAAGTTTTTACGGAATTACTCCTTTGTTTTTTGGGGTTTTTTAAGCAACTTTACATGTAAAGGAAAATTTTGAAAAAGAACTACTGACTGGATTTCTTAAAAGAAGAAATGTTTACCTCACTCACAATGGAAGCCCAATAAGCATAAGTACAGTTTGAGCAGTTATTTACATCTGAGTAATAAATATTCTCAAATGAAATGATTCTTAAGATTTGTTTTACTCTAGCACTTAATGCAAATTCTAGCACTTAACTTTAGATCATACTTCAGCATACACCTCTACTGTAATTGCAAGCACCTGCAAGAAATAAAATACAATATTTGTTTCAAATATTATCAAATTTATATTTTTTGCTAGGAATATAACTCTATAATATCTCATAATAATTTGAAATAAGGAAGTAGAGAAGTGACTTGTTCAATGTTGCTTAAATATCAATATTTTCATTAAAATTGAGAAAGTAAAATTCAACCATCCCATCTATTCAGATTAAAAATATATATATATAAGATCCAGTGGTTCCTCCTTTGGCCTCTGAGTAAATCATGAAACACTGTTGTTTGTTATAAGTAAAGAAGACTACATATAAATTTCAGAGCTGAACTACTATTCTTAGTGGTAACTTTGGAATCTCATATACTGCTAATTGCTAATCCATTAGCAAGGATGGCAAACAAAAATGATAGTGGAAAGGTGGTTTGAAGGACCAAATCAAGCTAATCTTCACATGTGATTTTCCATTCCTTGTTAAAAGCAAAACAAAACAAATAAACAAAAGACTTGAGTAATTTGATAATCAAAGTAAGTGATCTATTTGTTTCACTAGAAAAAGATATCAAGTCTTCACAAAATCCAGCCTGAGTTTATCATATTTCGTTCTATCTCATTACACAGCCAAAATTATAACAACTAGTGAGTTTATGATCTATTCCATAAAGAATTATGAATCCCTTGGCAATTTTAATAACTGGTTGACAAAAAGGAAAATAAGCAAGGAAAGAGGAAAGAGATATTTTAATGAACTTTCAAAATATGGAAAGAGTAAGAAAATATGTTCTTACCATGCCTTATATTTTTCCAGTTATAAAGCTTTACAAATTTTTATCTTCAATAGTCTGAAAATTGGGTTGTTTAGATAAGTGGAGCTGAAGTTTTTACGGAATTACTCCTTTGTTTTTTGGGGTTTTTTAAGCAACTTTACATGTAAAGGAAAATTTTGAAAAAGAACTACTGACTGGATTTCTTAAAAGAAGAAATGTTTACCTCACTCACAATGGAAGCCCAATAAGCATAAGTACAGTTTGAGCAGTTATTTACATCTGAGTAATAAATATTCTCAAATGAAATGATTCTTAAGATTTGTTTTACTCTAGCACTTAATGCAAATTCTAGCACTTAACTTTAGATCATACTTCAGCATACACCTCTACTGTAATTGCAAGCACCTGCAAGAAATAAAATACAATATTTGTTTCAAATATTATCAAATTTATATTTTTTGCTAGGAATATAACTCTATAATATCTCATAATAATTTGAAATAAGGAAGTAGAGAAGTGACTTGTTCAATGTTGCTTAAATATCAATATTTTTCATTAAAATTGAGAAAGTAATATTCAACCATCCCATCTATTCAGATTAAAAATATATATATATAAGATCCAGTGGTTCCTCCTTTGGCCTCTGAGTAAATCATGAAACACTGTTGTTTGTTATAAGTAAAGAAGACTACATATAAATTTCAGAGCTGAACTACTATTCTTAGTGGTAACTTTGGAATCTCATATACTGCTAATTGCTAATCCATTAGCAAGGATGGCAAACAAAAATGATAGTGGAAAGGTGGTTTGAAGGACCAAATCAAGCTAATCTTCACATGTGATTTTCCATTCCTTGTTAAAAGCAAAACAAAACAAATAAACAAAAGACTTGAGTAATTTGATAATCAAAGTAAGTGATCTATTTGTTTCACTAGAAAAAGATATCAAGTCTTCACAAAATCCAGCCTGAGTTTATCATATTTCGTTCTATCTCATTACACAGCCAAAATTATAACAACTAGTGAGTTTATGATCTATTCCATAAAGAATTATGAATCCCTTGGCAATTTTAATAACTGGTTGACAAAAAGGAAAATAAGCAAGGAAAGAGGAAAGAGATATTTTAATGAACTTTCAAAATATGGAAAGTATATTATTTTTTATTTTAATGTTCATCATTCATTATCAATGTAATTAATGCCCTCTTCTACCTTCTACCTCTTCTACCTCATCTCCATTATCAGTTTGGGGTTGACTCACTTCTGTTATGTTCTATTCTAATTCCTCGCACTTGTCTAAATAAACTCAACTCTGGAGAAATATTGTTTATCCGTGTTTAATTGATAAGAAAAAAAAAAATTATTTTCCCTCTTCTGTAGGGAAGACAACCTGACTTTCACCCAAATGAGGCACAATGTGGGTAAAACAAAGATCACCAAATTCCTGAAAAAGTTGCATCACTATGTTTATAAACTACTAGTATTGATATAGCTGTACAATGATTCAATAAAGAGCAAAGTTAGGAATACATTTTTGTAACAAAGGCAGTAAGTTAATTTCCAGAGCTCCCCATAGATGCATACAGCTTGATTCCACGGTGTAAATACCATCTCATTTATCTTTCATGGCAACACTGCAAAATAGAGATTACCAACTTCATTTACAGTTGGGAAACTAATCTGAAAAGTTAAGAATTACTATACTGGTCTTCCTTGGTGGTCCAGTGGGTAGAGTCCACCTTGCACTGCAAGGGCCACTGGTTCGATCCGTGACCCAGGAAGATCCCACATGCAGCTGAGCGGCTGGACCAGTGTGTCCAATTATGAGCCAGCACTCTGGAGTCCATGTGCCCAGAGCTGGTGCTGTGCTACAGGAGAAGCTTCTGCAGTGGGAGGCCCTGACAGGCCAAAGAACAAAGATGGATGAAAATAAATAAATGAAAAACCAATAAAAGTGGCCAAAAGAAAAAAAAAAAGAAGTATTATACTTAAGCCACTGAAGTATAATAGTATTCCAGTTTTGGAGGAAGAAAAAGCAGGGGAAGGAGAAAAACTAATAATTTTGGTTTTGATATATGACATAAGACTCAGGTCTTTTATTGTCTTTTTATTATGGTATATTGGGTTCCTTTTGATTCTGTTAGGAAATAATTAAAAGTTTTGTACTTTATTGTCTCAGTCAATATTCAGTACTTCTAAAGAAAATATGTATTCACATTTAAAGAGCATTTTGACACTATAAGGTAAACTTTTATTAACTAAATTGTATAGGTATTTGATTATGATATATAAGGAAATAAATTTATATGAATCTGGACTTGGTGTCATTCCATGAAGAAAAGAAAATTAGATATAAGCCCTTTTCTCTAAATACTAAAATAGATGTTCCAAATGCTAAATAACCAGTCATTTATTTTTCACATCAAAAGTTTTGTTGTTTGAACTTTAGAGTCCTTATTTTGTGTAAATAACATTTAAAATAGCATTTAATTATGATAAAAAAGAACAGAAGAGTGTATCAGTTGGTATGATATTTAGTATCTTTCTTCCACATTTAGGCTTTTGACTCTTTAGAAAAAGTTATTTTATTCACAAAAAAATTATAGCCATTGACCTTTTAGAAGGCATTTTACATAAAAATAGGATTTGTTTAAATTCTCAAATATTGGGCTTCCCTGGTGGTCCAGTGGGTAAGGACACTGCCTTGCAGTGCAAGGGGCACCGGTTCAATCCCTGGCCTGGGAAGATCCCACGTGCTGCGGAGTGGCTGGAACGATGTGTCCGATTACCGAGCCGGAGCTCTGGAGTGCATGCGCCCAAAGCCAGTGCTCTGACGATAGAGGCTATCGCGATGGGAGGCCCACACGGGCCAAAGAACAAAGATGGATTAAAGTGGACAAATGAAAGACGAATAGAAGTGGCCCGCCTACTCCCTTCCCTCCTCACCGCCACTCCCAAATAAATAAATAAATAAATCTTAAAAAAAAAAAATTCTCAGATATTTGTCCCATGTCCAAGCATTGTGAACATTTCAAACATAAACATATCTTCAATTACAGGGGATTTTTAAATGGCTGTACAAAGATTTTAAATATTTTGATTTTCATATAAACTAAAACCAGGTTACTGAATGCTCTTGCTAAGAAACTATGTTATTCATAAGACTCAGGTCTTTTATTGTCTTTTTATTATGGTATATTGGGTTCCTTTTGATTCTGTTAGGAAATAATTAAAAGTTTTGTACTTTATTGTCTCAGTCAATATTCAGTACTTCTAAAGAAAATATGTATTCACATTTAAAGAGCATTTTGACACTATAAGGTAAACTTTTATTAACTAAATTGTATAGGTATTTGATTATGATATATAAGGAAATAAATTTATATGAATCTGGACTTGGTGTCATTCCATGAAGAAAAGAAAATTAGATATAAGCCCTTTTCTCTAAATACTAAAATAGATGTTCCAAATGCTAAATAACCAGTCATTTATTTTTCACATCAAAAGTTTTGTTGTTTACGAACTTTAGAGTCCTTATTTTGTGTAAATAACATTTAAAATAGCATTTAATTATGATAAAAAAGAACAGAAGAGTGTATCATTTGGTATGATATTTAGTATCTTTCTTCCACATTTAGGCTTTTGACTCTTTAGAAAAAGTTATTTTATTCACAAAAAAATTATAGCCATTGACCTTTTAGAAGGCATTTTACATAAAAATAGGATTTGTTTAAATTCTCAAATATTGGGCTTCCCTGGTGGTCCAGTGGGTAAGGACACTGCCTTGCAGTGCAAGGGGCACCGGTTCAATCCCTGGCCTGGGAAGATCCCACGTGCTGCGGAGTGGCTGGAACGATGTGTCCGATTACCGAGCCGGAGCTCTGGAGTGCATGCGCCCAAAGCCAGTGCTCTGCGACGATAGAGGCTATCGCGATGGGAGGCCCACACGGGCCAAAGAACAAAGATGGATTAAAGTGGACAAATGAAAGACGAATAGAAGTGGCCCGCCTACTCCCTTCCCTCCTCACCGCCACTCCCAAATAAATAAATAAATAAATCTTAAAAAAAAAAAATTCTCAGATATTTGTCCCATGTCCAAGCATTGTGAACATTTCAAACATAAACATATCTTCAATTACAGGGGATTTTTAAATGGCTGTACAAAGATTTTAAATATTTTGATTTTCATATAAACTAAAACCAGGTTACTGAATGCGCTCCATTGCTAAGAATATGAAGACACTTTTACATGTACGTTATAATGTAGTACCACATAAATGTCCCTCTCCAAATAAATACCTTATGAAGTTATAATTAATTTCAAAAATTTCTAACTAAAAAGTATATATTAAAAATTGTCAGTTCTTATTTTCACAATAGTTGAAATAACTTTAATGTTTTTAATGTAATGACTATTGCTCAGCATCCTAAAAGCTTAAAAAGTGAGAGAACTACAAAAATATTAAATACTTATAGACTTAAATAAACTATCTTCAACTTTATTACATCTACTTATATTAGGAATATAAATATATGATTTTTAAGCTTGTAATTTAAGAATTTCTATGGTTCACTAACACTTAATTTAATATAACACACTTTTACAAAACAATCAAGATTTCAAGGTTCTGTAATACATAAACCCTTTTTGGTTCATCATTCAATATTATTTCTGGCAGAAACATCCCCGTCCCCTGACACTTATATACAATTTGCAAACTGATAGAAAACAGATTTTCAGTCATATTTCTAATTTGCAAAGCAATTAATAAACTATCTTACAATAGTTTCAATAAATCATTTTCAATGATCAGGCACTGTGGGATGAAAATATATAGGACGAGTGTAAAATCTATATAGAAGGCCAATTACAAAGTTCTTCTAATGCATTAATAAATATTATAAACATTTTAATCAGAAATAATACTCTGCTATATAATAGACTTACTGAACACTGGGGGTAGGAAGGAGTGGGTGAGAGGTATGGAAAGAGTAACATGGAAATCTACACTACTTTTACGACGGTAAAAGAGACCATTGTGACAATGCTGTAAGACTAAAAGAATGTACATGGGGGCTTTGCAACACACTGGAGAGGTGGGTTGCGGAGGGAGATGAGAGGAAAGTTCAGGTGGGAGGGGTCAGTAGTGTACCTATGACTGATACGGGTTTATGTATAGCAGTAAACAACCAAACTCTGTAAAAGTAAAATAAAAATAAATTAAAAAAGAAATAATTCTCTGATATATAATTATATATATAAATGAGATGCATTCAATGAGATTTTTGCTATGGCTAGAGGAGCCAAGAAAAAAATACTATTTCTATATTTTCTCAGAAACTAAAGCAAATATATGTAATACAATGTAATTTGACATAATATTATATACAAACTCATGTTTGTTGCACTTTATGTTATATACATTTTGTACATGTATATTGTTTGCATTTTCATATAATATATAAAATTTTTATTAAAATCTTTGCATAGTGAGGGAAGCTGATAATAAATAATGAATAAAAGATCGCCATGCACTGTACTTGGAGAAAATGGCATCTGCAATCAAAATTATCTTTTAATTAACATAAACAGATTAAAATTTAGATTAATACAACTCATTCTGTGTTTTACAGGAAATATTGATGAAGCAGAACGAGAATGGAAAGCAGGATTCCATCGCTGGAACAATTACATGATGGACTGGAAAAATCAATTTAATGATTACACTAGCAAGAAAGAAAGCTGTGCAGGTCTCTAATTAATAGATTTACCCTTTATAGAACTTTCCTTCTTCTGTAGATCAAGGCAAAAATATCAGTTGCTCTCTTACACTCCTGGTAAGAAAGCTATTATATAGCTAAAACAAAAATATCATTTTTTTGATGAAAAATTATAAAAGGAAAAAAACTATCTTACAATAGTTTCAATAAATCATTTTCAATGATCAGGCACTGTGGGATGAAAATATATAGGACGAGTGTAAAATCTATATAGAAGGCCAATTACAAAGTTCTTCTAATGCATTAATAAATATTATAAACATTTTAATCAGAAATAATACTCTGCTATATAATAGACTTACTGAACACTGGGGGTAGGAAGGAGTGGGTGAGAGGTATGGAAAGAGTAACATGGAAATCTACACTACTTTTACGACGGTAAAAGAGACCATTGTGACAATGCTGTAAGACTAAAAGAATGTACATGGGGGCTTTGCAACACACTGGAGAGGTGGGTTGCGGAGGGAGATGAGAGGAAAGTTCAGGTGGGAGGGGTCAGTAGTGTACCTATGACTGATACGGGTTTATGTATAGCAGTAAACAACCAAACTCTGTAAAAGTAAAATAAAAAAAAATTAAAAAAGAAATAATTCTCTGATATATAATTATATATATAAATGAGATGCATTCAATGAGATTTTTGCTATGGCTAGAGGAGCCAAGAAAAAAATACTATTTCTATATTTTCTCAGAAACTAAAGCAAATATATGTAATACAATGTAATTTGACATAATATTATATACAAACTCATGTTTGTTGCACTTTATGTTATATACATTTTGTACATGTATATTGTTTGCATTTTCATATAATATATAAAATTTTTATTAAAATCTTTGCATAGTGAGGGAAGCTGATAATAAATAATGAATAAAAGATCGCCATGCACTGTACTTGGAGAAAATGGCATCTGCAATCAAAATTATCTTTTAATTAACATAAACAGATTAAAATTTAGATTAATACAACTCATTCTGTGTTTTACAGGAAATATTGATGAAGCAGAACGAGAATGGAAAGCAGGATTCCATCGCTGGAACAATTACATGATGGACTGGAAAAATCAATTTAATGATTACACTAGCAAGAAAGAAAGCTGTGCAGGTCTCTAATTAATAGATTTACCCTTTATAGAACTTTCCTTCTTCTGTAGATCAAGGCAAAAATATCAGTTGCTCTCTTACACTCCTGGTAAGAAAGCTATTATATAGCTAAAACAAAAATGCCAGAAGGATAAAATCGATTCCTCACATCTTTCACTTAGTATTGTACCTAGCATTTCAAAACCCAAATGGCTAGAACAAGTTTAATTAACTTTCACATTATACATTTGACAATTAATTATATGCATATTAAAAAAATTTGCAGCTTCAAACTCTCTCTTTCTTGAATAACTTTAAGAATTTTTTTTTCCATAAAGAGTATATGTGTTCAGTTTCCAATCTCCAATTTATTTTCATTGCCACTCGATATTTTTTAAAAATAGGTAGGATCTTGAAATATTAGATGCTATGATTTACAAGATTACTTCATTTTAATTAATGCATGCATTTAATGTTAATATGAAATATTAAAACAAACAAAGTAAGTGGCTGCTTTGCTTTTTTATATATAAAAGCAAGAGAGTTTATTTAAGACAATCTTAAAATAACCTTGGTCATTTGGAAACACCTTATGTTAGAAACAGAATGTCACTACCAAAAGACAAAATATAAAAGAATATAATTATTTATATTTTGAATTAAAAAATACATATGGGCTTCCCCCGGTGGTCCAGCGGGTAAGGACACCGCCTTGCAGTGCAAGGGGCGCCGGTTTGAGCCCTGGCCTGGGAAGATCCCACGTGCCGCGGAGCGGCTGGACTGATGTGTCCAATTACCGAGCCAGAGCTCTGGAGCGCATGCGCCCAGAGCCAGCGCTCTGCAGCGACAGAGGCCACTGCGATGGGAGGCCCACAGGAGCCAAAGAACAAAGACGGATGAACACAGAGAAACGAAAGACCAATAGAAGTGGCCCGCCTGCTCCCCTCCCTACCCAGCCCGACCCCCGCCCAAAATAAATAATAAAATTTAAAAAATATATACATATGTCTAGAATCTTTAAATTATATTCCTCATTCTTTGAACTCTTTTCTTCCTTACCTCCCCACTCCTAACTCCCCAAACATGCCTACATGTAAATTACTCTTCCTGTAATTCAAAAATTTAAAAACGTGCATGAGTAGAAGTCTGCATGAACAATTTCAGAAGTCAATGTCAGAATAACCCTTGGCTGGACCTAGAAAAATGTCAGGATTTTAGTAAAGACATTGTTCAATTCATTAAAGAAATGATTATATTTTCTTCAGACAAATTGCATTGTTTTAATCATTTTAAAAATTACAAAGATAGATTTACTAACTTGCATGTCCAAGAAACACATCCTATGAATAAATTCAGTGTCTTTCATTAAAGGGGAGAAGTCAGGGGATATTAAATCCCTGGAAAGGGCAGCAGTTTTTGTTTAGTTTTAAATGGCCATCATTTTTTTTTTTTTACAATTTTATTTATTTATACAGGCTGTGCTGGGTCTTTGTTGCTGTGCAAACTTTCCTCTAGTTGAGGCAAGTGGTGGCTACTCTTCAGTGTGCAGGTTTGTCATTTTCTTTTGTGGAGCAAGGCTCTAGGGCACATGCACTTCAAGTCTACTTTTCCTAGTAGACTCAGCCGTTGTGATGCATAGGCTTAGTTGCTCTGGAGCACGTGGGATATTCCTAGATCAGAAATCTAACTCATGTCTCTTGCAGTGGTAAAGGCGGAATCTTTACCATTGAACCACCAGGGAAGCCCAGGGCAGTATTGTTGATTATGCTGATTAAGCACTGAAAATTAGTACCTAGGATCAGTTAAAGTGAGTCTGTCAGTCTGAAGACTGCTGGTGAGAGCAAATCTCATTATTCATTGGTCATATGTATGTCTATAGTTAGATTCAATATAGGTCTGCCATCCTCACTCTGATTGCCACTCAAAGATCATGATATTTTGGGCTTCCCTGGTGGTCCAGTGGGTAAGGAGACCGCCTTGCAGGGCAAGGGGTGCCAGTTCGATCCCTGGGTTGGGAAGATCCCAAGTGCCGCAGAGCAGCTGGATTGATGTGTCCAACTACCAAGCTGGAGCTCCAGAGTGCATGCGCCCAGAGCCAGTACTCTGCAGTGAGAGAGGCCACTGTGATGGGAGGCCCACATAGGCCAAAGAACAAAGATAAATAAATGAAAGATCAATAGAAGTGACCAAACAAAAAAGATCATGATATTTTATCAACTTCAGTTGATTAAAGAGTATTGTTACACATGCCAAATTAATTCATTTCAATGGTGCTCTAATTGGATATTTTATTTTATATTTTTTCCCTCATCTTGAGATGAATAAAAAAAACCACATATGATAGCCAGTTATCCTGACATTTTATTCTAAACCACCATCTTGATTTCAGGTGTTATACCCCTAAGAAATTTAATGTTTTTCTGAATCACTTAAGGGTCTTTTTGATGTAGAACCCTCTTATGAAATAACTGGATGAGGCCTGTTCAACAGCATTAAGGACCCTTTAAAAGTCCTCTTGATGAGAGTAGTAATGAAGAAAATATAACTGATGTTTGTAGAATACTTGTAACTTTCTTAATATAACAAGTCCCAGTCATAAGAAAAAATACCATGGTCCACTTTGTCCTACCTTGGATAATTCAATGTGCAGGTTTGTCATTTTCTTGTGGAGCAAGGCTCTAGGGCACTCATGTCTTTTTGCAGTGGATGCATAGGCTTAGTTGCTCTGGAGCACGTGGGATATTCCTAGATCAGAAATCTAACTCATGTCTCTTGCAGTGGTAAAGGCGGAATCTTTACCATTGAACCACCAGGGAAGCCCAGGGCAGTATTGTTGATTATGCTGATTAAGCACTGAAAATTAGTACCTAGGATCAGTTAAAGTGAGTCTGTCAGTCTGAAGACTGCTGGTGAGAGCAAATCTCATTATTCATTGGTCATATGTATGTCTATAGTTAGATTCAATATAGGTCTGCCATCCTCACTCTGATTGCCACTCAAAGATCATGATATTTTGGGCTTCCCTGGTGGTCCAGTGGGTAAGGAGACCGCCTTGCAGGGCAAGGGGTGCCAGTTCGATCCCTGGGTTGGGAAGATCCCAAGTGCCGCAGAGCAGCTGGATTGATGTGTCCAACTACCAAGCTGGAGCTCCAGAGTGCATGCGCCCAGAGCCAGTACTCTGCAGTGAGAGAGGCCACTGTGATGGGAGGCCCACATAGGCCAAAGAACAAAGATAAATAAATGAAAGATCAATAGAAGTGACCAAACAAAAAAGATCATGATATTTTATCAACTTCAGTTGATTAAAGAGTATTGTTATACATGCCAAATTAATTCATTTCAATGGTGCTCTAATTGGATATTTTATTTTATATTTTTTCCCTCATCTTGAGATGAATAAAAAAAACCACATATGATAGCCAGTTATCCTGACATTTTATTCTAAACCACCATCTTGATTTCAGGTGTTATACCCCTAAGAAATTTAATGTTTTTCTGAATCACTTAAGGGTCTTTTTGATGTAGAACCCTCTTATGAAATAACTGGATGAGGCCTGTTCAACAGCATTAAGGACCCTTTAAAAGTCCTCTTGATGAGAGTAGTAATGAAGAAAATATAACTGATGTTTGTAGAATACTTGTAACTTTCTTAATATAACAAGTCCCAGTCATAAGAAAAAATACCATGGTCCACTTTGTCCTACCTTGGATAATCAATTGCTTTGTTCATGAATTTTACCTAGAATACCACTTGACTTATTCTGAAGCTTTATTCATAAGTTTAGTTTGTCTTGTTCTATGTTATCTCTGATCCAAAATCTCATTAGAGTCCTTTTCAACCTTGACTACAGATTAGAATCTTTAGAAGTAGAATCCAAGCATCAGTATTTTTAACTTTCCCAGGTGATTCTGATTTCAGATATGCTTGGGGGTATATTCATATATTTTAATACTCATAAGCAGATAACTATAAAATTTGTAGTATAACATGAGAAAGAAATATACTTGTTATTGATATCTGAGGACCTGATTGTTTTTGTCTAAACAAAGAACTGTTACAGACATTACTGAATGTATAAAATAAGTTTAGCATGTACAGTTTGTTTCAGTGATTTTCATAACAGAAAGTTATCCTTTCAGGATATAATTTGTACCATAAATGTATGCTCTAGGAGGTATGTTTGAAAAATAAGAAAGAGTACATGAAATACATACAATATTTTAACAACTCAGTGCACTTCAGTCACTCAGTTGTGTCTGACTCTTTGCAACCCCATGGACTGCAGCATGCTAGACTTCCCTGTTCTCCACCATCTCCCAGAGCTTGCTCAAACTTGTGTCCATTGACTCAGTGATGCCATCCAACCATCTCATCCTCTGTCATCCTTTTCTCCTTTTGCCTTCTATTTTTCTAATGAGTCATTTCTTCACACAGATGGCCAAGAGAAACAGACATCAGCTTCAGCATCAGTCCTTCCAATGAATATTCAGGGTTGATTTTTTTTAGGATTGACTGCCTTGATCTCCTTGCAGTCCAAGGGAAACACAAGAGTCTTCCTGAACACCTCAGTTCTTCAGCACTTAGCGTTCAATTTTATTCTAAACCACCATCTTGATTTCAGGTGTTATACCCCTAAGAAATTTAATGTTTTTCTGAATCACTTAAGGGTCTTTTTGATGTAGAACCCTCTTATGAAATAACTGGATGAGGCCTGTTCAACAGCATTAAGGACCCTTTAAAAGTCCTCTTGATGAGAGTAGTAATGAAGAAAATATAACTGATGTTTGTAGAATACTTGTAACTTTCTTAATATAACAAGTCCCAGTCATAAGAAAAAATACCATGGTCCACTTTGTCCTACCTTGGATAATCAATTGCTTTGTTCATGAATTTTACCTAGAATACCACTTGACTTATTCTGAAGCTTTATTCATAAGTTTAGTTTGTCTTGTTCTATGTTATCTCTGATCCAAAATCTCATTAGAGTCCTTTTCAACCTTGACTACAGATTAGAATCTTTAGAAGTAGAATCCAAGCATCAGTATTTTTAACTTTCCCAGGTGATTCTGATTTCAGATATGCTTGGGGGTATATTCATATATTTTAATACTCATAAGCAGATAACTATAAAATTTGTAGTATAACATGAGAAAGAAATATACTTGTTATTGATATCTGAGGACCTGATTGTTTTTGTCTAAACAAAGAACTGTTACAGACATTACTGAATGTATAAAATAAGTTTAGCATGTACAGTTTGTTTCAGTGATTTTCATAACAGAAAGTTATCCTTTCAGGATATAATTTGTACCATAAATGTATGCTCTAGGAGGTATGTTTGAAAAATAAGAAAGAGTACATGAAATACATACAATATTTTAACAACTCAGTGCACTTCAGTCACTCAGTTGTGTCTGACCCTTTGCAACCCCATGGACTGCAGCATGCTAGACTTCCCTGTTCTCCACCATCTCCCAGAGCTTGCTCAAACTTGTGTCCATTGACTCAGTGATGCCATCCAACCATCTCATCCTCTGTCATCCTTTTCTCCTTTTGCCTTCTATTTTTCTAATGAGTCATTTCTTCACACAGATGGCCAAGAGAAACAGACATCAGCTTCAGCATCAGTCCTTCCAATGAATATTCAGGGTTGATTTTTTTTAGGATTGACTGCCTTGATCTCCTTGCAGTCCAAGGGAAACACAAGAGTCTTCCTGAACACCTCAGTTCTTCAGCACTTAGCGTTCGTTATGGTCCAACTCTGACATCCATACGTGACTACTGGAAAAATCATAGTTTTGAATAGATGAACATTTGTTGGCAAAGTGATGTCTCTGCTTTTTAATATGCTGTCTAGGTTTGTCACCTTCAGCAAGTGTGTTTGAATTTCATGGCTGCAGTCACCATCCTCAGTTATTTTGCAGCCCAAGAAAATGAAGTCTGTCATTGTTTCCATTGTTTCCCTACTATTTGCCATGAAGTGATGGGACCAGTTTTTTCACTCTCCTCTTTTATCTTCATCAAGAGATTTTTTTTGTTCCTCTCCACTTGCTTCTATAGGGGTGGTGTCATCTGCATACCTGAGGTTATTGATATTTCTCCCAGCAATCTGGATTCCAGTGTGTGCTTCCTCCAGTCAGGCATATCTCATGATGTACTCTGCATATAAATAAAATAAGCAGGGTGACAATATACAGCCTTGATGTACTCCTTTTTCAATTTGGAAGCAGTCCGTTGTTTCATATCCATTTCTAACTGTTGCTTCCTGTCCTGCATATAGGTTTCGTAGGAGGCAGGTAAGATGGTCTAGTTTTCTCATCTCTTTCAGAATTTCCCAGTCTTTTGTGACACACACAGTCAAGGCATTAGCATAGTCAATGAAGGAGAAGTACATGTTTTTCTGGAATTCCCTTGCTCTTTTTTATGTTCCAATGGATGTTGGCAATTTGATCCTCTCCCTTTTCTAAATCCAGTTTGCACATCTGAAGTTCTCAGTTCAAGTCTTGTTGAAGCCTAGCTTGGAGGATTTTAAGCATTACTTTGCTAGTGTGTGAAATGAGTGCAATAGTGCTGTAGTATTAACGTTCTTTGGCATTGCCTTTCTTCGGTATTGGAATGATAACTGACCTTTTACAGTCCCAAGGCCAGCGTTGAGTTTTCCATATTTGCTGACATATTGAATGTAGCATTTTAACAGCATCATCTTTTAATATTTGAAATAGCTCAGTTGGAATTCCATCCTTCCTACTAGCTTTGCTCAGTAATGTTCCTAGGGCCCACTTAACTTCGCACTCTAAGATGTCTGGCTCTAGGTGAGTGACCACACCATCGTGGTCATCCAGGTTATTAAGATCTTTTCTGTATTGTTCTGTGTATTCTTTCCACCTCTTCTTAATATCTTCACCTTCTGTTAGGTCCTTATCATTTCTGTCCTTTATTGTGCCTGTCTTTGAATGAAATGTTCCCTTGGTATCTCTAATTTTCTTGTAGAGATCTCTAGTCTTTCTCAGTCTGTTGTTTTTCTCAATTTCTTTGCCTTGTTCACTTAAGTCTTTGTTATCTCTCCTTGCTATTCTTTGGTATATCTTTCCTTTGCTCATTTGCCTTTTGAATCTCTTCTTTCTTCAGCTATTTGTAAGACCTTCTCAGACAACTATTTTATCTTTTTGCATTTCTTTTTTGGGGGGAACAGTTTTGATCACTGTCTCCTGTACAATGTTACAAACCTCCATCCATAGCTCTTCAGGCATTCTGTCTATCAGATCTAATCCCCTGAATCTGTATTTGTCACTTTCACTATATAATCATAAGGGATTTGATTTAGGTCATAACTGAATGGACTAGTAGCTTTCCCTATTTTCTTCAATTTTCAATTTTTCAATAAGAAGTTCATGATTTGAGCCATAGTCTGCTCCAGGTCTTATTTTTGCTGACTGTATAGAGCCTCTTCGTCTTTGGCTGTGAAGAATATAATCAATCTGATTTCTTATGACCATATGGTGATGTTCATGTGTAGAGTCATCTCTTATGTTGTTGGAAGAGGGTGTTTTCTATGACCAGTGTGTTCTCTTGGAAAACTCTGTTAAACTTTGCCCTGATTCATTTTGTACTACAATTTCATACTTGCCTGTTACTCTGGGGAATAACTTTGGGGAATCTAAAGGCAGGAAATTTTAAAGTTCGAAGAGGCGTGTTTGAAGATATTAGTATTAGGAATTTATATTTAACTGGAATTCAGAGAAAGGCTCCATTCTGTGGAGAGGAAGGCAGAATAGCAATAAGTCCTAGAATATACTTGTGGGACTTCCCTAGTGGCTCAGCTGGTAAAGAATCTGCCTGCAGTGCAGGAAACTCAGGTTTGATCCTGGGTCAGGAAGATCCCTGGAGCAAGGAATGACAGAACCTTCCTAGTCTCCTGGTAAGAAGTGGCACTCTAAGTGACCACACCATCGTTCAGTTTTTCCTGTTTTTCGGTATTCTTTCCACCTCTTCTTAATATCTTCACCTTCTGTTAGGTCCTTATCATTTCTGTCCTTTATTGTGCCTGTCTTTGAATGAAATGTTCCCTTGGTATCTCTAATTTTCTTGTAGAGATCTCTAGTCTTTCTCAGTCTGTTGTTTTTCTCAATTTCTTTGCCTTGTTCACTTAAGTCTTTGTTATCTCTCCTTGCTATTCTTTGGTATATCTTTCCTTTGCTCATTTGCCTTTTGAATCTCTTCTTTCTTCAGCTATTTGTAAGACCTTCTCAGACAACTATTTTATCTTTTTGCATTTCTTTTTTGGGGGGAACAGTTTTGATCACTGTCTCCTGTACAATGTTACAAACCTCCATCCATAGCTCTTCAGGCATTCTGTCTATCAGATCTAATCCCCTGAATCTGTATTTGTCACTTTCACTATATAATCATAAGGGATTTGATTTAGGTCATAACTGAATGGACTAGTAGCTTTCCCTATTTTCTTCAATTTTCAATTTTTCAATAAGAAGTTCATGATTTGAGCCATAGTCTGCTCCAGGTCTTATTTTTGCTGACTGTATAGAGCCTCTTCGTCTTTGGCTGTGAAGAATATAATCAATCTGATTTCTTATGACCATATGGTGATGTTCATGTGTAGAGTCATCTCTTATGTTGTTGGAAGAGGGTGTTTTCTATGACCAGTGTGTTCTCTTGGAAAACTCTGTTAAACTTTGCCCTGATTCATTTTGTACTACAATTTCATACTTGCCTGTTACTCTGGGGAATAACTTTGGGGAATCTAAAGGCAGGAAATTTTAAAGTTCGAAGAGGCGTGTTTGAAGATATTAGTATTAGGAATTTATATTTAACTGGAATTCAGAGAAAGGCTCCATTCTGTGGAGAGGAAGGCAGAATAGCAATAAGTCCTAGAATATACTTGTGGGACTTCCCTAGTGGCTCAGCTGGTAAAGAATCTGCCTGCAGTGCAGGAAACTCAGGTTTGATCCCTGGGTCAGGAAGATCCCCTGGAGCAAGGAATGACAGCCCACTCCATTATTTTCTGCCCAGAGAATTCCATAGACAGAGTAGTTTGGGGGCTTACAGTTCATCAGGCTATAAGAAGTTGCACATGACAGAGGAACTAGGTGTTTTTTTTTTCTCTTTGGTAACTGATGTTCTTAAGAAAGATCATGTTTTGGTTTGAGCTAATCCAAATTTTGCCTGGGCTTCCCTTCTGGCTCAGATGTTAAAGAATCTTCCTGTAATTCAGGAGACACAGATTCAATTCCTGGGTTGAGAAGATCCCCTGAAGAAGGGAATGGCAACCCACTCAAGTATTCTTGCCTGGAGAATTCCAAGGACAGAGGAGCCTGTCAGTCTACAGTCCATGGAGTTACAAAGAGTTGGATATAACTGAGCAACTAACACACACACACACACACACACACAGAATTTGCTCACTTGGCAATAAGTAGTAATAGTAATTCAGATTCAAGATAAAGAATCAGACTTTTAATTTCTGTTTTCCACTGCACTTTTCATTTTTAAAAGTATTGACTGTCAAGTGAACTTTCAAAAATATGGACAAGTAATCATTTTTGCAAGGCTCATAAAGAAATTTTTTTAGAACTAATTACTTAATGATTGTTAAACTAGGTAGGTGAGTACCAAGAATTGGTTTTCTCCTCAGAAGCATCTGAAGAAGTCTTTTGCTTGAGACAATTACTATATTACCTTGTTTTTCTGAAGTGAGACCTTCCATTCTGTTTTAATTTTTTTTTTTTTTATTTCCTTCAATGATTCAGGGAGTAAAGGCAGTGTGAAATGGGGATTTATCAAAGAATAATAAAACACAAATATATATTTAACAGTGCTATACATTCTAAAATCCTTAAAATGAAAATATCAAGAGAATGATTTAAATAAAGGGAAAGAGAATGATCTCTCAATATACATATTATTTATCTATCATCTATTATCTAGCTATCATTTGCTGGAACAGAGAAAGGCTCCATTCTGTGGAGAGGAAGGCAGAATAGCAATAAGTCCTAGAATATACTGGTGGGACTTCCTAGTGCTCAGCTGGTAAAGAATCTGCCTGCAGTGCAGGAAACTCAGGTTTGATCTGGGTCAGGAAGATCCCTGGAGCAAGGAATGACAGCCCACTCCATTATTTTCTGCCCAGAGAATTCCATAGACAGAGTATTTTGGGGGGCTTACAGTTCATCAGGCTATAAGAAGTTGCACATGACAGAGGAACTAGGTGTTTTTTTTTTCTCTTTGGTAACTGATGTTCTTAAGAAAGATCATGTTTTGGTTTGAGCTAATCCAAATTTTGCCTGGGCTTCCCTTCTGGCTCAGATGTTAAAGAATCTTCCTGTAATTCAGGAGACACAGATTCAATTCCTGGGTTGAGAAGATCCCCTGAAGAAGGGAATGGCAACCCACTCAAGTATTCTTGCCTGGAGAATTCCAAGGACAGAGGAGCCTGTCAGTCTACAGTCCATGGAGTTACAAAGAGTTGGATATAACTGAGCAACTAACACACACACACACACACACACACAGAATTTGCTCACTTGGCAATAAGTAGTAATAGTAATTCAGATTCAAGATAAAGAATCAGACTTTTAATTTCTGTTTTCCACTGCACTTTTCATTTTTAAAAGTATTGACTGTCAAGTGAACTTTCAAAAATATGGACAAGTAATCATTTTTGCAAGGCTCATAAAGAAATTTTTTTAGAACTAATTACTTAATGATTGTTAAACTAGGTAGGTGAGTACCAAGAATTGGTTTTCTCCTCAGAAGCATCTGAAGAAGTCTTTTGCTTGAGACAATTACTATATTACCTTGTTTTTCTGAAGTGAGACCTTCCATTCTGTTTTAATTGTTTTTTTTTTATTTCCTTCAATGATTCAGGGAGTAAAGGCAGTGTGAAATGGGGATTTATCAAAGAATAATAAAACACAAATATATATTTAACAGTGCTATACATTCTAAAATCCTTAAAATGAAAATATCAAGAGAATGATTTAAATAAAGAGAAAGAGAATGATCTCTCAATATACATATTATTTATCTATCATCTATTATCTAGCTATCATTTATCTCCCGATTTTATACAAAAGGAGGGACACAGGCCAGAAGAATATTACTAATATACCTAATACAACTTGAAATATAAATTCAAAGTCATTGCTTTGACCAAGATAGCCTTATTGTTCCCCTCATCTTGACTAAGCTTTAGATAGAGTTCTTTCTGACTGTGGACCTCTGACCTCCAGTATTTTAGAGAATTTGCTTCAGAAATCTTATTGTTGTAAAGAACTTTCTCTGTCCCTTTGAAATGTATATAAATCTCTCCAGAAAATGTCTTTTTCAAGGATCTGGGGACTATTACTTTGCAATTAAACATTAAAAGAGACTGTGCCTCTATCTCTCAATCTGCATGGAAAGATAGTAGCATAACTTCTTTGGGAGCCAATTACCAATCACCAATGGCTTAATCCCAGAACAAAACATTGCAAACTCAAGAATAACTCTATGTGTTGAACATTTACCACTGGTCAGTCCTTCCCCACAGTCTGCCAGTATTTTTTCTCTAGCTTACCGCAACACTTAAAAACCTTCACATGTTTTATTTTACAGGTATTGAGTTCAGTTTCTCTCCCCAGTTGCAATTGTTGTGGTTGTTGTGTCACTCAGTGGTGTCTGACTTTTTGCAACACCATGGACTGTAGCCCGTCAGGCTTCCTTGTCCTTCACTATCTCCCCGAGCTTGTTCAAACTTATGTCCAGAGTTTGAGCATGGCATCCAACCATCTCATCCTCTGTAGTCCCCTTCTCCTCTTGCCCTCAATCATTTTCAGCAATAGGGCCTATTTTCTTCCAATGAGTCTGCTCTTCAAATCAGGTGGCCAAAGAATTGGAACTTTCTGCTTTAGTCCTTCCAATGAATATTCAGGCTTGATTTCCTTTAGGACTGACTGGTTTGACCTCTTTATTGTCAAAGGGACTCTCAAGAGTCCTCTAGCACCACAATAGGAAAGCATCAATTCTTTGGTACTCAGTCTTCTTTATGGTCCAACTCTCACATCTGTATATGACTACTGGAAAAACCATAGCTTTCACTACATGGACCTTTGTCATCAAAGTGATGTCTCTGCTTTTTAATATGCTATTCAGGTTCATCATAGCTTTTCTTCCATGAACAAGCATCTTAAAATTTCATGGTCTGCAGTGATTTTGGAGCCTAAGAAAACAAAATCTGTTACTGTTTTCTTCTTTTCCAATATTTGCCATGAAATGATGGGAGTGGATGCCGTGATTTTAGTTTTTTGAATGTTGCCTTTTAGCCCAGCTTTTTCACTCTTCTCTTTCACCTTCATCAAGAAGCTCTTTAGTTCCTGTTTGCTTTCTGCCATTAAGGTGGTGTCATCTGCATATCTGCATATTGACATTTCTCCTGGCAATCTTGATTCCCCAAGTGCAATAGCCTTGAATAAAGTCTTTATTGACTGTTTAAGCTTTGTTCACTGCAATATTTGTGTTCACAGCCTAAACCAATATTCAATACTTAAAGTGCCTAACGCACATTCACATTTATATTAATATTCTACTATCATGTTAGAAAATTCAAGTATTTTCTTACAGAAGACATTCTTCAGAAAGAGTGATTTCTAATGAAGAGGAGTAAAATTAGAAGTGGCAATATTTTCCCTAATGAAGAAGAACTCCCAGTGGTGGTTTTCTTTTGTGCAATTGTTGTGGTTGTTGTGTCACTCAGTGGTGTCTGACTTTTTGCAACACCATGGACTGTAGCCCGTCAGGCTTCCTTGTCCTTCACTATCTCCCCGAGCTTGTTCAAACTTATGTCCAGAGTTTGAGCATGGCATCCAACCATCTCATCCTCTGTAGTCCCCTTCTCCTCTTGCCCTCAATCATTTTCAGCAATAGGGCCTATTTTCTTCCAATGAGTCTGCTCTTCAAATCAGGTGGCCAAAGAATTGGAACTTTCTGCTTTAGTCCTTCCAATGAATATTCAGGCTTGATTTCCTTTAGGACTGACTGGTTTGACCTCTTTATTGTCAAAGGGACTCTCAAGAGTCCTCTAGCACCACAATAGGAAAGCATCAATTCTTTGGTACTCAGTCTTCTTTATGGTCCAACTCTCACATCTGTATATGACTACTGGAAAAACCATAGCTTTCACTACATGGACCTTTGTCATCAAAGTGATGTCTCTGCTTTTTAATATGCTATTCAGGTTCATCATAGCTTTTCTTCCATGAACAAGCATCTTAAAATTTCATGGTCTGCAGTGATTTTGGAGCCTAAGAAAACAAAATCTGTTACTGTTTTCTTCTTTTCCAATATTTGCCATGAAATGATGGGAGTGGATGCCGTGATTTTAGTTTTTTGAATGTTGCCTTTTAGCCCAGCTTTTTCACTCTTCTCTTTCACCTTCATCAAGAAGCTCTTTAGTTCCTGTTTGCTTTCTGCCATTAAGGTGGTGTCATCTGCATATCTGCATATTGACATTTCTCCTGGCAATCTTGATTCCCCAAGTGCAATAGCCTTGAATAAAGTCTTTATTGACTGTTTAAGCTTTGTTCACTGCAATATTTGTGTTCACAGCCTAAACCAATATTCAATACTTAAAGTGCCTAACGCACATTCACATTTATATTAATATTCTACTATCATGTTAGAAAATTCAAGTATTTTCTTACAGAAGACATTCTTCAGAAAGAGTGATTTCCTAATGAAGAGGGGAGTAAAATTAGAAGTTGGCAATATTTTCCCAGAAAAAAATTATAATGAAGAATAATTTAAACTTCAGGAATCATACTTGCAAGGACCACTTTTAAGGCATTCTCTGTAATTTTATTTTTGTTAAAGACCATTTCCAGAAAGACAGGAGTTTCAAGAGGAAATTGTTGTGTTTCACTGCATCAATGGAAATAAGTCTTTAGTCTATAGCCTCAGGCACAAAACAACATTTTTAGTCCCAGATGACTCTACCTCCTCCCACTGCCTTTAAAGACGTTCCACTGATTTTCTTTAGTTGAAATGTGCTATCATTGTTTTACAACATTGTAATATGCTAATTTTGAAGTTACTATCTTTGTGCAAGGTAATAAATGAGTAAAAAAAACCTCAAATGCTAACATCTGCTATGGCATTCCAATTTTAAACCAAATGTGTGTATAATATTCTCTTTGGTAAGTGAATTAACATTTTCACATAACCATGAAAGATAAAATTTTAATAATCTCCTTTGGAATTTTCTCTTTGAAGTCATGTGCAAAATATTAAGTGAGAATAAGAACAAAACACTAGTCCTTTCTTTTAAGATTTTTTAAGCTTTCAAAGAAAGACAGAGAGTGAAAACCATTTCCTTCCTCTCAGCTCACCTGGTGATACAGTCAGTTCTGAGAGGTAGCAATTTACTTAAAGTAGATTGTAAAAAATACCTTAATTCTGAATGGGAGTGGATGCCGTGATTTTAGTTTTTTGAATGTTGCCTTTTAGCCCAGCTTTTTCACTCTTCTCTTTCACCTTCATCAAGAAGCTCTTTAGTTCCTGTTTGCTTTCTGCCATTAAGGTGGTGTCATCTGCATATCTGCATATTGACATTTCTCCTGGCAATCTTGATTCCCCAAGTGCAATAGCCTTGAATAAAGTCTTTATTGACTGTTTAAGCTTTGTTCACTGCAATATTTGTGTTCACAGCCTAAACCAATATTCAATACTTAAAGTGCCTAACGCACATTCACATTTATATTAATATTCTACTATCATGTTAGAAAATTCAAGTATTTTCTTACAGAAGACATTCTTCAGAAAGAGTGATTTCCTAATGAAGAGGGGAGTAAAATTAGAAGTTGGCAATATTTTCCCAGAAAAAAATTATAATGAAGAATAATTTAAACTTCAGGAATCATACTTGCAAGGACCACTTTTAAGGCATTCTCTGTAATTTTATTTTTGTTAAAGACCATTTCCAGAAAGACAGGAGTTTCAAGAGGAAATTGTTGTGTTTCACTGCATCAATGGAAATAAGTCTTTAGTCTATAGCCTCAGGCACAAAACAACATTTTTAGTCCCAGATGACTCTACCTCCTCCCACTGCCTTTAAAGACGTTCCACTGATTTTCTTTAGTTGAAATGTGCTATCATTGTTTTACAACATTGTAATATGCTAATTTTGAAGTTACTATCTTTGTGCAAGGTAATAAATGAGTAAAAAAAACCTCAAATGCTAACATCTGCTATGGCATTCCAATTTTAAACCAAATGTGTGTATAATATTCTCTTTGGTAAGTGAATTAACATTTTCACATAACCATGAAAGATAAAATTTTAATAATCTCCTTTGGAATTTTCTCTTTGAAGTCATGTGCAAAATATTAAGTGAGAATAAGAACAAAACACTAGTCCTTTCTTTTAAGATTTTTTAAGCTTTCAAAGAAAGACAGAGAGTGAAAACCATTTCCTTCCTCTCAGCTCACCTGGTGATACAGTCAGTTCTGAGAGGTAGCAATTTACTTAAAGTAGATTGAAGTCCACAAAAAATACCTTAAATTCCAGAGCACCTATGGTTCCTGATCACTGGTTAACAATGCTGTATAGAATTCCACCTTTTATTGTATATTTTTCAACGCATGAAAAACACTAACTTTTTCTAGGATGTCTTTCAATTATCTTTTCCACCTCTCTTTGACTGTTACTGTCCTTTGAAAGCACAAACATTCAACTAATTATATGCTAATGTCATAGTGAAAATATATGATTTATCATCATATTACATCTTCACCTCAAGGCATGTCAGCTTCTGTAAAGTGAGTCTATCTTGAATCCAATCTAAAGAAATAGAGTAGTGAAATGTTTGAGGACAGTGTTCCAGTGAAGTTCATGTAGAGCAAACGAATGAAAAGGCCCTGGGGAGATCTCCTCACTTCCTCACTTGGTGTGTTCAGGGAACAGGTAAGAGGCCTAAACTGCTGAGGAAATAGGTGAGAGTGATAGGAAAAATTTCCTTTCTGTGTTTGCCCATCCTCTCAGGTTTGTCTTCTATAACTAATCCATTATTTTTATTACCACAATTATTCTTATTAAATAATTTTTGTATCTCATATAATTTTTCTTATTTCAAGTATTCTCTCTTCATAATTCATTGCTATAATTTTATGTCTAAAATATTCCTTTAATCTTTCAAAAATAAATTCTTATATGTTTACAAATATTCTAAAAGTTCCTTTATTTCTGTACTAGCAGAATTTAAAATGTGGGATATCCTTAGCTATAGCTACTCCCTTCAAATGACTCTATAGGTATAACATAGTATTATGTGTTATCAATGTTGATATGAATTTTGACAGAAATAGATGGTGATTCCTGGTCTAATCATTCAAATACAGTCAAAGGTAAAGGAGACATTGTATTCAATATAATTTTCATTTGTCAGTGAGGAAAGCCAATATCTGATAGGGGTAGGCTCAAAGAGGGAATTCTAGCAGAGGGCTCTGTCATTTCTTAAAGTTAACATGCATGTAAAAAGTGAAAAAAAAATCCTTTCTTTTAAGATTTTTAAGCTTTCAAAGAAAGACAGAGTGAAAACCATTTCCTTCCTCTCAGCTCACCTGGTGATACAGTCAGTTCTGAGAGGTAGCAATTTACTTAAAGTAGATTGAAGTCCACAAAAAATACCTTAAATTCCAGAGCACCTATGGTTCCTGATCACTGGTTAACAATGCTGTATAGAATTCCACCTTTTATTGTATATTTTTCAACGCATGAAAAACACTAACTTTTTCTAGGATGTCTTTCAATTATCTTTTCCACCTCTCTTTGACTGTTACTATCCTTTGAAAGCACAAACATTCAACTAATTATATGCTAATGTCATAGTGAAAATATATGATTTATCATCATATTACATCTTCACCTCAAGGCATGTCAGCTTCTGTAAAGTGAGTCTATCTTGAATCCAATCTAAAGAAATAGAGTAGTGAAATGTTTGAGGACAGTGTTCCAGTGAAGTTCATGTAGAGCAAACGAATGAAAAGGCCCTGGGGAGATCTCCTCACTTCCTCACTTGGTGTGTTCAGGAACAGGTAAGAGGCCTAAACTGCTGAGGAAATAGGTGAGAGTGATAGGAAAAATTTCCTTTCTGTGTTTGCCCATCCTCTCAGGTTTGTCTTCTATAACTAATCCATTATTTTTATTACCACAATTATTCTTATTAAATAATTTTTGTATCTCATATAATTTTTCTTATTTCAAGTATTCTCTCTTCATAATTCATTGCTATAATTTTATGTCTAAAATATTCCTTTAATCTTTCAAAAATAAATTCTTATATGTTTACAAATATTCTAAAAAGTTCCTTTATTTCTGTACTAGCAGAATTTAAAATGTGGGATATCCTTAGCTATAGCTACTCCCTTCAAATGACTCTATAGGTATAACATAGTATTATGTGTTATCAATGTTGATATGAATTTTGACAGAAATAGATGGTGATTCCTGGTCTAATCATTCAAATACAGTCAAAGGTAAAGGAGACATTGTATTCAATATAATTTTCATTTGTCAGTGAGGAAAGCCAATATCTGATAGGGGTAGGCTCAAAGAGGGAATTCTAGCAGAGGGCTCTGTCACAAGAGGGATATTTCTCAGCATTCTACTTCAAGATAGATGTGATAGACCTTAGCAGTCTCTTATGTTAAGTTTTCTTTTGCCTTTTTTTTTTTTTTTCATTTTTCTTGTTGTCTTCATTTCAGCTTTTTTCAGCCTTACTTGGTAATGGGATATACCAGAATTTACCTTCAGAGGTCTTTTTATTCTTTGTCTAGCTCAGTCTTCAGTATGAAAAATAAAAATTAGTCAAAATGTTAAGAGTCTAAATGCTGATGACCTGCATTTTTAAAACTTTAAAAAAATCCTAAAGGAGTAAAGGTGTATAGTTTGTCTTAGGAGCTCAGTCATGTCTTAATTTTTGTGAGTAATAGACTAGGTTGCTAGGCTCCTCTGTCCATGGGATTCTCCAGGCAAAAATACTGGAGAGGGTAGCCACCAGGGAAGCCCATAAAAGATTATAGGTTGGAATTGTGGGTGACATCTGTGCAGAAAATTTTATGCTCAAAAAAGAAGAAGAAAAAAACCTACATCTTTAAAGTCTGTAGGTAAATCTGTGCATCAGAAATCTTTCATTAGAAACTCAAAGAGATATATCACTCAAGAACAAGTAACTCAGATATAGTGATATAGAGTGGTGATCACACTATTGGTATTCATTGTTCTGTAGAAGAGACAACTGAAAATGTATCAAATAATAGTCACAAGAACTATAAAATCATTTTTATTGGGACCAGGGCACTACAGTTTTCGTTTTGAGTAGCACTTCCACCAATAATTATGTTGTTGTTGTAATAGAAGCTCAATAACTGTCAGATATGCCTTACATAATATGCAGCAATGTTTAAAGACTGCTTTCATTTTTCACTAAGATATTTTCAAGAGTCAAGAGGCATGGTGCTGCTACCCTGAGTTGGAATAAATAACTCAGGGCTCAGGCATAGTAAATTTACCAAATGCATCTTCCTTTTATTGCTTTAAAGTAGCACTCAAGATGAATAGCACTAAGCTAAAATTATAGATGCCATAATTAAATATCAAAATGTGTTTTAAATATAATAAGAATATTTTTCAATAATGAGCTAAGAAAATAATGACCTAATTAGGGAAAAAAAGTTTCATGGAGCACATAAAAATGTGACCAAAATATATTGATATTAAATAAAAAAGAAAATTTAAATAATTCTATAATCAATAGTTCAAAGCAGAGATTAAAGAATTCAGGGTATGATAGGTAACAACACATGAGTCAGCAAAGGACAAGACAGAAGGAAGAAAAAATAAAATCTCAGGTATGACCCCATGGACTGTAGCCCGCCAGCCTCCTCTGTCCATTGATGATGTAACTCAGGTAAAAGTATGCAAAATAATTCTATCCAACATGTGAATACTTTCAATTTTTTGTCTGTAAATTGAAAGAGACACTATTTCTCAGGATGGAAAAAATATTAGAATAGTACAATATCCTACAACTTCTCCAAGACTTTTAAAAAACTTTTTGTTAGAAGGATTAGAAAACAACATAAATGTCCACTAATAGAGAGGTGTTAAAGCTAATTTGGTTTATGCAGAAGATGGAATTTTGTGTATCTGTTGGACAAAGTGACTAATTCCTCATAAGATGATTTAGAAAGATTGCCAAGATTTTTTTTTTTAACTGAAAGAAAACAATGTGAGTAATATTAAGGATGTGTTATGATTTCTATTTAAAAGCAGTATGTTTAGTATCTATGCTTAAATGCATGTAGGTGCTCTCCGAAAACACATTTTAAAAGTATAGCAGTGGATGCTTCTGGGGAAGGATCTAGGTGGGTGTGATATAAATGTCTGACTAAAAGCTAACTGCTCATGTTCTCTTTGAGGACCTTTTATATTCTGTAGCATTAGCATATCTTACCTATTCAAAACAAATAATAACATGTAATTGTAAAAAGGCAGCCAAATATATTTAATTATTTGCAAGGAAAAATTATACAATAACAACAATAAGAACCGAATACCCATACTATTTGTTTTAACAGGCACTGTTGTGCAGTGTAATAGATGATGCTAAATGATTCCATCCAACATGTAAGTAGTTTCAACCACTTAGCATTTGCCCCTATAATGAAAATTTCATTTGGCAAGGATTTTTACAAGTACTCCAGATGAATAGCACTAAGCTAAAATTATAGATGCCATAATTAAATATCAAAATGTGTTTTAAATATAATAAGAATATTTTTCAATAATGAGCTAAGAAAATAATGACCTAATTAGGGAAAAAAAGTTTCATGGAGCACATAAAAATGTGACCAAAATATATTGATATTAAATAAAAAAGAAAATTTAAATAATTCTATAATCAATAGTTCAAAGCAGAGATTAAAGAATTCAGGGTATGATAGGTAACAACACATGAGTCAGCAAAGGACAAGACAGAAGGAAGAAAAAATAAAATCTCAGGTATGACCCCATGGACTGTAGCCCGCCAGCCTCCTCTGTCCATTGATGATGTAACTCAGGTAAAAGTATGCAAAATAATTCTATCCAACATGTGAATACTTTCAATTTTTTGTCTGTAAATTGAAAGAGACACTATTTCTCAGGATGGAAAAAATATTAGAATAGTACAATATCCTACAACTTCTCCAAGACTTTTAAAAAACTTTTTGTTAGAAGGATTAGAAAACAACATAAATGTCCACTAATAGAGAGGTGTTAAAGCTAATTTGGTTTATGCAGAAGATGGAATTTTGTGTATCTGTTGGACAAAGTGACTAATTCCTCATTTAGAAAGATTGCCAAGATTTTTTTTTTTTAACTGAAAGAAAACAATGTGAGTAATATTAAGGATGTGTTATGATTTCTATTTAAAAGCAGTATGTTTAGTATCTATGCTTAAATGCATGTAGGTGCTCTCCGAAAACACATTTTAAAAGTATAGCAGTGGATGCTTCTGGGGAAGGATCTAGGTGGGTGTGATATAAATGTCTGACTAAAAGCTAACTGCTCATGTTCTCTTTGAGGACCTTTTATATTCTGTAGCATTAGCATATCTTACCTATTCAAAACAAATAATAACATGTAATTGTAAAAAGGCAGCCAAATATATTTAATTATTTGCAAGGAAAAATTATACAATAACAACAATAAGAACCGAATACCCATACTATTTGTTTTAACAGGCACTGTTGTGCAGTGTAATAGATGATGCTAAATGATTCCATCCAACATGTAAATAGTTTCAACCACTTAGACTGGTATTTTGCTGCCAATTCATCCTGGAAGATCCATGAAGGCAGTGCTATTCAAAATTATACATTTGGCAAAGAGATTTTTAACAAAGTACTCCAATGTCTATGGATAACTGGGAACACCTGCCCTTAACATTTCTAGGCCAAAATGGCTCTTCCATGCTCTGCCATGAGGAACTCTGTGATCTCAACCAAGGCACTGATTCTTTTACAGGAAAAAAAAGCCAATAGAACTCCTTAAGAGAAAATACTATTTATAGTTCTTAATTCTCACAATGAACTGTTAAAATGAACTTACAGCTCACTGCAATCGATATCAGAATGTATCTATTAATGCTTCCTGGGTTTTGGAAAAAATAAAACAGCTATGAGGACTTGCCCCCAAAAGAGGCCATTTTACTCTCTTATGAGATAATGGAAAAGAAGCCCCCAAATTTGAATATGAATCATACCCATGCAGAGTTTCTTTGGATCTTCATGTTACCCATACATACTCCCTTTGTGTCCTTTTCTATTGATGATTGAAGGTTAATAAAAAGCAAAAAGTCATAATATATTGGCCAGGCCTGTTATTTGTCATATATCAGGTCTGTTTTCTGATCAAAATAAAGACATTTTTTCTTAGATTATTTACCATACTGGTTTCTGTAGTTTCTGAATAAAGCATGACTTTTACGCATAAAATACTATAGTTGACATTTTTTTGCTACACAACAAAACTTTATCAAATAAAGCAGTGTACTATTTACTTTCTGTTGCAAGTTCCTTACTTACATTTCCAACTACTCAGATGGTCTTCTTCAAGGAAAATGGTGATAGCACATGCCTGGAGGATGGTCACAAATGGTCCCCAAGTTCGTGATCTAAATCTGAAATAAAAGTAACGGGAATGAGAACATCACACAGATAACTTAGGAAGAGCATTTTGTATTAGTGTAAAGTCATAATCTCATGTCCAGGGAGGTTTTTTTGTTAGTTTGTTTGTTTGTTTTTTGTCATATATCAAGGCCAAAATAAGCTTAGTACATTTGAGGAAAATATTAGAGTTTAGAAAGAATAGTTCGAGCCACAGGAGATGAAGATAAATGATAGAAGGTCTTGTAAGAGCACTTTGACTTTACATTCAGACACTTTCCTAATGCAGTATTACCCATCCTATAAGCCCCAAGCATACATCAGTTTCTTTATGTGTTTTTCGTGACCCTCATCAGGCACAACTGTCTCACCCCCAGAAGGTATCACACTGACATTTCCATCAACTCTACCATGAGTTCTTCAAGGGTGAATCTATCTCTAATTCATACTAGGATTCCTGGAAACTTGCCCAGTGCATAAATTCTCACACCAGCCAAAATTTCATACACACTTACTGCTGAAAAATAGCTCACAAGTACTATTTTAGACCCATTCACATATCTAAAGAGCCATCACTCTCTCTAGATACTTCAAGTACATATGACCAACGTATGTTCAGAACATCAAAAAGTTTAATTTAAAAACTAATAGCAGGGCTTCCCCGGTGATCTAGTGGGTAAAGAGTCCGTCTTGCAGTTCAGGGGACTCCATTTGGATCTCTGGCACAGGAAGATCCCATATGCGGTGGAGCAGCTGGACCAGTGTGTCCAATTACCAGCCAGCGCTCTGGAGCGCATGCACGCAGAGCCGCTGCTCTGCAACCACAGAGCCCACTGCAATGGGAGGTCCACACAGGCCAAAGAATCAAGATGGATGAAAATAAATAAATGAAGGATGAATAAAGAAAACTGAAATTCAAAAAAAAAAAAAAAAAAAAAAAAAACAACAACTAATAGCAAACAAGATTTTTTAAAGAAAGCCTCATTTTGCACAGTTCCATTGCAAATGCGTTCCATTCTGTACTAAGAAGAGAAAACATTTGCTTCAAGTTTCTTAGTTTCCACTCCCTCATTGGTAGTAAACACTGCATGAGGGAACACATTATTTCCATATTAAATTTGTGCATTTGTAACTAAACCAAAATGGTTTCCTTGCAAGTCGTAGATTTGGGTCTGAATCTGACAGTGATTCAAGGACTGAGAGGTGGCAAAAGCAGTGGGTGTGCCTTCACTATGGGACCCAGTGAAGAAAAACACAAGCACCAGCTGAATGAGTATGTGCTCTCCCTCTGCTTCTTTTTACAAATGTAGGGATACTGCCAAAAGTCTGTAGACTGCTGGCACACTACAGAGCAATCTAAACACCTGTGTTACAAGACTCAGCAATTGTGTGATTGTCATTACCAATCCATCTGTGAGGATGTTTATTTGCCACATGTCATTTGATTCATGTAAGGTGAATTGGAAGGAAATTCCATTAGATAGGTAGAATGCAAAATTAATAGATCATACATTATTTTTGATTGAAAAAATATAACAAATATTGATGGAAAGTAAGAATTATACAAA
Organism: Tragulus kanchil; assembly: GCA_022376925.1. Lineage (NCBI taxonomy): Eukaryota > Metazoa > Chordata > Mammalia > Artiodactyla > Tragulidae > Tragulus > Tragulus kanchil. The sequence goes on from JAIOJX010000028.1 coordinate 128,175,992, forward strand.
TGGTTGAAAAAATTTGTAAAGGTTATATCATGGCAAATGGAAAAAACTTTAATTTGAAAGGAAAAAATAAATAATATTGTATCATTTGAGGAGCAAAGCTTTTACTGTCTTTGGTGATGCATTACACACCTCACATCACACACACCTGGTGGCACAGATAGCAAAGAATCTGCCTGCAATGCAGCAGACTTGTGTTTGATCCCTGGGTCAGGAAGATCCCCTGGAGAAGGGAATGGCTACCCACTCCAGTATTCTTGCCTGGAGAATCCCATGAACATAGGTACCCGGCTGGCCCCAATCCATGGGATCACAAAAAGAGTTAGACATGACTGAGAGGCTAACACAGAACACAAATGAGGACTTCCCTGGTGGCTCCATGGCAAAGAAACAGCCTGGCAATGCAGGAGATGGGGTTTCCATCCCTGGATCAGGAAGATCTCCTGGAGGAGGAGATGGCAACACACTCCAGTATTCTTGCCTGGGAAATCCCATGAGCAGCCTGTCAGGCCATAGTCCATGGGGTCTCAAAAGAGTGGGGCATGTGCATATGAATGATCTGGGAACATACATATCGGTGAACAACAAAACTCTGTAAAATCTTTAAAATAAAGAATTAAAAATTTAAAAACCCCCATGAGGGAACACATTATTTCCATATTAAATTTGTGCATTTGTAACTAAACCAAAATGGTTTCCTTGCAAGTCGTAGATTTGGGTCTGAATCTGACAGTGATTCAAGGACTGAGAGGTGGCAAAAGCAGTGGGTGTGCCTTCACTATGGGACCCAGTGAAGAAAAACACAAGCACCAGCTGAATGAGTATGTGCTCTCCCTCTGCTTCTTTTTACAAATGTAGGGATACTGCCAAAAGTCTGTAGACTGCTGGCACACTACAGAGCAATCTAAACACCTGTGTTACAAGACTCAGCAATTGTGTGATTGTCATTACCAATCCATCTGTGAGGATGTTTATTTGCCACATGTCATTTGATTCATGTAAGGTGAATTGGAAGGAAATTCCATTAGATAGGTAGAATGCAAAATTAATAGATCATACATTATTTTTGATTGAAAAAATATAACAAATATTGATGGAAAGTAAGAATTATACAAATGGTTGAAAAAATTTGTAAAGGTTATATCATGGCAAATGGAAAAAACTTTAATTTGAAAGGAAAAAATAAATAATATTGTATCATTTGAGGAGCAAAGCTTTTACTGTCTTTGGTGATGCATTACACACCTCACATCACACACACCTGGTGGCACAGATAGCAAAGAATCTGCCTGCAATGCAGCAGACTTGTGTTTGATCCCTGGGTCAGGAAGATCCCCTGGAGAAGGGAATGGCTACCCACTCCAGTATTCTTGCCTGGAGAATCCCATGAACATAGGTACCCGGCTGGCCCCAATCCATGGGATCACAAAAAGAGTTAGACATGACTGAGAGGCTAACACAGAACACAAATGAGGACTTCCCTGGTGGCTCCATGGCAAAGAAACAGCCTGGCAATGCAGGAGATGGGGTTTCCATCCCTGGATCAGGAAGATCTCCTGGAGGAGGAGATGGCAACACACTCCAGTATTCTTGCCTGGGAAATCCCATGAGCAGCCTGTCAGGCCATAGTCCATGGGGTCTCAAAAGAGTGGGGCATGTGCATATGAATGATCTGGGAACATACATATCGGTGAACAACAAAACTCTGTAAAATCTTTAAAATAAAGAATTAAAAATTTAAAAAAAAAAAAGGAGTGGGGCATGAATTAGTGATTAAACAGCAACACACAAATGAAATCCTGGATTTATAGTCCAGTACAGAGATAAAAGAATGATGTCTTACCAAAGAATCTAAAATATTTAGTGAGGTCTATTATCTTAGATGCTTAAGTAAAAATTCTCAAGGTCTGAGACTCAAAAAATGTAGACTTTGTGATATCAGAACTTGTCTAAGCTGAATTTGGACTGCATTATCAAAATAGGCTTAATAAAAATGTCAACAATGTAAAAAATATTTATGGAAAAATACTGAAACCTCTTCAAGTATAGACATTTTTTTCACATATTATAGTCTGTGAATAGTCAAATAATGTGCAAATTTAAAGTTATATACTAATAGCAATTCCCACAAGTAAGTGATGTCTACTGAATGAAATGATATAAGCATCTTATTTTGCTTCTCCTGATACTGTTAAAAGAAAAAAAGAAGCTGTTAAGATTTTAGAACTGGGGTTCAGAGTAGTTACCTGTCTTAACCATTCAGCAAAAATGCTCTGTTACTGTTCTATAAAGTAAGTTTTGCTTCATTTATATTATTTTGTGGCACAGTTCATAGTGGTGCCTTTTAGACAGTACTTGATAAACATCTCAGTCCCTAAGCTATTGAGACAGTACAATCCAATGATACTGTATTATAACATACATGTAGAAAGCTGCACTAGCCGAGAAAATCAGTAGAACATTAAATACCCATGAAATAGGTCAATGAGAAATCTGGGGGATAAAAAAAAAAATTTGTCATGATAAGGTTCAGGTGGGAAATGATAAATTCAAATTTTAAGAAGCAAGGTTTCCGGCCAGATCTATTCGATAACAAAGATAATCCATGTTTCCCAGATATTTATTTTTGTTGCTCCAACTTTTAAAAGGGCATTTATTAAAGCAAATTGTAAAAGAGCATGCACCGAATATCTCTGAGCAGTAAGGATACAGATAATTTACATTTTCAGATTTTGCTCCTTTTGTGTTTACAAATGCATAGGTATTCATTATGGAATTAAAAACTTGTTTAGGATGACACATAATCAGTGAGAAAGGTACACAATGAACTTAGAAGTTCCAAAGGAAACGAGTTTAAAGCAATGTAAAAATGTTATCTAAAGTATGCTTGGAATAGAGACTCTTCTAGACTTTCAAATGCATAAAAATACTAATTGAGAATGCATTTTTTATGTGAGGAAGTGCTGATTCATTTGTTTTTTATTTTTTCCCAATATCTCACTGGGATAATTTTCAAACATGCAAAAAAGTTGAAAGAATTTTTTCTGTAAAAATGCATATATGTATTATGTCAGTGCTGCAATTAAGCTTTTACTATGTTTACTTTATCACATATCTATTTGTCTATATTCATCTACACTTCCCTCTAAGCATTGATTCATGTATATTATTTTGCATTTTAAACAAAGTTACAGACACAATTCCCACAAATACCAACACAATACACAAGTAAGTGATGTCTACTGAATGAAATGATATAAGCATCTTATTTTGCTTCTCCTGATACTGTTAAAAGAAAAAAAGAAGCTGTTAAGATTTTAGAACTGGGGTTCAGAGTAGTTACCTGTCTTAACCATTCAGCAAAAATGCTCTGTTACTGTTCTATAAAGTAAGTTTTGCTTCATTTATATTATTTTGTGGCACAGTTCATAGTGGTGCCTTTTAGACAGTACTTGATAAACATCTCAGTCCCTAAGCTATTGAGACAGTACAATCCAATGATACTGTATTATAACATACATGTAGAAAGCTGCACTAGCCGAGAAAATCAGTAGAACATTAAATACCCATGAAATAGGTCAATGAGAAATCTGGGGGATAAAAAAAAAAATTTGTCATGATAAGGTTCAGGTGGGAAATGATAAATTCAAATTTTAAGAAGCAAGGTTTCCGGCCAGATCTATTCGATAACAAAGATAATCCATGTTTCCCAGATATTTATTTTTGTTGCTCCAACTTTTAAAAGGGCATTTATTAAAGCAAATTGTAAAAGAGCATGCACCGAATATCTCTGAGCAGTAAGGATACAGATAATTTACATTTTCAGATTTTGCTCCTTTTGTGTTTACAAATGCATAGGTATTCATTATGGAATTAAAAACTTGTTTAGGATGACACATAATCAGTGAGAAAGGTACACAATGAACTTAGAAGTTCCAAAGGAAACGAGTTTAAAGCAATGTAAAAATGTTATCTAAAGTATGCTTGGAATAGAGACTCTTCTAGACTTTCAAATGCATAAAAATACTAATTGAGAATGCATTTTTTATGTGAGGAAGTGCTGATTCATTTGTTTTTTATTTTTTCCCAATATCTCACTGGGATAATTTTCAAACATGCAAAAAAGTTGAAAGAATTTTTTCTGTAAAAATGCATATATGTATTATGTCAGTGCTGCAATTAAGCTTTTACTATGTTTACTTTATCACATATCTATTTGTCTATATTCATCTACACTTCCCTCTAAGCATTGATTCATGTATATTATTTTTGATGCATTTCAAACAAAGTTACAGACACAATATAGCCCCACAAATAACCTCAACATGCACATTATTAATCAGAGTTCAATATTTATTTCTGGTGCTTTTTGCTATTGCTGTTGAGGTATATGTTTATATACATTTGAATTCATAAACCCTTAGTATTCTTTCAATGAATTTTGACAAGTACATCCAGATATTAATTTTAAAAGGGTGTGGACTATTATTAAGTTCTTTTTACTACTGTTATTTTCTCAAAATCTTTCCAGATTGGTGAGGTTGAGGGCAATAAATGGAAATCAAACATTATTTTTATGGATGAGGGAAGTTTTTAGACAAATGATATTTTGTCAGCTTGGCTCTACTACTATATTTTCTGGTTTGACTAGTGAGCACTTGTCAGACTAGTACACTGAGACCTCTTCCTCTGGACACAGTAGCAGGACCCACTGTGGTTAGACTAGGAGAAGTACTTACTGACACCAAATGCCACCAAACAGACCCTCAGTTAGGCGTCCACACATTTAATCTTTATCATGGCATCTGTCTACCACTGGGATTCTAAACTTGAAGCTAATAGTAGCCATGTTCAGCTATGAAAGGAGGTTGTTTAGCAGCAAGACTGAATAAGAAAACAGCCCAAGTGACCACTGAAGAGAAAACCCTAATGACAGTCATTTGTTTGTTCCAGCTATTTTTCTGACATTTGGACCCATGAGGTCCTTGTGACTCGTAAGTCACCTTTATATTCTATTGTGCTAACAAAATTTTCATTTTGCTTAAATAATTTCCAAAGAGTTTGTTTCCAGCTTATTTTTATTCTGACATTTGTGAAAAACCATGAGTCCATTTTTATGTGAGGAAGTGCTGATTCATTTGTTTTTTATTTTTTCCCAATATCTCACTGGGATAATTTTCAAACATGCAAAAAAGTTGAAAGAATTTTTTCTGTAAAAATGCATATATGTATTATGTCAGTGCTGCAATTAAGCTTTTACTATGTTTACTTTATCACATATCTATTTGTCTATATTCATCTACACTTCCCTCTAAGCATTGATTCATGTATATTATTTTGATGCATTTCAAACAAAGTTACAGACACAATATAGCCCCACAAATAACCTCAACATGCACATTATTAATCAGAGTTCAATATTTATTTCTGGTGCTTTTTGCTATTGCTGTTGAGGTATATGTTTATATACATTTGAATTCATAAACCCTTAGTATTCTTTCAATGAATTTTGACAAGTACATCCAGATATTAATTTTAAAAGGGTGTGGACTATTATTAAGTTCTTTTTACTACTGTTATTTTCTCAAAATCTTTCCAGATTGGTGAGGTTGAGGGCAATAAATGGAAATCAAACATTATTTTTATGGATGAGGGAAGTTTTAGACAAATGATATTTTGTCAGCTTGGCTCTACTACTATATTTTCTGGTTTGACTAGTGAGCACTTGTCAGACTAGTACACTGAGACCTCTTCCTCTGGACACAGTAGCAGGACCCACTGTGGTTAGACTAGGAGAAGTACTTACTGACACCAAATGCCACCAAACAGACCCTCAGTTAGGCGTCCACACATTTAATCTTTATCATGGCATCCGTCTACCACTGGGATTCTAAACTTGAAGCTAATAGTAGCCATGTTCAGCTATGAAAGGAGGTTGTTTAGCAGCAAGACTGAATAAGAAAACAGCCCAAGTGACCACTGAAGAGAAAACCCTAATGACAGTCATTTGTTTGTTCCAGCTATTTTTCTGACATTTGGACCCATGAGGTCCTTGTGACTCGTAAGTCACCTTTATATTCTATTGTGCTAACAAAATTTTCATTTTGCTTAAATAATTTCCAAAGAGTTTGTTATTAACCTGTAAGACTTATAATTATCATATTAACTATAGGTAGGCAATTTTGATCAGAAATTCCTTTACATCACATTGCACAGTTAAATGACAATTTATTAAACGTGGAATTCAACATTTTTTAACTATAATCTTACATGTAATTAATACTGAATTTACTGCCTCCTTAATAATGCTATAGAATGATGTCTTCCTTTTGTTTTTTTTGTTTTTTTTTTTTTAAACCTTTTTTTTACTTTTAACTTTTACAGAGTTTTGTTGTTCACAGACATGCATGTTCTCAGATTAGTCACATGTATATCCCCCCCTTCCCTCCCCTCCCGACCATCACACAGCACCCCTGAAGGATCCCCTTTTCTCACAGAGCAATGACTAGAGCTATTTTCTTCACTTATGATAGTACAGGCCTTCATGCTACTTCCCTTACGCCTCTCAACCACTGTTCCTTCCCCACAATGTCCATATGTCCACTGTCCATGTCTGTCTTTCTGTCGCTTCACTGCATGTGCCATCATCACCATCCTACTAGATTCCATATATATGTGTTAATATACTGTATTTGTCCTTCTCTTTCTGACTGACTTCACTTTTTAGGATACGTTCTAGATCCAGCCACCTCATGAGGGTTGATTCTTCTGCATTTCTCTTTACAACTGTGTAGTATTCCATTGTATATATGTACCAAGCTTTTGGATCCATTCGTTCGTCGATGGGCATCTAGGTTCCTTCCAAGTTCTAGCTATTGTATAGAGAGCTGCAATGAACATTGGGGTACAGGTGCTTCTTTCAGTTTTGATTTCATCAGGGTATAAACCTAAGAGTGGGATTGCTGGGTCATATGGTGCTTCTATTTTTAGTTTTTTAAGAAATCTCCAGACTGTCTTCCATAGAGACTGTATCAATTTACACTCCCACCAGCAATGCAGGAGGGTTCCCTTTTCTCCGCACCCTCTCCAGCATTTATTGTCTGTCGATTTGTGGATGATGGCCATTCTGACGGGTGTGAACTTGAAGCTAATAGTAGCCATGTTCAGCTATGAAAGGAGGTTGTTTAGCAGCAAGACTGAATAAGAAAACAGCCCAAGTGACCACTGAAGAGAAAACCCTAATGACAGTCATTTGTTTGTTCCAGCTATTTTTCTGACATTTGGACCCATGAGGTCCTTGTGACTCGTAAGTCACCTTTATATTCTATTGTGCTAACAAAATTTTCATTTTGCTTAAATAATTTCCAAAGAGTTTGTTATTAACCTGTAAGACTTATAATTATCATATTAACTATAGGTAGGCAATTTTGATCAGAAATTCCTTTACATCACATTGCACAGTTAAATGACAATTTATTAAACGTGGAATTCAACATTTTTTAACTATAATCTTACATGTAATTAATACTGAATTTACTGCCTCCTTAATAATGCTATAGAATGATGTCTTCCTTTTGTTTTTTTTTGTTTTTTTTTTTTTAAACCTTTATTTTACTTTTAACTTTTACAGAGTTTTGTTGTTCACAGACATGCATGTTCTCAGATTAGTCACATGTATATCCCCCCCTTCCCTCCCCTCCCGACCATCACACAGCACCCCTGAAGGATCCCCTTTTCTCACAGAGCAATGACTAGAGCTATTTTCTTCACTTATGATAGTACAGGCCTTCATGCTACTTCCCTTACGCCTCTCAACCACTGTTCCTTCCCCACAATGTCCATATGTCCACTGTCCATGTCTGTCTTTCTGTCGCTTCACTGCATGTGCCATCATCACCATCCTACTAGATTCCATATATATGTGTTAATATACTGTATTTGTCCTTCTCTTTCTGACTGACTTCACTTTTTAGGATACGTTCTAGATCCAGCCACCTCATGAGGGTTGATTCTTCTGCATTTCTCTTTACAACTGTGTAGTATTCCATTGTATATATGTACCAAGCTTTTGGATCCATTCGTTCGTCGATGGGCATCTAGGTTCCTTCCAAGTTCTAGCTATTGTATAGAGAGCTGCAATGAACATTGGGGTACAGGTGCTTCTTTCAGTTTTGATTTCATCAGGGTATAAACCTAAGAGTGGGATTGCTGGGTCATATGGTGCTTCTATTTTTAGTTTTTTAAGAAATCTCCAGACTGTCTTCCATAGAGACTGTATCAATTTACACTCCCACCAGCAATGCAGGAGGGTTCCCTTTTCTCCGCAGCCTCTCCAGCATTTATTGTCTGTCGATTTGTGGATGATGGCCATTCTGACGGGTGTGAGGTGACATCTCATTGTAGTTTTGATTTGCATTTCTCAAGGAATTCCTTCTTGTACTCTTTGAAGTAGTGGAGAGAGCAAAAGGATTAAGAAGTACTGAAGGACCAGCTCATCTTCATTTAAATTACTATCCACTTTGTCTTCTCCACCCCATTTCTACAAAACATTAATAAGGTTGTAAGTTTGCACTCTTATGTCATTGTAACTACTTGTAGCTTTTGGACACTCTAAGAGATTGACTCCAAATATGGTATTTTCTTGCTACAAGTAATGTGCACATGAAAGGCAATAACTCATCTCTGCAAGCTCTAATTCCATAATTTATTCCGAGGCCTTGCCAGCTAATGCTTCATTCACTATTAATAGAAAACTGTGCAAGTGGTGTAGGTGGAACTTTCAGTTTAGTGAGGCTGGAGTTAATTTCTTTAATTTATAAAGTATTTATAAATCTCATCTTTGCAAAGCTGCTGAAACTGTGTAGGCAGAAACCAGTTAGCTCCTTATCTCATAGCCTTCTAAATTATATCTTTTCCTGTAGCCTACATAATCACTTGACCTCTTCTCACTAAATGGGTGTGACCCCCATCTGTTACTTTGTATCTTGTGAAATAGCTAATTATTTGCATGGCTCATGACTAAGAATTGTTTGTCATTCCAATTACTCTATAGCAGGGTTTTTTGTTGTTGTTGTTGTTGTTGTTTTTTAAGAGGATGTGGTACAATTTCAGATTTGCTGTTGTTGTGTTGTTGTTGAAGTTTAGCCAGTAAATAGTGTCCCACTCTGTGACCTCAAGGACTGTAGCCCATGAAGCTCCTCTGTTCATGGGATTTCCCAGGCAAGAATACTGGAGCAGGTTGCCATGCCCTCCTCCAGGGGAAATTCCCAGTGCAGGGATCAAACCCATATCTCCTGCATTGGCAGGTGAATTCTATAGTGCTAAACCACCAAGGAATAAAATTCAAATTTCTGAGTTTTAAATAAGGCTTTTAAATTTCAACTTTAATCTTTATGAATTTACCTTAGTTATATTTGTAAACCCCTGTACTCTTAGAGCCTCCTTTATCTGATACTAGTAAAACCATATCAGCTTTATCATACTCAGTGTTTGCCTGGTATGTATTTTCTTATTTTTTTTATTTTTGTGTGTTACAATAAAACTTCATTTCTGTTTTCTAATGCTTGAATTTCATATCATTTTTCACTTGTTACATTCATTTATTTCATTTTTCATTATAATATTTTCTTCTTTCAATCCTTTTCCATTTAAAGTGGAAAACCCAGTCATAGTTTGAGGGCCATACCAAAACAAACAGTGTGCCAAATTTAGCATCATTATCCACCCTTGCTCTACAGTAAAGAATAAATTTAATCCTATCTAAAATGTTGGATTCAATATTTCAAGTTCATTTTTCTTTGCACATTTGTTATTTATTGATTATCCAAATTGGGTAGTGTACTGCAAATTGCAAAAGTGAATAGGTAACTCAAATAGGACTCTGCAATTCCAATAGGGGAAATAATACATATGAATGTGTATAAAACCCAATATTAAATGTGGTGAGTGATAAAGGAAATAGGCATTTATGGAAAATACTGGGCACTGATTTGAGGTGTTTGTTGAGAAAGAATTTGCATACTGTATAAAGCACAGGTGTTTAAAGTGTACTCCTGTGAAATCACTCTCTCAGTAGACAAAAAAGTATCTCATCACCGGGAGAAAATATAATTTGTCCCTTTACAATCAAACCCCCACAAAGATCAAACATTATTGAGATTTGCCTTAGATTAGATTAGTGTTCTGTGTTCTAGAAGAGTATGTAAATAAAATCCTACTTTATGCCCAACAATACGGATGGTTAGGTACATACAATTTAATATTTTTAGATCCTCTTGTTAAATTAATTTTCTTACCATTATGAATATTCATTATACCTGGTAATACCCTGTGTCCTGGAAATACCCCTTATCTAATTATAGTCATGTCAGCTCTGTTTTGTTCTGTTTACAGAGTATATCTTTTCTGATGTTTTTACTTTCAACCTTCTTGTGTTTAAGATTCATCTTATGTATACTGCATATGAAGTCTACCCAGGTGGCTCAAAAATGGTATCTTTTATCAAAAAAAACTTCATTTTAAAGTTTTTTTTTTTGAATTTACCTTAGTTATATTTGTAAACCCCTGTACTCTTAGAGCCTCCTTTATCTGATACTAGTAAAACCATATCAGCTTTATCATACTCAGTGTTTGCCTGGTATGTATTTTCTTATTTTTTTTATTTTTGTGTGTTACAATAAAACTTCATTTCTGTTTTCTAATGCTTGAATTTCATATCATTTTTCACTTGTTACATTCATTTATTTCTTTTTTCATTATAATATTTTCTTCTTTCAATCCTTTTCCATTTAAAGTGGAAAACCCAGTCATAGTTTGAGGGCCATACCAAAACAAACAGTGTGCCAAATTTAGCATCATTATCCACCCTTGCTCTACAGTAAAGAATAAATTTAATCCTATCTAAAATGTTGGATTCAATATTTCAAGTGCATTTTCTTTGCACATTTGTTATTTATTGATTATCCAAATTGGGTAGTGTACTGCAAATTGCAAAAGTGAATAGGTAACTCAAATAGGACTCTGCAATTCCAATAGGGGAAATAATACATATGAATGTGTATAAAACCCAATATTAAATGTGGTGAGTGATAAAGGAAATAGGCATTTATGGAAAATACTGGGCACTGATTTGAGGTGTTTGTTGAGAAAGAATTTGCATACTGTATAAAGCACAGGTGTTTAAAGTGTACTCCTGTGAAATCACTCTCTCAGTAGACAAAAAAGTATCTCATCACCGGGAGAAAATATAATTTGTCCCTTTACAATCAAACCCCCACAAAGATCAAACATTATTGAGATTTGCCTTAGATTAGATTAGTGTTCTGTGTTCTAGAAGAGTATGTAAATAAAATCCTACTTTATGCCCAACAATACGGATGGTTAGGTACATACAATTTAATATTTTTAGATCCTCTTGTTAAATTAATTTTCTTACCATTATGAATATTCATTATACCTGGTAATACCCTGTGTCCTGGAAATACCCCTTATCTAATTATAGTCATGTCAGCTCTGTTTTGTTCTGTTTACAGAGTATATCTTTTCTGATGTTTTTACTTTCAACCTTCTTGTGTTTAAGATTCATCTTATGTATACTGCATATGAAGTCTACCCAGGTGGCTCAGTGGTAAAGAATATGCCTGACAGTGCAGCAGACTCAGGAGACATGGATTTGATTCCTGGGTTGGGAAAATCCCCTGAAGGAGGAAATGAAACCCAAGTAGTACTCTTGACTAGAAAATTCCATGGAGAGAAGAGCCTGGTGGGCTATATTTGATAGAATTGTAAATAGTCAGACACAATTGAGAACACATGCACACATACTGCATATAGATAGGGTTTCGCTTATTTATCCAATTTGACAATCTCTGACTCTTAATAGGAGCACTGTTGCTGTTCAGTTATTTAGTTGTGTCTTTTTGTGACTCCATGGGCTGCAGGATGCCAGGCCTCCCTGTCCCTCACCATTTCCTGAAGCTTGCCCAAGTTCATGTCCATTGCATTGGTGATGTCATCCAGCCATCTCATCCTCTGATGCCCTATTTTCCTTCTGCCCTCAATCTTTCCCAGCATCAGGGACTTTTCCAATAGGAGCATAAAGTCCATTTACATTTAGTACAATTATTTATACTTGGGATTCAATAGTACCTTCTTGCTATTTGTCATATTTTTTTGTCATCTGTACAATGTCCACTGTTTAGCCTTCATTGCCTGTTTTTATTTTGTTTTGTTTTGTTTATTTTTCCTTAAGAAAGAATAAAATCCTTTATAATTTGCTGTTTTTCATTTCAAAGGGTCATAGAAGTATCATTTGCAAAATTCTACAAAGAAAGATACAACTGGATGGTCATGCCTCGGAATCACTGAACAACAATCCCATGCATAGTAAAGAGAGTGGTTGAGTCAGACAGACTTCCAAGGATGTGAAGGGCCTGTTGAAGTTGAAGCTCCATTCCGTTAGCCACATGATACAGACAGTGAACTCAAAAAAGACCATGATTTTAGGAAAGATGAGAAGGGGATGACAGGATGAGACGGTTGGATGGCATCACCAAGTCAATGAACATGAGCTTGAGTAAACTTTGAGAGATAGCGCAGGACAGAGATTCCTGGCATGCAATCCATTGCATTGCAAAGAGTCAGACACCACTTAGTGACTGAATAACAACAGGGAGGGCCTGGATGAACACTTTTAATTAAATATATATATATATATATATATATATATAGAGAGAGAGAGAGAGAGAGAGAGAGAGAGAGAGAGAGAGAGAAAGTGCAGCTCCTATTCCTATGAATTATCCAGCTCTTACTTGAGAAACTAGAGGTGAATAATGCCTTTGGGAAACCTTCCAAGTCCACTAGGAAGCTACTTCTGATGAAATTTATCACCCTCAGGTAGTTTCTCCAGACCTGGGAGCAGAACCTACATCCAAGGGAAGGACTGTTCTGCTGGTGCCAGTACTTTAGCAGGGTTTTCTGGCTACCAAGAACCGTCCTGGCTACCAAGAACCATCCTGGCTATCCAAGGCATAGTGAATTCATAGATGATCCACTTTCACGGAGAGCTGAATGCAAATTACTTGGGGTCAGTTGTCATTTGGTGGCTCTTTTGTAAGCAGCCCATGCTGAAGTCTCCATCTCAAAGGCAGGAAGCCAAATCGGAAAACAAAGACTGCATGCAGTCTTAACTTAATACCACTCCCAGGATGTCAGTGCTTTCAGTTTCAAAGCCTCATCTTGCCAACACTCAACATGGAGCTCCATTTTAGGAAGTGTTTTTACACTTTGGTCCTAGGCTTGAATGACTGCAGCTGTCTTTTTCGTTCTCTCTCATTACAAATTCCCCTGTTACTGATGTAGAGGGTCTAAATATAAACATCTGTTACATTTGTTACATGATTCATGAAAAGGAAGTATCATTTGCAAAATTCTACAAAGAAAGATACAACTGGATGGTCATGCCTCGGAATCACTGAACAACAATCCCATGCATAGTAAAGAGAGTGGTTGAGTCAGACAGACTTCCAAGGATGTGAAGGGCCTGTTGAAGTTGAAGCTCCATTCCGTTAGCCACATGATACAGACAGTGAACTCAAAAAAGACCATGATTTTAGGAAAGATGAGAAGGGGATGACAGGATGAGACGGTTGGATGGCATCACCAAGTCAATGAACATGAGCTTGAGTAAACTTTGAGAGATAGCGCAGGACAGAGATTCCTGGCATGCAATCCATTGCATTGCAAAGAGTCAGACACCACTTAGTGACTGAATAACAACAGGGAGGGCCTGGATGAACACTTTTAATTAAATATATATATATATATATATATATATATATATAGAGAGAGAGAGAGAGAGAGAGAGAGAGAGAGAGAGAGAGAAAGTGCAGCTCCTATTCCTATGAATTATCCAGCTCTTACTTGAGAAACTAGAGGTGAATAATGCCTTTGGGAAACCTTCCAAGTCCACTAGGAAGCTACTTCTGATGAAATTTATCACCCTCAGGTAGTTTCTCCAGACCTGGGAGCAGAACCTACATCCAAGGGAAGGACTGTTCTGCTGGTGCCAGTACTTTAGCAGGGTTTTCTGGCTACCAAGAACCGTCCTGGCTACCAAGAACCATCCTGGCTATCCAAGGCATAGTGAATTCATAGATGATCCACTTTCACGGAGAGCTGAATGCAAATTACTTGGGGTCAGTTGTCATTTGGTGGCTCTTTTGTAAGCAGCCCATGCTGAAGTCTCCATCTCAAAGGCAGGAAGCCAAATCGGAAAACAAAGACTGCATGCAGTCTTAACTTAATACCACTCCCAGGATGTCAGTGCTTTCAGTTTCAAAGCCTCATCTTGCCAACACTCAACATGGAGCTCCATTTTAGGAAGTGTTTTTACACTTTGGTCCTAGGCTTGAATGACTGCAGCTGTCTTTTTCGTTCTCTCTCATTACAAATTCCCCTGTTACTGATGTAGAGGGTCTAAATATAAACATCTGTTACATTTGTTACATGATTCATGAAAAGGAAGGGTCTAGGCACATTTGTCCTTTCTCGATCTTTCTAGAACGATAAGAAGTTTCCCCCAAGTCCATGCAAACTGTAATTGCAAGTATGGAGGTGGGGTTATAAATCCATGTGTGGGGTTATTCCTTCACTCCCTTCTTGACAATTCTTTTCTTCTCTTTTCTGGCAATGAAGGTGGAGGGAATCATGTGTTTGGGGGTTGGGGGTGGTCTCCTGGCTGAGTGAGGATATCACTGTCAGGATCCTATGAGATGACTGAACCCTGCAGAAATCCTGGTCTGGGTTGGACGTGTGAAGGGAGGATCTCAGGTTTAACCACTAAATGACCCAGTCAGGCTCATTAACTCCCTTTTCGTCCCATGGGGAAAAGGATCATTGGGACAAGAGATTTTTACAGATCTTGCATGTGTCCTCAGGCAAAGAGTTGGTGTGCCCTGTGGTTCTTAGAACTGTGAAGATCTCATGGTTATTTCCACCTGCCATAGTTTTGTCTCCAAAGAGAGAAATGGTCTTATAACTGAAAGAGGTGAATAGGCAAACTTGATAAGGAGGCCAGAGGAGAGGAGGAGGAGGAACAAACATTTTCTAGCCTACAATGTATGCCCTGATAAAGATTTACTCTGAAACTAACTTTATTGTCTTAAGGAAGCAAAGCAAACTATTTTACATTAGAATGTCTCATCTAGTCTAGATGGCCAGAGAGCATCTTCTGGCTAACCTTATGTTAATATTGTGTGTGGGGGCCTAGCAAGGCCTTTACAATCTTAAATATTCTTTTGATCTATTGTTAATATCCAACTGGAAAATACAAAATGCCTTGCCTACACTAGTTTTGGGGGGTACTTTCTCTCCCTTCCAGTGTCTATGCTGGAAGCTTTCTATCCTTTTTCTTTAATAAACTTTCTACTGCCCAATTTTACTCAGTATGATTCTCTCTTGGAAGTCAGTGCTTTCAGTTTCAAAGCCTCATCTTGCCAACACTCAACATGGAGCTCCATTTTAGGAAGTGTTTTTACACTTTGGTCCTAGGCTTGAATGACTGCAGCTGTCTTTTTCGTTCTCTCTCATTACAAATTCCCCTGTTACTGATGTAGAGGGTCTAAATATAAACATCTGTTACATTTGTTACATGATTCATGAAAAGGAAGGGTCTAGGCACATTTGTCCTTTCTCGATCTTTCTAGAACGATAAGAAGTTTCCCCCAAGTCCATGCAAACTGTAATTGCAAGTATGGAGTTGGGGGTTATAGTCCATGTGTGGGGTTATTCCTTCACTCCCTTCTTGACAATTCTTTTCTTCTCTTTTCTGGCAATGAAGGTGGAGGGAATCATGTGTTTGGGGGTTGGGGGTGGTCTCCTGGCTGAGTGAGGATATCACTGTCAGGATCCTATGAGATGACTGAACCCTGCAGAAATCCTGGTCTGGGTTGGACGT
This sequence comes from Tragulus kanchil, assembly GCA_022376925.1. NCBI lineage: Eukaryota > Metazoa > Chordata > Mammalia > Artiodactyla > Tragulidae > Tragulus > Tragulus kanchil. The sequence continues at coordinate 128,191,944 of JAIOJX010000028.1, forward strand.
GTGAAGGGAGGATCTCAGGTTTAACCACTAAATGACCCAGTCAGGCTCATTAACTCCCTTTTCGTCCCATGGGGAAAAGGATCATTGGGACAAGAGATTTTTACAGATCTTGCATGTGTCCTCAGGCAAAGAGTTGGTGTGCCCTGTGGTTCTTAGAACTGTGAAGATCTCATGGTTATTTCCACCTGCCATAGTTTTGTCTCCAAAGAGAGAAATGGTCTTATAACTGAAAGAGGTGAATAGGCAAACTTGATAAGGAGGCCAGAGGAGAGGAGGAGGAGGAACAAACATTTTCTAGCCTACAATGTATGCCCTGATAAAGATTTACTCTGAAACTAACTTTATTGTCTTAAGGAAGCAAAGCAAACTATTTTACATTAGAATGTCTCATCTAGTCTAGATGGCCAGAGAGCATCTTCTGGCTAACCTTATGTTAATATTGTGTGTGGGGGCCTAGCAAGGCCTTTACAATCTTAAATATTCTTTTGATCTATTGTTAATATCCAACTGGAAAATACAAAATGCCTTGCCTACACTAGTTTTGGGGGGTACTTTCTCTCCCTTCCAGTGTCTATGCTGGAAGCTTTCTCTATCCCTTTTTTCTTTAATAAACTTTCTACTGCATGAAGCTCTGAGTGACCAAAGCCAAGTATTTTTCATCTCAGTATGAATTCTTCTCCTTTAGAGATCAAGAATCCAACACCATTCACAGTAACCTATCTACTGTCATCTATCATAACCATGATTTTCCACACATTCCAGGAAATCTCTTGTTTTATCCATCAGAAAAGACATCAGAGCTGATCTAGCCTTCTACAGAAAATGAGAGTTCTTTATTTGCATATTTTTTCCACAGATCTGCTACACATTATTATCTTACCTTTTCCTTTTAAATAGTGTCTATAGAACTCCATGTATACTTTGGAACTGCAGCTTCTTTCAACAGAGGATACATTCACCTCTCATTTACAATTTCATTAAAAACACCTCTTTTCTTCAGAAGTTTCATTTCTGCATGCAGCTCTGACATTTGTTGATTAAATCTTGGATTAGGGCCTCAACCAGGTGATTTTGAATGATTCTGTTTGTGTAAGAGTTGCCCATCTTTGTATGTCACCAACCCATTTCATGGAAACACATAATAATATCTTTTTAGTTACATCAATTCCCAGCTTCTCCTGCACTTTATCAAAAGTCAATCCACCTACCATTCAGATTTTGACCTTCTGACTCAATTTTTGTAGAATCCCATTTATTTCTTTAGTAATTTTCTGCCAAGGGGCCAGTAGGATCAAGGAGGCAGAAAATGGGCCCTGGAGCAGTTAAGTCCCTAGTTTCCACCCCTCCCTTCTTTCCTGTTAAAATAAAGAAAATATAATACTAATTGATTGTTTTTTAATTCCATTCTGTCTCCTATATATAATTTATTATTGATTCTTTCAAATAGTTTTATAGTGGCTAATTTAGGGATTACAATAAGCTTCCTTAACTTTTCATCCACCAGAATTAATATCTTATCACTTCACATAAGACAAGAATTATTTTCAAGCCACATTTTCCTCAGTTGGGTCCACTTAATATGATGACCCTTGTGACTCTGATCTGTTGGTCCATGATTCTCTTCTGCTTTTTTCTGAAAGTTTATTTTACCATTTTTGAAGAATATTTTCACTATGTATGACATACTGGCTAAATGTCCTTCATTTTTTAAAGCATTTTAAAGAAATCATTTCATTGCTTTTTCCTTTCACTAGCTGTCTTGTTCATTGTTCTCTACTGTATACCTTGCTTGTGCTCTCTCTCTCCCTCACTTTTTTTTTTCTCTTCTCCGTGACCCCGACTCCCTTTATTTTTATTAGTTGCTTTTAAGATATTCTCTGTATATCTCATTTGTAGTAGTTTGAGCAGGCTGAGACCTAGTGTGGTTTTTACTGTATTTTTCCACCTTGGGATTTCCTTCCTTCATGACTGATGCTTTTAAAAGCTATAGCAATTTTTAATTGGGTTAATATTTTTTCTTTCCCATTTTTGCTCATACTCCTGGGACACCAATCGAACATATAGCAAGTTCCCTGAATACGAACCATTCTGTTCCTAGAGCACATTCATAAGTCCAATTTGTTAAGTTCAACAAAGTTAGCTTCATTAAAAACACCTCTTTTCTTCAGAAGTTTCATTTCTGCATGCAGCTCTGACATTTGTTGATTAAATCTTGGATTAGGGCCTCAACCAGGTGATTTTGAATGATTCTGTTTGTGTAAGAGTTGCCCATCTTTGTATGTCACCAACCCATTTCATGGAAACACGTAATAATATCTTTTTAGTTACATCAATTCCCAGCTTCTCCTGCACTTTATCAAAAGTCAATCCACCTACCATTCAGATTTTGACCTTCTGACTCAATTTTTGTAGAATCCCATTTATTTCTTTAGTAATTTTCTGCCAAGGGGCCAGTAGGATCAAGGAGGCAGAAAATGGGCCCTGGAGCAGTTAAGTCCCTAGTTTCCACCCCTCCCTTCTTTCCTGTTAAAATAAAGAAAATATAATACTAATTGATTGTTTTTTAATTCCATTCTGTCTCCTATATATAATTTATTATTGATTCTTTCAAATAGTTTTATAGTGGCTAATTTAGGGATTACAATAAGCTTCCTTAACTTTTCATCCACCAGAATTAATATCTTATCACTTCACATAAGACAAGAATTATTTTCAAGCCACATTTTCCTCAGTTGGGTCCACTTAATATGATGACCCTTGTGACTCTGATCTGTTGGTCCATGATTCTCTTCTGCTTTTTTCTGAAAGTTTATTTTACCATTTTTGAAGAATATTTTCACTATGTATGACATACTGGCTAAATGTCCTTCATTTTTTAAAGCATTTTAAAGAAATCATTTCATTGCTTTCTGCTTTTCACTAGCTGTCTTGTTCATTGTTCTCTACTGTATACCTTGCTTGTGCTCTCTCTCTCCCTCACTTTTTTTTTTCTCTTCTCCGTGACCCCGACTCCCTTTATTTTTATTAGTTGCTTTTAAGATATTCTCTGTATATCTCATTTGTAGTAGTTTGAGCAGGCTGAGACCTAGTGTGGTTTTTACTGTATTTTTCCACCTTGGGATTTCCTTCCTTCATGACTGATGCTTTTAAAAGCTATAGCAATTTTTAATTGGGTTAATATTTTTTCTTTCCCATTTTTGCTCATACTCCTGGGACACCAATCGAACATATAGCAAGTTCCCTGAATACGAACCATTCTGTTCCTAGAGCACATTCATAAGTCCAATTTGTTAAGTTCAACAAAGTTAGCTTCAGTTCCCAACTAATACTATTGGCTATATAATACTATATTTTAATAGGTTTATAATACTTTCACACAAATAAAAACAAAATAAAGAAAACATCTGTAATATTACATGCAGAACCGTGAAAAGTATAGTAGTAGAGTACAAGAGTTGGCATCAAGTGAACCTCTAATGGAAGAGGGAGAGGTGGTGCATGACGGCAGAGCACAAGGACTGTCTACAATAGGAGATGGGGGACAATCTGCAATTTCACTTATGCCTGCTGCTGATGGCACAGGTTCTGGTTCCTTGCTGGAACAAGATGCATGCCCACTACCTGAAGGTTCCTATGTTGAGGTTTGTATTTAGACTGTTATTAACTGCGGGGAACTGCCCTGTTTCAAGGGGTTTCTTTTAAGGAAACATAGCTCTGGGAGCTGCCCTGGAAACAGGGGCTGATAACAGCATAGCTCTCTGTTCCGCCACCCCAGGTATTGTGATGACATTCCTGAGCTATCCTAAAGGACACCTGGAGCCTCAGTACAGATGAAAAGGGCTTGAGGGGATTTATGCCCCGGAACCATTGTAATCTAAAGAGCTTTGAATATGTTAATGACATACCAGGAGGTAATACCTAGTTAATGACCCGCCAAGTTAATAACAGGATGCTAGGTCTGAGAAACCTGGCCTAAAGCATGTATACACTACTGTTTGCTGTGTGTTATCTGATTTTGAGAAGTATAAAATATATGAGCGAATTCAATAAACTTGTCAGCAACTTGTCAGCAACCTGTAGAGTTGTCTGCCTCTTTGCTGCCCCTCTCAACCCCATCTTGTCTGTCCTTCTTTCTTTTCTTAGCCGATCTGCCTCTCTCTTCAGGTTCTGTTCAACTGTCAGCTGGACCGGCAATTAACCTCCCTCCACCCCCTGTGGCTCTCTTTATTTTTTTTAAACTTTCCTTTTTATATCTGCTTCAGATTAGTTTAGTTTCTATTTACTGGTGTTCAAGTACAAATTCTTTTCCATATATCATCATTATTCCCATCCTATAATTTTATTTCAAATATAGCATCTTCTTAGTTCTAAGATTTCTTTTTGGTACTTTTAAGAGAGATTTCAAACTGTTCTGAAACTCCTTATCTCTTTCTCATTCTTATTCATACTAATATCAAAAAAAACAAATAAAAACAAAATAAAGAAAACATCTGTAATATTACATGCAGAACCGTGAAAAGTATAGTAGTAGAGTACAAGAGTTGGCATCAAGTGAACCTCTAATGGAAGAGGGAGAGGTGGTGCATGACGGCAGAGCACAAGGACTGTCTACAATAGGAGATGGGGGACAATCTGCAATTTCACTTATGCCTGCTGCTGATGGCACAGGTTCTGGTTCCTTGCTGGAACAAGATGCATGCCCACTACCTGAAGGTTCCTATGTTGAGGTTTGTATTTAGACTGTTATTAACTGCGGGGAACTGCCCTGTTTCAAGGGGTTTCTTTTAAGGAAACATAGCTCTGGGAGCTGCCCTGGAAACAGGGGCTGATAACAGCATAGCTCTCTGTTCCGCCACCCCAGGTATTGTGATGACATTCCTGAGCTATCCTAAAGGACACCTGGAGCCTCAGTACAGATGAAAAGGGCTTGAGGGGATTTATGCCCCGGAACCATTGTAATCTAAAGAGCTTTGAATATGTTAATGACATACCAGGAGGTAATACCTAGTTAATGACCCGCCAAGTTAATAACAGGATGCTAGGTCTGAGAAACCTGGCCTAAAGCATGTATACACTACTGTTTGCTGTGTGTTATCTGATTTTGAGAAGTATAAAATATATGAGCGAATTCAATAAACTTGTCAGCAACTTGTCAGCAACCTGTAGAGTTGTCTGCCTCTTTGCTGCCCCTCTCAACCCCATCTTGTCTGTCCTTCTTTCTTTTCTTAGCCGATCTGCCTCTCTCTTCAGGTTCTGTTCAACTGTCAGCTGGACCGGCAATTAACCTCCCTCCACCCCCTGTGGCTCTCTTTATTTTTTTTAAACTTTCCTTTTTATATCTGCTTCAGATTAGTTTAGTTTCTATTTACTGGTGTTCAAGTACAAATTCTTTTCCATATATCATCATTATTCCCATCCTATAATTTTATTTCAAATATAGCATCTTCTTAGTTCTAAGATTTCTTTTTGGTACTTTTAAGAGAGATTTCAAACTGTTCTGAAACTCCTTATCTCTTTCTCATTCTATTCAACTTTGGCTACAAATTATTTAACACATTTCCAATAAGAATTTTTTCCCCAAAAGCCCACAGTACTATTATTCATCAGTAAAACTGTGGAAATGATAACCTTGTCATGAGATGGCTGTGAGGATAATAAGCTAGGCATACAGAAGGTGTTCACAGAGTTTATGTTTCACAGATGTATGTTGCTAATCTACACTCATGGGGTGCTCGAATATTTCTCTGGGCCAGACCTCTCTCGAGATTTCTGGGTCTGAACCTCCAACGTCCTGCTTGGAATTCCTTCCTAGTCTCAAATAGGCATTTTAAAATTAATTGGGTTGAAATAAACTCTTTAAAAAAAAAATTATTTTATTTATTTATCTTTTGGGAGGTGAGGTGGGGAGGGAGGGGGACTGGCGGCCACTTCTATTGGTCTTTCATTTATCTATTTTCATCTTTCTTCTTTGGCTCCTGTGGGCCTCCCATCACGGTGGCCTCTGTCGTCGCAGAGCACCGGCTCTGGGTGCTTGTGCTCCAGAGCTCTGGCTCGGTAATTGGACACATTAGTTTAGTCGCTCCGAGGCATGTGGGATCTTCCCAGGCCAGGGATCGAACCTGCGCCCCTTGCACTGCAAGGCGGTGCCCTTACCCACTGGACCACCAGGGGAAGCCCTGAAATAAACTCTTGATTCTTCTCCACTTCCCAAAGAAAAATAACCGTTACTTAATTTCAGGTATTCTCCCATTTCCATGAAAAAAAAAGCATTTCCATAAATGATAATATTATCCACTGAGCTGATCAGGCCAAAAATCAGATCAGGTTCTTTTTCTTCATCGACTAATCTCAGAAAAGGTCCCACCCAGTCTCCCGAGGCATATCCCAAATTGCCCTCCTCTTTTCACCCTGTTTCTATCCTGGACTTCTGCAAAGAGCCTTCCTTATGGTTCCCCTGCTCCCTTGCTCATCCTTTTCAACCAGCTACTGAAACACAGCCAATGTTCTTTAAAAACAGTCACATCATGCCACTCTCTATTCCACTATCACCTAAGCTTTCCCATAGCGCTTAAAGCAAAAGCCAAGATCCTCTCCCTGGCATAGAAGTTCCCAGCTGATACCCTTCTTGCCTCTGCAGACCCATCTCTTTATATATCCCTTCTCAAACAACACACCACACTTTCTTTCCATGAACACTACACAAGGGGGCTCCCCATTTTTTTATCTCCTTGATGCATTCAATTTTCAGCTTAAATAGCATCTACTCAAGGAAGCCCTTCTGATCCTCCAATTTAAAGCTGTGAGCCAGGCACTTTTCAACATATTTCCAATAAGAATTTTGATGTATTTGGCTGCTAATTCAAATAAATGTGCCATCTGAGTATCTTTTTCTATTCACTTGCTTTCTCCTTTGATTATAGATTAAACTTTCCTGTTTCTTCATATGTCAAAAAGTTTTAACTATATGTTAAACATCATAGAATATATTCTAGAAAAATTTTCACTTTGTTATTTTCTTCAGAAGAGTACTGAATTTTTCTCAATCTGGCAGTCATATTATTGGCGAATCTCTTTATCTTGTGAAGGTTCTTGGTTTAGGCATTGTTAGGGTAAATGTATGGGCTTCCAGGTAGTGCTAGTGGTAAAGAATTCACCTGACAATGCAGGAGACATGGGCCTCCCATCACGGTGGCCTCTGTCGTCGCAGAGCACCGGCTCTGGGTGCTTGTGCTCCAGAGCTCTGGCTCGGTAATTGGACACATTAGTTTAGTCGCTCCGAGGCATGTGGGATCTTCCCAGGCCAGGGATCGAACCTGCGCCCCTTGCACTGCAAGGCGGTGCCCTTACCCACTGGACCACCAGGGGAAGCCCTGAAATAAACTCTTGATTCTTCTCCACTTCCCAAAGAAAAATAACCGTTACTTAATTTCAGGTATTCTCCCATTTCCATGAAAAAAAAAAAAGCATTTCCATAAATGATAATATTATCCACTGAGCTGATCAGGCCAAAAATCAGATCAGGTTCTTTTTCTTCATCGACTAATCTCAGAAAAGGTCCCACCCAGTCTCCCGAGGCATATCCCAAATTGCCCTCCTCTTTTCACCCTGTTTCTATCCTGGACTTCTGCAAAGAGCCTTCCTTATGGTTCCCCTGCTCCCTTGCTCATCCTTTTCAACCAGCTACTGAAACACAGCCAATGTTCTTTAAAAACAGTCACATCATGCCACTCTCTATTCCACTATCACCTAAGCTTTCCCATAGCGCTTAAAGCAAAAGCCAAGATCCTCTCCCTGGCATAGAAGTTCCCAGCTGATACCCTTCTTGCCTCTGCAGACCCATCTCTTTATATATCCCTTCTCAAACAACACACCACACTTTCTTTCCATGAACACTACACAAGGGGGCTCCCCATTTTTTTATCTCCTTGATGCATTCAATTTTCAGCTTAAATAGCATCTACTCAAGGAAGCCCTTCTGATCCTCCAATTTAAAGCTGTGAGCCAGGCACTTTTCAACATATTTCCAATAAGAATTTTGATGTATTTGGCTGCTAATTCAAATAAATGTGCCATCTGAGTATCTTTTTCTATTCACTTGCTTTCTCCTTTGATTATAGATTAAACTTTCCTGTTTCTTCATATGTCAAAAAGTTTTAACTATATGTTAAACATCATAGAATATATTCTAGAAAAATTTTCACTTTGTTATTTTCTTCAGAAGAGTACTGAATTTTTCTCAATCTGGCAGTCATATTATTGGCGAATCTCTTTATCTTGTGAAGGTTCTTGGTTTAGGCATTGTTAGGGTAAATGTATGGGCTTCCAGGTAGTGCTAGTGGTAAAGAATTCACCTGACAATGCAGGAGACATAAGAGATGTAGGTTTGATCTCTGGGTCTGGAAGATCCCCTGGAGGAGGACATGGCAACTCACTCTAGCATTCTGGCCTGGAAAATCCCATGGACAGAGGAGCTTGGCAGGCTGTAGTCTATAGGGTCACAAACAGTCAGACATGATTGAAGTGACTTGGCACACAAACATGCAGAGTGAATCTATATTTACTCAATTTTTCCTCCAATGTAGCTTTATATTTTGAGAAAGACTTTTACTCCTAAAACATTGGCCCATCCATGTCTCACTGAAATTCTTGAAATGTTTGATTTATGAGCTGTTGAGCCACTAAAATTTTGATATACATTCACCATTTTTTAACCTGTTTTTACTTTTGAGTGTAGGAAGAATTCTCAGCCTCATCTCTTCCTTTCTTGTCCCATATCTATAATCAGTCAATGGGAAATTGAAAATCAGACATAAGGGGTTTTGTTTCATCTCAGTTAGTAATAGTACTTTAAAACAAAGATATAGATATCCTTGTGTTCATGATGCATCATTATTTCTAGGTTCTATCAGGGAAAGAATTAGAAGAAAACCATTTTTAATGACTTCAAGGGTATTTCCACTTCTTGCCATAAAGCATGGCTCTCAGAATGGCCCTGCCATTATAAACAACTAAACACACACACACACACACGCACACACACACACACACACACACACACACACACACACACACACACATATATATATATATATATTTTTTTTTTTTTTCCCACAGATCTCAGACATTAGCAAATAGCCAGAACAGGGCTGTGATCCTTGAGAGAAAGAACATAAATAAGTGAGACTTGTGCTTGACATGGAGTCAGTTTCCAGGCTGTGGTTCAGGGAAAGACACCAAACAAAGCCGAGTAATCTCAACCAGCTTAATAGCAAAAGAAAGGTAGGGCTTCCCTGGTGGTCCAGTGGGTAAGGACACCATCTTGCAGTGCAAGGGGCGCCAGTTCGAGCCCTGGCCTGGGAAGATCCCACGTGCCGCGGAGCAGCTGGACCCATGTGTCCAATTACCAAGCCGGAGCTCTGGAGCACAAGCGTCCAGGGCCGGTGCTCTGCGACAACAGAGGCCACCATGATGGGAGGCTCACACGGGCCAAAATGGACAAATGAAAGACCAATAGAAGTGGCCCGCCTGCTCCCCTCCTTCCCCACCCCACCCCGCCCAAAATAAATGAATCTGTAAAAAACAAAAAAAGGTGGAAGGCAGTAGAGAAGGCTCAATACACATCAAGAATATATATTGTTATCCTGCTTATTTAATTGTCTTTTGGTGGGGGGCACTTCTATCGGTCTTTCATTTATTTCCATCTTTGTTCCTTGGCCTGTATGGGCCTCCCATCGCAGTGGCCTCTCTGGCTGCGGAGCACTGGCTCTGTGCGCATGCACTTCAGAGCTTCCGCTCGGTAGTTAGACACATCCATCCAGCCACTCCGTGGCACAGTTTTTAAGACCCGACCCATCCTTCAAGCGGCTGACGAGAGAATTCTCAGCCTCATCTCTTCCTTTCTTGTCCCATATCTATAATCAGTCAATGGGAAATTGAAAATCAGACATAAGGGGTTTTGTTTCATCTCAGTTAGTAATAGTACTTTAAAACAAAGATATAGATATCCTTGTGTTCATGATGCATCATTATTTCTAGGTTCTATCAGGGAAAGAATTAGAAGAAAACCATTTTTAATGACTTCAAGGGTATTTCCACTTCTTGCCATAAAGCATGGCTCTCAGAATGGCCCTGCCATTATAAACAACTAAACACACACACACACACACGCACGCACACACACACACACACACACACACACACACACACACACACATATATATATATATATATTTTTTTTTTTTTTCCCACAGATCTCAGACATTAGCAAATAGCCAGAACAGGGCTGTGATCCTTGAGAGAAAGAACATAAATAAGTGAGACTTGTGCTTGACATGGAGTCAGTTTCCAGGCTGTGGTTCAGGGAAAGACACCAAACAAAGCCGAGTAATCTCAACCAGCTTAATAGCAAAAGAAAGGTAGGGCTTCCCTGGTGGTCCAGTGGGTAAGGACACCATCTTGCAGTGCAAGGGGCGCCAGTTCGAGCCCTGGCCTGGGAAGATCCCACGTGCCGCGGAGCAGCTGGACCCATGTGTCCAATTACCAAGCCGGAGCTCTGGAGCACAAGCGTCCAGGGCCGGTGCTCTGCGACAACAGAGGCCACCATGATGGGAGGCTCACACGGGCCAAAATGGACAAATGAAAGACCAATAGAAGTGGCCCGCCTGCTCCCCCCCCTCCCCAGCCCGCCCAAAATAAATGAATCTGTAAAAAACAAAAAAAGGTGGAAGGCAGTAGAGAAGGCTCAATACACATCAAGAATATATATTGTTATCCTGCTTATTTAATTGTCTTTTGGTGGGGGGCACTTCTATCGGTCTTTCATTTATTTCCATCTTTGTTCCTTGGCCTGTATGGGCCTCCCATCGCAGTGGCCTCTCTGGCTGCGGAGCACTGGCTCTGTGCGCATGCACTTCAGAGCTTCCGCTCGGTAGTTAGACACATCCATCCAGCCACTCCGTGGCACAGGGGATCTTCCCAGAGCAGGGATCGAACCAGCTTCCTTTGCACTGCAGAGCAGTGTCCTTACCCACTGGACCACCAGGGAAATCCTCCTGTTTATTTAATTTATATGCAGAGTACATCATTCAAAATGCCGGGCTGAAGGAAGCACAAGCTGAATCATTATTGCCAGGAGAGATATCAATGACCTCAGGTATGCAGATGATGGCAGAAAGTGAAGAGGAACTAAAGAACCTCTTGATGAAGGTTAAAGAGGACAGTGAAAAAATTGGCCTAAAACTCAACATTCAAAAAACGAAGATCATGGCATTCAATCCCATCACTTCATGGCAAATAGATGGGCAAAACAATGGAAACAGTGACAGACTTTATTTTCTTGGGCTCCAAAACCACTGCAGATGGTGACTGGAGTCATGAAATTAAAAGATGCTTGCTCCTTGGGAAAAAAAAGCTATGACAAACCTAGATGGTATATTTAAAAGCAGAGACATCATTTTGTCTAGGAAAGTCTATATAATGAAAGCTATCGTTTTCCCAGTGGTCATGTTTTGATGTGAGAGCTGGACCATAAAGAAGGCTGAGCACTGAAAAATTGATGCCTTTGAACTGTGGTATTGGATAAGATTCTTAAGAGTCCCTTGAACTGAAAGATCAAACTTGTCAATCCTAAAGAAAATCAACCCTGAGTATTCAATGATGATCAAGCTAAAGCTCCAATACTTTGGCCACCTGATGAAAAGAGACGATACATTGGAAAAGAGCCTGATGTTGGGGAAAATAGAAGGCAAAAGGAGAAGGGGACAAAAGAAAATGAGATGGTTGGATGTCATCAGTGAGTCAATGGACATGAGTTTGAGTAAACTCCAGGAGATGGTGAAGGCAGGGAAGCCTGGTGTGCTGCAGTCCATGGAGTTGCAAAGAGTCAGAAATGACTGAGCAACTAAACTGAACCGAACTGATGTCCTAAGTGCTCAGAATATAAACAAAACTAGTGTGAATGAAGATGAAAAAAATGGTGGGGGCACTTCTATCGGTCTTTCATTATTCCATCTTTGTTCCTTGGCCTGTATGGGCCTCCCATCGCAGTGGCCTCTCTGGCTGCGGAGCACTGGCTCTGTGCGCATGCACTTCAGAGCTTCCGCTCGGTAGTTAGACACATCCATCCAGCCACTCCGTGGCACAGGGGATCTTCCCAGAGCAGGGATCGAACCAGCTTCCTTTGCACTGCAGAGCAGTGTCCTTACCCACTGGACCACCAGGGAAGCCCCCTTTTTTTTTAATTTATATGCAGAGTACATCATTCAAAATGCCGGGCTGAAGGAAGCACAAGCTGAATCATTATTGCCAGGAGAGATATCAATGACCTCAGGTATGCAGATGATGGCAGAAAGTGAAGAGGAACTAAAGAACCTCTTGATGAAGGTTAAAGAGGACAGTGAAAAAATTGGCCTAAAACTCAACATTCAAAAAACGAAGATCATGGCATTCGATCCCATCACTTCATGGCAAATAGATGGGCAAAACAATGGAAACAGTGACAGACTTTATTTTCTTGGGCTCCAAAACCACTGCAGATGGTGACTGGAGTCATGAAATTAAAAGATGCTTGCTCCTTGGGAAAAAAAAGCTATGACAAACCTAGATGGTATATTTAAAAGCAGAGACATCATTTTGTCTAGGAAAGTCTATATAATGAAAGCTATCGTTTTCCCAGTGGTCATGTTTTGATGTGAGAGCTGGACCATAAAGAAGGCTGAGCACTGAAAAATTGATGCCTTTGAACTGTGGTATTGGATAAGATTCTTAAGAGTCCCTTGAACTGAAAGATCAAACTTGTCAATCCTAAAGAAAATCAACCCTGAGTATTCAATGATGATCAAGCTAAAGCTCCAATACTTTGGCCACCTGATGAAAAGAGACGATACATTGGAAAAGAGCCTGATGTTGGGGAAAATAGAAGGCAAAAGGAGAAGGGGACAAAAGAAAATGAGATGGTTGGATGTCATCAGTGAGTCAATGGACATGAGTTTGAGTAAACTCCAGGAGATGGTGAAGGCAGGGAAGCCTGGTGTGCTGCAGTCCATGGAGTTGCAAAGAGTCAGAAATGACTGAGCAACTAAACTGAACCGAACTGATGTCCTAAGTGCTCAGAATATAAACAAAACTATGAATATGATAAGCAGAGAGCTAGAAGATGGCAAAAAAAAAAAAAGCAAAGCTTTTTAAAAGATGACTATAACACTTTCAGAGGTGCTAAACAATATTGGAAATAAACAGTATGCTGGATGATATTAATAGCAGATTAGATGTAATGGAAGAAAAGATCAGTGTTCTTGAAGACAGTAACAGAATGAAGCACAAAGGGAATAAGGTCGTAAGAAAAAATATTTGAATAAATTATTAACAAGAAATATTCTAATTTGATGAAAGCAATGAACATAAGGATAGAAGAAATTCAATATATTCAATCAACATAAATATAAAGCAAAGCAGATCATAGTCCTATTTTGAAAACCACTGAAATTTTTTAACATTTAAAATTAAATATCAATAAAGATTTCATGAAAATCTTTAAGTGTAAATTAATTCTCACTTAATTTGAATCTTTACTAGATCAGCTTGCTTGCCAGAAAATAAAACAAGGGTCCGGAGTGCAAAAAGGAATTACCAGACCAAAGGATAAGTAAGTGCTAAAACAAAGAAATAACAGACCAACTAATAAGGAGTTATTGACCAATATTTGTCCTGCCTAAGGCAATTTATGTTTTGTTCACTCAATTATTCATATTAATGAGTTTTTAATGCTTTCATATTTTGTTTGTGAGTTTAGACTTGTGAGGAGCTAGACCTTATAAAACTCTATGCACATCTATGATTTAATAACATGCTATTTTTAGCATCTCCTGGAGATGCTGCAAAATTAATAATGCCACATATATGATGTAAAGAGTCTTGTCTCTGTGAATTTGCTGCTTGAGCAACTTTGATTTTAAAAAGTATATAAATTACATGGTGGCATTTAATGAGTTGAGACATTTCCAGTGATGTTAACCCTCTAAAATCATTTATGCAGAAAGAAGCATTTTCTAAATATACTTTAAATCTTCTTAGAACACAATAATTTTTTTAAAAAATTGAAATGCATATACCTTTCACTGTCTCTTCACCTACCTGTCCATTGATCCATTTACCTTTTTCAGAAAGCTAAATTGATTATAATACCTAATTACTATAGAATTATGCAACCCATTCTGAATTAACTAAGAAAACATAAACATGAATATTTCACTTAGCAATAGTCCAATGGTAATCACAAGTCTCATCTACATTATGTTTTTAAATGTATTTATTCATATTATTTCATTAGAATTTCACAAGCCTATGAGAGGGGAGAAAGATGATATGACTCTCATTTTAAATATGGGAAATACAACTTACAAAGAGAAGAGATCTCCTTAAGGCTCAAATGGCTAGTATTGGACTTGAAATCAGGTATTTTGGTTGTTCTTCCAGTGTTTTTTCTAATATAATAGAAAATGTCTTTGGAAACAGAAGCTACTTTGTATACTGCCCATACATCAATTATACTTTCACTAAAAGTACGAATGTGTCATATTTATAATTCATTAAATAAACAATTAAATTTAATTACATGTATTGGCTTTTCTATGAGAGTAAATCTCTTAAACATTGAGTGTTGTCACAGGAACTAAAACCACAAAAGCAATGAACACTGATTTAGACAGTAAATTACATTTCTATTGCTATATAACCAGTTGCAAATATAGGAGTTTATAATTATGTTCATTTGTCATCTCATGGTTTTGGTAGGTCAAAAATCTGCCAAGACATAGGTGGAATATCAGTTCAGTGTTACAAAGCTAAGATCAAAATTTCAGCAGGAATGCAATTCAATCTAGGGCTTGGGGTGCTTTTTCATGATTACTAATTATTGGCAGAATTTATTTCCTTCTCATGTTTACCATGTAATTCCCTCCATCTTCAAGCCAGCAACAGCAGATGGAGTCTTTTAATTTTAAGATATCCCTGATTAACTCTTTATCCACACCTCTCTGTTTTCCTTTTCTGCTTTTAGGAGCTTATGTGATTGCTTTCTGCCTGAATAATCCCAAATAATCTTTCTGTTTTAAAGTCAAATGATCATTAAGCTTAATTACAACGCCAATGTCTTTTTTGCCATGTGATATAACATATTCGTTGATATAACACCAGGGGAAAATGTCATGGGGACAAAATTCTGCCTAATATAGAAGATATACCTTTCACTGTCTCTTCACCTACCTGTCCATTGATCCATTTACCTTTTTCAGAAAGCTAAATTGATTATAATACCTAATTACTATAGAATTATGCAACCCATTCTGAATTAACTAAGAAAACATAAACATGAATATTTCACTTAGCAATAGTCCAATGGTAATCACAAGTCTCATCTACATTATGTTTTTAAATGTATTTATTCATATTATTTCATTAGAATTTCACAAGCCTATGAGAGGGGAGAAAGATGATATGACTCTCATTTTAAATATGGGAAATACAACTTACAAAGAGAAGAGATCTCCTTAAGGCTCAAATGGCTAGTATTGGACTTGAAATCAGGTATTTTGGTTGTTCTTCCAGTGTTTTTTCTAATATAATAGAAAATGTCTTTGGAAACAGAAGCTACTTTGTATACTGCCCATACATCAATTATACTTTCACTAAAAGTACGAATGTGTCATATTTATAATTCATTAAATAAACAATTAAATTTAATTACATGTATTGGCTTTTCTATGAGAGTAAATCTCTTAAACATTGAGTGTTGTCACAGGAACTAAAACCACAAAAGCAATGAACACTGATTTAGACAGTAAATTACATTTCTATTGCTATATAACCAGTTGCAAATATAGGAGTTTATAATTATGTTCATTTGTCATCTCATGGTTTTGGTAGGTCAAAAATCTGCCAAGACATAGGTGGAATATCAGTTCAGTGTTACAAAGCTAAGATCAAAATTTCAGCAGGAATGCAATTCAATCTAGGGCTTGGGGTGCTTTTTCATGATTACTAATTATTGGCAGAATTTATTTCCTTCTCATGTTTACCATGTAATTCCCTCCATCTTCAAGCCAGCAACAGCAGATGGAGTCTTTTTAATTTTAAGATATCCCTGATTAACTCTTTATCCACACCTCTCTGTTTTCCTTTTCTGCTTTTAGGAGCTTATGTGATTGCTTTCTGCCTGAATAATCCCAAATAATCTTTCTGTTTTAAAGTCAAATGATCATTAAGCTTAATTACAACGCC
This sequence comes from Tragulus kanchil, assembly GCA_022376925.1. Lineage (NCBI taxonomy): Eukaryota > Metazoa > Chordata > Mammalia > Artiodactyla > Tragulidae > Tragulus > Tragulus kanchil. The sequence goes on from JAIOJX010000028.1 coordinate 128,208,219, forward strand.
AATGTCTTTTTTGCCATGTGATATAACATATTCGTTGATATAACACCAGGGGAAAATGTCATGGGGACAAAATTCTGCCTAATATAGAGATAGTTCTTGATAAGAAAGAGATATTAAGTGATTTTTCTGTCTGTGATTATAATTCCATTTTTCAAATTTAAGCTTTAAATGACAAATGCAAGCTTTAAATGTCAAATTTAAGCTTTACATTGAGATCAAAATTTATTCCAAAACTATTTATTTGATGTTTAATAATACAGTCAAGAAATATATATGTACCACAGTGGTACTGAACAGGTGGCAGAGTGGTAAAGCAATCTGCCTGCCAGTGAGACACGAGATATACAAGTTCAATCCCTGAATCAGGAAGATCTTCTGGAATATAAAATGGCAACCCAGTTCAGTTTTCTTGCCTGGAAAATTTCAAGGACAGAGGAGCCTGGTGGGTTATAGTCTATGAAGTTGTAAAAGAGTCAAAAATGACTAAATGAGCACTCACAGGTAGAACAGTACTATGAGAACCTAGACAAATCATCTCTTAGTATCTTTTTGTCCCTGGTCGATAATGGTATCTGACCAAGAATTATGCTGGACATATATCTCATAAATAATCATAGAATAAAAGTTAGTGTCTCTGATTCTAAACAACTCACCAAGGATAAAGAGTAATTTATATAAAAATTCCCATGAAAGCAAAAAATACAGTATTGCTTTAGCAAGAAATCATGGTGTACAAAGATAAATGGCAAAAAAAGAAGCCTAGAAAATTAAGCAAGAACCAGATCTTTAAAAGAAACATTTGGAAAACTGATTCAAAAAAGGGCCTTGATCAAATAATCTAAAGGCTTTATAGAGTCTTTTCCTCTTTAATGCAAGTTGAAAATCACCATTATGTCTTCTAAGCCATACCGGGGTGGGAAGATTGGAAGAATGAGTAGATAACATTGATACATGTGCCCTTCAAATGTCATTGGTGTTGGTGGTGTTCAGTCAAATATTTCTGACCCCATGGACAGAAGCCCAGCTAGCTTATTTTTTTCCTTTCTGTTTTAAAGTCAAATGATCATTAAGCTTAATTACAACGCCAATGTCTTTTTTGCCATGTGATATAACATATTCGTTGATATAACACCAGGGGAAAATGTCATGGGGACAAAATTCTGCCTAATATAGAGATAGTTCTTGATAAGAAAGAGATATTAAGTGATTTTTCTGTCTGTGATTATAATTCCATTTTTCAAATTTAAGCTTTAAATGACAAATGCAAGCTTTAAATGTCAAATTTAAGCTTTACATTGAGATCAAAATTTATTCCAAAACTATTTATTTGATGTTTAATAATACAGTCAAGAAATATATATGTACCACAGTGGTACTGAACAGGTGGCAGAGTGGTAAAGCAATCTGCCTGCCAGTGAGACACGAGATATACAAGTTCAATCCCTGAATCAGGAAGATCTTCTGGAATATAAAATGGCAACCCAGTTCAGTTTTCTTGCCTGGAAAATTTCAAGGACAGAGGAGCCTGGTGGGTTATAGTCTATGAAGTTGTAAAAGAGTCAAAAATGACTAAATGAGCACTCACAGGTAGAACAGTACTATGAGAACCTAGACAAATCATCTCTTAGTATCTTTTTGTCCCTGGTCGATAATGGTATCTGACCAAGAATTATGCTGGACATATATCTCATAAATAATCATAGAATAAAAGTTAGTGTCTCTGATTCTAAACAACTCACCAAGGATAAAGAGTAATTTATATAAAAATTCCCATGAAAGCAAAAAATACAGTATTGCTTTAGCAAGAAATCATGGTGTACAAAGATAAATGGCAAAAAAAGAAGCCTAGAAAATTAAGCAAGAACCAGATCTTTAAAAGAAACATTTGGAAAACTGATTCAAAAAAGGGCCTTGATCAAATAATCTAAAGGCTTTATAGAGTCTTTTCCTCTTTAATGCAAGTTGAAAATCACCATTATGTCTTCTAAGCCATACCGGGGTGGGAAGATTGGAAGAATGAGTAGATAACATTGATACATGTGCCCTTCAAATGTCATTGGTGTTGGTGGTGTTCAGTCAAATATTTCTGACCCCATGGACAGAAGCCCAGCTAGGTTTCTCTTTTCATGAGATTTCTGCAGGCAAGAATACTGGAGTGGGTTGCAATTTCCTTTTCTAGAGGATCTTCCTGACTTAGGAATCAAACCCATATCTTCTACATTGGCAAGTGGATTCTTTACCCTTGATTCACCAGAGAAGACCTGCCTTGCCAAATATTTTATAGTTACTGGTTAATAGATGAAGTAGTGTACTTTAGGTAAATACTTTCTATTGGTCTATGAAATTATGTAGTATAGGTTATCACCTATTTTGTCAATATGCAACTTAAATCTCATGGTCCATTATCAGACTTTTAACATGATCAAATGTACATTTTCTCTGGGAACCATAATTCGACACCAAGAAGATTCTTTAAGACAGCAAGATTGGCTGAATTAGTATAATTGAATAGATTTCATAATTAAACACATCTGATCAGTTCTTTTCGCTATTCCAGACACTCTCAGGCCATCCTATTGTAGTTAATGACAACTTTCTGAAGAAGCCCAGAAATTTTTGCATTTTATACTCTGCTCATTTCTCCAGTCTTTTCTCATATAAGTTATTCATTCTTCCTGTCTTTGCTACATTAACAATGTCGTTTTTATAAGTACACAATGATACGTGCTTCTTTTTGCCTCAAATCATTTTAACACTTATTCCTCTACACACAGTTCACCCCAATTAACTCATGATGACACATGATAATTTTGCCAATTGTGTATCAATGCTTTCCTTCTCTTCTTTATTAAGTATAGTATAGTTTTTATTTTTCAAATAAAAATGAGGTTCAAATATTTTCTTTCTTTTTTGTGTTGTGGAACAGTTTAAATAGCATGGGCATGTTCTTTTTTTAAATCTGATAAAATTCTTTTTCTGGTTCCAGGATTTGGAGAGAGTAGCAGCAGTATTCCTGTATTATTTATTGAATGACGACGACGACTTTTCTTCTGTATTTTTTTATGTTCCTGCCTTCTGGAAATCTTAATATATTGATATTGGATATCCAACAACCAGGGTCAGTGCTTTAAATTTTCTAACATCCTAATTTCTATCTCTTTTTGTTGCTGTTCTACTTTACAGAAACTTTTTACAAATTATTTTGTCTATTGAATTTTATATTTTTACCATAATATTGTAAACCCTAAGCTCTTTCTTGCTCTCTAAGTGCTTTTATTTATTTATTACTCTATTTATTTACTGTGATTTATTGTGATGCTAGAACCCTTCTTTCTTATCCAATATTTGCTCTTTTTAAGAATGCAAACTATTAATATGTTTTAAATAATTGCCTGCTTTCTAAATACTTCTTTTTCCTCCTCCTTCTTTTCTCACTTTCTCTTTCTCATTGTCTCTTTCTTACAATTTAAATACTTTCTTCATGTATATTTTAAGATTTTAAGAGTGAAAGTGAATGCAAAATTAAAATTTGTCACATGTGTATACCTATGACTGATTCATGTTGATGTATGGTAGCAATTACCCTTCAATGAAAAATAAAAAAAGAAACTTATGGAAAAAAATTTGAAGGTTTGATGACCAAGTGTAATAAAGCCAAAATCATATAAAGGAGATTTTAATCCTCTAAAGTAATTAATATCTCTTAAGTTTATTGTTATATTTTTATCAGTTTACTTTCTAGACTAGTTTATGAATACTAGAGAGAAATGGCATTTACAACATAATTTTCTAAATCATATGTCTGATCCTTAGAGTCTATTTACAGAAAAGATATTCCATAGGTGATCAGTTTTACTATCTTGATTAGCAAAGAAGCTAAAAAAGAGGCTTTATGTCAATGCTCATGGATCCTCGTGTTAAACTTTTGGCTCTATTGAAGTGAAATGAATGAATGCCCCAAATCTTCACTCTTGCCATGGCCACATAGTGAGCACAGTGTCCTTCTCTTCTTCCCTGACTTTACAATACGACTTTTGTACATGTGATTGTTCTGGCTAATAGAATACAGGTAAAAGTATCAGTAATTCAGTACTGAGTTTAGGCTTAAGAAAATTCTTATTTTCTTCAGAAGTCATTCTTTGGATTTATTAGGGATCTCAGAGAAACAAAATCAATAAGATGTAAGTATTTATTTATTTATTTATTTAATTTATATAATGTAGCCTTCTTTGCTGGCTCAGAAAGTATATTTATTTTACATTTATATAACATTATTACATATAATATTTGTTACTCCTTAATATGTAATATATAAAAACATATATTAAGAAGAATTGACTCATATGATTATGAAGGCTGAAAAATTCCAAGAGTAGCAATCTGCAAGCCAATAGTTTCAAGACTCATGAAGAATCTATGTTTCAGTTGGAGCCCAAAGGCAGGAGAAAATCCGTGGCTCAGCTTTCAGTAGTCAGTGGCAAGAGCTCCTGCTTACCTTCCAGTGAGCCTTTCTGTTCTACTCAGACCTCCAGCTGCTTGAATGAAGATCATTCACACTGGGAAAGGCAATCCGCTTATCCAGTCTATTGATACAGATATTAATCTCATCTGAAAACATCCTCACAACCACACTCAGAAGAGTATTGACCAAATATCTGGCACCCCCCAAGCCCAGCTGACTTTAAAATTAATCAGTATAGCTAGGTAACTAGTACTTCAACAGCTTGAATCCCAATGAACAGTCTTAAAGCCGAACTGCCTGGCTAGATTTGACTTGCCTAAGCAGACTGATGGCCTGAAACCAAAGGATAGCCTATATCATCAAATTCTGGAAAGCCGCAGAGATGTGAGAAGAAGCACTTGTGTGTGTGGCCGGGGAGGGGGAGGTGGGGTGGGGGGTGTTAAGCCATTAAGTGGATAGATATGTAGTGATAATTAATGTATTTTATATATAGCATTTCCCTCTTTTATAACTGGATACCTAAACATGTTTGTGAAAAGACCAAGCACAAAGTCACACTAATCCTTTTCTTCTTGCTGTCCTTAACTTAAAAGCTGTGATCAGTTTTACTAATTACGACTTTTGTAACATGGATGAATTTGTTTTTCCCCAAATCTTCACTCTTGCCATGGCCACATAGTGAGCACAGTGTCCTTCTCTTCTTCCCTGACTTTACAATACGACTTTTGTACATGTGATTGTTCTGGCTAATAGAATACAGGTAAAAGTATCAGTAATTCAGTACTGAGTTTAGGCTTAAGAAAATTCTTATTTTCTTCAGAAGTCATTCTTTGGATTTATTAGGGATCTCAGAGAAACAAAATCAATAAGATGTAAGTATTTATTTATTTATTTATTTAATTTATATAATGTAGCCTTCTTTGCTGGCTCAGAAAGTATATTTATTTTACATTTATATAACATTATTACATATAATATTTGTTACTCCTTAATATGTAATATATAAAAACATATATTAAGAAGAATTGACTCATATGATTATGAAGGCTGAAAAATTCCAAGAGTAGCAATCTGCAAGCCAATAGTTTCAAGACTCATGAAGAATCTATGTTTCAGTTGGAGCCCAAAGGCAGGAGAAAATCCGTGGCTCAGCTTTCAGTAGTCAGTGGCAAGAGCTCCTGCTTACCTTCCAGTGAGCCTTTCTGTTCTACTCAGACCTCCAGCTGCTTGAATGAAGATCATTCACACTGGGAAAGGCAATCCGCTTATCCAGTCTATTGATACAGATATTAATCTCATCTGAAAACATCCTCACAACCACACTCAGAAGAGTATTGACCAAATATCTGGCACCCCCCAAGCCCAGCTGACTTTAAAATTAATCAGTATAGCTAGGTAACTAGTACTTCAACAGCTTGAATCCCAATGAACAGTCTTAAAGCCGAACTGCCTGGCTAGATTTGACTTGCCTAAGCAGACTGATGGCCTGAAACCAAAGGATAGCCTATATCATCAAATTCTGGAAAGCCGCAGAGATGTGAGAAGAAGCACTTGTGTGTGTGGCCGGGGGGGGGGGGGGGGGGTGGGGGGTGTTAAGCCATTAAGTGGATAGATATGTAGTGATAATTAATGTATTTTATATATAGCATTTCCCTCTTTTATAACTGGATACCTAAACATGTTTGTGAAAAGACCAAGCACAAAGTCACACTAATGTTTTTAATTTGAAGGTCACTACTGATATCTATATGCACTTCTTTATTCTGAGTCAGTACCGTATTTGTTGAGTTGGAAAGTAGACATACATGTTTTTCTGTGGAAAATAGTACAAGTATAAATGTTACTGTATATTCCACAGGTGATTGAAAGTAGTGTCTTGAAATGATAACCAAAATAAATTATTGAAGCAATACTGAAGCAATTTTATTTTTGTTTTAAATGTGGCATGTCTTTGTAAGCATTTATTCTCTGCACTTCATTTTCTGATATAGTTTCCTCTATAATTTATGTTAAGCCAAGCAATTTTCTGTTCCTATACCTGTCATTACTTAATGCTGTTTTGGTAAGTGTGTTATGACAACCATTATCTAGTCTTCAGGAATCTGATCTGTCACAAGTGCATTTCTAAAAATATCATTCGCAATGTCCCTTATTTCTGCTGCACTTACTATGAAGTCAATGAATGTGGATGCCATGTGTTTCTGACACAGAGCATTTTATTTCCCTGAAGAACATTTGACAATACATGAATGCTATTAGAAGAACTTTCTTCAAAGGAAATAAATTTTCTTATGTATCAATTATACCTACCCTCGGCTACCAATAGGTCAAATTCTCTTTAAGATGAAGACAAGTCTAGTAAGAGTTAAATCAAAGATTGAAAGCAGATAGATACCTGGATGTGAATGTTGTGTCCACTACTCCATAGCCATGTGATAGCAGACAATGCTTTATATCTTCAGCCCTGTTTCCTCAGCTTAGATATGACCTATGGCACCCCAAGCCCAGCTGACTTTAAAATTAATCAGTATAGCTAGGTAACTAGTACTTCAACAGCTTGAATCCCAATGAACAGTCTTAAAGCCGAACTGCCTGGCTAGATTTGACTTGCCTAAGCAGACTGATGGCCTGAAACCAAAGGATAGCCTATATCATCAAATTCTGGAAAGCCGCAGAGATGTGAGAAGAAGCACTTGTGTGTGTGGCCGGGGAGGGGGAGGTGGGGTGGGGGGTGTTAAGCCATTAAGTGGATAGATATGTAGTGATAATTAATGTATTTTATATATAGCATTTCCCTCTTTTATAACTGGATACCTAAACATGTTTGTGAAAAGACCAAGCACAAAGTCACACTAATGTTTTTAATTTGAAGGTCACTACTGATATCTATATGCACTTCTTTATTCTGAGTCAGTACCGTATTTGTTGAGTTGGAAAGTAGACATACATGTTTTTCTGTGGAAAATAGTACAAGTATAAATGTTACTGTATATTCCACAGGTGATTGAAAGTAGTGTCTTGAAATGATAACCAAAATAAATTATTGAAGCAATACTGAAGCAATTTTATTTTTGTTTTAAATGTGGCATGTCTTTGTAAGCATTTATTCTCTGCACTTCATTTTCTGATATAGTTTCCTCTATAATTTATGTTAAGCCAAGCAATTTTCTGTTCCTATACCTGTCATTACTTAATGCTTTTTTGATAAGTGTGTTATGACAACCATTATCTAGTCTTCAGGAATCTGATCTGTCACAAGTGCATTTCTAAAAATATCATTCGCAATGTCCCTTATTTCTGCTGCACTTACTATGAAGTCAATGAATGTGGATGCCATGTGTTTCTGACACAGAGCATTTTATTTCCCTGAAGAACATTTGACAATACATGAATGCTATTAGAAGAACTTTCTTCAAAGGAAATAAATTTTCTTATGTATCAATTATACCTACCCTCGGCTACCAATAGGTCAAATTCTCTTTAAGATGAAGACAAGTCTAGTAAGAGTTAAATCAAAGATTGAAAGCAGATAGATACCTGGATGTGAATGTTGTGTCCACTACTCCATAGCCATGTGATAGCAGACAATGCTTTATATCTTCAGCCCTGTTTCCTCAGCTTAACGCCTAGCTTACAGGTATCTTATGATGATTAAATGAGATAACACAAGTCATCTCTGTTTGAGACAACAAAAGCAGACCATTTAGAAGTGTTAAGTTGTTCCACAGAAGTATTTATTCTTTTTATTTACAGAGAGCTCTGTTCATGTGAAGAGAGGCTCCTGGTGGCATCTTATTTGTGATCTTGCTTTAAAAAGAATTTTTCAATACTGAAAATGTCAAGTGGCATCTAACTTGTAGTAGTTATGATAACAATAAGGAGAAGAAATTTGCAGAATTATAAGATTAAAATGGGTACATATAAAAATATACTAAATAAATTCCTCTAACAGATAGACAACCATTTTGTTATTCACAGACATTAGAATTCCTGTCTAATTAAGAAATGGGTTTCCCAGGTGGCATAGTGGTAAAGAATCTGCCTGCCGTTGAAGGAGCCATAGGAGACACAAGTTTGATCTCTGAGTCAGGAAGATCCCCTGGAGGAGGAAATGGCAACCCACTTCAGTATTCTTGCCAGAATAATCCTATGGACAAAGAAGCCTGGAGGGCTTCAGCCCATAGGGCCACAAAGAATCAGACATGACTAAGCAATTTAGCACTCATGCACACTGATTGAGAAATTGCTAATATGTTGCTATCAGCTCAGTAATACTACTATCTTATCTTTTGGAGAAGGATCTACAAAAGAAACATATAAATTTAAAATTTGCTGTATCAAGCAATTTTCTGTTCCTATACCTGTCATTACTTAATGCTTTTTGATAAGTGTGTTATGACAACCATTATCTAGTCTTCAGGAATCTGATCTGTCACAAGTGCATTTCTAAAAATATCATTCGCAATGTCCCTTATTTCTGCTGCACTTACTATGAAGTCAATGAATGTGGATGCCATGTGTTTCTGACACAGAGCATTTTATTTCCCTGAAGAACATTTGACAATACATGAATGCTATTAGAAGAACTTTCTTCAAAGGAAATAAATTTTCTTATGTATCAATTATACCTACCCTCGGCTACCAATAGGTCAAATTCTCTTTAAGATGAAGACAAGTCTAGTAAGAGTTAAATCAAAGATTGAAAGCAGATAGATACCTGGATGTGAATGTTGTGTCCACTACTCCATAGCCATGTGATAGCAGACAATGCTTTATATCTTCAGCCCTGTTTCCTCAGCTTAACGCCTAGCTTACAGGTATCTTATGATGATTAAATGAGATAACACAAGTCATCTCTGTTTGAGACAACAAAAGCAGACCATTTAGAAGTGTTAAGTTGTTCCACAGAAGTATTTATTCTTTTTATTTACAGAGAGCTCTGTTCATGTGAAGAGAGGCTCCTGGTGGCATCTTATTTGTGATCTTGCTTTAAAAAGAATTTTTCAATACTGAAAATGTCAAGTGGCATCTAACTTGTAGTAGTTATGATAACAATAAGGAGAAGAAATTTGCAGAATTATAAGATTAAAATGGGTACATATAAAAATATACTAAATAAATTCCTCTAACAGATAGACAACCATTTTGTTATTCACAGACATTAGAATTCCTGTCTAATTAAGAAATGGGTTTCCCAGGTGGCATAGTGGTAAAGAATCTGCCTGCCGTTGAAGGAGCCATAGGAGACACAAGTTTGATCTCTGAGTCAGGAAGATCCCCTGGAGGAGGAAATGGCAACCCACTTCAGTATTCTTGCCAGAATAATCCTATGGACAAAGAAGCCTGGAGGGCTTCAGCCCATAGGGCCACAAAGAATCAGACATGACTAAGCAATTTAGCACTCATGCACACTGATTGAGAAATTGCTAATATGTTGCTATCCAGCTCAGTAATACTACTATCTTATCTTTTGGAGAAGGATCTACAAAAGAAACATATATTAAAATTTGCTGTATTATTCTAATTCTTCAAAGTCCAAGAGGTGAACATTTTTTAACTCAGAACATATTATAGTATAAATACGGAGAAAAGAAATTTACCTATTGTATCTAACAAAAATAACATTTATGAAGAATTCACTGTGCTGAACATTAGCATATCAATTAATTTAAGACACACAACAAGCCTATGGGACAGCTATTATTGCTATCCCATTTTAGAGGTAGGAAATGCAAGTGCCAAGAATTTATGTTACTTACCTGAAGTCACACAACTGGAAAAAGAGCCAGTGTGAAATAACAGACTCAATTCATTTAGATCTATGTCCAGCCACTTACACCTTGACATTACCCTGGGTCATTAGCCTCCACTCTGAACATTTAAATCTACTATTCCACTTTCAGGCCAAAGTGTCCTTATTTTTAACTGTCTCAACAATTTATTGTGATTTTACTCTTGTGAATGTATGCCATTAGATCAGAAAATAGAAAAAGCCTTATTCCTCTCTGTAGCTATATATAGTAAGTCCAGAATTCTCAAGTGAAATGTTCCCCACCATTCTTCAATTCACCCCCAGTAAAATTTCACTGGGCATTAAAACAATACATAGTTCAATTCCTCTAATATAAGTACTCTTATTGGAGTACTACCACCATCTCACCACAAGCACCACAATACTTGATAATTCAGAGAAAATTTATTTTATCCTCTACCCATCTCAAAAGTACCTCCTTATTGTCTCCTCTTTAAGTAGTACTTAACTGTGAGTAGTATTAGCATATCTTTCTCTTCCTCCAGATAGACTACTAGAAGTCATTGCTGACATTTCATGTCTTCTCATCTTCCATTTCCATCAGCAATCCTTGTGATCTCACCTCTTATAGATCTCTAGAATCCATCTCTTGAATTCCACATCCTTCTCTATAGACTCCTACCTGGGTTGTTGCAACGTGCTCCTATAAATGTGTCCCTTTGCCTCTACTCTTGTGCATCAGCACTAAGACAATAAATTTACAAAGAGAGTCTAATCAGCTCAAGATTCTTACTCAAAATGCTTCACATGTTTAACAAAAAACTTAATAAAACTTAGTATGATCCTATGTTATTCTTAGTTTCTATGTCTTACCACACAGTAGTCTACTTTCAATTGATTAACCAAACCTCAGACTTCACCCCTGGGCCTATTCAGTGTTCCTTCCTCAGTCTTAAATGCACTTTCCCCTTCTCTATGTGTTCATTTCCTGTTATTTCTTGATATCACAATTTAATTTCCTCTCTCCTGGTCCCCAGTGATTGGTCTTTCCCCTACTCTACAGCACTATATGATTTATCTTCAGAAATATTACTCTATTGAAGTTATAATGTTATATGTTTGTGATCATTTTACTAATGTCCGCATCAACTAAAGAACTGCAAATTCCACAAAAACAGAGATAATGTCACATATGGAGTCTTGATCCATGTCAGTGGTTGGTAAAGGGGTTCTTTATTCTACGCATTTCAAACTTCTAAATTTCAGGATGGTTAAATAATAAATTGTTTTGTTTCAGGTCATGAACTCTGTGGTAAATTGTTAAAGCAGAAATAGAAAATCAAAAGGTATATATTTGTAACTGCAGAACTTACTTATTGCACTTTCAGCCAAAGTGTCCTTATTTTTAACTGTCTCAACAATTTATTGTGATTTTACTCTTGTGAATGTATGCCATTAGATCAGAAAATAGAAAAAGCCTTATTCCTCTCTGTAGCTATATATAGTAAGTCCAGAATTCTCAAGTGAAATGTTCCCCACCATTCTTCAATTCACCCCCAGTAAAATTTCACTGGGCATTAAAACAATACATAGTTCAATTCCTCTAATATAAGTACTCTTATTGGAGTACTACCACCATCTCACCACAAGCACCACAATACTTGATAATTCAGAGAAAATTTATTTTATCCTCTACCCATCTCAAAAGTACCTCCTTATTGTCTCCCTCTTTAAGTAGTACTTAACTGTGAGTAGTATTAGCATATCTTTCTCTTCCTCCAGATAGACTACTAGAAGTCATTGCTGACATTTCATGTCTTCTCATCTTCCATTTCCATCAGCAATCCTTGTGATCTCACCTCTTATAGATCTCTAGAATCCATCTCTTGAATTCCACATCCTTCTCTATAGACTCCTACCTGGGCTGTTGCAACGTGCTCCTATAAATGTGTCCCTTTGCCTCTACTCTTGTGCATCAGCACTAAGACAATAAATTTACAAAGAGAGTCTAATCAGCTCAAGATTCTTACTCAAAATGCTTCACATGTTTAACAAAAAACTTAATAAAACTTAGTATGATCCTATGTTATTCTTAGTTTCTATGTCTTACCACACAGTAGTCTACTTTCAATTGATTAACCAAACCTCAGACTTCACCCCTGGGCCTATTCAGTGTTCCTTCCTCAGTCTTAAATGCACTTTCCCCTTCTCTATGTGTTCATTTCCTGTTATTTCTTGATATCACAATTTAATTTCCTCTCTCCTGGTCCCCAGTGATTGGTCTTTCCCCTACTCTACAGCACTATATGATTTATCTTCAGAAATATTACTCTATTGAAGTTATAATGTTATATGTTTGTGATCATTTTACTAATGTCCGCATCAACTAAAGAACTGCAAATTCCACAAAAACAGAGATAATGTCACATATGGAGTCTTGATCCATGTCAGTGGTTGGTAAAGGGGTTCTTTATTCTACGCATTTCAAACTTCTAAATTTCAGGATGGTTAAATAATAAATTGTTTTGTTTCAGGTCATGAACTCTGTGGTAAATTGTTAAAGCAGAAATAGAAAATCAATATATGGTATAGTATTTGTAACTGCAGAACTTACTTATTGCACAGAATTATAATTTTTTGTTTGTTATGCCTCCTACCAGATCTTTCCTCCCAGAAGAGAGGACCACTTCTTGAATAAATAGCCTGACTAAACTGCACAATGCTTGGCATATAAATTAACAGAATGAAGAATAAATTATCTTCTGACATACTGTTAACGCGGAATGACATTTTGTATTTAGTGGCAAAATTTATATTACCCCTTCATTTGAAGTAATTTTTGTGACTACTACAGATGTTGCCACTGGGGCTCTTTGAAAGAAATAAAAATAAAACTTACTTCTGTTGATGCTCTTTTTTTTTTCTCATTCATGGGAATGAATGCTTACTTTGAACAGCCTCTAACTTTTTTTTCTTTTCATTCTAATGACAATGTAAATTAATTATTAAGAAGTACAGAAAAACATTAAAATATTATTCATTTTTTTAATATAATAATGACTGTTAAAGTCATAATTTTGCTTTTTCTGATTTTTAGAAACCTTCTCTTCTGAAAAAAAAAGAAATTCCAGTGGTCAGTCTATTTAAAAACACCTGACAGGTGGGGGATAACTAACAAGATGCAATCATACCTTAAGCAATATGCTATGAATTAAAACAAATGTGGAGCTGAGTGTATTTTTTACTGCAGGCCCAGGACTAGAACTTAACAGTTTATAATATCCACATGTGTGTATGTGCTAAGTTGCTTCACTCATGTCTGAAACAGTGCTATTGACTGTAGCCTGCCAGGCTCCTCTGTCCATAATGGAATTTTCCAGGCAGGAATACTGGAGCGTGTTGCCATGTCCTCCTTCAAGGGATCTTTCTGACCCAGGAATCAAATCTATGTCTCTTGGAGCTGCTGCCTTGAAGGTGATTTCTTTGCTACTGAGCCACTGTGGAAGCTCCCATAATACCCACACCCTATGCAATTGTATCGAGGATATCTGAAGTAGAGAAGTAGAGCAAGAACATAATGAAAAGAGATATGAGTACAATTTCTTTTAGTAAATACAAGTTTAAATGTTGACCATCTCTTGTGGTCGCATCCATCTGTATTGAAATGGACAGCAGTATGTTCAGAGGTTCACCTTAATGCTTTTCAAAACTTTCAAATCAGCTTTTATATGAGTGTCTTTTGTTGTGCTTCATCCATTTGTATATTATATTAATAATAAAATTATAATACAAATGCAAATGACAGAGGAATTTTGCGAATAAATGCAATATGTAGTAAGCATACACGCCAACTAATAGGGGGAGAGAGCAGGCTCCTACCACAAGCTTGCTTTGGGGCCTTGAAATGAAGATTCACAGAGGGACAGTTAACCTAGTCAATTCAGTGGAGATTGCTTACTAAATCCACTACTCTGCATGACATTCTTAACCTCACTCTGTCTTCTCTCTGGAAATTTCTTACTCATCTTTTAATATTCAATGTACATTTTTCCTCATCTGGGAGGCTGTCTCTAGTATTACCAGATAGAATTAATAGACAGTATTTCTCTGTTCTCTCAGAGTAATTATCCTCTCTGTAGTACTTATGCTTGGTGATAGTATATTATTTGCCTTCTTTGGCAAAGTTTCTATGATCTCCAAAGACTAGGGACTGTATTCTGTATATTTTGTATCCTACTGACACTAGCATAGGCCTGCTTTTAAGCTAACAGATGATTAATATTTTTTTGTAGCAGAATGAATGACATTTTAGATATAAATGTATGCTACATAAAGATTGGGTTCACACTTTAGGTAAAAAATTGTTAAAATGAAGTAAACATAAAGGAAAGTCATTGTAATGGATATTTGAGTGAATTTTTAGGTTAAGAAATGATTTAAAGAAAAAAACAGATTTGAAGCAAAGAAGGATCAAATTCTAAGGTTTCATTTATATACACATTGTTGTACATTAAGCAGAATCTGCACTAGGAAAGTCATTATAAAACTGTCCAGAGATATGGAAAATATGAATAAAACAGACTGAAGCAATGGGAGTTGGGAGGCTGAATTGTTCCTGCATTTACAAGTATTTATTGAGTTGATTCTCACTGATCTTAATGAGGCTTGGAGTTATCCGAAAGGAAGAAGGCCCTGACTGTAATGTTCTGGGTTGACCAAAAAGTTCACTCAGGTTTTCCCATAAGAACTTATGAAAAAACCCAAATGAATATTTTTTGGCCAACCCAATATATAACCTTTAAGAAACATATGGGAGGGGGGCTTCCCTGGTGGTCCAGTGGGTAAGGACACCGCCTTGCAGTGCAAGGGGCGCCGGTTCGATCCCTGGCCTGGGAAGATCCCACGTGCCGCGGAGCGGCTGGACCCATGTGTCCAATTACCGAGCCAGAGCTCTGGCGTGCATGTGCCCAGAGCCTGTGCTCTGTGACAACAGAGGCCACCACGATGGGAGGCCCACACTGGCCGAAGAACAAAGATGGATGAAAAACGGACAAATGAAAGACCAATAGAAGTGGCCCGCCTGCTCCCCTCCCTCCCCACCTCCCCACCTACCCTCCTCAAAGAAAGAAAGAAAGAAACATATGGGGGTATACTATGCAGACACACACAAAAAAACAGAATTCTGCCATTTTCAGCAACTTAAATAAACTTGAAGGGCTTTATTATAAGTGAAATAAGTCAGAAAGACAAAGACAAATTTTGCATGATATCATTCATGTATGGAATCTAAAATAAAATACAATAAACTAGTAAATATATATATATATACACACACACACATATATATATATATAAGAGAAGATTCATAGGTGAGAACTAGTGATTATCAGTGGCAGGGAGGGCCAGTGCAAGGATGGAGGGATAGGAGGTACAAACTATTAGGTATAAGACAGACTCAAAAAATGTAGTGCATAACACAAGGAATATAGGCAATATTTTATAGTAACTGTCCATGGAAAGTAACCTCTAAAGGTTATTTAAAGACTTGATGTTATCCAGTCTTTAGTGGACCTGGATATGGCACTTCCTTCTTAGTAGATACCAGTTTATTTTCACTTTTTGGAAATGTTTGGAATAATTTCAGTCTTTTCTTTAAAGAATTAAATTCTTAGCACTCAGTGTCTTCTTTATATAGTCCAGTAGTCTATTCTCCTAGGCCAGGTGTTTAGTCACCTACTTAGATTCTGAACTTCAAGCAGTTTTTAATAATGCTGACTTTTCAGAATTTTTCACTGTAATTTAAATTACAATTTTCACCAGTATTTCTTTTCAGTATTATAATGTGCTTAGTGATAGTAAGAAATATAATTACTCTTTGGTTGAAAATGCATGGTCCAGTAAATGTGAAGAAAATTTTATTCCACCCTGTCAAAAATAGCTTTCAAATGGGAGCTACAAATACAGGATAGATTTTTTCAAAATATTTTTATGCTTCATGAAATGATGTTTATGTGCATTTTCTTTTATTAACAAAATCATCTATTGGCATCTCTTATACATGAGAATATTTTGTGAAAGCTTGTGTTTCTCTAATAAAATAGAAATCATATTTAGAAAACAGTAGATTTATAAGCTGTAACTTTAAAACAATGAAAGAATCATGTCAGTTGACCAGTTTCACAGTTTGTAGTTTTTAACCATCGAATTAATCCCTTTAGTTAAAATGACTGTTATTAAAGACAATTTTTTTCAACTTAAATTCTGTTAAATAAACTTGAAGGGCTTTATTATAAGTGAAATAAGTCAGAAAGACAAAGACAAATTTTGCATGATATCATTCATGTATGGAATCTAAAATAAAATACAATAAACTAGTAAATATATATATATATACACACACACATATATATATATATAAGAGAAGATTCATAGGTGAGAACTAGTGATTATCAGTGGCAGGGAGGGCCAGTGCAAGGATGGAGGGATAGGAGGTACAAACTATTAGGTATAAGACAGACTCAAAAAATGTAGTGCATAACACAAGGAATATAGGCAATATTTTATAGTAACTGTCCATGGAAAGTAACCTCTAAAGGTTATTTAAAGACTTGATGTTATCCAGTCTTTAGTGGACCTGGATATGGCACTTCCTTCTTAGTAGATACCAGTTTATTTTCACTTTTTGGAAATGTTTGGAATAATTTCAGTCTTTTCTTTAAAGAATTAAATTCTTAGCACTCAGTGTCTTCTTTATATAGTCCAGTAGTCTATTCTCCTAGGCCAGGTGTTTAGTCACCTACTTAGATTCTGAACTTCAAGCAGTTTTTAATAATGCTGACTTTTCAGAATTTTTCACTGTAATTTAAATTACAATTTTCACCAGTATTTCTTTTCAGTATTATAATGTGCTTAGTGATAGTAAGAAATATAATTACTCTTTGGTTGAAAATGCATGGTCCAGTAAATGTGAAGAAAATTTTATTCCACCCTGTCAAAAATAGCTTTCAAATGGGAGCTACAAATACAGGATAGATTTTTTCAAAATATTTTTATGCTTCATGAAATGATGTTTATGTGCATTTTCTCTTTTATTAACAAAATCATCTATTGGCATCTCTTATACATGAGAATATTTTGTGAAAGCTTGTGTTTCTCTAATAAAATAGAAATCATATTTAGAAAACAGTAGATTTATAAGCTGTAACTTTAAAACAATGAAAGAATCATGTCAGTTGACCAGTTTCACAGTTTGTAGTTTTTAACCATCGAATTAATCCCTTTAGTTAAAATGACTGTTATTAAAGACAATGTCTGTATAAATATTTCAACTTAAATTCTGTACTTTTTCTTAATAATAAAACACTAGTTACCTGAAAGTTGAATGAAAATATTTAATATGATTTTTAAAAATCTGTATACAACCCCATTCACCCATCTAGTCCCAAAATAGAATCAATATACAGTAATAAAAATTATAGGTATGTTGAGTTACCTTAAAGAGTCAGTATGGCTATGGAACTAACTAACGTTAGTGAAAATTGCTTTAAAATATAAACCTATTAATTAGACTATGCCAGTTAAACATGAGATGGTCAGATACTGAATCATAGAAAAAGCACTTAGAATTTCAGAGTACAAAGTAAACAATGTCTACTCCAGAGCTTTTTAGAAAAAAGAGAATTCATCTTCCTATTAAAGCTATTTAGACCATATAGAACTTCCACACAGCCAAAGTGATGGTGTAAAACATGCCTTAAACAGATTTAAAACATGCCTTAAAAAAATCAGAGATTCTAACCAGGATGAGGTCATCACAACTCCCCAGGCCTTTGTGTGCATTTACACATTTCTCAGCCCCTTTCCAACCAAGCAAAGTGACTAATTCTGGCCAATTTTTGCGAGCACAAGTGATTTGTGTCACTTTCAGCTGAATGATTAAGGTTGAGTGTAGATTCCTCCACCTCTCTAAGAAAGAAATGAACCTTAGTTAATGGAAGTCACTGAGGTTTTAGAGTTTTATGTGACAGGTATTCCAGATTTTCTTAATATTGCTCTAGGGAACTTTGCTTTTACAAAAGACTTATATTAGTACCTATTTTCTTTACTTTAAAGAAATCAGAAGAGGGATTTTGCTTTTACAGAAGAAGTGAAAATAGCATTCTACCTGTTGCAGCCAGTTTTCATAGATGCAGAGAGCATACCTTTTTGCTTCATGATTTTATGTGCATTTTCTTTTATTAACAAAATCATCTATTGGCATCTCTTATACATGAGAATATTTTGTGAAAGCTTGTGTTTCTCTAATAAAATAGAAATCATATTTAGAAAACAGTAGATTTATAAGCTGTAACTTTAAAACAATGAAAGAATCATGTCAGTTGACCAGTTTCACAGTTTGTAGTTTTTAACCATCGAATTAATCCCTTTAGTTAAAATGACTGTTATTAAAGACAATGTCTGTATAAATATTTCAACTTAAATTCTGTACTTTTCTTAATAATAAAACACTAGTTACCTGAAAGTTGAATGAAAATATTTAATATGATTTTTAAAAATCTGTATACAACCCCATTCACCCATCTAGTCCCAAAATAGAATCAATATACAGTAATAAAAATTATAGGTATGTTGAGTTACCTTAAAGAGTCAGTATGGCTATGGAACTAACTAACGTTAGTGAAAATTGCTTTAAAATATAAACCTATTAATTAGACTATGCCAGTTAAACATGAGATGGTCAGATACTGAATCATAGAAAAAGCACTTAGAATTTCAGAGTACAAAGTAAACAATGTCTACTCCAGAGCTTTTTAGAAAAAAGAGAATTCATCTTCCTATTAAAGCTATTTAGACCATATAGAACTTCCACACAGCCAAAGTGATGGTGTAAAACATGCCTTAAACAGATTTAAAACATGCCTTAAAAAAATCAGAGATTCTAACCAGGATGAGGTCATCACAACTCCCCAGGCCTTTGTGTGCATTTACACATTTCTCAGCCCCTTTCCAACCAAGCAAAGTGACTAATTCTGGCCAATTTTTGCGAGCACAAGTGATTTGTGTCACTTTCAGCTGAATGATTAAGGTTGAGTGTAGATTCCTCCACCTCTCTAAGAAAGAAATGAACCTTAGTTAATGGAAGTCACTGAGGTTTTAGAGTTTTATGTGACAGGTATTCCAGATTTTCTTAATATTGCTCTAGGGAACTTTGCTTTTACAAAAGACTTATATTAGTACCTATTTTCTTTACTTTAAAGAAATCAGAAGAGGGATTTTGCTTTTACAGAAGAAGTGAAAATAGCATTCTACCTGTTGCAGCCAGTTTTCATAGATGCAGAGAGCATACCTTGAGCAGAGAGTGGCATCACCATCTCCTTCTCAGGGAACTGCACTCAACGTCAGCTCAACACATCATGGTGATGAACTGTGTTTGTGACCATCTGCAATTTATCTGGATTTCTTTGTGCACTGGTTAGATGTGTCTTAAGGTGATTGTTTCCTTGTTTTATGTCATTTATGTCAGATTTAAAACATTTCATAGGAACACTCTACTTTCAGATAGCAGGGGAAACCTGTACCACAGTGTAAACTGGCCTATCTGCCTTGTGTAGTAATTCACTTTATTATACTTTTATATTCACCAAATAAAAATATAGTTTTGCTCAGACATAATCATTGAAATAATTGCATAATAATAATTATTGAAGAAGAATGTGTTGATCAGGCCATGAAAATTCTTCTAAATGCAACAGGTACATGTCCTCTTGACAATTTAATATACTGGTAGTAGGGTTGTATGCATCAGTTCAGTTCAGTTCAGTTGCTCATTGGTGTCTGACTCTTCATGACCCTATGGACTGCAGCATGCCAGGCTTCCCTGTCCTTCACTACCTCCTGGAGCTTGCTAAAACTCATTTCCATTGACTCAGTGATGTCATCCAACCAACTCATCCTCTGTTGCCCATTTCTCTTATTGTCTTCTATTTTTGCCAACATTAGGCTCTTTTCCAGTGAGCTGTCTCTTATTAGGTGGCCAAACTATTAGAGCTTCAGTTTCACAATCATTGCTTCCAATGAATATCCAGGGTTGATTTCCTTTAGGATTGACTGGTTTGATCTCCTTGCAGTTCAAGGGACTCTTAAGAGCCTTTTCCAGCACCACTGTTCAAAGGCATTCATTCTTTGGTGCTCAGGTGACTCTTTGGTGATTCTTTATGGTCCAGCTCTCACATCCATAAAAGACTAGTGGGAAAACCATAGCTTTGATTAGAATATTGCTCTAGGAACTTTGCTTTTACAAAAGACTTATATTAGTACCTATTTTCTTTACTTTAAAGAAATCAGAAGAGGGATTTTGCTTTTACAGAAGAAGTGAAAATAGCATTCTACCTGTTGCAGCCAGTTTTCATAGATGCAGAGAGCATACCTTGAGCAGAGAGTGGCATCACCATCTCCTTCTCAGGGAACTGCACTCAACGTCAGCTCAACACATCATGGTGATGAACTGTGTTTGTGACCATCTGCAATTTATCTGGATTTCTTTGTGCACTGGTTAGATGTGTCTTAAGGTGATTGTTTCCTTGTTTTATGTCATTTATGTCAGATTTAAAACATTTCATAGGAACACTCTACTTTCAGATAGCAGGGGAAACCTGTACCACAGTGTAAACTGGCCTATCTGCCTTGTGTAGTAATTCACTTTATTATACTTTTATATTCACCAAATAAAAATATAGTTTTGCTCAGACATAATCATTGAAATAATTGCATAATAATAATTATTGAAGAAGAATGTGTTGATCAGGCCATGAAAATTCTTCTAAATGCAACAGGTACATGTCCTCTTGACAATTTAATATACTGGTAGTAGGGTTGTATGCATCAGTTCAGTTCAGTTCAGTTGCTCATTGGTGTCTGACTCTTCATGACCCTATGGACTGCAGCATGCCAGGCTTCCCTGTCCTTCAGTACCTCCTGGAGCTTGCTAAAACTCATTTCCATTGACTCAGTGATGCCATCCAACCAACTCATCCTCTGTTGCCCATTTCTCTTATTGTCTTCTATTTTTGCCAACATTAGGCTCTTTTCCAGTGAGCTGTCTCTTATTAGGTGGCCAAACTATTAGAGCTTCAGTTTCACAATCATTGCTTCCAATGAATATCCAGGGTTGATTTCCTTTAGGATTGACTGGTTTGATCTCCTTGCAGTTCAAGGGACTCTTAAGAGCCTTTTCCAGCACCACTGTTCAAAGGCATTCATTCTTTGGTGCTCAGGTGACTCTTTGGTGATTCTTTATGGTCCAGCTCTCACATCCATAAAAGACTAGTGGGAAAACCATAGCTTTGATTAGATGGACTTTTGTTGGTAAAGTGATGTCTCTGCTTTTGAATACACTGTCTAGGTTTGCCATAGCTTTTCTTCCAAGGAGCAAAAGTGTTTTAATTTCATGGCTGTAGTCTCCATCCACAGTGATTTTGGAGCCCAAGAAAATAAAGTCTGTCAGTGTTTCCATTGTTTGCCCAGCTATTTTCCATGAAGTGATGGAACCATATGCCATGATCTCTGATTTTTGAATGTTGAGTTTTAGGTCAGCTTTTTCACTCTCCTCTTAGACATTCGTCAAGAGACTCTTGAGTTCCTCTTTGCTTTCTGCCATAAGGGTAGTGTCATCTACATACCTGAGGTTACTGATATTTCTCTCTGCAATCTTTTATGGATCAGTCTTCTTATTTTGGTTAACTTTAGTCTGTCAAAAGGTAAGTATTTCTTCTACATAAAATACTGAGTCCATTTATCAATAGCACCCTACCTTATACACACACAGGCTCAGCTCCATTCTCATAAAATCTTTTTATATACCTTCATTCTTCCATTGCTACATGCACTTTTCACTGAATAAATTTCACAATATGCATTCAGAAAAATATTTATTAAAATCACAGAAGAATGCATAAAGATAAAAATGTTTAAAAATTTTTCTTTTTATCCAAGCAGCACTAAATATAATTCACCCATGCTTAGGAGCTTGGTTTCTTGCCCTCAAAATGCTATAAAAGCAACAACCTCAGAAATGATTCAAGTGTATAACATCATAGTTTATCTTTGTGTTTAACCTTTTTTCTCAGTACACTTTAAGTACATTTTTACATGTTCTGTTTTTGGCTCAAATAGAATTTTCAGTAAGTCATTGCTCAGGATTCTCTTTTACAAGTCAACCATCTCTTTTAGCCTTCTTTATATATCTATTTTCCAGACCATTTAGCATTATCATCACTCATGGCTGAACCCTGCATTCTTTCCAGAGTTTTCTTTTCTTCCTTAAAATTTATACCATCAAATTCTCATAATAACTTAAATTTGCATTCATTCTTTGGTGCTCAGGTGACTCTTTGGTGATTCTTTATGGTCCAGCTCTCACATCCATAAAAGACTAGTGGGAAAACCATAGCTTTGATTAGATGGACTTTTGTTGGTAAAGTGATGTCTCTGCTTTTGAATACACTGTCTAGGTTTGCCATAGCTTTTCTTCCAAGGAGCAAAAGTGTTTTAATTTCATGGCTGTAGTCTCCATCCACAGTGATTTTGGAGCCCAAGAAAATAAAGTCTGTCAGTGTTTCCATTGTTTGCCCAGCTATTTTCCATGAAGTGATGGAACCATATGCCATGATCTCTGATTTTTGAATGTTGAGTTTTAGGTCAGCTTTTTCACTCTCCTCTTAGACATTCGTCAAGAGACTCTTGAGTTCCTCTTTGCTTTCTGCCATAAGGGTAGTGTCATCTACATACCTGAGGTTACTGATATTTCTCTCTGCAATCTTTTATGGATCAGTCTTCTTATTTTGGTTAACTTTAGTCTGTCAAAAGGTAAGTATTTCTTCTACATAAAATACTGAGTTCATTTATCAATAGCACCCTACCTTATACACACACAGGCTCAGCTCCATTCTCATAAAATCTTTTTATATACCTTCATTCTTCCATTGCTACATGCACTTTTCACTGAATAAATTTCACAATATGCATTCAGAAAAATATTTATTAAAATCACAGAAGAATGCATAAAGATAAAAATGTTTAAAAATTTTTCTTTTTATCCAAGCAGCACTAAATATAATTCACCCATGCTTAGGAGCTTGGTTTCTTGCCCTCAAAATGCTATAAAAGCAACAACCTCAGAAATGATTCAAGTGTATAACATCATAGTTTATCTTTGTGTTTAACCTTTTTTCTCAGTACACTTTAAGTACATTTTTACATGTTCTGTTTTTGGCTCAAATAGAATTTTCAGTAAGTCATTGCTCAGGATTCTCTTTTACAAGTCAACCATCTCTTTTAGCCTTCTTTATATATCTATTTTCCAGACCATTTAGCATTATCATCACTCATGGCTGAACCCTGCATTCTTTCCAGAGTTTTCTTTTCTTCCTTAAAATTTATACCATCAAATTCTCATAATAACTTAAATTTGATACAAAAAAGCCATATACTTTTATATATAATAACATTTTATTTATTTATATATCCACTATACATTACTGATACACTTGCTACTCAATGGCCCAACAATATTTTTCCAAGTAGAAATAAAACTTAAGAAATAGTATCATTTCACAAATAAGATGCCTTATTTTAAAAATTAGTGCCAATAAAAGGTGCTGTAATCACATGACAGTGCATGTGAATATATTTATGTTTTCCCACTGACATCAGGGAAAATTCAAAATATTTGGAATTTGGTCATTGATTTTATCCAGTGGTTAAATTTAACATATATTTTTGGAGATGCACAGTAAATTTAAGATACTCAGGGCTTCCATGGTGGTCCAGAGGTTAAGAATCTGCCTTCCAATAAAGAGGATGTAGTTTCAATTCCTGGTGATCCCTGGTGAAGGAACCAAAATCCCACGTGCCATGGGGCAATAAGTCTAGCGCCTCAGCTACTGAGCCCCTGAGCTCTAGACAGAGAGTGCCACAAGAAGGATTCCATGTGCATCAACTAAGATCCAACTTGACCAAAAAAATAAATAAACATATATATTTTAAAGTAAAAGACATGCAATATACTTAATTTTAAATATGATTTTTATTCTACATAGCCTGAATATTAGTTTAGTATAAACTTGAGTTAATTTCTGCTTTTTGAAATAATTACTATTCTTAATTTGAATTCCTTGGCCTGATACATGTTTTTTGTTACATATTTCTTCTTTTAATTTTCTGTGAACATGTATAAGATAGATACTGTATTTTGAATTTTTAAAACAGTCTTAAATTTACATGTGTTTTTATTTGTCAGAATCAAACTCTTAATAACTAGACCCCAGTTACAGCCTTACCAAACTATTTCTTAACCTTGGATTAGTAGGCCACACAGACCTTAAATTAAATGCCAGGTCTATACATGCTCATCATCTAGTAAACTTTTTAGGAGGCAATACTCTCACTATTGTGCCTCTTATATCTTCAGATTTTATCCACAGATTCCAAAACAGTGTTTTCCAAAGTTTTCTTACAAAGCATTAGCTTCTCAACATGTTTTGTCAGAAATAGTCCCCAAGGTCAATTAAGTTTGGGAAACAGGGCATGCAAAATACCACTAACGAGATTTAAAATGTCCTTTAATATACACAAGAGTTTGATGAATACTGAAGCAAATAACCTATTTAAGTTTATTGACTAAGTGGACTACATAGCTTATGTGTATGCATATGTATGAATCTGTATATGTAAAAAATCTATGATATTCTATGGAACTTGTCCAAATTAAGTCCTAAAAACAGCTATTAGCAAAATGTTTCTCTAGACCAGTGATTCTCAACCTCAGCACCATTGACACATGGGTATGTCTAGTCCTTTGCTGTGGGTAGGGACTGCTGTCCTGTGCCTTGTATGATGTTTAGCTGCTTCCCAAGTTCTACTCACCAGATGTCAGTACCAATAAAAATATTTCCCAACATTGCCAAATTTCCTTTAGGAGCAAAACTGCTCCTATTTGATAACTAAAGATAGTGGTTTACCACTCAGGTTTGAACTTCCTGAAGGTGCTTTTGAATATTATGGTAAGGTAACTCTTTAGGCAGAAGGCCTGAGGAAAAAAGGCAAGAGGACAGAGAAGGTTAAATTTGATAGCCTGCTTCTAAGGCTGTTGGTTCAGAGGAATGAAGTATGTGATTCTTTGCTCTTAATGTTTGTACAGCTTGCTGACCTGAAACAATTTCACTTGATCCTCAAAGCATGGAAAATCTTTTTTGATCTCTTAAGCTTTTTATTTTTACTCACTCTCTTACATTGCAAATATTTGAGGACTCCTTTGACCTCTTCTTCTTTGACTTCTACTGTCTGCCTGCTTCCCTGGTGACTCAGATGGTAAAGAATCTGCCTGAAATGCTGGAGATCCAGATTCAGCCCCTGGGTTGGGAAGATCTCCTGGAGAAGGGCATGGCAACCCACCCCAGTATTCCTATCTGGAGAATTCCATAGACAGAGGTTCCAGGTGAGGTACAGTCCATGGGGGCTACAAAGAGTCAGACATGACTGAACAACTAGTAAACTTTTAGGATGCAATACTCTCACTATTGTGCCTCTTATATCTTCAGATTTTATCCACAGATTCCAAAACAGTGTTTTCCAAAGTTTTCTTACAAAGCATTAGCTTCTCAACAGGTTTTGTCAGAAATAGTCCCCAAGGTCAATTAAGTTTGGGAAACAGGGCATGCAAAATACCACTAACGAGATTTAAAATGTCCTTTAATATACACAAGAGTTTGATGAATACTGAAGCAAATAACCTATTTAAGTTTATTGACTAAGTGGACTACATAGCTTATGTGTATGCATATGTATGAATCTGTATATGTAAAAAATCTATGATATTCTATGGAACTTGTCCAAATTAAGTCCTAAAAACAGCTATTAGCAAAATGTTTCTCTAGACCAGTGATTCTCAACCTCAGCACCATTGACACATGGGTATGTCTAGTCCTTTGCTGTGGGCAGGGACTGCTGTCCTGTGCCTTGTATGATGTTTAGCTGCTTCCCAAGTTCTACTCACCAGATGTCAGTACCAATAAAAATATTTCCCAACATTGCCAAATTTCCTTTAGGAGCAAAACTGCTCCTATTTGATAACTAAAGATAGTGGTTTACCACTCAGGTTTGAACTTCCTGAAGGTGCTTTTGAATATTATGGTAAGGTAACTCTTTAGGCAGAAGGCCTGAGGAAAAAAGGCAAGAGGACAGAGAAGGTTAAATTTGATAGCCTGCTTCTAAGGCTGTTGGTTCAGAGGAATGAAGTATGTGATTCTTTGCTCTTAATGTTTGTACAGCTTGCTGACCTGAAACAATTTCACTTGATCCTCAAAGCATGGAAAATCTTTTTTGATCTCTTAAGCTTTTTATTTTTACTCACTCTCTTACATTGCAAATATTTGAGGACTCCTTTGACCTCTTCTTCTTTGACTTCTACTGTCTGCCTGCTTCCCTGGTGACTCAGATGGTAAAGAATCTGCCTGAAATGCTGGAGATCCAGATTCAGCCCCTGGGTTGGGAAGATCTCCTGGAGAAGGGCATGGCAACCCACCCCAGTATTCCTATCTGGAGAATTCCATAGACAGAGGTTCCAGGTGAGGTACAGTCCATGGGGGCTACAAAGAGTCAGACATGACTGAACAACTAATAGTACACACAATGTCTACCTGAATAATTTTTACAACTGTCATGGGTTCCAATAATACCATTGTCTAATACATTTAATGTCACCAATTCTAATTTTTATCCAGAAATCCATTTGAATTGAAAAACTGAGACTCAAAATCTGACTCCCAAAGCCTGTTCTTCATCTTTAATCTGCTAAAGTATCATCATTCCCATGCAAAGTGAGCAATGAGGGATTGATGAAGGATCCAGTCCATCCTCACCTTTCTCAGTCTATCCTTACTTTCCCAGCTTCACATCCATCTTCCCAAAACTTCCTGCAGTGCTGAGTTTGGCCACCAGCTCTAAATGCAAATATGAAAGCCTTATGTGGGCTTAATCAGCTCCTACACTGTGTGAATTCAAATCTTTAGAAAAACTTCTTCATATATATCTCCTAGTGATTGTTTCTTCAATGAATGAGGAATCTCCTATCTTGGTTCTACCTTCTGTTATTTGTTCATGTGTACAAAACATTTAATACACTTTTGCTGTATATCAGCCATGTAACAGACTTTAGAAATGAAGTGACCAAGAGGACTGACACAACTCCTCCTAAAATGTATACATAGTAATGAAGGAGACAGGCAAATGGCAAGGAAATTTAATGAAATAAATATAAATTATATGTGCATGGAAAGAAATGAGCAAGATGAGGAGATAGAGCATAACTAGAGGAATGAGAAAAGGAAAATTCTGTATAATGTCTGGGAAGACCTCTCAAGGAAGCGTATTATTTAAGTTGAAGCCTGAAGGGAGAAAATAAGCTAGAACTATCAGTGAGGTTTGTTTGAATGAACTGAATGACTGGGAGTGATAAATATGGAACTGCTTATACGGATTTGAGTTCATAGGATGTGGGAGCTGGTTAAGCCTACATAAGGCTTCTGTCTTTGCATGTGGGGCTGGAGAAGCTCGCAGACAGGAACTCTGGAAGATGATGTGAAGTGGGAAGAGTGAGGACACAATGGAACAGGTGAGGATGGACTGAAACCTGCACCAGTTTCCACCGCCTTCAAGCTGCCAACCTTAATGATTCCCGTTATTTTCAAGAAGAGCTGCAACCCTTGGCATGGAGCTAAACATGCTCCTACTATAGAAGCAGAGGAAGCCAAATGAGGATTTCACAGCTTGTGAAGGAGTTACAGGTACACACAATGTCTACCTGAATAATTTTTACAACTGTCATGGGTTCCAATAATACCATTGTCTAATACATTTAATGTCACCAATTCTAATTTTTATCCAGAAATCCATTTGAATTGAAAAACTGAGACTCAAAATCTGACTCCCAAAGCCTGTTCTTCATCTTTAATCTGCTAAAGTATCATCATTCCCATGCAAAGTGAGCAATGAGGGATTGATGAAGGATCCAGTCCATCCTCACCTTTCTCAGTCTATCCTTACTTTCCCAGCTTCACATCCATCTTCCCAAAACTTCCTGCAGTGCTGAGTTTGGCCACCAGCTCTAAATGCAAATATGAAAGCCTTATGTGGGCTTAATCAGCTCCTACACTGTGTGAATTCAAATCTTTAGAAAAACTTCTTCATATATATCTCCTAGTGATTGTTTCTTCAATGAATGAGGAATCTCCTATCTTGGTTCTACCTTCTGTTATTTGTTCATGTGTACAAAACATTTAATACACTTTTGCTGTATATCAGCCATGTAACAGACTTTAGAAATGAAGTGACCAAGAGGACTGACACAACTCCTCCTAAAATGTATACATAGTAATGAAGGAGACAGGCAAATGGCAAGGAAATTTAATGAAATAAATATAAATTATATGTGCATGGAAAGAAATGAGCAAGATGAGGAGATAGAGCATAACTAGAGGAATGAGAAAAGGAAAATTCTGTATAATGTCTGGGAAGACCTCTCAAGGAAGCGTATTATTTAAGTTGAAGCCTGAAGGGAGAAAATAAGCTAGAACTATCAGTGAGGTTTGTTTGAATGAACTGAATGACTGGGAGTGATAAATATGGAACTGCTTATACGGATTTGAGTTCATAGGATGTGGGAGCTGGTTAAGCCTACATAAGGCTTCTGTCTTTGCATGTGGGGCTGGAGAAGCTCGCAGACAGGAACTCTGGAAGATGATGTGAAGTGGGAAGAGTGAGGACACAATGGAACAGGTGAGGATGGACTGAAACCTGCACCAGTTTCCACCGCCTTCAAGCTGCCAACCTTAATGATTCCCGTTATTTTCAAGAAGAGCTGCAACCCTTGGCATGGAGCTAAACATGCTCCTACTATAGAAGCAGAGGAAGCCAAATGAGGATTTCACAGCTTGTGAAGGAGTTACAGGTTGTACTGCTGCTCCATGCTACCAAGGTGAGTCAGTCAAGAAGCAAACACCTGTGTGAACTACAACAGCACCCGCGCACAGTTTTTGTTTCTCACCAAGTGTGAACAGAATCTACCTGTTGTTCCTCTTCTGCCTTTCAAATTTCATGCTCCAAATCCTTGTTTTTGCTTCCAAGTTGGAACTCTTTAGGAAAGAGAATTCAGGGAAATATGATTGATTCCCATTTAGCTAAGTTGACGTAGTCTACCTTGGTAGTCAGGTAAGGAGTATGGAAAGGTGCATTCTAGTCAGTGGAACTAATTTGCATGAAATCCCTGAGACATTAAAGTGTTTCTATATTTGGTGAATTGAGAATGAAAATGGTTGGACACTAGTTAAGGAGCAGAAGAGCATGAAATGAAATTAAAGAGACCGGCAGACTTGAGGTTCTGCTGTGTTACATGGGCTACTAGATGGTAAATGATCATTACTCCCTTCAAAACCTTCTGTTTCAGCTCCCAAAGGTAAATCCAAGTTTCTTGCCTTTGCATTCTAGCTGCTAAGGGAGCGTTACAACAGCTAACTAAATTGGGAATACGCAGAATCCTCTGAATAGATGTTGTAATTACCTGGAGAGATAATACAAATCCTGTTCTTGGGCTTCACGACAGAGATTTTATTTTTAATTAAACTGAGCTATGTTCCTGGTGTCTGCTGAACTAGAAGGCCATTGAGATGGATGCACAGTGTGTGCTTAGTTGCTCAATTATGTCTTACTTTTGGGTACCCCATGGACCATAGCTGGCCAGGCTCCCCTATTCATGGAAATATCCAGACAAGAGTACTGGAATGGGTTGCTATTTCCTCCTTGAGGGGATCTTCCTGATGCAGGGATTGAACCAGCATCTCCTGTGTCTCCTGCATTGGCAGGTGGTTTTTTTTAACACTGTGCCACCTGGTAATCCTTTCATACCAAGGTACTCCAGAATACCTGAGGATTTTCATCAGCAATTAGGTCCTGGAACATGAAAAGTTAAGATAATAACAGGAAGTCAATGATTAAGTCTTTCTGTAGGATAGTACATTCGAATTTTGGCAGCACCTATTTATATTTCAATTGAGAAAGGATCCAAATGACCACTTCCATTTGAGATTATGATGGGGATAAACTTGTGAGGTTACTTTTCTTATTACCCCCTCTCTACCCTGGGTTTTGGAGGGTACATTTGAATGATATAATTCTTCCTCCTGCCTTCGACTCACACCTTTGTAAGGAAAATGAAATAAGAGTACATGGCAGACTTATATCCTAAAGGTCAAATTTGGTTGTAAAGCCTTCAGCTTCCTTCCATCTTCTTACTCTGCCTGGGATGAGCAAGAAGACGAGATGGAAAATGAGGTACAAGATAAAAAATGATGAAAAGCAAGTTTCTCCAGTCTTGAAGTACAGACAAAAGATTGCTAGAGAAGCTGGGAAACAGCTACATAAGCTACTTTTTCTTTAAGAGACATCCAGATATCCACTGTAAGTTATAAAAACAGGTGTTTAGACCAAATCAGTCTTTACAAAAATGGTTGCAGCTGGCTCAGACAGTATATTACAGTGGAAAATACGAGAAACAAAAACAAAAATAAAAAGTCCAGGAAAAGGCTGAAGCCCTAGCGTTGGCTGTTAGCTAAAACAGCCTGGAACAAATATCCAGAGGATCACAGATTTATGGGGACAGATTTACAATCACTTTGTGAAAAGGAAGGGCATTACAAGCAGGGTTGCCCGCAGTCATCTCAGCTGCCAGGCTCCTTGTCCGGCCTGTCTGTCACAGACCACATTGAAAGAGGAACTGCCCCCAGAGGCGTAGACCCCAGGGGGCAGACTCTCAGGACAACCAGGACTGAAGGTGCCCAGGGGGCCCCACACAAGCTCCTGCCAGAATGCAGCTGTGGATTCAGACAAGCTGCTGCCAAGATATGTGGACCACTCTCCTTTTCATCAGTTAAAGACTTCTACTATGAAAAGACAGATTTCACCACTTCAAGAAAAATACTTTCTATATAATCGATTGCTCTGTTTTTGCTATTTGCTCCTTGTATCTGTAATTGCATAGTGAAATTTGTTTTCAAGCATCTAGATGCTTTTAAGTTACAAATGATTGCTCCTGCTTCTACAACCTCCTTCAGCTATTACTTGGGACCCCTGGACCAAAGACCCGAAAAAAGGGTAAGGAAAATATGTTGCCTCAATAATTTAGGGACTATTCCCCTGCTCAGCTTGATTGATCAGTCACTGCCCTCTTCCCAGCCAAAATAATTCTCCTAAAAGAAAAAGGGGGAAATTTAAGGAGTTCATAGGCAGACTTGATCAAAGACCAGCAGGTTCCAAAGACAAGGAGGAGGGTGAGGAACAAATATTTTTAGCCAAGGTGCCTTCACCTTGATTGCCATGCCTATGACAATAATCCATTTTGCCTAAGATATTCTTTTAAGCCCAGAGCTAAGGCGTATAACAATGTATCTTGCTGGAGGACATGTTTCTCCTCTTAACTTGTACCTATGTTATCTAAAGATGTATGTTGTGGGTATGGGACTGGTAAGACCTTTATCACCTCAATATATTCTTTAAAAGTACTGTTAATAACCAAACGAAAAAGCATAAAATGCCACATCTAAAATGGCTTCGTTTCTATACCCCTTCCAGTGTCTATGCTGGAAACTTTTCCTTATCCTTTCTTACTTTAATAAACTTTTCACTGCAAGAAGAAAAAGAAATAAGATTGACTACAACCTGTGAGGAGGTTTATGAATTGTGTTTTAATCTCTACTGGACTCCTCAGATGTGTCTGATAAATAAATAGAAAAACGTCTTGGTAGCAGATTATTATTTCCTTTTATCCACATTAAGACATAGCAAAGGAGTGATGATATGAAGAGAAAAAGGTACGGTTAACTTCTCAGGACAACCAGGACTGAAGGTGCCCAGGGGCCCACACAAGCTCCTGCCAGAATGCAGCTGTGGATTCAGACAAGCTGCTGCCAAGATATGTGGACCACTCTCCTTTTCATCAGTTAAAGACTTCTACTATGAAAAGACAGATTTCACCACTTCAAGAAAAATACTTTCTATATAATCGATTGCTCTGTTTTTGCTATTTGCTCCTTGTATCTGTAATTGCATAGTGAAATTTGTTTTCAAGCATCTAGATGCTTTTAAGTTACAAATGATTGCTCCTGCTTCTACAACCTCCTTCAGCTATTACTTGGGACCCCTGGACCAAAGACCCGAAAAAAGGGTAAGGAAAATATGTTGCCTCAATAATTTAGGGACTATTCCCCTGCTCAGCTTGATTGATCAGTCACTGCCCCTCTTCCCAGCCAAAATAATTCTCCTAAAAGAAAAAGGGGGAAATTTAAGGAGTTCATAGGCAGACTTGATCAAAGACCAGCAGGTTCCAAAGACAAGGAGGAGGGTGAGGAACAAATATTTTTAGCCAAGGTGCCTTCACCTTGATTGCCATGCCTATGACAATAATCCATTTTGCCTAAGATATTCTTTTAAGCCCAGAGCTAAGGCGTATAACAATGTATCTTGCTGGAGGACATGTTTCTCCTCTTAACTTGTACCTATGTTATCTAAAGATGTATGTTGTGGGTATGGGACTGGTAAGACCTTTATCACCTCAATATATTCTTTAAAAGTACTGTTAATAACCAAACGAAAAAGCATAAAATGCCACATCTAAAATGGCTTCGTTTCTATACCCCTTCCAGTGTCTATGCTGGAAACTTTTCCTTATCCTTTCTTACTTTAATAAACTTTTCACTGCAAGAAGAAAAAAAAGAAATAAGATTGACTACAACCTGTGAGGAGGTTTATGAATTGTGTTTTAATCTCTACTGGACTCCTCAGATGTGTCTGATAAATAAATAGAAAAACGTCTTGGTAGCAGATTATTATTTCCTTTTATCCACATTAAGACATAGCAAAGGAGTGATGATATGAAGAGAAAAAGGTACGGTTAACTTCTGCTTTTAAGCTTCAATGGTTACAAGTTGTCTCCATCATTTTCTTCATACTCATGCTACCAACGTCAAACAATTCAGCATCACATTACTAAGCCCATATTAGATTTGTTTAGCTTTATTAATTTCAGACATATATAATATATAGGAGGCAGATATTCACTACATTGATCTATGGAATAAATCTATATGACTATATAGACATAAGCAATGACACAAAAGTATGTCTCTGAGGTCAAAGTGCTTCTTCCATCACTTTACTGTGTGATTTGGGCCAAATGACTTTACTTTTTTGGTGCCTCCTGTTTTTCATTCATAAAATAATTTAAAGAATACTCCATAGGCTTATTGTGAATTGTGAAGATTAAATGAATTGCTGTACAAAGTACTTAGAAGGGCACTGGACACTACCTTTTCTTAGTATGGGGATGTGTGTGTGTACATGTAACATATATATATGGTTATTGCAAATCTATGTGATATAATATTTATAATGTATATTATGTATATCACATATTTATGCACTACACACTTGTATTTGTAATCTTTTATATATTTCTATGGTATCATGTGAACATTCTTGGAAGAAATACATGATCAAAAAAGTTTTTTAAATTATCAGATAATGTCATAGCCATGTTACTCCTGAAGGTTTGCACAATTGACATCTCTCAGCCTGCTTGGGGAAAGAAAGATGAAGCTTCAGGTATTAAGTTTATTTATTCCTTGTATCTCTAAGTGATTTTGAAGTCTTGTATGGAATAGAAAGGAAAATGAGTTTCTGACAATTGTCATGTAGCAGGATAGCATTTCAATTATTATGTTATTTGGAAAAGGTTATGGTCTCAAAAAGGTAATTTTTATTCAGCATTATTACAGGGTATGCAATTGATTCCATTCATTTCCGTAAGGGGAATCAGAATCATAGATGATGAATCTCTTTTCAAAGAAAAACACTTGCAGCTTCAGAAAGTAATTTATGAGGCTACCTTCATGTCATGAACAGAATAAAGAATGGCAAGAGGTAGCATCGCCCATTATTTACCAGTGGTCTTTTTTTCCTTTCTTTGGTGCCAATTACTCTATGAAGTGGTGTTTATTGGTCCTTATTTTTCCCTTTCATGTGAGAAGAACAATTTCTATATTCCCATCACAAGGTCAATTGGCCTCCCTCCTCCCCCTCTTGCTTTTTCCTGCTGCTTTAAATTACACACACTCTGCTGAATTCTAGCCAGCAACAAAGATCAAGATAAGTGCTTCAACTGGGAGTTATCTTTACTGTTGTTGTTTTATCTTTATTGCTGTAATATTGATATTGTTTTTATTTACAATGTTAGAAGATATTGTGAAGTCAGCAAAGAGAATGGCATCAGTTGTCCCCACTGGATAGTAGACATAAAATCAGAATTTTAGAGCTATGGCAGGCTTGAGAATCTATCTAATTAATACTCTTCATTTTATAGAGGAGGAAACATAGGTCTGGAGAGTAAATACAAACATAGCTTGATTGAAACCCCTGTCTTCCTACAAAACCAACTACTATAGTCGAAAAATAAAATCAACATAATCATAACAAGAAAAGACCAACAATTTACCTACAACGACTAAGTGATTATAACAGGAAATGGAGAGTATGAAAAATGATGGGAATAAATAAAAAATAGAGACCAAAGGCACGATTTGCCCCTTATTCTAGGGAGAGCCATCAGTAAATATGGCCAGGTCCTCTTAAGAGTCTCAAATCTATCCTTTGTACTAGAGAAAAACATTACTAATATCTTTGTTTCTTTCCCAAATGGCTGAAGATCTAAACATTGTACCACGTGGATATAGTTGAAGAAAATGTTGATGCTTGATTTTAAGAAAAGAGTTTGTGAATATAATAATAGTATTTAAAATTTTAGAAGGGGTATCTGGAGAAAAGGATATCATATACTTTATGTAAGTGTAGAGAAGACTGAGACATAAGTGAGTCTACAGGAGAGACAGATTCTAAACACAAACATAAAAGGGGCAGAAAGTGAGCAATCCTATTCCTGGAACATTCAGATAGAAGAAGGGAGGAAGACCAGTGTTAGGGACCAAGCACACCTCCTGGACAATGAATAATGAAAAGCTCTTTGAAATAACATTGAAGGCCCTGGCCACGAAGATTCGATAACTCATGTCACGAAGAGAACAGCATAGCTTACTTGACAGTTGTTATTCAATCACTAAGTCATGTCTGTTCCTTCCCTTCTACTATAAATAATACCATCTTTAAGATCTGTCTTAGACCCATTTCCTCCAGGAAGATTTCTGTTTCCTGCTGACCTGCAACTATCTTACCATCATTTACTGTAATGTATTGATGAGACACCAGAAACACGTTTTGTAGACTTATACCTTATTCTCTGTGAACTCCTATCAAATTTATTCCCAGTTACACTCAATCTCTCCTAAAGATTTTTCACCTTCTGCTTCATGTTTTCCCATTTCACTCCTAATACTTATCACATTACATTTGAATTATACTTAATGCCTATCTCCTCTATAAGCCTGAGAATGTCTTGATAGCAAAAATGTTGTTTTGCTACTAATGTAGTTTCAGCAGATCTGTGTTTAGAGGTGCATTCCAAGTGTTCAGTAAACATTTGTAGATTAATTGTATGAAAGCATACATAAATAAGTAGAGAAGTAAGAATGTCTTAATTAGTAACTTAGTGTGGTATTCCTAAGAATCTTAGATTGTATCTTATATTTCTTATTGTATCTTATATTTCTTATTATATATTTCTTGGTACCACACAGGAGGAGGAAATGGCAACCCACTCCAGTGTTCTTGCCTGGAAAAATTCCATGGGCAAAGGAACCTATCAGACTGCAGTTCATGGGGTCACAAAGAGTCAACACTCCTGAGCGACTAAGCATGATCTCGTACACCACATAGCACTTGTTGATTTGTTATATCACATAACAAATGCTAAGTATTCTGCATGCTATGATCTAATTGTCTGTAACTGATTTCCACTCTGTCATGCCACAGGATCATGTCATACTACATTATGTTTTGGTTAATATGCTTTACAGGTCCATCTTTGAAAGTGAAGCAAATTTATAAATTACCACTTATTATTATAATTTATGGTCTAAACACAAACATAAAAGGGGCAGAAAGTGAGCAATCCTATTCCTGGAACATTCAGATAGAAGAAGGGAGGAAGACCAGTGTTAGGGACCAAGCACACCTCCTGGACAATGAATAATGAAAAGCTCTTTGAAATAACATTGAAGGCCCTGGCCACGAAGATTCGATAACTCATGTCACGAAGAGAACAGCATAGCTTACTTGACAGTTGTTATTCAATCACTAAGTCATGTCTGTTCCTTCCCTTCTACTATAAATAATACCATCTTTAAGATCTGTCTTAGACCCATTTCCTCCAGGAAGATTTCTGTTTCCTGCTGACCTGCAACTATCTTACCATCATTTACTGTAATGTATTGATGAGACACCAGAAACACGTTTTGTAGACTTATACCTTATTCTCTGTGAACTCCTATCAAATTTATTCCCAGTTACACTCAATCTCTCCTAAAGATTTTTCACCTTCTGCTTCATGTTTTCCCATTTCACTCCTAATACTTATCACATTACATTTGAATTATACTTAATGCCTATCTCCTCTATAAGCCTGAGAATGTCTTGATAGCAAAAATGTTGTTTTGCTACTAATGTAGTTTCAGCAGATCTGTGTTTAGAGGTGCATTCCAAGTGTTCAGTAAACATTTGTAGATTAATTGTATGAAAGCATACATAAATAAGTAGAGAAGTAAGAATGTCTTAATTAGTAACTTAGTGTGGTACTCCTAAGAATCTTAGATTGTATCTTATATTTCTTATTGTATCTTATATTTCTTATTATATATTTCTTGGTACCACACAGGAGGAGGAAATGGCAACCCACTCCAGTGTTCTTGCCTGGAAAAATTCCATGGGCAAAGGAACCTATCAGACTGCAGTTCATGGGGTCACAAAGAGTCAACACTCCTGAGCGACTAAGCATGATCTCGTACACCACATAGCACTTGTTGATTTGTTATATCACATAACAAATGCTAAGTATTCTGCATGCTATGATCTAATTGTCTGTAACTGATTTCCACTCTGTCATGCCACAGGATCATGTCATACTACATTATGTTTTGGTTAATATGCTTTACAGGTCCATCTTTGAAAGTGAAGCAAATTTATAAATTACCACTTATTATTATAATTTATGGTCTACCACAGTCTTGACATTTATTTTCTCCCACGTGATTATTTATATCTATATAAAAAAATAAAAAATATGTGATCCTAACTCCACAGAATAATTTTGCATGTGTGGGAATCACACCAGAATCAGAAAAGAGTCAAGAAATTATTATTTTATCATTCATGGGTCACTCATTCAACATACATTTAGACTAATTTTGCATGTGTGGGAATCACACCAGAATCAGAAAAGAGTCAAGAAATTATTATTTTATCATTCATGGGTCACTCATTCAACATACATTTAGACATATCCATCTACCAATACACATATAGCAGCTGCTAAGATTTTGAAGGTAAAACTTACTCTTTTTCTTTTCCTTATATAAAAATAGCTATAGTAAGGACTAACACTAAGAGTTATTTAGTACTTTTTTTTTTTTTTTTTTTTCCAGTCTCTGTACCAAACTCCAAATATAAATCAACTCACAATGTTTTCACGGAAATTTAAAAAAGAAAAATATTTCTAGATTCAAATGAGGGAATTGAGGCTCAGGGACATTAGCCTCTATGCACCCCACAGCTGGTGATGGCTGCAGTCAGGGCTCTCTCTGGGGCGGGCTGGCTCAACTGACTGCACAGAGCCCCTTGGGTGAACTTGCTCAGTTAGCGCTTACCTTTACTCACCATCCAGAGCACCTGGGCAACCAGCCATAACAAAACCTTAT
The DNA here is from genome assembly GCA_022376925.1 of Tragulus kanchil. Taxonomy (NCBI): domain Eukaryota; kingdom Metazoa; phylum Chordata; class Mammalia; order Artiodactyla; family Tragulidae; genus Tragulus; species Tragulus kanchil. Next base: position 128,246,398 of record JAIOJX010000028.1, read on the forward strand.
TTAAATATAAATCAGACAGCGTACTTTGTGTGTGTTAGTCACTCAGTAATGCCCGACTGTTTGAGATCCCATGGATTGTAACCTGCCAGACATCTCTGTCCGTAGGATTCTCTAGGCAAGAACACTGGAGTGGTTTCCCGTTCCCTTCTCCAGGGGAACTTTCTGACCTAGGGATTGAACAAACGCATTGCACATGGATTCTTCCCTGTCTGACTGGATAATACATTGAAGTTTTATTTTCTAGACTTGTAAAGAATCAAGCATTACAAGTGCTGCCAAGGATATCCTTTTCTCCTCCCTCCCCTAAATGTCATGCCACAGGATCATGTCATACTACATTATGTTTTGGTTAATATGCTTTACAGGTCCACAAGTCAATTATAAATTACCACTTATTATTATAATTTATGGTCTACCACAGTCTTGACATTTATTTTCTCCCACGTGATTATTTATATCTATATAAAAAAATAAAAAATATGTGATCCTAACTCCACAGAATAATTTTGCATGTGTGGGAATCACACCAGAATCAGAAAAGAGTCAAGAAATTATTATTTTATCATTCATGGGTCACTCATTCAACATACATTTAGACTAATTTTGCATGTGTGGGAATCACACCAGAATCAGAAAAGAGTCAAGAAATTATTATTTTATCATTCATGGGTCACTCATTCAACATACATTTAGACATATCCATCTACCAATACACATATAGCAGCTGCTAAGATTTTGAAGGTAAAACTTACTCTTTTTCTTTTCCTTATATAAAAATAGCTATAGTAAGGACTAACACTAAGAGTTATTTAGTACTTTTTTTTTTTTTTTTTTGCCAGTCTCTGTACCAAACTCCAAATATAAATCAACTCACAATGTTTTCACGGAAATTTAAAAAAGAAAAATATTTCTAGATTCAAATGAGGGAATTGAGGCTCAGGGACATTAGCCTCTATGCACCCCACAGCTGGTGATGGCTGCAGTCAGGGCTCTCTCTGGGGCGGGCTGGCTCAACTGACTGCACAGAGCCCCTTGGGTGAACTTGCTCAGTTAGCGCTTACCTTTACTCACCATCCAGAGCACCTGGGCAACCAGCCATAACAAAACCTTATTTAAATATAAATCAGACAGCGTACTTTGTGTGTGTTAGTCACTCAGTAATGCCCGACTGTTTGAGATCCCATGGATTGTAACCTGCCAGACATCTCTGTCCGTAGGATTCTCTAGGCAAGAACACTGGAGTGGTTTCCCGTTCCCTTCTCCAGGGGAACTTTCTGACCTAGGGATTGAACAAACGCATTGCACATGGATTCTTCCCTGTCTGACTGGATAATACATTGAAGTTTTATTTTCTAGACTTGTAAAGAATCAAGCATTACAAGTGCTGCCAAGGATATCCTTTTCTCCTCCCCTCCCCCTAAACCTCAGCAGCCCTCCACTTCTTCCCAAGGTTTCAACTTGGACTTGGAGTTCTTACATCAGGTTCTGTTAGGAGACCTTTTCTTCTCCAGTAAAGATAGTCTAATACACACTGGATCAGTACAATATTTTATGTACTGAAGTTCAACCCTGCCATGTGCCAACTCTGCAAATGGTCACATAACTTGACTGAGTCTTTATGTTTTAAGGTGTGAATAGAAAAAAAGAAATGTCTACAGAAAATGAAAGACGACAGCCTTATGGAGGAAGTCTGGTGACTGTGCTATGTGTAACGTTAGCATTAGCAAATTCTCTTTGGGGCAAATGTTGACAGTCAGGCTAAAGATATCATTCACTCAGGCAGTTCTGCCATTATACCATAATAAATGAATACTGCTGATGAAAATATTTCCTGGAGATCAAATAGTTGCTTCTCTGCATCCTGAGTGCCTCTGGGTTTCCTAGGCAGTCTATTTGACCTTCTCTTTTCTTGTAGACCTCCTTACTGTCCAGATAATAAAAGGAAATGCTTGGCCCAGCAGGACCCTCCAGAATCCTGCTGCAGATCCATAGCTTACATGGTTTCTAGCTAAACAGAGCTTTTGCTCTCCTGGTTGTAAATTCGTTTTTAAAGTACTCTTGCTTTTAACAGATATTTCTTGAGCATACTAAGTGCTTCCAGAATGAGACATACATGACCTTGTCAGAGAATTTAAGGCCTCTGCTTAACCTTTCAGAAAAGAGAACCCGTTTCAAAGAATTAAGGAGCACTGCTGGCAACTGTTTTAGAATATGATTATATGTCTGACTTTACAAAGAGCTGAGAGTAATCAGTATGCTATACAATTGTCTTAACTGTTTACACTGCTTTCTCTACTGCCTAAGTGACAGGCTTAATGAGAACTGGGAGTTTAAGCATTGTTTTATTCTCTACTATAAGGTATAAATTGTTTGTGTTCTTCTGAATAGTCTGTAAACTCATAGGAAGCCTTGGCACTTGGATTCCCATTGACATTTGATTTTCTAGACTTGTAAAGAATCAAGCATTACAAGTGCTGCCAAGGATATCCTTTTCTCCTCCCCTCCCCCTAAACCTCAGCAGCCCTCCACTTCTTCCCAAGGTTTCAACTTGGACTTGGAGTTCTTACATCAGGTTCTGTTAGGAGACCTTTTCTTCTCCAGTAAAGATAGTCTAATACACACTGGATCAGTACAATATTTTATGTACTGAAGTTCAACCCTGCCATGTGCCAACTCTGCAAATGGTCACATAACTTGACTGAGTCTTTATGTTTTAAGGTGTGAATAGAAAAAAAGAAATGTCTACAGAAAATGAAAGACGACAGCCTTATGGAGGAAGTCTGGTGACTGTGCTATGTGTAACGTTAGCATTAGCAAATTCTCTTTGGGGCAAATGTTGACAGTCAGGCTAAAGATATCATTCACTCAGGCAGTTCTGCCATTATACCATAATAAATGAATACTGCTGATGAAAATATTTCCTGGAGATCAAATAGTTGCTTCTCTGCATCCTGAGTGCCTCTGGGTTTCCTAGGCAGTCTATTTGACCTTCTCTTTTCTTGTAGACCTCCTTACTGTCCAGATAATAAAAGGAAATGCTTGGCCCAGCAGGACCCTCCAGAATCCTGCTGCAGATCCATAGCTTACATGGTTTCTAGCTAAACAGAGCTTTTGCTCTCCTGGTTGTAAATTCGTTTTTAAAGTACTCTTGCTTTTAACAGATATTTCTTGAGCATACTAAGTGCTTCCAGAATGAGACATACATGACCTTGTCAGAGAATTTAAGGCCTCTGCTTAACCTTTCAGAAAAGAGAACCCGTTTCAAAGAATTAAGGAGCACTGCTGGCAACTGTTTTAGAATATGATTATATGTCTGACTTTACAAAGAGCTGAGAGTAATCAGTATGCTATACAATTGTCTTAACTGTTTACACTGCTTTCTCTACTGCCTAAGTGACAGGCTTAATGAGAACTGGGAGTTTAAGCATTGTTTTATTCTCTACTATAAGGTATAAATTGTTTGTGTTCTTCTGAATAGTCTGTAAACTCATAGGAAGCCTTGGCACTTGGATTCCCATTGACATTTGATTCTTATCAAATATTGCATGCACTGCAAAACCGTTTATTACTTTACAGCAATTTTTTTTCACCTTAGTCACTAATGACTCATTCCTAATCCATTATGGTCCGGCTATACAACTTCTTTATGGCATAAGTTTGTATTTCATTTTCAAAAAAATCTGTGCTTTCAGTTTAAACCAGAGGAGCTATTGATGCACAGATGCAGAATATGCTTGAGTAAGTCTTCACATGGGGAAGATTTTTCTGCAACATAAAACTTGTTCCACTGAAGTGAAAATGTGGACATCCAGAAATCAACTGATCAGAATCTTAGTTGTTAACAGATTATTATATCAACTGTAAGTATATGAGAGAACATTTTGAGCTGGAGACAATGCAAGTGAAAAAAAAAATACCTTCTGGTATTAATAGTGAAACCTATTTTCAAGTTAATGGTATATTCACTTAACAAACAGTAAAGTATGCATTGAGAAATTCACTCTGTTGAGAACATTGATACCTGGCAGTTAGACCCTAGATGTTAAGTCAACCATTCTAGAAGGGTCCGAGAGGGTAGCAGTGCTAATGTACTTGACAAATGTATTGTAATCTTGTAGAGAATTTGTAGAGAAAACTCTCTAATATAGATTATATTCTAATTCCCAAGTCATCTTCCCTGCAGCTGAAAGAAGCTCCAGTTCTAATTACCTTCACAAGATTTTATGCATTAAATAGTTCTCTCCATCAAACTTGATAATTACTCTACATAGTCATGAATTTAACCATAGCACAAATGTGCAGTAGATTAATTTCTGTTTGTCACTTCAGAGAGCTCTCTGTGGCTATAAAGTCGAATGGACACTAAAATTAGATGAAGCAAGGGGTTTGTTTGTAAATGTAAATGAAATGAAAAACAAGCTTAAAGATGATGTCAATCATCATCATTCCCTCAATATGCATTGCCTGTTTCTTGTAACTTTCCAGTGAGAACACAAAATCAGAACTATCTCAGTAGAAGAATGAGAATAACACACTAGTGAGAACCCAGAGAGAAATATTTGCTAGTGACAAAAAATAGAAATAAATCTATGAGAGAACAGAGATTAGACTGAATGTATTCCAAAACATACTGAAATTTATCTCTACTAACACTGAAGGAAACAAGGTTTACTTTTCTGATACACATTTTCCCATAAAGTTCCTTTCTAAGAAGAGTCTTTATAGCATTGGTAAATATTAGAGATTAGAAGACTACTATTATTTTTTCTTTTTTGACCATTTCATAGACAGATTTTGGTGTTCACAGTAACATGGCCAGCTAGGATGACAGGTAAAAGAGAAGGCTTACTAATGAAATACCAAAGTGCATAGTGGCTGGACCATTTTCAAGCCACTGGAAGATTGAGTGCATAGCATTGACAAAGGCAAAACAACTTCAGACGTTATTTCTGAAGTCTGTGTGGCACCAAGAGAAACAGATCACTCAGTTTAATATGTGTTAGGAAGTAGCAAAGGATCTCACACAGCCTGTTATCTTTAAGATGAATGACTAGAAATGCATTATCTCAAGAGATTTGTCCCGTCATGTGTATGAGGGTATGAGGAAACTCAGGTATGAGGAAAAATAGAACATAGCGCAACATCAGGGAGCAATGTCAAGAACAAAACATACGTGTATGTTCTAGCAGGGCCAGTCTCTAATATCAGGAATGCACAGGAATGTTAATAAGAAAAATATCAAGGTATAACTCAAGTAATGGCAGCGGACATGAAGAAAAAGATGGGAGAAAGAAATAGACAACTCGAAGATACATTTTGCCTTTAAATGGTTTCATTTAGCCTACTCAGATTTTTAATAAATACTGAAAGAGTTCCCAACATTTAGAAATTATAATATTTAATATTTAAAAAAAATATTATGAAATATTCTAACTTTAAAAAAAAACCAGCTGCAAAATTGGGTTCTTATTTCTGATCTGAAGGATGAAGAGTATATATTATCCCATTAAGACATCTCCTCTTGAATTTACCAAAGTTCTTTTTTCATCTGTTTAATACCTTAATTAAAACAATGAAGACTTAATGTAGTTACTTGATTTGCCTAGCTCCTGTGTACACAAACACTTGGGATCTCTAGTTTTTTTATGAGGTGGCTGGATCTAGAACGTATCATCAAAAGTGAAGTCAGTCAGAAAGAGAAGGACAAATACAGTATCTTAACACATATATATGGAATCTAGTAAAATAGTGATGATGGCACATGCAGTGAAGCGACAGAAAGACAGACATGGACAGTGGACATATGGACATTGTGGGGAAGGAACAGAAGGTGGGAGGCATAAAGGAAGTAGCATGAAGGCCTGTACTATCATAAGTGAAGAAAATAGCTCTAGTCATTGCTCTGTGAGAAAAGGGGATCCTTCAGGGGTGCTGTGTGATGGTTGGGAGGGGTGGAAAGGGGGGGATATAGATATGACTAATCTGGGAACATACATATCTGTAAACAACAAAACTCTGTAAAAGTTAAAAGCAAAATAAAGGTTTTAAAAAATAATTAATTAATTAATTAAAAAAAAAATGTCTTCAAGCTAAGATCTACAAGCTGAACCTTCACAGATCACAAAGATTTTCTAATATGTATCTGGGAACAAATGATCAAATCTTAAACCATGAACACTCATATGTTCTTTACTAAAAATTGTCTTCCTGAGAAAACATCTGGTGTTGGCAATCAACCTGTTTTTCTTAGAGAACTATTCTTTCGCAACTTGTCAGTCTTAGTATGTTGCATTACTCCAGTGTGTCAAAGCCTGTGGGTCAACTAACTATAAGGAGAATTCAAAGAATTGGTGTTGCCAGTGCCTGCTACAGACAAAGCAAGAAAAACATATATAGTGCTTCGTATCTTTATCAATCTTACTAACTTTAAACATGGCTTTAGGAATGGTGCATTTTGAATAATGATGAAGTTTTCTGAATTTAAATATTTTATAGAGTGAAACTTAAAGGAATATGAAAATTTTCATCTACATGGTGTCCCTCACCTACACTGCCTCTCATTAATTACTTTTGAAACATGTATTGTTGCTGAGGAGAGACTCATGAAATCAAAGTGAGGCACTGATAAGAAATATTGATAAAAGCTTTGCTCCTTTTCATCCAGGCCACAAATTCATGATAAGACTCCAAGTTTTTATTAAGCTAGCCACTCTTCCATCCATCTTAGAATTAAAATTCATTAAGTCAAATGATAATCTCAGAAATTAACTTTTATTGAAACTTGAAGTCATATTTTTCTTGGTAAGAACACAGTCTGATGCTATTTGTCAAAGAGAAATGCCTCTATCATTGCAATTGCAAGATAGTAAAATCTGAAGATACAATGTTTCAATAAAAATATTTTTAAAATATATGTTAATATAAATGCCTATAATAAGATAATTTTAGCGAAATAAATTTACATAATATATGTATTTTGACCCAGAGAAGTATGACAGGGTGTTCAATAAACTGTTTTAAAGCATAACTATGCCTTGGTGAATTCTGAATGCAAGAGATGGAATAAAAATTTGAGTTTAAGGAGAAAAGGAAAGAGTGATAAATTCACATGATTGATTATATTTCTCAATAAATGTTATTAGTTATCAAAATGATATAGTATTTCAAGCCTCATAACATATTTACAGGTGTGGTCTAGCAATTTTAGTTTTAAATGGTAATATTTACATAATGTAGAACATTTATCCTATCATACTATTTAAACTTTGGTTCAATTTACAAATATGAGAGGATATATATATAAGCTTTTTTTCTTTTGAGGATTTTGAAAAGTCTGAGTACAAAAGCCAGCATCAGGGAGAGGGTGCTGAGAAAAGGGAACCCTCTTGCATTGCTGGTGAGAATGTAAATTGATACAACCTCTATGGAAGACAATATGGAGATTCCTTAAAAAACTAAAAATAGAAGCACTCTATGACCCAGCAATCCCACTATTAGGCCTATATCCTGATGAAATCAAAAATGAAAGAGGCACCTGTACCCCAATGTTCATTGCAGCTCTCTATACAATAGCCAGAACATGGAAGCAACCTAGATGTCCATCGACAAATGAATGGATACAGAAGCCCTGGTACATATATACAATGGAATACTACTCATCTGTTAAAAGAAATACAGAAGACTCAGTCCTAATGAAGTGGCTGTCTCTAGAACCTATCATAAAAAGTGAAGTAAGTCAAAAAGAGAAAGACAAATACAGTATACCAACACACATATATGGAATCTAGTAGGACGGTCTTGATAACACACGCAGGGAACTCATGGAAAAACAGAGAGCATAGACATAGGGACACTGTGGGGAAGAAATAGGGATGGGGAAGCATGGAGGGAGTAACATGGAAACCTATACTGTTATGTGTGGAAAAGGTAGCTATTGTCATTGTGCTAAGGGAATAGGAGTGCTTACAATGGCTTGGGGCGATGGTCTGGAGGGGTGGGAAGGGGGGAACTGGGGGTGGGGACCATGGATTTGCATATGACTGATCTGGGAACATACATGTCTGTGAATAACAAAATTCTGTAAAACCTTTAAAATAAAGAATAATAATAATAATAAAAGAAGGTTAGAATGAAGCCAGAGACTAGTAGGAGACTCAGTACAACAACTGTTAAAAATAATCTCAAGTTTGACTTTGAGTTTTCCAGTAGCCAAAGCAAAGAAGAAAAACTGACTGGTTACAAAATTCTTAACAACAGTTAGTTTTGGGCTTCCGTGTGAAAACAGACCTGGTCCAACCCTTGACTCTACTACTTGTTAGACTTGTGGCCCTGAGCTGGTTGTTTAACTTTTCTGAACTTGAGTTTCATTCCCTGTAATGGGGGAAAGTAATGCCAATCGTGGGCTTCCTGAGTGGATTAGCGATACTGTGTGTAAATGTTCCCTCTAGCTCTGGGAGGTACTGCTTGGGCCCTCAGCTGCCCTCTGTTCTCACTAAGCTGCAAAATTTTTTTGAAATTTTTGTTGGTTACTAATTCTTATCCTATATAAGGTAGTTACAGATTATTTAGATGCCTGATCTTGGCACAGAGAAGACTGAAGCATTGATATATACTATTTCCTGATCTGTCCAAAAGTGAATTAGACAACTATTAGGATTCAATTTTTCTGAGCCATCATGCTTAAAAACAAAATGAAAGAGGCACCTGTACCCCAATGTTCATTGCAGCTCTCTATACAATAGCCAGAACATGGAAGCAACCTAGATGTCCATCGACAAATGAATGGATACAGAAGCCCTGGTACATATATACAATGGAATACTACTCATCTGTTAAAAGAAATACAGAAGACTCAGTCCTAATGAAGTGGCTGTCTCTAGAACCTATCATAAAAAGTGAAGTAAGTCAAAAAGAGAAAGACAAATACAGTATACCAACACACATATATGGAATCTAGTAGGACGGTCTTGATAACACACGCAGGGAACTCATGGAAAAACAGAGAGCATAGACATAGGGACACTGTGGGGAAGAAATAGGGATGGGGAAGCATGGAGGGAGTAACATGGAAACCTATACTGTTATGTGTGGAAAAGGTAGCTATTGTCATTGTGCTAAGGGAATAGGAGTGCTTACAATGGCTTGGGGCGATGGTCTGGAGGGGTGGGAAGGGGGGAACTGGGGGGGTGGGGACCATGGATTTGCATATGACTGATCTGGGAACATACATGTCTGTGAATAACAAAATTCTGTAAAACCTTTAAAATAAAGAATAATAATAATAATAAAAGAAGGTTAGAATGAAGCCAGAGACTAGTAGGAGACTCAGTACAACAACTGTTAAAAATAATCTCAAGTTTGACTTTGAGTTTTCCAGTAGCCAAAGCAAAGAAGAAAAACTGACTGGTTACAAAATTCTTAACAACAGTTAGTTTTGGGCTTCCGTGTGAAAACAGACCTGGTCCAACCCTTGACTCTACTACTTGTTAGACTTGTGGCCCTGAGCTGGTTGTTTAACTTTTCTGAACTTGAGTTTCATTCCCTGTAATGGGGGAAAGTAATGCCAATCGTGGGCTTCCTGAGTGGATTAGCGATACTGTGTGTAAATGTTCCCTCTAGCTCTGGGAGGTACTGCTTGGGCCCTCAGCTGCCCCCTGTTCTCACTAAGCTGCAAAATTTTTTTGAAATTTTTGTTGGTTACTAATTCTTATCCTATATAAGGTAGTTACAGATTATTTAGATGCCTGATCTTGGCACAGAGAAGACTGAAGCATTGATATATACTATTTCCTGATCTGTCCAAAAGTGAATTAGACAACTAGTAGGATTCAATTTTTCTGAGCCATCATGCTATGAAAGATTATCAAAATATTGTGAGATGAGACTGTGGGGAAGTTTGGAACTCAAACAGATAATTTTAGATTAATTATAAATAAAATGTCTGTGAGTATTCTAAATTAATCATCTCAAAGGAATGTTGAGGAGGAAAACAGAAGTAAGTCCTTTGAGTAAAGATATGATATTTGGAGTAAACAGTAGTACTAACTGAAATAAGAGGTAAATAATGCAATATTATTGAATGATAGTAATGAATAATATCATAATACTAAGATGTTAAGACTGTATTAACTACTTATAATTAACAGTTGCTTACTATTATTGTTCATAGCTAAGTTCTGTTACTTTAAAGCATTAATAGAAAGATTTTCTGGAAAATATGCAACAAAACAGCTTTTACAACTTAAAGAATAATGAAAAAAATCTTAAATCCTGATATTTAGTCAAACAAAAATTTAGCTCAGATTTGTTGAGTACTTGCTACAGACCAAATATTTACCTGTACTAACTCATTACAAAAAACTCATTAGCTTTCCCACTTAATTCTCTGAGAGGTATTATTACTATAATCTTTCTGAAAAAAACCTGAAGTTCTGTCAATGAAGTCTAAATCAAAATAAGAAATTGCCTAAATCAGGTAACTTATTTTTCACTTAATTCATTAAGATATAAAGGCTTATAATCGGAAGTGTTTTAGAACTGAAAGAAAAATTCAAGTCTCCATAGCATGGGATCTCATTTTAGAAGCAGTTGAACATTGTGCTTAGATAAGAGCAAGATCACAATTGGAAACAAGCTCTCCTAATCCTTCATCCATTGCCTTAATATAGCCATATATTTCACTACTGATATGAAAGAAATAATAGAAATATCAAAGGACTACTTCTAGAAGTAAGTATCAAAGGATTGCTTTGAGGGATTCCCTGGTAGCTGAGTGGTAGAGTTTGCCTGCCAATGCAAGTAGAGTTATCCAAAGGAAGTTTTTTGAAATTTGTGGATAACTTCGGAGAAGTTTGGAGCCCCTGAGCAATATTCTTTTCTGATCTGTCCAAAAGTGAATTAGACAACTAGTAGGATTCAATTTTTCTGAGCCATCATGCTATGAAAGATTATCAAAATATTGTGAGATGAGACTGTGGGGAAGTTTGGAACTCAAACAGATAATTTTAGATTAATTATAAATAAAATGTCTGTGAGTATTCTAAATTAATCATCTCAAAGGAATGTTGAGGAGGAAAACAGAAGTAAGTCCTTTGAGTAAAGATATGATATTTGGAGTAAACAGTAGTACTAACTGAAATAAGAGGTAAATAATGCAATATTATTGAATGATAGTAATGAATAATATCATAATACTAAGATGTTAAGACTGTATTAACTACTTATAATTAACAGTTGCTTACTATTATTGTTCATAGCTAAGTTCTGTTACTTTAAAGCATTAATAGAAAGATTTTCTGGAAAATATGCAACAAAACAGCTTTTACAACTTAAAGAATAATGAAAAAAATCTTAAATCCTGATATTTAGTCAAACAAAAATTTAGCTCAGATTTGTTGAGTACTTGCTACAGACCAAATATTTACCTGTACTAACTCATTACAAAAAACTCATTAGCTTTCCCACTTAATTCTCTGAGAGGTATTATTACTATAATCTTTCTGAAAAAAACCTGAAGTTCTGTCAATGAAGTCTAAATCAAAATAAGAAATTGCCTAAATCAGGTAACTTATTTTTCACTTAATTCATTAAGATATAAAGGCTTATAATCGGAAGTGTTTTAGAACTGAAAGAAAAATTCAAGTCTCCATAGCATGGGATCTCATTTTAGAAGCAGTTGAACATTGTGCTTAGATAAGAGCAAGATCACAATTGGAAACAAGCTCTCCTAATCCTTCATCCATTGCCTTAATATAGCCATATATTTCACTACTGATATGAAAGAAATAATAGAAATATCAAAGGACTACTTCTAGAAGTAAGTTATCAAAGGATTGCTTTGAGGGATTCCCTGGTAGCTGAGTGGTAGAGTTTGCCTGCCAATGCATGAGATAGGAGTTCAATCCCTAATCCAGGAAGATCCCACATGCTGCAAAGCAACTAAACCCATGAGCCACAACTACTGAGCCTGTGCTCTAGAGCCTCAGAGCCGCAACTATTGAGCCCATGTGCCACAACTACTGAAGTCCATGTGGCCTAGAGCCTGAGTTCCACAACAAGAAAAGTCACTGCAACAAGAAGTCTGCTCACCTCAACTAGAGAGTAGACCCTCCCATTCCCTGCAACTAGAGCCTGTGACAGCAGCGAAAACCCAGAATAGGAAAAATAAATAAATTAAAATTTAAGAAAACAAAACTTGAGAGGCCAGTTTAGAAAAAAGATTGCTTTGAGAAGTAAACTGGTTAATTTACATAAAGCATGCAGAATAGTGTCTGGTATATAATTAACACTCAATCAATTTGAACTAATGCTGTTGTATACACTTATGATTAATTGTATCTCACCTTTAAGTATTTTATTTCCTATGTAATCTCATACTTTTTTCATGTTGTTTCATTCTCTTCAGGCTTTATATCTTTTCAAAGATAAAACCAATTACATAAATACTCAAAGCTTAAAGCTCTTTGCTTAATGACTTAAAAATGTAATTACTCAAAACTGGTTTTGTACTGTTGAAAGTTGAAAATACGTGATGTTTGCATACATTGACTCTGTATTTCTGACAATCAGTAATTGTCTCTAAACAATCTAATGATGTTTTAAACAAAACCACCATGTTGTATGCCTTATAATATTCACAGGATTGACGTTAACCTTAAAGCAATAATAAATAACTTTCTTGTGACATAGGATGTTTTCTAGTGCCCAACTGATTTTAGAAGCAGTTGAACATTGTGCTTAGATAAGAGCAAGATCACAATTGGAAACAAGCTCTCCTAATCCTTCATCCATTGCCTTAATATAGCCATATATTTCACTACTGATATGAAAGAAATAATAGAAATATCAAAGGACTACTTCTAGAAGTAAGTTATCAAAGGATTGCTTTGAGGGATTCCCTGGTAGCTGAGTGGTAGAGTTTGCCTGCCAATGCATGAGATAGGAGTTCAATCCCTAATCCAGGAAGATCCCACATGCTGCAAAGCAACTAAACCCATGAGCCACAACTACTGAGCCTGTGCTCTAGAGCCTCAGAGCCGCAACTATTGAGCCCATGTGCCACAACTACTGAAGTCCATGTGGCCTAGAGCCTGAGTTCCACAACAAGAAAAGTCACTGCAACAAGAAGTCTGCTCACCTCAACTAGAGAGTAGACCCTCCCATTCCCTGCAACTAGAGCCTGTGACAGCAGCGAAAACCCAGAATAGGAAAAATAAATAAATTAAAATTTAAGAAAACAAAACTTGAGAGGCCAGTTTAGAAAAAAGATTGCTTTGAGAAGTAAACTGGTTAATTTACATAAAGCATGCAGAATAGTGTCTGGTATATAATTAACACTCAATCAATTTGAACTAATGCTGTTGTATACACTTATGATTAATTGTATCTCACCTTTAAGTATTTTATTTCCTATGTAATCTCATACTTTTTTCATGTTGTTTCATTCTCTTCAGGCTTTATATCTTTTCAAAGATAAAACCAATTACATAAATACTCAAAGCTTAAAGCTCTTTGCTTAATGACTTAAAAATGTAATTACTCAAAACTGGTTTTGTACTGTTGAAAGTTGAAAATACGTGATGTTTGCATACATTGACTCTGTATTTCTGACAATCAGTAATTGTCTCTAAACAATCTAATGATGTTTTAAACAAAACCACCATGTTGTATGCCTTATAATATTCACAGGATTGACGTTAACCTTAAAGCAATAATAAATAACTTTCTTGTGACATAGGATGTTTTTCTAGTGCCCAACTGATTTTGAAGGTTAGGAGACTTTGGAAAACAAGACTACATATTCAAGGAATTTATCAGTCTTGGAGGCCTGGTCAATTTGCGGTTTGAAAAAGCCCTCAATATATTCTCAGAGAACACACTCTTAGTCATATCCATTACGAACCTGGGCCTTAAGGAAATATGATTAATACTGAGGCTAAATTAGGAGTCTGTGACATATGTTTATATTTGTTTTAAAAAAAAAAAACAGTTGAATGATTAACTTTTGAATAAAATAGCAAGATGTTTTAGAAAAATACCCAGATGAAAATTAAAACCTTTAATAGATGTTAGAAGTTGTGGGTTTGGGGATTTATCTGGTGGTACAGTGGTTAATACTCAGCCTGCCAATGTAGGAGACACCCACTGGTTCAACTCCTGGTCAGAGAAGATTCCACATGCCCCGGCACAACTAAGCTTATGTGCCACATCTTACTGAGCCTGCAAATCTGCAACAAGAGAAACCACTGCAATGACAAACTCAAGCACTGCAACTAGAGGGTAGCTTGTGCTCATCCCAACCAGGGAAAGTCAGCACAACCAATAATGATAATGACTAACTAAATAAATAAAATTACGAAAAATATTATGGGTTTGGTGCACTCAACAAAATGCACCCAAATATTTGTAAACATTTGAAATTTCAACTGAAAATTTCAATTCTCATCCAGATGGTTAACATCATAAAGCACAGATCCTCAGCTCCTTTCAGCTTGGGGTGTGGAGTAGGGTATTGGAGGTTGAGCAGGTAGTTTACAGGGACAAATTTGTATCACATCTACAATATCATTTTGTGGTAAAAAAATTACAATTTCATTATTAACTTCTTAAGTATCATATTGTCAATTTTTATCCTACCTGTATTTATTAATTATTCTCCAATGGAAAATAGTAGTTTGCACTCATGTTTACTGAGTTCTTTAGAATACCACATGTAAGAAGTATAAAAAATTCCTCAAGTAATCATTAATGTGCAATTTTCCCACTATGAGTTTAGTTTGTGCTACATAAATCTACAGTATATCATTTTTACCATTTACATAATTGACATTTACCATAGTTGTTAAATATTCAGTTAGAATGTTCAGAGTACAATCTTGTCAGCTTGAAAACTATTGGTCTCCAGGTGCTGCTTGTGGGAATTTATGTTTTCAATAAAATGTCTTCCAACATGAGCAGCTGTGTTTTGTCAAGAAGTTTCTAATCCATAACATTCAGTTGCTTCTTTCCTTCTTACATTCTACTTGCACTCACATTCAGATACAAATATATGTGTCTAAGAAACAAAAAGGCTCAGGAATATTGAGAAAAGAAGGGAGAGGGAAAGGGGAAGCAGGAGGGGTGGAAGGTGAAGGGGAGAGAAAAAGAAACAGATTGTGGTCAACACAGAGCATTTTCTCTTGAGCTTTTCACAAACCTTGTGTAGACAAGAGAATTACTAACACGGTTATTTTCATCCTCATGAAGTATTACTGCATCATTTGGAAATTTTCAAGATTATGAAGGATTTTTCTTAACTTAGAACAGTTTAGACTATTTCTTGGAACTTAATTCAACTGGACAATTAAATATTTGTATTAAAATATAAATACGATGGTGAAGAATTTAGTTTATCTTACTATGGCTTTTACTAACCCAAGTCATAAAATTCTCACCTTCAAGATGAGAAAACTCACATGTCTTCATGTTTTCTTTCTCTTCTCTTGTTTTCATAGCAGCTTGTTTATACTTAACATTTTGTCTCTTTTAAAATTTTGTTTAACTTGTACACATAAAAGCAACAAGTAAGTGCCAATTTTTCCAAAAAAAATAGTCAACAATATTTTCATCACAAAATTGATTAAATTGGCATAAATAAAGAATATGGAATGAAGGCACATATTTATATTTGTTCCATTCTTACTGCTATTAAACTTTAAGTCACAGAGAACCTAAAAAGGGGCATTGCTAATGAGAGAGGAAATAGTAAAAACAATTTTAAGAGGTGTAGAGAGATTTATGAATGGTAACTTAACATTCCCAAGAAAGTCAGATCCTGAAGCTCAATTCTAAAATCACGGTCTTAAACATAAAGCAACACAGTTTAGCACAGAGCTCTAAAGGCTCAGGGATTGTTAACATCTGGTATCTCTCAGAGAGGGGAGGCTGGGGTGCAAGGGGGAGGGGGTTAAACTAAACAAGATAGTTTGAAAGTTATTATAAGAAGTGGTTAGACCCCTAAAGACTCTCGTCCACTCTGCACTGCCAGGTAATTTATCCTTTGTTATGGTCTCAGAAATCTGGAGCTCTGTGTTTCACAGAGGATCAAACATTTTCCATTAACAAAAGTATCACATCTACTAAAAAAGAGCAAAATACCAGATAAAACAACACATAGAACAGCAAAAAAGCTCTGAGAAACTAATATTTTAATGTATAAATGAAATAAAGATAAAATTGAAAATTCTTCTTGAAAAGAGACTAAAGAAAACTGAGGGATTTCCCTGGCAGTCTAGTAGATTAACTTCAATTCAGGAAAAGTTTGAACCATGGTCAGGGAGCTATGATCCCACATGCCTCAGGTCAAAGCACTAAAACATAAAACAGAAGTCATAGTGTGACAAATTCAATACAGACTTAAAGAAAAAAAAGAAAATTGAAAGTTAGGAAAGTAAGGATAAAAGTTTCAAAGAACTATTTCAGATATTCCAAATACAAATAACAGGACTTCCAGAAAGATAAACTAAGATGAGAGAAAAGTATAAAACAAGTAAGGCTAAAATATCAAAAGAACTGAGCAACATGAATTTCCCGTTGTGAAGGATCTCTAACCACTGAGCAAAATTAAGTGAAAAAGATCAATATTTTCATCCTGAAATTTTTAAATAAGAATAAAAGAGATTATTCTAAAAGCTTTTAGAGAAATAAATGCATGGATTGTAATATTGCAACTCTATAGACAGAAAGACATGAGACTTTTCAACAGTAACACAAGAAAAAGTTAAAAGAAAATGAAGTTCAGTCTTCAAATTCTGGAGGAAAACAACTTCTACTCATAATTACACAACCAGTAAAATTATCTATTAGATGAAAAGGTGGTATGAGGACATTTTCAGTAAGAAAACACCTCTCTCCTACCTCAAGTTACCTGTGTGACTTTTTCCAGAACCTTAAAAAAGCTTCTGAATATAACTGGTTAAGCTTTTTTTACTTGACAACTTTTTTAAACTGTAGAGAAAGTAAAATTTCTAACAGAAAGCAAATGGTTTCTTTACCTGTGAACATAAATCAACAATCACAT
Organism: Tragulus kanchil; assembly: GCA_022376925.1. Taxonomy (NCBI): domain Eukaryota; kingdom Metazoa; phylum Chordata; class Mammalia; order Artiodactyla; family Tragulidae; genus Tragulus; species Tragulus kanchil. The sequence goes on from JAIOJX010000028.1 coordinate 128,263,454, forward strand.
ATCATTTTATATTTTAGAATTATTAAATGATTAAAAGGAAAAATGGCCCCAGATTAAAGAAAATGGTGCCCTTGATATGCATAATACAAACAGGTGTGGGCAAAATTTGGCAAATAGCTTGTGTGAATTTTCCCTGTAATTAACAAAGACTTGAATTTTCTGAGATTACAAGCACCCAGTCTCATTTAGGGAAAACTGATTTTAAAGTCATCGGTACTGAAACAAAACTGAATTTCAAGGATAAAGAACTCAGACATTTAGAGACAGAAGTAAGAGAAGCTATATCTCAGGGTTTTTCAGAGCCATGATGATCTACACAGTAAGTCCCCAGTGACAATGGAGTAAAGACTATGAAATTATGAAGGCCCAAGAAAGCTGTGCCTATCCAAATGTGCTTAAGTACAGAGGAAGCAGGAAGATATTTCTAAATATAAAGGCCTTTGTAGATATAACTACTAGGAAAATCCAAGCAACTCAAAGTAAAACAAGTCATGATGAGAAAACAATCGTTAGTAATGAAATCATTCATATATAAAACCATATAAAATGTGACTAAAGATAGTAATGCTATACACTACGTACTGTATATATCATAACAACAGATAACATAATGGCATGTATATATATATTCACAATAACAAGAAATAAATTGAGAAGTGAATCAGAGAATAGTAGTTAGTAGAATTTTATTCATTTCCTTAACTTGGTAGAAAATTAGTGAATTAAATAAGCGTGAAAAAAAATCAAGAAATAAAAATATAAGTAGTAATGTACTGTTAGAGAAGGAATGTTAGAGAAAATATAATAAAATCAAGGAGGTTAAGAAGAGAGGGAGGATAGAAGTGAAAATTAGCTACTCTTCTCTGCCTTCAGAACATATAAATAGTTGCTGTATCATACAGCTAAAATCAGGAAAATGTGCATATGTATGTATTTATAGATAAAAAATAACTGCTAAAATAGCTAAAAGTCAAAATACACTTATATAGCTAGTTACCATCTGTGCCTATATCTTTTATCATATGGGCAAAGAAATATTTATTTGGATAAAGAAAACAAACTTTTAATAGGCATTATTTTGGGGAGAGGAAATGGAAAGGGAATAGTTTTAATTTTTGTTTTATACCCTTTAGTAGTGCTGGATTTTTTTAAACACATGCATTTCTAGAAATTTACAAAGTGTCAATATATGTTTTTTGCTGTGGAATTTTACTGGACCTGTATTTAGTTAGTATTTTATTCAGCAACATGTGGCAAAACAAAACTAAATTGAAATCACACACAATAAATAATAAATAGACAACTTATCTCTCCAGACATTTCCACTCAGGCCTTCTCTTCCAGAACCTAGGTTCTTTCTAACTCGATACTGCAACATTATTTTCTCAAACTTGGCCATCATGTATAAACTCCAAATTAAGGGGAAAAAAAGTTAAAAAGGAACTGTTCACTCCTGATCATAAACAGAGATACTGTAAGAAAAGTTCTAACCTCTTCTTGGTCAAAACTTAAGAGCGCTTAATTCATAGGAGACTTAGAAATACAATCAGCATTTGAACTATACTTTGTTTTTCTAAGTGTATAATTTTTATCTTCCTAAGGAGAAGGGAAGGTTTCCCTGGTAGCTCAGCTGATAAAGGATCTGCCTGCGATGCAGAAGACCCCTCTTTGATTCCTGGGTCAGGAAGATCCCCTGGAGGATGGTATGGCAACCCACCCAAATATTCTTGCCTGAAGAATCCCCATGAATAGAGGAGCCTGACAGGCTGCAGTCCATGGGGTCACAAAGAGTTGGACACAATTGAGTGACTAAGCACAGCACTGCACAAGGAGAAGCAGTGATACTGGGATATGAAACTAACCATCTTATAAGTTGATGTGTATTTTTTTTCATGAATTTGCAGATTTTCCAGTACATATTTTTGTACAAACATACAATAAAATGCATATAAAAAGCTTATAAATATATTGGTCAGTAAAAAAAGTAGCATTAACTGTATTTGTGCTGTATCTAATAATATGTAAAATATATTGTCTGGCCTACAAATAGACAAGGGTTAAGGCGTAAATGTGGAAAAATAAAACTATTAAAATGGCTGTGGTAAGGTGGTTGTGAAATTTTTCCTTTCTCCTTCCTTTCAATTAGTGTTCTTCTGTAAATGGGCAAAGAAATATTTATTTGGATAAAGAAAACAAACTTTTAATAGGCATTATTTTGGGGAGAGGAAATGGAAAGGGAATAGTTTTAATTTTTGTTTTATACCCTTTAGTAGTGCTGGATTTTTTTAAACACATGCATTTCTAGAAATTTACAAAGTGTCAATATATGTTTTTTGCTGTGGAATTTTACTGGACCTGTATTTAGTTAGTATTTTATTCAGCAACATGTGGCAAAACAAAACTAAATTGAAATCACACACAATAAATAATAAATAGACAACTTATCTCCCCAGACATTGCCACTCAGGCCTTCTCTTCCAGAACCTAGGTTCTTTCTAACTCGATACTGCAACATTATTTTCTCAAACTTGGCCATCATGTATAAACTCCAAATTAAGGGGAAAAAAAGTTAAAAAGGAACTGTTCACTCCTGATCATAAACAGAGATACTGTAAGAAAAGTTCTAACCTCTTCTTGGTCAAAACTTAAGAGCGCTTAATTCATAGGAGACTTAGAAATACAATCAGCATTTGAACTATACTTTGTTTTTCTAAGTGTATAATTTTTATCTTCCTAAGGAGAAGGGAAGGTTTCCCTGGTAGCTCAGCTGATAAAGGATCTGCCTGCGATGCAGAAGACCCCTCTTTGATTCCTGGGTCAGGAAGATCCCCTGGAGGATGGTATGGCAACCCACCCAAATATTCTTGCCTGAAGAATCCCCATGAATAGAGGAGCCTGACAGGCTGCAGTCCATGGGGTCACAAAGAGTTGGACACAATTGAGTGACTAAGCACAGCACTGCACAAGGAGAAGCAGTGATACTGGGATATGAAACTAACCATCTTATAAGTTGATGTGTATTTTTTTTCATGAATTTGCAGATTTTCCAGTACATATTTTTGTACAAACATACAATAAAATGCATATAAAAAGCTTATAAATATATTGGTCAGTAAAAAAAGTAGCATTAACTGTATTTGTGCTGTATCTAATAATATGTAAAATATATTGTCTGGCCTACAAATAGACAAGGGTTAAGGCGTAAATGTGGAAAAATAAAACTATTAAAATGGCTGTGGTAAGGTGGTTGTGAAATTTTTCCTTTCTCCTTCCTTTCAATTAGTGTTCTTCTGTAAATAATTTTTAATGTTTGATCAGCAATTGAAGCAAGAAAGGACCTAGAAATTTCATATTTTAGCAATCCGTCCTTCAGAGGTTGTCATCATTCAAACACCTGGACAACTGAGTCTTCCAATGAGCCAAAGAAACACAATTACATGTTGTACATTCTATTTTATTTTATTCTTTTAAATTTTTTTCTGTGGTTTTAAGCAGTTGATATTTTAGTAGGAGTTTGGGAGGTATTATATAAATCATTTTATCTCAAACATTTTTTGATAAATTTTCTACATGTATCAGTAAACTGATAGTTTTCTAACAATAGAGGTCCTCTTATATTTCTTCCTTATTGGTTTGGAAAGAATTTTTTATGATTTTTTAGGGACCCCAGAATCTGCCTTTCTTATCATCTGTGTATGAAAGATGTTACCATAATCTGACCTCCGTCAACTTGCAGGACACTAATGGTAGAAAATGGCATATAACTAATTCTGACTGATAATCTGTAGGTGGAGACCAGGTACCTGTTTTTGCTTAATTTTTTTATTGGAGTATAGTTGATTGACAACATTGTATTCATTTCTGCTGTACAGCAAAGTGAGTCAGTTATACATGTACATATACCTATTTTTTTTAGATTCTATTTCCAAATAGAACATTACATGGGTACTTCACTTTTTGATAGGAACACTTAACCATCAAAGACACTATAATCTCATTTCTCCCAAGATGGTGAGTAAGAAAGACTCTTTGCAAAGTCCCTCTGATGAACAAAGCCCTATTGATCATGCTCACCAAGTAAGAAATAAACCTTCTTGTTTTTTGCTACTGAGTATATGGGGCTATTGAAAGTCACTGAATAACCAACCCACCCTATCCTGATCTGGGCGCTGCTTCCCTGGTGTCTCAGATGGTAGAGAATCTGCCTGTAATGCAGGAAATCCAGGTTCGATTTCCTGGAGTAGAGAATGGCAACCCACTCCAGTATTCATGCCTGGAGAATTCCATGGACAGAGAAGCCTGGTGAACTCTGGACCCATTGTTCATGAGGTCACAAAGAGTTAGACATGACTGAATGACTAACACACACATTTATAAATCTACAACTATGTTGAAGTCTGTAAAGCCTAAAGGCAGCTAGGTTTGCTTTTCTGAACATTAAATTTTAAGTCATTTATAGCAATAACCAAACCAGAGTTCCATTTTGCCGTTTATGAAAGGCAGAATTGTGAGTGTTAGAATTTTAAATAGATTCGTGAATTTATCTCATTACAAAATTTGAACTCCACTTTTGTTAATATTCATGGATTATCTCCTTGGCTAGAAAAACTTTATTATAAACAGGCCTAAACCAGAAAATGTCAATCATGATCTGCATTTTTAATTTTAATATTTTTCTTATATGTTTAAATTTTAGCAACATGGAATTAGTAACAGGGTCTGTTCTAATTTTAAATAACTATACATGTGTATATATACATGTATATATATACACATTTATATAAGTAAATGTTTATCCATTTGAATGCAACTTAGGTCTAGTTAACATAATAATAAAATACATCAGACATGTTCAATTTGCTGAGGTCGAACAATTGTGTAACTGTATAAAAGTGAAAAGAAAATGAAAGTATTAATTACTTGATTATATCTACTTTTTGCAATCCCATGGACTATAGTCTATCAGACTCTTCTGACCATGGAATTCTCCAGGCAAGAAACTGAAATGGGTAGCTTTTCTCTTTTCCAGCGGATCTTCCCACCCAGAGATCAAACCCAGGTCTCCTGCATTGCAGGCAGATTTACTAACATGCAAGCCACCAGGAAAACCCAAATGTACAACCACCATCCCAAACAAGGTAAGAATATTTTAATCCCCTCAGAATATTCCCTTTGCCTTTTTCAGTCATTTTCTCTCCTGCACATTTCAGGAAACCACTGTATAATTTCCAATATGATAGATTAATGTTGTATGTTCTTAAATTTTACATAGGTAAATAGAAACAGAAACTGAAATGTTGTTCCTGACCTACCTACTTATAATCCATGTTGTTGCATTTACTTCATTCATTTTAATTGCTGAGTGATATTTCATTGTATGGCTACTTCAGAGTTTAAAATTTTTCCTTATTAAAGGATATTTGTGATAATTTGCAGCTTTAAGCTGTTATGAATATGATTGCTATAAACATTTTTCAACATCTTTTGGGCAAAATATGGTTTCACATATCTTAAGTACATATCTAAATTATGAAATCGAAATGTGGTGTAGAGCTATCCAGTTATATGAAGTGATCATACCATTGTCCTACCTGTCATGTGCGGGGACCTTCCGCAGAAAGGGAAGGCAGCAGGGATTACTCCCGGCTGAACCGGGAGATCTCGGAGAAAAGTGAATCTTGATCTGTCCGCCCCGCAGCCCCCTGGCTGAAGGCAGGGGACAATCAGACGCGACAGGGGTTCCATCAAAGTAGTTCCACTTTATTAGAGTAAACTAACAGTTTTTATAGGCAAACGAAAAGGGGGGTTTGCAAGAGACTTCCTATAGTTACACCAATCAAGCTAAAGGTCGAGCAGCCACGCATTTACATTGCAATAGGAACTCACGGTGAGCCGGCATTGCCCAGAGCACGGAAACCAGGGGGATCAATCAGAAGTTTTGACAATGGACCTTAGATCACGCCCTGTCTCTTCCTGTCGGCATCCTTTTAGCACCAAACTACAAATGTGCTTAAGCTTCCTTATGCTTGCAAAAGCCGTCTTTCCTTCAGGGCCCCACAGTCATGGGCTGAACTGTGTAATACCAAAATTCATAAGCTGAATCCTAATCCCCATTACTTCAGAATGTGGTCTTCTTTAGAAACAGAATTGCTATAGATCTAATTAAAGTTAAATTAGGTCATTGGTTAGGCGCGAATCCAATAGGACTGGTGCCTTTAAAACGGAAGAGTTTGGAAATTGATATACATATAGAGGAAGAATATCATATAAACACAAAGATGGCTATTGCCAAGCCGAAGAGAGGGGCCTGAAAGAGACTGTTTTGTCATAGATCTTGAAAGTGACAAACCATATCAACACTTTGGCTTCACACTTCTGGTCTCCCAAACTGAGACAATAATCCATGTTGTTGCATTTACTTCATTCATTTTAATTGCTGAGTGATATTTCATTGTATGGCTACTTCAGAGTTTAAAATTTTTCCTTATTAAAGGATATTTGTGATAATTTGCAGCTTTAAGCTGTTATGAATATGATTGCTATAAACATTTTTCAACATCTTTTGGGCAAAATATGGTTTCACATATCTTAAGTACATATCTAAATTATGAAATCGAAATGTGGTGTAGAGCTATCCAGTTATATGAAGTGATCATACCATTGTCCTACCTGTCATGTGCGGGGACCTTCCGCAGAAAGGGAAGGCAGCAGGGATTACTCCCGGCTGAACCGGGAGATCTCGGAGAAAAGTGAATCTTGATCTGTCCGCCCCGCAGCCCCCTGGCTGAAGGCAGGGGACAATCAGACGCGACAGGGGTTCCATCAAAGTAGTTCCACTTTATTAGAGTAAACTAACAGTTTTTATAGGCAAACGAAAAGGGGGGTTTGCAAGAGACTTCCTATAGTTACACCAATCAAGCTAAAGGTCGAGCAGCCACGCATTTACATTGCAATAGGAACTCACGGTGAGCCGGCATTGCCCAGAGCACGGAAACCAGGGGGATCAATCAGAAGTTTTGACAATGGACCTTAGATCACGCCCTGTCTCTTCCTGTCGGCATCCTTTTAGCACCAAACTGCAAATGTGCTTAAGCTTCCTTATGCTTGCAAAAGCCGTCTTTCCTTCAGGGCCCCACAGTCATGGGCTGAACTGTGTAATACCAAAATTCATAAGCTGAATCCTAATCCCCATTACTTCAGAATGTGATCTTCTTTAGAAACAGAATTGCTATAGATCTAATTAAAGTTAAATTAGGTCATTGTGTAGGCCCTAATCCAATATGACTGGTACCTTTAAAAACGGAAGAGTTTGGAAATTGATATACATATAGAGGAAGAATATCATATAAACACAAAGATGGCTATTGCCAAGCCGAAGAGAGGGGCCTGAAAGAGACTGTTTTGTCATAGATCTTGAAAGTGACAAACCATATCAACACTTTGGCTTCACACTTCTGGTCTCCCAAACTGAGACAATAGATTTCTGTTCGATTTACTTACTACTTTCTTTTCAGAGTAAATGTATGAAATTTTTAATGCCGGGATTAATTTCAAGAATGTATTTCAAATGACTAAAACTATGGATGGGCTTCTATATACAAGATTTCTTAATTTTTTTTTTCAAATAGGAATTAGAAGATTTGTCCTTTAAATAAATTCAACTTCATCTTTCTTTTTTTTTTAACTGTACAATAATTACTGTTAGTTAAATTGTAGTGTATTCATATCACAAAAAAATCTGTGCAGCAATTAAAAATACTGTAGATTTCATGGTGGTGGGGGAGAACTATATCTGCAGTATCATTAAGTGAAAGAAAAGGCAGACCATTGTTCAGTTGTTAGGTTGTTCCCGACTCTTTGTAGCCCCATGGACTGTAGCACAACAGGCTTCAACCCCATCTTTCTTATGTAAAGTTTTTAAAGTGTTTGCCCTATAAAATTTTAGCAACTGGAATAATGAAAAAGATATTTTTCTGTATAAGTACAAAATTACAAGTATCAAAATTTTACTATGATAGATGATTCTACTATAAGAAGTAAAAAAACTCACACATAAAAGTTTGAATTATTTTTCATTACAGTTCATTTAACTGCGTTTTCTCCCTAACTTGTACAAACAAATAGTCACAGGACATTTCAAAAAGATAATAGTAAAAGGATGTATGTGTCTAAAATCTCAATTATATATAAAGCAAATAAATCAAAGATAAATCATAATATGCAAACTTGGGTAACGATTTCTGTGAACTCATTGATGATACTAAGTGGCAATTGTTTTGGTACATGAAAGTCCCTTTTCTATTTTGTTGATTTATATTAACTCATGATTGATAGTTTGAAGATACAAAATCCATTCTAAAAAGGAAACTTGGCTTTAGCTCTGGACGTTGCCATTACTTCTAGTCATTGAAAGTATCAAATTTGATGTCTCTGTGTAAGGTAATGTAAATATGAGTAATTGGGTGCCTAGTAGACAAACCAAATGTTTTGTCATAGATCTTGAAAGTGACAAACCATTTTTGGCTTCACACTTCTGGTCTCCCAAACTGAGACAATAGATTTCTGTTCGATTTACTTACTACTTTCTTTTCAGAGTAAATGTATGAAATTTTTAATGCCGGGATTAATTTCAAGAATGTATTTCAAATGACTAAAACTATGGATGGGCTTCTATATACAAGATTTCTTAATTTTTTTTTTCAAATAGGAATTAGAAGATTTGTCCTTTAAATAAATTCAACTTCATCTTTCTTTTTTTTTTAACTGTACAATAATTACTGTTAGTTAAATTGTAGTGTATTCATATCACAAAAAAATCTGTGCAGCAATTAAAAATACTGTAGATTTCATGGTGGTGGGGGAGAACTATATCTGCAGTATCATTAAGTGAAAGAAAAGGCAGACCATTGTTCAGTTGTTAGGTTGTTCCCGACTCTTTGTAGCCCCATGGACTGTAGCACAACAGGCTTCAACCCCATCTTTCTTATGTAAAGTTTTTAAAGTGTTTGCCCTATAAAATTTTAGCAACTGGAATAATGAAAAAGATATTTTTCTGTATAAGTACAAAATTACAAGTATCAAAATTTTACTATGATAGATGATTCTACTATAAGAAGTAAAAAAACTCACACATAAAAGTTTGAATTATTTTTCATTACAGTTCATTTAACTGCTTTGCTCCCTAACTTGTACAAACAAATAGTCACAGGACATTTCAAAAAGATAATAGTAAAAGGATGTATGTGTCTAAAATCTCAATTATATATAAAGCAAATAAATCAAAGATAAATCATAATATGCAAACTTGGGTAACGATTTCTGTGAACTCATTGATGATACTAAGTGGCAATTGTTTTGGTACATGAAAGTCCCTTTTCTATTTTGTTGATTTATATTAACTCATGATTGATAGTTTGAAGATACAAAATCCATTCTAAAAAGGAAACTTGGCTTTAGCTCTGGACGTTGCCATTACTTCTAGTCATTGAAAGTATCAAATTTGATGTCTCTGTGTAAGGTAATGTAAATATGAGTAATTGGGTGCCTAGGAAACAAAACTTCTATAAACATTTCCTACTTAAACCTCTCTAGTAGATTAATTCCTTTTTAACTGTAGTTCCGTGGGGCTGCAAAAGACTGCATGACTTAGCAACCAAACAACAACAAATCAATGTAGGTATATAATTTCCATCATAAACACTTTGCTTTCAAACTCTTGCTTCCTGAAACATTTTTTATCTCCCTCCTTACCTCTTATCCCCACCTTAGCCATGGCAGTCTTCAGATGATTTTGTTCTCTAAACCCAGTTTCTTATATTTGTGAAAGAGACAAGATACTTGTATTAGCCTGGGTTGCCCAGAAAACAAAGTCTGAAGCATGACATCACTGAGTTATAAATATATAGAACCAAGCTAGGGGGCAAAGGGAATAAGGCAGAGGAGGAAGGAGAACTAGTATAAGAGTATTGCAAATTTACATCCACTTACTATGTGCACAAATGCTTGACCTCATGGAACTATCTTTTAAAAAATAGAAAGGCCTCTACTTAAATGATAATTGAGAAGAAAGTGAGAATAATTTGTTTGTCAGCCTGGTATTCTACTGTAGGGAATTAATTGTCCCACACTTCCAAGGTGTAGGCACTGAGCATGTCCTCTAACACCTTACCCTTCAGTATGGCTAGGAAAGCCCCAGACCAGGGAATGAGAAGTATATGTTGTGAACAGAGAGTGGAACAAATTTTGTGTGTGTGACAAATTTTGAAGGCCACCTGGAGTCGACTAATAAGCAACAATGGCAAGGCTGGGAGCAGTGACCAAAAACATCAGAAACAAGCTACCCAAAATAACTAGAAAGTAGCAAAGAAGAGGTATCTGATCCAAGATCTAAGCAAATTAATCTTTTAAAAGGAAGTCAAAATAGTATAGTTATTTCCAATTTGTGAAAAGTTGTGAGGTTTATCTCTTCTTGGTTATGTTTCTAACATTACCTCCTGAGAGTCTCATAGACTTATTTCTCTTCCAAATTGGGATTGTATATCTCTCTTCAAATAATTTACTTCATCCAAAAGTTTGAAGATACAAACACATGAATTCAATAAAGTCCTTGGTCAAAATTACCTTTAGCCAGATCTGGTAAAATCTAATTTGGTTTGTGTGATCTGATATGTATCAGTCTGATTATAATAATCTGGTTTATGTGTTCTACATGGCTGATTATAATAATTATATAACAATTTTATATATAAAAATGTTGTGGAGGAATTGACATTATCTTTAATGGCACAGGCTATGAGGAAGCAACTAAACCCCACAGTGATAGTGAGATTATTAGAAGAGAAGGTATTCTATAGAAATTGGTGAATCTCAGAAAAGAGCTGGATTTGGGAGGATATGGTTAGACCTCTGACATTTTTACTTTAAACTTGCAGGAGAGAATCTGGGTACAAATATCCCAAAGGGAAATAGAGATGAAAGACTGAATCCGTAAAGAGATAACTGGGATAACTGATCTAGACTTGGTACCATCCATAGGGCTAATTTGTTCTTGTTGTTGATATTCAGTCACTAAGTCATGTCTGACTCTGCAACTCCATGAATTGCAGCAGGCCAGGCTTCCCTGTCCTTCACTATCTCCTGAAGTTTGCTTATTCTCATATCCATTGAGTTGGTGATGCCATCTAACTATCTCATCTTCTGTCACTCCCTTTCTCCTCCTGCCCTCAATCTTTCCCAGCATCAGGGTCTTTTCCAATTAGTCTGCTGTTTGCATCAGGTAGCCAGAGTATTGGAGCTTCAACTAAGAAGCTGAAAATGAAGGCTATATTTATTGGAAAGGCAAAAGAAAGGGAAAGAGAACTTAGGGAATGGTATTATATAGGAGATAGAAATAAGAAAATCAATGAAAACTAAAAATAAAAAAGAAATATAAATTAAAAAATAGTTAACTGAGAATAACCTCATAAAGTTAAATGAAAAAAAGGATTTCAGGTAAGAAATGATCATCACTTAGGAACAGTGTTGCTGTGTCAAATAATACTGTATTAATAGATATGATGGTGTGCTTTATATAGTTTTAACTACTCAAGTAAGGGCAACATTTATATTTTGAGGCTATCATCAATTGTGTATCTTCTGATAACAGAACATTATCAAATCAGAAGAAGCAGTTAAACTTTCTCCCTGTTTGGTAACTGACTAGAGTGTGGAAACTAGAGCTCTGATAATTACATGCTCATACCTCCAGGTTTGAACCTTGAAAAGTGATCAAACAATATGGATATATGGAAACTTTTCCATGAAGCACTGGCAGTCAGGGCTGTGAGAACTCAGGAATGGAGACAGTGGTAAGTACTTATTCATATTGGGACCTGCAGCAAAATCCTAATTGGATTGTCCCTTGGCATGATACTGGCTCTCTCTTCTGCTACCTAGATGCTCTTGGTAATTGCCCAAATTCTGAGTTTGATTTCCCAGACTTCTATTAACATTACAAACTACCATATATCGTTCTGGCATTTTTTTCTGCTTGAGTTTTAAGATATATATATATATACACATACATACATAAATGTTACAGTCACTCTGTTGAGGCAAGATGGATCCCCATTTACGATTTGATTCTAAAGTCAAAACTGATGACATCACAAATGCACACTCACCAAGAAGATACGAGAAACTTGATTTATTGAGTGGTTAGCTGAGTGAAGGTTCTCAAGTGTTCTGTGACCACAGATGCATGGTACCAAAAGAAGCAGCAGCCAAGATTTATATCAACTTGCCTGAACATGGGGTAGGAGCAAAATGAGAAGGGTGAGGCTTTCAGCTGTTAGTAGTCAAACACCAAAACTGGAGTCAGATTTGTGATTAAATGAATAATTATAAGTATAAATTAACCCAGGACAAATCAGTCAGACCAAAAGCTACAATGAGTACTTTTTAAGGAAGTAGAACTGTTGCCTTGATAAGAAAGATTGACTTCATTTATCTAAACGTGGTGAAAGGAAAATTCAGGAACTTTTGAATATAATATGAATTGAATTCTGATCCCTCTCAACCTTAGTTAAAATAATCTTGTGCTAGGTATTTAATTTATTAAAGCTTCAGTTTCACCATCTGTAAACAGCAACAACAACAACAAAACACCTACCAGTCTTGACATAATCATGTGAGCAGTTCCTGTTTCGACTACAGCTCACAATGGAGCATGTCATCTCAGTAGTCACAGAGCCTTGGTCTAAATCCTCACTCTACCATTTACCAAGTCATAAACATGGACATATGATAAAACCTGTCAAAAAATCAGTTTCTCCATCTGACCTTTAAATAACATTATTTTGGGGAAAAATGTGATCATATAGTTGTCTCAAGAATAAGAACTCACTAAATATCAACTGTTACTATTCTCCTCACCAAATGGATCCAGCTCCATCACACGCTAACAAGACTGCATAGTTTACTGAAGATACTGTGGGGATATATGACCAGGTTTCATGTTACATACATGTTACACAGGAAAAATCGCTCAAGTTACTATTTTATAGTTTTCTTCTTCTTCACTAAGATCTTTTGTCTGCAAACCAGTCCCTTCCTTGTACTAAGAATCCTATAAAATTATTATTAAAAATTAGTTCTTATCCTCCATTCCAAGACTTAATTAGCCAAAGAGAAGCCCAGAGGTCATTACTGTACTGAACATTTGTTATCTTCTCCTATGTTAACAGAAGAGGATCTTATTTGCTATCATACCACTAATGACTAACCATATTATTAAGTTAATAAAGCATGTGTCTGCATAAAAGTGGATTATCTCTCATAAGAAACTAAATACATTAAAATCCAACTACATAGGAATTATTATGCTTGCCTCATGAGGCTGTGGAATGGTTTTAAATAGGTACTTTCTATAGAAAACCACTTATTAGAATACATTGCTTATAATAGGTGAAACATATATCCTAGCAATTCATATTAGTCACTCTCATTTGTGCTGTGTCTATCCCATATTTCTCAGGATAGTATTTAATTTTATGATGGATCTGACATTTTAAAATTCTATTTGTTAAATGTAATTCTAATTTTTAAAGCTAGTTTATTTAAAGCTTAAATGCCAAATCAAATTAAATGAATTGAAGGCAAAGTAAAAATAACTTGAAAAAAATAACTCCTTTAAAACCATAAAAGGGCAACTCTGGACTGATAATACATACTATTTTTCTGGACTTCTAAATTCTTCATTAGTGTTTCAACTTTCTTCTTCTCTTGAGAAAATCTATGAAATATAAATTGACTTGAAAAAGAGTGAGAAATTCTCTGCTTTTAAACCATGGGAAATATTTTAAGATGATAAAGTGTTTAGTTAATTTCTTGGTCCAATATATATTGTTATTATGCTTTCTAGAGCCTAAGTAAAAACTGCAAAGAGCATATAGAGCTCTTTAGCCTTTATTTGTTTTGAAGGCATCTTTGCTTATTATTGTTTTTACAAAAAATGAAAAATATCCAGGAATATTTGGGCATAATAAAAAATATTATAACCTCCTCTCCCAACCAAACAAATAATGTTAAGTTTACATGTTACCTTTCTGAAGGTTTATTGGTCTCTATGATTAGCCATGTTGAAACTGAGGAATTCTAAATAAAATCCTTTTTCTCAAAGTACTAAGGTGAGCTGGGGCTAAATGGCAGAGAGAAAGGGCAGCAAAGATTCTTGCATTCTTAGTATGCAAAAATGCAGTGTCTCATCTACTTTAGGAAGAAAGAAGTTAAGGTCCAGGTTATTTTTCAAGGAAATGCTATTGATACTGACACACAAGGACCTTGGATCAAGCCTGAGTGCATGTGCAGAAATGTTAAAGCTTTGACAAGAGATAGATGATGGACAAGACTGTCACCCTGAAACTCACTTTCTGAACACTGTAATGCTACATTTTTGCATATTCAGTAAGATTTCTGTGTGTTTTTTTTTTCCCAGAAAAAGAGTACTATGTTTGGGATATTGGTGAGGAGAAAGAGTGTTTTCTAAACCTGGTTAAATCTAGGCTGAAAGGTAAAAATCTATAACTACAAATACAATAGATGAACACACAAGAAAAAGCTATTTACTGAGACTTCCCTAGTAGTCCAGTGGTTGAGAGGCCGCACTTCAAACGCAGGTTCAATCACTGTTCAGGGAACAAAGATCCTACATGCTTCACGGTAGTTAAAATATTTTAAAATTAAATTAAAAATAACTATTCCTTTAAAACCATAAAAGGGCAACTCTGGACTGATAATACATACTATTTTTCTGGACTTCTAAATTCTTCATTAGTGTTTCAACTTTCTTCTTCTCTTGAGAAAATCTATGAAATATAAATTGACTTGAAAAAGAGTGAGAAATTCTCTGCTTTTAAACCATGGGAAATATTTTAAGATGATAAAGTGTTTAGTTAATTTCTTGGTCCAATATATATTGTTATTATGCTTTCTAGAGCCTAAGTAAAAACTGCAAAGAGCATATAGAGCTCTTTAGCCTTTATTTGTTTTGAAGGCATCTTTGCTTATTATTGTTTTTACAAAAAATGAAAAATATCCAGGAATATTTGGGCATAATAAAAAATATTATAACCTCCTCTCCCAACCAAACAAATAATGTTAAGTTTACATGTTACCTTTCTGAAGGTTTATTGGTCTCTATGATTAGCCATGTTGAAACTGAGGAATTCTAAATAAAATCCTTTTCTCAAAGTACTAAGGTGAGCTGGGGCTAAATGGCAGAGAGAAAGGGCAGCAAAGATTCTTGCATTCTTAGTATGCAAAAATGCAGTGTCTCATCTACTTTAGGAAGAAAGAAGTTAAGGTCCAGGTTATTTTTCAAGGAAATGCTATTGATACTGACACACAAGGACCTTGGATCAAGCCTGAGTGCATGTGCAGAAATGTTAAAGCTTTGACAAGAGATAGATGATGGACAAGACTGTCACCCTGAAACTCACTTTCTGAACACTGTAATGCTACATTTTTGCATATTCAGTAAGATTTCTGTGTGTTTTTTTTTTCCCAGAAAAAGAGTACTATGTTTGGGATATTGGTGAGGAGAAAGAGTGTTTTCTAAACCTGGTTAAATCTAGGCTGAAAGGTAAAAATCTATAACTACAAATACAATAGATGAACACACAAGAAAAAGCTATTTACTGAGACTTCCCTAGTAGTCCAGTGGTTGAGAGGCCGCACTTCAAACGCAGGTTCAATCACTGTTCAGGGAACAAAGATCCTACATGCTTCACGGTAGTTAAAATATTTTAAAAATTAAATTAAAAAATGAATAAATTTCCTCTTCTAATTAAAAATATATCATGATCATGGAATCAAGTGCAATAATAATTGCATATATATATATATATATATATATATAAAATAACAGTACAAAAGGAACGATTCATTACCAACTGAAGCAAAGTATTTTAGAAATTACTTGGCAACTATTTGTTGAATTTAATCACATGGATATCTTCCTAAATTGATTTGATCTTAGTTTGTAAAATGAAGTCTATTTTTTTACAAATAAGAGAGGGGAGTAATGCTTGGGGTGGTTAATATGAGTCCAGGATAGCTGATGGTTTTTCAATGAGTCTGATTGAAAAATACTTCATGAATCACAAGTCAAATCTGATACTAGTCAAAAGAAGGAAATCTCTGAATTCTGGAATAACTTCAAAGTTAAAAGACTTCTGAAATGAAAATGCAAACCAGTCAATCCTAAAGGAAAAAAACCTTGAATATTCATTGGAAGGACTGATGTTGAAGCTGAAGTTCCAATACTCTGGCTACCTGATGTGAAGAGCCAACTCATTGGAAAAGACCCTGATGCTGGGAAAGATTGAGGGAAGGAGGAGAAGAGGGTCAAAGAGGATGAGATGGTTGGATGGCATCACCAAGTCAACAGACATGAGGTTGAGCAAACTTCAGGAGATGACGAAGGACAGGGAAGGCTGGTATGCTTCAGTCCATGAGTTTGCAAGGAGTAGGACATGACTTAGTGAATGAACAACAACCAAGTTACCATGCTAATTGCAAAACCAGGGGCTATGCACTGCAGCCAGCAAGTATTTGCTTCATGCTGTAGGAACCCAAGTTACCTATTGAAAAGGACATCCCAAGGTCCATTTTACACATCCTGCATTATGCAATGAAATTTTGGGAGTTGACTCTGTGCTACCCAGTAGTGGGACTTGATTAGTCTATTCATTCCTCTCACCTGCATTTGGCTTAGAGATATGCTAATTTAAGCCATTTTGAATCCACAAAACTCTATAGAGAATTTTGCCAGTGGAGCCCTGATAACTTGTGATTTTTAGTTTATCTCTCTTCCTAAAGGTGAATATGGGAGTGTGTTGCCAGAGTTGCTCAGTAGCAATCCTGCAACAGTAAAGCAAATTACCTGATGATACAGGCAAGACAGAAAGGAAGCTGACGTCAACAGAATCCCAAGGAAATGGTATGATACCTGAATTACAAAATTAATGTTCATAATATTAATTATAAGATTAAATATTATACACAATATAATTCCTGTGATTTAGGTCAGTTTGAGAGGACATTCCGCTACTCATAGAATGAAGTCTAAATTTTTGTAAAATGTTACAAATAAGAGGAGTAATGCTTGGGGTGGTTAATATGAGTCCAGGATAGCTGATGGTTTTTCAATGAGTCTGATTGAAAAATACTTCATGAATCACAAGTCAAATCTGATACTAGTCAAAAGAAGGAAATCTCTGAATTCTGGAATAACTTCAAAGTTAAAAGACTTCTGAAATGAAAATGCAAACCAGTCAATCCTAAAGGAAAAAAACCTTGAATATTCATTGGAAGGACTGATGTTGAAGCTGAAGTTCCAATACTCTGGCTACCTGATGTGAAGAGCCAACTCATTGGAAAAGACCCTGATGCTGGGAAAGATTGAGGGAAGGAGGAGAAGAGGGTCAAAGAGGATGAGATGGTTGGATGGCATCACCAAGTCAACAGACATGAGGTTGAGCAAACTTCAGGAGATGACGAAGGACAGGGAAGGCTGGTATGCTTCAGTCCATGAGTTTGCAAGGAGTAGGACATGACTTAGTGAATGAACAACAACCAAGTTACCATGCTAATTGCAAAACCAGGGGCTATGCACTGCAGCCAGCAAGTATTTGCTTCATGCTGTAGGAACCCAAGTTACCTATTGAAAAGGACATCCCAAGGTCCATTTTACACATCCTGCATTATGCAATGAAATTTTGGGAGTTGACTCTGTGCTACCCAGTAGTGGGACTTGATTAGTCTATTCATTCCTCTCACCTGCATTTGGCTTAGAGATATGCTAATTTAAGCCATTTTGAATCCACAAAACTCTATAGAGAATTTTGCCAGTGGAGCCCTGATAACTTGTGATTTTTAGTTTATCTCTCTTCCTAAAGGTGAATATGGGAGTGTGTTGCCAGAGTTGCTCAGTAGCAATCCTGCAACAGTAAAGCAAATTACCTGATGATACAGGCAAGACAGAAAGGAAGCTGACGTCAACAGAATCCCAAGGAAATGGTATGATACCTGAATTACAAAATTAATGTTCATAATATTAATTATAAGATTAAATATTATACACAATATAATTCCTGTGATTTAGGTCAGTTTGAGAGGACATTCCGCTACTCATAGGAGAAATCATTGTGATTCACGATGCTATAGTGTAAATCTTCCTCCACTTGCCTCTAAGAGGCCATTGTGTAGGAGAACACGGAGAGCTGAATCTAGTGTTTCATATGCTGCCTATAAGATGTGAATCAGTTGCTTCATCTTCTGAACTTCAAATTTCTTGTTTGATAAAAATAGGAAGAACACTATCTACCATGAAAGGACTTAAAGATGATTAAATCACTTATTACAGTTTTCAAATTTTAAAACGTTAAATAGACATGAGCTCTTTTTGTCACAAATGCTTCATTTGCAGCCTTTAAATGCTGGCTTTCTCTACATTTCAGTCCATTTTCCTTGAGCCTCTTTCTAGTTTCTGCCATCAGTGAAACATTCCTGACCCTGAAAAGAAGCAAGATGAGAATATTTAGTTTCCAAAGTGGAAACTGTGTAGAAGAGACTTCAGTCTGAAAAACAAAAAGATAATTTAGCTGTCGAAATTAAATAGTCATAAGATGCATGAAAAAGCTTCCCTGGTTACTCAGATGGCAAAAAATCCACCTGCAGTGTGGAAGATGTGGATTCAGTCCCTGGGTTGGGAGGATCCCCTGGAGGAGGGTGTGGCAACACATTCAAGTATTCTTGCCTGGAGAATCCCCATGGACAGAGGAGCTTGGTGGGCTGCAGCCCATGGAAAAGTTGGACATGAGTGAGCGACTAAGCACAGACACACACACAAGAAGTATGAGAAAACCCAGACAGGTGCTTTTTGCTAGGAAAAGAAACACTGGATTGGATTGCCATGACCCCCTCCAAGGAATCTTCTTAAGTCAGGGACTGAACCCATATCTCTTATGTCTTTTGCAGTGGCAGGCAGGTTCTCTACCACTAGCCTACCTGAGAATCCTGTCAGTTGGGATACCCTTCCTCTAACTTAATGTTGTTACTTTACAACATTCACTACCACATAGCAAAGCTGCCTTTCAGAGAAAGAGCTCTGCCTGCTGTAGCTCTTGCATTTTGCTTACATGAGCTACCAACATTCTTTTGCATTTACAACACTCTCTTCCAGATTTGACTGCAGCCAAACTCTATGTAACAAAGTGTTTGGAATTTCAAATTGCTTGTTTCCAATATTCTCTTACAAGAATTTCTAGAATCTGTCTACTATTTGCATTTTTTTATATCTTCATGAGATAAGTAATTTTCAAAGGTTACAGCTATCTAGTGGAAATGTTACATAGTTCTTCCATTTTGGAGATGACTCGCATAGAATAAAACAAAATACTGTGACAGTATAAAGCAGAAATATCATAATGTAAATGTATAGCTGTTTCATCTGAAGAAGATGGAGGTCAGAATGACAATGCCTTATTCATCAAATTTCTTGGCTTCCTAGAGTTCAATCTAGTGTTGTCTCATAGCATAGAACATGGCAGCATAGTATATTTAAATTTTCTTATTTCTCTGTACCTAATTCTTTCAATTAGAGTTACATTTGATACATAAAAGAATACTGAAATAAGAACTGTTATCACTTTGAACTTTTTCCACATTTTGCTGTTCTTGCTCAGTCTTTTGAGTCATGTCTTTGTGACCCCATGGATTACAGCCCGCCAGACTCCTCTGTCCATGGGATTTCCCAGGCAAGAATAATGGACTGGGTTGTTATTTCCTGCTTGAGGGGATCTTCCTGACCCAGGGATCCAACCTGTATCTCCTGCATTGGTGAGCAGGTGTTCTACTGCTGAGTCACCAGGGAAGCCCTTTCTCCCATTTATGTTTTTAAAATAAAATATCACCCTAACTATACACATATAGTTTACAAATTTCATATAATTTTTAAGATGTCTGCAATGATAATTACTTATGCTTCATGGCATAACTTCATTGCATAACTTATTGCATCAATAAATACTGCAAATTCTATTAATTTTTATCTTAGGCCAAACATGTAGAGATAGAAGGATAGACTGATATTCTAAATATTTGGGATTTCTATGTCAAATTTATCATGCTCCCACAATCATTTTAGAGCTAGTTCCTAAACTTAATTATGCAATGACTTCATGTTTGTCAACAACTTATAATATGTACCATTAGACTATTAACAGAATTGAAAGTAAAACTTTATGTATCATAGAATTAAAAAAAATTAAACAAGTATGCTAAAAATCAGTGATTCCTAGTGAATTATATAAGGAGATACTTAAATTAGTATTTGGAAAGTCTGATGAAGGTCATCTCATTATTTCACAAAGAGGAAACATTGTTTAATTCTATAATTAAAGATTATGTCTAATTCTATAAAAATATGAGACATTTAAAACATTCAGATTAATATTTATATTGATATATAGAACTTAAAATTTGCAAAAATATAGTTGAATAGATACCTGAATTGTTGTTCTTATTGAAATATCTAAAATAACTAGAATGTGCGGATAGACGTACATGTGTGTATGTATCTTTTTGGAATGCATCTTTGAACATATAAAATTATAAATCCATAGATCTCAAACAGAATGAATGCAAGAAACAATAAAGAATTTAGAAGTCAAAACCATGATTTTACCAAAACCTGGAACCTGTAAGCATGTAATCTGGGGACTGCATAGGATATTAAAAACAGGACCTATAGCCCATTCCTGATACTAGAAATAATACAAAACACTCCAATATTAAAGCTGAAACAGAGTATAAAGTTTAGACCTTGAATACATACAGTTTAAGTGTAATGATGAGTAAGAAATAAATCCCACTTTGAAAACAGTCATCCTTTATCAACTGTCTGTTGAGTTGACGGGGAAAAATCTTTCCAGGGAATGTGTAACCATAGAATTGTTATTTTCCGAGTTTTAAATCCAAATTCACACAAGCTATGCAGTCTGAAATATAGCACAGATGTTGATTTACCATGCCATTTAGTCAACTAGCAGAAACAAAGCAGGTGTTCTCTAAAGAAACTGTATTTCAATCCACTCTTCAAAAAATTGTGAAAAGTTCTAAAGAATATAGTGAGGTAGCTCACAATTAATGTTTCATACATTTCAGGAACAATGCCCTATGTATCAATGATAATAGTCAGGGTAAAGAAAAGTTCACAAGTTCACGATATCATTTTTTTTTTGTATCCTAAACTTAATTATGCAATGACTTCATGTTTGTCAACAACTTATAATATGTACCATTAGACTATTAACAGAATTGAAAGTAAAACTTTATGTATCATAGAATTAAAAAAAATTAAACAAGTATGCTAAAAATCAGTGATTCCTAGTGAATTATATAAGGAGATACTTAAATTAGTATTTGGAAAGTCTGATGAAGGTCATCTCATTATTTCACAAAGAGGAAACATTGTTTAATTCTATAATTAAAGATTATGTCTAATTCTATAAAAATATGAGACATTTAAAACATTCAGATTAATATTTATATTGATATATAGAACTTAAAATTTGCAAAAATATAGTTGAATAGATACCTGAATTGTTGTTCTTATTGAAATATCTAAAATAACTAGAATGTGCGGATAGACGTACATGTGTGTATGTATCTTTTTGGAATGCATCTTTGAACATATAAAATTATAAATCCATAGATCTCAAACAGAATGAATGCAAGAAACAATAAAGAATTTAGAAGTCAAAAACCATGATTTTACCAAAACCTGGAACCTGTAAGCATGTAATCTGGGGACTGCATAGGATATTAAAAACAGGACCTATAGCCCATTCCTGATACTAGAAATAATACAAAACACTCCAATATTAAAGCTGAAACAGAGTATAAAGTTTAGACCTTGAATACATACAGTTTAAGTGTAATGATGAGTAAGAAATAAATCCCACTTTGAAAACAGTCATCCTTTATCAACTGTCTGTTGAGTTGACGGGGAAAAATCTTTCCAGGGAATGTGTAACCATAGAATTGTTATTTTCCGAGTTTTAAATCCAAATTCACACAAGCTATGCAGTCTGAAATATAGCACAGATGTTGATTTACCATGCCATTTAGTCAACTAGCAGAAACAAAGCAGGTGTTCTCTAAAGAAACTGTATTTCAATCCACTCTTCAAAAAATTGTGAAAAGTTCTAAAGAATATAGTGAGGTAGCTCACAATTAATGTTTCATACATTTCAGGGAACAATGCCCTATGTATCAATGATAATAGTCAGGGTAAAGAAAAGTTCACAAGTTCACGTCCAAATCAAATATGACTTAGTAGACAGAGAATATAAAGTAGCCATGTATATTATTTTGCAAAATGGAAGAGAACAAAGTGATATGGGACAAGAGGAAATAAATTAGCTGTGCTTCCTAATATGAGTTTGGAAGAATATCCTCCTTTTATTTCTTTCTTCTTTTTGGAAGAGTTTGAAAAAGATATGTACCAATTATTTTCTGAATATTTGGTAGAATTCACCAATGAAGTCATTTGACCCTGGGATTTTTCCTTTGTTTTGATTGCTCATTCAATATTATTAATATTTAGTCTATTTAGAGTATCTGTTTCATCATTGTAATTTATTCTTGATAAATTTATTTTTGTAAGACACCAGCTTAAAAAACTAAACTGTCTTCAAAAGTGGCTATGTTATTTGGCATTCCAACCAAAAATGAACGAGAGTTCCTGTTGCTCCACATCATTAGCAGCATTTGATATCAATACGCAGACTTTATTTTGGAGCATAAAGTTTGTCCAATCAAGATGCCAACACAAAAAGATAAATTTCAAGTGTGGGACAAAAACACCATTTTAGAATGAATACTTGCTATAATTTAATACCTGTTCATAGCTCATGAAATGATTTTCTCTGTTTGATGCTTTCAACATAAACATTCTGCCTAACTTAGCTTTTACCTTATTCAATGTCTATACTACTGATTTATTTTTATTTCTTAGATGCCCCTGTTTTCTCCATATATTAATTGTATCTCAATAAAGGAAATTCTCCCAAATCATGTGTAATCTCCTGACACTGCCAAGTTTGAACTTGTTTTGCACTTAAACCAACAAATTTGTCAGATCATTTACTTTTTCCTAATGTTAAGTTTCATTGATTATTTAAGTAATAACAAGTAATTAAAACTAAAAATTTAAATAATGGCTTTTGGCGATGTGGGAAAATTTTGTTCTATCAAATGCAAAATAAATATAATTGTACTGGGTGCTAAACTAGACACTGATAGTATGGGAGTGAGTAAATAGAGTCCCTGCAACTGGATTTTAATACTTCAAGACTGAGAATAAATGTGGGAATAGAATTGCTGCAGACTGAAGGCCAAAAGAAAACAGCCCCAAGAATTAATCAGATTAGGAAGGATTCTTACCTAAGGAAACCTAGGATACCAGAAGTGTTTTCTAAACTTTCATAAATAATGGCATAAGAAATGGAACCAAGCTTCATAAATACAGAGCGAAGTATAAACAAAAGCTAAATAATGAGCAGCATGTTTCATGTTAGTTGATGAAGTCCGACTCAAAGAAGAATCAAGCACAATTTCTGAACTTTAATGAAAAACAAGCTGCTTTAAATGTGGTAACCCCCAATATGCCCCTGGGGCAAGCATGGTGGATTAAAGTAATAGTTTATCTCTGAATATTATGTCAGATACCATCAAGTATTTCATAATGTTCTTATGCATTTGTTCAACTCCAAATTTTTGAACATTTTATTTTATTTTTTGCTATATTATGAATCTATACCTTCGGATGTACTTACTCACGTTGAAAAGATTTATATACCCACAATGGGATTAAGCATTGTTTTTTATTCGTAGCCAGAAGGGATCAACAGTGAAGACCTAGTAAATCATCATGAAGGCAGCTTCTAAATAAGCCCTCCTGATTTTAGAGTCTAGGTTCACAGGGTGAATAAAATAACCAAGTGGTTGGTGATGAGGAAAGAAATGAAGCTGTTTGATGAATAAGAGAAAGAAACTTGATTCTTTGCTAGTATTGAATCCTATTAGACATGATTTCATGTCATTTGTAGATGACAGGTTCATGGAACGGAGCAAATCCAGGAAGTCCTATTAAAGGATCTGCCCCATTTTACTTGTATCTCAATAAAGGAAATTCTCCCAAATCATGTGTAATCTCCTGACACTGCCAAGTTTGAACTTGTTTTGCACTTAAACCAACAAATTTGTCAGATCATTTACTTTTTCTTAATGTTAAGTTTCATTGATTATTTAAGTAATAACAAGTAATTAAAACTAAAAATTTAAATAATGGCTTTTGGCGATGTGGGAAAATTTTGTTCTATCAAATGCAAAATAAATATAATTGTACTGGGTGCTAAACTAGACACTGATAGTATGGGAGTGAGTAAATAGAGTCCCTGCAACTGGATTTTAATACTTCAAGACTGAGAATAAATGTGGGAATAGAATTGCTGCAGACTGAAGGCCAAAAGAAAACAGCCCCAAGAATTAATCAGATTAGGAAGGATTCTTACCTAAGGAAACCTAGGATACCAGAAGTGTTTTCTAAACTTTCATAAATAATGGCATAAGAAATGGAACCAAGCTTCATAAATACAGAGCGAAGTATAAACAAAAGCTAAATAATGAGCAGCATGTTTCATGTTAGTTGATGAAGTCCGACTCAAAGAAGAATCAAGCACAATTTCTGAACTTTAATGAAAAACAAGCTGCTTTAAATGTGGTAACCCCCAATATGCCCCTGGGGCAAGCATGGTGGATTAAAGTAATAGTTTATCTCTGAATATTATGTCAGATACCATCAAGTATTTCATAATGTTCTTATGCATTTGTTCAACTCCAAATTTTTGAACATTTTATTTTATTTTTTGCTATATTATGAATCTATACCTTCGGATGTACTTACTCACGTTGAAAAGATTTATATACCCACAATGGGATTAAGCATTGTTTTTTATTCGTAGCCAGAAGGGATCAACAGTGAAGACCTAGTAAATCATCATGAAGGCAGCTTCTAAATAAGCCCTCCTGATTTTAGAGTCTAGGTTCACAGGGTGAATAAAATAACCAAGTGGTTGGTGATGAGGAAAGAAATGAAGCTGTTTGATGAATAAGAGAAAGAAACTTGATTCTTTGCTAGTATTGAATCCTATTAGACATGATTTCATGTCATTTGTAGATGACAGGTTCATGGAATGGAGCAAATCCAGGAAGTCTTTTGTTAGGTTTTGACTGTGCCATGTGGCAGTGAAAACTGTGAATCCTAACCATTGGACAGCCAGGAAATTCCCTCTAAGTAGCAGCTTTAAGGAAATGGAGGGAATATTTCCTCAGGGGATAGTCAGCCAGATCTGTGGCCTTAAACAATACCAAAAATCCATTGTAGCTCAAATTGGCAAGGGGCAGCAGAGACGCCAGTATAGCCCAAAGGCTAGGACTGAAAGGTCAAGAATTAAAAATCACTTCACTGATTGACTTATTTTACTAAGCATAATGTCCTTCGGGTAAATCCATATTGTGACATAGGTACAATTTCCTTCTTTTTTAAGACTGACTAATGGTCCAGTATATGTATGTATATATATGTGCATAAATATATACGTATATAATTATAATATATATATGCCACATTTTTTATCCATTCATCTACTCATGAATATTCAGTTTGTTTCCATATCTTAGCGATTGTGGGTAACACTGAAGCAAATATGGGAGAACGGATATCTTCTCAAAATTCTCATTTCAAATCTTTTACCTATGTATCAGAAGTGGGATTGATGGGTAATATGGCAGCCCTACCTTTAAATTGTTGAGGAAACTGCATTTTGTTTTTCTTAACAGTTGCAAAATTTTACATTCTTACCAATAGTGCACAATGGTTTGAATTTATTCACATCCTCATAAACACTTGTTATCTCAGTTTTTTCAGCAATAGTAATCCTGACAGATGTGACATATTATTGTAATGTGATTTTGATTTGCATTTCCCTGATTAGTAGTGATTGAGCATCTTTTCATATGCTTGGTGGTCATTTGTATGTCTTTGGAGAAATGTCTATTGAAGTTCCTTGCCATTTTTTAAATTGGGTTATTTGTCACAGAAATGAATACTGCATGATTCCACTTATAGGAGATATCTAAAGTAGTCAAACCCGCAGATACAGAGAGTAGAATAATGATTGCCAGGGGCTGTGGAAGGAGTAAATGGAGAATTTCTATTCAATGGGTATACAGTTTCATTTATACAAGATGAGTAAGTTTTGGAGATCAGCTCCAAACATACATTATGCCTATGTTTAACATTATGTGCTTCCCAGGTGGCACTAGCGATAAAGAAACTGCCTGTCTGTGTAAGAGACATAAGAGACATGAGTTCAATCCCTCAGTTGGGAGGATCCTTGAAGGAGGGCATGGCAACTCACTCCAGTATTCTTGCTTGGAGAATCCCATGGTCAGGAGAGCCTGAGGGGCTGCAGTCCATGAGGACGCACCAAGTTGAACACAACTGAAGTGACTTATGCGCACATATGTCTACAGTATTGTACATTTACAGATTTGTTAAGAAAATAGACCTTATGTTAAGCTAACAAAATTAAAAATAATACTTCAGATGGAGAATTAGCAACAGGACTTTTGATGGCAGTACACATGACTCTAGGGAAGAATGCAGCTGCAGTGACAGCATTTGGTTAAACAAACCCTTAGTGTCTCCAAAGAGGCTGCCTGTGAGACATAAAGAAGGATCAAAGTAACTGACATTGGATTTCTCTTCTGTTTTTTGAAAATTGGTGCTTAAGTTGGATTTCATCTTATTTTAAAATAGACCTTCTCAATTGAGTTTCCATGAAGGAATTCCCCTAATGCTTGATGCAGTCATTGTGTATACTAAATTAACTCACCTTTTATGAATCTAGATGACACTAGCTATGTATCTTCCTTGGAAGAACAGAAAGAAAAAAAAAATAGAAGGTAGAGCTTAATTTTCTCAGAACTCTGGTTGAAAAGACAGGTTAGTCATGAACAAATAGGACATGGGCTGCATCCCAAATGTTGTACCATATACATGCAACATGTATTTGAGTATGTGAAGACAGTGACTATTAGAGACTACATCAGGAAGAGTACCCTTTCACTTTGATGAAATCGCAACATATATTTAGAGTTAAAATAAAAGGTATACAACAATTTTAAAGCAGGTGAAAAATGTAGTCATTATCCATAGATAATAATGTGTATTTTTAATATTTTTGAGAAGGAAATTAGGAGCCTCCTATAAAGCATAGGATCTCAGTTCACTGCAGCTGCTTCTGTTTTCTCCTTTTTGGCAAACTTCCTCCATGCTCCCTCATAAACTCTGCTACACAGCTACAGAGAAATCAGGTGCAAAAATCTTCTAACTTTGGATAAATCCAATACTTGCCTTAATATGATATTTTAGAGACTAATACATCTGGACACAACTGAGGGCATGCTTACTCTAAAGTTCTCAGAATCCAAAATTACTTAGATAGGTTTTTTGAAGTACCAACTGAACTAATTCCTTATGTGTGACTAATTCTCCGCTTGGTCACTTCAAGCTAGTGCCAGGCTTGTCAGGGACTCTAACTGTGAATTTAGGCTGATTTCACTTGTATTGATTCCTTGCCTACAGTTTATCTCTGGGGAAACAGCATAGACCGTAAACAGTATTCATAGTTGAGTGATGGCACTTAGGTCTTTCATATTTCACTGAGAAAAGGGACATAATCAAATCAGAACTCAACTTTTGGAACACTATTTTGATGTAAATTGGAGGAAGAACAACTACAAATGGGGACAATTAGGAGACATTATGCTTCAATCAGGGAGGCAGACGTGGGCTGGGATTATAAAAATATGATACTAGTATTACTTTTCCATGAGAAATTTATAATTAAAGACAGAAAATGCTATACAAACCAATTTGTGAATAGAATGTCTTAAAATGTAACAGCTGACATATTTGATAACCATTCAATAGCAAATTTTAATTCCATGACTAAAAGAAATAATTTAGAATGTTCTATCATGCTCTAAAATGTGGACTAAAATGTTCTTTTTTTTTCTCTAGAAATCGAGGAACAAAACAACTTCTCTAGGTAGCATAGGTAATTAATGAATTAATAGAATGTCGATTTTTTTAACTTTGTGACAACAGCATATCTTTGTTTTATGTTCCCCTTTTTTATTTTTCTTTCCAGTAATTCTTTTTCAATATTAATTAAAAGTCAATAGTATTTCTAAAAAAGTTAAAAAAGTCAGTAGTATTGTAAGTCCTGGTAAAACTTTCTGTGAATAAAAAAAATTCAAACAAATCAGCAAACAGACTTGTTTCTCTATAACTTTTGTTGGAATTTGTCTTTATGAGGCTAGGTATGGTGCTGGAAATTTTCAAGTTTCTCATACATTGCAATATCCCTGAAGATCAGAGTATCAATATATTTTGGTTGGCATTTAAAGTGCCACAGTATCCCACACAGTGGGACTTTCCATTTGTATATTAACTCATTATCTGCATCAGTCTTATTTACAATCTTTTTGAGGCTTATTGGACACAACTGAGGGCATGCTTACTCTAAAGTTCTCAGAATCCAAAATTACTTAGATAGGTTTTTTGAAGTACCAACTGAACTAATTCCTTATGTGTGACTAATTCTCCGCTTGGTCACTTCAAGCTAGTGCCAGGCTTGTCAGGGACTCTAACTGTGAATTTAGGCTGATTTCACTTGTATTGATTCCTTGCCTACAGTTTATCTCTGGGGAAACAGCATAGACCGTAAACAGTATTCATAGTTGAGTGATGGCACTTAGGTCTTTCATATTTCACTGAGAAAAGGGACATAATCAAATCAGAACTCAACTTTTGGAACACTATTTTGATGTAAATTGGAGGAAGAACAACTACAAATGGGGACAATTAGGAGACATTATGCTTCAATCAGGGAGGCAGACGTGGGCTGGGATTATAAAAATATGATACTAGTATTACTTTTCCATGAGAAATTTATAATTAAAGACAGAAAATGCTATACAAACCAATTTGTGAATAGAATGTCTTAAAATGTAACAGCTGACATATTTGATAACCATTCAATAGCAAATTTTAATTCCATGACTAAAAGAAATAATTTAGAATGTTCTATCATGCTCTAAAATGTGGACTAAAATGTTCTTTTTTTTTCTCTAGAAATCGAGGAACAAAACAACTTCTCTAGGTAGCATAGGTAATTAATGAATTAATAGAATGTCGATTTTTTTAACTTTGTGACAACAGCATATCTTTGTTTTATGTTCCCCTTTTTTATTTTTCTTTCCAGTAATTCTTTTTCAATATTAATTAAAAGTCAATAGTATTTCTAAAAAAAAAAGTTAAAAAAAAAGTCAGTAGTATTGTAAGTCCTGGTAAAACTTTCTGTGAATAAAAAAAATTCAAACAAATCAGCAAACAGACTTGTTTCTCTATAACTTTTGTTGGAATTTGTCTTTATGAGGCTAGGTATGGTGCTGGAAATTTTCAAGTTTCTCATACATTGCAATATCCCTGAAGATCAGAGTATCAATATATTTTGGTTGGCATTTAAAGTGCCACAGTATCCCAGCACAGTGGGACTTTCCATTTGTATATTAACTCATTATCTGCATCAGTACTGGTGGTGAATTTGCTCACAATCTAATAGTGTAATTAAAAAATGTTCAGAGTCTGAAACAAAATGAAGCAGTGAATAGAAAGACTTTCTAATTTTATCTATTTTTAATGCAAAGAATACAATTCTTCCATCTAAAATAATAAGGCATTTTATGTTAAATGGGAAATTTGATGTATAAATAACATTTTAAGTTAAACCATTTCATATATACTCAACTCACATATGTTTCCCCAAAGAGAAATGAGTAAACAAATATAAGGCAAATGTTTTTGCTGTGTGATGTTTATTCACCTCAGTCATATCTGGCTCTTTGTGACCCTATGGATCATAGACCACAAGGTTCCTCTGTCCATGGGATTCTCCAGTTATGAATACTGGAGTGAGTTGTCATTTCCTAACCTAAGAGATCTTCCCCACCCAAAGATCATATATACATACCATGTCCCTTATGTCTCCTACATGGTCAGACAGGTTCTTTATCAATAGTGCCACCTGGGAAGTCCATAAATCATTTAATTTAAAGCAAAAATAACTTCAGACATAAATGACTTAATAGACTTTAAATAGTCATACACCATTTCACTTATGCTAGTGAAATTTTAAGAATTCATTGTTGTATTAACTCTGGAAACTACATAAGCTGTAAGTATCAAGTTATCAATATCTGTTTGACTGAAAGCTGAGAACCAGATTAGGGAAGGAAGAAATTATCCAAAAATAAAAAAATACATATATTTAAAAATGTTTCTTTTGGACAAATAAACAAGAGATAGTCATTTAATTGATTTGCAGCTAATGGAATTCTAGCAAATAAGTTATTTTTTTTTTTTTTAAAGATTTATTTATTTATTTATTTTGGGTGGGGGTCGGGTTGGGGAGGGAGGGGAGCAGGTGGGCCACTTCTATTGGTCTTTTGTTTCTCTGTGTTCATCCGTCTTTGTTCTTTGGCTCCTGTGGGCCTCCCATCGCGGTGGCATCTGTCGTTGCAGAGCGCCGGCTCTGGGCGCGTCTGGCTCGGTAATTGGACACATCAGTCCAGCCGCTCCGCGGCACGTGGGATCTTCCCAGGCCAGGGATCGAACCGGCGCCCCTTGCACTGCAAGGCGGTGTCCTTACCCACTGGACCACCAGGGGAAGCCCTAAGTTATTTAATTATTTGTAAGTATATTTTACAAAAACTTTATCTTGACAACTTGGCAAAGTTGATCACTTACAGCTTCAATTTACATGATGTCTAATATTTATTGCAAGATTTATGGGACTCCCTTATAGCTCAGCTGGTAAAGAATCTGTCTGCAACGCAGGGCACCCCAGTTCGATTCCTGGGTTGGGAAGATCCCCTGGAGAAGGGAAAGGCTACCCACTCCAGTATTCTTGCCTGGAGAATTCCATGGCTTGTCCATAAGTTGCAAAGTGTCAGACTGGATTTATATCAAGTAATAATTACTAGACCTATTCCCTGAAATAGTAAATTCACACATTACTTGAGGCTTCTTACCCCCACCCCCCCATCTCAGTATGGATATAAACCACATGTTCTTTGCATCATTTAGTTCATTGTAGAATAGTCTCTGCAGAACTGATGATGTCTCTAACCTATACTAATATTATACAAATTTTACTTATTTTATATGAAAATAAACAAGTGGGACCTAATTAAATTCGAAAGCTTTTGCACAGCAAAAGAAACTATAAGCAAGGTGAAAAGACAACCCTCAGAATGAGAGAAAATAATAGCAAATGAAACAACCGACAAAGAGTTAATTTGCAAAACATACAAGCAGATCAGACAACTCAACACTGGAGAAACAAATGACCCAATCAAAAGATGAGAAAAAGACGTAAACAGACATACATATGTCCAAAGAAGACATAAAAATAGCCAAAAAACACATGAAAAGATGCTCAGTAGGGTTCATACTTACAGAAATGCAAATCAAAACTACAATGAGACATCACCTCACACCAGTCAGAATGGCCATTATCCAAAAATTTTTCAGACAATAAATGCTGGAGAGTGTGTAGAGAAAAGGGAACACTCTTGCACTGTTGGTAAGAATGTAAGTTGATATAGCCAGTATGGAAGACAGTATGGATATTCCTTAAAAAAATAGGAATAGAAGCACCATACGACCCAGAAATCTCACTATTTGGCACATACCCTGAGGAAATCAAAATTGAAAGAAATACATGTACTCCATGGTTCATGCAGCATGTTTTACAATAGCTAGAACATGGAAACAACCTAGATGTCCATCAACAAATGAATGGATAAAGAAGCTGTGGTCCATATATACAATGGAATATTTCTCAGTCATAAAAAGAAATGCATTTGAGTCAGTCTAATTAGGTGGATGACCTTAGAACCTATTATACAAACTGAAGTAAGCCAGAAAGAGAATGATAAATATAGTATACTAACACATATATATGGATTCTAGAAAGATGACACTGATAAATGTATATGCAGAGCATCAGTAGAGACTCAAACATACAGGACAGACTTTTGGACATCGAGAGGAGGGAAGAATGGGTGAGATATATGACAAGAGTAACATGGAAACTTACATTGCCATATGTAAAAGAGGCAACCAATGCAAATAGGCTGTAAGACTAAGGGGACTTATACAGGGGCTATGCAACAACCTGGAGGGGTGGAATGGGGAGGGAGATGGGAGGGAGGTCCAAACAGCAGGGATCAACTGTATATCTATGACTGATTTGGGTTTATTATAGCAATAAATGAGAAAGCTCTGTAAAAGGAAAATTTTAAAAAATAATTAAAAATATATTTACTTTATATTTTCACAGTAATTAATATATTGCTAGCAGTATATCTCATTACACAAAATCTTTTTTGACAAACTATAGAAAAATTTGGATTATATAACATGTTATGTTTTCAAGTAATTAACCAACAAATGCACCCAATAAAAAAAAGATGAGAAAAAGACGTAAACAGACATACATATGTCCAAAGAAGACATAAAAATAGCCAAAAAACACATGAAAAGATGCTCAGTAGGGTTCATACTTACAGAAATGCAAATCAAAACTACAATGAGACATCACCTCACACCAGTCAGAATGGCCATTATCCAAAAATTTTTCAGACAATAAATGCTGGAGAGTGTGTAGAGAAAAGGGAACACTCTTGCACTGTTGGTAAGAATGTAAGTTGATATAGCCAGTATGGAAGACAGTATGGATATTCCTTAAAAAAATAGGAATAGAAGCACCATACGACCCAGAAATCTCACTATTTGGCACATACCCTGAGGAAATCAAAATTGAAAGAAATACATGTACTCCATGGTTCATGCAGCATGTTTTACAATAGCTAGAACATGGAAACAACCTAGATGTCCATCAACAAATGAATGGATAAAGAAGCTGTGGTCCATATATACAATGGAATATTTCTCAGTCATAAAAAGAAATGCATTTGAGTCAGTCTAATTAGGTGGATGACCTTAGAACCTATTATACAAACTGAAGTAAGCCAGAAAGAGAATGATAAATATAGTATACTAACACATATATATGGATTCTAGAAAGATGACACTGATAAATGTATATGCAGAGCATCAGTAGAGACTCAAACATACAGGACAGACTTTTGGACATCGAGAGGAGGGAAGAATGGGTGAGATATATGACAAGAGTAACATGGAAACTTACATTGCCATATGTAAAAGAGGCAACCAATGCAAATAGGCTGTAAGACTAAGGGGACTTATACAGGGGCTATGCAACAACCTGGAGGGGTGGAATGGGGAGGGAGATGGGAGGGAGGTCCAAACAGCAGGGATCAACTGTATATCTATGACTGATTTGGGTTTATTATAGCAATAAATGAGAAAGCTCTGTAAAAGGAAAATTTTAAAAAATAATTAAAAATATATTTACTTTATATTTTCACAGTAATTAATATATTGCTAGCAGTATATCTCATTACACAAAATCTTTTTTGACAAACTATAGAAAAATTTGGATTTATCATAAACAACTGGCTTATGTTAATCATACAAGCATCAGGAATCTTCTAACTGCTTTTGTTTACTTCTTGCTTTTAGCTATAGTGACTTTCAGGAATAATATAGAAGTTATAGCAAAGATTTTCTGCTCTTAACTTACTTTTAGCCTGTAAGCTAAAAGATATAAGATCATATGGTAATGGCATGTCAAATCCTATGCAATTATAATCTAAACTCCTCCAGATCCCATCAATTTAATCAGAAGATTTAAAGTATATATTTAACAATGTTACTGAGATATAGTCGATGCATAAGAAGCTGCTTATATCTAAAGTGTTTGATATGATAGGTTTAATGTATACACTTGTAAAATTATGACCATGATTAAGACTGTGAACATATCAACCCCAAAAGTCTCCTCAATGTATTTGTCCTCATTTCATCTCTGACTTGATCCCCCAAAATGCCTAGTTAATTAGTTGCTTTCTGTAATTATGCATTTTTCTAATACTTTAGATAAATGGGTTCCTACAGCATATGCTTTATA
Source organism: Tragulus kanchil (assembly GCA_022376925.1). Lineage (NCBI taxonomy): Eukaryota > Metazoa > Chordata > Mammalia > Artiodactyla > Tragulidae > Tragulus > Tragulus kanchil. The sequence continues at coordinate 128,297,746 of JAIOJX010000028.1, forward strand.
TTGTATTTTTCACCCAGGAAGATTAGTTTGAGATTCATATTGTAGTAATTGCTTTCTTTTATTCCTGACGAGTACTCCTTTGTATGGATATATTCATTTATCTATTGGTTGTCATTTGAATTTTTCCCAATTTTGGACTACTACAAGTCAAACTAGTATGAATGTACATGCATGATCTCTATATAGATAAATCTTTTTCCTCCTGGGTGATAACTTGTAGTAGAATGATGGACATATGGTTCATCTAGGATGGACAGTTAAGAAACTGTCAATGTATTTTCCAAAGTAGCTATACTATTTTGCATTTACACTGCTATGTACAAAAGTTTAAGTTCTCTATTACATTTGCCACTATTTGATATAATATTGTTTCTAATTTTAGCCATCTACAAAATGGTAATGATAAATGGTTATGTCTTAATTTTATTATTGACTAATGATGCCTAGCACGTTTCCATGGATTATGTACTCATAAATCCTTTGAATTTTAAAAATTTGGATTTATCATAAACAACTGGCTTATGTTAATCATACAAGCATCAGGAATCTTCTAACTGCTTTTGTTTACTTCTTGCTTTTAGCTATAGTGACTTTCAGGAATAATATAGAAGTTATAGCAAAGATTTTCTGCTCTTAACTTACTTTTAGCCTGTAAGCTAAAAGATATAAGATCATATGGTAATGGCATGTCAAATCCTATGCAATTATAATCTAAACTCCTCCAGATCCCATCAATTTAATCAGAAGATTTAAAGTATATATTTAACAATGTTACTGAGATATAGTCGATGCATAAGAAGCTGCTTATATCTAAAGTGTTTGATATGATAGGTTTAATGTATACACTTGTAAAATTATGACCATGATTAAGACTGTGAACATATCAACCCCAAAAGTCTCCTCAATGTATTTGTCCTCATTTCATCTCTGACTTGATCCCCCAAAATGCCTAGTTAATTAGTTGCTTTCTGTAATTATGCATTTTTCTAATACTTTAGATAAATGGGTTCCTACAGCATATGCTTTATATTGTATTTTTCACCCAGGAAGATTAGTTTGAGATTCATATTGTAGTAATTGCTTTCTTTTATTCCTGACGAGTACTCCTTTGTATGGATATATTCATTTATCTATTGGTTGTCATTTGAATTTTTCCCAATTTTGGACTACTACAAGTCAAACTAGTATGAATGTACATGCATGATCTCTATATAGATAAATCTTTTTTTCCTCCTGGGTGATAACTTGTAGTAGAATGATGGACATATGGTTCATCTAGGATGGACAGTTAAGAAACTGTCAATGTATTTTCCAAAGTAGCTATACTATTTTGCATTTACACTGCTATGTACAAAAGTTTAAGTTCTCTATTACATTTGCCACTATTTGATATAATATTGTTTCTAATTTTAGCCATCTACAAAATGGTAATGATAAATGGTTATGTCTTAATTTTATTATTGACTAATGATGCCTAGCACGTTTCCATGGAGTTATCTGATACTCATAAATCCTTTATGATTTATGAGTTAAATTTCTGTTCAAATTTCTGTCTTGTTATTAATTAGCTTGTTAGCTCAGTATAGAATGTTAAGATATATAGAGAGGGTAGTAGTCATATGACATTCATATATAATGGCTTATTTTAATCATATAGGTCTTATGAATATATGTGTATGAATAGAATATTATTCTTTTAGCAGATAAGGAATATCTGCTATATTTAGCAGATATATACTTTGCAAATAGTTTCTTCTAGTCTGTAGCTCATTTTTTATTTTTTTAACAATGTCTTTCAAAGAGCAGGAGGTTTTTACTTTTGTTAAAGTATGGTTAGTATGTTTTTCTTCAGATCATGTTTCTGGTGTCATATATAAGAAATCTTTGTTTAATCCAAGGTCACATAGGTTATGTTTACTTCTAGAAGTTTAATAGCTTTGCTTTTAAATTTGATATTATCATCTATCAAGATATATTTGCATATAATGTGAGATATGGATTGACTGAAGTTTATTTGTTACCTAAGAATACCTAATTGTTCCTCACTATATTTTGGAAAGACTGTCATTTCTTCACAGAATTTCCTATTCATCTTATTTTTTTTTTTTTTAGATTGTCCACATATGCGAAAAAATTTCTGGACTCTATCTTGTTCCATTGATCTATTTTTCTATCTTGATGCTTATACCACACTGTTTTGATTATAGTAGCTTCATAATAATTCTTAAAATAAAGCACTGTTAACATTCCATTTTTATTCTTTTCTAAAATCAAAGTTGGTTTGACTCTCCTAGGACCTCTGTTTCTCCAGAACTTTAAAATCAATTTGCTGATTTCTACAAGAAATGCTCTCCAGAATTTTTATTGATCTAACATTGGAAATAATTGGCAGCCTAACTATAGTCATCATTTCATTAATTGGATTTTCTCTAATTTAAATGTACTGTGCATTTCAGTTTTCATTGTACAGGTTTTGTACTTTTGTCATTAAAATAGCATTGATTTTTAAATTTCAATTTCTGATTGTTCATTGTTAGTACGTAGCTCTGCAGTTAATTTTTCATAATAATGTTATGTTTTATAAACTTACCTCATTTAGTAGTTATCGTGACCTTTTGTATATTCTAACAGATTTTCTAGAAGGATTTTTTTGTTCTAATTCAAGTCAACAACTGAGGCACCATGAAGCCAAAACCTGATCAAGTATGGTGTCTCACACACACATGTAATAAATATTATCAGGAATAGACGCATTTATACCATCTTATTTTAAATGTGTAAAACAGCTCTGTGAATTGATATGACTCTTTACATAATTTTCAATCCCATTTCTAATTTTATCTTCACTCACTTGAACTAATGATAATGATAAATTTCACCTTCTGGTTGCTAATATTTGTTATGTAAGTTTTCATTTAATTCATTTTATGCCAGGTTTGGGCAATACTTAGTCTACCTCTCTCTGTTTCTTTCTTTTTTTTTTTTTTTTTCCCATGATCTATTTCTACCCTTAAAGGAAAACTTAAAAAAATCTAACCAAGTACTAAGTCCAAGAAAATACTCCCCAAATTTCTATAATTTTTAATCTATCCTATTTATAAATAAGTTATTTCATAAATAATCAGCTTTTATTTACATGAACTATCACCAACCAGATATGAAGGCAAATTGGCATCGCTATTTCCTCTTTTGTGGTTGCTGGGTTCATCAGATTATTCAGCTAACTCAGCAGGTGTTCTCATCCTCAAAAATGTTTAGTTTTTGTCCTGAAAGTAGGTTATTAGTCAATATTTCCAGATGGAAAATGTTGATTTTTTTCAGTCTCCCTGTTGAGTCAGTGGCAGGTCTAAACAAGAATAGTCTTCAAGAACAAGAAGTCTGAGCAGATGATAGATGAAAGATCCAGAGAAATATGAAAGCAAACAAGGGGGCATCAACTGGGAGACAGAAAAACTAAGTATATATAAAACAGCATGGTTTGTGTTGGAAAGAGTTACTGGACCCCCATTCACACAAAAGTCAATGGCCAGGAATCACTGTAATAGTGGAAAGAATGAGAATAGAAGCCACAATTGTCAAAGGTTAAAGATATAATCAATGGATTATAATCAAAGCTTTGCGATAAATTTTAGCATAATTTCTTTGAGGATAAGTGCTTCTCTGAACTAAATTCATGGTTATACGTAAGGGTGTACAGTAGACTGGTATGATTTATTTAATTCAAAACTACTACTTTTAAGCCTCTTAACAATACACAGTCTTTTGCTTTTTGTTTTGTTTTGTGTATTTTGTTGGATGAAGACTGCATTGTGAGAGTTCTCCTACTGACCAAGATGGAATAATAAGGACTGAACTTATGCTTCTGCCTGAAACAAACTTTATAAAGATAATCAGGGCTTCCCTGGTGGTCCAGTGGGTAAGGACATCACCTTGCAGTGCAGGGGGCACTGGTTGGATCCCTGGCCTGGGAGGATCCCGCATGTCACGGAGAAACTGGACCGATGTGTCCAACTACCGAGCCGGAGCTCTGGAGCCCATGTGCCCAGAGCCAGTGGTCTGTAACAGGAGAGGCCACTGTGGTGGGAGACCCACACAGGCCAAAGAACAAAGATGGACGAAAACAAATAAATGAAAGACCAACAGAAGTGGCCAAAAAAAAAAAAAAAAAGATAATCACACATGAAGAGAAAATATATAAAACTATGGCGTTTAGGACACTGGACATAGAGGCATCAGAGGTCTACTTAGATAAGAAACAAACAAAGTGAGTCCAACTAATGCCCCAGTGCTTACTGCCTTGGGAGAGCTTCCCAGTGAAATACAAGCAGGCATAAACCAGTCAGAGTTTGGTAGTCTTTCTGAATTGAGAAGATGGAGCCAGGAGTCCCGGAAGACCAAAGTGATTCTCTCCAAGGGAAAAAATACCAGAAAGTAGAGAGTTGTCACGGAGAGAACTCCAGAGATCTTCAGGATGGCATTTCTGACACTTAGCTGAGTACTGATTAGCTGTGTGATTAGCTGATAAGCTGTGCATGAGTTCACTGTTAGTAAGAAAAATCCTAAAAGGTTTATTGAGAATGGTCTTGGAGTTTACACGTGTCTGGGTATAGAGTCTGTTCCTGCTTTGATGGAAACCTACAAAAGTCAATGGCCAGTTAATAGTGGAAAGAATGAGAATAGAAGCCACAATTGTCAAAGGTTAAAGATATAATCAATGGATTATAATCAAAGCTTTGCGATAAATTTTAGCATAATTTCTTTGAGGATAAGTGCTTCTCTGAACTAAATTCATGGTTATACGTAAGGGTGTACAGTAGACTGGTATGATTTATTTAATTCAAAACTACTACTTTTAAGCCTCTTAACAATACACAGTCTTTTGCTTTTTGTTTTGTTTTGTGTATTTTGTTGGATGAAGACTGCATTGTGAGAGTTCTCCTACTGACCAAGATGGAATAATAAGGACTGAACTTATGCTTCTGCCTGAAACAAACTTTATAAAGATAATCAGGGCTTCCCTGGTGGTCCAGTGGGTAAGGACATCACCTTGCAGTGCAGGGGGCACTGGTTGGATCCCTGGCCTGGGAGGATCCCGCATGTCACGGAGAAACTGGACCGATGTGTCCAACTACCGAGCCGGAGCTCTGGAGCCCATGTGCCCAGAGCCAGTGGTCTGTAACAGGAGAGGCCACTGTGGTGGGAGACCCACACAGGCCAAAGAACAAAGATGGACGAAAACAAATAAATGAAAGACCAACAGAAGTGGCCAAAAAAAAAAAAAAAAAGATAATCACACATGAAGAGAAAATATATAAAACTATGGCGTTTAGGACACTGGACATAGAGGCATCAGAGGTCTACTTAGATAAGAAACAAACAAAGTGAGTCCAACTAATGCCCCAGTGCTTACTGCCTTGGGAGAGCTTCCCAGTGAAATACAAGCAGGCATAAACCAGTCAGAGTTTGGTAGTCTTTCTGAATTGAGAAGATGGAGCCAGGAGTCCCGGAAGACCAAAGTGATTCTCTCCAAGGAAAGAATACCAGAAAGTAGAGAGTTGTCACGGAGAGAACTCCAGAGATCTTCAGGATGGCATTTCTGACACTTAGCTGAGTACTGATTAGCTGTGTGATTAGCTGATAAGCTGTGCATGAGTTCACTGTTAGTAAGAAAAATCCTAAAAGGTTTATTGAGAATGGTCTTGGAGTTTACACGTGTCTGGGTATAGAGTCTGTTCCTGCTAATATAGAATGGGAAACCTAATAATTCATGGTCATCAGGTAGAAAGGTTTCTGCCACAGAAGTGGGCAGTATTAGTCCTCTATGAAATGCTGCACTAATCCTGTCTAACAAAGTTTAAAAGCAAGACATAAAAGGGTCACAAACTTTCCATGTAACTTAATCCTGTCCAACCACAAAACTAAAGAACATATATTAATATGCAAAAATATTTAACTAAGACAAAATGACTGACATTTGCAGCAACATGGATGGACCTAGAGATTTTCATACTGAGTGAAGTCAGACAGAGAAGAAGAAATATCTAATGACATCCCTTATATGTGAATTCTACAAAGTGATACAGATGAACTTACTTAAAAAACAGAAAGAGATTCACAGACTTAAAGAATGAACTTATGGTTGTCAGTGGGAGGGGTGAGGGGAAGGGATAGTTAGGGAGTTTGGGAATATTTTTGCTATATTTAAAATGGGTAACAAACAAGAATCCACTGTATAGCATGTGGAACTCTGTTCAGTGGTATGTGACAGGCTGGACTGGAGCAGAATTTGGAAGAGAATGGATACATGTATCCATACATGAATGGTTGAATCCCATCACTCTTCATCTGAAACTATTACAACATTATTTGTTAAATGACTATATCCCAATGCAGAATTAAAAGTTTAGAAAAAATGTCTCACATCCAATCAAAAATTACTGAGATTTCTAAAAAGTAGAAAATAAGATCCATAATAAAGAGAAAAATAGATCACAAAACCAAAAATAACAAAGATGACAAAAATTAGTACATAAAACTTTAATCATTATTTTAATGGCCTTCCATATGTTCAAGAAACTGAATATGTTAAGTGCAGACATGAAAGACACATTTTTTAAAAGTGGAATGTCTAGATATGAAAAATACTACGTCTAAGACATATGCTTGGAGGAATTAGTAAATTAGAAAACATAAAAATAATTTGTGATTAGCTGATAAGCTGTGCATGAGTTCACTGTTAGTAAGAAAAATCCTAAAAGGTTTATTGAGAATGGTCTTGGAGTTTACACGTGTCTGGGTATAGAGTCTGTTCCTGCTAATATAGAATGGGAAACCTAATAATTCATGGTCATCAGGTAGAAAGGTTTCTGCCACAGAAGTGGGCAGTATTAGTCCTCTATGAAATGCTGCACTAATCCTGTCTAACAAAGTTTAAAAGCAAGACATAAAAGGGTCACAAACTTTCCATGTAACTTAATCCTGTCCAACCACAAAACTAAAGAACATATATTAATATGCAAAAATATTTAACTAAGACAAAATGACTGACATTTGCAGCAACATGGATGGACCTAGAGATTTTCATACTGAGTGAAGTCAGACAGAGAAGAAGAAATATCTAATGACATCCCTTATATGTGAATTCTACAAAGTGATACAGATGAACTTACTTAAAAAACAGAAAGAGATTCACAGACTTAAAGAATGAACTTATGGTTGTCAGTGGGAGGGGTGAGGGGAAGGGATAGTTAGGGAGTTTGGGAATATTTTTGCTATATTTAAAATGGGTAACAAACAAGAATCCACTGTATAGCATGTGGAACTCTGTTCAGTGGTATGTGACAGGCTGGACTGGAGCAGAATTTGGAAGAGAATGGATACATGTATCCATACATGAATGGTTGAATCCCATCACTCTTCATCTGAAACTATTACAACATTATTTGTTAAATGACTATATCCCAATGCAGAATTAAAAGTTTAGAAAAAATGTCTCACATCCAATCAAAAATTACTGAGATTTCTAAAAAGTAGAAAATAAGATCCATAATAAAGAGAAAAATAGATCACGCAAACCAAAAATAACAAAGATGACAAAAATTAGTACATAAAACTTTAATCATTATTTTAATGGCCTTCCATATGTTCAAGAAACTGAATATGTTAAGTGCAGACATGAAAGACACATTTTTTAAAAGTGGAATGTCTAGATATGAAAAATACTACGTCTAAGACATATGCTTGGAGGAATTAGTAAATTAGAAAACATAGAAGAAAAATATTAGTGATCTTGTGGTGAACCTAGCTATAGAAAATATCCAAGATGAAACAGAAAAGCACTCAAAAAAAAAAAAAAAAACAACGAAAAAACAATGCCTCAGTATGATTTGAGGCTAAACATATGTGCGATTAAAATTCTCAAAGGGAAAGGAAAATGAAGGACTAAAAAGAATGATAGCGATTTTTTTTTTTCAAATTTAATGAAAACCCATAGACTTAGGTATAAGAAACAGGAAGATAACTACCTTAAGGCTCATAATAACCAAATTTTTCAAAATCAGTGATAAAATGAAAATAGAAAGCATCAAAGAAAGAAGATTCAATGCAAAAAAGGAACAAGATGACAACAGATTTATTATCAGAAAGAATGCAAGCCAGAAGACACTTTAAAGTAATTTAAGAAAAAACATACTCTATTAACACAGAATACTATACCCAGCAATACACCTTTTAAAAGTAAGAGCAAAAAATACAATTTTATAAATACAAAAGCAGAAAGATTTCAACCCCAGCAGAACTGCACTGGAAAGAAATGTTATAGGAAGTTCACCTTCTCAAAGAAATGAAAAACATCAGAAATGGTAATTACATGGTTAAATAAAATGAGACTTTTCTTCTTGTTATTATTTAAATCTCTTTAAAAGATCACTGAGCAACTCTAGGGCAGGGATGACAAATGACCTCTAGTGGTAATGAGCTTTCTCTACAAGGTGATGAGAATGTTCTAAAATTGGATTATAGTAATTGCTGCACAACTCCGTAAATACACTAAAAATACTGAATTTTAAACATTAAATTGGTGAAACCTATACTGAGTAAATTATATCTAAATAAAGCTATTTTCAAAAGATAACATTATTTGAGTTAAAAATAACAATTTGTTGTGGGTTTATAACATGCAGAATTAAAATGTATGACAACAGAAGCACAAAGACCAGGAGAAAAAGAACAAAAAAATACACATGACTATTTCAAAAGAAACCAAAAAAGAAGAAAAAAGAAAACAAAGGTGGTATTCCCTGGAGGTCTAGTGGTTACTCTCATTTTTTCATGGATTAGAACAATCCCTCCCACCGAGTGGCATGACCAAAAAAAAAAAAAAAAAAAAAGGAAAGAAAGAAAACTGGAATGCTCTATTAATATAAATAAAATACAATTCTGAGCACAGAGTATTAAGAGGTATAAAGAGAGTTATTTGATACCAATGAAATGTCTTTGTCAAAGTTACATAACAATTCTAAAGTCTTACACATGTAATAAGAGAGTCTGAAAATGCATGAAGAAAAAAAAAAACACCTGGAATGAAAAATAGACAAATTTTCAATTATCTTCAGATGCTATAATACCTTACTCTCAATAATGAGTAAGAAAAGTAGACAGAAAATCAGTTGAGATATGGAACACTTGAATGGTATTATCAACCATTTTCACCTAATTGAACTTCACAGAATACTCCATGTAAAAATGGCAGTATACAGAGCCTCTTAAGGTATGCAGAACATTTACCAAATAGAGCATATTCTGGGACCATCATATTTATTTCAATGAATTTTAAAAGAACTGATTCACACAAATGTACTTCTCCAACCATAGTAAAATAAGAAAGTCAATAATAGTAAGATATATGGAGTATGCATAAATGTCTGAGAAATAAATACACTCTGAAATAACATGTCAAAGAACTAATGAAAGCGGGCATTAAATATTATTTTAACTGAGATAACAATGTAGGACAAAACATCAATATTTGTAGGATGTAGTTAAAAGCAATAGGTTGGGGGAAATTTATAAAACTGATTATATTACAACAAAATATCTCAAATCAATAATCTTAGCTTCTACCTTAAGAACCTTTCTAAAAACATCAAATGAAACTAATAGCAAACAGAAGAAAGGAAAATGAGCAGTTTTATAAGACTGAGGTTTTAACCTGTGGAATCTTTTGCTTTCTCTAAAAGATAGCAGTAGAATTAAGTTAAAGTAAAGCATACTTTAACTTCCCTGGTGGCTCAGATGGTAAACAATGTGCCTGCAATGTGGGAGACCTGGGTTCGATCCTTCAGTTGGGGAGATCCCCTGGAGTAGGAAAAGGCAACCCACTCCAGTATTCTTGCCTGGAGAATCCCCTGGGACAGAAGAGCCTGGCAGGCTGCAGTTCATGGTGCTGCATAGAGTAGAACACAACTGAACGACTAAGCACATAGAACACTCAGCTTCTGTTACAAAATTGCTTGATGTGTGTAAAAATCATCCATCTGCTTACAGTACTATTCTATATAAGACAGAAGCACAATTTTTCCTTAACAACCACCAGTTAATTTTTATGAATACACTAAATGAAGAAGAATGAAAGGCACTTCACTGGAAAGACATTACAGCATAGGAAACCTGTACTCAAATTGTCTGGAGTTAAATTCTGGCCTGGCCACTTACTGGATGTGTGACCTTGAAAACACTACTTAACTTCTCAGAATCTCAATTATATCTATAAAATGTGGATAGTTTCATCATCTAACCTAAAAGATCACTGTAAAGATTTAACACCCCAAAGGCATTAAGAACATGTCTCCTGTTCATAGTGGGCACCTTCTGTTGTTAAATAAGTATATTAGGAATTGACACAGTTTATTCCTAGGGTTTTCATTAAAATATTTCCACATATTGTTCAAATCCTACCTTCACTGTTTGGTCAAATATAATTAAGGAAGATATCTCTTAAAATACTATTAAGGGAAAAAGATTACAAGCATTTCACTCCTAAAAGTGAACATCAAATGGGCACTTCATGTTACTTTAGGACAATCAAAAAACAAGATACATAATGATTTAAAGAATGAAAATAACTAATCTGGTGACCTACACAGTTTATGGCTCTACAGACTATATAGACCCTGAAAGGGAGAAGCAAGAGTATTGAAAATAACTTTAAGAATGAATACGGGAGGGGGCAGAAAAGGCGACAAACATGCTTAGCAAAGACTATATAGACCCTGAAAGGGAGAAGCAAGAGTTTTATAAGACTGAGGTTTTAACCTGTGGAATCTTTTGCTTTCTCTAAAAGATAGCAGTAGAATTAAGTTAAAGTAAAGCATACTTTAACTTCCCTGGTGGCTCAGATGGTAAACAATGTGCCTGCAATGTGGGAGACCTGGGTTCGATCCTTCAGTTGGGGAGATCCCCTGGAGTAGGAAAAGGCAACCCACTCCAGTATTCTTGCCTGGAGAATCCCCTGGGACAGAAGAGCCTGGCAGGCTGCAGTTCATGGTGCTGCATAGAGTAGAACACAACTGAACGACTAAGCACATAGAACACTCAGCTTCTGTTACAAAATTGCTTGATGTGTGTAAAAATCATCCATCTGCTTACAGTACTATTCTATATAAGACAGAAGCACAATTTTTCCTTAACAACCACCAGTTAATTTTTATGAATACACTAAATGAAGAAGAATGAAAGGCACTTCACTGGAAAGACATTACAGCATAGGAAACCTGTACTCAAATTGTCTGGAGTTAAATTCTGGCCTGGCCACTTACTGGATGTGTGACCTTGAAAACACTACTTAACTTCTCAGAATCTCAATTATATCTATAAAATGTGGATAGTTTCATCATCTAACCTAAAAGATCACTGTAAAGATTTAACACCCCAAAGGCATTAAGAACATGTCTCCTGTTCATAGTGGGCACCTTCTGTTGTTAAATAAGTATATTAGGAATTGACACAGTTTATTCCTAGGGTTTTCATTAAAATATTTCCACATATTGTTCAAATCCTACCTTCACTGTTTGGTCAAATATAATTAAGGAAGATATCTCTTAAAATACTTTTAAAGGGGAAAAAGATTACAAGCATTTCACTCCTAAAAGTGAACATCAAATGGGCACTTCATGTTACTTTAGGACAATCAAAAAACAAGATACATAATGATTTAAAGAATGAAAATAACTAATCTGGTGACCTACACAGTTTATGGCTCTACAGACTATATAGACCCTGAAAGGGAGAAGCAAGAGTATTGAAAATAACTTTAAGAATGAATACGGGAGGGGGCAGAAAAGGCGACAAACATGCTTAACAAAGCATGTCTTCATGTATGAAGACTAGTTTCCTTTATATCTTTCTCAGATTTGTTTTGTATTATTTCTTTTTCCCATAAAAAATAAAATGTGCTTCTAACATTTTGGTTCATTAGAAGCAGAAAATTTTTACTCATGAAGACATATAAAACAATGTATAAATATATATATGAACAAGTTAGTACATAACTCTAGATATAAAATAGAATGATTAGATTTAATTAGAATATATTACTATAAATAGAAAATATAACAAATACAAAGTACTTTTTTAAATATAACATTATTTCTTACCTTTTGCTGAGAAATAAAAGAACAAATATTTTCCCAAGTCTAATACACTAAAACTATTGATAATCCCCTGAATTCTACTTCATGGGGGAACAGAATAAAGTGGAACTCTGAGCAAGAAAGAAAACAGAATTTCCGTGGTATTGCTTAGAATCATTTCTGCCCTTAATAATCCTCTCTGCTTCTTTCTTTACTGGGCTGGCTCTTAAAGGGTTTTCAGTAGGGTTGCATACTTGATAAAGAGTTGAGAAGTGAAGTGAAGTATTAGTCAGTCATGTCTGACTCTTTGTGATCCCATGGACTGCAGACTGCCAGGCTCCTCTGTCCATGGGATTAATAGGCAGATCTGAAGGAGGTCAGTGGCCCCAAGGAGGAGGTGAGGGACAAAAAGAAGGACAAGTATTTTTCTAACCCGAAATATTTGTTATGATAAGATCAACCCAAAACTAAGTTTATTGTCTTAGGTTGACACTGTGGGCCTAGAAAGACCTTTACACCAGAATGTCTCACCTAACCCTGGAGACTATCCCTGGCTAATCTCATGTTGTAGGTGTGGGACTGCAAGGCTTTTACAACCCTAAGTGATTTTTTTAACAACTGACTGGAAAATACGAATTGTCATGCTAAAACTGACAAAGCAGGGTACTCTTCTATCCCCCTTCCAGTGTCTATGCTAGAAGCTTTTCCCTATCCTTTCTTACTTTAATAAACTTTTCACTGCAAGAAGCTGTGAGTGACCATTGCTGAGTCTTTTGATCCCAATGTGAATTCTTCTCCACTGGAGAATAAGAGTCCAACACCGTTCACAGTAACCTACTGTCATCTATCACCTATCAGGACTGAGAAAGACTAACATGATTAGAAGACCATTGCAACTACAAATAATAGCATTAAGTCTACACATACCTTAAAACCTAGACATATGAGAAGAAAAATCATCTTAAAAAACAAAAACATTTTAGAAGACTAGTTTCCTTTAATTTTTCAGATTTGTTTTGTATTATTTCTTTTTCCCATAAAAAATAAAATGTGCTTCTAACATTTTGGTTCATTAGAAGCAGAAAATTTTTACTCATGAAGACATATAAAACAATGTATAAATATATATATGAACAAGTTAGTACATAACTCTAGATATAAAATAGAATGATTAGATTTAATTAGAATATATTACTATAAATAGAAAATATAACAAATACAAAGTACTTTTTTAAATATAACATTATTTCTTACCTTTTGCTGAGAAATAAAAGAACAAATATTTTCCCAAGTCTAATACACTAAAACTATTGATAATCCCCTGAATTCTACTTCATGGGGGAACAGAATAAAGTGGAACTCTGAGCAAGAAAGAAAACAGAATTTCCGTGGTATTGCTTAGAATCATTTCTGCCCTTAATAATCCTCTCTGCTTCTTTCTTTACTGGGCTGGCTCTTAAAGGGTTTTCAGTAGGGTTGCATACTTGATAAAGAGTTGAGAAGTGAAGTGAAGTATTAGTCAGTCATGTCTGACTCTTTGTGATCCCATGGACTGCAGACTGCCAGGCTCCTCTGTCCATGGGATTAATAGGCAGATCTGAAGGAGGTCAGTGGCCCCAAGGAGGAGGTGAGGGACAAAAAGAAGGACAAGTATTTTTCTAACCCGAAATATTTGTTATGATAAGATCAACCCAAAACTAAGTTTATTGTCTTAGGTTGACACTGTGGGCCTAGAAAGACCTTTACACCAGAATGTCTCACCTAACCCTGGAGACTATCCCCTGGCTAATCTCATGTTGTAGGTGTGGGACTGCAAGGCTTTTACAACCCTAAGTGATTTTTTTAACAACTGACTGGAAAATACGAATTGTCATGCTAAAACTGACAAAGCAGGGTACTCTTCTATCCCCCTTCCAGTGTCTATGCTAGAAGCTTTTCCCTATCCTTTCTTACTTTAATAAACTTTTCACTGCAAGAAGCTGTGAGTGACCATTGCTGAGTCTTTTGATCCCAATGTGAATTCTTCTCCACTGGAGAATAAGAGTCCAACACCGTTCACAGTAACCTACTGTCATCTATCACCTATCAGGACTGAGAAAGACTAACATGATTAGAAGACCATTGCAACTACAAATAATAGCATTAAGTCTACACATACCTTAAAACCTAGACATATGAGAAGAAAAATCATCTTATCAAAAATAAGACAGTTTTTGAAGTTTAAAGGAGATCATGTTTCTAAGACATGTATCTGAATTCAAGAAAATATTAGTTTTTATGATGATTACTCTTCTTTTTTCAATAAAACTGTTTATTTTCCTAATTCTATAACTGTAATACATGTGCACAGTGATTTCATATAATGCTGTGCTGTGCCTGTTCAGTCGTGTCTAACTCTTTGTGGCCTCATGAGCTGTAGCCCATCCGGTTCCTCTGTCCATGGGATTTCTTGGGCCATTCCCTCCTCCAAGAAGATCTTCCTGATACAGGGATTGAACCTAAATCTCCTGTACTGGCAGCCAGATTATTTACCACTGTCCCACCTGGGAAGCTGACTTTGTATAGTAAATAATCCATAAATGTTGTTTAGTATGAAGGCAATGAATTATAGAGAGTAAAATTAAATGAAGAAGTACAGTAAAAGTGGTGATAATCATATTAGTGGATCTGTCCAAATGTGACAAAAGGAAAAGAAAGTTTTAATTACACATACGGCTTTCATTATATTTTCTGAGCTGTTCTGGCTAGATATGAGTGAAAATAAAGCATGCAGATGCCATAGCCCTCTTGCGACCAGCATGAGTATAAAATGCAGTGTAGGGGAAAACCAAACTGATGGTAGACAAATTGAACAAGAGCCCTGGTGAATACCTGCTGACTTTGCAAGACTGCCAGACATTTTCAGTTATTTCTCCATACTTCCTATATAAGTTATCTATTGCTACTTAAAAAATTACCCTAAACTTATGTTATCTTATTTTTTTTTTTTAAAAGGGCAATTATTATTTTATAGTTTCTTTGGGCCAGAAAACTAGGTACACCTTAGCTAGGTGCCTCTGCCTCAAAGTTTCTCACAGGCTGTGTAAAGGCTCAGCTGGGGCTTTGGCTTGACTGGGAGATGATCGGCTTCTAAAGTCACGCATCTGGTGCCATCAGGATTCAGTTTCTCACAGGTTGTTAGACAAGAGCCTCAGTTCCTCACTGGTTGATAGCCAGAGGACTCCATGAGTTCCTTGCCACATGAACCCCTCCACAAGCCAGTTTAGAAAATGACAGCTGGTTTCCCCAAGCAAGAAGACTCAAGATGGGGGCCACCATATTTTTATAGCCTAATCTCTGAAGGGACAGCTTATTACACATACCATATTTGACTCAAAGTGTGTCACTAGGTCCAGTCCACTGTAGGAGAATGCTTAAATAAGTCCATGAGGATTAGAAGGCGTGAGACAACAGGGACCATCTTACGGGCTGCCATCCACACTTCTTTATGCTTTCCATCCTCAACCTCACAGGTAATCACTATCCTGAAACTGGTAAATACTATTTATTTATTTATAGGCAAGTATTTATATGTTTACCTAAATTAATGAACTCATAATAATAAATATTTTTAAAGTCTGTAACACATTTGCAATATATAAATATAAAATGTATATATGCATTTGCTTTCCCCATCAACATATACTGATGTTCATAACGGATGATGTAGTTCATATAATTAACTTGGTATAGAATGTTTCATTGTATGAGCAAGTCACAGTTAATTTATATAATCAAGTGCTACAGAATACTTCAGTATTTCTTTTTCACATTTAATCTATTACAAAGACACTTGTGCTGAAAAAGACACTTTTCTAAATGGTCTCTGTACATATAATGGGAGAGTCTCCCTAGACACAGGATTACTGGGATGTAAAGAATATGCAACTTCAAATTTATTAGATGTTGCAAAATTCCTTTCCAAAAACTATATTAATTTGTGGTTTTTCCAGCAAAGAGTAGGAGTTCTTGATTCACTGTCACTTGCATTTATTAGATCTAACTACAGTTTTCCATTTTGATGGCTATAAAATCTCATTTTATTATGGTTTTAATTTGATCTCCCTGATAACTCATGAGGTTGCAAAAATTCAACTCACTTTTATATATGAATTTTGGCACTCAGACTTCTTTCTCTAAGGCTTGTTGTTACTATACTTTGTCCCTTTTCTGATTAGTTCTTTGTGCTTGTATTTGTATTTTAAAATTAATCATTGGTGCTTTCTATATATTCTTGATAGAAACCCTTTATCCAATATATGGGCGAAAATACTTCAAGATATGACTTTGTTATTATCTTTTAACATATTAATTCTTATTAAAGACTTACATTTTAACAAATTTATCTCAATATTTATTTTATGATTTATGCATCTTGTCTAAAGAAACAAAGCTACCCCTAAATTTATAAAAATATCATATTTTTACATTTCTCTTTGTCACTAAATTATCCAGCTGAAAAAAATGTTACTGATTTATCTTGTTTGATTGTATTCAGTAGCGCTAGTAGTTCTAAGTACTTAATAGTAGATTTGTCTCTCTGTCTCTTTTTTTTTGTTTCTTGTCTGAACCATAGACAGACCACGTTAATCTTTAAATTACTCTGGGCTATTTTTTTCCCTTACTTGTAGTAAGAAGTATCCTTAATAAAATAAGAGATGAAACACATAGAATTTAATAAAAGATAAACTATTCAACAGTTTAAAGTGCTACAGAAAGGTCAAGCAGTGCAATGTAGGAATGTGTTTACTTATTTGTCACTGGTGATAACAGATCCAGGAAGTACTTGACAGAAACTACTACTGGTTATTAGTGCTATTCTCTCCATGTTTCCATCTCTCAGTCTCCAGAATTATGTTGCAATTGTACTTCCTGGCCCCACTGTGGTCACCTTCTGACTAGTTTCAGTCAATGAGCTGTGAGGGGAAGTTGCATGTATCTCTTTAGTGTTGAAGGTTTCATTATGACATTTGGATCTGCTTTCCCCTACCACAGTAGCCACTAAGTTTTCATGGTTTGCTCCTTCCTTTGGATGGACCCAGAAGTGAGAAGACCTGCCTAAGAGAAAGTGAATCTTTGCCATTACAAGCCACTGGGATACAGGAATTTACCCCACAGCATATCAGAGCCTAGCCTGAGATTATGTGAGTTGATACAAGAGCGATGCGAACTCATGCCCATAGCATAAAGTGTAGGAATAAATAATGGCATATCTCAGTAGCTTTAAACAAACCAAAAAAAAAAAAAAAATCATTTTGTTTTCATGCTACATGTCCATCATTAGTTAAATGTGGGCTCTGTTTCACATTTTCCTCACTCTAGGACCCAGGCCAACAGAGCAGTCACTATATGGAATGCTGCCAGTTGCTGGGGTAGAGGGGAGAAAAAAAAAATAGATGGCAAATCACACACAGGCTCTTTAAGCCTCAATACGACACATGTCAATTCCATGCACATTTTTTTTTAGCTTAGGTTCCCTGCAAGTAGCCCCCAGGCTAATGATTCATGTTAAAACAATATACGATGTCCATATGTCCACTGTCCATGTCTGTCTTTCTGTCACTTCACTGCATGTGCCATCATCACCATCCTACTAGATTCCATATATATGTGTTAATATACTGTATTTGTCCTTCTCTTTCTGACTGACTTCACTTTTGATGATACGTTCTAGATCCAGCCACCTCATTAGGGTTGTTTCTTCTGCATTTCTCTTTACAGCTGTGTAGTATTCCATTGTATATATGTACCAGAGCTTTTGGATCCATTCGTTCGTCGATGGGCATGTAGGTTCCTTCCATGTTCTAGCTATTGTATAGAGAGCTGCAATGAACATTGGGGTACAGGTGCTTCTTTCAGTTTTGATTTCGTCAGGGTATAAGCCTAAGAGTGGGATTGCTGGGTCATATGGTGCTTCTATTTTTAGTTTTTTAAGAAATCTCCAGACTGTCTTCCATAGAGGCTGTATCAATTTACACTCCCACCAGCAATGCAGGAGTGTTTCCTTTTCTCCGCAGCCTCTCCAGCATTTATTGTCTGTCGATTTGTGGATGATGGCCATTCTGACGGGTGTGAGGTGATATCTTATTGTAGTTTTGATTTGCATTTCTCTAATTATTAGTGAAGTTGAGCATCGTTTCATGTGTTTTGGGGCCATCTGTATGTCATCGTTCAGGGGTGCTGTGTGAGGGTCGGGAGGGGAGGAAGGGTGGGGGAAATACATGTGACTAATCTGAGAACATGCATGTCTGTGAACAACAAAACTCTGTAAAAGTTAAAAGTAAAATAAAGGTTTAAAAAAAATTAAAAAAAAAAAAACAATATACGTAGGATTTACAGATAAACCAGCAGAAAGGGGTGGGGGAGTGGTGGGAATGAAAGGAAAAGAAGCCAGAAATGTTGAAACATCAAGCAAAGTACCCTGAAATTTTGGCTCCACCTTCAAGGTAGTTCTGGAGACTGGTCAAGTGAAGCCTGAAATGTCCTAACCAGTGGGGCACAGAACCTGCATTATTATTCCCTGCTACTTGTCAGCTTCTCTCTCAGGGTTTCCACTGTGGTGATAAAAAATTTAAGGCTTTGGGGATTCCAGTGACACTAAAGAGTTTCACAGATCTGGATGTTTGCAATGAAAACACAGGAGTCTTTGTGCATGAAATTGCAAAGGGTTCCTAGGGGATACGAAGGCACTGACAGCTCAGATATGCATGTCAATGACAAGACACAAAACACCTAAGCTTTAGGAGGCTGGGAAGGGTAATCATACTGTATTAGCAGGATGAAGTACTGAAATAGTGAGTATCACTGATCACAACCACAAAGAAGTGAAAGATAAAATAGACTTAAAATTAAAACTTTTTAGAGCAACATTATTAGATAACTATTGTGTCCAAGTTGGGTGGAAAGGAGAAGGAAAGAAGAAGAGAGGTAGAAGGAGAAAAAAAGGATGAAACAGTTTTTCATTTTTTAGGGTATAAGCCTAAGAGTGGGATTGCTGGGTCATATGGTGCTTCTATTTTTAGTTTTTTAAGAAATCTCCAGACTGTCTTCCATAGAGGCTGTATCAATTTACACTCCCACCAGCAATGCAGGAGTGTTTCCTTTTCTCCGCAGCCTCTCCAGCATTTATTGTCTGTCGATTTGTGGATGATGGCCATTCTGACGGGTGTGAGGTGATATCTTATTGTAGTTTTGATTTGCATTTCTCTAATTATTAGTGAAGTTGAGCATCGTTTCATGTGTTTTGGGGCCATCTGTATGTCATCGTTCAGGGGTGCTGTGTGAGGGTCGGGAGGGGAGGAAGGGTGGGGGAAATACATGTGACTAATCTGAGAACATGCATGTCTGTGAACAACAAAACTCTGTAAAAGTTAAAAGTAAAATAAAGGTTTAAAAAAATTAAAAAAAAAAAAACAATATACGTAGGATTTACAGATAAACCAGCAGAAAGGGGTGGGGGAGTGGTGGGAATGAAAGGAAAAGAAGCCAGAAATGTTGAAACATCAAGCAAAGTACCCTGAAATTTTGGCTCCACCTTCAAGGTAGTTCTGGAGACTGGTCAAGTGAAGCCTGAAATGTCCTAACCAGTGGGGCACAGAACCTGCATTATTATTCCCTGCTACTTGTCAGCTTCTCTCTCAGGGTTTCCACTGTGGTGATAAAAAATTTAAGGCTTTGGGGATTCCAGTGACACTAAAGAGTTTCACAGATCTGGATGTTTGCAATGAAAACACAGGAGTCTTTGTGCATGAAATTGCAAAGGGTTCCTAGGGGATACGAAGGCACTGACAGCTCAGATATGCATGTCAATGACAAGACACAAAACACCTAAGCTTTAGGAGGCTGGGAAGGGTAATCATACTGTATTAGCAGGATGAAGTACTGAAATAGTGAGTATCACTGATCACAACCACAAAGAAGTGAAAGATAAAATAGACTTAAAATTAAAACTTTTTAGAGCAACATTATTAGATAACTATTGTGTCCAAGTTGGGTGGAAAGGAGAAGGAAAGAAGAAGAGAGGGTAGAAGGAGAATAAAGATGAAAGAAAGCACAGGTTGAACGTTGAAGTAGATTTTTCTTTTTTTTAACATTTAAACTCCTTATGTGGGACTTCTCTGGTGGTCCAATGGTTAAGATGCCACACGTCCAACACAGGGAGCATGGGTTTGATCCCTGGTTATGTAACTAAGATTTCACATGTTACACAGTACTGTCAAGGAAAAAAAAAAAAAAAGAACCCAATTGTCCATCAAAAAAAATGGCAAAATAAATTTAAAATAAAGTCTGAGAATATGCTGAAATATATATGTATATATATTTATGTGTGTGTATATATATATTCAGAGAGAGATATACATAATACATATGTAAATATGTATGTACATGGAGAGAGATAGAGAGACAGAGAGTACATCCTTGTAGAAGGTGCCTTTGAAGATATAATTAAGAAGAGAAAATAGATGATAAAAAGTTTCCTAGAAAACATAGAAGAATAGATCTCATTGTATAGGTCAAATATTTTCAGAAATGTAGAAAGAAACAATTTACTTAAAAGAAAAAAAAAAACAGTTAGTTGTAAGACTGATTGGAAATGCAAACAGACCTGCAGGCATGGGGTTAGGGAAGTGAGGATCTCAAGTGCCACCTGACCTCCCTTTTCTCTGAATTACAATCACCAAGTCATCTCCAGAAGGGGAGAAGGGGAAGAAGAGGGAACCTAGAAATACAGGCAAATTGAGAATAAACACCAAGAAAAATAAAAGAGGCGTCTCTAAGTTTATGATGGAGTGTGCTTCACAGCAGTGAGGACCAAAAAGGATGCAGAACAGGAAACTGACGGGGAATTGATTCACATGCTTCCCCACATACTGAGCAGAAGGGTTTTGGAAGATGGAATCAGAACTCTGAGAGGAAAAGGAGAGTTATGTTTTGGCCATGTAATGTGAATTATTGCATGGCATCATCTTATAAGGAAATAAGAGAAGCTGAGAAAGGTCAAAGACAGGGAGACTATAAAGTGTTAAGGGTTGGATCAGCCAGAGTAGAACTAATGGTATCAGAGGCCAATAAGGCAAGAAATTGTATGTGCATAAAGTACTAAACTTCTGACTATCGTGGATTCTGCATTCAGAGTAATAGCAAGGTTAATTAAGTATGGTATTAAGTCATAGTCAAGAAATTATGAAGTTAGAATGTTGGACACTATTCACATGTGAAAATTGCCTGAGACAGTGAAATGACCGGGAGGTTGAACATAATGTTGTAATGTTGGAGCATAATATTCTATAGTGTAAAGTGCAGTGTTAATTGTTGAGACACCAGTGTTAGCATCCTGAACTTCTGGAATTGAGTGTCTAAAACTATAAATTGAGTTTAATACTACCTGTCCTCTCTACTTAACTAGTTGTTTTGCTAATGATGTTCTTTTTCTTGAGAATTAAATGCAATACTGAATCTAATCTCTTATCTGATATGCACAGTTGTAGGAAAATCTTCCGAGGTAGTGGTAAAAGTAAAAAATCCACCTCCCAACATAGGAGACCAAGAGACAGGCACTCGATTCTTGGGTTGGGAAGATACCTTGGAGGAGGAAATGGCAACTCACTCAATTATTCTTGCCTGGAGAATTCCATGGATAGAGGAGCCTGGAAGGCTACAGTAAATGGAGGTCACAAAGAGTCAGCTATGACTGAAGGAACTTAGCACATAGGTGACTATTATACTTCCATACTCAAAATGGCAGGAAATAGCATAGTACAACAAATCAGAGATGTCCAATGTGTGCTAAATTAAATTGAGCCAATATTTGAAGATTCTGGAAATTTTTGCTGTTGTTCAAATGCAATGTGATTAGAGGGAAAGAGGTAGTTGGCCTCAGATCTTGTGGTATCGATCAATGTTCCCCTTAGAGGTAGTTGGCCTCAGATCATATGGTATCGATCAATGTTCCCTTTAGATAAACAAAAATAATTTGATCTAAGTTACAATCTGTCTTTGTCTAGGAAACACAATTGAATAGTCAGTAGGAAAACTAAATTGAGACTCCATTTAAGTAATAAGACACAGCAGGATATGGTATTGTCACATTAAACACCCTGAAGTGAGTTAACATGACTATAATATGGTTTCTCTAAATAAGTCAATTATAGTGTGCACAGGTACCAAATTATTATCAGTATTAGTATATGAAGCTTAGTCTTCCATTTCCTGTTATTTTTAAAATTTTCAAGATAATTTTAAGTATGGTATTAAGTCATAGTCAAGAAATTATGAAGTTAGAATGTTGGACACTATTCACATGTGAAAATTGACTGAGACAGTGAAATGACCGGGAGGTTGAACATAATGTTGTAATGTTGGAGCATAATATTCTATAGTGTAAAGTGCAGTGTTAATTGTTGAGACACCAGTGTTAGCATCCTGAACTTCTGGAATTGAGTGTCTAAAACTATAAATTGAGTTTAATACTACCTGTCCTCTCTACTTAACTAGTTGTTTTGCTAATGATGTTCTTTTTCTTGAGAATTAAATGCAATACTGAATCTAATCTCTTATCTGATATGCACAGTTGTAGGAAAATCTTCCGAGGTAGTGGTAAAAGTAAAAAATCCACCTCCCAACATAGGAGACCAAGAGACAGGCACTCGATTCTTGGGTTGGGAAGATACCTTGGAGGAGGAAATGGCAACTCACTCAATTATTCTTGCCTGGAGAATTCCATGGATAGAGGAGCCTGGAAGGCTACAGTAAATGGAGGTCACAAAGAGTCAGCTATGACTGAAGGAACTTAGCACATAGGTGACTATTATACTTCCATACTCAAAATGGCAGGAAATAGCATAGTACAACAAATCAGAGATGTCCAATGTGTGCTAAATTAAATTGAGCCAATATTTGAAGATTCTGGAAATTTTTGCTGTTGTTCAAATGCAATGTGATTAGAGGGAAAGAGGTAGTTGGCCTCAGATCTTGTGGTATCGATCAATGTTCCCCTTAGAGGTAGTTGGCCTCAGATCATATGGTATCGATCAATGTTCCCTTTAGATAAACAAAAATAATTTGATCTAAGTTACAATCTGTCTTTGTCTAGGAAACACAATTGAATAGTCAGTAGGAAAACTAAATTGAGACTCCATTTAAGTAATAAGACACAGCAGGATATGGTATTGTCACATTAAACACCCTGAAGTGAGTTAACATGACTATAATATGGTTTCTCTAAATAAGTCAATTATAGTGTGCACAGGTACCAAATTATTATCAGTATTAGTATATGAAGCTTAGTCTTCCATTTCCTGTTTATACATATATAAAAATTTAAAATGCTTCACCATAAAATGTAAATGATCTTATTCTACACTTTTATAGTCTACCCGACTAGAAATGTTTTACTAGTCATTGAATTTTTAATTTATTTATGTGTTTATTTTTTCATTCACTTATATAAAATTCTTACCAATTAAATCTATATGGCAATTCAAATATGATACATCATTTTTATTTGGTACATGTGTGAGTTATTACTTTGTTAAAAGTCAGATTAGAACCATTGGTGAAGGAGCTGATTCTAATGTGACAATAGCTTAGCCTATTGTGTCTTAGTATTTCAAAGGAGATGCTTTCAAGGAGTTTATTAACTGATGGGGGGAAGACATATAGAGAACAATAATTCAAATGTCAGGAAAAATATTTTAAACTTCACAGAGAGATGAAATTGGAACATACACATGGAGAGTCAGAGGAGGGAGTAATAATATTTATTTGAAAAAAGGAGAAAAAATTTCCTAGAGAAGTGATAAATTCAAATTAGCCACAGAGGATTAGCAAAATGTATAAGTCAATAAAAAGAAGAGTTATTGAGAGGGAAGAGTATACAGTTAAAAGACAGTGCTGAATAAATTCTTAGGCATCCCATTTTAAGTGACTTTTCAACTAAAATAAAATGGAAGCATCTTCACACTAGGTTTCTATGAATACGTGCATACATAATTTTCAATCAATTTTTCAAGTAAATTTCACATAATGAAGTGAGATCAGAGTGAACTGACTTAGCACATTAGTGGTAAGAAAAGGAATAATCAGGTTCATAATCTATTTAAAATTAAAACTGACCAACATTGCTGATGCACCAGAAGAATGTTAAAAGTCAAAAATAAAGTATTGACTCTACCATTTGAATGAATGAATACATGTGATCTCTCATAAAAAATAATAAATGTCTTTCCTCTTAGAAAAATTTCCATGGCTAGAGGGTCTATCTTTCTACCTCTCATGAACTGGGAACTAAAGTCAGCTATTTCTTACACTTTCTTGCCTATTTATTCAAACATCTTTCTTGTTTTTGGTGTCATCCCTACGTTAGCAATGAGACAGGGCAGCATGCCTCCTTTCTCAATACATATTGCATCACACAAAAAAAGTACTGGTCAAACGTTCTGAAAATCCTTCCCTCCAGTCTAAATAGCAACATCAGCCATGTGTTTCCCTTCCTTATACTTCTACAGGGAATGAGATAAAAGTATATAGGAATGATTCACTTCCAAAAAGCTTTCTTGACAAAGATGACTTCATTCTTCTCTTCAATTATCAAATCAATTAGTTCAATCTCAAGCCTGAGGGAAAGGGCATGCCCTCATTTTAAGAAAGCAGCCTAGAGGAATTAATGTTTGTTTTTCACATGATACATTCTATATTGCAAACATTACTCTATTCAGGAATCTCTAAGAGGAAAACAGTGGTCACAGTGTATACTAGGTTTATTCCTTTGTTTTCAGCAAAAGCAAATACCTTTGAGTAGATACATATTCAAGCTTTACATCAATGATTATTATTTGCTGGTTAAATGAATCTTGTTTATAAAGTAAGCAAATTAGCCACAGAGGATTAGCAAAATGTATAAGTCAATAAAAAGAAGAGTTATTGAGAGGGAAGAGTATACAGTTAAAAGACAGTGCTGAATAAATTCTTAGGCATCCCATTTTAAGTGACTTTTCAACTAAAATAAAATGGAAGCATCTTCACACTAGGTTTCTATGAATACGTGCATACATAATTTTCAATCAATTTTTCAAGTAAATTTCACATAATGAAGTGAGATCAGAGTGAACTGACTTAGCACATTAGTGGTAAGAAAAGGAATAATCAGGTTCATAATCTATTTAAAATTAAAACTGACCAACATTGCTGATGCACCAGAAGAATGTTAAAAGTCAAAAATAAAGTATTGACTCTACCATTTGAATGAATGAATACATGTGATCTCTCATAAAAAATAATAAATGTCTTTCCTCTTAGAAAAATTTCCATGGCTAGAGGGTCTATCTTTCTACCTCTCATGAACTGGGAACTAAAGTCAGCTATTTCTTACACTTTCTTGCCTATTTATTCAAACATCTTTCTTGTTTTTGGTGTCATCCCTACGTTAGCAATGAGACAGGGCAGCATGCCTCCTTTCTCAATACATATTGCATCACACAAAAAAAGTACTGGTCAAACGTTCTGAAAATCCTTCCCTCCAGTCTAAATAGCAACATCAGCCATGTGTTTCCCTTCCTTATACTTCTACAGGGAATGAGATAAAAGTATATAGGAATGATTCACTTCCAAAAAGCTTTCTTGACAAAGATGACTTCATTCTTCTCTTCAATTATCAAATCAATTAGTTCAATCTCAAGCCTGAGGGAAAGGGCATGCCCTCATTTTAAGAAAGCAGCCTAGAGGAATTAATGTTTGTTTTTCACATGATACATTCTATATTGCAAACATTACTCTATTCAGGAATCTCTAAGAGGAAAACAGTGGTCACAGTGTATACTAGGTTTATTCCTTTGTTTTCAGCAAAAGCAAATACCTTTGAGTAGATACATATTCAAGCTTTACATCAATGATTATTATTTGCTGGTTAAATGAATCTTGTTTATAAAGTAAGCAAATTACTATGTACTCATCTATTAAGGGGCTCTAGGATTTACTGTTGCAGGTATAGGTGTGGTTTTGGCCTCTAATTTCATTTTCCTTTTTTTACATCTAGAGCTGATTATCACTTTGAGTAATGATTTTCTGATATATTCAAAACCACCCTTTTCAACACACACATACACACACACATATATACAAAACCTTTGAACTGCCATGGTGGTCCAGCAGTTAAGAATCCACCTGCCAATGAAGGGGACACAGATTCGATCCTGGTCCTTGAAGATTCCATGTGCTGTGGAGTAACTGAGCCCATGACCCACAACTACTGAGTCAACAAGCTGTAACTAGTGGAGCCCACATACCTAGATCCTGTGCTCTACCACCAGAGAAGCCACTGCAATGAGAATCCTGTGTATTGCAACTAGGGACTGTTTGCAAACTAGAGAAAGACGGCACAGCAATGAAGATCCAGGACAGAAAAAAATAAATTTAAAAAATTATTTTAAAAGAAACCTCAGTCATAGAACAAACAACCCTATTACTGGTTTAACTGAAGAATTTCAACTTGGCAAGAATTATTTTTCCAGTAATTTCAAGTAAGGGTGCTATTTGGAAATAATCTTTTTTTCCTATGGATTTTGTGATTTTCCCCTTAACAATGTATCATCTAAGCAGCACACATTTTTAGTTCTATTAAAAATTTAGGCTTACCTCTAATACTAGTTGTACTGCTCATCCTGTTTGTGATGCCAATTGTCTTGCTGATCACACCATTCAGGATCTAAATAGCAACATCAGCCATGTGTTTCCTTCCTTATACTTCTACAGGAATGAGATAAAAGTATATAGGAATGATTCACTTCAAAAGCTTTCTTGACAAAGATGACTTCATTCTTCTCTTCAATTATCAAATCAATTAGTTCAATCTCAAGCCTGAGGGAAAGGGCATGCCCTCATTTTAAGAAAGCAGCCTAGAGGAATTAATGTTTGTTTTTCACATGATACATTCTATATTGCAAACATTACTCTATTCAGGAATCTCTAAGAGGAAAACAGTGGTCACAGTGTATACTAGGTTTATTCCTTTGTTTTCAGCAAAAGCAAATACCTTTGAGTAGATACATATTCAAGCTTTACATCAATGATTATTATTTGCTGGTTAAATGAATCTTGTTTATAAAGTAAGCAAATTACTATGTACTCATCTATTAAGGGGCTCTAGGATTTACTGTTGCAGGTATAGGTGTGGTTTTGGCCTCTAATTTCATTTTCCTTTTTTTACATCTAGAGCTGATTATCACTTTGAGTAATGATTTTCTGATATATTCAAAACCACCCTTTTCAACACACACATACACACACACATATATACAAAACCTTTGAACTGCCATGGTGGTCCAGCAGTTAAGAATCCACCTGCCAATGAAGGGGACACAGATTCGATCCTGGTCCTTGAAGATTCCATGTGCTGTGGAGTAACTGAGCCCATGACCCACAACTACTGAGTCAACAAGCTGTAACTAGTGGAGCCCACATACCTAGATCCTGTGCTCTACCACCAGAGAAGCCACTGCAATGAGAATCCTGTGTATTGCAACTAGGGACTGTTTGCAAACTAGAGAAAGACGGCACAGCAATGAAGATCCAGGACAGAAAAAAATAAATTTAAAAAATTATTTTAAAAGAAACCTCAGTCATAGAACAAACAACCCTATTACTGGTTTAACTGAAGAATTTCAACTTGGCAAGAATTATTTTTCCAGTAATTTCAAGTAAGGGTGCTATTTGGAAATAATCTTTTTTTCCTATGGATTTTGTGATTTTCCCCTTAACAATGTATCATCTAAGCAGCACACATTTTTAGTTCTATTAAAAATTTAGGCTTACCTCTAATACTAGTTGTATTGCTGATCCTGTTTGTGATGCCAATTGTCTTGCTGATCACACCATTCACAGGATCCAGAGTAGGAAAGGCACAAACTAACAAGCTGGAAAGAGACTCGAACTGCTGTAGGAACTGCAAAGGCCTTTATCCTCTGGTGGCTGGCCCAGCAGCCATAACACAGCCTCTCTCCTACCTGATGCAGCAACTATAGCAGCCACCATAACCATAATGTAGCCATAACACAACCATGACAGAACCTCATATAACATTACCATGATGCAGCTCCAATGTAGCTCCAATGCAGTAGCAGCCAGGGTTTTTCTTGTGAAGCTCTTAACAGACCTAACCTCACAAAGCAATTCCTGACCAATCAAGTACCTCCTGATGTGCATGCGCAATGTTACAAGTGCTGTCAGCTGTTACAGAACCATCATTTAGAAAGCCTGGGGCGAAAGCAAGAGGCTTTCAAGCAAGAGCCTGACCCTTCCATCTTAGTTAATTTGCTCTTTTCCTACATTAGTAGAAAACTACTTGTGATTGTTAAGTGAAAGAATGGCATGACATATTTAATGTATTGGAGAAATTCCTCTCACCTGGAAATAAAGAAAAGTGCACCCTGAATATTCACTGAAAGGAATACTTTTTTCACTGAAACTGCAATACTTTGACCACCTGACGCGAAGAGTCAACTCTTTGGAAAAGACCCTGATGCTGGGAAAGTTTGAAGGCAGAAGGGGAAGGGACCAACAGAGGATGAAATGATTAGATAGCATCACTGACTCAAACAATATGAGTTTGTACAAAGTCTGGGAGACAGAGAAGGACAGGCATACCTGGCATACTACAGTTCATGGGGTAGCAAAGAGTAAGACATGACTTAGCAACTGAACAACAACAACAAGAGAACTTTAAAGTTGTCAGAAGGAAAATGATATTTTTATTTGAACTAAGAATATGACAACACCAAAGTGTCCATTATATTTCTTAAAAATAAAGATGTTTGTGATGCCACAGTGCTAGTTTCAGGGGAAATAAATGGGAACAGAAGTCATTCGTTTTGGAATGAATGAAAGTGAAGAAGTACGAACACAAAAGAAATCGGCATTTTGGAGTTTGGAGAGGGCTGAGATAAACACTGGAGAGGAAAATGATCCAAGAAAACATGCATATTTAAATGCTTGTGAGACAAATATAGAGGAGAGAGCAGTTAAAGGTACAGAAGATATATGGGTCATAGACAGTATGGTCCCTTAGAAGGTAAAAATATTTCATTTACCTGGTGGAAGGATTACCTTTAGAGTAATCTACTTTTATTCCAGTTTAGAGGTGACAAGAAGAGCAAAATGGGTGAGATTATAGAAAAATAAATAAGAAAAGAAACTGCCTTTCTGAAGAAATTTCTAGGCTGCATTGCAGACTCAGTTAAGGTTAAATAACATAGATTTACAAAGGAACCAATCTACATAACTGGTTAGTGTTTTTTTCTTTCTTTACTTTGAAGTGGTTATTGGCTTATTAGTGAGTTGGATTTATTTGGTGCTTGAGTTTCCTGTCGGTGCTTTAAGTGAAAGAATGGCCCAAAATGACTATATCTTAATTTGTTTTACATTAGTAGAAAACTACTTGTGATTGTTAAGTGAAAGAATGGCATGACATATTTAATGTATTGGAGAAATTCCTCTCACCTGGAAATAAAGAAAAGTGCACCCTGAATATTCACTGAAAGGAATACTTTTTTCACTGAAACTGCAATACTTTGACCACCTGACGCGAAGAGTCAACTCTTTGGAAAAGACCCTGATGCTGGGAAAGTTTGAAGGCAGAAGGGGAAGGGACCAACAGAGGATGAAATGATTAGATAGCATCACTGACTCAAACAATATGAGTTTGTACAAAGTCTGGGAGACAGAGAAGGACAGGCATACCTGGCATACTACAGTTCATGGGGTAGCAAAGAGTAAGACATGACTTAGCAACTGAACAACAACAACAAGAGAACTTTAAAGTTGTCAGAAGGAAAATGATATTTTTATTTGAACTAAGAATATGACAACACCAAAGTGTCCATTATATTTCTTAAAAATAAAGATGTTTGTGATGCCACAGTGCTAGTTTCAGGGGAAATAAATGGGAACAGAAGTCATTCGTTTTGGAATGAATGAAAGTGAAGAAGTACGAACACAAAAGAAATCGGCATTTTGGAGTTTGGAGAGGGCTGAGATAAACACTGGAGAGGAAAATGATCCAAGAAAACATGCATATTTAAATGCTTGTGAGACAAATATAGAGGAGAGAGCAGTTAAAGGTACAGAAGATATATGGGTCATAGACAGTATGGTCCCTTAGAAGGTAAAAATATTTCATTTACCTGGTGGAAGGATTACCTTTAGAGTAATCTACTTTTATTCCAGTTTAGAGGTGACAAGAAGAGCAAAATGGGTGAGATTATAGAAAAATAAATAAGAAAAGAAACTGCCTTTCTGAAGAAATTTCTAGGCTGCATTGCAGACTCAGTTAAGGTTAAATAACATAGATTTACAAAGGAACCAATCTACATAACTGGTTAGTGTTTTTTTCTTTCTTTACTTTGAAGTGGTTATTGGCTTATTAGTGAGTTGGATTTATTTGGTGCTTGAGTTTCCTGTCGGTGCTTTAAAACAGCAACAAGGATGAAGATACTGGCCAGTGTAATTGACATGGATGTAAAAAATTAAAAATGTGTTTTATTTTATAAAATAATTAAGATGCTACATCACTGCACAAGACATTGTTAGTTTTCTAAATATAAAATAATAGCTAAATTTATTGTAAAATAGAATCTTTGTTCTCTTGATCTTCCTAAGTCATTTAAAACAGCACAATGTACTTTCAGTTTGTCCTAAAACATGTAAAAGATGAATTAATGGTCTGAGCTAATAATTACTTATAAATGTGATTACTTATAAAGTTTTTGTAAGTGTGTGATCATTTTTCTTTGGTATAATACTAAGGGTGATATTGTTATATTTTCTATGCTGTGATTGATATAAAAGAAGAAACTTTGGAATATATAAATATGCACTTACATTTTTGGCCTCCAATTTCTACCTCATCAAATGTGATTAAATCTTTCTCTACTATGTTGGATAAAATAGTAACTCTTTAGAGGTATCCTACTTCCCTGAAATAATTCCCTGAATTTATTGCACTTTGTTTAGGCTAGATTTGTCCAACAGAGTTAAAAAAAAAAGTTACACATATTTGAAAATTAATGATTCTTGATTTACATATGAATTTAACAGAAAGAAAGGAAATTTCTTTGTCAAATTGCTTTATAAAAATAAAGTGAATATACTTTTAAAAAAATCTCAGTTTATGGTCTTTCGTGATGCTGAAAGAAGAGACTGGCCTACAATTTGACATGTGAAAGCTGATCTGGAGCTGAGCATAAGTATACTGGTTAGACAGAGCTGAATCACTCTGCAGGATGAGGTGAAAAGAATGTGTATTCTTTATGCTTCCCAGAAACAAGGTCCACAGAATCTTTAGTGACTTTACCATCGATAAGTAGTAACCAGAATGGCTTTAAGAGGAGGATAGCTAATAAGCTTTTAAGCATTTTCACTGAGAAATACAGAAATAAAAGTGTTAGAAATAAGAAAAAATACAGCTAAATACATTTTTAAAAGGTACTCATGTGACTAGCACCCATGTGGATTAAGCCATTATCCTAACTAATGACCCCTCTCCTAGCCCTTCTAATCACTGTTTCCCATCAAAGATGACTATTAAGCTAACTTCTAGCATCACAGTGGATTAGCTTAGTGTTAAGTTTTTATAAGTGGAATTGTTCAGTATAAAATGCCTTCTGGTTTTTTTTGGTCATGTGCTCATGTGAAGTTACTTCATGGTTCCACGGTAGGATTTCTCAACCTTGCATTTCTCCCATTTGGGGCCTGATAATTATTAATTATGACAGGATGTCCTATGCGTGAATATTTGGTAGCATCTCTGACATCTATTCACTAGAAGCCAATAGCACTCCCCTAGTTGTGACAACTGAAAATGTCTCCAGATATCAAACACCCTGAGGGTAAAACTATCTCTAAATGAAAACTACTACCTTATAGGATTCAACTGAATATACCAAAAATTGTTAGTCTACTGTTGATTGACATTTGATTTATTTCTCTTATTTTGTTGTTATGAACATTCTGGTACAAAGACCTATGTCAACCACATGCAAGTCTGTTCAGTAAACACATATGAGTGGAATTACTAGATCAAAGAATATGTATGCTTTAGTACATATGTTAGTTTTCCATAGTGGTGGGCCAGTTTATTCCCCTATCAAAAGTGTGTAAGTGTTACAGTTGTTATACAACACTTCATATTTTCAACCATAAATTTTAGCACTCTGGGTAGGTATGAAGTGTTACCTTAGGTTTTCTTTTGCACTTTTCTTTATTTAAGTTTAAGTGCTTTATCATATACCGAGTGGATATTTGGATCTTTATTTGCAAAGTGTATGTTCAAGGGTTTTCGAAAGAAGAGACTGGCCTACAATTTGACATGTGAAAGCTGATCTGGAGCTGAGCATAAGTATACTGGTTAGACAGAGCTGAATCACTCTGCAGGATGAGGTGAAAAGAATGTGTATTCTTTATGCTTCCCAGAAACAAGGTCCACAGAATCTTTAGTGACTTTACCATCGATAAGTAGTAACCAGAATGGCTTTAAGAGGAGGATAGCTAATAAGCTTTTAAGCATTTTCACTGAGAAATACAGAAATAAAAGTGTTAGAAATAAGAAAAAATACAGCTAAATACATTTTTAAAAGGTACTCATGTGACTAGCACCCATGTGGATTAAGCCATTATCCTAACTAATGACCCCTCTCCTAGCCCTTCTAATCACTGTTTCCCATCAAAGATGACTATTAAGCTAACTTCTAGCATCACAGTGGATTAGCTTAGTGTTAAGTTTTTATAAGTGGAATTGTTCAGTATAAAATGCCTTCTGGTTTTTTTTGGTCATGTGCTCATGTGAAGTTACTTCATGGTTCCACGGTAGGATTTCTCAACCTTGCATTTCTCCCATTTGGGGCCTGATAATTATTAATTATGACAGGATGTCCTATGCGTGAATATTTGGTAGCATCTCTGACATCTATTCACTAGAAGCCAATAGCACTCCCTAGTTGTGACAACTGAAAATGTCTCCAGATATCAAACACCCTGAGGGTAAAACTATCTCTAAATGAAAACTACTACCTTATAGGATTCAACTGAATATACCAAAAATTGTTAGTCTACTGTTGATTGACATTTGATTTATTTCTCTTATTTTGTTGTTATGAACATTCTGGTACAAAGACCTATGTCAACCACATGCAAGTCTGTTCAGTAAACACATATGAGTGGAATTACTAGATCAAAGAATATGTATGCTTTAGTACATATGTTAGTTTTCCATAGTGGTGGGCCAGTTTATTCCCCTATCAAAAGTGTGTAAGTGTTACAGTTGTTATACAACACTTCATATTTTCAACCATAAATTTTAGCACTCTGGGTAGGTATGAAGTGTTACCTTAGGTTTTCTTTTGCACTTTTCTTTATTTAAGTTTAAGTGCTTTATCATATACCGAGTGGATATTTGGATCTTTATTTGCAAAGTGTATGTTCAAGGGTTTCGCAGATTTTTTTTCTATAGGTTTGACCATTTATTTTTTTACAAATGTGTGAGTTTTATGTATGCTGAATACAAACATTTGTCTTTTTGGCTTTTTGATAATTACCGTTCTAACAGGTATGAGGTGATATCTCACTATGGTTTCTATTTGCATTTCCTTGATGACCAGTTATGTGAGAACCTTTCCACATATTTGTTGGCTATTGGTATGTCTTAACCAATGGAACAGAAATGAAAGCCCAGAAATTAAGCTACACATACAGTTGACTGATCTTCGACAGAGTCCCCAGAATAAACAAGGAAGAAATAGTTTCAGGGAAAATGGATATTCACATGCCAAAGAATGAAAATTGAACCCTTAGCCTACACCATCACAAACAACAACTCAAAATGGATTAAAGACTTAAATGTAAGAACCGAAATGGTAAAACTACTAAAAGGAAACAGAGGAGAAAAGCTTCTTGACATTGGCCTTGGCAATGACTTCCTGAGTGTGACACATAAAGCACATGCAATGCTAACAAAAGCAGGCAAGTATGACTACATTAAACTAAAACGTTTCTGTACAGCAAAACAAACAAACAAAAAATCAAAAGAATGAAAAGATGACCCTTGTAGTAGAAGAAAAAATTTACAAATTATTGATACGATAAATTGGGAAGATCTCCTGAAGGAAGGCATGGCAACCCACTCCAGTAGTCTTGCCTGGAGAATCTCCATGAACAAGAGGAGCCTGGAGGGCTGCTGTCTGTGGGGCTGCAAAAAATCAGACACTGAGTAACTAAGTCTGTATGCACGTTACGATAAGGAATTACCATTCAGAATATATAAAAACTTCTACAACTCAACAATAAAAGCACAAACATCCTGATTTAAAAATAGGCAAAGGAGGGCTTCCTGGTGGTCCAGTGGGTAAGGACACTGCCTTGCAATGGGGGTCCTGGGAGAAAAGTTAGTTTTCCATAGTGGTGGGCCAGTTTATTCCCCTATCAAAAGTGTGTAAGTGTTACAGTTGTTATACAACACTTCATATTTTCAACCATAAATTTTAGCACTCTGGGTAGGTATGAAGTGTTACCTTAGGTTTTCTTTTGCACTTTTCTTTATTTAAGTTTAAGTGCTTTATCATATACCGAGTGGATATTTGGATCTTTATTTGCAAAGTGTATGTTCAAGGGTTTCGCAGATTTTTTTTCTATAGGTTTGACCATTTATTTTTTTACAAATGTGTGAGTTTTATGTATGCTGAATACAAACATTTGTCTTTTTGGCTTTTTGATAATTACCGTTCTAACAGGTATGAGGTGATATCTCACTATGGTTTCTATTTGCATTTCCTTGATGACCAGTTATGTGAGAACCTTTCCACATATTTGTTGGCTATTGGTATGTCTTAACCAATGGAACAGAAATGAAAGCCCAGAAATTAAGCTACACATACAGTTGACTGATCTTCGACAGAGTCCCCAGAATAAACAAGGAAGAAATAGTTTCAGGGAAAATGGATATTCACATGCCAAAGAATGAAAATTGAACCCTTAGCCTACACCATCACAAACAACAACTCAAAATGGATTAAAGACTTAAATGTAAGAACCGAAATGGTAAAACTACTAAAAGGAAACAGAGGAGAAAAGCTTCTTGACATTGGCCTTGGCAATGACTTCCTGAGTGTGACACATAAAGCACATGCAATGCTAACAAAAGCAGGCAAGTATGACTACATTAAACTAAAACGTTTCTGTACAGCAAAACAAACAAACAAAAAATCAAAAGAATGAAAAGATGACCCTTGTAGTAGAAGAAAAAATTTACAAATTATTGATACGATAAATTGGGAAGATCTCCTGAAGGAAGGCATGGCAACCCACTCCAGTAGTCTTGCCTGGAGAATCTCCATGAACAAGAGGAGCCTGGAGGGCTGCTGTCTGTGGGGCTGCAAAAAATCAGACACTGAGTAACTAAGTCTGTATGCACGTTACGATAAGGAATTACCATTCAGAATATATAAAAACTTCTACAACTCAACAATAAAAGCACAAACATCCTGATTTAAAAATAGGCAAAGGAGGGCTTCCCTGGTGGTCCAGTGGGTAAGGACACTGCCTTGCAATGCAAGGGGCGCCGGTTCGATCCCTGGCCTGGGAGAATCTCACATGCCATGAAGCGGCTGGACCGATGTGTCCAATTACTGAGCCGGAGCTCTGGGGCGCATGAGCCCAGAGCCGGCGCTTTGCGACGACAGACGCCACCGCGATGGGAGGACCACAGGAGCCAGAGAACAAAGACGGATGAAAAATAGAGAAACGAAAGACCAATAGAAGTGGCCCACCCGTTCCCCTCTCTCCCCACTCCACCCCCCAAAAGATAAATAAATAATAATAATTAAAAAAATAGGCAAAGGAGCAGGCATTTTTCCAAAGATATATAAATAGCACATTCTATTACTGGTTCCAGGACTATACTCTATACTGTAAACCAGATTGTCTTTCCATCCTTTCTTTTTCGGAATGACAAGCTTCATGGTGGAATCTCAAATATCCCATAGACTCTGTTTTTGTCTCACTAACTTTCTGTCTCTGTGAAACTGATCAGTTTTCAGTCTAGTGGTTTCATTTCATTGAGTCTGTGGAACTATTTGGAAGACCTATTTAGAAATAATATGAACAATGAACCAGATGATCTTTGGGAGATCTCAAAAAAAAAAAAAATTAATCCCTCATTTTATGATAGCATAGTTTTATTCCTCACTCTGCTACCTTCACTGTCAACATCCCAGATCTTGGATCTATTCCCAGTAGCTTCTTGTCTAAAGGTATTTCATATCCAGAACACACAAATGAGGCTGAACCCATAAAGTTCTCTATCAATCCATCTACTGAAACTGGCTCAATACGTATTACTAGAAAAGTTTGTTGAAGGCCTGGCCCCATCATACCACATACCTCCAAAAATGAGTCAAAAATTCCTGTATTGCCATAGCTCTTCTGCTCATTGAAACACAAATGGATATGATTATCATGCTCTTGTAAGATTTATGGCCCATTAGCAAGTTCATTCTTCACTTCCCTATAGTCTCCAATCATGTAAGTGTGTGCTCAGTCACACAGTCATGTCCAACTCTTTGCAACCTCATGAACTGTAGCCTGCCAGGTTCCTCCGTCCATGGGATTTTCCAGGCAACAATACCAGAATGGGTTCCCATTTTCTCCTCCAAGGCATCTTTCTGACCCTGGGCATTAAACCCCTGTCTTCTGTATTGGCAGCCAAATTATTTACCACTGCACCACGTGAAACACCTAGTTTCCAACCATAATATTATCCTATTCTCAATTACTGAGACAGCTAACTTTGCAGTAGTAGATCTATCTTCAATAAAATTTTAAAGCATACCTTTCTACAATGCAGAGGATCCAGGTTCAATTCCTGGGTCCGGAAGAGCCCCTGAAGAAAGGAATGGAAACCCACTGCAATATTCCTGCCTGGAGAATCCCATGGACAGATGAGTCTGGTCGCCACAGTCCAAGAGGTCACAAAGAGTCAGATTTGACTGAGCAACTAACACTTTCCAAAAAAACTCATATCTTTTTTGCATTTATTTAAGGGAATAAACAATACATGTGATTGTTATCTTCCACTGATAGAGAAGCATCCACTTACTTTTTGCTAATACTTAAACAGAACTCCACTATTATATATGGTTGATATCCTGCTGTGTTCTCCAGATTAAATTTATTCAGAATTGATTTCCTGTTTGCTGACAAAGCTTTTAAAGCAAAATTCCACTTTTCTTTCAGATAAAAGTGCAGTTTCTAAGCCATGAAAATATAGAAAATGTAACTATTTTCTCAAAAACTGGAAGCTCTTTATCTTTTTCCTTGATCAATTATTAGAAGTGAACTTGGAGGAGGAGTTTTGGGTTCCATAGGATACTCTATATTAGATTTCTAAATTATTAGAAATGAATACCTCCTGTATTCTTGAGAAAAGTTTGTTGAAGGCCTGGCCCCATCATACCACATACCTCCAAAAATGAGTCAAAAATTCCTGTATTGCCATAGCTCTTCTGCTCATTGAAACACAAATGGATATGATTATCATGCTCTTGTAAGATTTATGGCCCATTAGCAAGTTCATTCTTCACTTCCCTATAGTCTCCAATCATGTAAGTGTGTGCTCAGTCACACAGTCATGTCCAACTCTTTGCAACCTCATGAACTGTAGCCTGCCAGGTTCCTCCGTCCATGGGATTTTCCAGGCAACAATACCAGAATGGGTTCCCATTTTCTCCTCCAAGGCATCTTTCTGACCCTGGGCATTAAACCCCTGTCTTCTGTATTGGCAGCCAAATTATTTACCACTGCACCACGTGAAACACCTAGTTTCCAACCATAATATTATCCTATTCTCAATTACTGAGACAGCTAACTTTGCAGTAGTAGATCTATCTTCAATAAAATTTTAAAGCATACCTTTCTACAATGCAGAGGATCCAGGTTCAATTCCTGGGTCCGGAAGAGCCCCTGAAGAAAGGAATGGAAACCCACTGCAATATTCCTGCCTGGAGAATCCCATGGACAGATGAGTCTGGTCGCCACAGTCCAAGAGGTCACAAAGAGTCAGATTTGACTGAGCAACTAACACTTTCCAAAAAAACTCATATCTTTTTTGCATTTATTTAAGGGAATAAACAATACATGTGATTGTTATCTTCCACTGATAGAGAAGCATCCACTTACTTTTTGCTAATACTTAAACAGAACTCCACTATTATATATGGTTGATATCCTGCTGTGTTCTCCAGATTAAATTTATTCAGAATTGATTTCCTGTTTGCTGACAAAGCTTTTAAAGCAAAATTCCACTTTTCTTTCAGATAAAAGTGCAGTTTCTAAGCCATGAAAATATAGAAAATGTAACTATTTTCTCAAAAACTGGAAGCTCTTTATCTTTTTCCTTGATCAATTATTAGAAGTGAACTTGGAGGAGGAGTTTTGGGTTCCATAGGATACTCTATATTAGATTTCTAAATTATTAGAAATGAATACCTCCTGTATTCTTGAGGGAAACTGACAAACATGAGCCTTTGGCTTAGACAAAATCACTAGAGATTGTCTCCAGTAACAAACATTTCCTTCAAATGCCCTTGCCTTTAACTATCCAATAAACATAAAACTATTTCCATGTGTATTTGAAAATTTTGGATAAACATTGAGGATCCTAACTGAACAGGATAATAGATATGATAAATCTTTTTTTTTTTTTTTTGGCCACTTCTGTTGGTCTTTCATTTATCTGTTTTCATCCATCTTTGCTCTTTGGCCTGTGTGGGTCCATCGCAGTGGCCTGTCTTATCACAGAGCACCAGCTCTGGGCACATGAACTCCAGAGCTCCAGCCTGGTAGTTGGACACATTGGTCCAGCCGCTTCATGGCATGTGAGATTCTCCCAGGCCAGGGATTTAACTGGTGCCCCTTGCACTGCAAGGAGGTGTCCTTACTCACTGGACCACAAGGTAAGTCTGATAAATAATTTTTTATAATAAACTTTCACTCAATTTTTTTTTAAAGATTTATTTATTTATTTATTTTGGGTGGGGGTCGGCTTGGGGAGGGAGCAGTGCAGGCGGGCCACTTCTATTGGTCTTTCATTTATCTATTTTTGTCTTTGGCCCATGTCGGCCTCCCATCGCGGTGGCCTCTGTCATCGCAGAGCACCGGCTCTGGGCGCATGCGCTCCAGAGCTCCGGCTCGGTAATTGGACACATCGGTCCAGCCGCTCCGCAGCACGTGGGATCTTCCCAGGCCAGGGATTTAACTGGCGCCCCTTGCACTGCAAGGCGGTGTCCTGACCCACTGGACCACCAGGGGAAGTCCCCTTTCACTCAACTTTATAGGAAAAGTTCACCTTTCTTTATAAACAATGGCAGCAGCTGTGTAATTAACTATTTCTGTAGAAAACTGTATGCAGGTCTTGGGACAACTCCAGTTCCAAGCACTCAATTCTGGAAAAACAAACAAACAGAAGAGAACAATAAACATGCCTATGTATACACACTGAAGTGGACTGAACTGATTATCACACCCAGATGGTCTCTGTACATGCCTGTATGGACTCTCTTGAAACACTGAGATGGAGTCTCTCAAAATTTTTAAACCATCTTGTAAAAGAAATGAAAATCCATCTTAAATAAGCCTTAGACAACTTCAGAAAGGTCTCAGAGGATGTTTCCAGTGCACACTCTTATCCATGAAGGTTACAATCCTGAGAAAACAACAAAGGCAAATGATGAACATAAACCGACATCTTTAGGCTTGCATACCTACAATGGACCTAATTTAATTAAGCTTCACATGGCTATATATTTTTTACTTTTTTTTTTTTTTGCATGTTTTTTGGTTACCTAGAACCTTTTCTTGTTATAAAGTAGGTCATTGGAAAGTAACTTCTATGGTTTGCATTCACCATTTTGTAAAATTTCTATTTTTCAGGTATTTGGGATCTCATTTTATCAAAAAAGTAATTAAGATACTTGGTAAGGCTCTGCCTGTTGCTTAAAAGCTTCATTTTCACACTTTTAAGGACAGTGGAACAAGGAAATTGTACACTAAAATTAAAACTTGCAAAACTATTGGAACAACTTCAGTGCTGTGGCCAAAGGCTTGCCCTTGCTCTCATGGCCATTCATTCCCATCCAAAAGGAATTCATAAACTATCCTAACAGAAGCTTCTTACCAAAAGTCTGTACGTCTTGTGATTTTTCACCCCTACATTGACAGTTCTCTTTTATAGTAGGCTTATGTGGACAAATTTTTTAAAGGTTTGATACAAACTTATTACAACAGATCCAAGATTTGTCTTTTATCATGAATAAATTGCAGGAAGCTCTTCATGATCTTCAGTCCATTGATCCAATGTATTCACTAGTAATGATACCTGTTTAATATTATATTTGTAGCTCATTGGAAGGAACCTTATCAGGCACAGTCAATTATAAACAATTCAGTAAACTTTCAGATAACTGACCCTTGGATTTGTGTTTCACAGTTAAAAAGACATCACACATTTATTAGAAAGTCAAAAGTGTTACTCACGTAGTCGTGTCTGACTCTGCAACCTCATGGACTGGAGTGCCAGGCTCTTCTGTCCATGGAATTCTCTGGGCAAGAACACTGGAATGGGTAGCCATTCCCTTCTCCAGGGAATCTTCCCTGACCCAGGGATCAAACACGGGTCCCCTCCATTGCAGACAGATATTTTGAGTCACTAGGGAAGCTCACTTTCATTTTCAGGCCTGGCCTCCACCCAGATCCTTCAGATTGAGA
This sequence comes from Tragulus kanchil, assembly GCA_022376925.1. Taxonomy (NCBI): domain Eukaryota; kingdom Metazoa; phylum Chordata; class Mammalia; order Artiodactyla; family Tragulidae; genus Tragulus; species Tragulus kanchil. The sequence continues at coordinate 128,338,713 of JAIOJX010000028.1, forward strand.
CACTGGAATATAAGGAATCAAAACTGCTACAGTTTTTTCCCTTTGTCTTCCAAATTTTAATGGATTCATTTTTCTCTGTTTCTGTTGGTTTAGGATTTCTGATACCTAATACGAATTTCCAAAAGTTTCCTCCCAGTTTTGTTATTGTGAGCACCAGTGTTTAAACCTTGACATTTAAATTACAATTGGAGTCAATAAAATCATTTTTTAGAGAAAGAGTTTAATTAGATTGCTGGATTTCTACCATTTTCCTGAAACTAAATCTTTCTATTGCATTCACCAATTTTCTTGTTATAAAGTAGGTCATTGGAAAGTAACTTCTATGGTTTGCATTCACCATTTTGTAAAATTTCTATTTCAGGTATTTGGGATCTCATTTTATCAAAAAAGTAATTAAGATACTTGGTAAGGCTCTGCCTGTTGCTTAAAAGCTTCATTTTCACACTTTTAAGGACAGTGGAACAAGGAAATTGTACACTAAAATTAAAACTTGCAAAACTATTGGAACAACTTCAGTGCTGTGGCCAAAGGCTTGCCCTTGCTCTCATGGCCATTCATTCCCATCCAAAAGGAATTCATAAACTATCCTAACAGAAGCTTCTTACCAAAAGTCTGTACGTCTTGTGATTTTCACCCTACATTGACAGTTCTCTTTTAGAGTAGGCTTATGTGGACAAATTTTTTAAAGGTTTGATACAAACTTATTACAACAGATCCAAGATTTGTCTTTTATCATGAATAAATTGCAGGAAGCTCTTCATGATCTTCAGTCCATTGATCCAATGTATTCACTAGTAATGATACCTGTTTAATATTATATTTGTAGCTCATTGGAAGGAACCTTATCAGGCACAGTCAATTATAAACAATTCAGTAAACTTTCAGATAACTGACCCTTGGATTTGTGTTTCACAGTTAAAAAGACATCACACATTTATTAGAAAGTCAAAAGTGTTACTCACGTAGTCGTGTCTGACTCTGCAACCTCATGGACTGGAGTGCCAGGCTCTTCTGTCCATGGAATTCTCTGGGCAAGAACACTGGAATGGGTAGCCATTCCCTTCTCCAGGGAATCTTCCCTGACCCAGGGATCAAACACGGGTCCCCTCCATTGCAGACAGATATTTTGAGTCACTAGGGAAGCTCACTTTCATTTTCAGGCCTGGCCTCCACCCAGATCCTTCAGATTGAGACACTGGAATATAAGGAATCAAAACTGCTACAGTTTTTTCCCTTTGTCTTCCAAATTTTAATGGATTCATTTTTCTCTGTTTCTGTTGGTTTAGGATTTCTGATACCTAATACGAATTTCCAAAAGTTTCCTCCCAGTTTTGTTATTGTGAGCACCAGTGTTTAAACCTTGACATTTAAATTACAATTGGAGTCAATAAAATCATTTTTTAGAGAAAGAGTTTAATTAGATTGCTGGATTTCTACCATTTTCCCTGGAAACTAAATCTTTCTACCACAGAACTATGTAATTTTCTTTCATTATATATTAATAACAAGACTCTAGGATGATTGATATAAAGAAAAATTAAAAGAGAAACAGTCTAGAATGCCATTATCCACAAATATATCACATGTTAATTGTATCTAATAATTTCATACAGCTGGGAAGTCAGAGTCTTTGTAAAGAGTTCAAAAAAGAATTCCCTTCTCCTAATTTCTATACCAAATTGGAACATTCACTCTTTTGTAGTTTTATAAAACTATATTCCTACTCTCCCTACTGCTACTCTTACTGCTATCTCTCTTCATTGTTTTGACTGTTTCAAGTTTAGGGGACAATCTTTTTTTAAATTTAGCTTTACTGGAGTATGGTTGACTTATAATGCTGAGTTAATTTCTGCTGTCAGCTAAGTGAATCTTATATATATACATATATCTATTCTTTTTAAGATTCTTTTCCTATATAGGTCATTACAGTGTATTCAGTAGAGTTCCCTATGCTATACAGAAGGTCCTTGGTAGTTATCCATTTTAAATATAGTAACATGTACATGTTAACGCCAGACTCCTTAATTATCCCTTCTTCTCTCCCTTCCCCATTGGTAACCATAAGTTTCTTTAAGTCTGTGAGTCCTTTCCTGTTTTGTAAATACATTCAGTTGCATCATTTTTATTAGATTTGGCATATAAGCAATATTGTATGATTTCTGTCTTTCTCTCTGACTTAATTCACTCAATATGACAAGCTGATGCCACTGAAATAGCACTATAATCATGCTACAGACTCAGTCCCATCAAAATCCCTGCATTTCATAGGGAATTTCACGTTCTTCTGACAAAGTGTTATGCTTACAATCTCCTCAAATATATGCAATGAATTTTTTAAAATAACATTTATTTGGGAACTTCCATTCCTAGAAATCATTCACAAATATAAACAAAACTATCTGGTTAATAGATTTTGGTGCCTAAATTTATGAACCCTGGATCACATTAAATATTCCTGAATCTCCAGGACAGAAGATTGCTGGATAATCCTTCTAATTGAACAGGTACTGGTATCTATTTCTATTCCAAGCAGTTTTCTGGTTTCTGATAATCTGACCAAATTCTTTTTGTTTATGTGAAAACTTTACACTTGTTTTTTTCTGGTACTAAGATCTTAATAAGTATGACCTCATGTAATATTGGATACGACCATAAATTTTCAGACTACTCACTGGAATTAGAAGAAAAACTTTTACTTTTTCTTAGCCTGAAGAAAGACATGACCAACTACATCTACCTGTGAATCTTGAGTTGCTATTTTCTCTCCTAGTTCAAAAACAATTTATTATGCCATGATCGATTTAACCGTTAGTAACCTACAAAGCTTAAATAAGAACTGCAAGAATTTGTGTAAATTCACCAAGCTGCAGTGCAATGTAGAAAAGCTTTATATATACTCAGTACACAGGAAAGTGCACGTGCTGACTAAGAGAAAGTAGAATACTTAGGTATACTATCCACCAAGAGATGTACTGTATAATTTTTAATTGAACAAGAAAGGAAAGATAACATACAAATCAGATGGGAATACAAGTGTTAAGTTAACTTATTGATATCAATTGTCTCTTCTCTACAGACTCAGACTAGGAATGGGATCTGTTCTCTTGAACACAACCATTGTCTAAGGTGTACTGATAATTCCAATATTAACATTTGCTTTCTGTGGAACTGTTTTCCTTGTTCTATCCAGAGTCTTGAAAGTTTGTGTACAGGACTCATTGGCCAGATAGTTTAAATTTAACTTCAAAGACAAAAGTCATAAGGAGTCCTAATAACAACCATCACCAAGGAATCTTGGACCACAATGAATGGTATCAATCTAGAATTCTGAACAAATATACATGTGATCAAATCATGAGATTCAATTTCCCTCTTGAACTGAGGCAGGGTTGTGAAGGCCTAAAATTTAGGCTTTGAAGGCTTAAAATTTGTCCACTTTGAGTCTTGTGTGACATTAGGACCTACTCTGACATGCAATAATGTAATATAAACTTTTAGGAAACTTAATGTCCTAATTTATTTTTTTCTAAAAATTCCTGAATCTCCAGGACAGAAGATTGCTGGATAATCCTTCTAATTGAACAGGTACTGGTATCTATTTCTATTCCAAGCAGTTTTCTGGTTTCTGATAATCTGACCAAATTCTTTTTGTTTATGTGAAAACTTTACACTTGTTTTTTTCTGGTACTAAGATCTTAATAAGTATGACCTCATGTAATATTGGATACGACCATAAATTTTCAGACTACTCACTGGAATTAGAAGAAAAACTTTTACTTTTTCTTAGCCTGAAGAAAGACATGACCAACTACATCTACCTGTGAATCTTGAGTTGCTATTTTCTCTCCTAGTTCAAAAACAATTTATTATGCCATGATCGATTTAACCGTTAGTAACCTACAAAGCTTAAATAAGAACTGCAAGAATTTGTGTAAATTCACCAAGCTGCAGTGCAATGTAGAAAAGCTTTATATATACTCAGTACACAGGAAAGTGCACGTGCTGACTAAGAGAAAGTAGAATACTTAGGTATACTATCCACCAAGAGATGTACTGTATAATTTTTAATTGAACAAGAAAGGAAAGATAACATACAAATCAGATGGGAATACAAGTGTTAAGTTAACTTATTGATATCAATTGTCTCTTCTCTACAGACTCAGACTAGGAATGGGATCTGTTCTCTTGAACACAACCATTGTCTAAGGTGTACTGATAATTCCAATATTAACATTTGCTTTCTGTGGAACTGTTTTCCTTGTTCTATCCAGAGTCTTGAAAGTTTGTGTACAGGACTCATTGGCCAGATAGTTTAAATTTAACTTCAAAGACAAAAGTCATAAGGAGTCCTAATAACAACCATCACCAAGGAATCTTGGACCACAATGAATGGTATCAATCTAGAATTCTGAACAAATATACATGTGATCAAATCATGAGATTCAATTTCCCTCTTGAACTGAGGCAGGGTTGTGAAGGCCTAAAATTTAGGCTTTGAAGGCTTAAAATTTGTCCACTTTGAGTCTTGTGTGACATTAGGACCTACTCTGACATGCAATAATGTAATATAAACTTTTAGGAATCTAATATTTACTCTTAATATTGCTCCATTAATTTTCTGGCATTTAGATTTTTGGACTTTTCTAAAAATTCATACACCATATGATTTTTGTCTCTACCATTAAGCTCTATTTGTTTATGTCAGAAATGAAGAGGATACTCTTTAATACTAAAACATTTACAGTCCAAGTAATATGTTTATTTTTATCAACTCTGCCTAACATTTTGATCTTGAAATGAGACTTTATTTCTGATATCTGGGATTAAACTTTTTTTTCCTGTTGTCACTTTGATTTGATTGTGACATCTGATTTTGATTAAATTTGACTGGCAAATAATAATGATTTAGTTATTTAATTATTATTTTATTTCATTATGTGTCATGTATTTGTGTCATGTATTTTCATGTGTATTGGAGTCTGCCTCCTTTAAGAACTATTACTACTTGAATCTGGACTTCAATATTTTGTCATGGCTAGCAATAATGTTTCTTCTTGTCATTTTTTTTTTTTTAAAGATTTATTTATTTATTTATTTATTTTGGTGGGAGGTGGGGTGGGGAGGGAGGGGAGCAGGCGGGCCACCTCTATTGGGCTTTCATTTGTCCATTTTCATCCATCTTTGCTCTTTGGCCTGTGTGGGCCACCTCTCTTGTCGCAGAGCACCGGCTCTGGGCACATGCGCTCCAGTGCTCCGGCTCGGTAATTGGACACATCAGTCCAGTCGCTCCACTGCACGTGGGATCTTCCCAGGCCAGGGATCAAACCGGTGCCCCTTGCATTGCAAGGCGGTGTCCTTACCCACTGGACCACCAGGGAAGCCCTCTTCTTGTCATTTTTATTTCTCTGATTGAATCTTTCAAGATTTTTTGCCTTCGATTCTGATTGCCTTTGATTTGCTTTTGGTTTTCTTTTCTTATTTTTACTTTTACTCTTTGTTTTCTCCAATGCTTTAAAAAATGTTTTCTTATTTTTCATCCTTTCAAAAATCTCCTTTGCATATTAGCCTCTGTGTTCTTGAACATAAATATTTGTCATAGCACAAGAAAAATAAACTTTGGGAAGAGAAACACATTTTTAACATTCTATTTGTGATAATACGTGGTGGATAATATCCTCAGACTACATGAAAATGAAGTCAAAAATCTTATCAATATTAACGATTTGCTGATTTTTCTTTCAAAAGGGAATGCAACAATTAATATTATAACATACACTTTCAATTAAGGCAGATCAAATTCATGATGCTAAAATCTTAATTTAAACAACATAAGATATCTTAATTGTTTGCACTAAGAAAGAATAACTTAGTCCAATTCTGATTTGATTATATGACATTTGCTCTATTTAGAAAAATCTTTAGACTAGCCCTAATTAGTCTCTGCCATGATCAAGGGTCTAATATGATCACATCATGAATGGACACTATAAATTTTATCATACATGTTAGAAACTAGGAATGGTTACAGGAAAAAAAAAATGATTAGAACATCCCCTTCTCTTTCCAAAGCTATAGCCCAGAAACTTCCTGTGGATATCCACCAATGTCCTAAAAGCAAGTCTCTGTCATTTGTCTTCAATGGGCTGCAAATAATGTCAACTTTGGTCTGAGAATGTCAGATATATTTAAGTTGTTTGAGCTTTTATTTCATAGGGACTTAAAAGTGTAACTGAATTTAATTCATAGGACCTCAGGATATCTTTGAAATATTTGAGAATTTAATGTATGAGGAATTAAAAGAAATGTAAAATTCTGACCGTTTTCTTCAACTCCTGAAATATGTATTTCTATGTGATCAAAAAAAATTAGCCAATTTCAAGCTAAAAAATCTTGCCATGATTTTTATTAGATGTAAACTGATGTAAATAATTATGATTTTTAAAAATATAAATTATAGAAACACCAAATAATCATTTTGGAAGTGATCTAAAGAGCAAGTTGATTCCTCTTTATTTTGTAACTGGAAAGTTAAGAAAACAAAGCACAAAACTGAGGTCAAATAAAGCTCTTTGTATTCTTGGCTAAGTTCGAGAGGCAAAACTATAGCAGTCCAATGCTACATCTTGGGAAAGTTGAAGTTTAAAGCTTTTTAAAATATATCCATTTGATTGCATAGAACTATATGTGTGTGAAAGTATTATTTGCTTAGTAGTGTTTGATTTTTTTGCAACCCCATGAACTGTAGACTACCAGACTCCTCTGTCCATGGAATTTTTCAGGTAAGAATACTGGGAGCAGGTAGCCATTCCCTTCTCCAGGGATCTTTCTGATCCAAGGAGTAAAGCCCAGTCTCTTGCACTGCAGGTGGATTCTTTATTGTCTGAGCCACCATAGAAGCCCACATACAATTATGTGAAGGTTATTTCACAGTTTCTTTAAAATAATGATTTTTAAAATTGAAGGCGCCTGGAGAGTCCAATGGAAATTCTTTATTTGTCTGCACCAATTTAAGGAAATCCACAAAAATTGTCTTGATTTGATTATATGACATTTGCTCTATTTAGAAAAATCTTTAGAATAGCCCTAATTAGTCTCTGCCATGATCAAGGGTCTAATATGATCACATCATGAATGGACACTATAAATTTTATCATACATGTTAGAAACTAGGAATGGTTACAGGAAAAAAAAAATGATTAGAACATCCCCTTCTCTTTCCAAAGCTATAGCCCAGAAACTTCCTGTGGATATCCACCAATGTCCTAAAAGCAAGTCTCTGTCATTTGTCTTCAATGGGCTGCAAATAATGTCAACTTTGGTCTGAGAATGTCAGATATATTTAAGTTGTTTGAGCTTTTATTTCATAGGGACTTAAAAGTGTAACTGAATTTAATTCATAGGACCTCAGGATATCTTTGAAATATTTGAGAATTTAATGTATGAGGAATTAAAAGAAATGTAAAATTCTGACCGTTTTCTTCAACTCCTGAAATATGTATTTCTATGTGATCAAAAAAAATTAGCCAATTTCAAGCTAAAAAATCTTGCCATGATTTTTATTAGATGTAAACTGATGTAAATAATTATGATTTTTAAAAATATAAATTATAGAAACACCAAATAATCATTTTGGAAGTGATCTAAAGAGCAAGTTGATTCCTCTTTATTTTGTAACTGGAAAGTTAAGAAAACAAAGCACAAAACTGAGGTCAAATAAAGCTCTTTGTATTCTTGGCTAAGTTCGAGAGGCAAAACTATAGCAGTCCAATGCTACATCTTGGGAAAGTTGAAGTTTAAAGCTTTTTAAAATATATCCATTTGATTGCATAGAACTATATGTGTGTGAAAGTATTATTTGCTTAGTAGTGTTTGATTTTTTTGCAACCCCATGAACTGTAGACTACCAGACTCCTCTGTCCATGGAATTTTTCAGGTAAGAATACTGGGAGCAGGTAGCCATTCCCTTCTCCAGGGATCTTTCTGATCCAAGGAGTAAAGCCCAGTCTCTTGCACTGCAGGTGGATTCTTTATTGTCTGAGCCACCATAGAAGCCCACATACAATTATGTGAAGGTTATTTCACAGTTTCTTTAAAATAATGATTTTTAAAATTGAAGGCGCCTGGAGAGTCCAATGCCTCAAGACAATCCTGCAAAGTGAATCATTATTTGTACCATACCAAGTCATGCACAATCTCTTAATTTGTTCCTTATAAACATATTAAAAATTACTTTCCCAAAGTGTTATTATAAGAAATCAATCCCTGGAAATCAAAAGAAACAAATGTATCAAATGTGTTGGTCTTAAAAAATCCCTAAACATCCTCCAACTCTGAAACTAAAGAACAATAACATCAATTATTGTAAAATTTAACTGACAAGACCTGCAACTACTATTATTTCAAGTTAAAAAAAAAACACCCAGAAAAATATGCAAAAATAATAAAATTAATCTACCATCCAGGATTCATGATTGTGAGTTCTTGGGTCACTATACTTAAGATTTTTAAAAAGAAAGAAAAGAGAAGATACTGTTTATCACCCTTTTCTTTCTTTTTGTCTTCCCCAAAGACATTCATTTTTAGACAAAATGAAAAAAGGAAAGTAAAGAAAAAAATTGATTAACTCAGCAAAGTTAAATATTTTTAAATATTGGTAATAATTGCCATTAAAAGGCTCTCTTTATAAAGGGAGAGAAGTACAAAATGATACGGAGGAGAATATGAAGGACTAAAGTCTGAATTTCCGGACTTTGTTTTCATCCAATTTAAAACAACCCCTTGTGATTATCTCATTAACCAGCACACCAAATGCTTCCCAACAAATTGGTGCTCAATTATTTCACAAGTACACCAAGTACCCATTTTAAAATCGGTGACTTATAAGAGATGGTGACTGTTATAAGAGATACAGGGAAAACAAAACGAAATGAATAATAGGAGAGAGCAAAGAACTTAAGTACACGTTTTGATATACAGAAAGAAGACTCAGACTTCATTCTCACAGGATTATTTTCTTTACAGTGACAAAATCTTAGCTAAACGTTGTATAACAGATATGGAAATCTAGCTGCTAAGTGCTCTAAAGATCCTTTCTGCTCCATATCCATAATAACTAGGTGCTTAAAAGTTAATGTCCAATGCAAAGACTGATGAATCTGTCAGATGGAGGTGTTTAGCTCATTTAGGAGGTGGCCAATAGGAGCACAGTGCCTAAATAATTTACAAAATAATTGCTTTAGAACTGTGAACTAAAATACTTTAATGGGAAGAATTATATTTATAAAGGGGAGATTGTTTAACTTGATATATATGGGCATGAATTTCATAGTGCTGTATGTAAGTGACAAGTTAATGCCCTCCTAAGCCCTTGTGACCTTTCCCCAAGAAAGTGGTTGTACAGTAGCTGAAGACTCATGGAGACTAGAAATGAAAACAACTTGAACCAGAAAAATTCCCCTTTGACTTAGTGAGACAGAGTACTCAAGGAAGATTGGCATGAAATATTTGGATTGATACTGATAATATTTTCTCAGAGGTAGGACATACAATTCTATATTTTCAGTTAAATAATCTCATGGAAATGAAAGACAGGGCATAGTATTCAGCTAGCTAGTAAACATGGGTCAGTTTTAATTCAACATTGGTTTAATAGGAGTTTCCTTTATGGCCATTCTTATTAAAAGTATTATTCTAAAAGCATCTCTAGGAAAATCTCAGAAAATGTATGAAAATCTTTTTGAATATGAACAATATATTTTGTTCACTGTATGTTATTTGTTCTATGACCCCTGCAAAATACTGAGTTAAGCCAGAGTTTTGCTGCCATTTAATGCTTCCAAAATCCACTATGACAGTCAGTGCTCACAATAGTTTTTTTTCCTGTGGAAAGCAATTTCAGAATTCTGATTGGATATTTATCTGCTTAATTCCTAACTTCATATATAGTATTATACTTAAAGGCAGAGATTATATGGTCTTTTCCTCTGTAGCACATCAAATGTGAATATTCAAGAAAAACTGTTCAAATAACGTCTATTTATTTTTTATATTTTATATTTTTTCACAGCTTTCTGTATGTCTTGAATCAATATATTAAGTACAAGAAAATGCATAGAATATAGAATGTGCAATAATTTGTGATAAAACACCAAATGTCAATTTTTATGGATCGATTCCTAACCATTACAAAATCTATGCCATATGCAATTCTTTGAGCTATGCAATCATCTACACTCACACTTTTTAACACAAGTTCAGTGCCCTCAGAAAGATTCCTGTGCAATTTGGTCATTTTATCCTATTTTCATTTGCACTATTTATTTTACTACTTAATTGTTTTTTGGCCTCTTCACCCTTATTTTACATTTATGAGTTCCTTTCCTTCACAATAAGTTTTAAATATTCCAGTACCATGAATAGTCTTTTGTACTTAATAGCTCTAAACCACACTGCCTTATTTAACAACTTTTCCATTACCCTTTAGGCATATCCTCATTGTTTCATAATCTAAATGGTACTTTTGTTTCCATTACTTTCTTCCTTTTTCTCTAAGCACCCTATCCTGAACAGACATTCTCCAATTTGATCCTGTTTTATTTTCCCTCCTGGAGATTAAATAGGATTTTATATTAAATAAGATAAAGTGAAAGTGAAGTTGCTCTGTCCTGTCCGACTCTTTGTGACCCATGGACAAGCCATGCAATTCTCCAGGCAAGAATACTAGAGTGGAGAGTCTTTCCCTTCTCCAAGGGATTTTCCAAACCCAGAGATTGCATCCAGGTGTCCTACACTGTAGGCATATTTGTTACCGCATCTCTAGGAAAATCTCAGAAAATGTATGAAAATCTTTTTGAATATGAACAATATATTTTGTTCACTGTATGTTATTTGTTCTATGACCCCTGCAAAATACTGAGTTAAGCCAGAGTTTTGCTGCCATTTAATGCTTCCAAAATCCACTATGACAGTCAGTGCTCACAATAGTTTTTTTTCCTGTGGAAAGCAATTTCAGAATTCTGATTGGATATTTATCTGCTTAATTCCTAACTTCATATATAGTATTATACTTAAAGGCAGAGATTATATGGTCTTTTCCTCTGTAGCACATCAAATGTGAATATTCAAGAAAAACTGTTCAAATAACGTCTATTTATTTTTTATATTTTATATTTTTTCACAGCTTTCTGTATGTCTTGAATCAATATATTAAGTACAAGAAAATGCATAGAATATAGAATGTGCAATAATTTGTGATAAAACACCAAATGTCAATTTTTATGGATCGATTCCTAACCATTACAAAATCTATGCCATATGCAATTCTTTGAGCTATGCAATCATCTACACTCACACTTTTTAACACAAGTTCAGTGCCCTCAGAAAGATTCCTGTGCAATTTGGTCATTTTATCCTATTTTCATTTGCACTATTTATTTTACTACTTAATTGTTTTTTGGCCTCTTCACCCTTATTTTACATTTATGAGTTCCTTTCCTTCACAATAAGTTTTAAATATTCCAGTACCATGAATAGTCTTTTGTACTTAATAGCTCTAAACCACACTGCCTTATTTAACAACTTTTCCATTACCCTTTAGGCATATCCTCATTGTTTCATAATCTAAATGGTACTTTTGTTTCCATTACTTTCTTCCTTTTTCTCTAAGCACCCTATCCTGAACAGACATTCTCCAATTTGATCCTGTTTTATTTTCCCTCCTGGAGATTAAATAGGATTTTATATTAAATAAGATAAAGTGAAAGTGAAGTTGCTCTGTCCTGTCCGACTCTTTGTGACCCATGGACAAGCTATGCAATTCTCCAGGCAAGAATACTAGAGTGGAGAGTCTTTCCCTTCTCCAAGGGATTTTCCAAACCCAGAGATTGCATCCAGGTGTCCTACACTGTAGGCATATTTGTTACCATCTGAGCCACCAGAGAACCTTAAGAATCCTGAAATGGGTAGCCTATCCCTTCTCCAGAAGATCTTCCTAATCCAGGAATTGAACCGGAGTCTCCTGTATTGCAGATGGATACTTTACCAGCAAAGTTACAAGGGAATCCGAAATAATATAGAAAGATTAAAAAGATATAGGAAAGATAAACATTAATACTTACAGAAAACCATGCAAGGATAATTACTGAGTTTGAGAAAATATTTTTCTTTAAATATTGACCACTTGCTTTGTTTGTATTATAAAGCATCTTCAAGTACTTAATAGGTATTTGTGTGTCAAGTCATCTATTATGCACTGTTGGGGAAATATAATTCAAAACAAAATTTACTCCCAACCTAGAAATAATGTCCCATGAAGCTAGAAGGGAAAGAAAACACTTTTTATTACTGAATAAGCATTGAGGCAACACTATGTACAACACAGACAATCTGCTAAAATACTGTTAAAATGAGAAGAATTCTCAATCTTTTATATAACCAGGTAGATACAAAGCATAGGATACATGTTCTCGAGATACTCACTAGTCCTCACATAAGGAGAATTGACAATGCCACTTGTCACATAGAAGTGATCCTAAATTCCTCTGGAAATGAGATGATCTTTCATGTTTGGAAATTTCTTTTATCACAAAAAGAAAAAGAAAGAAAGAAACATATCATCATGGCAGGTCGGAATTTTGGAGCAAAGGGTTCATGGAGTTAGTCTCCTTCATGCCTGTAGGCACTGAGAGAGAGGAGAGGATTGCTCCACAGAGATGGATTCCAGCTCCTTGAGAAAAGACATGTCTGGTTTGTAACACTGACAAGAGGCTTATTTAGGTTTCAAAAAGACTCCATTCATCTTCAAGGGACAGTGAAAGAATCTATAAATTTTTGTTTTATTTTTAAGGCAATTCTCTGAAAGAAAGGGGGCAGGGAAAGGAGTCTCTTTTCCTTTCAGTACCAGGAACATGTTTTCTGATTTATGTTTACCTTTATAGCACCCTAAGCAGTAAAGGTGTATGGTTCTTACTAGGGGACATATGTTGGTTAATTTATGAAGATGTCTTTAACAAGATGTTCACACACACACACACACACACACACACATAATTATATTTGGTACTAGGAGGTGTCAATCTCCATTTCTGATGTTTTGGACCTTTTTAGGTGTCTTCATTTTAAGGAAAATCATTTATATAATTCACTTAGTGACATTTTATTGATATAAATGCACTTTAAAATGTATTGTTCTTAATTTTTGTAATTTCCATTCAAGAAATAATTGGAGAGCTTCTTTGTATAAAAGGTCATTCTAGATGACGTGGTCATGATTACAATTTTTGCTGCTGTTTATCTAAAGTATTATTCATTCTTCTAAAGCTTAAAATAGATTTTTTAAAGCTCATACATGCACAAAAGCCCTGTTTTAAAGTTAAGACTCTAAACAAATGATTCTTTGAAGAGTCTTTGAAAAAAAAAAGCCATTGAGGCAACAAACTAAATGTACAACACAGACAATCTGCTAAAATACTGTTAAAATGAGAAGAATTCTCAATCTTTTATATAACCAGGTAGATACAAAGCATAGGATACATGTTCTCGAGATACTCACTAGTCCTCACATAAGGAGAATTGACAATGCCACTTGTCACATAGAAGTGATCCTAAATTCCTCTGGAAATGAGATGATCTTTCATGTTTGGAAATTTCTTTTATCACAAAAAGAAAAAGAAAGAAAGAAACATATCATCATGGCAGGTAGGAATTTTGGAGCAAAGGGTTCATGGAGTTAGTCTCCTTCATGCCTGTAGGCACTGAGAGAGAGGAGAGGATTGCTCCACAGAGATGGATTCCAGCTCCTTGAGAAAAGACATGTCTGGTTTGTAACACTGACAAGAGGCTTATTTAGGTTTCAAAAAGACTCCATTCATCTTCAAGGGACAGTGAAAGAATCTATAAATTTTTGTTTTATTTTTAAGGCAATTCTCTGAAAAAAAGGGGGGCAGGGAAAGGAGTCTCTTTTCCTTTCAGTACCAGGAACATGTTTTCTGATTTATGTTTACCTTTATAGCACCCTAAGCAGTAAAGGTGTATGGTTCTTACTAGGGGACATATGTTGGTTAATTTATGAAGATGTCTTTAACAAGATGTTCACACACACACACACACACACACACACACATAATTATATTTGGTACTAGGAGGTGTCAATCTCCATTTCTGATGTTTTGGACCTTTTTAGGTGTCTTCATTTTAAGGAAAATCATTTATATAATTCACTTAGTGACATTTTATTGATATAAATGCACTTTAAAATGTATTGTTCTTAATTTTTGTAATTTCCATTCAAGAAATAATTGGAGAGCTTCTTTGTATAAAAGGTCATTCTAGATGACGTGGTCATGATTACAATTTTTGCTGCTGTTTATCTAAAGTATTATTCATTCTTCTAAAGCTTAAAATAGATTTTTTAAAGCTCATACATGCACAAAAGCCCTGTTTTAAAGTTAAGACTCTAAACAAATGATTCTTTGAAGAGTCTTTGAATAATTATAACATCATCTTATTAATGAATTTATTGTACAAGAATTAATTTGTTCTCTCTGAGAAGAGTTTAATATTTGTCCTTTTCAGTTTTTCCTTTCCTTTTAGTGAAAGCATGCTTTTCAGTGACAAGTAGCAGTCAATGCCATTGCTACTTCTAGATAAATTTAGAACATCTGATGTAAAGTCATTCACTACAAAGGACATTCTGATTCTGACAATGATTGTATTGTAAGCCCTTAATTTCCTTTCTCAAATCTTTCAGGATATAGACAATCCACATGACATAGGCATATTTATTAGGATGCACTTTTATTGTAGCTTGGGATGTTTTATTGATAAATAGATTGAGTTTTATAATTTAGATTCTCCATTTGATAATTACATGCAAGTATCCTAATTATGGGTTTTCCAGGTCTCTCAGTGGGTAAAGAATACCCCTGCACTGTAGGAGATGAAAGTTCAATCCCTGGGCTGAAAATCTGTGGGAAGAGGGCATGGCAATCCACTCCAGAACTCTTGTCTGGAAAATCTGATGGAGAGAGGAGCCTGGCAGGCTAGAGTCTATGGGGTACAGTCTATGAGGTCACAAAGAGTTGGAAACCACTTAGCATGCATGATTGTGCATATACAAGTCCTAATTATAAGTTTGATTCTGCTATTTAATTCCCTACTTTAATTTTCTCATATCACCTCTTTTTAGTAATTTTAAGAATGTTTGCATGTTTGAAACCTATCTGTTTTGTACTCTATTGAGGTTTAGGCTTTCATCATTACTTAATTTTCAAATTTCATTGGATTCCAATTCTTTATGTAATCATGATATATTTGTAGTTTTTCACTTAATATTAATTGTATTCATTTATTTAATGATGTGGGAAATTATTACATAAAGTTATTTATCTTACTAAAAAGGGTCTTGTTAGATGAAATTGGCATTATTGTGACAACAGTGAAATTGGTTGCAACAATCATCCTTTTGATTACAAATCAGAGAATAGTATCCACAACCTTTAAACATGCATTAGAAACCCTAATATTTAAACACAGGAGATTCTAGAATTCTTAAGTGATTTATAAAAGGATTCAGTTAGTTATGCAAATATTAGGCCAAAACATAATTAAAAATAGCAAGTCTTAAATTATTTTAGACTTTTCCAACTAAAATAGTGATAATTTGAAAATCTAGTAAGTTTTATATTCTTCTGAAAGAAAGTAGCAACATACTACAAAACAAAATAAATCATTAATATATCTAAAATCAACCTCTCTGAAGCAATTATTTCCAAGAAGATTACAGATATTTTTAAAAGTAAAGTTCAATCAATCAATTGCCAGAAGGCATTAACTATTATTAACATGGGATTCTATGAAGTGTTTTTCTCTCCTACATTCAGAGACAAGTTAGGCAGAAAAGGGAAGATGCTGAATAATAAGATTAAAAATTTATAGTGAAACACTCCCATACTATGCAAGATCCTTAACCTGATCCCTCGTGGCAAAAAAGTCATACATTTTATCAGCCATCAAAATGTCTCCTCTGAGATTTATTACCATAGCAGTTTTTTTTTTAATGTGTTTCCTCTGTCACCTGATATTTGAAGTTCCTGCTTTAGTTCACTTCAGACTTACAAGTTTAAACTTTCACTATGTTTAAGATAATTGATTCTACAGGATAAAAATAAATAATTTATATGAACACCTATGTTATTTCCCTATGTGATTTTGTCAATATCAGGGAAGTTTTCAAAATTTATACAGACGCAATAGTACACGCAATGATTTCCAATATTGACTTGCATTGGAATCATCTGAAAGGTTTACTAAAACAGAATCCTGAGCCCCAGTTGGAATCTCAGAGTCAGTTGGCTTGGGAGAGGCAGGGCAAGCACTGCATTTCAGCAGTTTTCAGTTTTTATACTATCTATGCTGCTGGTCTAGAAGTTATTCTTTGAAAGTCACTATAGTAGAAAACTAGGTGGCTTATCTTAAAGTATCATTTGCATAGTAACCTCACTGCTATTAATTAGGTGTTGAAAGTTTTTATAAAGACAATTTCATTCATATTTACATGAGAACATGTCAAATATCTATGCTATTTTTTTTTTTAATTTGAGTGAGTTTGGGCAAATTATAGAAATAATGTGGGAAATGAAACCTACTTTGGAGCTTCTCTGGGATCTACACTGTATTTTCAGGGTGGTACCTTTGTGGTGTGTGCTATCTGACCCTATGCAATCTTGTGGACTGCAGCCTGCCAGACTCCTCTGTCCATGGATTGTCCAGGCAGGAATACTGGAGAGGGTTACTGTGCCATCCTCCAGGGAATATTCCAGCCTCATGGATCAAACCTGTGTCTCTTATGTCTACCTGCATTGACAGATGGGTTCTTTACCACTAGCGCCACCTGCGGAACCCTTTATGGCATTAAAGTTTACGAAAAACAAAAAACTTGTTTGATGAAGTTGATTAGGATAATATTAAAGGAAGGGAAGACTAAAGAGTTTAGTAAACAAAACAGTTCCCACTATTATAGAACTCTTAAATCCTGAAAGGTAAGTGTTAATACATTCCTTACCTTTGTCTCTTTTATGATTTATTTTTCCTATTCTTTCTGGGAAAAAAAATAGACTCTGCATTTGATAGGACCTATAGGATACGTTAAGTAAAACTTAGTGAAAAATCTAAAAAAGGTTGTTTTGCTGTTGTTATTCCAAAGAATTGTTTTTAATAGAAAATTACAATTTAATATTTAATCTGCAGGGCACAGAAAGGTTACATAATGAGAAAAAACTCAAATAACTCAAAGGAATAACTTATCTTAATGAAACAAGCTTTTTCTTATTGTTAAAGTAGTATTGCTATGGTTATACAAAGATGTCCTGGGCTTATAAAGTGGTGGTTTAGTCACTAAATCACTAAGTCATATTCAACTCTAATGACTCCATGCACTGTAGCCCGCCAGGTTTCTTTGTCCATGGGATTTCCCAGGCAAGAATACTGGAGTGGTTTGCCATTTCCTTCTCCAGAGGATCTTCTTGACTCAGAGATCAAACCCAGGTCTCCTGATTGGAGGAGGTCTCATCTATTGCTGGTGGGTTCTTCATAACTGAGCCAACAGTGATATTTTGTTGTAAAATATTTAATATTTTATGTAACTAAATATAATAATCTATTCCTTATGATTTCTGCTTTAGGTCTTGCCTAGACACCATTCTTTATCCTGAATTTCCCAAGATACATATTTCAATACCAATACATGTATCATGTTACATGTTTATCCCAATTGAAATTAATTTTATGCCTTATGTGAGGTAGGGCTTCATTTTTCTCTTCTAAAGCTTAATTGCTTCAATGCAATTTATTGAATTTAATTATTTCCTCTCTAATTTTTTGCCAAGATCCCATATATCATATATTTATTTGAAAACAAAGGCAGTATTTACCAAAGTGGGAAATAATCATTCTCAATGATATATTGTGAAGACATCCCACAACCTTCAAATTGCTCTTTTTTTTTTTTTAGAAAAGTCTCAGGCAATGATGCTATGAATTTTAATAATTTTGTCAGAAATTTAGTATCAATTTATCAAGATCCCTCCCTCCAAAAAGCATTGGGTAATTATATGATCATTATATTTTAATGGGGAAATTTAACATTTAAAATATTAAGCCCTAATATACACAAATATGAATATGTCTTCATTTACTCAAATCTTTTGTAATGATTTTCAATGATATATTGTAATTTTCTCCATAGAACTCTTACTTAATTTAACAGTTTTTAATCACTACTTATTACAACACTTACCCCATTAATTTTTGTATTTACTAAAATAAAAGAACACACACACATAGGGGCTTCCCTGGTGGTTCAGTGGGTAAAGAGTTCTCCTTTCAGTGCAAGGGAATAACTTATCTTAATGAAACAAGCTTTTTCTTATTGTTAAAGTAGTATTGCTATGGTTATACAAAGATGTCCTGGGCTTATAAAGTGGTGGTTTAGTCACTAAATCACTAAGTCATATTCAACTCTAATGACTCCATGCACTGTAGCCCGCCAGGTTTCTTTGTCCATGGGATTTCCCAGGCAAGAATACTGGAGTGGTTTGCCATTTCCTTCTCCAGAGGATCTTCTTGACTCAGAGATCAAACCCAGGTCTCCTGATTGGAGGAGGTCTCATCTATTGCTGGTGGGTTCTTCATAACTGAGCCAACAGTGATATTTTGTTGTAAAATATTTAATATTTTATGTAACTAAATATAATAATCTATTCCTTATGATTTCTGCTTTAGGTCTTGCCTAGACACCATTCTTTATCCTGAATTTCCCAAGATACATATTTCAATACCAATACATGTATCATGTTACATGTTTATCCCAATTGAAATTAATTTTATGCCTTATGTGAGGTAGGGCTTCATTTTTCTCTTCTAAAGCTTAATTGCTTCAATGCAATTTATTGAATTTAATTATTTCCTCTCTAATTTTTTGCCAAGATCCCATATATCATATATTTATTTGAAAACAAAGGCAGTATTTACCAAAGTGGGAAATAATCATTCTCAATGATATATTGTGAAGACATCCCACAACCTTCAAATTGCTCTTTTTTTTTTTTTAGAAAAGTCTCAGGCAATGATGCTATGAATTTTAATAATTTTGTCAGAAATTTAGTATCAATTTATCAAGATCCCTCCCTCCAAAAAGCATTGGGTAATTATATGATCATTATATTTTAATGGGGAAATTTAACATTTAAAATATTAAGCCCTAATATACACAAATATGAATATGTCTTCATTTACTCAAATCTTTTGTAATGATTTTCAATGATATATTGTAATTTTCTCCATAGAACTCTTACTTAATTTAACAGTTTTTAATCACTACTTATTACAACACTTACCCCATTAATTTTTGTATTTACTAAAAATAAAAGAACACACACACATAGGGGCTTCCTTGGTGGTTCAGTGGGTAAAGAGTTCTCCTTTCAGTGCAAGGGGCACTGGTTTGATCCCTGGCCTGGGAAGATCCCACGTGCGGCGGAACGGCTGAACTGGTGTGTTCTATTAGGAGCTAGCGCTCTGGAGCACTTGCACCCAGAGCGGGTGCTCTGCAACGAGAAAGGGCACTGCAATGGGAGGTTCACACAGGCCAAAGAATAAAGATGAATGAATAAATAAATAAATAATAAATGTTTTAAAAAGCACAGATAAATATGCAGACATTTAAATTAACTATTTAGTTTTTTTATGAAATACATAGTATTATATAGAGCTAATGTAAAAACATATACTTTAGATTCATATTGAATTAAAAGAGAAATTTCTCCTGGGGGTAGAAAAAAAAATGAGATAAAGGAGAACATTCTTTAAAAACAGAGATTGAATAATCTGAAGTAAATATAAATTATTGTTAAACTTTTGAAATCATGCTTGTTCTTATTAATTGTATCCTTGTAATTATCTTTATTTAAGTTTCCAAGCAATTAATAAATATAACAATACAAGTCTTTAAAAGAGAAACATAATACAAATCAACAGCTAGCTATGGGATATACAACTGTTTACTAGCAATTGTTTCTTTATCCAAGAGATATTCCCCAGTAACCAGAGGAGGGACCTTGTAGGGTCAACAGCACAGCTCTTCAACATTCTACTTAAAATCCTAAGCAGGTGGTGCACACTGCTGTATGTCAGCAGATCTCCACTTAACCTGATCCTGCGAGGCCAGTTAATAGCAACATGCCTCACATTTTCATAAATCTTATACAACTGATATTCTTATACCTAGGCTGCCCTGTACTTCCTCTCAAGCCTTTCCACAGAAATGTCTGAAACCTCTGTTCACTATAAAGAGATCCAACTTTAACCTGAAACTCTTCACAGAAATCTTCCTTTCTGTCCTTGCCCAAGGCTAAGACCTGACTTTCCCCCCTTGAAGTTTTCATAAGCTGAGGAGGATGTTCATTCTTCCACACTTTATGTATCTCTGAACAAGAAGATAATTTTGTTAATATTCTCTAAGTGTTTCACTGCCGGTTCCAGACATTTTTTCCTTAAAAAAATAACATAAAGGTTAACCTTATAGACTGTGAGATCAGATTGCCTGGGTCTGCAGTCTGGCTGCACCGTTTCCTAGATGTGTGATCTTGAGAAATTAGTAATTTTTTCCTCTATTCCAATGCCTTCATCTGAAAATCAGAGATAAAATACTCTGAGCTTCTAGATTTGTTGCAAGAATTAAATGAGTTAATATATATGAGACACAAGCCTTTTTTTTTCTTGAAACATGAGCTTATAATATTTTTCATAAGCATATATTACTGTAATGTTTACTAGAACAGCCCAACCTGTATCTTTTAATTTCTACCATTGTTGTTATATATCATGTCTTTAATAGCAAAAAATCTCAAGTATTTCATTGTTTAAAATAAAACTTTGACATTTCTTTTTAATTACCTCTATGGAAATTCTAGTTATTTACTTCATGTATTGTCTTGTGATATAATTTCAGACAAATTATAAACTTATCTCCTCCATACTTGAATGATAGTTTGGTGCTGATTCACACTTAAGTTTAAAATAAGACATACAAAACATAAAAATACTCATTGGTTTTAAGTAGGTGAACTAAAAAAAAGCTCATAAACTAATATTTTAGATGATGTAACTACTAGACTTTAAACATATAGAATCAAGAAGAAGCAAAGTAAAAATATGAAACATAAAATGATGTAAAGGAAGGTGTCTTATTATGCATAAATAAAAAGGGTGAACATTATGATGTAAAATAAAATATACTGCACTATTTCCTGGCTCGAGAGAATTTACATTCTATTCAACAGGATATACTGATTCATCCTGTTGAACTGTGGCATACTGGACTATTTTGGTGTCCTATCCAGAACCCTCTAAATCACGATAAAAAATTAAACCAGTAAAAACGTACTTATGGCTCTAGACATTATATCTTATATCTATTTTTTACTATAAGTTGTAAAAACTTTAATAAAAGAAGTTGGAAAAAATCATGTATATAGAGATAAGTAACTTTGTCTAAATCTTTCTAGATTGTTCCTCCTTGAAAGATACAAAGAATATAGGCATATAATCCAACTATTATAGAATAAAGATATTTGCACAACTTTCTTTAGTTCTTCAAGCAAGAATTTCATGCTTAAATCAGTCCAAAATTGGCATTAATTATGTACTAGCTCCAAAAATATAAAAAATTAAGTTGGGTCAATTTGACATGCTGTGTTTGCCTTGTGAAAGTCCATATTTGATAAGTCTGACACTGTGAACTTCTTCATCATTGGCTATTTTAATTAAACATACTCCAGTCAATATTGAGGGTACCCCAGGCAGGTGCATTGGAAGAATCCACCTGCCAGTGCAGGAGACACAAGAGACTCAGATTCCATCCCTGGGTTGGGAAGATCCCCTGGAGTAGGAAATGGTAACCAGCTCCAGTAATCTTGCCTGGAAAATTCCTTGGACAGAGGATCCTGGAGGGTTACAGTCCATGGGATCCAGAAGAGTCGGACACACGATTGAGCACAGACACACTCTATCTTACAACAGCACCATTAGTCTTCATGTGTTGATTATTTTAAATAAGAATTAGTGCATCCCTAAGTTCTACAAAGTACTAGGTGTCTTCAATATTGTTCCAGGTGTACACATGAGGCTAAGACAATTTTCCTAATAATACTAAGATGTTATCTGCCTTTTCAGTATGATGGCCCTGACAGTTCAAAAACAATGACACATAAAGCTCCATGCGTTGAAACACTAGTCAAATAATGGCACCTAATTGTGTTACTAATCCTTGAATCCTTCACAGCAAGAAACTTAAAAAAAAAAAAAAAAAAAAATCCAGTTTCACTTAAGAATGTCCTTGGTCAAGCAGTAAAAATTATTTACCTTATTCAATATTAACTACATAGTAAAATTTCTTTCTATGTTCTATGTGATGAAATGGATGGTATTCATAAAGCCCTTTTATTCAGAACTCTGTCCCTATGGTCAACTGGAAGAAAAGCACCTGTGCAATTTGAGTTGTGAGTAGATGTAGCCACTTTTCTTGTAAAATATCTTTTATTTGGAAAAAAAAAAATCCACAAAAATATAGAGAGACCAAATAGGGTTGTTCAGTCTTGGATATTCAACAAAAATATTTTACTTAATAAGAACTAAGTAAATCCATTCCTTCAAAAAATACTTAAATTTAATAATTAATGACACAATATTAGCTTCATACTAAACCATTAGAAATTTGGAAAATAGATACCCATCATCATGGAATTGATAGCCTCCCAGAACATATAGATTTTTCTAATGAGATTAATAGTGATAAAAATAAATGTGATCTAATTTTAGCATTTTAGGGAAATCTGCATAATTCAGTAACAATGTTTTCCAAATGATCAATCCATGTGTGAAAGGATACATTCAAAATACAAGATGAAGGGCTTCCCCTCCCCCTGGTTGTCCAGTGGGTAAGGACACCGCCTTGCAGTGCAAGGAGCGCCAGTTCGATCCCTGGCCTGGGAAGATCCCACGTGCCGTGGAGCGGCTGGACCAATGCGTCCAATTACTGAGCCGGAGCTCTGGGGCGCATGCGCCCAAAGCCGGCACTCTGCAACGACAGACACCACCGCGATGGGAGGCCCACAGGAGCCAAAGAACAAAGACGGATTAAAATAGAGAAATGAAAGACCAATAGAAGTGGCCCGCCCGTTCCCCTCCCTCCCCACCCCACCCCTCAAAACATAAAAAAATAAAATAAAATAAAATAAAATAAAAAACAAATAAGATACAAGATGAACCAATGAATTTTAATGCCTGCAAATCTCAGTGATGTAGTTTCAGAATTCACAAGGCAACTAAGCTTTAAGAAAGTAATCACTTGTCTAATTTTGACATAGTAATAAAGAAAAAATTGTTTATAGTTATATAAAAAGGTATTAAATCCTTTGCTTTTGAACAACATATGTGTGTGAGGCTGGACTGTCTTCATATATTTAAATCAAAACCAGACAACATGCAGCAGACTGAGTTCACAGCAGATATAAGAATCCATGTGTCATCTATCAATCCAGATTTTAAAGAGATTTGCAAAACTGATTGTTCCTTTTATGGCCCAACTGGAAGAAAAGCACCTGTGCAATTTGAGTTGTGAGTAGATGTAGCCACTTTTCTTGTAAAATATCTTTTATTTGGAAAAAAAAAAATCCACAAAAATATAGAGAGACCAAATAGGGTTGTTCAGTCTTGGATATTCAACAAAAATATTTTACTTAATAAGAACTAAGTAAATCCATTCCTTCAAAAAATACTTAAATTTAATAATTAATGACACAATATTAGCTTCATACTAAACCATTAGAAATTTGGAAAATAGATACCCATCATCATGGAATTGATAGCCTCCCAGAACATATAGATTTTTCTAATGAGATTAATAGTGATAAAAATAAATGTGATCTAATTTTAGCATTTTAGGGAAATCTGCATAATTCAGTAACAATGTTTTCCAAATGATCAATCCATGTGTGAAAGGATACATTCAAAATACAAGATGAAGGGCTTCCCCTCCCCCTGGTTGTCCAGTGGGTAAGGACACCGCCTTGCAGTGCAAGGAGCGCCAGTTCGATCCCTGGCCTGGGAAGATCCCACGTGCCGTGGAGCGGCTGGACCAATGCGTCCAATTACTGAGCCGGAGCTCTGGGGCGCATGCGCCCAAAGCCGGCACTCTGCAACGACAGACACCACCGCGATGGGAGGCCCACAGGAGCCAAAGAACAAAGACGGATTAAAATAGAGAAATGAAAGACCAATAGAAGTGGCCCGCCCGTTCCCCTCCCTCCCCACCCCACCCCTCAAAACATAAAAAAATAAAATAAAATAAAATAAAATAAAAAACAAATAAGATACAAGATGAACCAATGAATTTTAATGCCTGCAAATCTCAGTGATGTAGTTTCAGAATTCACAAGGCAACTAAGCTTTAAGAAAGTAATCACTTGTCTAATTTTGACATAGTAATAAAGAAAAAATTGTTTATAGTTATATAAAAAGGTATTAAATCCTTTGCTTTTGAACAACATATGTGTGTGAGGCTGGACTGTCTTCATATATTTAAATCAAAACCAGACAACATGCAGCAGACTGAGTTCACAGCAGATATAAGAATCCATGTGTCATCTATCAATCCAGATTTTAAAGAGATTTGCAAAACTATAAAATATTACTAATATTTTCTTTAATACTTCCTCCTGGTTAGGAGAAATCAGACCTTAGAAAACTGGTTTAAATCTGATTAAAGAATTTGTTTTCATTTATGTTAAATACATTTTTGACTTGATCATTTTTCAAGTTCATTAACATTCTGTAACTGGATTTTCCATTATAGTATTAATTTCTTCCAAGTTTGTATATTAGACTTTAGGATTCATTAGTTAAAATGAATTTGAGTATCAACAGCAAAATTTTTCACTTCATTAGAGTCTTCTGAGAGGTTACCAGTAATTATTCAATGTTGTTGGTATATTTTAATCAGTAGTAATAGAATAAATAACAATACTCAGTCACTAAGTGATGTCTGACTCTTTATGACCCAACAGACTCCAGTCCGCCAAACTCCATTGCCCATGGAATTTTCCAGGCGGGAATACTGGAGTGGGTTGCCATTTCCTTCTCCAAATGAATAACAATACTATTATTAATTACATTTTCAATTCATTGTCACCTTACAAAACAAAAAGAAGAAAGAAAAGAAATAGGAAGGGTAGGAAAAGAGGGAAGAGAAAATAGAAACACTGCCAAATATTTTTTCTTTTCTGTAATCAAGGTGTCTCATATGTTCTATCTACCAGTTTAACAAGGAAATCAGTACATTTGCTCTGCTTCTATTTAGTACTCTAAATGGGCCCTGAGTGATCCCTATGTCATTATTTCTGACATTTTACAATTTTTTGAGAAGCATTAATAACAAACTTCTCAGTATGCTGTTCCCAGGAAACTTCCGTGTTTACTGCATACTGTAAAAAAATATAATATATTTTTTGTACACTCTCTGGAAGAACTTCCATTTTTACTTCCATTTCTTAAAGATCACCAAGTAGTAATTCTTACTCACCTCTATAAATCCTCTAAATGTGCATACAATGTTTAAAGAAGTTTGTAATGTTTGTAGTCTTATTTTATCCTATTTGAACATGCACAAATTCCCAATATGACTTAGTAGGGTATCTTTTCAAGTCTCATCTAAGGAGGTACAGAAAGCACTCAGGCTAAGAGCTTCCAAGATAGTCCCTAATGATGCCTGTCTCCTAGCACTCATGCCTTTTTTTTCTTTTTTTTTAAGATTTATTTATTTATTTTATTTTGGGCGGGGGTCAGGTTGGGGAGGGAGGGGAGCAGGCAGGCCACTTCTATTGATCTTTCATTTCTCTATTTTCATCCGTCTTTGTTCTTTGGCTCTTGTGAGCCTCCCATCGCGGTGGCCTCTGTTGTCGCAGAGCGCCGGCTCTGGGCGCATGCGCCCCAGAGCTCCGGCTCGGTAGTTGGACTCATCGGTCCAGCGGTACGTGGGATCTTTCCAGGCCAGGGATCGAACCGGCGCCCCTTGCACTGCAAGGCGGTGTCCTTACCCACTGGACCACCAGGGGAAGCCCACTCATGCCCTTTTGTAATCTGTAATCTCTTTTTCTTGTGTGTGGGTTAGAATTTTTGGCTCACTTGTACTAAATAGAATGTAGTAGAAGTGCTGGAATGTTACTTCCAAGATAAGGGGAGATGACTGTGGTTTCCTTCTTAGATATAAAGTTGAATACTTTCTCTTGGATTGCTCACCCTGAGTGTAAGTCAAAGGCTATGTTATATGAGAACCATGTAAACAGGCCTATAGAGTTAGAGATCAGGTTCTGCCAATAATCACATGAGGGAGCTTCCAGGAAGATCTTCCTCCTTACAATTGATGAGATCACAACCACAACTAACAGTTTGACAATAACTTCATGATAGACCTTGAGCCAGTGGTTCTTCCTTAAGCTATATCTACATATTTGACTCACAAAAAAGGGGTTTTTCAAAAATAGTATAGATTGCAATACAGCTACCAATGTGGGTTTTCCTAGTGTCAAATCAGAATTTTAAAAAATATAATATATTTTTTGTACACTCTCTGGAAGAACTTCCATTTTTACTTCCATTTCTTAAAGATCACCAAGTAGTAATTCTTACTCACCTCTATAAATCCTCTAAATGTGCATACAATGTTTAAAGAAGTTTGTAATGTTTGTAGTCTTATTTTATCCTATTTGAACATGCACAAATTCCCAATATGACTTAGTAGGGTATCTTTTCAAGTCTCATCTAAGGAGGTACAGAAAGCACTCAGGCTAAGAGCTTCCAAGATAGTCCCTAATGATGCCTGTCTCCTAGCACTCATGCCTTTTTTTTCTTTTTTTTTAAGATTTATTTATTTATTTTATTTTGGGCGGGGGTCAGGTTGGGGAGGGAGGGGAGCAGGCAGGCCACTTCTATTGATCTTTCATTTCTCTATTTTCATCCGTCTTTGTTCTTTGGCTCTTGTGAGCCTCCCATCGCGGTGGCCTCTGTTGTCGCAGAGCGCCGGCTCTGGGCGCATGCGCCCCAGAGCTCCGGCTCGGTAGTTGGACTCATCGGTCCAGCGGTACGTGGGATCTTTCCAGGCCAGGGATCGAACCGGCGCCCCTTGCACTGCAAGGCGGTGTCCTTACCCACTGGACCACCAGGGGAAGCCCACTCATGCCCTTTTGTAATCTGTAATCTCTTTTTCTTGTGTGTGGGTTAGAATTTTTGGCTCACTTGTACTAAATAGAATGTAGTAGAAGTGCTGGAATGTTACTTCCAAGATAAGGGGAGATGACTGTGGTTTCCTTCTTAGATATAAAGTTGAATACTTTCTCTTGGATTGCTCACCCTGAGTGTAAGTCAAAGGCTATGTTATATGAGAACCATGTAAACAGGCCTATAGAGTTAGAGATCAGGTTCTGCCAATAATCACATGAGGGAGCTTCCAGGAAGATCTTCCTCCTTACAATTGATGAGATCACAACCACAACTAACAGTTTGACAATAACTTCATGATAGACCTTGAGCCAGTGGTTCTTCCTTAAGCTATATCTACATATTTGACTCACAGAAAGTGTAAGGTAATAAGTGTTTTTTGGTTTAAGTTGCAAAGTTTTGGGGTAATTAGTTATAGATTGTCAATACAGCTACCAATGTGGGTTTTCCTAGTGTCAAATCAGAATTTTATGTTACTTTCACTAAAGGCTTATATAACTTCTAATAATAATTTAAAATCCAGCTAGAGAAAGATCTGAGAAAATCAGACAGAAAATTCCAAATTCTCTAAGACAATTACAGCATTAATAACGTTGTGGTCAAGTCTTAAAATTTATATATAAAAATATTAGTTAACAGAGTAATTAAGGCTAATAGTCCTTGAAGCACATACAAATTCTGCAAGAAGTTATTTTATTATAGTTTTTCATATAATTATTGATCTTTCAGTGGCTTCTTGTCCTAATGAATTTGTCATGGAAATACTAGATTGAATTAAACTAAATATTATTTATACAGATTGTTTAAAAAGACAGTAATATGTATTCCTTGGGGTTGTTATTCTTCTACTAATGACAGAATTGAGTCTTAAAGGAATAAATATTCATATTATAGCTTTCTGGTTAGGTTTGTAAGTTATAGCAACAAAGCCACACTGATATAATTTGTCCCTTTTATTGCACACTCAGTAACTTTCTAAAGTATTTATTATTATGGTCACATTTTCAAAAGGGGCATTGAGACATGAAGGGTTTTAATTTTTGGCAATGTGTCAGTTAGTAAGTACTGATCTGAAGAGAAAACAAATGTGAGAAATTTCAGTTTTCATTTATATATTAATTGCAATTCATTATTTTAGATTCACTGATCACTTACCCTTTTTAAAATTGGGTTCTTTGTTTTTTATCATTGAATTTTAACAGTTCTTTTTATATTTTGGATACAAGTCCTTTATCAGATATCTCTTTTGCAAATAGTTACCTTCTTAACAGGGTCTTTTATATGGCATGTCTTATTTCTTTTTTAATTTTGGCCTCTTTTATTGATTTTATATTTATGTATTTTCAACCATCTTAATTCTTTGGCCTGTGTGGGCCTCCCATCTCGGTGGCCTCTCTCGCTGCAGAGCACTGGCTCTGGGCACATGTGCTCCAGAGTGCTGGCTCATAATTGGACATACCAGTCCAGTCTTTCTGTGGCATGTGGTATCCTCCTGGGCCAGGGATTGAACCAGTGCCCCTTGTACTGCAAGGAGGACTCTTTAACCACTGGACCACCATGGAAGCCCTTATTTTAATTAGGTACACCTATGTTTTTCTTTCATGAATCATGATTCTAGTGCTGTCTGTAACTAAAAACTCATTGTCAAACTCAAGGGCAACTAGACTTTTCCTATTATATTATAGAAATTATATAACTTTCATTTTATATTTAGGTTTATTATCCTTTTAAATTAGTATTTTGTGAACTACATAATGTCATTGTTTATATTAAGTTTTGCATCTATCTGTGTCTTCATATTTAAAGTGAGTTTCTTGTAAATAACATTAGTTGAACTTTATTTAAATCCACTCAGTCAGTCTAGGTCTTTTAATTTGTATACATAGATTGAATTAAACAAAAACAGATTGTTTAAAAAGACAGTAATATGTATTCCTTGGGGTTGTTATTCTTCTACTAATGACAGAATTGAGTCTTAAAGGAATAAATATTCATATTATAGCTTTCTGGTTAGGTTTGTAAGTTATAGCAACAAAGCCACACTGATATAATTTGTCCCTTTTATTGCACACTCAGTAACTTTCTAAAGTATTTATTATTATGGTCACATTTTCAAAAGGGGCATTGAGACATGAAGGGTTTTAATTTTTGGCAATGTGTCAGTTAGTAAGTACTGATCTGAAGAGAAAACAAATGTGAGAAATTTCAGTTTTCATTTATATATTAATTGCAATTCATTATTTTAGATTCACTGATCACTTACCCTTTTTAAAATTGGGTTCTTTGTTTTTTATCATTGAATTTTAACAGTTCTTTTTATATTTTGGATACAAGTCCTTTATCAGATATCTCTTTTGCAAATAGTTACCTTCTTAACAGGGTCTTTTATATGGCATGTCTTATTTCTTTTTTAATTTTGGCCTCTTTTATTGATTTTATATTTATGTATTTTCAACCATCTTAATTCTTTGGCCTGTGTGGGCCTCCCATCTCGGTGGCCTCTCTCGCTGCAGAGCACTGGCTCTGGGCACATGTGCTCCAGAGTGCTGGCTCATAATTGGACATACCAGTCCAGTCTTTCTGTGGCATGTGGTATCCTCCTGGGCCAGGGATTGAACCAGTGCCCCTTGTACTGCAAGGAGGACTCTTTAACCACTGGACCACCATGGAAGCCCTTATTTTAATTAGGTACACCTATGTTTTTCTTTCATGAATCATGATTCTAGTGCTGTCTGTAACTAAAAACTCATTGTCAAACTCAAGGGCAACTAGACTTTTCCTATTATATTATAGAAATTATATAACTTTCATTTTATATTTAGGTTTATTATCCTTTTTAAATTAGTATTTTGTGAACTACATAATGTCATTGTTTATATTAAGTTTTGCATCTATCTGTGTCTTCATATTTAAAGTGAGTTTCTTGTAAATAACATTAGTTGAACTTTATTTAAATCCACTCAGTCAGTCTAGGTCTTTTAATTTGTATACATAGATTATTAAAATTTAAAGTGATTATTACTATAGTTGGATTAACATCTATTCATATTTATCATTGTATTCTATTTATTAACCTTATTCTTTGTTTTTTTTTTTTCTCAATCTTCCCCTCTTTTTCTATCTTCTCAGGATTTAGTTGTGCATATTATATAATTCCACTTTCTTTACTGGGCATATCAAGTATCTTCTTTAAAATTTTTTTTTAGTTAATTCCCTATGTCTTGTTTTATGTGTTTATGATAAATTCACTTTACATAACACACTATCATTTTATGAGTGGTACATGTTCCTCATAAGAGTATTCCCAATTCTTCCCTCATGTCCTTGCTTTCATCTACTTCACTTATACATAAACTATAATCAACATATAACAGTGATACATATAATACATTGTTGCTATTATTATTTGAACAGTTATCTATTAATCAATTAACAATAAGGATACAAAATTAAAGGTTATCTTACCTTCATTTACTTTTTTCTCATATTCTGCCTTTCTTTATGTAGATCTGAGTTTCTGACTTTTATTAGTTTAACTTTCATGAAACATTTCTTCTAAAATCACATCTAGTGAAGCAAATTCCCTTAGTTTTAGATTGTCTTAGTCTTTATTTCTTCAAGGTACCTTTTACTGGTTAAAGAAATCTAGGCTAGTGATTTTTAAAAAACACTTCAAATATTTCACTATAGTTTATTCTTCTTTATACGATTTGTGAAGAGTAGTCCAGTGTAATTCTTCTACTTCATCTTATTTTTATTAAAAAGACCCCCGGGGGTGCCCTTGTACTGCAAGGAGGACTCTTTAACCACTGGACCACCATGGAAGCCCTTATTTTAATTAGGTACACCTATGTTTTTCTTTCATGAATCATGATTCTAGTGCTGTCTGTAACTAAAACTCATTGTCAAACTCAAGGGCAACTAGACTTTTCCTATTATATTATAGAAATTATATAACTTTCATTTTATATTTAGGTTTATTATCCTTTTTAAATTAGTATTTTGTGAACTACATAATGTCATTGTTTATATTAAGTTTTGCATCTATCTGTGTCTTCATATTTAAAGTGAGTTTCTTGTAAATAACATTAGTTGAACTTTATTTAAATCCACTCAGTCAGTCTAGGTCTTTTAATTTGTATACATAGATTATTAAAATTTAAAGTGATTATTACTATAGTTGGATTAACATCTATTCATATTTATCATTGTATTCTATTTATTAACCTTAATCTTTGTTGTTTTTTTTTCTCAATCTTCCCCTCTTTTTCTATCTTCTCAGGATTTAGTTGTGCATATTATATAATTCCACTTTCTTTACTGGGCATATCAAGTATCTTCTTTAAAATTTTTTTTTAGTTAATTCCCTATGTCTTGTTTTATGTGTTTATGATAAATTCACTTTACATAACACACTATCATTTTATGAGTGGTACATGTTCCTCATAAGAGTATTCCCAATTCTTCCCTCATGTCCTTGCTTTCATCTACTTCACTTATACATAAACTATAATCAACATATAACAGTGATACATATAATACATTGTTGCTATTATTATTTGAACAGTTATCTATTAATCAATTAACAATAAGGATACAAAATTAAAGGTTATCTTACCTTCATTTACTTTTTTCTCATATTCTGCCTTTCTTTATGTAGATCTGAGTTTCTGACTTTTATTAGTTTAACTTTCATGAAACATTTCTTCTAAAATCACATCTAGTGAAGCAAATTCCCTTAGTTTTAGATTGTCTTAGTCTTTATTTCTTCAAGGTACCTTTTACTGGTTAAAGAAATCTAGGCTAGTGATTTTTTTTTAAAAAAACACTTCAAATATTTCACTATAGTTTATTCTTCTTTATACGATTTGTGAAGAGTAGTCCAGTGTAATTCTTCTACTTCATCTATAGGTAAGGTGATGTTTTTTCCTCTGACTTTTTCCAAGATTTTCTTTGTTTTGGGATTTCTTCAGTTAAAATGATAGGCCTAGGTGTAGACTTTAATATTTATCCTGATTGTTTACTATGAGATTCCAGGATCTGTACTTTAGCACCTGTTACTAATTTTGGAAAATTTCAACTATTGTGGCTTCAAACATTTCTTATGCTCATTCCTCTTTTGCTTCTCCTTCTGGTGTTCCCATTATATATACTGCATATTTTATATTCGTTCCACATTTTTACATAGTCTCTTTCATTTTTAAAAATATATTTTTACTTTGAGTTCCAATTTTGAAATATTTTATGAACAACTTCATCTTCTTTGTTTCTGTCTAGTATGCTAATATGCATTCTTCATTTCTGCACTATGTCTTTTTAAAATTTTTAGAATTCCTTTCTTATCATTTTATAAAATTTTTATATCTGCTTATGTTACCTATCTATTCTTACATATTATCTACTTTTTTAAAAAATTAGAGACCTTGGCATATTCATCATGGCTATTTTAAATTTAAGACCTAATAGGGTTACCAAGTCCAAGCTCACTCTTGTTGCTACATAATAGGCCATTTAACCAAGAGATGAGGTGCTGAAGCAAGGAAGCCAGCAGACCAAGAAGACGGAAGACTAATGTCTAAAACTAATCATCTTATCGGGGTCCAGATGGTAGTTTCTTTCATAGAAAAGAGATGGGGAGAGGGGAGGAAATAAAGTAAGAAGGCCATTAATTTTGCAAATATCTCCTAGGACAGCAAGCTATGGAGAGCGGATGTGTTAATTTTTTCCTTTCTGTATCCATTCACAGGTGGACAGGGTCCTGAACAAAGGCTCTTTGGTTTAATATTTATGCAGAGGGGCAAGGTTCTCTGAGGCAGGCCATCATGTATATGTATATGTAGTATCCTTTTCAGGATACTACTTCAGGAAAAAAAGCAAAGGGAAGCAAAATGTAAAGTAAAAGAAACATATTCAACATGGAGTCATAATTGTCTCTTTGAAAAATAATTTGAAATTTTATTCCATATATGCAGCATATATGAATCTGAGACTTGCTCTAACACTTCAAACTGTGGGGTTTGGAGATTTTTTGTTTTTGATTATAGTATGCCCTATAAATTTTAATATTTATCCTGATTGTTTACTATGAGATTCCAGGATCTGTACTTTAGCACCTGTTACTAATTTTGGAAAATTTCAACTATTGTGGCTTCAAACATTTCTTATGCTCATTCCTCTTTTGCTTCTCCTTCTGGTGTTCCCATTATATATACTGCATATTTTATATTCGTTCCACATTTTTACATAGTCTCTTTCATTTTTAAAAATATATTTTTACTTTGAGTTCCAATTTTGAAATATTTTATGAACAACTTCATCTTCTTTGTTTCTGTCTAGTATGCTAATATGCATTCTTCATTTCTGCACTATGTCTTTTTAAAATTTTTAGAATTCCTTTCTTATCATTTTATAAAATTTTTATATCTGCTTATGTTACCTATCTATTCTTACATATTATCTACTTTTTTAAAAAATTAGAGACCTTGGCATATTCATCATGGCTATTTTAAATTTAAGACCTAATAGGGTTACCAAGTCCAAGCTCACTCTTGTTGCTACATAATAGGCCATTTAACCAAGAGATGAGGTGCTGAAGCAAGGAAGCCAGCAGACCAAGAAGACGGAAGACTAATGTCTAAAACTAATCATCTTATCGGGGTCCAGATGGTAGTTTCTTTCATAGAAAAGAGATGGGGAGAGGGGAGGAAATAAAGTAAGAAGGCCATTAATTTTGCAAATATCTCCTAGGACAGCAAGCTATGGAGAGCGGATGTGTTAATTTTTTCCTTTCTGTATCCATTCACAGGTGGACAGGGTCCTGAACAAAGGCTCTTTGGTTTAATATTTATGCAGAGGGGCAAGGTTCTCTGAGGCAGGCCATCATGTATATGTATATGTAGTATCCTTTTCAGGATACTACTTCAGGAAAAAAAGCAAAGGGAAGCAAAATGTAAAGTAAAAGAAACATATTCAACATGGAGTCATAATTGTCTCTTTGAAAAATAATTTGAAATTTTATTCCATATATGCAGCATATATGAATCTGAGACTTGCTCTAACACTTCAAACTGTGGGGTTTGGAGATTTTTTGTTTTTGATTATAGTATGCCCTATAAATTTTTTATTTAAAGCTTGGCATGATGTTCCAGGTGCAAAGAACTGAACTAAATGTGTCTTTAATGTGAGGGCTTACATTTATCTGGCATTTGACTTTGGCTGTTCACTATTTGTGGACTTTCCTGATGGCTCAGCAGGTAAATAACTCGCCTGCAATGCAGAAAGCACAGGAGATGTGGGTTTGATCCCTGGGTCAGGATGATTCCTCAGAAGGAGAAATTGCAAACCACTCCAGTATTCTAATCTAAAAAAATCCCATGGACAGAGGAACCTGTCAGGCTACAGTCCAAAATCATAAGGAGTTGGACGTGGCTGAGTACACACATTATTTGCTGTAGCTGTGAGTGTCAGAGACTAAAATAACTTCTGGTGTGTTTGTTTTTGTCTCCCCTGATGTCTTTGGGTTTCCCTAATGACTTGTGATGTCTTTGGGTTTCCCTAATGACTTGCTCTTAAATAAGGTCTAAGACTTGGAGTTGTTCTGTTGTCATCTGCTATTGTACAGTAGTAGTATTAAGAGAAACAGCCATTCTCTAAACCTGTGATTAGCTCTCAACCCTTTAGTATGTCTGTACCCCTTAGGCATGACTTTCACAAATGATTCTCTGTCTTATTGTCCCCCTTAGACAGACAAGACAGGAAGGCTATAGGAGCTGTCTTTCTCACGATAGTACCTTGACAAAGTAGTTTCCTTAGGACTACGCTTTGTTATAAAACCATAACGGATTGAAACTCATAATGTTGGTTAACTTTTTTCCTTTCTGTATCCATTCAC